>CM060903.1:204234313-209034313 GCA_030737815.1 Allium fistulosum
AGCTGATGACCTATGATGTTGGTTGCCACATCATCAAGCGATGAGTGCAGGATAGATTTTATTTTCATAATATGTTTTTTGTATAAGGTAGGTTCGACCCCTTTGTTTCTGTAATGAATGATATTTTTTCTTGCATGTAATCTGATTGACTGTTTCTGTTGCCATTTTCTATGTTTGTGCTTTACTTTTCTGCTAATATCTTACATGCATACCATTTGTTGTTTTTAACGTAGTCATTCCGTTATAGTTAGGCTTATTTTTGTTTATTATCGGGCAACTCGAATGGCCTACGACTTTGTTAACCAAACACATAGGCTTAGGCACTTGTGCAAACTTGGCAAACAAGTAAAAGGAGAACAATGTACAAGAAAACAAATAACATAATTATCATTTTGCTGAGATGATTTGTTCCTAGTTAACATGTATGTGCATATATGTGTTTGTGGTGGGGATCCTTTATAGGATGCTTGGCCCTCATGTTGTCGGTCCATTGACTTCATGACGATGGCATGGTTGTACCCTCCCTTCGCATTGGGGAGTTTTCCAATCAAATCAATCTTCCATATGTCAACGGCCAAGGTGACGTCATGGTAGTCAACAAGTTTAGAAAGGATGTTCATATCTTCATAAGTTATTGACATCGAGCTCACTCCTTAATATAATTCGTTGAACCCTTGCTCATTGTTGGCTTGTAATATCTTTCCAGACAACCTTGTTTGCTAAGTTTTGCTTGTCGATGTGATTCCCACAAAAGCCCCGATATAATTCTTCAAGCACTTGGTTGACTTCTTTATACGTAATGCAGCATTAGAAGGGGATGGAATAGCCCCTTCGATGTAGCTGTTAACCCAAAAAATGGATCAACACCCTGGAGTTAGTACAAAAGCACCAGCCTTGTTTATCAAGGCAAATAAAATGAAGATAAGAAATAATAACTTGCAAATAAAGTAAAGAGACAAGAGATTTTTAGAGTGGTTTAGCTATCAATAAAGTCTACATCCACTTTATAACTTTCGTTATTGACTGGCTGCAATTACAAGTTGAATATGATTACAATTTTCTTGGATCTTGTAAGTTAGATCAAGTCAGCAATGTTAGAATTTACCGAAGAATCACAGTGAACTCCTTTGATGGCTATTGTATGGGAGAAGGAGAGTGAAGAATAGTTCCTGCAGAGTTTCAGCAGCCAGTCCAGAAGATCCTCTTTATGTTGCAGGTAGAATTATATTCATATGGTTGGAGAACACTTGGGCCAAAGCCGCTTCATCAGAGACTCACATTCGAAGATACGCAGGTGCTCCCAAACTTCCAGAACGGGCCGACCCAATCTGATGGATCGCTAGCTATCCATAGTGCATGGATTGCTAGCGATCCATAAGGTTAGAGTATTTTTGGGTTGTTCTCTTTGGATCATGTTTCCTGCCTTGAGTAGATGCTCTCTATGTGATTTCATGACTAAATGCTTTGTTTTGATGATGATTCATGTACTGATTGCATTGAACTGCTGATGGAATAAGTTGAATGCACACTTCTCGATCTAACTAGCTTGGAATTCCCCTAAACTTAGTAGGCATTTCTTGAATACCTATTGGATCATGGTGCAAGAGGATTAGAGGACCCATGAGCGACCCTTATGGATCGCTAGCGATCCATAGGAGATGGATCGCTAGCGATCCATCACCTTAGGGGATTTTTAATTTCTTTTCCTTGAGCCTTTCTTGATTCCTTCTTCTAGTCCTTTTGGTTGATTTTTGAGTTGTCCTGACTCGGCTTAGATGTTCTGGCTTCCTTTGAATTCTGTTGGGTTAAAAACCCGAATAACATTTGCCTTCCAAAGTATGCTTTCATTGGAAACCAGGCATGCTCTGGAAGTTATTGCTTTTGAGTTCCCGTTTGGTGAGGTTCAAGTGATCGTGTTGAGGCCATCATGCTAATTTGGCTCTAGTTCTTCGACCGTTTGTTGAATTTGTACATGAATTGTCGTTTCTCATCATAATTAACTAATTTCAATACCATAACTTTCAAGGTGCACGAAAAAGATACTTAGATCACAGTTGATGAGTTTGGAAAAATTTGGTTGAAATCATATGGATAGCTAGTGATCCATAATCCGTGGATCGCTAGCGATCCAAGGACTTAACCAATTTTTTTCGTGCATTGTTCTATTTAATCCATTCGAGCCGACCTACCCTCCTTCACATTTTCTTTCAACGATTCAAGCTAAATTCTTCTGCGACCCAACCTAACTCCAATCCAAACCCTAATTCCATTCACGCCATCGCCATTGCCGGCTATCCACTGCTAAAGCCCATTGTCGCCGACCTTGCCTTGCCTTGCCGCAGCCTTAGGCCAGCCATTAGCACCTGAAACTTTATCGATTTGGATCGCCATTGACCTACCTACCTTGGATCGCCGTCGACTTAAACTTTGACCATTCTTTCCCTTTGATTTTTGACTTGAGGTGGGTGGTTTGAAATTTGGTATTCGTTTAGCAATTTGATGATAAGGTTGGATTAGAAGTGATCGTTATGGAGGATTCGAGTTGATTGCTATTTTGTGGAAGAAGATAGTAAATCGAGTCCTGAATTCCTCATGGAATGAAGCTCGAGCTTTTGCCCCGGTACTTGACATGTTTTGCTATATTCGTCCACAGAAGTAGAATTGACTTGCACTGAATTACATCGTTAATCCGACACGACATCTCACGAACTGGTTTGGTTCTTCCGAGGGATGATAATAGCTTAGGGTAGCATCTCACATGTAGTTTATGTTGTTATCGCCTTCCGGAGAGTTCGGATTGGTCCCTTTATTGCACACTTGGTGTACCTGAAATGGGAAGAGCTTCCCGCGTCGCTTCGGACAGCAGATCTGTTATCGATCGTTGATCGATAACGGGTAAGTATAGGAGAAATAACTTTTCACAAATGATACGAGAAGCTCTTTTATTTCTTTACTGCGAGTGAACTATCTACACAAGATAGAGCATTCGTAGTGTTCAGGACACCAAGCCTATCTCACATAGATAACACACTGCACTGCCCCAGTCTATAATTGAAACCCGATATGTTGGCATAAGTTGATCCTTTTTTGGAGTTCAAGTGTTGTAGGGGGACTTTTAGTTAAAGATAGACTTACCTGACCGCATTAGATGCAAGTTTTGTTGTATAGAATGAAACACCCATCCTCTCACCATAAGGCCAGTGGAGGAAGTCCAGCACTTTCAGAAGATGAATCATCATCCATTGCGACTACCTCTTCAGTTTCGCGAGCTGAATATGGTCAACTGGTTCCGGTTGGTCCGGTTGGTCCAGTTGTAGAACGAACTCCTTCGAATTTCCAAGTTCTACTTAATCCCCCAAAGAGAGCTTCCTCCGTAATCTCCAC
Source organism: Allium fistulosum (assembly GCA_030737815.1). Taxonomy (NCBI): domain Eukaryota; kingdom Viridiplantae; phylum Streptophyta; class Magnoliopsida; order Asparagales; family Amaryllidaceae; genus Allium; species Allium fistulosum. The sequence goes on from CM060903.1 coordinate 204,237,698, forward strand.
TAAAGTCTTACATAACATTTGCTTACAACATGACATTCCGAATGATGATGTGCACCTTTCGTCGAAGAACGAGTTTGCACATATGCCACCTTTGGGGTATACTGCTTGCCATCGGTATATGTGTTTAAATGGAGCGGTGTTCCCCTTCAATAACTTATTGAAGGAAACTCTTCTAAACTTGGGAATTTCTCCGTTTCAATTCCATCCTATTGGGTATGCGATCTTGACCTGCCTTCACGTCCTATTTATGCGAACGTTTAATCGTGCCCCGAGTTTCGATGAGTTGAGGTATTTTCTCTCATTCAAGAAGAGAGACGAGTGTGCATCCCTTGTCATCATCGAGGCCTAATGAAACCGCAAGATCGTGCTACAACTCTAAAGCAATCTATCTCAATTCAAGACCCGATATTTCTTCGTTCGGTGTCCTAAGGGATTTAATCATCTTTGGATGACAGGGGTAAGTTCTCTCTTTTGCTTATTGGGATTTAACACATCGCAATGGAATTTCTGATAAATTGAATACTTCTTGCAGTTATTTCGAGGCCGAACAAGGATCCATCGCTCGACCCAATTTTCCATACTCTGAGGACCGTAGATGCCAAGAGAGATCGGTCAAGTTTTTGCTGATGGACGAGAACTTACTCGGTATGGGCTGTTGCATCCCAGGAGATCGGCCGTGACCATTGAAGTTCCGTCTCCTTCCTATTCCAGAATATGAACATGTTCCACTTCTTCATAACACGGCTCCGAAGACGGCGATCTCCCAGAAAGAGAAGGTCCGTCTAGCGAGTCAGCCGAAGAAATTCATGAAGGAAGGGGTGTTATGACTGAAACCAACTACCCGGCTAGAATGCCCCTGATCCAGGAGGAGGAGGAAGAAGAATTCAAGTAATGAGAAGGCAAGGCTGTAACAATAGAAAAGGAGGAGGGTGAAGTTGAGGGCAGCATCAGTTATGGTTCATCCTCCAGCGATGGTGAATTCGATGCAAGTTTTGGCGATGGAGATTTCGAATCGTACGATGAGACTCTGGGAATGAGTCTTATTCTTTTGGATTTGCCTCCCCGAGGAATTCACGATAGAGGTGCCCCCCAGCAGCCGATCGACTTCAGGATTCCCCGCTTAAAGAAACTGGTATTGACTTTAGGGATTTGAGCAATGTTTACGTAAATATCGATGAACTCATGGGAGGAGATTTCGAATTCGATGGATCGTCTCTTCGCCTTGGTTATACCATGTCTAGAGTCAGCCCGATTTCTACCATGGTGGCTTCCCGATCCGGTTTGTGATGTCCTTTTAGGCCGCCTAAGACATATCACACATTCCACTAGGGTCACATTCACTTACACTGCATTATTTAGGTCCAGTTCTTGGTTCTAAAGTTTTTTATTCATTCTTCATATCAGATACCACGAGAGGCCATGGACTTCAAAAGGATCTTGAACAATTCACTTATTCGCAATGTTGGTCAAGACAGTCTTCAAGCCGCCACCAGTCTCATGAATCTGAAGAAGAGTGGAGAAGGTAGAAAGACTTGGAAGCCGAAGCATACCATCGGGACGACAGAGAACGGAGTAAGGTTTATAAAGTGGCTAAGAGAAGAGAAAAATTCCCGACGACCGAGAAGAGCCGTCCAAGAAGCCGAAGGTGGATCGCAGTTATCATCCCTCTGAGCATCAAATTTTTATGCCGGCCCCAACCCAATCTCTGTCGGACTTGAAGTTTCGGCTTCCACTATCCAAGTTTCATTTTCATCTCAAGCTCCGTCGATCCACGTGGTGCCCGCCTCTGGTCCTTCACGTTCTCACAAGAGCCTGGCTTATATTCTTCCATTCGGTCCTCCTAGACTTTAAGCTATGCTTCCTGTGTGGTTTTTAAAGGGAGTTAAGTTTGACCATGACATTTGCCTAATCCGCAAAGATTCCTATATGCCCCATCAGGCGATTCAAAGTGATTTAGATCAAGCCGAGGGATGGAAAAAGTTACGCAAGCAGCTGGTTGACACGAACCACAATAATTATCAAGAGATCCTCCCCTTTGAATCAGAGAAAGACGATTACGAGAGGGCGTTAGCAGATCATGACGCTAGAATTGAGCGCCTAACACAAGAGAGGAACGCTATACTCCTAGAGAGTATGAACAACGCCAGCTTGCTGAAGGAACTAAAAGAGGCCCATGCAAAATTAGAGATCGTATTTAGGGACGAAATCAAGAAGGCCCACGTGGTCTAAATTAAGCTGAAAGATCAGCTCGAAGCCCATGACATGATTATTGAAGCACAAAAGAAAACTATTGCTGATCATGACAAAGTTGTTGAAGGACATAACAAGGCAATTACTAAATACATAAGAACTGTAGAATCCGAGAGAACGGGGATGCATAACTGAGCAAGAGTTGGAGGATGCATATCTCAATAAGGAATCGAAGAAAGCTCTGATAGAGGGTCGAGAGGTCCTTCGAATTGAGAAGGAACAGGAGGCTGCCGATGTTGCTATGACTGCAACTGCCAAAACGTTGCCACAGCCTTTCATTTCTGGACCTGGTGAATCATTGAAACAACCTCGCGATCAGTTAGCGAGTTCTGCTGGTGCTGCTTAATGTCTGCTCCTCTGGCAGTTGTCTTTGAAACTTCAGGTGGCCCTAGAACTTCTGTGAATATCATGCAACAATCAAAAGAAGGAGAAGGCGGGGAATGTGAGATTGAAATTCTCGACCATTCCACTAATGAAGGTAACCTTCTTGTTTCCCCCGAGTTTGAGAATTTTCAGCTCATGCCGCAAGAACAAGACGAACTTAATGCTTTCATTTTTGATCTTATATGTCAGTTTTCTTTATGTACTGACCTGCCGATGTCTGGGCTTGCCGCTATTTCAACTGCCTCGACACTTGTTTCCATGGCCGCTTCGATTGCTGCGCCTGTGTTTGGCTCACAACTAGGGTCGGAAGTCGAGAAGGTTACCGCTTTGCACGGTCTAGACGACCCTTCTGTATCTTTGGAGAGCGATTTTACGATAGTTGAAGCTCGAGAGCAGGAGGACCAAACTGGCCAGCTACATGAATCTGAACGGTAAATGGTGTCCCTTAAGAAAGAAAAGGTCGAGGAGAGAAAATCTTCGAGGAGCTCCCGCAAATCCCGGAAATGCAAGGTCAAAGGGGAGTCTTTCGAGAAGGTCGAAGCATAGGGAGGAGATGCCGACACTGAGGAGATAGTAGATATTTCGGGCAGCGACACTACTCCTAGTGGGGATTTTGAGAGGAAGAAGATACTCCCGACTAAAGGTGGGAAGGGGAGCGATGGAAAGAGGCATTGCTAGGCTCGAGCAACAATGAAGCTAGATTTTAGGACATTTTATTTTGTTTGATACATGTTTTGTTCAAGTGAAGAGTCTGCACTTATTGCATTGATTGTTATAGCATCTGTATTTTCCTTTTTGTTGGCCGATATTGTGTGGGTACGGGCCCTACATTTTTGAATTTGTATAGAAAATGCTATAAGTAATACAATATTTTGTTTTATCTAGTCCTGTAATTACCGCCAAAATTCTTTGTTTGGAGTAACAAAACTATAAAGTACTTGGTTTTTGTTTTTGAGTATCGGTAGGCGCCCCCCAGTTTACGGGGTTGTTTACTTCAAACACTTGACAAATGACCGGTCGATTCAAGTGAAGTTTTGGATGTCTGTAACTGGACCTGTTTCGCGGTTCCTATCTTTGGGAACTTGTAGCTTAAATGCCTTGATTTTAGAGGTATTGTCGGTCAACAATCAGAACCCTCTACCGATTCGTTGTCTCTTAACATTGCTGGATTCATACCCACTACTTCCAATGGTGGGAGTGGATTGATTCTTGTTATTCCTGCATTGGACGAGTGTCCTGGCATTGCTGGGACAATACCGATATTGAAAAGTGCACGCGGCTTATGAAATGTGCAGCTTTTGGGGGTGCGCGCGGCTTATGGGTTGCACGGCTTTTGGGATTGATATGACTTGTCGATCTGGAGCGGTTTGGAATTTCTCGACATTACCTATCTTCAGCCAACGTGAGGAGTTCATGTTTCGAGAGCATGATTCCATGACTCAAAAGGTGATACGCGGCCCATGGAAGTGTGCGGTTTTGATTTGGGCCTCCTCGGAGTTGCCGGAGCAACACCGGTTCTTAGAAGGCGGGGATCGGGTTCCGCCGGTCCAACGGTTTGAGTCGATTTGCTTCCGTCGACCCAGCGGGTAAGTGGGGCGTACTTGAGCATGGTTCCACTATCTCAAGTAACGATCGAATGATTTTGAGTCGATTTGACCCCATCGACTCGGTAGGTTACTTTTGTGAACACAGTTTCATTGGTTCAGAAAGCAAAATAATCCTATTAATGAAAATTGGGCAAGTTCTGCCTATTTACAATGCCTCCGGTACCTTGGGATGGCGTATTTTCTTGAAATAGGAGATACATAAGATAATCTCAGATAAAGTAATGACATAATGGTTCACTTTTCCATGCTTGGGGAATTTGGATTCCCATAACGGTTGTTAGTCCTTCCCAGTTTGGTCCGAGTGCACCTGGTATAGGTAGACCCTCTTAAGGACAAGGTCTCCCACTTCGAAGGTGCGATTATGAACTTTAGTGTTGAAGTACCATGTGACTCTATTATGTTGAGCGGCGGTTCTTAATTCGACTTCTTCCCTCTTCTCATCGACCATATTGAGTGACTCGAGTAGGAGTTGTTCGTTCTGCCTTTGATCGAAGTTTCGCCTTCGATGAGAAAGGACTTCTAGCTCAACCGGGATCATTGCTTCTGAACCATATGCTAGGGCGAAAGGAGAGTGTCCAGTTTCGGACTTGTGCATTATCCTGTAGGCCCATAGTGCGAGTGGAAGTTTATCGACCCAATTGCCTTTTGCTTTTGTTAGGTGTTTCTTGATGGTGGACTTGATGATTTTATTTACTGCTTCCACTTGCCCGTTTGCCTGGGGATGTGTGACAGCGGAAATTTTTGCTCGATTCTAAAGCGTTTGCAAAAGTTTTTGAACTCAACGCTTTCGAATTGAGTCCCGTTGTCCGTGATGATTTTCTAAAGCACCCCAAACCTGAAAATAATATTTTTAGTAACAAAGTTAATGAGTTTCTTTGTGGTAATAGTGGCCAGCGGTTCCGCTTCGGCCTAATTGGTGAAATAGTCAACAACAACAATAGCATATTTGGCTCCCTCTTTAGCCATTAGTAATGCACCAATCAAATCAATTCCCCAGATTGCGAACGGCCATGGGCAGACCATCTGTCTTAGCTCCGTTGAGGGGTTCTTTTGATCTTGCTGAATCTTTGGCATTGATCGCAAAATCTGGTGTAATCTGCTACATCGCGGTTCACTGTTGGCCAAAAGTACCCATACCGGAGCACCTTCTTTGTAAGGGTTTTGTAGCATCCTCTATCTAGAGGCCCAAAGCTAAGCGCTACAGATGCTGCAGTCATCTATAGTGTCAACTTCCGATGACTAAATATGGCTATATTAACGATATCTATAATATCAGAAGCACTTGAATATGAAAACAAATCACAGATTTCAAAACAGAATTTTCCATTACATTTCAAAACAGGTGTTCCATATTCAGATTACATAATCCCAAACGTTTCCCAGGCAATGATAAAATATACTTATTACAATATACGTCAAGAGCGACATATGAAGATGTCCCCTTGGATGATCAGAGTCATATAGTCATAATTGACTTAATACATACACAACGGAAATAACAACAAAACAAGGACTACAACTCCTAAATAACTATCCATTAGCCTTCTGCTCGCCTCTGGTAGCTTTATTCGTCGTCTTACTAAAACTTGAAAGAACCTCAACCCTCAGCCTACTCAAATCAATTTTGAGCACCCGAGAGTTTAAGGGGAAAACATAAACTTCGATTTAGACATAATGCCTGGTGTGAATAATACTATACATCCCGGTTATTAATGTTAAGTGAGACCACGCCGCTTAGCGGAACGGGTTTTCCTCACTAACATCACTACACCAGAAAAGCAATTTTGCCACGGTTCTGGGCCGTGGCTAAACAATTTTGCCACGGCCCAGAGCCGTGGCAAAATGGGGAGTGGCAAAATTTTTGCCACGGCTCGTAGCCGTGGCTAAATGAAATTTTGCCACGGTTTAGAACCGTGGCTAATTTTTATTTCATTAAAATATACTATTATACTGATTTTATTGCTAATCTCAAATGGTATATGCATACCGTTATTGCATTGTATCACCAGCATGCTAAAGTTGGTATATCGATAATCAAGTAGTCGTTATACTGTCATACTGGAAAGATAAAAATAATTAGTTTTATTGATCAATTGAGCATGTATGACACAAGTAATACAAACCCATATCATATATATAATTGATCATGCATGGCTCAAATGTATATAAAATCATGTATGATAGGAAGTAGCACAGGGAAGTTGAGAAATGATAAGAATCAATTGCCAAAATTTATATACACGTGCATATCAAATACTATAAAAGAACCCAACGATTCCTATAATTTCTAATTGGGTCCCCAGCAACTCAAATACATGACCATCCTTAATGACTCCTCGGACTTGTTATTAGCTTTCTCTACCCTCATTTTGTTCCTTAATCTATCAACTGAGTTAGAAGCAGCAGCAGGATGCATATTTATATTTTTAGATTGATTCAAAGAAGAACTCAGGTTGTTCTTGGCATGTTGATGCAAAGATCGAAGAACATAGTTCCATCTACACAATCCAGCCTAATCTTTAAGTGCTTCTACTATCGCGAAGTGAAAAATATGCTTTGGACTAATGGCAGTGATCCAAGTTGTTTCCAGAACAGGTACATCTCCTTTTTGCACTATATTTTTCATTATTCTGATGTTGCAGGAAATATTTCACCTACGAGAATGAAGGAAGTCAATACAAATAGCAAAGGAGCTAAATACATTTCTCCAGCAAATTGATACTTATTTGATTGGACAAGCTCGAGCTCAGCATTCGGGTTATCGTGGCCCCAAATTCCGACAAAAGCAACCATTTTATCGCCATCGGTATCATCATGAACACGTTCAACTTTGACATGTTACATTAAGAATAATACATAAATAAAAGAGTAGTTACAGCGGGCTAGTTAATGGGTAGTGACTAGAAATAACAAGTGTATACCTTATTATATGGACTGCTAGCTTAGATTATAGGCCAGTGGGCCAAATTTGTACATATTGTATTTTTTATTTTAAGTAATAAATGAAGATATAGGCTTTTTTCAAAAAATAAAGAAATAAATATGTATATATGATAAATAATATGTATATGTATATATGATAAATAATATTTATAAATACATACACATTAATGTTTACATATATATTACAAGTTTAAACTATATGTTAAATCAATAAAATTACAGATATAGATACTGTGAATATTAGTTAAGTATATATAAATATATATACTTTTAGCACATGTTTTTAAATATATATAAATTATAAAAATATTTTAAGTTTGTTGATGATATATTAAACTTATAAAGACTTAAATTTTTTGGATTTTGCAAGCATAGATATAATTAAATTTTAAAGTTATAAATAATATACATAATTCAAAAGCATAAATATAATTAAATTTTAAAGCCATAAATAAATATACATATTACTATATAAATTTAAGATTTAAATATGTTTATTTATATGTTTCGAACATAATAATATTATATTAAAATTATCATTATTTTATTTATGTATTGTAAATGCACATTTAGTTAGGAAAAAGATTTTTTTATCAAACCTAAGATATCAACAACAGTAAATGCTAATGCTGAACTAATTAAGGCACCATATAACAAGCCACTAACCTGCAAATTCAAATAATCATATTGAAAAGTGACTGATAAAATAAAAATGCATTAACAATCCTGTAGAATTGGTATAATAACTTACTAAAAGTCCAATTTCTACAGAACTCAACTTATACCATGATGTTCCACTCGATGTTTGTGACTGCCGAAAAAACGAGGAACTAGTTAACTTAAAATTCCATCCTGAAAAGCACTTTTCAGTAATATGTGAACTAAATAAAAAGTAATGGCTAAGATATGAAAATAATTCAACATGTTTATGCATATTTATTTATATATATGTAAGAGCATAAAGAACAAAGTTTTTGATCAGGTTCTGTAATGAAATAGTTGTGCTTGATGTAGCACCAATATAATAGCCAAAGAGCATCCCTCCCAAAGCTGGGAATAAAGATCCAAAGACAATCGATTTCCTCATTATTAGTGATTACAGGGAAGATATGTAATCAATAAATAAGCCACTTCAAAAAATTTGTAAGAAATAAAAAAGTTAATATCAATGAACTGCATAACAGTTAGTATAACCACAAACTCTGCTATATATGAATATAGCGATATTGTAAGGGACATGACTGTTAACACATGTTTAGATAGCAGAGTTAACGGCCAAAGACAGGTAATGGTGATATGGTATTCGATTGAGTAGCGCAAAAAAAAGGTTTTGAATCCCCAATGCATACTCATCTAAAATACGAAGCAAGGAATATAATAAATTTGAAAAGAGAGGTGTTGAAAAGACGTTATCAAGAGCGTGTTTTCTTCCTCTGACAAACCAAGAGGATCTGGAATTTCATGAAAATTTGTATTGACTTTAAGGTAATTTTTCAGTGCCTGATTCTATGTTCTGAACTCAACAGTACACCTTATAGGTTGGTCATGATCTGATAATCAAAGAGTTTAATCAAAGAGGAGATGATCAATGATAAATTTTACTATTTTTGTTGTTCTTAGTAGTAGAAATACTTAGTTTGTTACTAATTTAGAATTTTGCTTTCATTGAGCTAGAACTCATTTTAGACGTAGCGTTAAATGAGAAATTATCCAATGTTTATGTTTGTTGTACATACAAAATCCAAAGACTGAATTATTGGAATCATTATAGAAAATTTGAGAATCTAATAACAAGAATAACAATATTATTAATTTTACAAGTTGTTGTAGTATCAATGAATTATACACCAGATAGAGAAACAAAAACTAATTACTACTAGACCGGTAAAGATTTGGGATAACTTTATCCACTGAAATTTTCCAATATCTTCTTACATTACAATCATATACATGCCGATAAAATTCATTAACATTTATTTTCAACTTTATTTCAAAAACTTTTACAAATATACTTTTATGCTTACTTTTCCCAGATTTATATTTCAGAACTCATTTTAGATGTAGCAGATCCTTTTATTCTCGCATTATTCGACAAATGAACAGCTGATAACTTGATGTAACAGCTGATAATTTGATGTAACATACAGAAGTACATAACATTTGGAAGAAAATAAGGGTTTAAAGAGTGTAAATAGAGAAAAATCAAACCTTTGATACGAGCTTAAAAGCTACTTCAGCTTTTGGATGCTTGTTCTTATCGGGATGAATTAGTAATGCTGCATAATTTAATGGCACAACATTCATATGCATGATCAAAAAGCTCAAAAACTAGAATATTGGAATTCTAAACTGGATTTCATACCCAATTGTCGATATTTCTTCTTAATCACTTCACTCCCAGTATCCTCATCAACCTACACGCACAACAGCAACAATCAAAAATTTCACACAAGATAATCAGAACAAAAAATACTAGGGAATAAAGAAGTGAAATTGCTTACCTTCAAAAAGAGATACCGATCAATAAAACTCACACACCCGAGAAATTTTACCTTATAGGTTAGCCTTGACTTTTCAATTTGTATCTATTTCGGATATATTTGGGATCTGTATACATGTTGGAAACTTTATCATTATGTGCAAAACTAGCATTTTCGAAATTCATATAGTTTCATACATGCCTGAGGTACCTATTTCCTTAGCCTATTCAAAGCTTAAATTTCAGTACCTATTTAGGTCATTAACCTGATTAATTGACCAAATTTGAGAATCTAATAACAAGAATAACAATATTATTAATTTTACAAGTTGTTGTAGTATCAATGAATTATACACCAGATAAACAAAAACTAATTACTACTAGACCGGTAAAGATTTGGGATAACTTTATCCACTGAAATTTTCCAATATCTTCTTACATTACAATCATATACATGCCGATACAATTCATTAACATTTATTTTCAAATTTATTTCAAAAACTTTTACAAATATACTTTTATGCTTACTTTTCCCAGATTTATATTTCAGAACTCATTTTAGATGTAGCAGATCCTTTTATTCTCACATTATTCGACAAATGAACAGCTGATAACTTGATGTAACAGCTGATAATTTGATGTAACATACAGAAGTACATAACATTTGGAAGAAAAAAAGGGTTTAAAGAGTGTAAATAGAGAAAAATCAAACCTTTGATACGAGCTTAAAAGCTACTTCAGCTTTTGGATGCTTGTTCTTATCGGGATGAATTAGTAATGATGCATAATTTAATGGCACAACATTCATATGCATGATCAAAAAGCTCAAAAACTAGAATATTGGAATTCTAAACTGGATTTCATACCCAATTGTCGATATTTCTTCTTAATCACTTCACTCCTAGTATCCTCATCAACCTACACGCACAACAGCAACAATCAAAAAATTCACACAAGATAATCAGAACAAAAAATACTAGGGAATAAAGAAGTGAAATTGCTTACCTTCAAAATGAGATACCGATCAATAAAACTCACACACTCGAGAAATTTTACCTTATAGGTTAGCCTTAACTTTTCAATTTGTATCTATTTCGGATATATTTGGGATATGTATACATGTTGGAAACTTTATCATTATGTGCAAAACTAGCATTTTCGAAATTCATATAGTTTCATACATGCCTGAGGTACCTATTTCCTTAGCCTATTCAAAGCTTAAATTTCAGTACATATTTAGGTCATTAACCTGATTAATTGACCAAATTAAACAAATCCATAAAATAAATCTCATGATAAACTGCTTTAACTTTCAGCCAATTTGAATTGAAAGACAATAGCTCGAACTAAAATTTTAGATGATTCAACTGAATTTCAGACAATTACCTATAAAAATACATGAAAATATCAAACGTATAATAAACTGGAATTTTTAAACCACAAATGATTGCAGAAATGAAAATAGAAATCTTGATTTTATGAAATTTTCCAGCAGATACAACAGTCTTTGCACTATGTAGTTAGTTTGAAGAATGGCCCATGTCTCAGTAAAACAAGAATGAATATATGTAGTGTTCCCATGTATGTGTTTCTATAGTTGGTCAGAAAATTAGTAAACTGGTTGACATCAAACAACATTTCAAAGTTTGGATATTTCTTATTAAAAGGCTATGAAAACAAAACAAGTGATTCCAAGTATACTAAATAAATGCAGAAATCTTCACACTAACTAATCACAAACACAGAAATTAGTAGTGCAACCACAAAAAACAGGATGACTTGTACTTTATTGTCTGTGGCGACATTTAGCAAGCCTAATTTAACACTTGCATCATGGAGGCTCTAATTAGTCATGTAGTTACGTAAAATCTGATTATATGTCATAAAATATGGATGTACTGTGGATAAAACTGCTGGTTAGTTCAATTGACATTAATTGGCTTACGGTTACCATAGTTTTGTAAAGACTCAACAACTTATTTTAGCTTTATGTTTCTACTAAGTTCAAATTTTACTCACACACCCGAGAAAAAAATGTATATCAAGTTTAGGTCCCCTCACAAACTTATTACAAAAAAATATGACTGATTTTGATCAGGCCGAGATTTGTATTTATACGATTTTAAAGTAAGGTTGGGGCCAAAATTGTTCTATTAGAAAATATAGTATGCATGGAAAGAAAATATAAAATTGTAGAAGAAATGAAAATTTCTTTTGAAGCAGTAGCAAATATAAGGCATTATGTTAATACTCTTATACAGAAGGTACATTCTTGATGTTTTTCACATGTTAAAACAAGTAGCAAAATAAATTCATCTTACGGTTTTCTATATCTTATAGGTTAAATCGATGGAGTTAAACAAAAATTTGCAAACATAAGTTTCTAAGAAAGAAATTGTTGTGCTTACAGAAATGCTCATGGCACAGTTACTGAAATTGGATTTAAGTTTCGGTCAAGATTCAGGAAAGGGTCACAACTCCAACCAAAAAAAAAAATTCAAATCCAATATCTGAATACAAACAGGTAAAGAACACTAAAACAGAAGAAGTGCATAACTGATTTAACAAATTAGACCAAACTTCAAAATCAAATGAAACCGAGCAAGCCTTGATTCCAATATCCCACAATCAACTCAGTATCAATTCAATGTCATCCCATATGTGACCTCATCAACTCGACAAAGCAAAACTAACTCACACATTCACCCTACAAAGCCATACTCAATAGCCCGATTCACAATCCCCTTTGGTTCACAATCATTTGAGATAAACCGATGGAACAAAAAAAAGTAAGAATAAATTGATGAAATTAAGCTCAAATTAGCTACAAAATCGGAATAAATGAAAAAACCAACCTTCGCTATTGGCAGTGGAAGTACAATTCTAGAAAAACTATAATAATGATTTTTCTAAGTACTTTGAGGTGTCGAGGTAACAGATTAACAACGAGCGTCGACAGTGACTATTTCCATAGAGATAAACCAACATCGGCGGTGATCGATTTGGATGAAAATGGATGAGATTTAGGGCGTTCGGTTTAAGCAGCCAGGATAATCGATAATGGATGAGATAGGAAAGGGCGTTCTATTTTTAGGTAATGACGTTAAAATAGGTTGAGATGTGGTACATGGGGGGGGTGAATTTTTTTTTTATAATTTTAGCACGGTCTTTGGTCGTTCTAAAATTGCCACGGCCTCCAACCGTGGTAATTTGTTTTACCACGGATCACATCCATGGTAAAATTGCCACGGCTTAAGATCGTGGCAATTTTTGCGCATCTGGGTGTGGCAAATCGAGCTGTATGGTGTAGTGCATCCTTTTAAAACATATCCTTTGCAAACCTTTATCCTAAAACCAAAATTGGTTAACACTGTAAAGCATTATAATGTAAACATACATATCAGGTAACAAATGGACTATCTGTCCAAACACTATAGTTTTGTTTGGCTTACTATTAACCTTTGGCTGACTCGGGACTACCAGACAAAGTAACAAAATTTAGACACACCTCTTTTGGATGGTCTGTCCTTAACTATCTGTTAAATACTTCTCTTTTGGATGGTCTATCCCTAACTCAACATCTCCCAGGGTCACCTGATCCTAATGGTTTTGCAAGCTCACTAATAACCTATCTGCATACAAACATATATTCCCTTCTGCGTGTAATCATGATTTTAGTCTTACCTGTGGTAAAGCCCTACACACTGGAATTTTGGACTAAATTAGCTGGGGCCAATAGCTAATGTACAGAGCGTGACCCTATACTATCCACATCTGGTATTCTAATATCTGAGTCATTTTACTTAGGGATACCTTCTCATAATTTTTCCTTGAAAACCTTTTCATCTGAAATTGATTTAAAACCTTTTAAACCAAACTTAAACAAGGAGAGCATTATACTATATGCTTTAATCAAAATCACTTTGCCATGCTATATATACTTTACACAAATCCTTGTTGATGAAAACCTTTAAACATTTGAAAGTACCCCTTTCGCTCCTATTTAAAGTACCCTTTTCGAAATCATGTAAAACCCTTTCTTTTATTTAGGCCGAAAGGCCAACCTTCCTTTCGAAGCCATTCATATAACCTTTTGAAACCATTGAAATCCTTTTTCCTTCAAAAGCTAAAAACCTTAGACGTCTCTCTTTAAAACCATTAAACATTGCCTTTCGAAACCTTACTAAAACCTTTCCTTTTAAACTTATTCAAAACCATTGGAAAACCCTTCCCTTTAGACCTTTCGAAAACATAAGGGAACCGCCCCTTTGAAACCTCCTTTAAAATCTTTCGAAGGCATCAAAACCTTAAACGATTCGAAAGCATTTGGGTTCAATTTAAAACATGTGGAAAACACCTTTCGAAACCATATAAATCAACTCTTTCGAAATCTTTGGTTTATACTTCAATCAGAATAAAAAAGGGTCAATTAAAACATCTTAGTCGAAACCTTCCTTTCAAACCTGTTCCTAAGTAAAGAAGCAATGGTGTCGAAACCATTCCTTCGAAAACATGGGGAAGTGGCTAATTTTTAAAAGTTAAGTATACCTTTCGAAACCATTGACTTCGAAAGGCAAAAAGACGACAGCTAGGGGTTTCGACCCCTTCGAAAGCTTTACTTAAAACAAAAGAATGCAACCAAGTCAAAACCATTCCTTTGAAAATATTTGACCCAGTCGAAGGCAACCGAGTCGAAACCTATCTCTTTTGAAAGCAAAGCAGGCGCTGCCTTAGCTTTAAAACAAACATACTCCAACCCCTTCGGAACCTAAGGTTTCGACCAAGTACCCCTTCACCTTTGTCCAAATCGCTACATACCAAAATAGCTTGATACCATGCGCTTTGGTTTCGGAACCATTGGTGGCGAAAGGACTGGGTCGAAACCTCCTGTGCCGAAAGTGGTAGAACATGCTAAAATCATGTTATTTTTGTTTTTAACTTAAAAGAGAAAACTTTTCAACTAACCTGCCTTTGTGTCAAATTTTCATTGGTTGCTAAATACTTTTTAGAAAAGTGCTGCCAATAATTTCAGGAATAAACAATGATTTTATTTTACAAAATGCCCCTTCTTCTTAATTAAATATATAAAACATTTAAGTCCCATACCTTAAATCATTTTATATATTCATCAAAACACTTAAGAAAAATCTGGAAAAATTCCAAAAAATCAAGTTATATATGTTTTCTAACATATAAAAATTTCAGACTTAAATAATTATTTATTTAACCGAAAATAATTTATAACTCAATAATTCTTTCTCTTCATTAGAAAATTAATATAAAATCCACATTAATTCAGAAAATTATGAAAATTGAAACCCATCTCTAAAATAACATATCTGGTCTACATATAAAATTGCAAGGCATTTGGATGTCATTAAATAGGCTTTTCACATCAAAACAAGTCATAAAATCTATATGAACAAGCATAAATCATCAACATGTATATATAAACATTTTGCTCTTCAAAATCATGGCTAAATTATGCAAGATAACTCGGATTTCATTTTAAAACAAAAAACATATAGAAAAGTGAGATGTAATCATTATTTACCTTAGCTTTGTGATTAGGATGTGAGATTTGATCCTGATTAATTGTGGTTTGATTCTTCCTCTTGAAAAATCTAGCTTTATCTTCTCTTGAGATTGAAAATGGTGGTCATCCTTAGTGTATTTTCGTTTGAGAATAATGAAGTGAACGTGTGTTTGATTTGCTAAGGGTTTAGGGTATGGTTTTACTAATTTTCCTTTTTTTCCCTTCCTTATTTCCTAACACTTAACTCCATATTAGTTCTTTTATTTATTCATTAGCATGGTTCGGCTACCCCTTAATATTTAATCACAAATCTCAATCCATAATCAACATATTATTTTATTTAATTCAACTAATTAAATATCCTAGATAATGTCACTAAAAATATGGGGTGTTACAATCTCCCCTCCTTAAAGAATTTTGTTCTCAAAATTATGATAAGGAACACATCAAACAATCAAAGGTAAAACATACCATCAAAACAATCAAGATAAGCGTCTCTAATCCCATTCTCATTCTCCCAAGTTTAGTCTCTAGCTTTGTCACTCCACTGGACTTTCACTAATCCGACTGTCTTGTTCCTCAATTTCTTCTCATCTCTCTCGACTATCCGGATAGGCTTCCTAACTATAGTCATATCTGGTTCCACTACTAAGTCCTCTAACACAGTCGGTGTTATAGTAGTGTCTGGGTCCCTAACACATTTCCTCAGATGAGATATATGAAAAACATTATGGACTCCTGTTAAACTACTCGGTAACTCTACTTTATATGCGAGTTTCCCGACCCTTTTAAAATAGCAAACGGTCCTACGAAGCGTGGTGCTAACTTCCTTGTCTTCCTGAACCTGATAACACCTTTTAACAGTGATACTTTGACGAAAACATAATCTCCCACAGAGAACTCTAAATCTTTTCATCTTTTATCTGCATTGCTTTTTTGCTTGGACTGAGCTTCTTTCGTTCTCGCCCTTATCCGCTCAATCTTTTCTACTGCTTCTTCTACCAAATCAGGACCAAGAATCAATCTATACCCGGTTTCTAACCAACATACGGGGGTTTGCATGGTCTTCCGTACAAAGCCTCAAGCAGTGCCATTCCTATACTATTCTGATAACTATTGTTATATGAAAACTTGAATAAGTGTAGTTGATCTTCCCATGATCCCCCAAGTCTAATACACAAGGTCGTAACATGTCCTCCAAGATCTTGTTAACTCTTTCCGTCTGCCCATCAGTCTGTGGATGGTAAGCGGTACTCATCTTGAGCTTGGTTCCTAAGCTTTCCTGATGACTTTTCCAGAACTCACTAGTAAACAAAGAATCTCTATCACTAACAATACTACTAGGAATTCCATGCAGTCTAACCACATTCTTCATAAATAACTTAGCCAATACAGGTGCCATCCTGTTTGCCTTAACCGGAATGAAATGGGCGCTCTTGGTCAATCTATCTACTATGACCCATATACTTTCATCCCCTATAGTAGATCTCGGAAATCCATCAATAAAATCCATAGAGATGGAATCCCACTTCCAAACTAGAATGTCCAATGGCTGAAGCAATGCACTCGGCTTTTGATGTTCGGCTTTTACCCATTGACAGTTCAAACACCGTTTCACCCATAAGCCAAACATCCCCTTTTCATGCCTTCCCAGAAGAAACTTCTCATCATATCTTGATACATCTTCGTTCTTCCTGAATGGATAGTGAATTTTGAATGATGACATTCCTCCAAAATCTCTTTCCTTATGTCTCACACATTCGAAACACATAATCTGCCCTTCTTTCCCAACCATCCGTTTTGGTCAAGACGGAAATCCTTTAAGTCATCACTCTATGTCCCTTCCTTTAACTTTCTGATCCGTTCAGCCAAAACTGGATCCTCCTCCTGTTTAGAATCTATCTTCTCAATCAATACCGGTCAGACTTCCAAACAAGACAACCTAGCAGATCCCCCACTAGACTTAGCCTCGGATCTTCACAATACTCTACAAGCTGACAATGCTTCTATGTCTTTCCATTCCGCTATCATAACTAATACTGCATTCTGATGCCTTCTACCAAGCGCATCTGCAACCTTGTTTCCTTTTCCGAATGTGTACTCTATGAAAGTGAGTGCGGATTAAGGATCTTAAGGCTAATTTAACACTAGAGGGGGGGGTGAATAGTGTTTAATGGATTCTAAGACTTATATGGACTAAATTAAAATTATGACACAAACAAATGCAGAACTTAATCACAGAACAATCACAGAATCAAACACAGATGCAGAAAGCAAATAAAAAGCAGTAAAAGGAAAGAACACACCGGATTTTGTACTAGTTCGGAGTTACCCTACATCCAGTCCTGTACCAAGGCAGAACACCTCATACATATTTTTATTATACCAAAGTCGAGATTACAATCCTCAGTTTCTAAAGGCCTTGAGGTACCCTCCTGTCTCACGAGTCCGGGGCAAACTCTCTTGATTTACGGGCCATAAGATTACCCTATTGATTTCCAGGCACAACCATACCTTATAAAGAGACTCGATAAACTTTTGATTACAAATTGATCCTATAACTCTGAATAGCACTTTGATCTTCGAGAGAGGGCAGAGAACTAAACAAGAATGAGATTCTAATTTGATTCACTTGAGAATTCAGTAGAATTTCGGCACGATCTTAAAATATGAAAATTTTAGAATATGGATTTGTGGAGAAGAAGGAGTGAAGAAAATATGAAATTAGTTAGTTAAAAAAGTCGTTTGTGAAGGCTATTTATAGACCCGTAATGATCATAACAATTCATGAAGAGATTTAAACGAATACACTTCTTTTGAAATTGAAACTTTTGAATTTAATGGCCACCATTTCGACATGGGGTATCCCATGATGTCGACATCCCTTAGTTAAAAACAATGTAAAATTTGTTTTGAAAATGTTATTGAAAGGAAAACAAGATGAAATGATTCTGGAGTAAAATAAACTAATTTTCCTATGTTTTAAAATATAGAAGAGGTGAAAAATATATTTTTAGAATGTATATATAAATTTGTTTTTAAATCTCAAGTATATATATATTATAAAAGAATATTTAAAAATCAGAAGATAGTTTTAAAAACAAACGAAGTTTAAAACAAGAGTTTATTTAAAAACAAAGACAAAATATTTTAAGGCTAAAACATTTTGAAAAGTAGTTTTGAAAAACCATTTTGAAGTAGTTTTGCAAGCTTCTTCCTGTAGAATATCTCATCACATCAGGACTTGAGAACTTGTACAAAACCAGGATGTTTGTGGGTTTGTAAGCCACTTGTCGTAGGTTTGTAAGCTACTTGTCATAGGTTTGTAAGCCACTAAGAAAGTAGAAATGGGTTCCATCCCAAATGAAATTTGGAATGAAGATTTCCGTGCTATTATGAAGTTTTAACAATAAACTAGACACTTATCTTGGAATCTTGATCTTGATACTCATGAGTCTTCAAACTTGATTTCTTCATCCTTGATCTTTATACTGTACAGTCTTCAATAATCAGTACCTGCCTTATATATATCCTGCATAATAACATTCATATATATCTAGACAATAGTGTTAGTATATAAGTTATAATAAAATAAGTTACAAAGGTTGTTGTCATCAAAACCACTATCTCTAGTTCCTAACAATCTCCCCCTTTTTGATGATGACAACCTTATAAAATATACTTACCACTTTGATCATACCATAACTCCCCCTTACACCAACAACCCCCCTTACTCCAAGCCTACTATTTTATATAACTTCTCCATCTTTGTCATCAATAAAACAATAACCTATAATCCTTGAACTTAATAGAAAATGAGATAAACAAACATATGATATAAGAATAATAACTATGTATGAGTGAAATATAGCATCCTAAGTTAAATGGAATTCAAGATTTTATACACCAAAGATTGTTTTTAGAAGAACATTAATTAAGATAACACTTTATATACAAACTAACAAACCAATATATAATCAAGAAAGAGAAAAACAAAAACGAAAAACACATAACGAGGACCCTTAACTATTGGTGATTTATGGACCGAACAATTTGGATAATGGAGACAAAAGTTTCCACGTTGTTCGACCAAGTTCCTATTAGCGTCAAAAAGGACCTCTCCAACGCAAATCATGCCATCGTCTTCGTCCATATGAACATCCGGATTCGGCAAAGGATGTTCTTCTTCTTGATCCTCTTGTGGTTCTTCCATAAGCTCTTCTTCTTCAGAATCCATGGCTTGTGATGATTCTTCGATGACAATGGGATTGGCATGGTTATCCATAAGGAATTTTTGCAAATTCCTAAGAATTCTGCCTTGCCTATCTTGTTCTCTAGCCATTCGCAGTTGACTCACTTGAATTTCCATCATCATTTGAAGCAAATCTTTCATCTTCTCTTGTAATTTGATGACTCATACGTGTGTGGAACGTTGAAAAAGGCCAGGATGAGGAGAAGTGGGTGAAGAAGGTTCATTATTAGAAGAGGAAGCCTTTAATTTACCGTTTTAGAAGTTTATTACAAAGAATAGAACAGAGAAAAGGAGTAAAAGTCGAAATATATAAATATATAACCAAATAACTAATTTTAGAGGGAAATTTAAATTTGAAAATCTCGGCTTGTATGTCGACATAGAGGGATGGGTCATGTCGATATGCCCAGTTCAATTTTTGAGAAATTTTTATTGATATTAATTATTAACTATACTTGTATTATTTATAATTTATAATTTATATTTCAGTTAATGAACATATACCTAATTCTCTTCTAAATTTAGTAAAGTTTTGTTCATTTAATGGTTTGGTTAATATATCAGCAATTTGTTTTTCAGTATTAATATATTCAAGAGTTATGACTTCTTTACTTATATTATCTCTAAGAAAATGATGTCTAATATCAATATGTTTTGTTCTAGCATGATGAGTTGGATTTTTAGATAAGTTTATTGCACTAGTATTATCACAATAAATTGGTGATTTAGTTATAGTTAATCCAAAATCTTTTAAAGTTTGTTGCATATATATAACTTGAGAACAAGCCAAAGCAGCAGATATATATTCTGCTTCAGTTGTTGACATGGATACAGTGTTTTGCTTCTTACTAAACCAGGAAACCAAAGAATGTCCTAGAAAGTGACAAGTTCCACTTGTACGTTTTCGGTCTGATTTACAACCAGCGTAATCAACATCACAATATGAAATTAAATCAAATACATCATTTTTAGGGTAAAATAAACCATAATCTAAAGTATGTTTTACATATCTTAAAATTCTTTTAACAGCTTTTAAGTGAGTTTCTTTAGGTTGAGATTGGTATCTTGCACAGAGACAGACACTATGCATGATGTCAGGATGACTTGCTATTATATAAAGCAGCGAACCAATCATTCCCCTATATAATTTTTGATCAACATCATTTGATTTATCTTCTTTACTTAAAGCTACATTAGTTGTCATTAGAGTTGGTTTCCCACTAGAGTGGTCAATCCAAATTTATTAATTAAATCCTCAACATATTTTTGTTGACTGATGAAAATTCCTTTATCTAATTGTTTGGTTTGTAGTCCTAAGAAGAAGCTTAGTTCTCCCATATGACTCATTTCAAATTCTTTAGTCATTATATCTAAAAATTCTTTATTCATTCTGTTATTAGTTGACCCAAATATTATATCATCTACATATATTTGTACTAATTGAATATCATTTTTGTTTCTTTTAATAAAAAGAGTTGTATCTATTTTACCAATTTCAAAACCAGATTGTAGTAAATAAGATCTTAGTCTTTCATACCAGGCTCTAGGAGCTTGTTTCAGACTATATAAAGCTTTCTTTAATTTATATACATGATTTGGAAATTCATTATTTTCAAAAAGTGGAGGTTGTTCAACATAAACATCTTCTTTTACAAAACCATTTAGAAAAGCACTTTTAACATCCATTTGATATAACTTGAAATTATTGTAATTTGCGAAAGCAAGTAGAATCCTGATAGCTTCTAGTCTTGCTACGGGTGCAAAGGTTTCATCATAATCAATTCTTTCTTCTTGACAATAACCTTGCGCGACTAAACGAGCTTTATTTCTCATGACTTTACCAAGTTCATTCATTTTATTTTTATAAACCCATTTTGTTCCAATTATACTTTTATTCTCAGGTCTAGGAACAAGTTCGCAAACATCATTTCTGTTGAATTGATTCAATTCTTCTTACATAGCAAGAATCCATGAATCATCAGATGATGCTTCCTATGGATTTTTAGGTTCAATAGTTGATATAAAAGCTACATTACTCATACTATTTAGTTGATTTCTTGTTTTAACTATAGATTCAATATTTCATAGTATATTTTCTACAGGATGATCTTTTAATAGTCTAATTATTTTATTAGGTTGAATGATTTCACAATTAGTTTCATTAGGTTCATTATTTAAAGTTACAAAATCTTCTTCATCTTCTATTTTCACAGTATCTTTAAAATTTTCATCAAAAGATACATGCATTGTTTCTTCAATAGTGTTAGTTCTTAAATTATAAACTCTAAATGCTTTACTTCTATTAGAACATCCGATAAAGATACCTTTGTCGGATTTAGGTTCAAATTTATCTAAATTATCTTTTGTATTAAGAATAATACACTTACTACCAAAAACTTTAAAATAAGCTACTATGGGTTTCTTATTGTAAAGTAATTCATATGGTGTTTTATTAGTTAATGGTCTAATTAAAATCCTATTTAATATATAACAAGCCGCAGCGACTGCTTCAGCCCAAAAGTTTTTAGGTAAGTTACTATCAGAAAGTATTGTTCTAGCACACTCATGAATCGTTCTATTCTTACGTTCTACCACTCCGTTTTGTTGTGGAGTTCTTGGAAAAGAGAAATTATGAGTGATTCCTTTTTTATTACAGAAATTCTCAAAATTTTCATTTTCAAATTCTCCACCATGATCACTACGAATAGTTTTTATTTTTGAAGCAAATTGATTTTGAATTCTTTTAGCAAAATTATTAAATAATTCAAAAGCATCATTTTTAAGTTTAAGAAAAATTGTCCAAGTATATCTAGAATAATCATCTACAATTACAAAAACATATTTATTATGATTAATTGATTGAACTTGAGATGGACCAAATAAATCTAAATGAAGTAATTCTAGAGGTTTAGAAGTAGAAATCATATCTTTTAATTTAAATGAACTTTTCTTAAGTTTTCCTAATTGGCAAGCATCACATATATTATCTACTTTAAAGCTTAACTTGGGAAGACCTCTAACTAAGTCAAGTTTTGATAACCTAGATAACAGTTTGAAATTTAAATGACCAAATCTTTTGTGCCAAATCCAAGGGTCACTTGTATTAGCCAAAAGACATAAGTTATCATTTGAAACTTTCATACCAAGGATGTAAATGTTTTTCTTCCTAATTCCTTCAAAGATAATATTTGACTTATTATCTTCGATGTGACACTTATCTTTTCCAAATTTAATTTTAAATCCTTTATCACATAGTTGACTTATACTAAGCAGATTATGTTTTAAATTCCTAACTAGCAAGATATCAGAAATAAGAGGAGTTTTAGAATTATCGACATTGCCGATGTCAATCACATATCCTTTTGAGTTGTCTCCAAAGTTGACCAATCCACCATCTTGCTGTGCAGTTAATGCCCCGCTATATCCCCGCTATAACTCCGATATAAGATATTCTCGCTATAAGATATATGGAAAAATCGTGGATCTAGGTAAGATATTCTGCATTACCAGTCGATGTTATAATATAAATAGGGGCCTCATTCTAAGGACACGAAAATTTTCTTCTCTCTCCGTAAATAAACTGTATTTGATAGTGGACTTTGAAAATTCACTATTGAGTTGGATAAATGTTTTCTTTGGGACAAAGTTGATTGTTTAAGGTGTTATATGCCAACATAATATCATGCAAATTTATTTCGTAATCAATTTGCAGCCGTATACATTTTGATTATATCTATGATAAAATATCTCTTTCTTTTTTTTCAAAAATAAAATTGAATCCTAAATGGAATTATTTTCAAAAATTCACTTTTGAACTATGCACAGCTACTAAGTTACCAGCCATGCACATGTATCGCCGGCAGCCAACATCGACCAGATGTTGCAAGGTACAATTATGGCCGCCTTTATGAAGATAAGGATTCCCGAGCATCAATGTTAGTTCCAGTAGCATCAACCATCCTAGCAATGTCGGCATTGGTAAATTAGGGTTCAAAGCATAGGGCATCAGAATCGATGAGACTTACGTAGATGAACCCGCCTCAACAAAAGGAAGCCAAAGTAGTGGTAGCAACACTATGGGTTGTTTCTGGTGGCAACGATAATTGGTAAAAGAATTGAAATAGGCCACTAGGGTTTGAATTGGAGAAGAAAGGTGAAATGATATATAATTATATTTTGAACGTTGGATTTTCAAACATGAATAACTCTCACATCTGAAGTTCGTTTTGCACATGACTTGTGTCATTGAGTTTTTATTACAATTCTCAATAAATTAACACTATTAAACTTTACATGGTATGCTTATATATGACATTAAAAGCTGACACAAGTATATAAAATTATTAGTCAAATAATCGAGTATTAACATACTTAATATGATGTATATATGCACATTGATATTATTTGTTTTATTTGAATATTTGACATTTGAATTAAAACAAATTATAATCATTCAAATTTATAATTTTAAATTCTGAAACACTAAATTTAAACCAGTACTATTTGAATTTGTAAAAAACTATTCTAATAATATTATTCAAATATATATTAAATGATCCGCATAACACTATACGTCAAGTTTAGTTTATTATTAATTTACAATTGAATGTATTATTTAAATTGATAATAAATTATCTTGTTAAATATTTTGAATAAGTAATAGTGCTGTAAATCATATTAATAATTTCAATATAATACAAATATATTTAAAATTAAATTCAAATTGAATTCAGACAACAAACATTAAATATGATTTAATGCAACCACATTATTCATGATAACACACTATAAAAGATCTAATGCATAATGAATCAAAAGGAATTTTTTGAAACTTACTATTTTCCTACTTCCCAATGCACCTAATTCAACAATGGTATCAGAATCCATATTGTGTTATTAAGAATAATATATAAATTTAGAATTAGTTTAAATTTAAATTAAAGTTTATAAAGGTTATGAACATTATTTAATTTTTTATTCATAAAAGTTATAAATAAACAAATTTAAATTATTTTAGATCAAAACTAAATTTTATAAGGGTTATGAATAAAATTTCCCTACGGTTTGATGCAACTAATTCAATAATGGTATTAGAACCCATATTATGCTATTATGAATAATATATAAAATTTAAATTTAGAATTAGTTTAAATTTATAAAAGCTACGAATAAGTTTAAAATTATCTTAAATTTGTATTAATAACGGCTATAAATTAATAATTTTAAAATTCTTTTAGATCGAAACTAAATTTTATAAGGGTTGTGAACAAAACTTAAAATTATTTAAATTTGGTTTTATATATGTTATAAATAAACAAATCTGAAATTGTTTTTAATTTAAAATTATAAAAGTTATATATAAATAAATTCAAAATAAGTTTAAATTATGATATGAATTATAAATGTTATAGTTCATAAAAGGTTATGGTAAAGTTGTACTATTAACTAATTATTAATCAATAATAATATATACAAAAATATAAGATTTAATACTATATATAAAATGTTATAATTAAATAAGAGAATATTATATATCATAAATAAAATAAAATAAAATAATACGATTTAAAAGTTAAAATTAAAATAAACCATATTATAGCTATAAGGAATAAATACATATGTAAATGTATGTATGTGTGTCTATACACACACACACACACATATTATATGACAAATGATGTTATTGAGTATTGTGAATATAGATTATTAGGGGTGGGCATAAACCGCAGCGCTATACAGAAACCGCCCGCACCGGACCGCAAAAACGGTGCGGAAACCCGCACCGAATCTTCTAACCAAAGCAGATACCCCAAACCGGACTGACCCGCATCGATACGGTTCGGCTGCGGTTTGGACGATTGAACCAACCATATTAAAGCAGACCGAACCGAAAATTTACACTAGTAATCTTATGATAAAAATATAAGCAACTCCAATCTTATTTTAAGTTCTAACGATGTACATTCTATTTTTAGCGTATGTTGTTGTTATATTAATAATAATCGCTATCATAAAGGAAGAAGTTATAGTTTTGGTATAATATATTTCATCTCTTTTTTTGGATTAATGCTAATTATAATCTTATTCTAGTCATTTTCCTTAATTTGCATTGATTAATGTTGATGTTTGGTTAATCTACCAAAAAACTTATAGGTAAATGTCAAATTGAAATATGCATACAATTAAGAACTAATCTTTCATTTCAATATAACATTGTGGTTTTTAACCTTTAAGTGTAAAAGTTTCACACATTTGCCTTCGTAAATTGATTGTTGATGGAAGTAATTCTCTTAATTCATATTTAATATGGGTTCAAACCGGACCAGACCGAAATCGAACCGTATTACATTCAAACCGGACTGAAACTGAACCGTTTAAAAGGTTAATATAATGGTTTGTATTTTTGATTAACCATTTGATGTGGTGCGGGTGCGGTTTGGACTCCAAACCGCACCAAACCGACCCACGCCCACCCCTACAGATGATTACTTATAGTTGGTAATATTTACTATTATTATTTTATGATTATAAATCTAAAATAATGTTGCTCTTTATTATGTATAATATAAACAGATTATTATGCATACTAATGGTTATTGAGCACTCTTAACCCATAAAATATTTATAGTGATGTTTAAATTATCCTTGGATTGGTAAGAACATTTTATAGCTTTATTAAGCACCCTTAAAGGTTACAAAAATTTCCTTAGGCAATCATGAAATAATGGGTCATGAATATCGAACGTACATTGTAATTTGTTTAAGCACTCTCAAAATCATAAGATGATTAGAAGAAAAGAATGTTCAATTTGGAGTCATATATGAGATATAACTAATAACGTGTTATTTACCATTTGTGAGAACTTCAATTTGTTGAGCACCCTCCGTGTTGCAGTGATTTTCAATACCTAGTAGTGGAATGTGACGCCCCACCTCTATGCTCACAATAACAAAGAGTATTAAAAGAAATATTGTCTGTTATTACGAAGAATAAGGCTGGATAGGAGCGGCCATCCGTAGTTGGCCTTACACTAGTATTGGTTACCCCGATAGGAGTGGTATATATATTTCAATTTTTATCTCTTATTTATTTACTCCCATTGACATACCCAATTCCAGTATAAAACGAACTACGATGGTTCATAATAGTTTAGGACCACTACACCAGAAATGTCATTTTGCAACGGTTCTGAGCCGTTGCAAAATGATTTTGCAAAGGTTTTGAGCCGTTGCAAAATTGGTAGTGGTAAAAATTTAGCAACGGCCCTTAGCCGTTGCTAAAGTTAATTTTACAACGGCTAAGAGCCGTTGCTAAATTTAATTTCGCAACGGCTAAAAGCCGTTGCAAAACCTTGTGGTACATGGGTTGTTAATTTGGTTTTGCAACGGCTCAAAACCGTTGCTAATTTTAATATTTTTTAATATATATATATATATTGCTTTTTTCTGCCCTCTTACAGTAAGAGTTAATTCATTATCATACTCAATACGAACATTTGTAAATTTAACATAATATCACAAAAGAAAGATCAATAAACCAAATATTTTTCATAGATTCAGCACAAAGACCAAACATAACAAATCTTTTAATTACAATGTTCAACAACAATACACTACACTACATAGTTTAGCAGCAGCAACAACAATATTACAGTATACAGTACATACTTGGGCAACAACAACAAAATGATTAGAACAACAATACTACATCATTGCCAACAATACTACATTATCATACTCAATATTACAGTATACATTACTCAATACAAACAGAGGTATCTTTCAGGACAGTAGAGCTTACTGCAGTAATCAAACCTGGAAAACCTTTCACATATATCTTTGAAAATTAGGAACCGAGACTCTTCAACTATGATACATATAAAGAAGCAAATTGTTACCTGTAAAAAGTAGCAAGCACAAACAAAATAAGATGACGTGAGTTGGATAAAAAGTATACGAACAAGCACAAGAAACATAACTAATTCTATAATTTTCATACTATAAAATTTAGAACTTCAGTTTTGTCTAATTCACAAATCGGTTAGCATCTTATTTTCTTCCATTTTAATATGAAGGCAAAATGCATTCATATTGACTAAAACATTTTCACATATCGATATTTAGATAAAAATATCGTAGAATCTTCTTAAATCAGATTTATCAATACATATACTGATCAAAAAAGAAGTTTATTCGGAAAATTCAATATCACTGGCATAGGCATATCAATATCTCATCCCAATAATCTATTAAACATGGGTAAAAGATAGAAATTTCAATAATGATTCTCTGTCATGTTCTAAGTGTAAGTGTCCAACTTGAATGCACTGCTACACTTATTTACGACGATTCATATAAGAACAATTTATAGTATACAAATCACTAGTGGACAGTCCATTAAATTATCTTTTTCATTTATAACCAGATCCCATGGTCATTTGTTCACGGGGGACTATATATTATAATATAGTATCAAAATTGTCAAAAGCCAATCAAATAACAAGCAAACCCATATATATCATTTTATTCATACTAGACCATTTATGCTAAAAGCATGGTAAATTTCTATTGTTGGACTGAACCCATTATTATCATATCATCAATTACACTTTTTGCTTCATCGAGCTTGTGACCCACACAGTGGAAAAAATGGACATATTGAGCCTACTTAGTTTTCAATGACTGAGGAAAGTCTTCGTTTAAGTTTTCCATTTTTCAAAACTGAGGCATGCCTCGGTGTCGGTTTCAAAACAGTAGAATGCTAAGCCAAGGCATTGCCTCACATACAAACTGAAGCATGCCTCAGTTTGTTTCAGTCAGATACAAACTAGCAATGTGCAATGTCTTAGGTACAAACTGAGGCAGACCTTAACTTGATATCAGTACAAACTGAGGTAATGCCTCAGTTTGTTTCTAAGTACAAGCTTAGTCGATGAATGCCTCAGTTATAAACTGAGGCGATGAATGCCTCGGTTTAGATATAGACCTCTATAATGTAATCTATTTACAAAATTTGTATAATGCAAACTATTTCCAAAACCTGTATAATGTAGTCACTGTTCTCTTCCACATGATTCAACAACTAAACAAACAATTCATTAAATATAATCAATATTGATCTTCTGAATTAACCCAACTCTTTGTGTCATATAAACAAAATAAAGCACAAATATATGATAAATATATATAACAAATAAATATAATACTTGAACAAAATAACCTGTTCTTCTAGCAGCGGATGGTGTAGAGTCTGAAAGCACGGTTTTGTAGATTAAACGAGAATGTCTACAACAATTGCGTCTACTTCAAATGAATGAATTAAGTTTATTAACTCGATGCATTTGCATTGAGTCAATTGCACTGAGTTTATTAACTCATCACAAATGAATTAAGTTTATTAACTCAGTTATACTTGATATGCAGAACTGAACGACAATCCTAAATTGCACTGAGTTTATTCACGACATAGAAGTATTTCTACTATGCAGGTGCATATTAGTAACTTATGATGTTCTCCAAGCCGCTAAGTTACTTGTTAAATATATCGGTTACCTATTAACTGTATCAGTAACGTATGCTTATAAGTTATTAATTTACTAAGAAATATTTCAGAAAACAATGTTTTCAAACTCACATTAAACTTATGATGTTCTCCAAACTGCCAATCTATCTCTTATGTGGGTAGCAGTAGGAAGGAAAATCCATACTTCACCTAAGGCAAGAAATATTGCTTCGTCATTCTAGCATTAATAACCATATGAATTTAATCCCAACCTCATTCGTCCTCATTCCTATTGTAATCACTACATCAACCTTCTACTTTGTTCTGACTAATATGATTTATGCAAGATAAAACATCATGAATCAACTATAATTGGGCGTATGTGTATCTTATCAACCCATAATGTCACTCTTGTATAAAAATGCGGTAAGTTACCCCATTTCATTATATTTCAGAACATGCAACAAAACAGCTATCAACGCGTTTTGTCAAAGTAGCACAGATTATGTACCTTTTTTGTCAAAAAATCCCTATACATCCATTGAATTAACTTTCAAAGCAATTAAGCTAAACAAAATTACCAAAAAGGGTGATCAACCACCAAATAAAATTGGAGTACCTTTAGTTAAATCGATACAACTGAATGTAATCTACTACGTAAAACTATCGCTAGTTTCAAAATTTAAAGAAAACTAATTTTGTTTAGAAATGCAGTACAAAAAAGTAATTTTATTTATAGTAAAAGGACGAAGTGCCTTGAGAGCAAGCACATAAAAGATAGTTTTATAACATGACAATGTCACTGTTAACATACTATTATGCAACATGCGAGAGCAGTGACCCAATCATGCCCATAATCAAAAGAAACATACCACTGATTCAACAACAGTGGAGTTGTCTGCATTTCCATCCCTATTACATACACCTTTTGTATCATGTTGTTGTTGTATTTGATCACAATGCTATAAATGTTCAAAATAGAAATAGGTAAAAAAAATTACCAGTAGTAAGTAAATTATATCATCCAAGAGATGAAAAACGAAAATATAAAATATGAACAGACAGCGTTATAAAATATAAATTATTTATTAACGATAACAATATAAAAATAAAGGGTACGTAGTAAACTGGAACTGGAAGATATAGTTGAAGCTAATCAACAAACTAATGAAGAATCAACAATCATTCTCATGGGTTTCTTAAAAATGTTAAAAGTGGATAAACAACAGTGGCCCAAATGTTTGAGACATGCTAAGGAGAAAAAATCAGTCATGTAAAGAACAAATAAAAATAATATATATACCATCTTTCAATTTCTTCAAGGTTTGGTAAACCAGAAAAGCAAGTGTTAAAACCAAAATCAAATAAAAGTCGATTCGACCAACAAAGAACTCAAAGTGCGTCAACTTCAGTCTACAAAAAGCAGTCGTAGCAGTATTCTCAAACACAACAGAAAAATACTTGAATAGAATTATCATCCCTTCCCTTATTGCATTCCATCAACCCCACATGTTCTTTTTTGGTTTGATTCAGTGATCACAACTTGACTCAAACTCTATTCTCTATAAACAGAGTTTCTTGACAATTCCAGATAATCGACATTAATTGGGTATTTGCAACCTTTGATATGTCTATGTTTTTGGAACTAATGATCAAATTATAAATAGATCGATGACTTTATGTTATGGAAAAAGTATTGCAATCCTTGAAATTTATGAACTTGACTGTCTCGGTTACTACCTAAATGCCGAAAGCACATGTTAACCTGGTTAAAATTGCGGTATCACAATCTAATGCACACACTAAATTACTGAACTCAATAAATAGTACCAACCGTCATGCTTTATTTAACTTTCAAATACTATGCGAGCATATGTACACTCAATATTTTACTTTGTTTGTTTACATAAATGTTGACAAGGACTAATTTACAGATTATTTTGGGTGTTAGGATCAAGGATTTGTTCAGAGGATCTATTACTTTAAAATCGTTGCAGCAGCACTATATTAATTATTCATTATGTTTTCCACTTTATTTAAACTAATAAGTCTAACAGTATTTTAACAGAGCCATTTTCCTCCGTTGCATTATTTATTCATGATTTAGAAGTAGGGAGAAAATGCTCTACTTTTGCATTTTAAATGAAAGGATCTAACATGACAGTATGAGGTTTCTGATACAAACAAATAAAACATATTTTGGATTTGAAGCAAACGCATTGCAAAATTAAACATAACTAAAAACACATTCAAAATTAAACATATAAAAACAATAAAATGTTCTGTTATTTCGTATTATCGATATTCCTTCTATTTAATCAATAGATAGATGAATTAGGAAAAAACACAACACAACCATCTTCATCTTTCTTTCTCTTCCATTGATGCTTTGTAGATCATCGTTCCCTAATAACTAGACTTGCACAAAATTGAAAATTCAAATATGATCGGTAGCATAATTTTAATAACTAGAATTTTCTAGTTTTAATTTTTGCTTAAGATAATTTGATGCTAAGAGTGTGCACAAATATATCTGTAGTAATAAATATAGACCATTTTATTTCCACTTTTGGCGATAGCTATATGCCATCGCTAAACAAAGTCATTTTTGTAGTGTATGTTGTACGGTAAAAAAAAGTTATCGAAAAATAGAAAATATAACTTTAAAAAAATTAAAAACATATTTATTTGATAATAAAATCAGATGTTTGAGACATTAAATCGCAAATGCATCCTATTAAAATGGAACTTAACTAATCCTAGTATTTATGATATTTTATGCTACACATACAATTTGTCAAAAGGCTGAAACAATTAATACTAAGAAAGAATTAGAATAAATACCTTAAGTCGATTAAAAGCTTCATTAAAGCAATGTTACCCAAAGATATTCGAAGTCAACACCAAGAGAAATAAAAAGAATGTGATTGATAGACAAAAGTTCATACTAGCTCATTCATAGTGGATAGAAAAATACAATCGTGCACTTTACAATGTTTAGCTTATTAGATAAATAAAAATATTGATATAACAACAGATTTGGCTGGATTGGAAAGATGATCGTTGGATTGTAGGTATATTATCTCATTGCTAACCATATACCCAAAAATCAGTAGCAACAAAAATATCACCCAAATCTAAAGAATCAATGAAATTCATTAATTAATTCTACCAAGTATTTGGAGTATCTACTGCAGATATCTGCATTTTGTACAAAATTAATAACTAAAATTTAATCGAATAAAATAAATTACCCTAAAAGGTGATAAAAGTTACCTCATGGAATAAGAAACCAAACCAGTGACAACCGAGTTAATTGGTAGTCAGCGCTATCCAATCTAATTATCAAAAAATTGTGGTAGTAATAAAATCTTAAATAACGAGAAATAACGTAAAGTATGACCTCTTCCGTTCAGTTTTGATTATGGTAAGATTATGCTCCTTTATCTGTTATAGGGACCTAATAACATTATCTTGGCTTCAAAATCCCAAGTAATATTTTTTTATTAACAACATGTACGTCAAATGGTTAGAGTTATGTAGTTGTATGTACAAACCCTTAAAAAATCATTGATTGCGAAATATTTCTAGCAGAGAAGGTGTTCAATATTACAAATATGTAAGATACAACTTGTAATTGATGAAATCCAATAATAACATAAGTTCTTAGGGGTTTATTTATCAATCATCTGCAATTGGATTGCTTATGTACTAGCCTTTTAAAACTGTAAACTTTAAATTTATAATAATAGTTTCAATCAATCAAACTAAACTAATTTAAATTAAAATTTAGTTTAAAAAATCATTTTAAACGTAACTTGTATAATTTAATATAAGAATCAAACAACTAAATTTATATACTTTTGAATATAAAATATTAAATTGGTTTCAAATTTAAAAAACTAAACCAATTTTAAAATAGATTCAAATCAGTTTATAAAGTTGTACACTAAATTAAATTAGAACTTAAATAACATTTAACATAAATTAGAACTTGAGGGGGGAAATTACCAATTAATTAAATCAGGTGGAGATCGGCAAGGTGAAGATCAAAGGCGGAAGATAGAGATCGGCAGGCAGTGGCAGTGGTCGGCAGTAGTGGGCGGTGGTCGAATCATCCACTTTTTCTCTCTCCCTCTCTCTCTATTTTGGGGCAATGGTAGTGGTCGGCAGCAATGATATCACTAAAATAGATCTATAAACATAACGCATAACCCATGTATTTCTAATGATAAAAATCAAAAGAGAACGAACCTTATTGCTCAATTTCGAACAGCCGAGGATTCCAACGCTTGATCTATGGTCGATGGATTTGCAGTCGCTCGGGTTGATGATGATTTGCTCGCTCAGGTCGATGACGTTTTGCGCAAAGCGGTGGAGGAGGGGAAAAGGGGCGATTAATTAGGGCAAAGCGGCGGAGGAGGGAAATGAAACTAATTTGGGGCGTTTAGTTTTGGGAACGGGGTGGGGGGGTTCTGTATGCAAGTGCATGGTCAACAAATTAAAAAAAAGGAAACTACAAAACGGTTAGTTAGCCGTTGCGAAATCAAAACGGCTCATAACCGTTCCTAAATCATTTACAACGGCTGATAACCGTTGCCATTTAGCAATGGCTCAGAACTGTTGCGATTCTTCCGCATGAAGGAGTTGCAAAACTGCCAATATGGTGTAGTGGACAATATATATAATAATAACACAGATAATAAAAATGCGGAACACGGATAACAAATGTCTCATATATATATAACAGATGTCAGTTACAATACATTTGACACAATACATATGATACAACTACAACTGTCGACTCTGAAAGTTATATATACAAGTACATTATCGACTAATATACATGAATACATATCAATCTAAAACAGTTACACCGACTACTACAAAAGACGAAGACCACTTCAAAAGATATGAAAAGTCTGCATAGCTCAAACAGCAACCCAAAGCAAGATATCTACAACCTGAAATAACTCGGGTCTGACCCGAGTATTAAATTCAAAAGAAAATAATACACGGGTCAGTCTAATTCAAACTCAGTTATTAATGCACGGAAGCAATAATAATTAAATAATCAAATGGACGACAGTCAAAATAAATTCACCTATCCAATCCTTTAATAAGGAAATCGGATAACGGTGAATATAACACGTAACAGTGTTAAACAACAAATCAGCAAATTCAAATTATCAACGAAGATAAATAAAAGGATTATCAATGAAGATAATTTAGAAAACAACAGAATTGCCTAAACGGCAATTTACAACAAAATCTAATTATTAAATAAATAATTAGAAACTCATAATCTAATTATCAAATAGATAATTAGACAACAACAAAAGGATCAAATCAAAACAAATCAAATTACAATTTCAAAATATTGAATTGGACACACACAAAAATTCAAGCGATTGAAATCATTAATTAAAATGTCAATTCTGATTTGGCTGCAGTACACGCTCGCGTGTACTGCCTCGCCAAAATCAGATATATACCTGAAAATAGAGGCTATACCTCAAAAGCAAAGTTCTAACCAGCAAAAACAGGTACAACCGAATGCACTAGTACAACAAAAATGAAGCAACATCAATATGCAAAGATGCACATCACGACTCCAATATTAACAGCCACTCGAAACTATAGAGGTCAAGTCACGGCTATCATGACTAAACACAACTGCAAATAAATGAAACTGCAGCCACCACTTGAATACAACAGTTCAAGTTCCAAAATATCATGAGAAGGTGACAATAGTGGTGCAGAAGACCACAAAGAAACCAGACCAATATGCATATACAACTATAGGTGAAATGAAGTGGATAGTGTAACCCAAATCAACATGGAATAATGACCAGGTAGCAAGCATTATACCACCTGAACCAACAAAGCACCAAGGATCAAATGACCAAATGCACATGGCAGTGGTCCAACATGAAGATACTGCATAATAAAGGGGAAAGCAAACAAAGATATGGCCAGAACCCATTGCACTGCAACCACCAACGAACAAGACTACAAGAAGAACCAGACTAGGCAGCAAGCATGCATCTACCAAAATTGTTGCAACATGATGCAATGAACTACAAGGTACCAGACTCGAGTACATCAAACCAGAGACAACGGTGAATAACCAAACACAATACCACAGAGTTGGCAACATGCAAGTATGCAAATCAACTTAATTACTCAAACCTGAACCAATAGCCAGATTCAAATAACAATTGTACTCGATACAAAGGCACTAATGTACGGAGTGTACACATGACAACATCTCTATCAAGAAACTACACATATACTTGGACCAATGCACATGTAAACAGTGACATGATGAAGCAGTGCAAACAAATGATTTGCAGACTAACTTGAAGCATGCACATGGTCAGGCAACGTGAAGGACAAAGAAGTGCATATGCATACAACTAAACAACCAAGGCCAGAGTAGAGATCATGTACAAAAGTGGAGACCACATGAGCTCAACACGGCACAACATCAAAGAATCACAGTTCAATTGAACAACTGGTGTTACAAGACCGAACCAAATGAATGGCAACAAGTGATGCATCAACAACTCAATGCACATGACAATGCAGACTCGAGCTTGAGACAGTACACTAAGGTACAAATGGAACTGACATTTAAGTGCAAGCCTCGAGTAAAC
Organism: Allium fistulosum; assembly: GCA_030737815.1. Taxonomy (NCBI): domain Eukaryota; kingdom Viridiplantae; phylum Streptophyta; class Magnoliopsida; order Asparagales; family Amaryllidaceae; genus Allium; species Allium fistulosum. The sequence continues at coordinate 204,273,310 of CM060903.1, forward strand.
ATGAAATGGTGATATAGCAAGTTAAAGTGGATATGCAAGTGCAGACTCAAGTGGTGCATGATACTTGGTTAGCTATGCTACAGGTGGATAATGCATACATATGAAGTCAAAGATCGAGACAAGCACACTTGAACTGATGAAGGACACAAGTGACTTTAGGAAGAACGAAGCTCAAAATTTCACGTTAGCATGTAATTACAACTTGCAGTGACTACAAGTGAATAGCCACAAAACTACTCCATAAGGAGATGGATACTGATAATACACAAATACATACCTAAATGCTTAGATGACCAAAGTCACAAAAGAAATCAACAGTAGCAAGTTCAACCACGAAAGTCAAAATCATCACATAAACAACATCACAAACCGAAGTCAAAAAGATCGGAATCGAACAATTCACATTCGAAACCGTGTTGACAAAGAATCAAGAAATCGAACCAAGTCACAGTTCAAAACCGCATGAATTGAAAAAGTTAGTGAACAATCTCAAATATCAATACAAAATCAATGGCCAATGCAAATCGAATGACAACTTCAAACAATTATATACAAACGCAAATAAAGGAGATTGTACTCATATAACGAAATCAAGATCTCGAATCAATTAGAAACAATAGGCTGAATTAGTTATGAGTGAAGAAATCACTCACATTTTTACGACAATCTGAAGCAGCCGCGATTTCTCTCAAGCTCGATCAAAATTCGAAGCAGTCGAAGTAAAAAGGAGACCATCGATTGACAAAAAGGAACGCTGAATTTCAAGTCGGCTTCTTCGAATTCACGAAAACCCTAATTCGAAGGAAGAGGAACGAACGAAGAAACAAGAGCCGCCATTTTCGTTTGTTTAGGGTTTTCGAATGGAAAATATAGAAAGGAGTGGGTATCGGTCTTAGATAATATCACGGCACTACGAAAATAAACATGGCCCAAAATTATCTACAAAGCCCACACCCCTTATTAAATTTCAAAAGAATTTAAACCGGATTCAAAATGCCCAACAACAATTAACAACCCATTTAATCGTCATTTGTAACGACCCCAGATTTAAATTTATTTAAATTGATAATTTATTGAATTTTTGGATAAAAATAGTAAAATAAATTGATGAAGTGAAGCGAGTTTCCCCGATTCAAATATCAAATATATGTATATATTGGATTTGAAATCAAATTGTAAATAAATAATTAATGTAAATTTTATAACCGATGATAATTTGAATTTAAATAGTAATATAAAAATAAGATAATAAATCTTAGAGATTTAATAATAATAATTTAAAATTTAAACTAGAAATACAAGACAATAAATGTTAAGTTAAGCAAATAAATAAAATAGATTGAAAATAAAAATTTGGATTAGAATTTATAAATAATATTGGTAAACACATGTTAATAAACTTTGTAAAATATAAGTTGATATATTAACAAATTCTAATAACAAATAAAATAGAAACTTATTTACATTATAAAATTAAATAGCAAAAGTCAGTACAAAGTAATGGAACAAGAGCTTGTAAACAAATTTGAAGACATACATTTATTAACATCTTCTCAAGTACACCAAAACAAATCTTTCAGCCGAAAGGAAAGAAAAAAAATAAGTATATTGTACAAACAAATTAATGCAACCCATCACAAAGTCTTCTATCAGCCACCATTGAATAAAAATCTCTGGCATAGGGTACAAACATATAATAATACCCTGTACCAAAGACATATAAACTTGTTACTTCATTTCTTATACATCATCTTCTTTAATTCGTTCATAACTTAGCATGCCTGGAAAAAAACATCAATTCAACTTCAAAATTTGTAGCCTGCATTTTCTTGCAAACTGAAGCATGCATATAAGTTTGTAAATCAAGGAGCAAAAGCATTTTTAAGCAACATTCCAGTTTAAAGTTTCAAAACATCACAACAACTCAAGTTTTTAAAAGCATGGGGCAATTCAGTTTTAAAGATTCAAAAAGGCTTTTCAAATCTGGTGCTCTGTCTTTTGTTAAGGTGAGTAACTTTTAAAAATATAAAAATTTGTAAGTTGAATCTAGTTGCTTGATTTTATCTAGAATGCGTTTGTTGTGTGAATATATACAAGTGCATGTTTCTGTATGAATGTATACTGGTAGGAATGATATATGTTTGGACTCTGTTTCTCTGATGATTAATTCCAGGCTCAAAAGTAAATCAAATATCACTTGCTCTTAACCCAAGTTTTGTTAAGACCTAAATGTTGAACATAATATATTGGTTACATCATAGTTTTGAGTTAAACTAAATTGTTTTGCCGCTGGAAATAATAAAAAAACAGTGAAACTTAAACAAAGTTAAAAATCAGTTATCATGATTGATGGATTCAGGTTTACGAATCAAATACTGAAATCAAAAATTTAATTTTTCAAACAAAAATCACTATTTTTAATTAAGGGATTGAAGAGTATTCCTGGTTTTACCAGAAAATAGAAATTCGAGTGTCTCTGTTGATCTAGATCGTCTGGAAGGCCGAGTTTCTTTCTAATGATGGTGGAGTGGTCAGTGACTAAGGGAAAAATGGTGGAAGTGGTGGTTGGTCACCGTGGTGATGGTGGTGGTCTAATTCGTTCTGTAAACCTAGTTTTGGTCTGGGTTGATGAGGTTGGTCAGTTCGATCACTATGGTTGATCGAGTTCGCTAGAACTCGAGGGGATGGACGCAGGGAGGTAGGCGAAGGCTTGACCGGAATTTTAGCAACTCTGGTGGTCGGAGAATTGAAAACGAGATGTTTTCAGGTTGCGTTGGTTGTTCCAGTATTTGGGTTAGCCGGCTCGATTTTGATCTCGAGCGTGAATCGATGGGAACGGGCTTTGGATGGTCTGAGGTGGTGATCGTCGACTTGCTCGACATTGCGGCGTTGACTGGAGGTGATGGTCGACGATGTACATGTGCACACGTTTGAATGTGTGTCAGGGCGTTTAATTTGGAGAAGAACAAGGTCTCGGGGTAGGTCACGAGAAAACGAGGGGTTGACTCGAGAAATTGGAGTAGTTTACTCGAAGCAAGAATGTGGGTGACTCGGGTCGAAAATACTTAGAAGATTTTTTTTAAGTTGAAATTTTGGCACTCGGGTAAACTTTTAACAAAACTCGAAGTAAATGGGTATTTTTCTCGGGGAATACCCGAAGCAGGTCTCGGGTTTTTAATTTCCAGTTTTTAAAACTTGAACAAATTTAAGTTAATTTAATTTGTAAACTTATTTTTCTTAAAATTGTGTTGAAAGATTTTGAAATAACAATATTTCTAAAGTTAATTAAGTTTAATTAAAATGTTTTAAACTTATATTTGAAAAGGGTTTATTTTAAATAAAACTTAATTAAGTAATTAAGAAGTTAATTTAATGTTTTAATTTGTTAACTTAAAAGTTAAGTTAATTTATATGGATTAATGATCAATAAATTATTTATTTAAAACTAATTAATTTATAATTAAGGATAATTAATTAAATGGTAATTAATTAAGAGTTAATTTATTAATTAAAGACAATCAATTAAATGGTGAAATTTATAATTAAAGATTAATTATTTAATAATTAAGGGTTGATGAATTATAATTAAAGGTTAATTAATTTATTGTTAATGGTTAATTAATAAATGATTAAAGAATAATTAATCAAAATAATTTGTAATTTATTAATAATTAATTAACCAGGATTGGTAATTTATTCATAAGTAATTAATCTAATTTGAATTAATCAGACAATTAACTTACCTTACGTATGAATGTTTGAATTCTATTGAATGTGAATTGTTTGATATCCTTGATATATGATGCTTTGTGATATACCCTGATTTATGTTGTGATCTGAAATTTCTATATCTGTGATGTATATATTGTTATATGAATATGCAACCCTTTGCCCGTAAAACGGCACTTGAATTTCGATGCGACAGGGAGTCGGATTCCAGTTGGTTATCCGAAACCCACATCGAATTATAATTGTGAATCTTTGTGACCGATAAATTTATTTTATCTATGAATCTGTGAATGAAGATAAGCGTTATCGATTATACCGCTTATCGATATATCTGTGATGATTGATGTTGCACTATTGTGTGTTAAACCCCTGGACTACACTTTTACACACACAAATATGGATTTCACGTGGAAATCGGTTAAGTCACAGATGATTTAAATTCTATGTTTTTGAAATTGAAATTTTAAATTTCAATTGATTTTGAAATTAGAAATTTGGGTTTAAAGTGAAAAGCTTTTGAAATGGAATTTCAAAGATAAAAGTTATTTTGAATAACTTAATCGAGTTTTGAAATTTAAATCATTTGATTTAAATTTGAATTCAAGTTTGGAATTGAATTCTATGATTTGAAACTAGGGATTGAAGATGTTATACTAGTTATATAAGGGTTAAACTATTTTAAGAGTATTGATTTTGGAATGTGAATATAATTCAAGGGCTTTAACTCGTGCAAATATAACTGGATTTTTCTAAAACGAAAACTATTTGTTTTCAAATAATAACAGCTTTCATATAAGAAGTGAACTTCCAATTTGTGTTGAAAGGTTTCAAACTTAAAATGAAATTGAAATGTTTTGAAAGGCTATGAATGAATTCTTTTTGAAAGCTATGAGTTAAATCTTTGATTTAAAGATTTAACAAGATTAATCAAATTGAAACGGAAATTGTTTTGAAACCTGTGAATGGATTTTTGTTGAAACTGGGTGAACTTTGTGAAATAAATCTTTTTGTTTAAAGATTTGAAAATGGTAATTTGTTTTAACCATTCGAATGAAAAGTTTTGCTGTGATTTAACTGAGATCCCAATATCCACATATTTTTAAATATTGCGCTCGTTATTCGGGTTAGCCGGGAAAAGACATTTGTGTCATATAACCCATTCTGAATAGTGATACGATGTATATGGATAGCATTTGAAGACCGGTGTTGAAGACCGGATATTTTCGAAAACGAAAGGACAACTCGTCGAATGTCTCTGCATCGACTGGCCCCGATATAGAGATTTTATCACCCTTTGTGATGGGAAGTCCGAACGGGATCGTGAATACCCGGAATTGCAAGGGCTTCGTAAGAAGTGCCTTCGGTTCTGTTCGAACCCGGAACATACTTGTATGGTTACATGTCTGACATTACACTTTGAGATATAAAGCCGATTTCTTTCAAATACATTTCTATTGGTGGCGAAGAATTTATTCTCTTAGCTTAACACCCTTCTCTGAGACGTACGAGCTCAGAGGTTATGTAGTTGAAGGTTATCAGCGATATACTCCCAATTTGGTAATGTGACATGCTGAGTGTTGCCGTGAAATGATCATTGTTTGATCATTTGCGATATGATCATTTGTTTGATCATTTATCTTTGTGATCATTACTTTGATCATTTGTTTGACCCGAAGCATGGCTTTGTGAAAAGTGTAGCTTTGTGGACAAGACTTCGTCGGACCTCACACCCCGGAATGGTCGAAACAGGAAAGATGCAGCAAGGTTATTAGGGGGTAGCGCCCCTTTAGTGTATGTCATTCCTTTTGGATAGAGGTGCTATCATGGTATGGAGCCCGGATACTTAACCTATGTGGTTGCTGCATTATTATTCTTATGTGGTTGTTGAAATCGAGGATCCTCGGGAAGATCAGTTACGATCGGGGGATGACATATTCGTGTCAGTAGTTACCCAGTTAGGGGTAACCCGGCCTTGTGTTGGCAGAGATCCGGTTAGGTTCTCGGGACGTCATTCCAGAGGTGTTTCCATGTGGCAATGGGAAGTTCCTTGGCCTGACCATTTGTTGGAAAATCCATTCATCCAATACGAACTGTGTACGGTATTAGTTGTAGAACCTGCCATTTACGTACGGTGGTCACCACTGTTTAGATGGTAGCTATAGTAGGCATACGATACTGGTCGTATGTTGACTAAGATTAATAGTATACTTTCGAAATGTTTTCTACACTATGCACTAATAATAATATCAAAAATGATTTGATTTTGCGTAGTAAGCATCTTTGACTATCATAAGAAGAAATCTCCTCCAATTCTGCGTTTGCATTGTGTGTGTGGTGGGAGGTCTTATGGTAGTTTCATTTTTCAAAAGCATTGCGAATTAACTTTAAAAATTCTCTTGTTGTTCGTTTTTAAAGATAAACTGTTTTTGTTGCTCACACCAGTCCCATGACTGATCCGGAGTTTATTGTTTCTTTCCTAAACTCTGGATGCTCAAAATTTTTCTACACGAGCAGTCTAGAGTTGGGTTTTTCAGATATTCAGATTTAGTAGATTATCTGGAGCTAGTTCAGTCTTTGGATATAGACTGCACTTGCTTATCTTGGTGTATCGTTATTGGGAGTTCAAGCTATTACTGGATTAGTGTTTTGAAGATGGAGATTATCTGCTGCTGATGTTATCATTTTCTTTTCTGCTGCTATTTGTTGTATCATATCTCTGATGTATATTGATATTCATTGTATCACTCTGTTGTACCAGATATTGTATCAGATATTGTATATCAGTGTATTATTCTTTTTCTTCCGCTGTGTTATTTACTTAATTGTGTTATAAGCTCCGGCGACTCGGATTTGAACGGTCGAATCTATGGCATTCGAGTACGATGTAAAGTATGGATGTCGATTTTCGAGCGGGCAAAATCCTCAATCGTTACATCATTTGACGATAATTAATAGTTACAAAACCCCGGGTTGTTACATGGAATCTATAAAAATCCCATATCTCTTTTAGTGTTTTTAAGAGATGTAAAATCTAGTGGGAGCCTTGTTATAAAATTTTATTAAACCATTCTAGTAAGTTTAAGAACATATGTAATATTATAATAAGAATCCACTTTAATGAATTTACACGGCTAATGTAATTGAAAAACTATTTAGAAACTTAACTGAATGAAAGATCGACGATGAAATGTAAATTTACCTACTAATAAAGTAATCTTTTGGCATGTGGTCGCTCCAAGACTCATGCAAGAATCAAATAATACAAGCATTAAAGACTTTAGAGTCTTTAATATGAACGAATGTCTAAATTATATTAAATCGTATTTAAATATAAACTCAATTTGATTTGATCTAAAAATTATTTGTCAAATAAATTTAATTATATTGTGTGAGTATCTAAGTACTCAACATATCTATTAGTTCAATTAAAATTGAATATAACAATAAAATAACAAATATGTGCGTGTGTGATAATGTGTGTGTGTATAGTTATTGGAATTTATAACTAAATGTGTATACACAAAGATATATATATATATATGTTAACATCAACCACTATATGCACATATATGACATTTAATACAAAAGCATTATACAAAGGCAATTGTATTCTTTCATATATGCATGGATGCATGCATGTGTGTGTGTATAAACTATAGAAGTATACTCATATGCATATACAAATTATATCCGGCTATAATTAAAATGTATATATATGTTCATTTATTTATCTACTTACTTATTTCAAGTTATTTGAAATACAAATTTAATGAATATATATATATATATATATATGCATATGTATATATATGTACATTTAGTTAATTGTTGTCGGTCACATACACATACATACATTAATTCTACGTAAAATACATTTTAGGTAATGTTTACTAAGATATCTCTCCTATTAAAAAAGGCATTTATATATGTTTAATTTATCACGATAAAAAATTATTCATTTCATTTAATGTAACGACCCGTATTTTTAACACTTTAAAAATACGAATTAAAATGAAAATTTTGGATAAAAATCCCAAGGAAATAAAATTTTGTGTTGTTAAATGTAAATTATAAGTTAAAATACAAAACGGAATTCTGAAATAACTTATTTGTAAATCAAATATGGATGTTAACTTGTAGTGAATTTAGATAATGATTGAATGGGATTGTAAACCAAATTGGTTACGATTGTAAACAAAGGATAAATAAATGTTACATTTAATATTGAAGTTATAATATGGAAATCAACGTAAACGAATATAGTTTAATATTACTGTGAATTTAAATAAGATGATAACTGTAGAAAATGGAAGTAAATGAATTATAAACCATTGATAATAATGTATAAGTAAATGGTTGATTCAATAATGAAAGTGTAAATCGAAATAAAAGAATTCATTTGGAATTAAATAACTTGAATTTGAATTACAATATAATTGAAGGCTGAATCTAATATAATCTTTTATATTGGATTTATAATGGAAAACTGCATTGTAAAAGATTGTTAATTACTGTGAAATTTAAAAATAGGATTTGTGAACAACTGAAATTTGATTTAAAAGTTAATAATTTAAAATTGGGAATTTTATATTGAAATTAAACAGTCAAATAATTTATTTTCGAATATTGGATTTAATTAGGTAATTAAATCAATAATTTAATAAGTTAAATTTCAGAAATAATTGAAAATCGAGTTGAATGTGATTGAAAATGATTTGTAAAATTTTATCTTATCATATTGGAGTTATAGTAATGTTATAGAACTTTTAAAATTGAATTTAAAGTTAATTTGTGAAAATTGAATATTTTAATATTTAATTATTGACTGAAAAATAGTCATTTTTCAAACAGTCTCAGAATTGAACGAAACTAGTTCCATTTGATCCGTAATAGTTTGTTATTATCGGATTTCAATTTTCGTAGCAATCGGAGTTACCGTTTGATCGTGGCAGCTCGAAACGCATCAAATTGTTTTTAATTTTAATTCGGCGAGTTAAAAATAGTCATTTTTCAAAAAGTCTCGGATTTCGACGAAACCAGTTTCATCGGATCCGTAATGTGATATTATTGTAAGGTTTCAAATTTCGTAATATTTGGATTTACCGTTTGTCCGGTACAAATTAAAACGCATCGAAATCGGTTTAAATCGGTTTAATTTAAATCGTCGTTTAATTCCATATCTCACACATACGATCGAATTAGCTTCCGAAACCCATTCCATTGTGTCCGAAACGTGGGGTAAACCCCAGAAACGCCAGTTGCGGCGCGTAAATCGGATTTCGGAAAACCCGGATGAATAGTGTTCGAGATTTCTCTATAAATAGCCCACCCTCTTCACAAAAAAAAAAAAAAAAAAAAAAAAAAAAAAAAATTGAAAACCCTAATCTATATCTGCAGCCGCCACCCTCTAATGAATGGCCAGAAAGTCATTTCGTTCTTCCCATGATATCTCAAAATCCGTTCAGTAATTCGAGAAACTTTCTACATGAAAGTTGTAGAGGGCATTGAGTTCTAGATATCCAACGGTCGGAATTTCCTGGAGTGGCTTAGATCGACCAGAATTTCGCCACAAAGGGCCGGCGTTCGTGCACGCAAAACGATGGAAGGGGGCGACCGGACTTCAAGCTACTGGGGGCGGTGGTAGTTCTCGTGATGGGCTTCGTTTTGGCAGTGGTTTGATGGGGCATGGAGGTCGGTAGGGTGGTGCGTCGGCGGAAAAACGAACGTGATGTTGGGTTTCATCGTTCGAAACGAACGAAGGAGAAGAGAGGGAGGGGGAAAGGAAAGCACGGTTCAGATCTTTGCATCAGGGGAGGAACGGTGGATGATAGAAGGGTTTGAAAATTTAAATTAGAAAAAAAATTGTAAATTTATATACATAATATCATACAAATTTGAAAATTCATATCTTTTTCATACGAGGTCGGATCGAGACGATTCTTTTTCCGTTGGACTCGTATTGACGAGCACTACGCTATGCAACTGGATCGGAATCATTTGGAGCTAGAGAAAATTTTGAGTAAATCGAACGTCGTTCGATTTGATTTAAATCGTAAAATCAAGGTGAGTGTTTTATAACGCTCACAACGTACTAAATATCTTTATGCTAGTTGAATTGACATTATGAAGTGTTATGATTTTATTTGTCGTTGTTAGATATAAATTAATTGTCATATAGCTGGTTATTTTGAATTAACCGTTGAAAAATGAAATTGACAGTTAATTTGGAATTGAAATTGAATTACGATTAAATTACCTGACATTGATAACTATGAAACTGCCATGAATTGTATTGACTATTGGATGATGTATTGTGATGGATGTCATTGGTTGATGTTTGAATGTTTGGATGTTGATTTGCTTATATATACTGTTATGCGTACATATGATACCGTGATTTAATTTAAGTGATATATGTTCATCCCTGACATTTAGTTGAAATAAATAAATAATCACTTGGCCATAGGATAGAAAATTATATACGGACACCGAATTGGCTAAATTAATAATTTTTGAAATCGTCGTTGAAATTTATTTAAAATGTGTTGATATAAAAGTTATAAATAGAAATCGATTTATAGAAATTGAATTCATCGAAAAATTGAGTTTGGAATGTTGAAATGAATTTTGGTTAAAGGAATTTTGTTAAATAATTAAGTTGTGACTTTGAAATTTGGAAATTGGATATGATTGAATGTCGAAAATTGGTTTGTTTAAAGATTTAACTTTTATTCGAACTTTGAATATTTCTAAGAAAAGTTATATGAAATGATATTTCAGGTTTGAGTTTAGAATTGAAACTTGGATTCAAAAATTTGTTATTGAAACAAAATTTAATTTAATGTTTAAATCGATATTTTGAAATTGGATATGGAATTGAAATTGAAATTTATTTGAAATTGGAGTTTAAATTGATTTGGAATTGAAATTTAAATTCATTTGGAATTGGGATTGGAAATTAATTTGGATTTGGAAATTAATTTGAAATTGGAAATTGAAAGTGAATGGAATTTGTTTATTAAAATCGAGATTTATATGGAATCAAAATTTATTCGAGTTGAAATCGGAATTGAATCAATTAAATCGAAATGTAAATTGGAATTGATTTGGATAGGAAATTGGGAAGTTGACCGGTTTGACTTTGGAATTATATTTAACTTAAATGAATATTTTAGTATAAATGATTTAAAATCTATATTCTTTAAATATTGAAATTATTTTGATTTTTCAAACTATTTTACTATATAAACCATTTTCAAATTATTTTCGATTTAACTATTTAAATATTTATATTAAACTATTTTAATTATTTTAATTATTTAAACTACTTTTAAACTACTTAAAACTATTTTCTAAAATTTTCAAGCTGGTCAATAAGGTGAATTTGTTTATATTTAAATCTTGAATTTAAATACGAATTGGGTTAAATGAAGTTGCAACTTAAATTGAAATTCGAAATGATTTTAAAATCGAAATGAGATATTGAGGCGAAAATGATTTTTGAGACAAAACCTTACATTTTGAATAAATATGATGATATTTGAAATGGATTTGATTTTCGAAGCGAATATGATATTTTGATATCAATTATGAATTGATTTGAAATGTAAAAGAGCCAACGGTGTAATAATACGTAGTTATTAAAGAGACCGGGATCGGATATGGACATACTCTCTGTCGATACCGAATACCACTTTAATAACTATTACACGCGGAGTGTTGATCCAGAATGAAGTGGATGGTTTGGTGAACGCGTTGACTGAAGAAAGAGAACGATATTGGATGACCCTTGACATGACTAAAACAGGAGCCGCGCCGGGCCATTGAGGTTCGCCATCTCTAGCGGACACACTTCTTCGATACCATATCTATTACATTTGTGATTCGATTTGGGTGCACCCCTCGATTATGGGAGTGTTGTTTCGCGGTGTTGGGGTAGCTGCTGGCTATGCTCAACATCAGTCCGGATCACGCAACTACTAGTATCCTAGTTGGTATTGCCTCATGTACCTTGTCATACTGATTATCCTATTCGCGACCACTACGTTATGGTTTGTACCTTGAGTATATGGATTGCCCTCTGGTGACTTCCGGTTTTGGGGAAACTACGGTCTTGTATATGCTCTTGGGAATATAAATGTGTTAAGCGGCGAATGGGCGTTGACTTAACACTATTTTGATACCTTTACTTTACTTTAGACATTATCTATATAGCGTATCTTATTGTATATATAGATAGTTTAACGGATCCTTGAGAGATGGAAAATCCCGTAACATCCCTTGAGTTATTGCACGCACGTTGACACTGGATAAGAGATGTCAAACCCCGTAAACATCTCTGACGCCGTTTACACTCATATTTATTACGATTGATTTAACTTTCATAAGGATATTTTAGTCCTGACTCGAGTGTTTTGTCTTTTCATTACGCTCGGGTCAGCCTGAGCATTTCAGTTTAGGTTGAAGATCATTTCCTTGGAGGACGGAGACGAAGATTTGGTATATTATCTACTACTATTATATTCATTCCATTCCACTGCATTGTTGTATGATATTTGCTGTGTATGTAACTATGATAAATGTTGTATAATAATAATCAAATGTATTCATTTCAAATGTATTCATTTAATTAACAGCTTCATGAACTGTTATTTTATTATCATACTTTAGCCTTCCGCTGTGAGATTCTGTGTTGTTTCATTTCCTTTATTTCTTTTCTTTTCTTTTCTTATTTAACCCCAATAACCATCCGCCCTTTTGAATGGTTTAGAATCGACATGTGTGTCTGATTTGTCGATTTGAACGGTCCAAAAAGGCGGGTCGTTACAGTTGGTATCAGAGCTTTGGTTTAGATTACCTTGGCTCTAGTGGGGAATAACTCATTGAAATAGAGGTAAACTATATGAATGAGTTGAGTGTATATGAGAGAGCGTATTTGTAATTTTGATATAAAAATGATTTTATATTGTGTTAATTTGTTCCGTTGAGTATTTATGAATTCTGGTTGGTACTTGGGACGCCAAGGCATCGATAGGAATTTCTAAACACTCGAATAGGACAGATTGACATAATATTGTTTTGGATTATATTCTATATATAAAAGACTTATCTTGAAAATTTATAAATTTTGATTGTATTGGTTAGAGATGATAATATTAGATTATCATCGTTTATTGTTGATTAGTCAATATTTCTAACTATTGACTATTGAATGATTTTATGAAATGAAACTTGTAAATATGATTGACAATGAATATAAATGGTAAATAAAATAAAATAAAAATGAATTTAAATTAAGATGGAGAATTTAAATTCCGGTGTTTGCAATTTATTAACAAAAATTTGAAATGTATAATATAAGTATTATATGATAGTATATTCGATTAGAAATTGTTTCCAAAGAATTTTTAAATGAAGTAGGTGTTATACTCCCCTCTTGACACTAGAAAATGATTCCGGTGATGAGTGCACGCATCATCGACTTTATTTTCGAGAGTCTAAGTGGGGGAGATCACTTAATAGTTTTTCTAAACCCTGTTTTGATTAAAATTGAATTTTATTTTATATTCTCTATAGTATGACTTGATATATATTAATATAAGTATATATTATTTCAAACTTGATTTGAATTGAAACCGGAGTTGAAATTCTTAAGTTCTTTAATATTTAATAATTATAAACTATTGAGATAAACAAATACTTGAATCATTACAGAACTTCTAAATTGTGAAATGAGAAATGAACCTAAGAGCTAAGTGAAAATATCAATTGAAGTAGATATCCTTAGAATTAGGAAATTATGAACTTAAAATAAAATTGAAACTGTAAAACTCGCATAGTATTAAATTTCATTCTATAGCATAAATATAACTTACCAGAATATTTAAGAAGTTCAAAAATGTTATATGAATTGTTAATTGGATAATATACAAGTTTAGGTTTGAATAATGAAATATGCATTTAATTAATGGTTTGCAAATATAAATAAAATTGTTAGTAAATAATTGGAATTTAAATTAACATTTAAAGGTGATTCACAATTATGTTAATATAAAATGGAAATACTATATGTGAATGTAAATGTGAAATTAAATTATAGTGAAATTTAAGTAATGACTTAAGAATTAATTAATTGAAAATTCAACTTTGAATGAAAAGAGGTTGTATGTTGTTTAACTACATTCTATTTGCATAACTATAACTTACCAAATACTTAAAAAGTTAAAATGTTAATAAAAATAAGTAAATGAATAATATACAAGTGTGATTGCGAATAATAAAATGTGAAGATCTATTGATAGTTGTAAATATAAGGAAATTTAAGTTGTAAAGTGAATTAAATTTAAAATTAATTAAATATAGAATTAGTAAATGGAAACTAATTAAATTTGAATAAAACTAAATGTCAATAAACTTGGAAGTGTATGAAATTAAAATTTTGACTTGGAAATGTATAATTGATTTATTATAGATTTGGATGGAGGTTAATGTTTGATATGCATTGGTTGTTAGATAGATGTTAATTGATTAAGTATGATTCATTTTGTTAATAAATTGAATAAATGAAATATAAATTTAAATAATTAAATTCAATTTGAAGTAAGGAGATGTTGAATATAATTGTAATCAATTTAATTTGAAGAAAATTGTCTTGAGTTAAATGTGGATGTAATAAAGTGAATAAACCGGAAAACAAATTTAATATAAACTTATTTCATAAAAATATAAAAGAAATTAACAACTTTGTGTTAATGCTTGATTTTCCGGAAACTTTAAATTGGATAGTTTGTATTTGTAATAACAAACAAATGTGGAAATCTAAAATTGTCCGGTATGTGCTGAAACTAAAAGTACCATAACTTTTAAACGAATAATCGGAATTTGATGATCTTGGACTTTTCGGAAAGCTTAGAATCTGTAGCACGACTTTTGTTTAGAGTATTTCAGAAAATTCATTGGTTTACTAGGTTAAAAATGTAAATGTCTATCGCTGTCCTGTGTAAGAATAAGCAAAACCAATAGCATTTGACCTTAGTATTTATGACATAACTTTTTAATGGTTTATCGGATTTTCATGATCTTGTACTTTCTGGAAAGCTTAGAGCCTAAGCTCCAACTTTCGTTTTATAAGCTTTTCTTATTTCTGTCATTTAGGAGGTCGAAAATCTGAAATTACATTTCAGGCCTGCGCTAAATTGCTCGGGGCTGAAGCGTATCATTTTAGTAAAATGACCGTAACTTTTGAACGGAAGGTCCGAATTCAATGATTTTGGACATTCCGGAAAGCCTGAAACGAATGCAACAACTTTTGTTTAGATTCCATCGTCAAATTTTATCGTTTAAGGGACCAAAAACCGAGATTCATTTGCTGTCCTGAAATTGGAATTGCAGTTTTAAGCTAAACTTGTTATATGTATGTTGTTTATGATAAGTATATCGATCTATCTTTATATGCATGGTTCTAACTTGGTTATTGAGAATTTTAGTAGGTAGCAAAGGGGTTGCGCTTCGTTGTGGAGCTCGCTTCTGCGCTTAATGCAAAATGTAAGTTAAAATGCTAATAAACGCTAAATAAAAGGTACGTTCTCGGATTACGGTTTATGTTGTGGTATATTATTGTGTTCCCCATGTTTTGGGATGCCTCATTCTTGTAATGAGATGTATATCATGCAATTATTACCACTGTGAAATTTTTCGGTCCTAGCCGCGCAAAGGAGGTGCTGCCGAATTTTTTTCAAAAATCCGGGAGTTAGAAAATTTTGAGATTTTAAAAATCCTATAACTGAATTTTGCAAATAAGTCAAATATTTAAATGAATTATATCTAAATGATGGTTTCTCCTTCTCCGTTCCTTTTCGAGGACGAAAAGTTTTAAGTGGGGGAGAATGTAACGACCCGTATTTTTAACACTTTAAAAATACGAATTAAAATGAAAATTTTGGATAAAAATCCCAAGGAAATAAAATTTTGTGTTGTTAAATGTAAATTATAAGTTAAAATACAAAACGGAATTCTGAAATAACTTATTTGTAAATCAAATATGGATGTTAACTTGTAGTGAATTTAGATAATGATTGAATGGGATTGTAAACCAAATTGGTTACGATTGTAAACAAAGGATAAATAAATGTTACATTTAATATTGAAGTTATAATATGGAAATCAACGTAAACGAATATAGTTTAATATTACTGTGAATTTAAATAAGATGATAACTGTAGAAAATGGAAGTAAATGAATTATAAACCATTGATAATAATGTATAAGTAAATGGTTGATTCAATAATGAAAGTGTAAATCGAAATAAAAGAATTCATTTGGAATTAAATAACTTGAATTTGAATTACAATATAATTGAAGGCTGAATCTAATATAATCTTTTATATTGGATTTATAATGGAAAACTGCATTGTAAAAGATTGTTAATTACTGTGAAATTTAAAAATAGGATTTGTGAACAACTGAAATTTGATTTAAAAGTTAATAATTTAAAATTGGGAATTTTATATTGAAATTAAACAGTCAAATAATTTATTTTCGAATATTGGATTTAATTAGGTAATTAAATCAATAATTTAATAAGTTAAATTTCAGAAATAATTGAAAATCGAGTTGAATGTGATTGAAAATGATTTGTAAAATTTTATCTTATCATATTGGAGTTATAGTAATGTTATAGAACTTTTAAAATTGAATTTAAAGTTAATTTGTGAAAATTGAATATTTTAATATTTAATTATTGACTGAAAAATAGTCATTTTTCAAACAGTCTCAGAATTGAACGAAACTAGTTCCATTTGATCCGTAATAGTTTGTTATTATCGGATTTCAATTTTCGTAGCAATCGGAGTTACCGTTTGATCGTGGCAGCTCGAAACGCATCAAATTGTTTTTAATTTTAATTCGGCGAGTTAAAAATAGTCATTTTTCAAAAAGTCTCGGATTTCGACGAAACCAGTTTCATCGGATCCGTAATGTGATATTATTGTAAGGTTTCAAATTTCGTAATATTTGGATTTACCGTTTGTCCGGTACAAATTAAAACGCATCGAAATCGGTTTAAATCGGTTTAATTTAAATCGTCGTTTAATTCCATATCTCACACATACGATCGAATTAGCTTCCGAAACCCATTCCATTGTGTCCGAAACGTGGGGTAAACCCCAGAAACGCCAGTTGCGGCGCGTAAATCGGATTTCGGAAAACCCGGATGAATAGTGTTCGAGATTTCTCTATAAATAGCCCACCCTCTTCACAAAAAAAAAAAAAAAAAAAAAAAAAAAAAAAAAAATTGAAAACCCTAATCTATATCTGCAGCCGCCACCCTCTAATGAATGGCCAGAAAGTCATTTCGTTCTTCCCATGATATCTCAAAATCCGTTCAGTAATTCGAGAAACTTTCTACATGAAAGTTGTAGAGGGCATTGAGTTCTAGATATCCAACGGTCGGAATTTCCTGGAGTGGCTTAGATCGACCAGAATTTCGCCACAAAGGGCCGGCGTTCGTGCACGCAAAACGATGGAAGGGGGCGACCGGACTTCAAGCTACTGGGGGCGGTGGTAGTTCTCGTGATGGGCTTCGTTTTGGCAGTGGTTTGATGGGGCATGGAGGTCGGTAGGGTGGTGCGTCGGCGGAAAAACGAACGTGATGTTGGGTTTCATCGTTCGAAACGAACGAAGGAGAAGAGAGGGAGGGGGAAAGGAAAGCACGGTTCAGATCTTTGCATCAGGGGAGGAACGGTGGATGATAGAAGGGTTTGAAAATTTAAATTAGAAAAAAAATTGTAAATTTATATACATAATATCATACAAATTTGAAAATTCATATCTTTTTCATACGAGGTCGGATCGAGACGATTCTTTTTCCGTTGGACTCGTATTGACGAGCACTACGCTATGCAACTGGATCGGAATCATTTGGAGCTAGAGAAAATTTTGAGTAAATCGAACGTCGTTCGATTTGATTTAAATCGTAAAATCAAGGTGAGTGTTTTATAACGCTCACAACGTACTAAATATCTTTATGCTAGTTGAATTGACATTATGAAGTGTTATGATTTTATTTGTCGTTGTTAGATATAAATTAATTGTCATATAGCTGGTTATTTTGAATTAACCGTTGAAAAATGAAATTGACAGTTAATTTGGAATTGAAATTGAATTACGATTAAATTACCTGACATTGATAACTATGAAACTGCCATGAATTGTATTGACTATTGGATGATGTATTGTGATGGATGTCATTGGTTGATGTTTGAATGTTTGGATGTTGATTTGCTTATATATACTGTTATGCGTACATATGATACCGTGATTTAATTTAAGTGATATATGTTCATCCCTGACATTTAGTTGAAATAAATAAATAATCACTTGGCCATAGGATAGAAAATTATATACGGACACCGAATTGGCTAAATTAATAATTTTTGAAATCGTCGTTGAAATTTATTTAAAATGTGTTGATATAAAAGTTATAAATAGAAATCGATTTATAGAAATTGAATTCATCGAAAAATTGAGTTTGGAATGTTGAAATGAATTTTGGTTAAAGGAATTTTGTTAAATAATTAAGTTGTGACTTTGAAATTTGGAAATTGGATATGATTGAATGTCGAAAATTGGTTTGTTTAAAGATTTAACTTTTATTCGAACTTTGAATATTTCTAAGAAAAGTTATATGAAATGATATTTCAGGTTTGAGTTTAGAATTGAAACTTGGATTCAAAAATTTGTTATTGAAACAAAATTTAATTTAATGTTTAAATCGATATTTTGAAATTGGATATGGAATTGAAATTGAAATTTATTTGAAATTGGAGTTTAAATTGATTTGGAATTGAAATTTAAATTCATTTGGAATTGGGATTGGAAATTAATTTGGATTTGGAAATTAATTTGAAATTGGAAATTGAAAGTGAATGGAATTTGTTTATTAAAATCGAGATTTATATGGAATCAAAATTTATTCGAGTTGAAATCGGAATTGAATCAATTAAATCGAAATGTAAATTGGAATTGATTTGGATAGGAAATTGGGAAGTTGACCGGTTTGACTTTGGAATTATATTTAACTTAAATGAATATTTTAGTATAAATGATTTAAAATCTATATTCTTTAAATATTGAAATTATTTTGATTTTTCAAACTATTTTACTATATAAACCATTTTCAAATTATTTTCGATTTAACTATTTAAATATTTATATTAAACTATTTTAATTATTTTAATTATTTAAACTACTTTTAAACTACTTAAAACTATTTTCTAAAATTTTCAAGCTGGTCAATAAGGTGAATTTGTTTATATTTAAATCTTGAATTTAAATACGAATTGGGTTAAATGAAGTTGCAACTTAAATTGAAATTCGAAATGATTTTAAAATCGAAATGAGATATTGAGGCGAAAATGATTTTTGAGACAAAACCTTACATTTTGAATAAATATGATGATATTTGAAATGGATTTGATTTTCGAAGCGAATATGATATTTTGATATCAATTATGAATTGATTTGAAATGTAAAAGAGCCAACGGTGTAATAATACGTAGTTATTAAAGAGACCGGGATCGGATATGGACATACTCTCTGTCGATACCGAATACCACTTTAATAACTATTACACGCGGAGTGTTGATCCAGAATGAAGTGGATGGTTTGGTGAACGCGTTGACTGAAGAAAGAGAACGATATTGGATGACCCTTGACATGACTAAAACAGGAGCCGCGCCGGGCCATTGAGGTTCGCCATCTCTAGCGGACACACTTCTTCGATACCATATCTATTACATTTGTGATTCGATTTGGGTGCACCCCTCGATTATGGGAGTGTTGTTTCGCGGTGTTGGGGTAGCTGCTGGCTATGCTCAACATCAGTCCGGATCACGCAACTACTAGTATCCTAGTTGGTATTGCCTCATGTACCTTGTCATACTGATTATCCTATTCGCGACCACTACGTTATGGTTTGTACCTTGAGTATATGGATTGCCCTCTGGTGACTTCCGGTTTTGGGGAAACTACGGTCTTGTATATGCTCTTGGGAATATAAATGTGTTAAGCGGCGAATGGGCGTTGACTTAACACTATTTTGATACCTTTACTTTACTTTAGACATTATCTATATAGCGTATCTTATTGTATATATAGATAGTTTAACGGATCCTTGAGAGATGGAAAATCCCGTAACATCCCTTGAGTTATTGCACGCACGTTGACACTGGATAAGAGATGTCAAACCCCGTAAACATCTCTGACGCCGTTTACACTCATATTTATTACGATTGATTTAACTTTCATAAGGATATTTTAGTCCTGACTCGAGTGTTTTGTCTTTTCATTACGCTCGGGTCAGCCTGAGCATTTCAGTTTAGGTTGAAGATCATTTCCTTGGAGGACGGAGACGAAGATTTGGTATATTATCTACTACTATTATATTCATTCCATTCCACTGCATTGTTGTATGATATTTGCTGTGTATGTAACTATGATAAATGTTGTATAATAATAATCAAATGTATTCATTTCAAATGTATTCATTTAATTAACAGCTTCATGAACTGTTATTTTATTATCATACTTTAGCCTTCCGCTGTGAGATTCTGTGTTGTTTCATTTCCTTTATTTCTTTTCTTTTCTTTTCTTATTTAACCCCAATAACCATCCGCCCTTTTGAATGGTTTAGAATCGACATGTGTGTCTGATTTGTCGATTTGAACGGTCCAAAAAGGCGGGTCGTTACATTTAAGATCTAATTCGTAATATTTATGATATATACATTGATTTAAATTTAAAGTAAACATGATATTATACGATATTATATATATATATATAATTGTTTATATATAATGTTCCACTTTAACAATTTTTTCTTTTGTAAAGCCAAGGAAAAGGAAAAAAGGAAAAAGGAATAAATTGCATATACATATTTTTATACAATAGACATATGTTTGTATATATATATTGATCAAAACATAAGATTTCACCGATTATTATCATATACATAATACATACATACATGTAGAATTAAGATCATAAATTCATATAAATATATATATATATATATATATATGTATAATTCATATGAAAGGGTTTTTTATATACAATGGCCAAATGTAATCATGTGAATTATGGTGATATATTCAAAACGAAGAAATAGAATTACCAGTACCATTTAATGTAAGTAATTAATTAAAAAAGATATTTTGGTAATTTTAAATAAATTTGTAAAGCTAAATTTTTACAAATGAAGGAATTTGGGGAATCAAACTTTTCCATTGTGTGAAGTTGATTTTTCTAGCCAAAATTCATATAAAATGTATAAAATGGACATCGGATGAAGGAGATAGGAAAGTTCACCGTAGCATGCGCATTTCAAGGCGAAATGGCTCGACACCCAATGGGGTTGTGGAGGAAATTTTGGCATTTGTGCATATATTAGAGAACTTTCCAACCCTAATTCACCCCATTCTTCATTCCTCTTCATTTTGTGGCCACCACATAACCTAAACCTAAAAAATCCATCTCTTTCCTTTTTCTTCCTTAATTATAAATCAAATCTAAAAATAAAAATTTGACATAAAATAGAAAAAAAGTGGAAATCAAATCAAACATTAGCAAGGTAGATAGAAGAAAGGAAATCAAATAAAAAAGGGAAACTGAAAGATTGCTACTGGAAAACAATGTATAGAGCTGGGTGTGCTTATCTACATAAATGAATATGTTATTAGATAAGCATTTAAATTTCACTCATACCTCTATTTATGTTAAAATATGACTTTAAAATGGAATTAATGTCTTTAAATTGATGATTTGTATGAATTGGGTAATTTGGAAAACTCTAAAATACTATTTTGATAATAAAAATAGTTATGAATCGGGGGGAGGGTTGTATGAATGATAATTCATCATGAAAACATATAGATCTGATTTTATGTAGTAGATGTGAATTAATTTAGACGAATAAATGTAAATACATATATTAATGGATCATAGTGTAACATCCCTTTACTGTTTTAACTTATAGTAATAAATTTTGTTGAAAAAAAAGAAAAGAAAAATCGTTATGGATATAAAACAATATTTGGAGTAAAACAACACGAGCGGAATTGTAATTAGAGACCAAATTGCGGTAGGGCAATATCGCGGTTAAGGGTATGAAAATTTATTTGAGGGGTACAAAATTATTTATTGAAAAATAAAATAAATGGCTTTATTTTAATTGGACCATTGTATGCATGCTTATCCCTTTCATCATTATATTTTAACCTATTTGATTACTTAGGCCTAAAGTATCAGTGTATAACCTATATAAATACCTCTGCTTTGCTTCCACTGAGACATTGAATCTCACGCCAACTTCATTATCAATCCTGTAGTTTTACGGAGCAAAGCAAAGTGAGTATAATTTTTCTACTTCTTTGTTTTTTTCCTTCAGTAACTAGCAATTACTACACTGTGTAACCGTTCACTGCTTTTATATTTTCAACAGCTCCATGTTTTGCCAGTGACCAATAATATTGACAATAACTAGTATATTCTAAATGTTGTAGTCACGAAACCTGACAATCGAAATTATCACCTTTTCGCTATTTCATCATTATATTCATCACTCGTGTAAATATAAATTTCCTTTTAACTCGCTAAGTTAAATTTTTATTGTTAAGTAGTCCACTTGCTAGCTTTAAACATTGTCAGTGAGGATCGCCCATCTTTGTATTTGTACAGGAAAATATAATCCATATTTTTGTTTAGGTCCACTTATGCGTATAGGTTTTATTCCATGCCTATGTAAAATATGCAATATGCTTGTATCAGAATTACAAAAAAATGAAATAGGTAAAATATGTTATGGATGTTACGTGAACCACTTGTAAATGTTGCATGAAATAAATATGTGAAAGTACATGAACAAATATATGATTCACATTCCATACAAAGATTTAATCATCTATAACTCGAAATTTAAAAAGAATTGGAGCATGCAACCAAAAGGAAATATGTAGAGGGAAGTGAGACGAACCAAACGACTAGCTTTCGTCGGGCCGATGGATCCCGTGGTGACCAGAAATGACACCGTTATGTCCGCATCTGTATGATCAACGGGAGCGTTACAACCAAAATGGAAGATACCAGCAGGATCGTATTGATCTTACTCCGAAAAATTTATCTGTAACTGAGTATGTCAATGAGTTTAATGCACTATCAAGTATGGGCCAGCACTCATTTGTACCGCATTGGAAAAGAATGAGAAGTTTGTGTTTGGTCTAAATAATGAACTGAGAGATAAATTACTTACTCAACTCAGATTTCCGTTTGAGGAGATTATGGATATGGCTTTAGAATTTAAAAAGGTACGAGAGCGAGATTCGGTTTCTAAAAGTCAACCTACTCAGAAAAGCCAGCAACAAAGGAAGAGGCCATTCTTCTTGAAGAAGAATGCAAAATTTCAAAAGAACAAGCGACCATTCCAACCTAAGCAAGAGGACCGAAAGAAGAAACAAGCTAAAGCACAAGTGGAATGTTACTCGTGTAGAAGGAAGAGTCATTATGCCAATGAATGTAGAAATATAGGTCAAGGTCTTATGAAGAAATGTTACAATTGCAATGAAATGGGACATATAGAGAGACAATGCACAAAGCCGAAGAAGCAAACTCAAGGGAAAATGTTCGCACTGGATGGTCCCAGTTCAATGAAACCAGATAATGGGAAACAAGCTTCGGTCCTAGAAGGTACTATTTTATGGCATAGATTATATATTAGCATTCTTTTCGATATAGGTGCATCACATTCATTTGTATCGAAAGAAATAGTAGAAAAGTTAAAATTGGATGTTTCTTCTCTTAACAATTCTCTTAGGGTGGCCAATCCTGTTGGAGGATGCGTTGCCCTGGAGATGAAATGTAATGGAGTCGTAATTTGCTTGTCTGGGTATTCTTTCTCATGTGATTTGTTTATTATGGATTGCCGAGTTATGGAGTTATTTTGGGAATGGACTGGCTCGAGCACTATCAAGCTCAATTACACTGTTCGGAACGAACAATCACTCTCCAACATCTCGATTACCCCAAGTGAATCCTTATAGCTCTAAAAAGATCAAATGCCAGTTCAGGTTATTCTTTATTTGCTTTGGAATCCAAAGAAAATGAAATAAGACGGATTCCGATAGTTAGAGATTTTTCTGATATCTTTGAACCAGTTACTAGTTTACCACCACATCGAGCAGTTAAGTTCAGGATAGATTTGAAACCTAGAACTCAACCTTTTAGTAGGCTACATAATCCAATGTGCCTCGGTGAGATGGAAGAATTAAGATCTCAAATAGAAGATCTTGAGCAAAAGAATTTCATCAGGACGAGTAGTTCTCCTTGGGGAGCATCGGCTTTATTTTTTAATAAGGCAAATGGATCACTTCGACTCTGTATAGATTACAGAAAATTGAATGACCTTACTATCAAGAATAAATATCCACTGCCAAGGATTGATGATATATTCGATCAACTGAGTGGTGCAAAGGTTATTTCAAAACTAGATCTAGCCACAGGTTTTCATCAACTAAGAGTTGTAGAGGACAGTATTCCACTAACAACATTTAGAACTAGATACGATTCCTATGAATGGTTAGTGATACCATTTTGATTAACAAATGCTCCAGCTTATTTTGTTGATTTGATGAACAGAGTTTTCAAAAGTTATTTGGACAAGTTTGTCCTAGTTTTTATTGATGATATCCTCGTCTACTCAAAGATAGAAGAAGAGCATGTGATTTATTTAAAAGTGGTGTTAGAAACATTAAGAGAACACCAATTTAAAGCAAAATTTTCAAAATGTCACTTCTGGCAAAAGAAAGTGAAATTTTTGGGACATATTCTCTCGGAGAAAGGAATTTCAATCGACCTAGCTAAGGTCGAAGCTATTCAAAAGTTGAAGTGACCCGAATCACTAATTGAAATCAGAAGTTTCTTGGGTTTAGCAGGATATTAT
Source organism: Allium fistulosum (assembly GCA_030737815.1). Lineage (NCBI taxonomy): Eukaryota > Viridiplantae > Streptophyta > Magnoliopsida > Asparagales > Amaryllidaceae > Allium > Allium fistulosum. The sequence goes on from CM060903.1 coordinate 204,298,028, forward strand.
AGAAGATTTATAAAAGATTTTTTCAAGATTTCTGCTCCCTAACTAATTTAACGAAGAAAGGAGTTAAATTTATCTGGTCAGATAAATGCGAAGGGGCTTACCAAAAGTTGAAAGAATTACTTTCTACGCTCCAATATTAATAGTTCTAGAAGGAAATCAGGATCTGGTAGTATACACAGATGCCTGTGGAACATGGCTTGGTGCAGTATTAATGCAACGAGATAGAGTTTTAGCCTATGCATCTAGACAACTCAGGCCTAACGAAGTAAAATATGCTACTCACGATCTTGAGTTGGCTGCCGTGATGTTTGCCTTGAAACTGTAACGACCCGCTATTTTGGACCATTCGCATCCATTATAAGTGTATAGGTAGACACTCATGCCGGAATTGAATTGCTCAAAATACCACGTTGTTAATTTAAATTGGCAAAACTGAACATATATAGTAAATAAATAATCACAGAACACAGACACAGAGTAATAATTTGCAGCGGAAATAAAAAAGATAGTAGTTCATGAAGCTACTATATGAATATAAAATACATCAGAGTTTACAACAGAAGAGTAATACGATACATCAGAGTTAAACCAGATACAACGGAAGAGTAATACGATACATCAGATACAAATCAGAATACATCACTGGAATCATCGAATACTGAAAGCAGAATAGATGGTTGGATCTTCAAGCAAAGCTCCAACTTCGAAGGTGAGTCTCGAATACTGGTACACTCAGTCTGACCCGAGCGTAAAGCAAAACACAAAACACTCGAGTCAGGATTAACATTCTTATATTAATAAATCCAACTCAAGTGAAATAGCAATTGAAATACAAGTAACTCAAAGGATGTTTGGAATAACCATCCTTTAAGGATCCGTTAAACTATCTACTATGTAGTAGTGTACGATAAGTAGATAATGTCTATCAGTAATATATAGATATCAAAATAGCGTTAAGTCATGGCCCATTCCACCCTTAACACATTTTTATTCCCAAAAGCATATACAAGACCGTAGTTTCCCCAAAACCGGAAGTCACCAGAGGGCAATCCATATACTAAAGGTACAAAACAATTTCGTAGTGGTCGCGAATAAAGGGATACAAGTATGACAAGGCACATGAGGCAATACCCAAGATAGTGATACTACCGTTTGCCTGATCCAGACTAGTGAGAACGCAACGCCGCAGCGCCCGCAACACCGTGAAACAACACTCCCAAAATCAAGGGTGCACCAATCGACAACAAGTAATGAGTAATTCGAAGAAGTGTGTCCACTTGAGGTAGCTAATCCTCCATTGGCCCGGCACGGCTCCTGTTTTAGTCATTTCCAATTTGACACAAGTGTCAAGGCTATCCATCATCGTTTTCTTTCTTCAGTCATCACGTACATCAATCCAACCACTTCATTCTGGATCATCACTCCGCGTATAGTTATTAAAGTGGTTTTCGGTTTAGATAGAGAGTATATCCATAACCGAATCCGGTCTCTTTAATAACCTTCGAAATTATTTCACCGATTGGTCGTTTATTTATTTCAAAACCAAATCAATTTCAATTTCAATTAGAATTTTGTAAACCAACATTTCATTTCTCTTTCGAAATCAATTTCCAAAATTTACGTTTCAAAACTTCCAAATTACCATTTCAAAATCTTATAATTCAATTTCAATTCAAATATTGATTCAAGTTCGTATATCAGTTCATTTCAAAATCATTTAAATTAATTTAATTTAACATTCAAATCAATTAAACTCATTTATCGATTCCATTCAATATTCGTTAAGTAAATTTTCATTTAAAACAATTTCTGTTTAATTTCCAATTCATTAAATCCATTATTTAAATTCAACTTCCTTATTTCAAAACTTACAATTTGAATTAAATTAAATTCATCAAATCAAATCCTTTAATTTTCAAGTCTTACATTAATTTCAATAAATCACAATTTTATTTCTTGTTAAAGAAATTCAATTTCACTTATTTACTTACTTAAATAATTTTCCAAAACTTAATTAATAAAGAACTCAATTTCAATTATTTACGAAGTAAAATTCACTTATTCAAAAGTTCAATTTCGCTTATTAAAGGATTCAATTCAATTTAATCATTAAATAATTCAATCTTATTTAATTATGAAATAATTCAAAACTTAATTATTAAAAATTTCAAAGTTTAATAATTTCAAACTTAATTATAATTTAAAACTTAATTATTAAATCATTTCAACTTAATTCAATTATTTCTCAAATTAAACAACGTTCTTTCATCAATTACATTGTTAATATTCTGTTTCAGATTTTTAAATATTAACATTTTCCTTTCAATAAAATTCAAATTTCAACTTCATTTCAAAACCATATTATTTATTTAAATAAAATCTTCATTTTAATTTTAAATCAAATTATTGACCAATCGGGTTTTATTTAATTTTCTATCCTATGTCAAAGTTCAATTTGGGTATTTATCATTTCAACCCGATTCCAATTCAATTCAAAATCAAAGCATAACAAAGGGAACTTGCAGTGTGATAACTGGGATGGTGTCAAAGTAAATAAACAAGCAATAACAACAAACAATAACAATCCAATAATCAATTCAAATAATCCCGAAATAACCGTATTAATTCGCATTGTTATTTGTACGAATTAATATAATTATTTCTAGAATCTACACTATCATTTCGCGCAGATTAAAGATTATTACATTACGGTTCTTTACTTGTCATCTATTTACAATTTCATACATCATCAATTTAACAACATACATTCAGTGGTTCAAAGTGTAATTAAACAAATCCTACGTGTCAATAAATTTAACAGTTAAAGGGGTCATATTAAACAAATGTCAGTTAATCAAATTTAACATATATATCAAATCTAACTATCCTACGTCAATTTCAATTTCAAATTATTTATCACTTACATCATTAACAATTTAACGTCCAATATAAACATCAAACAATCAATCATTTAACAACCAAACTGGATTATCATCGCATATATAACAGATAATGGTGTCAGATGTCACAGGTGAACTGATACAGGTAATAACAGTGTAAATATCAAACAGCGGCATATTTCAATTGTCGTTTCAATTGAAATCAAATTTAATAAATAAAAGAATGTTAATCGTGAGTGAGTGCTCACCTTTCGAGGCCAGAGAGATAGACAATGAAGCTAAGTTACGAATTGTAAGCACGACTTCCAAATTGAAGTTAGATTAGCACGAATCGACGATCAAGGCTGGTAAACAGAAATAGACGAATTTAACTCAAAATGGATCGATAAAGATAATGGGATAAGTGAACACGTATATATACTGATATATATTTATATATAAAATCTATAAGTAAATTTGAAATCAAAGTGCCTATATAGAATATATAACAAAACAAATATATTGGTAGACATGCAATTTCTTTACGCATTATATATATTAATACCCTATACTTATGTAATCCAGGAAATATAGTATAACTGTATGTGCGACTACATAAGTGTTCATATTTTAACGTATTATTGATAGATACCTTTCAAAATCACTCTTTTTTTTTTAGAATTTATAAAACCAATATTCCCATTCAAAAGATTTTCAAATATTTACAGATTATGTATGCTGACCATTTATATACACATGCCATTCAAAATCATAGGAACAACAAAATTAAACAACAAATATGATAAAATAAGACTGCTATACTATATATATACGTATGTATAAAACATTAAAATAAAATATACACCAGACTTCTAATATACAAAGATGAACTCTGAAATATATATATACTTCGTAATATACGTATTTATTATAAAAACGTCAATCCAACCCATGCATGCAAATTATAAAATATTATATATGTGACCTACTTTTAAAACAATATAAATGAACAGTAGGATACCGCTATATTATTAGACAAATATATATAAAATATAAAACTTACTTTTAAAACAATATAAATGAACAGTAGGATATAAAGCAAAAGATTACAAAGCTTGTCTAACTAGAACTAGCGTACGAATACCCTGAATATAATATATTCTATTCTATATTAACTATGCATACCGCTATACTATGCTGTATCAATATAACTATATTAACATTCATAAATGGATAGCCGGTTACATGAATCAACTGTTATAACTTACGTATAAACTGATATGTATAAGACAATCTTCATAACTATGCATTTACACAATAAATCATTTTATTTCGATACCTCCATATACTAACATACAGGATACATATTCAAACTGAAGCAACACAATACCTCATAACATGGCAGAGAGGGGAGAAAGACCGACGAGTTCGAACAAGGAAGGTCGGAGTTGGGCTTGGGTGTTTGAGGTAGAGGTACGGCTGCCTAGGAGGCTGTCGATGTTAGGAAACCAGGTGCGGTTTGGAAGGAAGGTGGTTCGAGTGGGTAGGCTATCACGTTGGCCAGGGGAGGAACAAGCAAGGGTGGTAGATGGTGGTCTGGGCGCAGATGAAGGGGAGGGATGCTCGGCATGCTGGACGTGGCTGGGTCGAGTGGCGTGAAGGGTGCTTCGGGTTAAAGATGAGATGGGCAGGGTTTCGGCAACCAAAAGCAGGAAGATGGGCTGGTGATGGATCGGTGAAGTGGGTGAGGTTGCTTTGCGGTAGGGGATGGAAGGTGACTGGGAGGCACACCAGTAGAAAAATGAGGATGGTTGGGAAGCATGATTTCGAACAGGCTCAAACTATAAGCTTTAGTGAATATATATTTTTATAGAACGGAAGATTTATCTCGAGCAAGAAATGGAAAGACCAAGCAAATGCAGGGTTTTATTACACGAAGAAGATGAGCAGGTTTTAACCGGATGCGAACCGACATATTTGTATTAAAATTTTCTTTGTTTTAGAAAGAGAGAATGCAAATGCAACGAAAGGGAAGACAGAGATATGTAATCAACTAGAAATTTAAGTGAATTGAAATGGTGGAATAGTGGGGCCATCACGTGAATCCAAGGAGTAATAAAGGTAAGCTACTGTTTAGTTTTGACCGGTGAAAAATGAAATGAAGAGATCCAAAATGAACGGACCACCATATTATATCGGAACCAGGGAAATGTTAATCACTCGAGAATAACAAAAGTCATGGCTGTTGGTTTCTGAGATTATTAATATCAAGTAGTTGTTTGATTTCAGCTATTAGACAAAAGAAAGGCCACGGACGCCAAAATTTCGAAAACGGTTACCGATACGGTAATCGTTTTACTAATTTCGTGGTACAGAAATGATTATACCGCAGAGATCAGCACAACGAAACGATCAAAACGGTATACAGATATCAGTGGTACGATCATCCTATCAAAAGTCGATAATCGGTACCGAAAATGCTGCTATTTTATCGAAAATAAGATCGACGGAGTAATAGATGTCCAAATTTGACGAAACGAAAGATGACGTCTCACTCAGAAGATGATTTACAAATTTTCTATGTAAAAATATTTAGGTTTCGGAAACATTTTATTTTCATCGCTTTTTAACTGATTAAATTGAAGTAAATTTACGCACGAAATAAACTTTCATATTTCGGACGAAAATTTACCAGTTGCTATGTTTAACTAAACGCATTCCAAATATCAAATTTATATTTCAAAATTTTATCGTTTAAAAATTTCACAAAATCTCAACTAATTACGTTATTAAAACAGTTGAAATTTACGGGTCGTTACAGAAACTTTGACGACATTATCTATTGGGAGAAAGATTTGTTTTATACACAGACCACAAATCGTTGAAATATTTATTCTCCTAAAAAGACTTGAATATGCGACAACAGCGATGGTTGGAATTTCTAGCTGCGTATGACTTAGAAATTCAGTATACGTTAGGTAAGGGTAATAAGGTGGCAGATGCTCTCAGCCGGAAACATCAGGCCGTAGTATCAATGATGTTGATAGAATGTAAAGAATTAGAAGTGTTATCTTCTTGTAACCTTTAGTTAACATCAGGCCGTAGTATCAATGATGTTGATAGAATGTAAAGAATTAGAAGTGTTATCTTCTTGTAACCTTTAGTTCAGAAAAGTGAAAGAAACAACAACCATGTTGGCAAGTTTGGATATTCGACCGAGTTTACTCCATCAAATTCAAGCTAATCAAAGAAATGACCCAATCCTAGCAGATTAAGTTAATAAATTGAAGAATGGAAATCCATTAGAAGACTTGAAGGGGAAATTGAAATTTAAAGGAAGACTGTGTGTTCCTAACACAGACGATTTGAGAAAAGAAGTTCTAGACGAATGTCATCGATCTTTATTTTCTAAACATCCTGGAGGTACAAAGATGTATAATGATATGAAGCAGATGTACTATTGGGAAGGCATGAAGAAGGACATTGGTGAATATATGAAATTATGCGTTACGTGTCAGTTAGTAAAGGGCGAGTGTAACGACCCGTAAATTTTAACTGGTTTTAATAACGTTATTAATTGAAATTTTACGAAATTTTAAATGATAAAATTTTGAAATATAAATTTGATATTTGGAATGCGTCTAGTTAAATATAGCAACTAGTAAATTTTCGTCCGAAAATACGAAAGTTTATTTCGCGCGTAAATTTACTTCAATTTAATCAGTTAAAAAGCGATGAAAATGAAATGTTTTCGGAACCTAAATATTTTTACATAGAAAAATTCTAAACCGTCTTCTGAGCAAGACGTCATTTTTCGTTTTTCAAATTTGGACATTTTTAGCTCCGTCGATCTTATTTTTCTGCGTTTTTCTTGCATTTTCCGCTGGTAGGAAAATTCGAATTTTTATAATTTAATCATACCACTGATATTTGTATACCGATTTGATCGTCTCGTCGTGCTGATCTCTGTGGTATATTCATATCTGTGTTTTGGTGCTCGGTTCGTGGAGAAACCATGAAACGGTTAACCAGAACGGTATACGTTTGTGAACCTTTTGGGTTTTCGATGATTAGTAAATTTTCATCGTTCAAAACCTAATGGTCACCTGCTATTAATAATTTCCGAAACCCAATTTTAAACTTTTGCTATTCCCCAAGTTCCATAATTATTTTGCTATTTCATTTTTGGGTTAACTTTCGTTCATCATCTTTCTTTGCATGGGAAAAAGAAAAGCTTGTAGCCACTGACCTTCTCCACATTTCTTCTTTCTATCTTCTTTGCTTTATATTATCAACCAACCTCTCAAGCACACAAAACCCGAAGCTTCATCCTCACGTGAAAGTCAACACCCCTACAACCTCCTCCGCTCGTACTGGCAGCCCACCCATGCGTGCTCCTTCCTCCTTCCTTCTTTGCCACGCAAGCCATCCCAACGATCCACCTCGGCCGAACCATCCTCCAGTGGCCAGCAACTCCAACCGCCGTTCCATGGCCGTATGCAGCCACGTGTCTCCTCCCTTCCTATCTGATCCATAGCCTTCACGCGGCCAGTCATCTCCACCAAACAAAACGACCATCGCAGCACCTAGCTGCAGCCACCTGGCCCGCCACCCGGGCACTTTCATTTTGCCGATCACAACCTACCGCTTCTCGGGTATATATCTTACAATATTATCTATTATCTGCTTTATAGATAATATTATATATGTTTAACAGTAATTTGTATAAAATGTTACTTTGAATATTTATATAAGTTTGTTTTACCTATCTTGCTGCCTTGTATCATACCCAATATATATAAGTTCTATACATATATTAGTTTGTATTATATAATATATATGGTTTGCGGCTGTCATGATATGTAAAGTTTTATACAAAATTTATAATTTATAATTTACGTATTTAAAACATATCTTCTTTATTTCGAAACAATTCTGCTCTTTTGTTCTGACTATTATAAAGTATGGTTATATGTTTGTTCGTATATGTTGTTTTGCGTGGAGCCTGCTTGCTACTGTATATAATATTGTATACTTACAAACTTATATTAATATTTTATTTGATTTGGTAACAACCAATATATGTAAAGTGGTATTGCAGTTTGCACGTAAAGTTACGACTTCGAAATAAAATATGTAAAGGATTCTATTTGATTACTGTTTGGAAAAGAAATGTATAAAGGTTTCATTGAATCGGTTTGAGTTTATATAATTTAACAAGGAGTTTAGATTGGTTTTATAACAATTATTGATTTTAAATACACGACGTACATATATGTTGAGTTATATGCTCTTTCCAGTCATATAAGGGTTAGTTCACATTGTATAACTTTTGTATATGTTAATTTATAAAGTCTGTTATAAATGTATGTTGTTTTCGAAAGTTGTATATAGATGGTTACCTTATAAAGTATACTGTACCATATTTTGTATTTGTTTTTTTTAAAAGTGTAATATATAAGTTTGATTTTTGTATTGCGTACATATACACTGTACATGTATAGTCTGGGTTAGTTTGTAGCTTTCATATATACATATTTGCTTGCATAGTACATTTAGTTTATTATACATTGGGTCTACATATATATGTTAGTCTGCAAAGCAAAATATTTCCAATATATGTTTTGATTTTAATTAAAATATTTATATAAATTGGTTATTTTAATATGTATTTTTAAATGGAGCATTGATTTAAATAATACAATAATAATATGCAAAAAGATTTTCGATTTTAAGGTGTTATAAATTAAACATTTGATCTTAAGAAATAATGCATGAATATCGCGCATTTTAATAAGAGTATTTATATATGAAATATGTTCTGATTATTTTGTCTATTTGTATTATCAGTTGTCCGTCAAATTCGTGCCAACCTTGTTTGCTTGGATTCGCAATTCAGTATCCGTGTCAATGTGCGTATCCGTGTCATCCTCTCGTGCATCTTTAGCCTCGAAAGATGAGCAATCACTCACGATTAATGTTCTTTTATTTATTAAATTTGATTTCAATTGAAACGACAATTGAAATATGCTGATGTTAGATATTTACACTGTTATTACCTGTATCAGTTCACCTGTGACATCTGACACCATTATCTGTTATATATGCAATGATAATCCAGTTTGGTTGTTAAATGATTGATTGTTTGATGTTTACAATTAGACGTTAAATTTGTTAATGTTGTAAATGATAAATAATTTGAAATTGGAATTGACATAGGATAGTTAGATTTGATATATGTGTTAAATTTGATTAAATGACATTTGTATAATATGACCCTTTTAAATGTTAAATTTATTGACACATAGGATTTGTTTAATTACACCGTCGACCACTGAATGTATGTTGTTAAATTGATGATGTATGAAATTGTAAATAGATGACAAGTGAAGAACCGTAATGTAATAATCTTTAATCTACATGAAATGATAGTGTAGATTCTAGAAATAATTATATCAATTTGCACAAACAACAATGTGAATTAATACGATTATTTCGGGATTATTTGAATTGATTATTGGATTGTTATTGATTGTTGTTATTGCTTGTTTATTTACTTTGACACCATCCCAGTTATCACACTGCAAGTTCCCTTTGCTATGCTTTTATTTTTGAAGTGAATTGGAATCGGGTTGAAATGATAAATACCCAAATTGAACTTTGACCTTGGATAGAGAATTAAATAAAAATCGATTGGTCAATACTTTGATTTAAAAATAAAATGAAGATTTTATTTGAATAAATAATATGGTTTGAAACGAAGTTGGAATTTGAATTTTAATGAAAGGAAATGTTAATATTTAATTATCTGAATCAAAATATTAACATAGTAGTTGATGAAAGAACGTTGTTTTAAAATTTGGAATTATTAATAATTAAGTTTGAAATTATTTAATAATTAAGTTTTGAAATTATTTAATAATTAAATAAGATTGAATTATTTAATAATTAAATAAAATTGAATTCTTTGTTAAGTGAAATTGAACTTCTTGAATAAGTGAAATTAAGTTTCTTTATTAATTGAGTTTTGAAATTGTAACTAAGTAAATTAATAAGTGAAATTGAATTTTCTTTAACAAGAAATAAAATGTGTTTATTGAAATTAATGTAAGGCTTGAAATGTAAAGAATGTGATTTGATGAATTTAATTTAATGCAATTTGTAAGTTTTGATATAATGAAGTTGAACTTAAGTAATTGATTTAATAAATTGGAAGTTAAATTGAAATTTGTTTGAAGGATAAATTAACTTAACGAATATTGAATGAAATCGATAAATGGAGTTAAATTGATTTGAATGTTAAATTAAATTAATTTAAATGATTTCTGAGTGAAACTTAGATACAAATTTAAATGAATATCGGAATGGTTTTAAATAAAAATTGAAATTGTATTATAAGATTTTGAAATGGTAATTTGTACGTTTTGAAACGTAAATTATGGAAATTGATTTAGGAAGACAAATGAAATGTTGATTTGTAAATTCTAATTGGAATTGTAATTGATTTGGTTTTGAAATATATAAACGACCAATTGGTGTAATAATTACGGAAGTTATTAAAGAGACCGGAATCGATTAGGGACATACTCACTGTCTAAACCGAAAACCACTTTAATAACTACACGCGGAGTGTGATCCAGAATGAAGTGGTTAAAATGATGTACGTGATGACTGAAGAAAGAGAACGATAATGGATAGCCTTGACACTTGTGTCAAATTGGAAATGACTAAAACAGGAGCCGTGCCGGGCCAAATGGAGGTTAGCTACCTCAAGCGAACACACTTCTTCGAAACTACTCATTACTTGTTGTCGATTGGTGCACCCTTGATTTTGGGAGTGTTGTTTCGCAGTGTTGCGATCGCTGCGGCGATGCGTTTTCACCAGTCCGGATCAGGCAAACGGTAGTTTCACTACCTTGGGTATTGCCTCATATGCCTTGTCATACTTGGATCCCTATATACGCGACCACTACGATTTGTTTTGTGTTATACCTATGGAGTACTCCCTGATAGCCCACTAGTTTACGGTGGAGTTTACAGTGCTGTATAGACTAAAACGCTTATATAAAATGTGTTAAGGGGGATAATGGTAACGCCTTAACACTATTTTGATACTTTATATTACTGATAGGCATTATCTACTTATCGTACACTACTACATAGTAGATAGTTTAACGGATCCTTAGAGGACGGTTATTCCAACGTCCTTTGAGTTATTGCATTTCAATTGCTATTTCACTTGAGTTGGATTTATTGATATAAGAATGTTAATCCTGACTCGAGTGTTTTGTGTTTTGCTTTACGCTCGGGTCAGATCGAGTGTACTAGTATGCGAGACTCACCTTTGGAGTTGGAACTTCGCTTGGAGATCCCGTTATCTATCCAGTTTCAGATATCCAGTTGATTCTAGTGATGTATTCAGATATTGTATTTGATTATTGTATTCGAGACATCAGTTGTACCTTATTTAACTCTGATATGTATATAGTAGCTTCATGAACTACTATCTTTTGTTTCCGCTGCATTTATTACTCTGTGTCTGTGATCTGTGATTATTTATTTACTGTATATGTTCAGTTTTTCCAAATTTAATTAACAATTCGGTATTTTGAATTATTCAAGTTTGACATGTGCGGATGCGAATGGTCTAAAATACCGGGTCGTTACAGTTGGTATCAGAGCTTTTGGTAGCTCTAGGCAAAACTAGCATATAGGGTAAATGTATTTACAGAATCACTCTCATTCGAGTTTCAATCTCTTCCTTTTGACTTAATTCCTTTGAATTTTGGAACGTTCCCTCGGTTCCGAAATTCATTCGTGTCCCTCACTATTCGTCTTCTTTCAATTCTTGAGCATCCCATAACTCCACTTCGAATGACGCTTATAATGAATCGGCGGTCTCGCCAAACTTCGAATGATTTGTAAAGGGGTGAAACTCCTTTACAATAGACATTGATTTATCAGAGATTTCTGTATCCTCGGTTTACGATGCTATCTATCTCCTGCTATACCTGAATTCTATTTCTTGAGATCGAATGTCGATTTACCTCGGAATTTCACATCGATCTTATTCTTGAAGTCACGGTGGATCCGGTTAAGGTTGCCCGCGATTTATATAAACTTATCAATCTTCTTACTTTGTTTTTTTTATCATCATATCTTTGTTTTGAACTTATCTTCGAATCAAAATTCTCTTTGATTCGAGTCCATCAAATTTGAAACCCTATCCTTATTTTGAAAATTCATTCCCGTATCGTCGAGCAAAGAAATGTATTTGTAAACTAATATATAAATGTTTTAATATATGTTGTGTTGTTTGAGTTGTTGATGTTGATTTGGGTTTCCAATCGATTCGTCTGATCAACGCTATCGATAGGATTTCCAAAACACTTGAGCAGAGCAAACTGACACAATATTGTTTTCAAATTTGGTAAACAAAATGGTTTTGTATGACTATATTATATATAAGTTTTCTGAAATTAAATTGTTAATGAATTGTTGTCAGAAATGATAATATTTGATTTTCATTTATTGTTTTGTAAACAATTGACTATTGAATAATACAAATAAATGAATTTATAAAACTAGGTAAAATTGATTTGAAATGGATTTAAACTAAATTTGGGAATTTAATATTCGATGATTTGAAAGTTTTAAAGTATATAGTATTTAAAGTATTTTCAAATAGAAACCGTTTCAAAGAATTTTAAAATATTGAAATCCGTGCTCTTCTCTTTGTCGCTGGAAAATAATTTCGGTGATGGCGGCCACATCATCGACATTCATTTTCCAGTTTCGAAGTGGAGAAACCATTCTGTAGCTTTGCTACGGTTTTGTTTGGGAAATATTTTAATTTGAATTTCTTAAGTATGACTTGATATATATATATATATGGGAATATTATTTTAAATTTAATTTGATTTAATAAATATAGTATATACATAATTATCTCTAAAGGGTTTGAAACTAAACGGAAATTTAGTTCTTAAAATTATGTTAAGGGATGTTTTCAATTATAAATAAAGCTAAATTTTGAATAAGTATTTAAACTTGAGATAATTGAATTTGAAAATTTTATTTGTATAGTACTAAATTGCATTCAATATAACTTACCTAAATTTTCAAAAGTTAACTATGTAATTGAATATTATACAGCAGAAAATGATATCAAAAGAAATTTTAAATAAATTTGAGTAGTTAAAATAAATGTAAATATACTTAATATATATGTGATAGGATATATTAAGTAGAATAAATTTAATAAGAATTTGGTATGAAGAAGAATTAAATTTGTCGAATAAAGTGTGATTATAATAAATAACTATTCAAATTTAGGACTTTTGAAATTGTTAATTTAAGAAAATTGGAGAATATACAATAAATTGTCTTTATAAATAAAATGTGAGTGCGTATAATAAATGTTATTCACTTAAATTATAAACTATAAAATGTTTATGGAGATAAATAGAATAACAAGTTAAATAAAGAATAGGTATGATTAATAGAAGAAAATTTGTATTGAAAGTTAATAAATTGAATTAAATCAACTTAAGGGAGTATCTTGGATTAATTGAATTTAAATTGAATTTCATTTGGAAGAAACCTTTTGTACCGAACATTAATAAATGTGAAATCAAATCAATTTAATGAAAACCTTGAATTTAAAAAAAACAAATTGTTGAATATAAATTTATTTAAGTTGAAATTTATATGTTAAATAAATTGTTTTATTTTATTTTCAATCTATTTTCTTCTAGTTGGCTCTATTCTCCTACCTCCTTCCTTTTCGGGGACGAAAAGTTTTGAGTGGGGGAGAGTGTAACGACCCGTAAATTTTAACTGGTTTTAATAACGTTATTAATTGAAATTTTACGAAATTTTAAACAATAAAATTTTGAAATATAAATTTGATATTTGGAATGCGTCTAGTTAAACATAGCAACTGGTAAATTTTCGTCCGAAAATACGAAAGTTTATTTCACGCATAAATTTACTTCAATTTAATCAGTTAAAAAGCGATGAAAATAAAATGTTTTCGGAACCTAAATATTTTTACATAGAAAAATTTTAAATCATCTTCTGAGAAAGTCGTCATTTTTCGTTTTCCAAATTTGGACATTTTTAGCTCCGTCGATCTTATTTTTCTGCGTTTTTCTTGCATTTTCCGCTGGTAGGAAAATTCGAATTTTTATAATTTAATCATACCACTGATATTTGTATACCGATTTGATCGTCTCGTCGTGATGATCTCTATGGTATATTCATATCTGTGTTTTGGTGCCCGGTTCGCGGCGAAACCGTGAAACGGTTAACCGGAACGGTATACGTTTGTGAACCTTTTGGGTTTCCGATGATTAGTAAATTTTCATCGTTCAAAACCCAATGGTCACCTGCTATTAATAATTTCCGGAACCCAATTTTAAACTTTTGCTATTCCCCAAGTTCCATAATTATTTTGCTATTTCATTTTTGGATTAACTTTCGTTCATCATCTTTCTTTGCATGGGAAAAAGAAAAGCTTGTAGCCATTGACCTTCTCCACATTTCTTCTTTCTATCTTCTTTGCTTTATATTATCAGCCAACCTCTCAAGCACACAAAACCCGAAGCTTCATCCTCACGTGAAAGTCAACACCCATACAACCTCCTCCGCTCGTACTGGCAGCCCACCCATGCTTGCTCCTTCCTCCTTCCTTCTTTGCCACGCAAGCCATCCCAACGATCCACCTCGGCCGAACCATCCTCCAGTGGCCAGCAACTCCAACCGCCGTTCCATGGCCGTATGCAGCCACGTGTCTCCTCCCTTCCTATCTGATCCATAGCCTTCACGCGGCCAGTCATCTCCACCAAACAAAACGACCATCGCAGCACCTAGCTGCAGCCACCAGGCCCGCCAACCGGGCACTTTCATTTTGCCGATCACAACCTGCCGCTTCTCGGGTATATATCTTGCAGTATTATCTATTATCTGCTTTATAGATAATATATATATGTTTAACAGTAATTTGTATAAAATGTTACTTTGAATATATATATATATAAGTTTGTTTTACCTATCTTACTGCCTTGTATCATACCCAATATATATAAGTTCTATACATATATTAGTTTGTATTATATAATATATATGGTTTGCGGCTGTCATGATATGTAAAGTTTTATACAAAATTTATAATTTATAATTTACGTATTTAAAACATATCTTCTTTATTTGGAAACAATTCTGCTCTTTTGTTCTGACTATTATAAAGTATGGTTATATGTTTGTTCGTATATGTTGTTTTGCGTGGAGCCTACTTGCTACTGTATATAATATTGTATACTTACAAACTTATATTAATATTTTATTTGATTTGGTAACAACCAATATATGTAAAGTGGTATTGCAGTTTGCACGTAAAGTTACGACTTCGAAATAAAATATGTAAAGGATTCTATTTGATTACTATTTGGAAAAGAAATGTATAAAGGTTTCATTGAATCGGTTTGAGTTTATATAATTTAACAAGGAGTTTAGATTGGTTTTATAACAATTATTGATTTTAAATACACGGCGTACATATATGTTGAGTTATATGCTCTTTCCAGTCATATAAGGGTTAGTTCACATTGTATAACTTTTGTATATGTTAATTTATAAAGTCTGTTATAAATGTATGTTGTTTTCGAAAGTTGTATATAGATGGTTACCTTATAAAGTATACTGTACCATATTTTGTATTTGTTTTTTTTTAAAAGTGTAATATATAAGTTTGATTTTTGTAGATTGCGTACATATACACTGTACATGTATAGTCTGGGTTAGTTTGTAGCTTTCATATATACATATTTGCTTGCATAGTACATTTAGTTTATTATACATTGGGTCTACATATATATGTTAGTCTGCAAAGCAAAATATTTCCAATATATGTTTTGATTTTAATTAAAATATTTATATAAATTGGTTATTTTAATATGTATTTTTAAATGGAGCATTGATTTAAATAATACAATAATAATATGCAAAAAGATTTTCGATTTTAAGGTGTTATAAATTAAACATTTGATCTTAAGAAATAATGCATGAATATCACGCATTTTAATAAGAGTATTTATATATGAAATATGTTCTGATTATTTCGTCTATTCGTATTATCAGTTGTCCGTCAAATTCGTGCCAACCTTGTTTGCTTGGATTCGCAATTCAGTACCCGTGTCAATGTGCGTATCTGTGTCATCCTCTCATGCATCTTTAGCCTCGAAAGGTGAGCAATCACTCACGATTAATGTTCTTTTATTTATTAAATTTAATTTCAATTGAAACGACAATTGAAATATGCTGATGTTAGATATTTACACTGTTATTACCTGTATCAGTTCACCTGTGACATCTGACACCATTATCTGTTATATATGCAATGATAATCCAGTTTGGTTGTTAAATGATTGATTGTTTGATGTTTACAATTGGACGTTAAATTTGTTAATGTTGTAAGTGATAAATAATTTGAAATTGGAATTGACGTAGGATAGTTAGATTTGATATATGTGTTAAATTTGATTAAATGACATTTGTATAATATGACCCTTTTAAATGTTAAATTTATTGACACGTAGGATTTGTTTAATTACACCGTGGACCACTGAATGTATGTTGTTAAATTGATGATGTATGAAATTGTAAATAGATGACAAGTGAAGAACCGTAATGTAATAATCTTTAATCTACATGAAATGATAGTGTAGATTCTAGAAATAATTATATCAATTTGCACAAACAACAATGTGAATTAATACGATTATTTCGGGATTATTTGAATTGATTATTGGATTGTTATTGATTGTTGTTATTGCTTGTTTATTTACTTTGACACCATCCCAGTTATCACACTGCAAGTTCCCTTTGCTATGCTTTTATTTTTGAAGTGAATTGGAATCGGGTTGAAATGATAAATACCCAAATTGAACTTTGACCTTGGATAGAGAATTAAATAAAAATCGATTGGTCAATACTTTGATTTAAAAATAAAATTGAAGATTTTATTTGAATAAATAATATGGTTTGAAACGAAGTTGGAATTTGAATTTTAATGAAAGGAAATGTTAATATTTAATTATCTGAATCAAAATATTAACATAGTAGTTGATGAAAGAACGTTGTTTTAAAATTTGGAATTATTAATAATTAAGTTTGAAATTATTTAATAATTAAGTTTTGAAATTATTTAATAATTAAATAAGATTGAATTATTTAATAATTAAATAAAATTGAATTCTTTGTTAAGTGAAATTGAACTTCTTGAATAAGTGAAATTAAGTTTCTTTATTAATTGTGTTTTGAAATTGTAACTAAGTAAATTAATAAGTGAAATTGAATTTTCTTTAACAAGAAATAAAATGTGTTTATTGAAATTAATGTAAGGCTTGAAATGTAAAGAATGTGATTTGATGAATTTAATTTAATGCAATTTGTAAGTTTTGATATAATGAAGTTGAACTTAAGTAATTGATTTAATAAATTGGAAGTTAAATTGAAATTTGTTTTGAAGGATAAATTAACTTAACGAATATTGAATGAAATCGATAAATGGAGTTAAATTGATTTGAATGTTAAATTAAATTAATTTAAATGATTTCTGAGTGAAACTTAGATACGAATTTAAATGAATATTGGAATGGTTTTAAATAAAAATTGAAATTGTATTATAAGATTTTGAAATGGTAATTTGTACGTTTTGAAACGTAAATTATGGAAATTGATTTAGGAAGACAAATGAAATGTTGATTTGTAAATTCTAATTGGAATTGTAATTGATTTGGTTTTGAAATATATAAACGACCAATTGGTGTAATAATTACGGAAGTTATTAAAGAGACCGGAATCGATTAGGGACATACTCACTGTCTAAACCGAAAACCACTTTAATAACTACACACGGAGTGTGATCCAGAATGAAGTGGTTGAAATGATGTACGTGATGACTGAAGAAAGAGAACGATAATGGATAGCCTTGACACTTGTGTCAAATTGGAAATGACTAAAACAGGAGCCGTGTCGGGCCAAATGGAGGTTAGCTACCTCAAGCGAACACACTTCTTCGAAACTACTCATTACTTGTTGTCGATTGGTGCACCCTTGATTTTGGGAGTGTTGTTTCGCAGTGTTGCGATCGCTGCGGCGATGCGTTTTGACCAGTCCGGATCAGGCAAACGGTAGTTTCACTACCTTGGGTATTGCCTCATGTGCCTTGTCATACTTGGATCCCTATATACGCGACCACTACGATTTGTTTTGTGTTATACCTATGGAGTACTCCCTGATAGCCCACTAGTTTACGGTGGAGTTTACAGTGCTGTATAGACTATAACGCTTATATAAAATGTGTTAAGGGGGATAATGGTAACGCCTTAACACTATTTTGATACTTTATATTACTGATAGGCATTATCTACTTATCGTACACTACTACATAGTAGATAGTTTAAAGGATCCTTAGAGGACGGTTATTCCAACGTCCTTTGAGTTATTGCATTTCAATTGCTATTTCACTTGAGTTGGATTTATTGATATAAGAATGTTAATCCTGACTCGAGTGTTTTGTGTTTTGCTTTACGCTCGGGTCAGACCGAGTGTACCAGTATGCGAGACTCACCTTTGGAGTTGGAGCTTCCCTTGGAGATCCCGCTATCTATCCAGTTTCAGATATCCAGTTGATTCTAGTGATGTATTCAGATATTGTATTTGATTATTGTATTCGAGACATCAGTTGTACCTTATTTAACTCTGATATGTATATAGTAGCTTCATGAACTACTATCTTTTGTTTCCGCTGCATTTATTACTCTGTGTCTGTGATCTGTGATTATTTATTTACTGTATATGTTCAATTTTGCCAAATTTAATTAACAGTTCGGTATTTTGAATTATTCAAGTTCGACATGTGCGGATGCGAATGGTCTAAAATACCGGGTCGTTACAGCGAGCATCAAAAGCCCAGTGGATTTTTATTACCTCTCGAAGTTCCTCAATGGATATGGGAACAGATTTCTATGGATTTCATTGATGGGCTTCCCAGATCAAGGTTAAGAAATGAAAGTATATGGGTGATAGTTGATAGACTCACTAAAAGTGCACATTTCATTCTTGTTAAAATGAATAGAACTGCAGAAAGTTTAGCTAGAATATTCATGAAACATATTGTACGGTTGCACGGAATTCCGAAGAACATAGTATGCGATCGTGATCCGATATTTACTAGTCAATTCTGGCAAAGCTTGCATTTAGTCTTAGGTGTACAACTCAATTTTAGCACAGCATACCATCCTCAGACGAATGGGCAAACTGAAAGAACAAATCGAGTTGTAGAAGATCTACTCAGGATGTGTATCTTATAGTTTGGGGGTTCATGGGAAGAATATCTTCATTTGATTGAATTCTCCTACAATAATAGTTTTCAATCTAGTATTGGTATGGAACCATTTGAAGCTTTGTATGGAAGACCATGTTGTTCTCCAGCCTGTTGGTTATAAATTGGAGACAAACTTATACTAGGACCGGATATGGTTTGAGAAACGACTAAGACGATCGAGCTTATCAAAGATCGTATGAAGATTGCTCAATCACGACAGAAGAGCTATGCCGACCAACGTAGAAAGGATCTGGAATTCGCGATTGGAGATTATGTTTTTATAAAGGTATCCCCAATGAAAGGAGTTGTAAGATTTGGCAAAGAAGGAAAATTAAATCCAAGGTATATTGGACCTTATCCAGTTATGGAGCGTATCGGAAGCCTTGCTTACCGAGTTGAATTACCAGCATATCTATCCGGAGTTCATAACGTGTTCCATGTATCCCAATTAAGGAAATGACTATGGGATTTTGATATTATTATAGAACTAAACAGCTAGAGGAACTAGAGATTGAACCAAACTTGACTTTCACCGTTGAGCCAGCCAGAATAGTAGATTCAAAGATGAAGCAGTTAAGAAACAAGCAAGTTCCACTAGTCAAAGTTCAATGGTCAGATTATCTCAAAGACTACACTTGGGAAACTGAGGAGGAAATTAGAAAATCACATCCCGAGTTAATTGAAACTCATTAGGTACGTATTTATATATATTCATCGAGTCATGGATATTTGGATTTTATTAATTGATAGGACGATATTTAATATACGAATAGCTTACGGTACTCTCTAGTAAATTGCAATGACGCAATTTCTTTAAGGAGGGAAGTCTGTAACATTCCGCTATTGTTTTAACTTATAGTAATAAATTTTGTTGAAAAAAAAGAAAAGAAAAATCATTATGGATATAAAATAAAATTTGGAGTAAAACGCCACAAGCGGAATTGTAATCGAAGACCAAATTGTGGTAGGGCAATATCTCGATTAAGGGTATGAGAATTTATTTAAGGGGTATAAAATTATTTGTTGAAAAATAAAATAAATGCTTTATTTTAATTGGACCGTTGTATGCATGCTTATCCCTTTCATCATTATATTTTAACCTATTTGATTACTTAGTCCTAAAGTATCAGTGTATAACCTATATAAACACCTCCGCTCTGCCTGAAGTGACCCACTTCTTTATTCATTTATTTATAGTGAATTTTCTGTTAGATTTTTTTTAAGCTCAAGCTTGATGTAAAATCAAATACTCCATTTTTCTTATTTTCTTGTTTTAATCCTCAGATTAATTGATCCCTGAATTTTCCAAGCAGAAAATTCAGATCCTGGGATTTTGTAATTAGCCTCTACTAGATCCTATGCTACAAATCAGGGTGTCTAAGATAACTTACTAATTACAAGTTAGCCCGGAGTTTATAGTTCATGTTCTAACAATTTTTGGTGTCAGGTAAGGGTATTCATGTTTTGATTTGTATGTTGAACAAGGTTCATATAAATGACCAGATGTTAATCTGGATTGAGGTTCAAGTAGAGGAACAATGTATTTAGGCAGAGTATATATATATATACAAACACATGTACAAATCTAAGACTTAACATATGATTGAAGACAAAGTAATTGAAGCCATGTTGCAAACCAAATTAATACACACTTCTCAGGTGGACTTGTCAAATAAATAACTGAAGTATTCTAAACATCATGTGGAAGTGTCTAAAGAGTTGTGTGGTGATGATTTTGCCTATTACCAACAGGACTGCAAGTCATTTATAATAGCCTTGATCATGATCAAATGTACTCAGACTTGGGTACTGTATATTTAAGTAATAAAATGTGTGAAGCATGGTGCAATGAGACCTACAAGTTTCACCAAATCATATATACATGGATCTACTTCACAGAGCAATACAACTTCTACTGCAATTGAAATACCTAGACTAAGGTTATAAATTTCATTTCAGGTTAACTATGTACTTATATCAATTATAAGTCATATTCATATATTTCTGGTTAGCCCAGTTTTTGGATTCAACTCATCTTTTACAAGATTTAATGATTGTGCTATATTCCCTTCTTCCTATGATCATTTCTACTTTACAATTTTTAAGATTCATTAGACATTGCCAAAGGAAACATGCTCACATATCAAATTATATGGCATGATCTCCTATCTAACACTTCACCAGAGATTATCCAGATTAGATACTTAAGGCAGCAACCCACATATGCATATATGTAAAATACTAAAATTCTTACATGTTCTCTTCTCAGAAAAACAAACACATATCAATCCAGAAAATACTTAAAACATTTGCCTAGCTTAATTATTACAACATGTCTGCATAACTCCTTAAACATTCTAAATGCAAGTAAATCTTCAATTTGTCCACGCATACAGGTTTCTTATGCTTCCTTTCCTGCAGCAACATCTAGAGCTGCCTCAATAAAAATGAGACACCCCAGATGTTACAAAGCAACAAATAGGGTCAGAAATAAAATTCTGGTATGAGTGAAATCAATATATAAATACTTGTCATTTTTTAAATTCTTGTGCAGAGTATTCATATGCTACATACAATTTGAATTTATAATATGAACTGGGTTTAAGTATATATATATATCTAAGCTTCTACTACACTCATGCACATATGCAATCATCCATTCATTCAATACAGTATACATGTACACATACTCTTATGGAATTAACTCATTTTAATTCCATAGTTCAGCTCTGAATCTTGATTCATTAATAAAATTTGGTCATATCTCTTTTCCATTGAACACCATGTGTGCATTGTAAGGGACTCAATTCTGTTAACCCCTACACAAAGGCCTATAGGACTTAAACAAGTCATGCACATACCCATCATACTCCTTATGATGAATAGATCAAGGCTTCTCTCCTAGATTATTTTTATAATCTAGTGACCAGTCTCATCTCTTATTTCAGAAAAATTTATTAACTCATGGAATGCTTTTACATTCTTTCTTTCTTTTTCCCTCAACTAGAGAGAGTTAAACTCTCTCATGGGTTTCACTGACCATGACTTCATTATTCAATTGCATAGCTAGTTAGTCATATTTCTAATTTAATTATTTTCTGCAATCTATTTCTACTGCAGATATTTATTTATTATATTTTTTTTTTAGAATTTTTATCCCTACAAGAAAATTGGATAATATATTTATGCTATGTTTAATCAACATAGCTCTGATACCAACTGATGTTTCAACTCCACTAGTTCTTTAGGACCCATCCTAGTAGGCTTTTTGATGATTGGACTTGCTCCTAGGATTAGTCTTATTTGAAATTCTACTTGCCTATTTTCTGGAACACCTATGACTTCACCAAAGACATCTGGGTATTCATTTATAATTTTTATGTCTTCCAGTTCTAATTCTTTCTCAGTCATGCTGCATATTTGGTTACAATAATTGATTTTAGCAATTTGACTCATGACTATAATATTTTTACCATTTTCTGTTTTCAGGGAAATAGTGAAATTTTCCAAATTCAAAATTGCTTTGAATTTGCTCAACCAATCTACCCCTAAAATAATTCCTATTCCAGGGTATTTTAATACAAACAAATCAGATTTAAACACATTTCCTCCTATGTTTAATTCCACTCCCAAGCATTTTAACCCCAGCAAACAAGGGCTACCTAGTGGGCTCTGAATAAACAAGGGATTATCAACTAAATAGCATGTGAGAGTCAATTTATTCACTATGTCTTGGGATATTAATGAATGTGTTGCTCCAGTGTCATATATAACTGAGATGGGGTGATCTTTAATTATAAGTATACCTTCCAATGGTCCAGAACTTCCCACTGCAGTTGCTTTTGCTTTGCCCTCAAGTGCTCCTATCTTTGCTCCCTTTTTGAATTCTGGGCAGTTTCTTTTAATATGACCTTCCTTCCCACAGTTGTAGCAGCTAAATGGTGCCTTCTTGGCTGCTTGACACCTATTACTCATGTGTCCTTCTTTGCCACAATTGTAACAAGTAACTTTCTTCTTAGCTTCCCCAGTGGCTGCTCCCTCCATTTTCTTTTCCACATTCTTTTTGTCATAGGGATGTGCCCTATTTTTCCCCTTTCTTAACTCCTTTACTTGCATTTCTCTTGTCATAAGGTTGCACTTTATTCTGACCACCCTTCTTCTTATTGAGCTTCATATTCCTGAATTTCTCCCTTGCGGTGTCATGTTGCTCAAATGAGAGAGTTAGCTGTCACATACCGAAATTTTCGACTTTCGAAAATTCGACATCGATACTCACTTTATCGACTGTCGAGCAATCAAGTGCCGGAAACTCCAATAGTGATGGTTTAAGAAAGAAGAAAAAGGCAGTAGAAGAAGAAGATAGAAGAAAAAGAGAGAAGAAGAGAAGAAGAAAGAAGAACAACATCAGAACAGAAAACAATATCAGAATCTTACACATCGCAGCGGAACAATATACAATAGATAATTACTAGTCTTTTAAAATAAAGAACTATATCAGTTTATACATACATCAATCATCAGAGTCAATATACAACAATGGACAGTTATATAACTTGTCCTCATACAGAATACACAGCGGAATAAATAATATCAGATACAAATACTACGTTTCGCCATCCAGCTTGCTTCCAAAGCTCCAGAATATTCTGATAATCTAACTCTAGACTGCCCGTGTGGAAATTGGTGGGCACCCAGAGTTTAGAAGGGAACAATAAACTCCGAGTCAGTCATGGTGACTGGTGTGAGATCGTAAAACAGTTATTTTTCACAAAGAAAATAAAACAAATTCGCAATGCTTTTGGAAAATGAAACTACCATAAGACCTCCCACCACACACACAATGCAAACGCAGAATTGGAGGAGATTTCTTCTTATGATAGTCAAAGATGCTTACTACGCAAATCAAATCATTTTTGATATTATTATTAGTGCATAGTGTAGAAAACATTTCGAAAGTATAATATTAATCTTAGCCAGCATAGGCATTCCGCACTTATGCCTACTATAGCTACTATGTTCAATAGCAGGTTACCGCCACATTCCATAGCAGGTAATACAACTAAAACCGTACAAGTCGCGTATTGTTTCTTTGGATTTCCAACAAATGGTCAGGCTAAGGAACTTCCTATGCCACGATGGGTACGTCCCTGGAATAGACGACCCGAGAAATAACCTAACATTACGGTTAGATCTCTGCCAACACAAGGCCGGGTTACCTCTGCAAAAATAGGTAACTACTGACACGCGTATGTCATCCCCCGATCGTAACCGATCTTCCCGAGGATCCCCGATTTCCAACAAACCACATCAAAATAATAATGCAGCAACCACATAGGTTAAGTATCTGGGCTCCATACCATGATACCACCTCTATCCAGAAGGAATGACATACACTAAGGGGCGCTACTCCCTAGAACCTTGCTGCATCCTTCCTGTTTTGACCATTTCCGGGGTGTGAGGCTCGACGAAGTCTCGTCCACAAAGCTACGCTTTCTACAAAGCCCTGCTTCGGGTCAACAAAAATGATCAACCTATGATCACAAAGATATAAGATCAAACAAATGATCATATCACAAATGATCAAACACTGATCATTTCACAGCAACACTCAGTATGCCACGTTACCAAATTGGGAGTATATCGCTGATAAATCTCAACTACATAACCTCTGAGCTCGTACGTCTCAAAGAAGGGTGTTAAGCTAAGAGAATAAATTCTTCGCCACCAACAGAAATGTATTTGAAAGAAATCAGCTTTATATCACAAATTTGTAACGTCAGACATACAATCCATACAAGTCTGTTCCGGGATCGAACAGAACCGAAGGCACTTCTCACGAAGCCCTTGCATATCCGGATAATTTTCTAATCACGTCCGGACTTCCCGTCACTAAGGGTGATAAAACCTCTAAATCGGAGATCAGCCGATGTAGAGTAACTCGACGGTAATCCTTCCGTTTTCAAAAATATCCGGTCTTCAACACCGGTCTTCGAATGTAATTCATAACGACGTATCACATATTCGGAATGGGTTATACGACCCCATGGTCCTTTCCCGGCTAACCCGAATAGTGAGCGATTATTCAAAAATAAGTGTGGCATTCAAATTCATCAAATTCACAACAAATACCATTCAAGGTAATTATTGATAGTCGGTTATTTAACTATCAATAAAGATGCGCGACATCATCAGATTCCAAATAATTTTCCCAAATTATTGTATCTTTCCAAAATATCTTTACTAGATATAAAATTTCCACACTTCAAAATAAATCGACCTTTATTTTTCTAAACAGTTTCCCTTTCCTTTTATAAATTCCATAGTGAATTTATATTTTCAAATATCTACAGATATACGATTTTCAAATCGTTTTCAATATTCAATTTCAATTTATATTTAAGAAGATAAAATCTCAAAACGTTTCATTTCATTTTTGGAAAACATTCCCATACTTATTTAATAATAAGTATTTCACAAATCATTTATTTTCAACATTTGAAAATATTCGTTATACTTAAATCAAAATTAAGTATACATTTCATTCTTTAAGGAAACCATTTACTATAACAACATTTATTTGAGTCAAAACGAATGTTACATAAAACATCGTTACGACGACTCAAAATCACTAGTATAAGGATTCGGATTTAGATAGATATATAAATCCCAATACTACATAAAAACATTTCCTTTTGGAAATCATTTACTATAACAACAGTGTTATAGTCCACCATTTCCTTATTTTTCGAAAACGTCTATTTCAACAATAAAAATGTTGAAATCTACGTATTAGATATCATAATACATTTTAAAAACATCTTTTAAATGTTTAACTTCATTTTCGATGTCACTTTTCCAAAACTATCCATTTTACTTAACAATATATTCACTGTCCAAAATCGTGAATATAATTCACTTAACCCAATTTCAATCTTTTCCACACATTTAATTCAAGAATAATTCGCTATCCAAAATCGCGAATATATTTCCTTTAATAACCTTCTACATTTAATTTATCAAATTCAATTGATTTTGAATTTATAAACACGTTTATAAATCCTATTTCTATTTTCTAACAACTTCAATTTATAAATCTTCTTTAACGACCCATTCAATTTATAACTCAACGTATATACCAAAGGTCCATCTTATAAGTTAATATAACTTATAGTTCATTTATTTTAAAAGAATCGTTCTTTTAAACTTCACAAAATTTAAAACTTTCAGATTTCATTAACTTATGAAATCCCATTTATACTTCATTTTAACACTTATAGAAACTTGTCTTATAATTCCAATATTTCAAATTTATAAATATCCATTTTTGTACATCTTTTAAATAAACCGTTTGTAATACTAGAAATCCCAATTTAACCCATTTCATAAATTTCTTAACTTTTATTTCAAAAATCACACTTTGATTTTTGTTTCACAAAAATCTTAACTTTTATAACTTTAAAATTTTAGACGTTTATTTATTTAAAATAAATCAATTCAACAATTCAATAAAACGTCTACTTTCAAAAATTACTTTAAAATCCTTTTAAAGTAAAAGATGTTATTTTTTTAAACTTCAAAAACTTGAATCTGATGATGCAACAACACCAATTAGTCAATCACAACATCAAACATCATATATCAATATGATTACAGAATATACATCAATATCTGTAAATAAATAAATACTGGTGAGGAATCCAGTTGGATCCCTCCAACCTGTTTCCCTGCATCCAAAGACGTTAGCACAATACCAATTCCACTTCGAGGTGGAATATCGCGGTATATGGGTTTTATAAAAATATCCGCTTACTAACGGCGCAATAGGGTCTCATCCGCTATACGAGGCGGGAAATCATCAATCCAATATATACATATGCCAATATGTATATATTGCTATATATATATAGATATATCCTACTATATCTAATATCACATCCAAACAGTCAACAAATCAATAACTGCAATCCAAATATAAATCTGAGTGAGGAGATCTCACCTTAGCTTTTAATTTGCCATCCCATTTCCATTTTCGGCTGTTTCTTGATTTTAAACCTTGTATAAATAATTATACAATTTCGTTAAGATTTGAACAGACGAACAAATAAATTTCCCATTTTAAACAGATTGAGTTAACTAATTATTAAATTATTACATTAACTAACAATTTTATTCAACTAACTTCCTTTTTACTTTAAACCAAAATCTCATTTACATAAATATTTCAAACATTTCGCTTATATAAATTTCTTCAATATTTTAAAATTCCTTTGTAATTTGTTATCCCAAAATGATTTATATTTATTTTAAAAATCTAATCTTTAGATTGTTTTAAAGTCCCATATGCATAAAACTTCTGTCTTGCCAAAATATATATGTATATATATCTATTCTCATTCTAAAGAATTAAATTCATCTTCTTAACATAAAATTTAAATTTTAAAACAGAAAAGATATTAACTTCTCAAAAAAAATATTTTTCCTTTCTGTTTCCTGTCTATATAAAAATTGAAAAACTGCAACTGTAAGTATTTTCTTCTACTGTATATATGAGCATATATATTTCCAAGAGAAACATATATATTTTCTAACATTCAAAATTGATAACATAACCATAACAGCTAATTACCTCAAATCAATGCCGAGAATTCCGCTTATACGCGACTCAACTTGCCTCGCGTACGCTACCACCAATCGTCGAACAACACCGAGATCCCACGATGTCGCCGCAGTTCCCAAACCTCTGTCAATACGTGAAATCGAACCCAGATCATCACGAAATCTGCAGCACCCCCGCGACATCGCCTCGCCACTGCCACGACGCTGCCTCCATCATCACACCCAATGCACGCGCAGCCACGACTTCGAACACGAACGCCATCATCACACTCGAACCACTGCGAGCTTCGAAACCCTAGCCCTTGCAAGTTTGGTCGCCTCCATCTCAGCTCGATGCCACACCCAAACTTCGATCTGAACGAAATCAATCGTCTACAGAGGTTGCCCTTTCATTGCAAACTTCAATCGATCGTGATGCTTCCTTTTGCTCACAATCCCCCCCAGCGGCGTACGTATGAGCCATCGACGAATCGCCCGGACTCGAGCTCCCTCACCGATACATACGAATGCGAACTCGTTTTTTTTCTTTTTCTTTTGAGAGGCGCTTCGGTTTTGAAAATGAAGGAGGGGAAGAATTTTACTCAGTTCGATTTCTTTTAAATTTGAAAGGAAACAGAAGAAGGGGAAAGAACGAGAGGAAAGGGATGAGGGGTTTCCATTTTTCTTTTGTGAATTGCTCGGCTGTTAGAAATGATTTAAGGACGAGGGGGAACAAGAAGTACACGACTTTGCAGAGAGTAGGTCTGCTTACACGACCTCATTCGTGATTTTAGGCGTATTTTTAGGGCGTGGTTTACAGAAGGGTATCGTACTGATTCTGACCAATTATAAATTTAAATTTAAATCGAATTTGTTTTAAAACTTCAATGCGTTTTCTAACCGTACGGTCACAAAACAACTCCGAAAAATACGAAATTTGAAATTCGATAATAATTCAATATTCCGGATCCAATGAAACTGGTTTCGTCGAATTCCGAGACTGTGCCTCGGACGGCTATTTTTTAAATATCAATTCGAACGATAAAATTTCAAATTGAACAATTCACTTCCAAATTCGATTCTGAAGCTCCTATTACCTTCAGTAATATCAATACGAATTTTAAAAGCTTTTGAAATATTTTTCTTCAGCTTAAAATTGAAGATTTAAATTTTTATTCAACTTTCAATCGATTAAATTTTATAATTTAATCGCCAAATTCAAGGTACGATCGGGGATTCAAATTAAATCATCGTTCAAATATTTAAAATAAATTAAATATTCTCAATTTAATTTTTTCAAAATTCTGGGTCGTTACAGACTTCCCCCCTTAAAAGAATTTCGTCCTCGAAATTACAAGTTAGGGAAAAATGTCCTTAACTCGTCTACTGTTTTTCACAATCCAATAGTTTTATCAAATTTTCAAAAACCATCTTTCTACTAAAGATTCGTTATTTATTCAACTAAATTTCTAACTTCAATTATAAGTTTCAAACAACATTGTTTAACTTCTAAATTCAAATTCGAGTTTAAATTCAAATTTTAACTTCAAAATTTTCTCAAAAAGTTTCTAACACTCGAAGTTTTCGAAAAATTTCGCCAGCGTCTCCTTTGCGCGGCTAATACGGCACGACTACAAAACGTCCCTACGGACTCTCAGATTTCAAAAAGAAAAGAAAAAGCCAAGCGGCTAGAGAAGAAATCAGCAAAAAATCATATTATAATTCAAATACTTACCTTTTTGTCGAGCAATTCAAAATTATCTTTGAAATCAAATCCAATTCCTTTATAACACCTGTATATCCTACTAGCCATAATATCTAGTTACATATTCAAACTATTTTGCACATTCCATTACAAAAATTTTCAATATAAACTACTTGTATCATTTTTACTTCACTATTGAAGTTATATATATTCATATCACTCTTTATATTAGTTTCATTCACTAATTCATCACAAATTCTAATTCATTTATTTAAATTTGTTTTCAACATTCAGTTTCAATTCCAGTTTCATTCTTTTGTTTATTCCCAAAATTTATTTTCAATTCACTATTTTGGTTTATAACCACTTATATTAAACTGGATTTCCAATTCGAATTCAATTTATCTTTCTTTTACAATTATTGAATTTAATTCGTTCCAAACCTTATTCATTTGGTTAATATTCAATCAGCTTCACTTACTAATTTTAGTTTAATAGTTCACTTCGTTTTCCACAAATCAAATTCAATTGCAGTTTTATTTACTTACAAATTCAAAAGGAATTTTAACATTCAATCTCACTTTCATTTAATTGATTCACTTGCACTTACTTTAATTTAACTCCATTCTTTAAGTTAAATTTATTCTATCAATATTCAAATTCTTTGAGTTATCAACTTAATAATATTTCATAAATATCTTTATATAGCATTCCAGAGTTTACCCACATTTCAAAGCCATTTTGAAAACAATCCAAATTCCATTTGAATTTCCAAAACAAAAACCCAAATTTTCCAAACACTTTCCGTTTAAAACAATTTGGCAGCAATTTCCTCTTTTGGAAACCCGAAAATGAACATCGATAATGCTGCAGTCATTACCGAAGTTATTTTCCAGCGACCGAAAAGAGTTTAGAGCTTTCATCTCTCCAAAATACTTTTCAAACCTTTGAAATTCATTTTCAACTCTAAAAAGATTTAAACTTTCCAAATCACCAAAATTTTCAAATTCTTTTCAAAACATTTCCAAATACTTCTCTAGAATTCCGTTTCAAATTACAAATCACATTTATAATTTACATTCTCAAATTTCATTTGTATGTGAATTTATTTCTTAACTTTGGAGTTATGATTTCAATTTCTTATTTAATTTCATATAATAATGATAACCTTATCACTTCTAACAACCATGCAACCATATACTGTAATAATTTACAGAAAATCATTTCTTTTATATACAAAAATAGTTTTGGGCAAAATTATCTCATTTACCCTATTCAAAAACAATACTGTGTCAGTTTATCTTGTTTAAGAGTTTAGAAACCCCTATCGATTACAGTTAGCTAGACTGCACCGACCAGAATCCATAAACAATTAACCGATAAGTCAACACAATACAAACAATTTCATATTCACTAACAAATACGCGCTCATATCTATTATTACACTCAAACTCATTCTAGAGTACTGCTGACTCTATCTCTAATGAGTAACACCCAACAGAGCAGGGTTGTCGCTTAACCATATGCTCTGATACCATGCTGTCACATACCGAAATTTTCGACTTTCGAAAATTCGACATCGATACTCACTTTATCGACTGTCGAGCAATCAAGTGCCGGAAACTCCAATAGTGATGGTTTAAGAAAGAAGAAAAAGGCAGTAGAAGAAGAAGATAGAAGAAAAAGAGAGAAGAAGAAAAGAAGAAAGAAGAACAACATCAGAACAGAAAACAATATCAGAGTCTTACACATCGCAGCGGAACAATATACAATAGATAATTACTAGTCTTTTAAAACAAAGAACTATATCAGTTTATACATACATCAATCATCAGAGTCAATATACAACAATGGACAGTTATATAACTTGTCCTCATACAGAATACACAGCGGAATAAATAATATCAGATACAAATACTACGTCTCGCCATCCAGCTTGCTTCCAAAGCTCCAGAATAACCAGAATATCCTGATAATCTAACTCTAGACTGCCCGTGTGGAAATTGGTGGGCACCCAGAGTTTAGAAGGGAACAATAAACTCCGAGTCAGTCATGGTGACTGGTGTGAGATCGTAAAACAGTTATTTTTCACAAAGAAAATAAAACAAATTCGCAATGCTTTTGGAAAAAGAAACTACCATAAGACCTCCCACCACACACACAATGCAAACGCAGAATTGGAGGAGATTTCTTCTTATGATAGTCAAAGATGCTTACTACGCAAATCAAATCATTTTTGATATTATTATTAGTGCATAGTGTAGAAAACATTTCGAAAGTATAATATTAATCTTAGCCAGCATAGGCATTCCGCACTTATGCCTACTATAGCTACTATGTTCAATAGCAGGTTACCGCCACATTCCATAGCAGGTAATACAACTAAAACCGTAAAAGTCGCATATTGTTTCTTTGGATTTCCAACAAATGGTCAGGCTAAGGAACTTCCTATGCCACGATGGGTACGTCCCTGGAATAGACGACCCGAGAAATAACCTAACATTACGGTTAGATCTCTGCCAACACAAGGCCGGGTTACCTCTGCAAAAATAGGTAACTACTGACACGCGTATGTCATCCCCCGATCGTAACCGATCTTCCCGAGGATCCCCGATTTCCAACAAACCACATCAAAATAATAATGCAGCAACCACATAGGTTAAGTATCTGGGCTCCATACCATGATACCACCTCTATCCAGAAGGAATGACATACACTAAGGGGCGCTACTCCCTAGAACCTTGCTGCATCCTTCCTGTTTTGACCATTTCCGGGGTGTGAGGCTCGACGAAGTCTCGTCCACAAAGCTACGCTTTCTACAAAGCCCTGCTTCGGGTCAACAAAAATGATCAACCTATGATCACAAAGATATAAGATCAAATAAATGATCATATCGCAAATGATCAAACACTGATCATTTCACAGCAACACTCAGTATGCCACGTTACCAAATTGGGAGTATATCGCTGATAAATCTCAACTACATAACCTCTGAGCTCGTACGTCTTAGAGAAGGGTGTTAAGCTAAGAGAATAAATTCTCCGCCACCAACAGAAATGTATTTGAAAGAAATCAGCTTTATATCTCAAATTTGTAACGTCAGACATACAATCCATACAAGTCTGTTCCGGGATCGAACAGAACCGAAGGCACTTCTCACGAAGCCCTTGCATATCCGGATAATTTTCTAATCACGTCCGGACTGCCCGTCACTAAGGGTGATAAAACCTCTAAATCGGAGATCAGCCGATGTAGAGTAACTCGACGGTAATCCTTCCGTTTTCAAAAATATCCGGTCTTCAACACCGGTCTTCGAATGCAATTCATAACGACGTATCACATATTCGGAATGGGTTATACGACCCCATGGTCCTTTCCCGGCTAACCCGAATAGTGAGCGATTATTCAAAAATAAGTGTGGCATTCAAATTCATCAAATTCACAACAAATACCATTCAAGGTAATTATTGATAGTCGGTTATTTAACTATCAATAAAGATGCGCGACATCATCAGATTCCAAATAATTTTCCCAAATTATTGTATCTTTCCAAAATATCTTTACTAGATATAAAATTTCCACACTTCAAAATAAATCGACGTTTATTTTTCTAAACAGTTTCCCTTTCCTTTTATAAATTCCATAGTGAATTTATATTTTCAAATATCTACAGATATACGATTTTCAAATCATTTTCAATATTCAATTTCAATTTATCTTTAAGAAGATAAAATCTCAAAACGTTTCATTTCATTTTTGGAAAACATTCCCATACTTATTTAATAATAAGTATTTCACAAATCATTTATTTTCAACATTTGAAAATATTCGTTATACTTAAATCAAAATTAAGTATACATTTCATTCTTTAAGGAAACCATTTACTATAAAAACATTTATTTGAGTCAAAACGAATGTTACGTAAAACATCGTTACGACGACTCAAAATCACTAGTATAAGG
Source organism: Allium fistulosum (assembly GCA_030737815.1). NCBI lineage: Eukaryota > Viridiplantae > Streptophyta > Magnoliopsida > Asparagales > Amaryllidaceae > Allium > Allium fistulosum. The sequence goes on from CM060903.1 coordinate 204,331,559, forward strand.
ATTCAGATTTAGATAGATATATAAATCCCAATACTACATAAAAACATTTCCTTTTGGAAATCATGTACTATAACAACAGTGTTATAGTCCACCATTTCCTTATTTTTTGAAAACGTCTATTTCAACAATAAAAATGTTGAAATCTACGTATTCGATATCATAATACATTTTAAAAACATCTTTAAAATGTTTAACTTCATTTTCGATGTCACTTTTCCAAAACTATCCATTTTACTTAACAATATATTCACTGTCCAAAATCGTGAATATAATTCACTTAACCCGATTTCAATCTTTTCCACACATTTAATTCAAGAATAATTCGCTATCCAAAATCGCGAATATATTTCCTTTAATAACCTTCTACATTTAATTTATCAAATTCAATTGATTTTGAATTTATAAACATGTTTATAAATCCTATTTCTATTTTCTAACAACTTCAATTTATAAATCTTCTTTAACGACCCATTCAATTTATAACTCAACGTATATACCAAAGGTCCATCTTATAAGTTAATATAACTTATAGTTCATTTATTTTAAAAGAATCGTTCTTTTAAACTTCACAAAATTTAAAACTTTCAGATTTCATTAACTTATGAAATCCCATTTATACTTCATTTTAACACTTATAGAAACTTGTCTTATAATTCCAATATTTCAAATTTATAAATATCCATTTTTGTACATCTTTTAAATAAACCGTTTGTAATACTAGAAATCCCAATTTAACCCATTTCATAAATTTCTTAACTTTTATTTCAAAAATCACACTTTGATTTTTGTTTCACAAAAATCTGAACTTTTATAACTTTAAAATTTTAGATGTTTATTTATTTAAAATAAATCAATTCAACAATTCAATAAAACGTCTACTTTCAAAAATTACTTTAAAATCCTTTTAAAGTAAAAGATGTTATTTTTTTAAACTTCAAAAACTTGAATCTGATGATGCAACAGCACCAATTAGTCAATCACAACATCAAACATCATATATCAATATGATTACAGAATATACATCAATATCTGTAAATAAATAAATACTGGTGAGGAATCCAGTTGGATCCCTCCAACATGTTTCCCTGCATCCAAAGACGTTAGCACAATACCAATTCCACTTCGAGGTGGAATATCGCGGTATATGGGTTTTATAAAAATATCCGCTTACTAACGGCGCAATAGGGTCTCATCCGCTATACGAGGCGGGAAATCATCAATCCAATATATACATATGCCAATATGTATATATTGCTATATATATATAGATATATCCTACTATATCTAATATCACATCCAAACAGTCAACAAATCAATAACTGCAATCCAAATATAAATCTGAGTGAGGAGATCTCACCTTAGCTTTTAATTTGCCATCCCATTTCCATTTTCGGCTGTTTCTTGATTTTAAACCTTGTATAAATAATTATACAATTTCGTTAAGATTTGAACAGACGAACAAATAAATTTCCCATTTTAAACAGATTGAGTTAACTAATTATTAAATTATTACATTAACTAACAATTTTATTCAACTAACTTCCTTTTTACTTTAAACCAAAATCTCATTTACATAAATATTTCAAACATTTCGCTTATATAAATTTCTTCAATATTTTAAAATTCCTTTGTAATTTGTTATCCCAAAATGATTTATATTTATTTTAAAAATCTAATCTTTAGATTGTTTTAAAGTCCCATATGCATAAAACTTCTGTCTTGCCAAAATATATATGTATATATATCTATTCTCATTCTAAAGAATTAAATTCATCTTCTTAACATAAAATTTAAATTTTAAAAAACAAAAGATATTAACTTCTCAAAAAAAATATTTTTCCTTTCTGTTTCCTGCCTATATAAAAATTGAAAAACTGCAGCTGTAAGTATTTTCTTCTACTGTATATATGAGCATATATATTTCCAAGAGAAACATATATATTTTCTAACATTCAAAATCGATAACATAACCATAACAGCTATTTACCTCAAATCAATGCCGAGAATTCCGCTTATACGCGACTCAACTTGCCTCGCGTACGCTACCACCAATCGTCGAACAACACCGAGATCCCACGATGTCGCCGCAGTTCCCAAACCTCTGTCAATACATGAAATCGAACCCAGATCATCACGAAATCTGCAGCACCCCCGCGACATCGCCTCGCCACTGCCACGACGCTGCCTCCATCATCACACCCAATGCACGCGCAGCCACGACTTCGAACACGAACGCCATCATCACACTCGAACCACTGCGAGCTTCGAAACCCTAGCCCTTGCAAGTTTGGTCGCCTCCATCTCAGCTCGATGCCACACCCAAACTTCGATCTGAACGAAATCAATCGTCTACAGAGGTTGCCCTTTCATTGCAAACTTCAATCGATCGCGATGCTTCCTTTTGCTCACAATCCCCCCCAGCGGCGTACGTATGAGCCATCGACGAATCGCCCGGACTCGAGCTCCCTCACCGATACATACGAATGCGAACTCGTTTTTTTTCTTTTTCTTTTTGAGAGGATCTTCGGTTTTGAAAATGATGGAGGGGAAGAATTTTACTCAGTTCGATTTCTTTTAAATTTGAAAGGAAACAGAAGAAGGGGAAAGAACGAGAGGAAAGGGATGAGGGGTTTCCATTTTTCTTTTGTGAATTGCTCGGCTGTTAGAAATGATTTAAGGACGAGGGGGAACAAGAAGTACACGACTTTGCAGAGAGTAGGTCTGCTTACACGACCTCGTTCGTGATTTTAGGCGTATTTTTAGGGCGTGGTTTACAGAAGGGTATCGTACTGATTCTGACCAATTATAAATTTAAATTTAAATCGAATTTGTTTTAAAAATTCAATGCGTTTTCTAACCGTACGGTCACAAAACAACTCCGAAAAATACGAAATTTGAAATTCGATAATAATTCAATATTCCGGATCCAATGAAACTGGTTTCGTCGAATTCCGAGACTGCGCCTCGGACGGCTATTTTTTAAATATCAATTCGAACGATAAAATTTCAAATTGAACAATTCACTTCCAAATTCGATTCTGAAGCTCCTATTACCTTCAGTAATATCAATACGAATTTTAAAAGCTTTTGAAATATTTTTCTTCAACTTAAAATTGAAGATTTAAATTTTTATTCAACTTTCAATCGATTAAATTTTATAATTTAATCGCCAAATTCAAGGTACGATCGGGGATTCAAATTAAATCATCGTTCAAATATTTAAAATAAATTAAATATTCTCAATTTAATTTGTTCAAAATTCTGGGTCGTTACAGATCAATTACTTGATCAAAGGTTTTGTCCTTGTATGGAAACATTGCCCTTGACAGACTAGGGTTCAAGCCTTGAATGTACCTTGCATTCTTTGCTTCTGCATTCCCTATTAACACCATTCCATACTTGGATAATGCTTCAAACTTCTGAGTGTATTCATTTACACTCATGCCTCCTTGCCTTAACCTAATAAAGTCTTCAAGCAGTGTGGCCTTGGCAGATGCTGGGACAAATCTGGCCTCAAGCATGTCCTTGAAATTATTCCAAGTGATGGTATCCTCTTGTCTTCCTGTTGTCACAACCTCCCACCAATCCAGTGCAACCCCCTTCAATTTCCTTGAAGCTATCTGTCTCTTCCTTTGGTCATTGATTTGCATATCTGTGAAGACTCTCTCCATAGTTCTTATCCAAGTTTGGACACCTATAGCTCCTTCAGTGCCTTCAAAATCCTTTCCTCCCAAAGTAGTACATGTCTTAAGCAGTTTGGAGAGTTCCTCATGAGGATTGTCTTGCCTTGGTGCCATTCCATCCCTTAAAGCTCTCACAAAATCCTCCATGATCATCACGCCAACTTCATTATCAAGCCTATAGTTTTACGGAGCAAAGCAAAGTGAGTATAATTTTTCTACTTCTTTGTTATTTTTCCTTCAGTAATTAGCAATTACTACACTGTGCAATCGTTCACTGCTTTTATATTTTCACCAGCTCCTTGTTTTGCTAGTGACTAATAATATTGACAATAACTAGTATATTCCAATTGTTGTAGTCACAGAACCTAACAATCGACATTATCACCTTATCGCTATTTCATCATTATATTCATCACTTGTGTACATATAGATTTCCTTTTAACTCACTAAGTTAAATTTTTATTGTTAAGTAGTGCACTTGCTAGCTTTAAACATTGTCAGTGAGGATCGCCCTTTTTTTTATTTGTACATGAAAATATCACCCATATTTTTGTTAAGGTCTGCTTATGCATATAGGTTTTATTCCATGCCTATGTACAATATGCAATATGCTTGTATTAGAATTACAAAAAAATGAAATAGGTAAAATATATTATGGATGTTACGTGAGTCACATGTAAACATTGCATGAAATAAATATGTGAGAGTACATGAACAAATATATGATTCACATTCCATACAAAGATTCAATCACCTATAACTCGAAATTTAAAAAGAATTTGAGCATGCAACCAAAAGGAAATATGTAGAGGGAAGTGAGACGAACCAAACGACTAGCTTTTGCCCGACCGACGGACCCCGTGGTGACCAGAAATGACACCATTATGTCCGCGTCCATATGATGAACGGTAAAGTTACAGCCAAATAGGAAGGTACCAGCAGGACCGTATTGCATAGCTGAACAGGGCGATGGTCTCGGTTCGGTCGTAGGAGCCGTGTGGAGGTGTGACCATGACCAAAATGAGTTAGAATAAGGTAGAATTAATATAAATATATATAATGCATGCATGCACTTTTATTAAATAAGGAACACCTTGAAATGAAATGTTTGTCACTAATTGAAGCTTATAAGACAAATGTATGAATCCAATGCAAATAGAAGAAAAATGTATAGCTTGCAAAATGAACATAAAGACTCTAGTACAAGTAAAAAATAAAAGTTTTAGAGTACGACGCTACACAATATTCCGTTCGCGTATGGACCACGAACGATCGAAAAAAAATATGATCGCGCACAACAACGTTACGCGATCACAAAACAACAATAAAATAGACCGGCTAACTTATTCTGTAAAATTTCAAAAGAACCGATGTTTGGCGCAAAATGCATCAACCGAAAATATTTTATTTTTCAAAATAAAAATTATGGAAAATTCTATAAATTAAATTAAAATGACGTCATAAAAAATCAAGTCTAAATTTGAAACGTACATTTTATTATAATTTAAATTCAAATCCGATGAGATTCTCCTAGGTCATGTTCATAAGTTATGTTTATGAATGTTCATTATGTATGATGCTATACATTGCAGGTTAATGCTATGTTGCATGAACACTACATCTATATGTGATATAAAATAGAACACGATACCATTTCGAGAATAAATGGTGTATTGGAAAGTTAAATACAAAAGAATTTGAATTAATTTAACCGATGGAGCAAACGAGACTAAGTGAGACTACTAGACGCTAGAATCTATCCTAGCAGACAGATTTGGGGTCACAGCCTGAATCGTGTCGACCTGGTCCCTCGTCACTTATTGTCCAAACGATATGTTGCACGGACACAACCACGGTGACAGGCGCAGTGCAAATGGGAAACGAGGAAGAGTTGAGAGTAATCTCATTGATGGATATGTAGTGAAACAAAGATGAAGATTACAACACAACGAGGTGAGCGCCAACAGTGAACAAGAGAAGGTAGTGCAACAAATAGATCATGTGGGCGCATCCACAATTTCTGATCAAAAGATATACGGATGAAAAAGGCCGCGATATCGGTTCGGTACAGAGTCTAGTAAGATTGAATAATGAGTAGGATTCACTAGTAATTCCAAACCTCGTATATGAATAACTTGATAGTGAAATGTCTATTGAACAATGATTGCAACTTATAAATGATAGGATGCGATATCCTGGTTGATTAGAGTTGCAACTGTGATTCACTTTAAATAGTGCCATGACACGTGTATTCAAACTGAAATAATCCAATGGCATGTGGGCGGGTTTAGATTATAGAGTGTGTGACATATCTATTTCTTTTAATATTACATATATATAACCCGACTCCACACATTTATATGAATCATCGTTACACTATTATACTCACAGCTAGATTTATAGCCTGACTCGATGTTTTGTTTTGTGACAACTCCTCGGGTCAGACCGAGGTGTTGCAGGATGATCTCCTTCTCGCGTTTTGAAGTGACCTCCTATGACATTGTAATGGAGGAAGCCTAGCATACCGTGTACAAATTTAAGATAGTGGTAGAGTTAGAGCTCGACGGACGCACATTCACAACAGGTGTCAGCGGTACAGTTAGAGTTATATGGCGAGACAACGTTAGAGAGACCCATCTTGAGTCCGTTGAGTTATATTAGTTATGTTATTTTTTTATGCATGGTCTAATGATATGCGGTTTGTATATATTTGACTGAGTATGGTTAGGACGTCATTGTTGTGATGGTTGTAAATATATAATGGTACTCTGACGTCTGGTTGTACAAATATTATGCTATGTATATATATATCTTTTTTTTGGTCCGCTGTTTTGTGAAACCATTGTATCTTGTGTTCTAGATATGTGATTTAGATATAAATTCTTTGAACTCGTGTATACTACATTGAGTTGAGGTGAGATACATATCATTTAAGATATGTACATGTATTTTAAACATTTTCCGTGTTGACCCAAAGTAGTGTATACGAAAGATCGCACCTTCCGTGCCCATTGATCCGAGTTATCGGACGGTTTACTCCCTCTGATATTTCGGTCACTGGAGCCGAGGCGTCACGCATAGAAATGTTTATATGGTCAAATAAATGAATTACACAAAATTTGGATATGATAAAAGTTGTAATTAGATATTGATAATTGTTTAAAAGCGAGGTTATACAAATTTAAAAGTTATACTTGACATCTGGATAGAAGATTTAACAATAAATGATTAAAACAAGATAAAAATAATAAGTTAAAAATGTTGAGAAATTCATTTTTAGGCAAATTATCGACTGGTTAGCTTTGAGAAAACATTGAGAAAACACGAGTCTAACCTGAGGAAATATAGTTCATTTTCTGGGCCAAACGGTCGACGAACTATAAGCCATAAGTCGACCGAATCCTTAAGGAGTCGAATGAATGGACTTAAATAGTCGACTGGTGGCCTTGTAATGAGCGGCCTTTCCGAACCCTAGAAGTTGACACTAATACATCCACGGTATTCACGAGCCGAGAAACTAAGTGTCGGAAAGATAGATTGGTAAAGGAAAGAAGAAGATAGAAGATAAGAAGAAACTAAACAATCACAGAATCACACAACGGAACGGAATTAACATATATTAATCAACATAATTCTTTACAAAGTCATTTCCAAAATTATACATCAGAGTCATACTACTACAGTTCTACCCTAGGATAGTTATAACAGCCTGTCCCTACCTAATTGATACAAGATACATATAAACAGTGGAACAAGATAATAACTAGATATCGATGAAGTCTCTTGCTCCAAGCTCCTCCAAGATGCATTCGGGAAAAAAACCTGAATTACTTGGTTGCCCATAAAAATTTAAGCACCTAAGAGTTTTAGGGAAAGAAAATAAAATTTCGGGTCAGACATGAGTCTGGTGTGAGTAAACTCAAACAACTGAATTATTATGTTTAAAACTCTTTTAAAATCAAAGGTATCTCTCAGGACCATGCCGTACATAAACACGGATGGGTTTTTATCTTACGATAACAAAAACACTTTTTATAGAAAATCTAGTGATGTTACAATAATGTCTAGAGTACAAATACTTATTAATCATAGTCGGAATTATTACATTAATTTAATTCCAGCATACTAGGTTCTACAATCAAAACCGTAAAAGCACTTATTAGAGATTGGATTCCATACTATGACAAGATAAGGAACTACCTTCCGATGGTACATCTCTAGATAAAATGCACCAGGGTCTGACAAGAACATCTTGTACCCCTACCATACAGGACTGGCCTTACCACTTGACTAGTAGCACTGAATATGATCACACCACTTTCGGCCCCGAAGCATACATGAGTAGATAGTAATCGATCTAGATTTGGAATGACCATACCCTGATGGGAGCGACCCACTTGGCTCTACTGCATGCCCGATTTTTGTCATTTCCTGGTTGATGAGGCTTGAGGCTACATGTTACCTTTATTTAGCACTTCCCACTTGGAATGCTACTCTGCCCTTCAGGCATCAATGCAATGTTAGCATTCATCCATACAAGTTCGTTCTTGTACCGAACGAAACCGAAGGCACTACCTCTACTACACCCAATTTGGAATCACCCTCAGGACTAGTAGCAAGTAGCCCTTGCACTTCAAAACTCCGTCTTCGATTCCATACTCTTCAAGATGTCTTCAGTTTGAAATGCTTGAGCTGGATCGAAGTGGTTTTTAGATAACATATCCGATCTCGATCTCTTCGAAACAACTTCCGATAATATATGGTAAACTCAACCCTGGTTCTTTAGGAAATAAGCAGACAAAGATAAGAGTGGAGATCACCTCCTAACCGTTAGTGACAAATTTCCTTATCATTTGTCCTAGAAGAACGAAAAGAATTTTATAGTATAGCATCACCAATGGTAACTGTACCATATAATTTCCTATTTCTCCTAGATATTTCCAAAGTTATATTTTGATCCAGATTTCGATAGTCGGTTATTTAACTATCAAATAAACAAACATTCAAACATGGATTTAATCCCACATGGAATCCACTAAGCCTTATTTAATTAATCTTTAATTAATTAAAATCACTTAATAAACATTCGATCAAAAGATCTTTACAAACCACTGTTCCCAAGCCCTTTACATTCCTTTTATACTTGGGAAAACGTTTATATATTTATCTCAACGGTATAAGTATATTTACCAAACTTTAAAAAATTTCCTTCTTTTCAAATTCCTAATTAAATGGCCAAACAAATTCCATTTAAAAACATTTCTTCCTATAAAAATCAATCCACTTATCCTTTATAAAAAGTTTCCTTTTTCAAAGCTTACTTCATATTTCAAATAACTTATAAATTTTCCAAATAAGATAACTCACTTTTTAAAATTCTCCAAGTTAAATTATAAAACCTCTTTACAAATCTCTAAAATCATTTACCTATTTCAAAAACTCTTTAATCTTCTTAAAGAAAAATACGTTACAAAATATCACTTACAAACATCCTTTGAAAATCACTTTAAATAAGCCCTTTTATTTAGTAATATTCTTTTCTTTATATAAACAAATTATTATTTATAAATACCTTTGTAAAATAATTATATAACTTAAAATCATTTATAAACTTTAAACCCCAAAATTGATAAAAGAATTGAAGTAAACTCAAAATCATACTTTATAAATTCAAAAGGAGGCTTAGTAGACCCGATGGTACAAATTTAAGTTACCATTTAATTTCAATTTCACCTTCAAGTCATTCAACAATTTATTCACATAAGTCAACATATATGTCAATACACTTCGTATCCAAATCAGGAAATAACATGCCAATACAACTCAACTAGCATATACATGTCCAAATAACATAATAGTAGGGTGGCGATTTGTCCTGCTAAATAGATGTCCAAAACAATTCAATTAATTTATAGCAGAATAGGGATTTATCCTACTAAAACACATGTCCACACAAACAACAATTACATTATAGTATAACAGTGATTTATTCTATTAACACATGTTCACACAATCGAACCATTTATACAGCTCTTTCACAATTGTTTGTGTACTTAACGGTATCAACATTTGAATCCCTCGTGTTCAAAACCATCTTTGAAAAAGAAGTACCTTTAAGAATTTGATTCTTGGAAAACAAGGATTAAAAACTTAAAACTCCATTTAAAATGATTAATTAAAAGTCAAACTCTTATTAAATCATATTTAATATTTATTAAATTTGAACTTAATTTAATTATAAACTAGTAAATAATTAAACCTTTAATAAATAATTTATTTATAAATTAAACGCTTAATTAATCCTTTATTAATTATTAAATAATAATTAAAAACCTTTATTAATAATTAACTATTTATTAACATCAATTAGTTAATTAAATTATTTTTTAATTAAAACTTAAAAAATAAATTAAACCTTTAATAAATAATTTATTATAAATTAAAACCTAAACTAATTTATAATTAAAAATAATCAAACACCTGATTAATTAAATAAATAAATAATAGACCTTATATTTGATTAATAATTAATTAAAAATAAATCATATACTTAACTTATAATTAATTAAAGATAAATCTTACTTTTAAAGGATAAATAACTAGTAACTAATCTTTATTTAATTAAAATTAATGACCATGTTTAATACTTAATTAATTATTAATTATCGAGCTTAATTAATTAATAATTAATTATTAAAACCAAATTAACTTTCTAAATTTTTTTTATTAAGTTTATAAAACCTTTCCAAAAATAATTTTAAAGTATGAAACTGAATTTTCAAAAAAACGGACTTCTATCGAAACTACATCCATAGGATTATCGATATGGGTGCCATAACTTCCAAACTTGACTAACATCTCAAATAGTCTTTTAAAACACTTACTTTTTAACTTTAACTTACTTTATGAACTTAATATTAAGTTTTAAAAGCAAAATAATAAGTTAGGAACTTTAGAAAACTTTTTGTTTAAAACAAAGTAAGTAATCAATTTTAAAAACTCAAAGGATCGCTATGTCCAACACAAACACCTTTCAAGTGCTAAACTTGCTCATTAACTTTTCTATTTACTAACTTTACTTATTAACTTTCCATACCACTTCCAATAACAAGAAAAAGATCAGAACTTATGACCAAAAACATCACTTTAACATTCGATTCACAAATCTACGCTAAACCATAAACTAGCAACATATATACATCCAAACCATATGATAATTCAACCATCCAAACAATATATTCTACAACCAAATAGGAAAAATAATAAAGGTTGAATCTTTCAACAAAAAGTTAGAAGCTTACTCACCAAAATTTTGCAAAACTCTTTTGAAAACTTGAAATACTTTATAACTTGCAAAGCTTGGAAAACTACAAAATCTACTTAAAAATGAGTCATCTTCTCTTGGGCTTTTAGCCATTTTACTCTTGGAATTTAAAAAGTTGTCAAAAGATAAGTTCTTGAAAATTCTTTTCTATATCATTTCAAAAAAGTATCACTCATTTTGGATTTGTTTTGAGGAAGATATGGTCAAAAGAAGAAGATGTACTTTCGGACTTGAAAATATGGATCCAAAATTGGGTCTAAAAGAAATGAGATTTGGACATAACTAAGCTCAAAATTTGAAAAGGTGACACAAGTAAAAGTCGTAGCCACTAAAATTTTACATGGTTGATAAAATGAAAACTTCCACTTGGGTCGGAGATGAGGAAAATATGATAGGGGGAAGGGGAGGAAAAATGAAGGAATGGAAGGCTATTTATAAACAAGAGAAAAAAGAGAATTGTCTATCTACCCTTATAATTCTACCCTCCACATTGTTTTGCAACCTCAACACCCTCCACCACACGGCCATTTCAGCCCACCACCTTGTCCCCCCTCATCATGTCAAAGAAAACATGTTTAAACATGTTTAGGTACTAAGTTTCCAATATGTCAAATCATGTCTCTTAAGGCATCTTTTAGTATATACATGTATATACTTAAGTATATGTGACGACCCGGGTTTTCAGACCAGTCAAAATCGCCGAAAGACCCGTCCGTTCTAAAACTACGAATGAAAAACTTAATACACAATATTTGATAAATATCCAACACTACTAAATGTATAGGATACAACTTTCAATTTTACAAGTTATCAAAGTAATCAATTTAATCTACTAGTGTGCTTTAATACAAACCCAAAATCAAATACTACAAACAAACTGTAAATCTACCGCTGTGCAACTCTGATGAGAAACAACAATATCATTACCTGCAAACTCAATAAACAATGCAAATGTGGAATAAAATAGTAAGCATGAAAGATATAACAATACATGATATATGACAAACAACAAACAGAAAATGTTATTTTATTATTGGGGCTGCATCACTACCACTTGTGACTGCCTACGTACCCCTATCTAATTGGGCACCCAATTAGATACAGGATCAAGCCAACGTAGTTCTCCTACTGCAAATAGGACTCATGGAGCCTACGATGCAACAAATAATATGCAATTCCGAAAACTACCCACTTAGGCTTAATCTTCAATTTTAGATTTTCAAATCTAATTACCTTTATGGAAATTATCTCTTTGGACTTTATTCTCGAATCCTTATTTCAAAACTTTTGAAATATAAATATCTTTTATATTCATATTTTACTTTACTTCGGGATCTTAAATCAAATCTCTTTTGAAAATTTTATTTGGAAATCCCAAATACTGTAATAAAAACATATCGAACCATATGCAACCAGATCGGGAGGTTTCTCCCAATAACAAGGCAACTGGGTCCTAGCCTTCATACAATCGATAAATAAGTACATCCCTCTATTCCAAGAGCGGACCATACCAAAAACATATGCCCACTTTTTAGTTACAGGTTACCCGAATCATCGATAACATAACAAATTATTTTATTTCCGAAAGCAATAAATCATTTCACACTAATATTCACAAGTACTTTCAAATCTATAATAATTTTCATTTCCCATATCCGTTCAAAAATCATCTTAAACCATCGGATTTAGTCCTTGAAATTCTTTCCATTTTATAAAACATTTTTGTAAAACCATTCTACAAATCACTTTTAAAACATTTTAAAATATTTTTAGAATTTATTTCATATTTTTAAACAATTTTAAAGAGGTTTAACATTCCATATACACTAATTCATTAAATAAAGGAAAGTGATTTCCTTTATGCTTATCGACATGTATTTCCATGACTTGCATATATATTCAACATTCATATTAAACAACCATCATCAATAATCATAATCAAACATATATAACATCCAATAGCATATAATACGATAGTTTAGGAGTTTACTCACTAAACTATGAAAACAAGGAATATACTCACATCCTATTTGCTTTGATGGAGACTTGGAATACTTTACCTCTGATAATGAATTTTAGTTCTTTTCTTTAGTTTGTGAATGAATTAAAATGAGATATGGACTTGGCTATTTATAGGTGAAGAGAAGGGTACTTTAGTCATTTCCTATAGCATAACCAGATTCGACTAGATTTTGGTCCAATAGAAACCAACCTTATGGCCTAATTTGATTTGACCACATTTTGGTCCAATAGAAAACTTCTTGATGGCCTAATTTGATTCAACCACATTTTGGTCCAATAGAAAACATCTTGATGTCTTAATTTGATTCGACCACATTTTGTTCCAATAGAAATCCTCCTTATCAACTATGGCATAACATGATTCGACCAGATTTGGTCCAACGGCAACCATCCGCATGGCAGAGCCTGATTCTACCAGATTTTGGTCCAATAACAACCATCCGCATGGCAGAGCCTGATTCGACCAGATTTTGGTCCAATAACAACCATCTGCATGGCAGAACCTGATTCGACCAGATTTTGGTCCAATGGCAATCATCCGCATGGAATATAATAATCATTATGCTATTTTGTTTCATTAGGCAAGTAATTATACTGTTCTGTTTTTATTAGGCAAGTAATTATACTATTCTATTTTATTAGGTAGGGTTAATAATTCTAGATATAAAATCCATTATTTAATCATTTAGAAACATATTAACTATTCATGTTCAAAGTGATTAAATTATGGGTCGTTACATTTTAAATATTCGAATTTGATGACCCAAAAATACGGGTCGTTACAGTATATATACCTATGTATATACCAATATATACTAAATAATTTACATTCTTAACCATTTAAATGTTGTTTTAAATATAAAAAGGCTCACAATATTTCAAAAAAACTTTTATACGATGAAATGTCAAAAATTTGGAAAACGGTTTCCGATCACATTTTCTGTTTTTCATCGAACTAAATATTTTTGTAAACTAAATTTAAAAACTATTTCACCATCATTATTTAATATTTAAAATAGTTTTTAATTATATAAACCATTATTTGAATATTTAAAATTAATTAAATATTCATTCATCAAAGTAGTGGAATTTAGGGTCGTTACGGGCCTGTTGAAGAAAAAACATTATAAGTGAACAGTCGACGATTAGAAGTCATTAGTCGACTGAATGCTTGAGGATTTGACTATTATGCATCAAAAGAAAATAAAAATAAAACAAGGACTAGTCGACTGACCGTGTATATTTAGTCAAATTGATAACCAGTAGATAGCCCAAGTTGAACCTAGACCTGGTGTATGCAAAGTAAGATAACTTTGGGGAATTGTTTCTCGCTTTGTTGACATTCTGGAGTTTATGTAACTTCACGATGTAGTACAATGCAATACTCAACATGATATGTGATTGTATCACAATTGATTGCTCCCATTGTTACTATAGTGGTCATAATTACATGTTTTAGCTTGTGAACCATGTGAGGTGAATAGAGATATATGTGTTAGCAGGGTTCACACCATTCGAGTGGAAGTACCTATAGGAGAAGTCGAATTGTTTATCGACCTTTCTATGCTATTATTTTAATGATAGGGATTGTATGACATGTTTACCACCAAGGTTGTATACTTAATGCTTTGATAGGCAGTTTACCACTTGGAGCGATGTGTGCCATGGATTGTGATTGTATATTTAGTGCATGCGACCTAAGCGATCCACCATTGAGATTATTTGCTCAATGTACTGTTGGGCAGTTTACCATCAAGACTGTAAATTTAATGCATTGCTAGGTTTACCTAGTTTTTAGATGTCCAACCTTTGGGTGGAAATATTTGTGTACTATGATCGGATTGTAGGTGCATTATAGGTTGTCACCCTATATTATGTCAATTTCATAATTTGTTAGATGTAGTACACACATACAAATAAACACCCTTGGGTTGTGTAGATTATAATGATAATTTAATTGCCTATCAATGCCATACCACTAGTGATATTTCTTACTCAACAGACATCGTGTGACCCCCGCTACTTTTACCGCTTTATACCTACTTATAAGGTAATAGATAGTATGATGGTTTTATAAGAGGAGTAAGGTACGAGAAGGATATGACCATGCACTTTGGAGTTATTTTATTTATAATTATTCCCTATGTACCTTATCACACTTGTTAATTTAGATATTTATTATATTTCTATTTGGATATTATATGAAGGAACTTTGTTTAGTTGTTCCTTGTATTGATCGTTATTGTCTAAACAAAGATAATTTCAGTAATTATATTTATTTCCTTCTGCTGTGAGATCTTAAAGTATAGAATGTTTTAAAGTGTGTATCTATCTTTGTATTATAAAAACCATCGAAAAACCTAACGATCGGTACTTCTTGGAATAATGCGGATTCGAATGCCACTTTTGGGCTTTGAATCATTACATTTGGTATTAGAGCTTAAGTTTATAATTCCTTAGGGACTAGGTGTGTATTGGGAGAGCATACATTTTTTTTAATAAAATTAATTATATGTATATAGGGTATAACATGGATACACACAATAATTCCACCAATGCTTACTATTATCTTTGGAAAGTTATTGATAATTTCTGTTTACAAATAGTAAAAAAATGAGCAATAATAACTGAAAATAGCTCTTCTAACAACCCATAGTTTACGCATCGGATGGTTGTATATTTTTAAATTCAAATTGGATCATATGAGTATATAACTTTGGGAAATGTTGGGTATCGATATTTTTGAACCTTAGAAATTTTATAGATGGTTTTAACCATGAAAACATGTTAGGTTATAACTTTTGATTTGAGTCAAATTTGGATTCAAAACCACTTCCAAATGACAAATATTATGCTTTTTATTTTTGTAGAGTGGTTAAAATAGCTTTTTGGACTTACTATTTAGGAGATATGGTCATTTGAAGTTAGATATTTTTTACACAAATTAGTGTGTAATTAGTGAGACCCGAATTAGGCACAATAGCCCATTTCGGGATTTGTGCCTAATGGAGCTGAAGGGACAGCCTCCATTCATCATTCCACTTCCTAGAAATAGTCTAAACCCACTACTAATTGATTTCATAGCCTAAAGCAACAAAAATCCACACTTTTTTAACCAAATTAATATATTAGTAAGGGAGTTAGTGATAGATTTTCCAATTTGGCTAGTTTAGGATATTGTAAATGTTTAAATCTTATTGTATTGCTTAAATACAATGCATATATGCTATATGTTTCTAATAAATGGTTGTTTGGTTGTGTTTTGGTGCAATAAATTACCGACATGCATTTGAGTAAATTAAGGAGCAAAATTGTTCAAAACATGATGTGATCATTTTTGATTGCTCATGAAGGCCTAGGGAAGTTATGATTTTGTCGCATGAATATGGGATGGAAATGATGAAGTTTTGGGTTCATTTTATTGTTGTCGATAATGGAGCTGAAGAGTGGTTGGTGGTGGCTGAAAGGTGGTCTGGGTATCTTGCTTCTGGTCATGGAGTGATGAACTTCGGGGTGTTGGTGGACAGACTTCGAGGGATATTTGAAGGTAGTAACTACTGAGAGGTTTTGGAACAACCGCTGAGATGTTTTAGTAATAGGAACTAAATTATGGGCATGGAGCTTAAGGACTTTTGGGATGCATAGCTTTGGACTACAGGCCAGAAGCTTAACGAGAGATTTTGGGCTGGACTTGTACTTAGCCAATTTTAGCAAAGTGCCAACTCAAAGTGATTGGTGATGACCACTCTTGATGAGTCGATACCTATCACTATTAAATAGCGGAATTTTGGCATGACTTTCGAGGGGTTGTGTGAGGGTCGATCATGTGATGCTTTGGATGCCTACTTCGATGTGTATGGCTGATGATGACTGATTTGAGGATGAGGAAAATGAAAGGAGTTTTAGATGATAAAACTCTAGTCTACTTTGGGATCGATGCATGCAAGTAGAGAGGTTGCTTTAGGACTTTGATGTGGGGAATCTACGATGTGTCTAGAGATGTTTTAAGCTTTAACGACTCGATGATGGGAGTTGTGATGATGATCCATAAGAACAAGTTCAACGATGGAAACTTATGGGTGGAATGATGGTATGTTCAACTGTGGAGATGAATGAAAAAGAACAATGATATGTTCTACTATGGAACCACATGCAAAGGAATCGTTGATACTTAGAGGTTTCGAGTCGCTCGTAAAGAGGGGGTTATGAAGATGCTCACCTGGATTATGACTTTATCCCGAATCTTTGACTATAGATTTGTCTTACCTAGGACATATGATTGTGAATCTAGTTCCTGACCTTACAAAGTGACATGGATTCGAGCATTGAGAAACCAAGATGTTGAGTAATCTCTGGCTAATAATAGGCCATACGAACTATCATTTATCCAACCAACTTGAGAGAGTGATGTGAGGATTGTTTGATGGTTACTATGGATGCTATGTTTGCTCTATTATACTAAAGTTGTCACATGACATAAGTATTATTGACTTAGATGCCTAGACACCTGACATTGTACTTTGACTTGTGTACACCTATATGATGACGATGATAGTAGATTAGCATATGTTGATGTTATTTGTTAACTTTTTAGATGCAGGGACATGTCAGGTATGATTCTCTATATCTTATGTCCTATATTTTCTATATTGACTTCAATAGTATTTTGAGATTGTAGATCGCTCACACCCAGACTGTTGTTTGACTTGAGATTTTATGCTTTGCTTCTTATTATCTTGGGTAATCTTAAATAAGCAGACTGGATATTAGGTATGGGATAGCACAAGAGTTGTACAGATGGACCAGCAGGAGGTTATGTTTTCATGTACCTACTTTTGAGCTTACTACTGCTTATACTCCGCTTTATAGAACTATGGAGCTTTATTGGTGCTTGTTAATTATTTAGAGACAATAAATTTGGGTTTATTATTAGATGTATAAACTATGTGATCTATGTTTATAACTATGGTGAACCCGTTACACCCTTATTATGTGGTTCATATTAGTTATTACTATCTCACCTATCTTATATCTGTGTTGATTATTATATTTTACCCTTATTCTACGAGATATATAATAAGTTTATTTTGAATGGTTATTACTGTACAACACCTTGACACTCATCCTACATTAACCTAGCACCATTAGAACGCACTCTACAATTTATATTTGGTAACACGGGTGTAGGGTGGCTGTCATAATTGTGCTGAGGCAGCAGCTGAGGTTGTGGCATGAACATTCCATTATGATTCCACTGGTGTCTGCAAGCAAGTGGCTAGACTAAAATTAAATTCAAAGGAGGACCCACAGCTCAAGCGCATGGTGCATCTTTTACCACTTTGCCGGTTTTGGATTTTCCTAAATTGTGTTGAGATGTCTAAAGTTTGGGTGGGAAGAGTTATATGGGGATTGAATCAATTGTTGAGACTCAAGAATGATTAAAGATAAGTGATGTTAATAAGGCATAATAGAAGCATAGAGGGTGGACTCGTTAAAGTTAGAGTAAATCCTATTGGTTAAATTAGAAGTCCTATTCATACATAGGAAACAGTTGCAGAAACTCCGTTTTACTTGAGTTAACCATTTTTAGAAGGATATGAGTCATAGCCTTATGCACTTAAAACATTGATAGATTGCAGAATGTAGTTGGACTTGTGTAAATTAGATTGTTTTCATCCACTTCAATATAAGTGTTTAACAATTGAGATGTTTTCCAAAAAGTTAGAAACAATGGACGTTTGATATTTTTAAAGAAAGTAAATTAACTTGTGATTTCCTATGAAATAATTCAATATGTAATGTTTAAATTAAAGTTTTTTTGGAAACTTATTTAAAGAGTAGATTTGAATATTTTAACTTGAAAGGAGTGTTATGATTCCAGTTAAAAATTAAACGTTTTTCAATGTTAGAAAAGGATTTTATGGTTTTCGAAACTTACTTGTTTTTGTAAAAGGTAAGATTGGAAATCAAAGATTTTGATTTAAAATTTAAAATGAAAATTTTATTGATATTTGCACTTAAAATTTGATTGGAGTTAGAAGAATTACAACGCCTATAAAGTTAGATTGATTAGGGTGAAGTAGCTAGAAAAGTCAATATGTCAGTGTGCTAAGGACTTGCTAGTATCAAACATCATGGAAGCGTTGAAAGATTTGAAGTGATGGAAAAATTAGCATAGAGATTTGGTAGCTTTTATATCAACGTTCGAGTTGGAAAGGTAGAGTAACAATTTGAATTTTTCTATAACAATAAAGAGTAAACCCCACTTTATATCATTTTACCCAGATATGATTTGAATTGCTGGAACTTTGCATGAAGACTTGGGAGATGTGATTTGGCTAAACTTATTTAGTTTTATAGGTAAGACAGGAGTAAGCCAAAATGTTTTGCCGTAAATCCATTGAGAAACTGGGTTTTGTTTCTAATTTTGAGGATGGAAAGGATGTCTATGTATGTGTAACAACCCGTAATTTGGTAACTTTAAATGTGAATATTTAATATATTTTTAAACAATTAACTAATGGTCTTTATAACTCAAATAGACCTCTTTTATGAAATAACTAACGATAGTAAATTTGTTTTAAAAATTGTTTTACAAAAATAAGTACTTTGGAGAAAAATCGAAAGTGTGACCGAAAATCATTTTTTGAATTTTCGATTTTTCATCGATCAAAAGTTGTCGGAATGTGTTGTACACACTAGTGTGTATATGTACACATATATGCAAATAACAAATGCTTTGTTAATTAATTAGTTTAGATAAAAACAAGATTTAAAATTATATTTAAGTTAATAAAGTAAAGGTGGACTTTTCTTTTATGATTTAAAAAGAAATTAAAGCACAAATTCTTATACCAAAGTACGCTAAAAAGAAAGAAGTGATGGCATGGAGTGACAAGGAGGACGCATATAACAAGAGGGAAGAGAGGTGTGTTGTCAAATTTTGAATGGAGGGTAGTTACTTTTATTAAGGAGGGGTAATTCAGTAATTAGCCAATTCTCATATTTATAAAAAGAACACTCTTTCCATTTTTCACTTTGTTTCATTTTCCATTTATTTATTCCTTTCTACTCTCTTCACTTCTCTTCCTCCATGGCTTTCTAAAAATAAATAGTTCTAAAAGTTGCTTTTTTTCTCTTTAAATCTTTAAAATAAGTTGCTAAAGCCATTTCTATTCCTCTCTACATCACCCATTTACCAAAACCAAACAAAAAATCCCTTCATTTAAGCCATGGCCAAGCCCTCCTAGCCCAAGCCGAGCCCATTTGACATCCTCTAGGTCTTGTTAAGCAAGCTTTATAGAAGGAAGCTAGGTCTATGTGTTGTTTGCAAGGTCGGGTTAGCATTGGGTGAAGTTCGTGTTTGTTTAAGTGAGTAAAGATCACTTAAAAGCAAGTTTGAAAATTAATAATTTTGTTGTAATAATTTAGGTTGGTTGTTTATGTGTATAATTGTATGTAAATATTATTGTTTGGTTTGGTTTCCGCTTGAAAACGAATGACACATAGGATTTAGACAGGGGACTTGAATTGAAGTCGAAGTGGTCATAGCGAATAGGTCGTGGCTATCCACCTCGAAGTGCATATAAAATGATTTATAGGGGACTTTGTGTAGAGGGACTCAAAAGTATTCCTAGCCTTTCTGGATTTTATATGTGCTTTTGTGTGTAAATGTTGTGAATGTTGCTTAGTATAGTTAACATACTTGAGTTGATTTTTATTCGACATGGGGATCTCATGTTTTCATTTAACTAGTTTACTACATTTTTCAAGAAAGTTTTTAAAAATGTTTTCTTTTCTGAACTCAGTTCTTATTTTCAAAACTCTGTACAAAGAGGTTAGAAAATGGTTTGGAATAAATTAAAAAGTTGTTTATATTTATAATGGAAAATATTATTTTGTTTAAAAATCAAGCTTTAGTTTTAAACAGAGGATTTTTGGAAAAGTTTTAAATTACTAATTTGAAACCAAAAACTAGAATTAAGTTTCAAAGATGATTTTTCGATGATTTTTAAAGGACTAGGTTTTTAAAACAAGGGGTTTCTATGTCTGTGCCATTGAGTGACATAAAACAAATATGATAAATACTGTTAAAATGTTGAAACTTTTATGAAAAGTAAGTCGTCTTATATTTAGCACTAAAAGTCGATAAGTAGACTTTCCTTTATCTATGAGATCTAAAATCGAAGTGTTGTAACTAAGGCAGGGCAGGGTGTAACCAGTACCCCGACTTACCTAATTTCGATTCTAGGTGAAGGATAGAGAAGTTGAAATGTAGGAACATGATAAGTATAAGAGGGTTAAATTCAATAAATGGGTCATGATTAAATAAGTATATGGGAGGTACATCATCTTATACTTGACACTAAATTTTGAGGTATGGAAGTCTATTTTCTATATGTAAGAGTTTACGAATGTACGTCGAAGCAAGGGTAGTTCTCTAACTTGTCCGACTTCATTGTTAATCGATGGATAGTACATGATTGAAATCAAAAGGTGGTGATAAGCATATAGTGTTTGATTTTCCATATGAAAACTATACACTTACACCAGATAGTGGTTTGTCCACTATTGACAACTTGACCTATTTTTAACTTGGAAAGTATATCAAAGCTTCGCGATTTCATACAATTTGAGATCCCTTGGGGATGGCTCAATTCTATGAAACATAATTCACTTTTCAGATTGTATATTCGAGATCCCAGTGAGGACTCTAATATTTATTCGCATACTTCTAAAAGAATGGAATAAAGTCAGTCGGGAATTCATCGTTGTAGTTTGGAGACACCAGTTTCGGATAAGCATGGTTTATCCGAACCACTTCGAACTAAAAACGTTTCGTATTCTGAATCATCATGAAGTATGCTATGGAGTGGTACTACTTATCCTTAAGGTGATTCCAAAATGGAAGGTAGTAAAGTTTGTGTGTTTGTTCGATCCTAGAACAACTTATATGGATGAGTGGTTGTGTTGCATTGGTTGCATGGAGGGCAGTGTTAGCATTCCAAGATGAGTTTGCTAGAAAGAGGTAATCATTGCCTCAAGCCTCACTCCTGGAAATGACTAAAACATGAAAGATGCAGTAGGCCCAGTACGGTTTTTAATCTCAACCGAGGGATGATTATATTCGGTACTATCCAGGAAGGGGTAGGCCAGTTCTATGTTGGTAGAGGTGCAAGGTTTGCTACCTCGGTACATTTTCTCTAGAGGTATACTGTACGGAAGGTAGTCCCTTACCTTGTCATTGTTGGAATTCATTTTCCAATACGTGCTTTTTGGACTTACTTGTATACCAAATATGCTGGAACATGAGATGTAAGCATTTCAGCTATGCTATATATTTATTCTAAACTCTAGACATTAATAATAATATCCTTGATTTTAAGTACAAATGTTTTGGCTATCGTAAGGTAAAAAACCGTCAGTGTTTATGTGCGGCGTGGTCTCACAAGATACCTTTATTTTTTGTATAAGCATATGTTTTGATTTTACTCACACCGGACCCATGTCCGATCCAGAGTTTTCTTTCTTTCCCTTGACTCTTGGGTACTCTAATGTTTGAGTAGCCAAGTACTCCATGAAGTGACCCACTTCTTTTGGATTGTTATTTTTCAGTGATTTACTGTTGAGATTTTTTTTTTTCCAAACCAAGTGATCACTTCTTTAATTTCATTTTCCCCAAGATCCAAATTCTTACCAATATAAAAATATTAGTATATCAGTCAATTCAAGTCATTTATATATATGAAGATATATAAATGTTTCCTTGCTTATCAGAGTATTAAAAATTAACAAGGAAAATTCAATCACACAATATTTCTCATTTTTCAGAGAATTGGTGTCACATAGCCATTTCCATTTTTACATTCTTCTTTTTGATCTCAAGCTTGATTAATAATAAATTCGAATATTACCACTTATAATTTTCTTGCTTACTTCTCAAATTAATTGGTTTCTTGGTTTACAAGCCATACATTTAAATTCCGGAATTCTTTTGTGATTTGGTACTTATCATATGAATTATGAGGTGATAAACTAGGTTGAAGTCTAAGCAGAGAAAAACAACACATGTGATCAGGGTTTAGACACAACAAGCACAAACCAATCATGACAGACAAAATACATATTTCCTAGTTAACTGAGCAGATAGTCATCACATGAGTGATGGTGTTGTGAGCTACTTTATAAATCACACAACTTCTTATATCTGGAGCTAGAAAAGTGTTGAATCCGGTGTCTTACCACTTAATATCAGTTTTGAAGCTATAGTATCAGATTTTCCCAACCTAGTATTAGATCAGTAGTTATAGTATCAGAAATTTCCTACCTAGTATCAGTTTTATAGTATCAGATTTCTCCTAATTAGTATCAGTTTTATAGTATCAGATCTCTCCTACTTAGTATCAGTTTTATCAGTTCTATAGTATCAGATCTCTCCTAATTAGTATCAGTTTTATAGTATCAGATTTCTCCTAATTAGTATCAGTTTTATAGTATCAGATCTCTCCTACTTAGTATCAGTTTTATCAGTTCTATAGTATCAGATCTCTCCTAATTAGTATCAGTTTTATAGTATCAGATCTCTCCTAATTAGTATCAGTTTTATCAGTTTTATAGTATCATAACTGAAGTGCCTCAAGACTGTCTAGAAAAAAAAACATGTTCACATATCAGATTAAATGGCATCTTCTCCTTCAGCATTATCTACTAAAACTATTTCAGAACTTGTTACTTAAGTCCACAGCTCACAAACACATATAACATTTAAGTTTCTTTTTCTTCTTACATACTGTTTTCCAGATATCAAAGTAAAAGACACTCATTAAAATACTTAGAACATATTAGAGCTTTCCTAACTTAATTATTACAAAGACACTGCTACTTCTCTTAAACACTTTAAATTCCTCAAGATCTCCAAATATCCATGCAAGCAAGCAAGCAATTCATGCATCTTTCCCTGCAGCAAAACTTTGAACTGCCTCAATAAAATGAGACACCCCAAGTATTGCAAAGGCAACAAATAGGGTCAGAAATAAATTCTGGTGTGAGTGAAATCAAGTATGCAAAATATCTTGTAAATTCTTAAGGCTGTATAGAGAACTTTTCTATTAAATGCTATTCAAATCCCAATTAAAATCTGAGAATGTGTATATTTAAGTCTATCTATAAACATACATCCAAGCATTCATCCATTCACTTCATTCAGTTGTACAAGTACAAAACTCCTATGGATTAACTCCCTGAATTCCATAGCATAATTTCTCCTTCTCATCTTTTCATTTTGTTTGGTCTGAACTCTTGCCATTGAACACCATGTGTGCATTGCAAAGGGGCTCAGTTCTGTTAACCCTTTACACAGAGGCCTACAGGACTTAAACAAGTCATGCACATACCCATCAACCACCTGCTGATGAGTAGATCAAGGCACTACTCCTAAATTATTTTATAATTTAGAGACCATGCTTATTTATTTCTTTCTGGGGAATTTTTCTTTTGATTCCAGAGATACTCGTATTCTTTCCTTCCTTATATAGGTCAAGAATTATTAAAATCACCCAAAGATCATATCCAGACATACAAAGCATTCATGTAAAATTGCACACCTTATTTCAAAGTCATTTTTGCTTTAATCACATTTTTCTAAAACCTACTTATATTCTTATTTCTAGAAATTTCCATTTCTTACACAAATATGAAGAAGTCATTTGCAAAACTATATTTATTCTTTTACTGTGAACATAGGGAATGGTTTTTGAGAAAAACCCATAAAAACTTATTGGTTTATGATCTGAACAAATCAGCACATATTTGTAATATTGCATTGTTCATATCATTTTTAATATAGACTAGACATAAGCATAAATCTCAATATTCACACTGCCTAATTCTTTTCTTTCATTGATACCCTACTCCACAGTAAAATATTTGATTCATTTTTCATATCAAAACTAGCATATATAAAATCTATTCCTGGGATTAGTGTATTTGTTTGATTATCTATATTTTAAAACAAAAACTGAAACCATCACAACAAGTCAAAACAGATTAAAACCTCATCCAAAAACTCAACCAGAATACCATCCATGATCAACATATTTTCATCCAGAAAATAAAATGGAATAGGAAAAACATAATGTAATGTTTATATAAAATAACTTGGCTGCCCTTAACATGGGTCTTAATGCCTTACAGATCATAAGTGATTAATCACTCACCTTCCTCCTCTCTTCCCCGAGAATGTCTAAGCTTGAAAACAGGGTGAGCTCTCCTTTTTATTTATTTTTAGTGTGTTTCTGTTTTCCCCCAGAGAAAACCTCTGCTTCCCTCTTGATTTAAATCATTTTGCTAGGGTTTTACTAAAGGAAAAACCCATTTTATCCTCACATTACTCAGAGAATTATGTGTGTGTTGTTATGGCTAAATGTGCCATTTTCTCTTGATTTCTATTTCTAGTAAAAGCAGTTGCTTCTCTGCTTTTCTGTGCACATGCTATTTGCATGATCCATCTACACATCATCTTTGTGTGACTCAGAAACATTGTATACCTTGTTAGGCCTGAATGGTCCTCTTATATTATTTCAAACCATTTATTTCCTGATTTATTTTTGAGAAGGTGTTTATGCACAATAATACTAAACTGGTTCTCATGCAATTTGGTTATCAAAAGGGCTTTATCATTTTATACTTCTTTGGCTACTCATATCTAATACATATATATATTGAAAAAAAGAATCTCTATCCTCTTATTTATTCATTTCACTTACTCCTAATATTATTATTGTCAGACTATATTTTCTTTTCTTAAATATTCTCATTTTAAAATTATTTTTATCTCAATAATTTGGGTCTTCACATACTCTCCTCCTAAAAGGAATTGTGTCCCACAATTATTCTCTCATACATTTCCATCCAAATGTATACAAAGCATAATTTCAATTGAATGAAATTTCAGAAACTCATTCATTCCAAATCAATCAAATATAAATAAATAATTTTAAAGTCCCATCATAATTTTTAAACATACCTTTAAGTAGAAAACAGATTAGGATATTTATCCTTTATCCTCTCTTCAGCCTCCCAAGTGCAATCATTCCCATCCAAACTCCATTGGATTTTAACTAGTTTAATTATTTTATTTCTCAGCTTCTTTTCTTCTCTAGCCACAATGCCCACTGGTTCCTTTTTATAAACCAGATTTTCTTGAATTTCAACATGTGTAGGAGATTCAAGAATGGACTCTTTATCATGCACCCATTTTCTCAATTGGGATACATGAAATACATCATGTATTTTGCTCAATTCCTCTGGTAACTTCAACCTATAAGCTAAAGTCCCTATTCTTTGAACAATTTCATATGGTCCTACATACCTTGGTGACAGTTTCCCTGCTTTTCCAAATCTCAATATTTTCCTCATTGGTGAAACTTTGAGAAACACATAGTCTCCCACCTCAAATTCTACTGGCCTTCTCTTTTTATCTGCATAAGCTTTCTGTCTCTCTTGAGCTACTCTCATTCTTTGCCTCACTAATTCAATTCTTGCAGAAGTTTCTTTTACATGGTCTGGTCCAAGCAACACCCTTTCACCAGCCTCCATCCAACATGCAGGAGATAAACAAGGCTTCCCATACAAAGCCTCAAATGGAGCCATTCCTATAGTGGATTGGTAGCTATTATTATAAGCAAACTCAGCTAAATAAATATGATCCTCCCAGTTGCCTCCAAAATCAAGTATGCATGCTCTCAGCAAATCCTCTAAAACTTTATTAACAATCTCAGTTTGCCCATCTGTTTGTGGGTGGTAGGCTGTGCTTAGGCTTAGTTCTGTCCCCATAGCTTCTTGAAAGCTACTCCAAAACCTTGAAGTAAACAAAGTATCTCTATCACTAATGATAGTCTTGGGGATGCCATGCAACCTCACTATTTCCTTCACAAATAATTGAGCTAGCTTGTGAGCATTTCTGTTTGAACTTATTGGGATAAAGTGTGCTGTTTTTGTGAGTCTATCAACCACTACCCAAATACTATCATTTCCCTTCCTTGTTCTTGGCAAACCATCCACAAAATCCATTGATATACTCTCCCATTTCCAAGTAGGCACTTCCAAAGGTTGCAATAGGCCTGAGGGCCTTTGATAGTCTGCCTTTACTTGTTGGCATGTCAAGCAATTTGCCACATATTCTGCTACTGCTCCTTTCATTCCTGGCCACCAATAATTTCTCTTGAGATCATGGTACATTTTTGTACCACCTGGATGGATAGTATACTTTGTTTTGTGATGCTCATCCATAACTTCTTGCTTTAGTTCCCCTACATTTGGTATGCAGAGTTTCCCTTTTTTCCTTAAGTATCCTTTACCATCTACCTCATAGTTTTCCACTGTCATGCCTTGGGATATCATGTCCTTTTTCTCCTTCAAATTTATATCTTGATTCTGCATTTGTCCTATTTTATCAACCAGTGTTGATTTTAAGGATAAGAGGCTTAATTTACCATATTCAATCATCTTACTGTGTGTCTTATCTGATACACTAGCTTCTTCTTTCACTTCCACCTCACTGAGAATTATCAAATCCTTGAATTCTGCCATCATTAAGCTTGCCAATTTAGCTTGATGTCTACTTAATGCATCTGCTACTTTATTAGCTTTTCCAGGGGTATACAATATATCAAGATCATAGGAAGCTAGAAATTCTACCCACCTATGTTGCCTCATGTTCAAGTCTTTTTGGGAAAACAAATATTTAAGTGACTTATGATCAGTAAACAATTCAAACTTAGCACCCAATAAATAATGTCTCCATGGTTTCAATGCATACACCACAGCAGCTAGTTCTAAGTCATGTGTAGCATACCTAGTTTCATTTGGCTTGAGTTGCCTTGATGCATAAGCTATGACTCTACCATGTTGCATAAGCACTGCCCCCAATCCAGATCCACTAGCATCTGTGTAAACTACTAATTCTTCATTACCCTCTGGCACTTGTAAAACTGGAGCTTCTACCAGTGCCTTCTTTAGTGATATGAAAGCTTGTTCACACTTCTCTGTCCACACATATGGTTGCTCCTTTTTAGTTAACTTGGTCAATGGGATAGCTATCCTTGCAAAATCTTTTATAAATCTCCTGTAATAGCCTGCCATTCCCAAAAATGACCTCACCTCAGTTACTGATTTGGGTCTACTCCAAGATTGCACTGCCATCACCTTATTTGGGTCTACACTAACCCCTTGTTGTGATACAATGTGCCCCAAAAATTTTACTTCCTTCTGCCAAAATGTACATTTAGAGAATTTGGCTTTTAAATCATGTGCCCTCAGTCTAGACAAAACCAGATGCAAGTGCCTTGCATGATCTTCTTCTGATTTTGAATATACTAAAATGTCATCAATAAAAACAACCACAAATTTGTCTAGAAAATCTCTAAATGTTCTATTCATCAAATCTACAAAATATGATGGTGCATTTGTCAATCCAAAAGGCATCACCAAAAATTCATATAATCCATACCTTGTGTTGAAGGCAGTATACTTAATACTCTCTTCCTCCACCTTCATCTGATGAAACCCAGAGGCTAAATCTAGCCTTGAAAAGACCCTTGCTCCATTTAATTGATCGAATAGATCATCAATTCTAGGAAGTGGATATTTGTTTTTAATGGTGACTTTGTTTAATTCCCTATAATCAATGCACATTCTCAAAGTACCATCCTGCTTCTTCACAAATACAATTGGAGAACCCCAGTTTGAACTACTAGGCCTTACGAAGCCTTTCTGCTCCAGTTCTTCCAACTGATGTTTCAATTCCACAAGTTCTTTAGGACCCATTCTAGTTGGCTTCTTGATGATTGGGCTGGCTCCTGGGATTAGCCTTATTTGAAATTCTACTTGCCTATTTTCTGGAACACCTATGACTTCACCAAAGACATCTGGGTATTCATTTATAATTTTTATGTCCTCCAGTGTTAATTCTTTCTCAGTCATGCTACATATGTGGTTACAGTAATTGATTTTAGCAATTTCACTCATAACTATAATATTTTTACCATTTTCTGTTTTCAGAGAAATAGTAAGATTTTCTAAGTTTAAAATTGCTTTGTATTTTCTTAGCCAATCAATTCCTAGAATAATTCCTATTCCAGGATATTTTAGCACAAACAAATCAGAACTAAACATATTTCCACCTATGTTTAACTCTACTCCCAAACATTTAATCCCTAGCATGCAAGAATTACCTAGTGGGCTCTGAATAAACAAGGGATTATCAACTAAATAGCATGTGAGAGTTAATTTATTCACTATGTCTTGGGATATTAGTGAATGTGTTGCTCCAGTGTCATATATAACTGAGATGGGGTGATCTTTAATTAGAAGTATACCTTCCAATTGTCCAGGACTTCCCACTGCAGTTGCTTTTGCTTTGCCCTCAAGTGCTCCTACCTTTGCTCCCTTTTTGAACTCTGGGCAGTTTCTTTTAATATGGCCTTCCTTCCCACAGTTATAGCAGCTAAACAATGCCTTCTTGGCTGCTTGACACCTATTACTCATGTGTCCTTCTTTGCCACAATTAAAACAAGTAACCTTCTTCTTAGCTTCCCCAGTGGCTGCTCCCTCCATTTTCTTATCCATATTCTTTTTGTCATAGGGATGTGCTCTATTTTTCCCCTTCTTTTGATTGGTAGCCCTCATGCTCCTAAATTTTTCCCTTGCATTGTCATGTTGTTCAAAAGAAAGAGCAAGGTCTATGACTTGATCAAATGTTTTATCCTTGTATGGTAACATTGCTCTACTTAGACCTGCATTTAATCCTTGGATAAATCTTGAATTCTTTGATTCTTCATCTCCTATGAGCATAGTTCCATACTTGGACAAACTCTCAAATTTTTGAGTGTATTCAGTCACACTCATTGGTCCTTGCCTCAGCCTTATGAATTCTTCTAGCAATGTTGCCTTAGCTGTAGCTGGAACAAACCTTGCTTCAAGCATTTCCTTGAATTGATCCCATGTTATCTCATTTTCTGGCCTTCCTGTGATGATCACCTCCCACCAATCTAAGGCTGCTCCTTTGAGTCTCCTTGAAGCTATCTGCCTCTTTCTTTGGTCATTAATTTGCATATCTACAAATATCCTTTCCAAAGTTCTCAACCATGTCTGCACTCCCATAACTCCCTCAGTGCCTTCAAAATCCTTGCCTCCCAAATTTGAAAATGTCTTCAACAACTTAGCTAATTCCTCATGAGGATTCTCTTCCCTCTGCACTGCTCCTTCTCTAAATGCCCTCACCAAATCTTGCAAGTTAACCATTGGTGTTGTATTGGAGGGTCCTGCTCCATGACTCGGTGGTCTTCCTACCATGATTCACTATTCAATTGCATAGCTAGTCAGTCATATTTCTAATTTAATTATTTTTTCTGAAATTTATTTCTACTGTGGATGTTTATTTCTATCATTACTATATTTTTTTTTTTTAGAATTTTATCCTTACAAGAAAATTGGATAATATATTTATGCTATGTTTTAATAACATAGCTCTGATACCAACTGAAGTGACCCACTTCTTTTGGATTGTTATTTTTCAGTGATTTACTGTTGAGATTTTTTTTTTTCCAAACCAAGTGATCACTTCTTTAATTTCATTTTCCCCAAGATCCAAATTCTTACCAATATAAAAATATTAGTATATCAGTCAATTCAAGTCATTTATATATATGAAGATATATAAATGTTTCCTTGCTTATCAGAGTATTAAAAATTAACAAGGAAAATTCAATCACACAATATTTCTCATTTTTCAGAGAATTGGTGTCACATAGCCATTTCCATTTTTACATTCTTCTTTTTGATCTCAAGCTTGATTAATAATAAATTCGAATATTACCACTTATAATTTTCTTGCTTACTTCTCAAATTAATTGGTTTCTTGGTTTACAAGCCATACATTTAAATTCCGGAATTCTTTTGTGATTTGGTACTTATCATATGAATTATGAGGTGATAAACTAGGTTGAAGTCTAAGCAGAGAAAAACAACACATGTGATCAGGGTTTAGACACAACAAGCACAAACCAATCATGACAGACAAAATACATATTTCCTAGTTAACTGAGCAGATAGTCATCACATGAGTGATGGTGTTGTGAGCTACTTTATAAATCACACAACTTCTTATATCTGGAGCTAGAAAAGTGTTGAATCCGGTGTCTTACCACTTAATATCAGTTTTGAAGCTATAGTATCAGATTTTCCCAACCTAGTATTAGATCAGTAGTTATAGTATCAGAAATTTCCTACCTAGTATCAGTTTTATAGTATCAGATTTCTCCTAATTAGTATCAGTTTTATAGTATCAGATCTCTCCTACTTAGTATCAGTTTTATCAGTTCTATAGTATCAGATCTCTCCTAATTAGTATCAGTTTTATAGTATCAGATTTCTCCTAATTAGTATCAGTTTTATAGTATCAGATCTCTCCTACTTAGTATCAGTTTTATCAGTTCTATAGTATCAGATCTCTCCTAATTAGTATCAGTTTTATAGTATCAGATCTCTCCTAATTAGTATCAGTTTTATCAGTTTTATAGTATCATAACTGAAGTGCCTCAAGACTGTCTAGAAAAAAAAACATGTTCACATATCAGATTAAATGGCATCTTCTCCTTCAGCATTATCTACTAAAACTATTTCAGAACTTGTTACTTAAGTCCACAGCTCACAAACACATATAACATTTAAGTTTCTTTTTCTTCTTACATACTGTTTTCCAGATATCAAAGTAAAAGACACTCATTAAAATACTTAGAACATATTAGAGCTTTCCTAACTTAATTATTACAAATACACTGCTACTTCTCTTAAACACTTTAAATTCCTCAAGATCTCCAAATATCCATGCAAGCAAGCAAGCAATTCATGCATCTTTCCCTGCAGCAAAACTTTGAACTGCCTCAATAAAATGAGACACCCCAAGTATTGCAAAGGCAACAAATAGGGTCAGAAATAAATTCTGGTGTGAGTGAAATCAAGTATGCAAAATATCTTGTAAATTCTTAAGGCTGTATAGAGAACTTTTCTATTAAATGCTATTCAAATCCCAATTAAAATCTGAGAATGTGTATATTTAAGTCTATCTATAAACATACATCCAAGCATTCATCCATTCACTTCATTCAGTTGTACAAGTACAAAACTCCTATGGATTAACTCCCTGAATTCCATAGCATAATTTCTCCTTCTCATCTTTTCATTTTGTTTGGTCTGAACTCTTGCCATTGAACACCATGTGTGCATTGCAAAGGGGCTCAGTTCTGTTAACCCTTTACACAGAGGCCTACAGGACTTAAACAAGTCATGCACATACCCATCAACCACCTGCTGATGAGTAGATCAAGGCACTACTCCTAAATTATTTTATAATTTAGAGACCATGCTTATTTATTTCTTTCTGGGGAATTTTTCTTTTGATTCCAGAGATACTCGTATTCTTTCCTTCCTTATATAGGTCAAGAATTATTAAAATCACCCAAAGATCATATCCAGACATACAAAGCATTCATGTAAAATTGCACACCTTATTTCAAAGTCATTTTTGCTTTAATCACATTTTTCTAAAACCTACTTATATTCTTATTTCTAGAAATTTCCATTTCTTACACAAATATGAAGAAGTCATTTGCAAAACTATATTTATTCTTTTACTGTGAACATAGGGAATGGTTTTTGAGAAAAACCCATAAAAACTTATTGGTTTATGATCTGAACAAATCAGCACATATTTGTAATATTGCATTGTTCATATCATTTTTAATATAGACTAGACATAAGCATAAATCTCAATATTCACACTGCCTAATTCTTTTCTTTCATTGATACCCTACTCCACAGTAAAATATTTGATTCATTTTTCATATCAAAACTAGCATATATAAAATCTATTCCTGGGATTAGTGTATTTGTTTGATTATCTATATTTTAAAACAAAAACTGAAACCATCACAACAAGTCAAAACAGATTAAAACCTCATCCAAAAACTCAACCAGAATACCATCCATGATCAACATATTTTCATCCAGAAAATAAAATGGAATAGGAAAAACATAATGTAATGTTTATATAAAATAACTTGGCTGCCCTTAACATGGGTCTTAATGCCTTACAGATCATAAGTGATTAATCACTCACCTTCCTCCTCTCTTCCCCGAGAATGTCTAAGCTTGAAAACAGGGTGAGCTCTCCTTTTTATTTATTTTTAGTGTGTTTCTGTTTTCCCCCAGAGAAAACCTCTGCTTCCCTCTTGATTTAAATCATTTTGCTAGGGTTTTACTAAAGGAAAAACCCATTTTATCCTCACATTACTCAGAGAATTATGTGTGTGTTGTTATGGCTAAATGTGCCATTTTCTCTTGATTTCTATTTCTAGTAAAAGCAGTTGCTTCTCTGCTTTTCTGTGCACATGCTATTTGCATGATCCATCTACACATCATCTTTGTGTGACTCAGAAACATTGTATACCTTGTTAGGCCTGAATGGTCCTCTTATATTATTTCAAACCATTTATTTCCTGATTTATTTTTGAGAAGGTGTTTATGCACAATAATACTAAACTGGTTCTCATGCAATTTGGTTATCAAAAGGGCTTTATCATTTTATACTTCTTTGGCTACTCATATCTAATACATATATATATTGAAAAAAAGAATCTCTATCCTCTTATTTATTCATTTCACTTACTCCTAATATTATTATTGTCAGACTATATTTTCTTTTCTTAAATATTCTCATTTTAAAATTATTTTTATCTCAATAATTTGGGTCTTCACACTCCAGGTTCTTATGGATGCGTTTTAAAGGAGCATAGAGGAGGAGGCTTCACGGTTATCTAGTTATCTATTTATTTTCCGCCGTGCATGTATAGTATGTATCAACATTATGGGAGTAGGGGTTATAATTGTCCCTAGATATAGTTAAAACTTATTGTAACTCTAATATATTATTTTGAAACTGATAATTGTCTCTGAATAAAGTTATTACTTACTATAACTCTAATATTTTATTTTTGAACTGACTGTATGTACTATCTTATGTTCTATTATATATGATTTCCATGTGTTATGAGATTCTGTGTTTTCTTTCTTCTTATCTTTTCTTTTCGTTTACCCTAACTATTTGTCACTCAGACACCTAGATGATTGGCACACAAATACCATGGATGTATTAAGTGTCATCTTTAAGAGTAAGAAAGGCAAATCATTATAGTATGGAATGGTGTTGGAATGTGATAGAAAGGATATCGCTTGGGTACTTTTACTGGTGCAATCTTGATGTTTACTGTTATCTTGAAAGTTCTATCATTTTGAGTTACTTGTATTCCCTAGACTTGTCACATAATTAATTACTTAGCTTCCATTTCTATAGTTTGGGACTTCCAAATGTCTTTGCCAAAGTTTCCAATCTTTCTCCTCATAGGTAAATTGAATCTCAGATTTATTTAGAAAAGAATGACATACTCGTTGCCTTACCACTTAGGCATATGGCTCCTAGAGAAATGTGCGAGCTAAATAAGAAGTGAATGAATTATAAAAAAGGGTTTTTTGAAGTAATGTTTTAGAATGGGGAGCGCATGTTATCTTTGCTACTAAATAAGATGTCTCTTTAAGGCTTTGCGTCGACTGTTATGAATTGAAAAGGCTGATGAAAAAGAACTATAACCTAGTACCACTTATAGATGATTTTTTTGATCAGTTAGTTGGACTAATGATATTTTCTCAACTTGAATTGACTACTAGATTCCATTAGTTGCATGTGGTCGAGGACAATATTTAGAAAATCACTCTTTGTACACCTAATGGACTTTATGAGTGGTTAGTCATGCTGTTTGTACTAACCAATGCACCAACATATTTCGTCGACCTTATGAGTCGAGTCTTCAGAGGGTTGTTGAATAAATTTGTGGTGGTATTTGTAGATGATATAACTATTTATTTGGAAAGCAAGGAAGAGTGCAAGTTACATTTAAAAGAAGTGCCCAATAGTCTGCGTAGGTATAAGCTAAAAGAAATTTTTTCCAAATGTCACTTTTGGTGCAAAGAGATTCGCTTGGTCATGTTGTTTTTTAGCATGGGCTATCGATTGGTCATAGTAAAGTTGCTGCATTGCAAGATTGGCATGTACTAAAAAATACTACAAAGTTAAGAAGTTTCCTTGGTTTGGTAGATTATTACTATAAGTTTATTAAGGACTTTGCGAAGGTTTCCATGCCGTTGACCCACTTTACTAAGAAGTATTTAGTTTTCTCGTGGAATTCAAAGTGCAAGCATGCTTTTATTAAGCTAAAGAAGCTATTAATTAGTGCACTTGTATAAGTACTTCTTGATGGTTCGAAGCTGTTTACTATGTGTACAGATGCTTGGGTATAAGGCATGGCGTTGTTTTGATGTAGGAAGGTAGTGTTGTTTGTTATACTTGTCGATAGTTGAAAGTACACACGAAAAATTATCCAACTCGTAATCTTTAGTTGGCAGCTATTACTTTTTGTCTTAAGTCTCGAAGGCATTTCCTTATAGGGCCACAAGTTGAGTTGTTTATAAATCATAATCCATATAATATTTGTTGTTTTGGCATCATCGATAGAGATAGACGATTTAGGTTGGTTTGTAGGTTGGTGTCATTAATCCAACATTCCAAGTAACATTATGCCACACATGTTTATTTTTGGCTTAGGAAATTATAGGTAACGAAGCAAGTAGGTTGTCATCTTACTGCATATGTTATATAATGATATTTATGAAGTTGATTCTTGAGTTATCGTCGCAACTTCCATATCATGTTCGCTAGACTAGGACATCGTTCATTTTAGATGTTCCAAAATGAGTTTTGGATATGACGTTATTTAACTATTGGATATTATGTCTATTGGACTAATAGGCGAGACGCCATTCCATATTGAGTTATCCCAACCATGGTATGGTTGAAGTAAAATTATGGGAAGTTAAATTTGGGAATGATTCTATTAATGGGATTGCATAAAGGAGTTGTTGTATCATGGTATTTGGGGGATAAGGAAAATGATATTGTAGTTTGCATCCATTAAGAAGGCGAAGGCGATTTTCATGGAAAATGAGATATGAAGATTTTGGTATGATTTTGAGAAGAGGATAATAGGACTCTTTTCAATTATCCCTTGGATTAAAGGGAGACTAGTTATTCAAGAAATCTATTATGAAGCCTTAACCTAAGGGTATATGGTTTGTGTTGCATAATAGGTGCACGTGAATGATGTATCATCTAGTTGATTACTTTTAGTAAATCAATTTTAGGTTAGGATTTCACTTAAATTAAGGCATCGCTCAGATTTTAGATTTTGGTTGCTATGTTTTAGTAGGTGAATTGAATATGATTACTTTGCTTGAATGCTTGAAAGTTCACTTGCTTGTAAATGTGGAACTTAGGATAAAATTCTTGCAAACTGGAAACATGGTACCTTGATATCATGACTGTTGGAGAAATAGAGAAGCGATATCATAAGTGAAATGATACAGCTTAATTTGAATCAAAATTAGAAGAGAAGTTATGCTATTTCACCAATATAAGACATTCCCAGATTTTGATGTTCCTGGGTGAAAATGAGGAATAGTAAGTGACTCAAGTTATTTGATGCTAGGTGAATCTGACTTTTCCGTTGCATAATGTAGAATTTTCTAGCCTAAATTAATATATAAAATTTTAGAAACTGACACTACACTAAGGGGATATAGATCGTTTATTGTTGCTCGCGTTCCAAGGCGAAATGGGTTGAAACCCAAGTGGGATGAGAGGGAAATTTCAAGATTTGTGCCTATGTAAGAGAAGTTTGTAACTCTAGTTCACCCCATTCTTCATTCCTCTTCCCCATGTTGCCCCGCTTAACCTAAACCTATCCATTCTCTTTCCTTTCTTCTTCCTCAATTATAAATCAAATCACCTAATAAAAATAGCAAAAAAGATTTAAAAAAAGAGGAAATCAAGTCTAACACTAGAAAACTAAATCGAAGAAGGAAAATCAAATCAAAAGGGGGAATTTGAAGATTGCTGCCAGAAAACAACATATAGAGGTGAGTAGGTTTATCTATGAAATGAATATATTGTTAGATAAGCATTCAAATTTCACTTATATATCTATCTTGGTTTAAATATGATTTTAATAAGATGGAATTAATGCTTTTAAATAGATGATTTATATGAATTGGATAATTTGAAAAACCTTGAACGCTATTTTGATAATATAAATTCTTATGAATTGGGGGAGGGTAGCTTGAATGATAATTCACTCTTAAAATCATACAGGTTTGATTATATGCAATAGATGTGAATTCATTTAAATAAATAAAAGTGAATTTATATGTTAATGGATCATATAATTATTTATACGGTCAAATAAATAAATTGTACAAAAATTTGGATATAATAAAAAATGTAATTAGATATAGATAATTATTTGAAAGCAAGGTTATACAAATTCAAAAACTATACTTGAAATCCAAATATAAGATTTAATGATCAACGATTAAAATAGGATAAAGGTAAAAAGATAAAAATGTTTAAAAATCGATTTTAGACAAACGATCAATTGACTGCGTTGGAATGGTCAATTTGTTGGCTTTGATAAAATGTTGAGAAAACATGAGTCTGTCCCGAGGAAAAATAGTTCATTTTTGGACTAGATAGTTGATTGACTACAAGCCATCAACCGACTAAACCCTTAAGGAGTCGACTGAATGGACTTAAATGGTTGATTGATGGTTTACTGAAAGAAAAAAATGTTACAGGCAAACAGTCGACTAACTAGAAGTCATCAGTTGACTGAACGCTTAAGGAGTTGATTAGTTATGTTTATCCAATCGTCTATTTTGATGTTAAAAGAATAAATTATAGAAAGGGGACCAGTTGACTGACCATGTATATTCATTTGAATAGTAACTTATAGATTGCCCTAGTTGAACCTAGACCTATAGGCCAAGTAGGATTGCTCGTTTCCCGCCTTTTTGACATTCTGAGTTCACATAGCTTCATGATGTTGTATAATGTGATACTCAATGCAGCATGCGAATATATCGCAATTAATTGCTCTTGTTGTTACTATAGTAGTTACACTCATATATTTTAGCTTGCAGACTGCATGAGGAGAATGATGATATCCACATTATTAGGGTTCACACTTTTCAAGTGGATGTACCTACAGAAGAAGTCGAATTATGCATTAATATACTGGATCGCTCGCTCTTTCCTTCATGCTAAGGCTCCTTTTTCGACCCTTTTATGTTATTAGTTAAATGACAGGGAGCATAGGACATGTTTTCCACCAAGCTTGCAACCCTAATGCTTTGATAGGTAGTTTACCATCATGATTGTATACTCGATGTGTACCTTGTTATTGTGATTGCATACTCGGTATGTGTGACTTATGGGGTTACCAGTGTGATTGTTTACTCAATGGCTAGTTAGGCAGTTTACCATCGAGATTGTATGCTTGATGCATTGCCAGGTTCACCCAGTTTCTACTTGTCCAACCTTCCAGCAGAAATTTTTGTGGACTATAATTGGATTGTAGGTGTATCAAAGGTTGTTTCTGACCCGGCCTAGTAGCTCAGATGGTTGGGGGCAACACCTGTAGGGCAGCATCCGCACACAGGGCTTTCGATGAAATACCCCAGGTTCGAATCTCATCACTTCCGCTATTTAGGTTACCATAAATAAATCCCCTTAGCGTGATGAATTAAAAGGGTCATAGGTAATTGGGAGGCAGCTTGTTAATTTATCATTGGAACTTCGACAAGTTGTTTTAAAGAAAAGAGGTTATTTCCCTATATCGTGTCAATTGGCTAATTTGTTTAATGTAGTACACACATACATATAAACACCCTTAGGTTTTGTAGATTATAAATGATCATTTCGTTGCCTATCAACATCATACGAATAGTGATATTTTTTTATGCACCAGACTTTTTCTCACCCCCACTATTTTCCCTCTTGATTACAGGTTAACAGTGATAGAGTTAAGGGTATGCCTTAGGAGGAAGTATGTAATTTGTTACATATATCTAACTCGATAACTAATCTTGTTCTAAACAAAAGGTGTTTTCTTTCTATTATGTACTTGTTATATTATGATATAAATAATTAAGTAATTAATTAGGGTATATTTAATAGAAAATCCATAAATGATATGTTTTGTGATAGTAGTTAATTATTAATTATAAAATTTTATTTGATGTGTATTGAACAATATTAAACATAGTGCATACACTAGTTATATAAGCATTAATAGATATATGATATCAATACGCATTTAAATTGAATTTAAATGCAATAAATATTTTTCATGCTTGAAGTAAATTTATGGCCCATGAGGGGATTAATAATTTCATTTGGAATAGGGAAGGGAATGCCCGTCATTTTGATGGCTAAGTTGGGTTGGAATTTGAATTAAAAGAGAGGAGAATTGGTATGAGAAAAATAAGGATCTTGATCTTTGTTTTACTCCTTAGGATCTCCTTATTTAATTATCTCTAAGCCACACTTTTCAAAAAAATGGAGCCGTCATCCGTTCCTTTGCATGCTGAATTTAACCCCTTCTTCACCTTAAAATTTCAAGCATCTTAAATACAAATCAAATCATATACAATTGTTGGTGGTAAGGCCGGTCGAGAGCTTGCAACTTCGAAATTAGAATCCAATTCAAGGAGTCTATTTCTTTATTTCAACATGCGAACTTTAGGCTTTGGTGAAAGGTACCTTGCTGATCTACTATTATATACAAATGTTTATATAATCATTGTTACATATGTTGCTTAGTCAGAAATATAATGAATTGGTATACCGATGGATTGTCTCTTTCATTAGATCAACGGATATTCTACTAACAACTGTCATGTTCTAAAGGACGAAATCGAGGGACTGATTAGAGAACTATCGCTTGAGGAATTGTTAGACAATAAGTAGATCGGAGGATGGCCTGGGAGAACCGTCTAATCCAGCCTCCTCCACAATCAGCCGAGGGCGATGTGGCCATAACCGACATTCTTACCATATCCGGAGGGAAAGACATAGCAGGGAGCAGTCGGAGGGCACTCACCCGATATCAGTGGGAAGTCGCCACCCCCAGCCAAGTATGTTTGTTGGAACGACGTGCCGTTAAGGCTCCAAGAATGGAAGAGGAAGATCCTCCAATCACCTTCACAGCTCAGGATCGGGGGGCATCGGTGTATGCCGACCACAACCCAATGCTTATAACCGTGTCGATGGCGGGCACCAACGTCCACCGGGCTTTCATTGACGGGGGAAGCTCAGTCAATGTCGTGTTCAAAGAAGCCTAGGACGCACTCAGGTTGCCGGCCTCCCATCTCGTGCCTTATGCATTGCCCATTTATGGGCTCGGCGAAGTTGGGATGATCCCCATGGGGGTAGCAATGCTCATAACTTCTTTTGGTACAGAACCCACCACAGCATAGATTCAATTTAGTTATGTGATTTTGGACTTCCCATTTGCTTACAACATGCTCATCGGGCGACCGGCTCTGACCAAATTGGATGCCATCATGTCGTATAGCCGCCTGATAATGAAATTCCCATCGCTAAACGGGATTTGAGAGGTTAAGAGAGACCAAAAGAAAGCGAGTTAGTGCTATGGGACTTCCCTCCATCAAGCAATGAAGAATTTCCAAATGATTCAAGAAGAACCCACAACCGATGTCAATACCCCACTAGAACCAGAGAACGTGACTCCCTTAAGCGCAACCTAGGGATGTGCGACTAAGTCATCAACTTGGTAGGCGGTCCCCGATCCGTTAAAGAAACTGAGGCTTTGGGTCTGGTTTCCCTTACATCCTGTTAGAGGACACGAGAAGTCATCTCCAATTGGAAAGAGCAGGCGGCCCCCCGATGGCTACTTGGGCTGGTCGGCAACACTCTAGAGGGAAAATCCATCGAGGGCGGGCATGTTGCAGCCTACTCAGCATAAAAATGTCTCTCTGTCCCGGCCAAAGAAATAATGGAAAGCATGATCTACACTTTGGATTAGTGTGATGTTAAGACAAATGCAAGTACTGAAGACGACCCGCTAGATCCGCGAATGGGGGACCAGGCGCCCAATGGAGGCCCCGCGATCCCCCTAGAGTACATATCCATCGATGAAAGTGATCCCACCAAAGTCGTCTAGATTGGGACTGAGCTTAGTCCGAGGGTCGGGAGTGTCTGATAAAATTCCTCAAAAAAAAACAAAGATGTCTTCGCTTGGGGGACCGCCGATATGGTCAGCATCTATCCTCGTATAATCTTCTACGTGCTAAACATTGACCCGAAAGCTACCCTCGTCCGATAGAAGCGAAGACCTTTAAATCTTGAAAGAAATAAGTCATTAAAGGAAGAAGTAGAGAAGCTGCCCACTAATGGCTTCATAAAGGAGGCAGACTATCCAGTTTGGGTCGCGAAACCAGTCTTAGTCCGCAAACCAAAAGGTTCATAGAGGACATGCATTGGCTTTTCGGATCTCAACAAAGTGTGTCCAAAGGACAGCTTTCCTCTGCTCCACATCGACCAACTTATGGATGCAACTACGGGCATGAACTCCTCACTTTCATGGATGCCTATTTGGGCTATAACCACATCACTATGCACGGCCTTGATCAAGAACACACCTCCTTCATCACCAATGCTGGACTGTTTTATTATCGGGTCATGCCTTTTGGTTTAAGAAACGTAGGAGAAACCTACCAGCGTTTAGTCAACTAGATGTTTTTAGAACAATTGGATCGTTTGATGGAAGTGTATGTCAATGACATGATGGTAAAATCGGAGAGGGCCGAAGGCCATGTACCCAACCTCATCGAAACTTTTGGCATCCTAAGAAAGTACAACATGAAGCTGAATCCCAAGAAGTGCTCATTTGCGGTCTGATCTAGCCGATTCTTGGGGTATGTGGTTGTGAGCGGTAAAGGAATCAAGGCCAACCCGAACAAGATTCGGGCTATACAGGAAATACCTGTTCCCAAAAAGGTGAAGCAGGCATAGAGCCTCAATGGGATGGTGGCTACTCTAGGCCATTTTATTTCAAAAGCTACGGATTGGTGCCTACCCTTCTTCAACCTCGTCAAGAAAGGTAAGACTATCGCCTGGGACGAAGAATGCACCAAGGCCTTCGAAGACTTGAAGCAACACTTGGCCACCTCTCCAACTCTATGAAAACCTATTGACGGAGAAGATCTTTTCCTATACCTGGTGGTCACCAACCATGTAATCAGTGTCGCACTCGTTAGGGAAGAGGAAAAGGTGCAGTGGCCAACTTACTATGTAATCAAGCGATTGACCGGACCTGAGATAAGGTGCACAAGGACCGAAAAATTAGTCTTCTTCCTTGTGATGGCGGCCTGGAAATTGCGACTATATTTTCAAGCTCATCCTATCAAATTTCTAACCAACCAACCACTTAAACAGATCCTTAGTCACCTCGACATGGCGGGAAGGCTCCTCAAATGGTCCGTTGAGCTAAGGACAAGCCAATCAAAGGACAAGTGATGGTCGACTTCATAGCCGAATGTTCCGACCCGGGTGACAAAGGAGAGAAGGAGAACCCTCCGAAACGAACTTAGCACCTGTATGTGGTTGGTGCATCTAATGAGAAGGGGGTAGGAGCAGGAATGGTCCTAATTACCCTCCAAGAGGAAAGAGCTGTGCTTTTCCATCTGACTCACCTTCAAGGTCACGAACAACGAGGCTGAATATGAAGCCCTCTTGGCTGGCCTGAAGATGGCAAAAAAATTTCACGTGGAATCACTACATGTCTACTATGACTATGCCATCATCGTCAACCAAATGAATGACCATCTTCAGGAAAAGGGAAAGGTTCTGGCACTTTACGTCACTGAAGCCTGGAGACATACCAATCTTTTGGAGAATTACAACTAGAACAAAGCCCCAGGGGGAAAACGGTAAAGCATACCAATTAGCAAAAGCAAGAAGCGACTCGGGAGAAACTCTCCTATGGGTACCACTGGACACCCGGAGCACCCTCGGCTTTGAGCTGGGGGTAGCCTTTATGGAAATTGATCAGCCTTCCAAAAGAAATTGGATGATGGCCATATACAGGTATGTCATGAATAACAACTACCAATCAGCGGTAAGGAGGCCAGAAAAACTTTGCATCATTCACCGCATTACACGACCATCGAAGGAAAGCTTTAAAAGCGAGGATACTCAACCCCACTACAACATTTTGTGTCCAAAGATGAAGCCCCCTAGATTCTAGAGGAGTTGCATGAGGGCTTCTGCGGAGATCATGTAGGGGGGAAAAGTTTGGCAAAAAGGGCAGCTCGACAGGGGTACTATTGGTCCACTATGGGATCAATGGAAGGTCATCTCTCTTTGCCAAGACAATGTCAGCCATGCAAGTTTGGGATACCTGGACAGGGATGAGTTCTTACATGCTCATTCACCCGGTCCGACGACACCCCACATCCCATCAAGGGAACGCGCGAGCCACCGTTCCCTCCCTAATAGAAGGACGTGCTTAGCGAGGGTGGATTACCATGCATCCACTCCACCTAGGCACGTCGGGGATGCCCAACGACTTGCAGGTCGTCATGGTGCTACCTGACCCCCTTTGGTAGGCAAACAAGAGATATAACTCTTACCTTCTAGGGTGCATCGACGAGCTGGATGGCAACCACAATGGTCTGATTCCCCTCTCACGTGATGCTTATCCTCCCGACAGGACGAGATATTGTTGTTGAGACTGGCGCATGATAACTTAGTGCAACACCATGATAGTTTCTCCGAGGTCCGACATCCGTAGTGTGCCCGCAAGCAAATAAGTCGGGCTTCATTTTAACCCCTGGGTGTCAAAAAGAGTGCCTGCAAGCTAATAAGCCGGGTCCTTCCATGCAAACGCCACGGGCTTCAACTTCTGCCCCTGGGTGTCGAAAAGGGTGCCCATAAGCAAATAAGCCAGGTCCTTCCATGCAAACCCCATGGGCCTCAACTTCAACCTCTGGGTGTCGGAAAGGGCGCCCGCATGCAAATAAGCAGGGTTCTTTCGTGCAAACCCCATGGGCCTCAACTCCAATCCTTGGGTGTCGGAAAGGGCTCCAATAAGCAAATAAGCCGGGTCCTTCCACGCAAACCCCATGAATCTCGCTAAGGCCCTAATCCCTCCAAAGCGAAACATACTTGCCACAACATACCTTATCCTTTTCTTTTATTTGCAGGTACAATAATAGAAATGAGAATCTCAAACACCACATGATGCTAAAAAAAGGAGAGTTTGTAACAAACAAGGGGCACGGCACACGGCCCGTCGTACTAGGCGCAATCAACCCATGACAACAAAAAAAGAAGGGAAAATGGGGAAGGTAAAAGAAACAACAAAGACAACCAGGCTACAACCAACAAAATGCGACAAGCTCCTTACTCATTTGGTCGGATCAGAGAGTCAA
Source organism: Allium fistulosum (assembly GCA_030737815.1). NCBI lineage: Eukaryota > Viridiplantae > Streptophyta > Magnoliopsida > Asparagales > Amaryllidaceae > Allium > Allium fistulosum. The sequence continues at coordinate 204,376,046 of CM060903.1, forward strand.
TCTGCTCAACCGTCAAAATGGCTGGCATAGGCTTACCTTTTCTGGTCAATTTGGTGGCCGCCTCCTCCCGGTACCTCTGGGCCAAAGCAAGCATCACCCCCGAGATCACAATAGGAAGGTGGAAGTTGTTCATGAAAGTAACCACCGCCATGTTAGTCAAACAAGCCGACCAGTGAGTGTCCCTTTCCTGATGAACTCTCTCTTTGCCCCTCAACTTCGTCCGGGGGCAAGCAAGTCTGATGGGCATCCAAAAGTCCTCGAAGGCGCCTGACCTCCTACTCAAATATCTCCTTTACCCCCTTTAGCCGTGTAACCTCTTCCTTAAGCAATCCCCAGTTGGCATTAGCCTGGTCTTTGACAGTCTCGGCGTCGGCCCTATGGTGGTTGGCTTTTGCCACTTATTTCTCAGCCAAGCTTCAACCTCCTTCCTCATAGCTCTCAACTCTTCCTTCAATTGGGCAACTACGTCATCTCCACCCAACAAAATGGCTCCGACTTCTTCCAACTCCGCCATCTCATACATTGCGCATGCGCTATTCTCCTCCAACTCCTTCCTCGGGGGAGTCAACTTGTCATGACCTCCCCCAAGTTCGTCCAACGTCCTCACATCTGCCGAGGACCACCACAAGAAGACTCCCACACTTCTTCTACGGCCTGCCCTCCGGTGGGTATCGCCCGCAAATTAACAAGCTCATCGTGGACCTACATCTCACATGCGCCGGCTAGAAATAAGGCAGTCCTAGTTATTGGCAAAAGGAGATGGAAGAAAAATGAGAAGGTAAACAGGTCTTACCATAGCTAGTTCCTTGCACAAGCTATCAACAACAGCCTGTAATCTATGACCTGGCCATCCAGAGCGTGGTCGGTGGGAAATCACTAAAGAATGAGCAACAACCATTTAGAAGGTTTGCAGTAGTCTGTCAAGCCCTCCCTATCATATCCCGGACTGATCTGCATGGGAATCATCCCAACTTTCTCTTCATCCTCTAGATTAGACCTACGATACATGGAAACATTAACATCATCTTCATAAGCTTCGCTACGAGCCACCCCTGTTTCATCCACCATGGGCTCCTCTCCTCCTACACCCCCATCAATCCCTCCTCCTCTACCACTCTGGTCCTCGCCCATTTGCTACATGGGGACTCCTCAGCATTGGACTCTTCATCAACACGAACCACAAAACAAGAAGTGTTGGCTGCCACCTTGGGGGCGGCAAAGGAGAGACCATCATGGTTTTCTCTTGGCATCTTGCCTTGGAAGATCCACGGGGGGATCATTCGCATCATCCAGCTCCTCAAAATTGATCCGGCCCACTGAAACAATGAAATGTAGCAAGTGAGAAAACAAGGAACCAACTGCGGTAAAGATAAACATAATTAACTACCAAATGAAGCACCTAGGTTTTGGTTCCTAGTTAGAGGTGCACAAGGTTTAGAATCATCCCCTTCAAAGTCCGCAACTCCTGCTCTTCCTATGCCCAACGATCCAGCATCATGACCCCAATTTTTAGTAAGACCATCACCTGATGAAGACCAAGTCACACTTTCTCCAAGGGTCGGAGGCAGAGGCTGGCTAGAAGTTCCATCGTATTTCATCGGATCACTCTTGCCATTCCGATGGCACATCAAATAGGGCATCCGCATCAACTATGGGCCAGCCCTCGACATCCCTTAGGCTAGCGTAATCGTCCATACCAATGCACCCCTGGCTGGCCCTAGGCAAAAGTGTGGATTCATGTAAAGGAGATAAAACAAGGTGACTACCTATAAGCTTCTTCGAAACCGTCTCCTTCTTCTTTTTCTTCCGGTTGATTTCTATGCCCTTATCCATTTTTGTGGGGGCATGAATGGACTGACCCTCCTATAGTACCCTGACTTCTTAGAGAATCTCGTCAGTCACTAAGTTATCAAAATCTCGAAGGATATCATTGGCCTCCCAAAGGCCCAGCACTTGCCTCTCCACTAACGTCGCTTTAGCTTGGCTCAGCATTGTGGACCCTACAATGCGAACATTGTAAGAACGTCAAAAAGGAAAAAGAAAGGGCAGGGGATAAAAAATCACAAAGATAGTCTCACCAACGAAACGACCGGAAACGCAACCCCTCATTCACAACCCATGGGACAAAGAAATACCGAGATTTCAAGCCGGAGACACCTTTCTCTGAAACCCCAGTACCACTCCTCTCTTCTTCTTCAGTTGGATTTAGTAGTAGGTACTAGGGCGATGACCAAGCTCTTTGTTAATATTAAAGGACGATAAGGCCTGCGGAAGGTGTCCCTAACTCTAAGCAATGGCATGTTATGCAAAGGCCCACCAGATAATGATAGTTGTTTGGAGTAAGTTGACCTAGAGCGAGGCCAATCCCGTTCAAAGGGACATGATGGTTAGATGCAGGGGCAAGGCCACCTCGACCTTCAAGTAACTCAAGGATAATATGTCGTAGTTTGGTGGGGTAGTGTCAGCTCATTTGTGGGCCTTCGAAAATTAGATCAAGCCAGGGGTACAACCAAATAGGTTCAGCTCTATAACTACGTTGTCTGGTCTACCCACGAAGTCAGAAGGAACCATGGGAGAGAAATTCGAAGCACTCTCGGAAGTAGCCGTCCTGTGACAAGATCACAACAAACATTAGAAAGCAAGCACGATGGGTGCCTCCCCCTCAGGGACTAACTGGCCTCAAAGAATGGTCAAATAAGTAGGGGCACCGTCAAAAAGAGAAGAAAGCGCCAGAAGGGGCACAGCCAAAGGGCACCCCATGGTGGAGAAATGAGTCATCAATGACCAGATGACAATGATAAACGATAATGGAAAGAGGGACATACTTGTTAGTGGAGAATTTTGATTTTTTTTTACAACAATGGCAGAAGAAATTGGGAAACAGTAAAAGGAGAAGAAGAGGTAGCTGCATCTATTTATAGACACACACTAACCAAATCGTGACCCTTAATCTCGAAAAGACAACCAAATCCAGACCGTGCAAAGAGATGTGATGTTAGGGTCGATTCAGATCCTTTGGTTCAGAAGTTACAGGCAAAAACGGACTGCCAAAGACACCTATAGAAAGACATGTGATAGCAACATTAATTACACTGCAAGCATCCATCAAATCACATCATGTCGTATCTGCAAGACCACCCCCGCCATGAGGGCAGGCTTGGGGAGCAAAATGTTGCTTAAAATTTTCGCAAATGTTAAATAGGGCACGGCGGCCGCCCGTAGGGAGATAGATGCATCATCCAAGCTAATCTGGGCTTCCTTGGGAATCGATCGACCAAGGGCCACCGATTTATATGCATGGGTTGCTCTCACTTAAAGATAGAAAATCGACCGGAGTGGCTTTAAGGAGATAGCACAATCAAACCAATAGAGAAAGGCATACCTACTAAAGTCTTACCACCCTAGAAAAGCGCTAATATAGTCGCCCTGCCACCAACTGCTCCCATCCAATGTGGAAAGCAATGAAAAACTCTAAGTTATGCCACCTAACATCCTGCAAAAGAAACACCAGAGTACTAGAGTATGGAATGGTGGTTTGTCACCATATATGCATGTATCACTACCAACCCTCCAACCGGCAACCATCCTACGGTCCGATCTGCCGTACGGACCACGGATATCCTCAGGCAATCTCAATCGCAGATCAAAGGAGGCTTGCTGTATAAATACCCTAAGCATTTCACCTGGAAGGGGTCGGATTTAGAAAATTCAAAAGGATAACACTTCCCACCATACTCTTATCATCTTCAAGTAGTCTCCAACATCTTCATGTATCCATTGTAACAATATATATATATATATATACATACATATATAGTGAGAATAATATATATAGTGGACGTAGGCATTCATATTGGCCTAATCACTCTAAAATCCGTGTCTCTTTAGTACTAGCATTCCATCACTAATTCATGAGCATATAATGCAAAGCTAACAACATCATCAAAATCCCCCACTTTCTCACAATTTCCGAGGTTGATTAGTCACTCTGTCTTACTGACGAAATTTTTAACCAATAGTAACGCTCTCCAAATGTTGGACACTGTATTAATTATGGCTGCTAGGGGCACCAAGGGGTTACGTACTGATAGTTATTGGATAAATATGGAATGAATCACTCGATAGTTTTCTGTTAGTTAATATAACTAAGGTCAAACAAAAAATATCGATGTGAAAAAATTACATAGTTCACTTGGCTTGAAATGCTATTGATCTTCAACGTGGAAGCTCTACTTTGATTATAGTCAAATCGTGGCACATTGTCCATCGAATGACTATTGTTGGGTTGAGTAGAAAGATTGGAAGTGAAACATTATTCAAGAGAGCATTCTTCTCCTCGGTTATACGAGGTTAGTATAACGGTAAACTAAAGTCAACTCAAAGTCAAATTCTTTAGCCAAAGCAATTTAGTTAATAATAATTTTTATTATTGAACCAAGAATTTTGTGTTTGGACTATAGAGTTGAATATGGACAACACTAGAATTTTGGCCGTTACTAAATTCCATCAGTCTGAAGTGAAATAGTTTTGATGAAGAGAATTGATGTAAATGATTATCACTATCGGGTGATGCTTAATAAAGTAAAATTAGATTTTATCAGTGCCTAGTAAGGGATAAATTTGCCATTATGTCACGACACCTGCTAAGGGAAGTATGAACGTTAATATTCAAAATGTTTGATATTAATCGTTGACCAAATTTACACCTAAGAGTCACATAACTAAAACGTTGAATACTCCTGTTACCACCCAATTTAATTAACTTATAGTTTTTTATAAATTATTTAAATTAATTTATAATTATGAAATATTACTTAAAAGAATTTATTTGATGTGTATTGAACAATATTAAATAGTGTGCATATAATAGTTATATACACACTAATCGATACATGATAGCAATACACGTTTAAATTGGATTTAAATGCAATAAATATTGTTCAGGTTTGAAGTAAATTTGAGGACCATGAGGGGCATGATAATTTCGGCTGGAATATGCAAGGGTAGGCGGACTATTTGGATGGCTAAGGTGGGTTGGAATTTTAATTAAAAGAGAGGAGAATTGGTGTGAGAAAATTAAGTATCTAGATTCTTGTTTTACTCCTTAAGATCTCCTCATTTAATTATCTCTAACCCACACTTTTCACAAATTTTTTTAGAGCCATCATCCCTTCCTTTGCTGGTCGAATTCAACCCCCTCCTTCTAATCAAATACAATTATCGATGGTAAGGCCATTCGGGAGCTAGCTATTTAAAAATAGGAATTGGATTCAAGGAGTCTATTTCATTGTTTCAACGTGCGAACTTTGGGCTTTGGTGAAACATACCCTGCTGATCTACTATTATATACAAATGTTTGTATAATCTTTGTTACATGTGTTGCTTAGTTAGAAATATAATGAGTGAGTATATCGATGGATTGTCACATGTTGATGGTTGTGTATATAAGTGCATATCTATATCAAAAAAATTATGTATGTTTGCTTGCACTATGCTTTCGGCTTGGAATATTATTTTTTCTAATTTCAAAATTGAAACAAATACATTAAATGTTTTTAATCACTAAATCTAGTTTAAAATATTTAACATAATATAATATGTGTTTAAATCTTTACAAATTTTTTTTATGTTAAATAAGCCTTCATCATTAAAAAATTATTTTGTTTTCGAACATATATATAATATATAAATGAATTTATTTAATTTAAAATTGATTATGCAGATAAAGTATATGTATATATATTTATAAATAAATAAAGTACTGCACAAAATTTCATACAGTATATTTAATTAATTTGTTTCTAGAAAGAAATTTTTATTTATTTTATTATTAATTTTAGCACGGTTTAATAATTAATAATCTTTTAATAGTTAAAATACATAAAAACGAAAAGAAAATTAAAAAAATGCACGGGCCATGAACTATACAGCAAATATATGTTAATATTATTATTATATATATTTATTTATTTACAACTAATTATATGTTTATATATATCATATATAAATCTATTCACAATTGTTTTATTCATTTTTCATATTATAATATATTTATATTTTTTCAAAATTATTTTTAAACCATTTTCAAAATTATTTTATCATTTAATTAATTTCATATATGCATATATATAGATTATGAATACTTTAAATAAATTATTTAAATTACTATTTCAAATTACATACATGTATAGTTATATTTTATACATTATTTTATTTATATGATAATTTGATTTACACAGATATATAGACACACACACAAACACATTTAGACAATTTATTTGTATACACAATGGGCTAACATGTTCATTAAGATGTAAATCTCTGCATGTATATATGGTCATGACAAACCATATACACATTATTGCTGCACATGCACGTACACACATATGTATATATGATACACATATATATATTATATTATATGATACAAATTATATAAAGTAAAACTTTATTTATAAATTTATATAAAATATTGATTATATTTAAAAGAAATTTAGAGAAGTTCTAAATGAATTTAGATTACATAGACCCATTAAAGATCCAATAATGTAATGTTTTTCGAAATTTATCCAATTACTCCACTGTAGGCTGGCCCAGTGCCAACAAATATGCAGTAGGGTAGTTTGACAAGAGGAGTAAGGTACGAGAAGGAGGTGACCATGCACTCTGGAGTTACATTATTTATAGTCATTCCTGAATTCCTTATTACAGTTGTTGGTTAGATACTTATTATATTTCTATTTGGATATTATCAGGAACTTTTTTAGTCATTTCCTGCATTGATTATTGTTGTCTAAATAGAGATAATTTGGTTTATTTCAGTATTTGTATTTATTTCCTTATGCTATGAGATCTAAAAAAGTAGACCATTTTAAAGTTTATATTTATTTATGTACCATATAAACCATCAAAAAACCTAATAATTCGTACTTCTTGGCACATTGTGAGTTCGAACATCACTTTTAGCCTTTGAATTGATGTGTCCAAAGGTGTGGGGGTTAAATTACTTTAGTAAAAGAGTTATACATGTCAAAATTTTAGATCGGGCTTCAAAAAGTCATTTTCGATCTTAGCTATGGTTTGCCAAGCACTTGGCATGCTCTAATGGAGGAGGTGAAATGGAGGTAAGGAAGAGAGTTTTCCTCTAATAGAGGAAATAAGGAAGATAACTATTCTCTTTTTTCTAAATATGATTAGAATTTCAGTTCAAAGTAAAATGAAATATTTTGGGTTTTCTTATGGTAGTAAATAAATGTCATTAATCTCCAGTTACTTTTTCATATTTAACCCTTCCTATTCTCTATGTATGGTAGGCCAAAAACATGCAAATAAATTCAAAATTATTTGTGTTTAATTCAACTATTAATATATACCATATATATTAGATCGCCATTTATTTCCCGCTTGGACCAAAGACATTTAACCCCTCATATTTTCCATATAGAATGGGCCAAAATTAGGTAATTAATCTGCATGATTACTTAATTTATGGTTTAAAGATATATACATTATATATATATATATATCTGTGTGTGTATACATATATAATTTTAGCCTCTTTAGTTAATAAATTACCCATTTAAACAAAATAGACATATATACAACACTGTACATATTTGATAAAATTAATTTTGGCAATTGGAAAATTAAATTATTCACATATGTATACACATAACAATTATATATCATCTCTGTAATAATTTATAATAATTATAAAATTGTTATATTGCAACGTTTAGGTCCAACGCTACCATTCTCTATTATGTGAATCATAAGTGTGACTTCGATCCTTGTTTAATATTTAAATTATTTAAATATCAAAGACTATGGGGACTTTGTTAAAGCACGGTAAAGATCATGAATGCCGACACTTATCAATCATCCAAGTGAAGTCCTACTTTATAATTTTTTTAAAGCTACATCTGTGACCACCACCCTACACCTTTTGTACCCAAATACACATATGATTCTATAACTAATGCAATGCATCGGCACCTAACTGATTTATGGAAGCACTCAAGGGTGAAGTAACAATAATTGAAAGTAAAATTTGTTGTATATCTCACAGTGCATGGATAACGTATAATGACAAATATATATAAAATAAGAGATATAATAATGTAACCAAATGAACCAAGATAAATCAAAGTGCATCAGGTTCATCATAGTTATACAAAGCAAGAAATAATAGAGTTTATAAATTCGATCAAATAAACTCTAAATAAACCAGCACTAACAATAATAATAATAAGTACTAGTATAGGTCCACAGTAATATACACTGGAATATAGCGCTAATGGATCCGAATAAAGATATATGAAAGCGTAAGCCATATGCTCGTCCTCCATACAACTCCATGTGCTATCTTAATTTACTCATTTAAGAGTACCCGAGATGATAAGAAGTAGTGAAAATAACCTCGAGTTAGACATAAGCCTAGTATGAGGGATTTATAATATCAAAATAGATGTAAAAGCAGACACAACAATGTAGGAACATATGGTACGGAGAATCACACCTGATCTGTCCATCTATCTAAAAAGTTAGCACATAACACAATATATGCTATACTGTTATCATATGGTATACCACACTATGTATAATGCAGGGTGTGGGGTACCTAACTTGGCAATACCTACATCACATGGCATCCATCTTAGAACACAACAATCATAGCAAACACAACAATTATAGCAAATATAGAAACCATCAACTAAATCTTGCATCACTTAGATGCCGTTGGATATGTGTTAACTTATATGAACATCAATAAGGTCAACGACCACTCATTATCATAATTATATCAGTGCTTGAATAAATACCATCACTAAGTTGATCTGGACCATCACTAAGGTCTAGGATACACAAGTGAGCACTATCACATACCCCTGCTTTATGACCACACATCACATCTCCAAGTTATCCAACGATCCCTTTGACACATATCTCGATAGTAAAACTCACTTATTATATTCCAATTCGACACTACTCTAAACTTGTCTTCTCAGATGATCACTAGATCCCACAGTCACTTCTCTCCTGAAGTGCTCGATCTACATTATTCAAAACGTCAAACTGTCAAAGTCGTCACTTATTTGGTTGCATCAAAACTCATTAAAGTTACTTCTTGTCAACCTTGAAGAAATTGCATGCTTTTCCTAAAATGTCCCGATGTCCGTCTTATGTTTTCCTCATGTCAACTTCCCATCAACTCCATGAACCATGTCATTTTGATAGTGGACTATATCTTGCAAACCATCAACATCTAACATGTGTGCTCAGTCACACCCCCTAGCCATGTTCTTCAATCTGACATAGGGTCAAATTGATCAGTATCGACCATATGGGTCAGTGTCGAATCACCTTGGCTAACATTTAGCCGAAATTTTGGTTCTCGCTAATTTGCTTGCTTCCCCATGTGGTGCACATAGCCACTGCCGTGTTTTCCTCCACTTAGCCTGAAGTTTCTCAACACATGCTCACTTTTTCATCTCATGATTGATTGGTGGTGGATTCCCATGCACATGCCTTAAAGTAACTCACCACTTCACCGCCTTATCCTAAAACTTCGGTCCCCAAGCTCAAAAACACAACACTTACATGTGTAGATCAATCAATACAAATCCATATGCATCGATGTCGATTGATGCTCCTTGATAGCTAGCCATTTTTCTGTACTTTTCTAAGTTGATCCATCTCTGGTCTAAATGCTTCGACCTTTGCGAAACCCGTTTGTATTGATCCGACTACAAACATCATAGGGTCGTTCCATCGATGTCATTCCATCTCAAATTCTTTATCCATAAAAAAATTCAGCTAACTCAAACATGCAAACGCATCATACAAATAATATCATAGCATATAATCAATAAAACATGCAATCCTACTCTGGAACTCATATAATCAACCATGATGTGAAAACACTTAAAATATATTTAAAATCACTTAAGTTCATCCATAAATCATTTATAAGTTCAAACAGTTCAAAATCACGTGGTTATCTTTAAAAATAGACTAAAACAATGTTTTTAACGTATATAAGTATAAAAAGAGGTTGTGAGATGACATATCATTCACTTATAGATGTAAAATTGATCAAAAAAACGAAAATCACGTAGTAACTCACCACACCATCCATAAATCTCTTCGTCCTTCATGCTCATACTTGATGATCTGCTTCTCCACACCGAGATAGCCTCTACCGCTTCTTAGATAGTTTGATTATTGCATTTTTTCCAAAAATAATGGGTATATATTACCTAGTTAGGATTTAATATTCGGATTTATTTGGGCCTTGTTCTTTGTCTTTAGCCCAAGCTCAATAGTCTAGCGTCACCGCTCTCGTTAGTAAGATTGCTATGCTTGTCCCCTGCTTGCGCTTACTACGCAGCAGGTGAACATTGACGGTGTGCTATGGTGCTGTGGGAGTTAGATGACCTTAAGGGGTTTCGAGACATTAACTTTTTGATTCTAGCCATCCTTTTGTTGATCTGAGCAACAAAGGCATTAAGTATATCAAGCATGGGATCGGTGGCTATTTTTCATAGTGGACAGAGGAGTTTAGATGAGAAAGTAATGGTCTGTTTCCTAGCTTTGCAGCTAGATGTTAAGGTTCTTGTGGAGGAGTAGGAAGTTAATAGGTTGCATGATTTAATTTTCCAGGGGAGTTTTGGGGTTTAAGATATGAATAAAAAAATGTTATTACGATTTTTTGTCTTACAACACCAAGTTAATTATGAAGAAATTATGGTGATGTACGGTTGCCGTAATTAAGAATGAACAAATTTTAGTAGTGTGAAATTTGCCTTAAGGTGGTAATTACGTTGTTGTATGCCGATACAATTATATAGTTGTAATTTAACTATTTGTTGAAATGTTAAGCTCAACTTATATTTGATTATTAGTCATATTTGAAGAGAATTTAATACTAAAAGAAATGAATTTAAAAGTGTAGATAAAGTTAAAGACAGAGAAATTTATGTGGTACGAGTCATAAGGAATCTTATGTCTATGGATAAAGCTTTTCTCATATTCTTCTTGTTGTTACAACTTTAATGGTAGAAAGTACAAATTTACCTAATATAGAATTTAGAGAAAGTATCAAAAGTCCTTTTCTTTCCATAGTACCCTTCTATTTATAGTACTATGACATCACCTAGATCGCTAATTTCATAATTCAGCATTGCTCCTCCGCTGTTCGATCCTTCCATGTGTCATTGATCATGTTGCTTGTTAATTTATGCACAGATTACTAATGTGGTAGAAGGCACGGGAAAATTCTTTAGGTGGGAATATTTGGTTGAAGTCAAGAATTCTGAATTTGAAGTTAAGCAGGATATTTGAACCTTGAGGCCTTAGGGGTTAACTTCTGAATCATTTCGAAGACTGCGCTTCACATGCTTATGACGTCGTGGCTTCTAAATTAGTTCTTAGTCAATGTAGTTCCTCTTAAAGATAGTGACGAAATACTCATTTAGTGTTAATACTGTTCCTTAATTGATGGCGTATAGATTTCAGAAAGATGTCGGCGTAGATCTGAGGAAGGTGTCTGCACTGGTTTCAGGAAGGTCTTGATGCAGACATTTACATGGTGGCGATGAAGATGTTAAGGAGATGGTGAAGCTAACTTTTTAAAGGAATAGTTGCATAGTTTTTGAATGGGTAACGAATTAGACTTCAAAGAGGTTGGCGGTGCAGTCTTTGAGGAGACGATGACGCAGTCTCTCAAGAGAGGTCGGTGCAACTTTCAAGGAGATGATGACACAGCCTCTTAGGAGAGGTCGATGCAGTCTTTACCTTCTACTAGTTGATGGATTCTTTGGGTTTACTGTGACGACCCGGAATTTTTGTATATTTGAAATGTGAATATTTAATTTATTTTAAATATCCGAAGGTTAAATTTTAACTTTAATTTCAAATATACAGTATTTATTTGAATAATTAATTATTAAATTTAATTATCGGGATTGGGTAAAATATTGAATCTTGATTTTAAGCCTGTTAAAAATAGTTCAAAGGTTCAGAAAATTTATATTGTTAATACTGAAGATGATAGAACTTTTAAAATGGAATTTTAAAGAGTTTTGTTCAGTTTTAAAAATATATCGTTGAAATTGAATTTAAAAAATAGCCGTCCGAGGCACAGTCTCGAAATTCGACGAAACCAGTTTCATTGGATCCGTAATATTGTATTATTATCGGATTTCAATTTTCGTAGAGTTTGGGGTTGTGGTTTGAGCGAACGATAGATAAACGCGCTGAAAATTTAATTGAAATTCAAATATAAATAATAAGTTATATTGACCAGTTAAAAAGAAATTCACATCAGATCTTCTCCTTTCATTTCGAAAGTCACTGTAGATTGCCTAATTTAAACACGTGTCCTACCTAATAAACACGCGTCTTCCCCTCTGTTGTTCCATTCAATTGAAGCTATCTCGTTCGAAAAGAAAAATAGGCTGCCTTCGTTCGTTTTCCCCTTTACCTCCCTCTATTCTCAAATTAATTCAAATAAAATCTGTTCTCTTCAAAATCACAGTTCAATAGCAATCTCCATGTCGTGATGCTTGAACCCGTGAAAACTAGGGTTCCATAAATTAACGCCTTCGAGAAAAATCATCGCTGCCTACTCAGATATTCCATCAGCCATCGTTGGCTCATCCTTGCCCTACGCGATATTTTCTGCTGCTGTTTCGAAGCCCTGCTACAGTCCCTTTTTACTGCCACTGCTAATTGATTCGAAGTGAGTGCGATAGGAAAGGGAAGTTGAAATCGCAATACAAGTGGGGTCGCCGTTCGATCGATCGCGAGGCAAGGGTCGTGAGGTTCCTCGTCTTCATCAAATCGCGCGGCCAGGCTTGGGACTTAGGGCATCGCGAGGCTGGAACTCGGGTTCGCACTTGTGGGGACGCTGTGACGATTATCGGTGGAGCTTGGTTTGCGTACACGTAGGAGGCGGCGTTTGGATCGCGAGCTCGATCTGAGGGGAGAACTCGAGTTAGGGTTTTGGCATCGTGGTTTCAAATCCTATCGTAAGGTAAAATTGTTGATTTATTTTCTTTAGTTTTAATTGGAATTGATAACAGAAAAAAAGTTAACAGTAAGGTAATTTAATTCGATTCATTATGTATTAGGTAATTTAAAACTTTTAATTTAAAGTATAGATTTTTATTTCTTTCACGAAATATAACAGTAAGGAACTGTTTTTTTTTATTTTCAACAAAGGGAAAATATATGTATATCTACTGTACTGTAAGATATTTTTACTAACTGTGAAGTAAATACTTGTTATCTGCTGAGGGTAAAAGAAATACATATATATTTAACAGTAAGTTATATAACAGGTTAATATTCTTTAAATTTAATCGTTTGCTTAAACTAAATCATTAGTTAGAATCAGATTATTAGATCAAATGAAACCATTAACAATAATTAGGTTGTTCGATTTGTTTCAAATATTAATTAATCATATAATTGTTCATACAAGGTCAAATTCATGAAAACAAGTCGAGACGGTAGTGGACTGCAAATAAAAGAAAAGGTGAGTTAATCTCACTCAGCTGAATTTTTAATTTAAATTTAAATGGTTAAATTTAAATAATTGATTGGATGATTGCATTTATTGATGTGCTATATTATATATAGTAGTATATAGCAATATATACATATTGGCATATGTATATATTGGAGTTGTTGATATTCCCGCATTATATAGCGGATGAGACCCTATGCGCCGCATAATAGCGGATGATATTTATTTAATCCCATATACCGCGATATTCCACCTTGAAGTGGAATTGGTATTTTATATTGTGCTAACGTCTGTGGATGCAGGAAAAACAGGTTGGAGGGATCCAACTGGACCCCTCAACATTTATTATATTACTCAATATCCTCTGTTGTGATTGTTTGATATTTCCTGATAAATTATATTGGAATATTGAATGTTATTGTTTGATTGAATATTTGGGTATAAGGAAATACCAGAAATATATAAATTGGATTTTTGAAAGAAAGTAAAGGAAGTAAATTTGTAAAGAAATAATTATCGAAAATTTGAATGAAGTAAGAATGAATTGAAAGATGGAAATGATGTTAAATACAAATAAATAACTTTGAATATGAAAAGTAAAGAATTTGCAATAACAGTAATTAAGGGATTAATGAATTGTAAATTCAAGTGATATTGTTCGAAAAGGAATAAAGAAATATTTTAAAAAAATTTAAAGTTTAACTTAAAAAGGAAATTTGGGAAATCTAAGATTGGTATTTCCAGTTAAAAGTATTTTAAATCAAATGAAGGGTTTAAAATCTGAAGTTAAAGGATTTTTGAAATAAATGGATTAAATTGAAAATCAATTTGGGAATTGATTTAAATTTGTGAAACTGGGAATTTGAAGGAAGAATGTGGCAATGGAATTTATAAAAGGGGTTATAAAAGTAAAGTAATATCTCAGAGGATATTTGGAAAGAATAAATTCAAATTGGGAATTTATTAAGGGAAATGAGAAATTGTTTAAAAATAAACAGTGTTGTATTTTTAAAAAGATGGAAATGAGAAATAAATATTTGGAAATGTATTCCGTAAGCGGAAACTGTTTGAAATTGTTTTCAAATGAGCTTTGAAAATTTGGAAATATATCTTGGAAAGATATTTGAGATTAATAAATAATGTGAGAAATTATTTATTGTGTGATGGTTGCTTGTGGATGTTAATTGATAGTTAAATAACCGACTATCAATATTGGCCAATGCGCTGATCGTTTCGAAGAGACCGGGATCGAGTTTCCGTATACCGGGATTCTAGGTCTGGAGACTCGAATACCACTTCGATTCGGTTTGTACGTTTCGGGTAACGTGTTCGAAGTCGAAGATGGAGCAGTGAAGTGCAAGGGCTAGTCGCTACTAATCCTGAGGATATTTCCAAAATGGATGTAGTAGGAATAGTGCCTTCGGTTCCGTTCAAACCCGGGACGGACTGGTATGGACGAATGCTTGCGAAACATCGTCAGCGGACGATGGGCATTCTAAGGGATATGTTCTCTAAAAGGTATCGTTTAGCCTCGAACCTCATCAACCGGGAATGACTGAAAATCAGGGGTTATGCAGCAAGGCTTCGTGGGTAGCTCCCACTGGAGGGTAAGGTCATCCCTGTCTAGATGTCCCTTTTTATTTCGGCTTAGTGGTGCGGTTGCTGATCCCAACCGTGGGGTGATTTTATTCGGGATCATCCAGTAAGGGATGGTTCCGGCCTTGTGTTGCAGGGGAGCGGGCGTACTCCTCGGTACGGTGATCTAGGCCACGTACTGTGATAGGTGGTACCCCAGTGCCTAGTCATTCGTTGGAAATCCATTCTCCCTACGTGCCTGTACGGTTTTGATTGTGCCCAACTATTGCTGAAACGTGAGATGCAAGCATTTCAGCTAGATTCTAGTTTACTTTCTGTAGACACTATTATAATATCAGAGGATTTTGATATAAAGTGTTTTAGCTATCGTAAGGTAAAAACCCGACATGTTTATTTGTGGCGTGGTCTTACGAGATGCTTTTGTTTTCAAAGGATTTTTGGAAACTTTAATAATCAATTGAGTGTGATTTTCTCACGCTGGTATTCCAGACTGACTCGGGTATTGTTTTATATGATGCTCGGGTCAGACCGAGTATTATAGGTTACAGGATATGATGATATGGAGCTCAGGAGACGAGCTGGATGACGATACGTACTCTCGTACTTGCTATTATTTTTCCGCTGTGTATTCAGTTGTATGATATTGATGTGATGTACTCTGATGATGTATTTGGATGTATATATATATATACAGATACAGTTTGATTTGTGTAAAGATCTGTTGATATATACTATATTTTATTCCGCTGCGTATGTGAGATTCTGCTGTTGTTTTCTATTTTTCTTCTTCTACCTCTTCTTCTTAACTCAAATAGTCCGGTTTTTCGTGTTAGAAAAACCCGGGTTGTTACAGTGGTATCAGAGCTTAGGCTAGCGATAACCTTGGCTCTGGTGGGAATTTTGAGAGTATTAATAGATATGAGCGCGTATTTGTTAGTGAATATAAAATGGTTTTATATTGTGTTGGTTGATTTATTGAGTGGCATATGAACCTTCGTCGGCACAGTCTGTACAACTGTATCGAAGCGGTTTCTAAACACTTGAATAGAACAGTTCGACACAATATTGTTTTAAATAGGGTGAATGAAATAATTTTGCCCAAATTATTTTGTATATAAAAGAAATAATTATTTGAAATTTATTATAGTTATATATTTGGATGCTTGGTTGTTAGAAAATGACAATAATGAGTTAGTCTCATTATTGAGTAGAAATTGAAAACTTATAACCTAAGTTGAAGAATAAATTTATATAACAAATGGAATTTGAGAATATAGACTATAAATGAAATTTATAAATTGAAATAAGCTTTATATACAAATGTGAATTACAAATGTGATTTATAATCAAATGAGATAAATCCATAAACAAATGAAATTTGTAAATGTAAATGGTAAAAGTGACTTATAACTTGAAATAAATTGTGGTAGAATTCCAGAGTAAAGTTTGGATATAAAATTGAATGGACTTTGAAATTGAAGTTTTGGGAAAGGTTTAAATTCCTTTGGATTTAAAAATAGTTTTTAAAGGTTTTGGGGAAATAATGGTGATATTATTTCATGAATATTTTTGAAATTGAATTGAAATCTGGTGGGATTTGGAATTTAAAAATGTTTGAAATGTTTTAAAGTGATAAAAGCATTAAATTCTCTTTCGGTCGCTGGAAAATAATTTCGGTGATGACTGCAGCATCATCGATGTCTATTTTCGAGTTTCCAAAGAGAAATTGCTACCAAACTGTTTTAAATTGAAAATGATTGTGAACTGGGTTGGTTTTGAAATTCAAAGGGAAAATTGTTTGGTAAAAGCAGATTATTTTGGAAATTGGGATTTGAGGTGATATACCAGATATGTATGAGTTATTTATGGATTCAAAATGGTTTTTGGAATAAAATCGGGCAATTGGATTCTGAAAATTCTATTTAAAATTTAAATGTGGAAATTTAAATGAATCAACAATATAAAGTATAGAATGAAGTTGATTGAAATAAGAAAGGAATGAAAGTTAAATTCTGGATTATAATTATGAGATGAAAATAACTCAATGAGTAATATAAGCTGGTAGATAAAAGATTAGAGAACTTGAAGGTGAATGAATTATAAAACTTGTATAAAATTGTATCCTAGAATTAAAATTTAATTCGAGTATATGAGGGTGAATAAAATATATTTGAATTTCACTTAGGATAAGTTAAATAAAATTGAGAATTGGAATTGAATTAAATGTAAGTAAGTTGAAGTCGAATTGAATTGGATATAAAGGTAATGTAAAATGCTTATAATTGTGTAAAGAAATTCATATTCTTAAGTTCTTAAGTGTAATAATTTGAAAATTTGATTGTAAAGATGAAAATGGACTTAAATGAATAGTCCTAGATCTTAAGCAAGTAAGTTAAACTTATGAATAGAAATGAAATTGTAAGTCATAAAGGGGAATTCATTTCTTTGAACCATTAAGAGTTATAATTTGAAATTGTAATTATCAAATGGAAACGACTAAGATGAGCAATCTTAATTTTTAAATAGATCTAAACTTGAATTATAAAATAAATTGAACTTAAGATAATTAAGTAAAGTGATATTTTGGATTTAAAAAGCAAGTATTTAATTTTAACCAGCGGAGGAACTAGTTTGATAATAAATTAGTTAATGAAATTAAATTGTGAATTAATGAAATTGGATTAAAATAGTAATGGTTTGGATTTCGAATGGAATCCAAATAAGTGAAAATAAATTGGAAAGGGCCTGGTTATTAATAAAATAATTCCAGATGAATTGAGTATGGAAAATAAAATTCATAATGATTGAGTGAATGAACCACTTATATTAAATAAATAAATGAATGGAATTTGATTAAATAAGAATCAAATGAAAGATGGAAATAAAACTTTAAAGGGTTGGTTAAATGGAAAATAAACTTAAGTTATTGATTTAAGTAAATGTTGAATGGAAACTGAACTCAACAGAGGAGTGGTTTAAATAAGTTGGGAAATAGTTATTGAATGAATTAACTTGGATTGTTTTCGAGCTAAATAAAATTCAATATTCAGAAGTTGGAGATGAATTGAATTTAGGAAAATTTTTAGAAATGAAAATCTAAATGAAAATGTGGAATAAGTATTTATATTTGAAATAAAGTGGTAAATTGAAGTAAATTGAAATTCATATGAAATTGGGAGTTCAATTTGAATATATACACTTCGGCGGTGAAGTAGTAAATAAATATAAGAAAATTTATATGAACTTAAGAATTGAAGAATGAAATTCTTAAGAAAATTTTTATTGGAAATATACTTAGTAATTTTGGAATGGAAAAATAAATAAAAAAATATACTAAGTGAATAGTGAATGAAGACTAAAACTGAAGTTGTGAAATGGGATAGTTG
The DNA here is from genome assembly GCA_030737815.1 of Allium fistulosum. Lineage (NCBI taxonomy): Eukaryota > Viridiplantae > Streptophyta > Magnoliopsida > Asparagales > Amaryllidaceae > Allium > Allium fistulosum. The sequence continues at coordinate 204,394,559 of CM060903.1, forward strand.
TGAATAAGGGGATAACAATCAAAAAGGAATGTGAATAAAAGAGAATTGATATAACTGATAATCAATTGAAATTAATACGTAAGGTGTACGTATATTATTTATTCGCATAGCTATTTGATCCGGATTCGAACACAGAATTTCGGGATAGATATATCGATCCGAGTTGGAATTTTTCACTCGATTTTCGACGGCGAGCCTGGATATGGATTGTTGATTGATTCTGGATATTCTCTATCATAGTTTGTGGCTATGCAAGGAGAATGACGGTTTCTGATCAAGGAACCAGATCTGAGTCCGCACTAAGAAGTCGGGTGGACGATACTAGTTCGGAAGTGGAATTGTGTGATCGATTGAGCGATCGAATGTGATATTGCGTACGGATGATATATGTGCATCGTACGGGCTTAAGTAAAACAAATATTGGAAATTTGTAAAGGAAAGTATAGAATGGTTTTGAAATTGTGATTGAATATTATTGCTTAGTAGGATATACAGGTGTATAAAAGCAATGGATAAATTGGGATTTTTGATTTTAGAAGATAAAATTTAATGGCCGACAAAAAGGTATGTATTTGAATTTCTATAGGAAATTTGATTGGGTTTTTGATCCAGCCACTTGGCTTTTTGTTTTCTTTTTGAGATTGGGAGGCCGTAGAGCCATTTTGTAGTAGTACCGAGCTAGCCGCGCAAAGGAGACGCTGGCGAAATTTTTCGGAAATTTAGGGAGTTAGAAAAATTTTGAGAAAATTTTGATAATTCAAAATTGAATTCAAATTTAAATTTGAATGGATAAGTAGGTGGTATGGATTGAACTTATGAATAAGTTTGGGAAGTTAAAGGATGATTAGTGTATCATTAATAAAAGAATTGTTATGGAAAGTTGTTAAAACTATTTGGATTGGGAAAAAGAACGGGTATCGAATCATTTCTCTTAATTGGTAATTTCGGGGACGAAATTCTTTTAAGGGGGGAGGAATGTGACGACCCGGAATTTTTGTATATTTGAAATGTGAATATTTAATTTATTTTAAATATCCGAAGGTTAAATTTTAACTTTAATTTCAAATATACAGTATTTATTTGAATAATTAATTATTAAATTTAATTATCGGGATTGGGTAAAATATTGAATCTTGATTTTAAGCCTGTTAAAAATAGTTCAAAGGTTCAGAAAATTTATATTGTTAATACTGAAGATGATAGAACTTTTAAAATGGAATTTTAAAGAGTTTTGTTCAGTTTTAAAAATATATCGTTGAAATTGAATTTAAAAAATAGCCGTCCGAGGCACAGTCTCGAAATTCGACGAAACCAGTTTCATTGGATCCGTAATATTGTATTATTATCGGATTTCAATTTTCGTAGAGTTTGGGGTTGTGGTTTGAGCGAACGATAGATAAACGCACTGAAAATTTAATTGAAATTCAAATATAAATAATAAGTTATATTGACCAGTTAAAAAGAAATTCACATCAGATCTTCTCCTTTCATTTCGAAAGTCACTGTAGATTGCCTAATTTAAACACGTGTCCTACCTAATAAACACGCGTCTTCCCCTCTGTTGTTCCATTCAATTGAAGCTATCTCGTTCGAAAAGAAAAATAGGCTGCCTTCGTTCGTTTTCCCCTTTACCTCCCTCTATTCTCAAATTAATTCAAATAAAATCTGTTCTCTTCAAAATCACAGTTCAATAGCAATCTCCATGTCGTGATGCTTGAACCCGTGAAAACTAGGGTTCCATAAATTAACGCCTTCGAGAAAAATCATCGCTGCCTACTCAGATATTCCATCAGCCATCGTTGGCTCATCCTTGCCCTACGCGATATTTTCTGCTGCTGTTTCGAAGCCCTGCTACAGTCCCTTTTTACTGCCACTGCTAATTGATTCGAAGTGAGTGCGATAGGAAAGGGAAGTTGAAATCGCAATACAAGTGGGGTCGCCGTTCGATCGATCGCGAGGCAAGGGTCGTGAGGTTCCTCGTCTTCATCAAATCGCGCGGCCAGGCTTGGGACTTAGGGCATCGCGAGGCTGGAACTCGGGTTCGCACTTGTGGGGACGCTGTGACGATTATCGGTGGAGCTTGGTTTGCGTACACGTAGGAGGCGGCGTTTGGATCGCGAGCTCGATCTGAGGGGAGAACTCGAGTTAGGGTTTTGGCATCGTGGTTTCAAATCCTATCGTAAGGTAAAATTGTTGATTTATTTTCTTTAGTTTTAATTGGAATTGATAACAGAAAAAAAGTTAACAGTAAGGTAATTTAATTCGATTCATTATGTATTAGGTAATTTAAAACTTTTAATTTAAAGTATAGATTTTTATTTCTTTCACGAAATATAACAGTAAGGAACTGTTTTTTTTATTTTCAACAAAGGGAAAATATATGTATATCTACTGTACTGTAAGATATTTTTACTAACTGTGAAGTAAATACTTGTTATCTGCTGAGGGTAAAAGAAATACATATATATTTAACAGTAAGTTATATAACAGGTTAATATTCTTTAAATTTAATCGTTTGCTTAAACTAAATCATTAGTTAGAATCAGATTATTAGATCAAATGAAACCATTAACAATAATTAGGTTGTTCGATTTGTTTCAAATATTAATTAATCATATAATTGTTCATACAAGGTCAAATTCATGAAAACAAGTCGAGACGGTAGTGGACTGCAAATAAAAGAAAAGGTGAGTTAATCTCACTCAGCTGAATTTTTAATTTAAATTTAAATGGTTAAATTTAAATAATTGATTGGATGATTGCATTTATTGATGTGCTATATTATATATAGTAGTATATAGCAATATATACATATTGGCATATGTATATATTGGAGTTGTTGATATTCCCGCATTATATAGCGGATGAGACCCTATGCGCCGCATAATAGCGGATGATATTTATTTAATCCCATATACCGCGATATTCCACCTTGAAGTGGAATTGGTATTTTATATTGTGCTAACGTCTGTGGATGCAGGAAAAACAGGTTGGAGGGATCCAACTGGACCCCTCAACATTTATTATATTACTCAATATCCTCTGTTGTGATTGTTTGATATTTCCTGATAAATTATATTGGAATATTGAATGTTATTGTTTGATTGAATATTTGGGTATAAGGAAATACCAGAAATATATAAATTGGATTTTTGAAAGAAAGTAAAGGAAGTAAATTTGTAAAGAAATAATTATCGAAAATTTGAATGAAGTAAGAATGAATTGAAAGATGGAAATGATGTTAAATACAAATAAATAACTTTGAATATGAAAAGTAAAGAATTTGCAATAACAGTAATTAAGGGATTAATGAATTGTAAATTCAAGTGATATTGTTCGAAAAGGAATAAAGAAATATTTTAAAAAAATTTAAAGTTTAACTTAAAAAGGAAATTTGGGAAATCTAAGATTGGTATTTCCAGTTAAAAGTATTTTAAATCAAATGAAGGGTTTAAAATCTGAAGTTAAAGGATTTTTGAAATAAATGGATTAAATTGAAAATCAATTTGGGAATTGATTTAAATTTGTGAAACTGGGAATTTGAAGGAAGAATGTGGCAATGGAATTTATAAAAGGGGTTATAAAAGTAAAGTAATATCTCAGAGGATATTTGGAAAGAATAAATTCAAATTGGGAATTTATTAAGGGAAATGAGAAATTGTTTAAAAATAAACAGTGTTGTATTTTTAAAAAGATGGAAATGAGAAATAAATATTTGGAAATGTATTCCGTAAGCGGAAACTGTTTGAAATTGTTTTCAAATGAGCTTTGAAAATTTGGAAATATATCTTGGAAAGATATTTGAGATTAATAAATAATGTGAGAAATTATTTATTGTGTGATGGTTGCTTGTGGATGTTAATTGATAGTTAAATAACCGACTATCAATATTGGCCAATGCGCTGATCGTTTCGAAGAGACCGGGATCGAGTTTCCGTATACCGGGATTCTAGGTCTGGAGACTCGAATACCACTTCGATTCGGTTTGTACGTTTCGGGTAACGTGTTCGAAGTCGAAGATGGAGCAGTGAAGTGCAAGGGCTAGTCGCTACTAATCCTGAGGATATTTCCAAAATGGATGTAGTAGGAATAGTGCCTTCGGTTCCGTTCAAACCCGGGACGGACTGGTATGGACGAATGCTTGCGAAACATCGTCAGCGGACGATGGGCATTCTAAGGGATATGTTCTCTAAAAGGTATCGTTTAGCCTCGAACCTCATCAACCGGGAATGACTGAAAATCAGGGGTTATGCAGCAAGGCTTCGTGGGTAGCTCCCACTGGAGGGTAAGGTCATCCCTGTCTAGATGTCCCTTTTTATTTCGGCTTAGTGGTGCGGTTGCTGATCCCAACCGTGGGGTGATTTTATTCGGGATCATCCAGTAAGGGATGGTTCCGGCCTTGTGTTGCAGGGGAGCGGGCGTACTCCTCGGTACGGTGATCTAGGCCACGTACTGTGATAGGTGGTACCCCAGTGCCTAGTCATTCGTTGGAAATCCATTCTCCCTACGTGCCTGTACGGTTTTGATTGTGCCCAACTATTGCTGAAACGTGAGATGCAAGCATTTCAGCTAGATTCTAGTTTACTTTCTGTAGACACTATTATAATATCAGAGGATTTTGATATAAAGTGTTTTAGCTATCGTAAGGTAAAAACCCGACATGTTTATTTGTGGCGTGGTCTTACGAGATGCTTTTGTTTTCAAAGGATTTTTGGAAACTTTAATAATCAATTGAGTGTGATTTTCTCACGCTGGTATTCCAGACTGACTCGGGTATTGTTTTATATGATGCTCGGGTCAGACCGAGTATTATAGGTTACAGGATATGATGATATGGAGCTCAGGAGACGAGCTGGATGACGATACGTACTCTCGTACTTGCTATTATTTTTCCGCTGTGTATTCAGTTGTATGATATTGATGTGATGTACTCTGATGATGTATTTGGATGTATATATATATATACAGATACAGTTTGATTTGTGTAAAGATCTGTTGATATATACTATATTTTATTCCGCTGCGTATGTGAGATTCTGCTGTTGTTTTCTATTTTTCTTCTTCTACCTCTTCTTCTTAACTCAAATAGTCCGGTTTTTCGTGTTAGAAAAACCCGGGTTGTTACATTTACTTTCTCTTATAGGCAACACATATCTTGTCTTTTTTTCGAAGGAGTGACGTCCCTATTTTCTTTCCACTATATGTTGTTGCAATATCAGTGTAATTCATTTGTTGAGATTGCATGACCTATCTTTGATTCAGCTTGATTGTTATAGTGTCTTCCATTCTTTGTTGCGTCATTGATTATGGCTGCATATTTGTTCAATTGTCTTTGAGCATAGTTTGTTGAGTTTGGAAGTATCCATCTTTGTGTAGGTCCTTCCTTTTGGTAAAGCTGTTATCGCTTTGCTTTTTTCCTTTGGATTGTCCAGTTCTTATATGCTCAGTTCATAGATCTGCATCACACATGTTTATAGGAGAAGAATGGTTGTATCAATTATGAACAACTTTGCCATTCAAAAATATGTCTGTATGAAGTTAATATGAAATATTTTATAAATCAATAATGGTATATACGTGTATACAAAATTAGATTTTCAATACGTGTATACATAAAATTACTATAAATCATATGTATTGATGGCAATACTTAATTTCATAATATAATTAAAATCTATTCCTATGTGTGAACGCAGTTATAAGGAAGTGATTTTTAACATATATTCATATCAAGTAAAACAATTCATATTAAACTTGACACAAATTTGATTTTTGAATAATATGCATAAACTTGCATAAATCAAATTGATATACACATAAATTTTGTTTATATCCAACTTATGCAACATGTATATGTATATAATTCAGCTAGTTATATAATTAAACTTTATTAATCAAATAAATCTATTCAATTCAAATATCAATAATATTAAATACTCAACACTCAAATCTTTCAGTATAAATATTCATGATTCAAACTCAATTTCAGTACTAATTTCGCAATTAATCAAATCCATAATTTCAATGAACAATATTAATTCCCATCAAATAGATCCACAAATTCAATATGAATATGAATAGTAATCTCATGATAATATAGACAAAAACTATAACTTAATCATTCAATTTCAATATCATAATAAAATTTAAGTTTTAGGGATTTGGAGAATTAGGAGAACAAATATAATTATTAAATCAGAAGTTTGTGTAGATTCATACCTGAAACCCTTTAATTTTCTAGAAATTTGTGGATGAATCATTATTATTAATATTATAGTTTAAGTATGTTTTTAATTTGAGAAAATGGAGGAGAAATGGAGAATGGCGGCCGAGAATATTAGGGTTTTGAAACTGTGTGAATCAGTAAGGAGATGGGGTGTTTATATAAGCACCAAAAGCTTAAATCTAGGCTTTTTGGTGTCCAGATTTGATCCTGCTACTTGTTATCACAAAATTCATTTAATACATTCAGTGAATTATTTTGGAATGTTTTTAGTATTTTCGTAATAACTTTTCATACGGACTCGGATTGAGATGAACCAAAAATCAAAGTGCTCTAGAATGACGAGATAGATGCAATAGTGTACAGTTCATTTTCAAATCCAGTGTTTATGAAAAATTCATTTTTAGTTTGTTATAAAATTTTCATATTTATTTAAAAAAATTGATTTTCAAGATTTTCCAAATTGGGGTCTAACATTATTTCCTCCTTAAAGAAATTTCATCCTAAAATTATATTTAGGTTATAAGTAAAAAAAATTATGGTTGAAAAACCATTCTCTCAATATAGTATTGATATATCCTAAGAATGGCATAAAAACCAATTATGAACATTCACAGGTATGGATATATCGATGTGTATCATCCAAGAAAACAACCAAACAATGTGCCAACTAGTGTAGATAAGCATAAATAGGTATCAGTAGATTCAGTATATAGGGAGACTAACATATAAATATGTATAAGGGACACTTAAATAAATCATAGCTAAGTAGAGGTCTACGTAGAAACAAGATAGTAAAAAATTAACACCTTAGAAAAGGGTATACGCATTATACACACACATACACGTACCTATGTACATATGTAGTATATGTATATGTATATATATAATGTACTTATATTTTTAATATAGATATATAAGCGGATATGTCTATCCATCTACTTTTCTTTCACCATCTCTACTTTCAACTAGTATGAGAGCTTTCTTATGTAGAAAGCAAGAATGGACACTAGGAGCGATTGACATTAGGAGGTAATAGGGAAAATTTAGTAAGGGAACTGCAAGTATGTAAACAAACAACCAAGAAGGGGACATTGACTTGAATGTTAATGTTAAGGTCGGTGCTTAAATTCCTGGCCCGACTACTAGAGCAATGGACTTGATGCTCTATTTGATCAGTCTATGCCTAAGATGATGAGGCAACAACTGCCTGATGTTATCGAGCCAAGACTAGTGGTTTGAGAGGATTTCCCTAAGGTAAACCAAATTTATCAAAACTGTGGAGGAATGGTGTTTATTATAAAAGAGCTGACATTGGAAGTACTGAATTAGTTGAAGGCATATGAGCATATTTTTTGAGATATGGTGAATGATGATGCTCATAAAAGGAAGTTAGCTTCTCGTCAGCTCCAAAAAGGCACTTTGATTTGTGGAAGGCGTTGACTATTGAAATCCCAAAGGAGGAGCTTACCTAGGAACAATTCAAGGAGCGATCTGAGGGTCAATTCATTCTTGAATTATAGAAGAATGCTTTTTGTCAGGAGCTTTCGGAATTGAAGCAAGGAGATATGACAATGGAAGAATATATCCAACATTTTAACGCTTTTTCAAAGTATGGTAAGGAACATACTCGTACTCCTTTAAAGAAGAATAAATAATTTTTTAAGGGAATAAGGAAGGGTATAAACCACAAAATGATGGCACAATTGTTGGATACTTTTGAATTGGTGGTGGAAATGGCATGGAGGTATGATCGATTGTACCCAGAAGAGAGAAAGGCCTATGTTAGGCAAAAGAGTGTAAAGAAGAAGTGGTTCAATCCGTATTGGAAGGGAGAAGAATTAGAAGAAAGGATCATGGGGAGGATTTTAGATGGCAAACATGGTCGGTATTACTTGCTTTAAATGTAGGCGGGAGGTTCACAATTCGAATAAGTGTAAGGTTATCAATAAGTACCCAAAAATACTAAAATCCATCCACATCTATATTAGAAAAATGAAAAATATCCAAAATCTTATTATGGATATGCTAGTTTGCACATCTGGAATTTATGCATTCGACTTTTATCAAGTTAATATTGAGATTATGCATATTTTACTATATAAATTGGTTGATAAACACTATTTTATCGTGGTAATACTTCTTATTATGCATGTGCAAATGAATATTTGCTATCAAAAATTGATTATTGACATTGTATTTTTTATTTTTTATTTATGTTAGCATTATTGCTAAAAAGGATTTATGTTGGATCAAAAAAATTCATTATTTTACTTTATTAGTATGAGCAAAGTGGATAAATATCTGATATCTTTCTATATCTATGAATATGAATATCCGATATTGAAAAATGATCTTGGATTCAGAAGCAGATATGGAGTTATCCCCATTCAAATGTATCTGTTGACAAGCCTAACTAAGTGTACCAAGCTGGAGAGTAAGGGAAGACCAAATGTTTTAATTATCATAAGCCTGACCATAAGAAGAGGGATTTGAGATATACGAAAGTTTATGCCTTGGAAGGAATGGTAGCTGGACCATCTAATAATGAAAAAAGGGAAGGCTGTAATAGTGGAAGGTACGATTTTAATTTCTAGAATTTTTGTTAGAGTTCGATTTGATGCTTTGACTATAGACTCTTTCATTTCGAATGATTTGTTTAATATAATGGGATTAAATATTACCAATTTAGTTAAGTCTATTCGTGTGGTTAATCCTATCGGTGGTATGCCACTCGTAGATTAAGGTGCACTGATGTAGAGTTTGTTTTGCATGGACACATATTTTCTTGTAATCCATATGTGTTTGATTCATAGGTTATAAGGTTAATTATTTTGAGTACGGATTGGCTAGTACACAATAACGCTTTAATTAATTATGCCGGTAGAGTGATCGCTTTATGACACCCAAAAGGAAGTGAGATGATTATGGTGGCATTAGATACGTTGAAGAAGTAGTTTGGAACTTCATTGTTTGCGTTAAAATTAAGAAGGAAAAGATTAATGGAATTTTAGTAGTTGAGAATTTGTAGATTTTTCCAGGCTAGTGATGGGATTATCACCTAGAAGAGTGATTAAATTCCAAACTGATTTGATGTCGTAGCATAACCTGTTAGTAGACCAACAAGTAGAATGCCACCCAAGGAGATGGAGGAGTTGAAAAAGCAACTAATGGAACTTGAGCATAAAAGTTTAGTTACATCAAGTAGTTCACTATGGGGAGTACTTAGGGTATCTATAAACAGGTCTAATGGGTCACTTCGAATGTATAGATTACCCAAAGTTAAATGAGTTGACAATGAAAAATCATTATCCATTGCCTTGGATAGACGACTTGTTTGACTAGTTGAGTAAGGCAAGTGTTTGTACCAAAATTGGGCACAACACTCTTCGGGCGTGTTTGAAGAGATTATAGTGGAGAATGTAAATGGAAAATGAGGTAGATCTAAGAAATACAACAAAAACAGTCAAACAGAAGTATGAAAACACAGAGATTTAGAGTGGTTCGGTGTTGTAACCTACGTCTACTGTAGAAAGTTTGCTTTTTATTAATAACTCTCGCTGATTACAATTGTTTGCAACAGAACACTCAAGGTACAATGAAGGTTTCGGTGGAGTATCGACGTTCCAGAGTCAAAAGTCCATTTTCTAAAGGCATTGGAGTGCTATTTATAGGTGTAGGTCGAGAATATCTGTCTCAAACTTCGAAAGACTCATTCTCTCATGTGGGTGGGCCCACGTGATCGATCCTTGGACATTTGGGATCGATCCATGATCGATACGCATGAAATTCGTATCGATTCAAATTTGGTCATTTTGGGCAGAGATCGATCATGAGCGTTCTTGAGGTAGTACGCAAGCTCCTGTGAAAATTCGGTTGCGTTTGGACTAGTAGATTTTGAGTTATGATCGATCCAAGTTTGACATTTCAATAAGCTGGCGTCTTCGTATCGATCTGGGTCGTATCGTTACGTTCGTAACCATGTTATCTCGTATCGATCGGAATGACGTGGCGCTACATTCTAGGATCGATCCACTTTTCATGCTGAGTGACCGAGTCTTCCACTTTTATAGGCTTTGTTAGTATCGACCTAGTGTAACTCTGTTCGTATCGCTTCCATGAAGTTGTTTCGTATCGACTACTGAGTTAGTTGGCTTTGTATCGATACTTTCATGTTCTTTGTATCGATCAATAAGGATATCTTTCGTATGGATCCATCATGTGTTATTCGTATCGATTAATGGCCGATCGATACGAAGTATGTTAATGGGTGGATCGATACGAAGTGACAGTTTTTCATGGATACAAAGCAGCTTCATTTTGATGGATACGAAGTAAGTTAGTGGGTGATGGATATGAACTAAAGCTCTTTTTGGGGAATGGATACGAAATTGTATGGATACGAATAAAGTTAGTTTTCTCAACCTTGATCGATCAATATCTCGAGCATACGAACTCCAATTGACATGAAATTTGGAACGTTGGCTTCCGTAGCTTTGCTTGTCGTATCATATCGATTATAGCTTGATCCAGACTCGAACAAAATTTACCAGTATCCATAGCTGACCCGTGTATAACCGATCTTCGGGAAGAACTGTCTTTGGTTTCCAGTTAATTCCTTGGTGTTACGGCCTTGCCAAGAGGCGAGATAACATTTGCCTCCCAAAGTACATCTTGTGTGAACATGGCGTGCTTTGAAAAGCTGCAATCTTTAGTCTAAAAAGTTCTACTCGATTCGTTGAGTAGTCATTGTCTTTTCATCAAAAGATGTAACCTTCGATTGATTCCCGGTAATATAAATACTAGATTGTTGACTGCCAATGATTGTACAGTGCATTGTTGTAACTGAGTGTCGAGTGTTAGCAAACTGTTGTTCATCGTTGTAATTGTCACTAGGTGAGCATCCAGTTCCTACGAATTTTGAAATTTGAATGTTAATTCGTCACACATAAATGTATGTTAACCTAACTCCCGTTAACATTTGCATGTTTACGAGTCGTTGTCAAGTTTTCTTTTGTATCGAATTCCATACCGATCCTCTCCTGAATCGATGTGAAATTCGAGCTATAACAACGTTTGATGGTCGTTTTGGTGTATCTCTTCGTAACTCTCCTGGGTTGATGTGAAAAGTTGAAAAAATCTTCTTCGTATCGATGGTGATCGACACGAATCAATTGGCTTCCCAAAACATTTCGTATTGATGGATACGAATCTCCATGGGCTTTATGTTGGTGGATACGAACTCATCACTTTGTCTCGATGCATTTCCAATGGCTTGGAACTGTTCAAATAAGCTTTGGCTTTGTGTTTCATATCGTTCGTTGGATGGATACAGATTGCCTCATATTAATGATTTTAAAACTGCCTCGATTGAACGTTGGATACGAATTGGTTTTCGTATTGATTGGAGAGGAAACTTGTATAACCGGTCAAAATAACTGGGAGACGAATCGTTTCCCTTCATCCCTCACGTCCATATAAAAGCCTTTTGTACTTAGCCATTTTTTCTCACTTGCTCATTTTTTCCTCGCCTTCGTATCGTTCCGAGTTCGTGAAAAAATAGAACTGCCTTCATTTTCGAGCTACCCAACCCATTTACTACTTAGATTAGGTAATTAGACAACAAATTAGTGTCGAAAACAATGAGACTTGAAATTCAACACCTTTCTACTCATATCCATGTCTGAGTTTGGTAAAGAGAAGGCCGAAGATGGTCGGAGCAAGGTCGAGGAAGGAGGAGATGGTTCCTGTGTTGCTTGGGTTGATCGGAGAAGATGAAGTGCATAAGGATACATAGAAGCCACTCGTATCAACCTTGGACGAAGGGACTTAATTCGTATTGATATGAACACAATAGAACTTCATTTTGATCGATTGAAGCATTTCGTATTGGCAGATGATGAGCTCTCATATCGATTAACTGATGATAGCCTTCGTATCGATCCAGAGCGATCGATACAAAATTCAGGGTGTAGCGATCGATACGAGATAGAGGGAAGTTTGCATCGATATGAAAAGACTTTCATGTGACCGATACGTAGTATTGTTCCTCGATCGATACGAAGTATTGCTTCCTTTGATGGATATGAATCGTGCCCTTGGTAATCGATACGAATGGGGCTTCTGATGATCGATCCAGATCCAGACTTTGATGGATACGAAAGCCCTGCACTCTTAAACATTTGACTCCGACGAGCTTCTGCCTTGCATAATTGGACTTAACCGTTTCACTGCATATCTGACTGCCTTTCGAAGCTCGTTGATGGAACTGTAACTTGACAAAATTTGGCGAACTTTAACTTGGATCGATCTTCGAAGTCTAGATAGCACGGTTGTGATGGTCGGTGATGACGGTCACTCTGGTTGAATTTCGAAGTCTTGTCGTTCAAACATCTTTCTAACCTTGTAGAATCTCTTAAGTAATATACAACACTTCACTGCACAACACATTCACGCACTTCACACTGGGAGAAACATGGGTTTATTATCATCTAATGATGATTTTTGCTGAGTTGATTAGCTATGGAACCCGAAAGTTCACAACCGTAGGAAGCTCAAAGTCCGCCTCTTCATGTAATCGAGATGCCGACTATCGCAGCCGAAGTTATTAGTCCTGCTCCGGATGAGCTACCAGGAGCAGTCTTCATCGCGCATCCACAAGATTTGGTTCCGTCCAATATCTTTGAAGACATGCTGGGCAGAATTTGCATAAGGCATGCATTGTCAAGAGATAATGTCTTATTGCCAGGGGTAGAAGATAGTGCCCATACTCCCCCGGAAGGGTACAGGCCTGCAACAGATTTTCGTTCGTAGCTGAGACACTCCCTCTATTTAATCAATACATCTGGGAAGTGCTACTCTATTTAAAGATTGCCCCGCCACAGCTGCACCCGAACGGGTTTTCCTTGCTGAATAGCTTGTTCATCGTCTTCATGGAGCACCTCTTACGACCCCCAACTCTAGAGGAAGTCAGATATTTGTTCAATATAAAGAGCCGAGGAGATAACCTATCCTTCACTTTCTTAGAGGCAGTCAGGAATTGTCAAGTTGTGATCGGGGCCTGCACAAAGCTTAGCTATTTCAAGACCGAATGGTTCTACGTTCGGTGCCCACCGGGTTTTGCCATACGGTGGTTAGCCAGACATAAGTGATTCAACTTCTATGCCGATTAACTGGATAATAGTACTTGATTTCAGAGTTTAACACTTCTTTTCTTTCACAGCTTCGATTCTGTGTCCCGAAGGGGCTCAGTTTAAGGAGATTGTAAGAGCTCTTCAAGAGGTGCCTACCGAGCGTGGAGAGATCGATGAGGTCCTCACTGATGAAAATCTGAGGGCCATTGGGCTAATTAATAGAGATCAAAGCATCGGTCTTGAGGGATTTCTCAGAATGGCTCCAGTGAGGCAAGTCAGAAGGAGAGTTCCTAGAATCGTGATCACCGAGCAAAGTGACGATGAAAATATGCCCGTTGGAGATGAGCCCGCACCTGAGCCTTCACAAAGTCATCGAAATTCAGAGAGGATAAGGAAAGGCAAGGTCACTGCTCACAAAGCTCTGAGACGCAAGTCTATTGTAATGTCTTTGCTAGCACCGGTTGTTGTAATTTCAGAGGCCCCCTCTTCACAAATAGAGAGTCCTTTCGAAGGAATTACAGATATCCACATTCCGGATGATGTGTCTCTTCACCAAGATACTGGACTAGAGGGACTTCAAAGTGCCTTAGATTTAGGAGAGCCAACCCTTCCGAGTACGGTTGCTACATCCGGTTGGTTGGGGGGTTTACACATGCATGCACACACTTTACGGCACCAGACAACTAATATTCATGAGCCGTTCAATCTTCGGAGATAACTAACTCTGTTTCTTTTTTCACTTTACAGATGCAATGTCGAAGAAAGGATCCATGATCAGTAGCCTTCGTGTCGCACGTCAATCTTCCAATTCATACCGAGAGTCCCGCAGGCACGAGTCCGATTATGATCGCCGCTACTCTAGTCAAGATAGGGATCGCTATGATAGGGAGAGGGACAGAGAGAGAGACAAAGAAAGAGAGAGAGAGAGAGAGGGAGAGAGAGTGGCGAGATAGGCGCCGCTCCCGATCACGCTCTCCTCCACCTAGAGTTACCTTACCACCCTTCGGTTCTGGAACACACACTGCTGAAACTCCGCGCCATCCAGTGCCTCCACAAATTTCAAGGCTTGGCGAGCAGCACCACAGAATCGGGGCAGACGCTCCTATAGTTACCACATCAACGGCTATAGAGCTCACATGGGAGGGAGCCGGCCAAATTGCTCAGCTAAAGAAGGAATTCCCTAATATTTGTTTTGACGTCTTCCACTTCCCTCCAAATTTGCAGTTGATTCTAGAAGGGGCAGGGAAAACTGTGCACGACTATGTTTACCATGCCTACAGCCAAAATCGGGAATGGAAGAAAACTGCAGAGAAAGCCTTGCCTGTGGCATTCGATCAGACAAAGGCAATCGAACAGCTGAAAAAAGACCTCACTCGAAAAGACCGCATAGTTAAAGTGCTCATTGGTGAAAACGACACCCTAAGGAACTCAGAGACAGAGGACTTGAAAAAAGTCGATGAGGCCAACAAGAAAATGGAGCAAATGAGGCAAGAGCACTTGAAACTGGTCGACGATATGTGCCACAGAAATGCCATCGTCACAGCTGAAAGAGACAATGCGCTCAAAGATCTTAGTGAGCTTAAATCTAAGTACACTGAGGTCGTCAAAGAAAGGGACGATGCTAATAAGGCTACTCAAGAGGCATGCGATCAAACTGTTGAATTTAGGGGAGAGCGGGATGCGGTAGTTCTAAAGGTTTAGGAAGCTGAGGCTAGAATTGAAGCTAAAGTCGGAGCAGCGGAGGCCAGGTTAGAAGGAGATATGGAAGATCTTCTGATCACTTATAATGCCAATGTCCTGAAATACCATGTTCTGAGCTGGCTCGACGATTATCTGACCCATTTGCATAATTCCTAATGCTGCTTGGTGGATGATGAGAAGGCTAAACACCACACTACATCTATTGAGGAGTTTGAACTGGAGAACCGGGTGTTGACCGAAGATGAGAGGAGGGTTCTCCATGCGGCTATTGTTACATTTGAAAGAGAGAAACTTGTCACTCAGAATCCAGAGGTCGGAGAGGGTTCTGGTGTTGAGCATCATGACACAAGTTCTGAAATTCCCGTGACAACCCAGCCTGAATCTACCCCTACAGTCGATCCTCCACCTGTGCCTGCTTACGATCCTGATCAACCACAGTTGTCTCCGGCTCGAGAGCACGTTTCCGAAGGAGTCCTGGCTCCACCCATGAGCCAACCTGAGGAAGGTATTCTGAATACTTCTTGAATTTATTTAAAGTCTGGAGTGTTATCATAAGAAGTCACTAATATTTCCTCTTATCTCCATTCAGTTATAGGAGCTGCACCGGCCGTGCCCTCTACAACTTAAGAGCAGCATCAAGAGCAGGAGGCCATCGTGATGGAGGCGACGGCCACTACAGCTGCCACTTCTATCGGGGGAGTTCATGAGAGCGCTTTCATCTTCAACGAACAAATGGTGGAAGAACTCCTCGATCCTCAAAGTGATCCACTCTCTGATTTGCCTTTTGTCATGGGAGAAAGTGTGTTCATAGCCAGCTCTTTGGCCCCAACTGCTAGCATCCCGCTGGATACTCAAGCAGCTCATGATGAGCCGATAATGGCGGAGATCAGTGCCAAGATGGCAAGTGCCGCGCTGGGTAGCGATATTGGAGGTGGAATGGCAGGTCCCGGCCCGGCCCCTTTACACATGGTCTCTCCGGGTGGTACAATCATCATCACTGTGGTACCTCTTGCGTCTCCTCATAAAGAAAGTGCCCCCGTCCCTCCGACCATGCATTCTGAAAGCGTTCCAATTTCTGTGAGTTCGGAGGAGGAGACAACAATTCTTCCCCCGGCCGGGGAAAAGTCGAGTAAAGGCAAGAGTTCAAAACGGCACCACAATGGTAGCTCCAGTGGATCGACGCCGAAGGGGAAGAAGAAGAAGAAACATAAGGAGTAGGCATGTCTCTTTGTGTCCCTTTTTGGTATATAAGTAGGAATTCCTCTTTTGCTTTCAGTAGGTCGTGTATGGATGTAGGTTTGACCCCTGCTAGTAGGAATTTTTGGAATAAGCTTTTTTGTACTTATTTTGTTTCCAAATAATAGATGAAATAAAATCTCCTTTTGCTTTTTGGCATAACTCTGAGTTTATTTGCCTAAGTGTTTTAGCACTTGAATTTTTTATTTAATACACCTATGAAGCTTTAATCTTTGGATAAGACTTGTGTTCGGTTGTTAAGTCCCGGAGTCATGGCTTTGGGTCATAACCAAACGTTAAGTCGATTCCTGATGTTGTACTGTCTCGATCAGTATCTGGTGCTGGAGTTATCCCCCGGTCCTGGGGATGAATTAAAGTGTTCAGACGATTGTTGCTTAATTTTCCTCGACACTTTTAATTTTACTTAGTTGGAACTAAGTTTTTGTGATATGAGTTCGAGTGGTCGGATCACACTCGCTCATGTATTGACAATCGCATCCACACTTTGGGGATTGAACTCGTATGCTAGAGGTCGGTCATGCCTGCTTAATGTTTAAAGTTATGTCCACGCTTCGGGGACTTAAGTTGTTTTTCGAGCGGTCAGTCGCACCCGTTTTAATAATCGGAATTGCGTCCACACTCTGGGGACTTAGGTTGATTTATGGGTGGTCAGTCACACCCAATTTGTGTTTATACTCCAGTCCGCGCTCTGAGGACTTAGAGTTAGTTGTGGGTGGTCAGTCACACCCAACTAATGTTTATACTCCACTTCGTGCTCCGTGAATCTGGAGTTAGTTAACAGACGGTCGATCACATTTGTTTTGAGTTTTGAGATCTCGTTCGCACTCTGGGCATGATAAACTGATCAGGATCATGGATGGTCGAGTCACATCCATCCTGAGTAAACAAGTGAAGTCGTAGATGGACGGATCCATCCTCCTCGATTTTAGATTGTACATGGGCAAAGTCATAGGTGGAGGGATCCACCCTCCTCGAGCCCACGTTTTGGATATTAAGTTTATACTCCGACTCATAGTCTGGGAACCGAAGTTAGTCAGAGGATTGTCGTGTATCAATCCTTTTTGGCTTCAATGTGATGGCTTGCCCCTAAGCTCAGGTTTCACTTAGCGAGTGACCAGTCATATCACAGTCACTCCCTATTTGAATAAGTCCCACCATGGGATGGAACTTAACTCTCCATGCATTGTGATGGTCGCATGACGCATTTCAAGAATCGCTACTCTGGCTCGAAGAGATTGCATTTTATTACTGAAATAAGAAAGTACGGCAAAGTCAGTTGCTTTATTACAAGTTCAAATTTTGAAATGCTTAAACAAATTACAAATGAAAACCAGACTAAAAGAATAAACAAAGCCTGTTATGTGTAGTAGCGATGGAGACTTTCGTTGTTCCAAGCTCTCGGCAAAGTGAGACCATCAACAGTCGATAATTTGAATGTGTCGTCTCCAAGTCTCTGTTCGATAACATACAGCCCTTCCCATGTTGGCATCATATGAGAAGGGACCGGATAAATTCTCTTGAGCATGAGATCTCCAAGTTCAAAGGTTCGGGGTCGGACCTTAGCATTGTATAATCGGGTGACTCGATTTCGGTGTGCGGTTGCCCTCAAATCAGCCTCTTCATGCTTCTCATCTAATAAGTCCAGAGATTGGACAAGCAATATAGCATTTGTCTTCGGATCATAGTAATTCACATGATGAGAAGGTACTTCCAATTCGATCAGAATGACGACTTCTAAGCCGTAGGAAAGTGAAAATGGAGTGTGGTGGTCGCAGACTTGTGGGTAGTTTGATATGCCCATAGGGCCATGGGAAGCTTATTGACCCATTTGCCTCCGGCCTTTTCCAGTCGCTTCTTCAGAATGGATTTGATAACTTTATTAATAGCTTCGACCTATCCATTCGCTTGAGGGTGAGAAACTACTAAGAACTTCTTCTGAATGTGGAATCGTTGATAGAAGTTCTTGAACTCGGCACTGTCAAATTGGGCTCCATTGTCGGTGATAATGGTATGTGGGAGACCAAAACGACAGATGATGTTATGGACAACAAAGTTGATTACTTTCTTCGTCGTGATAGTAGCAAGGGGCTCAGCTTTTGCCCATTTGGTAAAGTAGTCAACTGCAACGATGGCGTACTTCGCACCACCTTTAGCCAGAGGTAAAGATCCAATTGTATCGATGCCCCCACATGGCAAATGGCCATGGACTGACCATTTGAGTAATTTTAGTAGGCGGGGCCCTTGGTATCCGAGCATGTTTCTGACATCTGTCACACTTCTTAGCATAGTCTAATGTGTCACAATTCACTGTTGGCCAATAGTATCCGTATCGGAGTATCTTCTTAGCAAGGGCTTGCCCCCCCAGTGTGATCGCCGCATACTCCCTCGCGCACCTCGTGTAACAATCGTTTGATTGCGTCGTGGGTGATACACTATAGTAACGAAATAGAGTATCCTCTTCTATACATGACTCCATTCTGGATAATGAATCTTGAAGTTTTCCGAAGAACTTGTCTTTTCTCACTTCTACGCTCGGGCAGGGTACCATGCTCAAGATAATTTCTGAAAGAGGTCATCCATGACTACTTCTCGGGTGTGGATTCATGAACCCAGTTTGTCTCCATCTAATCGATACTCAAAGAGGTAAGTGTCTCAACGGAGATGAGTCTCATTTGTTGTGCTTCACCGGTGCTGGCCAGTTTTGCCAAAGAATCGGCCTTTTGGTTATGCTCTCGGGTATGCAATAGATGGTATAATAATCGAACTGATTTAACACTTCCAGGACCCAAGCAAGATAGGCAGGCAACCTCCGGTCTCTAGGTTGGTATTCTCCCCGAACTTGACATACGACCAATTGCGAGTCGCAGTAGATTTCCACAGCAATAATTCTCAAGTCTTTGGAAAGTCTAAGTCCGGCAAGTAAAGCTTCATATTTGGCTCCATTATTGGTTGCCCGGAAATCAAACTTCAAAGCATAACATACAGATCGACCTTATGGGGTTTCAAGTACAACTCCAGTGCTTGAGAAACGGTCGTTCAATGCACCGTCTGTGTATATTCCATATGTATTTGGCGATTCACTGGTTTCGGGCAAGTCCTCTGGTATAGTGAATTCAGCAATGAAATTCTCCAGAACTTGCCCATGAATAGCCCGCCTTGGTGTGTAAGCAATATCAAACTGACTCAACTCGATGTTCCACTTTAGCAACCTACCAGACGTCTCAGGCCATGTAAGGACCTGTTGTAACGGCTGGTCGGTGTGGACTGTGATAAGATGAGTCTGAAAGTAGGGACAGAGCTTTCTTGAGGCAATGATGAGATAGTAGGCAGCTTTTCCAACTTCGGATAGTTTCTCTCTGCTCCAGTCAATCGTTTGCTAATGCAATAGACCGGTCGTTGTATCCGATCCTCCTCCTGAATTAATGCAGCACTGATTGCATTCTCTGACACTGCCAGATAGATGTATAGTCTCTCAAGATCAATTGGCTTTGACAGAATAGGTGGCGAGATATGTGTTGAACCAGTGCTTGGAATGCGCCCTCACATTCCTCGGTCCATCAAAGTTCCGCTTTCCTTTCCTGATCAGATCGTAGAAGGGTATACATTTGTCGGTGGATTTAGAGATGAACCTGCTTAATGCCGCTACCTTCCCGTTGAGGCTTTGCACTTGCTTTATAGTTCTAGGAGTTTCGAGATTCCGAATCGCCCAGATCTTTTCAGGATTGGCTTCAATTTCTCGAGCGTTAACAATGAATCCAAGGAACTTTCCGGACGTGACTCCAAAATGACACTTCAACGGGTTGAGCTTCATTTGGTACTCTCGGAGGATGTTGAACATTGTTTCCAGGTCTTTGACATGATTGATGGAGAGTCACGACTTTACAAGCATATTGTCCACGTACTCCTCCATAGTTTTCCCGATCTGGTCAGCGAACATTTGGTTGACAAGCCATTGTTTAGTAGCTCCAGCGTTGTTGAGTCCCAATGGCATCACTTTATAGCAATAGAGTTCTAGATAGCGATAAAGCTGGTGTGCTCCTGGTCGGGTAGGTGCATCAGTATCTGATTGTTGTCGGAGTACGCATCCATAAAAGACAAGAGCTCGTGTTCGGCCATTGAATCTACAAGCTGATCAATTCTGGGAAGCGAAAATCTATCTTTAGGGCATGCCCTATTTAGGTCTGAGTAGTCCACACAAGTTCTCAATTTCCCGTTAGATTTTCTGACAAGTACCGGGTTGGATACCCACTTTGGATATAATGCATCTCGGATAAACCCGTTCGTCTTGAGTTTATCCACCTCTTCTTTTAGGGTGGTAGATCTCTCTGAATCCATACCGCGCCTTTTCTGTTTGACTGGGACATGCCCTGGATCAATATTCAATGCATGGCTCGCGATGTCCAGCGAGATCCCACACATGTCTGAGTGTGTCCAAGCAAACACGTCGAGGTTTGCCCGGAGAAATTCAACCAATTCCTTTCTCATCTGTTGGCTTAGTTGAGATCCGACCTTTATCATTCTGGAGTCATCATCATCATCGATCAGAACATCTATTGTTAACTCTGCTGGGGAAGCCTGACTGTCTTTGACTTCTTCTTCATTATCATCATCTCTTGATCAAGATCTTTTAGGAATTGGTTGTGGCGCCTAGGCCTAGGCCCAGGCGTTAGTTGTCAATTGTCGGTAAAACGGACGCAGAGAGATTCCTCTATGTCCTTGCCCTTCTCTTTCCGTTGCGCCTCCCGTGGCTCGGCAACATAACAGGCGCGTCCAGCTGCCTGATCTCCCTGAACAACTCCAACCCCATTGTCAGTGGGGAATTTCAAAGTTAAACACCAAGGGGCAATAGCTGCCCTGAATTTAGCCAGGGTCGGTCGGCCTAAGAAAGCATTATACGGTGAATTGATATCCAATAAAATGAACTGTAACATCCGGACTCTCCAGCGATCTCCGATTCTCAAATCCACTGGTAATTCCACTATCCCAGTAGGTATAGTTGCACTTCCATTGAAACCATGAATACGAGACTGACACGGCTTCAAGTCCTTTGCTTTCATTTTCATTTGATTATATACTCGCTTGAAAAGAATATTCACGGATCTTCCGTTGTCCACTAAGATCCTCTTCATCCAAGCAGGACCTATCTGAGTTGATATGACTAATGGATCAATGGTGGGGGATTCAACTCTATCGGCATCCCTGTCTCGAAAAACGTTGTCATCTATCATCGTTTTTGTTGTTTAGCCAGAGCCTCATCGTCAAGATTACTACAACACTCGAAGTCTGCATGCCTAATCGAACTGGCATATGACTCCATTTCCCTCCAGCTTTGATCTGTTTGATGAGGACCACCACTAACTGTGTTAATAACTAACCTCCCGCCAGTATGCGCAGGTTCCTCCGGTCTAGCCTAATTTTGTACTTGATTCTGATTTGATGGGCCCGCACCTCCAACCTGCGGCGCCCGGACGAATTGTTCCAACTTCCTCTCATGGATCAGCTTTTCAATAATGTCCTGTAAATGGAGACATTCATTGGTATTGTGACCATAGCAATCATGGAATATGTAGAATTTTCCGGATTGAATCTGCTTTTCGGACGACTGCTTTGGAGTAGGCTTCTTATATTGGCCAGTATTACAGGTCTGCAAGTACACATTCTCCAAGGATGTATTCAAGGGAGTATAGGTGTCAAACATGGAGGCTCTGCATCACGGTCCATGATCTTGATCTCGCTTCTTACCCTGGCTTCCATCACCTTTCTACTGATTCTGCTTATTCTGTATATTTGACTGCACTTTACTGGAACTCTCACCGGTTTGCTTCATAGCGATGTTACTTTGAATGCCTTCCATACTGGGCCCCACGTCATCCTTCTTCCTGGATTGTTTAGCATCTTCTCTTCTTAAGAACTGGGCCGCTTTAGAGTAGAAACGGTCCAGCGACACGGGGGGTTTCCCAGCCAACCAGTTGCCAAATTCGAAATCAGGATCGATTCCTTTAGTCAGCGCCATCAATATGGAATTATCATTAGGGTTATTAATCTCCGCACAACTTTCCAGATAACGCCTAAGCATCTCTCCCGGAGCCTGAGTGACGCTGGATAAGGTGTTAACATCCTTAGGTCTTATGATGTGCATACGAAACCGTTCGATGAATTTTGTAGCTAACTGATCAAAGCATGAGACAGATCGGGGCGGTAGGCGAGTAAACCACATGGTTGCGATACCCCCGAGGGAGATAGGAAAACTTCTGTATTTGACCGCATCGTCAACTCATGCGGCATTCATCAGCCATTCATACTTCAAAATGTGTTGATTAGGGTTTGAACTCCCTTCATAAAAAGGTAAAGTTAGCATTCTGAATCGACAGGGCGGTTCAGCATAAAGGATGTCATTAGTGAAGGGTGTATGACTCCGGGAGATTCCCCGGTTGTCATTAGAGAGGCACCGACTTTCACGAATCATTTGATGAATCATGGTCGGGATGTCTGGCATCTGGACATTCTGAGCATGCTGGGCCAAGGTATGGTCAGATTCCACAATGCGAGGATGGCCCGGGCGCGGTCGACGGTCCATACATCGCCTCCTTAGCTCTAGGTATTCGGGCACATAGGGTTCAGGAGTACAATCACGTTGAAGAGGGTTCAGATATATTCGGTCTCGAATGTCAGCTTCCAAGTCGACAGCGGCAGCATGGTTATCAGTAATGTGATAAGCAATTGTCCCTCCTCAGGAGGAGGGTCCTTCCTGGTGACTAGCAGATGGACCATGTCCTACTTTTCCAAGATTCAGAGTGCGCTAATGCCTGAGAGCTTGTGCGTAGCTTCCATCTATTCGTGGACGTGTGGATCTGTGATGGTAATCAGAGGAAGCTGAGCTCACAATGGATAAGTAGGAAGCTTGATCCCTCCTAGATCTCCTTTGTCTTTCCTAATTCAGTCGGTTGGTTAACTCCGTGTTGGCACGGATCTGCTGGGTGAGCTACTGGCAGCTTTGGGTCAGTTCTTGCATCAACATCTGGAACTCCTCCCTGGTGATAGGGCCTTATGGATCTGAAGGTCTAGCTGAGTTCTAGCATGAGGCGGGTAGATGTGCAAGGTTTTGTCTATCTCTTCCTTCCTGATCTGTAGCAGTTGAGGCAGTCCTTGTAGTAACCATGGTGAATGGTGTAGCTCTCTCCTAGATTTGATGCAATCTGAATAGGATGAAAGAACTACTGGATGTGAGATCTGGATCTTCTCCTTAGATTCTTGCAATCAAACGACGGCAGTAGATCCAAAGAGCAGGAGAAAAGTTGGGTTCTCTCAGTGAAAGTACCAAAATATTTATACCAAAATTGGGCACAACACTCTTTAGGTGTGTTTGAAGAGATTAAAGTGAAGAATGTAAATGGAAAATGAGGTAGATCTAACAAACACACCAAAAACAAACAAACAGAAGTATGAAAACATAAAGATTTAGAGTGGTTCGGCGTTGTAACCTATGTCCACTGTAGAAAGTTTGCTTTTTATTAATAACTCTCGCTAATTACAATTTTTTGCAACAGATTACTCAAGGTACAATGAAGGATTCGGTGGAGTATCGGCATTCCAGAGTCAAAAGTCCATTTTCTGAAGGCCTTGGACTGCTATTTATAGGTGTAGGCTGAGAATATCTGTCTCAAACTTCGGAAGACTCCTTCTCTCACGTGGATGGGCCCACGTGATCGATCCCTGGACATTTGGGATCGATCCATGATCGATATGCATGAAATTCGTATCGATTGAAATTTGGTCTTTTGGGATGAGATTGATCATGAGCGTTCTTAAGGTAGTACGCAAGCTCGTGTGAAAATTTTGTGGCGTTTGGACTTGTAGATTTTGAGTTATGATCGATCCAAGTTTGACATTTCAATAAGCTGGCGTCTTCGTATCGATCTGGGTCGTATCGATACGTTCGTATCCATGTTATCTCGTATCGATCGGAATGACGTGGCGCTACATTCTAGGATCGGTCCACTTTTCATGCCGAGTGACCGAGTCTTCGACTTTTATAGGCTTTGTTCGTATCGACTTAGTGTAACTCCATTCATATCGCTTCCATTAAGTTGTTTTGTATCAATTACTGAGTTAGTTGGCTCTGTATCGATACTTTTATGTGCTTCATATCGATCAATAAGGATATCTTCCATATCGATCCATCATGTGTTATTCGTATCGATTAATGGCTGATCGATACGAAGTATGTTAATGGGTGGATCGATATGAAGTGACATTTTTTCATGGATACGAAGCAGCTTCATTTTGATAGATACGAAGGAAGTTAGTGGGCAATGGATACGAACTAAAGCTCTTTTTAGGGAATGGATATGAAATTGTATGGATACGAATAGAGTTGGTTTTCTCAACCTTAATCGATCAATATCTCGAGCATACGAACTCCGATTGACATGAAATTTATAACATTGGCTTCCGTAGCATTGCTTGTCATATCATATCAATTGTAGCTCGATCCGAACTTAGACAAAATTGACCAGTATCCATAGCTGACCCGTGTATAACCGATCTTCGGGAAAAACTGTCTTTGGTTTCCAGTTAATTCCTTGGTGTCACGGCCTTGCCAAAAGATGGGATAACAACAAGAATGTGTTTGTAGCTAGATTTGACAATGAGATTTCACTTACTGAGGGTAGATGAAGATAGTGTTCTTTAACCACATTTATGACTAGATCGATTCATATGAGTGGTTAGTCATTCTCTTTGGATTAACCAGTGTCACCACTTTCTTTCTTAGACATGTTGTTTTGAAGAATGAATTGGCAGTGGATCAATCAAAGATGGAGACTAATAATAATTGTAAGAGACTAGAGATGGTGAAAAGATGAGAAGCTTCGTAGGGTTGGTTGGTTATTATCATAGATTCATTAACGATTTCTTGGGTATAGCAGCACCATTGACAAAGTTGACCAAAAAGAATGAGAAGTTCAAGTGGATTGATAAGTGTAAAGGGTTATTTTAGGACTTGAAGAGGTTATTAGTGAAGCTCTTATCTTGATTGTACCTGAAGGGACTCAAGATTTGGTTGTTTACATCGATAATGATGGAACTAATTGGCAGTGGTACTACTGCAAAGATGAAGAGTGATAGCTTATGCATCTTTGTAGTTGAGGCTGCATGATGTTTGTTATTTAACACTTGATTTAGAGTTGGTAGTGGTATCTTTGTGTGAAAGCTTTGGGGACATTATTTGTCGAGAGAACATTTCGAGTTGTATATGGATCATAAGTCCCTTAAGTATATATTCTCATGGAAGGAGTTAAACATAAGGAAATAAAAATGGCTAAAGTTCTTGATGGAATATGATTTTGGCATTGATTATATACTAGGTAAAGGGAACAATGTTGTCGATGCTTTGACTATAAAGTAGCATAATGGGGAGTTAGCTGTGATTACAGAATGGAAGGCCTTAGAGGCATTATCATCTTATAGTGTGTGTTTTATGCCGAATGCATGATCAAGTCAAGATCTGGGTGCATTAGCAAGTTTGGAAGTTTGTCTGATGCTTGTGGTAGAGTTGTTGTAAGGCAAAGAGAAGACTGTTGTTAGCCAGAAGGATTAGGTAACTATAAAGGGTGTAGACGTAGCAGATCTAAAATGATTTGAGATTGACTCGAAAGGTTGGTTTAGAAAGAAAGGAAGGTTGTATGTCCCATATGTGGGAGATCATTGAAAGAAGTTTTAGAGGAGAGTCATCGGTCTATGTTTATGATTCATCCCAGAGGAATGAAGATGTATCGCGACATAAATCGTACTTTCTTGTGATGACTACCCTAAACCTCCAGCACCTAATGTAACTGTATAGTAAGCTACGATGGTGCACGACTGATGTAGGACGGTTTGCAAGGTTGTAATGTAAATAAATCAATCACAGAACCTATCGTATATCTCATAGTGCATCAAATAAAATAATCATAACAAATATAAAACATGCGAGATAGTAATATCTAGATGAACCATAAATCAGAGTAAACACGTTCATAAAGTTATACAAGATAGTAGTAGAGTTTATACAACCGATGAATAAACTCAAAAGATAAACTGGTCAAATAAAATAGACAAACACTGTCTAGGCTCCACAATTTCGCACAACAGAATAGGAAATAATGAGTCCAAATAAAAGTACGACAAAGCATCGCCTCCTGCTCATCCATCTATATAGCTCTAAGTATCACCTAAACGTATTATCTAGTCTACTCATTTAAGAGTACCCGAGAAAATAAGAAGAAAAGTGTGAGCGATAAGCAATTTCTAAATACTATGAAATCAATAAAATAAGGAACAACGGTATGAAGAGTCATACCTAACCTATCCCTACATCCAAAGAGTTAGCACATAATAATCTTATGTTAAACTACTAACATAATAAAGTGTACAACATCCTGGTACAACACCGAGCGTCGAGGTATCCATCTCCTTGATACCTACGTCCCGTAACATCCCTAGAGCGATAGACAAACATAGCAAACATAACATCCATTAAACAATCCTCACTGTTGGTCGATGTTCTTTAGATATATGATAACTCATATGACCATTCCTCTACTAGGGATTAATGGCAAAAATCTAATTTCAATATACTCAAAAACCACCAAATGCTGACACTAAATCCCTTCAACAATCCAGGGTAAACAACTAAGTACCCAGTGAGCATCCTTATATACCCCTGCTTACGAGTACACCAAAATATGGTACGACTATCAATGATCCCTTTGCACTCATATCCGAGCACTTCCTCACACCATTTGTTTTCATTCATCATAGCAGAACCCTTCAGCATTCCACTTTCCATAGTAGAACCCTTCATTTTTCTACTCACGGGTTCTCTTCAACGAACCCATCCTTATCGATCATCATTACAACTCCATCGATTGAGTGTCCATCATCGAATAACTTTTAGTCATCCACATCGATCATAGAATCAACACATTAAAGTTTCAAAGCCACCACATCGAAGCGTCACACCTTCATCTCGGCATTTATCATCATTCTTCACTATACCAAAATTGTCTAGAATGAATGCCAAACAAATGAACAAATGCTTATGACACAACAACCTAAACATCGCTTTCACACCATGAAGTTGGCTCATCCACTTCTCGTCCCTTGACGTGATCAGTATCGACCATGTATGATCATCGTCGACTATGTTGGTTGCTCAAAAGTCGGCTAAATTTTGAACTCCAAGCAAACTCGCCTTGCTCAATGCCAACCTGAAGCCATTCCCTTAAAGACTCGAAGCACTTGCTTGAATAATCTGAAGCACTAATCCAAACAACTCGGGTGGACATGGTTGGTACCGACCTTGTATTCCCCCTTTAAAATTTGGCTAAGTTCAAATTTCCTTTATTGCATCATCTCTTGGCTTGACCTGAGGATTGCAAGCCTTCTTCTTGAAGTTTTTCTCGCCTTGACAAAAGCTTTCCCCAATACCGACCACACACCAAGCCGACCACACCCAATACCAACCATTTCCAATGCCAACAAAAACTTCTCCAAGTCCATAACACTTCACCGCTTAGCTCAACTAGAATCAAAGCACTCCATGGCTCGAAAGCACTACGATTCCATATTAATTTTAAGGATGGAAAATATCACTAGTAGACATTTCCAAAATTTATAGAGTCGTGCCAGCTTATATGAATTTAAGTAGAATATTTTATGATCTTCTGATACGTAAAATACAGGTCTTTATAGTTCCTTTCGGAAGGAATGAGAAAGGATGTTGGAGAATGTGTAAGGAATTGTTCTACATGTCAACAAGGGAAAGCTGAACATCAGAAGCCAAGTGCATTGCTTTAGCTCTTAGAATTATGGACTTGGAAGTGGAATCACTTCCTATGAATTTTATAGGTGGACTGCCGAGGTTCAGAGTGAGAACGATAGTATATGGGTAGTTGTTGATAGATTAACTAAGAGAATCCAAATTATTCCAACGAAGCCGACAAGAATGGTTGCTAGCTGAGCAAAGCTATAAGTGAAGAATGTTGTGAGACTCCATGGAATTCCAAGTAACATCGTTATTGATTGACAGTGAGCTTTGGAGAAGTTTGTAGAGTACTTTGGACACAGAACTAAGCTTAAGTACGGATGACCGCCCAAAGATGGATGGGCGAACAAAAAGGGTAAACCAAAATCTAGAGTATTACCGAGGACACATTTCTTAGATTTTGGAGGGCCTTAGGAAGACCATTTGAAATTAGTGGAGTTTTCTTATGATAACAGTTGCTAGTCAAAGTATTGGGATGACACATTTGAGGTGTTTATAGAAACCTGTGTAAGTCACATGTTTGTTGGTTGGGAACATGAGATAAGCTTGTGTTAAGACTCAACTTGGTACGATATGCTACTGAGAAGATTGATTTGATTCATGCCAGAATGAAACTTTTGTGGTCGAGGTAGAAGTGCTATGTCGATAAGCGATGTAAGGAAACTAGAGTTCGAAGCATGCGATTATGTGTTTGTGAAAGTTTCACCAATATGATATGTGCTTTTGAAAGGCGGGGAGGTTCGCTCCTGGATATATAGGTCAATGATAGAAATGATAGGTAAACTTTCATATTAAATCGAGTTACCTAGCAGTTTAGTGGGTATGCATAACGTTTCTCATTATTCACATATGAGGAAACATGTGCACAACCCTAATGCAGTAGTGGAATGAGGGCCATCGAAGACTTATATGTAAAACCAGATTTGACATTTGTTTGATGACCAAAAGGAATGTTGGGTCATGATAAAAAGCAGTTAAGAAGCAAAGTTATTAAACTTTTTCACGTCTAATGCAATGACGATAAAGACAATTGTATCTCAGAAGTAGAGGGTATTATTAGGAATATGTATCATAAGTTTTTTAAACATTTATGATATTGATAGTGTGCTTTGTTGGTCTATTATACGAATTGGTAGTGGCACTAGTGTATCTTGTGTTTATGACATGATTATTTATTAGTAGGTTCAGTGATGCATTAAGATTGTTGATTGATCATGTTACACTTATATGGTATTAATGTAATTATTGTACTTGTGTATATGCTTCGCATTTATGATAGTTGGCATTGCTCCTCTATTCAAATTTCGAGGATGAAATTCCTATAAGAAGGGGAGACTATAACACCCTGTATTTTGGAGTGCCACAATACAGGCCTAATGTAAGATTTATTAAATAATAATTGAAGGGATTTAATAAAGGAATTACTTAATGGAAAATTTAGTTATTCATGTGTGGGACACTTTAAAGATTAACTGGGTTAAACTGAGAGTAATTAGTATCATGAATAATTCATTCATAAAGAATTAAGTAGACGAAGGGTTGTGCATAACAAGGGGTTAAGCAATTAATAAATTAAGCAAGGATGGATGTTATCCCAAGATCATGTTATTAACCATTATATCCCTAAAACACATACCATTATATTTCTCCTCTCAATTTTGAAAAACTATAATAAATATCAAGCTTTGGCCACCATTACTAGAAGGAGAAAGAAGGGGAAATCAATTCAAAGACAACTCAAGTTTTGTAATGCCCCATATCCATACTTCCAAAGAGTATTACTAAAGAATATTGTTTGGTAATGTGGAGAATGAGGCTTGTTAGGAGCGACCACACATAAATATTCCCTTGGGCTAACATCAAAATATATCAACAATATACAAATTATAGCCATATCATCAAAAAAATACAAGGAGATATCCAAGGAAAATATGCATAGTCAACTTCTCGAAGTACAACATAATATATATACTGTGTAATTCAGCCTTTTGACCAAGTAATATTTGAATACACCGAACAATTTGAACTTGAAAGCTATTAAGGCACGAGGCTCGAAGAGAGAGCCATAGAATCTAGAAAGAAAGTACAACCAAAGTCATTAGATGAAAATAGGACCATCCCATAAAAATTCCAAAGAAAATCCAGCATAGTGATGGATCGTTACCGATCCATCTCCATGGGTCAGTACCGATTCATAAACTTGCACTCAAAATGCCCCATTTTCTTCCTACTACCAAGTTATGAGGCTTGCAACCTATTTTAGGCTCTGTTTATCGATCGCACATTGTTTTCTATCGAATGGCTTGAGCACCTGAAACTAGCAACTTTACTTTTCCACCGATCCATCTTATAGGCCTAGAAACAAACTCATAACAGTGCAAACTAGTTGGAAATCATGAAGCCAATGACAAGTCGCTTCATCTCAAAGTAACAAGAATGATCCATATAATGATCCTATGGATCGGTACCGATCCATGCCTATAGATCGGTACCGATCCATCAACATTGCTGGCCTGGCCACATTTTCTTGAGGACAACTTCTGCTAGGTAGTGGAGATCATGGAGGAGGACGTGGTAGAGCATTTCCCAGTAACCTACAACTATAAATAGGAGGCTAAGGCCCCGTTTTGAGGATGTTTTTACTTCTTTGTAATTATTACATATTCCCTTTTAATCACTCGTGGAGTGGTACCGAATCATAAGAACCGTACCTGTAAAATAGTGAGATAATCAATAAAACCCTTAAGTGAACGTAGGCAACAGTTGGTCGAACCGCTATAAACGTTCAGTGTCTTGTTTTTCTCATTTTTCATTTACATTTATTCATTCTCTACTTAATTTCTTGGATGTTTGTGCCACTTTTTGATACTAACACTTTAGTGCTTTCACTGAGAAAGTGATTCTCGGTCCATTTGGATCCATCATCTACTAGTGGATTGCCTAAATCCGAGAGATAGGTCCAACTTCCTTGTTGTCCACTCTTGTGAACCAATAAGATTTCCAAAAAGAATACTTAAAGATATTTCAGAATGGCTCCTCGAAGAGATCGATCCACTGCTTCAAGAGCTGCTGAGGATATTGAGAAGTCAATCCCTAACATGTTAAGGAGGTTGCATATCCAACTGCTACCAAAGGTCAAAACCCAAAAGATGTGATTACTAGGGTTGAGATGGACTGTATGATGAAGCAAATGGAATACAAGCTCCAGGAAAGTCGTGATGAGTTGAATCGGCAAATGAAACAAAGCTTGGACTTGTT
The DNA here is from genome assembly GCA_030737815.1 of Allium fistulosum. NCBI lineage: Eukaryota > Viridiplantae > Streptophyta > Magnoliopsida > Asparagales > Amaryllidaceae > Allium > Allium fistulosum. Next base: position 204,425,937 of record CM060903.1, read on the forward strand.
GAATCAATTGATTAACAATCGTAGGGGAAGCAGGAGGGACTTGACACCTTTTGGTTCAAAATATGACAATTCCTCATCATCAGAGTAAAGGAAGAGGGACAGAAAGTAGAAGATGCTCAAAAAAGAGACTGGGAAGTCGAAACAAAGATCGGGAAAAAACCACGGCAAAGGTTTAAGGATCAGTACCGATCCATCAAGAGGAATCAGTACCGAATCTTCTAACCTTGGTTCAGGTGGTCAACTTCAAAGTAACAGTGCTGGTTTGACTTTTTGTCATACCATGGATGGCCAGAATGTTGCAGATTAAGTGGCCACTGTGGATCCGCCGCGAAGAGACTATTTACACGAAACAGCTGAATTAATGGTTCTACCAGAATCAGGAGAACCCAGGTATTGTAAAACTAACCGAGAGTGTTTATCAAGCCAAACGCTCTGAGTGGACCATGATTATCGCCGTTCAGTAGAACCATCTAAGTCTGATTTGACTGAGATGGTAAGGAGACTTATAAGTGAAAGCCGAAATCAAACTATGATGATCGGGGAACCTCCCCAAGCCGGAATCCATTCACAGAAAAGATCCTATGCAAGGAATACCCAAGAAGATTCTTGATTCCGATGATGCCATCGTATAATGGGAAGATGGATTTGTGGCAATATATGATGAAGTACAAATGGCACATGGATTCTGCCAGAGCTACTAATGTTGTGTGATGTCATTGATTCTGATTTTCCTAGAGGGAGTAGCAACAATGTGGTTCACCCGATCACTGCCAAGAATATTGTCTTTTGAGCAATTGGTGCAAAAGTTCATCAAGCAATTTTGTATGCAAATTACCTATCCAAAGTATGTCATGTCACTATCCAACCTCTCCTAAGGAACGAGAGAGTCTTTGAAAGAATTTTTGCAAAGATTTAATTCTGCAGTAACCGAGGTGACTAATCCTCAAGAGAATATATGTTGATGGCACTGATCAAGGGAATTCATTCTGATATCGATTTTAGGAGGTGGCTGAAGATGAAACCCTCTCCGACAATAGACGTGTTTTGTAGAAAGGCGACTCGGTTCTTACGCTTGGAAGAGGCAAGCACTACCATGGGGAAAACCAATGTCAGGCAATCAGTAGAGGTGATACAAAGTAATGTTGCTGTAAAACATCCGGAGGGAATTCCGGTAATGTTGATGTTAATGTGGAAAATAAAAGTGGTGGACACAGCAAGAGCAACAATGAAGATAAAGATAAGAAATCGAATTCAAGGAGACATCTAAGGATCCCAAAGTATGACAACTATGCTCCATTGAACAACTCGATTGAGAACATATACTTGTCTACTCAAGGAAAGAGCAGTACGGGAAGCCGGCTTCGAGGAAGTAGACTAAAAAGGATAAAAAATTCTAGCAAGTTTTGCAGATTTCATGAGATGCATGGTTACAACACCAACAATACAGACATTTGCATCACGTGATCGAAGATTTCGTTCGTAAGAAGAGGTTACAAAAATTTGTGCAAGCCCTATAGGATGGTGGGCAAGGAAGTTCAAACCCCCAACAAGAGCAAGCCGGGCTTGGTGTTGATGAGCCCAGGCAGCTTGAGAAGCGATTATGATCAATACTATTATTGGAGGATCACATCTAGTTGAGAAGAGCTGGAATGACATGGAATTATATGTGGATGCTTTGAAGCATGCAGTAAATGAGAGCTGTTTTGCCATCGAAGACGATGTTCCGGCAAAACAACTCAGAACTATGCCATATGACATTGTTTTAAGAAATCAAGATGATGATGGGTAGGGGCGAGCATTCGGTCGGTTCAGTTGGTTTTTAGGTAAAAAATGTCAAACCGAAATAAAACTGAAAAAAATCAAAACTAAACTAAACCGAACCGAACCGAATTAATTTTGGTTAATTCGATCAGTAACCGATTTAACATAACTAAAAAGGTAAGTAAGAATAACTAGCATAATTTATTATTCAATTGATCGATTTACTTATAGAAAAACATAAATTTATGTTTAGAGAAACTATTTTGAGTACTTTTTTAAGTTTATAAGAAAAATTAACATATTTTTAATAGATAAAGTTTTGTTTTTATTACTAAAAAAATTATTTAGAGATTTACAATGCTATGAATTTGGATAATATAATAAAAGTCCGATTAATTCGGTTAAACCGATAACCAATATAAAATTATTTCACAAACCGAATTCAAATCGATACAATTTCATAACCGAACTGAACCATCAGAAATGAATCGGTTTGGTCGGTTAATTCGATTCGAACTGAATATTGCTCACCCCTAATGAGGGGGTAGAGGCCCCGACAATTGATCTGTTAGTGATATTGGCAATGATTGGCCCTATTGTTGTAAGGAAGGTGCTGGTTGACTATGGGAATTCAGTCAACATTCTACTCACGAGAGCCTACGACAGATGCTTCTAGAGGGTAAGGACATAAAGTCATGTAAATCTCGGATCTAGGGATTTAATGGGATTGCTACTAAGCCAGTGGGATGTGAGGATCTACCGGGGTGCTTGGAGAGGGCAACCGCAAGAGAGTGTGGGTCGTGCCTTTTGTTGTATTGGATATTTATTCTACTTATAATGCCTTACTAGGACGACTGGCCCTTGCTAAATTCCGAGTGGCCATAGCTCCTAAGTGCTTAAAGATGAAGTTCTTGATAGAGAACAGTGTGGGAATAGTGCAAGGGAATCAGGGGCTTGGCCACGAATGTTATGTCGCTAAGCTAAAAGATGCAGGGCGAAGAGAGAAAGGAAAGGGTGTCGAGAAGACTCTTTGCATCTAGGCTTTGGACGCATAACAACCACTGCCAGAGCCCTGGTTCGGGCAGCATAGTCGGTTCCATAAGGACATGGATCCATGGAAAGAGCCGAAGGATGAAAGGGCAGCTCCAGCCAAGTTGACAATCAACATACCGATCGACGAGGATGATCCTCCACGGGTCCTGAAGGTTGAATCGCGGCTTGGTGGGAAGATGATGAAAAAATTAGTTGGTTTTCTCCGGGTGAACCGGGATGTGTTCGCTTGGACTCACTCAAACATATGTGGAATATCATTGGAGATAGCGAGCCACACATTAAATGTAAATCCTAAATGTGTTCCTGTGAAACAGAAACACCGCAACTTAGTCCGAAGAGATCCGCTGCAATCAAAGAACAAGTAGAGAGGTTGAAAGACAATGGCTTCATCCACGACGCCCTATACCCAGAGTGGGTATCCAATCTATTACTAGTGGAAAAAAGCTAATGGGAAGTGAAGGAATGCGTTAACTATTTAGACTGAACAAGGCATGCCCGAAGGATAGCTTCCTACTTTTGAAGATTGATCAGCTGGTGGACTCGACAGTCGAGCATGAATTGTGCTCTCTTTCATGGATGCGTACTCTAGATACAATCATATTCCAATGCACATCCCAGACCAAGAACGCACTAGCTTTATAACCAACCTAGGATTGTACTGCTATCTTATGATGCCCTTTGGAATGAAGAACACAGGAGCAACTTACCAGAGGATAGTGAACAAGATGTTCAAAAATCAAATATGGCACTCGATGGAGGTCTATGTGGACGACATGCTTGTAAAATCACAACAATTGAGGTACTACATTGATGACTTGGCAGAGATGTTTGGCGTTCTCTAGAAGTACGATATGAAGCTTAACCCTTTGAAATGCTCATTCGATGTTGCATCAGGGAAATTCATAGGCTTCATCGTGAACTCCCATGGAACCGAAGCTAATTCGGAGAAGATTGAAGCACTAAAGAACATCAAAGCCCCAGAAATTGTCAAAGAGGTCTAGAGCTTGAATGGGAAGGTCGTCACCCTTAGTTGATTCATTTCCAAAGCCACTATCAAATACATCCATTCCTTCGACATGATCAAGAAGGGGAAGAGGAATTTCGCATGGATGCAAGTGTGTATAAATGTCTTCCAGGCTCTGGTTAATCACTTAAAAAGACCCCCTACTCTTCCGAAGCTGCTGGAGGATGAGGACCTATTTATTTATCCGGTAGTGTTGGTGTATGTTTTGAGCACCGCACTTGTACACGAGGAGTCCCGAATCCAGTGACTAGTGTACTACATCAGTAAGCGGTTGACAGGAGCAAAAAGAAACTACCAGAAGCTGGAAAAGATGCATACTACCTATTGATTGTTCGATAAAGCTCTGCCCCTACTTTCAGGCTCATTCGATCAATGTTCTAACCGGTTAACCATAGAGAGAGGTCCTGCAATGACATAAGACTTCTGGGAGGCTGTTGAAATGGAACATTGAATTGGGCCAGTATGACATAACCTATCACCCTCGAAGAGCGATCTAAGGTCAAGCTTTGGCAGATTTCATTGCTGAATATAATGCGCGAGATGACACTTCGAAAAACAATGAGAGTAGAATGCCAGATGGAAGATGTACACGGATGGTGCATCTAACGAATGTTGTTCTAGTGCTGGAGTCCTGCTGGTGACTCTTGAGGAATGTTCGATTTGTTACGCTTTGAAACTCGACTTTCCTGTGATGAACAACAAAGCGAAGTATAAGGCCTTGATCCTTGGACTCAAAATTGCCAAGGAGATGAGAGTTAAGACTGCATATTTCTATGATTCCCAGTTAGTGGTATGTTAAGTGAGAAAATAGTTTTAGACAAAAGGAGCGAGGCTAGCTCCTTATCTCAATGAGCCCTTGAGCTGCTTAGTGATATTGAATATTACATCATAACACATATTCCCAGAGAGGAAAATGTGAAGGCGGACTCACTGGCTAAATTATGTTCTGGAGATGAGCATCTCATAGGTTTGGTCCCGGTGGAAGTGATATCGGCTCTGAGCATCTACCAGATGGACATCGATTGGATTTTGGATGTTGAATGTAAGGAGTCATCGATGAATCCGATAAAGAATTATCTACAGAGAGGAGTCCTTCATGACAGAAAAAGCGAGCGACGTCAACTCCTTCATAAAGCTTCAAGATTCATCATGCAAGAGGGATTACTTTACAAGAAGGGATTCTCAGTTCCTATGCTTTGATGTGTTGCCAACGATTAGGCCAAGGAAATATTAAGAGAAGTACATGAAGGGGCCTATGGCAACCACACTGGAGGGCAAACCCTAGCGAAGAAGATCCTTCGTTACGAGTATTTTTGGCCAACTGTCAACCAAGATGCAGCTGGCTAAACCAAAAAATATGACAAGTGCCAGAGATTCGCTAAGATTATGAGAGCCCCTGCACACCAATAGTGATTACTCAAATGGTCAGTCCCTGACCATTTGTAGTCTGGGGAATCAATATCATTGGTATGCTGCTAATATCTAAATATGGTGCAAAATACGCTATCATCACAGTTGATTACTCTATCAAATGGAATAAGGCAGACCCGTTAGCCACAATTACCACAAAGTAAGTGATCAACTTATGGTCAGAAATATCATCTGTCATTTTGGGGTTCCAAAAACGATCATTTCTAATAACAAGATCCAATTTGACAATGTCGAGTTCAAGGATTTCTGCCGCAGACACCACATGAAGAAGAGATATGTAGCGGTGGCACACCCCCAGACGAATGGACAGGTCGAAGCAGCAAACAAGATTATCAAGTTCATTCTTAAGAAATGGTTGAAAAAGGCCAAGGGCAAGTGGGTCGATGAACTTCCATTAGCACTTTGGGCTTATCGAATGACCCATAAGTCCACGACTGGCCACTCTCCATTTGCCCAGGCTTACAGATCAGAGGCTATGATCCCAGTTGAACTTGAAGTAATTTCTCATCGAGTGATTCACTATAAACCACGGATGAATAAGGAACTCCTACTGGAGTCATTCGATATGATCGATGAGAAACATGATGAAGCTGACTTAAAAGTAGTCGCATACCCAAATCGAATCACCCGGATACTGCAACACCAAGGTCAGAGCTCAGACCTATGAGATTGGTGATTTCGTTCTCAAATAAAACTTCCCCAGCTCTAGGTACTTGGGCTTGAGTTGGGGAGCTCCGTATGTAATTGAGCGGAAGCATGGAGATGGCATGTTCAAGCTAGCAACGGTAAATGGGATCTCACTCCACGGGCATGGAATAGCGAACACTTGTGACGCTATGTCACTTGAATGTAAATTTATACATATTTAATCAAAGTTTTATGGCCGGATAGAATCTGACATTTCTATTGTTTGTAAAAGAAATGTCTTCCGAAGCTCCTGAATCTGTTTATACTTGATCTTACACTATGAATAGTGTTATGTTTAAATGAACCTGCATACACAAAATGCAGTTGGGAAGGTACCCAAAGATAGGTGCCAACTAAGCTTCCATAGTCCATGATCAGATGCATGAAGCACAACCACACTTTGTATCAAGAGATAGATACCCAACAACTTCTCTAACCCATGACTTGGGGGCATGAGTATAAACATTCAAAAGCTGAACGAGATAGTTCACATTTACAGCTCATGCCCAAAGTTTGGCAAAGCATCCATACCTTGCCCAGGGTATGCAAGACGAAAGGTCTGTGCCAGAGTTAGGCGGGACCTCCTACAAACTTCGATCGATGCTCGGAAATTAGGCGCAATCGCAAGTAAACATCCTAGATAAGGATGTCCAAACCACTAGCTTAAGTGGCTAACTCTCAACCGAAGCCCAGAAGTTTGGCATGGTCAAAGCACGTAGCCCGAAGTAAGATGCCCAAATCGCCATCTAGAGATGAACCATTTCGATTGATGTTCAATGTTAGGCACGATCGCACTCAAAACATCCATAAAAGGAATGTTTAAGTTATTTCTCCAAACAATCAGAATTCGACCAAGTTCCAGAGTTGGACATAGTCATGTGCAGGCATGTGTGGATAGACGCTCTGATAATCGTCTCTTACCCCCATGGACTACTAACTTAGTCCAATGACGATGACGAGAAGTGGATCGCAAACATGTTGAATATAAAGCGAATATTCACAGTCAAAATAAGACTTGGAAGAAAAGTACAAGTGCTATTGATATATAAACTGAAAGCAAAAGCGAGGGCTGAACCCGCAAAAAGTCGGCCTGAAAACAAAAGACAAAACAGGTCCAATGGTTATACAACCAAAAACATGAAGAAGACAAATGATCACTTCTACTTCTCCTCCTCCATGGAAGATGGCGCACCGGACCTCTCTGGTTTCTTCCTTAATCTCCTTCCCCTCCCTTTGCCCATTAAAGGCGAACTATGCAAGAGGTGACAGACGCACCTTGAGTGCTATCGGCCATAGGTAGCGTAAGTGGAATGAAAATTGCCTTGCCAAGCAAAGTGAAAGATATAGGAGAAGGGATGAGGTCAACTGATTATTGCTTAATCTCTACAACAAACTTGAGCTATTGTTCAAGAAGCTCACTCATTGAAATCCCTTGAGTAAGATCAATCGACCCTATGATTTGAACATCATCATTGGTATGCGTACCTTAGAGGTCACTAGGCCCTTCTTCTTGCAAATCATGAATCATTTGCATGCCAAGGCCTGGAGTGTCACCAATTGGAATGCTCGGAGTCATCTTAGAAATACTCGCGACTATTGAATCAGTCATTAACGCTTGTTGTGTTAATTGGGAGCTCTCCTTCAGAAGACTAGAAATTGTAGGATAACCTGAAATTTGAGAAAGATAAACGAAGATATTAGCGATATTGATCGGTGTCATGTGCACCTTCCCAAATATGGGTGAGGCCAACGATATACCTCTGCCATATTAAGACTCTATATGGTCATGCTACCTGAATTCCCTTCTTGAATGGAAGACAACGTCCTTTATTTTGCATTTGCGGCTTATTCGGATTGTACGAGGGGACGGATGGAGCAATAGATGCAGCTGGAGCCCAGAAGTGAGGCATATAGCAATATCTTGAGGAGTAGTGCCAGAGCCTTTGGCTTGATCCTTCTGAACTGTAGTAGCCAACTCCAGATGAAGGATAAGCTTACCCCTCTGAGTGCCTCAGTTTCTGTGGGACTTAGAATCTCGCTCTCCAGCTTTGTCAGATTTAATTCACCTCTTTCTCAATGCTATATCTATTCCCGCACAATCTGCTCCTATGCCAATGCTAGAGCTTGGAGATAGCCTTTGCCAAGCCACGCCAAATTTATGAGCTTGAGTACGCTGGCGTTGTAATTGGTAATGAATGGCTCGAACCTATCTTTAACCTGCCTCTCCGCGGCTGCAACCGACTAATCCATCCTTTTAGCCTTATCCAGCACATTGTCTCTTTGCTGGCGAGTGTCAAGCAACTCCTCCAGTAACCTTGAGTTATTTGAAGGGCTTCATCCTTTTTGAGTTGTGCCTTCAGCTCCTTCACCTCTTCAGCTAACTCAAAATTCCTGTGATGAACAGATTCAACTTGGCTTAAATGATCTTTCCTTCCCCCTCTATCATCGCATTTAAGTCCTTGACTTTTTAATTGGCATCCTCCTTTGCCTTTTTCAGCTTGGCAACCTCTTCATCAAGATGGGCAATGGGCTCATCATTATGACTCACTGTAACTCGCAGTCCGCAACCTCGATCTGCACATTCTCGACATATACGGAGATCTGCTCGGTCAACCTCTTCCGAATGTAACACTGATCATACACATCGCCTACATATGCCACCATCTTGTCTTTTACCCCCGGAGGAATATCCTTCAAATGGGGAACAAATTTAATGCCTTTAAAATTGATTTTTAGGAAGCGACGTTGCAATTCAGCTATCTAAGGGTTAGAAGTGACCGGCTACTCCGCTTCAACAACAAGTTGTTCAATAGGTTGCTCAATAGGCATATTACCATCTCTATGTCGACAAGAATTGAAAGCGTCGGGCTTTGATGGTCTATCAGAATGTTGGGAAGTATGAGACGTGCTACTTGCTTAGAAGAGAGGGAAGCACGAGAAGGGTCATCATGAGGAATGTCGTCGTGATGGTTGGATTGCCTCTCCAAACCCCTGGATAGGGGTGTTATAGACCTAGATTGACGCCTCGACGAGGAGTCATGTGACCTATAGTCCCTCTCTCTACCTCCTTGATCACAGCTTGAACGTCGACTAAAACTAGAATCATGGCTGGATTTGTGGGGGCATGTGCTTGGTTTGCATCTCGGTTGACAAGACATATGATCCTCAAGATCCTCGTACAAACTGCATCGCTTTATTGAAACTAGAAATGAAACAAAGACGAATCAACCTTGACAAGATAAGAACATGACATGAAGATGAGAAAAGTGCAGTACATGTGTGTATGCGTGCAAGTGTCCTAGTGTCACCCCGATGAACCATGAGTTTGAATTTTTCTGGCAGGGGTAATCTCCCCAGAATTAGTTAAAGGCGCATCTTCTTGGAAATGAGTGGGGGATCCACATCCCTAATGCTTATGTTTCCGAGGCCGTAAGAAGGAATATAATCTGTGATTAGCCCCAGACCAGCATATATATATATATATATATCCTCAAATGACTCTATATAAGTTTCAAATGCTACTATAGCTAGCAGAGGCAGGATCAGAGTATGCCTTTTGTCAAGTTTAATCCTGAGACTTCTTCTTTGAAGAGGTTGTTGGTCCTCGTTGCCCTCATCAACAGATGCATCGTGACCCATGTCAATGTCATCACTGCCAACTCCATCGCCTTTACCTTCATCAAAGAGTCCTCCAGCTCCTTCAGCCTTAATAATAGGACTTTGAACTGGGGGCACCGGTGAGTGATCCCCATTATCTCTAGATAAAGAATCATCCTCATCACACTCAATGGCTTTAAGAGCCAGACAGACACTATGATCTGGGTCTAACAAGTGAAAGGCTTATGGATTCTTCTTATTAAGTAGTGTCTTAGACTCTCTCTGCCTCCGGCATTTCATGAAGTTATGGGAGAGTTTGTGCCAAAGTAGCATTGCTAGGCCCACGTGGTACATCTACAAAGAATGACAAAGACGTTCAGCGATAGCAGAACTATGAACCTGGACTTGTATGCAAAGGACAAGAATGGAACTTACATGCAGAAAACCATCACTACACAAATCCAGGATGACATCGAACAAAAAAGAATTCATCCTTGAAATAGCTCGGTTTATTCCAAGTGCCGACCATAATTCGACAACCCCTGGATGGCTCTAAGAAAATAAGGAAAGGATTTCCCATGCGGTGCTTCAAGCTGAATAAGTATTGAATCTCTTGATTATTAGGAACTCGGTTGAAATGACGAGCGCAGATGATAAACAAGCTATGAAGGAACGCATAGCTATACGGATGGAGCTAAGCTGGTGCCAGCCTCATAAAGTGCAGGGCTCGTTGGACAAACTGATTGAATGGTAGGACAAATCCTGCCAAGCACTTATATTTATTGCACGTTATATACCCATCTGAGGGGTGATGTGCCCTATGGTGACATGTAGAGACTAACACATCCTTAAACAAGATACCATGCTTCTCACGAATTCTCCAAAGTGATCCTTCCTCAATCTTTTAAGATATGAAGTAGACAGGATCAACAAATATTACAGCATCTTCGAGTGTATCGGGGGCAGCTTCTACTTCTGGGCCTTCTACAGGCTCTGCTAGAACTTCTTGGACTGGCTGTTCTGCTTATAGAATTTTAGGCTGGGGAATTGGCTACGTTGGAGTTTGTCTTATGGAAGGAGCCGTAGTCAAGCTCAATTCAGTGTCTGACTCGACATATCTTAATGACGCTGCACCTGTGGCTAAGGCAGAAAGACGCTTAGAACATCTAAGATCCATAACTATCAAAACTCAACACATAATTGATATCAGATTGATTAAAAGTTATGCCCCGTGCTAAAGTGAAAACCTAGTGCAATGTTGTATAGTGTCATGTTGTGTCGATTTTCAAGATTGTGCGATTATTCGTTTGAAAATCGAGATGCTGTACGAAGTGACCGTCATCGCTGATCATCCCAATGGGCTTCACGTCATCGACCATGCTTTGAAAATAACTTGAAACTCGAGAGATGGAATTTGACACAACTCGAATGCCTAGGTCAATAATACAAATTCATGAAGAAAGTTGAAACCCAAAATCCACCAAGGGTTGGATCAGTACCGATCTATATCCTTGGATGGATTTTGGCCTCTTCTTCCATCTCCTCCCTCGATCCAAAGAAAGACCATCCATGTGATGATCATCCGACCTCGTCAACGTTGTTGCCACCTACTTAGGGCTGTCAAAACTCAAGGAAATCAATGATTCAAATTATGGACTACAAATTGAGGGTTTTATTCAAGTATAAAATTGATCAGGCTCAATCCAAATAGGGTTATCGGTGGTTTCAGGTGCAAGTCAAAGATGGGCGGTAGCAGCAGCAGTTCAAGTGTCAAGAGACGGCGGCTGTTCAACTTGGAAACAAAGTTCTTTGATGGTGGATTAGAACTTCAATTCGACGGCAAGAATAAAGTGAAGAGGGGAATAAAGATGGATTGTGTATATAATACCCCCGAACCCAAATTTTTAGGCAAATGAATCGCCTAATCGGTACCGATCCATGCCCATGGATCAGTACCGAATAATAGATATTAAATAAATGAAAGGAGTGAAGACCCATATATGCATGTATGTGTATATTCATATGCTCAAACAACTTCATGAGTGCGTGCATATACATGTACAAGTGCATATTCAACATTCCATAACCGGAATTGAAAGAAAGCATATTCAAACCTGAAGGATTTGGAAAAGGAACTAGTTTAAAATTCCCGAGCTCGAAATGACAGATCATGAGATTTCACACTCCAGTCTAATAGTCCCAGATGCTAATAAAGCATCGTAACGAATAGCTAGAGAAACGACACTTTACCGAAAAGGTCGGAAGAAAGGATAACAACTGTTCGAAGCATGGATCAGAGTCCGACATGGCAATCCCGACTTATCCCATTTCTGAGCACATCATGTTTGAAACAAGATATATTTTAGGGGGTAAGTGTTATCCGGCCTTTTGACAAGGCAATATTTGAATAGACCGAACAAGTTGAACTTGAAAGCTATCAAGGCACGAGGTCCGGAGAGATAGCCATAGAATCCAGAAACCAAGTACAACTAAAGTCATTAGATGAAAATAAGAACATCTCATAAAAATTCTAAAGCAAATCCATTAAAGCGATGGATCGGTACCGATCTGTCTCCATAGGCTGGTACTGATCAATAAACATGCACCCAAAATGCTCTATTTTCCTCCTACTACCAATTTATGAGGCAGCAACCTATTTCAGGCTCCATTGATCGATCGCACATTGTTTGCTATTGAATGGCTCTAGCACCTGAAACCAGCAACTCTACTTCTCCACCGATCCATCTTATAGGCCTAGAAACAAGCTCGTAATAGTGCAAATAAGTTGGAAATCACAAAACTAATGACAAGTCTCTTCATCTCAAAGTAAAAAGAATGATCCATATAAAGATCTTATGGATTAGCACCGATCCACCAACATTACTAACCTGGCTAAGTCTTCTCGAGGATAACTGCTACTAGGCAGTGGAGATCGAGAAGGAAGACGTGGTGGAGCATTTCCTAGCAACCTACAGCTATAAATAAGAGGCTAGGGGCTCATTTTCTAGGAACTTTTTGCTTCTTTTCAATTATTACATATTCCCTTGCAATCACCCATGGGGTGATAGCGAACCGTAGGAACGGTACTAGTAAAACATCAAGATAATCAATAGAAATCTCAAGTGGACATAGGCAATAGTTGGTCAAACCACTATAAACGTTTGGTGTCTTGTTTTACTCATTTTCCATTTACATTTCTTCATTTTCATTCTCTACTTAATTTATTGGGTGTTTGTGCCACTTTTTGGCACTAACTTACTATCTCCTCTAAAGTCCAATCATCCAAAATGGCTACTGTCCCTATACCTAAAAAGTCTCGAACTGACCCGAGTATTATATAAATAATAAACGGGTCAAACTACTCTAAATCGAAAGTGAGTACGTAATAGAAAGTATGGTAAATGAAAGGCATAGAACGTACACGACATATCATATTATTCAACATAGCATCACAACAATTACCATGCAACACATCTTAATAATCACCATGGAAAACAAATAAGCATATAAGAATAATGACGTAAATAAAATGGGTAACAACAATCAACCACATCAAAATCTCAAATACTATGGTCAAGCACACGACCGATCCACAAAATTCTCAAATAAAGGTATGAATCACTAGTCATACAAAATATAAGAGTCAACAACCTAAATATCTATCTTGCCTTATAGTTCTAACGGAAGTGAAGATTCTCGACTATTAAGTCCTAAAAGATAAATCAAGAAAGGCATAATCCCGAATAAATAATCAAAGCATCAATAACAAGGCTTACAAAACTCGACTTACAGCCCTAATGGAAATAATAATTTACGACTATCAAACCATAGACGATAAATCAAGAAACATGGAACCTAAATAGAACGAAATTCATACAAAAAGCAGAAATCAATATCCAAGAATATTATCTCGACTTACGATCCTGATCAAAGAAAAGACTTCCGGCTGACAGTCCTTGGAGATTGCTCAAAAACACAAATAAAACACAATTCATACACAATATCCCTCTGCATATCGTAAATAGCACTGCTCTAGAAAACCCTAATGACAACAGCCCATTTCCTATAGTCCCTTAGTGGCTCCTAGAATCACGACCCTAATATCCATCTGTGTATCATAAACACACTGCTAGACTACGCTGAGCATGGGTCACGATTCCTACTTGCCTGTGATAACAGACTGTTGGTCCTTAAGCAAAGTCTGGGCAATGGATCTAATAAGAGTAATAACTCTCAACCTATAAACTCAATAAAGTGACATTATGGATTCGAGGCGTGACTCCACGATCAAAACAGCTAGGATGTATAACTAGCCTATCTGGTGGGTCCTACTCATGCGCTTTCCATTGTGGCGTGAACCATGTAACATAGGTTTCAAATGAGTACTCTCGACTCAATAAGTTCTAAGGAGAGTGATAACTGATATTCTCGACTCGATGAGTCCTGATGGAAGTGACAACAACTTCTCTCGGCTATATAGGTCCTGATTAGAGCATCTCAACATAATAAATCCTCAACTACTAGCCCCGAGAGTAGATAATGATACTCGACTAGTTAGTCCTTAGAGGATGCAATGAATACTCTCGATTAAATGAGTCGTAATGTGAGTAATAATAAGTACTTTCGATTTCATATGTCCAAATGATAGTATCTCAACATAATAAGTCCTCAACTACTAGCCTTAAGAGCATATAATGATACTTGACTATCTAGTATTAGAGGGTGGATCTATAAATCCCAACATAGCTCCCACTTGTAGCCCTTAGAGGGTAATAGACTCTCGACTATATACTCTATAAAAGAGTCAACTCAAGATGGTATCACAAATTCCTAACCCATCTCCAGAATATAAGTGATGTTTACTCACCAATAGTAATCGAACAAGTATTACTTGAGTGTCCCACACCACTTAGTGTTACTCGAACTTTTACTAAAGCTAGTGAACTATACTCACCAAAACAATAATTATTCTACGATATCAGTCGATAGAACAACCAAAAAAATATTGTTGGGCATCTCATACCATCCGGTATTACTAATTCATTTATTCAACATCCTCACTATATAGAATCAGAACGCAATCAAAACCAACTATTCTATATGAAGAGTCAAGACAGTACCCAAAAAAGTAATACCAAACATCCCATACCATTTCGTATTGCTACACTGTTTACTCAAAATTCTCCTTATATAGAATTTAGTGCAAATATCCATATAAATTAATTTCAAATCAAACCAAGATAAAAGGGGTTTATAATTCAAAAATCTAAAGATCCATTTAAATATTTCACAGTTTGGCTTATCTTCAAAAAAGATTGTATACTTAAAATCCCCTTTTAAAATACTCTTGAATCCTTTCTATTAAATATACCCTTTACAAAAGAAATTACCTTTCGGAAATATTATTATACCTTTCATTTATACTTAAAAAGATTCCATACATTCCAATACTATTGAAAAGTTTCTATTTTCATTTTCAAAAGAACTTTTATATCTAAAACAAATTCCAATAAATCATTTTATTTTCTAACAACTTTTATTTCTTTATAGGTATACTTCAATCTAATTTAAAACACCATAAATAATTTTCTAAAACTATTCAAAATCTTTTGAAACAAGAAAATAAATAAATCCAAAAATATAAACCATGATGCAAAATTCTCCAAGATATCAAACAATAGCCCATATAAATTCATCGCATTGTCTGAGTCAAATTTCATCAAACTCCGGTCATCCATACAATGCACACAGCATATAAATAAGCTACACAAATCAAAACGCATTTTACAGTGTTTCCTTTGCATTTTGACAATCCAACATACATAAAATTTGACCATCGAACACGAAATCACATACAATATCCCAAACAATTCAATCAATAACTAAGATAAATATATAACAGGCAGTGAGATATAGATATAAATGTGAGTTTAAAAAATCACTGAAATTCCAAACAAGGTCCTTTAGTGCCTCCAGCCTATTTTTTCATCTTCATTTTCCACTATCTAGCACCAGACATCATGCGCGCCTCCCTGCTCGTGCACTTCAATCACCAAAGCCCGCTGCCCATCTATTCCAAGCTACGTCACTCCCTACTCCATCTCACATCGCCTGAAGCCAATCACCAACTTTCGTCGCCTACGTTCCCAAGTCGTCGCCGGCCATAGATCGCAGCTACACTCATCGTTATTTCTACCAACACACTCGTGCCTCGTCGCCGCCATCAAACATGCGGCCTCTCCTTGAAACGCGACCTCCTCACTTTGTCGGAAATTCTTGCTAATGCTGGGGCCCCATCATTCGTGCGGCTCCTTTTTTATAAATCGAATTTGATTTAGGGGAAAAGTTAGGGAAATTAGTGAAGAGCAGGGTTCGGGATAGCTAAAAGGGGAAATAAGAAATGCAATATGGGCTTGGACTTAGTTTAATTAATTAATTAATTTCCTTTTCTTTCCTTTCAAATTATTCTCTTATTAATTTGTAATTAAATTCCAAATTAATTTCAACTGATTTACACTTCATTCTACAAATTATATTTCAATACTTGGATAATTTTATTCAATTCAATACTTGTTTATTTTTATTTAATTATTTGTTGCATTAACGTAAAGTGAATTTATTTTCAACTTGTACAATCATACAAAAATTATTTACAATTAAAAAATATGTTTAATATTTACTAAAACATTTTATCCAGTTTTAGTATATCATCTGAAAAGAATTTATTTTCAAAATAATGATTATCAAAAATTGAATTTGAAATTTTCTATTTTAATTAAATTTACATATTATTACGGTGTAGAAAGCAGGGTTGTTACAGGTTTCATTTCTAAAAGAAGGATTTTAATCAAGCTTTTTCTTAGGTGGGTAATAATAATCTTATTTTCCATCTAAATCTATTTAGATTCGAAACATACATACATACATATGTGTGTATATATATTCTTGTTTATAGCAATTGTAGCAATAGTAAACATGTTTGATGATGATGGATTAATTCTATATGAGTAATGTTGATGGTTAAGCTAATGACAAGTCTTATAATGCATCATGAATTAATTACCTCCAAATGAAGTGGAATACTGATATGTTGTTTACAATATTGGATCTGAGATGTGTTTTAAATTCCCTTATTTTTGGACGAGAAAATAATTTACTATGAATTTTCTAAGAAGAACTTGGGCAATTTTGGCTATAAAATAATGTTTAAATATACAAAAATTTAATAATTTGATCCAAATTTTTTACAGAAGGTAATGAAAATTGTTTATGATTTTCTATGAATTTTCCTATGAATTTTTGAATAATATGAATTAAATGGAAAGATAGAAGTTTTCCTTAATTGATGAGTTAATTAATAAATATTAATAAAAGAGTAACATGGAGAGAATAAGGTCTTGGTTCGGAAATTTCTGCCATAATTTTAAAAGTAAGGAATGGAAGAATGACATGTGTAAAGATTAAGTGAAAAGTTGTTTCTTTGTTAAATGATATATTAGTCTTCCACTTAATAACAAATTTTCCATCATATATGCAACAACCATAGAGAAGATAGGCAATACATTCGATATCTATAAATATGATTTCTCATACATGTGGTAGCTCATATATTCGATAGCAAAGAGGGGATATGACATACATTTGATAGCAAATCCATATGTTAGCTCATCCATATGATATCTCATCCATACGATATCTCATCCATGTGATACCCATTGTTCATACAGTCAATAGAAATTAACAATAACTAAACTCATATATTAGATAGCTAGATGCTGATGACCTCAAGAGCCTATATCCATATATACGATAGCCATAATTCTGATAGCTTATGGTGAATAACATCGACAGCAAGTATCCCTATTTCTAGTAACAAATGTTATGTACCATTGTTAACCAAAATAAGTGCATTAGCAAAAGCATACTGGAAGAAATATTCTATTATTTTTTACTTTTGTTTCATAACATGAATTAGCAAAATGTGAAGTTTAAAATGAATAATGATAAGTTAAAATGTAATGACTTATGCAAGAGATAAAAATGACAAAAGCTTAGGGTAAGCAAAGAAATGATAAGTTGCAAGATAAATATGTTTTGTCTAAAAGTACCGAAGGGTTTGACCTAAATGAAAAGGGATTTATGGAATGTGTATGGTTCACGATTAATAAATAAAGAAATGGATTGAACCCGAAAATTTGAATATATCCACTTGGCACTCATGAAGATATTCAATGGTAGGGTGTCAAGTCTTAGTAAGTCTGGATTCAATGGGTATATGATAGGATGTTAAGACTTGGGAAATATAACGGGTTCAATCAAAAATATAACTACATGTAAGTAAATAACATCAAATGGATGTAATTACTAAACAAATGAATTAGCAACATAAAGCGAAGGTATTTTTGAGAGTAGGAGAGGCTATTGATGCTTAGTAAGGATGTTTACTATAATTATTCAAGCTTCTTACACTCTGTCTTTTAGGAGAGTCGGGGTTGCTCTACTCAGGGCGATCCTCAAGGTGGATAAGTGATCATTCGCTGGTGAAGTTGCTCGAGAATGTTGAATTAGTGATAAATAAACTTATGTGGTATTCATAGAATATAGTTAGAGATAGGAAAACTTACACCTAAATCTGACTCTAGGTTGTACATGTGATAGAAAACAAATACTATATTACAAGGTTCATAATATTTTGATGATGAGTATAGGTTATACTTTTGTTTCGGGATGATATATGTATGACATGGTTCATAATATGATGCTAAATATAAGGTATACTTATGATTGAAATGATGCATATGTGATTATGCTTATCATATGATTCTTTTAATACTACATGATATGATGTAATTATTGTTGATTTATTAAGTGAAGGGAAAACTCGTTTCTCTAGGCAGTGTGGTTTCACTATATGTAACAATCCGCATCTTATTGTGCCTAAATTTTGACTAAATCGAAACCCAAGTCGATTAGGGTATAGATCATTAGTGTTGGTAACCTATAATAAACATAAATATAACAGAGAGAGAATTTACAGTGGAATAGTAAAATATAATAAAACCTATACACTGACTAAGGCTACTACTTTCGAATCAATATTATTCCTTTTGTATCTGATTGCCTTGCCCGCCCTGAGCATGAATGAGAATACTTCAGTATCTACCATTCTCGTCTTGGACCAGTAGCATATCCCTCTAAATCTATCATGTGGGTTGTAATGAGGAAGGGGTCAGAACAACGTTCTACTGACTGGAAAATTACATACTTTACCTATAACATTAATTTATGCTGATTGATTTCCATTTAAGTGTAACGTCTATTATTCATGGCATATTCGTTTAATTCCATATGCTCGTACAATATATCTAACCTTCTCTAAGGTATAATTATATATATACATATATATAAAAACGTTTTACTACCCAAAAAGAAACCTCGTCCACTTAATACTTCTTAAAGAGAGAGGACGCAGACCCATTAGCCATTAATACCTCAACCCCGAACGGGCCCTCCATTATATAATCGTTAGTTAATCAGCTCTAGCTATAGAGATCGATGACCCCTAGAAAGGGGTTTATATTTTAATTTACATATTACCAACGCATCTTAAAGACTTATCTAAGGGCTAACTAGCCCACCTTCTCCAAACAAACAATAAATAAAACCTTGTAGTCTTTGCACATCCCAAACGGATTCTACACTAGTAGAAAGCAAAATCCCAAGGCTTAACACAAATCTTTTCTAATGACTGCTTGGGACCGTTGGTGGTCAAAGCCTATTTGACAGCCCTACTACTAAATATCGGTTCAACCACAACACTGACATAGCCTACTGACCTCCCACAACTGAAGTCTCATTAAGACTAACCTAATGTAAGTCAAGGAAAATACTCATCCTAGTTATTTAATACCTTTTGTTAGAAATGGAGAATACCACATTCCCATTTAGGTACCATCGTAGGTTATTTAAGAGTTCTTATATATGGAGGAGGCAGACCCAATGGCCATTTAATATCATCCACCTCGAAGTAAACCCCTTGACATCCCTAAAGGTACCATGCCATTTAATACTTCAAATTCGAGGCGAACCCTTGGTATATTTTTCCTTACCTATACATGAACGTATATCCCTTTCCTATGGGTCCTATGGTTGGAGATGTCTCACATCAGTGTAAGTATACACAACTGCTAGTAGCCTCTAGGTGAAGGGCAGACTTCTGTTGTGTAATTCAACCGACCTCGTATTCCAACCCATTCTAAACCAAACCGATTATCCAAGGCCTAAATAATGGGCTAGTCCCACTAATTCATCGTTCTAAACATATTATTAAGGCCGTATAATTTTCTACTATGAAAGTCATATTACCTCCTAAGTTTATTTACCAGTATTTAATTTATTTATCCAATGCGAACAGATTCCTATTTTATACGCTTATTTTCTATATTCCTCAATTCCTTCTATGTCCCATAAATATCAATTACCCATAATAAATGGTCATTATTATTTAAATTGAACAATCACTAATAACATTTATTTATCCATTTCAAATTCAACTTATTATGCCTATTTTGTTTCCCTATAAATGTCATATTAAATTCTTTAATAAGTCTCATTAAATGCATTTATATCCTCATTTAATTTCTGTAACTCCTTATTAGCTACATATTTATTGCCCACTAAATTTGTAGTCAATGTTCATAAATTTTGGGGTTACTATCTCTTTTCCATTTCAACCTCCCAGTCCTATGATTTACTATAATAACTAATCGTCCTAATTATAAGTAATACAAATACCGACGTATATTATGCTTTATTTGTTACCTTATATATATTTATACTTTTAATCGGTAGATGTAGTTATATATATACATACATATATGTATGTATATATATGTATGTATGTATGTACGTACGTACATACGTATGTGTATGTATCTAACTCATTAATTCGAACGCTTAGGAATTTCAGAACACACTTATATGTAGATTCTATAAAGAACATTTATTTCCACATTCTAATATATTAGATCCATCCTTCATAAGAAGGATTACTGTTATAACTTTCCATATATTGTCCAAAAGTGAGACTTTACTTTGTTTGAAATTACAAGGAATTATCTCTTTTCCTTTATTGAAATAGACAATGCAAATTGCGTACTTTACACATCTATTTCCTTTTTGGTATATTCCTTACTATGTCAAATGACACACTTTTCATACATAGTTCTAGTACTAAATAATTTACGAAAATTACACGAAAATAGATACAACTAAATTGTACCTATAATGGTCACAATAAATTGAAATATAGAATTCACATTCCATAATTAAGGCACTCTACATTAATACTAACAATTTACAACCCAATTGTAACGACCCGTAAATTTCAACTGTTTTAATAACGTAATTAACTGAAATTTTGCGAAATTTTAAACGATAAAATTTTGAAATAAAAATTTAATATTTGGAATACGTCTAGTTAAACATAGCAACTGGTGAATTTTCGTCCGAAAATATGAAAGTTTATTTCGCGCGTAAATTCACTTCAATTCAATCAGTTAAAAAGTAATGAAAATAAAATGTTTTCGGAACCTAAATATTTTTACATAGAAAAATTCTAAACCATCTTCTGAGCAAAATGTCAGTTTGTCGTTTTTCCAAATTCGGACATCTTTGGCTCCGTCGATCTTATTTTTCAGCGTTTTTCTTGCATTTTCCGCCAGTAGAAAAATTCGAATTTTTATAATTCAATCTTACCACTGATATCCGTATATCGTTTTGATCGTCTCATCGCACTGATCTCTATGGTATATTCAAATTCTGTGTTTTGAAATTTGGTTTCGCTGTGGGATCGATAAAATAATTTGCAGTATCGGTGCGGTTTCGAACATTTCAAATTTCTGATTGACCATTAAAATTTTACCGTATAAATCCAACAGCATCTACCTTATTAATTACCACAATTAAATATTCGTGACTTTTGCGTTTCCCTTGGTTGATTTATATTTTTCCGGTTCGATATTTACTCTTCCTCTCACGCTCATCTTTCCCTATGCACGTTCAAATACAAGTTGCCTGATGCAAAGACCTTCACACTTCTCTTTCTAAATATTTTCACGCCTGTTCGTTTATATTCTTTTCCTCCCTACTTTTTCAAGAGCCAAGGCCAAGCATTCATTATTTCCTCTTCCCATTTATTTCCTAATCACCTCTCGCCTTCCTTCCTTCCTTTCCCCTCTTCCCATGCCTTAGCATATGCAACCGTACCCTACTTCCACCTCGCCCAGCATCCGCCCTCACCGAAGATCCGACCTGGCCTCGCCTCTCTCCCTCTCCGCCGAGCACATCGGTCCCTCCAAACCCGAAACCCCATCTTGGCCTCACTGCCATTCACCAACCCTGAAACCCGCATACATCTTCCCATCGCCTACCCAAACCTTCAAAGCCACCACTTCTCCCCTCAGCTGCATGCTTCCCGAGCCTAGCACGGCCTCTACCTGACCATTCTCAAGCCTACCTTGGCCAAAGCCATCACCCCCTACACCCAGCCCATCCCCTAAGGTCCTCCACCCACGCAAGCGTAGCCCACCCATGTTCTCCATCGCCAGCACACACACTTGATAGACTAGCCGAAGCATGCTCTGCCTATCCCTTCTCCTATCTATTTTATTTGTTATACGTAAAGGGTTAGTTTATATATTTTGCAGATTTGTTTCGTATATGCATAAAGTTTCAATGTATAAGTTATATTAGTTTATATATGTTTGGTTACGTTATATTTTAGTCAGCATATAGGTTAACATATATATATATATATTAGTTTATATATTTATGTTTATGTAAGTTTATATATATATTGTTTAAAGTAGATATGTATGTGTTTTGTTTATATACTATTTATATGAGAATCGTACAGGTTCATATTCTGTTTCATTTTTTGTGTGTTTAAAAGTAATATGGTTTTATTATATTTGTGAGCAGTAGTACATATATGGAAAGTGTAGTTATAATATTTTAAAGTATTATGATATATGAGATTTATGTATATTAGTTTTTCTTTCTATTGTATAAGTTTATTCACCTAATTTGTTGGGTTATATACAAGTCTATATAAGAATATATACAATCTGTTTGTTAATATATAAAGCTATATAAATTTGTATAATGTCTATGACAATCTGTTGTTTCTAAAGTATTGGTTGTGAAGAGGGTATGTATATATATGTTTATAATAACTTCAATATATTTTGGGTATTTCAGATTTGAAGTATAATATAATTTTTAAGTTTAAAGACTATATTATGCAAGTCTGTGTACATAGGTTAAAGTATATGTATTTTAGTTTATATGAAGACTTTATATTTTAATGCGTGTTTGATTAAACAATGATTTTAGTGTTTAATTATAAAAGATTTTGTTTGTATATTGGTTTAAAGTATATGTATATATATATAGATTTTATTTTGATCTATGTTTAAGTTGTATGTTGATTTAATATTTGTAAATATTTTAATTCTTGATTCTCTATCTATCAGCTTTACACCTCAAATCCGTGCCAATATAGCTTTGCTTTGGAATTCGCGACTGGATTCGTAACCCAATTTCAGTGTCTATATCTGTGTTCGCATCCGTGTCATCTCCTGTTTTCTTTAGCCTCGAAAGGTGAGCACTCACTCACGATTAACGTTCTTTTATTTATTAAATTTGATTTCAATTGAAACGACAATTGAAATATACTGCTGTTTGATATTTACACTGTTATTACCTGTATCAGTTCACCTGTGACATCTGACACCATTATCTGTTAATTATTTATGCGATGATAATACAGTTTGGCTGATAATTGATTGATTGTTGATGTTTATATTGGACGTTCAATTGTTAATGTTAAAATGATAAATAGTATACAATTGAACTTGATATAGGACAGTTAAATGTTAAATTTGATTAACTGACATTTGTGTAATATGACCCCTTTAACTGTTAAATTTATTGACACGTAGGATTTGTTTAATTACACTTTGAACCGCTGAATGCATATTGTTAAATTGATGATGTATGAAATTGTAAATAGATGACAAGTGAAGAACCGTAATGTAATAATCTTTAATCTACGCTAAATGATAGTGTAGATTCTAGAAATAATTATATTAATTCGTACAAATAACAATGCGAATTAATACGGTTATTTCGGGATTATTTGAATTGATTATTGGATTGTTATTGCTTGTTGTTATTGCTTGTTTATTTATTTTGACACCATCCCAGTTATCACACTGCAAGTTCCCTTTGTTATGCTTGATTTTTGAATTGAATTGGAATCGGGTTGAAATGATAAATACCCAAATTAAACTTTGATCTTGGATATAGAGAATTAAATAAAAACCCGATTGGTCAAATAAATTGATTTAAAAATAAACGACGATTTTATTTGAATAATTAATATGGTTTTGAAATGTAGTTGAAATTTGAATTTTGATAAAAGGAAAATGTTAATATTTAATAATTTGAAACAAAATATTAACAATGTAATTGATGAAAGAATGTTGTTTAATTTGAGAAATGATTGAATTAACTTTGAAATGATTTAATAATTAAGTTTGAAATTATAATTAAGTTGAAATTATTAAACTTTGAAATTATTGAATAATTAAGTTTTGAATTATTTAATACTTAAATAAGATTAAATTATTTAATGATTAAATTGAATTGAAATTCTTTAATAAGAAAAATTGAAATTTTGAATAAGTAAATTTTACTTTGTAAATAATTGAAATTGAGTTTCTTTATTAATTAAGTTTTGGAAATTTATTTAAGGAAGTAAATAAGTGAAATTGGATTTCTTTAACAAAAATGAAATGTGATATTTTGGAATTAATATAAGACTTGTAATTGGAGAATTGATTTGACGAATTTAGTTTAATTCAAAATTGTAAGTTTTGTTTTAATGAAGTTGAACTTAAGAATTGATTAAATGAATTGGAAATTTAATAGAAATTGTTTGAATGATAAAGTAACTTGACGAATATTGAATGAAATCGATAAATGAGTTTAAATTGATTTTAATGTTAAATAGAATTTATTTAAATGATTTCGGAATGAAACTTATATACGAACTGGAATCAATATTTGAATTGTTTTAAATAGAAATTGAAATTGAATTATAAGATTTTGAAACGGAAAATTGGAAGTTTTGAAACGAAATTTGGAAATTGTTTTAGAAAGACAAATGAAATGTTGATTTACGAATTCTATTTGAAATTGAAATTGATTTGGTTTTGAAATATATAAACGACCGATCGGTGTAATAATTACGAAAGTTATTAAAGAGACCGGGATCGGTAATGGATATACTCTCTATCTGAACCGAAACCACTTTAATAACTATACGCGGAGTGTTGATCCAGAACGAAGTGGATGGTTTTGATGAACGCGTTGACTGAAGAAAGAGAACGATTTTGGATGACCCCTGACATGACTAAAACAGGAGCCGCGCCGGGCCATTGAGGTTCGCCACCTCTAGCGGACACACTTCTTCGTTACCATATCTATTACTTTTGTGATTCGATTTGGGTGCACCCCTTGATTATGGGAGTGTTGTTTCGCGGTGTTGGGGTAGTAGCTGCTATGCCCAACATCAGTCCGGATCACGCAACTACTAGTATCCTAGTTGGTATCGCCTCATGTACCTTGTCATACTGATTATCCTATTCGCGACAATTACAATTTTGTTTTGTACCTTTAGTATATGGATTGCCCTCTGGTGACTTCCGGTTTTGGGGAAACTACGGTCTTGTATATGCTTTTGGGAATAAAAATGTGTTAAGGGTGGAATGGGCCATGACTTAACGCTATTTTGATATCTTCTTATATTACTGATAGACATTATCTACTTATCGTACATTACTACATAGTAGATAGTTTGACGGATCCTTAAAGGATGGTTATTCCAAACATCCTTTGAGTTACTTGTATTTCAATTGCTATTTCACTTGAGTTGGATTTATTAATATAAGAATGTTAATCCTGACTCGAGTGTTTTGTATTTTGCTTTACGCTCGGGTCAGACTGAGTGGATCAGCTTTCGAGACTCACCTTTGGAGTTGGAGCTTTGCTTGAAGATCCAGCCATCTATTCTGCTTTCAGTATTCGATGATTCCAGGGATGCATTCTGATTTGTATCTGATGTATCGTATTACTCTTCTGTTGTAAACTCTGATGTATTTTATATATTCATATAGTAGCTTCATGAACTACTATCTCTTTTATTTCCGCTGCATTTATTA
Source organism: Allium fistulosum (assembly GCA_030737815.1). Taxonomy (NCBI): domain Eukaryota; kingdom Viridiplantae; phylum Streptophyta; class Magnoliopsida; order Asparagales; family Amaryllidaceae; genus Allium; species Allium fistulosum. Next base: position 204,451,776 of record CM060903.1, read on the forward strand.
CTCTGTGTCTGTGATCTGTGATTATATCTATTTACTGTATATGTTCAGTTTTGCCAAATTTAAATTAACAACGCGGTATTTTGAGCAATTCAACTTCGGCATGAGTGTCTACCTATACACTTATAATGGATGCGAATGGTCCAAAATTTCGGGTCGTTACAGTTGGTATCAGAGCTTTGGTAGCTCTAGGCAAAACTTAACATATAGGGTAAATGTATTTACGGAATCACTCTCATTCGAGTTTCAATCTCTTCCTCTTGATTCGATTCCTTTGAATTTTGGAACGTTCCCTACGGTTCCAAATTTCATTCGTGTCCCTCACTATTCGTCTTCTTTCAATCCTGGAGCACCCCATAACTCCATTTTGAATGATATCTATAATAGATCGGCGGTCTCGCCAATTTTCGAATGATTCGTAAAGGAGCAAAACTCCTTTATAATAGGCATCGATTTACCGGAGATTCCTGTATCCTCGGTTTACGATGCTATCTATTCCCTGCTATACCTGAATTCCATCTCTTGAGATCGAGTGTTGATTTACCTTGGAATTCAGCATCGATCCTATTCTTGAAGTTACGGACGACCGGTTAAGGTTGCCCGTGAATTAAATAAACTTACCCATCTCCCGATTCTGTTATTGAATCATCTTATCTTTTCTTTCGAATTTGTCTTCGAATCAGAATTCTCTTTGATTTGAGTCCATCAAATTTGAATCTCTATCCTTGCTTTGAATCCATTCTTGCATCGTCGAGCGAGGAAGTGTATTTGTAAATTTATATAAAAATGTTTTATGTATTGTGTTGTTTGAGTTGTTGATGTTGATTTGGGTTTCCGATCGATTCGTCTGATCAACGCTATCGATAGGATTTCCAAAACACTTGAGCAGAGCAAACTGACACAATTTCGTTTTCAACTTTGGTAAATAAAATAAGTTTGTATGATTATATTATGAAATTAAATCGTTAATGAATCTGTTGTCAAAAAATGATAATATTGATTTTCATTTATTGTTTGGAAAACCATTGATTATTCTAATATGATAAATAAATGAAATTACAGAACATGGTTTAAAATTTTAATTTGAAATTCAAATGGATTTAAATCAGAATTTGAGAATTTAATTTCCGGTGATTTCCAACTTTGATTTGAAGGTTTTAGGTGTATAGTTTAAAATATTTTCAAATTGAAATCATTTCAAAGAATAAAATGTTGAAATCAGTGCTCTTCTCTTTGTCGCTGGAAAATAATTTCGGTGATGGCGGCCGCATCATCGACATTCATTTTCGAGTTTCGAAGTGGAGATAATATTTTGCAGCTTTGATATGGTTTGTTTTGAAAAATATTTTGATTTGAATTTCTTCCGTATAATTTGATTTATATATATAGGTATCTTATTTTAAAATTTAATTTGATTTGATATAAATATTTATATATATCTCTAAATTGTTTTAAGTTAATCGGAAATCAAATTCTTAAATTTTGTTAAAGGATGATTTTAATTATATATAAAACCAAAATTTGGAATAAATATTTAAACTTGAATAATTGAATTGGGAAAATTTATTTGTATATTGTTCAATTGCATTCTAGTACAACTTACCTAAATCATTCAGAAGTTGAATATGTAATTGGATAATATATAAGATAAATTGAATTTATAAATTAAATTTGAGTGTTTATAATAAATGTTATACACTAAATTTTGATTATAAAGACGTCAATTGAGTTAGATAGGATAACAAATAAAACTCAGTTAATAATGAATTAATAAATTTGTTTTGAAAGAATTAATAAATTGAAATTTGATCGATTTATGAAATACCTTGAATTTAAAAGCAATTGGTAAATATAAATTAATTTTAAATCGGAACTTTTATGTTTTAAATTAATTTATATGGTTTAAATATATGTAATAAGATATATTAAGTGAAATAAACTTAACAATAATTTGGAATAAAGAAGAATTTAAATTGCTGAAATAAAATATGATTGTAATAAATGACTATTCAAATTTATGATTTGAAACTGTTAATTAAAGATGATTGGATAATAAGAAAATCAATCTGGAAATAGTTGAGAATGATTTTAGTGAAATCAAATGGATTAAATCAATTATTGAATATAAATTAATTTAAATTTAAATTTATATGGTTTAAATTAATTGTTATTTTGTATTTCAAATCTGTTTTTCTTTCTAGTTGTTTCTATTCTCCTACCTCGTTCCTTTCCGGGGACGAAAAGTTTTGAGTGGGGGAGAGTGTAACGACCCGTAAATTTCAACTGTTTTAATAACGTAATTAACTGAAATTTTGCGAAATTTTAAACGATAAAATTTTGAAATAAAAATTTAATATTTGGAATACGTCTAGTTAAACATAGCAACTGGTGAATTTTCGTCCGAAAATATGAAAGTTTATTTCGCGCGTAAATTCACTTCAATTCAATCAGTTAAAAAGTAATGAAAATAAAATGTTTTCGGAACCTAAATATTTTTACATAGAAAAATTCTAAACCATCTTCTGAGCAAAATGTCAGTTTGTCGTTTTTCCAAATTCGGACATCTTTGGCTCCGTCGATCTTATTTTTCAGCGTTTTTCTTGCATTTTCCGCCAGTAGAAAAATTCGAATTTTTATAATTCAATCTTACCACTGATATCCGTATATCGTTTTGATCGTCTCATCGCACTGATCTCTATGGTATATTCAAATTCTGTGTTTTGAAATTTGGTTTTGCTGTGGGATCGATAAAATAATTTGCAGTATCGGTGCGGTTTCGAACATTTCAAATTTCTGATTGACCATTAAAATTTTACCGTATAAATCCAATAGCATCTACCTTATTAATTACCACAATTAAATATTCGTGACTTTTGCGTTTCCCTTGGTTGATTTATATTTTTCCGGTTCGATATTTACTCTTCCTCTCACGCTCATCTTTCCCTATGCACGTTCAAATACAAGTTGCCTGATGCAAAGACCTTCACACTTCTCTTTCTAAATATTTGCACGCCTGTTCGTTTATATTCTTTTCCTCTCTACTTTTTCAAGAGCCAAGGCCAAGCATTCATTATTTCCTCTTCCCATTTATTTCCTAATCACCTCTCGCCTTCCTTCCTTCCTTTCCCCTCTTCCCATGCCTTAGCATATGCAACCGTACCCTACTTCCACCTCGCCCAGCATCCGCCCTCACCGAAGATCCGACCTGGCCTCGCCTCTCTCCCTCTCCACCGAGCACATCGGTCCCTCCAAACCCGAAACCCCATCTTGGCCTCACTGCCATTCACCAACCCTGAAACCCGCATACATCTTCCCATCGCCTACCCAAACCTTCAAAGCCACCACTTCTCCCCTCAGCTGCATGCTTCCCGAGCCTAGCACGGCCTCTACCTGACCATTCTCAAGCCTACCTTGGCCGAAGCCATCACCCCCTACACCTAGCCCATCCCCTAAGGTCCTCCACCCACGCAAGCGTAGCCCACCCATGTTCTCCATCGCCAGCACACACACTTGATAGACTAGCCGAAGCATGCTCTGCCTATCCCTTCTCCTATCTATTTTATTTGTTATACGTAAAGGGTTAGTTTATATATTTTGCAGATTTGTTTCGTATATGCATAAAGTTTCAATGTATAAGTTATATTAGTTTATATATGTTTGGTTACGTTATATTTTAGTCAGCATATAGGTTAACATATATATATATATATTAGTTTATATATTTATGTTTATGTAAGTTTATATATATATTGTTTAAAGTAGATATGTATGTGTTTTGTTTATATACTGTTTATATGAGAATCGTACAGGTTCATATTCTGTTTCATTTTTTGTGTGTTTAAAAGTAATATGGTTTTATTATATTTGTGAGCAGTAGTACATATATGGAAAGTGTAGTTATAATATTTTAAAGTATTATGATATATGAGATTTATATATATTAGTTTTTCTTTCTATTGTATAAGTTTATTCACCTAATTTGTTGGGTTATATACAAGTCTATATAAGAATATATACAATCTGTTTGTTAATATATAAAGCTATATAAATTTGTATAATGTCTATGACAATCTGTTGTTTCTAAAGTATTGGTTGTGAAGAGGGTATGTATATATATGTTTATAATAACTTCAATATATTTTGGGTATTTCAGATTTGAAGTATAATATAATTTTTAAGTTTAAAGACTATATTATGCAGGTCTGTGTACATAGGTTAAAGTATATGTATTTTAGTTTATATGAAGACTTTATATTTTAATGCGTGTTTGATTAAACAATGATTTTAGTGTTTAATTATAAAAGATTTTGTTTGTATATTGGTTTAAAGTATATGTATATATATATATAGATTTTATTTTGATCTATGTTTAAGTTGTATGTCGATTTAATATATGTAAATATTTTAATTCTTGATTCTCTATCTATCAGCTTTACACCTCAAATCCGTGCCAATATAGCTTTGCTTTGGAATTCGCGACTGGATTCGTAACCCAATTTCAGTGTCTGTATCTGTGTTCGCATCCGTGTCATCTCCTGTTTTCTTTAGCCTCGAAAGGTGAGCACTCACTCACGATTAACGTTCTTTTATTTATTAAATTTGATTTCAATTGAAACGACAATTGAAATATGCTGCTGTTTGATATTTACACTGTTATTACCTGTATTAGTTCACCTGTGACATCTGACACCATTATCTGTTAATTATTTATGCGATGATAATACAGTTTGGCTGATAATTGATTGATTGTTGATGTTTATATTGGACGTTCAATTGTTAATGTTAAAATGATAAATAGTATACAATTGAACTTGATATAGGACAGTTAAATGTTAAATTTGATTAACTGACATTTGTGTAATATGACCCCTTTAACTGTTAAATTTATTGACACGTAGGATTTGTTTAATTACACTTTGAACCGCTGAATGCATATTGTTAAATTGATGATGTATGAAATTGTAAATAGATGACAAGTGAAGAACCGTAATGTAATAATCTTTAATCTACGCTAAATGATAGTGTAGATTCTAGAAATAATTATATTAATTCGTACAAATAACAATGCGAATTAATACGGTTATTTTGGGATTATTTGAATTGATTATTGGATTGTTATTGGTTGTTGTTATTGCTTGTTTATTTATTTTGACACCATCCCAGTTATCACACTGCAAGTTCCCTTTGTTATGCTTGATTTTTGAATTGAATTGGAATCGGGTTGAAATGATAAATACCCAAATTAAACTTTGATCTTGGATATAGAGAATTAAATAAAAACCCGATTGGTCAAATAAATTGATTTAAAAATAAACAACGATTTTATTTGAATAATTAATATGGTTTTGAAATGTAGTTGAAATTTGAATTTTGATAAAAGGAAAATGTTAATATTTAATAATTTGAAACAAAATATTAACAATGTAATTGATGAAAGAATGTTGTTTAATTTGAGAAATGATTGAATTAACTTTGAAATGATTTAATAATTAAGTTTGAAATTATAATTAAGTTGAAATTATTAAACTTTGAAATTATTGAATAATTAAGTTTTGAATTATTTAATACTTAAATAAGATTAAATTATTTAATGATTAAATTGAATTGAAATTCTTTAATAAGAAAAATTGAAATTTTGAATAAGTAAATTTTACTTCGTAAATAATTGAAATTGAGTTTCTTTATTAATTAAGTTTTGGAAATTTATTTAAGGAAGTAAATAAGTGAAATTGGATTTCTTTAACAAAAATGAAATGTGATATTTTGGAATTAATGTAAGACTTGTAATTGGAGAATTGATTTGACGAATTTAGTTTAATTCAAAATTGTAAGTTTTGTTTTAATGAAGTTGAACTTAAGAATTGATTAAATGAATTGGAAATTTAATAGAAATTGTTTGAATGATAAAGTAACTTGACGAATATTGAATGAAATCGATAAATGAGTTTAAATTGATTTGAATGTTAAATAGAATTTATTTAAATGATTTCGGAATGAAACTTATATACGAACTGGAATCAATATTTGAATTGTTTTAAATAGAAATTGAAATTGAATTATAAGATTTTGAAACGGAAAATTGGAAGTTTTGAAACGAAATTTGGAATTGTTTTAGAAAGACAAATGAAATGTTGATTTACGAATTCTATTTGAAATTGAAATTGATTTGGTTTTGAAATATATAAACGACCGATCGGTGTAATAATTACGAAAGTTATTAAAGAGACCGGGATCGGTAATGGATATACTCTCTATCTGAACCGAAACTACTTTAATAACTATACGCGGAGTGTTGATCCAGAACGAAGTGGATGGTTTTGATGAACGCGTTGACTGAAGAAAGAGAACGATTTTGGATGACCCCTGACATGACTAAAACAGGAGCCGCGCCGGGCATTGAGGTTCGCCACCTCTAGCGGACACACTTCTTCGTTACCATATCTATTACTTTTGTGATTCGATTTGGGTGCACCCCTTGATTATGGGAGTGTTGTTTCGCGGTGTTGGGGTAGTAGCTGCTATGCCCAACATCAGTCCGGATCACGCAACTACTAGTATCCTAGTTGGTATCGCCTCATGTACCTTGTCATACTGATTATCCTATTCGCGACAACTACGATTTTGTTTTGTACCTTTAGTATATGGATTGCCCTCTGGTGACTTCCGGTTTTGGGGAAACTACGGTCTTGTATATGCTTTTGGGAATAAAAATGTGTTAAGGGTGGAATGGGCCATGACTTAACGCTATTTTGATATCTTCTTATATTACTGATAGACATTATCTACTTATCGTACATTACTACATAGTAGATAGTTTGACGGATCCTTAAAGGATGGTTATTCCAAACATCCTTTGAGTTACTTGTATTTCAATTGCTATTTCACTTGAGTTGGATTTATTAATATAAGAATGTTAATCCTGACTCGAGTGTTTTGTATTTTGCTTTACGCTCGGGTCAGACTGAGTGGATCAGCTTTCGAGACTCACCTTTGGAGTTGGAGCTTTGCTTGAAGATCCAGCCATCTATTCTGCTTTCAGTATTCGATGATTCCAGGGATGCATTCTGATTTGTATCTGATGTATCGTATTACTCTTCTGTTGTAAACTCTGATGTATTTTATATATTCATATAGTAGCTTCATGAACTACTATCTCTTTTATTTCCGCTGCATTTATTACTCTGTGTCTGTGATCTGTGATTATATCTATTTACTGTATATGTTCAGTTTTGCCAAATTTAAATTAACAACGCGGTATTTTGAGCAATTCAACTCCGGCATGAGTGTCTACCTATACACTTATAATGGATGTGAATGGTCCAAAATTTCGGGTCGTTACACCAATTATCATAAATCTAGAATAAATCTTGCAATCTTATCAGCATTCTACCTTAACAAAATTAGAGATTAATTTCCATATTTCTGGATTAAGGTGTAAGTATCATTCCATTCAAACTACCTAACTACAGAGTATGTATGCAAGATTTAATTGAATAAGTTCTTTCTAAGCATACAACACAATAGATCTTGCATAGGCATAATAATTAAATAAAACTCAACGATGTAAATTTCAATATTATATATAAATCATATAATTTCCCACTCACCTTTCCAGCTTTCCAAATCTCCCGAATATGTATTCATCCCTTTAATTGACTCCTTTTCCTTTTTAATCCATATATAACAAGGTACATACATATCCACTAGAATTACATATCTGTTAAGAGATTTGGATTAAGTGGAATATAGATTTATAATTATAAAATTTTACTTTTTTGCAGAATTGATTGCCTCCTTCTCCTCTTCTCTTTTATTTCTGCCCTTCTTCGATTTGTGTGTCTGTTTGTGTATATATATATAATAGTCTTATAATTTCTAGAAATAGTGGAGAAGGGAAAGTGGCAGAGCACCGCTACTCTAATCAGAAAATATGAGAAGAAAATTTAGGGGCTAGGCATGTATTTATCGGCGTTCGAATCACTCATATTTGTTAGATTTAAAATAATTAATTCTGGATCGTTTGGCCGAGGTTCAATCCTAGCCACCATTGTTCGACCTGGTCAACCGCTCCATCCTACGGGGCCAACCGCTAGTGGTTGACCGGCCCAAGAAGGGGGTCGACTGGTGGGGTTCACGCGGTTTATTATTTATTTCCTTTTAAATTCCTATTTAATTATTTTCGTTTTGAAAACTTCAAACACTAATATCTTCTTCGTTTGAACTCCGATCATAAAACTCCATATATGAAAGTTGCTCGAAAAATTGCCATGAACACATGGTGTAAGTTTTTCGGCTAAATTCTGACGTTTGCTCGAATCCCCTTTTTAAGCCTTAATAATTATTTATTAATTACCATTAACTTTTCGAGGTGTTACACTATATTTTGTGTTTACAAAGAAGTATTACTCGTACCAAGCTTTATGTGTAACTCATGTTTTTATTATTGCTTTTTCCATAAACTCATGGGTGCTCATTTGAGTTTGCTGAGCTTATGGGATTAGCTAGGTTATTTTGAAGATGAATAAAGCACCAAAGACAAAGCATGAGTTTCAATAGTTATTAATATTCTATTTTATTCTACTGTTGTAAAACCAGGTTCTATAACTGGTTAAGTGAACATGTTGGCATCTTCATATGTTGGGCATGTATTAGTATTTATGATTTACTATTGTATTTACCATTGCATGGGCATGTTATGGGAAATAAAATGTAAATACATATTTATGTAAGGAAATGGATTTAGCTACTCTATTTACTTAATGTTGTTGGGAAAAAATCTCATTTTGTCGCTTGAAAATAATTCCGGTGATGACAGCAGCATCATTGACGTTCGTTTTTGGATCTAAAAAAGAAGGACATTACATGGACCAATAGAATACTACAAAGGGATTGTGCAACCCGATCAAATAGTTGCCTTTAAAATCATTTGGTCGGTTAATGTTGGAAAGAGTCTAGGGAAAACAAAATTGATCTAAGCATGAAAAAAAGAGTATAAACATTATAAATGTTCAGTTGCATACATTCACATTCTACCAAATGAAGACTTGCATCATAATCTTAGTAAGAGTGCTTGTTCAGAATCTGACCATGTGATGTTCCTAGAAGTGCTTTCTTCCTAGAGGAGGAGGTTTACTTACAAAAAGTGGCTTGTCCAAGGTGATTCTTGTGATGTTAAGGAAGTGTGTGCTTATTGGAAGGTTTTTCTTGCAAGTGGCTTGGTCAACGTGATTTTTTTAATGCGATTAATGATCAATGGCAAGGCTATGTTTCACTTCGAGAAATGACACCTAGTATTAGTTTAAAAAAACTCGATGGACGTTTAAACCCATTTGCTTACATAATTCAATCTAGTTTTCAAAATCTTTCCCACTAAAAATATTTGAATTCATAAGTTTTGAACTTGTGAGAATGTGGGTATGTGGTTACTCTGATGTGCTTCTTGATGAGCTAGAGGAGATACCAAGCTGTAATTAAGTGTAATTTAGTATGATTTTGAAAAATGACGTGGCTTGCCCAAGCTAATGCACGATGATGATTTTTGGATTTGCAACGAAGGTACGAGCAAAGCATGATGAACCTTTTTTTATAGATAATGGTGATGAGATGATATGAACTCGGTATATTAAATGTGTAAATATGAACAAAAATATGGAAAATCATGATGTTTTTATGGAAAAGGGATACGATAGGGAAAGTTCAAAGAGTACCCGTGAAAGACTTTGAGTGGGCCTTGATTTCGGTTCTTATTAAAGGAATGAGGATAATGAACAAAATAATAAATGATCCATTTGTTAAATGATTGGTTAATCAGTAAAGTGGAATAATTAAGGAACTTAGGATAGATATGGTAAGTAGATCAATTTTCTATACAAAGTCAATTTACTATATCTTGTTAGGTATATGGCTACCTACCAATAATGTTGGAAAGAGACTCAAGTACAAATGAATAATGGGAAGATTAATATAATATTATATGCTTCATTAAATTAGGCCACGCCATAAAGTTTATTCTTACCAGTCGTTTATTTATCCTCTTAAACTCTTTGGTAATCGATGAAAAGAATTAAAGTATGTTTTGTGGCGAGCAAGTTGTAACAGGTAAGAGGTGTGTACCCTGAATGTATATAATATTATGAGTGGGTTGGAAAAACCTGCCTAGAAATGTTTGTATGTATAACTTATGATGTTGTAACAATCCATTTTTTTAACTATTGGATATTTAAATAATTAAATCTTTAATTAATCGAAGGTCCAAAAGTTTGGTTTTTTGCATATGGTCAAATTATGACTCGAGATCACTTCTGTTGAGTCAGGACTGACGTTGCAAATTAAAATGGGTATAAACATTGCTATATTTGAAGTCATGGTATTTTTACAATCTACGTATTGTTATACGTATTTTATAAGAACACATGCATAGTCGAGTCCAGTAAGATCTCGACTGACGGCTTGGGTTTCTAGGATGAGGACTTCATTATGAGACATATGGTTGAGGAATTTTTGAAATCAGGCGATCTGATGGCCAAAATAACCTCGAAATGAGGTGATGTGCGCCAACGAGTTTTGTGGAGATTCGATGTGTTGTGTGACCATACGAGCTCAAAACATGTGGCCATATATTTGGCAAATTAAAAGAAATATATACTTTATTATATATATTCACACATCCCTCATTCATATATTTATTTTACCCTCTCCAACTTTTCTTCTCTTCCTCCGCAATAAACTTCAAAAAAGCTACTCTTCCATTTCCAATTAAGTCAAGAGCTACGAGAAACGATAGAGGTTGGCCTTGGATCTGTTGGACTCGTGAAGAAGAGGGATTCACATCCAAGTTTGCGTTGTTGTGTACGGCCTTCGTTGAGGTGGCCATCATTTTCATGGCTATGAATAGTGTTTGGGTTTGTTGGCAAAGAAGGAAGTGTGGCGCGAAACGGAGGGCATTGTTGGGTTTCTCATGAAAACGCATACCTTCTAGCACTAAGAAAATAAACTCTAACCATCTATTTGGAGGTGTGGCACTTGTACGGCCATGAAGGAAAGTCGATGTCGCAATTGAGAAGGGATGGACGGACTTGAGGTAAGCACGTGCGCAGCGAGGAGGATACATAGAGGAGTGCATTGGCGAAGGCAGTTCGTTGATTCATGGACCGTACCTAAAGATAGGGCGTGAATATGCATAACATGGTAGGTTATGTGTGTACATGTACAGGAGATGGTGATTTTGGAAAAGAAAGCAGATGATTTAATTAAGCTAATTAGTGATATAATTATTTTAATTAATATCGTTTCGTATTTAATTTGTATACGAAGTTCAATCGAGATGTGGTCTTCGTTGTTGCTCTTATAGTGAGATTATCTGCATCTTGGTAGAGTTTTGGGCAGGATCTGAACACTTGAGAAATTACGGTTCAAGTAAGCAGAATTATAACTCTAAATTTATATTTCAGTATAAATCCCCATAATTATATATATTAGAAAAATTACCTAGAAGAGGAAAAATAATATGTGTAATTAATTATTTCCTGCTTTGATTGGATTGGTTTGATTAGATATTCGGGATAATTGATTAAGATCCTATATACATAGATATAGTGTTTTATTCGTATTGAATAACATTAGACGTAGTTGATATTAATTTATAACATGGTTATAAATTAATACGAACTTTATTTGTAGTTATATTAGTGATATAATAATTATTATTATATATTTTATTACTAATCAGAAGTTAGAAGTATGGCCTTTATAATAAGCTGTAAAGCTAAAATAATTTAAACTTATATTAAAATGATTTTGAAGTTTATCTAGCCTTGATATTGGTTTATTAGTGTAAATCAATAATTAACTAACCAGTGAATTTCTACAAGGGTGATTTGAGAAGTTATAAATTACAAAGAAGTGTTATATTATTTAATATGGTTGAATTAACGTTATAAAATCATGAATATTGTAATAATGTGATTTATTAACATTAGACCTTAAGAAATGGTTTGAGATATCTGTATATACGTGTGTGTGTGTGTGTGTGTGTGTGTCTATAGAAATTATATACATGAGCTATATAATATTTTGAGCCTTATCGATATATAAACTTGATTTAATAGATGAATTAAGTGAAAATAAGCTATGGTATGATTGATAGGCAAGTGCATTAATTTATAAAATAAGCGTGAGACTTCTATAAAATAATACGATGAAGATATAATGGTTAGAATGGTGATTTAAGCAAGATGCATTTTTATTGAACTGTTTATATTATTGTATGTGTGAATTGTTATTACTATTAAGAAGATAGATTTGTTACTTTGGTAGTGTATTGCCTTTCTGTGTGTAAATATGCATGATACATTTTTATTAGTTCCATATGGTTGGACTGGTTATATACAAACATACACACACACACACACACACACACATATATATATATATATATATATACCTGCATATAGTTTATGTGATTTTATACATCTATATGTATAAATATAGTTCTGCTATGTCCGACTTTGGGTTATTGGTAGATGCACGGAATATTATATATATATATATATATATGTGTGTGTGTGTGTGTGTTTTAATATGCAATTTAAGACATTTATATATAGTTTTGGTATGTCCGACTTATGGCTATTGATTAGTGCATGGAATCCATTGTACCATTAAGGTGCATGACCTACAGACGTGGTCCTAAAGCAGGGACGGTGAGAGATTGGGACACCAAAGTTGGTCACACACTGTTCTGTAGTATACTGGATGCCACGATAGGACCTACATGTCAACTTCTTTTGAGATTTTGGTTTTCAGTGGAGTACACAATGTTGTTGTGTCTCACGATCGGTCTCCTTTGTAGCTAATGTCAATTTAACATGATTTATCACTATGTAATTTAAGCATACGTATAATTTGGTATGCCCGACTTGGGATTACTGAATAGTGGACAAAATATATTATACATATGTATAAATATGTGGTTCAAGTGATATATATACATATATATATATATATACACATGTATAGTTCAGGCTATTTATATATATATACATATATATATATATATATTGGTTTAGTATGCCAAACTTATGGCAACCGGGTAGTGCGAGACACTTCAAGAACGAATCATGATTCATATAGGGATGACAATACTTTGGTGTTGTGTACCCGCATGAGAAGGGTGCATGCGGGGTTCAGCATTTACATATGGTTTTTGTATATCAGTGTAGACAACAAAAAGGAAAGGACGCTAGTGAAGGAATCCATTGTACCATTAAGGCACATGACTTAGCGACATGGAACCTAATTATACATGTAAGTGCACTGCAATGGTGCCCGACTGATGGAGGAAGATCATCAAGGTTGCAAGTAAAGTACATCAAGCACAAAACATGTACTATATCTCATGGTACATCAAATAAAATATAATAGTAAACATCTCAGACATAAAATAGATGAGATGGTAATAACTGAATGAATCACATATGTGAAAGTAAATAGATCCATACAGTATACAACATAAGTGATAGAGTTATATATCAGATAATAACTCATAAACGAACTGTCTCTAAATAATAAAGGCACTAGAAAGCTCCATAGTACTATGCAGCATAATAGCAAATCATAATAATTTAATACGGTAATACGAGAGTGTGATCTCCTGCTCTTCCTCTGTCCAGCTCCATGTGCTCACTAGACCCAATATCCTTAATCTACTAATTTAAGAGTACCTTGAATAATATGAAGCAAAGCATAAAACTTCGAGTTAGAAAACAGTCTAGAGGAAGTAGTAGAAAATCTCTAAATACTAATAAACCACTATAATAGGACAAATGGTATGAAGAATCATATCTGACATGTCCCTACATCCACAGAGTTATCACATACACAAGACATACGCTACTCAACATCATAGTCATTATGGGTATACTATACATAAAAGTACTAAGGGGTGTCCAAGTATCTACATCAATAGCATTGGCATCATGTGACTTCCCGAAGGTGATAAGTAACCACAACAAACATAGCATCCATCATCCACCCTCACATTCACTCACTCATTGCATTAGATATAAGATCACTCGTCGACCCATCACGGTCAAATAATAAACTATCCATCATGATAGCCCGCATCCTAGTTCCTCGATACTCGAATCCATGCCACTCAGTTGGTTAGGAACTAGAATAACCATCGCACCAATATAGGGTAAACAAACCTCATATCTGAAATAAAGAGCTATCACGCTCCAGGAACCATCACGTCCTTAGTATATACCCCGTTTCACGAGTACCCTACGAACCCTCAAGTCTAAGCTATCCCTTTTCACAGATCACATATGGTAGAGTACATCCTAGAACTGATCTCACGACTCCCATCACGAAGTCACTACGGTAGGGACAATTCTCTACTATCATCATTAATCGTAGAATATCATCATGTCCCGTGACCTTCCTCCAATAGTTCCGTCAATCCGACTCACAGTCCTCCACTCTACGATTCAAAGTACAGTTATCCATCATCGAACCATCATTTCCCATCATGTAATCATCAGCGTCGCATCATGCAAATCATTGTCGAAATCTCCATCGAACCTACGGTTCGGTACCGATCCCTCCCTTAGCCATATACTCAAAGAAAACAACATTACATCTCCAAGCAAGCATAGGAAAAACTCAAAGTAGCCCTAACTCTCCCCATCACCAATCTATAGCAACCAATTCATCACCACCGATTCCACACTTCAACTCAAACTAGGATATGCTCATACACGTGAAGTCCTCCTTCTCCAATCCATCACCACCACCGATTGATGCTCCATGGATCAGGACCGATCCATGGCCATCGATCCATGTCTTAGCCAAAATTTGACTTCCTTTATTCTGATGGCCTATGCTCCCAAACGAACCTACTTATGACTTAAAGCAACCCCGAATCATCTCCTATATGACTTGAAGCGTAACTTGGTAACTCCATACTGATCCATCACTTAGAAATTTCCATCCATCTCTTCGTGCGATCGATCCGTGCAAGCTAGCAACCTAAGCAAACTCTTAAACAACTCGATGCGATCCATCCCATAACTCAAGCATGCCTCGAAGCAACCTTCCACCGATCTATAACCATTAAACTACCACTAATCCATCCATAACTTGAGCATACGAACTTCGAATGACATGAAACTTGGAACATGGCCTTATGAGGCCTTCCTTATTTCCCCATATCAATCGCATGTAATTTGGACCTATACCGATCGATAGCTACCGGTCCCTAACATATTCCTATAACTAAATCGGCATTCGATCGTTGTTTTCAACCAAAAAAACATCACACATTCAAGCAATCATTACATATAATATATCCTAAAAACACACATCCATACACATCAATGTGAATCCTAAATCTAAGGGTAGTAACCATAAGAATAAAGGAGATCCATAAGAACACTAGTTTTACAAATCTTTTCCACATCGTTTGAAATTTTCATATGTGAGTAAAAAGGGCTTAAAAAATATTTAGAGTTTAAAAATTATTTAAAAAAACATCATTAAAATCTAATAGTGGCTAACAAGTGAGTAGAGGCTTGAAACCACTCACCTAAATCCAAAGTAATCCTAGAAAGCATAAATGCCAAGAGCGAACAGTAGCTCCAAGATAATCTCCAGCAACAAACCTTCAATCCAAAGTGCTAATCTTGCTAATCTTCCTCTAATGATAAGTTATGGCTAATTAAGCTAAGGATTAGGATAACATTTTGGCTAAAAATGGTTAATTGGGGATTTATCCTTATTTTTGGGAAGTGTGAAATGATGGAGAAAAGTCCCACCAGCCCCAACCTCATACTATCTCGAAATGGGCTTTGGGCATAACCATTAACTCACTAATCACTCACTAAGCTGTCCAAAATCAAGTAAAACTTCAAACAACCATAACTCCATAACGGTAAGTCTGTTTCCTATTTGGATAACTCATAAAGAGAAACCATCATCCAGATCTATTGGAAGTGGTTTTAGACCCTAGTTCAGCTCTTATCAAAAGTTATAGGCCATACAAGATTTTTAAGATCAAAATCGTCTACTAAAAATTCTAAGGATGGAAAATGGCTCTAGTAGTCATTTCCAAAGTCGTAGAATTAAACAACCTTAAATAAAAATAATATTAATATTCTATGAATCTTCGATACGTAGAATATAGGTCATTACACATGGGCGAAGAGAGAATGGATAGGGTAAGAGATATACAATTTCGTAGTACGATTGGATGCTGGGAAAGGACCTATAGGCTACTTTTTAGGGTGCTGATTTTCAGGGGAGTCCACAAGTTAGTTCTGGCTCTCGATAGGTCTTGTAACGACCCTAGATTTTAATTTAATTTAAATTGATAATTAATTGAATTTTTGAATTAAAATTGTATAATTTATTATAAATAAAAGCGAGTTTCCCCGATTCAAATAGAATTTATATTTAGTCATATGAATTTTAAAGATTTGTATATATGTGAATATATATGTATTTGAGCATATATAAGCAAATTCGAAATAATATATATGTATATGTTGGATTTGAAAATATAATCTTAAATAAATGGGTTAAAGACTAATTATAATAATAATAATTTAAACTAGAAATACAAGACAATAAATGTTAAGTTAAAAAAATAAATAAAATAGATATACATGGTTAAAATTCAAACGATATGTTAATTTTAGAACTTCCTTTATACTATAAAGTAACAAGATAAAACAAATATAACTACCTATATACAAACAAATACAATATAAAGTAATAAAGGCAAAATAAAAAGAAAATAAAATACAAACACTAGTAATAAAACAAACATATACATTCAAAAGAAATACAAATATATATATATACAACACACATATACATCAAGGAGAACATACATATATATCAAACAGCAAAACTACAAAATAATACATATACTTTAGGCAAGCAAGTTTAGAAGTCATTTCAGCAAACAAAGGAAGAATATAAATACAAAGCAAAACTGTACCTACATAAACAAATAGTATAAGCTTGTAAACAAAATAGGACATTGCATTTATTACCCCATCTCCTCAGTACAAAATATAATCCTCTCAGCCGAGATCTTGTATATGAAACAAGTAAACATAGACAAATATATTCAAGTAGGCAAGGCTTGCAAAGGAAGACAAAGCAAGGTACAAAAATAAAATAAAGTAAGTAGTACAAGGCAAATAAATGTAGCATTGTATCAGCCGAAATGAAGGAGGAAAATAAGTATGTGTATTGTACAACATCAATTAAATGAAGCCATCACAACACTTCATATCAGCTTAAACAAATATCACCTCCCTGTATACTTCTTTTATATATCTTCTTCATCATAGTTTGAAATTCTGAAGCATACCATTTAGAAAGAAAGAAAAAAAATGTTTCAAACCTGGAAGCTTTAAACAATTCAAAGCAGAATAAATCAATTCAAATCTGGAAGTTCAACTTCAAAAGCAACTCAAACAAACCTGAAGCCTTAGAGATCCAATATTTCAAACTAAAACTCAAAACAACAAAGCAACCTGGAAACATCAAAGTTTAAAGAAGAAAAAAGTGTACAGACTCAAAAACATCACTCTCTGTTCTTCCTGTACAACCAACAGGTGAGCAACCCTTTGACCTTGTTGTTTATTGCTTGAAGTGTTTTCTTTCAGTTTCAACCTTGTATATACATATATACATACAAATGACTATGCTACACATTCCTTTTCTTCTCTGTTTTGATTACAGGGTGGGAAATTAAACAAGAAATCTAATACCACTTCATGTAATTATCATTAGGCCTAGAATTTAAAATAAACAAGTTGTTTATACTTGATTTAGGATCTGAAAATGGTTTCCAGTAGAAATTAGTGTTTTGTAGCATCTGAAAATTTTATACTCTTACAGGGAAACTTAACAATATGATAAATCTGAATGTCATGGGACATAAATTCAAATGCATAGCTTGAATCCTAACTGTAAGATAAGATTTTTAAAAACAAGAATGGGAATTTTAGTGATGTATGCTTTGAGCAGTTCATAAATTTATAGGATAGGCTTTTTGATCAAATCCTAGTAATCAAATGAATTTTGGATGTTGTAATTTCGTGTAAAGCTAGTTTGGAACTGAAAGATGTTAGGAAAAATGTTGAAAAATTTATCTATTGCAAGAATTTTGGGGACAAGATCAAGATAGGGTTTAAGGACCCATTTTCGTTCATGCTAGAAACCTCGGTACTGCACCATCCACAAGAGATCGGACTTCACGTGGGTGGGCAAAGTCGAAGCGTAGTACGTGTGCGAGGCTTCGGGCCAAAGTTGGTCGCCGATAACGGCCAGAGGTGGTGGCGCGAGGCAGTTATTGGGTGGCGTTCCTGATGATGGTTGGGTCGTAATGCTTGATTCGCGATTTTGAAACAAAAATTTAGATCTGGACGTTCGCTACGTTTTGGGGAATGGACGGCGACTCACTGGTGGCCGCAGCACCGACCAGAAATGGCGAAGTTGAACATGCACGTGTACGTGCTCGTTTGGGTGTCAGTGGTGAAATATGGGAAGGTCCAGGGGAGAACTCGAAGACGGCTTCGGGAAGATGAGTTACAGGCTCGAGTTTTCACTCGTAGAAATTTGAGTAGCACCGGGTTTATTTCTAAACTTAAACAAAATTTTAAGTCGTAAGGGTGGCTCGGGTTGATTTTGATAAAACTCGAAGTAGGTTTCGAGTAAGTCTCGGGGTGAACCCGAAGTAGGTTTTTGAAATGCAGATTTTAAAAAAAAAAAATTTAAGCAAAGTTTTGAAATATGTAATTGAGATGTTAATAAAGATAATGTTTTATCTTAAGGAAAATTAAGGTTTTGATAAATTAAAGAATGATTAATTACTGTAATTAATTTAAGGTTAAATTGTGAATTAATTAATTACTAAATGAAAATGACTAAAAAGAATAATTACTTAATGGAAGTAATTAAAAGGATTAATTAATTAAAGATTTAATTTATGTGATTGAATAAATTAATATGATTAATTAAAAATTTATTTAATAAATTAAAGGTGAATTAATTAATGATTAAAGGTGAATAAATCTATGATGAAATTATAATTACTTAATGAAATTAAGAGTTAGTTAATTATGAAATTAACTTAAGGTTAATTTAATTATGTGATTAATTAAAGGACAATTAATTAATTAATTAAGGGTAATTAATTAAGATGGATAATTAAGAATTAATTAATTAATTTCATAAATTAATATCAAATGATTTGTGATTAATCAGGATTGGGTAATGAATTCATAAGTAATTAATTTGAAATTTAATTGGTTTAATTAGGAATTGAACAATTAATTAACCCTACTTATAAATGATTTTTGAATGCTTGGATTGCTTATGAATGCTTGGATTGATTGTTATCCCTGATCGGTAATATCCTATGATGTGAAATTGTTTTGAATTGAGCTGTGTGTGTAGTTTATTTATCTGTGACATTTATATATGATGATTTATGATATACCCTGATTTATGTTGTGATCTGTAATTTACTTATCTGTGATATATATCTGTGATCTGTGAATAAAGATGAGCGTTATAGTTTATATCGCTTATCAACTATATTTCTGTATCCTAATCTGTGATGATTGTATGATGTTGCACTATTGTGTGTGAAAACCCTGGACTACACCTTTACACACACAAATATTGATTTCACATGGAAATCGGTTAAGTCACAGATGATTTAAATTTGATGTTTTTGAAATTGAAATTTTAATTTCAATTGATTTTGAAATTGGAAATTTGGGTTTAAAGTGAGAAGCTTTTGAAATGGAATTTCAAAGATAAAAGTTATTTTGAATAACTTAATCGAGTTTTGAAAATTTAAATAACTAGATTTAAATTTGAATTTAAGTTTGAAATTGAATCCTATGATTCGAAACTAGGGATTTAAGATGCTGTACAAGTTATATGAATTTAAACCATTTTAAAAGTAAAATTTTGGGAATTTGAATTTAACCCAAGGATTTCAACTCGTATGAATGAATCAGATTTTCTGAAATGGAACTGTTTGTTTTCAAATGATAAAAGCTTTCATATAAGAAATGAAATTCCAATTTAGTTAAAGGAATTTCAAGTTTGAATTAAAATGATGTTTTTCCAAGTTATGAATGAATTGTTTTTGAAAGCTATGAATTGAATCCATTTATTTTTAACAGATTTAAAATGATGATTTGTTTAAAACCCTTCGAAATGAAATTGTTTTGAAAGCTATGAGTTAAATCTTTGATTTAAAGAGTTAATCCAAGTAAAATGGAAATTGTTTTGAAATATATGAATGAATCTTTGTGAATGGGGTTAACTTTGTGAATTGAATCTTTTTGTTTAAAAGATTGGAAATGGTAATTTGATTTAACCATTCGAATGAAAAGTTTTGGGTTTTAAACTGTGATTTAACTAAGACCCCAGTATCCATATGATTTTTAAATATTTCGCTCACTATTCGGGTTAGCTGGGAAAGGACCTTTGGGTCGTATAACCCATTCCGAATAATGATATGACGTATATGGATAGCATTTGATGACCGATGTTGAAGACCGAATATTTTTGAAAACGGAAGGATTACCGTCGAGTTACTCTACATCGGCTGATCTCCGGTATAGAGGTTTTATCACCCTTAGTGATGGGAAGTCCGGACGTGATTAGAAAATTATCCGGATTTGCAAGGGCTTCGTAAGAAGTGCCTTCGGTTCTGTTCGAACCCGGAATAGACTTGTATGGTTACATGTCTGACATTACACTTTGAGATATAAAGCCGATTTCTTTCAAATACATTTCTGTTTGGTGGCAGAGAATTTATTCTCTTAGCTTAACACCCTTCTCTGAGATGTACGAGCTCAGAGGTTATGTAATTGAAGGTTATCAGCGATATATTCCCAATTTGGTAATGTGGCATGCTGAGTGTTGATGTGTGATGATCATTGTTTGATCATTTGTGATATGATCATTTGTTTGATCATTTATCTTTGTGATCATTTCTTTGATCATCTGTTGACCCAAAGCATGGCTTTGTGACAAAGCGTAGCTTTGTGGACGAGATTTCGTCGAACCTCACAACCCGAAAATGGTCGAAACAGGAATAATGCAGCAAGGTTTCAGGGGTAGCTTCCCTAGGGTATGACCATTCCTTCTGGAAAAGGGTAGTATCATGGTATGGAGCCCAGATACTTACTCATGTGGACACACTTTATTTATGATGTGTGATGTTGGTGTAGAGGTACCTCGTTTAAAGGTCCCAAAGGACCGGGGGTGGCATATCTGAGGTTTTGTATATTCCCCGGGAAGGGGGTAGCCGGCCTTGTTTGGCAGAGAGCAGTTTGTCTCTCGGAGCGTCCAGCCAGAGGCGTTCTTTCGTGGAATAGGAAGTTCCTTAGCCTGACCATTTGTTGGAAATCCTAACAAAACAATACGAGTCGTGTACGGTATTAGTTGTAGAACCTGCCATTTACTTATGGTGGTCACCACTGTTTAGATGGTAGCTATAGTAGGCATAGTTCGGAATGTCTATGTTGGCTAAGATTTATATTCTACTTTCGAAATGTTTTCTACACTATGCACTAATAATAATATCAAAAATGATTTGATTTTGCATAGTAAGCATCTTTGACTATCAAAAGGAGAAATCTCCCCCAATTCTGCGTTTGCATTGTGTGTGTGGCGGGAGGCCTTATGGTAGTTTCATTTTCTAAAAGCATTGCGAATTGACTTTAAAATTCTCTTGCTATTTGTTTTAAAGATAAACTGTTTTTGTTGCTCACACCAGTCCCATGACTGATCCGGAGTTTATTGTTTCTTTCCTAAACTCTGGGTGCTCAAAATTTTCTACACGAGCAGTCTAGAGTTGGGTTTTTCAGATAGTCAGAATTAGTAGATTTTCTGGAGCTAGTTCAGTCTTTGGATATGGACTGCACTTGCCTATCTTTGAGCATCGTTATTGGGAGTTCGAGCTATTTCTGGATTGGCGCTTTGAAGATGGAGATTATCCGCTCCTGATGTTATCGTTTTCTTTTCCGCTGCTATTTCTTGTATCATATCTCTGATGTATATAGATATTCATTGTATCATCATTGTATCTGGATATTGTATCAGATGTTGTATATCTATATTCTTTTTCTTTTCCGCTGTGTTGTTTACTTAATGTTGTTATAAGCTCCGGCGACTCGGATTTGAACGATCGAATCTACGACATTCGAGTACGATGTAAAGTATGGATGTCGATTTTCGAACGCGAAAATCTGGGATGTTACATTTGGTATCAGAGCAAAGGTTGAACTTTAGCTCAGGAGTATAACACGTTAAGTAACTCATTAGAGATAGAGTGAAGTAAACTCTAGAATGAGTATATCCCTAAGATATCCGTTTAAACGTCTCAGTAAATTCTCTTACTATCCACTGATAGTAGATATGAATACAAGAAGAGGACGAGATAGGGGACAGGGAAATACGACTATAAATGGTCAATACCCTACAATAGTGGAAACAACTTTCTTATCAATCTCTTTTGATTCGATTCCAGATTCTTTTCATTTCTTTGTACCAGCAACAAGAAGAAGTTTCGGTGTGATGATGGCTCAACGAATCGGTGTAGAAAATCCTTACTTCGTATTTCATCGGGTTCTTATCAGCTTTTTGATTTAAACCTTAATGAATTTGAAATTGGAAATTTTAAATTGAATTAAATTGATTAATAGAATATGAGGATAAAATTGAATTGAATCGATAAAACGATTTCGTTTAAAACCAAATTTGAAATTTTATTGTAATTTCTTTTGAATACCAAAGTCCGAAGAGGGACAAATTGGTATGTGTTCTGAGATATTCCGACTTGGATTTGGAATCCATATCTTGTGTTTGAGGAATTATAGGAGATCGAATCTGTCTATCTCTGTGTTGTTTTCGTGTCTGCGAATTTCGAGGACGAAATTCTTTTAAGGGGGGAAGTTTGTAACGACCCTAGATTCTAATTTAATTTAAATTGATAATTAATTGAATTTTTGAATTAAAATTGTATAATTTATTATAAATAAAAGCGAGTTTCCCCGATTCAAATAGAATTTATATTTAGTCATATGAATTTTAAAGATTTGTATATATGTGAATATATATGTATTTGAGCATATATAAGCAAATTCGAAATAATATATATGTATATGTTGTATTTGAAAATATAATCTTAAATAAATGGGTTAAAGACTAATTATAATAATAATAATAATAATTTAAAATTTAAACTAGAAATACAAGACAATAAATGTTAAGTTAAAAAAATAAATAAAATAGATATACATGGTTAAAATTCAAACGATATGTTAATTTTAGAACTTCCTTTATACTATAAAGTAACAAGATAAAACAAATATAACTACCTATATACAAACAAATACAATATAAAGTAATAAAGGCAAAATAAAAAGAAAATAAAATACAAACACTAGTAATAAAACAAACATATACATTCAAAAGAAATACAAATATATATATACAACACACATATACATCAAGGACAACATACATATATATCAAACAGCAAAACTACAAAATAATACATATACTTTAGGCAAGCAAGTTTAGAAGTCATTTCAGCAAACAAAGGAAGAATATAAATACAAAGCAAAACTGTACCTACATAAACAAATAGTATAAGCTTGTAAACAAAATAGGACATTGCATTTATTACCCCATCTCCTCAGTACAAAATATAATCCTCTCAGCCGAGATCTTGTATATGAAACAAGTAAACATAGACAAATATATTCAAGTAGGCAAGGCTTGCAAAGGAAGACAAAGCAAGGTACAAAAATAAAATAAAGTAAGTAGTACAAGGCAAATAAATGTAGCATTGTATCAGCCGAAATGAAGCAGGAAAATAAGTATGTGTATTGTACAACATCAATTAAATGAAGCCATCACAACACTTCATATCAGCTTAAACAAATATCACCTCCCTGTATACTTCTTTTATATATCTTCTTCATCATAGTTTGAAATTCTGAAGCATACCATTTAGAAAGAAAGAAAAAAAATGTTTCAAACCTGGAAGCTTTAAACAATTCAAAGCAGAATAAATCAATTCAAATCTGGAAGTTCAACTTCAAAAGCAACTCAAACAAACCTGAAGCCTTAGAGATCCAATATTTCAAACTAAAACTCAAAACAACAAAGCAACCTGGAAACATCAAAGTTTAAAGAAGAAAAAAGTGTACAGACTCAAAAACATCACTCTCTGTTCTTCCTGTACAACCAACAGGTGAGCAACCCTTTGACCTTGTTGTTTATTGCTTGAAGTGTTTTCTTTCAGTTTCAACCTTGTATATACATATATACATACAAATGACTATGCTACACATTCCTTTTCTTCTCTGTTTTGATTACAGGGTGGGAAATTAAACAAGAAATCTAATACCACTTCATGTAATTATCATTAGGCCTAGAATTTAAAATAAACAAGTTGTTTATACTTGATTTAGGATCTGAAAATGGTTTCCAGTAGAAATTAGTGTTTTGTAGCATCTGAAAATTTTATACTCTTACAGGGAAACTTAACAATATGATAAATCTGAATGTCATGGGACATAAATTCAAATGCATAGCTTGAATCCTAACTGTAAGATAAGATTTTTAAAAACAAGAATGGGAATTTTAGTGATGTATGCTTTGAGCAGTTCATAAATTTATAGGATAGGCTTTTTGATCAAATCCTAGTAATCAAATAAATTTTGGATGTTGTAATTTCGTGTGAAGCTAGTTTAGAACTGAAAGATGTTAGGAAAAATGTTGAAAAATTTATCTATTGCAAGAATTTTGGGGACAAGATCAAGATAGGGTTTAAGGACCCATTTTCGTTCATGCTAGAAACCTCGGTACTGCACCATCCACAAGAGATCGGACTTCACGTGGGTGGGCAAAGTCGAAGCGTAGTACATGTGCGAGGCTTCGGGCCAAAGTTGGTGGCCGATAACGACCAGAGGTGGTGGCGCGAGGCAGTTATTGGGTGGCGTTCCTGATGATGGTTGGGTCGTAATGCTTGATTCGCGATTTTGAAACAAAAATTTAGATCTGGGCGTTCGCTACGTTTTGGGGAATGGACGGTGACTCACTGGTGGCCGCAGCACCGACCAGAAATGGCGAAGTTGAACATGCACGTGTACGTGCTCGTTTGGGTGTCAGTGGTGAAATTTGGGAAGGTCCAGGGGAGAACTCGAAGACGGCTTCGGGAAGATGAGTTACAGGCTCGAGTTTTCACTTAAACAAAATTTTAAGTCGTAAGGGTGGCTCGGGTTGATTTTGATAAAACTCGAAGTAGGTTTCGAGTAAGTCTCGGGGTGAACCCGAAGTAGGTTTTTGAAATGCAGATTTAAAAAAAAAATTAAGCAAAGTTTTGAAATATGTAATTAAGATGTTAATAAAGATAATGTTTTATCTTAAGGAAAATTAAGGTTTTGATAAATTAAAGAATGATTAATTACTGTAATTAATTTAAGGTTAAATTGTGAATTAATTAATTACTAAATGAAAATGACTAAAAAGAATAATTACTTAATGGAAGTAATTAAAAGGATTAATTAATTAAAGATTTAATTTATGTGATTGAATAAATTAATATGATTAATTAAAAATTTATTTAATAAATTAAAGGTGAATTAATTAATGATTAAAGGTGAATAAATCTATGATGAAATTATAATTACTTAATGAAATTAAGAGTTAGTTAATTATGAAATTAACTTAAGGTTAATTTAATTATGTGATTAATTAAAGGACAATTAATTAATTAATTAAGGGTAATTAATTAAGATGGATAATTAAGAATTAATTAATTAATTTCATAAATTAATTTCATAAATTAATATCAAATGATTTGTGATTAATCAGGATTGGGTAATGAATTCATAAGTAATTAATTTGAAATTTAATTGGTTTAATTAGGAATTGAACAATTAATTAACCCTACTTATAAATGATTTTTGAATGCTTGGATTGCTTATGAATGCTTGGATTGATTGTTATCCCTGATCGGTAATATCCTATGATGTGAAATTGTTTTGAATTGAGCTGTGTGTGTAGTTTATTTATCTGTGACATTTATATATGATGCTTTGTGATATACCCTGATTTATGTTGTGATCTGTAATTTACTTATCTGTGATATATATCTGTGATCTGTGAATAAAGATGAGCGTTATAGTTTATATCGCTTATCAACTATATTTCTGTATCCTAATCTGTGATGATTGTATGATGTTGCACTATTGTGTGTGAAAACCCTGGACTACACCTTTACACACATAAATATGGATTTCACGTGGAAATCGGTTAAGTCACAGATGATTTAAATTTGATGTTTTTGAAATTGAAATTTTAATTTCAATTGATTTTGAAATTGGAAATTCGTGTTTAAAGTGAGAAGCTTTTGAAATGGAATTTCAAAGATAAAAGTTATTTTGAATAACTTAATCGAATTTTGAAAATTTAAATAACTAGATTTAAATTTGAATTTAAGTTTGAAATTGAATCCTATGATTCGAAACTAGGGATTTAAGATGCTGTACAAGTTATATGAATTTAAACCATTTTAAAAGTAAAATTTTGGGAATTTGAATTTAACCCAAGGATTTCAACTCGTATGAATGAATCAGATTTTCTAAAATGGAACTGTTTGTTTTCAAATGATAAAAGCTTTCATATAAGAAATGAAATTCCAATTTAGTTAAAGGAATTTCAAGTTTGAATTAAAATGATGTTTTTCCAAGTTATGAATGAATTGTTTTTGAAAGCTATGAATTGAATCTGTTTATTTTTAACAGATTTAAAATGATGATTTGTTTAAAACCCTTCGAAATGAAATTGTTTTGAAAGCTATGAGTTAAATCTTTGATTTAAAGATTTAACGAGTTAATCCAAGTAAAATGGAAATTGTTTTGAAATATATGAATGAATCTTTGTGAATGGGGTTAACTTTGTGATTTTTAAATATTTCGCTCACTATTCGGGTTAGCCGGGAAAGGACCTTTGGGTCGTATAACCCATTCCAAATAATGATATGACGTATATGGATAGCATTTGATGACCGATGTTGAAGACCGAATATTTTTGAAAACGGAAGGATTACCGTCGAGTTACTCTACATCGGCTGATCTCCGGTATAGAGGTTTTATCACCCTTAGTGATGGGAAGTCCGGACGTGATTAGAAAATTATCCGGATTTGCAAGGGCTTCGTAAGAAGTGCCTTCGGTTCTGTTTGATCCCGGAACAGACTTGTATGGTTACATGTCTGACATTACACTTTGAGATATAAAGCCGATTTCTTTCAAATACATTTCAG
Organism: Allium fistulosum; assembly: GCA_030737815.1. Taxonomy (NCBI): domain Eukaryota; kingdom Viridiplantae; phylum Streptophyta; class Magnoliopsida; order Asparagales; family Amaryllidaceae; genus Allium; species Allium fistulosum. The sequence continues at coordinate 204,479,150 of CM060903.1, forward strand.
TTTGGTGGCGAAGAATTTATTCTCTTAGCTTAACACCCTTCTCTGAGACGTACGAGCTCAGAGGTTATGTAATTGAAGGTTATCAGCGTTATATTCCCAATTTGGTAATGTGGCATGCTGAGTGTTGCTGTGTGATGATCATTGTTTGATCATTTGTGATATGATCATTTGTTTGATCATTTATCTTTGTGATCATTTCTTTGATCATCTGTTGACCCAAAGCATGGCTTTGTGACAAAGCGTAGCTTTGTGGACGAGACTTCGTCGAACCTCACAACCCGAAAATGGTCGAAACAGGGATGATGCGGCAAGGTTTCAGGGGTAGCTTCCTTAGGGTATGACCATTCCTTCTGGAAAAGGGTAGTATCATGGTATGGAGCCCAGATACTTACTCATGTGAACACACTTTATTTATGATGTGTGATGTTGGTGTAGAGGTACCTCGTTTAAAGGTCCCAGAGGACCGGGGGTGGCATATCTGAGGTTTTGTATATTCCCTGGGAAGGGGGGTAGCCGGCCTTGTTTGGCAGAGAGCAGTTTGTCTCTCGGAGCGTCCAGCCAGAGGCGTTCTTTCGTGGAATAGGAAGTTCCTTAGCCTGACCATTTGTTGGAAATCCTAACAAAACAATACGAGCCGTGTACGGTATTAGTTGTAGAACCTGCCATTTACTTATGGTGGTCACCACTGTTTAGATGGTAGCTATAGTAGGCATAGTTCGGAATGTCTATGTTGGCTAAGATTTATATTCTACTTTCGAAATGTTTTCTACACTATGCACTAATAATAATATCAAAAATGATTTGATTTTGCATAGTAAGCATATTTGACTATCATAAGGAGAAATCTCCTCCAATTCTGCGTTTGCATTGTGTGTGTGGCGGGAGGCCTTATGGTAGTTTCATTTTCTAAAAGCATTGCGAATTGACTTTAAAATTCTCTTGCTATTTGTTTTAAAGATAAACTGTTTTTGTTGCTTACACCAGTCCCATGACTGATCCGGAGTTTATTGTTTTTTCCTAAAATCTGGATGCTCAAAATTTTCTACACGAGCAGTCTAGAGTTGGGATTTTCAGATAGTCAGAATTAGTAGATTTTCTGGAGCTAGTTCAGTCTTTGGATATGGACTGCACTTGCTTATCTTTTAGCATCGTTTTTGGGAGTTCGAGCTATTTCTGGATTGGCGCTTTGAAGATGGAGATTATCCGCTGCTGATGTTATCGTTTTCTTTTCCGCTGCTATTTCTTGTATCATATCTCTGATGTATATAGATATTCATTGTATCATCATTGTATCTGGATATTGTATCAGATGTTGTATATCTATATTCTTTTTCTTTTCTGCTGTGTTGTTTACTTAATGTTGTTATAAGCTCCGGCGACTCGGATTTGAATGATCGAATCTACGGCATTCGAGTACGATGTAAAGTATGGATGTCGATTTTCGAACGCGAAAATATGGGACGTTACAGGTCTCTTTAGTATCTAATGGGAATTTGAGACAAGTATCAGTTATAGATATCTGTATTTCGATTTTGGGTATGGAGATGCTATGTTAGTAGCATAGATATATCATTGTATTTGACTTGCATTTCAGATGCTTCGATGGAGATTGAGAGATCTATGGCACCATTGCATATAAAGCATAGTACTACACCTACACCCATTTTTCATATTCAGTAGCTTGGCTTATTATAGTATGTACTGTTTTAATAAGAGAACCACTATTATGGATCACCTTGACTTGTTGGTGTATGGATAAAGTAGGGTGAAATATGATTAATATTACCATTGATCCTTGCTCACGTTTATTAGATGTATATAGGTTGCATGTTTATACTATACTTAAAGATAGTTCCCCTCACACCATGCTTTATGTATGACCCATTTTTCTTTGTATGATTATGTTATGATAACCCTCAGGTACTTGATTAAGTAGTTTGAGAGTCAGGTGCTTTTGAGGGCAGACTTAGATAGCTAGAGCATTCTGGAGGCGTGAAGTTGATATATTAGATATGTATACTTGTTGGTGCTGTGGTACATGGTAGACATGCTATTTTGTATATGAGACTTATGATATAGATGCTATATTCAGAACTCCATAAATGGATTTAATGTATTTTGATGTTTTGTATTGCTATTATTTATCAGCTGCTTCAGCTAGTTTAGTCTCTTATATATTTTTTATCCTATTCTGTCCATGTATATTCGGTATATTATATGTTATCTTCCCGTTGTAAGATTTTATTGATTTTCCTTAGTAAGGTGTTTTATCTTAATATTTAACCCAATGGACTACCTTTTGAGGTATTCAGGAGTCAGAAATTGTCATTCGACGTTGATTCAAGATATTATGAATGGTGGGTCATTGTAGTTAGTACCAGAACTTAGGCTCAACACTCAATACCAAGTAGACTAGGTTGTTTAAAGTAACATAGTTGTTAAAGATACATTGAGTGAGTGTACTTGTATTTTTCTACTATATAATATTACATACCCCACTTGTATCCTGATATTGATTTATTCAATCGCTAGTACCTAAAGTATATTTGTTTAAGGTTATCTATATAAGCTGATAGCATGCATGAGCAACTACGAATCATGCAATCTGAGATGCATTATTGGTTCAGAGACTATCTGGATACCGCATGGGATGTTTAGCCATCCGCAAACATTCTAGCAGCTGTGGTAGGTATTGGAGGTGGTGTAGCCCTTAGGGCATAAAAGTATACGAGGATGATGAGTTGGCCATGACTTAGATTGATTCTAGACGTCGCTTTGAGTCCAGGTTTACTTCTAAGATCGAAAGGGACATTTCATCCATTTTCATACGAGGTTCAATCTCAATTTAATTCGCATCTTCTACCTAAGGGTCCAATCGAGATATGGTCTTCATTGTTGTACTCATAGTGAGATTATCTACATCTTAGTAGAGGTTTAGGCTGGATCCGGACGCTTGAGAAATTACGATTCAGGTGAGTGAAATTATAACTTTAAATTTATATTTCAGTATAAATCCCGTAATTATATGTATTGAAAAATATTACTAAGAAGTAGAAGAATAATATATATAAGTAATTATTAATAGAGTTAGGGGTATGCCCTAGGGTCAATTATGTAATTAGTTACATATATCTAACCCGTTGACCAATCTTGTTCAAAATAAAAGTGTTTTCTTTCTATTATATACTTGATATAATGTGTTATATTAATTAATTAATTTAATTAAATTAAAAGTATATTATTAGAAAATCATAAATGGTATGTTTTGTGACAGTAGTTACAAGGTGTTGTAACTGTGAGTAATTTATCACAATGAAAACAAATATACCATTTTAAATGTTCCTAGTCAAGATGCATCGAGACTGGATACTGGTGTATCCGTTGAGACTAGAGTATGTAATGCTCTCTAAATGTTGGGCAGTGTATTACTCATGACTACTGGAGGCACTAAGGAGTTACGTCTGATAGTTATTGGATAATTATGGAACAACTCACTCGGTAGCTTTATGTTGGTTAATATAACTAAGGTCAAATAGGAAAAAATCGATGTGATTGATTTATACAGTTCTCTCGACTTGAGAATACTATGGATCTTCAATATAAAAGCTCCATTTGATTATAGTCAAATCATGGCATGGCATCCATCGAGTGACGATAGTGGGATCATTGAAAGTATTGTAATTGAAGTACTGTTCAAGAGAGGATTCGTCTTTATATGGGTTAGTATCATGGTCAACTCAAGTCAACTCAAAGTCAAAGTCTCTGGCCAGAGCATATCGGTTAATAATAATTATTATTATTGAACCAAGGACTTTGTGTTTGGACTATGGAGTTGAATATGGATGATATTGGAATTTTGACCATTACCAAGTTCCATAAGTCCAAAGTAATACAATTTTGACGATGAGAATTGGTGTAAACAAATGTCACAATTGGGTACGCTTAATAAAGGGAAATTAGATTTTACTGAAAGTAAGTAAGCAATAAATTCGGCCAAAATGTCACACCATCTACTAAGTGATGTGTGTACATTAATATTCGAATAGTTCGATGTTAATCACAGATCAAATTTACACCTGACGATTCACGCAACTGAAATGATGAATTCTCTTTAGACCAAATGATTTAATTATCTTATAATTGTTATAAATTAATTAAATTAATTAATATTTATGAAATATTAATTATAAAATTTTGAATTTGATTTGAGGAATAAATATTATTATATATATTTATAATAATTATAAATATATCGATTGATATGCGATATCAACAAGCAATTATATTATATTTAATTGATAATGTTTATTTGGGCTTAAATGGGCTATTACCCATGATATTATGGTATAATTCGACAATAACATAGACTATAGGGAGCAGCTAATAGGCTAGTGGTATATTTGAGATGGATGGCTTAGATCTAGTGAGACTAAGTATGAGATGTGATCCGTAGTTGTCTTTGTTTAATCCATAATATAAAGGCCACTAACCGTAATTGTTTTAGACTTTTTTAGGTTACCTCTCTTCTCCCATTGCTAGCTGAATTCTCCATCTAGAAGCTCCAACAAATTCAACTAAAATCAATTCAAAAGGCGATAGCTATTAGATAACTAAAGGTCTATGGTTCAAGGATTAACAATCTACCGAATTGAGAAGATTTCAAAAAAGGGAGAATTCAACGTTACAACAAGTGCTCTGAGGCAATAGTATTAGGTATGTAATTACAACACTATATGATTGTTGAATAATATTACATTATTCATACATACATACATACATACATACATATATATATATATATCATTATTATATTGCTAGTTTGGTGAGATTCTTATATGTATCATCAACGTTGTCACATATTAGATTGGTTATGTGTATGTTTTAATTTATTAAAAAACACATTTTTTATATAGATTTAATGTGCAAGGCCAAATAAAGTTTATTTTAATTATTATCATTTTATTAGTGTGTGTGTGTGTGTGTGTATGTAAGTATTAATATACTACCTAGTTTTAATTATATAACTTGTATTTAATTATATCATCATATCATACTAATAATTAACCCTATATTAATAAATTCATATCTAAATAGATTATATTTTTCGATGGTTGCAAATTAATGTTTAATATTTGTTTACTTTTATTTAATATTATTTAATCAATATACCAATTAAATAAATCATATAAAATAAAATATGCTTCAAAAATTAAATTTTAAAATTTTTTCACCATCATATAAAATCTTGGCCAAAAAATTAGAATTGAACAATATTTTATATCTTTAAAAAATCAATTTAATAAATGGCTGAAATCAATTAATTAACCAAAAGTATTTTGACTTAGAAAATTCTAGAAATTTTTTTATAACTTTAAAATATCATGCTTAATTTTATAAAACCTTAAAATTCGAATAACATAACAGGAAAATATTTTTTTATTTTATTTTATTGTATTTCAAATAATTAATTAATATACATACATACATACATACATATATATATATATATTAATGCAATAAATTATAAATAAATTTTTTTGGGCTATGCGTTAGATCTATAAAGGTTTAAAAATATTTTTTTAAATACATAATTAATATATACATATATACACACACACACACACATACATATACATATTTAGATATTATAAATATACTTATATATATATATTTAAATACAATAATAATAAATTTGTTGTTGTAATTCATACATACATATATATGTGTGTGTATGTGTAAAATGATTTTAATTTTTTTATATTATGCATATACATACATACATATATATATATATATTTCTTTATTTAATATTTAATGCAATGGTATATACATAAATACACACACACATATGTATGTATATACATAGTTTTTAATATTTATATAAATATCAAGTTTACATATACGTATATTTGGACAACATTTTATACATATAGGATAAGCTAACATGCCCATTGTGATGTAAATTCCGACATTTATATATGGGTATATTATATCTTGCACGGATTATTATGTTACACATTCACTTACATACATATATGTATATGATACATATGTGTACTATTATATTTAATTGAATATAAACTAAGCAAAATTCTATCTATAATTTTTAAATTTAAATAAAATAAAAGATTTTATTTAAATTAAATATAGAAATGTTCTAATTAAATTAGACTTCATAGGCCCAATAAAGATCCAACAGAGTAAAAATTTAAAATTAACTCATAACTTCCGCTGTGGGCTGCCCCAGTTCCAACAATTATTTCCCTAATTTATTGGATTGGTTTGAGTGGATATTTGGGATAATTGATTTAGATCCCTTATATATAGATATTGTGTTCTGTTCATATTGAATGCAATTAGATGAAGTTGATATTAGTTTATAACATGGTTATAAATTAATTAGAACTCTACTTTGTAGTTGTATTAATGATATAAATATTATTATATATATATTATTATTACTAATCAAAATTATAAGTATGACCTTTAAAATAAGCTGTAAGGCTAAAATAATGATTTAGACAGGTTAAACTTGTATGAAAAATATGAAGTTTACCTGGCCTTATTATTGATTTATCATAGTGTAAATTAATAATTAACTAACTAATGAATTTCTATAAAGGTGATTTGAGAAATTAGAAATTCTAAAGAAGTATTGTATTATTTAATATGGTTTGATTAAGGTTATAAAATCTCGAACATTGTAATAATGTGATTTATTAACTTTACACCGTAAGAAATGGTTTGAGATATGTGTGTGTGTATACACACACACAAAGATATATATATTGAAATTATATACATGAGCTACATAATATTTTGAGCCTTATTGATAGCTTAACTTGATTTAAATAAAGGAATTAGTGAAAATAAGTTATAGTGCGATTGATAAGAAAGTGCATTATTTAATAAAATAAGTATGAGACTTCAATAAAATAATACGAAGAAGATATAGCTATTAGATTGGTGACTTAAGTAAGGTGCATTTTTGTTGAACTATTTATATGATTCTTTGTATGAATTGTTATTGATATTAAGATGATAGATTTGTTACTTCAGTTGTGTATTGCCTTTGTGTATGTAAATGTGCATAATATATGTTTATTAGTTCCATATAGTTGGACTAGTTATACACACACATACACCAGCATATAGTTTATGCAACTTATATATGTTTATATGTATAAATATAGTTCTAGTATGTTCGACTTGGGGCTAATGAGAGATCCACGAAATATTTTATATATATATATATATATATATATATATCTGTGTGTGTGTGTGTATGTATATGCGATTTAAAGGATTTATATAGAGTTTCGGTATGTTCGACTTGGGGCTATCAATTGGTGCATGAAATTCAATTGTACCATTGAGGCGCACAACCTGCAGATGTCTTCTCGAAGTAGAGACGGAGAGAGACTGGGATGCATGTCTAGAGGAGGTTATATACTAATCTGTAGTATGATTGGATGCTAGGACAGGAACTACAGGCCAACTTCTTTTGAGGTGTTGGTTTTCAAGGGAGTCCACAATGTAGTTGTGGCTCTCGATAGCCTGCTTTGGTGGCTAATGGCAATTCAGCACGATTTAACACTACGTAATTTAAGCATATGTAAAGTTCGATATGCCCAACTTGGGGTTATAGAATAGTGGATGAAATATATTATACAGATGTATAAATATGTGGTTTAATAGATGTACGGTTTAGACGATTTATATATTGGTTTGGTATGCCTGACTTAGGGCAACCGGGTAGTGCGAGAGTACTTCAAGAACGAATCATGATCCACATGGGGATGATAATACTATGGTGTTGTGTACCCGTGTGAGAGTGGTGTACGTGGGGTTTAGCGTTTACATGTCCCAATATAACGGTATAGACAAACGGAAGGAAAGGACGCTGGTGAGGGAATCTGTTGTACCATTGAGGCGCATGACATGCAGACCTGATCTCAGAGCATGGGTGGAGAGAGATTGGAATGCTAGTCTAAAGTAGGCCATATACTATCTGTAGTACGATTACGTGCCACGACGGGACCAACAAGCCAACTTCTTTTAAGGTGTTGATTTCAGGGTATCCCACAAGTTAGTTGTAGCCCTTGATAGGTCTCCTTGATAGCTAATGGAAGTTCAAGACAGGTATCAGTTATAGTATCTATATTTTGATTTTTGGTATGGTGATGTTATGTTAGTAGCATAGTTATAATGTTATATTTGACTTGCATTTCAGATGCTTTGATACGGTTTGAGAGATCTATGGCACCGTTACGTATGAAGTGTAGTATAATCCCTACATTCATTTTTCATATTCAATAGAATGGCTTGTTATAGTATGTACTATTTTAATAAGAGAACCACTATTATATATCATCTTTACCTGTTGGTGTATAGATAAAGTAGGGAGAAGTATGATTAGTATTACCCATTGATCCTTGCTCATCTTATTAGATGTATATAGGTTGCCTGTGTACAATACTTGAAGGTAGTTCCCCTCAAACCAGGCTTTATATCTGACCTATTTTTTGTCTTTGTTTGCTTATGTCATGACAACTCTCGGGTACTGGATTGAGTAATTTAGGAGTTTGGTGCTTTTGGGAGCAGGCTTATAGGACAGTTGGAGCATTCTGGAGGCGTGAAGTCGATATATTAGATACGAGTATATATGCACGCTCAGGTGGGCCTGCATTTAATCATAATGTCCATGCATTTATGGTTACACCTATGGAAGTATATTTGACAATACCATTGCTAGCATAAAATGAACCTGAAACAACAACTGAGAAGACCGAGACAACTAAAAAACATCCATAGAGCCAATAACTTAAAAGCTTTTATAGTTTCTTTTGTTTTGACTTATTTTACAGTACTGGAAATTGAAATAATACTTGTACTTTTACATGCATATACTCGTTTAGCTAATGTAGGCCGTGAGCAAAAATGTATCTGAATACATCATCTTTTTATAATTCTATTAACAGTGAGAGTTTAATGACATGATTCCATCGTGGCTTTTTGAAATTTCAAATTTGTAAGGTGGTTCTGATATATGACCATGTTTATATTTTGAAATTTAAAAGGTGGCTTCCAATAAACTATTATTGTGGCCAATTTGGATGCATCACTTAAACTTAAAGATCCCATCGGAGTCGTTGGCAGTTTTTATGACTGCCAATGTCTATGTAAGGTCCAAGTTGTCACTCCTTAAACAATGAAACTGTTCATGACTTAATTTGACATTGTTTCCATCGGGTATTTTAGCATTCTTTGACTATGTAAATCAATAATACTGCTTTTGTTTTGTGCTAAGTTATTAATCATTATATCGTTTACCTTTTTTGCGGGCTTTGGGTTCATTATCTTGCATTTTTATAATTTCATTTTCAACGTGCGTTCTTGATTACTAAATATAATTCATAATATGGAGGTATACTCCCCTTTAGTTTAACAGCGTGAATTAACTGCTGAGATCTACGATTATGGACCATCTGTGTTCTTTATCTTTGAATCTTCACCGTTCTTTATCTTTTATGTTGGTCCTAGTCAGCATGATCAAATGCTTTTTCTTATATAGATATAGATTGTTTTAATTAGTCCCACATCCTCTAAAATATATTAGTTTTGTTGTATATAAGCTAAGAGATGGAAAAAGGAAGACATCTAATTAATTGAGTTGAAATGTTGCCTTGAACTTTAATAATATGGTCAAGGGAAAGGCGACACTCAGATTGACATTTCGGTTTAAAAAAATTTGGCTACTACAGACGACTAAAATTTATAGCACAATTAAGCATCCAATAACATTTCATTTACAGAGATGTAAAGGGTATTTTAGGAAATTCAAAAAGACACGGTTGAATTCTACTCATGGAATTCTCATTATTAATAGTAGAGATGTGTACTTGTTGGTGATGTAGTACATGTCCAATACACTATTTTGCATATGAGACGTGTGATATCATATACTATATTCAGAACTCCATATGAATGGAGTCGATGTATTTTGACTTTTTGTATTGGTGTTTATTTATCAATTGCTTTCGCTAGTGCATCTCTTGTATATTGTTTATCCTATTTTGTTCATGTATATTCAATATATTATATGTTATCTTCCAATTGTGAGATTATATTGACGTGCCTTGGTATGGTGTTTTGTTTTAATTTTTACCCTGATAAACTGTTTTTCGTGGTATTCAAAAGCCAGATGTTGTCATTCGACGTTGATTTTGGGTATCACGAAGGATGGGTTGTTATAGATGTGATGTGATGACATATTAGGTTTAGTTATGTATTGCTTTAGTCATAAATATTTTATTCCATGCATACCACACACTATATCAACTATCTCGGTCGGGTCTGAGTAGCCCTCAAACCTTAGTATCTTTACAATTTGTGTCACAAATTCATAAGCAAATTGTTGGAATTTTAATGATTTAAAGTTCATGATTTGAGTGGAAGAAATATTACATGTTTATATTGGTTTTGCAACATAACTAACATAGGATCTTATTTTAAAATCCGTACATATAATTAAATCAAAATTTTATCTAGAAAATAAAAAATATGAAGTTCCTTCAATCATGGTTGTTCTTCAAGGATCTTCCAACCAGAAAAGGCTCTAACTATCCAAAAATGATGTGCTTAAGTGTAGCGTCATGAGGAATATAGACGTAGTAAGGGATCAATCTGACTTATGTCCTATGCTAAGATGATTAATGTAAAATAATATCATACATATTTCCTAGAGAAAAAACAAAATACCATTTACAAATTTTATGCATCACATTCAAATTATAGTATAGTTGAAATAAATTTAGTTGTTAAGGGTTATGGAAGGAACTATAAACTAGTAGCCAGGAAGCAAAATATTTCCATTTTATTTTTTGTCAACGTTTACTCAAAAACAGTATTATTTTTAATAGATTGAAAATCTCATTTGACAAAAGCATAATCTTTAATAAAACTTGAAAACTCATTTAACAAAATATATTTTTCATAAGCCGTCAAAATTCATCTAGAAAAGGTAAATCGTTTATAGACTGGTAAAACTCATTCAAAGGTAAATCTTTTATGGACCATCAAAACTCATTTGACCACAGTAAATCTTTTATAAATCGTCAAAACTCATTAGACAAATGTTAATATTTTATAACTCAAAAACATAACCGAATCTGTAATCCTTGTAATAATCAATTTCGAAGGTGTAGTTCGAAGCCAATTAGAGAATCAAGGAAAAGTTAAAGAATGTGAAGAGAAGAAAAATGAAGAAAATTGTAATTACAAAACCCGATTGTCCCATCTTTATCGATCGGTACTGGACCGAGTACTATCGACTTGAAAGGTTGGGTCGATAAGTTTCAATATATTTAATATTTTAGCTCAAAAACTTACTCTGCATCTATATGGATCGGTGATAAACCAACTATAATTGATCTATTAAATTGAATCATTAAATTTTTGTACTTCAAATTATATCGAGACAACTATTTCAGTCCAGCACCATTATCCCAATGGTTAGACACTCCAGTTTTGGTCTTTGAAGTCATAGGTTCGAATCTTGTATAGCGTGATTTGAACCACTAGGCAAATGTTGACTTAGTGTGTTTTATACTACCTAAGACCTATAGTACAACCATGTGCTACCACCTAAATACCTAATTTTAAAAAATGACAATTATTTCAAGTAATGTGGTTGGATCAGTACCGACCCAACACGACCAAACCAAAATTGCTATAGTACGTACAATCAAACTGAAATCTATTATTATATCTAAACAAGTGAAAATGGAGATATTTTGGCATATGATGATATTTATGGGATATTTTTGATAGGTCTGGAATATTTAGGATAGAGCACTCACTTATAATACCCCAAGACCTCTATGGGTTTGGGAGATCGACGCTTTGAGAAGTAAAGGCTCTACTGAACCAAAAAGTTGACGAAACCCATTGCATTTCAATTTTTAATCACCATGATCATAAATAAAGTATAAAAAAACATAAATAAAGTATCAAATTGGATGTAGGCTACTGATTTGTCAAACTAGTAAAAAAATTTGGTGTGTGTTCTCTCTTTATATTACTATTTTTCTGTTTATGATTGAAATTTTCTTTAATATCATTGTTTATTTTCTTTTTTCTATTTGAATCTAGCAATTTATTTTATTAAAATCCATAATTGTTGATTGAAATCCAAAGTAAATGTTTTTTCTCAAATCTCTATAGGGTGTTTGTCCGAAAATAGTGCAAAAGGTAGGCTCATTACTAGAACCTTTCTTCTTTTATTATGAGTTTCCTTAGGAAGAGGAGTGAAGAAAACCCCTTTATCTTTTCTCTTTTCTTTATTAAGGTTACTCTATCCTTGTTATTAGACAATGCCATTTAAGTTACACCAATCTTTATATTTTACACTTTATATTATAAATTCATTTTATTTAATTTTTCTCCCCTACTTACGAACGCTAGAGCCTTAGTTTATAGTTTTAAAGTGACAACTATACATTTTGATATATATTATACAAGTTGATTATTTCAAGGAAATAAAAATATAAAGATTAAGGCAAACAACTACAGATTATGAGTATACCACGCAAATAACTATAGCTAATGAGCTCAATGGATGAAGACCATATTTTTGATGAGCCATTCTATAAGAGTCTAGAAAATATTATAAAATATCCTTTAATGATACACACACATGTGAGAAATGCGGATTAAGGATCTTAAGGCTAGAATTAACACTAGAGGGGGGTGAATAGTGTTTTAAGAAATTTGTTAATCTTTTTGAGTTTATCTTAATTTGTTAACAATGTATACACTAATCAGACACAGATATGAACACATAATCAAACACAGATGCAAATATAAAATAAAAGCAGTAAAGGAAAGAACACACCTGATTTTATACTGGTTCGGAGTTACCCTACATCCAGTCCCGCAACACAAGTATGGATTTCCTTTCAAAAACAATTCTTACAAATACAACCCTCGGTTTTAAGGCTATGAGGTACACCCTCCAGAATCACAATCCTCTGGGTAGAGATACTTGATTTCCGGGGAAACAAGTTCACCCAATTGATTTCCAGGGCTACAATCACACCGTTTTCCTTTTGATTGATTTCCAAGGCTACAATCACACCTTTTCTCGCTAATATATTACAAAGAAGTCTATAACTCTAAATAGCACTGAGAACCTTATAGAGATAGTGATGGAGAATCACACTAGAAGTAATCGAGTATGATTCGATGTTGATTTCGGCAGAGTAATGGTATGATTTTGTATTAAGAAACGTGGAAGAAGAAGAGAAGTGAAAAACCAGAAAATATGTATATAAGTTCGTTGAAACTGACCCCTATTTATAGAAGAACAACAGCCATGACCATTCATGAAGAGTTATGGCGAATAGACACTTCTTTTGAAATTTGAATTTTGAATTAAACTGTCACCATGTCGACATGGTGCCTATGGGCATGTCGACATCCCTCAGCCAAATTTGATGTTCTGAATTTTTATAAAAATAATATTTATCTTATATAAAAACTATTTAAAACTTTATAAATATACTTGAATATAGTTGAAATTCATAAGTAAATATAAAGAACAATATATATATATATATATATATATATTATTTTAACTATAATTTAAATCAAAGTATAAATAATTTAAAAGTTAAATATATTATTTGAAAAGATAGTTTAAAATCAGGAGAAATTTTGACTCTGAAAATAAAGATGTTTTGAGGCTAAAATTATTTTAAAAATGGAATCGAGGGTTTTGAATCTTTTTAAAAGGAAAGTTTTGAAATCATTTCGAAAACAAGATAATTTTGAATAATCATTTGAATTAAGATTAGTGGATACAAAACAATGTCCCACTAGATTTTCGTAGGTTCCATCCTACTTAGGGTTCCATCCCTTTAACGGGCTCGAAGTGGATTCCATTCCACGAATAAATTGGATATTAAGATGCCAGTGCTTTTCTACGAGTTTTAACAAATATTCCTAATAAAACAAACTTAACCTTGAAATCTTGATCTCTTGATAATCTTGATACTCATGAGTCTTCTATCTCTATATCTTGAATCTCTATACTGTTCAGTCTTCATTCTTGATACCTGCATGGTTAGATCCTGCATATACATATATATCTAAACTTGTAATGTTAGTATTTATATTTTATAATCTATTCTAAGGTTGTTGTCATCAAAACCATCATCTCATGGACTAACAATCTCCCCCTTTTTGATGATGACAACCTTTGTTTATAAAATATTACTTCTATCCTAATAACTCTAATAACTCCCCCTTAATCTATGCCTAACTATCCTATTTTATATTTCTCCCCCTTTGTCATCAACAAAAACCATATAACTCCATAATTATAATACTATATAATTCTATATAACTCCCCCTTAAACTAATACTATATAACACATGATTATAATGATAGTGTTATCATAAATAATCAACACTTAACTCTAAAAACTAGAACTTAATCCTAAATTACTAACCATCCTAACTAAGAATCTATGATAATGCTTATAATAGTTAGAAATCAAATATAAGAACATAAATTATTTATTAAGTATATTTCAACACACTCATCAAAACCAATCATGTTAGACAAGTCAAACAAATCAATCAAGTCAAACAAGTCAATCAAGTCAATCAAAACATCAAAAACTAATAATCCTATATTATAAGACAATACTACAAACTCCTCCTAAATAAAATACACTCGTTATGTATACATGTATGCAATATGTAGTTTGTAATGCAGTATGAAATGTATGACATATGCAATGTAGCATGAGATGATATGCAGAACGAAGTGCAACTTGTGATGCAATTGATTATGATATTTGATGCATTGTAATTTATGATGTAATATGCAATGAAATGTGATATGAAATAGGATGCATAATGGTATGTAATATGAAACAAAATGATAATGAAGTAAAAATAATAATAATATGCAGAATGATATGATGTTATATATACTACGGTAAGTGACATTCAGATTATAAGATAAACATGAGTGATAAGTAATATCTAATTGACAAGCATATATATATATATGTGTGTGTGTGTGTGTGTGTGTGTCTATGTATGTATACATATATCAAACTATTTATTATAAAACACTTCAACTAAACAAAGGTAAAACACACCAATTACTACAGTTAAGTTAAGGAAACTAATGAATGGGACCGAAAGAGTTGTAAAGAAATAGTTTAAAGGTAATAAATGGTATTAAAACTATAACATATTCATGAAAGGTAGTAATCACACTTAATATCAAAATCAAATTGATAAAAAATATGGACTTTAACTGCATATATGATCAAATATGGTTTTTTTTAATTAATACCCTAATTATTTAATTTATTTAAAATGATTTTTTTTATTAACTTGGTTGATTTTTTTAAGAATCCAAACTTCCATGTTAACTTACTAATTAAAAACTTTATATCAAATTATTATTGATTTAAATATTTAGAAACATGTTTAAACATCTTTTAAATTTAAAAAATATCATAACGAAATATTAAATAAAATAATAAAGATTGAAAAACTAAAATAAACATGTGTTACATTAAGGCTTCTTACATTAAAAATTTTAATTAATTAAAAAAATATTTAAACATGAAATTACTTTTTAAATATTCTAATATAAGTTAGAAAATAACTCTAAAAAGAATAGAGAAAAATACTTAGTTTAAATATCATTTTTTTATAATTTAAAATTTCAAACAGAAAAGACAGCATTTACAGAATGCTATAAAACGTTTTTGCAATAAAATATATTCAAAACATTATAAAATAGAAACTACAGCTTTTACCAAATGTCGTGTAAAGTTTCTAAAACTCTACAGTGTTTCAAAGCACAGAAATGCTATAAAAACGAATTTGCAGTACTTACAAAACATTACAGAAGAAAAGAAGCATTTTAGAAATGCTATCTAAAATTCCGGTCATGTGATGTGGTGCAATCTTATTAATTGAAAAAATATATAAATAGAGCCTTATTCTAACATTCTAAATTCATTCTACTAATTTTTAAAGATATAAAATTAGTATCTTAAAAGAAATAAAGTATGAGAAGTAAAAATAAAATTAGAAAAGTTGAAATCATGAATGAATGTATGCTTTTCTACTAAGTATAGTTGTAATAAATTAGTTGTAGATTTTATTTGAAAGAAAACACATTTTAAAAGACTTTTAAAAAATTTAGACTTGTATAACGATATTTATACTATGGTGTGTCGATATATGGACCAAAATATCAAAACTTGTAAAAGAGATAAATTTCTATACCTAACTAAATGCATAGATATATATTTCTAAACGCAACAATAAAGATGAAATAATAGTAAATCGTACCAATTTTTGCATTCCATCTTTCTAACTTTGTTGTTTCTCCATTGTTGTGAACCACACATTTATATCTTTTTCAATTTGATGACGAGATATGTTCTATTGCGACGGGCTCGTTTTTCTGATCAGCGTAGTATATTCATTTGCTGAATTTGAAGACCGTATGAGAAAGATACAAATGATTTAGTAAATTGATCAACTTGGCGCCAAAACTTTGAATTCGAATTTTGAATGAATGGACACTTCAACCACTATAAATATGCCCAACGGTCACCACTTTTCATAAAAAATTCCTCCTCTTCATCTTCTTCCCGTTTTTCTATATACTATCAAACTTCTAGAAGACATATCTCCTTCGTTTCTTAACGGAATTGGATGAAACCAGCAGCAAATCGAAGAGGAAGGCAAGGGCTACGATCTAGTAATAGTTTGGTGTCGAATTTAGACGGTATTGTGATGCAACAGGCCGAACAGTAGAAGAAATGTAGAAGATCCCGTACACAGTTTTTCAGTTTTGAATAGCCAACTTCAAACTGTCATATCTCACTCAATTTTGATCGGAATTTGATGATCCACCCATCAAAACGACCGCGAGAACAAGAACTACAATCTGAAAAGGAGTGGGAACAAAATACTCAAATCTCTGGATGCATTTTGAAGAATACCTTTGACAGTTTTGCCTTCTTTTTCTCTTTGTTCACCAAAACTTCATTTGACCATAACTTGGTCATTT
This sequence comes from Allium fistulosum, assembly GCA_030737815.1. Lineage (NCBI taxonomy): Eukaryota > Viridiplantae > Streptophyta > Magnoliopsida > Asparagales > Amaryllidaceae > Allium > Allium fistulosum. The sequence goes on from CM060903.1 coordinate 204,496,263, forward strand.
CTTGACGAATTCACACGAAACCAGTGACATTGCGAAGCAGATGGAGAGAAGTATAGTATCAAATCGAGTTGTAGATGAGAACCCAAAGTTTTGAATTGATCTGGTACCCATTTCTTTGTCGATTTCCATTATATATCCATTTGTTCTTCTTGATCGATGAATGATTATTCGGTATCTTTTAACCAACAATCATTAGACATAACTCTTCTCCTGCAAAACAAGATAACTTTTTAAAGAATCAAGTGACTTTTCAAAATAACTAAATATAATTTTAAACAACAATATCATGATGATTCTATGACATATTCATATGAATACAGATTTAATAATTTTATTAAAAAATTGCCATTTTCAAAATTTTCAAAATTCAGATTATGAATGTTTGAAAACCTCGCTTTGATACCAAATGTGAGAAACGCGGATTAAAGATCTTAAGGCTAGAATTAACACTAGAGGGGGGGTGAATAGTGTTTTAAGAAATTTGTTAATCTTTTTGAGTTTATCTTAATTTGTTAACAATGTATACACTAATCAGACACAGATATGAACACAGAATCAAACACAGATGCAAATATAAAATAGAAGCAGTAAAGGAAAGAACACACCGGATTTATACTGGTTCGGAGTTACCCTACATCCAGTCCCACAACACAAGTACGGATTTCCTTTCAAAAACAATTCTTACAAATACAACCCTCGGTTTTAAGGCTACGAGGTACACCTTCCAGAATCACAATCCTCTGGGTAGAGATACTTGATTTCCGGGGCAACAAGTTCACCCAATTGATTTCTAGGGCTACAATCACACCGTTTTCCTTTTGATTGATTTCCAAGGCTACAATCACACCTTTTCTCGCTAATATATTACAAAGAAGTCTATAACTCTGAATAGCATTGAGAACCTTGTAGAGATAGTGATGGAGAATCACACTAGAAGTAATCGAGTATGATTCGATGTTGATTTCGGCAGAGTAATGGTATGATTTTGTATTAAGAAATGTGGAAGAAGAAGAGAAGTGAAAACCCAGAAAATATGTATATAAATTCGTTGAAACTGACCCCTATTTATAGAAGAACGACAGCCATGACCATTCATGAAGAGTTATGGCGAATAAACACTTCTTTTGAAATTTGAATTTTGAATTAAATTGTCACCATGTCGACATGGTGCCTATGGGCATGTCGACATCCCTCAGCCAAATTTGATGTTTTGAATTTTTATAAAAATAATATTTATCTTATATAAAAACTATTTAAAACTTTATAAATATACTTGAATATAGTTGAAATTCATAAGTAAATATAAAGAACAATATATATATATATATTATTTTAACTATAATTTAAATCAAAGTATAAATAATTTAAAAGTTAAATATATTATTTGAAAAGATAGTTTAAAATCAGGAGAAATTTTGACTCTGAAAATAAAGATGTTTTGAGGCTAAAATTATTTTAAAAATGGAATCGAGGGTTTTGAATCTTTTTAAAAGGAAAGTTTTGAAATCATTTCGAAAACAAGATAATTTTGAAAAATCATTTGAATTAAGATTAGTGGATACAAAATAATGTCCCACTAGATTTTCGTAGGTTCCATCCTACTTAGGGTTCCATCCCTTTAACGGGCTCGAAGTGGATTCCATTCCACGAATAAATTGGATATTAAGATGTTAGTGCTTTTCTACGAGTTTTAACAAATATTCCTAATAAAACAAACTTAACCTTGAAATCTTGAACTCTTGATAATCTTGATACTCATGAGTCTTCTATCTCTATATCTTGAATCTCTATATTGTTCAGTCTTCATTCTTGATACCTGCATGGTTAGATCCTGCATATACATATATATCTAAACTTGTAATGTTAGTATTTATATTTTATAATCTATTTTAAGGTTGTTGTCATCAAAACCATCATCTCATGGACTAACAACACAAATATTATAAAATCAATTTAAAAATAGATTTTTGAATTTATAAATTTTCAAAAGAGAAAAATTTTCAACAACTTAAAAATATTATGCAACACCAGTATTCGAACCTTGGTCACGGAGCACAAATTTGCATGTCTTACCAAATAAACTACAAGTACTTTAGCAAACAAAAGTCAGATGTTTCGCAACATTACTTAGATGTCTGACCTAGTATTCAAATGTCTAGTAAACTTTTTTCGGCGTCTAAAACAATTCTTTTTTAAATGTTTTCTTTTCTAGAAAATAGCCAGAAGTCTGAGCTAAAAATTCAGACATCTGACCTTGTAAAAACCAATTTTTTATAATAGAAGTCAAACATCTGAATCATAAGGCCAAACGTCTGAAACGTGTCAAAAATGAAGGCATTCTTTTCTGAAATGTGTTCAGACATCTGACCTAAATATTCAGACGTCTGACCCTTTTTTAAAATATTTTTAAAATAAAGAGTCAGATGTCTGACCAGACATCTGAGATGTTCAATCGGCTATTACTGAGATATTTCATCTCACAACACCTTAGAAAAATATAAAATAGTTAAAGCTTTAATTACCTCAACAATTTTGGATTCAACAAAATTAAGTGACATTAAATTTTCCTTTAAGTAGTAATTATGTCATTGGAAGCTTACATAATCAAGCGGTTGCACTTTAATTGTTTGTTAAAATAAAAAATTAGGTTTATATTCTACTAACGATTCAATGTTGAGAGGGATTTGAAGTATTTAAGTAATAATGTATAAAAATAAAAGACACGTGAATTTAATGTGGTTCAGATTCTTTGAAAATCCTACATCCATAGGTCAAATCTTTATTTATACATTTCTCCTTGATACAACTTTATATGTATGAGAGTAAAATAGAAGATACAATTCTTTCAATTTTCCAAAAAGGATCCCTTATGTCATTGCAGCATCTCTCCTATTATTGTGTAAAGACGCATGCCGACCACCACAATCTCTGTTCTCTTGTTATTTTAATTCCCACCTTTGGATCATGCCATGTGTCGCCCATCCGCATTATTAGTTTGCCGTGTATGGATTGCTGATGCGACTTTGGAGGGAAATTATAATTTAAGCAGTTAAATTCTGAGAATTGGCAAGAAGTTTGAAATTGAAGTAGGAACCTATTAATTTGAGCGAGAACATCTGATATTGGAGTGGGAAACTTGAATTTGAATACGCTCCTTGCTTCGGACTTGAGGAGTCGGCGGCATCTGATTCGCCTCTATTCAGGAATAAGTGTGTGATGAGGCATTCCCCTCTTGTTCAACTCTGAGTGTCATTTTCGTCGTTGGGGTTGACTTGCATGATCCGCTTATGCATTATTGGTATGATACTTCTTTGAGAATGGAGGAAAAGTTTGAGCTGTAAGTGCGGAACATCGCTGGAGCTCTTTTTAAGTGGCCTCAGCTTGCCATGTTTGTTAGAGATTGTGCTGAGAGTAGTTGGAGTTGAGTTGTTGTGCTCCAGCCTATGGTGTTAGTCCAATATTTGTATGCATGTGTTCTGAGCTACCCTTGATATTGGTAAGTGCAATTTTCTTGATAAGGGCCGCTTGTGTCTTTGTTGTTTCCTAGCAAGCGAAGAACAGCGATGGAACGTTGTTTGGGTAACCCCATGTGCAGCCATTGGAATGCTTTGGATTCCTTATGGTACTTCTTAAAGGTTCCGTGATAAGTGCAGTGCAGATCCGAGCTTGAAAGTGTTAGCATCGCATTAGATATCAGGAACAATAATTGGGCTTACCGGGTCACTTGACAGGCGTAGTGTTCATTTATGGCATGCTCGAAATGGATCGGCGGCAGGTTTTGGTGAAAACTTGCAATGCAGTTTTTGTCTTTCTGCTCCTATGCTTATCATGTTCTGATGGTGGCTTATTTCTTTATTGAATTGTGGTAGTGCCCTTCTAATGGTGGCATATTGGACTATTCCGTTCTCTTTCAGTTGTAAGAAGAAAAAAAGGGTAGCTCATCCCTATTTCCCTTCAATGCAGGATTTGTTAGCATAGTTCTTTATTTTTTGTATATCGGTCCACGAGTATGGTATATCATCATTCGTATATAGCCTCTTTTATGTGGATGTGTTATGCTTTGACACCATTAATACGGCTCTCTATGCCACAGCGTGGCATTAACGTCTTATTGTTATTTAGGATTATGGTTACGTTGTGATTCCGAGTGTTATAATTATATATTATTTGATGCATCCTGTGACCATGTCCAGTATTGGGCTCAGTATCATAGTGTGACATAGAAATTGGTGGATCAGCACAGTTTGACACTTTGTCGGCGTTCTACAGTTTCCAAGCGCGGTATTCTTTTGACTTCGCTTTATTCTTTGCTTTTCCTTTTTGCAGTTCAACATTTATTGTGAGGGCATCCCATTCTGATCTTGGTGTCATGTCACGTTGATTTCAATAGGGTTTAAGAAATATGGGTGTAACACTTGCCCTCCAAGTCTGCGACGATCATAAATCTATATAGACTTGTCTTCATTTGTGTTGGGACTTCGCATCCCATCGCTTTTGTCTATTCTTTTCTTTCTTTTCACTGAAGGGAAAAGTCATAATAGCCGTTTTGCATTTAATGCTCTTGCATATGTTTCATTTCCTCATTGGGCCACTTTATGGATTATTGTTAAATCAAACCTTCCGTTTCTCTAAGCAAATCTGTCTCGATCTTTGTATTCATTATTTTGGCTACTAACCGATTGACGTTTCACAAATTCCTTCATCATTTCAATCGCGTGGTCATCATTCAAATTAAGTTGTGTATATATTTCCTTCGTCTTCTCTTTGTTCCTTTTTATGCTCTTATCCAAAGAAACGATAAAATTAATATCTGTTAAATCGATTTCGTCTTTAAATTCAGATTTTCCTTTAGATTGAAGTAACAATTTTGTTTTTATTTTTATTTATGTTAGATCTCTTTAGTTTAGCATTTCATTTTTTAATTAATCTCGAGATTTCGAAATGACTTCCTCTTCATCTTCCCTCTTATTTTCATCCTCTGAAATTACTCGGTTGGAAGAAGCTAAGGGGATTTTAAATTAATTTAGGTTCGTAGGTTATGAGGTTAGGGTTCCCGAACCTCATGAGCATATCAATAATCCCCCAATGGGTTTTACCCCCCTCACACCTAAACATATACAATATGGGCATTATCTCCCCCTAAACCCAGCCCTTTGTTAGTGGTTGTCCGCTATTGATCTCATGCCTGTCCAACTCACTCCTCTTTCTTATACTCTTGTGATAGCCACTTTTATCCTTTATGCTGAGAATGGTTACGACCTCACTTGCGAGAAGCTTTAGTTTTTGTTCGACATCAGCAAAAGACCTTCTAGGGGCGACGTTGGCTTTTTCTATACCTAAGCCCAAAAATTGGTTCTTACGGACGTCCCCCAGAAGACTCAAAGATGGGTTGATATGTACTTCTTTATTCCAAATTTAGATAACTTTCCTTCTTCTTTTCATCAATATCCTACCCATGTCGTGTTTTCTGAAGAGGACACTGGATCGTATGGATTATGTAGGAATTGCATTCTAGGATTAGACGCAAATGAGTGGGAAATAAAAATGTTCTTTAAAAAAGATATGCTGAAGAAACATAGTTTATCACACATTTTCTCGCAATATTTTTAAGCCTTCCCCGACTTCAGCTAAGTCAAGGGATATAATGTTTATAACAGATGTTATATTTATTATTCTTATGATTCTATCCTCCATCGGGAGCTTCTTCTAACCTTAAGATTCCTTTTCTATATAGGTACAATGGATGCTGCAGATATGGCTACACTTCTCAAGCCCAGAATACCACCGTAGAAGGATATTCGAAAAAGAAAACATGATGTTGTCCAAGAATCTATCCGAAACCCCAAAAAATTAGCTACCTCTGCCCATCCTCCTTCTCTAGTGGTTCCTCCCACCTCTGCTTCAACGGCGCTACCTGTCGCTCCTCAGCGGAGCTACCTTGCTCCCAGTTCTAGCTGCTTTTCTCTACCCGAGAGCATCATATCTGATCTAGTAGAGAAAGTGGGGAGGACTATGCTGTGTACACTGTCTTGCATTGCCTCGTCTTCTCCATCGTGCATCCTTCCCTTTCCACTTCTGAACTTGTGTCTGAGATGGAGAAGTCCCAGTCTTACGTAAGTAATCTTCCCTTTCTTTTTTTGGTGGCTTATCCATTAATATTTATTTAATTGTATTCTCTTTATTTTTTATAGCTAGCTGCTTTAATGGTATAGGAGTGAAAGTGGAAAGGTGAGCAAGTCATCACTCTTGCTCGGTGGCTAAACTTTAAGCATATCTCACTTCTGCTAATGCTGAGAAAGCCAACCTTGCTTACAAAAAGGCCCAGATCGAGGAAGATTTTAGGGTGTATCGAAAAAAGGCCGAAAGGGAGACCAGCTCTATAGCGGATGCCCTGGCCTCGAAAGAACCTAAGATGAAAGAGAAGGGTGAGAAGCTGGCCAAGCCGTAAGAAGATCTCAGGCAGATCACTTCCACCATGGTCTACAATCTGCATGCCTTGACCAAACATCAGTTTAAGGAAGAGATTGATCTTAACTTTCTAAGGGAACAGCCTATGATGGACTCAATCTACAAATACTGTCGGGCCAAGTGGGATGAGGAGGTTGCAGTGTAGAATGCATGTTCTTTCCATTCTATACATATAATTTACGATGAGGGAGAGGAGGAGGACCATGAAGACCTAGCGTCTAAGAATGTCGAGGGGGCAGCTAGAACTGAGGTTATCTTAATACCTTATGTACATGTTTAAATTTTGCATGTGAATTCCAAGACCTTTTTAGTATGTAATGAAAACTTGTCTTCTATATTATTTTTTTCATTATTTTATTTAGTTGTTGTTTTGTGAATGATCACGTCATCTTTGTTGTTTTTTTAGCCTTCTAAAGAAGTTTTGTTTACTAAACTTCTGCAGGAAAGCAAGGACATACTCAAGACCCAAATTTTAGATCATCTTGGTCTTAGTGCCATGGCTATCAGTAAGTGTGTAAGAGAGTTAGATGAGTCTTTTACAAAACTTAGGGACGAAACCTAGGAGTTGCTCTCCAGGACTGATCAAGTAGTTAAAGAAAAGGAGGCACTCAGTGACTTCGTGCGGCGTCGATAGCAATACACCCTAGAATGTGGCTCTTTCCCACCTAATAACTCTCACCTTGAGTGGTCTAGGCATAGGCTTAGGAACTTACTTAGAGATTGAATTCTTCTTAATCTTGTTATTTTTCATATATGGTTTTGTTGAATTTATCATATGACTATGTAGTTAATAATACATATTCCCATGTTGATCTGACATAGTGTATTTCGATTTTCCTTTAGTCGAACTTTTTTCACTAGGTTGTTCCTTATGGGTTTTCATCCGAGTTCAACGGAATTCTTGAATCCAACGTCCCTTCTGCTCTTATGATTTATGGCCATGATGGCAAATGCGTGCATGAGTTTGAGGATGAAGTGAAAGCTCCTACTACTGTCATAGAAGAGGAGAATGTCCATCTTTTAATAGCCAAAGAAAGACTTGAGAAGGTTTAAAGAAGATCGATATGGAGCTCAAGGAGGCGAAAGATGCATTGAACTGCCAACATCAACTTAATACCACATTGTGTACAGGGCTTAATGCTGCTGAATTAAAGTTAGGTGAGATGCAGTAGTCAATGCAAGATGGGGAGAAACTTTACGGGATCGTTTACGAAGTGGAGATTGTGAAATTGAATAAAACTATAGAAGATCTATCTTCTCAATTTGCCTTCCATATTGAGGTGAAAGAGGGTACTGAAGAAGGGAGAATGATAAAGAGGTCCTGTTTGGATTTGGTTCATGCTCCTCTGGCAGGCGCGACTCATTCTTTGATAAACGAGCATGAAAAGATGAGGTAAGGATGGAAGACTGAAGCCCTTAGATACTTCGGTGGCTTCGCCAGGAATACTATGAAAACTAACGCTCGGCTAATTAATACCTTAGAAAACACGAGAAAGGAGGCTGTACTTAGAATATATGACCTTGAGGATTCTTTGAGTGTAGCTCAAGATAGGATTGCCTCCCTATCAGAAAAAATTAGACGAGAAAAGGTTAACGCAAGACTGGGCGAGCTTTCTTATGTCGTGCCATGGACATTTTTGAGTATTTATACCCTACGCTCGACTTGAATTGTTTTCGTAACACTCTCGGCTTCAAGGTGGATGTAAATGGGCCGATGGACCCTTGGGTAGGTGCTTGCTATGACCCTCGGAAGAATTTCCCATTAGTTAAGCCCTGCCTTTGACCAGTGCTTCTTAGGTATTTTGAGTGTAGTGCCCTAAGGACTCGTGACCACAAATGACTTTGAAACTTTGTATTGTTGGATATTTTTCTTGGGTTGTATGTATGTTGTGTGATATTAAGATTCTTTTGTGAATTTTCTTATGAGAATTTTTTCTTAGTTCCTCTTTCCTTTAACTTCGCTTTGCGTAAATTCGTTTGCTTTTCAGCTTGCTTATTTTAATCAAGACCTGAAGGTGGCCATTTTGGAAAAGAAGCTTAATTCTGCTTTGGCTGGAGTTGCAGAATTGAAAGGTTTATTGAAATATGTTGAAGGCATATATGACATTGTATGCATGGATAAAACTAAAGCTTTAAAATGCAAAGTTGAAGACTTAGATTGGTAGATTGCATAACAGATTAGTGCCGAAGATGCTCCCTCCGCAGCCTTGGACCCAGGCATTATTTCTAGATCTGGTGCTGCCCTTGCACCCTCTTCTGGGGCTGATCTAGACAACGCTCTTAAATGGAAGAATGATTTGAAAAGCTATTATGACACTAAGTTTAATGAGTTAGAGGAACATTATAAGAAGGAATTGGGACCTTCTAGAACACGCACTTCATCTTGCCTTTCTTTTGCATAAGAGCTCTTTGGTCCTTTTTCTAGGACCACTGAGAGAACAAGGGATCAACTTTTTTGTGAGATCGAACGAACTAGGAGGGTCGCTATAGGACGCCTAAATGCCCTTGGGAATAAAATATTCACTCTATAGTCTGAAGCTCGCCTGGACTCTGTTGCAATTTCTCACGGGGGGTTAGATAGGGCTTCCTTATTGGAAAAGGTTCATGGTACGAAGGTAGGAAAAGTTAAGGCAAAGATTAGTGTGAAGCATGCAATTGACGTTTTAACTCACTTCTAGCCAGGGTTTGATCTAACCTTCTTATACAATCATGCAAATTATGAATTTGATCCGTGGGACTATGGTAACCATTCGGCCAGCGCCAGTTATGATTCTCGTTCGCTTATGGCCGCGCTGCCCCCAGTCATTCATCGATTTTCATTACTGAATTAAATGACCCTCCTCTTGTCCTTCAACTTGAAGGCAACTTTCCACATCGCCCCGCTGTGACGACCCACATTTCGGAAGGTTTAAATCGACAATAATCCACACATGTCCAACTTAAACAATCCGGAACATAGAAAATCATTTTTGTTAATTAAGAAAAATAAGAAAAAAAGAAGAAAACAAACATAGAATCTCGCAGCGGAATGACAAAATATAATAATCAAATAAACAGTTCATGAAGCTGTTTATATTATACATTTGATTATAATTTATACAACTTTTGTCAGAGTTATATATACAACAGGGTCAAATAAAACAATGCAGTGGAACAACATGATGTAGGGAAAAATAATAGTAATAATATACCAAATCTTCGTCTTCGTCCTCCAGAAAATGATCTTCAATGCGCTGAAATACTCAGAGCTGACCCAAGCATAATGAAAAGACAAAACACTCGAGTCAGAATTAAAATATTATTATGTGAGTCAAATCGATATTGCATAACATGAGTGTAATAGCATCAGAGATGTTTACGGGATTTCACATCTCATATCCAGTGTATAACATGCCAGCAATAACACAAGAGATGTTACGGGATTTTCCATCTCTTAAGGATCCGCTAAAATATTTATATATAGTAGAATACGCTACATATATAATGTCTAATCAGTAAAATAAATATTGAAAATAACGTTAAGGCGTTACCATTATCCCCCTTAACACATTCTTATATAAGCATCGTAGTCTATACAGTATTGTAAACTCCACCGTAAACTGGTGGGCTATCAGGGAGCACTCCATTGGTACAACACAAAACAAAAGTCGTAGTGGGTGCAATCAGGATAATATGACAAGGCACGCGAGGCTATACCCACGGTAGGATTCTATCGGATTACAGAACCAGGCTGGTGGTAACGCATAGCCGCAGCTACCGCCCACCACGAACAACACTTCTGTAATCAAGGGTGGCCACAAATCAATCACAAAGTAAAAGATATGGTATTGAAGAAGTATGTCCGATCGGAGGAGCGACCTCACTTGGCCTGGTTATGGCTCATGTTTTAGTCATTTTAATTATGACCCGAAGGTCAAGGCTATCCATCATCATTCTCTTACTTCATTCTAGTAGCATTCGTCAATCCATCCTACTTCATTCTGGATTCTCCACCATGTACACAGTTGTTAAAGTGGTTCCGATATTGACTGAGAGTATGCCAATATCCGGTCCCGGTCTCTTTAACAACCAAACGTCGTTTTACACACCGGTTGGTACTTTTACATTTTGAAACGATTCATACTTGATATCAAATATCATATTTGCTTCAAAAATCAATTTCATTTCGAAATATCATGTTTACCTCAAATATGTCAATTTCCACTTGAAAGTCATTTTCACTTCAAAATTCGATTTGAATTACAATTTGGGTTATAACTTCATTTTAACCCCATTTCACATTTAAACCCATGATTTAAATATAAACATTCCCACTCTGACCAGTTTGAATTTTTAGAAAATAGTTTGAAAAATCTTAAATAGTTTAAAAGTTAAAATAGTTTTTAATATAAGATAGTTTAAGTATTGAAAATGGTTTATATAGTAAAATAGTTTGGAAAATCAAAGTAATTTAAACATCTAAAAAGATAAGTTTTTAAATAGTTTGTATATAAAATAATTGAAAATAGTTTCTAAGTCAAACTGATCCAATTCCAAATTTTCCAATTCAAAACAATTCAATTTCGATTTAATCGATTCCATTCCGATTTCAATTCGAATTAACTTCGATTCCAATTTCAATTCAAATCAATTTCAATTCCAAATTAATTTCAGTTTCAATTCCAAATCGATTTCAACTTCAACTATTTGATTCAGTTGTTAAATTTCAACTCAAATTCTCAATTTTCAACCATTTTAATTTATATAAATTTCGAGTTCGATTTCATAGTATCGATTTAAATCATTTAAATCAGATTTAACTTCAAAGTTCAGTTCAATGTCCAAGTCTTTAAAATAATTCAATTCCAAGCTCAACCTTTGGAATTCGATTTAAATTACTTTTACTTATCAATATTCGAAGTTCGAATCAAAGTCCAAATCTTTTAAAATAAATCAATTTTTGAAATTCAAATCTTATTTCAATTATAACTTCAAAATCTCAACTTTGATTATTTTAAACAATCCCTGTTACCAAATTTAAATTTCAACATTTCGAGCTCAAGTTAGAAAATAATTCGATTTTTACTTCTTTAAATGAAATCGTTTAAATAACTTCAAATCAAAATTTTAAAATCATTTAATTTAACCAATCCGGTGTTCGTATATAATTTTCTACCCTATGTCCAAGTGATCAGTTATTTCGATTTAAATTTCAGGGACGGATATATATCATTTCAATCCAAAATAAATGTCATAGTTATATATCATTTCGACCTATTTCTTAATTTACTCGAAATAGTTTAATTTACAGTTTTATATACTGTAAATAATTTACAGGGTGATAATAGGATATATAAAATAAATAAACATCCAAAATCTCAACCAATTAGCATTCATCACAAACAATCATCCAAACAGTCGATAAATCACATCAATTAACCAATTATCAATAATCAAAAATTTTACTATCAGTTTAATTCTAATTTCCATTTAACTGTTAATTCAAAATTTCTAACATATAAATTTCTATATCGATTTTCATGTCAATTAAATTCACCAAACAACTATCAATAATTTAAATCACTTCAGAATTTCAATTTAACTAACATAAAAAAATATTTTAGTCAATCATGAGCGTATAAAACACTCACCTTTTATTTGAAAATGAAAATTTTCTCAGCTTCAAATAAATTTCAAACCAATTCCGCGACGTAGCCTTCATCAATATGATTCCAACGCCACTTGTTTCGCTCGAATCGGACCTCGTATGAGGAAGTTATACAATTTATTAATATACGATATAATTAAAATTTAATTAACCACTACACCAAATACTGAGATTTGCAACTAACCATCCGCGCATTTGGCAACGGTTATTAACCGTTGCCATTTTGAAACGGTTAATAACCGTCTTGGTTCCGTTAGCAACGGTTTTTTTATCGTTGCTAATTGGGAACGGTTACTAACCGTAGCTTCTTTGGAGACAAATGATGGCGGTGAATTTCATCCTTTCGCGCCATAATTTTTGGCGCGCTTCGTTCCAACTAGCAACGGTTTTCAACCGTGGCTAATTAGCAACGGTTTGTAACCGTGGTAAATGTTGTGGCAGCTAATTTTGTGCCAAATATCACAGTACTTGTGTCGTTTACTCTGGGGCACAAAATTTACCGAGCATACAGTAAAAAAACGCAGATCTCTGATTCTCTCAGCCGCGATTTCGTCCTCGTCGATCGGCTCCTCCAGTAGTAAAGCATACAGCACAAAATTTAACTTGCAGCCGCGAATTAACATCTCCAGCCTCCAACAGCAGCAACCGGCGCTCCGGCGGATTCAAAGCTAGGGCATCTTTCATTTGTTTCAGCATCTTCATATCGCTTCTCATCTTCTACAGGTTTCCCTACTGCTGCAAGTTTTTATTTATTTCGTTAATTTCAACTTCCTTGAGCTTCGTACCCATTACCACTTACCTAACCAGATCTATCATTTTCAAGCCCTTCATCTCCTCCAACAGCACGAAAAAATTGGGATGTTTTGTCTCCTTGAGTTAGTCATTTTATTTTTTAGTGTTGCAAGTTTTCTATGGCCTGCTTATGCCGAGTCTCAGATTATTGATCCACTTTTTGATTGTAGAGATCTAGAATTTTATGCGTACTAGATCATGATCATCTGCCTTGGGACGCCATAATTTGTTATATCTAAAAGGGGTACCTTTCCTGTAAAATGTCGAGATGGCCAGATTAAAAACGATAGGTGTGTGATCGCCAGTTTTACCGATTGGTAAAATTGACTAAAAAGTTAGGATCATGGCAGCTAAATTAATCCAGATACTTGGCAAAATATGTTGATCTGTAATTTTTTTGGTTTTATAGTTAGTCCAACAATTTATTTCTGGTTTTGTTTATTCTAAGTTTTTGTCTGTCTTTTCTGCAAAAACGGATGAGCTTTCTCCTCTTTTCTACAAATCAACATTTATGTTTTTGTTATAATCTTCTGCGTACGTATATTCTGGTAGTAAGAAACTTACTATTCTGATCAAACGTTGAGAAAAATTTGACTACAAAAACACACTGAGTTTCAAAGTCGGCTTAGGACAAACTATTCGTTCGAATTAACCAAAAAGCAAGATTATTTATTTCAAGTTTCCTTTCTTTCACATAAAAACAAGGGTTTCATATGATGATGTGGTGGATTAAATAGTCGCCACAAATCTTGGTGGTGGGTGTACGATGATTGATGAGGTGTATTTGGTGGTGATGAAGGAGGAGATGGTTGAGGTTGTGATGATATAATCTATAATGCTATTTTTAGTTGCATTTTAATGAATTGAAATGGCATTTTCAAAGGAAGCAGTTCTATACATTAACTCATAATACTATTTTGCAGTAACATTTGTTAAGAATAGAAGAATGTGATTGAATTGAGAAAAAACGAATTGTTGTAATTTGAAGTGAATGGAAAAAATTCTTTATTTTAATGAAAATGCAAAACCGATATCTCTTGTACATGTTACAGCTTCTACTTATAATAACAAACTGCTATTTGGGCTGAGATAATATGTGTGGCCCAACATTCAACACGTCTGCACCATATCTATACTATATTATTATTAGTGAGTTAAATTCCAAGCTCGCACAGGCCCCTTTGAAATTTGGCAACTGAACAGTCGCGTTTTTATTTCTTTCTATTCGTTTCCAGCTTTCCACTTCCTTCGTTATCTTTCAACCTTTTAGATATTAACGTTCTCCTCCCGATTCATTTATTTCTCCATCTGGCGAAGTTGCCCTCCCCTTCTATCGCCGTAGCCAACCCCTTCAACTTCGAATCTTCGCTCGAACCACAGTCGACCATATTTAGTAAGTGGATAAAATTGTTGTTAATGGCGCAAGCCAAGTATCAGGAGAGGGGTAATGCATAGACATTACTCTGGTGCTACAAAATGACGTCGTTGTAATGTCAAATTTTTTGGAAACAGTTTGATGCTAATGTTAAATTTCAAGTGAAATCAAAAGAATATTCATCTGTTTAGTTAATATCAGAGTTGAACTTGGTGGAAAGCCATAAGATATTGTTACCCATGATTTCTTATTAGCTCTTGTTATTTTCTTTCAGTATGTCTTTTAGTATAGACAAACAATGGATGAATCAATCTAATCGAAGAAATACAGAATATGTGGAAGGTGTGAGAAATTTCGTTAAATTTGTTGCTGAAAATGGTGGCAATAAGGGAAAGTATTCGTGCCCTTGCACGCGGTGCAAAAATGAAGATACATTCAAATTAAATGACATTCATTTTCATTTGCTTAGATATGGTATTGTTCAATCATATACCGTGTGGTGTTTTCACGGGGAAAGAATACCGGAGAAGCCAAAACAACAACCGGTTAGTCATGCCACAAATACTGATGAGTCCGAACATATTAGGATGGAGGATTTGATCAATGATGCAGATAGATTCCATCATTTTCAACCTACAAGTCAGTTGCATGATAATACTAATATTGGTGAGCAGTTTACGGATAAATCATTTTTTGATAGTGCAACTGCAACAGAGCAATTGCATCCTTCTTGTCCAAAAGAGATTGCAAAGTTGTATGCCATTGTGAAACTGAATAGCTTGAAGACCCAATACGGATTTTCAGACAATGGTGTGACTGCAGTACTCGAATTCATAAAGGAGTTACTCCCCGAAGGTAACACGCTACCTTCAAAGTACCCCGACGTGAAGAAGATCATTAAGCAAGTTGGGATGAATTACATAACTTATGATGCATGCATTAATGACTGCCTCTTGTACTGGAAAGATAATGCGAACAAAGTTTCATGTACAAATTGCAACGCACCAAGATACAAGACATCATTCGACGAAGAGAGAAAAGCTACCACAGTACCTCAAAAGACCTTAAGACATTTTCCTTTAATTTCTAGATTGAGAAGACTGTATACTGTACCATGGATAGCAGAAGCGATGACCTGGCATGGTTGTGCCAAGTCCGGTACAACCGTAATGCGTCATCCGCGTGATACTTCTCAATGGAAAACTACAGATTCTTTTGATTCTTCGTTTGCTGCTGAACCACGAAATATCACGCTTGGAATAGCAACTGATGGTTTCTGTCCGAATGCTTCTTTAACTAACCCTTACAGCTGTTGGCCAGTAATTGTAGTACCATATAACCTTCCTCCGTCTTTGTGCATGAAAAGAGAGTTCTCAATGTTAACACTGTTGATTTCTGGGCCAAAACAACCGGGGAAGGATATTGATGTTTATTTAGAACCTTTGATAGACGAGTTAAAGCAGTTATGGGAAGGCGTCGTTACATTTGATTCATTTATGAAATCTGAGTTCATAATGAGAGCTAGAGTGTTGTGGGCAATCCATGATCATCCCGCTCTTGGGACTTTATCGGGATGTACAACTCACGGCTACTTTGCATGTCCTCTTTGTGGAGAAGAAACTACATCTGTTTATCTCCCTGAAAGTAAGAAGATTTGTTACATGGGACATCGTAGATTTCTTCCGTCCGGACACAAGTTTCGATACGATAAGACAAATTTCAACAACGAGCAAGAACTTAAGCGTCCTCCAAAACCACTGACTGGTTATCAAGTTGAAAAAAAGGTAGCGAATATAAAAATGAAAGTTGGTAAAAACATACCGGAAATTGGTCGAAAACGGAAAAAGACAATCGATGAAGAAGTTCCTGCATGGTATAGGAGGTCGAAGTTCTTTGATTTGCCATATTGGAAAACAAATTTGACCCGACATAATATTAATGTTATGCATACGGAGATGAATGTCACGAAACATTTGATCAACACAATTATGAACCATAAAGACATGTCAAAAGATGGGATCAATGCACGGAAGGATTTGAAAATCATGGGTATAAAACAAAAGTTGTGGGTGATAGAAGATCCTGAAACAAGTAAAGTAACCATACCAAATGCGACTTTCACTTTGAGCAAAGAAGAAAAGATACGGTTTTGCACCGTTTTGAAAAATTTGAAAGTGCCGAGCAAATTCTCTTCGAACTTCCATAACAATGTGAGCATCAACCCTCCTGAACTAAAAAATATGAAGTCACATGATTACCACATCATAATGCAACATTTACTTCCGGTATTGCTTCAGCATTGTTTTCCGCAACATAAGGATCTACGGAATGCTATTCACCGCATTAGTCTCTTTTATAACATTTTGTGCTCAAAGGTGATCAATAGGGAACATCTTCTAAAAGCAAAGGCTAGTTTGGTAGAAGCAATGTGTGTTATTGAAAAACATTTTCCGCCTGCATTTTTTGATATCAGTATTCACCTTATGGTTCATTTAGCCGATGAAGCATTGATTTCTGGTCCTGTTAGATATAGGTGGATGTACCCATTTGAACGGTAAATTACTAATTTTAGTTATGTACATAATTATTCGATTTAAATAGCTATTGATGTCTACATTTTACAATTATTCATCTTCATAGGTTGATGAAAACATATAAAGGATATGTGCGCAACAAAAGATATATTGAAGGGTGTATTGCAGAAGGATATATTGTACAAGAAGCTAGTCTTTACTGCATGGAGTATATGCCAAAAGGAGGTGCTGGCACTCATAAACATACCCGTGAAGCGTTTTTAGACGAGGATGATGAGTTTGCTGATGAAATAGCACTAGATAATGGTAAAGATATAACGTTAACTCAAGTGCAATTTCAACAAGTGCGTAAATGGGTCCTTGATAAATACGATGGATTGGATGAATGGAAGAAGTAAATTCATGAATTTGTTCTGAATTCTTATTATTGTAAATCAATTCATATATATAGTATTTATTGTGTGTTTTTCGTAGGAGGTATAACTCCTATGTTCAAAGCACCAAATCTCAAACTCGAGGCGGGGGTACATCTGGGGAAGCTATTAAAAATTTCACTTTTTGGTTACGTGAGGAGGTATATGTATTAAATATTTAACGTATTTTCAAGTTGACCATACACCTCCTTGACAATGTTTTTTTACTTATTGTGTTTGTTGTAGTTGTTGAAGACCGTCGATGTTGACTCAACTCTTTGGCGGTTAGTTAACGGGCCGAAGTTTGATGCCCGTAGTTATATGAAGTACCAAGTGAATGGGTTTTTATTTTCTCCGAAGAGTTATGAAGAGCGAAAGCTAACACAGGATAGTGGTGTATGCATGAGAGCAATTACACAATTTAGAGCGAGTGGGAAGGATAAAAATTTTAAGGAAGCAGAAACAACTTATTACGAAGTCATTCAACAGATAATTGAGTTGGATTACATTGACTTCAAACAAACAGTTTTTTATTGTGATTGGGTAAAGGTCGAAGATAAGATCAATGGTTGTAAAATAGATTCTGTTTCAAGCTTGATCATAGTTAACTTGGGAAAATTGAAGAATAAAGATAGCGTGAATGATGAGCCATTTATTCTTGCATCGGAAGCGAGTCAAGTGTTCTACTCAAAAGATCTAAAAAATAACGGATGGTTTGTGGTTTTTCATACACCAAAACGGTTGACCATAAATGTGGATGACACTGAGTTTCCCACCGTTTATCAATCATCTTTTGAAGACAATGAAAAATTAGAAGATCTTATCAAATGCATATGTTAACTTTGTATTTCAGAGCAGTTATTGTACCTTAACAAAATATTTATTTAAAATGGTGTAAAATGTAAAATATAGCGTGAATGATAGTAATAGATGCATTATATTTTTTATTAGTGTCATTATAATATCCTGATGGATCCATAAGGATGGATATATTGCAAGAGTTCATTTTGTGTTTGTAGTTGTAGGTACTTACATATGATCACATACATACACACATGTACACATACATACATATGATCAGCTTGACTATTCTTTCTTTCTTTGTGTTTGTAGGTAGACAGGCAGTTCAAGATATTGTATTTGCACCCTTTAGTTCAGCAGTGCTAAGGTAATATATTTTTGTAATTGCATCCTTTATTTCAGTCAGTATTTTAGATATTGTTTTGAATCCGCTTAAGTTTAAAATTCTGGTGATGCAGGAAGACTTTATCACTGCCGCATTAAAGTGAATGTTCCCCTTCCCGCCCATCCATGTGATCCCCGATTGCTGTTAGCCAAATTATTGCATGGACTCCCCTCCATAACAAGATCAAATGCATTATATGACTTAATAAAATTGCTCCAAGCGATTACTGGTAAGCTGCTGTACATCTGATATAGTAAACAACGCCCCCTTCTGATTTGTCTGATCCCACCAGTTTCTCATCACATTACGATTATTGTCAGTCGGACTGACAAAAATCGTAATGTGGTGAGAAGTTGGTGGGATCAGACAAATCAATAAGGGGACGTTGGTTCATATATCAGATGTACAGCAGCTTAACTGTGATCGCTTGGAGCAAATTTTATTAAGACATATAAGGCATTTGATCTTGTTATGGAGGGGTCTCCATGCAATAATTTGGCCGACAGCAATCGGGCATCACAGGGATGGGCTGGAAGGGGAAGAACTGTACGTCATAATGTTGTTGGGATTATTTTAGGATTTGAGACTTTGTAGGACATAATGTCACAAGATGCCACACCACCGTCAAATGATACAACTTCCCAATCATCCACTTTAAAACGGGAGAAAATTAATATAGACAACTATGGTTCTCCAGTCGGAAAAAATGGTTCAAAGGTCGCTACGAAGATTGGTAAACTAGTAAGAAATCATGTGCCAATCTCATATCCAAGTTGGAAAAAAGTTCCGCCAAATTACAAGGAAGACGTGTGGAATCAATTGGAGGTAATAATGAGCTCCGTTCATTTATAACGCTTTCAATACATAAATAAAAAAATGGTTTACATGCATTTTTTGTTATGCAGAAATATTATGAGCTCGATCCTCTATCAAAGGACCTTATTATGAAAAAAATGTCCGAGGCTTTTAGGAGACACAAGAATGATTTGCGCAAGAATCATTATGACTATTTCATCACTGACGAAGAAAGAATGAGAAATTGTCCACCGAAAATTGCTCAAGATGATTGGGATGAGTTCATAAGAAACGAATCAAAACCCGAGGTGAAAGAAAAAAGGAAGCGAGGCAAACAAAATAGATCAATGCTCGAATATGGTCATCATTCGGGACATAAGAGTCACGCTATGATTACTCAGGAAATGGTATGTGTCATTGAATTGGTGCATCACATTGCATATACCATTAGTTCCAAATATAATTTTAGGTCATTGTATGTAGGTCGATTCAAGTAGTCCGGGAACAGAAGTATCACGTCTTCAAGTATGGGAGAAAACGCATAAGAAAAAAGATGGCAGCTCGTCAGATGCGACATCTTTCTACTTTGTAAGTTAAACAAATAATAACGCCTCTAAATTAAATTTTCATTATTCATATATATATATATGTATTTACTTTTTAGGACAAAATTGAAAATGAAAAGGAAATGACGAGTGGTGGTGATGAAGCCGTCTTTATATCAGTGTTTGGTAAAGATGTAAAGGGCAGGAGCCGAAGTATTGGGACCAATATAGCTCCTAGCCAAGTTAAGAGTGCTGCCATTCCATGCAAACGGCTCAAACAGGCCCAAGGAGTATATGAGCAGCGACTGCAAAATGTGGAGCAAAAATTGATGAAGCTGGACAATATGGATGATAAACTGGAGCGTCTTCTCAGCATAGCCCAAGGTAATCGTCAAGTAGGCAGTGAAATCGCATCTTCTCAGTTTGCCACTCCGAACAATCAGTTAATCGACCAAAGATGTGAAATCCTGAACTTCGAGGACGAAGTAATTGCAACAGGTACTATTTTATTAAAATTTGAAGAAAATAATATGTTGCAAAGTCAGTGAATGCTTAACTTCGTGAACGGGAGAGTGCGCTGCATTTTCTTGCACGTATAAGCAAATTTATAACTTGCTGCCACATGTTTAATACAAAGTGAACCGTCACAATTTTGCTAAGTTATATCTCAACACATTTTTACATTTTTCATTTAACATAGCTGAACAATAGTGAGGCTGTTAGTCAAGAAATAAAACAAGTTTGTTATCACGTTTACAATTGCTGAGACATATTAGTAAACAATTAACAGAGAAGCAAGGCAATGGGTGAAAACATTAATTCAAAAGCAACTTGAACTTTACATTACTCTGCCAGAGCTAAGGGCTAGCCGAGCAGTACTTGTGTACATGGCATTAAATGAATATGTACCCAAAACACTTCTCAGCACTCATTTCTTTGACTTAAGTAAAAAAAATAAAGATATCACTTCATCATCCTTTATTCCACTTCTTTCAGCATCTCAAACAAAGCATTAATGGCTGATATTGTTTAAACTTCTGCACCCTTTTAAATTGAGTTGCTAGCTGTTGTAGAGTAAAGACAGGTGAGTTTGAAACTCACGCATTTAATATATATGTTGCCTGGTTGCCAAAAAAATTCTCTGTAATTCACTTCTGGCATTAAACCTAAGTCATTATTAGGCAAATTTGGGTCTAGTTCATATGCTATGAAACTTGGGCCATCGCTGCATGTTTGTGAAATGGTTTTGGGTAGCATGAGTTTTGTTTTTTGTTTATATAAGTTTTCATCTTAAAAAGTCTGGTGCACTGTCCCTGATGCATGCGAGTAAATCCTTTTGTACCTGCGTATGCACTGCCCTTGAACCATGCAAGTTTATTTCTTTGTTACCTGCGTGTGTTATTTTTGCAAATTACATGCTTTATAAGTGTCCCTGAAGCATGCAAATATACCACCTCTAATATATGCGTATCCTTGGATTGAAATTATTTCATGCGCACACTTATGCTTTTGTGCCCATATATACCACCTCTTAAATGTTTGGGAGCTTGTTAGTTCTGTAAATGTGATTCCATATATTCACTCCAGAAATGCTTATATAACAGGTACTATATGCCGAGATTCCACAGCATTAGTAATTCATGGAAAACCAGTACCACCCACATATGAAAAAGTGTTGTTGGACAAAATTTTATTGTCGGATGAGCTAACCGCCAAAATATGTCGACAATTTACCGAGACCTTTGGGGATGTTGGAGCCGGAGGTTATGTGAGCCATCAAAAGGGTTTGATACGATATCTTTAGTCGGAGGTATTGATATTTCTGACTTGTTCTTTGCATATATTGCTGATTTTCTTTTGTTTGCTGTATATGAAATTTGCATATGCAAATGCATGTGTATTTTGTCCTGGTCTGTCTTGTTTACAAGATAATCGACAATTTATAAAATACTAGGAAGTAAAGCTTTTACCTTCCAAAAAAAAGGTTGAAGCCCATTATATTCTCCTTCAATGCCTCTCAAACTAAAAAACAACCGTGTTTAAAAATTATTATAACATTATATATTTGCAACTTGAAAGAAGTGTTGCCAACTCATACAAAGCATAAAACATTATATTGACTTTGCATTTCAAAGTCTGAGCTAGAAAGTTGGATAATGAATTGCATTCAAGATTCAATGCAACTTCTATTAGTGGTAATTAATACTTATATCACACGGACTGAGTCAGATTACATCCAGTGTCTATTCAAGACTGACCAAAAACAAGAGGGTTGATAATCTAATTGAATTCAGCCACATCAATGATGTTCAGATGATAACATGCACCCCAAGATCTAATGCTTTTCTTGATTAAACAAGAAGATAAGTAACAACATTAGCAGCCTGTGTACATAACTGTGATATAAGAATAGCAATGCACCTGTTTTTATCTGAAATTGTTTTCATAAATGAAATTACATTATTTCAAGCAATTTCCTTTTAATGATCAAAGCCTAACATTCATTCTTTTGGGTGGTATGAATTTTTAGACAGGTTTATCAAACCTGTCATGTATAAACAGAGGCATGTTGCCTGTACACAATCGTACACACAGTCATGCATACATAAATACAAGCATGCAAGCACCTTTCACAATTTACATTCAAGACTTATCACATGCAAAATAGATATATCAAGTTTTAAGAATTTATAAGGGTGGTTTGCTCACCTGGATAGTTTGACAGAGAGGAAAGAGAACCTGAAAAAGATTTCGAAATCTGGAAATTGAGGCTTGATCAAATTTGCTTTATCCTAACCGTTGTTTGCTTTGAATTGCTTTGCATTATTTGATTTGCTCTTTGCTTGGGTTCTACTTTGTTTTAAATTGTTTCAGACTTTTTGAATCAGGTAGATGCTTTTTGTTTTTGAACTGGAATATTCTTTCCAGATTTATGAAGTTGAACTGCCTCTGAATTTAATCTTCGAGTTGCACATGAACCAGGTTGAACATTGAAGTCTGAAAACTGGAATGCTTTGCCCTGTAATGAACCATGTAGACTTCACTGCTTGCAAAACAATGTAGTGTAATTAATGAAATCTTTGTATTGTAGTGTAATAAACAATGCAGTGTAATAAGTATGATATTCCGGCCCGGTAGCATTCTGTTTGCAAAACAATGAGTGTAATTATAAGTTTGATAATTTTATATGTATGGTATATGTGCGATATGTTTATAGTGCTTGTGTACCAATATTTTGATATTCTGGCATATTTTGATATATATTGATATTCTGGTATATATACTGAGATATGCGTGTAACGCAGTAGTGAGTTGCAGATGTGACTTTGTAGGAGCAGGAGCAAACACTATGTGCAACGGTTGTTAACCGTTGCTTTATGTGTGACTTTGGGCATAAAGCAACGGTTTTAAACCGTTTTTTACTGGACATAAAGCAACGGTTTATACCCGTTGCCTATTGTCCATAAAGCAACGGTTTATACCCGTTGCATTTGGCCCAATTTGCAACGGTTAGTACCCGTTGCCTTTGGCCCAATTTGCAATGGTTTATACCCGTTGCCTTTGGCCCAATTTGCAACGGTTTATACCCGTTGCCTTTGTCACAATTTGCAACGGTTTATACCCGTTGCCTTTTGGACATAAAGCAACGGTTTTCTCCCGTCGCTAAATTCAACCACTCCTGTAATGAAGACGGTTTTTACCCGTTGCTTTTGGACTTAACAACGGTTTTTACCCGTTGTTAATAGCTTATAATGGTGTAGTGAACAAAAGAATAATAAAATAATATTAAGAAAATACGTTACCTCTCTTCCACTCTAACTCGTTCACGTACATGATCACTAGAACTCATCACACGCGACAAAAGCCTACAGCCGCACTTCACCAACGACAACCGAACTTCAATCCGTGCACGCCATTCGAAGCGCCACGTCCCTGCATGCCTCCACCCAAATTTGCGGTGCCTCTCTCCACCGCCGTTCGTCCAAAAAACCCAATAAAATGCGCGACCTTCCAACTCAGATCTCGGCGATCTCATGAAGCTCTGGCACGAACCAGCTTTTAGATGTGTAGCGCTCGTCGAGATCTACAACTTTGCTTTTGAAAGTTTTTGAATTCGATGAACAGATTGAAAGATATCGAGGAGAGAAGGTTGCGAATTTTCGGCCATTAATTTCGTTTAGAGGGAGCGACTGAAGCTAGGGTTAGAACGAAAATGAAATGAACGACTTATTATATAAGTTCCGACCCAATTGATCCGCGAAATTTCCGAACTCCAAACGAAGCGTGTCGCCTGGCCTTCATAATGTTTTACCCCTATTCCGAACTTAATGGAACTAGTTTTGAGGACTAATTCGATCGTATGCAGAAGATAGCTTTTCAAAATCAATTTATTTTAATTAAATTCTAAATTTAATTTCTACACGTTTCATGCTCGCACGGCCAAACGATAAGTCTGATCGCTACGAAACTTGAAATCCTACAATAATTCACTATTACGGATCCGATGAAATTGGTTTCATCAAAATCCAAAACATTGGCCAAAATGGCTATTTTTACTCGCTAATTATAATATAAAATTTCCAATTTCTAATTATTCGCTTTTAAATCCAATTTTAAATGTTAACAATCTTCCTTCACATTTAAATAAAATTTAAATCAATTTTCGATATCATTTTCATTCATATTAAACCCAGAATTCTATTATTTAAATAATTCCAATATTAAATTTAACCAATTTAATTATCTAATAAATCACATAAATAAATCATTATATTTCAAATGAATTTCAATTTCCGACAATTCTTTTATTTCTATCTAAACAATACAACATTTATTATCCAATTCTTGCTATTGATTATATACACTTCAAATACATAGAATTTCATTGCAATACTTATTATTGCCAAAATCACTGAAATTTGTTATTTCAAAATTTTATTCAAGTTCATATTCAATAACTACATTAATAAATCATTAAAATTTTAATTCTAACCATTTTTAATTTAATAATCATATTAAATTTAACAATTTAAAGTAGTTAAAAGTATGGGTCGTTACACCTGCACTGCATTCTCACAGAACATATCGTTGGAGAAGGATTATAACTAGTTCTTCTTCTGAGTTTGAGTCACACCTGTAACGCAGTTCTATTTGATTGGAGTGCATTGTTTTTCTTTTGCACCTTTTACAGTGTTTGTAAAAGTACTGGTCATGTATGTACAAGCGCATTATTTAGTATATACTAGCAGGACTTTAATAAATATAGGAAAATCCTTGTTTTTGATGTTTACCTAGCAAGCTTTGAGTAGTTTACGGAATTATACCTAATCAGTAGGTTGTAGTACATTTCATGTATTGTTTTTCCTTGCCATTCTCTGAATTAACTCCTTGTGCAATTCATGCTTCCTGAACTTGATTTTTTAGCATGCATGTTTTGCTGCATGTTTGGTATAACCTGCCCCACTATTTGGGTGCAGTTTCATATTTATGCGCTTAGCATGGTCCGCTTCGCTATTTAGGGGCAGACTGATGTTTGACTGTGAAGTCAGATCGTGTATTTACAACCTTTTCAAATACATGCATGGTTTTATAACTAGTTCAGGCTGTTTAATATCCTTACGTCCAATGTGGTTATGTTAACAGTATTAACATAGGGAGGTTTTTATACTGGTTTGGGCCGTCTGATATCTCTACGTCTAATTCATAGTTTGGCGGCCAAAGCTGCATTTGTGCAGTTTTGATTTGATAACTGGTTCGGGCCGTCTAATATCCTTACATCCGGTGTAGCCATGTTAACATAATTAACATGGAGGGTTTTTTATACTGGTTCGGGCCGTCTAATATCCATACGTCAAGTTATTTAGCTATATTAGAGAGATTAACACAGTGAGATTTTTATACTAGTTCGGGCCATCTAATATCCCTATGTCCAGTTTATTATATTACTATTTTTCATAATAATTACAATGTTTATTACATAAGTAATACAGATAATTTAGAATGAGGCCTGAGATCCCCAACGTAGTATTGAACACTTGTCTTTTGCAGCTATAGTTGATGCCTCAACTTTAGTTCCTTCGATAGATTTTGAATCCATCATGACTCTGATCTCGGCTATCTTTCTGATATAGGTCTTTCTTCCGGTTAACCGAAAAAGCATAAAAAATCTTGGCACTATCAGCAGGATTCAATTTCAACTGAGAATCGTAATAAATCTTCCAAATTGGTGTGCATTTCAATCACTTCAGCTCGTTGTTTGACCAAGATGATGATCAGCATTAAAGGGCATGACAATTGTTTCTCCTAATTTCGAAGCAGAATGTGCAAACGTCCTTAAGAACATGACCGTAGTAGGAGAGTTTTTTTAAATCCTTTAGGAAAAGTAATGGGGATTCTTGGATTCCAGCTATAGGTCTTGTCCTATGGTCGAAATCACTGTCCAAATCAACAAATACATATGCGCTCTAGTCCAACCTATAGTTATTGATTGATAAAGGAGGATAATAATCAACTGGTAATAGCCCTTCAACTTGGTTCAATGCAACACCATAGATTTGAGTTCATCTATCAGGTAGTAGTGGGTTAATGTCAGATGGGTTGGATTTAATTTGTGGGCCAGCTTCACCGTTCTAATTACTAAGAGTTTCGTTATCACTTACCTCCTGCATGGTCAGTGCAGCTGGTGGGTGAAGGTGGTGAGCTGTGGATGGTGGAGGATAAGTTAGCCCGAGGGAAATTTGGGCCATCATCTTCTTTAAAACTTTTGTTGGTTCCTTGGTTTAATAAAGGGTTAGATCATGGTTAGGATGGGAACTATAGAGGCATCATTTGAGGCCTTCGTCTCAGCTTGAGTTGTTAAGGCTATGAGCGGCATCTTCGAGATTTTTTTAAGACTATGGTATTGTAAGGGCAGCGTCGGTAGACTTGTCGGAAATAGGAAAATGGGAACGGAGGTTCAGGCCCTACTTGTAGTGCCAAAGATGTTGGTGATATTTTTCGTCTCATGACACCTTAGAAAAATGTATAGTTGAAGCTTTAATTACTTCAAAAATTTTGAATCAACAAATTTAAGTGACATTAAATTTTCCTTTGAGTAATGATTACATCATTGGAAGCTTACACAATCAAGTAGTTGCACTTTCACTATTTATTAAAATGTCGAAATAGGTTTATATCCTACCAACGATTCAAATTTGAGAGGGATTTGAAGAAAATAATTAAATAATAGTGCATAAAAATAAAAGACATGGGAATTTTACATGGTTCGAATTCTTTCAAAATCCTATATCCATGGGTCAAATCATTGTTTATATATTTCTTCTTGATACAACTTTATATGGATGAGAGTAAAATAGAAGATACAATTCTTTTAATTTTCCAAAAAGGATCTGATATCTCATTGCAGCATCTCTCTTATTTATAGTGTAAAGATGCATGCGGACCACCAATCTTTTGTTATTTTAATTCCCACCTTTGGATCCTGCCATATGTCTTTCTGCTCCTGTGCTTATCATGTTCTGATGGTGGCTTATTTCTTTATTAAATCATTCTAATGGCAATGCCCATTTTATGGCAGTGTGTTGGGCCATTCCATTCTCGTTCAGCTGTAAGAAGAAAAGGGGGTAGCTCATCCCTATTTTCCTCCAATGCAAGATTTATTAGCGTAGTTCTATTATTTTTGTATATCTGTCCATGAGTGCAGTATATCATCGTTCGTACATAGCCTTTTTTAAGTGAGGTATGTTATGATTTGACACCATTAATACGGCTCTCCGTGCCACAACGGCATTAACGTCTTATTGTTATTTGGGAGTTTGGTTACACTCTGGTTCCGAGTGTTATGATTATAGATTATTTACTGCATCCTGTGACCAAGTCCAGTTTGAGCTCAGTATCATAACATGACACTGAAATTGGGGGATCGGCACAGTTTGAATCTTTGTCGGTGTCCTACAGTGTCCAAGCACGTTATTCTTTTAACTTTACTTTATTCTTTGCTTTTCCTTTTTGCAGTCTAACTTTTATTGTGAGGATATTTCGTTCTGATCTTAGTGTTACATCACCTTGCCTTCAACAGGGTTCAGGAAATATGGGTGTAACAGGCTATATTTCTGAACAGGCACTTATTTCTGAAAAGGAGCGACTGTCTATATAAAGTTGTGATCTCTTGAAAGATCATCATCTTTCGACAAACCTCTTCATCTCCATAAATATAGACCAACTTCATTGAATTCTCGCTCTTAAATATCTATTCTATTTATTTCTCTCTGAATTCAAAAGCAATAAAAAAATATGTTTTGCATCCTATAACACTGTTCAATTCACAATCATCAAAGGATATTTTAGGAACTGATTAGAGACTTATCCATCTTATCAAGAACACATCACAGTCAAAGTCGGAATTTATTCTGTTTTAGTGAAGTCCTATTGGTGATTTTCAAACAAGGTGTTGAAGTCATGTTCGGTTATTCAGGCGCTTTTGTAGAAACATGTTCCTCTGGGTGAAGTGAGGGTTGGTTAGTGAAATTTCAGAAGGTGTCAGGAACTGGACATAGGATGGGGAGTCCAAATCAGTATAAAAATTGCCAGTGCAATCTTTTACTTACTTCTTTCTTTTAGCATCCTTATATTATTAGCTTAAGTTATATTTTGCCATATTATAGATTATTCCGCACATAAGTCACACTACGTAGAAACTTTCATTTTGTATCAGAACCTGACATTTCCATTCAAAAATCGTAAATCCATTTTTGAAAATAATATGGCATCAACTTTTACTATTTTCCAAGAAGGTCAATCGACTGCACAATCCCCACTTTTTATTAGCACACATTATGCATATTGGTCCACTATAATGAGAATATATATGCAATCGAATAGTTATGCTATTTGGAACATGACTCGGACCAATTATGAAGCACCCACTATCGATTTTAGTACGTGGATAACTCAACAAGTTACTTTAGCTGAAAATAACTCTAAAGTCATGAATATTTTATTTTTTTCATTAGATATGAATGAATTTAATAGAGTTGGTATATGTAATTTTGCATATGAAATATGGAAAACATTGCAAATTACACATGAAGACAAAACAAAGTTAAACAACGCAAAATTTTTAAGTTGAGAAATCAATTGCGGCCTTTTAAAATGAAGGACAGTGAGCTAATTTTGGGTATGCATTCACGTTCACAAAATATTACACATGCACTCGTGCAATTAGGAGAAAATATATCCGAATTTGATGTATATTCAAAAAATTTAAACTCTTTAACAATGAGTGGGAAAGAAAAGTGCTAGCTATTGAAGAAGCAAACGACCTTTCCAAACTCAAGGTTGAAGAATTAGTCGAAAATATGATGTCAGATGAAGTAAATTTGCAGGTCAGGAAGCAATAAGAAAAAGATAAAAGATCAATGGCTTTTCATGCCGAAGATGATTTAGATATTGATAACAATGATTTGGCCTACCTTACTAAAGTTTTCAAAAAGTACTTGAAATTTGAGATGGTGACAAACAACTTTACTAGCAACTCATCAACTATAAAGTGCTTTAAATGTGATAAGATAGATCACATAAGGGATTGTCCGAAGCTAAATAATGAAAAGAAGTCCAAAAAACCAACAAGAGGCAAAACCAATAAAAAAGGCATTTCAAGTCACTTGGGACGACTTCAATTCTTCTTTATCTAACAAGGAAAGTGACACTGAGCAAGCAAATATCCATTTTATGGCATACGATGATGAGGTTCATCAAACTTACTTTTATGCTTTAAAATTAATATGGGCATTTTAGAAGAAAAGAGAAATGAAAAGAAACTGAAAAAAGAAACTTATGCAAAACTAGATGCAGCACAGTTAAAAATGGATATGTTAAAAGATGAAAAACAATTCTTGAAGAAAAATTACGTAAGGTCCAAGAATCTAATGGAATTTTGACATCTCAAATTTAAGCATTGCAAGATGAACTAAAAATCTATCGGGACGAGAATGTCAAACTTTTAAAAGAAAATTGTGATTTACAATCATCGCTTGATATATCTAAAAATCAATTTTTTTCTTTAGAATGTTAAGATTAATGATTTATCATGAAATTTTCAAAATTTAATAAAGGCAAAGAAAATTTAACAAATTTGATAAATATTTCAAAACATGTCAAAATGGTTTGGTATTTAAAGCTTCTAAAATTAGCAATTCTGGTTCTAAAAAGAAACATGCACCATTGTATACCAATTTTAGAAAATCCAAAAATACTAAAAGCCAAACAAAATTAGAAAATTCCAAGGCTACTAATATATGGATTCCCGAAACCAATAATACACTTATTACAAATAAAAGTATTTAAATAATTTTATTTTTAAAGTACATTTAAGTTCAAATTATGTTTTCAAAGGTTCAACCAAACCCACTTGGGTATAGTTACAGAAAATCTAACCCTTGGACCCTAACGTAGGAAGTGGGTACCGGAATTTTTTCGTGTTTTTTGCAGATACACCACATATTGAGGAGGAGATGTATTCTGAATTTTCCGATGCACATGGAAATGGAGCTACAAATGAAGGAAAACCGTAACATTTCAGAATCTTATCTTTGGATATATAATATGGTTTATGAGAAAAATATTATTTTTAGGCCATTACTTATTTTTGAAAAATAATTTGAAAAGATATAAATAATTTGGATTTTTTTGACAAAAAATAAGATATTTTAGATTATTCTATTGCACCGTCAAAAATAAAGGATTTATTTTAAATGAAAAATATATTTTTGGGTATAAGTGCTATAAAGGATTATGTCTTAAAAAGATACCCAATGAATTTTTATTAAATAAATATTCGCACTTAATTGGCAATATGTTTACACTTTAAAGTTTCTTATGGGATTTTCTTATTTTTCCAATATATCGAGTCAATATAAAGTTTTTCGAATTGTTTAATTATAAAAATTATGGATTAAATATTATGTGTTTACAAAGAGATTTTTACTTTTGGAATATAATCAATTGCACTTTTTTAAATAGTATTTCTCAAAGTTTTTGTGTGATTTGTGTCATGTTACTCCTTCATATTTTGCTTTTTCTCCTTTATTACCTTTTGTTGATGACAAAGAGTAAAGAGGAAAAGGGGACATCGATAGGGAGAGTAAAGTAGAAATGTGTGTGTAGTTGTTATCATCACAAAAGAGGAGAATGTTAGAACCTCCGTTTCTGGTTTTGAAGTGACAACTATACATTTCGACACATATTGTACAAGTTGATATTTCAAGGAAATCGAAGTATGAAGACTAAGGAAAACGACTACAGCTGATGAGCAGAATACGGCGAATAACTATAGCTAACGAGCTCGATGAATGAAGACCATATTTTTGATGAGTCATTCTATTTGAGTCTTAAAAATATTGTACAATATCCTTTGATCACACACACACAAATATTATTAAATTGATTTAAAAATAGATTTTGAACTTAGAAAATTTCAAATTAGAAAAAATTTCAACAACTTAAAAATATTATGCAACACCGGAATTCAAACCGTGGTCATAAAGCACAAATTTGTATGTCTTACCAACTAAACTTGAAGTACTTTTGCTAATAGAAGTCAGACGTTTGGTAACAGTTCTCAGACGTCTGACCTAGTACTTAGATGTCTAGTAAACTTTTCCAAACGTCAGAATCATATCTATTTTAAATGCTTTTCTTTTGGAAAATGACCAGACGTCCGAGCCAAAAATTCAAACATCTGACCTTGCAAAAACTAGTTTATTATAATAGAAATCAAACGTCTAAATCATAAAGCCAGACGTTTGAAACATGTCAAAAGTGAACGTATTCTATTCTGGAATGTGTTCGGATGCTTGATCTAAATATTCAAACGTCTGACTCTATTTTAAAATACTTTTAAAATAAAGAGTCAGACGTCTGACCTTTCAGTTCAGACATCTAAGATGTTCAAAGACCATATTTCTGAATGGACACTTATTTCTGAAATGAGCTTCTATCTGTATAAAGTGGTGATCTCTTGAAAGATCATCATCTTTCGACAAACCTCTTTATCTCTATAAATATATAGCAACTTCATTGATTGAAAGCATCGAATTCTCACTTTCAAATCTCTATTCTATTTATTGCTCTCTGAATTCAAAAGCAATCAAATTTTCTATATTTACTTCATATAACACTGCACATTCAATTCACAATCATCAAATAATATCATAGGAAGGATGTACGAAAAAGAGACTTATCCGTGTTCTCAAAAACACATCAAAGTCAAAGTCGGAATTTATTCTGTTTTAGTGAAGTCCTGTTATTGATCTTCAAGCAAGCTATTGAAGTCATATTCAGTTGGATAGGCGATCTTGTAGAACTTGTTCCTTTGGATGATGTGATGGTTGGTTAGTGAAAATCCAGAAAGAGTTTGGGATTGGACGTAGAACGGGGAGCCCGAACTAATATAAAAATCACTGATGCAATTTCTTACTGTTTTCTTTTAGCTTGCTTATATTATTAGCTTAAGTTGTATATTGTCATATTATTGATCAATCTGCATTCCGCACATGTCACATCACGTTGCGACTTTCAACGAACACTTGGATAAAACTCACCAGGCTCACTTTGCATAGACCTTCATTCACCTCGCAAACACTCCATCACCATTGTTCTTTTAGTAACAAATAAAGTAATTTTTGACTTGCAACAACCGGCAGTTCTAAGTTCTATATATACATGTGTGTGTTTGTGTTTTCTTCCTTTCTTTCTTCTTCTTTATTTATTTTGGGTAATTTTATTCGTACACCAAATAATATAAAAAGCTTTTATACACCAGAAATTACTTTACGTACACCATTCATTCATTTTACATGATTACCATCGTTTTTATCGTCGTCGTCTTCCTTTATTCAGACTTAAAATTCATCTAAGAAAACTAGAAATTTCTAGCATTAAACTAAGCAGAAGTTAAATAATATGGACTTTAATTATAGCATTAATATTGTAGCTTTTTTATCATTACTTGTAATTTCAGTTTCAATAAAATCAACTTTAAATTTATAAATAATGTTCATACTTTTAAATTAGAGCGACTAGTGGTAAAAGCTGTCATATTTGATATTTTTTGTCTCATGATAAAAAAAAATCACTATCTTCTTCATCAAAGTGCATTAATTTGATCAAATTTCATTAATTTTGAGGTTTTAATTTAATGGAATAAATGAAAAATATGTTAAAGATGCAACTGAGAAGAGAGGTAATTTAGTAATATATTTTTTATAAAACTAACGGTATATATGAAGTAATTTTGGTGTACAAATAGAATCTACCATTTATTTGTTATTTTATTTTATTTTTTTTGGAAAACAGTGAATTTGAAGTGAACTGAGCATGAAATGATAAGAGCAGTCAAAAATTTGGTATCGTATGCGATCAAAGTGGTGTAAAGAGGGATGGGGAAATAGCTGTTAAGAAGCATAGGCAGCTATAGGTTATTTTCCCATTTATAAGTTATTTTCAAACATGCTCAAAATTTCTACTTATTTATCCATAACATTGTCTTTATTTATTATCAACATAAAACTACCTGAAAATTCAAAATAACTTTTAAACGGTACAAAAAAACTGAAAAAGTTACCAAACAGCTTCTAACTCCCGACACAAACTATTATTCAATAACAATTAAACAGTAAAGTAATCTTATACCAACCAAACTTGTAAATCAAAACAAGCCAAGCACACAATACACGTGTTTATTGATCTCTTCCCCTGTGACAGATCATTGAAAGAATAAAATCGTCAAATTTATCAAAATTTCTCAGTAACAAACTGAAGAAAGTAGCTTACTACAGCCTACATATGCAAGAAATCACAAAATTTAACACATTTCTCCATCATTTAGATTTCTTCCCTTGCTTCTTCTTCACAACCTCATTGATATAC
Source organism: Allium fistulosum (assembly GCA_030737815.1). Classification (NCBI taxonomy): domain Eukaryota; kingdom Viridiplantae; phylum Streptophyta; class Magnoliopsida; order Asparagales; family Amaryllidaceae; genus Allium; species Allium fistulosum. The sequence goes on from CM060903.1 coordinate 204,529,944, forward strand.
ATAATACCCTTGCCTTTGTACACTTCGGGAGGCTTACAACTACGAACTGCAGCAGCAAACTGATGCACTCTATGCTTGTCGATACCAGTACAACAAACTATATTGGGTTTGAAACAGAACACTCTGACAGCTGGTGGAACATCAAATTGTACCTCGTGGCTGTAACCCAGTTTTAGGAATAATTGTCTTCCTTCTGCTTCGCTTCTACCTTTGAACCCTACTCCCACTATTTTAAGAAACCTAAAGAATTTGGCTTCCATTTATTGCTGTATAACCTGCAAAATAGATGAGTTTCAATTGATGATGACATGAGAAAAATATTAGGTAGTGTTTGGTTTGTTATTTTTAGTTTTGGATTTTCGTCCATACAAAAAGACACACAATGCATGTGTATTGCTGAAAACGACCAATTTAAAAAACGAAGTTAACATACAAAATAGAAAACAACTTTTTTTTTTTATTTTCCGTGTTTTGAAAAATAACACAAGCACGTGAAACAATCCATTATTTCTCCCCTCCGTCTTTCTTTCACCCCCTCCGTCGTTCATCCATTCTTTTCATATTTGACATACATATTGAAAACCAAAAACACAAAATTCGTTTTTAAACCAAAGCCTAACTTTTTTAGTTGAGACAAACTTGGGAACTAGTATTGCAGGGTAGCATTTCAAAATTCATGCACATAAAATGGGGAACATAGAGTCTTAGATTTAATGGAATCCGGCCTACTGAGTATGTAAGCTATATTCTTAATAATCATTTGCATTTTTCTGTAGCAAGTACTATATTGACATGTAAATATACAAACCAAACATCTTGATGGTTAGTAAATAAGTAATAATTATTATTGTGACCAAGAAGTAAATTTGCCTAAAAGTGGCAGGGATCCAAATCTACACACAAAAATAACGACTTATACGACTCATTTAGTAAGTGTCACATTATTGTGTTGATCACATGGATACATTCTATCAGCATGTATAAAAATCACACAGAGACATACAAGTGAAACTACAAGGAGTACTTATTTGTGTATCCAAAAAATTAGGCATAAATTAAATAGATTAAACACTCAACTGCAAACATGTTGAGTCTGAGGCCAGATAGCCAGGCTATAGATTGAATGACTGCTGACAGGGAAGGTTAATGTTTGAGAGAAATAGCCATGATAAAGCTCCCAAAGCAGTCATGATATAACATACTGCTTTACTCATATATCTTTCAGTAGTTATGTCAAAAAAACGCATATTTTTACCGCTTTACTCGTATATCTTATTTAAGATCCATATACAGATTCAGTAGTTATGTCAAAAAAATGCATATTTTGTGTGCATGAGTATGCAAGTTTGTGCATGTGCATGCATGCACATGAGTGAATCATTAAAAAGTTAGAAAGTAAAAATAACATCATATCCAGGTCATACATAGCCAACTAGAATGCCTTGTGAAATCAAACAAAGATTTTTGAATAAAAGTTGGTTTCTGAGAACAAATTTGGACTTGAGTGCAAGGCTTGAATAATGCATCTTTTTGAGGTTTCAGTTGATTGAACCATCTAGCAAAGAGAAAAGACCACGAATGCGGAGAAATACAATAATGGTCATCGGCATTCAATCATGATAGCTAAACCCAAGAGGATTAAAAAATCAAGTCCATAAAAGCAGTGTTTTGAAAACCCGACCCAGCCTCGGTTCGACCTCGAATAACCCTGAACCTTTGATCATCACGGTTCAAAACTCAATCAGACCTTAGTCATGCGTGAACCCCGGTCGAACCTTCAAACCGGCGGTCTAACCATTAATTTTATCCGGTTGAACCGCGGTTCTTTTAATTTTTCCTATTTTCTCATCCTATAATTCTCTCTCATTTTCATCTTTTGTATTGTTTTGAAAAAAACAAGTAAATCTATATTTCAAAAATCATAATGGTACTAAAATCTAAACTACAAATTCCATCATTTGGCTCTTTGCTGCTGCAAACTCCTCTAATAGCACTATGCATAAAACCATGTTGCATGTTCATGTTATTTTATTATTAATATGTAGGTGTCAACTATTATATACACGTTAACTTGCATGTTCATAGCGACTATTTTTGTATGCTGCTAATGGATGTTTACATTTTGTAATGTAATGCATTTCATCCTCTGTTTACCTTTAGTATTAGTCTAAAATAAAACATGCACGGCTCTGACGGTTCAACCGGTCGAACCATAAAAACCTTCGACCTTGGGGCATTGCGGTTCTATCCGCGGTCCGGTTATCAAAACTATGCATAAAAGAACAAACATAAACATAAAATGAACAGTTGTCAACTATTATAGAAGTTAGGGACAAAATTAATGATGCCATTCTATGAGAGAAATAGGACACCATGTGGGAATGAGAGTGAAATATTAGGAATTGACAAAATGTGATTTTTGGACGATTATCAAAGCACTCGTTCCAAGGCCTAGAAAGTTTAAACACTGTTATTCATTATGATCATCCTACATACCAAATTGAGTAGTTTGGTAGTAAGCTTGTAGCTACGTACACCAAATCGTTTTTTGCTCGGTGAAAAGAATCCAACTTTTGGTGTGTGCATGTGTGTTGGTTCAGACTGAGATATGGGGCAACCCTGGTGCATATTTGGCTTCAGATAAAATCATCCAAATGACTAGCTTTCGTAAATCATTTATGATGCAAATTGCTTTTGACTATCATAATCAAAAGCTGCATGACGAACAAATGAAGTCATTGAATGGGGGCATATAAGACTTTTGAATCTCAAATATTGTAATAGAAATTATGGATGCAATTGAACAATTCAGACAAGAGACTTATAAGTAACTTTTTTGGCACGAGCAACGCACATGCATATAAAAGCCCCTTGTAAAATTTGAAATTTCTATGCAGTTTGATAAAAATCAACTGAAAAATATCGTTGAGAAAGGATTTGAACTTGTATCTTTGTTTATGTTTCAACACCTTCATTTGAAGATGAATGTTAATTTTTGTTGTTTATAGTGGGATTCGAACTCCTGACCACTTGTTTGCACACAAGGATACTTTGAAACTTCCCGATCAGACCAAAGGATTATGTTTTTATTCCAATTATTAATGAAGATGAGAATGCACACTTATTTATAGCAGATTAGAACAACAAAACTGTATACAAAATAACATCCGTATGGCTAAGAGGTAGGCATATATATATGTTGGAAATGGTTTTAAAAATGAATGAATTCTTAAAAAATTTGACTAAGTATGAAATGGCTCCTATGGGAATATGAATGTCCCACATTGTGGGATTATATAAAAGAATCAAGTATTTATACTTGATTCTTTGAAGCTAAGTTGGGCCCTTTGGGCACCCAATGATGCTCTTTTGTGAGGAGGGAGACCATGCTTGACCACCACGCGCGCGCGACCGACTCGACCCGACCCGGCCCGGGCTCGGGTTCGGGTTCGGGCTTGTAGTGGTGTAATACTTATATTTTTGGTACAAATTTATTTACCGTTTTCTGACCGGGCTAGAACGGTAAGAAACCCGTATTGAAGAACGTTACGCAACGTTTATTTATTTTTTGACCCGGTATTTCTCAGATCCGTTTTTCAAGACCACGTATCCCCCCATTCAGTAACGCTCTTTTGCTCTTCCGTCTTCTTAATTCATACGAAGACGAAAATAAAAAGAACAACATTTTTTTACAAAAACAAAATTATCGAGCAACAAGTTTTTTGAGTGCAACCAGAATCGCTTCGTCCGTGCAAACGAACCGATACCACAAAAACTTTCGAGAGGCTGTTTTATCCTAGAGGCGGCGGTGATTGAGACGAACTGCTTGCACCATTGACCAGATCACCGAAACGTCTTCAAGAGAGTGACTTGTCCACGACTCAGCCGAAGATAGCCATTGTTTCCAACAATTTGAAGACGTGCCGACATCAATGGCTTCTGCTGCAGATCTAGATCCTACTGCTCCCGCTTCGTTCTTCCAGGTCCCCATGATCTCTGCTGCCCCATTCAGATTCGAGGGCCTCCACTTCAAACGCTGGAGACAGAAGATGGAGTTCTTCCTAACAACCAGAAAAGTGGTGGCTGTGCTAACAACTGACAAACCGCACTTACCCGATAGACCAGACGAAGCAGACGCTGATCAGATGCGAGCCTGGACAGAAAAATCAAAGGAGTTGCACACCTGGACAGAACAAGATTACATGTGCCGAAACTACATACTCAACGGCCTCAGTGATGACCTGTACGACTACTACAACTCTGACAAGTCAGCCAAGGAGATCTGGGAAGCGCTACAAAAGAAGTATGACACTGAGGAGGCTGGAGCAAAGAAGTATGCAGTCAGCCGCTACCTCAAATACCAGATGACAGATGACAGGTCAGTAGAGATGCAATCTCATGAGCTACAGAAAATTGCTCATGAGATCATCTCCGAAGGTATGACTTTGGATGAACAGTTTCAGATTGCTGTTATTATTGATAAATTGCCCCCAGGTTGGAAAGATTTTAAGAATGTGCTTAGGCACAAGACTAAGGAATTTTCCTTAGAGAGCTTGATTACTCGTCTCCGTATTGAGGAGGAGGCTCGTAAGCAGGATCAAAAAGAGGAAGTGCTTGTTGTCACAAACAACAACACTAAAAGGTCCAAGCCTGCGGTTCTGAAACCGAATCCGAAAAACTTTAAGAATCAGAACCGCAACCGCAACAAACAGAATTGGAACCCGCAAGGGAACCAAAAGGCACAGCAAAAACCGACCCAAAAGAATGATTCTGGACAGTTGTTTCTGTGTTACAACTGTGGAAAACCAGGTCATATGGCACGCAAGTGTAGGAACAGACCAGGCCCTGCACCGCAGGCTAACCTGACTGAGGAGCCTCTTACGGCTATGATTTCTGAGATTCACCTAGTTGGTGGATCAGAGGGTTGGTGGGTAGATACTGGTGCATCCCGCCATGTCTGCTATGATCGTGCTATGTTTAGCACATACACGGCTGCTGATGATCAGAAAGTGCTACTGGGAGATTCTCACACCACTACAGTTGCTGGCATTGGAAATGTGGAAATAAAGTTTACCTCTGGAAAGACAGTTATTTTGAAAGATGTAATGCATACTCCAGAGATGAGAAAGAATTTGGTTTCTGGTTTTCTCCTTAATAAGGCTGGTTTTACTCAAGTTATTGGGGCTGATTTGTACACTTTGACTTATAAGGGGATGTTTGTAGGGAAGGGTTATGCTTGTGAGGGTATGTTTAAACTGAATGTTGAAATTAATAAAGTAACCAGTTCTGCTTATATGTTATGTGATTTTAATATCTGGCACTCTCGATTATGTCATGTTAACAAACGCATTATTCATAATATGAGCATCTTAGATTTGATTCCTAAATTGACACAATCTGATTTTGATAAGTGTGAATTCTGTAGTCAAGCAAAAATCACTAAGAAACCCCATAAATCAGTTGATAGAATCTCTGAACCTTTAGATTTAATTCATTCTGACATATGTGAGCTTGATGGCACTTTGACTAGACACGGACACCGTTACTTTATCACTTTCATTGATGATGGCTCTGATTTCACTTATGTATATCTTATGAAAAATAAAAGTGATGCATTTGATATGTTCAAATTATTTAAAACTGAACTCGAGAATCAATCTAATAAGAAAATTAAGAGACTTCGTAGTGATAGAGGAACTGAATATGAGTCTAGTCCTTTTCTTGATTTTTATAAATTGCATGGTATAATTCATGAGAGAACTGCACCTTATTCACCTGAAATGAACGGTAAAGCTGAAAGAAAAAATAGGACCTTTACCGAATTAGTTGTAGCTATTTTATTAAATTCTGGTGCAGCAAAACATTGGTGGGGGGATATTTTATTGACTGTATGCTATGTATTGAATAGAATCCCTAAATCAAAAAGTAAGATTTCACCTTTTGAAATTTTAAGAAATTATAAACCAAATGTATCTTACTTTAGAACTTGGGGATGTTTGGCATATGTTCGTATACCTGACCCTAAGAGAATAAAATTAGCTAGTAGAGCATATGAATGTGTATTTATTGGCTATGCTGTTAACAGCAAAGCATATAGATTTTATAACCTGAATACACATAATATAGTAGAATCTAATGATGCTGATTTTTATGAAACTAAGTTTCCTTTTAAATTAAGGAATAGTGGGGGCACGTCAAATAACACCGTGCCTATTAGAACAGAACTTAATGAATCATCTGAAATTGAACCTAGAAGAAGTAAAAGAGCAAGAGTTGATAAAGACTTTGGCTCAGACTTTTGCATTTTTACTATAGAGGAGGATCCCACAAACCTCCAAGAAGCCTTATCTTCATTAGATGCCGATTTTTGGCAAGAGGCTATAAATGATGAGATGGATTCCTTGGAATCCAATAAGACTTGGCACTTAGTAGATTTACCACCAGGTTGTAAGTCTATAGGCTGTAAATGGGTACTTAAAAAGAAACTAAAACCTGATGGCACAGTTGATAAATATAAAGCCCGTTTGGTAGCTAAAGGTTTTAGGCAAAGAGAAAATGTAGACTTTTTTGATACTTATTCACCTGTAACTAGAATCACATCCATTCGAGTATTGATTTCATTAGCATCTATTCATAATTTAATTATACACCAAATGGATGTTAAAACTGCTTTTTTAAATGGTGAATTAGAAGAGGAAATTTATATGGACCAACCGGAAGGTTTTGTAATTCATGGTCAAGAACATAAAGTTTGCAAATTAGATAAATCTTTATATGGTTTAAAACAAGCACCTAAACAATGACATGAAAAATTTGATAACTTAATAATCTCAAATGGTTTCAAAGTTAATGAAAGTGACAAATGCATTTATTATAAATCTGAAAATGACATTTGCACTATAATATGTTTGTATGTAGATGATCTACTTATTTTTGGATCAAACATGCATGCCATAAATTCTGTTAAATCTCTGTTAAGTGCCAATTTTGATATGAAAGACCTAGGTGAAGCAAGTGTAATCCTTGGTATTAAGATTACTAGGTCTAATAAGGGACTTTCTTTGGATCAATCTCATTATATTGAGAAGATCTTAAAGAAATACAATTACTTTGACTGTAAACCTGCATGTACACCATATGATCCTAGTGTAAAGCTATTCAAGAATACTGGTGAAGGTGTAAGACAGTCTGATTATGCGAGCATCATTGGCAGCCTTAGGTATGCCACTGATTGTACTAGACCCGACATTGCCTATGTCGTGGGATTATTATGCAGGTTTACTAGTAGACCTGGTATAGAGCATTGGCATGATATTGAGAGGGTCATGAGATACCTAAAACGAACCATGAACCTAGGGTTACATTATGAAAAGTTTCCAGCTGTCCTTGAAGGTTACACCGACGCAGACTGGAATACTTTATCTGATGATTCAAAAGCAACCAGTGGCTATATATTTAGCATTGCTGGAGGAGCTGTTTCTTGGAAATCCAAGAAACATACTATTTTGGCTCAGTCTACTATGGAGTCTGAGATGATAGCACTAGCTACAGCTAGTGAAGAAGCAGAGTATTTAAGAAATCTGCTAGCTGAGATTCCCTTATGGGAAAAACCGATACCAGCTGTGTTGATTCATTGCGATAGTACCGCGGCTATTGCAAAAGTACAGAACCGTTATTATAACGGTAAGAGACGACAGATATGTCGTAAGCACAGCACTGTTAGAGAGCTACTCTCTTCAGGAGCTGTTAGAGTGGATCACATACGCAGTGAGGAGAATTTGGCAGATCCTTTGACGAAAGGACTGGCCAGAGAGAAAGTCTTTACAACTTCTAGAAAAATGGGACTATTGCCCTTAGATTGTTGAGTCACGCACAATGGTAACCCGACCTACTGACTGGAGATCCCAAGAACTAGGTTCAATGGGTAAGAACAAGTTGTGTAGTGATATGAGTTGAATATGCTATTTTTCATATATATAGAAGCATATATTCCTGAAGTGATTAGAGGTTGAGTTAATAGAAACTCTTAATGAGATCTATATTCCATTTGGAGTGGAGTACCTACCTTCAGGAGTACTCTTGATAGACTCACCTGTGTGAATGTGGAAATTTGGCCGTTTCCTATGGAGTTTTGGGCAAAACTCCTAGAGCATTCACTAAACTGGGATAGACGTGCATGGCCATAAAAGCACGGGCTTACTTGATTGCACTCTAGAAAGATTGTGTGTGGTCTGATGTCAGGAATAGAGTTCAAGACCACGTGTCACTCTAGTAAAAACTGAATCTTATCCACTATGCAAAGGTTCAAGTCGAAAGACACCTTTGTTTATGCACAATCTTATGGTTTTCAGAAATTGCTCGAAATAAGTTTTAAAAATTCAAGTGGGGGATGTATATGTATGTATATATATGTATGTATATATATGTGAGCATCATGTATAACTTATGCAACCCAAACATGTCCAGAAAGATAATAACTATTGGGTGGATTCTAGACAAATTCTTCCAGCAAAACAATATGATCACTTTTCTTCACCATGTTTCTTACTTTTTTCCACGAATTATTTTAATTATATCTACAGTTCTGATCTTCTTAATATTGATAGGACTGTAAACTTTTTTACATGTTCTTTTACAGCTTATCACCAACACAAAGCAGTGATTACAAAAATCGCCAGATCGTACGTTCCAAAACGCGATTTGGGAAGAATCGCAGCCTTCCCGATCGAAGAGTTAAATTGGATCGCAACTCGTGTAAAATGTACGACCTATTTCAGAACAAAAATATTAAGCCCAATACTGAATCGCGATTTCAGTTAAACATCGAACTGAAACAAAATTAAAAGAGATTTAGTTCAGCATTTCGAACCTCGATTCAGCAAAAATAAATATAAATAAATAAATAAAGGAAACAGAAAAGGAGAAAAAAAGAGAGAGAGAGAGAGGAGGGGTCATACGAAGAAGCAGCAACAGCAAACCTGACATGAAAAACCTAGGATTCAAAGGCAAGTTGATTTATATTTCTCTTCTATTTTCGTATTTCTTTACTCTTCTAACTAGTGTGTAACCCGTGCATTGCACACGGTAATGTTGTTAAAAAATATTATTTTTATTTTAAGTATATCTAAAAATATATTTTATTATGCAATATATGTTAAATTTATTATGATATATTAACCATAAACTAAAATGACTTTAGACGCTCAGGTATAAGATTGGGAGTTTAATACCCGGTAACACATATCTCTGTAAAATTTAATGTTCTAACTCAAAAAAAATATAAATTAAAATGGTTAATATTGTAAATGTAAATAATTTATATTATGTGATTTTTTTAATTAAATGTATGAATAAATAAGTAACTTCACCATTTTGTTAACATGATTATTGTATGTATTTTGAATTGTCATCTTTTATAAATGATTTATAAATGGATTAATGAACATTAAAAATTGAATTCATTTGAATAATTTGAATTAATGATCAACATAACTAATTAAATATAAGGAGTTAAAGATAAAAAGGTTAAAATTGAGAAGAGTTTGGTACAAATTTGTAATTGAGAAGAGCATAGATCTTATGGTTAGATAATTTGCATGTGAACTTCTTCTTTTTTTTTTGAATTAAACATGTGAACTTTTATTCATTATTAAGTTTTCATTTTTAAATAATTTTATCCTCGTAGTGAACCATATATTTTATTTTATTGTAGGAGAGTCATGTTTACAACTTTGATAATTGCAAAATAATATTATGTGACGTTTAGTTGAGTTATGAGTTAGGTATGGTTTGATAATACATTAAAAGTGAGAATGTTTATATAATAAATTTTTATCGGTGTAATATGTGCATTCACATTATAATATTGTAAAATATAAATTTATCTTATAAAGTTTGTTAAAAATGAAATTATGTTATGTAAGCACGACAAATTTTTGAGATAAATGAAGTAGAAATTAAAAGAGTTATTATTATGTATGTATACATTTTATGTTTTGTGAGTTAAATATTCATATATCTGAATAAAGAAAACTAATATTATTAATTTTCTCATATATATGAATATTGCATATATTGAAATCCTTATATTTTTATGGTTTATTAGATAGATTAATAAATATTAGTTAATCATATTTATCTCTACTATTAATAAAGATAATTCAGTGAATATGATTTCATGGTGTACTTTTGAAATTCTGAAAATACCCCACCACCAATCAACGGAATCTCATCAACATCTAGTTATTAGATGCACCGATTTACTCTAGTTTAAATAGTTTAAATTTAAAATTACACAAATAATTAAATATATGGGCTTTAATGTAAAATATTAGAATATAATTAAGAAGAGTTCTAAGTATATGTAAAAAAATTAAAATTTATGTATTTGAAGTTAATAAAATTTCATAGTGCAATCTATGATAAATTCATTTAGTAAATAAATTATAAACAAATTTGTATGTATATATATATATATTTATGTATTTGTAAAAAAAAATATAATTTATGTTATGTGATTTATATATATTGCATCTAAATGATTTTTTTTTACCGATTTGTTGATGCGCTTGTAGTATATATATTGAAAATATCATCTTTTAGGATTTATAGTTGACCAACTTTATCAATTAGTTTAAATTTTGGATAATAATAACCCGTGCGTTGCACACGGTATGTTGTAGAAAAATAATATTATAACTATTTTTGAATAATGTAATTTATTATGTAATATCCGATGAATTTTGTTAGGATAAATGATTTATAAATTGAAATTACTATATTTATAACTGTGTATTTTTGTCATGAGATTCATACATTTTTATACTTGAATAAAAATTAAATTACCATTTTTGTTGATAAAAATGAGTTATATATCGATTTTTTTTAGGATTCATTTTTTGATAATTAAGTAAATGAAAATAAGTATTCTTAATAAATTTTAAAATTAAATTTTTATAAAATTTCATAAATAAATATCCATGTACATATATTTTGAAATTGACATTTAGCTTTTGATACATTTGGCTAAAAGATAAATGATGTATTTATTAAATATCAAATATTACTTGAGAGAATGACGACAATTACCTAAGAATAGAAGTGTAATACCAAAGACTTAATATATTTGTATGCATTTAAAGTTCCTGCTGTACATATTTATAAAAATATTTATTTAACTACTAAAAGAAATATTAAGTGAAAATAAGACCTGAAACGTTACAAATCACATTGTTTCATGCCTTACTATTTTTATTATATAGTAAAAATTTTCAAAAAATATTTAACATTTATGTAAAAAAGATAATAAAATATGAAAGAAAAATATTTCTAATCAAAATATGGTATAATTATTGTCCATTCGTTAACTCATATTACGATATAAATAATCAAATTGTTACTTTTTGTACAAAACATACTAATTTAAAATATTTATTCTTTTTATAATAATACAAAATACAAACAATCATCAATTACCATTAATTGTAATGTTATTCTTCACAAAATATAATTTAACAATGATATAAAGTCCATTTGATGTACCAATTTTAGGAAGGAAAAACGTTATATATATTTGTAATGATGTATCCAATTTGGAAAGAATTTTTTTGTATATATTTGTCTGTAATGAAATAACAACTTTAGAAGAAAAAAATTATGTATATATTTCTTTGTATTAAATAACTAATTTTAGAAAGAAAAAATTATGCATATTTCTCTTTGTATTAAATAACTAATTTTAGAAAGAAAGAAATTTTATGAACTTAAATGTAGAAAAATGTAAAAGTATCAAAGATAATTTTGTATATAATTATGAAAGTATTAGATTATACGGACTTAATTGAAAAAATAGCTTTACCATTTATATCAGTACAAATGTGGCATACACATTGAATTATCATTTTTTATGATTTATTTGATCAATTAATAAATATTTGTTAATTGAATTTAGTTAAAAAGTTTAAATTCAAGGTCAGTTAATAAATCCCAATATATTGACTTGAATGTAAAATAATACATAAAAATTTAGGAGAAATTCGTAAATAATTGTAAAAATTATCGAATGTTGGCATTTAAATGCAAAATGATAGGAGAGAATATTAGTAGAACATTGTATAATTTGTATATAGCTGTGAAAAATTAAAACTATGTGGACTTGAATAAAAAATTAGTTTTACCATTTTTATCAATATTAATGCAGTACGCATGTTGAATTGTTATTTTTCAAAATTTATTAAATCGATTAATGAAAATTCGTTGATTGTATTTATTTAAAAAGCTTAAATTTAAGATCATCTAACTTAAATTTAATATATATGGACTTAAATGTAAAAATAACAAAAAAAAACCTTGAAAGAAAAATATGTAAATAATTGTAAAAATTAGTATTATATTTTAATGGTATAAGAGAGAACCAATAAAATATTGTAATAATAATAATAATAATAAATTGTGAGGATGTGAAAATAAAATATCTGGAGAGAATCAAGGAGGGAGAAGGAAATTCCTAGAATTAATATGAGAGCTTTAAATTCTTCCGCTTTACTATTATTTAATAGATTTCTGAATTTTCTATCATAAACCCTGAGTCCATCTTCAGTCCACCAAGAGTTATATTTGGGGGACTTAAAATTCAGCCCTTAATTGGGCCGGGTTCTCCGAGAGTCATGCGCCCATTTAATTAACGTCTGGCAGCAGGCGTCTGGCCTCAGGCGCTTATTTAATTGACGTCAGCCCCCTCCCTTCATAGACCACGCTGGTGGGGGAGAGAACTTGGACGTTCATTTATTGGACACTCATTAAATGGGCGCTAGGACTTGGGCGCTCAATAAATGGACGTCCAACCCAATTCAGTTTTCTGAATTAAAAATTGAATATTCAGCTTTGAACGAACGACTGGAGGTGATTTTCGTAATATTCAGCTCTGATTTGCAACAACTGGAGATGCTCTAAGCTTTAAGAGGAAGATGATTGACAGGAAAAGTTCTGGGTCCATTTACTTCACCTGCACAAACCCTGGTGTTAAGACCTGTAAGAACATGGAAAAAGAAGCTTGATCAAAGCACAAACAACATAATTTGTTATTTAACCCTGTACTTATTTATTCGTCGTGTTTTTCATTCAACAATGCAATCTAAAAAACAAAAATAAGTTATAAGGTAATATATTATAAAAATGATAGGAATCTTATGCAATGAATTTCACTACACATAGCTTAATATTAACCCAAGTGCACTGTATACTAGTTATACTAATAATTTATCATATCCTAGTTAATATAAATAAAACTCTAAAAAACATACGTGTATTTTCAAAACAAATTTGTGTATATTAACAAAAACTATACATGGGATTCGATACCATCATTTTCTTCTAAAACCCTATCTTTTTGCTAATGAGTTGTCTTTTTAAAAGATTCTATCATCGTATTCATTCGTTTTTATCAGTAAAAGAAAAGTTAGAAAATATGGAAAGACATAAAGGATCTCAATCTAAATAATTATATTGGTAAAATAGTCGTTTATTTTCAAACTTTTTAGTGGGGTGGAAAAAGCAAAAGGTGGTGTGTTAATAGAATTAGTCTTATTCTCAACACCTTACACCCCTGCAATTTAAAGATAAAAAACTACCCACCCATTAATTTCTTTTGTCATCCGATTATATTTCAAAATTGATCTTATTTAATTCTGTTTGTCTATGCAATAATTTATTCTATCTATTCTATTATGTACTAATACAACCGTTTAACGGTGGAAACCAACCGTTTCATTATATAATTTTAAAAAAATTAATGAAATTTCTGTAACTTTTAGTTAAACATTAAATGATAATATTTGTTGGAAAAAATTTAGAGTTGAAGAGATTTAAGGAGACATTTGTGAAAAGAACAAACTAACATTGGAGAAATTTAAGAAGACATTAAAAATATTTCTTTGTTTTTCGACTTCACACAATTTGGTTTTGCAAGCCTACAGTAGACAAACCTCCCTAACGGTCGGTTTGATAAAGTTGAATATATGACTTTTCGTTATCTGCTTTCACATTTCTTCTCAAACATTAAACCTATGCGGTCAAAGCGCTTAATTAGTGGGCTTCATAGCGGTGTAGGTGTAAAAAGTTGTAGCGGTGATATAGCAAAAAAACAGAGGTGCAAAAAGTGTTATTAGATATAAAACCAAATATTTAAAGTTAATTTATTCTCATTCTCACATCATTTGCATAAGAAAATGAAATATCATTTAATCTTCTATGACAAAATCGAAGAATATCGTGATTTATGAAATCCAGATTTGATAATCACAATAAATTTATAACTTATATTAAGCCTTATGCTTTAAAATTAAGCATTTATCCTAATTTTATTGATTTGATTCGAAAGAGAACTAGTCAAATTGACTTTTCATATTAATGTTACTAAAACAGGTGCTAACAAACCTTAATTTAGCGGGTGTAATGAAAAACGACGGGTCTATGATTTAATAGCGCTATATTGAAAAAAAATATAACAATTGAAGAGCGTTATGCGCTATAGCGAGGATTTAACAAGGCTTTAACTGCACACCTCTATATTGAGTTCACCTTTTTTTAAGGTCCATTTTTCATTTCCACCCTTCAATTGTTTTATTTTTGTCTTTAAATATTAATGCTAATTAAAAGTATGTATTAGTAGTGTCTGCTCCGCTTACATTTTTCCTGTCAGCTTTCTTAAATATAATCATATTTTAAGTTGGGGCTTCTTTACATGATTCATCGACTCCCAAATTCCTCAATTAAACAACACTTATTCTAAGCTTAATTTCAATAATCATTCTAATCATCATCACATTTTATTTGTTTCCATGGTTTAGTATTTTTTAATCTTTCTTAGTTTTGTATGAAAAAATAAAGTAGTACGTATTATTTTCAATATAATAAGATAATGGAACTTTAAAAGTCAATTAAGTTTATCTTATTTGTTTTTATTTTGCTCTATCTTCATAGAATTTGATCTTTGCTAATTAATTTGGCTTTTAGGTATTTCCAATTGCCAGTTTTTCGCTATTTGGTACGATGACATAATATATTATACTAAAGTAGTCTAGTTCTAATATAAATAAATGAGGGCATTGTTAAAAGGACTCCAAACTAGATCGGTAGGGTCAGCTTTTTAGTTTTTGAAAAATTGTTAGGCAGTGTAAAAAAAATTTGTCCCTCCTTAACAGAAAAAAGTATCTGTAACTACCCTCGGTTTTTCGATGATCAGTTACCTTTTTTCACCTTTTTCGATTAAACCACGCCAAAAATAGTTTCAATGAAACAACATCATTTTTCTCGTTTTTCGATGGGTTATTGTCGAATATTTCTTTATGCGAGGGATAAAATTATAAAACATGTTATTTGGATAGAGTTCGCATTATAGTTTTTTTCCTAGGTGGGATCATCCTAAAATTTGCCCTCCTCTCCAAAAATGGATTTCCTTTGATAATGCCCTTAAATGATTCAGATGAATAATACGAGAGCTTTAATATCATTTTTTAGAGATTTTATTTAATATATTGATAATCAATTTCATTTTTTGTCTATAGTACTTTTAAAACAATGCATAAGCTTGTTGCATATATAGTGCATATAAGACTAAATGATATTCCGTTTGTATAGGTAAACAGAGGTGTGTATATAGTGCATGTATCTCAACTTATTGACTTGCTTTCTTTATCTTTTAGAATTTTTAATTCTTTCCTTTTCACTAACATATATTATACATAAAATTTATTCTATTATATACAAAAGAGAATATTTGAACATTTGTACACCATTTTCACATTTGATTTCATCATGTATACTGAATTCTTGATTATTTGAGGGATTATTAAAATTTACACCCTTAAAATTTTATTTACTTATATCTCAAATATTAATGATACCATTAATGGTTATAGTATATTATTGATTTCACGTCCTTTCATTTGTTTATGTCATTCTGACTGAGTTTTCCATTTTAAAAAATAATAATTAGCGAATGGTTTTTTGGCTCATTATGAACTAATTTTGATTAATTTCTTATTTAAGATTGACTGTGCGTGTGTGTGTGTAAATGGAATATCTGGCCCCTTGTAACTCTTTTCACAAATCATCTCATCCTATATACTTAATTCTCAATGATTTGATGAATTATTAACATTTACACCTTTATAATTTCATTTTCATACGTCTCAAATATTAATTATACCATTATTGGATATAATATACCATTAATTTCACTCAACCTCATCCTATTTGTTTATTCATTCTAATAAGAGTTTTCCATTTTAAAATATAATAATTAACGAATGTTATTTAGCTCATCGTCAACTGATTTTGTTTAATTTCTTATTTAGACATTTTTAGTTGTATGTATTAGGATTTCAATATACTTTAGGATAGATTAATCATGAAACTCTACATCTGAATAGGTGACCCATATTGATTTGAATGAGAAGAAATTAGAGAAAAGTAAATGAATTAGAGGAAGCCATACCTAAATCCATAGTTGGTGATTGCAAAAGTAAATTTGGTTTGATTTTCTATATTGACACCAGCTCTGGATCTTATATTAGATCTGAATCCATAGTTGTTGCTTTCTGTAACAACCACACAATGATTACCATGAGTAAAGAGGAGAAAAACTACTGTCTATGCCCAGAAATTGAAGAAAATTCCATCTTCGGCCAAGTTCATCAGAATACATCACTGAGATCATTAGAGGTGATGCCTGGTGGTGGTGTGTCAAGTCTCTGTCAAGTGCTCTAGGGTTTGAAGACAAGGCCTGAGGTTGAAACTATTAGTGTGTGCATATGGGTGTGTGTGCACATGCATACCTGATACTGTCAGATTATGTGTCTGCATTGAGTGGTATGTAATTGCAGACTTGCAGTGTATAATAGAGTAAGGTGTCTTTGTTTGGTGAGTTGAATGGATTTGTATTGGGTCTGTATTGGGTTTTTTGAGATGGGTTAAGTCCAGTTGTATGTGTGCCAGAGTGTATAAATAAGGATGTACATGCACTGGCCATAAGTGTGAGAAAAATCTAAAGCATTTATCTTCATCTTCATTTTAGTTCTTCATTTTCAGTTTTGTTGCAACTTTTTAGATCGGTATCTTTCTTTTCAATTCTTGTTAGCTAGTTTACTCAATTGTTAGTTATAATTTTATTCCAATTATCAGTTCATCTTGTTCTTCTTTGCCATTTCAATTCTCTGTTGGTTAAATTCCTGCATTTATACATTTTTCAGTTCTTGTTTTTTTCATTTCCAGTAGTTGCAAAGCATGTTCTTTAATTCTTGCACTGTGATTTGAATACCAGTTACAATCAGTTATAATTCATTTCTTATCTTGCTCATCACTGCCAAATTTTATTCTTGTTCCTAAAAATCTGCATTCATCTTTCTCTATAATTCTTCCATTTTGACAAATTCCTTTGAACTGCACTTTGTTTCATTTAGTTCTTGAATTTTCTTGCAAGTTATATTCTTGTTTTCTCATTTCACTGCAATTATAAAGATGCAATCTTGTCAATTCATGGAGTACTTCCTCTGTTCATCTTTGCCACCAAACATCAGTATTTTTCTTGTGTTTTTGACTGTTTCTTGTGCACATTTCACCTATGTGCACATTATTCTACCTTCCTCACATCACTGCATTTCCTCAAACGCCATCTCCATCATTTGAAAAATTCACCTTTTCCCCATGGCAATGACTTCCGACCAACCTGCACCTCACAAATTGGTATCAGAGCTGATGACTGGGGCAACCTCTGACAACCAGTTAGATCCTTACTTCACCACCACTTATTACCTAATCTTCACTCCATATCAAGATCCAGAATGGACAAGGCAAAATGAAGTCGGCTACCCATATCAAGATCCTCATCCGCCAAATCCCTACTCTATGCAAATGCCAATATTTTCTCAACCAGCACCATACCCTCCACCAAGTATCCATGTACACCATCAAGAACCTCACCTTCCTGCTCCATATACTATAAATTCATTAACTACCATGCCAGCAGCCCCACCTATCAATTTAAGAAATCATTTCCCATGCCCAAAAACTGCTGCTAAAAATATCCTTAACATCCTTCAAACCCAAGATTTTGAATCACCATCATGGCTAATATTTGAATTGGAACATTCAATCAAGATCTTGGAATCAATGGAGTTAAGCACCATAATCATGTTCATCAAATCTATCAACAAAAAGATTGGTGATACTATCACTTCCTTTCAAAGCAGCCTATTAACAACATCTCTTTCAAAGATTGAGAAAAAAAAGATCAATGAGCTTCCTTATAGAATTTGGAATGTTTGCATCGAATTGAAAAATGAATATCCGGAAGGTTATGACTTATATCTCAATGAATTCGGGCTCTTCGCTGTGATCTTGGATGAACTATTAAAGATTCATATATTGCTGATTTTTCTACTAATTCTACACAGCCTGGTGCTACTTGTGGTATTAATGTAGGATCAGTTTCATCTTATGTCCAAGATTTCCAGCAAATCAAGTACCAACCTCCAGTTGCACAACAGCCAGTACCCCAACCACCCCATGTACACATTCAAAAACCTCCTCTACATAACCCATTCACTACCCATGCCCAAGACTTACAACAAATCAAGAATCATACCGTTGCTATACCCCAATCACCCCTTGTATACCATCAAGAACCTCTCCTACCTAATCCATATACCACTAACATTTCAGTTCCTGTGCCAAAAGTTCTTCATTCGGAGTTAAGAATTCCTATTCCATCATCCATTGAATTTAATGATGAGAGCGAGAAGCCCAAATTCGAGACAGAACATGGTACAAGCAATGAAATAGAAGATAAGCATGGTGTTCTAGAAATTGTTAATCAATCAAATGAAAGCCAATTTAATTGTGAGAAAGTGGATAGGCAGATTAAAACTGATGAAAATAGATCAAAAGCAAAGAAGGAGGATAAGAATGCTACTAAGGAATTTGCAACTAAGTTTGTAAACGAATGCATTTTTTGTTCAGATTTAACCAAAAATGGGATGATCACTACTCGTTCTTTTGAGTGGCATGTGTGTTTTAGAAAGCCTTATAATACAGAAACTATTTTCATATTCGATCCGGGCGGTGTTCCATTGGAAGGCGTGAGAAGTTGAAGTGTTTAAATTGAATAGTGCATAAAAATTCTATAAAAAAAAGATAGGTTGATCATCCGACCTTGAGGACAAGGTCATTCTTGAAGGGGAAGGGAGATACCACACAATGATTGCCATGAGTAAAGAGGAGAAAAACTACTGCCTATGCCTAGAAATTGAAGAAAATTCCATCTTCGGCCAAGTTCATCAGAGTACATCACTGAGATCATCAAAGGTGATCCCTGGTGGTGGTGTGTCAAGTCTCTATCAAGTGCTCTAGGGTTTGAAGACAAGGCCTGAGGTTGAAGCTATTAGTGTGTGCATATGGGTGTGTGTGCACATGCATACCTGATACTGTCAGATTATGTGTCTGCATCGAGTGGTATGTAATTGCAGACTTGCAGTGTATAATAGAGTAAGGTGTCTTTGTTTGGTGAGTTGAATGGATTTGTATTGGGTCTGTATTGGGTTTTTTGAGATGGGTTAAGTCCAGTTGTATGTGTGCCAGAGTGTATAAATAAGGATGTACATGCACTGGCCATAAGTGTGAGAAAATTCTGAAGCATTTATCTTCTTCTTCATTTTAGTTCTTCATTTTCAGTTTTGTTGCAACTTTTTAGATCGGTATCTTTCTTTTCAATTCTTGTTAGCTAGTTTACTCAATTGTTAGTTATAATTTTATTCCAATTATCAGTTCATCTTGTTCTTCTTTGCCATTTCAATTCTCTATTGGTTAAATTCCTGCATTTATACATTTTTCAGTTCTTGTTTTTTTCATTTCCAGTAGTTGCAAAGCATGTTCTTTAATTCTTGCACTGTGATTTGAATACCAGTTACAATCAGTTATAATTCATTTCCTATCTTGCTCATCACTACCAAATTTTAATCTTGTTCCTAAAAATCTGCATTCATCTTTCTCTATAATTCTTCCATTTTGACAAATTCCTTTGAACTGCACTTTGTTTCATTTAGTTCTTGAATTTTCTTGCAAGTTATATTCTTGTTTCCTCATTTCACTGCAATTATAAAGATACAATCTTGTCAATTCATGGAGTACTTCCTCTTTTCATCTTTGCCACCAAACATCAGTATTTTTCTTGTGTTTTTGACTGTTTCTTGTGCACATTTCACCTCTGTGCACATTATTCTACCTTCCTCACATCACTGCATTTCCTCAAACGCCATCTCCATCATTTGAGAAATTCACCTTTTCACTATGGCAATGGCTTCCGACCAACCTGCACCTCACACTTTCATGAACTGATTAAGAGAAAGAGACAGATCTAAAAGATAAGAATTAGACAGATGTTCCAAATTGACATAAACCCTAGATCTGAATTATTTCCTTAAAAGAGACTAAGAGAATAACTAGAGCTTATGTAATTCGGGGACCATAACCCTTTATTTATAATGTTGGCATTTTCTAATTTGGCCTTTCAACAAATTAGAATTATCTTGGTATCTACACATTAATACCATGACAATTATATATTTAAGCCTTTTAACTTTAATTCATAATTTGATCACTTTAGTTAAGCTTTACATCAAAATAGCACAACACATTTTATTTTACATACGTGGCCCACATATTGAAATTTTCCAACAATCTCCCCCGTGCCATATATGTAATAATATTATAAATGTGTTTAACTTTATGAGCTCCAAAATTTGCTATTTATAACATAAGGTGTTTCCGCAACAATCTCATCCATTAACTATGCTAGCAAAGGATCAAAGCAGCTTTCGTTACTTTTAGGGTAACTAAACCCATCAATGGTCACATATACCAATACAATCAAACGACATAGATCAATCATGGATGCGTAGCGTGGAAATTACATGAGATGTGATCTATACATGTTTATTTCCAACTGGTCCTACTTTAGAGAGATCAAAACATTCAATATTTGAACAACCTAGAGTGCAAACAAAACTTTATTGCTTTATTTCTGATCAGAAAAAAAGAACTTGATATATATCTATAACCAAAGTATAGAGCAATGTATCATATGATAGTACCAAATACAAAATCTCCCTAAACTAAAATATTCTTACATAAAAGTTACACTAATTGAGCAAAATACTCATGAATGACCTTAGGTGATAATCGTTTTGTAAGCGGATCCGCCACAATGAAGTTTGTCACGATATGCTCTATGAATTACAATCTATTTGCACTCTTCCATTATTAGAAAATAATAAGTTGTTTATTATCACGATATTACTTTAATGGACTTTCAATTTCTTTATTCAATAATCCTTAACTTCGTGACAAAATTTTACAATTATTTCCCATCGTTGGATGCCCCTTAACAGAAAATAGTAAAGAAGGCTATAAGTGTCTGTATGACAACTTTCTTTATATAGCTTCATCCAAAAAAAATAACAACAACAATATATTATTATTATCTGAAGTGGATCTTTTGTAATCTTGGCATCCAAAATATTCGGATTGTAATGCTTCATGATACAACCAATCCTATCTTTTATCTTGAGCATATAATCTTTCTGTTCCTTAAAGATATCTCGTAACCATTGATCCACTTTCAATGTCAATAATATATCTGCCAAATAATACACACAATATCTATATGTGTATATGCTTTAGCATGCATTAAACTCCATACATAAGGAATCTTTTGCATTTCTTTAGCTTCAAGAATGTTCTTATATTACTATATAAGACAACATTTGTCTATTTTGGCAAAAGAGAACCAGTTGATTCGCATTTTGCATATCGAACCTTTTTATGCACTTATCTGCCAAACTTTTTGTGATAATCCAAATATCACCCCATGAATAATTACGATGTGTTTGAATCCCTAATACAAAATTGTAATCCATTAGTGGTTTTCTTAAGTTGTTTCATCAATATCTCCATTGAGAAATACGACTTTAATATCCTTCCGATATTACTTAAAATCATAATCTGAAACAAGTTCCAAAATAATTCTAAAGAGCCTTTCAGTGAAACCAAAGAGAAAGTCTCTTTAAAAAAAAAATTGTTTTCTTCTTGGGTATGGTCTTTCTTATAACGAGCCTTATACCATTCCGCATTACCCACTTAATCCATTTTGGTTTTGAATAGTTATTCATCACCAATGATCTTGTTACCTTAAGGTAAGGGGAAAGATCTCAAACTCTGTTGTCCTTTATAGATTTATATTATACATTTATATCTTAAATCCACATTTCAAACTAATATCTTGTATGAATTGATCTAAGCCAATAGAAACATCTACACGAATCCATTATTTATCTTTATGTAGAAATACTACATAATCATCCAGAATAGTATTTCTTCTTTTCCAAGTGGATTTCTTTAGTGACCTTGCACCTTGAGGTTGTT
The DNA here is from genome assembly GCA_030737815.1 of Allium fistulosum. Lineage (NCBI taxonomy): Eukaryota > Viridiplantae > Streptophyta > Magnoliopsida > Asparagales > Amaryllidaceae > Allium > Allium fistulosum. The sequence goes on from CM060903.1 coordinate 204,552,420, forward strand.
GAGTTTGGTTTCTTGAAATGTCAACCTTAATTTGAAGAAAATTTTGTTTAACATTGTCTTATTATGGTTTCTGATTTAGTTCTTATCAATGAAAGGAAACAAATCATGTACATTATACAAAGAAGTAGCTGTAGTTGAATCAAAGATAATGATTCTCTTTAAAGACAATGATCCATATGAAAATTTTATTTAACATTGTCTTGTTATGGTTCCTTATTTACTTCTTGTCTATGAAAGGAAACAAATCATATACATTATCTGAAGAAGTAACCGTAGTTGAATCAAAGATAATGATTCTCTTTAAAGACAATGACCTATACTTTTTTTCTCCCCTCAAACTCAACATCCTCAAAATCAGTTGCATTTCCCTTCTTAATTTTTTAGTATAGATTTATAAAACTTGTAGTTTTTAATTCGCTTAGAATATCAATAAATTATTTGCTATCTTTAGTGCCTCAATCTAAAATTATTTAGTAAGTTGAAATAAATAATCATATAAATCAACAAATCAAAATCTGAGACTTCATTATAAAAGGTATTTAGCATAAGTAGATATATATATATAAGCTATATTTTAAAAATTAGGAGCTTTAATTCCAACAATGTTTGAATATATTCATAAATCAATCTTATAGTTTCTAAATGAACAGTAATAACCTAATTTGTTCATATTAGAAATAAAAAACCGAAATCTATCTAAATGATACATAAATATCAAATAAATCCAAACAATATAACTGAAATTTCAATAATAACCTATAAATATTCGATATACTTTATTTCATATGCCAGTGTATCTCATTAAAGAAACAAAAATAAATATAATTATATGTTTTTTCTTTTCTTCTAGATCCTTAACGACTTCTCCATCCATATTTATACATTTATTTACAATGCATGTTAAATGGGTACTTTCAATCTTACATGCTTTAACCTCTCTTTTTCTTACCACAATGCTAAATGAGCTCAATAAAAGGCCATTTTATTCTTAAAAAAAGTTAATAATAATCTTAAAATGGTTAAACTATAAATAAAGAGAGTACCCAAAAAATTAATAATAACTTGAGCGTTTTTAACTTTTGAAACAATATTTTCCAAATAGTACTCATTTATTTTTCCCTTACTTTGACTTATGGAATCAAGCAATATTATAACACCCCATAAAATAAATCATAAATAGATGAAGTAAATTGAATTAATATGATAAGGGTTGAATATGGAAATTTTATAAAAGTTGGAATTTGACCAGGAAAGTTATTCCATTGCATTCGTGGTGAAATTTCAATCCGTTTCCATATATAATATGTTGAAAACGGAGCTTAAGAAAATGAAGTTATGAACATTTAAAGTTTTCAGATTTAAAATAATTTAGTTTGAATACAAATTCAAATGTTTTAAATTTCAAAAATTAGCTTGGAGGCTAGGTAAACGTTTAATGTTAAAAAGTTAATTAGGGGAAAAAAATTATGCAACGGAACAAAATAACCGTTCTCCGAAATAGAGGAGCGGTCGACCTATATAGGTCAACTGGTCGACCGTAGCGATCGACTGGTCGCACATAGGCGGTCGACCGTTTGGCAAAGAAAGTTGCTAGTGGCGACTAGGGTTTGAAACTATGTTATATTGAGTTGTATGCTCCATATTTATCTGTTTCTTACCGACTTTCATCCTACGGTTTTGATGCGTTTCAACCCCTATAAATAGAACCCTATCCTCTCCACTTTTTATTCATATTATTTTGGGGAACACAACGAAATTCTACCATTTCTATTTCTCTAATAAGATTTAGAAACCTAGTATGGAATTCAGGTAAAAATTCAACTTATTTCTTATTCTTTTCTTTTTCCTCCAATCTATTCCTATCATATTCTTCTCCAATTATTCTGAATCTAGTAAATATATAAACTTCTTCCCTATTATGTGTATGTATATCAAAAGAGAGAGATTCTGGAATAGATTGGAAGGCTATAATCCATTTGAGTGAAGCTATGGCTAATTTGTGAGTGGAAACCTTAGTATTTCTTTTCAGCAATTGTTTAGTGTGCTTCTTTTTGGATTTGAATATGCCTTAGAGATTTTGGGATTTCAAAAATTGATAGATAAAATCCCCTAAAATTCTTTTTTATTTTGAAATGTTAATTCTATGTTGAGATCTCAGTTATTTACATTAATTTGATGGAATTTTTTTTCGTTTATGCAATTTTTGATAATTTCATAATCTATTCCACTTCTCCTTCTTCTTTGGGTCCAATTGGGATTCCTTAAAAAAATAAGGGGTTTAGATTACGAATTCTATTCGTAGTTTACACCAGTTATTCTTATCTATTTCTTTGTAAAAGAGGAGTTGAATAGAATATGGGATTTAGATTGCAATTCTTATCGTTAGGACATTCCATTGAATTGGTATAATAAATAGAGTTTCTATTTTATTTACAAGTCTGTTATTGCAGTTTTGGTTATGAATATTTATTCCATGTTATGGACATTAGAATCTCATGAAATCTCGAGAATTTGAAGTAAAAGGACTTATAATAATAATCGGTTAGGGAATTGACATTTAACGCTAGTTTAGAGCGTAAAATCCATGCATTTAGAATTTATTAGGAGCGAATATATATTTATCTCTATTTGCGTAATAGACGTATAAATATTGCGTATATGGCATAGTTAATTAGGCATTTATTTACATTTATTTCCCCCAATATGAAGGTAATTGATCGTGAGGCGAAAATACAAGGAAACTCTTATATAGCCTAATTATTATTTGAAGGTGTAATAAAGAAGATTCATTATAAAGCCTTATTTATAAAACGGTGAGATGAGAGAGAGAGAGTGTGTGTGTGTGTATGGAGAGTAATTGATGTATGGCTAAGTCATAGGGATGCGAGGTCAATAGAGTTACATGTCGGAAGACTGCCCTTCATTTTGAGGCTACTAGTAGTTGTGTACACTTCAATTGATGTGAGATATCCTTATGATAAATAATTGTAACGACGCGAGGTTGGTCCCAAATTCTGTAGGGAAAATCTGTCCAGCTAATCTGGCTACCAGTTCCTACGAATCGTTGGGCTAATGTGAGACGTCATTATGAGTATGGACCATAAGACGAAGGGCCTGCTCCGGGGTGGATTGTTACATTTGGTATCAGAGACTAGGTTACCCAATCAACGAGGAAAAATTATACGTATGAGGGATGCATTTGCTATTTTGAGAAAGGTTTTTCAAAAAGAATTTTCAAATAATTCTTACTATACACACACACACACATACACACATACACACACACACTCTCTTCTAGAACATACACACATACACTAGGCAACCTTTTTCTTTCAACATGTAAATACTATCTTAGGAAATCGTCATTAAAGGTTTAACCTACAAATAGTTGATATGGCCGATAATTAATCTTCTTCCAAACAAGGGAAACCTACCCGCGGAAGACCACCCATTCATGGAATGCCCGAAGGGTTTAAACGGTATCTTAGGACTATCGAGCAGATTCCTATTCCTCCAACTACACCGGTAGCACCCACTGCCCTGCCCGTCGATGCAGCACCCCATATTGTCGACTTTCCTAAGCTGTGTAAGGACTTTCTCAATATGGGAGGGAAGACATACTTTGGAACTGAAGGATAATCTGAAGCTAAAGCTTGGATTAGTAACTGCGAGAATATATTTAGAGAGCTTGGTTTGGATGATCAGCTAAGAAGAAGAATAGCAGCTTGGCACCTCAAGGAAGAAGCCTTGAATTGGTGGAACTTTGTGACTGATGAGTACACAGAAAGGATATTCTCTTGGGATAAATTCAAGGACTGATTTGAGATGAGATTCACGTCAAGGGTAGAGGTTAGCTTGCAATTGGAAAAGTTCATTTAGCTAAGACAAGGAGATTCTACCCTTAAGGAGTACACAGCTAAGTTTACTAAATTGGCTAAATTCGGGATGAGCCTAACAGACACACCTATGAAAAAGGCCATGAAGTTCGTGAAGGGATTAAATTCCCCACTAAGAGAAATGTTGTTGATCCAAGTTCCTATTGGGGCCACGTATGAGATGCTGGTAGAAATGACAATGCTGCATGTGGCCAATGAGGAAGATAATGGGATGGAGCAGGAGAAGTCTGCATTGACTTAAAAGCATGGAGGGTCCAAAAAGAGGAGCTTTTGGGCCAACAAGAAATCGAAGCGGAAGTTTAAGAAGGATGGGAAGATGTGTAAGAAATGCTAAAGGAAGGGTTATGAAGCTAAAGATTGTAGGGTGAGTCTAATAAAGGAAGCCTTTAAAGATAGGTGCTTTAACTGCTACGAGGAAGGGCATCTCAAGAATCAATGTCCCAAGATTGCTAAGAAAGGATTAAGTGGACAAGCCTACGTTATTGAAGTCATCCCTATTGCCAGTAAGCCACCAGGAGACCAAGGAAAATCAGCTCTAGAAGGTATAACTCTTATTTCTGGGGTTACTATTCGCACCCTATTTGATTCAGGGGCATCACATTCCTTTATAGCTAGGGATGTAGCAAAATTCCCTAAACCTTCAAACCTAGATGGTCAACAGCCCAATAGAGGTTTCCAATCTCATTGGGAGTTCGACCCATCTTTCTCTATTTACAAAGACCTAGTGCTAGACATGTGCGACGTTGATTTCATATGTATTGCATACGTTCTAAATTTCGAGCGGTATGGGCTTATCTTGGGTGTGACGACCCACTTTTTGGAAGATTTAACTCGACAACATACCACATGTCCAACTTAAACAATCCAAAAGGTATATTATCAATGGAGTTTTATTAAGAAATAAAAGAAAAGAAGAAAACAAAAACACATAATCTCGCAGCGGAATGACAAAGTATAATAATAAAATAAACAGTTCATGAAGCTGTTTTACAAATACACTTGAATTCATTTTTAAATACATCAAAGTTATACAGTTAATATACATAATAGAATAATGCAGCTGAAACAAAATGATGCAGTAAAATAATAGTAGTAAATATGATATACCAATCTCCATCTTCATCCTCCAGAATCAACATCTTCAAACACTGAAATACTCAGGCTGACCCGAGCATAATGAAAAGACAAAACACTTGAGTCAGAACTAAAATATCCTCATGTAAGTCGAATCAATATCACGTAAAATATGAGTGTAATAGCTTCACAGATGTTACGAGATTTTCCATCTCCTACAAGTATACAACATGAGTGCAATAACATAAGAGATGCTATGGGATTTTCCATCTCTTAAGGGTCCATTAAAATATCCATATATAGTAAGATACGCTATAATATGTAATGCCTAATAATAAAGTAAATATTTTTCATGGCGTTAAGGCTCTATATTAACCCCCCTTAACGCGTTTTTAAGCATTGTCATACAGTTTGCATTTAATACAACCAGTAGAACGTCGGTAGTTAGTGATGCGCCATGATATGACAACACTAAACCAAAATCGTAGTGGTCTCGAATAAGGATAATCATATGGCAAGGCATGTGAGGTAATGACCAAGGTAGGATACTACCAGTTTACCCATCCCAGCTAATAGTAACACATCGTCCCAATGACTGCCCATCGCGACCATCACCCCCAATCGAATCAAAGGGACATCATCCCAAATCAAGTGAAGGTGCACCAATCGAATCCAAATAGAGATAGTAATACGAAGGTGTGATGTCGCTAAAGGTAGCTAATAGTAAAATTCACATTTCTTAGATTTTCATCTCATTTGTAAAAATGAGTTATAGAATTTTAAAGTCTCAAAAAATTTCTAACTCCTAAAATTTTGAAAAATTTCAGCAACACCTCCTTTACACGGCTCGATTGAAATTTTTTACAATATCAATAATTACATGGTATACATCTCATTTCAATAATGAGGCATCCCAAACCATGGGGAAAACAATAAAATATAGCAATGAAAACCATAATCTGAAAAACGTATCTATTTGTCGGGCAACAAAACTATATTTATAAAACCAAAAGCATCAGTTGGCTTTTGCTTCCATACCTGAATTTTACTTACATAATCTAGAAGAGAGTTAAACTAGATAAAATAATTATATACTAGTTATTCCAATCAATAGCACAAGCAATATACAAGATATAACAATCATATGCATTCAAAACAGTATAACGACTATATGCAACAAAAGAAGCCATTACACATCCATAGCAACCAAAAAATAATGGTATGTCCAGGTTCAGAAACATTTCATTGCATGAGGATGATAAATAAACTACTAAGCAAACCATACGCTCAACAGCCTTAGGTAATTACACAATAGATTATTCATGCTATCTCGAACGATTTGAAGTGTCATTTCCCAAACTTCCCAGAGGTCAAACAATATAGCGTCTAATTATTTATATAATTCCATACGATGTACATATATCATTTATACACAATATCAAATCCTAATCGCTCGCTCAAATACACATTTCACTTCCAAACTAGTATTGTTAACTCGACTATTCTAGTGCGGACTCTATCCCGGTTTCCTGATTAGGAAATCTCTATTCTCCTTGTATAGCCATATATTATGATAGAAAACTTCAAAATCATATCAAAAATCCATGTCAAGTGTTCGCCGTCAAGAATTGAGTGAAAAATCCTAACTCGAACTGTGGTGAATTACCATGAAATCACGTATTCGGATCCGGACCAAAACTATTACGCAAATAAAATGCAACATACAACTTATGTATCGATTCTATTGGTTTCTTAAATATACCAATTACTTTTCATTTATTTTTAATTCTCATTTATTTTATACATAGATCATCTCTTATTAGTTTACATTTATTCTCTTACATTAATTGATTTCCATTCAATATTTAAAATTATTAACGAACCATTTCTCACAGTATTACTTAAGTTTTCTACAATCTAATTCACATTTTTTTCCATGTATAGTATTTCTCATTTAATACTAATTTATTTAAGAATCTCTTCAATATTTTTCATGTTTATAACATTTTATAAAGATTATCCTTTTTTGTACAACATTATTCAATTTTATAATTATCTCAAAAAGCTACAACTTAATTTATAAACATTCTTTGCAACCTTTTTTGTTTTAACAATTTACACAGATATGTCTTACTTTATAATTTGTTTACTTTCTTAAGTTCATATTTATTTATTTAAATAACATCCTCTTTTTACTATTTAATTTAATTATTAAACATTCCATAAACATTATAAGTTTATAGACATTTTTGTAAAACTTACCTTTATCTATAAATATCACTTAATTTACAATCAATTCAAAAGGTTATTTTTTTTCAAAACATTCTATTAGTTTAAGTTCATATGCATTTAAATAGCATTCTCTTTTTTACTACTCAACTTATTTATTAAACATTTCATTAGATATTAGTGTATAACATTTCTTATAACAACTTAAATTTTATTTTTAAACACAATTTCATTTTGAAACATTTTTATTACTTAAGTTTTTACTTGTATAATATTTCATTACATATTTATTCTGACAATTTACGCAATTTATACATTCCTTGAGAGTTTTGTATATGTTCCTAGGATGCAATTGAGAATTATACAAATTAATCTTATTCACTTTACTTAACAGAAATGTTCAACAGTTTATAACTTGTATTAATTCTATTATCTTCCAATTTAGAGTTATAAAAACTCAACTTTTATATTAAACACTTATCTTAAATTTATTATCTCAATTCAGAAGTTTCCAACTATTTAAAATCTCGAAAATCAATAATTAATAGAAAACTAAAGAACTAAATACCGGGTTTCATTTCAAATCATTTTGAAATACTATATACTTATATCTTTTACATATCAAATCATACTTTAAGAATTCAAATCAAACTCCACTTTATCAAAACAACCATGTAGCAAAGCTACAATGGTAGCATCCTTCACTTTGAAACTTGAAAATGCACGTCAATGATGTCACGATCATCATAGAAATTATTTTCCAACGACAGAAGTAAGTTCAGTATCTTTTTATCTCTTTTAAAATTTCTTTTTGAAAACATTTCTAGTTGCAAATACTTCCAAATAATACTAATATATTTATCCAAAATCATAAAAACCAGTTTTGAAAACACCAGGGCTTAAGTTCTCAAATTTTCAATTCAAATTCATTTTATTTGTAAATAATATTTTATAGACCATATTTATAAAATTTCATCTTCTTATAGCATACAATAGTCAATAGTTTAGGAACATTGACTAATCAAACAATAAATGATAATAATCGAATATTATCATTTTTTAACAACCAACACATCTTATCAATCTAAATTTTCATAAAATTATTCTTTTATATATAAAATATAGTCCTAAGTAAAATTATTTAATTTACCCTTTTCAAAACAATATTGTATCGGTTTACCCTATTCAAGTGTTTAGAAATCCTTATCGTTGCCATGACGTCCCATGTACCAACCAGAATTCTTAAATACTCAATAGAACAAATTAAAACAATACAAAACATTTTTATAGCACTAACAAATACGCGTTCTCATATATGTATATATACACACACTCAGACTCATTTTAGGGTGTTATTAACCCTATATCTAATGAGTTATTCCCCAACAAACTTAGGTGTTCTCTCAACCCAAGCTTTGATACCAACTGTGACGACCCAGTTTTTGGAAGATTTAAGTCGACAATATACCACATGTCCAACTCAAACAATCCAAAATGTAGATTATCAATGGGGTTTTATTAAGAAATAGAACAAAAGAAGAAAACAAAAGCACAAAATCTCACAGCGGAATTACAAAATATAATAATAACAAAATAGTTCATAAAGCTATTGTACAAAACAGACTTGAATTCATTTTCCAATACATCAAATTTATACAGTTAATATACATAATAGAATAACGCAGCTGAAACAAAATGATGCAGTGAAATAACAGTAGTAAATATGATATACCAATCTCCATCTTCATCCTCCAGAATAAATGTCTTCAAACACCGAAATACTCAAGCTAACCCGAGCATAATAAAAAGACAAAACACTCGAGTCAGAACTAAAATATTCTCAGGTAAGTCAAATCAATATCATGTAAAATATGAGTGCAATAGCTTATGATATGTTACATGAGTTTCCATCTCCTATCAAGTGTACAACATAAGTGCAATAACTTAAGAGATGTTACGAGATTTTCCATCTCTTAAGGGTCTGTCAAAATATCTATAAATAGTAAGATACGCTATAATATGTAATGCCTAATAATAAAATAAATATTTTTCAAAGCGTTAAGCCTTTACATTAATCCTCCTTAATGCGTTTTTAAGCATTGTCATACAGTTTGCATTTAACACAACCAGTAGAACGTCGGTAGCTAGCGATGCGCCGTGATATGACAATACTAAACCAAAACCGTAGTGTCTCGAATAAGGATAATCATATAACAAGGCACCCGAGGCAATTGCTAAGTTAGGATACTACCAGTTTACTCATCCCAACTGATAGTAACACATCGCCGCAGCGACTGCCCACCGCGATCATCACCCCTAATCAAATCAAAGGGACATCATTCCAAATCAAGTCAAGGTGAACCAATCGAATCCAAATAGAGATAGTAATACGAAGGAGTGATGTCCCTAAAGGTAGCTGACCTATTGGTCGGTTCAAAGGGCTCCTGTTTTAGTCATTTCAAATTGACACAACTGTCGGGGCCATCCATTATCGTTCTCTTTCTTTAAATCCAGTAAACGTTGGCCAAATCCAGCCACTTCATTTTGGATCATCCACCACGTATACAGTTGTTAAAGTGGTTCACATATTGACAGAGAGAATGCCAATTTTCGGCCCCGGTCTCTTTAACAGCCAAACGTCATTTTATACACAGATTGGTTCTTTTATATTTTAAGGACGAATCATACTTCATATCAAAATATCCGATTCACTTCAAAATCATTTCGAATTCAAAAATAGGTTATACTTTCATACCAAAACATTTGTATTTAAATCAATGATTCAAATCGAAATAGTTCCCAATTTTAAAACAGTTTGAATATTGAAAATAGTGAATAATTAGAATAGTTTTGAAGATTGAAAATAGTTTGAATATTTGAAATAGTTTATATATTAAAATATTTTCTTTTTTAAATATTTTTTTTGAAAATTTAAAATAGTTTATATTTAAAAATGAGTTTGAATCAAAACTGTTTCTTCCTTTCCTCAAGCCGTTTAAACTCAGGTCGATATTTCAAATCAAAGCAAATTCAATTTTCATCTTTCAATTCAATCGACTTCAAATCCCAAAATTCGAAATACCAATTTAAACCACTTTAATTAAAAATAAATTCAAAATTAAAATTTCAATATTTAAACCTTTAAAACAATTCATTACGGATAAATTTACATTATGTTTCAAATTCAGCTTTAAGGTTTAAAGTTAATAACTTCACATTAAATTCTTAAAACAATTCCATTTAAACAGTTTCAATTCCAAAATTTCAAAGTTCGAATTCGAAAATAATTCAATTAATATAAATCCAATTTTATTTTCGATAAAACGATATCTTTTAAATCAATTGAAATTCGGGATTTTAAAACCATTTAATTTAACCAAATCCAGTGTCCATATATAATTTTCTACTCTGTGGTCAAGTGATCAGTTATGTCAATTTTAATTACATGAATGGATATATCACTTTAACCGATATATAAATGACATAGGTATATATCATTTTAACCTATTTCTTAGTTCATTTCAAAATAATCCAAATGATAATTTATATGATGTCAATAATATATAGGGTGATAACTAGGGATAGGACAAATAAATAAACAAACATACATCTAATATATCAATCAATAGGCATCCAATTGCAATCAACATCCAAATCAACCAATATATCACAACAGTTAATAGTTATCAAATGTCGAGTGTTTAACTAGCAATTCAATTTCAATATCAATTTAAAGGTCAATTCAATTCGTTGTCAATTTCATATAAAATATCAATTCAATTTTGGTGTCAATTCAAATTCAGTATCAATTCAAATGTCAAATTAAATTTCCAAACAGCAATCAATATAATTAATCACTTCATGATTTCGATTCAACTAACATAAGAAAATTTTAGTATTGCGTAAGTGGGCTTAATCACTCACCTTCGTTGAATTCAAAAATTCGATTGAATTAAATAGCAACAAATTCAACTCCATAGCATAGACTGCTTCGATACAAATCCAACGCAAAAGACGGCACTCGAATCTGACCTCGTACGAGAGAGATACGAATATTAAAACATTTGGAATTTTATTTTAAACAAATTAAAATTTTACTTAACACGTTAACTACCAGATTAAACACGCTAATCACATTCGCTATCCCACGTTTGCTTCAGGCCCGAATCGACCCCGACACCGCTCCTTCAACCCTACGCCGCTGCTACAATAGTCGATCGAACATCGACGCTCACCAGCCGAAGCTAGCTCTCCTCCGCTGCACCTAATGCCTCCGCTCCCATCTATCAATTCGCCGTCGTTGATGAGTAATCGGCAAAAGACTGTCACAACTTTGCCTCGAGATCCATGATGCCATAGGCAATCGCACATCAATCCATCCAATCATCACTTTCATCTACCCTTGTCGCAACTTTTTATAGTTCACGCCGAAGTCTAATTCTGCCTCGTGTGGCGTCGATAAATAAGGACCGTTGGATGGAGGGGAAATTTCAGGCGGATATGGTTTTGTATTAACAAATAAAAGCAAAGTGAGGTCCTTATATATACCTTTACACCACACTATTCACATCCGAAATTTACGAGCTCCAATCGAGGCGTGCTCACTAGCATTCGATAACAAATAACCCTATTCCGAACACAATAGAACTAGTTACGTGACTCAATTCTATCGTATACAAAAGTTAATTGTTTTGACAATACGATAAAATTTTAATCAATTTGTATTCCAAAATTTCTCAATTCACAGTTAAGGACAAATATAAAATTTCATTTCAACAATACATTATTATGAACCACAACGTTCATTAACCATTCGATTTTATTATTATTACACGTTCGAATCAAGTTTGAATATTTACATTTGAAAATAATTTTTCACTTTAAAATATTAACAGCTTCAAATTAGATTCAAACCACAAGTTCATGAAGCTGTTTTACAACTTGAATTCATTTTTCAATACATCAGAGTTATAAAGTTAATATACATAATAGAATAATGCAGCTGAAACAAAATGATGCATCGAAATAATAGTAGTAAATATGATATACCAATCTCCGTCTTCATCCTCAAGAATAAACGTCTTCAAACATTGAAATACTTCGGCAGACCCGAGCGTAATGAAAAGGCAAAACACTCGAGTTAGGAATAAAATATCTTTATGTAAGTCAAATCAATATCACGTAAAATATGAGTGTAATAGCTTCAGAGATGTATATGTTACTAATTTAAAGTAAGATAAAACAAATATATTTTATAAATAATAATAATTTGCTAAAGTCATATTTTGTTTAATAATGCTAATGTGTTGATTTATGTTTATGTGTTAATACAACTCTCCTTTATTATTAGCATGTATATTTGTATAATTAAATATATAAAAAAATCAGAGCATTTCTCATATAAAGTAGTTTTAACACACGCGCACACGCACACGCACACACACATATATATGTGTGTGTGTATATATATATGTATGTATGTATTTAAAACAGTTAACAAATATTGAATCAACAGAAACAACCATTAACATTTGAATGAAATATACAAAATGACAAATTAACTACTAGATCTATATTTAAATCAACATCGGTATCAATATAAATTATCAATGGAAATTATCAACATCGATTTCGAAAAAATTTAAATGAAACCATGTTATAATACTTTCAGATTTGCACTTGTAAATTTACAAGGGATATCAACTGCATATATAAATTTGTCAAATTAAATTAACCGGTAAATTTACAATATCATGGAACATATTGATAGAAAACTAATTGGATTATACCATGTTTGTGTTTCCTTTTGATTGCACCTTGATTGAAAGGCTTATTCCTAGATCCGATATCCTCTAGGTTTGCAACTTCTAGGAGTACCACCATTTAATTTTATTTGGTATTGATAGGTGCCATTTTTTTCTTTTGTTTTCGGCCAGAAATAGAAGAGGAAAAAGGAGAGTGGAGGTTAGGGTTTGAAAAAAAGATTCAAGGAGGCAAGCGAATGAAAGGCAAGGTATTTATAAAGGGCGCCTTCCTTAACCTCATCACTTTATATTCTAGATCAAATCATTGGATTTCGAGCCCCTTTTTCTTCTTATGGCATGCTATGAATGAGGATAGATGGGCCTTCAATTTGTTCAATAACAGTTAGCAAATAATTACATTTTAATTACATTTAAACGCCTATCGATATTGCATATCGATTTGTGTATATATATATATATATTATATACACATCTAATTAAATGTTAATGACATCCAGAAAAATGCCATCCAATACATCAAATAAATAATTAATTAACAATTTAAAAATATTAACTAATTTAATTAGTTCATAGCAATTTATAAATCAGTTGAATCATGTGGTATTTTGAAGACTTTATCAATGTGGTTGTGTGACTCGCAGGTGTAAATCCAGCCAGAAATTAAGATCAAATATAATTATTTGAATATTAATGTTCACACTTTACCTTTGCTAGTAATGCAACAGTTTGACTGAATATATCGCTTATACATCTTTTTTCAATAATATTCAATTTTATAGTTTTCAGTGATACCTTTTAGAAATGGTTATTTATACTAATTAACTTTGTCAACATTATATCACTTAGGGCTTACAGAATTTTGTTTTGGTCAAAATTCCAATATTGTCCACGTTTATGTTGGTTATTCCATAAACATATTCCTTATTTCAATAATAACATTTATTATTAACCATAAGTTTGATTTTGAGTTGACTATAGTTGACCATGATACTAACCTTAAATAATTAGGAAGACGAATTCTCTATTGAATAGTGTTTCATTTTCAATGCTTAAACTTAGACCCAACTATAGTATTTTGATGAATTCCATTCCATGATTTAACTATAATCAAAGTGGAGTATCCACATTGAAGTTCAATAGTATTCTCAAGTAAAGAGAGCTATGTAATATCATCACTTCAAGATTTCGTGTTTGACCTTAGTTATCACTAACCAATAAGAAACTCATAGTGAGTCGTTCAATAGTTATCCAAAACTATCAGTACGTAATCACTTGGTGCTCCCAACACCCAGAGTAATATACGACCCAACGTTTGGAGAGCGTTAAGTACACTGGTCTCAAATGATGTATAGATATCCTTTCTCGAAACATCTTAACCAAGAATATTTAAAATAAAATGTTAATTTATATTGGGACTTATTACTTATGGTTGGAACTATTTGCAACTACAATCACATAACATTTCATTTAAGAATTTTCTAATTTTTATACTTTAAATTATTCATTTAATTAATCAAATCACTGTATAACAATGTATATAATAGAAAACAAATACCTTTATTATTGACTAGATTGTTTACAGAATTAGCTATATGTAACAAATTACCTAATTACCCCTAAGGCATACCCCTAACTCTATCAGCCCACGTAGTTCTATTTCTTGCTCTTCTCCTACATCAAATACTTATTAGCACATAATATTGCACAACTACGCTGATGGAGTCGGGCCAGCACGCGGCGGGCTAAATGGGTAAATTTCAAAAAAAAAGTTGTCATTTTGGATCTTATTAGGCCTACAAAGTTCACTTATTAGATCTAATGTAATTACTTTAACTACAATCCAAATTTATTTAATTTTCTGATTAGACAACCAGTGAATTTAGTTTAGGCATTTTGTATATCGTATGGGTATATCGTAATATACTCATCTATAAATATAGTGTATGTGCAACATATAATAAAGTGTGCAAGTTAATGTGTATGTACGTAGATGCTGGGATTTTCATCTATAATGAACACATTGGCCATCCATATATGCATCTGTTATCTCAAAATTATTATTTAAATATGTATGCATGTAATTATATATGTTAAGATATAAATTGAAAGCATAGGTGGTTCTAAAAGGAAGGAGGTCAAGAGACAGGCTCTCCATAATTTACTCCTTTCTTTATTACTATTTACTGGATTTGGATCTAGCGATCGAAATGCTTGGTTGACTTTTTAAAACAAGTAAATTTATATAAATGTATATATTAATTTTCCAACCAAAAGTTTTTTTTTGACAAAGTCAAAACTTTATATTGGAAATTCAATATTAATAAAATCTAACTTTGATTTGAAAATAATTTATGAGACAACTTTTCTTAATTCACTACTATATTCATTACCATTTATTAGATCCAAATCCAAAATTCAAATGCTTGTGATTACAACTTTAATATATATTTGGTAAAATAACATTTTGAATGATGAATGATTTTAAAACAATAAATTCAAAACATTTGAATCATAACTATCATTTATTAGGCTATTTGAAATCCCAAATTGTATATGTTAAGTTTCAATGCAACTATGGATATATAATCAAAATATTTTGTAAAATAACATATTGAATATTAATTTTGAAATTCAAATTAATACGATGATTTTGGGTAAAATATATTTTTAAGGACTTTTAAAATACAAAATTGTATACATATATAATTATACATAAAATCATGTTGGAGATTTAGACTTCGTGTTGACTGAAGTTGACTGTGATACAAACGTCATATAACTGAGGAGACGAATCCTCTATTGAATAGTGTATTGCTTCCAATGCTTTAACTCGAACCAAACTATAGTTGTTCAATGGACGCCATGCCATGATTTAACTATATCAAAATGGAGTGTCCATATTGAAGTTCTACGGTATTCTCAAGTCGAGGAAACTGTGTAACATTGTCGCTTTGAGATTCTCTGTTTGACCTTAGTTATATTAACCAATGGAAAACTCTCAAGTGAGTCCTTTCATATATCCAGTAACTATCAGTACATAACCCCTTGGTGCCTCCAACAACCATGGAAAATACACCATCCAAAATTTGAAGAGCGTTATGTACCTTACTCTTAATGGATGAATTCATATCCTTTCTCGAAACGTCTTGACTAGGAATATTTAAAACAATACGTTATTTTCAATGTGATAAAATTCTCATGATTACAGCATGTTGTAGTTATCGCATAACATATCATTTAAAGTTTTTCTATCTATATACTTTAAATTAATTACTTAATTTATTTATATCATTATATATCAAGTATATAATAGAAGGAAAAACACCTTTTATTTTGAACAAGATTGGTCATCGAATTAGATATGTGTAATAAATAACATAATTGCCCCCAAGAGCATACCCCTAACTCTATCAATCTCCCACTTTCACTTGGGTCAATTATGAAATCTTATTGCAACTTCATAGATCAGTTTTCCTCAATAACTAATCGGGTCAGTTCCTTAGTAAACGGGTATGGTATTCTGTTTTGATTACCTACTATGTCAATGAACTCTCTCCGGAGTTGATAAGCTGTCTTTATCATATGGAATTATTCAGAGTATGTCTCCTGGCTTTTAGTGAGCCCTATGTTTATTTACGAACTATATCATGGTATAGTTATCATATAGCAATATCATAGGATTCTCAACAGTTGGAATCACCCTTAGCTCGATTATAAATTTGTGCATTGCTTTTATTATAGCGCTATTTAAGGCGATGTACTCAACATTCTTGCTGAATCAGCCACAATTTTTCGTTTGGAACATTTTCAACTTAAAGCTTCTTAATTAAGGTTTGAATATGAATTTAATATTGATATATTATACTCAATAATACTTACGAAGTTCAAGTCCGAACACTCCTTCATTAGTAGTTCGTTGTTTCTGTAAACAATTCTATAGTATTTCATAAATACTTGAGAATGCTCTAAACTACCATTTATCAATCATAATTTGGATTTGATATTTGACTCATGCATCAAATACATGATTAAATTACAATATGGCAGATAATACTACATGTATGATAATTCATACCGCTAGCGCATAAGGAATCCATCTTGTATATTCCATATTAAACATTTTAATAAGGATCTTCGCATAATGTTTGGGACATTCCCAACATCCTTTATACTTATTATAAAAGACATCATTTACAAATCCAATATCAAGTATTAACAACCAAGCTAGAACTGGTTTTAACATAAGTAAATCATTAACAATTAGTAGTATGTTGTTTACTTATAGTGAAGGAATATCTATGTACCTTTTTGTGACGACCCTCTTTTTTGACTCTTGAAAATCGACACTAATACGCCCTCGGTATTTATGTGCTGCAAATCCAAGTGCCGGAAAGATGGATCAATCAAGGGTAAGAAGAAAATGAAGACATAATAGAATCTTACACGAATAGAATAACATATATTATTTCAATATATAATCTTTACAGTGGAAATTTTAAACACATACATCAAAGTGTATCCTAATCTCAGCTTGGACAGTTATAAATCTCTGTCCCTACTAATGTTGTATACAAATAGTAAACAAATGCAGTGGAAATGGAAATGGATAACCATCTACAGAGGAAACTCTAGCTCCTGCTTCAAGCCGCTCCAAAATGTTCCAAGCTAGACCTGAACAACTTGCCTGTCCGGAAAAATAGGGCACCCAGAGTTTAAGGAAAAATAAAGTAAACTCCGGGTCAATTATGGGACTGGTGTGAGAAAACTCAAAACATGAATATTTTTGAAAACAAAGGGTATCTCATAAGCCCACGCCACACTTAAACATGGATGGTTTTTTACCTTGTGATAACCAAAACATTTGCTACGCAAAATCAAGGATATTATTTTTAATGACATTTTTTGAAAAGGGGCATTTCACCAGAAGGACAAACTTTGCAGTCCAATTAGTTTCTAGGACACACATTCAAAGAAGTTACTTTTAAGGCCAAAGTCAGCAGAATAATTACTTTCAAGGACAAAGTCAGCAGTCCAATTACTTTCAAGGACATAATTTCATAGGTTATTAGGCCCTAGAAACTAATTATTTTATGTTTTGTACTTGAAAGTAATTATTTCAATTATGTGTCCTAGAAACTAATTTCACTTGCTAAAGAGACCCTTGTGGCTAATTTCCACTTTTGAAAACCCTTTCAAATAACATATTAATCATATATGAAATTGTTACATTAATTAAATTCCAACATATTAGGTTCTACAACTAAAACCGTAAAGGCTCGTATTAGAGAATTGATTCAATACAATGATAAGGTAAGGGACTATCTTCCGATAGTACATCTCTAGAGGGATGAACCTGAGGCTCCAACCTCTACCAACATAGAGTCGGCCTACCTCTACCATAGATACTACCGAATACGCCATCACCCCGATCGTTCCCGATCTATCTATAGCCACACATGCACAACAAACCCAAAATATATAGGGTAATCTAGAAAGGTGATGACTATATCCTAATGGGAGCGACCCACTTAACGTTGCCGCATCAATCATGTTTTGCCATTACCGATGTGTGATGCTTAAGGTAACGTTTTACCTTTCACAGAACAAATCTTACTTTGAATGCCACATTGCCATTTCCAACAACACGCTAATTGATTCCCATAAAAGTATAACCTCTGAGGTCGTACATCTCAGAAAAGGGTGTTAAGTATAAAAGGGGTTACCTCCTATACCACCAAACAGATGTACATTTGTAAAACCCGATGTATGTGGTCTTAGAAATGCAATGCCATACACTCGTCGATATAAGTTGTCCAAGCACAGGACAAACCGAAGGCACTTCTCCTACTACATCCTATTGGGAATCACCCCTAGGATTAGTAGCGAGCAATCCTTGCATTAAAGATTTCAAATCGAAGGAATCACTACCATCTTATATATGATAAGGGAATTACCCCAAGGGTTAGTGGCAAGCAGCCCTACATTATGAAGATCTCCATCTTCAAAATCATTGTCTTCAATATGTTTTCACTTTCGAACGTATATTGGTTCGAAGTGGTTTTCGAATAAGAATCACCCAAATCCGATCTCTGTTTCTCTGAACCAATTATCGATAAAAGATGTCAAATAAATAGGTGATTATTATTCAATTAATCAATATCTTTTATCCATGTAAAATATCTCTTTAGAGACATACATCTTTAAATCATATTCCGTTTCAGCATATACGAGATAATTAAACCTCTTTTATCAAATCCTTTGGTTAATTTAAAACCCTTTTTTAACTTTGGAAATACCAAACATTTCATCTTTAATTACTTAGGAAAAGTATAATTCAAAGCTTAATGAAGAATTCAACTTTCCAAAACATATCTTTAATAGGTCAAAAACAATGTTATTTAAGACATCGTTTACTATAACCCAAACCAGTTAGTATTAAATAAAAGGGATCCATAAATTTTAAACTGATTATACCCAATACTATTTTCCGCATTCAACCTGCACTATTCGCCGAATAACGGTGAAATCACCTTTTAAATTCATACGGATGGTACGAGTTCCCTCCTCGGAATTTAATGCGTAGTTTAACAAGAATGTTTTCTATAACAACTGAAATCCTATTTTAAAACTTGTTTAACTTTTGGAAAGCTCCCAATCTCTTTTCTTTTAACTTAAGAAAATGTTGTCCAAGTAAATCAATTTAACTATCCCCTCCGTCGGGCCAGTACGGGTTGCTAGAGCGGAACCCAAACACTAGTTGTGCATGCTCGGGTCTAGAGACTATCTCTCTGTCACCCATAAGGCGGTTAAGTTATTTGATCAACTCTAAACTCTTTTATATTATCTTTAGAGATGATTTTCATTTACTTAACACAATTCCAAATATTGTTTAAAAATTTTTTCCATTAACCATTTATTTAAAACTCCTTTGAAATAATTATAAAACTTCTAAATCATCTTAAAAATACATAATATTCCATTTGAAAAGATTTCTAAAAGATTTGGGAAGAAATCCCAAGTTTAAATCTTAATTTCAAAAGTTGCCAAAAACTGCTACAAAAAATGCTGCGAATAGTGTTTTATAGCTTTTTTAATCAAAATGCTAATTTCATTCCACATATGTCCATTTTAATAACTCAAATCCTTTTTAAAATATTTTAATATGTTTATGGAATTTATTTCATATTTTTAAAGATTTAAAAATATTTATTTTCAAGATTTTACCACTTTGGTTTTCGAACTGCCAAAACACGACGTTTATGAAAACTTGATTTGGACATATTTCAAACTTTACTAAACAAAATCTTGATTTTTCTTCTTTTTTTAAAAAACTGTATTTACTATGGCTTGGAAAATCCTTATTGTAAAGAATTTTGACACATATTCCTTTCTACATGTCTGTCTAACTTCTCAAGTCGCGAAATCACGAATTGCCGAAACGCGATGGGTTATTTTTACTCCATTTTCCAAACTTTTTCAAACTTTTCCGAAATGAGTTTTAATGTTTATAAACCGTTTACAAATCATTTTAAAATATTTTAAAGAGGTTTAACAATGCTGTTATCCCATTTTTGGTCAAAATTGGAATATCAGTGTTGGGTGCGTTTCCTCCACGACCGAACCAAGAAGAAGCAACCAGCAAGCGTATATAAGTCTGGGATTTCACTCATGATTCAAGGGTATAAGTTTCATTCGGTAATCAGCATCACCAAGGTCATTCGGCATTCACCTTCCCAATATCATTCGGCATTCAAGATGCCTTGGTTCATCCGGCATTCCCAATACAATAGCTCATTCGGCACTCCCAAATATAGAAGTTCATTCGGCATCTCGCTGCCGAACCAGCTGCACCTCCATGAACCACCGAATCACCTCCACCGAACCACAACTCCAACAACCCACTACCGGACGAGAACCAACACCGGACCACATCCCTACCGAACCCCAACCTTCTCCAAGCACGGCCGAACCAAAGCTTCGCCGAACCGGAACGCTGCCAGGCCAGATTGCTTCAGCCCAGGCCCACCAGCAGCTACATACATCCAAGACCCCTGCCCCCAACCTCACTCTATAAATAGAGGGGCAGGGGTACAACAATGGGGGAGAAGTTTGAGAGCTCAAGCACGGAAGGAACTTTCAAACGCTTTTAGATACTTGTACCAAAGCTTTGTACTTGTAATCTGAGATCTAAAGGAGAAATAACATATAAAGTGGACGTAGGCACGTTCTGGCCGAACCACTATAAATCTGTGTGTCTTTTTACAGTTTAGCCCCTGCTTTTCATATATTTGCATAAGTCATCCAAATCACTAAGAACAACATAAGATCTACTAAATCATACAACCTTGAGGTGTTTGTCCATTTTTTGTGCAAACATTTTTGGTGCTTTCACTGAGAAGGACAAGGGAATCTCAGATCTGAAAGAAGAAATTTAGATCCAGAAAACGGGTTCCTAGATCTAGCTTTTAGAAGACGAAGGAGCCTCATACAAGGAAAAGCGCTATGGAAGGAACTCAGCAAGGGGGCAGCCAAGAGGCGTCCTCTCATTCAAAATTTCCTTCTACCATGAAGCAAATAGCTGGGGGCAACCACCAAGGACCAGAAACAAGGAGCATGCGAAGCCCCTCACTCAGTTAACATCTGTCAAACATCCAAAGAAATGAGAATTTGATGCCGACAAATTTGCTTTCACCAACACAAGTTCTTGAGCGAAGCATACCTCGTTGCCAACAAGGCATACTTCGGAGGGCCACAACGGTGGAATAAGAACGACCACCGCCCGCACCAACTGAAGACGGCTCGGGATCGAGACGTCGGCTTGTTATCCATTGATTGAAATAACGACGAACGAGCAGCAAACTCCACACTGATACGGTTAAGTTGTTTACACATGTACAGGACCACGAACGATCCTCAGGCATGCTCTGATACAACTATAAACCACATCGATATAGACGTTTGCACTCCGACGTCACTGCTTTGCTTTTGTTCTTTACTTCTTAAATCTGGATTTGACTTTGCTGAACATTTCTATTTTAAATTTCATCAGTTGAATGGATATTTGGTTGTGATAATTCTAAAATGGCTAAGCTACTTACACATGTACGGGATCGCGAACGATCCCTAGGCATGCTCTGAGATAGTGATAAACCGCCACAACAGACAATCCAGAAACTCACCCGAACGTGAATCTGGTTTGGATGGTATTAAGTCCCCCCCGGGCACACATCAACTCGCCTCGAACGGCACCCCGACCACGAACGGTCACAACTCGCCTCGAACGGCACCCCGACCACGAACGGTCACAACTCGCCTCGAACGGCACCCCGACCACGAACGGTCACAACTCGCCTCGAACGGCACCCCGACCGCGAACGGTCACAACTCGCCTCGAACGGCACCCGACTTCGAACAGTCACAATCTCGCCTCGAACGGCACAACTCATCTCGCCACAAGTGGCTCGATCGCGAACGGTCGCCATTTGAGGTCCACCCCCTGACCGCCAACAGTCGCACCTTACCACGAATGGCTCGATCTCGAACGATCGTCATTCGAAGTAAGGCGCTTGACCGCGAACGGTCACATTTCGCCACAAGTGGCTCGATCGCGAACGGTCGCCATTTGAGGTCCACCCCCTGACCGCCAACAGTCGCACCTTACCACGAATGGCTCGATCTCGAACGATCGTCATTCGAAGTAAGGCGCTTGACCGCGAACGGTCACATTTCACCCCAAGTGGCTTGATCGCGAACGGTCGCCATATGAGGTCCGCCTTCTGACCGGGCTCGGTCGCACTTTACCTCGAATGACTCGATCCCGAACGATCGTCATTTGAAGTAAAGCGCTTGACCGTGAACGATCACATTCCACCACAAATGACTCGATCTCGAACGATCGTCGCACGGATTTAGACACTTGACCGCGAACGGTCGCACTTCACCTCAAATGACTCGATCGCGAACGGTCGTCATTTGAAGTTAGGCGCTTGACCACGAACGGCCGCGCTTCATCCCAAGTAGCTCGATCCCGAACGGTCGTCATTTGGGGCCATATAAAACTATCAAGCTCTTTACAGGTTGTTGACAGGATACGAACATCCAGCTCATGGCATTACAAAACACGTCTTCCTACCGCAAGTCATGTTTTGGGGGGCAAAGTGTTATCCCATTTTTGGTCAAAATTGGAATATCAGTGTTGGGTGCGTTTCCTCCACGACCGAACCAAGAAGAAGCAACCAGCAAGCGTATATAAGTCTGGGATTTCACTCATGATTCAAGGGTATAAGTTTCATTCGGTAATCAGCATCACCAAGGTCATTCGGCATTCACCTTCCCAATATCATTCGGCATTCAAGATGCCTTGGTTCATCCGGCATTCCCAGTACAATAGCTCATTCGGCACTCCCAAATATAGAAGTTCATTCGGCATCTCGCTGCCGAACCAGCTGCACCTCCATGAACCACCGAATCACCTCCACCGAACCACAACTCCAACAACCCACTACCGGACGAGAACCAACACCGGACCACATCCCTACCGAACCCCAACCTTCTCCAAGCACGGCCGAACCAAAGCTTCGCCGAACCGGAACGCTGCCAGGCCAGATTGCTTCAGCCCAGGCCCACCAGCAGCTACATACATCCAAGACCCCTGCCCCCAACCTCACTCTATAAATAGAGGGGCAGGGGTACAACAATGGGGGAGAAGTTTGAGAGCTCAAGCACGGAAGGAACTTTCAAACGCTTTTAGATACTTGTACCAAAGCTTTGTACTTGTAATCTGAGATCTAAAGGAGAAATAACATATAAAGTGGACGTAGGCACGTTCTGGCCGAACCACTATAAATCTGTGTGTCTTTTTACAGTTTAGCCCCTGCTTTTCATATATTTGCATAAGTCATCCAAATCACTAAGAACAACATAAGATCTACTAAATCATACAACCTTGAGGTGTTTGTCCATTTTTTGTGCAAACAAATCACTTATTATCTTTATATAATAATTAAAATGAATTATTATCATTTAAATAATTATCAAATCATTTAAAATCAATTAAAATTCAAAAAACAATTATTTAAAAATGATGACGTCATTGATGATGTCATAAACGCATTTTATTTCCAAAAATAAAATAAATGATTTTATTACATATTTTTTCTTAAATGGAGATATACGTGTATGTAAAAACAATTATGCGCATCCTTCGATGGTTAAAAAGCTGTTTATCGATAAAGTGATTTTCGGTTATTTTTCTAATGAAAATCTCCAAATATCCATATTTGTTAATATACCTTTAAAACAAGTTTACCATCATTATTTATGGTCCAAAACATTATAATTTATGTTATAAAATCTTGTATTTGAATATTTCAAATATAAATATAATTTATCAAAGTGATAAATTTGCGGGTCGTTATACACTTCCCTCTTAAAATAATTTCGTCCCCAAAATTACACCTAACCAAAAAATCGGTAAAAACATTATTTTGAATTTCAAATACAAACCCATGTTATGCTTATGGATTATCTGTATGCACTATCTGATTCCATCTTAAATTCGAATGTACCCAGATCATCCGTGTGTAGCATTGAATTTGATCTTCTACTAAAATACACAACTTTATTTCTGAACTAGTATTGATTCCTTGATCCTTTAGTGCGAACTCTGATCAGGTTTCTTGATCAAAAATCTTCGTTTCCCTTACATAACTCTCAACTTTGATTGAAAACACAACTACCCAACCACAAATCCTCATCAATGATCGTCGTCAAGAATCGAGTGATAAATCCTTCTTCAGACCAGTGTAAATACCTCAAAATTCTGTACTCGAATCTTAGATCAAAATCATACGACAAAATGATCTACGTACCTCATATGTACTTATTAACCTTCCTAAATATTTTATGAAAATATTTCATAAAACTTTTATTCAAACATTTTTATAAAGATGCTCCTTTATATATAATTACTTCAAAAAATTTATTCACCAAAAATTTCTATCTTCTTTCCATAGAAACCATTTCAATTTCAACACTTAGAATATACCTCTATATACTTAAATCCATGAAATTTTTTGAGGAAAGCTTCATATTTTTCAAAACACACTTTATAGGGTCAAAATGAATGTTGTGTAAAACATCATTACGACAACCCAAAAAACTAGTACATGGATCTAATTAATTATACTTAATGTTAATTTTCCATGTCGAACTTAAACTATTTATTAGTTAACAATGAAACCGATTAAATTGGGGTACCATTCCCTCTCAAACCTTGAAAGGACGTCATTCTTAACTTAAAAATGGTTATAATTTACCCACCTTGAATCTTAATACCAAATATAGGATATGTATAAATCTCGTATACTATATAAAATATCTCTTTTTGGAAATCACTTACTATAACAACAGTGTAATAGTCTATGTCTTTCTCACTTTCCTAAAAACATCTATTTACGACAATGATGTCGAAATCCATGTCTTCTTCTAGTTAAGCCCTTTTTCCAAATTATTTATTAAAACATTTCATAAAATCTCATCCACATGTTTAAACCTTTTCATATATCCCAAATATTTTTAACCCTCATTTAGAAGATATCTTTAAAGCCATTCTTCTTATTTAAATACTTTCTTCTTTTTGAATTAAAAATTTCTCAAAAACAGAGTTTCTAATAAAACAAGCTTTACTAAAATCTTGTATGAAGTTTAACTTATCAAAATCTCATTTATCAAAACACTTATTTGTTAATACACTCATTTTTCAAAGTAACTTTTGTTTTGAATCAAATTTCTTATATCTTTTATTATAATAAACTCCTTATATTATAATATACTCCCTTAACCAATATTAAACGCAAACACCTTGACAAAAATTAACAATCACTAATTAATCTATCCATTAATGATTCACATTCTCTTTTTAACTTTAGAAAATTATATAGATTGAGTAACTCAAAAATGATACCAAGGAACTGGGTACTACCAATAGTATCGATATATTCCCTTAACAAGAAGGGGAATACTTAAGAGAAGCATTTACCATCCGAACACATCTCCTGTCCATTTTTAGTTACTTTTGAGTCACTCAAACTAGTTAATCATAAGATTCTTTTCAAAAATACCGGGATTTAAATTCTAAAACACATTTTATAAATCCAATTTATAAAATCACTTTAGTTTTATAAAACACATTTTTATAAAATACATTCATAAAATTATTTATGTTAAATGAATTCCTTTAATCTTAAACCAATATTATTTATCGAACACCACATAGTCAAACTATGAAACTAAATTCACAAGGTGTTCGTATTTAAACTTTTGTAACGCCCCACTCCAAGACCCTCATTAGCAAAGAGAATCACGGAGGTGATTCCGTCTGCTAATGCGGAGAATAGAGTATAATAGGAGCGACCAAATGTAACTATGCTATAACTATCTACCGAATACGTCGAAAGGTGGAATCTATTTAATTTTTTTTTTCAATCAGGTGGTTCGACATATTCGATAAATACTTATAATGAAATTACAAATGGCTAAAGATCTATCAGAACAAAGCATAATAACATAATAAAATAGCATCACAGAACAGTATCACATAACAGCACAGAGTCTCAGAACAATACATCGTCAATACAGATTCAAATATATCATAAGGTGGGTACAAAGCCACCACTCACACAAGTGAGTCAAAAATCTGTACAAAAGAGACTGAATAATCAGAGTATCAAAATAGTGGACAAATATAAAGAGCTATCTATCAGCAAAGCGGATAATGTCCAAGCGGAAGCACAGAAAGCTAAGTCCAGAGACCTAACCTAAACACCTCATAAAAACTTAATTAATGGCCTCCATTTGGTAGAAGATCCATTTTCCTCTCCACTTAGCTAATCTAGGTTAATACAAGCTAAAAGCCTATTGACCTCCTCTCTCTAGCTTTTGGAGTGCACGCCAAGTGTTTGTGCATATTTTTCTTGCATTGGTTGAGGTAAAATTGCTAGCTAAATCCTTTTTTTTACTTGATGCTTCTATAATTTTCGTTTTGGAATTGTAGCTGAAACAAAATCAGGCATAACTTCTTCATTTCTCATCCGTTTTTGGTCAGGTTTTTTTTGCTGCAAACTAGATTCAATAAGGAACACTTTTTGTTTAGTGAGTTTTCTGTAATTTTGCCATTTAGATGACCTGAAATGCATTCAAAGATAGAAGACCAATTCTGTCTTTAACAAGTTATCTTGAGTTTCAATCTGATATTGTTTTGCCTGTATCTCTCTCGTTTTTGATCCGAATTAGATAATTTTGGATGTTACGGAAAGCTTAAAACATATGCTACAATTTTTGTTCAGTGAGTTTTCTGTAATTTTGCCATTTATATGACCTGACAACTGAATATTATCATTACCTTAACAACTAAACATTAGATAAATAACTATAACATTTGAAAGAAATTCCTTTATATTCAAAATATAATCCTAGGGAAAATTATTTCATTTACAAATTTTCCAAAATAAGAATCATTTTTGTATAGCATTAACAAATACACGCTCATATATAATACATTCAAACTCATTCTAGGGTGTAACTTACCCTATCTCTAATGAGTTACTCAAACTAGGAAATTACTAACCGTATCTCTAATGAGACTTTACCCTTATCAAGTTCAGCTGCTCACTCAACCTAAGCTCTGATACCAAATGTGATGACCCGCCTTTTTGACCATGGGCTAATACATCCTCGGTATTCACGTGCCGTAAATCCAAGTGCCGGAAAGACGGATCGATCAAGGGTAAAAAGAAAAAGAAGACAGAACAGAATCTTACATGAATGGAATAACAGTATTATTTCAATATATGTAACGACCCAAAAATTTTGAATATTAATTATTAAATTATTGGTTTAAAAAGGTTTAATAACTTAAATTCAAATATAGGGGTTATTTTAAAAAGTTAATATCTGGAATTCAAATATAAGGATTGTTTAAAATATTGAATTAAGAATTAATATTTGAATAGTGTTTCAATTAACAAGATTTACAATTGAATGTTAACTGAATTTGATTAAATGGACTTGTTTAACTCCTTTTAAACTACAAAGAATAACAGTGACTTCAATTTGTAAATTTATTTACAGTAATAAATGGTTCAAATAAATAATCAGGAATTATTTTTTTATTTTTACGACTCGGTTTCTATTGACATATTTTTAACTTATTCTATTTGATTTTACCATAATTTTTAATTTGGAAAATATTGAAATTGCCGTTTGATGATTTTTTGACAAACGACAATGTTTTTGTGATTTTACAGAATTCAATAACCAGTGTATATTATTATTTTTCGGGGTCGCATCGCTGTTCTGAGCACGACCGTATTTTGGTTCTATCATTCGGGGTTCGCACATGAATGGAAAACTATGCAGCAAAATGTAGGAAATTAAAAAAAAAATATAAAGGTCAACACTTCATTTCAGCACACATTTCTCCAATTCGTACTTCTCATTTCAAATTCATGTCAGCAAACCGAAAAAGGAAAAGAAAAACATATTCATATCTTCTTATAAAATTTAAGTAAAATGTTTAAAAATCAAATAAAATCAAAAGCTTTGATCTTTGAGTCTAGAAAGCTTAGATTTCCATGTTGACGGGTTCCCGCAAGCCGCGACATCAAGTTAGGGCAGGCGAAAGTTTTCGACGTGAGGCAAAAATCAACTAAGGTTTTTATTTTCTGGAATTTAAGGTGGTATCTCACGAATCGAAGCTTGTATTATAGTTTGTGATGGAGTAGGGCATTTGTAGTCATTTTGGGTGCGGAACGGTGGCTTGAGGAAGATCGTGACATCTGCTGTGTCGTGTAGAGAGGCACGGTCATGATTTTTAGGGGAGTGTCGGACCTCGAGTGGTGGTGGTGGATGGGTAGCATCCGCGAAGGGAAGTTCATAGGATTCATCGGTTTGTGATTCCGTCGAGCGTGGAGCATGAGGAGGAGGGGAGAAGGAGTGGCTATGGAGTGGGTTTGGTTACAAGAGTGGCTATGAAGTTCATAGCTAACGTTGAAGCCAGCTGCTCCAAGCTCCTCCAAAATGCATTCGTGAGAAACATGGATCACTCGGCTACTCATACAAATTTGAGTACCAAAGATTTTTAGAGAAGAAAATAAAACTACGGGTCAGACATGGGTCTGGTGTAAGTAAAGCGTAAGTTTTAACTTTATAAACAAAAACAAAAAAAACCTTCAAAACAAAAGTATCTCGTAAGACCACGCCGCACATAAACACGGTCGGGTTTTTGCCTTACGATAACCAAAACAATTCTATATAAAATCATTTGATATTATCATAATGCCTAAGTTTAAAATAAATATATAATATAGCTGAAATGCTTGCATCTCACATTTCAGTAGTTGGGCACAACTAAGTCCGTAAAGGCACGTGTTGGAAAATGGATTTCAACAATGACAAGGCACCGGGGTACCACCTACCACATCGCATCTCTAGATAAAATACACCGAGAGCCTCACATGGACTTCCCGCGAGTCAAGACCGGCCCTACCCCTTGCTGCATTGTGTAGAGTATGTCTCACCTTGGTTGTGATCAACAACCTAAATGGGCCCCGAGCATACATAATCTATAATATCGATCTAGATTGGGTGATGACCATACCCTAATGGTAGTGAACCACATAGCCTTGAAGCATATCTCCTAATTTTAGTCATTTCTGGTTCATGAGGCTTGAGGTTACGATTACCTTTTCTTCGAGCAGGCCATCTTGGAATGCTAACACTGCCCTCCAAACAACCAATGCAATGCTAGCATTCATCCATACAAGTTGTTTCGGGATTGAACAAACCTTCAACATTTACTATTTTCCATTTTGGAATCACCCTCAGGAAGAATAGTACATCTCCATGGCATACTTCCTTACTATCCATCGCAAGCGTTATTAGTTTGGAGTAGTCCGGTTAAATTATACTTATCCGAAACCGGGGTCACCAAACTAAGCAATAATTTCCGGATAACTCAATTCTGGTTCTTTTGGAAGCATATAACCAGTATGCGAGTCCTCACCGGGGAACTCTAATATACACAACATACTTCCTGAGTTAAAACAGGTCAAGTTATAAATAGCGGACAATCCACTACTTAGGGTAATTATATAGAGTTTACATATGGATAACCATATACACTACAAGAAAAATCCCTTTTAATTGCAATGGAAAATAGCGTTTCAAAGCTGGATGTTGTCATTTTAGTTAGATTAAAATAAATACAACGTGTTTTACCACGGGGACTGGACCTATGGCGGTCATACTCGCTATGCCTAATAATTTTTTTAGGGCCGCTCAGATTTTTGCATTCCCGCTTAAAATTTATTTTCATTCCCCACTTGTTATTTTTTTTTCCTTTCTCATCTACCCCAAAACAAAAACGAACCCTAGCTAATCCCTACATATTTCCTACCGCACTTCCATGGACGTGCTTCAATCGTCGACTATGTTGAGACTTCGACCTTCTACTTGCAAGTCAATCCCCATCTATTCACTAGTTTTCTGCCACATAAATCTGTAGGTAATTTTTTTCTTATTGGTAAGTATTATCAATTTGAGTTGATTTCAATTTATGGAAAAATTGATTTGGATCAGTAAGGTATATTTCAGTTGATTTCAATTTATGTAAAAATTGATTTATTAATTTGAGTTGATTTCAATGCATGGCTAGGTTTTTTTTTTGCAGTTGTTTGATAACATTTGAATCCCTAGATGTTAACCCAATGCTTTGAACTATGAAATCCATATTTGCTGTCATTGGATTTTTATTGGCAAAAAATAGTTGTTGCTGGAATAAATGTTTTAACTGTTTGGTTATACAATCTTGAAACATCAACTATAATTTTTGCATTGTTTGCTTATTTCATTGTTGTGTTGTTTCAGTATATTTTTCTCTTTGTATTTTTAGGTAATAATGTTGCTTCCTAAACCTCCTTTCATAGACAAGAAGTGACCAAAACAAAAGGGCGAACGATTTGCTTCCTATTCGTATTTTTATTGTCAACTTCTGCATAAAGAATCTTACAAAAATAAAAGGTTAGTTTACATCTTTCATTTAGCGAAATTTATATACCACTTGTTGTTTATCATGTTATTCGAGAAATACATGTTTGGACCTTTTTGCTTAACAGGTTAATTCAAAACCAACATGCTTTATCTCTTATTTTTGTCAAAAAAAATTAAAATATGCGTATATTTGCAAATTTCTATGTCAGGGTTATATATAGAAAGGAATAAGATTGGATGACTGGCTTTAAATCAAAAGTCGATTATTTTATACTATACAAAACATAGAAAGTATCATTTATCATCAGTAAATGAATGAATATTGTTACATAAATTGGTCATCTTCTTCATGCTATAGACTCAAAGTTATATTTGTTTGATGAGTCCAGTACATATAACATAGGACTTAAACATATACAAACTGATAATAAAGTTTATAAGGTATGAGAAACTTCGGTATCTGTTATAAATTAAGAAAGAAATTGATAATAAATTTACTAACAAAATTAATAACTAAGGGGTGTTTTTAGCTTTATCCAAACTGACCTAAAACCAAAGTATAATGATACTTCAAACTGATAATGAAATCAAAGGAGATCATGTATTGGACCGAAGATGAATTGCATTAGTTTTTTATATGGGGGAGTTCTTTTACATATAAAAAAGATTAGATTAGATAATTTCAACACGAAAAGAGATCAGACCAGAAATAAAAGCGGATGGTTTAAGCTGAAAATCAAGAAATTAAAATGGTAGTAACAATCTGCAATGAATCCTAAAATTATTTCTCTAACCTGCAATATTATTCAATTCTAAGTTACTCAGCCAAAATTGGAAACCTACATTAGTGCCAAAATTCTTTTCTGAACCAATATGAACCTTACTGATCCATTTTTCTTTAATTTTTCTATTATTAGACAAGACATTGTTTTCTAAAAAAAATAGTCAAAATAGTTAAATTACTTATCTATATGCCATGAATTATACATGTACATGTTACTGTTAAATGAGTGATGCAAGTATCCACATTATATTGCTTATAATATGCGACTATAACATCATAATTGAATCAACATGCATCCTGATTTAATTGGTTCTGGAGTCGATATATTGGCAGCATGGTCACCTGCTGCACCTCTTTCAGCATGGTCAAAATTTAGGACTCATTCACGATTAACTGATGTTACTTTGAATAAATTTTGTTTAAAATAGAATTGAAAAAAATCCTCTTTATAACTAGAAAGTTCTTCCAAATAAAGTTTTGGATTACTTTTGTTTCAAACTAGATAATGTTTGGAAATGCGGATAAGTAACCTCAAAGGATTTGAAAAAGAAGAAGTAAAATGACTGATTTTTACAGTGTTGAAATATATTATTTAAGCCATTAATTTCACATGTTCCTTTTTTTATGTTATATATGTTTTTGTGTATAATTGTTGACTCTTTTGCTGCTTAATGCAGAAGCTCTGTTACATCATTAGTTCTAGCGCAATTACAGAGATCTAAAAGCTTTGACTTCCATTATGGATTTGGTTTAGAATATTGCATGACTAACTAACATACTTTATGTTAAAAAAAGTCATAACATATTTGAAGTTTGGGTAGTGACAAATACGTTTCACTTTTGCAAGACCCGTTAGTACCATGATCTAGCCCATTCCACATTTTGCTTGGTTTAGAAAACTGAGCTTAGCTTAGTTAAAGTTGGTGAAGTTTAACAAACAAAAAAGCAACAGTCTTCAATTCATAAAATAATTATGAAAGGCAATGCCTCAGTTAATTTTAGCATATAAAAGATAGTTTAATATGGGCTTGTGGTGCCAGGCCCTTAGTTGATAGGTCCAATGGTTATTGTCAGAAATCCGAGCAACAAATGTACCTCCAAAAAAAATGAAGAAGAAGAAGTAAGAAAAGAAAAACTGTCAAAGTTTCCAAAATTTTAGTATGTATGTGGTAAATTTTTTACACTTCCAATCTCCTTAATCATCTTGATTATCCTAACAATATTTATATTGCATATTTTAACTTATAATCCATATATACTAATTTCACATTGGATCATGTTCAACGTTACTTTATCATCATTACTTTTACAACCATAATAGTAGACCAACAACTGAAACTTTGCATATTAATTAGAGACATGACACAATATGATGCATAGAGACCAGGTAATATATATGTATAACATTTGATGTGTAACACGCATGCAAACATGTATTATACATGTATATTACTATCAGGAACTGAACTAAAATATTTGTTGTATAACATGCATGCAAACTTGTATTCGCATATGGCTATGTGTTTTAAGTTTGAGGCAGAATGATATGGGTATCATATTGATCTTTTAACTCTTGATTAATACAGAAATGACTCCTGTGCATTTTTTGGAAAAACTGTGGGATGTTTCAGAGAGAATTCATTATGATTCTCAAAATAACATGGCATTAAAATGAATTGATGGTTATGTACTTCATTGATGGAAGTAACTCATATCATTTGTGCTATCAAAGGCCTTAAAATGTTTAGAGGCCCGCCTGAACTAAACTGAAGTATAAACATGACCAAAAATCATAATTAGGTCCTTAAGCATGAAAGTGGTGAACTAAAATATGGCAATTTCCGAAGCAAGTGCTGAATCATGAGGGTTCTGAACTGAAGCGTGCATATGATTTTAGCTGAAACAGGATTATCATATAGGTTGCATGAATAGCAGAAAATGGTGCATGGTTAAAGATGCACATGTCGAAGAGGTATCTCAGAATAGGATCCAAAATGAAGGCAGTACATAGATAATCAATGTGCAGTAGATGTAAATCAAGGGCAATAGAAAACCTGGTTGATGTGAATCAACTTGTACGCTAATTTCCAAGGAGAGGCAGTAGAAACTGAATTTTGCGTTATTGTGGCTGTGAGTGCTTCCCTAGTAGTTATGTAGGTATGCAAAATCTATTTCAATATTATTTATTTAAATAATTTTTCAATATAGGAAATTGTGGGTCGCAAGATCTACTGAATGGTTCAGAGTATGTACCAACTTATGAAGATAGAGATCGGGATTGGATGCTTTGGTGATGTTCCCTAGGAGTAAGTACTTGATTTTATTCTTTACTTTAGTTACCTACTTAAAAGTTCATTTAATCAATTAGCTTTTCTTCAGATTTTTGTGTATGTGTATATATATATCTATGATGTATTAAATTTGCAGGATGTTTGTAGAACCTTGCAGGCGTTTAAGGATCATGAAAGGTTCAGAAGCCGTAGGTCAAAACATTTTCTCAGGTTTGTTTTTTGGGCTACCGTTTACAAAACCAAACTCTGATTTTGTTCAAATCGTGAAGAATCATTTCTCCACTGACTCCAAATTGTTAGTTGTTTGCTAAGAAGGATCGAGGTTAGTTCTTATTGGATATATTTTTATTTCATTTTATAAGCATTACATTAGCAGATGAAATCATTAAGTAGATACGGGATAACATGTTATCGTTGACAAAAAAGTAGAATGCGGAGCATTGCCTTTATATGAAGCTATCATAACACATCAAAAACCATTACTTGCAAATCATCACATTTTTTGTGCATAAAGAAAACCAGGAAATATCAAGAACTTATGTCTCTTTATATTGCTAACAATACTCATATATCTTGTGAACTCTTTCTTTTTACATTATCGAAGGTCTGCAGCTGCCTCCTCTAAACTCGATCAACAAGGCTTCCAAAAGGTTTCATGCATTACTTCAGCTTTTCGATCAACAAAGCCTGCTAATACTCTATATATCAGTTCTAGAATATGTCATTTGAAAAAGATAATTATAATCTGTTAATGGTGCTTTTAATGACATACTGGAACATAAGTCTGTCGGCTCTGTTGAACTTCAAAATACGGGCATGGCAGGGTTAGTTATAGTTCAAGGGAAGGTATCTATTATACTTGGAACAGTACTAATTTGTAGGTACTGTGATCAAGAAGAAACTAATACTTTTACTTGCTCGTACTACTGTACATTTAACTTTGTTGCAATGAAATAGGCATGTTCTTATCTGTCTATAACCTTTGTCCCTGACCAAGCAGAGCAGATACTTGAATTTCTTAACTGGATTTGGTTCATATTGATTGTGTAATATGCTTAGCAGTAGAATTGATGAAGCCTGTCTACATATGGTTGGACAGAACATACACAGCCTGTGCATTTTAATCTTGGGCATGAGAAATAGCAGGAGCTTGTGGTCGGGAAGCAGTAGTGTGAGGATGAGTAATAGCCACATTAGCACTGAGGTAGGGCCGATCATTGAGATCTGGAGCATGGCAAGGAGATGAAGCAGAGGGGAAACCTGGAACTATCCGTGGTGACCATGCTATTATGGTCGGCAGTTAATACTTCTAACAAAACCTTCAATATCAATAGTTGGTTAACTAAGTATTAATTAATAATATTTTAGCATAATCGAGTAATACCTAAATCAGCAAGATGTGTATTTAGGAGCTTATTCCTTTTCTACATAAATGATATATAAATTAACCATGATATATATATTTAACTGCTTCCCTGTAATATATATTAAAGTATTGCTAACAAGTTTTATAAAATTAACTTAGTTTAAGTTAATTAAATTTTATAAATTATAGGACTTGCTAACAAGTATTGCTCATATTCTTGGACAGGTGCACCCAAGAAGTTCTTGCTGTCAGTACACAAATGAAGCTGACTTAAGTACATCAGAGTCCAGCTTCACCCAATCCCTTTGACCATCCTCTGTAGCATTATCAGTTTAGATATGAGCTTGCAGGCCTCCTAAAGCCCTTGCTACTATGTCTTACAAGCACGTCTTAGCAACATTTTTTATGCCTCCACTATAACGGCCCCCCAACTGGACATTGCCCATACTCTGCATTTTGGAATTACTGTGTCGACGAACCTATGTGCCCTGTTATCGTTGGAGGTACAGTAATTTTATATCATATTTGGTGAATATGGCTTTCAGTTATGAAGCATGGTTTTTGTTCATATGAAGAGAAGTTCAATGCTTTGTACATGAATTTTGAAGCATTTTTTATACTATGTGTAGGTGTTAGTGCTGTCAAAATGCTAGTTTCAGTAACAGGTTCATTATGGGTTATGCTAGTTTTAGTGCCACTGTCCTTAATGTGCTTCTTTAAAGCATGATTGATCATAATAACAGGTTCATTAGGGGTTATGCTAGTTTCAGTAACTTAGTCTTTGGCGATGCATCTTTTGTACTTATACATACTTGTATATATTGACTAACATATGTATGTTTGTGTTTCTTCTTCACAGGTGTTGTATGATGCTTTTGAGGTTGATACATGATGTTGCACTCTTTCTCCTTTAAATCGGTCATGCTTATCGACGGTCATTAAAATATTTTTAGTATGTATCGTTTTGGTATGCTACACTCAATTTGTGTACTTATGTTTAATTTTTATCACAAATATTTATGTTTAATTCTTCATGTATGAAATATTATGGATATATATATATTTTGTGATTTGGCTTATGACTCAATTTGTGTACTTATGTTAATGTGATGAATGTGGTTTTTTGAGTTATAATATATAAGTAGAATTGAAAATTGTAAGCTTTGAATGTTATGGCATCAAAAAAATGTGCAATAGAATTTTTTTTATAGCGTTCTAACTATGCGATAAAAAGAAAAATTGTTCAGCTTTGTTATACTATAGCATCATGTTAGTGCTATACAAAATATTTTGCAAAGAGTAAATAGTTTTCATAGCAATAAGATGGTGCTATAATAGATAGTAATGAATTTTCTACAGCATTTCAATGTGTCATAAAAGGTTGACACGATGATTCCATAGCGCGTTCAAATGCTATAATAATATAGCATGTCGACATATTTATAGCAACTAAAATGCGTCATAAAAAGTTCTATAGCACGTTTCATAATGCTATAGAAAAGCAGTTGCACCAATATGGCCTATTTTAGATGGCAAGAAAAATACGTTTTCCATTGCAAGTATGACACGCTATAGTATCTACCAGACTTTTTACAACATGTTGATCTATGGCGATTATAAAATCGCTATAGAAAGTTTTTATAGCGGTTTTTACATGCTATAAAAAGTCCTTTTTGTTGTAGTGATATACTTAATTTAAATATAACATGGTCACTTTGATTTCATATTTTTTTTGAGGTTACTTAAGGGTAATCGACAAAGAAATCCCTTGGTTTAAAACATTTTCGAAAAAGAAAAACAGTTTTAAACAAAACCGATATTTTAGAAACAAAGCGATTTAAACCCCTATTTATTAAGTAAATAATAAATTAAACCTTTATTAAATAATAATTAAATCTTAATTAAGTCTTAACTAAAATCTTAATTAAATTTAACTTAATCGGTAATTAATTAATAATTAACTCTCTTTTAAATAATTAATTAATTATTGATTAATCTAAAATAAATAATTAAATGATAAAAAATCCCTAATTAATAATTAAATAATAATTAACTTTTAATTATTTAATTAATTATAATTAACTTACTTAGTAAACACTTAGGTACTAATTACATTTGTTAATTAATGATTAAGTACTAATTACCTTAATTAATTGATTAATCATTTATTAAATAATTAATTAATTAAATAATAAATACCTTTCTAATTACTTAACATAAGTTAGAAAAGACTTTTATAAAATATACATAAGTAAAACACTTATAGATTTGAAAAACTAGTTCGTTTTACGAACTGTTTCTATAGCGACTATCGCTATACGACCCGTAATTTCAAAACTTAAAGTTGGGTTTTTTCTAAATCCTTTAAACTTCAACTCTTGGAAACTTTACCACTTAGTAAATCATAAATGCATGTTTTTGAAATCCAAACAAGTTTAACTTAAATATATTTTTAAATTTAAAACCCAAGTTCAAAGCTCTTACACAAGGGATTGCATGTCGCTTAAACGAGTAAAGGTGCTAACTTTCTTAGCATACATCATGTATTCAAACCATAACATTCATATTCACATCAAAACCACTAACATGAGCCAAGATCTCAACTTTCTAACTAATATAAATATTAAACTTTATTTCAAGTCTAATTTCAAATCATATCGCATAAGCACATAAAATTCATAACCAAACATCACTATAATTCAAGCACGTATACATTCATACAAACCAACAATTATTTTCACCCAAACACACTATATAAAATAAATTAAACAATGATATATATATTTTAAAATCTTAGTAAAAGGTGAGAACTTTACTCACCAAAAGTTGACTAAATCAAGGCAACTTCCTCTAGAGCTTGTATATGAGCTAGTCTTCGCTTTAATTTGGAAAAATGAGATTTTTGGAAGGTTCAAGGGGACAAAAGGGTTTGGCTTAGGGGTATATGAGTTCGGCCTAAGGTGGTTAAGGGTGGGTATGTGCTTGTTTTATGGAGGAGAGGTGTTGAAACAAGGAAAGAAAGCTTTAAACAAGAATTTAGAAGTATGAAAGTGAATGAAATAAACTTTTTAGACTTTTAGAAATATTTAGGAAGCCATTAAAGTGTATATGAAAGCTTGGAAGAGAACTTAGAAAAGTAGAAATGGATTTAGAAAATGAGGAAAATGGGTTGGAAAGGGGTATATATACTAGTGTAAAGGTTAAATTACAAAAATAGCCTAAGAGTACATGCCCTCCACTAGATTTTTGCCACATCATCCTTTACATTTATTTAAGTTAATATGTGTGTGTGTGAGTGTATATAATTATGTTTAGTCACATCACTTTCTTTATTTATATATATAATTATTATGTATGGTCACATCACTTTCTTATATATATATAATTATTATATATGGTCACATCACTTTCACATATATATATAATTATTATGTTTAGTCACATCACTTCCTTTATATATATAAGTTTAAGTATTAATTAACTAAGATGTGACAAGAGATAATTATGGTTAATGATTACAAATCTAAGATGTGATAATACTTAATATATATATATAATGTTTATATTTTTAAAACTATGTATTGTCACACCACTTACTAATCCAAATTAATATAAGATAATTTATTTCTAAGTGTATTATTATCTAGTTAATTAACTAGCATATATATGTACATATAGTGGACAAAGATGAACAACGTTCCCGATAACTTTTCGGTGTCGAAAGGTCAAAATTTCGAAAAACGTTCTTCGGTCACATCTTTTATTTTTCTACGAACTATTTTGTTTTAACTAATTATTTTTGTAAACAAAATTTAAAAAGTATTTCAACATCAATAGTTATTATTTAAAACAGTTTTAATTTGAATTATACAATTCATCAATTAATTATTAAAAATATATATAAATGTCTATAATTAAAGTAATTAAATCTTGGGTCATTACAGTTGTATAATGTAATTTGGACACCTGTGTAGTGGAATAAAACACCGTTCTGCTAATAAAAATTAATTGGTCATTTAATTAGCAAAATAAATCCCCGTTCTTCTGTTTTACAGATTTTAACGTCTAATTATATATTGTTAACTGATAGGCCGACTTTTAATAAGTGATATGATAAACAATGATAGTTAAGTGTTGAATTTATTTATATAGTCGTTATTATGTAAATATCAGTTATTAACTTGGAAAATTAAATTAAATGATAGGGTAGCTTGTTTAAGTACCATGGTGATAGTTAAGCCTCCTTCAAATTTGAAAAATAAAATTTTGATCTGAAAGTTATTTTAAGAATAATTATTATTTAGTAATAATATTTTAAAAAGTAATAAATATTTATTAATAATGTTTTAAAGATAATTAATAATTGTTTTTAATAACGGTTTAAGTTAATCATTTTATTAAGATGATTATTAAAAGTTATTTCTTAATGTTATTTATGAATATTATTATTATATTAAAGTCATTTAATTATTGTTTAAAAGTGTTTTAATTATATTAATCATTTATTCAAAGTGATTTAACTATACTTTAATTTTTAATTAAAGTTATTTAATTATATTGATTTAAGTTATTTAATTATATTTATAGGTTATTAATTTTCATATTAATATTAGTTTAAAGTTAATTGATTATTGTATTAATAACGTTTTAAAGTTAATTAATTGTTATATTTTTATTATTTTGAAGTTAACTTGTTTATACAATAATGGTGCTTAAAATTAATTTAATATATTATTTATAAGATTATAAAGTTATTATTTTGGATGAGATTTAATTAAAATGAAACAAAAGGGTGTTTAAGTAATAACTTGGATTTTAAAGTTATTTTAAATAATTTATGGTTTATCATGGGAACCTTACAGACTTAAAGAGTTTATTTAATAAGTTTGTTAAATACGAGAAGAGCTTTATAAATGGCTTTGGATATTTATAAAAGGATTTATGTGTGAGTTTTAAAGATCTAAAAAGGAGAAGTTTTATCAATGGGGTTTTGAGATTTATAAAGAATGTTTATAAATAGATTGGGGATTTATAAAGAAACTTTATAAATAGATCAGGAGATATTTTTAAAAATAAAGAGATTTGGAAAGAAATGGTTGATTGTCATGGTGTGATTCGAGGGGCAAAGACTGCCTACATTTTACTATGGATTCGCTGGGATAGCGACGTAACCATTGAGTAAATTGTGATCCATGATTGATGTTGAAAGGTACTTTCCATATCCATTTTAAAGAGTTTTCAAGTATTTTTGAAACGAATGGTTTATGAATATACTTATTCTGATGAGATAAGTATATGAATTTTTTTGATAAAGAGATTCAAATTAGTGGAAATTTAATTAAATGAGGCTTAGTGTTTCCATGGAAAATGTAATCTCTGTTTGAATGTTGTTTATTTGATAGTTAAATAACCGACTATCAAACCTGTCCAGTTTTAAATTATCGTTGTTGGTTCGGAGAGACCGGGATCAGATATATTATCCGAAAATCACTTCGAACTGACATAAGCATTCGAATTGGAACATATTAAAGATGATTGAAGATGGAGATTCTAAAGTGCAAGGGCTACTTGCTACTAATCCTGAGGGTGATTCCAAAATGGATCTAGTAGAAGTAGTGCCTTCGGTTTTGTTCAGACCCAGAACGAACTTGTATGGATGAATGCTATCATTGTAATTCTGCTGGAGGGCAGTGTTAGCATTCCAAGTGGAATTGCTATAAAAAAAGGTAATCATAGACTCAAGCCTCACAACTCTAAAATGGTTAAAATAGGGTAGATGTAGTAGAGCTATGTGGGTCGCTTCTATTAGGGTGTGTCATCACCTTTCTAGATCACCATATTATGGATATGATTGTGCATGAGAGCTCTCGATTAAGGTTGGAAAGCAACCGAGGTGATGACATATTTGGTACTATCCAAATTCAGGGGTAGGCCGATTCTATGTTGGCAGGGTAGACCAAGTTCAGGGTCTAACCCTAGTACATTTTATCTAGAAGTGTACTATACGGAAGGTAGTCCCTTACCTTGCCATTGTTGGAATCCATACTCCAATAAGCGTCATTCGGACTTGATTGTAAACCTATTATGCTAGAATTTAATAACAATTTCAGCTATGGTTAATATGTATTTGTATCATAGACATTATTATAATATCATTGAATTTTCTATAGAAATGTTTTGGTTATTGTAAGGTAATAACTCGTGCATGTTTATATGCGGCATGGTTTTACGAGATACCTTTATTTTCATAAAAAAAATATAACATTAAAAATCCAATTGGGTGTGTTTTCTCACACTGGTTTACCAGACTGGTCCGGGCATTATTTTTCTTATAATGCTCGGGTCAGACTGAGCATATTATAGATTTAGTTGGAGGCCTTGGAGCTTCCGGAGACGAGCTAGAGGCCAGAGATGTATTCACGTACATGTTTATTTTTCTGTTGCATTCATTGTTGTATTTATCAGTAATTATGGGGATAGGTTATTATAACTATCTGGGCTGAAATAGGCTAGTATACTCTGATCAATGTCTGTATATACTTATATTACAATTTTTTTGTGTAAAGATTGGTATTTATATTATAGATCATTCGTTTCGCTATGAGATTATATTCTGTCTTTTCTTCCTTTCCCCCAACAAGCTGTCTTTCCGGCACTTGGAAGCTCGGCATGTGATTACCATGGATGTATTAGTGTCGACTTTTGAAGGTCGAAAAGGTGGGTTGTTACAATATATAATCTTTACAGTGGAAATTTTAAATACACACATCAGAGTCTGTCCTAATCTCAGCCTAGACAGTTATAAATCTCGGTCCCTACTAATGCTGAATACAAACAGTAAACAAATGCAGCGAAAACGGAATGGATAACCATTTACAGTGGAAACTCCAGCTCCTACTCCAAGCTACCTCGTAATGTTCCAAGCTAGAGCTGAACTACTTGGTTGCTGGGAAAAATAGGGCACCCAGAGTTTAAGGGAAAAGAAAATAAACTCTGGGTCAGTTATGTGACTGGTGTGAGTGTTCGTCGATGGAAATTCTATCGGTTTAGAAAACCGTCGAACGAATTTAAATAATAAAATTTACCGCAAGCGCACGACGTACACTTTGTAGTACTGGGCGAATACGGGTCGATCCGCAGGGAATTGATGAGATTTTAAAATTTCTTATTCAATCAAATTAGACCAAAGTGAAATGAAGTTGTTAACTACTAAAGCTAGAATTAAAACGTGATTTAAAAACTATTAAACTAGAGAACAATTTAGAGGCAAATCCACTCTAATATTTTGTAAATCAACAAACATAGAATTTATGATCTCTAACTTTGATATTAAGTGAAATAAGTGTTGCATTTATCATAAGTTATGTTATTAATTAACATAACTCAAACCATCAAACTATAATACAACAATTATACCACTTATAATTCTCATGAAAATGAAGCCAAAGCAAAAGTTATTTTAAGTATGATCTATTTACTATTGTAACTAGTAATATAGATCATCAAATTTTATTTTTACTTTCATTTCAAAATCAAAAATGGATTAGCAAATGATGATGCAACTTGTGTTTATGTTGAATAAGAATAGCTCATTTGCATAAGCAATATAAGCTATCAAACCCACTTGTATAAACTTGCATCAAAACTCACTTCATGAAGCATAAACCAAATGAGATCATAAATCATAAAATGTTGAAATTACATAATATTTGAGAGCTTCATTACCCCTAAATTGAAGGGTTTAGCTACTCATTTGTGGCATTGAAGCAACACTTGTAAATTTCAACATGAAAGAGCAAAGAAATGAAAACTAAGCAAAGGAAAAAGAGAGATTAACTAGTAACTAATTGCATAAAAATTAAAGCTACACTACTTGCATAAATGTAAATCTAAGCTATGAACATTAAAGGAAAAGAGAGCATAGAAATAAACATTAACAATAAAACAAAGAAAAGCATGTAGAAAAGAGAGAAGAAAGAGGCTTGGAAGCCATTTTTATTTCATAGAACATTGAGCTTACAATTTGATCTCTTAATTTCCTAAGTAAAATGAAAGAGTAGATGATTTGTTCATGTACATAAGAGGGCTATTTATACATGCATAAAACCCTAATTCTCTTTTTAGGGAGATTCCTAAAATACCCTTGAGGTGGTGTAGCCTCCAAGTAATCATTAACATTCATTAATCCCTCACTTAATATGTACATGAAGCTTTAAGTCCTTTTAGCATGTGCTTAGCTTCTAATTGGAAGTTAGGTAAGTGGGTGGGGTCCTCCATGATCTTGAACTTTGAATTATTTCCTTCTTCTTACCTTTGTATTCATTTGTGCATGCATGTATCTTCATATAAGCCTCTTCCATATGCATCCAAATTCCTATAAAAATGATCAAAA
The DNA here is from genome assembly GCA_030737815.1 of Allium fistulosum. Classification (NCBI taxonomy): domain Eukaryota; kingdom Viridiplantae; phylum Streptophyta; class Magnoliopsida; order Asparagales; family Amaryllidaceae; genus Allium; species Allium fistulosum. The sequence continues at coordinate 204,596,265 of CM060903.1, forward strand.
ATGTCCAAGTAAAAATTCTCAAATTTACACATGCACAAAAATGACCAATTTTCCCCTGAATGAAGATGAAAATATGATGATTTGAAAAATAATTGAATTTTGGTTTTAACATGTACACATCCCAAATATGATGTTTATTTAAATAAAAAGAGATAAAATATGGATGTAAATATATGCACATTTACGTGCACATCAAATACCCCCACACTTATCTTTTTATTCGTCCTCGAATAAAGGAAAACTAAGATAAATCCGTTTTCGTAGGGAGCACGATTGCATTGAGCGTATGCAACAAGCCGTTAAACCTCTGGGTGTCCCCAGTAGGACGAGTGTTGTCTCGTGAGGGTTTTCAGCGGATACTACCCACAAAATCCAGATGCAAAGTAAAAATATTTACAAAATGCAAGATTTATTTACAATGGGATGAATCCAAGTTCTTGAAAATATTTACAAATGACGGATTTACTCTTAAATCGACACAAAGAAGTTATAACGACCACGACTTTCTCTCCTGCAGAAAGTCGCATCATTATGAAGAAAGAAAGGGGTAGAAAATAGAAAAGAAGAGAAGAAAGAAAGAAACAACAACAACGATCTCACAGCGGAACGAATAAATTATATTAATAACATATACTATTACATAGTATACAACACTTTACAGAGTTACACAGCATATACATCACTTACTAGACAGTTATAAACATCTGTCTAGTTATTACAACTCAATACAATACACACACTATCACAGATCTCAACACAGCGGAATACTATATCTACGAACGCCGAAGCCTCCTGCTCCATTGCTCCTCCTTATATTCGTCAAAGCTAAACCTGAATCCCTTGGCTACTCGTAAAAATTTGAGTACCCAAGTATAAGTCTTGGTTATTATCTTGAAAATTTAAGTCATTTACTCGTCAAAATTTCCAACAAAAATCAAGTCATCATAGGCAATAGTATAACTCGTTGTTTCGATTGATAACAAAAGGTAACTATGAAATAAATCCTTAGTTGATTATCAAAGTTTATTAAAGTGGCATTTTCATTTCTTTTCAATAACAAATCAAATCAAATAAGTAAAAATAGTGCTAGGATTTCAATTGCTTGTTCTCTCATTATTTGTAAGAAAATATTACACACCTAGCTCAGGTAAACTGAGGCCATATATACCACCCATGCACTGCCTTTCGGGCTTATGTGAGGGGAGTACAGAGCATGGCGAGTGCGCACACTTTCATGCATACACCTATCAACCGTAGGTGGTTTTTATTAAGTTTGTTCTTTGTTTTTTTTACATGTGTTCCATACATGCATAACCGTGAGGACTTTTAAATGAGTATGAAAGCACACAATTAAAGATTCCAAGTAATTCACCCATGCATAACCGTGAGGACTTTTAAATGAGAGTGAATACTTTGGATGTTATTTTTTTTTAAATATATATATTTTTAAGAGAGAGAGAGAGTTTTGCAAAATCATCTTAGCACCATTTAACTTAGAAGACAAAAATGTTATATTCTTTACTTTAAATTTACCACTCTTTAAACAAAGATTTTCAATTAGAACATACTTCATAATTAACATAGATGAACCTTCCTATATACTAGTTAAACCATTGTTATTTGTAATCAAACTTCATTTTTATTTTTGTTAAGACAAACAAATTTTAAAAAAAAATTCAATATATTAACCAAAACTTATACTTATCCCATAGTGTTTCTTCAAAAATAAATCAAAATAGTAAAAAGAAAATGTTTTTGAGATATAGGAGTTTTGAGAATTTTTTTTTAAGTAAGAAAATGAAAATTCAAAAATGCCATGAAAAACTAAAAAATTGAAAATCAGACTCCCCCCACACTTAATTTTGACTGTGTCCCCATAGTCAATGCATGATATAATGAGTGTAACGGGAAAAATATGTACATATTTACAAAAGAGGGTTAACGTTCTTACTATACGTAGCTTGGCTCATGAAGGATCATGAGCTCCTCCTCTTGGTTATTTGGCAATTCCAAGAAAGGTTTCAAACGATGACCGTTGACTTTGAAAATTGATCCATCCCTGGGGTTTTCTATTTCTACAACACCATGTGGAAAAACAGTTCGTACCACAAATGGTCCGGTCCATCTTGATTTAAGTTTCCCCGAAAATAAATGAAGTCTCGAGTCATATAAAAGAACTTTCTGGTTAAGCGAAAACGTTTTTCTAAGGATTGACTTGTCATGAAAAACTTTCTGGTTAAGTTTCCCCGGCAACGGCGCCAAAAACTTGTTCGTCGATCTTAGCTTCCAAAGCAACAGAAGATCCTATCGAGTTTGCACTCGATCGTGAGTAAATAGATTTTTCGTTCGATCGTTCCCATTGGGATGATTTTTCAGTGAGGTTTTCAAGAAATTGCCAAGCATCGTCGTGATGTTGGGCAAGAAAGTTGCCTTGGCACATTGATTCAAGCATGGTTCGTGAGTTGTTTTCGAGTCCATCATATAAAATTTGGCAAATCGTCCATTTTTCGAAGTTATGGTGTGGACATTTTATCAAAAGTTCTTTGAATCTTTCAAAATATTTTCCAAATGGTTCTCCCTTGAATTGATGAAAATTTACAATTTCGTTTCGGATTCTACTCGTTTTTTCCAAAGGGTAGAACTTTTTTAAGAAGGCTTTTACGAATTCTTCCCACATTTTAACCGAGTTCGATGGTAAGCTGTACAACCATTTTTCAGCGTAATCCGTAAGAGCGAATGGGATTAATCGAAGTTTGATTCCATCATCAGAAAGTTGTTGGAGTTTTGTTCGAATTTAGTCAAAAAGATGTATGGATCATCGTGCTCGAAATTTCCAAATTTTGGAAGAGTGGCAATATGGTTTGAGTGAATTTCGAAATGGTTTCCCGTAGGGGCGGGTAATGTGATGCAAGATGGAATAGAAACTCTATCGGGAAAGATTCTATCCATAAGAGTTCGAGGGGCGTTCTCGTTCGCCATTTCGGGAGGATCCTCTATTCGAGTTAAATGATTAGTTGTCGAGTCGCGAGTCCAACGGTTTGTTGTTGTGTCACGAGTCCAATTACTCATGCACAAGTGAAAGTAGAGAAGAGAAAGAAGTTAGAATCGAGTTTAGTGAATGAAAGAAGATTTGAAAATCGAAGTGAAATTTTTTTTTAGAGGAAGAAAAATATTTACCAAGTGAAATTTATTTTCAAAAGAGAAGTTTGATTTTTGTTTTGTTTTTGGTTTTTCAAATTTTTATAATTTTTTTTTTGTTTTTTTTATATATATACAATGCAAATGCAAAACAAATAGAATGCAAGAATCACACAAAAATGAAAACAACAAGCACACAACACAAATTTTTTTTAATGCAAACACACACAACAAACACACAATAAAAATCAAACACAAATAATTCGAAAAATAGAAAATCAAAATCAAAATAATTCCCCGGCAACGGCACCAAAAACTTGTTCGTCGACGAAATTTCTATCGGTTTAGAAAACCGTCGAACGAATTTAAATAATAAAATTTACCGCAAGCGCACGGCGTACACTTTGTAGTACGTGGCGAATATGGGTCGATCCGCAGAGAATTGATGAGATTTTAAAATTTCTTATTCAATCAAATTAGACCAAAGTGAAATGAAGTTGTTAACTACTAAAGCTAGAATTAAAACGTGATTTAAAAACTATTAAACTAGAGAACAATTTAGAGGCAAATCCACTCTAATATTTTGTAAATCAACAAACATAGAATTTATGATCTCTAACTTTGATATTAAGTGAAATAAGTGTTGCATTTATCATAAGTTATGTTATTAATTAACATAACTCAAACCATCAAACTATAATACAACAATTATACCACTTATAATTCTCATGAAAATGAAGCCAAAGCAAAAGTTATTTTAAGTATGATCTATTTACTATTGTAACTAGTAATATAGATCATCAAATTTCATTTTTACTTTCATTTCAAAATCAAAAATGGATTAGCAAATGATGATGCAACTTGTGTTTATGTTGAATAAGAATAGCTCATTTGCATAAGCAATATAAGCTATCAAACCCACTTGTATAAACTTGCATCAAAACTCACTTCATGAAGCATAAACCAAATGAGATCATAAATCATAAAATGTTGAAATTACATAATATTTGAGAGCTTCATTACCCCTAAATTGAAGGGTTTAGCTACTCATTTGTGGCATTGAAGCAACACTTGTAAATTTCAACATGAAAGAGCAAAGAAATGAAAACTAAGCAAAGGAAGAAAGAGAGATTAACTAGTAACTAATTGCATAAAAATTAAAGCTACACTACTTGCATAAATGTAAATCTAAGCTATGAAAATTAAAGGAAAAGAGAGCATAGAAATAAACATTAACAATAAAACAAAGAAAAGCATGTAGAAAAGAGAGAAGAAAGAGGCTTGGAAGCCATTTTTATTTCATAGAACATTGAGCTTACAATTTGATCTCTTAATTTCCATAGTAAAATGAAAGAGTAGATGATTTGTTCATGTACATAAGAGGGCTATTTATACATGCATAAACCCTAATTCTCTTTTTAGGGAGCTTCCCAAAATACCCTTGAGGTGGTGTAGCCTCCAAGTAATCATTAACATTCATTAATCCCCCACTTAATATGTACATGAAGCTTTAAGTCCTTTTAGCATGTGCTTAGCTTCTAATTGGAAGTTAGGTAAGTGGGTGGGGTCCTCCATGATCTTGAACTTTGAATTATTTCCTTCTTCTTACTTTTGTATTCATTTGTGCATGCATGTATCTTCATATAAGCCTCTTCCATATGCATCCAAATTCCTATAAAAATGATCAAAAATGTCCAAGTAAAAATTCTCAAATTTACACATGCACAAAAATGACCAATTTGCCCCTGAATGAAGATGAAAATATGATGATTTGAAAAATAATTGAATTTTGATTTTAACATGTACACATGCCCAAATATGATGTTTATTTAAATAAAAAGAGATAAAATATGGATGTAAATATATGCACATTTACGTGCACATCAGTGAGAAAACTCAAAATACAGATATTTTTGGAAACAAGTGGTATCTCATAAAACCATGCCACACATAAACACAGACTGGTTTTTACCTTATGATAAGCAAAACATTTGTTACGTAAAATCAGGCATATTATTTTTAATGACATTCTTTGAAAACCCTTTCAAATAACATATTAATCATAGCCGACATTGTTACACTAATTAAATTCCAACATAGTAGGTTCTACAACTAAAACCATAAAGGCTCGTATTGGAGAATGGATTCCATACAATGACAAGGTAAGGGCTATCTTCCAATAGTACATCTCTAGAGGGATGCACCTGAGGCTCCAACCTCCAACAACACAGAACCGGCCTACCTTTACCATAGATAGTACCGAATACGCCATCACCCCGGTCGTTCCCAACCTATCCATGGCCACAACATACATAACAAACCCCAAATATAGAGGGTAATCTTGAAAGATAATGAATATATCCTAATGGGAGCGACCCACTTAGCCCTGCCGCATATACCATGTTTTTACCATTACCGATGTGTGAGGCTTAAGGTAATGTTTTACTTTTCATAGAATAAATCCTACTTTGAATGCCATATTTCCATTTTCCAACAATACGTTAATTGGTTTCCACTAAAGTACAACCTATGAGCTCGTACGTCTCAGAAAAGGATGTTAAGTATAAGAGGGGTTACCTCCTACACCACCGAATAGATGTATGTTTGTAAAAACCAATGTATGTGGTCTTATAAATGCAATGTCAAACACTCGTCCATACAAGTTTTTCAAGCACTTGACAAACCGAAGGCTCTTCACCTACTACATCCTATTTGGAATCACCCCTAGGATTAGTAGCGAGTAGTCCTTGCATTAAAGATTTCAAATTGAAGGAACCACTGCCACCTTATATATAATAGGAGAATTACCCCAAAGGTTAGTGGCAAGCAGCCCTACATTATGAAGATCACCGTCTTCAAAATCATTGTCTTCAACATGTCTTCAACATGAGTAAAACACATCAATTTAATTATAGATAAATGGGTAAGACAACATATGCAAATATGGAATCATTATATAAATTAGACTCAACAACAACAACAATGATAGATTATCCTATATACAGTCTGAAAAAGTTTACCCTTTGCAACACCTTGATTTGAAATTTCTCCTCAGATCACAAGTAGATTACCACCCAACTTTGCAAGAGATGGATGAACCACTTATTTTATTTTTTGTTTGATGTTTACATTTGTATTGGAGTTGATATAATTTTGTAGATATTGATTTGAATTTCATCCATGGAAAGTTAGAAGGAGTGAAGAGAATAGTGAATAAAAATGAATCTCTATAGGAAATGCATTAGAGGATTTGTTTTTAATTGAAAGAATGAATCTTTTCCCATTATTTTAGTTCAAACTTCTCTAATCGATTCCCTTAATTTTCTCCCTCTTCATTCCTCTCTATTAACATGGTATGGCTGAAATTACTTATCATCAAATGGTACAAAATTTCCACAAAATTCCTTTATGTAATTATCTTTTATTTAAACTTGTTTAAAAATACTCAAATATCGTATATCGATGCACACAAATATAACTTTTATATGTTTATCAAATAATTCCAAATAACTCCCAAACATCAAATAAATTAAATAGTAATTAACATTTCTCAAATATTAATTAATTTAATTAACTTACAACATTTTATACATTAACTAAATCGTGTGGTTTTTCAAAGAACTCATAAATACAGTGTGTGACTTAGAGAAGTGAATTCAGTCAGCAATTAATATAGAACAATTGAAATATTAATGTCACACATCCTTTTAGCTAACGGTGTGACAGTTGGCTAAATTCATCACTTGCAGACCTTTTTGGTAAAATCAAATTTCATATTTTCTAAAGCGATACCTTTAAGCAACGATTATTTACATCAATTCTCTTTATCAATGCTTTATCACATTAAGACTTATGGAATTTAGTTTTGGTCAAAATTCCAATATCGTCTACATTCAACTTGGTTAGTCCATAAACAAATCCTTGGTTTAATAATAACTTTTATTATTAACCACACTACTCTAGCCGAAAATTTCGTGATACTAACTTCGTATAAATGAGGAGACAAATCCTCTATTGAATAGTGTTTTGCTTCTAATGCTTCAATTCAGACCCAATTATAGTTGTTCGATGGATGTCATGCCATGATTTTACTATAATCAAAGTGGAGTGTCCATGTTAAAGTTCCATAATATTCTCAAGTCGAGGGAACCGTGTAACATCGTCGCTTCGAGATTCTCTATTTGACCTTAGTTATACCAACTAACAGAGAACTCTTGAGTGAGTCATTCCATAATTATCCAATAACTATCAGTACATAACCCTTGGTTCCCTCAGCAACCATGAGAAATACACTGCTCAACATTTGGAGAGCGTTACGTAATTTAGTCTCAACGGATGAATTGATGTCCTTTCTCGAAACATCTTAACTAGGAATATTTAAAACAATACATCGTTTTCAATGTGATAAAATTCTCATGATTACAAACATTGTAATTACTATCACATAACATATTATTTAAGGATTTTCTATCTATATACTTTAAATTAATTACTTAATTTATTTATATCACTATATAACAAGTATATAATAGAAAGAAAAGCATCTTTTATTTTGAACAAGTTGGTCACTAAGTTAGATAAATGTAACAAATTACATAATTGCTCCGAGGAAATACCCCTAACTATATAAATTGCAACCAAAGCAAGTAGAAAACACTACTTCCACTAAGCCACTACAATCAATCATCACAAATATAGGCTAATGACAACATACAACCATTAAACATCGCACAAGTCTGACAACACTCAATGTCAACCCCAAACAGTAAATAGATTAATAACAACAAATTCCATCAAATGTAGACTAATCACCGATACTAGTAACACAAATGTCAATTCATCAAATGTGTACTAACCTACTATATTTATAACACAAACATCAAATTGTCAAATGTGTACTAACTACACTATATTAGTAACACAAATATCAACTCATCAAACGTGTACTAAGCTACTATATTAGTAACACAAACATCAGCTCATCAAACCTGTAACAAGCCACACTATATCAGTAAAACAAACATCATTACATCAACACAGCAAAACCTTAAATAACTACAAACTATATATTTATAAAGACAAATATCGCATAATTCGTCCTAATGCGATTCCATTCACACAACAACCAGATATGATAATTTCAAAATAATTAACATGTATGAACCACAACAATTCAAATCAATTATTTACACATTTTATTCCCACTTAAGTATGAGTTCATTTTATTGTTGTTTATTATAAAATCATATTTATTTATTCTACCCCAAAATAATAATCAGTTTTCAAAATGATAATATACTTTAAAGATCCTTTATTTCCAAAATATTACTTCAAGTATCTCAAACAACGTAATTTAATCAAAATAGTAATTTACTTCAAATTACTTTCAAAAACAATGATATTATTATATTACGTCAAATTAATAATATATACTCAAACCACTTTGTTATGTTCACAAATTATTTATTACTATTTCACTTGAAAATAACAATATCCTAGTTTAAATCCAAAAAATGTCTTTTATTGTAATTTATCACAAAATAATAATAATTACCGAAATATTTTTAAAAACACATATGTATTATCATCATCATCTCCAAAATATCTCTTTCTTTTATTACACTAATAATAATAATAATAACACTTTTCCCTGACTCAATAAAAATAATTATATTGTTGTTTACTCAGAATAATATAGTTTTTCTAACAATCACATTATTAACTATTAAATCTCACTTAATAAATAATAAATTCCTTAAATTCACTTTAAAAATATTTTTTTTGTTATTATCTATGAATTTCTAATAAGCTTATTAAAATTTTACATTATTTCAGAAAAATTTGTTTAGTCATCATTATTTACAAACATCACTAATTTTGTAAATAATCTATATTCCATTAATTTATCTTTTTTCCAAAAATTACACCATTTCATCGATTTTCTATTCATTAATTATTTTTTTCAATAATTAATTTTTGTAAAATATCATTGGTCAATAGTGTAATAGTTATAATTAGGTAAACAACAAAAATCATATTAAAATATCACAAAAACCAAACAATCACCAAAAGGAGCATAAAATTTCAACAACTGGTTATTTTCCTCAAGGGGTATTCATTTTATATTTTTAAAACATAAATAATTAATATATATAATCATCCTAATGCGCTTTTGCAAACAGCTCCAAAAGTTAGCTGATCACATGCAAAATCATCTAAAATTTCTCCACGAGTCCAACAGGAGAAACCACGCATAAATCGGAGTTCGTATACAAAAGATATGGTGATTATAACTTATAGGGGTAATATGGTAATTTAATAATTAATAAATAAGTATCACTTGCTACAATACCGTTGAACTCACAATCCCCTTCAATCGTCGAATTCAGGTACCTCTACTCGTCAATCCGACCATACTGTTGATCAGCACTCACCGAGCCGCACCTACCGACCCCAGCCCGGCCTCCTACGACGCCTCTAGTCTGATCCACCACAACCTATTCTACACACAAGTCCGACGAGCTCTAATGCATCTAGAATGATTTAAACTGATAAATCGACTCCCCTTGTACTCCTCTATAACCTAGTATCCTCCTGTCGTCCTATAGTCGCAAATCCACCGTTCAACCAAAACCCTAGAATCGATGGCTCTTAATGTTCAGATAATTCCTTATCTTCTGTCGAATATTTAGACCAAACGCATTCGAATCTAAAAAAAATGAACTTAACGAATGCTTTCCTATCATCGTGCCATATGAAACAACATATCATAAGGCCTACTTTTGAGTTTATTTGTAATTCGTCGTATTTTGTAATTAGTGGAGATAATTATAGATATTCTCCACTTGAAGGAGATTAAAGAGGGTTTTGAAATTAGGCCTTAAAAATGAGGATGAAGCTTAAGGCTAGGGTTCCATAGCCTTATTTAAATAGTCGTTTAGCTGGGTTATAGGTTGTGTACTCAGTTCGATCCAAAACAGCCTCGTACGTCATTTCTAACTTTTAAAATCCCCATCTTCCAAACTGTGACTTCAAATTAACAAATCTATAACAAAACCGATCATATTGGAAAGACCTATACAACGGTTATAAATACAATACCAAAATCATCCTTTAATTCAAAGTCAATTTTAATTGATTGAATATTAACAGTGTCGAATTTGTGCATGTAACATTCTCCCCTTTAAAAGAATTCGACCCTCACAATTCTCCAAATTCTTCTTCATAACCATGTAATTAGAACTTTAGCATGTAAAATTAACACTACATCAGCAAAGGGTGAAACACCCTTAATCATAGATCAAGTATGTCTACAAGTTATATCATGCATCTCGATAATCCAAGAGTAATAGCGCACACAAGAGTTCACAACAAAAATTCAGGTTCGACAAAACGTGCTTGCACAATATAGCTTAACAAAATAAAGCACACATGCTCAAGATTATAAGGTATCATCATCACACTAACACACCAACAAATAACACATGTTGCTAATCCTATACTGACTACATTATGTGTGTCCTCAAATTGTTGATGAACTTTCTCATAGTCTCATCTTGAAAATAATTGGTGTGTCATTCCATACTTACACCCTCTAAAACTACTCATGGCTACATCATCTAGATAATATATCCCTATTAACGACTGTATCCTCAAAACAGTACTGCATGTGCATCAATTCTCGATTCCTAGACCCATACGTATGGCCGATAAGTATAATTCTTCAATAAGGTCTCTTACCAAATGCTTTTGGATATATAATAACTTGTATGACCATTATTAAGGTCGGTGACTATTCAACACCATGGCATCACTAATGCCTAAAGTAGCTCCTTGCCATTAATAAGGCGAACTAGACTCCCATTAAGGTCTCATCGATGCTTGAATAAATTTCGTCACTGAGGCGAGATTGACTATCATTAAGGTCTCGTACAAGCACCTCTTTCCACCGCTAAGGTGAATTAAACTATCACAAAGTATCATACCAAATACTTTTAGATATATATAATAACTCGTATGACCATCACTAAGGTCAGCATTCGCACTACGTCGCGGTTACATCGGTGCTGGAACAAATACCATCACCAAGGTGCCGCCGTCACTAAGACGAGCCATACTGTCACTAAGGTCTAGGGTACACAGGATATAATTCTCACATACCCCTACTCCACGAGCCCATATTGAAACCTCTAAGTTATCCATGGTCCCTTTATATGCATCCACATAAAAACCAACTTTCTTCCTTCCTTCTAATCACATTGAATATCTGATTTCATAATACTTTTATATGAATTTATTCATTTGATGATAGGGGTCACTCATCCAAAATACCAAAGTAGGATCTACTAGCCATTGCCAGCGATGAAGTTCTAATATCTTCAAATCAAAATATTTAGAAAAATATTTCATTTTCAAATCGAAGCTTCCACGTTCTATTCAAACCAATATTCTTTCTTAAAATATCATTATTGTTTTATAATTTTTTTTTTTAAATATCATCATCATCATTTTTTCAAAATCAAGTTATAATAATTTTTGATAAAACACTATTTATAAAAAAATCAAACTATATAAACTCCTCCAAATTTAAAAATAGGAGCCTTTGTTGAATTTAAAACACTTATGGAAACCGATAATTGCTCATATAAAAATAAATTTTGAAACACGTATTTGGTAAAACTCCAAACTTTTAGAGATGATGTAATGAAATTCCTACCGTCACTTTGATTTCCCAGTGATATTCCAAGCCTTCTTATCATCGAAACTCTCTAATCATTATTACTCATCCTCAAGAAACATCACTACATCTCTTAGTCAATCGGAATACCTAGTCTTCCTTAGTTTAGGAAACTATGTCATCCCACCATGACTAAACTAAATATGATTCTCTCACCACTAATTTCTCCAATGTGCACCCCACTAAAATTCACTACAACAAACAGGACCTTTAACAGCGTTTTAAAAATGCTATAAAAGCTATTAACAACGTTTTTACATACGCTGTATATCGACATGCAGTTATATGTCAGAGATATACAATGACAAGAAATAAATGCTGTTAAATGTCCTTTTTAACAGCGTTTCCCTAGTGTCATGAAATCATTTAACAGCGTTTGGTTGGGTGCAGTTAGAGATCTTTCTTAACGTTTGTTTCATGCTAAGATAAGATTTTATAGCGTTTTTTCAATGCTATGATATTTATTTACAGCGTTTCTTTGTTGCAATAAATCGTGCTTTTTGTTTTTAGATACAATTTAACGGCATTGTTAAAATGCTGTTAAAACTTTCAACGTCGTTTTAAAAACGCCGTGGAATGTTTTAACATCGTTTTAAAAACGCCATGGAATGTTTTAATTGCATTTTAGTAAACATCTATCACAATGTGTGTATATACCACATTTCAAAATTAGCATATTATATCAATATCACATTTCAAAATCAACATATTGTATCTATACCACATTTTGGACACATATTTGATAACCAACATATTAATTTCATAATCAAAATACACAATATTCTTACACCAAACATAAATAGTTTGCCATCAATAGTTCAAAAACAAAATATAGAACAAGTAGCAATAGCAAAACAAAAGCAAGAAGTACATACGTTAAAACCAAAAAGTTTTTCTAGCAGCAAAAATAACTTCGATCCATAACTCGTTGCAATCTTTTTTTGCATCACAGTCATCTATCAACCTGTAAAGCAAAAGTAATGCTTGAGAATCAATTCATCAAAAAAGTGTACACAAAGTTAAATCAGATTCATAATGCAAACACTAAATATTCATCACACTAATTCAATAGGCGATTGACTAATACAAAGTATACAACATGCTATAAAATTTAAAACAAAAAAAAACTCAAATGAAGGTCAATAGTAGTAAATGAAAGGTCACTGTAACGTGAAAGGACCATATGCCCAATTGGACAAATGCAAATACGATTCTATGTTGCTTTGAAACATGTTATAAGCCGTCGGTTTAAGCTGAACTTATATGTATGACTTGTTTCAATGACAGCCACTTGTTTATGTCAAGAGAAAATTGAATATATGTCATTTTCTATGCTCGAATTATGTTAACTAGTTACGATCGTAGACACTATATTAGTGGCGTGAAATATTACTACAACAGTTGAGCAACATACATCAAAGAAAAGGCAGTCGCTTATATTTTATTTAAGAAAAGGCAGTCACTAAAATTATATAAATTATATTTTATTTATATAATCAATGGACTGGGAGTATGAACGAAACAATATAATGCAAAAGTATAATGACAACAGTAGAACGTACCTCATCAAGTATGACAACATCTCTTCAACCATTCTCAACCACCATATTATCTTCAACCTTCTGCCCTTGAATAAGTATCACAAATCATGTAGAGCCTGTCAAATAAAAATGATTTGTGAAGTTAAACACCCCACCCACATACACAGATACAGTAGCAAATTTTTTGTTGTAAAATGGCTAGGTGACTTTAGAGTTAACCATACTCATGCCTCACATTAGCATAACCTTTATGACTACATGTCCAGAAAGCCATAAAGAATATAATCAGAATTTAGCAAAACTTTTGTCACTAACCCCTTAAAAAAAATATGGGGATAGAAGGTAATTAGCTGAATTTAAAGGAAGTTTGATATAACCATCAGGCTATTTGAAATCTTAGACTACCGTTCAACATTCATTTTTTTAGGCTTACCATATTTTTCTAACATTGGCAATGAATTTTGTGGACGGGATCGATTTGGTTTGGTTCTGATAAATTTTGGTATTGAGATACAAGGAGATAAATCTAATAAAATGAATGTCATGGGTGAAAAATTACTATCAGTATGTCCAACATCCGATGTTCAATTATCGCTTACTGAAGGAAATATACATCACCAATAATTTTTTACACTAATTAGCTAAGGCAATTGGGAGGGGGAAAATGTAAAAAAACACAAGATAATAGAGATAAAGAACATAGTTGAACGTTGTTATTCCTTTACTTCCATAAACTTAACTATAAATTCTATTTATCATGAACATCTCCTAAAACAAAAAGGATATTTAAGAATTATAACAAATAAACTAACCACCAGTATTTGATTGATGCAATGTACAAATTTCATTTTTTTTACTATTGACATAGTGTACAAATATCCACATTTCTATGCTTTATATTATAACTCATAATAGAATCAGGTGATAAAGTCACACAAAACACAGTTGCTACGATTTCTGATGCTACTGCTAAGGACATATATTATATTTTCTAGTTTGGGTTGCTATACAATTAATTTATCCATTACACTGTTTGCAAAGTGTAGGTAGGAGAATAATAACCAGATTCTTTGCGTTGTAATATAATTTAAAACATATAAATGTTTAATAACTCCAACAGAATTCATGTTATATTAACATATTCTAAAATAAACTCAAAATTGAAAATAAAATAAAACAACATTAGAATTTTAAAAATAACTTAAAAATATAAAAATGCCTCTTCTAATAAAATTGCAATCACCTCAACTAATAGATTAAGTTTGTTAAGAAGGACATCAAACTAATTCTCAACAAAGTATAGAAATACAAAAAATATACCTCATTCAGTAATCAAATCGGGCAACAGCCAAAGAGGTATTGGCAAATCGCAATCGCATTAGGCAAGAGCTGGAGTCGACTACCCCATAGGTGCGAAAGTCCACTAGAATAAACCATGAACCATACTTTCCACTAGAAATTCCAAACTTGCAATTCTTTTAAATATCAAAGCATCCCATAATTTATCAAGTTTGGATGCACGTATGATAATATGAGAAAGCTGGAGGAAAAAAGAATACGACAAAATTAGCAAAATCTTTGCAACTACATATAAGACCAAGGTTGATCAACTTCACGATGAAACTTCCAGTTATAATAAAATGGTTTACAAAAAAGAATATGCGAGTACTATGGTTTTAGTATAAGGGTAGCGGGCAGAGCATATAGATTTCAATGAAGCTGAGCAAACACTGAATCTTAATGACTGCAACATATCACTTTGCTGATTGGTCAGACTGTGTTGTGACGTTGATACATACTACCCTAAAAGTTTACAAACAATGTCTGGTTTCTTTGGGTATTGAGTAAAGGATATATTGTATCATATCTCATTATGTGAATTCATTTCATGCTACAGATAAATTTAATTATTAGAGACAAAAATTCATAAACACGCCGATCATGTACACCAACAGTAAGCAAATAATGAATCAACTATTTCCTTTAATTTATTGTACCCGCATACTTTATGCAAACAAAAAAAAAAGATTCTGAAACTAACTGTACCTTAGCACAAATGATGGAAGCCTTCTGACATTTGATCATTGTCAATGTTTCACCTTTACTAGGGGGAGACTGGCCAAAGTTGGGTTTGACAAAATTTGTCTTCTAAACATGTCTCCCTCTTGATATTAACTCTGAAAACTTTCACATCCGACTCCACAGCACAAGTTCCATTCTTCACTCCTTGCAAGCATTCACAGCATTCTATGAGGAGTACAAAATGACGTTTAACATCAATCTATATGAAACCAGGTGGTGCGCCAATGCCCTCCATATACCCCGTGCCAATGCCCTCCATATACCCCTCAGTCTTAATAAAACAATTGTTCACCTCATCCCTTATAATGCATTTGGCAAGTTTAATGGGTATTTTTGGAAAACCGGGCGGTGGACCAATAATTGGAATTAGCAAATCTGTCTTAGCCCTACCATTAGATCTTACAGTGCACAAGGAAATAAAGCAAAAATACAGTCCAGTGTAATGTCTTACAGCCCAGTTTAACAATACACTTCCTAAACACCATACTAAACTCAACAGACCTCAATCCCTCATCAATATGAACTTTGATCCACACAAAAAGGTTAAAAAGAAAAGGAAACTGTTTCATTTCTTTTCTATTATTTTTTTATTTTTATTTTTATTTTTTCCGACGTGAATACAAAAGAAAACATTAATAATGAAATAAATGTTTACTTTGTTACATTCTGCGTATCTTTGCTTAAGTATTTCACCAGAGTAGAGCAAAGGAGAGTCATTCCCAAATAGCAGTACTGTAACTAACCATGATGACAGATGGATGAAATTAAGTTGATCTTCAGTTAAGCACAAACAACCATATTCATAATTTTTTGCTCTTCTAAAGTAAAAACTAATTCAAACAGTTGAATATCCATTGCCACAATCAGATTGTTCCAATAGGAAATTAAATATCATATGAAAGAAGTAAACAAAGAGTACTGACAAAGTCTACATCTTCATGGAATAAGGACAAAATCATTACGGTGTACCTAGCATATGTACACAAACTAATAAGTGTTTTCAATTTGTTTGTAGGTCTGTATTGAAAGAGAAGTTATGAAGTTTAAGTTAGGTGTGATGTGAATTTATCAATCAATTGGATCCTTGTATTTCTGCTCACAAGCACAAGTCCCTCCTCATTACCGTAAACAATGCTTTCCAACTTGGGGGAATTAATTTAAAGGACAAAATTTTGTATATTTTTAGCCTCAAGGACACGAACTCAATATTTTAAGCACAAGGACAAACATTTTCCTAAAGATTATTCACAAGGACAAACATTCTTTCAAAATTATTCATAAGGACAAACATTTTTTCAAAACTGCTACCAAACTAAAAACTGATACCTAAAAACTGCTACCGATAACTACAAACTGATACCTGAAAACTGTAAAAACTGATACCTAAAGAAAGTTGTCCTTCAGGCTAAAATACTGAAGGTCTGTCCTTGAGGCTAAAATGCTGAGAAATTTTGTCCTTGACAATAATTTCCTGTTCCAACTTTACCTTGTTTGTCACATTCAGCATTTTCATGTTTGCACAGAAAATAGAGAGCATATAAAGTAATTAAACAAGGCTACAATATCATACAAAATGCAGTAAATGACTTCACATAAACAAATACTTGTATCATCTAATCCAACGAACAAAACAAAACAAACCACCCATAATTATATATATCAAAATAAAAGTGTAGAAATATTTTAGAATAGGTAGCAATGCTAATCTATACAAAGTTCACATGCATTCCTCACCAAAAAAGACAAAGAAAATGACACAAAAACTACTATGCCAAATCTTGTCCATGCAAAAAACAGTAAACTGGATCAATGTGGACCATTGTATATCTGATGAGCATCATCGGTTTATTTAGCAGCCATCATGAGCAATTTGTGAAACAATAAACAGGAAGTTACCTCAACGTTGTCCAACATCAGTTAAAGCGAAATTACATGTGAATCTTTCAACAAGCACATGAGTAATATGTCTATACTGGGGGCTTCAATTATCATCTTATCATAACTCGATTGATCAAGCTGAAAAGCATTGTTCATCTTCTGCTATTGCTTTCCATTTCTCCACTTCTACAACTAAAGAGCTTCAAGATACATATCATAATTTTTCTCCAAATTTAGTAATTGTACATGATTTCTGTAGGACTGTATATTATAGTATAAAATTTAAAAATATAAGTACCCATCGAATCATATAATGAATAAGAAGCCATACCACCATTTAAGTTATTATCTACTGCAATCATATATACTCAATAAAAAGTAGAATAACACCTTTGCAATTTAGGAAATGTTGGGTCATTACATAAATTCTTATGCTAAAAATCGGATATTCAATTTTAGTTAAAAGATGATAAAGAATAGTCTAATAAAATCTTCTCGCTACTTAGAAAGTCAGACGAGTGGAGATTTGTAGTTGATGCCCATACCAGAGTGATGGCATGGCGATTGACGGTGATAACAGCGGCAATTTCGCTCCCATGCTCGAAGGCAAAGGTGGATACTAGAAAGTAGAGATGAAAGAGAATCTTTGTGTCTAGGGTTTTTCGATTTGTTGTGAGTGATAATTTTAAGCAATTTAGGAGGGATTTGGATGCTTTTGGAGATGAAGAGAAACCTAAATATTTTAGGAAGGAAGTATCAAAGTACAAAGAAGAGGCGGCTAAAATGAAATTGGCCCGCCTTAAAATTTATGATTGAACCCTATGTTTATCTCAGCGTTTACGAGAGTGTTTTTTTTCCTATTACTGCGTTGGACATGGAAACGCTGAGAACCGCTGCTATTAAATTGGAGTTTTGTTGTAGTGATTAAACATTGGATAACTACTTTATCATACATTTATCATGCAATAATAAGTAATTTAACATAGCTTAATATCACAACAAGGCAAACAAACAGGCAACCAAATGAAAAATTAAAAATATAACCATAGATAAACAAACAGATAACAACAATACAATGTAAATAGAAGTTATTTCAATAAACACATCATAGACCATAAAAAAACATAGTCGAACAGAATATCCAAATTAATATAACCGATAACTTAATAAGCAATATAACAAAACAAACAATTCAACGAAGCAAGCAAATACATACGAAGTAAAATGTCACTATCCCATAATCAAAATGGGTAATCATAACTTCATATCTTAACTATCTCTTTGAAAGAGAATAACTAGACATGACCACAACATATTAAGGAAATTCACATGTAATAGGCATACAACCTACATTCATCAATATGGATGTTGGGCAAACATAAAACTCATATCACTCAGTCATCCATATCCCATGTCACCCAATCTAGTCTCGTTGTTCTAAAAAGGTTCTTCAATAAAGTTTTCCAAATAAAATACCCTCTCGGTAAATACTTTTTAAAAACTATCTCTAAAGTTTGTTATTCAAACTAAATTTTTACCTTTTCAACTATCCACCTTGACTCAAATCATTCTCATCTTTTTAAATATTTTTCCAAAGTGTTTAAAAATAGATATTTTATAATACACCCATTCTCAAAAAATATTTTCAAATATTTTCTTAATAAAACATTTTTCCAAATTGGGTATTTTCTAATTAAAATCATTTACCCAACTTTTTTTTCGTTCGAAACGTTGTTTATCAAAAGTGTTCTTTAAGTAAATATAATTACAACCAAAATTAACTTTCAAGCACAAAAATTCAAACTAAAAGTTATCTTTTTAGCAAGACCGACCGGCTTTTAAGTGGGTCATCCACTTTCATGAAAAAAATAAAGAAACAGGTGTTTGGCACATGCACCAGAATAGCTCGATAAACATACAAGCATAGGAGTTAGGCCAAGAAGCTAAACTACTACAAGAAGACAAAATACTAGTCCCCTTCCGCAGAGGAGGAACCACTACCATCGTCAAATGAATCAGGACCAATTACATGTAAGTACCCTAAGATTAAAGGCGTTGAGTCAGGGACAAAATCCAACGAAACACTGCCACAATAATATTTCTTGTCCCAAGACACATCCATCAAAACAGACCTATTATCATCATCATATTCTCCTAAAACAGTAAGAGCTAGTCCATCCTCTACCACATGATAATAAAGTCACCTAACCTTACCTCTTTCTCCTACAGACTTATAAAAGCTGCCTAATGTTGGAATAAATTTCATTTTAGAATGTCATGAACCCAAGCTTTCTCATATGTAGACCAATAAATGTCATTCGAGGGTAAAAGAACCACAACAGGATCCATTATAGGGCATGCATCAATAATAATATCGGGGAGATAGTAGAAACTGATGCCAGTACCTGAGAAGGAGTATCAACAAGACCAAGGCTAACTTGCACAGCCGCCTCAATCGGACTAGGCCTTTGAACCCACTTTCTAATCAAGGGACAAAGAAGAGGGATCTTAACAGGTAATGGCAGAGGGGTTTCAACCACAGGAGTAGAAGGAAAAGGGTTTCCATGCTTACAAAAATCCCAATGTGGCCAAAAGAGTGATAGGTCGAGCAAATATCTGGCATCCAACTATAATGAACAATAACAGTAATAACATGCCCCACATCATACTGGACCCCAAGCTTGGAAGGCAATTATCCAGGGTAATTTAAATCAATGCCTAAAGTCGTTTTCTAGCCATAGTATTTGCATCAAAACACTTAAGCTTTCATACTAGGCTTGCTAACTAGTCCAAATCTGTCATAGGTTGCAAAACAAATGGAATATGAGAAAAATGAGCCTAAAAAGAATAGATAAAATTTGCTCCTGAGCATTGTCAATAGTCGAACTCCTTCGAGCTAAATGAAAGGCTTTCATCAATGAAGGAAGGCTCCGCTTCAAGAGCTCATTGTCTCTTTCGGACTTCAAAAACATAAAATAAAACATAGAATTATCATAATGCACTTACAGACCACCCGTTATCTTCCAAATTGGTGGTCACGAACAACATAATATGAAGGGTTGGAATCGAGAAAGAAACCAACCAAATAATTGGACTAATAATCAACCGCTGTTTGAATAACCTCAACCAGAGGTACCATCACTCCATCAACTTCAACAATATCAAAATATTAGGGAGTATACTCACCCGCATTTCATGATGTGGGATTGAATAAAGAAGACCACTTATTACCAACAACAGAGATGGGAATATTTAGTTCATTACAAGCATCAAGACCGTACCAAGCAAATGAAATAGGACTACATTGAAGATGTGCATTGGTGTTCACAACAGGGATAGTAGTAGATACCACAGACTTAACTTAGGCAAAAGCTTGAACACCGTGCATGCATTGCAAATTAGGTGGGGGCAACAACCAATTCCTCAATAGTAGAGCAACCAGCAACATCCACATCTCCAACAGAGGAGCCACCAACAACAACCAAAACATTACCACCACCCAAATGAGAATTTACCCAACAAACATCTCCTTTGTTTTCAGCAACAAGCAATATCGAAGTAATAGAAGGCTCACAAATCACATTGCCAAAACCCAAAACCGGTAACAAAGTATTAGTAGTGTCAACTGCGTCAAAAAGATCATTAAAAGGGTTCGTCAAGGAGGCACAAGGAATGGTTTTAAGGCATCTTTCGAAAATTAAGGGAGACAGATCTACAACTGAAGGACGAGAGGGAGATAAAGTAAGAGGAGGGAAGTCGTCTTCGGTATAGGAGAATGCCATCAAAGTCCACTACAACAAAGGCAGCGTATAGCGACGGCAATAATGCGTCGGCGGCCGTTGCTAGCCGTCGCTAATTGTCGTCGCTATTCAATCCGTTGCCATCAGGAAAAGCAACGGCATAAGCGACGGCTCCGTCGCTAATATAGCGACGACAAGCGACGGTATCTTACACGTGTCAATGCCACGTGGCAGTTAGTTGTTCCAAAAGCAAGTCTGTTGCTCGCCGTTGCATGCCGTTACTAGCCGTCGCTATTTTTGCCCAGTAAGCCGTTACTAGCCGTCGCTAGCCGTCGGTTTTCTGGGCAAAATCTGCTATGCATACAGCAGCTATCCTTCCATCAAACCTTGTCCCAAACCTCAAACCGTCTTTTCAAACCTCAATAATATCAACAACAACACATCTCAACAATACCCACAACATCAATATTCAACAATATAACCAAAAAAACACAAAAACCAACCAAACCAACATAGTATACAAAAACCAACCAAACCCAAACATCATCCAAAATGCCAAGTATCCAAACCCAAGTATCAAATCTAGTCTAAATCGAACCTTCTACTCGTGCTTTTTGTCTAATTTTTTTCTTCAAATGATTCAAGTACCTATAACAAAAATAATTAATTTAGTATATTGGTACAAGAATATACATTTTCAACTAATCAACAAGAATATTGAGGAGTTTAAAATCACCTCTCAAATGGATACATCCATCCATATTGCATAGGACCTCGAAGAAGTGCTTCGGATGGCAGATGCACAGGCAAATGCTCCATTACATTAAAAAAACCGGGCGGAAATATTTTCTCGAGTTTGCAGAGCAATACAGGAATTTCTACTTCAAGTTTACGTAAATGATCTACCTTTAACGTGGTCGAACAAAGCTGTTTGTAAAACATACTTAATTCTGTTATAACACTCCATATTTTTGTTGGCAACAGTTCTTTGAATATCACAGGTAAGAAATATTCCATCATGATATGGCAATCATGACTTTTCATCCCACTCAATTTATTGTTTTTCAAGTCAACACATCTGCGAAGGTTAGAAGAAATCCCATCAGGACATCTTAGTCCTTCCACCCATTTGAGCACGAGTTTTGCTTGCTTGTTGTCTAGCTCATAACATGCTTTGGGTTTTTTGTTATCGTCGTACAACTGAAGTTCGGGCCGCTTACAGAAATGTAATATATCACGTCTCGAATTTGCATCGTCCTTGGTTTTCCCCTTTACATTCAAAACTGTATTAAAAACGTTATCAAACACATTTTTTTCATTGTGCATGACGTCAATATTATGTCGCAGTAAGAGATTTTTCCAATAAGGTAACTCCCAAAATATACTTTGCTTGCACCAGTTATGAATGCTCGATTTACCCGGAATGTCGACCTGTTTTCTAGTTTCATGAATCTTAAGATAGTCTTTCACGATTTCATATATCTCTTCACTTGTCCAAACTTTAGGTGGTAGCATATTCTCTACTCTGTTAGCTTTAAAGTTCTTTTTATCCATTCTGAATTTATGATTAATATGTAGAAAACACCGATGACAGTCAAACCAGGAAATTTTCTTGCCGTACTTTAATGAAAATGCTCGTGATTCTTCCATACAATATGGACAAGCTAGACGTCCAGCTGTGCTCCAACCTGAAAGCATGCCATATGCGGGAAAATCATTAATAGTCCATAATAAAGAAGCGAACATACAAAAATTTCTTTTTCTCAAAATGTCATATGTTTCAACTCCTTCACGCCATAGTGTTTTCAATTCTTCGATCAACGGTTGTAGATAAACATCAATTCCTTGAGTCGGATCATCAGGACCGGGAACGACAATCATTAAAAACATATATGGAGTTTTCATACACATCCATGGAGGTAAGTTATAAGGAGTGACAATAATAGGCCATGATGAATATTTACTACCAAATTGAGAGAATGGCGAAAATCCATCTGTACATAAACCGAGCCTAACATTACGGCTCTCTCAAGCAAATTCAGGATACGTCCTATCGAAATGTTTCCATGCTTCTCCATCAGATGGATGTATCAATGTTCCATCTACTGGTGTTCTCACGCTGTGCCATCGCATATGACATGCTGTAGCAGAAGAAGCATATAGCCGTTGAAGTCTGGGAGTGATGGGTAAATAATGCATTCTTTTATAAGGGACTTCTTTTCCTTTCTTTTTCCTTGGTTTGTATCTTTCCTCGTTACATATTCTGCATTTTTTAAGGTGAGCGTCGTCTTTCCAAAATAACATGCAACCTTTAACACATGTGTCTATCTTCTGGTATGGCAATCCAAAAGCAGACATAAGTTTTTTAACTTTATAATGACTATCGCACATCAAATTATTGGGTGGCATGTGTCGTTTAGCAGTTTGTACAATTGCTGTAAACGATGCTTCTGTAAGATTGAATTTTGATTTCATCGTGATGTATTCAGCGGTTACAGATAATTCGGTTCCATTTTCACATCCATCCCACAATGGTCTCTTAGCGGAATCCAATAAATCATAAATTTTTTTAGCTTCCATAGTCGGTTCTTCACCATTTTCATTTTCAATGTCGTCTTGATCAATGGATGGAAACATTGATCGGGCTGCATCTTGCACCATATTTTCTATTGGATTTGCCGCTGTATTATCATCCTCTTCCACTACAGGATTAGGTGTATATTGAACAAACTCTCCGTGACGATCCCATAAATAATAATTCGGTACAAAAGCAAATTTATACAAATGAACTTCTACTACATCTGCCTTCCAATGCTTCAGATGTTTGCACTTAGCACACGGACAACGAATGTCTACGTTATTTCCATTATTAGATTTAGCAAATCTAATAAACTCGTGTACACCGTTAACAAAATGTTCCTTTATTGATCCTTTCATACCTTTTCGGGATTCATACATCCAACTACGATCGAGAAAATAATCGAACATATCTCCTGATTTGCAAAAATTATATTAGAAAATTCAAACAAACACTTCATTGAAACTTTATTAATAATTTGACAAATTAGACTGAACTTCAGTAAATTTAATAATTTGGTAAACTAGACTAACTTTATTAATTTGGTAAATTTTAAACTAACTTTAGTAAATTTTAATAAATTAGACTGAACAAATTTATTAGTTTCAAACTAACTTTTAAATTTTATTACTTTAGTAAATTGCACTTAATAAATTATTTGATTGTTTTATAAAATACAGATCATATATATACAACACTTGTTAATACTTGTTTAACGGCCGGTCATCCTACTTCCCATTACAAACACAATAACGTAATCATATTTTATAAATCATTTCAGATTAAACGATTCAACAAAATTTCGGCAGCACTTCCCTTTATTCCCTGTATCGTACACAAATGCATGTACACAGGGAAAAAAAGGAAGTGCCATCGAAATTTCGTTAACCGTTTAAACTGAAATGATTTATAAACTGCGATTACGTTATTGTGTTTGTAACTTGTCCAATACTGGGACAAATCCAACAAATATTGTATCAGATGAATACAGATGTCCGTTCTGTGTAAAAACGAACATCCATATAATGATCATATACAACACTTGTCAGACGGGGCCAAAAATTGTCTAAGGGGTTCACACAAATAAAACAAATTTTCTAATTTATATTTAACAACTATAAATTTTTTAATAATACGTACAATAAATATTTGTCAAGTAAATTTCACATTTTAACACGATTACACTTATAACTAACGCATGCTAAATAATTAAATTTTCACCTAATCGACAACCGACATTGCATAAACTTATCAATAAGCATCTTAAAATGTTATTACCATCTTAATCCAAATCACATCACCAATCGTTAATTCTACAATAACCAACATCATAATAGTATGCTTTAATCATCGTTTTCAACGTCGAAATAAAATAATTTTATTCTTAAATTAACCTACAATACTACTATCACCATACGTATACCACGTAACTACCAATCTCAAACCCATAAACATGCCATTAACAACCAATTTTTAAACCCAATAAACATGCAAATAAACCATAATTAAACCCTAATTGAATAGAAAATAGGGTTAGAACACATACCGGATCAATTTGGGAAGTAGGGAGCGAACGTTTGAGCACCGAATCGGCGGGGCGACGGGGGGGGGTTTCTTTTTTTTTAGGTTTTGTAGAATGGGGAAGAAGAAGGCTCGGTTCAGGCTGATATACAGGTCGAGCGACGGTTAGCGACGGCTAGCGATGACCGCTTTTTTTAGCCGTCGCAAACCGTCGCCCCAGTCCGACGCTATGCCAACCAAAGAACATAGTTGAACGTTGTTATTCCTTTACTTCCATAAACTTAACTATAAATTCTATTTATCATGAACATCTCCTAAAACAAAAAGGATATTTAAGAATTATAACAAATAAACTAACCACCAGTATTTGATTGATGCAATGTACAAATTTCATTTTTTTTACTATTGACATAGTGTACAAATATCCACATTTCTATGCTTTATATTATAACTCATAATAGAATCAGGTGATAAAGTCACACAAAACACAGTTGCTACGATTTCTGATGCTACTGCTAAGGACATATATTATATTTTCTAGTTTGGGTTGCTATACAATTAATTTATCCATTACACTGTTTGCAAAGTGTAGGTAGGAGAATAATAACCAGATTCTTTGCGTTGTAATATAATTTAAAACATATAAATGTTTAATAACTCCAACAGAATTCATGTTATATTAACATATTCTAAAATAAACTCAAAATTGAAAATAAAATAAAACCACATTCGAATTTTAAAAATAACTTAAAAATATAAAAATGCCTCTTCTAATAAAATTGCAATCACCTCAACTAATAGATTAAGTTTGTTAAGAAGGACATCAAACTAATTCTCAACAAAGTATAGAAATACAAAAAATATACCTCATTCAGTAATCAAATCGGGCAACAGCCAAAGAGGTATTGGCAAATCGCAATCGCATTAGGCAAGAGCTGGAGTCGACTACCCCGTAGGTGCGAAAGTCCACTAGAATAAACCATGAACCATACTTTCCACTAGAAATTCCAAACTTGCAATTCTTTTAAATATCAAAGCATCCCATAATTTATCAAGTTTGGATGCACGTATGATAATATGAGAAAGCTGGAGGAAAAAAGAATACGACAAAATTAGCAAAATCTTTGCAACTACATATAAGACCAAGGTTGATCAACTTCACGATGAAACTTCCAGTTATAATAAAATGGTTTACAAAAAAGAATATGCGAGTACTATGGTTTTAGTATAAGGGTAGCGGGCAGAGCATATAGATTTCAATGAAGCTGAGCAAACACTGAATCTTAATGACTGCAACATATCACTTTGCTGATTGGTCAGACTGTGTTGTGACGTTGATACATACTACCCTAAAAGTTTACAAACAATGTCTGGTTTCTTTGGGTATTGAGTAAAGGATATATTGTATCATATCTCATTATGTGAATTCATTTCATGCTACAGATAAATTTAATTATTAGAGACAAAAATTCATAAACACGCCGATCATGTACACCAACAGTAAGCAAATAATGAATCAACTGTTTCCTTTAATTTATTGTACCCGCATACTTTATGCAAACAAAAAAAAAAGATTCTGAAACTAACTGTACCTTAGCACAAATGATGGAAGCCTTCTGACATTTGATCATTGTCAATGTTGCACCTTTACTAGGGGGAGACTGGCCAAAGTTGGGTTTGACAAAATTTGTCTTCTAAACATGTCTCCCTCTTGATATTAACTCTGAAAACTTTCACATCCGACTCCACAGCACAAGTTCCATTCTTCACTCCTTGCAAGCATTCACAGCATTCTATGAGGAGTACAAAATGACGTTTAACATCAATCTATGTGAAACCAGGTGGTGCGCCAATGCCCTCCATATACCCCGTGCCAATGCCCTCCATATACCCCTCAGTCTTAATAAAACAATTGTTCACCTCATCCCTTATAATGCATTTGGCAAGTTTAATGGGTATTTTTGGAAAACCGGGCGGTGGACCAATAATTGGAATTAGCAAATCTGTCTTAGCCCTACCATTAGATCTTACAGTGCACAAGGAAATAAAGCAAAAATACAGTCCAGTGTAATGTCTTACAGCCCAGTTTAACAATACACTTCCTAAACACCATACTAAACTCAACAGACCTCAATCCCTCATCAATATGAACTTTGATCCACACAAAAAGGTTAAAAAGAAAAGGAAACTGTTTCATTTCTTTTCTATTATTTTTTTATTTTTATTTTTATTTTTTCCGACGTGAATACAAAAGAAAACATTAATAATGAAATAAATGTTTACTTTGTTACATTCTGCGTATCTTTGCTTAAGTATTTCACCAGAGTAGAGCAAAGGAGAGTCATTCCCAAATAGCAGTACTGTAACTAACCATGATGACAGATGGATGAAATTAAGTTGATCTTCAGTTAAGCACAAACAACCATATTCATAATTTTTTGCTCTTCTAAAGTAAAAACTAATTCAAACAGTTGAATATCCATTGCCACAATCAGATTGTTCCAATAGGAAATTAAATATCATATGAAAGAAGTAAACAAAGAGTACTGACAAAGTCTACATCTTCATGGAATAAGGACAAAATCATTACGGTGTACCTAGCATATGTACACAAACTAATAAGTGTTTTCAATTTGTTTGTAGGTCTGTATTGAAAGAGAAGTTATGAAGTTTAAGTTAGGTGTGATGTGAATTTATCAATCAATTGGATCCTTGTATTTCTGCTCACAAGCACAAGTCCCTCCTCATTACCGTAAACAATGCTTTCCAACTTGGGGGAATTAATTTAAAGGACAAAATTTTGTATATTTTTAGCCTCAAGGACACGAACTCAATATTTTAAGCACAAGGACAAACATTTTCCTAAAGATTATTCACAAGGACAAACATTCTTTCAAAATTATTCATAAGGACAAACATTTTTTCAAAACTGCTACCAAACTAAAAACTGATACCTAAAAACTGCTACCGATAACTACAAACTGATACCTGAAAACTGTAAAAACTGATACCTAAAGAAAGTTGTCCTTCAGGCTAAAATACTGAAGGTCTGTCCTTGAGGCTAAAATGCTGAGAAATTTTGTCCTTGACAATAATTTCCTGTTCCAACTTTACCTTGTTTGTCACATTCAGCATTTTCATGTTTGCACAGAAAATAGAGAGCATATAAAGTAATTAAACAAGGCTACAATATCATACAAAATGCAGCAAATGACTTCACATAAACAAATACTTGTATCATCTAATCCAACGAACAAAACAAAACAAACCACCCATAATTATATATATCAAAATAAAAGTGTAGAAATATTTTAGAATAGGTAGCAATGCTAATCTATACAAAGTTCACATGCATTCCTCACCAAAAAAGACAAAGAAAATGACACAAAAACTACTATGCCAAATCTTGTCCATGCAAAAAACAGTAAACTGGATCAATGTGGACCATTGTATATCTGATGAGCATCATCGGTTTATTTAGCAGCCATCATGAGCAATTTGTGAAACAATAAACAGGAAGTTACCTCAACGTTGTCCAACATCAGTTAAAGCGAAATTACATGTGAATCTTTCAACAAGCACATGAGTAATATGTCTATACTGGGGGCTTCAATTATCATCTTATCATAACTCGATTGATCAAGCTGAAAAGCATTGTTCATCTTCTGCTATTGCTTTCCATTTCTCCACTTCTACAACTAAAGAGCTTCAAGATACATATCATAATTTTTCTCCAAATTTAGTAATTGTACATGATTTCTGTAGGACTGTATATTATAGTATAAAATTTAAAAATATAAGTACCCATCGAATCATATAATGAATAAGAAGCCATACCACCATTTAAGTTATTATCTACTGCAATCATATATACTCAATAAAAAGTAGAATAACACCTTTGCAATTTAGGAAATGTTGGGTCATTACATAAATTCTTATGCTAAAAATCGGATATTCAATTTTAGTTAAAAGATGATAAAGAATAGTCTAATAAAATCTTCTCGCTACTTAGAAAGTCAGACGAGTGGAGATTTGTAGTTGATGCCCATACCAGAGTGATGGCATGGCGATTGACGGTGATAACAGCGGCAATTTCGCTCCCATGCTCGAAGGCAAAGGTGGATACTAGAAAGTAGAGATGAAAGAGAATCTTTGTGTCTAGGGTTTTTCGATTTGTTGTGAGTGATAATTTTAAGCAATTTAGGAGGGATTTGGATGCTTTTGGAGATGAAGAGAAACCTAAATATTTTAGGAAGGAAGTATCAAAGTACAAAGAAGAGGCGGCTAAAATGAAATTGGCCCGCCTTAAAATTTATGATTGAACCCTATGTTTATCTCAGCGTTTACAAGAGTGTTTTTTTTCCTGTTACTGCGTTGGACATGGAAACGCTGAGAACCGCTGCTATTAAATTGGAGTTTTGTTGTAGTGATTAAACATTGGATAACTACTTTATCATACATTTATCATGCAATAATAAGTAATTTAACATAGCTTAATATCACAACAAGGCAAACAAACAGGCAACCAAATGAAAAATTAAAAATATAACCATAGATAAACAAACAGATAACAACAATACAATGTAAATAGAAGTTATTTCAATAAACACATCATAGACCATAAAAAAACATAGTCGAACAGAATATCCAAATTAATATAACCGATAACTTAATAAGCAATATAACAAAACAAACAATTCAACGAAGCAAGCAAATACATACGAAGTAAAATGTCACTATCCCATAATCAAAATGGGTAATCATAACTTCATATCTTAACTATCTCTTTGAAAGAGAATAACTAGACATGACCACAACATATTAAGGAAATTCACATGTAATAGGCATACAACCTACATTCATCAATATGGATGTTGGGCAAACATAAAACTCATATCACTCAGTCATCCATATCCCATGTCACCCAATCTAGTCTCGTTGTTCTAAAAAGGTTCTTCAATAAAGTTTTCCAAATAAAATACCCTCTCGGTAAATACTTTTTAAAAACTATCTCTAAAGTTTGTTATTCAAACTAAATTTTTACCTTTTCAACTATCCACCTTGACTCAAATCATTCTCATCTTTTTAAATATTTTTCCAAAGTGTTTAAAAATAGATATTTTATAATACACCCATTCTCAAAAAATATTTTCTTAATAAAACATTTTTCCAAATTGGGTATTTTCTAATTAAAATCATTTACCCAACTTTTTTTCGTTCGAAACGTTGTTTATCAAAAGTGTTCTTTAAGTAAATATAATTACAACCAAAATTAACTTTCAAGCACAAAAATTCAAACTAAAAGTTATCTTTTTAGCAAGACCGACCGGCTTTTAAGTGGGTCATCCACTTTCATGAAAAAAATAAAGAAATAGGTGTTTGGAACATGCACCAGAATAGCTCGATAAACATACAAGCATAGGAGTTAGGCCAAGAAGCTAAACTACTACAAGAAGACAAAATACTAGTCCCCTTCCGCAGAGGAGGAACCACTACCATCGTCAAATGAATCAGGACCAATTACATGTAAGTACCCTAAGATTAAAGGCGTTGAGTCAGGGACAAAATCCAACGAAACACTGCCACAATAATATTTCTTGTCCCAAGACACATCCATCAAAACAGACCTATTATCATCATCATATTCTCCTAAAACAGTAAGAGCTAGTCCATCCTCTACCACATGATAATAAAGTCACCTAACCTTACCTCTTTCTCCTACAGACTTATAAAAGCTGCCTAATGTTGGATTAAATCTCATTTTAGAATGTCATGAACCCAAGCTTTCTCATATGTAGACCAATAAATGTCATTCGAGGGTAAAAGAACCACAACAGGATCCATTATAGGGCATGCATCAATAATAATATCGGGGAGATTGTAGAAACTGATGCCAGTACCTGAGAAGGAGTATCAACAAGACCAGGGCTAACTTGCACAGCCGCCTCAATCGGACTAGGCCTTTGAACCCACTTTCTAATCAAGGGACAAAGAAGAGGGATCTTAACAGGTAATGGCAGAGGGGTTTCAACCACAGGAGTAGAAGGAAAAGGGTTTCCATGCTTACAAAAATCCCAATGTGGCCAAAAGAGTGATAGGTCGAGCAAATATCTGGCATCCAACTATAATGAACAATAACAGTAATAACATGCCCCACATCATACTGGACCCCAAGCTTGGAAGGCAATTATCCAGGGTAATTTCAATCAATGCCTAAAGTCGTTTTCTAGCCATAGTATTTGCATCAAAACACTTAAGCTTTCATACTAGGCTTGCTAACTAGTCCAAATCTGTCATAGGTTGCAAAACAAATGGAATATGAGAAAAATGAGCCTAAAAAAGAATAGATAAAATTTGCTCCTGAGCATTGTCAATAGTCGAACTCCTTCGAGCTAAATGAAAGGCTTTCATCAATGAAGGAAGGCTCCGCTTCAAGAGCTCATTGTCTCTTTCGGACTTCAAAAACATAAAATAAAACATAGAATTATCATAATGCACTTACAGACCACCCGTTATCTTCCAAATTGGTGGTCACGAACAACATAATATGAAGGGTTGGAATCGAGAAAGAAACCAACCAAATAATTGGACTAATAATCAACCGCTGTTTGAATAACCTCAACCAGAGGTACCATCACTCCATCAACTTCAACAATATCAAAATATTAGGGAGTATACTCACCCGCATTTCATGATGTGGGATTGAATAAAGAAGACCACTTATTACCAACAACAGAGATGGGAATATTTAGTTCATTACAAGCATCAAGACCGTACCAAGCAAATGAAATAGGACTACATTGAAGATGTGCATTGGTGTTCACAACAGGGATAGTAGTAGATACCGCAGACTTAACTTAGGCAAAAGCTTGAACACCGTGCATGCATTGCAAATTAGGTGGGGGCAACAACCAATTCCTCAATAGTAGAGCAACCAGCAACATCCACATCTCCAACAGAGGAGCCACCAACAACAACCAAAACATTACCACCACCCAAATGAGAATTTACCCAACAAACATCTCCTTTGTTTTCAGCAACAAGCAATATCGAAGTAATAGAAGGCTCACAAATCACATTGCCAAAACCCAAAACCGGTAACAAAGTATTAGTAGTGTCAACTGCGTCAAAAAGATCATTAAAAGGGTTCGTCAAGGAGGCACAAGGAATGGTTTTAAGGCATCTTTCAAAAATTAAGGGAGACAGATCTACAACTGAAGGACGAGAGGGAGATAAAGTAAGAGGAGGGAAGTCGTCTTCGGTAGAGGAGAATGCCATCAAAGTCGCGTTAGGATTGGACTTCGTAGAAGATAAATCGATAAAAACAGAACCAGGATGAGTCAAAGAATGGGGCTCCATGAGAGGAACTGGAGGTGGCTTGAGTTTCTTAGGTCATGGCATGAAGAAGAGAAGAAAAGAAAGGGAAGGGGTACACAAGATGAAGCGGAAGAAAGGTTTTCTTTTAGAATAAAACATATTTCTCACATGAAAATGTTTTCACTTACTTTACTCAACAAGTCATTTCTCAAATCAAAGCATTTCTAAATAAAATAAAGATAGAAGCCAATGCACGAGGCCCATGTACGATAGAGGACTGCGGGCAGGTCGATAATGTACACAGTCTTTCTCTCGCATTGCGAAGAGGTTGTTTCCGAACTCGAACTTGGACGTCCAGGTCACCATGCGGGTGACCTAAACGTTACGCCAAAGCTCCACCTCACATTTCTAAATAAAATATCTTTAAATATTTTCTTCAATGAAATATTACCTTAAAATATACTTCCAAATGAAATCAAGTATTTTTCTACTATAACAGTTTTCCTACAAACATCTTTTAAATAAATGTTCTACAAATTTTATAGTATTTATTGTAATACTCTTCAAGAAAATAATTTCAAGTCATAATACTATTATAAAAATACCTTTCACGGTATACTTATTTTTCAAAGAATTTTTTAAATCAAAAATAATTTCAGTCAAAATGTTTCCATCAAAAACATTTCTCCAAAGACTTCGAACTAAATCCAATTTCTAATCAAAACATTGTCTTCCAAAAATATCCTTCCACGACAAACTTCCAAATAAAATATTTTTATAATAATCCCAAAAATATTTTTATAATAATCATTTTTTTGCTTACGAAAATATCTTCATAAAAATATCTTATTTCTCAAATTACATTCTCTATCTTTACCCTTGTAATATTTTCAACAAACCACTTTAAGCTCAAAAACATACATTTTTCTTCCATAATAAAGTATCTTTAAAACCAAAAATGTATATTTAATATTACATTTTCATTTAAAACTTCACAAAATAAGTCCATTTATTAAGGTTAGGTTTTAATCATGATTTAATTTCATGTGTGTGTGCTTGAGTTACAACCAACACTTAACCCCTCCTATAAGTGCTCATCCTACCTCCACGCATACTGTATTTATACCCCACACAAATGACACCATAAATAAAGATCGTCTTAGAGTGAGGTAATGGTGGTTACACATACAACCATACATATAAACCATACAATCACAATTGAGAATGTTATCTCATCCTATACTTTAACCTAACCTAAGATGTGAATTACCCTACTCTAAATGGTTTAAACATATCCAAGGCTTAGAGAATTGTTAAAGCTAAGCATAGATACCAACTGTGATGCCCTACTATTTTGAACATCTAAAAGTAGCGACAAACGTCGTCGTCTATGCATGCACACTAATATCAGACATTAAAAACAATGGATCATTGGTTATATGATTAAAAATACCACTATGAAAATGAAAACAAATAAACCTCACAACGGAATTAAACAACATTATGTTTACATTTTTCCAAGAAATAAATATCTTACAGATTCAATACATTAAATGACGTCCATGTTTTTGGTACATTAACCATTACTAATCAATAATAATGTAACTTCGATGCAATAGAGATACAAAGAGTCAACAACCCATGACATACATACATACATACATACATATATATATATATATATATATATATATATATGAATCTTTGCTCCTACCTGCAACTTTATTAATACACATGCGTGCACGCATATATACAATAAAGAGAAAATGTGGTCAACTATGTTTGTACTACGCCTAATCTTATATGGCCCGACCAAAAGGGAACCATTAGCTATGTACCCATTAGGATCAAACTCACATATTTCTATTTCATGCTCTTCTCCTACAACAAATACTTATTAGCTCATACTATTGCACAACCATAACAACTATGCAACCAATGCAAGCAGAATACACCACTTCTACTAAGTCATCACAATCGATTATCACAAATATGATGTAATAATAATATTAACAACACACAACCACCAAATATCATACAAATTTGACGGCACTCAATATCAACTCTAAACATCAAATAAATCAACAACAAATTCGATCAAATGTATACTGATCACTAATTCTAGTTACGCAAACATCAGTTTGTCAAATGTGTACGAACCCACTATATTAATAACACAAACATCTGACAAGCACCATTATCCCAGTGGTTAAGTGATTCAACTTTGATACGAGAGGTCATAAGTTCGAAACTCGCGTAGCGTGATTCGAACATTTATTGACACCCTAGTAACATGTTGTTTCTATGCACCATTTCAAAAAAAAATAACAACACAAACATCAAATCATTAAATGTGTACTAAAGACACTATTAGTAACACAAACACCAATTAATCAAACGTATAATATCCCACTATTTTACTAACACAAACATAAATTCATCAAATATGTACTAAGTGTACTATATTCGTAATACAAACATCAATTAATCAACACAACAAAAATATAATTAATTACATGCTACGTAGTAGTAATGGCAAACTATCGCATAATTCGTCCTAATGCGATTCCACTTCACACTACAACCATATATGATAATTTCAAAAATAATTAACACATATGAGCCACAACAATTCAAATTAATTTATTTCCACTTACGTATAAAATCGTTTATTATATTTTATTCTAAAATTACATTTATTTTTATTAAAAGAAATATTATATTTTAAAAAAAAATTAGTTGGACGATGATTACATTTAGTAAAAGAAATATTTATAAAGAGAGAGAGAGAGTTAAATAAATAAAATTATACATACATATATATATATATATATAATATTTGTTATGGAAAATAGTGAAATATTTTTTTTTTAAACAATCTTATGGCCCTGATTAGAGAAATAAATAATTAAAACAGGAAAATAGGCACAAGGACAAACTTAGAAAAAAATTTAGGCGGAAGGACAATGCTAGTTATACCTAGCATTTTGTATAGTGTAAAACTGAATATAATGCTAGATATAACTAGCATTTTATATAGTGTAAAACTGAATATAATGCTAGATATAACTAGCACGTTGTATAGTGTAAAATTCAAAGATAATGCTAATTATAACTAGCATTTGTCTTTCAGTCTAAAAATGAAACTTGGTGTCCTTCAGCCTGATTTTTTTCTTCATAGTTTGTCCTTTTCTCTAATTCCCTCTAATTAAAATACTAAAAACATATATATTTGTAAATCAACACCGTAAAGAATGTATATAATATCCTGTGGTTTTAAGCTTCTAAAATATATAAATTAAAAACAAATGAAAAAAAAATAGGTTTTTGTCAAGGTTTAGATTTGAATTGTGTCCTTGTAAATATAAAAATTTATTTTTTTATGAAAAGTGGAATTCGAATTTAAGATCATATTAAAAACAAAAGGGTATTTTTCTATACGACATTATCAATTTGGTCCGAACCAAAAAAACAGGTAACCCGTCTCACCATGGTTTCCCCAATACTTCAATTTCGCCCTTTTGCTTCGCATTCCGAATGTTTCCCTTTTTCCTCATCTCTCTCCTTCAAAATTTGAAATTAAGATACCAAATTAAATAGATTCGACTCTCAAATCAACAAATCCAAAAACCTAAATCTCTACCGACCTTACTCTCAAATTGTTTGAACGCAAAAGCTACAGTTTTCAGCGCTAGAAGCAAAATTTTGACTAATTTGATTGAGGGTCGGAGGAGCATGCTGTTGCAGTTGGACTTTTCTAATTCCAGTACTAGTTTCTCATTGCTTATTGATGTTAGAATGATGAAATAGGTTATTTCATATTCATAAAAAAATAAGTTAGTATTAGGTGATGTTGGTGCTTTGGATCTTTTTGGTCTCTTAAGTTGTGTTGGATCTTTAGTTCTTGTTAAGTTAAAGTTTTCAAGTCAGGAGCTGTTTTTGATCGCATAGGTTGTTTGGTAAAAGAGTTCAAGTTAGACGTCTTCTCTTTATTCTTCTTGCCTAATTGTTATCGTTCAATTGTTGTGCATTGCAGTCTAATTGTTGGCTGTCTAGTTGTTGTACAGTCTTTTCTAGATGTATATGTTGTTGGCTAGTTCTATTTTCACCTCTCTTTCCTTCTTTCGCACCCCAATGCATCACACCTCACTTTTTCCTTCTTTCGCACCTCCAATTCATTCCAAAAATGTCCTCACATTTTTTAAACTACGTTCATCTTTGACGTTATTTATTCACGGACCACGCTCGATCCGAACTAGGTTGTTAAACAAAGCTCACTCGATCCGAACTAGGTTGTTACACAACTCTCGCTCGATCCGAACTAGGTTGTTACACGAACCTCGTTTGGGTCGAGCGAGGTTTTAACATAAACATTTGTACGTAAGGGCAATTTTGAAAAATATGAAAATTGATGAAATAGCGGGGTGTGAAAGGAGGAAAATGGGGTATAAATAGAATCAGCCTATATTGTTATCTGTCTAGCTGTTCTGCAATGCAGTCTTCTTTCAGTAAAAATTACTAATATTAGCCATAGTTTTCTATTAACTTATTACAGATGGTGGACGTGGACAGAAGTGTAGTTGCATTTTATAGGTTCCTAAAAACGAATGCATCTGTCTTTGTTAAGCTCCAGAAGCCTGTTGCATCCAATTATCAATATTTTGGTTTATATGTACCTTGGATTGATTTGAACAGTTTTATACATTTTCTTGTATGTGCTTTGGATTTCTCTTGGCACTTTTCTACTTTGCTTATATGTACTTCGACTTCTATGATTTGATTTGATGGTGTTATATGTTTAAAGAATATTGGTTAACATATTTTATGATCATTTTAGTCATGTTTATTATACCAATAGTGCTTTTATATGAAATAATTTAATTAATACCTTTTTTCAGTGAAATATGTATCTGATCGGTTATCCATTTGGAATTTGCTTTTCAGACTGCTACAGATGCTAAAATATTAGTTGGAAGTAGGGTTGTCGATGTGTTTTTTTTGTTTGATAACTCACTCTCTTGCTCTTCATATGCTTTTTCATTAGTGATAGAATAGCTTCTATCGTGGTGGTCATTTTTTTGCTCAACTCTATTGTTTCTTTGGCAACTGTTTTTTTATACTTTTGTAACCCAAAGTCGCTTGAATTTGGTGTATTTTTCTGCATTTGGATTTCTTAAATGTTTACTTTGGTGCATATTTTCTTAAAATATGGTGTCTTATAGGAGCGTATGAATCTTAAATTTTTAGTCTATCCATTGAGCATAAAGACGTGCTTGCACAAGTAACGTTCAGTCTGTGAACTCGCAAAATTTGTCCATTTTCATATATTTTTGCAACAAACTACATTATCCAACACAAACCAAATTTGGCCAAAACTACCAATTGTATTCCTTCATGCATGATCTTCTCTTTCAACTGTTTGATGCCTAAAGCTTTGAATTTGGGCTATTTATAGTCATTGCTGTTTCGAAGTAGGCGTCTTACAAATTCTATCAATCAATCGTTGCAGCACTGATCATTATTTGCTAAAGTGCAGAAAAAATGGCAGGCAGATTTAGAGTTTTGCACCTTGTTAGACCATTTCTTGCGATACTACCAGAAGTTGAATACAATAATTCGGTCGAATCAAGTTTCTTGTTGGAAGAAATATCAACAATAATAGAGTTCAATGTTTAGTTTTATCTTTATTTTATTTTTGTTTTTTTATTTCAGCAATTTTAGTTTTTTTTAATAACAATGGGACTTTTAGATGATTTATTTAAATAATGTAGTTCAGTAATATGTGATTTATTTATTAAATCCATTCTTCCATTTTTCATCTTCTTTAGTTTATTGTTCACAAGTATGATAGAATGTTTAGAGCTAATATTTGTTTGATTTGTCCTTTTATTTTTCAAATTCAATAATGATTTAAAGCTACAAAAAAGCTCAAAATTATGAGTATATTGATTCTTCTTGATATGTGTGCGTGCGTGTGTGCGTGTGCCGCCTCGGTAAATGATTCATATCAATACATTAATAGCAGATCTTTAATATCAAACTGGTTTGCATGTACAATCCTTACTGTAATTGGATTTACACTTTTCCAATTACTTTCATTTTTTACTAAACAATGCAATTGATTTTCCATCAAATTCATAATTAAGAAAAAAGATCAATAAAAATTTTTTTTCTACTCTTCGCAACGCGAGGGAAAAGCTGCGAAAATTATTGATCCATAGCCCGCTATCATGCGGGAGCCTCATGCACTAGGTTCACCTTTCTTTTATTTTATTTTTTAATTTTTTTGGTGATATTATACTCTTATCGGTCGGTTTTCAGACCGTTGTGCGGTTATACTAGCATGAGTATTTTTTGTAAGACCATTTACAAAAACAGAAAATTATTGTCAAGGACAAAAATTTTCAGCGTTTTTGCCTCAAGAACAGGCCTTCAATATTTTATCCTGAAGGACAACTTTCTTTAGGTATCAGTTTTTAGTCATTGATAGCAGTTTTTAGGTATCAGTTTGTAGTTATCTATAGCAGTTTTTAGGTATCAGTTTTAGCTTGGTAGCAGTTTTGTTGTCCTTATGAATAATTTTGGAAAATATTTGTCCTTATGAATAATTTTTAAGAGAATATTTGTCCTTATGATAAAAATATTGAGGTTGTGTCCTTGAGGCAAAAAATATACAAATCTTTGTACTTTAAATTAATTCCCCCTTGCAAAAATAAACGTGACATCAAAACCATTACAGTTTTGATAATAGAAGAGTTAGCGATACAGTTTCCCAGGAGAACAAAAAACGTGAAATTCATGTTTACATAAATAAGCGTGGCATCTAAACCACACCTATGTTTCTCCCATATCTGCCTGCACACATTCTGTGCATTTTTACTAATTGGTGAAATCTGGGACGTTCAATTCCAAACCGATTATACTGGATCAAGTTGTTTTAGCCGACTTACCCTTCAAGAATATACACGCTAGTCTTTTGCCCCAAGCAATCTTTTTCATTTATTTCCCTTCGCCTCTATAAATAACAATCCAGCTCATTCTCGTTCTTCATCTTATTTACTTTTTCTTATTTCAGGTAGTTCCTTTCCTTCTTCTATTTTGAATGTCCAGTCATGTCTCACTTCAATTTACAGTGTTTTCTTATTTTTCTGTTTATAGAGTATGCTTGAGCTATTCGATCTATAATCTACTTTTCTTCAAGTTAATATTTTGTTCATAGTCATCATGCATGGGTTATCAGATCTGAATCTAATCCTTCCCTTTCTCTGCCATGTAAGGTTAACAAAAGCGCAAAACTAATGGAAGTGCCAAGGATTCAATCCGATACTGAAACCTGCTGGAAAAAGAAGTCTACAGAAGACGGATTCTTTGCTAATATTAAAAGCTATCACGAGCAGTTTGTTAACACTTCTATGGATCAACATAAGATCTGCTTAAAGAGAACCATGGACAGAGTTAGTAGCAAATTTAATGTAAGACATATCACATATCAAACATATATGTATTTGTTTATAAAATTTGATATATGTTTGTTATTATCAAATTTGAAATACTGCGAAATATTGCAATTAATTTCAGTTTGTTAATAAATATTATATTTAAGATGTTAGTTTAGTGTTGTGTATCTAGAGGATAACATGAGATTTTGATTTCAAAGGTACATCAGTGAAACTTTGGAAACAATACGGGTCAACATCTCTTAAATAGGGTTCATATGGTATTCCCACTATGTATTTCAAATTCAAAGAGCCTCATTCAATCACTCATATGTTCAAACTCAAAGCACAAGAAAACTCAAAGCACACAAAAGTTAATTCAAAGGAGTTTTTTATTTTTCAAAGCAATGAAGAATCATTCAAACAATTCTCAACCTAGTCCTTTCAAAGGTACATCAGTGAAACTTTGGAAACAACACGGGTCAACATATCTTAAATAGGGTTCATATGGTATTCCCACTATGTATTTCAAATTCAAAGAGCCTCATTCAATCACTCATATGTTCAAACTCAAAGCACAAGAAAACTCAAAGCACACAAAAGTTAATTCAAAGGAGTTTTTTATTTTTCAAAGCAGTGAAGAATCATTCAAACAATTCTCAACCTACTCATTTCAAAGGTACATCAGTGAAACTTTGGAAACAACACGGGTCAACATCTCTTAAATAGGGTTCATATGGTATTCCCACTATGTATTTCAAATTCAAAGTGCCTCATTCAATCACTCATATGTTCAAACTCAAAGCACAAGAAAACTCAAAGCACATAAAATTTAATTCAAAGGAGTTTTTTATTTTTCAAAGCAGTGAAGAATCATTCAAACAATTCTCAACCTAGTCATTTCAAAGGTACATCAGTGAAACTTTGGAAACAACACGGGTCAACATCTCTTAAATAGGGTTCATATGGTATTCCCACTATGTATTTCAAATTCAAAGAGCCTCATTCAATCACTCATATGTTCAAACTCAAAGCACAAGAAAACTCAAAGCACACAAAAGTTAATTCAAAGGAGTTTTTTATTTTTCAAAGCAGTGAAGAATCATTCAAACAATTCTCAACCTAGTCATTTGCACTGGACTTTTGGGATACTTTTTTAAAAATAAAAGTACGCCTATATAAACTTTGAAACTTCCAACTTTCTACATTGCATTAGATGTTGTGTAGTTAATGCCCCGCTATACCCCCGCTATATCTCATAGCGGATTTCTGCCACTACGATTTTTCCATATAGCCCCAAAATATAGCCTTTCCGCTTTAAGCCCCGCTATTTCCGCTATATCCCGTTATTCCCGCTATATTCCACTATTTCCGCTATATCTTCTTTAATAAAATGAAATGAAATATTGCATTTATACATTATAAAAATTATGAAACTAATTTATTTGATTTAATTTTTAATATATTTTCAGAAATGAACATACTCTAATATTCTACTAAATTTAATTATGTTATATAACAGTTTTATGTTTATTTAAAGTATATTCGCACATGTTTTTATTTAAAATTATTTATGTACTAATTATAATTCAATTTGAATGATAATTTTTCATTTAATTACCATTTATATATTTGTAAAAACATTAAGTACAAGTTTTATATGTTATTTTAGAGCCATCCGCTATATCCCGCTATATCCTCGCTATATCCCCGCTATGACTTTTTGCACCTCCACCGCTTTGAATCTGCCGAGCGCTTTAAGTGCACAGAATTTAGATGACACAACATCTATTAGATTCTCTTATATAAATTTTTAATGCGGTATCATTCCGTATCAGCTATAATCCGATCAAAAAAAGTAATACATCTCATTCATCAAATCCAATAACAAAAGAAAAACTGAATTCGTAATCTTCTTATCTTTTATAAACAATCTGATCGCTACCACTTAATCTTTGACAAACACAATTGACAGAAGCAAACCACTTCATTAGTAGCAAACTTTTCAAAATCCATACAGTACTTCTTTGAGTCTAGATTAGAGATCTCATCGTCAATGAAGTTAGCAAACCAAGATCTCAGTTCACAAACAAAACATCAACTTTAGCTAGCAACTTCCTACATAATTCAGACTTTAGCTTTTTAGAGTCACATATGTTAGAGACCATCTAAAATAATCACCAAAAGGAATGTTGAATCGTTTATTTAAAGCACTGAGTATCATCGGGTTAACAAATTCAAGAGTATCAGTTAATATATAGAAAATCGTTTATTTTTGTTATATTTAATTTGTATTTTCTTTTCAATTTGAACTCTAAAGTTATTCTAGGATAGAGCTACAGGATTTGTAGTTCGAACATTCTCGATTTTCTGATAAAGTCGAGACGGAGTTATTAGGCATAAGATTAGTATGTTCAGGTTAGCAGGGAGTGCGAGTTTACAGATGTTGTAAGCATTCGAATATATAATTCTAGTAGTAATCTTTTGCGCAGTAGTAGGCACTGGCAGGATATCAGCCGAAGCTGGGTATATTTGTGTGTTCTTTATTTTTGCATTCTCATTCCCACATTATTTATTGTTTTATCTACGAAACATTTACTTTAAATGTCATAAAACCATATTACTAATTTCCAAAAATAAAATTAGTTGCCACAAAACTCTCTTTTAGAGCATAATACTATTTTTTATAATATTGCTGATTCTGTTAAACTCCTTTTTGAATCACTTTATTCTTTTCCGACCCTTTAATGGTAATAACTCCAAATCAAATAATTCAGATAGAAATAAAGTATTTCACTTTTCAAATACTCATATCAAATTATTATTTATCTTGCAAATGATATTTTTTTTAACCTAAAATATTTGCGAAAAATATCTTTTAAGTATTTTATATATAATAATAATAGTAACTCAACCATTACTATTATTATTATTCACTATATTTTCTATTTTCTATTTAAATAATAAATCAATCCTTAATAAATTTCATAAAAATAGCTATATTATTTTTTAACAAGAAATTGTAATCATTTTCGCTAATTAAAAAGTACAATAATATTGTTCATCTCAGATAATGTCAATTTATCCCAACTCTCCCACATTTACTTAATACTATCTAGCTCAAAAATAAAAAAATTTACTTATTAAATACCACTTCATAAATAATCACTTTCCCAAATTTTCTTTAGAATAAGTTTTCTATTATTAGTTGTGAATTTCCCTAAAATAATAGTAAATAATAATGTTACTAAAATTTACACATTAATTTCAGAATAAATTATCAATTACGATTATTTATAAGTTACTCCAAAATTTATAAATCGTTCAATTTAATCTCTAGATAACCGTTTACCTTTATTCTCAGTTAATTAATTAATTTCCCTAAACCTACACTAATTATCATTAAATATTCATCATCCAACAATGCAACAATTAAATAGATAACCATTTAAATCTCAATGTATGTCATACCCAAATATCACAAAGTTGAAAAGATCGACATAATGTATCTCAATAAGTGCCTATATATATATGATATATTTTAGAATATAGATACTTAAAAATTTTGAATCCCTCCAAGGAGCTTTCACAAACAATTCCTAAAACCAATATACTATATGCAAAAAATGTCCTTTATCTCACCGCAAACCCTACGCAACAAACCGCATGTGAATGCGAATATGTTGATATGCAGCATGTTATATACCATATAAGAATTGTAGTGCTATTATGTACCACCACCTAATAAAGTACCAATTCCAAAAAAAGTTACATGTATCAGAATATTTAGGGTGTAATTATAAATACAAATTTTATAGCGACTAAAGTGTAAAATTTTCATACTTGTAGTGGTTCTCTTCCTCCCCTGACTTAGCCCAGCCTCATCTTTGATCGCAAATCAATATTGTTGGATGCTCCATTTGATAGAGTCAGGGGTATCTCTATGGGCAATTCTGTAATTTATTATAAATTAATTAACTCTATAATAAATTCTCATTCGTAATAAAGGTGTTTTTCTTTCTGTTATATATTTGTTATAATGTGTTATAAATAAATAAATACTTAACTAAAATATATTTAACTAAAAATCCATAAATGATGCGTTTGTGATAGTAATTACAAATAGATGTAATCATGAGTATTATATGGCAATATAATAAACACGTCATTTTAAATGTTCCTAATCAAGATGCATCGAAACTGGATATCAATGTGTCTGTTGAGACTAGAATATGAAATGCTCTACAAATGTTAGGCAGTGTGTTACTCATGACTGCTGGGGGTACATAGGGGTCATATACTGATAGTTATTGGATAACTATGGAATGACCCACTTGATAGTTTTTTGTTAACATAACTAAGGTCAAATAGAAAATATTGATGTGACTGATTTACACCGTTCTCTCAACTTGAGAATACCGTCGATCATCAATATGAAAGCTCCGCTTTGATTATAGTCAAATCATGGCTAACATCCATCCAGTGACTATAGTTTGGTCAAGTGGAAGTATTGGAAGTGAAACACTATTCAACAGAGGATTTGTATTAAAATCAATTCAAGTCTGAAAGTCTATAGGGTGGATCGTGTAGTGTATATGCAAGTATATGTGGCTAAATATATAATGCAACTAAACCAATACTAATCTAAGTAAATATAGAATAAGCACACCAGGATTTTATACTGGTTCGAACCTCCCATCCTACGTCCAGTCCCGAAGCTCCTCTTCGGAATTTCCTTTCACCAAATAACCCTCACTTCACCCGGAGGAACAGGTTTACAATAGTAGAGTTTCTTTGTCAACTATGTGTTCTCTATTACACGGATTTTGGTTATATAGTACAATTGAACTTCCTATATCTCTTGGATGATTGAATACAATATTGTTCGAGAGAATATAGAAGTGTATGATCTCAGATTTTCAGATTGTATAGCAAGTGGATGAACAACAGATGATCAAGATAGAGAGTCGAG
Source organism: Allium fistulosum (assembly GCA_030737815.1). Classification (NCBI taxonomy): domain Eukaryota; kingdom Viridiplantae; phylum Streptophyta; class Magnoliopsida; order Asparagales; family Amaryllidaceae; genus Allium; species Allium fistulosum. The sequence continues at coordinate 204,641,205 of CM060903.1, forward strand.
TTGTCAGTTAGTCAGGTGTGTTCTTTCTCTTGATTCCTGATGCTATATATAGTTGTAGATAGGTATGTTGAGTAGTTGCATCCATTAATGAGTGCTCTATAGTTGCTTCTGTTGATGATGAAGAGTTGCAGCGAAGAGAAGCGAAGATGTCTATTCAAATCTGGCAGTTGAGGTTTAAATTTCAATCCGAGTTTGAATTCAGACGTCTGGATGTTTGTATCAGACGTCTGAGCCTGTATAATTTTTGTTCTCGAGTTTGAAGTCAGACGTCTGGTATTTGTATCAGACGTCTGGTAGTATATAATTTTTGTACAAGGTAGATTTCCAGACGTCTGGGTGTATCTTCCAGACGTCTGGTCTTGACTGTTTTGTTGTTCCAAAGGATATATTCAGACGTCATACTTGTGCACTCAAACGTTTGAAAACTGTGCATGTCCTTTTTGTGCATGTTTCTTGTTGCTTCTTTGATCTTATCGACTTGTAGTCTCTTGTATTGTTCTTTGCACCTTGTTCTTGTCTTTCTAGTGATGTTGTTCTAGCAAGTTCCTGTATATATACCTATATATGTACATTTGATTTTCATTGTATAGTTGTTGTCATCAAAACCATGGATTTGATTTCCTAACAAAGTCAACTCAAAGTCAAAATCTTTAGCAAGAGTAGTTCAGTTAATAATAATTATTATTATTATTGAACCAAGGACTTGTGTTTCAACTATAGAGTTGAATATGGACGATATTGGAATTTTGACCATTACAAAATTTCATAAGTCAAAGTAATATAGTTTTGACAAAGAGAATTAGTGTAAATAATAATCACAACCGCGTAACACTTAATAAAGTAAAATTGGATTTTTACCGAAATCAAGTAAGCAATAAATTTGACCAAATGTCAGACCACTTACTTGTTAATACATCAGTTATTGATTTTGATGCCAACAAACATATACAATCTTATAAAATATATATACAAATGTTTTGCCAAGTTATATAGTATATTGTGCAGAATATTGCACAAGTGCTAAATCAAAGGCTATATAGTATAAAGACTCAAGACAAAGATATGAAGACTCATAAGTTCAAAGACAAAAATGAAGATCTTAAGATTACAATTTAGTGTACAGTGTCAATATTGTTAAAGTCCTTGATAGCAATTTCTGATCTCTATCTCCAATTTTTGATCTTTGTTGTTTAAAAAAATTATTTTAATTACAAAAAATATTTTGTAAATATTTTACAAAAGTTTTTTATGTGCAAAAATATTTAGAAACCATGTTCAAATTATTTTACAAAAGTATAGAATTTTCAAATCATTTTAAAGAAAACAATTTTCATTTTTCATTAGCATATGTCGACATAAATATCAAGGATATGTCGACATACATTCCCCCAAATGGTTTTTTAAATCATAAATGGAAGTGTCTATTCGACACAGCTCTTCACGAATGGACACATTTGTTAATTTACTATATAAAGAAGAGTGCAAACAAATTTTTAACTAACCAATTACTTACTTTCTTCCCACTCCTTGCTCTCTTGAAAAATTCTCTTGAAAAATATACTCTATTCTCTTAAAAATTATATACAATCAATCACTACTTCATTGTATAGATTCAATACTACTTTCTTACTGTTTTGGAAACATCTCTCTCTCAATTCAAAGGTCAAAGTGCTATCCATGAGGCTATAGGATCCATTATATCCAAAGTACAAGAATTTACTTTGGAAAAACTATCAACTATATTTGTGTTTGCCTGGGTGTGCTTCTAGCCCATCCAAATTAAGTGGGTGTGCTTAATAGCCTATTTAAATCTAGTGGGTGTGCTTGTAGCCTGGTCAAATAAAGTGAGTTTACCCAGACTCGAATTACAGAAGGATGTGTATTGTAGCCTCGAAATCGAGATTGTATTTGGGTTTGTCGTCTACCCGGTTAAAGATTGACATTTGAAAAGAAATCTGTACAAGCAATTATATGGGACTGAATGCAGAAGAAATCCAAACTAGTATAAAATCCCTGGTATCATCTCTCTAACTCTTACTTTACTTTACTACTTTTATCTAAAAAAGATTTACACAAGTAAGAAAACATTATTCACCCCGCTCTAGTATTAAATTAGTCTTAAGATCCATAATTATGCAACCGACATTTGGTATCATAGCACTAGATTTTCAAAAAAATTGGTAATTTGATTTTTGAAAAGTGTAAATGGCTAGTATATTGTTAGTACTCTTTTTAACACTTTTATAGAAAAAAACAATTCTGTAAAACCAACATGTTATTAGAAACTAATTGTTTTGAAAAGTCGCTTGATATGTTGGAAATGTATAATGTTGTATTGCAGGAACAAGTATGTTATATGGTTGATGGTGGACAGACACTTGATAGTCATTCATCACAATTCAAGAAGGAAAAATAAATACTAGACCGTGGGTGCTCAAGACACATGAATGGAAATCCGGAGATCTTGAAAGATATTGTTTACAAAGATAGTGGATCGGTTAACTTCGGAGACAAACTCTAAAGGATATGTGATTGGCGTAGACAATGTTGTTAACTCCAAAACTCCTGTTATTTTTAATGTTTTTCTAGTTAGGAATTCAAAACATAGCCTGCTTAGTATTAGCCAACTATGTGATAAGGGTTTTAAAAATAAGTTTGAAAAAGATATTTGTCACGTCGAAGACAGTGAGTCAAACATTTTTTTGAAGGTATTAGGAAACATAACATTTATATCTTAAGTATGAAAGCGTCTAATGACAATCCGTGTCTTTTGGATGAATCTAGCGGCCCTTAGAATTGGCAGAAAATTTGGTCGTTCAAATTTTAAACATCTATCTAAAGTTGCTAGGTATGAACTAGAAAGGGATCTCCCTAAAATGATTTTTAATGTTAAAAACTTATGTGATGCTTGTGAACTAGGAAAACTTTATAAAAGTTCTTTTAAATCAAAAGGTATGATTTCTACTTCTCAACCTCTTGAACTTCTTCACTTATATCTTTTCGGACCCTCGCAAATACAATCAATAAATTTAATAGATATGTTTGTGTAATTTTAGATGATTTTTCTAGATATACATGGAAAATTTTCTTAAAACTCAAAAGTGAAGCTTTTAAAATGTTTAAGATTTTTACTAAAAGAATTTAGAATCAAATGTGAACTAAAATTAAAACGATTAGGAGCGATCATGGAGGAGAGTTGGAAAATGAATATTTGAAAACTTTTGTAATAAGAAAGTGATTACACATAACTTTTCATTTCCAAGAATACCCCAACAAAATGGAGTAGTAGAACGTAAAATTAGGCCCATATAAAAATGTGCTAGAACGATGCTAAAAGATAGTGATTTACATAAAAGTTTTTGAGCTGAAGTAGTTGCTACAGCATGCTATATTTTTAAATAAAATATTAATAAGACATTTGACAAAGAAAACTCCTTATAAATTATTTTATAATAAAAAGCCTAAATTATCTTATTTTAGAGGTTTTTGGTAGTAAATGTTTTATATTCAATATAAGACAATTTAGATAAATTTGATGTTAAATCAGATAAAGGAATATTTATTGGTTATTCTAATAGAAGTAAAGCCTATAGATTTTTTAACACCAAAACTAACACCATTGAAGAAACTATACATGTTTCATTTGATGAAATTTTTTAAATCAATAATACCAGTTTTGATGAAGAGGAAAATAATAATTCAAATAAAAATAATGAAATTACAAATAATGATAACTTTGAAAATTCATATCCAAATAAAAGATTAAAATATTTTAAAGATCGTCCTGTAGAAAATATTCTAGGAAATATAGAGTCTGTTGTATAAATAAGAAATCAACCAAACAAAATGAGTAATATAGCCCATATCTCAACCAATGAACCTAAAAATCCAAAGGAAGCATCATTAGATGATTCATGGATTCTTACTATGCAAGAAGAACCAAATCAGTTTACCAGAAAAGATGTTTGGGAATTAGTCCGAAGATCTGAAAATAAGTTTGTAATAGAAACTAAATGGGTCTATGGAAATAAATCAAACGAATAAGGAGAAGTCATGAAATAAAGCACGTTTAGTTGTTCAAGGTTACAGTTAGGAGGAAGGTATAGATTTTAATGAAACCTTTGCTCTTGTAGCTAGATTAGAAGCCATTAGAATTCTACTTGCTTTTGCAAATTATAATAATTTTAAATTATTTCAAATGGATGTCAAAAGTGCTTCTTTAAATGGCTTTATTAAGGAAGATGTCTATGTTGAACAACCCTTACTTTTGAAGATGAAAAACTTTCAAATTATGTTTATAAATTAAAGAAAGCCTTATATAGTTTAAAATAAGCTCCTAGAGCATGGTATGATAGACTTAAATCTAATTTATTACAATCTAACTTTGACATAGGCAAAGTAGATAATACTCTATTTATTAAAAGAAATAATAATGATATTCAACTTATACAAATATATGCAGATATTATTTTTGGATCAACAAATAAATAATTAAATAAAGAATTTTCAGATATAATGACCAAGGAATTTGAAATGAGTCATATGGAAGAACTATCTTTCTTTTTAGGATTACGAATCAGACAATTAAGTAATGATATTTTTATAAGTCAAGAAAGATATGCTAAGGGTTTAGTTATGAAATTTTGTATGTCAAATACTAGTGGTAAGCCAACTCCCCAGGAAACTAATGAGAAACTAAATAAGGAAGAAAACTCAAAAGATGTAGATCAAAAACTATATAGAGGTATGATAGGATCCTAACTCTACATAACTGCTAGTAGACCAGATATTATGCATAATGTCTGTCTTTGTGCTATCAATCTCATCCTAAGGAAGCTCACCTAAAATCCATAAACCGAATACTAAGATATGCAAACAACACACTAGACTATGGACTCTTCTATCCAAAGGAAGAATTATTTGATTTAATTTCATATAGTGATGCTGACGATGCTGGATGCAAATCAGGCCGAATAAGTACAAGTGAAACTGGTCGCTTTTTAGGACACCCTCTTATTTTCTGGTTTAGCAAAAAGCAAAATTTTGTGTCCCTATCTACAACAGAAGCAGAATATATCTCTGCTACACTAGCCTATTCACAAGTTATCTATATGCAACAAACTTTAAAAGATTGTGGTTTAAATTTCACTAATTCTCCAATATATTATGATAATACAGTGCAATAAATATGTCTAAAAACCCAACACATCATGGTAGGACTAAACATATAGACATAAGACACCATTTTCCGAGAGATAAAATAAATAAAGGAGTCATTTCACTCGATTTTAAAAAAATTGAAAATTAAATAGTCGATATATTAACAAAACCGTTAACTCAAACATCTTTTATTAAACTTAGAAGAGAATTAGGAATATGTTCTTCTCTGAAATGAAAATATAATAACCTTTCAATTCTAAATTTAAAAGAAAATATAAATATCAAAATTTACCGGCATATGTCGACATATTCACTACCTATATGTCGACATATACTTCTGAAAACTAATTTTCCCTCTTAAAATCAAAATTCAAAATACGATTATATAACCACCAAATTTTGAATTCTTTCTCATTTCCCTATCTTCTTCTTTCTGAATACTCCAAATAAATAAGAATTAAAAGATTCTTCAAGTTCCAAAAGACCAAGAGAAGAAACTACCTCTTCAACTATAATTTCTCTGCTCCAGGCCCTTCCCAAAGCACTATCATGGCCAACGTCATCAAAGTAGAGGATGATCTGAAGCATGTCAACATGTTTTCAGAAATAGAGGTTGTCCAAATACGCTCTTAAAGAAACGTGAAAAGTAAGAGCGAATCCTTCGCAACCTTCGGAAGTATTTATTGGATAATGAAGCCAATCAATAGTGATTGAAGAAGAAACCCCAAATCTGTCATTCACAATCCCATGGATAATAAGGAAGAGGAGGAAGAGAAGGAAGAGGAGGAAGATGTTGCCGAAGATGGCGATGAAGTCAAGTATGTAGGAGAAGTTTGCTTTGATCATGATGGAAATCTTGTGGAACAAAAAGGAAACTTTTGTCTCCACTATCCCTTTTGCCCCATCCATAAGTCTCCCATAAACAAAACGCATTAATCCACACATTTAGGTTTGGCTTGTTTAGGTTTGGATTGTTAGTATTATTAGGGTTTGATTTGATTTGGTTTGTCTAGAAATGTATGTTTAGATTATTAGTTTGATTTTTACAGTTTGATTTAAATAAATAAAGTTTATCTTATCTTAAGTCACTATATATTAATCATCATATCATATTGCTTCATAATTATATTATTATACTTTAGTCCAAAATTATTGCTTTTGACCCTACAAGTATATCGTTTAGGGGGAGTTTTATTGTTTAACCATTTTTGATGATGACAAAAGGGGAGAAAAATATAGAATAATATGCATATTATTAAGGGGAGTTATGTAACTTAGGAGGAGTTATATCATATTTTATATATAGGAATATTTAATGGTTGTCATCATCAAAAAGTGGGAGATTGTTAATACCTCAGTTATTGATTTTGATGACAACAACCATATAAAATATAGATATTAATGTTTTGCCATGTTATATGGTATATAGTGCAAATATTAATGTATAGACTCAAGATAAAGATATGAAGACTCATGAGTTCAAAGACGAAGAAATAAAGATCTCAAGATTACAATTTAATATATAGAGTCATTAATATATATTGTTAAAGTCCTTGATAGAAATTTCTGATCTCTATCTTTAATTTTTTATCTTTGATATTTTAAACAAAAATAAATTATTTAATTACAAAAAATTATTTTGTAAATATTTTATAGAAGTTTTATAAGTCCAAACATATTTAAAAACTATGTTCAAATTATTACAAAAGTATAGAATTTTCAGATTATTTTAAAAAAAAATCATTTTCACTAGCACATGTCGACATACATGTTTAGGATATGTCAACATACATGCCGACAAATGGTTTTTCAAATTTTGAATGAAAGTGTTTATTCGACACAACTCTTCATGAATGGACATATCTGATAATTTACTATATAAAGGGGAGTGCAAACGAATTTTTAACTAATAGATTACTTACTTTCTTCCCACTTCTTACTCTCTTGAAAAATTCTCGTGAAAAATATACTTTATTCTCTTAAAATGTATATAGAATCAATTCATACATTATTGTATTGATTCAATACTACTTTCTTACTGTTTTGGAAACATCACTCTCTCAATTCAGAGATCAAAGTGCTATCCAATGGGCTATAGGATCCATTTTATCCAAAGTACAATATTTTGTCTTTAGAAAAACTATCAACTTTATTTGTGTTTGCTTGGGTGTTCTTGTAGCTCGTTTAAATCAAGCGGGTGTGCTTAGTAGCCCGTTCAAATCTAGTGGGTGTGCTTGTAGCCAGGTTAAATCAGTAGAGTTTACCTCAGACTTGGAATACAGGAGGACGTGTCTTGTAGCCTTGAAATCGAGAATGTATTTGGATCTATCTTCTACCCAGTTAATGATTGATATTTGTAAAGAAATCTGTACAAGCAATTGCACGAGACTGTATGTAGGAGAAATCCGAACCAGTATAAAATCCCCGGCGTCATCTCTCTAAATCTTACTTTACTGTACTGCTTTTATTTATATATATGATTGCATTGTTTGTATAATTCTATGTTATTAATCTGTAATTTAACATTAATCTTAAAAGAAAATTAAAAAAGATTTACATAAGTTAGAAAATACTATTCACCCCCTCTGGTGTTAAATTAGCCTTTAGATCCATAATTTTGCAACCCACACTGCTAAGTGACATGCGAACGTTAATATTTGAATTGTTCGATATAATCGCTGACCAAATTTACACTTGATGAGTTACACAATCAAAATGATGAATTCTCATTTGACCAAGTGATTTAATTAATTTATAATTGTTATAAAATTAATAAAATTAATGAATATTATTTATAAAAGTTGATTTTGATTTGATAAAATAATATTATTAAATATATTTATAAAAGTTATAAATATATCAATCGATATAAGATATCGATTAGCGTTAAATTGCATTTAATTGGATAATATTTTATTTGGGTTTAAATATGTTTAAGGCCCATCATGGGGGCTAATAATTTCGACAGCAACAAGAGGTAGGGCGGCTCAAATTATGGAGCGATTGGCTTGATTTTGGATAGCTCGGATTAAAGAAGGTTGAGTAAAAGATGTGATCCTAAATTCTCTCCTTTCCATCCTCTATTCAAGCATTTCTTCCTACATTTGATTTGGGTCTTTTGGAGCCTCCACACTTAACCATTACTAATCGAAATTCCTCTAACTCCTCTCCATCTTTCTGAAGTTCAAATCAAATCATTTTGCTACTATCAGATAGCTGCTGGTCAACGCTTTAAGGACTAGCAATCTATTGGATCGAGAATTGTTTCTAGGAGCCTAAATCATCGTTTCAAGGTGTACATCAAGGCATTGGAAGTGAGGTATATTTTTGATCAAAATATAATTATAAATGCTCAAATATAACATATATATATATATATATCTCTGTGTGTGTGTATTATACTGGTAGTTTGGTGACGATTCTGATATGCAAATTATATTGTCATAAAATTGTTTGGTTGTATATATGTATATAATTAAAAAATATATTTTTCATATATGTTTTAAACCAGCTTGGCTCTGCAACAAAAAAACAGTTTTTTTATTTTAATAATTTAATATATAACATTTAAATAGATATACATAGTTTACAATTTAATTATAACATCATACTTTAATTAAATATGGTTATATATTTTATATATAAAGTATTAAGTATATATATTATTTTCGACAGTGAATAAATAATTTTTATATATTTATTATTATTATTAAATATTATTTATGTTAATTAATCACATGAATTAATTATATAAATATAAATATGTTACTTTTTGAGAGAAATGAGTGATCCTCCGTGAGGAGAAGAGCACTCAAGTAATTTTATTCTACACTTAAAAAAGGAGTTATCAACAAGCCTGGTTGGTGGCTCTTCTCCATGAACCCATATAAGTAAAATAAAAAAAAGCCCCTCAAAAAATTTAAGAAAAGATAAATTGCATGAAAAAATAAAAAATTAATAAACCAATTAGATGCAACATAAGTCGATTGCAGCATCAAAGATGAGGCCAGGCCTCATCCAGTCCCCATAAGGGGGAGTGAACCATATAAGAGACTGCCAACAAAGTCCAAAGAAGCTGCGGAAGTCTCAACTACATATGGATACTCAGCTCATCCAATGACTGAGGGCATATGACCCAAACTGTCTACCTCAGCAGTTGGAACTATAAAAACTCAACATACAATGTGAGGTTTAAACACGCACACAGAGATATATGTGTGTGTACGTCAATTATATACATATAACACACACACACACGAGAGAATATGAAGGAATATGAACGAGAAAGTGAGCTAGGTGTGGCAAGGAAGGTAAAAGACAGCGACACTATTCATAAGTTAGTTACCTAATAATAGTGCTAAGTCGGGAAGATCGTATGTGTTTTCCTCTAGTAGGTTGACAGTTACGGCATAATTATTTCTATTGTTAACAATGATTCTATAAAAATACGCCCCGAAACAGGCCTAAATCCCAACCCAGGAAAGGCCTACCTAAAATTAGACCCATTACAAAGTTGGTTGTTGGTTGGTAAAAAGAACAATACAGAGCTATTTATTTACTCATTCAAAACTCACAGCGGAAGGATAAAATATATTAACATAAACAGTACCCATTTTATTAATGTCATTAAAACCATAATATAATGTCAATAATAACCACTACATAACTAAGATACAACATGCTCAAAATACATTGTCATCTTTAAATGGGTACATCAGAAAATAACATAAACAGATAAATAGACAACTGCCACAAACTCCTCTTATCGTCATCTCCATCTGCATCATCATCACCTTCCCTGATCTGTTTGTAACAAGGAGGGAGTTAGAACAACAGTGTCTAGTGAATGAAAATCTCGAGCCTTTCTATATTAGTACTTGGGCAGTATAATTTAAATAAGGATATGACTTGCGTATTTTAGTTATATTCAAAGTCTTTCCAACTATATGCCTTAAGGCTTACCCAATTCCATAACCATAACCATCGTTATTAATGTCCTACCAATGCGAGAGATAGTACTCAAGCCACTTAATACCTCTTTAATAGGAATTAGGAAGACTCTAGCCATGTAAGACCTCATTTGAGGTAGGCCCTCATCATTTAATGCCTAACTCCCAAGGCGAACTTCTCATAGGTGCTTATCTAGCTAACATTGCATGAAAATATCTTTGGACACTTAACACTTCCTATTAAATTGACCTTTCCGAGATATCTCTATCGAATCCCAACTATTTCATACTTCATGCATGGGGAAGAGGTGGGCCTTTAAACAACTACTTAATACCTTTAAACCCCGAAGCAGGTCCTTATTATTATGACCCGTACCACACGGAAACGTCTCCCACTAGTCCGACTATTTGTAGGTACTGATAGCCAAATTAACTGGACATATTTACCCTATAGAATTTGGGACTAACCTCGTGCCATCCATAGTTACTTATTATAGGTAATGTTTCACATCAGCCCCAAAGTCACACAGCTTAGCCAAATTAGCTGGGCGGACTTCTGTGTGCTTTTGACTGACCTCGCATCCCTATAACTTAGTCATAATTCATAACACTCTCAAAATATATTATCAACGTCTTACAGTATATGTAAAGACTCGTTTCTTCGACCCTTGAAAATCGACACTAACACATCTTCGATATTCACGTGCCGCAAATCCAAGTGCCAAAGAGGCGGTTCTTTAACGGTAAAAAGAAATAAAGACAGAATAGAATCTCACATGGATGGAATAACATAATATTATTTCAACATATAATCTTTATAGCAGAAATTTTAAATACATTTATCAGACTTAAACATGGACAATTATAAATATCTTTCCTTACGAATGCGGAATACAATAATACACGAGTGTAGTGGATGCGGGTAACAATCTTTAGAAGAATCTTTTAACTCCATGCTCCGAGCTCTATCCAGATTTATTCTAACTAAACCTGAAGTACTTCGCAGCCTAGGAAAATTAGGGCATCCAAAATTTAAGGGAAAAGGAGAATAAACTCCGGATCATTCGTGGGATTGGTGTGAGAAACTCAAAATACAGATGTTTTGAAAAGAAAATGTATCACATAAGACCACGCTGTAGATAAACACGGACAAGTTTTTACCTTATGATAATAAAAAACATTTACTACATAAAATCATTTGATATTATTTTTAATAACGTTCTTTTGAAAACATTTGCAGTAAACTTATGAATATAAGCCGAAATTGTTACCATTATTAAATTCCAGATATGTTGGGCTCTACAAACAAAACTCTTACAAGGCTCGTTTGGAGAATGGATTCCATACAATGGCAGGTAAGCGACTATCTTCCGTACAGTACCTCTCTAGAGGAATGTACCAAGAAAACACAAACAATCCTCTGCATCTAGCAAGACCGGTCTATCCCTATTTAGCACTCAGACATGGCCTGGATAAAAACCGAATATGACATCACCCCGATCATTACCGAACTATTCAAGACCTCTAATAGCATACACCACATACTCGACAAATAGAGAGTAATCTAGAAAGGTGATGATCATACCCTAATGGGTACGAATCACATAGCCTTATGGCGTACCCTATTTAAGCCATTACCGGGTGATGAGGTCTGAGGTAACGATTACCTTTCACATAACACATTCCACTTTGAATTCCACACTGCCATCCCATGATCACACAACTGATTTCTACAAATGTATAACTCCTGAGCTTATACGTCTTAGAAAAGAGTGTTAAGCTAAGAGAAGTTGTCTTCTCCGCCACCAAACAGATGATACGTTCATAGTGACCAATCAATGTAATTAGAAATGCAACGTTAGACATTTGTCAATACAAGTTGTCCAGGAACAGGACAAACCGAAGGTACTCTCCTACCACATCCTGTCGGGAATTACCTCTAGGATTAGTAGCGAGAAGTCCTTGCATCTAAGATATCAAATGAAGATACTACTGCCATGTATATATGATATGGGAAATTTCCTCCGAGGGTCAGTGACAAGCAGCCCTTCATTTACCATCATTCCATGTCTTCACTTTCGAACGTATATTGGTTCGAAGTGGTTTTCAGATAAGATTCACTCAAATTCGACCCCGGTTCCTTCGAACCAATCTTCGATAAAAGGATGTTAGGTAATAAGGAATTATTCTTTGATTGTTTAATTTCTTTTTTATCAAAATATCTTCTGGAGATATATATTTTTAAAACATTTCTTTCTGGTATATACAGAACTATTAAACCTCTCTTGTCAAATGCTTTGATTACTTAAAACCTTTTTAAATTCCAAATCATTTCATTCTTTACTTATTAAATATTTCCAAATCATTTATTTAAATCTTAACAAAGATTCCCAACCATAATCTTTAAAACGGGTTAAAAACAATGTTATTTAAGACATCGTTTACTATAAACCCAAACCAATTAATTTTAAGTGTAGGAATTAAATAAATTTCAAATCATTTCATTCTTTAGTTAGGAAAATATTTCCAAATCATTTATTTAAATCTTACTAAAGATTCCCAAATCATAATCTTTGAAATGGGTCAAAAACAATGTTATTTAAGACATCGTTTACATAAACCCAAATCAATTAAATTTAAGTATAGGAATTAAATCAATTCTAAATCATTTTCATAAGTCATATTGGAAAAAATTATTGAGTTAAAAAAGGTCAATAGAAATTATATTAATTCTACTCAACATTAATTTCTGTATTCAACCTTTACTATCCGTCGAATATCGATGAAATCACCTTTTAAATTCACACGGATAGTATGGATTCCATCTTCAAAATTTAATACTGAGTATAAGAAGATCATTTCTATGCAATCCAAGTTGTTTGAATTATATCTTTTATACTTTGGGAAATTTGATCCGAGTAGATCAAATGTACTATCCCCTCCGTCGGGCTAGTCCAAGTAGCTAGGGAGGGCAGGTAACTGGTTTTCCAAACCCAAAGCTAAAGACTGCCTCTCTGTCACCCATAGGGTAGTCAAGTCATTTGATCAACTCTAAATCTTTTAACATACTTAATTAACTTTTAATTAATTTAGAGTGTCTTAGGCTTTCCTTTCGATCTGTTCCATTCCTCGGTCGGATTTTATATGACACTCACAAATGGAACAAATGTACTAGTCGTTTCCGCATACTCATTTTTAAAATTACTCAATTATTTATTCAAAAAGGTTCATAAAAGAATTCGGGAAAGAATAATTGAGTTAAAATAATTGTTTGCAACGGTTATTAAAAAGTGGTGTGAAAAAATGGTACAATAGTATTTTAGAAGCTTATTTGATAAAAAAAAATTCGATTATTTAAAAATCCATTTTTATAACTCAAATATTTTTTAAAACATTTTAAAAGATTTATAGAATTTATTTCATATTTTTAAAGAGTTAAAAATATTCATTTAAAAACATTTACTACTTTGGCCTCCGAACTACCAAAGCTTGATTTTATTTAAAACTTGATTTGCTCGTATTTTAAAATCTACTAAAAAAAATCACAATAATCTCTTTTGTTTGAAAACTGGGATTATAGGGGTTCGGAAAATTCTTATTTCAAAGCAATCTGACTCTGAATCCATCCTATAAATTGATTAAACTCTTACGGCATGAAATCACGAACTATTGTTACGCGACGCGCCTATTTTTGACTAAATTTTCAATATTTCTTTAAACTTTGCCAAAACATTTTTAAATGTTTATAAAACATTTTTAAACATATTAAACCATTTTGAAGAGGTTTAAACATTCCATATACACCATTTCATTATAAACGGAAAGTGATTTCCTTTGTGATTTTCGACGTGTATTAAAAATGACTTGTTAATACGATTAAATAAAAAAATGAAATAACCAAACATGATGATCAAAACATATTTAAAATCCATTGCAAACATCATATCATCATCCAAAAATATAATATAAGTAAGAGTTTCTCACCATAATCCAAACCGATACTTTTTACCAACATTCATTTAAATCAACACTTCGCTAAACATCTCCTAAACACCCAAAACTCACGACCATGCCCCTCCACCTTACCTTTTCTCTCAGTCCAACCTTTTATCCCTTGTTAATAATACTTCCCATGGTGTCTTAGGCTCAATACTAGAGTTTAGAAGAGATTAGAGAAGATTTGGTTAACTTTGAAAAAGTCAGAGAGTAATCAGTGGATCTGCTTAAGCACTTCCATAACCTTCCTACTTTTTATCAAGTTTTGAGAAAGAAGAGAGACTTCCATGGAAGTCATTAAAGAGCATTTAGAAAGCTCAAGAATGAAGAAGAAGAAGAAGAAGAAGTGAAAGATGTGTGGAAATGAGAAGGTATGCATGAGTATTTATAGGATTTTTCATTAAGTAAAGCCTTCTACACATCCACCTCCCCCCACATCATGCACGCATCACCCTCCCATGTGCCATACACGTTAGGCCCCCCTTTCCCATATGGTGGTGATGATGGTGGTGTAAGATGAGTTGATGGTTGCTTTTTGGTTGCTTAAGTATTGAGTTTTAGAAAAATATCTTAATATTTTGTAATATATATATATATATATATTTAAGTGTATATGTTTATTTGTATGTGTATATATATTCATGTGTATGTTAGGGTGTGCATATTTATGTTATATATGTGCACATGACATATAAACAAGGTTGCAACAACTTTGAATAGTGAATATTAGGCTCAGATCCCTAATAAGTTTCAAAATACAAAAAAACCCAGTAAAAAAAAGTACGTAAATTAGGTCCCTGGAATTAAGTCACTAAGTAATTGCATACAGTTATGCAATTATTCACCAAATAATTGCAGACATTTATGCAATTATATCCAAAAGTTGCATAAATTTATGCAATTTTTTTTGTGAATAATTGCAGAAATTTCCGATATTTTTTGGTGAATAATTGCAGAATTTTACGCAATTTTTTCATACTGCAATTTTTTATTGAATAATTGCGGAATTATCCTCAATTTTCAGTGAATAATTACGGAAATGTCTGCAATTTTTTGATATAATTGCATAAATGTCTGCAATTATCCACTGAATAATTGCATAAGTGTATGCCATTATTCAATAACTTAATTCTAGGGACCAAATTTACAAACTTTTTTTACTGGTGTTTTTGTGTATTTTGAAACTTGTTAGGGACCTGTGCCAAACTGTCCCCTTTGAATAACTTCCGTTCGTTAAACCATTGAAAATCGAGAAACCAATTCCCGGTCACATTTTCACTTATAAATTAATTTACATATAAATGTAAACAAAATTTGAAAACTATAAAACCATATAAATTAATATTAACAAATATTTACAAAAATTGTTATAATATCGATAAAGTGATATGAATTTTCTTCGATTTTCAAATCAAGTATATATCTTCATAAAATTATTACAAATGATTTATTATCGCTTTATAACTATTTAAAATGAATTATCATCATTTCAAATAATTATTTGAATAATTATAATAATTATTAAATCATTAAATCTCAAATTAAATTCATAAATCTATATTTAAATTTAAGGGCTTCACTAATGATGTCATAAACACATTTTGTTTTCAAAAATAAAATAATTAATTTTATTTCATATTCCTGTTCAATTATAAAAATAAGCGTATGTATCTAGCTCCGTGCGCGATGTTTTACCATCATAGAGCTGTTGATCGATAAAACGATTTTCGATTCATTTTATCGATATTTTTTCAAAGTAAATATTTCTGCGAATATCCTTCAAAATAGGTTCATTATTATCATTCATTTCACAAAACTTTATTCTTTATTGAAAGAATATTTAAAATAAATTAAATATCCCCAATTAAAGTGATCAATTTTTGGGTCATTGCATACTTCTCCCTTAAGAGAATTTCGTCCCTGAAATTACCCAAACAAAAACCCAAAGGTTTTGCCCAGAATATTTATTATTATACTTACACCCGTACGATGTACATTGATCATCTGTACACAATATCTGATTCGATCTTCTATTTGAATTCACAACTTTACTTCCGAACTAGCATTAATCCCCCGATCCTTTAATGCAGACTCTAACCGAGCTTTCTGATCAGAACTTTAGTTTTTCCATGCATAGCTCTCTATGATAGAAAACTCCAATATCCAACCACAAACCCTCATCAATATTTATCGTCAAGAATCTAGTGATAAATTCTTTTTTGGACCAGTGAAAACACCTTAAAGCTCAATACTCGAATCTTAGATCAAATTATGCGACGAAATAATCCATGTACCTTACACGTGCTCATTAACATCCAAAAATCTTTATGAAGGCTTTTCATAAAACTTTTATCCTTTATTCGAACATTTTTATAAAGATGCTTCATTATATATAATCATTTCAAATATTTATTTCCAAATATTTCTTATTAAAGGAAAATATTTTATTCCAAAAGATAAAAATATCTTTTTCATTAAAATTATAATAAACATCCTTTATTATAACACATTTCTTTTTATAAACATCTCTTAATAGTTTCTGAAAAACCATTTTTCAAAATAATTCATTAAATTGATAAATTATCTTCCTCCCAAGGAAATCATCCCAATTTAAAAGATAAATTATCTTTTATTAACATTATGATAAACTCCTTATATTATAGTTTATTCCTTTTATCCAATATTAAAAGCAAACACTTTGTATCTAATAAAACTTATTTTATTAGTTAATACTCCTTTTATTAATTATCCACTTATACCAGTTTCAATACTTAAAACTATTTGTATACTTATTCAAATGTTTTATGTATATTCACAATTTACTTAACAAGTTTTACTTACTTTAAAATATAATCAAAGAGATTGAAACAATTATTACCAAAACATTGTTATAATAAACTCCTTTATAAATTAAACATATAACATTTTCTATCTCTTTATAAAAGATTCCAATACTTGTTATTATCTTTAAAATCTCATTATTAAAGATCTAAATATACTCATAAGATTTCTTCCAAAGTGTCAGTCAAGAGATTAAAAAAAATGTTGCTAAAACATCATTCACTACAAATCCAAAACCATTCATTAATAACTTTAGCCGTTTCTTTTAAAGATCAAACAATACCCATGCTTATCAATTAAGATAGTACACTTTAACAAAAATTGACAACATCAATTAATTTATCAATTAATGATTCACGTTATCCTTTCTAACTTTGAAAATTTTATATATCGAGCAACACAAAAATGAAATGAAGGAACTGGGTATCATCAATACTATCGCATATTTCTTTAACAAGGAGGGAAATACTAAAGAGAAGCGTTTACCATCTGTACATGTCTTCTACTCATTTTTAGTCACTTTCGAGCCACTCGAATCAATTAATCATAGGATTGTTTTTCATTTTCAAAATACCATTTTATAAATAATACCATTATTATTCCTTTCCAAAAATCATTTGAAATTCCTTTCAAAAATATTGGAAATTAAATTCTCAAAAATTCCTTTATAAAGCATGGTTTATATATCCAGTTTATAAAATCACTTATATAAAATATATTCATAAGATTTATTCATCTTAAATAAATTCCTTTAATCTTAAACCAACATTATTATTTATAGAATACCCCATAGTCAAATTGTGAAACTAAATTCACAAGGTGTTCGTACTTAAACTTTTAAATTAAACAACAAATCAATCAATGATAATAACCGAGTATTATCATTTCCCTTATCAAATAACTATATTATTTGATAAATGTTCTTTATATTCAAAATATAATCCTAGGTAAAATTATTTCAAAAAAAATTCAAAACATAAATTATTTATATATATCATTAACAAATACACGCTCGTATATCAAACTTTCAAACTCACTCTAGGGTGTTACTAACCCTATCTCTAATGAGTTACTCATCCTAGGGTATTTCTAACCCTACCTCTAATGGGATTTTACCCCCACCAAAGCTAAGGTTCTCGCTTAACCTTGCGCTCTAATACCAAATGTGACGGCCGGTTTCTTCTACCCTCGAAAATCGACACTAATACATCCTCTGTATTCACGTGCCACAAATTTAAGTGCCGAAGAGGCGGTTCTTTAAGGGTAAAAAGAAGTAAAAACATAACAGAATCTCACATGGATGGAATAACATATATTATTTCAACAAATAATCTTCACAATGGAAATTTTAAATACATTTATCAGAGTTAAACATGGACAGTTATAAATATCTATCCTTACAAATGTGGAATACGATAATACACGAGTGTGGAAGAAACGGATAACAATCTTCAGAAGAATCTTCTAACTCCATGTTTCGAGTTCTATCCAGATTTCTTCTAACAAAACTAGAACTACTTGGCTGCCCAAGAAAATTAGAGCACCCAGAGTTTAAGGGAAAAGGAAAATAAACTACGGGTTAGTCATGGGACTGGTGTAAGAACTCAAAATACGGATGTTTTGAAAAGAAAAGGTATCTCATAATACCATGCCACACATAAACACGGAATGGTTTTTTACCTTATGGTAAAAAAAAAATTTTCTACGTAAAATCATTTGATATTATTTTTACTAATGTTCTTTTGAAAACATTTGCAAGTAAACTTATGAATCTTAGCCGAAATTGTTATCATTATTAAATTTCAGATAGGTTAGGCTAAACAAACAAAACTCTTACACGGCTCGTTTGGAGAATGGATTTCATATGATGGCAGGTAAGTGACTATCTTCCATACAGTACATCTCTAGAGGAATGTACCGAGGATACACAAACAATCCTCTGCATCTGGAAAGACCGGTCTATCCCTATTTGGCACTTTGACATGGCCTGGATAGAAATCAAATATGACATCACCCTTGGTCGTTACCGACCTATCCAAGACGTCTCATAGCATACACCACATACTCGACATATAAAGAGTAATCTAGAGAGGTGATGATCATACACTAATGGTTGCGAACTACATAGCCTTACGGCATACTCTGTTTAAGCCATTACCGGGTGATGAGGCCTGAGGTAACGATTACCTTTCACATAACTCATTCCACCTGGAATGCCACACCACCATTCCATGATCACATAATTGATTTCTACAAATGTATAACTCCTGAGCTCATACGTCTCAGAAAATGGTGTTAAGCTAAGAGAAGTTGTCTTCTCCGCTACCAAAAAGATGATAAGTTCATAGAGATCAATCAATGTAATTAGAAATGCTACGTTAGACATTCGCCCATAAGTTGTTCAAGAACACGACCGAAGGAACTCTCCTACCACATCTTGTCGAGAATTATCCCTAGGATTAGTAGCGAAAAATCCTTACATCAAAGATCTTAAATGAAGATACTACTGCCACATATATATGATATGGAAAATTTCCCCCAAGGATCAGTGACAAGCAGCCCGTCATTTACCATCATTCCATGTCTTCACTTTCGAACGTAAATTGGTTCGAAGTAATTTTCGGATAAGAATCACTTAAATCCGACACCGGTTCGTTCGATAAAAAGATGTTAGGTAATAGGGAATTATTCTTTGATTGATTAATTTCTTTTTTTATCAAAATATCTTTTAGGCGTATATATATCTTTAGAACATTTCTTTCTGGTATATACGGAATCATTAAACCTCACTTACCAAATCCTTTGATTACTTAAAACCTTTTTAATTCCAAATCATTTCATTCTTTACTTAGGAAAATATTTCCAAATCATTTATTTAAATCTTAACAAAGGTTCCCAAACCATAATCTTTAAAACGGGTCAAAAACAATGTTATTTAAGACACCGTTTACTATAAACCCAAACCAATTAATTTTAAGTACAGGAACTAAATCAATTCCAAATCATTTCATTCTTTGCTTAGTAAAATATTTCCAAATCATTTATTTTAATCTTAATAAAGATTCCTAAATCATAATCTTTAAAACGGATCAAAAACAATGTTATTTAAGACATCGTTAACTATAAACCCAAACCAATTAATTTTAAGTATAGGAATTAAATCAATTCCAAATATATTTCATAAGTCATACTGGAAAACATTATTGAGTTAAAAAGGGTCAATAGAAATTATATTAATTCTCCTCAACATTAATTTATATATTCAACCTTTACTATCCGTCGAATATCGATGAAATCACCTTTTAAAAATAGTACATATTCCCTCCTTGAAATTTACTACTAAGCATAAGAAGATCATTTCTATGCAATCCAAGTTGTTTTAATTATATCTTCTGTACTTTGGGAAATTTGATCCGAGTAAATCAAATGTACTATCCCCTCCGTCGGGACAGTCCAGGTAACTAGGGAGGGCAGGCAACTGGTTTCCCAAACCCAAGCCTAGAGACTACCTCTTTGTCACCTATAAGGTGGTCAAATTATTTAATCGACTCTAAATCTTTTAACATACTTAGTTAACTTTTAATTAATTTAGAGCATCTAGGCTTTCCCTTCGATCTTTTCCATTCCTCGGTCGGATTTTCTGTGACACTCACAAATGGAACAAATGTACTAGTCGTTTTCGCATACTCATTTTTAAAATTACTCAATTACTTATTCAAAAAGGTTCACAAAATAATTCAGGAAAGAATAATTGAGTTAAAACTATTGTTTGCAACAGTTATTGAAAAGCGCTGCAAAAAATTGCTGCAAATAGTGTTTTAGAAGCCTATTTGATAAAAACAATTTTTTGATTATTTAAAAATCCATTTTTATGACTCAAATCTCTTTTAAAACATTTTAAAAGATTTTTAGAATTTATTTCATATTTTTAAAGAATTAAAAATATCCCTTTTAAATATTTACTACTTTGGCTTCCGAACCGCCAAAGCGCGATTTTATTTAAAACTTGATTTGCTCATATTTTAAAATCTACTAAATGAAATCATAATATTTTTCTTTTGTTTGAAGACTAGAATTATAAGGGTTTGGAAAACTCTTATTTCAAAGCAATCTAACTCCGAATCCATCATATAAGTCGATTTAACTCTTATGGTGCGAAATCGCGAACTGCCGTTACGCGATGCGCCTTTCTTTGACTAAATTTTCAATATTTGTTTAAATTTTACCAAAACACTTTTAAATGTTTATAAAAAATTTATATTCCTTATTTAAACCAATATTAAGTGGTTTAAACATTCCATACACACCATTTCATTAATAAAAGAAAGGTGATTTCCTTTGTGATTTTCAACGTGTATTAAACATGACTTGTTAATACGATTAAACAACAATATTAAACAACCAAACATGATGATCAAAATATATTAAACATACATTGCAAACATCATGTTATCATCCAAAAATATAATATAAGTAAGAGTTTCTCACCATAATCCAAACCGATACTTCCTACCAACATTCATTTAAATTAACACTTCATTAAACATCTCCTAAACACCCAAGACTCACGGCCATGCCCCTCCACCATGCCTTTGCTCTCGACCCAACATTCTCTCCCTTGATAATCATGCTTAACATGATGTCTTAGGCTCAATACTAGAGTTTAGAAGAGATTAGAGAAGATTTGGTTAACTTTTGAAAAAAATAGAGAGTAATCAGTGGATTAGTGCTTAAGCACTTCCACTATTTTTAACCCTTCTACTTTTTCTCAAATTTTGAAAAACAACAAAGACTTCCATGGAAGCCATTAAAGAGCATTTAAAAATCTCAAGAATGTAGAAGAAGAAGAAGTGAAAGGTGTGTTGAAATGAGAAGGTGTGCATGATTATTTATAGGATTTTTCATTAAGTAAAGCTTTCTCCACATCCACCTTCCTCCACATCATGCATGCATCACCCTCCCATGTGCCATACACATTATCTCTCCCCCCTTCCCATGTGGTGGTGATGATGGTGGTGTAAGATGAGTTGATGGTTGATTTTTGGTTGCTTAAGTATTAAGTTTTTGGAAAATATTTTAATATTTTGTAATATATATGCGTGTGTGTGTGTGTGCGTTTTTAAGTGTATATGTATATTTGTATGTGTGTGTGTGTTTGTGTGTGTGTTCATGTGTATATTAGGGTATGCATATGTATGTTATGTATGTGCACATGACATATAAACAAAGTTGCAACAACTTTGAACAACTTTCGTTCGTTAAACCGTTGAAAATCGGGAAACCAATTCCCGGTCACATTTTCACTTATAAATTAGTTTACATACAAATGTAAACAAAATTTGAAAATTAATATCTTATCATTTTTAACTAATTAAAATGATCATATTTTATTTATAAAACCATACAAATTAATATTAAGAAATATTTACAAAAATCGCGATTATAGATAAAGTGATATGAATTTTCTTATATTTTCAAATCAAGTATATATATTCATAAAATTATTATAAATGATTTATTATAACTTTATAAATATTTAAAATGAATTATAATTATTTAAAATAATTATTTGAATAATTATAATAATTGTTAAATCAGTAAATCTCAAATTTAAATTCATAAATCAATATTTATATTTAAGGGCATCACAGATGATGTTATAAAACATTTTATTTTCAAAAATAAAATAATTGATTTTATTTCATATACTTGTTTAATTATAAAAATAAGTGTATGTATCCAGCTTCGGGCATGATGTTTTACCATTATAGAGCTGTTTATCGATAAAACGGTTTACGATTCCTTTTATCGATATTTTCCAAAGTAAATATTTTTGCTAATATTCCTTCAAAATAGGTTCATTATTATCATTCATTTCACAACGCTTGATTATTTGTTAAAAATAATCCATATTTGAATATATAAAATAAATTAAATATCCCCAATTAAAGTGATCAAATTTTGGATCGTTACAGTATTCATTATTTAGACCTTATAAGAAAGCCTTCTTATTTAGCCTGTACAATTAATTACATTCCCGGGGCAGTTTAATGAAAAATATTAATCTAATTAACTACGCAATTAATACATTATAATTGTACGTTGTTTGCACTAGTTTATATATACACACTTATTGATTTCTATGGGTGTGGAGATTACGTCCTAAACTAACGTTTAAATGTCAAATCTTCCTAAATTATACAAATCTCATTTACACAATAACATATATGCCATAAAACTAATATCCAAAAATCAAATCAATAGACATGTACATAGAGTCCGAATCTAACTTATTTTATATTAAAACAATGGAATAAATCAATACTAGAAACTTACAATTTAATTAATATTATCCTCTATTCAACTTCTTTTACATGAAATTAGATAAGAGAAATTCTATGCTATTTGTAGAAATAGGCAGTGTAAAGTGTAAACTACGAATAATATTATGCTCTATTCAATACAAAACAACTAAGATTCCAACTTAAGAGTTGACATTTCACTTTGGGGGAGTTTGAAAGTTTTAATGTGATTTTTTCGTAAATCAAAATTCCCCAAGGCATATACCAAATCCAAATAGTATTGTACAATTACTAAAATAAAATGACTAAGATTCCACTCATTGTAGGTACTTAGCTTTGCTCCTCTTTGGATTTGATACGCCTACAATAACCTCCTTTAGATCTCTCTTCTTAGATATATGCAACAAGAGAATTGCATATGAATTAGATTCAGAAATTAAGAGGTTGGAGAGAAAAAGGATTAGAATTGAATAAGAACATCTAAAATTCCTTACTTGTAATCCTAAAGAATTTCTTGAATCTTTTTAGAAGAGTGTGTAATAGAGTTCCATTGTGTTCCCAAATAATTTCTGAAGAAAAGTAAGGGAGCTAGGCTCTTAGTTGGAATGCACCAGAACCGTCGGATTAAGGTCGGTTAAAAATAATATAATCTGGTACGTTAAAAACACTAAAAATCCTATCCGCCATTCGACAGCACCAGTCGACCGTCGCTTCCTAGCGGTATACTGCTAGTGATCGATCAATCCTAGGTAAGTGGTCGACCGATCCCTCTATTTCGGGAAGATT
The DNA here is from genome assembly GCA_030737815.1 of Allium fistulosum. Taxonomy (NCBI): domain Eukaryota; kingdom Viridiplantae; phylum Streptophyta; class Magnoliopsida; order Asparagales; family Amaryllidaceae; genus Allium; species Allium fistulosum. Next base: position 204,665,239 of record CM060903.1, read on the forward strand.
TCTTTGGCCATTATTTTTAATTATTTGCTTCCTTAATTATCAATTAACATTTATGTTAGTTTTAAGGTTTACTTAACCTCCAAGTATAATTACCATTAACTTTTGAATTTCAAATTTTAAAACTAATTATTTATTTGAATTTGAATACTTAAATTAATTTGAATTCAAAACTTCAAACATTCATAACTTTCTCGTTTGAGCTCCATTTCCAACATATTATATATGGAAATTGATCAAAAAATCGCCACGAATGCTATGGCATTACTTTCATAGTCAAATTTTCAGTTTTACGAAATTTCTATTCTTAACCCTATCTTATTTAAATTTATTTGTAAAATTTATTTATTTATGGTTGATTTTACGGGGTGTTATAGATTCTCTCCCGTAACCTATCGATATAAGATTTTACCTTTTTAAGGAACTTTTGAAAGCCGGTGCTATTAGCTAATTTATAGTTTTTGGTCGCAATCCAATTAAAACAAAATAAAATGGTCATATAAGTTAAGTTATCTATTGTAGAAGTATTATTATCATTGAAAAGTCTTGGATATATATCAAACCAAGAATACCAAGCTACGATAGTGAAAACAATGTCTAATAAGAACCGCCGACTAGGAGTAAAGTAAAATCTCAACCTAGAACAATGAGACTCACAATTAAGATCATTATGTAATATTGAAACCAAAAATTTTAAGACTGTGCAGAAGCGTAAACCAAGTAAACTGACACCTATAGTATAAATGCGCAATCTTTCTAGATTCACATTGCAGAAAGTACCTTTTTTATCAATATCAAAAATATATTATATATTTTATAAAGTCATATTAGCATAAAATGCACTCTAGATAGAAAAATAATTAGAAAAACATTTAAAAATTAATTTTACATAAAGCCGAGAATAAAAATTATTTTTAGATCATAAAATTATGTAAAAATATCCAAAATTCAAAAAATGTCATTTAGGATTTATAGAAAATTTAAAACTCAAAATAAAGTTTTGAAATTATTTTTATTAATATTTTAAATTTTCATACGGATAAATAAATAAAACAAAATATAAAATATAAAATAAAATTTGCAAAGCCGTGTGCAAGACCTGGTCATAAATATAAAAAAAATGTTTTGTGTAATATTATAAACATTAATCTATATGTATTATTATATTATCAGGCATACATATATATATATATATAAATATTTAGTATGTATACATATGTAATAATTCGTTAGCATATATATATATATATTGGCTTTGGTTTTTAATATAGAAAATTATTTATTTTATATTATATTTTATTTGATATATTTATAATTGATTTAATATATTCACATAACTATATATGTATATATTTTAATGTTAGTATTTCATAGTTGTGTTATAAATATATATATCCACATTTATATTTTTTAAAAATTAATTAAAGTTTATATATATATATAAAGTATTTTATATATGTAAACAAAAGTATATATATACATACATTTGGATATATATTTGCATATTAGATGAGCTAATGTGTTTGTTGCAATGCAAAACCCAACATCTATACACGGGCATGTTACTTCTTGCACGGATTGATTTGTTACACATGCATATATATATATGTATGTATGTATGTATGTATGTATGTATGTATGTATTTATATGATACATGTATATATATACATATATCATAACACAAATTAAATAAAACTATCAATTTATAAATTTAAATAAAATAAAAATTCATTTAAATAAAATTTAGAAATGTTCTAAACAAACTAGACTTCATAAGCCCAATAAAGATCTAATAGCATAAAAAAAATTAAAATTCGCCCATAACTTCTATTGTGGGCCATCCTAGTTCCAACAATGGTACTAAAACTCAATAGCCTATTTGGTCTAAATTAGCCATGTTAGGGTTAATTATTAAGTTCATAGCCCAAAGGTTGTCCCTAATAGAAAATGCCCAAATTTTAATTGGGCCTTGAGCTAATTTTCAAAATTGTTTAAAAATTAAAAATATAAGATTTTAAATTTAAAAGTTAAATTTAAAGTAAGATATAAATATATTATAAAAGTTATAATATAATAAAAAAATTAAAATGTTTGAAAAAATGTATATTAATTTCAAATTTTCAAAATTTATTGATAAGATTAATAAAGTAAATTAATTAATAAATGTATACATTTATTATATATTATGATATATGTTATATTATTTTGAAATGTTTAAAATAATATAAATATACATATATGTAAAAGAAATGAATTTTCAAAATTAATATAATTTAATTAAAATAGTTTAATTAAATAAATTAATTAAAAGGTTAATTAATTAAATAATGTACACATATATATGATATATGTGTTATGCTATAAAGGTTGTAGTATATAATACATATCAAATATAAATGATACATTAAGATAATATTAAATAATTAAATTGTAATGTAATTAAAATTAATTAAAGAAGATTTAATTAATATAATATTATACATAAGATTATTATATAAGTAATATGAAATACAAAAGTTATATAATAGTAAAAATTATGTAATATAAATTTACACATTAAAGGTGGAATATTAAAGAAACTCAAACATACTTAAGGAATAAATATATACGCAAATGTACGTATACATGATTTCCAATGTGTCCGACACTTGAATCACGAGAGTAATTCATAAGAAATATATTATTCCATAAATCGATATCACTCAATATTAAATATATTGAAGATTATGAATCTTCAATATAATATCATCTACCATTTGTATATTAATAGATTACATGCATACTCTTTAGTTGTAGAACTTTTCTCAAGCTAAGGATGTTATGTGTAGTACTATTAATATATTAAATAGACGAGGTAAGATAACTGTACGTATTTGTTGTGCTTTCCTCAACGTATGTGCATTATACCTAGGCTGTCTCGAAATGGTAGATCCGAGTGAATAATCATACTTTATTTGTTGAGCTTTCCTCAAGGTAAGATGGGATTGGGACAAAGTATAATGGGTTAGGAGTTGTATATGATACAACTGATAAGGATTTATCCATCGTATGTGGGAGTAATATTTGTTGAGCTTTCTTCAAGGTCAGAATCCTAAAACATACGAGTCCTAACACCTACTAGTGAAGTTGAAAGACCACTATGTTTCGACATAGGTTTTGGCAAAACATAAAAGGCTAGTGGGGGCTTATTAGTAAAATGAAACATAAAGTTTAACCTTACTAATATTATAAGAACATATACTATGATTTGTCCTAATAATCTACCACTTAAACTTGCAAAAAATGAAAACTCCAAAACTGTTTTCTGAAAACACAAGTTTACCGGACCTAACTATACTGACTAGCTAGACCGATTAAAATAGCATTGACTTACAAGCGCATTTGGGTCAGCATTGTAGCTCGGAGTGCTCTCTGTGCCGTCTAGGAAGTCTTCTGGCTTGGCATATTTTCTTGAGGTAATTTCAGAAGCAGCAGAGTGGTTCCGTTTCTTCGACGGATTGGCTTCATAAGCGTAAGCTGTTCTGACTGGTTGAGAGAGAGCAGTTTCTTTGGATTTGGACTGGATTGATCGCAAAAGTGACTTGCGATAGTCTGAGTGTACTCTTGGTTCGTCGGAGATTTTTTTCTGGACGTCTTCAGGAAGTCAGAGTCTTGTCAGCATTTGGAGATTGAGTTGGTATCGACTGGATTCCAGGAGTGGTACCGATGGTTTCTTAGGAAGATTCGGTGGAGCGTTTGTGTTTTCTCCTCTATATCTAGTTTCGAGTTTCTTACAGCTAAGGGTAGCTGAAGACAGTACCCTTGACTGAGGACTCATCTGTTCTTTGAGCAGTTCGTTTCCGATTGGGGTGGATCTGATGTTGTGTGTCCAGGAGATGTTGGTTAAGTTTTGTTCAGATTCATCGACATTCTCATCTACTTCAGATCAGAGTTGTGCAGCGGAAGCATGGTGGCAACTGTTTTAGAGTGGAAGCAACCGGAAGTTGTAGTGTTCTAAGATTAGAGAATTTCTACGGGGATTTTCTGGATTAGAGGCCAGATTTGGTAGTGTTTTGTTTTGTCTTTTTCGGATAAGAAAAGTAAGTTATAATCTACTGATGATGGTGGAGTAGAATTGTATTCTGGATTTTTGGGTAAATCTGGAGAGAATCTTTTTGGTTGAGTTATTCTGATCCAGTTGGTTATTAAAGCATCAACAAAGTTTTGGCTGGTAGGGAAAGGATGTAGGCAGTCCAGGATCGTCAAAGGGTTATTGTGGATAAGAGACGGAAGAAGTTGGAATTCGAAGTTGGAGACTTCGATGTTGTTGAGATTTTCTTCGGTAAAGGGAGCAATAAGATTGGGTAAGACTGTGAGGTTAGCTCCGGAGTATATTGGATCTTTCTGTATTCTGGTAAGGATAAGAGTTTTGGATTTCAGGAGTGAATTGCCAGTTTGGAGAACTGGGATTCCTTGTGTCTCACGTGTCTCTGGGGGAGTCCGTGTAAGATTCTATCTCTGGTTATAGAACCAGCAATTTAGGGAGTTTTGGTTGTTGAGTCAGACTTGTCTGTAGTCTGATATCCTGTCTTGTTTTATAGATCTAGTTGAGTAGGAGCTCAGTAGCTCAGTAGTGTAGCTAGTTTGGATTCAGTAGAGCGAGTATTCCAGTATCTATACCTGGGAAACTCGGGAAATTTTTAGGAAGCTTATCTGGATCTGTGTCCGAATAGCTAGTGTTGTTTGTTTGATTGAATTATTGTTGATTGAAATTGTTTGTTTGATTGTGTATAGCAGATATGTATGCTGAATCGGTTGAAATAAAATAAGACTTTGGATTATCTTTCGTTTTAAATTTCGAGGACGAAATTCTTTTAAGGGGGAAGGAATGTGATATCCCGGAATTTCGAGGAATTTAATATGTGATAATCTCCTAATTAAATTATTTAAAATTGATTTAAATTGTTATTTTCAGATATAATAACCAGATGAATTAATAATATGATGTTTAAAATATGGTTTTAATTGATTTTTAAATAAGTATATCTTGTCACAAATTTAATCTGAGTTATTTTATAAATAGATTTAGATATTTCTATTATTTCTAAATTATTAAGTGATATTTTAAAATGTATATTTATTTATGTAGTTTAGAAAATTATGATTTATGAATTTTAAAATAGAAGCATTTCAATATAATTAATATAAAATCTATCTTTAATATAAATAATACTCTATCTTTTTACTTTTAATCTATGTATATATGTGTGATGTAAATTTAGTAATAATGTTTTAAATTTGAAATTAATCTTTTCAATGTTTAAATTAAAATGAATCTTGTTAATATTAAATATGATATAAAACTAGTATATGGTCTTAAATATAAGTATTATTGCATAAACATATTTGTTCATAAGTATAAGATAAATACATGTAAATAAATAATTATAAATAAAGTTCCACTTGTTCATTTTTGATCTATGTATATAATATTTGGAGAAATTTTGGTAATAAATGTCTTAATTTAAAATGAATCGTTGTAATATTGAAAATAAATGTAAAACCTATATATGGTCATTAATGTAAGTTATATTCTCTCACTAACGTATTTTTACATAAGTATTAAATAAATACATGTATATAAATATTAGTGTAGTGTTGTAGTTAAGTTTTAAATAGAAAATATACTAGTAGACCAAGTCATAAACCAAAACAAAGAAGCAAACCAGGGAAAAACATATACCTGCATAGTAATATACACACCCTATCACCTTTATAAATGCATGTAGTAGGAGATCAAGTCAAGTATGGAATACATACTTCAGCCTCAAGTTTTGCAGGCCAGAGAAAACACAGTACACGAAATTTAATATGGGATGTAAATGCAACATGCTTAATTAATGCTAGTGTACAAATTGCTTTATCTCAGCCTTCATACCTGGAAAGAAAATAAGTATGGCTGCCTCATTAATGCATGTGTACCAGTTACCCCTTCTTTTCAGCCTGAAATTGTTCCTTTATATCAGCTTCCTTTTCATTTCGATTCATTTTTAAACAATGTAAAGCAAAACAATACAAAGCAATGAAAACCAGAGAAAGGAAAGCCAAACCTTCAAAGCTTTCAAGTTGCAGTTTTATTTTTAAAGCTTTCAGTTTTAAACCAAAGCAAGTGTTTTCAGTTTCAAGTATCAAAGCTTTCAGATTTAAGTCGCAAGCAAAACATTTTTCTCTGGAGACAAAACAACAAGTATTCATTTCCAGTTTCAAGCCTCTGTTCTTCATTTAGAATCTGGTGAGTAAACATCTTTACTTAAAAATCTAAATATGGTAATGATGGTTGCTTGTGAAATATTTGGGATAGCGATAACTTGCATGAATATATATAAGTATAGAATTATGATGTATGATTGTATTCATGTGTACATGCTTCTGTTTGGGAAAAAATTTGTGATGTCCTGTACTTCTCTGTAGTGATACAGAGTGTATCTTTGTTTCCAAATTTAAATTATTCTCAACAGAATATTGTTAAGTTTCAATATTCCAAACAAACAAGAGATTTAAACTTAGATGGAGATTATTAGAAGCTGTTTATACCATTATAGAAAAGAATACTACTACAACATTTGTTTACAGGGGATCAAGTGACCATTTGATAAAATTCATTTGCTGTAAAATATTAGTTCAAGTTTATAACTTGGATTCTTATTGCAAATTAGGATTTTTAAGTCTAAAATGAAGATTTTTAGTACAGTATTTCAAGAGAAATTTGAATTCGAATAAAATTTGCATTTTTCCAAATTTCTAACATTCGAACCAATTTAAAATCATGAAAATTTGTTCAAAGCTTGTTCGAACATCAGTGATGTCGAGAAAATTGTCACAGAATTTTTCTATTACATAAATCAAAGGAACGAGCACGAATTAGGGTTTTGAGCAAGATTCTGGACATGTCTGTAAATGTGACGAGTTCGACCCCTATACGTGATCGAGCTTCGTGTAACTTTGGGGGATGGGTGCTTGGAGTGTGGGCGAGGTGAGGTCGGAAATTGGTCGACTCCGGTGGCCTGTGCAATGGTGACGAGGCGTCAACGTGATGATCGTTTGGGACAGGTTGGATCTGATGGCTCGATTTCGTTTTAAGGCTCGTTTGAGTGTTCTAGTGATCGATTCGTGGTGCTTTGATGTTGAGCGACGTGTCGTAGAGTTCGTCAGAGGTTGGAGGTAGCTCTGGTGGTGGTGCACGTGCACGTGCATCTGCGTATCTGGTTGGTTTGGGCTTTGAGGAAGAAGAAGTGTTCGCGTGAGGTTGCTCGAGATTCCTGGGGATCGTCTCGAAGATGACTTCGGGGATACTGGGATTTTGCTCGAGTATAAACTCGAGTAACATATAGGGGAATTTAGGCCTGCTAAGTTTTTAAAACTTAAAAATTTGTCTAAGTATTTATCATAGGGGAAATTTCAAGGGAGACCCGAAGTAGCTACAGGGTAGACTTCGGGTATGACCAGAAGCAAACCAAAATTTTGAAAAAAACAGATTTTTGAAATGTAAATTCAAATAGTTTCTTAAATTTTTTTTAATATCTTAAATGTTAAAGAAAGTAAATTATAAGGTTAAAATGATTTTGAATGTGAATGGTAATTAACGTATTCATAAGATAATGTATCTTAAGTTAAAGGGAGTTTTATTATCTTGGAAATTAATTAAGTTAATTAGGAAATTAAATATAATTAATTAATTTAATTAATTAAAGATAAAGGTTAATTAAATGGTTAATTTAAGAATAATTAAGTAATTTAATTAATTAATGGTTATAATTGATTAACTAATAAATTAGAGATAAATGAATTGGGAATTTATTAATTAAGAAATTAAAGGTTGATTAATTTGTAATTAAGAAGTACTAGTGGTAATTGAGTTTCATTGATTAATAACTTGGTTTTATTAATTAATTAATGTATATAAGAAATAATTGATCTGTAGAGATTAATTAAGGATTAATTAATTTGTTACCAAGTCTTATTTATTGATAATTAAGGTTTATTAATTTATAATAAAAAGAATAATTAATCTGTAATGAAGGGTTAATAAATCTATTTAAGTCAATTAAGAAATGAATTACAATTGTAATTAATCAGATGAATGTGATTGATTCAAGATAATTAATTAATAATTAATTAAAGATAATCATTTGATGATTAATTAAGTATAAATACTTAAGGAAATTGAATAGTGAAATTACTCAGCAAAGTAATTAATGTATAATTACAGAATGTATTAATTAAAGGAAATTTACTTAAAATGGTAAGTAAATTAAAGTAAAATTACTTAGTAATGGTAATTAAAGATTTATGACTTAGTGTAAATAAATCTAATGAATTATATAATTAATCAAAGAGTTAATTAATTAAGGCAATATAATTACAGGATGGAAATCCTGTATATGTTTGAGTTAATAAATGGAAAGTGAATAATTGAAGTTAATAAATTGATAATTTATTAAGAATCATTTATTTGATGTTATTGATGAAGTAATAAATGATAAATTACTGGAATGTAATTAGAGGTCAATTTAAATCAGGATGATTAATTAAAATGGAATTTGAGAATGATAAATTAATTGATTGATAATTAATTTATGAGTATAAGCAGGATTTATATAATGAAGTAATTAATTTAATTTACTTTAAATTAATAAGAGATAAGATAATTAATTTAATTCATTTTTAAATTAATTATAAATGGTGTGTTTATAAATCGTTGCTTATGAATGAATGTTATTTCATTGATTGTGATCTCAGATATGAGATGAGTAATATCTAGGTGATATGGATGCTTGTTTGATAATATTGATTATCTGTTTGAGTTGATAATATGGATTATCTGTTTGTGATGATAATGTTGATTATCTATCTGTGATATTGAGATTTATCTATCTGTGAGTATATAGATAATATTGAATTGAATTGTTTTAACTTTAAAACAACTTGGCCTTAAAAGATACGGTTTGGATTTCGATGAGACCGGGATCGGGTTTCCGTATACCGGGATTCTAGGTCTGGAGACCCGAATACCACATCGATCCAAATTAACGATAGGTCGTGAATCTCAAGTGAAGATAAAGATTCAGAGTGCAAGGGTTATTGTCGTTAACTCTGAGGGTGATTCCAAAATGAGTGTAACGAGATAATGCCTTCGGTTTCGTTCGAACCCGGAACGAACTTGTATGGATTGAATGCTTTCAGCACATCGTCAGGTGGACGATGAGCATTCTAAGAGATGTGTTCTCTAAAGGTAATCGTAGCCTCAAGCCTCATCAACCGGGAATGGCTAAAACAGGGGAGGTGCAGCAAGGCTTCGTGGGTAGCACCCACTTGAGAGTAAGGTCATCCCTGTCTAGATGTCCCTTTTTATTTCGGCTTAGTGTGCGGTTGTGGATCCCAACCGTGGGGTGATTTTATTCGGAACTATCAAGTAAGGGATGGGTCCGGCCTTGTGTTGCAGGGGACTTAGGGTGGGTCCTCGGTACGCTGATCTAGGCCATGTGACGGGCGGTACCCCAGTAGCCCTGCCATTGTATGGAATCCAAAATCCAATAAGTGCCATCGGATTTGATTGTATTACCCACATTGTTGGCTAGTATGCTGGAATTTAATCATGTAACAATTTCAGCTATTTCTTATTTACTTGAAAACCCTAGACACTATTATAATATAACTGGATTTCCTATCAAATGTTTTGGTTAGCGTAAGGTAAAAACTTTCCATGTTTATGTATGGGAAGTCTTACGTGATACCTTTTGTTTTCAAAGGATTTTCAAAGTTAAGCAACTTTAATCCGTTTACTCATACCAGACCCATGTCTGACCCGGAGTTTATTTCTGTTTTTCCTAAACTCTCGGGTACCCAAATTTTTACGGGTAGCCAAGGGATTCAGGTTTGCTTTGACGAATTCTGGAGGAGAAATGGAGCAGGAGGCTTCAGCGTTGTAGATAGATATATTGGTTCCGCTGTGTAGTATTTATATGTATTTCCGCTGTGTTGTATCTCTGTGATGTTGTGAGTTGTATCGAGTTGTATTAACTAGACAGGTGTTTATAACTGTCTAGTATGTGTTGTATTATCGGTGTGACTCTGATGTATATGATACTATGTATTCTCTTACGTGATATATTATATTTTATTCGTTCCGCTGTTGAGATTCTGATGTTGTTTAGTTCTTTCTTCTCTATCTTTTCTATTTTCTCACCTCTTTCTTTCTTAATAATGGCGCGTCTTTCCGTGTACGGATTGGCGGGTTGTTACACCTAACACCTACTAGTGAAGTTGAAAGACCACTATGTTTCGACATAGGTTTTGGCAAAACATAAAAGGCTAGTGGGGGCTTATTAGTAAAATGAAACATAAAGTTTAACCCTACTAATATTATAAGAACATATACTATGATTTGTCCTAATAATCTACCACTTAAACTTGCAAAAAATGAAAACTCCAAAACTGTTTTCTGAAAACACAAGTTTACCGGACCTAACTATACTGACTAGCTAGACCGATTAAAATAGCATTGACTTACAAGCGCATTTGGAATGCTATAACATAAGAACCTAAAGAATAACCCACCAATGACGCGGACCCTAAACTACGACTTGCTTATGAAAAATGAGTGTCAGACCTAGAAATCGCCCAAGTTTTCGTGTTGTCTAGTTAGACAATTCGTAGTAAAGGCAGCACAGAAATATGTCTATCCATGAGATATTTGATAGTCTCAAGGCTCATTTTGGAAAACAATCACGTTCTATAAGGTACAAGCTTACGAAGAAGCTGTTCAATACCAAGATGGCCAAAAATTAGAAAGTGGACGGTTACGTTCTAAGGGCTATATTGATAAGAGTTCGCAATTGGACGTACGGATAAGCAACAAATTATAAGTAGATTCGATCCTTGGTTCACTACTCCACAGTATGAACCGTTCTTACTAAATTATAGCATGAACCAGTTAAATGTAAATCTCGTAGAGCTCCTCAACATATTGAGGTAGGCCGGGTCTACATCAAATAATTAAGGGGTTGTACTTGCTATTAAGGGTAGTGCATCATCTTCGAAGAGTTCGAAGAAGCAGAAAAGAGAAGGCAAGAAAAAGAAAATTAAGAAGACCGATGACAAGGGTAAGTGTCACCATTGCCATAAGAAAGATCATTGGAAAAGGAATTGTCCTTACTACTTGAAGATTGTTAGAGAAAAGAAGTAGACTGGTTCTACGGCTCCATCAGGTACATTTATGATTCAAAATTGTTTTGTAATCAATAAAATGTTCTAGGCCTTAGATATTAGATCTAGTACTCATATAAGTATCTCATTACAGGGGCTTAGGAACTGGCATCACATGGAAAAAGAAGAGATGAGGCTCTAAGTTGCTGATGGACGTATCGTAGATGCAACGGCAATAGAGGATTATCATTTAGTTTTTACTGGTGGAGTAGTATTTGTATTAACTAATATCTATTTTGTAAAAGATTTTATTTGTGGGATTATTTATTTTTCTAGATTGTTTGAGCTGGATATATATTTCATTGTGAAAATGATGTTATGAACATTAGTTTAGATGGAAATAAAGTCTGTGATGGTATGCTTGAAAATGGCATTTATGTGATTAATACTAATTATGTGTGTTATGTGAATAATGCTTCTAATAATATAAATGATAGTTATCTTTGGCTTTGTAGGCTAGGTCATATTAGTAAGAAACGTCTACACGAATTGAAAACCGAAGATTTTCTACCGTTAATTGATTCTGAATCATTTGACACGTTTGAGTCGTGTCTCAAAGGTAAATGACGAAGCACCCCTTTAGTAGGAGTGATGAAAGAGTAAATGAACTCTTAGAGTTAGTACATAGTGATGTATGTGGCCTGATGCCTGTTATTACCAAAGATAATAATTCTTACATCGTTACCTTCACTGATGATTTCTAGAGATTAGGATATGTGTATCTTATGAAGAACAAATCTGATGTCTATGAGAAATTTGTTGAATATAAAAATATAGTAGAAAACCATACGGGTTGTAAGATTAAGATTCTTCGGTCAGATCGAGGAGGTGAGTATGTTGGATAGGATTTCCAATAGTACATAGAAGATAATGAGATTATCTCTTAGGTTACTCCACCATATACTTCGCAACACAATGGTGTGTCGGAACGAAGCTACCGAACCTTATTAGATATGGTTCATTTCATGATGAGTAAAGCTGAGTTACCTCCATCATATTGGGGATGTGTGCTAGAAACCACGACGCATATGTTGAATTGTTACCCACTAAATATGTGCCTAAGACACCATCTGAGATATGGCACGAGAAGAAACCACACAGCCTATGTTAAGAACATTGCCCTAATAAGATTGAGGCGAGATTAGCTTTGTGTAAGTTTATAGGATATCCCAAGAATTTTAGGAGATATATTTTCTACACATAGAGGAACAAAAAGTGAATGTTTCCACACACGCTATCTTTTTCGAAAAGGAGTCTCCATCAAAAAAATTAACAGCGAAGTTGTAGACTTGAATGAGATTCGAGAAACTAGCATTGAGACCGAAACAGTGGGAGACCCAAGTTTACCCATATATGTAAACACGCAACCTATTAGAAGGTCTAGTAGGGAGTCTCACGTACTAGAGAGATAATACAGTTTTCTTATGGATGGCGAGAAGGAGGACCGTGTCTTAGATGATGACACCCCTCTGTCTTTCCAACAAGCACTGTAGAGTATAGACTCTGCACCCTGGCTTGGAGCAATGAAATCCGAGATGGATTCCTTTTACGAAAACAAAGTCTGGACTTTGTCTGACGTACCCAAAGGTATAAAACCCATCGGCTGCAAATGGATTTTTAAGAAAAACCTAAATGCAGATGGAGAAGTAGAGATTTATAAGGCAAGGCTAGTTGCAAAAGGATTTCGTCAAATTAAAGGTGTTGATTATGACGAGACCATTTCACCCATAGCCATGCTTAAGTCCATTCAGATTATGTTAGCCATCGCCGCATTCCATGACTACGAAATATGGCAAATGAATGTAACGACGGCTTTTCTATATAGTGATTTAGAAGAAACCGTTTATATGTCGCAGTCCGAGGGTTTTATGGTCAGTTGGAGTGAGGGAAAGGCTTACAAGTTGTTAAAGTCCATTTATGGACATAAACAAGCTTCAAGTAGTTGGATAAGTGTTTTGATAAAGTAATCAAATAGTGTGGTTTTTATCAGAACACAGAGGAAGCACACGTATATAAAAAGGAGCAAGGCAACACTATCGTATTCTTGGTACTTTATGTCGATGACCTATTGTTGATTGGCAATGACATTTGTTATTGCAATCAGTAAAAGCTTGGCTTTCTGAAAACTTCTCTATGAAGGATATAGGAGAAACAACCTATATACTTAATATAAAGATCTATAGAGTATATCTAAGAGGCTGTTGGGATTGTCCCAATCCATATACATGGATACCATACTAAAAAGGTTCGGTATGGATAATTCCAAGTGTGGAAACATTTTAACACAGTCTGGAATCATCCTTTCTAAGAAGGACACTCCTCATATCGATTGGTAGAAAGAGCGTATGAAAAGGATCCCATATGCCTCAGCTATAGGATCCATAATGTATGCTATGCTATGTACTAGACCGGATGTTACATTCACATTAGGATCCATAAGCCAATACCAGTCTGATCCTGAAGAAAAACATTGGGCGACCGTAAAATATATACTGAAGTATTTAAGAAATACTCAGGACTTATTCCTTATATATGGGAATGAAGACCTCCTTATGAAGATGTACATATTCAAGTTTTCAAAGTGAGATAAATGATAGTAAATAGGTGTCTGATTATCTCTTTATACTTAACGGTGGAGCTGTTAGTTGGAAAAGTTCCAAGCAAGAAACGGTTGCTGATTCCACGATGGAGGCCAAGTATATCGCCCTCAATGAAGCAGTTAAAGAAGCAGTCTAGATGCTCAAGTTTTTGAGTGAGCTCGGAGTGATTCCCAATACCAAGAATCCTATGGCTTTGTTCTATGATAACAATGCAGTGATGCAGATCTCAAAGAAGCCCAAAGTACATAAGAAGTCATGGCATATTCTTCCAAAGTTCCACCCGATTAGAGAATTCATTGAGAATAAAGTGGTCGTGATACAAAGGGTAGATACTAAGGACAACATAGCAGATCCATTCACTATGGGTCTAGCTCGGTCAGCTCACGAGAAGCTGATTGAAGGGATGGGATTAAGATTGCATAATTGGCTCCAAGTGCAAGTGGGAGATTGATAGAGTTGAGGGTATGTACTAGGTGCAATTCTATAATTTATTGTAAATTGATTAACTTTGTAATCAAATCTTGTTTGTAAAAAAAGGTGTTTTTCTTTCTATTACATATTTTTTTATAATGTGTTATAAATTATTAAATGCTTAATTAAAATATACTTTTATAGAAAATCCATAAATGATGCGTCTATGATAATAATTACAAATGGTTGTAATCATGAGTATTATATCACAATATAATAAACAAATCATTTTAAATGCTCCTAGTCAAGATGAATCGAGACAGGATATCGATGTATCCGTTTAGACTAGAATACGTAATACTCTCCAAATGTTGGGTAGTATATTACTCATGACTGCTGGGGCCACCTAGCGGTTACGTACTGACAGTTATTAAATAACCATGGAATGACTCACTCGATAGTTTTCTGTTGGTTAATATAACTAAGGTCAAACATAAAATATTGATGTGACTGATTTACATAGTTCTCTCGACTTGAGAATGCCATCGATCTTTAATATGAAATCTCCTCTTTGATTATAGTCAAATCATGGTATGGCGTTTATCGAGTGACTATAGTTGGGTCGAGTGGAAATATTAGAAGTAAAGCATATTCAAGAGAGGATCCATCTTCTCAGTTATATGAGGTTTGTATCTCGGTCTACTATAGTCAACTTAAAATCAAAATCTCTAGGCAGAGTAGTTCAGTTAATAATAATTTTTATTATTGAACTAAGGAATTTGTGTTCGGATTGTAGAGTTGAATATGGATGATATTAGAATTTTGACGATTACCAAATTCCATAAGCTCAAAGTGATATGGTTTTAACGAAGAGAATTAGTGTAAATAATAGTCACAACTAGGTAATGCTTCATAAAGTAATATTAAATTTTATCGAAACTAAATAAATGATAAATTTGGCCAAAATGTCATAGCACCTTCTAAGTGACGTGTGAACGTTAAATAGTTCGGTATTAATCGCTGATCAAATTTACATCTGACGAGTCACACAACCGAAACGATGAATTCTCCTTTGACCAAATGATTTAATTAATTTATTATTCTTATAAAATTAATTAAGTTAATTAATATTTATGAAATACTAATTATAAAATTTGATTTTGATTTGATGAATAAATATTGCTAAATATATTTATAACAACTATAAATTATCAATCAATATACGATATCGATAAGCGTTAAATTGGATTTAATTGCATAATATTTTATTTGGGCTTAAATAAGTTTAAGGACCATCACTGATGCTGATAATTTCAACAAAAATAAGGGCTAGGGGCAGCTCAAATTATGGAGAAATTGGCCTGATTTTGGATGGCTTAAATTTAAAGGAGATTGAGTAAAAGATGTGATCTTAATTCTCTTCTTTCCTTCCTCTATTTAAGCATCTCTTCCTATAAATGATTTGGATTTTTTGGAGCCTCCACACCTAATCATTGCTGGCCGAAATTCCTCTAACTTCTCTCTATCTTTCTAAAATTCAAATCAAATCATTTTAGCCACTATCCTATAGTTGGTGGTCAACGGTTCAAGGACTGGCAATCTAATGGATCGAAAAACGTTTATAGGAGTCTACATCACTGTTTCAAGGTATACTTCAAGGCATTGGAAGTGAGGTATATTTTTGATCAAAATATAATTATAAATGCTCAAATATAATGTATTATTATTATTATTATATATTTATATATTATACTGGTATTTAGGTGACGATTCTGGTATACAAATAATATTGTCAAAAAATTATTTGGTTGTATATATGTATGTATATACTTAAAAAAATATTTTGTATATGTTTCAAACCAGCTTGGCTCTGTAATAAAAAAACATATTTTTATTTTAATGATTTAATATATAACATTTAAATAGATATACATAGTTTACAATTTAATTATAACATTATACTTTAATTAAATATGGTTATATATTTTATATATAGAGTATTAAGTACATATATTATTTTCAACACCGATAAAATAATTTTTATATATTTCTTATTATTATTTAAATATTATTTAAGTTAATTAATCACATAAATTAATTATATAAACAAATATAATGTGAAATTTACATTTCATATTTTTAAAATCATATTAACATAAAATACACTCTCGGTGGAAAAATTAAAAAAAAACATTTTTACATTTAAAAATTAATTTTAAGTAAAGCCAAGAATTAAAAAAAAAATTATTTTTAGATCATAAAATTATGTAAAAATATCCAAATTCTAGGATTTACAGAAAATTTAAAATTCAAAATAAAGATTCAAAATTAGTTTTTTATTAATATTATATATACGGATAAATAAATAAAACAAATGTAAAATTTTAAAAAAATTGCAGAGCCATGCACAAGACCTGATTATAAATATTTATAAAAAATATTTTATGTATTTTTATAAACATTAATCTATATATATTATTATATTATTATGATATATTTATATATAAATATTTTGTATATATATATTTTACATGTTAGTATATTTATATGTATTATTGGCTTCGGATTTTAATAAAAAAATATTATTTATTTTATTCGATACGATTATAATTGATATAAATATATCCACATAATTATATATGTATATATTTTAATGTTAATATTTCATAATTATGTTTATATATGTGTATATATATTTATCTACATTTACATTTTAAAAAATTAATTAACATTTATATATATATATAAATATTTTGTATACATGTATTTTACATGTTAGAATATTTATATGTATTATTGGCTTCGGATTTTAATAAAAAAATATTATTTATTTTATTCGATAAGATTATAAATGATATAAATATATCCACATAATTATATATGTATATATTTTAATGTTAATGTTTAACAATTATGTTTATATATGTGTATATATATTTATCTACATTTATATTTTAAAAATTAATTAACATTTATATATATATATATTAATTATTTTATATATGTAAACAAAAAGTGTATATATACATACATTTGGACAATATATTTGCATATTAGATGAGCTAACATGTATGTTGCGATGTAAATCCCAGCTTCTATATACGGGCATGTTATACCTTCCATGGATTGATATGTTACACATGCACACTCATATATATGTGTATATGATACACGTGTGTGTATGTGTATATCATAATATAAATTAAATAAAACTATATAAATTTAAATAAAATAAGATATTTTATTTAAATAAAATTTAGAAATGTTCTAAATAAACTAGACTTCATAAGCCCAATAAAGATCCAATAGGGTAATACTTTTTTAAATTCACCCATAACTTTTGTTGTGGGCCGGCCCAATTCCAACACCATTTGCCATGGGACCACCACCACCGAACTAGTAGTTATGCCTCAAC
This sequence comes from Allium fistulosum, assembly GCA_030737815.1. Taxonomy (NCBI): domain Eukaryota; kingdom Viridiplantae; phylum Streptophyta; class Magnoliopsida; order Asparagales; family Amaryllidaceae; genus Allium; species Allium fistulosum. Next base: position 204,682,907 of record CM060903.1, read on the forward strand.
CATGCCGCACCACAACTGCAACCTCCACTCTTTACTTTCGTCCCTCCATCTAGTATAGGTGAACCCCAATTGGAAATTCCTTGAGCAATTATATCTTCGACTAATACCAATCCCCTATAGTTTCCATGATCTATAACCCATGCCTTCAATTTCATGAATCAATCTCCAATCAGAAGTTCATAAATCCAACTTAGGGTTTCGCCGCTGTGAACTTTTAATGTGATTTCTTATCACCTCATGCATCATACCCAAAAGGAATATTTTCATCTCTTCATCTCGTTGAGACAAACAATTTCACCTATATTTTTTAAACGTTTAAACATTATTTGATATTTGATGCATTTCGAATCAAGAAGACTAACCACCATTAGGATATAATTATGGGAGAATTATAGGATTAGGAAGAATAAATGAATCTAATGATTACTAGAGGTTAAGGTAAACACTAATTATTAAGAGTATTTGGGATTTTAGGTCCAAAAATATCCATTTCGATCAACTTATCCAAACCCTGGCATATTATACGTCAAAATTTGTTTCTCGTATATCATTAACATAAAGGAAACATCTTGAAATTCCAAACAGACAATTCTGTTCAAAATTTTCTTTTATCCTCAATTTAAATTAAATGACAATTTATAATTTTTTAATAATAAATGTGCCAAATTTGCAAATCATTTCATTATCCTCCCTTCCATACCCATTAAAAGAACTATGCCCTCGCAATTTATCTATAGAATAAAACCTTAACCCAGTGCATACTATATCATACCATATCAAATTCTCAACCATATATATACACACACAAAATAGAGGGAAGTATATCAATCACAAACCTACTACTTCTAAAGTAGCATATGACCAACGCATTACAGAACCAACTATGACACACTTAAACCCATTTTCACAAAAAGGAATGAGATTTTTCATGCATGCATACTATACTAACATATACATTTCCAAATAACATGCAACCCAAAACAGTAGCATTTCAAAATAAACTCCATCAACAAAGAGTAAAATAATCAATCATGATTATAGTCTTTCACAAGGCATAACACGTATCCCAACAACTCCACCATAAACAATCCACTAGTAGTGTATAGCATTGTACTTAAGTAATTTAGGGAGCCTATAGGTATGAACCGACTCTTGTAAATACCACTCAACAAACAAGGCATCCAAAGTATCCATTGGTCGATGTAACCCTTATAGTGCTCTTGGATATATAATGGCATGGATGATACACCGAGTACCAAGGAAAGAAAACAAGCTTGACCTACTTGTTATGATAGCCTACTGGACCAACTTGTCCAGTAGTGAGCATCCTCGCTTAGTATTGCACTACACCCTCCAATGTAGGTTACCACTATCCACCAACATGTATCTTGCCTGTGTAATTGGATTGTGATTTCAATGCATATCCAAGATTGGGCTAACTACTATTTTCCAGTGAATATTTTGTTCAAGCATCCTTTTGATGAGATACGTTTGAATGCAAAGGATTTTTTGCCATGCAACTCCCATTTAAAGGGTTCAATGGAGAGGAACATCCCCAATTAGATGTATTAACTTAACAATACAGTTACAAAATAAACCTCACAGTGTTGTGCAGGTCGAGAAGTTTGTGTTCTTAGATCAATACTCCATGCACCATGCATTTTTAGGCTGGCAAACCCTAGTTGATTTTAGAATCGCTTTAGCTCCATGGTGCTTGACTATGAAATTACCATGGATAATGGAGTTGGAATGGTTCAAAGAAACCAGAGTACTAGGAAAGAGTGTATTTCACTAAGCTTAGATCCAGTAGAGACAAATATGAAGCTATGGATCCGCAAAAAAGATTCCAATGAGGCAAAGGCATGATTGGTAGAGTTGACGATAAAATCCAGATGGATGAAGATAATCCTACTATGGTAATCAAGATTGATTCTCAACTTGGTCTAAAAGTGAAGAAGGAATTGATGGGATTTTTTAGGGTAAATCCCGATGTGTTTGCATGGACTCACTTTGATATGTATAGGATTATCCCTAAAGTTGCATGCCTTGGATTGAATATCAACCCAACTTTCCTTTCATTGAAGTAGAAATGGCGTTGTATGGAAATGGAGATATTTGTTGTGCTGAAGGAATAGGTGGATAAGTTGTTGGTAAACAACTTTATCCACGAATTGCTCTACCCCTAATGGGCGTCCAATCTCATGATGGTTAGGAAGCCAAACAGAAAATGATGGACATGCACTGATTATTCTTATTTGAATAAAGCATGTCCACAGGACTGCTTTCCACTTTCGTGGATAGACTAACACGTTGATGTAATAATCGTACAAGGATTGCCATCTTTTATGGATGCTTATTCTAACTATAAATAGATCAGGAGCATACAAGTTTTATTACATATCTGGGGATTTATTTCTACAAGGTGATGTCATTTGGATCGAAGAACGATGGAACTACTTACCATCACAACAAAGTGGCCTCAAAACAAATGAAAGGACAATGGAGGTGTGTGTGGGCGATATACTTGTAAAATCAAGGATATCGATAGATCATGTGGAGCACTTTTCTAAGAAGTTTGATGTACTATGAAAGAAGTTTGTGTTCTTTCTGGGTAGCGTTGGGATATTTTAAGGTTCGATATAAACTCTAAGGATATCGAAGCCAATCCAGAGAATATTAAGGCATTGAAGCAAGTTAAATCCCTAAGGATAAGGAAGGAAATACAGAGTTTGAATGGAAAGGTTGTCGCTTTAAGTAAGTTCATTAAAAAGCAACCAGAAAATGTATACCATTCTTTGATGCCCTCAAGAAGGAAAAGGGGAAGATATAATGAACGGATAAGTGTGAAGTTGCATTTCAATCATTGTTGGACCATCGTTGAAAATCATCCATATTATTGAAGCCTTTGGAAGGAGAAGATTTATAGATCTATTTGGATGACTCATGCATTAAGCATAAGATTGTGCATGAGTAAGCAAAGATCCAAAGGCTGGTATATTATATCAGTAGGTAACTTACAAGAGCAGAAAATTATAATTCAAAACTGGAGAACCAAGGCTACCGCTTACTAATAGCATCATGGAAGTTGCAACCTTTTTTCCAAGCTGATCCAATAAAAGTGTTGACCGATCAACCTCATAAGCTTGTACTGCATGAAATATTCGGACGATTATTAAAGGGGGACGTTGAGATGAGCCGGCATGAGATTACTTATCATCCTAAAAAGGCGATTCAAGGACAATCTTCGGTGGATTTCATTGCAAAATTTACTATATGGGACGATGAAATGGAAGAAGAGATGGTTGAACTTTCACAAAGGAAATTGTATGTGGACGATGCATTAAATGACCACGACATCGATCTCGATACCCAGACCATAGTATTAGCTTATTCCAGTAAACTCAGCTACGTGAACCTTTCTGCTCTTTCTTCCTGCTTATGGATGATTGAATAATATTGAATGCCTTGGATTATTTGATATATCTGATATGTGATTGTGATATGAGATGCTTTGGATGAATTGTGATAATGTAAGTTATCTATATGTGATAGAATTGCTATGTGAATATGATATCCTGAATTTAAATTAAATTGTTTAACTTAAACATCTTGGCTTAAAAAGGATGACATTTGAATTCGAAGAGACCGGAATCAGATATCAGCGATATTCGAAACCACTTCGATTTGTAATATATAATTCTTTATAGATTTGATTTGTAAATCAAATAGGCTGGAATGTAATAAATTAAGTAAACTAGACCTTTGAAACTAAGTAACGGTACTTAGATATTATTTTATGAAATAATTTTTTGACTATAATAAGATAAGAACTAGTAGTGAGGTACGAGTTACCCAGGTTTTCAAAGAAGTTTTACAGCCTTAGTATTTCAAATTATATGGGTTTACTCACGCTAGTTTCCAGCCTGACCCGGGTGTTACTTTGATGTAATGCTCGGGTCAGACCGAGTATTACAGATTTTCAGGTGAGACGTTCTGGAGCTCAGGTGGCGAGCTGGATGTTAGGAACGTATGGAGTGTATTCCACTATGATATATTGTAGTTTATCTGGGACATGTTGATTTTATCTGTCCAGTCTTTTGTGTAAATGTTGTAAATCTGATTTATTGATGTAAATTAACTGATACAGTTTTCCTTTGTATAACTGCTATTATTTGATATTATATTTGATCCGCTGCGAATGTGAGATTCTGTGTTTTGTTTTCTATTTTCTTCTTCTACCTCTTTTCTTCTTTTCTTAACTATCTGGAATTTTCGGGATCGAAAATTCCGGGTCGTTACATTTGGTATTTTGGAGTAGGAGTAGTTTTTTAACTCCTGATATCGGAGGGTGTGCTATGCATTGAAACTTTTATTTTGTGCTATGAGTAATGAAAGGGAGTATGCAATGTTAACTGTAGGACTCAAGATCACGAAAAAATTGGGAGTATGTTTATTGAAAATATTCAGTAACTTCTAATTGGTTGTTTGTTAAGGAAAGAGAGATTTTTAAGCTAAAGGTGCATGTGTTGCCCTTTGCTTGTGAATAGTCATGGAACTATTAAACGAAACTGCACATTAGACAATCGGTCACATCCTTAAAGAGAAAACTTTGAATGTAAATTCATTGACGAAGAAAGCTAGCTCTGAAGTTGAGCATTTATTAGGAATTGTTCCAACAGAGGTGCTGAAGGCTCTAAGAATCAAAGATGCAGATGTCGTTATGGAGACAAAGGAGGATCCATGGATGACTCCACTTAAATTGTACTTATTAAAGAGAACTCTTCTGAAGATCAGCAAAGAACGCAAAAGCCTTATGCAATGTGTCATGTTATATTATACAAGATAAAGTATTATTTTCGACTGGATTCTCAACCCCCTTGCTAAGGTGTGTTGATAAAGATGAAGTGAAGAAGATCCTTGAGGACGTCCATCAATGAAGCTGTGGAGATCACAATGGAGGGAAAAACCCGATAAAGAAGACAATTTAGTATGGACATTTCAATCCAACTGCCAATTGAGTTGTGATGGAATTTTCTAAAAAAAATTGACAAGTGCCAAAGATTTGTGAAGATACTAAGATTCTCATCCAACGAGCTTAAGAAAATGGTTTGCCCTAGGCCATTTTCAGGTTTGGAAATTGATATTATTGCAATGCCACTGATAGCATGAAGAGAAGTAAAATATGCGAACATTGTGGTGTATTATTTCACAAAATGGGTTGAGGTAGAACCACTCACCCGGTCGATTCGATGAAATTGATTAAGTTTGTAGTTAATAATATTTTGCATAAGTTTAAAGTAACTCAAATGATCATCGCCAAATATATAACTTGATTTGAGAGTGTGGAATTCTGTGAATTTTGTGCTTGGTATCGAATCCAAAAAAAATTCTTGGTGGTTGCACATCCACTTACAAACGTACAGATAAAAGCGGTGAATATGATCATCAAATCCATCATTAAGAAGCGACAGGAATGAGCAAAGCGAAATCCGATCGATGGGTTCCACTAACATTATGGGCTTATGTGATAAACCAAAAATCTGCAACGAACATACACCCTTCGCATTGCCATACGCAATTGAAGTAGTGATTCTAATCGAAGAAAAAGTCCCTTCTCATCGGCACTTGTATTATTACCATAAGATAGACAATGAGCTATTATTGGAGTCCCTCTACTTGATAGAGGAAAAGTGAGAAGAGGCGAATTTGAGGGTAGGTTCTCACCAACAAAGAGTAGTGTGGTAGTTCAACACTAAAGTCCAAAACCATAAGTTCGAGATTGGAGACCTAATTTAAAAAGAGTGTATCCATACATAGAGGCACTTGGTCCAAATTGGAAGCACCCTATGTGATAAAGCATAACTGAAGATGGCTTTTTCAAGTTATAAACTGTAGATGAGGAACAAATTTCATGGGCGTGGAATAGCGAGCATTTGCGCTGCTAATTCTCTTGATTAACTTTCTTAGGCATTTTTTTTGGACGTTCACGGAATTAGATTCTATGTAATAAGATAACATTCTCCATAGAGGTTTTAATAAATTATGCTTTTGGGATCGTTTGAACTTTATTCATTAAATTAAGCTTCACGTTACATGACCATTAACACAAATATCATGTGTCTCAGAGTAGACAAGATGTCTAATGCTAAATAAAGACAACACCAATGGATTCCTTCGAATTAAAGTCGATTTCTTAAAGTGTAATCTAGTTAGGGGTAGATTGGGTGATTTTCCCCTGCATATTCTATCCTTACTCGACGCTTGAAGATAGGCAACATTAAGGATAAATGCCCGGAGATAAGCATCAATGGACACAGATGCTAAGAGATAAGTATCTGTATATAAACAAAATCCAAAAATAAATATTTAATAGGAATTATGATGATGCTTATATGAACACAAGTGGAAAGCCATATAAAGTAAGGTTAATAGGTCATCGCAAATTAATTTGTGGTTGAATAGGATAAATTTATAGGAAGTAAATAAAACCAAGTGAAAAACAATAATGTGTAATAGCATAAATTTATTTATTCACACATAGCTACATTTAATAAATGCATTTATTACATAGAATCATTCATACAGGTTGGTATAGTATAGCACAAATATTAAACACTACTGACATATGTATGAATATGTGCAAGAACAATAAAGTAAGTACATGAAAGCAAGTACATAATACGAAGAGATACAATTGAAGAAAATTTTGCTGTTATTATTTAATTCATTTTTATACAAAATTAGGAGCTACACCTGTAATAATCAGTAGGGAAAAAATATGCAAAAAGTGCAAGAAGCAACGCACATTAGTTCTTAGTCGGACGCTTAGATGTGAGCTTCTTTTCTTCTTCCTTGGTTTTACTCCTTCGAGGGAGTCTCATCATCTGGAGGGGTGTCTCTAAAGTAGATATTAAATTCTTGCATCTTTTCCTTTTCCTCTTCCCTCAAGTGACTCTAGGTCTTAAAGGATAGACAGTGGATTAGTGGATTTTTGGGAGAGGATCTCATCCAGTTTCTTCTTCTTAACCTCGATTAGTTTTGTCTCTCGGGCGATGAAAGGCTTTAAAGAGGCGAGATCTTTCCCTAGAGCATGTGAAGTGGTATTCCTTCTCCTCCAAGTATATAATAGGATCGTCCCCCTCCATGAGAGCTCCAAGAGAGCTTCAATCTTTTTGGCATCGGGTTAGGGTACAAATCCTATTATTCAAAGCTTCAATGTGTATTATTCAAAGCTTTAATGGGAGACTATTGTTATTTTTGGATAAAGGGAAACTGTATTGGAATACAATCAGAAGAATGTGGGTTAAAACCCATGAGAGCATCTTTGGTTAGGGAAGGAGATTAGTCTTCCCCTCCTCAATAATAAGCGATAATTGGACTCTAGGAGGAGTAAGAAGTGAAAGGATGTATGGCTCAGTGCTAGCCATGGAAGAGGCCTCTGAAGGCCAAGGAGAGAGAACATGAACATCAACAACTATGAAACTATACATTGGAGCAATGGATAACATGAGAGTAGAATCTGCATGAATTGTTTCAATAAAATCATCTGCTGACTCCCTTGTCTGGAGGCATAGTGGTCCCTTCCATGGCTCATTTTTCCTCTTTTTTCGCTTTAAGCTTACAGCCACTTTCTTAAACTCTAGGTCTTTGGGATCGAAGAATTCAATGATGATGTCGGACTCTACGAATAGATAGCCATTCCTCTTAGCATAATCATGCTCATCCTGCATAAGCTTGCCTTGAATGTCAAGGAGGATGCAAGGGTAGTAAACTTCGAGCCACTGAGATTTTTAGTTCTGAAGACCGTGTTGTCAAATTCATCGACGACTATCCCTTTGTCCAGTTAACCAAAATTAAAGAGTCGTGTCCGTTCACTAAAGAGTCGTGTCCGTTCACTGAAAAGTCGTGTCTATTGAAATAAAGAGTCGTGTCTATTAAGTAAAAGTCATGTCTATTGAAGTGAAGGGATGTCTATTTAAAAAGGTTATGTCCGTTTGTAAGGGTTATAAACCACTATATATATGTGGTCATTTTGTTGTGAAAGTTGTAGGCAAGAAAAAAAAAGCAAGTTATAAAAATTGTCTATCTTCCTCTAAATATATAATTCTTCTCTTTTTTCTATTTTTAACAAATTGGTATCGGAGCTTGGTTGAAAAATGTCAAACAACCTTGTCTCCCTTGTTCCTCGATTCAACGGTGAAAAGTTTGATTATTGGAGCAATCTAATGAGGCTCTGTCTTGAATCTCAAGACTTGTGGACAGTTGTTGAAGAAGGTGTTGGAGCGTCGGAAGATGAGACGCAACTCACAGTTGCCCAAAGAGATCTTCTGAAAACCAAAAAATAGAAAGATCGGAAGGCTCTCTTTCAAATCTATCAATCACTTGAAATTCAAGTTTATGAGAGAATTTCAAAAGTTGCAAATGCTTAGAAGGCTTGGAGAATATTGAATACAACGTATTCTGGCCAGGATCAAGTAAAAAAGGTTCGTCTACAGTCGCTACGAGCTGAATTCGAAAAGCTCGAAATGAAGGATAGTGAGAAAATCTCAGAGTATTTTACTCGTCTCACTTCCATCATAAATCAAATGGCTTCAAACGAAGAAGTCGTGGAGACCCAAAGAGCCGTCGAAAAAATTCTACGGAGCCTACCAATCAAGTTCGATCATATTGTGGTTGCAATTGAGGAATCAAATGATATTGCTTCACTTTCTCTTGAAGGCTTGCAAGGAAGGCTGGAAGCTCATGAGGCTAGAATCTTGATGAGAAGTAAACAAACAAATTCTTCTCAAGATCAAGCCTTAAAATCTCAATTCACATCCACAAAAGGTCAAGTCCCATCCCATGGCAAAAGTAACAGCAGGAATAGTGGAAAACGTGAAGAATTGAAGGAGGAGAAACCATCATTCCAAAATAACAAAGCGCGAGGCAAATACAAAGGCAAAAAACCATATTTTGAATGCAATTTCTGTCACAAGCCGGGTCATAAAGCAAATGGTTGTTGGGAGAAACATCCTGAAAAGAAGCCAGTTGCTGGTTTTATGCATAATGAAGAAGAAAAATCCGAATCTTTGTTGATCGCTTCGGATGGAAATGTTGAAAACGTATGGTACTTGGATAGTGGTGCAAGTAGGCATATGACTGGAAATAAAAATCTATTTTCGAGTCTTGTGGAAACTGATGATGGTCAGGTTACTATTGGAGATGCAAAATCATACAAAATTCAAGGTGTTGGTGAAATTTCTTTCAAAACCAAGGCTGGAAAAGTTGAAAAAATGTCGGAGGTTCTTTATGTACCAAGCATACGCAGCAATCTTCTTAGCGTCGGTCACTTGCTGAAGAAAGGATTTGATTTTCGATTCTTTGGAGATCAATGCAGTATGAAGAAGAACGACCAACAAGTGGCAAATATTGTGATGGGATCCAACAAATTATTTCCGATCAAACTTGACATCGTAAGCAGTACGTGCATGATTGATGCTTCTAATGATGAAGTTTCCAAGTTATGGCATGAGAGGTTTGGGCATTTAAACTTTTGGAGTTTGAAGGAGATGTCTACCAAAGAAATTGTCCAAGGGCTGCCTAAACTTGAAGTGATAAACGAAGTATGCGAGGAATGCCAAGTGGGAAAACAACATCGTGAATCGTTCCCATCCAAATCGAAGTGGATTTCTCAATCACCTCTGGAGCTTGTTCACACCGACCTCTGTGGACCAATGCAAGTGCCATCGCTTGGAGGCAGCAGATAATTCTTGTTATTTGTTGATGATTACACAAGAACATTTTGGGTTTACTGTGTCAAAGAAAAATCAGAGGCCTTCTCTTGCTTCAAAGAGTTCAAAATTCAAGTTGAAAAGCATTCAGGTCATCAAATAAAAAATCTAAGGAGTGACCGTGGAGGAGAATACATGTCCTCTCAGTTTGAAGAATTCTGCCAAAATCATGGAATCCGCCATGAGTTAACTGCTAGGCACTCACCTCAACAAAACGGAGTTGCAGAGCGCAAAAATCGAACAATAATGAATATGGTCAGATGCATGTTGAAGAAGAAGAACTTGCCTGCGAGTTTTTGGGCTGAAGCGGTCTCTTGTGCCGTTTACTTAATCAACCGATCACCAACGAAGAACTTAAAGGATTCCACTCCAAATGAAGTCTGGTATGGCAAGAAACCAAATGTTGCTCATTTAAAAACTTTTGGTTGTCTTGCATACTCTCATATTCCTAATGCTTTAAGATCAAAGTTCGACGACAAATCTGAAAAAGGCATTTTCATCGGTTATAGCCAAAGGACTAAAGCTTACAAGCTTTACAATCCGAAGACGAAGAAGATGATTATCAGCAGAGATGTTCGCTTTGATGAAAGTGGCTGTTATAATTTTTCAGATTTTACAGATTTACCTGGATGGCAAACTCTAAATCTTGAAGTGGAAACTTCTTTGGAACAAGGTGTTGATGTTGATGTTGGTATTGAAGAACAACAATCTAAAAATAATGGGGCTGAGCAGGAGCAAAATTCACCACCAATGGTAGAAATAAAGACGCGATCCTTGAGAGAAATCTATGGTGCAACCGAAGAAGTTGACACTACGGATCATGTATATTTTTCATTTTTTGCGGGAGAAGATCCAATCACTTATGAAGAAGCATCAAAGGAAGAAAAATGGGTGAATGCAATGAAGGATGAAATCAAGTCTATTGAGAAAAATGGTACGTGGGAGCTTACCACTTTGCATTCACACAAATCAGCCATTGGTGTGAAATGGGTGTTCAAAACCAAAACAAATCTTGATGGCTCCATCAACAAGTACAAAGCACGTTTGGTTGCGAAGGGGTATAAGCAAAAGGAATGGGAAGATTTCAATGAGGTATTCGCTCCTGTCTCTCGACTTGATACAATTCGATTGTTGATTTCTCTTGCTGCCCAAAATGGCTGGAAGCTGCTGCAAATGGATGTGAAATCAGCTTTCTTGAATGGTTTTCTTCAAGATGAAATTTATATTCAAGAACCTCCTGGTTTTGTGAAGAGGGGCGAAGAGGAAAAGGTGTATAAGCTACGGAAAGCTTTATACGGAATGAAGCAATCCCCTGTGCATGGTATGATCGTATCAATAATTTTCTCTTGAAGAATGGCTTTGAAAGGTGTCCTTTTGAACACACTCTTTACATGAAGAAGCATTCAAAAGGAGGTTTTATGATCGTGAGTTTATACGTGGATGATCTGATTTTTAATGGCGATAATATGGAGATATTATTTGAATTCAAAAATTCAATGATGAAGGAGTTCGAGATGACGGATTTGGGAGAATTACATCATTTTCTAGGGATAGGTGTTCAGCAATCAAAATGTGGGATTTTTATCTCGCAAGAAAAATATGCTGCTCAAGTGTTGGAGAAGTTCAATATGATGAAAGCAAATCCAGTTTCAACTCCTTGTGTTGCAGGTTTGAAATTGTGCAAAAATGATGAAGGAAAGTTTGTGGATCCAACTATTTTTCGAAGCCTAATTGGAAATTTGATGTATCTCACTGCTACATGACCTGACATCATGTATGCAGTAAGCTTGATTAGCAGATTCATGGAGAAGCCTTTCTCAAACCATTGGGAAGCTGCAAAAAGAATTTTACAATACATCAAAGGAACTATTGACTATGGCATCTTCTATGAAGCTCGTGTACCTGTGAAGCTTGTTGGATATACGGACAGTGATCTAGGTGGAAGCATCGATGATTCAAGGAGTACTTCGGGTTATGCATTTAGCCTTGGAAGTGGAATTATTTTTTGGTGTTCGAAAAAACAACCAGTTGTTGCACTTTCTACCACCGAAGCGGAGTACATCGCAGCATCTCTAGCAGAATGTCAAACTTTGTGGCTAAGAGGAATTCTTGAAATTCTAAGCTTCAAGCAAAAAGATCCTACGATCATTTATTGCGACAATAGTTCTACTATCTCTGTCTCAAAGGATCCTATTTTGCATGGAAGAACAAAGCATATTCGTCTACGTTTCCATTTCCTATGAGAACTCGTTCGTGAAGAAGAAGTGAGTCTTGAGTATTGTCGAAGTGAAGAACAAATTGTTGATATCTTTACATAGCCGCTTGGAGGGACTGCTTTCTCAAGAATTGTTGCTGCATTGGGTGTTCGAAGGAATTTTGATTTAGGGGAGGCATTGTTGGTGTAAACCAAAATTAAAGAGTTGTGTCCGTTCACTAAAGAGCCGTGTCCGTTCACTGAAAAGTCGTGTCTATTGAAATAAAGAGTCGTGTCTATTGAAGTGAAGGGATGTCTATTCAAAAAGGTTATGTCCGTTTGTAAGGGTTGTAAACCACTATATATATGTGGTCATTTTGTTGTGAAAGTTGTAGGCAAGAAAGAAAAGCAAGTTATAAAAATTGTCTATCTTCCTCTAAATATATAATTCTTCTTTTTTTTTACTATTTTTAACATCTAGGTCTTCGGGATCGAAGAATTTAATGATGATGTCGGACTCTACGAATAGATAGCCATTCCTCTTAGCATAATCATGCTCATCCTGCATAAGCTTGCCTTGAATGTCAAGGAGGATGCAAGGGTAGTAAACTTCGAGCCATTGAGGTTTTTAGTTCTGAAGAGCGTGTTGTCAAATTCATCGACGACTGTCCCTTTGTCCAGTTAAGCTTGAACCAACTATACTTGAGCGTTTACGAGTGTTAAGTTGAACCCTCGATATAGGTCTTAAGCCCGACAACCTTATTAACTTATTCTTTCAGTAACTCAAGCTCTTTGATAGTAGACCCAACCTAGGCCAACTTGTTCTGCACCGTGGATAGCTTGCCAAAGATTTCTTAACATTGACTTTGACTTGTTCTATCTCCTTGACAAGATTGTCGTTGCAAGCATATGCTACCTTAAATTTTCCTCCCATTAAGTATGTTCTGACCTTGAATTCCAAAATACCAGTACTACGGGTTTCTTTTTCTTTGGCCCAGCTTTCTATGACCTCCTTATGCTTCTTTTTCAAATCCTTTATTTCTGCATTGAGAGCAGCGATTTATTATTGACTCGATCTTATTTGGCCCTCCTTTTCATTAAGCAGGGTAGTATTGATTTGGCCGAGGTCTTTTCCCACTCTTCGATATGTTTCATAGCAATCCATTAGCAAATTAATCACCATATAGGCATTCTTCGCCATTTCTTCAGGAACCTCATCAGGTTGTACGAGAACTTTAAACTAGACAGCTCTAGGTCAGGGTAACTAAGTGAACCAGAAGAAGCAGTGGACACTGAAGAGGCACTGGATGGAGCATAAGTTGCAGTAATGGCCCCTTTACCTTAAAGCCTTAGGTACTGTTTAGAAGAGGTGGTCATTAGAGGGCCTTGGAAGTTGATATTTAATGCATAGAAGCAGGTGGACTAGAGGATGTTTTTACCCTTCTGATTATGATAGAGATAGAGCCAGAACCCATAGAGAGACTATATGTAGGATGTTCAGGGCACGGATGAGAGAGATTGGATGGAGAGTGACTCCTTCTCGATTGGGAGTCACAATGGTAAGGAGATAAAGAGGGATGCTTGGAATGGTAAGAACTTGGACCATGAGGAAAATGCGGACGTTGACAGTTTGTATTAGAATATGACTATGTATATTGTTTCACTGTATCATCTTGCCAAAGTCTTTCCCTTCCTTTCGATATTCACGCCTAACATCTCTTGCATGATCTTCATCGTGATAGCTAGGGAGACACCAAGGTAGAGAAATGGATTCGAGATAGCCCCCAGGTTCCTATGTAGATCACTGGAAAATCTCTGTTGACTCATCTCGCTTGTAAATAAAATAAAAGTAACAAAGTTAAAGCAAATAAGGGAATTAGGTATGAGTGCATCATGTGTGAATGTTGGTATGTATGCAACCATAGATGACATGTGGTAGTGCTATTCTATTTAATCTACAGACCAGGCATGTCATGCTGGGTGGATGGAGTAGGCTCACCCCCTACAAGAGCAAGCTTCATAAGACCCCTCGAACCATGGAGCCATATACCATGTAAAAATTCCAACATCATGCACACATCTGCCCAAGCGCGTGCTTAATTGAGTGTAAGACATGCAAAGTCATTGAACGAAACATCCATGTGTTAATACTCCGATTAAACATCATCCCGATTGAGTGTAAAGCATGCAAGACCATTGACCAAAGCTTCCACGTGTAGACATCCTGACCGAGCATCAACCTGAATCCTGATTGAGCATGCACACACATACACACACATATATATACATACACATGCATGTATGTGTGTATGCATGCATATATATACATATATGTATGTATGTGTGTGTGTTGCAATACTCATTAGGCACAAGGACAAATTTTCATAAAATTTGTGGCTGAAGGACAACAAGTTTTATTTTTAGGCTGAAGGACAAACTTTGAAAGATAATTAGGCTGAAGGACAATGCTAATACAACTAGCATTTTGTACAATGTAAAACTGGATATAATGCTAGTTATAATTAGCATTTTGTACAATGTTTGCACTGTACAAAATGCTAACTATATTTAGCATTTTCCTTCAGCCTAATTTTCTTTCAAAGTTTGTCCTTCAGCCTAAAAATGAAACTTTGTGTCCTTCAACCTAAATTTTTTTCAAAGTTTGTCCTTGTGCCTAATTCCCTCTTTTTATCTCTATATAATTAGGATTATGATAGACATTAGATATAATCAACATAAGCACATAAAGATAACAAATTGTAAAAAAGAAACACATAATAATTTTATATGGTTCAACCAATATATTTCTACTTCCGCTAGTTTATTGCTATTTCTATTAAAGGTCGGGGGTATAAAATCATTTCGGTAGAGATAAGATGCTTTTATACAGTTTCTTAAGAGCACAATTATGATCCTCGTTGAAGTGCAAGTACATGGGTATATATATAGACAAGCATATAACTTGAATAGGTAGACATGGTTTATCTTAGATCCACAAATGTAGGCACAAGAATCGGTCAACGTTAGAGTAGTTCAAATATCTGGATATCTGCTTGTAAACATTTTATTAGTAGAATCTGCTCGGTAGTGGTTAGATTTATAGTACTTGGAAAAATAATGGTTCAAAAAGGAGAGAAATCAAAAATCAACCAAGTGTTGACCATCGATTTGTTTTCATGATTCGGTAACACTATGTTCGGTTTGAACAATGAAAACAATACAATAATACTTTGTTGAATTTTTATCTTCTCGCATCTAATTTTGCAACCTAAAAAACAAAAGCAAAAATGCATTTCGATTAAGTTGAATAGAAACTTATAAAAGTAGGTAATTTTTTGTCTATTCATATAGATCTTTTGACTTTTGCTTTTAAAAATTAAAAATGTAACTTGTTTTAGGCTATGTAAGGTGTCCTTAAGTTTTATTTTTCTCAACTCCTTTATAAAGGGGTATTTATAACGAAAGTTAATTCAATTTTAAAAAAATGAAATTCTATATGTACTAAGTCTGTAGACATAAAGGGTATTGTTAATGACACTCCACTTTTGAATATGAGAGGGTCATTTTTTCAAAAAATTATTTTTTACTACGATGAGGTACTAGTGAAATAAGCCCTCTCCTAAAATTTCAATCAAATTGACCAAATCGCCCTTTTTATTATTTAACCTAATCATCCCTTAAATCTTCACTAACCCTCAATTTAAAATCTTTAATCAAAATGGAGAATTAAGACTCACTTGCAAACGATAAGGAGAAGACAAGGTTGATTCATACTCAAGAAAACTTCCATAGTGCTGAACGGAGAAATCGGTCAAGTAAGTTATCTACATGAACAAAATTCTTAGGGTTTACTGTATTGTTTAGAAGCAAGTAGAAAAAAATCAACGTCTTTCTACAAACCCTAATAATGAATCGTCGAACCAAATTTCGAAGGTTGACTATTAAACAAACCTTTAATTTTCGAAGGGCAGTCATCGGAAAAAATCAACAATTACCAATGCAGTACCATCAAACAACGATATATATTTCGAAGATGGATTGTCGAACAACTTGTTTTACTATAGCAAAACGCTCTGAATTGTATGTTTTTTTTTGTTTGCTCTACTAAACTTGGTATATTGCTTTGTCAAAATTACAACTTAAAAATCCTTTTACTTTTAGGTATCCGATGATAATTATAGACTTTCACATTGGTTCATTCTTCTAAGTGTCATTGACTCTTTTTGGAAATAATTATCTTGCACTCCTGCATTGGATCGTTTAACTCTTGGCTTCCTCAACTTACTAACAATCCACGCCCTAAAAAGTAGGTATAAATTGTTTGGAACTGAGCCACTCGAAAGCGGGTTAAATGGGTGAATTTCAACAAAAAAATTCATTTTGATTTTAGTCAAACAGATGAAGCCTAAATAAACTTTAGGTCTAATCTAAAAAGTTTGAATAAAATCTTCATTTTATTACAATTGTTTAAAATTATTTTATGTTAATTTTAAATTATTTTTATGTTAAAATGAGCGCCTCAAACGCACCGACATGTAAAAGTATAAGTGCAACATATAAGAAGTACACATAGTTAATGTGAATGTTATTTAGGTGTTGTGATTTACATCGCAATGGATATTCCCTTTATATATGCCTTTATCGTCCCAAACAATAAATAAAATTATTAATAAGATTAATTTAAGAATGATTGTGTGTGTACATATATAGTTGTTTGGATTAGAATAGACTTTAATTATATGACATGTAATAAATTAAAGTATACAATTTGAAGTTAATTTTAATTAACAGATAGTTCAAACCATTACAATAATATTTCACATAAAAACCCTTCTGAAAACCTTGAGTTAAAAACACACACACACACACATAAATAAATATATATAAAAATATAAATACACACACACACATACGTTTGTATGTATGTATATTGCATATACACACACACACATAAACTAAATCAATGTTTGAAATAAAACAAAATTAAAACTATATTCAAATAGCTTGTGAATTAGAATACATACCTTTTAAACAAAGATTTTAATCTAGCCTAGATCCAATTGTTAAAATAAGAAACAAATCAAAAGTTTAAAGGTTTTTTTGGCAACAACCAAAATTTGTTTTAAAATAATTTAGAAATAAGACATTTGAATCTAAACCTTATGTCATGAACCTTGATCAATAAACAAAATTGTTTTGAAGTTTCATCATACAATAATTTATATAGAAACATACAAATCTCAATCTTATATTATGAAATCTAACTTACTAATAAGATTCTTTCAAATTTTTGTTCAAATGATAATTTATACAAAAATTGTTAGATGACATAGGTATTGTAACGACCCACTATTTTGGACCATTCAAATCGATAATAATCCACACATGTCAGACTTGAATAATTCAAAATAATAGATTGTTAATTTAAATTTGGCAAAACTCAGCATATACAGTAAATAAAATAATCACAGATCACAGACACAGAGTAATATAACAATAATGCAACGGAAACAAAAGAATAGTAGTTCATGAAGATACTATATATATAACAGAGTTAAACAAGATACAACAGAAGTCTCGAATACAATAGATATCTGATGCAGCGCAGAATGTTAAAGGCATAGGTCGCTCATGACCTAAGGAGTTTGTAGGTCGCTCACGACCTAAGGAGTTAGAGGAGGAAGCGAGTGATGCTGGGAAGAGTGGTCTAACGACCTATGATAAGTCGATAAGCAAGCTAAAGAGTGGTACAGCCCAAATTGGTGAAGTGTTAGGTCGCATACGACCTAACAAGGCCTTTAGGTTGCTCCAACGACCTAACGAGATACTGGAACGACCTAACATGTTGTTAACTCGTGTACGACTTAGCGAGTGGGAAAATAGAGCGCTGGAACGAGCTAAGAGGGTGCTACGACCTAACAAGTCACGACCTATGATAGGTCGCAGGAAGACGTTACGACCTAAGTTAGGTCGCAAGGAGTTAGGTCGCGGAGTTTTGATTCGACCTATACTAGTTCGCAAGAAAAGGTCACGACCTATGATAGGTCGCTGGGTAATCTGGGAAGATAAGTCGCGACGTCTTAAGTCGCAAGGCTTAGGTCGCGAAGTTTCTGAAGCCATCTATTTTAGGTCGCAAAGCTACGGATGCCGTCCATTCTTTAAGTCGCTGAAGTATGAAGACCGTTAATCTCTTTAAGACGCTGTTCTGGGATGCGCATGTTTTAAGTCGCTAAAGTTTTTACTGTTGATTCTATTGCCGCGTCAATCTGAACCATTGATGATGAGCCGTTTGTATCTTTTTTAGGTCGTACCTGTTTGTAAGTCGTCATCTATAGGTCGTTTCTGACCTAAGTACTTGTATTTTCTTTGAAGTTTTTGAGTGTGTTGAGTTGTAACTGTTTGGGTTTAAGTCGTGTACGATTTATGTTAGGTCATGACTGTTACCTCGGAACCGACTTAGGAGATGTAATTTTTGTTGTTTTTTCATATGAGTTGTAAAACGCCTATAAATAGGCCGAGTCTCTCATTTGTAAAAGGTTGTTGAATATTGAATAAAATTCTCTTTTGTTAGCTTTGTGCTTTCAATCTCAATTGGTAGTCGAGTGTATCTCCTATCTCCACTTACGTCATTCGAGTGCGCTCGAATCATCGTTTGTTGAAGCCGATTCACGGTATCTTCTGCGCAAGATCAACGTCGAAGAATCGTAAATCTCTTTCCCGGTATCTTCGGATCAACGAGTCAGAGATAGCTAAGAATTCGGTATCTTCGGATCAACGAATTCGGGCATTTCAGTATCCATCCATCCATCGATTGCTACTTTCACCGATTGAAGATCGTTTTGATTAATCCGCTGCGTCAGTTTTGGTATCAGAGCTTGTTCTAGCCAATCATAGCTAGATCGAGACTTGGAGCCTATTCATTTAGAAGTTGAAGTGATTTGCCGAGCTTGAAGTGAAGATTTGAGTTTGTGTTTATCACGGCCGAGAGTAAGAAGAGTTTGTTCGAAGATTGATTGATCGAATTTGTATTGGAAGCCGAAACTTTGTCCCTCGTATTCATCGCGATTTGCTACAAAGTGGAAGTTTCCGATCCATTCCATTTCGGATCAAAGTCCGAATTGTGTTTGAATTTTGAAGTGTTGAAGAGTTGGTGAAGTATTCAAGTATGCCGCCAAGAAGAGCTAATCGCCACCAAAACGTAGAAGCTTTGTATCGAAGAGAAGAAGATGATGAGATGGAGCAAAGAATCAATGAAAACTTTAGTGAAAAGCTTAACGAAGGAATTGGACGATTAGAGAAGATGATGTTAGAAATGAATCAAAATCGGAGAAGGGTTTCACCTGAATCTAACCATGGGGGTAGTAGACTCGCCACATTCCAATCGAGACAGAAGTGTTGAAAATGATCAAAGGCGTGGGAGGAACATGAATGATCGTGAACGCAGGAATGTAGATGGAAGGGATGATGGTGGAAGACGTAATGGTAGTAGAGATGTGGGTGGACGAGATAGACAACGATATACATCTGATTTTGAAGAGGAGTATGATGGTGGTAGTGTTCGAGGACAAGGATGAGGACAAGGAAGAAATTACTCTGAGTATGATCACAAGTGGGAGACGGGGATAAAGACTGAAATTCCTGAATTCAAAGGTGGTATACAAGCGGAGGAATTTCTAGATTGGGTGGCTAATGTTGAAGAGATTTTTAACTTTAAGGAAGTTCCAGAACATCGTAGAGTGAAGTTGGTTGCTACAAGGTTAAGGGGTAGAGCTTTGGCGTGGTGGCAGCAAACCAAACTTACACGTGAACGGATGGGAAAGTCAAAGATTGAATCTTGGGAGAAGATGAAGAAATTGATGAAAGCAACGTTCTTACCTTACAATTATCAGTCTTTGATGTATCAACGTTTGCAGAACTTGAGACAAGGGACGAAAACTGTGAGTGACTATGCTGATGAATTCTATCAACTTATTGCAAGGAATGATATTATGGAAACGGAAGAGCAACTGACATCTAGATTCATTGGGGGATTGAGAATGCAGATTCAGGATATGGTTAACATGTTCGATCCTAGATCTGTAGCTGAGGCACATCAGAAAGCGTTGGCTTGGGAGAAGCAGGGACGACGAGGAGGTGTGATTACTAGTTCCAACAATCAAATGAAGGGTGTTAGTGGAAGTTCTAATGTGTCTAAACCTATCAGTAAACCGGTGGTGAAGGAGGTTGAGAAGGCAAGGGTTAACAATAGTTTCAAATGTTACAATTGTCAGGAATTGGGTCATAAAAGCAGTGAGTGTCCAAAGCCGAAGAAACGAACCATGATTGTAGAAGTTGAAGATGAGGATGTTGATGGGGATTGTTCTAGTCCAGTTGAGGAAGATGAACAGGATATTGCGTCAGGAGATGAAGGTTGTAATCTAATGCTGAGGAGATCGTGTTTAACACCGAAGCAGGAAGAAGCTAGTTGGTTGAGAAGTAATATTTTTCAGTCAACATGTACTATTCTGGGGAAGGTGTGTAAGTTTGTGATTGACGCAGGAAGTTGTGATAATATTATCTCTACAGAAGCGGTGAAGAAGTTGGAGTTGAAAACCGAGAAACATCCTAAACCGTACAAGTTAGCTTGGTTGAGGAAGGGTGGTGAAGTGAAAGTTGGACGTAGAGCTTGTGTGAAGTTTTCAATTGGGAAGAAATACAAAGATGAAATCTGGTGTGATGTCGTAGATATGGACGTTTGTCATTTGTTGCTGGGGAGACCGTGGCAGTATGATCGAGCTGTGCAGCATGACGGACGGACCAACAGTTACAGTTTCATGTTCGAAGGTACAAAGGTTACTCTGGTTCCGAAGAAACGCCAACAGGAAGAAAACAAACTGGAGGAGATTGAAGAACTGAAAACGTTGTTATCTTTGAAGGAGTTTGTTAAGGAGGTCGAGGAGGAACCGGAAGTGTTCTTGTTGATTGGGCATGAGAGCAGTGAAGAGGTTGAAATTCCAGAAGAAGCGAAGTCAGTATTGAAAGAATTTGAGGATGTATTTCCAGACGAGTTGCCTAAAGAGTTACCGCCGCTGAGAGACATTCAACATCAAATTGATCTTGTTCCAAGAGCAGTATTGCCACATAGACCGCATTACTGAATGAGTCCGAAGGAGCATGAAGAATTAAGGAGGCAGGTGGAAGAATTGCTTGAGCAGGGACGTGTACAGGAAAGTTTGAGTCCATGTGCTGTGCCAGCTTTGTTGGTACCGAAGAAAGATGGGACGTGGAGGATGTGCACGGACAGTCGAGCATTGAATAAAATCACTGTACGTTACAGATTTCCAATGCCAAGGTTGGATGACTTGCTGGATCAGTTGAGTGGGGCTACTATCTTTTCGAAAATTGATTTGAAAAGCGGATATCATCAAATTCGGATTAGACCTGGAGACGAATGGAAGACAGCCTTCAAGACGAGAGAGGGGTTGTATGAATGGCTGGTGATGCCGTTCGGTCTTTCGAATTCACCAAGTACGTTCATGCGAGTGATGAATCAGATTTTTCGACCGTTCATTGGGAAATTTGTGGTGGTGTATTTTTATGATATTCTGATTTACAGTGGGAGTCCAGAGGAACATTTAAATCATCTTAGAGAAGTGCTGATGGTATTGCGACAAGAACAATTTTATGCTGCAACGAAGAAATGCGTGTTCATGACGCATAGTGTGTTATTTTTGGGGTACGTTGTTTCAGAGAAGGGTATACAGGTGGACCAAAGTAAAATCGAAGCTATCAGAGATTGGCCGCAGCCCAAGACGATAACGGAAGTGCGTAGTTTTCACGGGTTGGCTTCATTCTATCGAAGGTTCATTCCACACTTTAGTAGTGTAATGGCACCTGTGACTGATTGTATGAAGGGTAAACAATTCGCATGGTCAGAGGAAGCAGGGAATGCTTTTGGGAAGATCAAGGAGTTGCTGACATCTGCACCAATTCTAGTATTACCTGATTTTCAGCTAGTGTTTGAACTACACACTGATGCATCCAAGGTTGGAATTGGAGGAGTGTTGAGTCAGAAGGGACGTCCAATTTCATATTTCAGTGAGAAGTTGTCAGGAGCGAAGATGAGGTACAGTACGTATGATGTGGAATTCTATGCTGTTGTACAATCTATTAAACACTGGAGACATTATCTATTTCAGAAAGAGTTTGTTCTGTATACTGATCATGAAGCATTGAAGCATTTGCAAGGGCAAGACAAGATTTCAGCGAGACATGCATCGTGGATTGCATATCTGCAACAATTTACATTTGTTGTGAAACACAAGTCGGGAGTGACGAATCGTGTTGCGGATGCGTTGAGTAGAAGAAATCACTTGATAACTACAATGAAGGTGGAAGTAACGGGGTTTGAAATATTGCCAGAATTATTTACCGATGATCCTTACTTTGCAAAGTTTGTTGATAAAGTCAAGGATGGAGAGACGGATGAGTTCGTGATGGTAGATGGTTTTCTTTTTAAAGGAAGTCGATTGTGCATACCGGAGGGTAGTCTGAGAATGAAGATTATCAAGGAGTTACACGAAGAGGGACATGTTGGGAGAGACCGTATCTTACAGTTGATTTCACAGTCCTACTTTTGGCCATCAATGAGGAAAGAGGTGGAAAGGTTTGTGGGGCGTTGTCATATTTGTCAGGTTTCGAAAGGAACTACGACTAATGCTGGTTTATACATGCCATTACCTGTACCAATTAAACCATGGATTGATGTGAGTATGGACTTTGTGTTGGGGTTGCCGAGAACACAACGTGGTAATGATTCCATTTATGTGGTGGTTGACCGATTTTCGAAAATGGCACATTTTATTGCTTGTAAGAAGACGGCGGATGCTGTTCATGTTGCTCAATTGTTTTTCAAGGAGATCTATCGACTTCATGGATTGCCAGAATCTATTGTGTCGGATAGAGATACTCGGTTTCTGAGTCACTTTTGGTTGAGTTTGTGGAAAATGGTGGGAACGAAGCTGAAGTTTAGTAGTGCTTATCACCCGCAAACGGATGGACAGACCGAGGTTGTGAACAGATCGTTGGGAAACTTGTTGAGGTGTCTTGTTCAAGATAATCTGAAGAGTTGGGATATGAAGTTATGCCAAGCAGAGTTTGCCCATAATCATGCTGTGAATCGAAGTACTGGGTTCAGTCCATTCCAGATTGTTTATTCGAGCTTACCGAAAGGGCCGTTGGATTTAACGGTGATACCACATTCAAAGGGGACAATTAAGAAAGCTGCTGATTTTGTTGAAGGGCTGACGGAATGTCATAAAATCGTTCAAGAACGATTAGAGAAAGCAAATGAGAAGTATAAACAATCCGCAGATTTGAAACGAAGGAGTGTTGAATTTCAGGAAGGTGATTTGGTTTATGCAGTATTAACGAAAGATCGTTTTCCAGTGGGCGCTTATAACAAGTTGAAAGCCAGGAAAATTGGTCCGGTGGAAGTTGTGAAGCGAATTAATGAAAATGCTTACAAATTGAAACTTCCAGATGATGTGTATACGTCTGACATATTCAATGTTAAACATCTCATACCATACCACGGAAATGAACTCATAGTAGAGGAGGATGGTGCAAATTCGAGGTCGAATTTTTCTCAACCTGGGGAGGATGATGCAGCGCAGAATGTTAAAGGCATAGGTCGCTCACGACCTAAGGAGTTTGTAGGTCGCTCACGACCTAAGGAGTTAGAGGAGGAAGCGAGTGATGCTGGGAAGAGTGGTCTAACGACCTATGATAAGTCGATAAGCAAGCTAAAGAGTGGTACAGCCCAAATTGGTGAAGTGTTAGGTCGCATACGACCTCCAACGACCTAACGAGATACTGGAACGACCTAACATGTTGTCAACTCGTGTACGACTTAGCGAGTGGGAAAATAGAGCGTTGGAACGAGCTAAGAGGGTGCTACGACCTAACAAGTCACGACCTATGATAGGTCGTAGGAAGACGTTACGACCTAAGTTAGGTCGCAAGGAGTTAGGTCGCGGAGTTTTGATTCGACCTATACTAGGTCGCAAGAAAAGGTCACGACTTATGATAGGTCGTTGGGTAATCTGGGAAGATAAGTCGCGGCGTCTTAAGTCGCAAGGCTTAGGTCGCGAAGTTTCTGAAGCCATCTATTTTAGGTCGCAAAGCTACGGATGTCGTCCATTCTTTAAGTCGCTGAAGTATGAAGACCGTTGATCTCTTTAAGACGCTGTTCTGGGATGCGCATGTTTTAAGTCGCTAAAGTTTTTACCGTTGATTCTATTGCCGCGTCAATCTGAACCATTGATGATGAGCCGTTTGTCTTTGAGTCGTTTGTATCTTTTTTAGGTCGTACCTGTTTGTAAGTCGTCATCTATAGGTCGTTTTCGACCTAAGTACTTGTATTTTCTTTGAAGTTTTTGAGTGTGTTGAGTTGTAACTGTTTGGGTTTAAGTCGTGTACGACTTATGTTAGGTCGTGACTGTTAGCTCGGAAGCGACTTAGGAGATGTAATTTTTGTTGTTTTTTCATATGAGTTGTAAAACGCCTATAAATAGGCCGAGTCTCTCATTTGTAAAAGGTTGTTGAATATTGAATAAAATTCTCTTTTGTTAGCTTTGTGCTTTCAATCTCAATTGGTAGTCGAGTGTATCTCCTATCTCCACTTACGTCATTCGAGTGCGCTCGAATCATCGTTTGTTGAAGCCGATTCACGGTATCTTGTGCGCAAGATCAACGTCGAAGAATCGTAGATCTCTTTCCCGGTATCTTCGGATCAACGAGTCAGAGATAACTAAGAATTCGGTATCTTCGGATCAACGAATTCGGGCATTTCAGTATCCATCCATCCATCGATTGCTACTTTCACCGATTGAAGATCGTTTTGATTAATCTGCTGCGTCAATATCCCAATACAATAGTCAAATACAAGATTTGAATACATCACTGGAATCAACTGAATATCTAAAAGCTGGATAGATAGCTGGATCTCCCAGCGAAGCTCCAACTCCAAAGGTGAGCCTCGAATACTGGTACACTCAGTCTGACCCGAGCGTAAAGCAAAACACAAAACACTCGAGTCAGGATTAACATTCTTATATCAATAAATCCAACTCAAGTGAAATAACGACTGAAATACAAGTAACTCAAAGGATGTTTGGGATAACCATCCTCTAAGGATCCGTTAAACTATCTACTATGTAGTAGTGTACGCTAAGTAGATAATGTCTAATCAATAAAGTACGATATCAAAATAGCGTTAAGTCATGGCTCATTCCACCCTTAACACATTTTTACCATGTCATAGTCTATACAGCACCGTAAGCTCCACCGTAAACTAGTGGTTATCAGAGGGTACCCCATAGGTATAACACAAAACAAATCGTAGTGGTCGCGAATAGGATAATCAGTATGACAAGGTACATAAGGCTATACCAACTAGGATACTAGTAGTTGCGTGATCCGGACTGATGTTGAGCACAGCAGCTACTATCTTAACACCGCGAAACAACACTCCCAAATCAAAGGGTGCACCCAAATCGAATCACATAAGTAATAGATAAGGTATCGAAGAAGTGTGTCCGCTAGAGATGGCGAACCTCAATGGCCCGACGCGGCTCCTGTTTTAGTCATGTCAGGGGTCATCCAAAATCGTTCTCTTTCTTCAGTCAACGCGTTCATCAAACCATCCACTTCGTTTTGGATCAACACTCCGCGTATATTAGTTATTAAGGTGGTTTCGGTATCGATAGAGAGTATGTCCATATTCGATCCCGGTCTCTTTAATAACTACGTATTATTACACTGATGGTCATTTAATAAACTTTCAAAATAGTTATATTTCAAAACTGACATATCATTTCCATTTCAAAACCATATCAATACGATATCACTTTCACTTCAAATAAATCCATTTCCAAAATCATAGTACTTTTCCAAAGTTATAACGCTTTCGAAATCATAGTCTTTAAAAATCAAAACACTTTGGAAATCACAGCTTTGAAATCATAGCATTTTGGAAATCATAACACTTTGAAATTATAGAATTTTGGAAATCATAACACTTTTCTTTTAAACAGTTTAGATATTAAAATTAGTATATATAATAAAATAATTTATATTAAAAATGATTTATATTAAAATAATTTATATTAAAATAATTTATAAAGTAAAATATCAATAGTTTAAATATAATTTAAACTTACTTTATAAAATAAAATAGTTTCCTCAAATTTCACAAATCGATTCAAATTAACTCGAATTCCAAAATTTTAATTTAATCAAATCTCAAATCATCAATTTCAATTCGATTCAGTTTCTAAATAACCATTTCAATCTATCGATTTCAAATACATATTTAAACCATAAAATAAGCCATTTCAATTTCAATATATTTCAAAGCTTTAAATATTCAACATTTCAATAACATCTAATACAACTTCAATTCACAAATTTTAAATAAACAAAATATCCCATTTAAATTCATATAAATTTGAAATATTCATTTAAGTCACTTTTAATCAAATTCAAGTTAAAAACATATCTTTAGAATTTCAAATTTAATAAATTTCAAATCAAACTTATTTAAGTATAATTCTTAAATAAATATAATTTCAAATCATTATAAACTCTATATTTGAAAATATAGATATTAAATAAATACTTAAACATATTATCTATCAACTTTATTAAATCAACTTTAATGAATCTTTAAAAATCAATATTTATCAAAACCATATATTTCTTTTCAAAACCATAGAAATCATTTTCAAAATATTTATATATAGACCAACGGTGTCTGTATATAATTTTCTACCCTATGGTCAAGTGGTACGGATATTTATCATTTCAATCCGCAATTTAAATATATACGGGTATATATCTTTT
This sequence comes from Allium fistulosum, assembly GCA_030737815.1. Classification (NCBI taxonomy): domain Eukaryota; kingdom Viridiplantae; phylum Streptophyta; class Magnoliopsida; order Asparagales; family Amaryllidaceae; genus Allium; species Allium fistulosum. The sequence continues at coordinate 204,709,754 of CM060903.1, forward strand.
CAACCCGCAATCCCAAATTCAAATAAATTGAAAATCGCTTTGGTTTATCATTTCAACCCATAACGATTTTCTCCTATTCTACAGATCGTTCGGGTATGTATCATTTCAACCCATAGTGATTCTATACTAATATGGAACTTGCAGAGTGATAACAGATATGATAATAATATAACAGGCATATATCATCAATATAAATAACAGATAATGGTGTCAGATGTCACAGGTGAACTGATACAGGTAATAGCATATATATAACAGTGTAAATAACTAACATCAGCATATTTCAATGGGCAGATAATGGTGTCATATGTCACAGGTGAACTGATACAGGTAATAGCATATATATAACAGTGTAAATAACTAACATCAGCATATTTCAATTGTCGTTTCAATTGAAATCAAATTTAATAAATAAAAGAACATTAATCGTGAGTGATTGCTCACCTTTCGAGGCTAGAGAGGATAGACAACAACTGGTTACGAACACAGATACGGACATTGGTATTCGAGTTAAGGATCCAAGCACGAATTCAATGATCAAAGCTGATAACAAGGAATAAACGAAATCAAATCAGAATTGGGTCGATGAAGATAAATGCGCATAAGGGAACTCATATATATATAACTATATATCTATATATAGATAAAATCATATTCTAATTTCAAATACATTTCAAATTTAAAACATATATATGTATTCCAAATCTATTGTTTCAAATTTAAACAAATATATTAAACTCAACACACACACACACACATATATATATACATAATATATTTAAAATCAATGCTTATATATTATATTCATTTCATCCTAACATATCAAGTATATACTTTTAAAATACTATATTTATACTGCCATATTTAAAATTTGTATTTATAAATCAATTTTAAACATACGTTAGAAATAAAATATATGTTATTATAAAAAACCAAACTCATGCATGCAGGTTAACAGTACATATATGCAACCATACTGTACAACCACAATTTAGATATACTATGCAACCTGATAATATAATACTAATATAGATCAATACTATTGTCTAATATATATATAAACTAATATATGTAAAACCGACATAAAATTTACATACTGCAAGTATATTTTAAGATGTATATAAACTAATATTTACAAACATAAAACAAACTATATGGCCGAAACTACCCTTCAAATATATATAAACACTTATATACAGGTCCTGAAACTCACATCTATATGCAGACATCGTACATATAAACTATAAAACTAAAAGTCGTGAAAATTTATAAACAATTATATTTTACAGTTCGCAGCAAATTCAATGATGTAAACATACAAATTTTAAAACCAATTTTTATTATAACATATATACCTATATACTTTAAATATAACCAGCAAATCCTTCTCTAACATTCCTTCCTAAAACCAAAGTAACTTTATAGAACTTATATATAAGTATAAAGTATAAAGCATAAACCACTTTATAACTCATACGATTTTAACATCAATTCCTTATAAAACCATTATATTATTATTTACCATATCATATATATAATACTGTACATATTATATTTGTAAATATGCATTAAAAGCTACAGACAGTTTGAGCATCTAAATGATATAAGTATATTTAAACATATAATACATATATCTCTATACGAAAACTCTACAACATATACATATATATATAAAAAGTACTGTACCTAATATATATATTGTAACAAATAAAAATATTGCCTTTATTTAATATTAATAGATCAATTGAGCAATGCATATACAAACAAGTCTAAGTAAAAGTGTTTACATATATATACCTTATATATATCAGAGGGGATCGGCCCAGACAGGAAGGCGGAGAACGAGTTGCGAGACTCGCTAGGGATGTAGTGCGCTGCCGAGTTAGATGCTCGGTAAGGCAGTACGAAGCAGGGTGGCGGGTTGTACTCAGTGGTCGAGTTGCACTACCGGCGAGTAGACAAGATGTGGCAATGAGGTGATGATTTCCGAGCTCGGCTGCTCGATCAGGGGAGAGCAGTTCGGCCAGAGGAGGATCACGAGGTGGTTGACGAAGTGGCACGAGTTTCGGTGGCAAGGGGTCGGTTTTCCACCGAGGCTGCCAGGCTATGGGTTTGCTGCTTTGGGAGGTGAAGAGGAAAACTTTGCGTGTGAGGCTGAGCGTAGGCTAAAGGAAGATGTTGGGAAAAATGGAAGGTGGAGTTGCAAGGTTGAGGATGAGAGCAGACTTCTCAAAGAAACAAGCAACAGGAAACGTACAATCAACATGTGAAGGGAAAGTGAGGAGAAAATAAAAGGTATAAATTTTATAATATATATTTCTTAGGCCGAAAGAAAATAAACGGTTGGAAAACTAAAGGGTCAAAAGCTGGAATAATAAATGTTGATGGCTATTGGGTTTACACAGAGGAAAGTTGAATGGTCACAAAATCAAAAGTCAAATTGCGGAACCAATATGGAAATCGTTCCGTAGATTTCACTATCTACTGGACTCCGAAACACACAAACAAATATGCTGTGGAGATCAGCTCGCCGAGACGATCAAAACGGTATACAAATATCAGTGGTATGATTGAATTATAAAAATTCGAATTTTGTACTAGTGGAAAATGCAGCAAAACGCAGAAAAATAAGATCGACGGAGCTAAAGAAGTCCGAATTTGGAAAAACGAAAAATGACGTCTTAGTTAGAAGATGAATTAGAATTTTCTATGTAAAAATAATCAGGTTTAGAAAACATTTTATTATCATCGTTTTTAACTGATATAAATTGGAATAAAATTACACTAGAAAATAAACTTCCAAATTATCTTATGAAAATTTACCAGTTGCTATGTCTAATTAGTCGTATTTCAAAATTTTATTGTTTAAAATTTCACACAATTCAGTTAAATACGTTATTCAAACAGTTAAAATTTTATGGGTCGTTACAAGTATACATAAATTCATGATAATACGATCTAGATTTAGGTTAAATAAACAAAATGAACAAACATACAAAATAGCGATGACTCAAAAAACTAATATTAATAAATAACAGAGAACATAACATGGAGATTTTCAAATATATCAATGTGATAAGAATATAGTTGATTCAAATGGAAGAAATAAGATATTCAAATCATAATCCATGTTCACATAGATGAATAGAAGGGAGAGGTAGAGAATCAAAGGCATGTAAACATAATAAATTAACATATAAGTAAAATAAAGGATTATCTTTAAGACCTAACCAAGAGAAACACCTTGAATGATAGAATAATTCCTAGATCTAGTAAATCAATCTCTAGATCTACAACAATCAAGAGATAACCATCTATTTTCATTGATTTTTTTGAATAAGTTTTGGAATTTTGAGTTGCTCCCACCATGAAAAGGTAGCTATGATATCTTTTGTAGTGAAGAGAAAAATGACTGGGCAAAATCTAATTAAAGGAAGAAATAAATGTGTAACTAAGATATGGTGATTCCACTCCTTTTAATTAAGATTGCCCTTTCATTTTAAAATAAAAAACCCTCCTCTTCTCCATACGATGGCCAACCAATACATCTGAGTATACATCCGAAATATTTCCCAAATCCAATCAGTATTAATTCTATTTAAATCCAATTTAAATTTTCTACCGATGTCGTATATCGATACGCGCGTTTATAAGTTTTATACACACATATTATTAAATGCTAATGGTAATCAAACACAATTAATCTGCTTTTTAATAATTAATATTTTCACAAATATTAATTAATAATTTAATATATTTAATGCTCTTTTTAGTATTTATTCTTTTTAAATTGAATTTAAATATTTTACAGACATCGTATATTGATACGCACGTTTATAAATTTTATATACGCACTTTATTAAATACAAATGGCTTTCAAACAAATTAACTAAAATTTAATAATTAATATTTTCATAAGTATTAATTAATTTAACTAATTTTCAACTATAAGAAATTAATTAAATCATGTAGTTCATTCGGAATATTCATCATTTCGGTTGTGTGACTCAAAGGTGTAAATTCAGTCAACGGTTAATATTGAACAACTCAAATATTAACGTTCGCATGCCACTTTAGCTAGTGGTGTGACATTTTGGCTGAATTTATCGCTTACAAGTCTTATGGTAAAATCTAATTTTACTTATTATAAGCTGTCCCTAGTAGTAATGATTATTTACACCCATTCTCTTCATCAAAACTATATTACATTAGGACTTATGAAATTTGGTTTTGGTCAAAATTCCAATATCGTCCACATTCAACTTCGTAAGTCCAAAGAAAAATCCTTGATTCAATGATAACTTTTATTATTAACCGTACTACTTTGGCCGGCGATTTTGACTTTGAGTTGACTATAGTTGACCGTGATGTTAATCTCATATAATTAGGGAGATGAAACCTCTAGTAAATAGTGTTTTACTTCTAATGCTTCAACTTAGATCCAACTATAGTCATTTGATGGACGTCATGTCAAAATTTAACTATAGTTAAAGTGGAGTGTCCTCATTTAAGTTCAATAGTATTCTCAAGTCGAGAGAACTATGTAATATCGTCACTTCAAGATTCTCTATTTAACCTAAGTTATATTAACCAGCAGAAAACCCTTGAGTGAGTCATTCTATAGATATCCAATAACCATCAATATGTAACCCCTTTGCGCCCCCCGGAGTCATGAATAATTCATTGCCCAACCTTTATAAAGCGTCACACACTCTTGTCTCAACGGATGCATTGATATCCAGTCTCGATACATCTTGACTAGGAATATTTAAAACGACATGTTTATTCAAACCATGATAAAGTACTCATGATTACAACATCTTGTAATTTCTATCACAGAATACATCGTTTATGGATTTCTATTAAATATATTTAAATTAAACAATTAATTAATTATAACACATTATAACAAAAAGAAACACCATTTATTATGAACGAGAATTGAATACAGAGTTAATAATTTATAATAAATTATAGAATTGCCCCTAGGGCATACTCCTAACTCTATCAATCTCCTACTTGCACCTGGGGGTCAATTATGGAATATCAATCACATCCCTTCGATCATCTTGATGAGAACTTATCCCTTCGTGAATGGGTCCGCTATGTTGTCCTCTGTATCTTCCCTTTGTATAACAACTTATTTCTTCTCAACAAATTCTCTGATTAGGTGGAATTTTCCAAGAATGTGTCATGATTTCTTATGAACTCCAAGCTCCTTTACGATCGGCCTTGCTGCATTATTGTTCCAGAACAAAGCCATTGGATTCTCCGTGTCGAAAATCACTCCTAGCTTACTCAAAAATTTGCACATACAGACCGCTTCTTTAGTTGCTTCGTTGAGGGTGATATATTTAGCCTCCATCGTGGAATCATCTACTATTTTCTGTTTGGAACTTTTCCAACTGACGACCCCACAGTTTACAGTAAAGACGTAACCTAACACTAACTTACTATCGTCGATATCACTCTGAAAGCTAGAGTCAGTATACCCCTTCATAAGGAGGTCTTCATTCTCATATATTAAGAATAGTGGAAATTAGGTTGAAGGGCTTTTATTTCCAAGGTAATTAGTTTTAAGGACATCACTTTTGAATAATTAGTTTTAAGGACAATTTACAGGATAATGATAAATTCATTTAATTTTTTTTTTAGTTATACAGGAAAATGATAAATCCTTTTAGCATTATTTCTGTATAACTGAAAATGATAAATTCTTTTATCTTTTTCCTGTAAAATGTCATTAAAACTAATTTTTCAAAAGTAGAGTCCTTAAAACTTATTACCCACACAAATAAGCCCTTGAAGTGAAAATCCCCAATAATAAGTCTCGAGTATTTTTTAAATACTTCAATATACATTTTATAGCCTTCCAATGATTTTCTCTAAGATTAGATTGGTATCAACTTATGCATTCTAATGCGTATGTGCCACATCTGACCTAGTACATAATATAACGTACATTATGGAACCCATGTCCGAAGCATATGGAATCCTCTTCATACTCTCTCTCCTTATTAGTATTAGGAGCATCCTTCTTAGAAAGGAATTCTAGATTGTGTTGTAACATTTTATGCTTGGAATTTTCCATACCGAACCTCTTCGGTATGGTATCTATGCACAGGGATTGAGGCATAATAGCTTTTTTGATCTATCTCTATAGATCTTTATACATAGTATATTGGTTGCTTCTCCCAAATCCTTCATGGAGAAGTTCTTGAAAAGCTAAGTTTTCGCTGATTGCAATAACGAAACATCATTGCCAATCAACAGAAGATCGTCGACATATAGCACTAAGAATACAACGCATTACCCTATTCCTTTGGTATACGCATGCTTCTTCTGTGTTCTGATAAAAACTAAATTGTTTGATTACTTTATCAAAACACTTGTTTCAACTCCTTGAAGCTTGTTTAAGTCCATAAATGGACTTTAACAACAGGCAAGCCTTTCCCTTACTCCCACTGACTATAAAACCCTTGGGCTACGACATATAATCTGCTTCTTCTAAATCACAATTTAGAAATGTCATCTTTACATCCATTTTCCATATTTTGTAATCATAGAATACTGCAATGGCCAACATAATTTGAATGTACTTAAGCATGGCAATGAGGGAAAAGTTCTCATCATAGCCAACACCTTGAATTTGACAAAATCCATTCGTAATTAGCCTAGCTTTATAAGTCTCTACTTGTCCATCTGCATTTCTCTTTTTCTCAAAAACCACTTGCAGCCAATGGGTTTTATCCCATCAGGTACATCAGAAAAAGTCCACGCTTTGTTTTTGTACATGGAATCCATCTCGGATTTCATCGCTCCAAGCTAAAGTGCAAAGTCTTTACTCTATTGTGCTTGTTGGAATGATAAAGGAGCGTCATCATGTAAGATACGGTCCTCCTTCTCACCATCCACAAGAAAACTGTAGTATCTCTCTAGTGCGCGAGATTTCATATTAGACCTTCTAATAGGTTACGTGTTTTCATATATAAGTGAACTTGGTTCTCCCACTGGTTCATCCTCAGTGCTAACTTCTTGGATCTTATCTAGGTCTACGATCTCATTATTATTTTCTTTTGATAGAAATTCCTTTTCCAAAAATACAGCATGTCGAGAAACAATGACCTTTTGTTCCTCGATATTGTAGAATATATATTCTATTGAGTTTTTGGGATATCCTATAAATTTAGACAAAATCGATCTTGGCTCAACTTTATTTGGACGAACGACCTTAACGTAGGTCGGATAACCCCACACCTTCAAATACTTGAGTTGGGGTTTCTTTCCACACCACATCTCATATAGTGTTTTTGGCACATACTAGTGGACAACAAGTTCAATATATGTGTTGCAGTTTCTAATGCATATCCCTAATAGAACAGAGGTAACTCAGCCTTACTCATCATGGAACAAACCATATCTAATAGGATTTGGATCCTTCGCTCTGACACACCGCTATGTTGCAGAGTATGATGGAGTAATCTAAGAGATGATCCCATTATCTTTTAAGTACCATTGGGGTTCATATCCAATTACTGGCCTCCTTGATCGGATAAAAGAATCTTGATCTTACGGTTTATAGGGTTTTATACCTCATTCTTATATTCAATAAATTTCTTACAGACATTAGTTTTGTTCTTCATAAGACACACATATCCTAGTCTCGAGAAATCATCAATAAAGGTACAGTGTAAGAACTATTATACTTAATGATCATAGGCATCAGGTCACACACATCACTATGCATAAGACCTTAGATTTTATCAACTCTTTCATTGCTCCAATAGAAGTGGCACTTGGTCATCTGTCCTTTGAGACATGACTCACATGTACCAAATTATTCAGAATCAAGTGACAGGAGAAAACCTTCGATTTTCAATTAGTATAGTCATTTCACACTTATATGACCTAGTTTATAAGGCCAAATGTAATTGTTATTTATATTATTATTCGAAGAATTACTCACAAAACAGACATAATTTGTATTGATTAGATAAATGACATTTTTTTTAAAATACCATCACAAACTTTATTGCTATCTAAAATAACATTCTTAACATTATAATGAAAAACATAACTAGTCTTCGACAATATAAACACGGAAATAATTCCACAAATAAATTCTTAAACAAAATTGCAATTATTTAATATCAACACAAATCCACTTGGAAAACTCAAATGAAAGTCTCCAGCTGCCGTTGTATCTACAATAGTTCCATCAACAACTTGAAGCTTCATTTCTCCTTTTGACATGCGATGCTAGTTCCTAAGCCCTTGTAACGAATTACTAATATGAGTTTCAGATCGAGTATCTAAAACCTAAGACAAATTATTAATTAAAAAATAATTTTGAATCATAAATGTACTTGATGGAGCTTTCAGGATTATCCTGCTTCTTTTCTTTAATAATCTTCAAGTACTCCGGACAGCTCCATTTCCAACGACCTTTCTTGTAGCAATGACGACACTCACCCTTGTCAGCAACAGTAGTCTTCTTACTTTCTTTGGTAACCCTCTTCCGCTTCTTCGAACCTTTCAAAAATGATACACCACCCTCAATAGCAAGCACAGTCCCTTGATCCTCAAATGTAGACTCGGTTGACCTTAACATATTGAGAAGCTCTATGAATTCACATTCAACTAGTTCATATTGTAATTCAGTATGAACAGTTCATACTGAGGTTTAAGAGAACTAAGGATCAAATCAACCTATAACTCATTGCTTATTGTTGGTCCAATTGTGAAAGCCTATGAATATATCCCTTCATCATCAGTACGTAATCATCCATTTTTAGTTCTTTTTTCATTTTGGTATCGAACAACTTCTTTGTAAGCTTGTACCTTGTGGAATGTGCTATTCACCGTATAGGGCCTTGAGACTATCAAATATCTCATGGAAAGACATGTTTTCATGATGCTTCTACAATGGCTTATCTAATGTAGACAAGATGAAAACTTGGACGATCTCAAGTAATGAACCCATTTCTCATAAGCAAGTCTAAGTTCCGGGTCCGCATCGCCAACAGGTTGTTCTTCAGGACTATGGGTAAAAGACGACAAAAGACACTAGTTCCACTAGTCTTTTATGTTTCTCCAAACCCTAAGATGAAACATAGAATCCTTTCGACTTCACTAATGGGTGTGAGGACTCATCTGTCTTGGGATTCTGACCTTGGGTTTGCTCAACAAGTCATAGCCCCATAGACGATGAATAACTTCTTATCGGTTGTACCATATATAACTTGTAACCCTTGGTTACTTGTCGTAATCACATTTGACCTTGAATTTGCTCAACTAATCAAAAGATATTATTTACTCGTACCTACCATTTCACGGTGGCCTAAGTATAGTATATATACCTTGAGTTTGCTCAACAGATACATATAGCCATCTTACCTCGTCTATTCCATATACTAATAATACTATATATAACATATGTAGCTTGAGTTTTGTTAATTAGAGAGTATGTAAGTAATTTATTAGTAAATAAATGGTAGAGGAAAAATTTATATTAAAGATTCATAATCTTTAATATATTAAATTAAGTGATATCAACTTATGGAATTTATGAAATACATTCATGATTCAAGCGTAAGTCGCATTGAAAATCACTTTATACATACAGTACGTATGTAATATTCCCTTAAGTCTATTTAGGATTTCTTAATGTTCCACCTTTAATTTATGCATACATATTATATGAGTTTTATCGTATATAAATTTTATAATTTAATATACTTATATAATAGTCTTATGTATAATTTTATATTTATCAAATCTTATTTAATTAATTTTGCATTATTCAATTATAACACTTTATATTGAATATGTATAATGTAACTTTTATAGTTACACACATATATCTTTATATATATGTATTAACTTATTTCTTAATTAAACTCTAATTAATTTATTTCATTAAACAATTTTAATTATTTATTTTTAATTTTAAAAATTTTATATACACTTACACCATCTTAAACAATTCAAGGTAATGTAACATATATCATTATATATATGTTATGTGTATGATTTCATTAATCAACTATTTGATTAATTAATTTAATTTATTAATCTTATTTAGAGATTCTTTGTTCCTGACCTTGCTTCACCTTAGTTGTTATTTGAACAAAAAGATCATAAAAAACTTTTGGTAAAAGTTATGTCTTGGTCCGAGTGGGGATAGCATTTCTCTTCTGCACATCAACCTTTATAGGGGCTCATTCAAGACTTACCCGAACTGCTACTCAATAGAAAATAAGAGCTTTGGTTTCCTCTCATCGGGATAGGGGTAGACAAAAGTGGGACTTTCGTCGTTTGTGGATTACTCGAATAAATGTAGCAGCTCGTGAGAATATGGTATAATTTTTATTGTTGTATCTTTATCCTTATTTTATATTTTTCTTAGGACTGATCCATTATAATATGAATATAATTAATCTTATTTGTTATAACAATTCTCAAATCTAAAATAGGAATTCCAATTTTTTGGTATTTTCAATATTAAACAATATTAAAACAATATGAAATTAATGCTTTATTACAATATCTTTTATTTAGATGAGGTAATTCATAGACCATACATATTAGAATTATATATCAAAATAATTTTTTTTAAGTTTGATTTCTATCAGAGGGCAATATGAATGTTATACAATGTTCCATTAAAACACTCAAAGGATTCTACGATATATCAGGTGTAGAAGTAGGCCAACTTGATTGCAATTTTCCATGAATTTTCCATTTTTCACTCAATGACGGAACCTTGTTTATTTCTTTTTTTAAGGACCGAAGAATCAAATGATATTTCTGTTCCAATTTCTGTCATTTATTCTCCCTCTGAATCAAACATTTTCTTGCCATAATATTCTATTCCTATTATTATCAATAATACAGTTCGGATCCTAGATGTAAAAATAAAAGAAGGGGGGCCCAAAGAGCTAGAATTCTAACCTTGTGTCAGGACCTATGGGCCAAGGGACAATCTCAGATAGATAGTTTCTATGGGGCGTAGGCCTCCCAAAAGGTAACAGAGGCGTGCAAAGGTTTCCTCGGGCCGGATGGAGATTGGCCCTCGAGTGCAAAGGCCCACCCGTCGAGCAGGGACGAAAGTCGGTGCCAAAGGTAGGAAGTAAAAAAAATCTGAAATCTCTTCTTTGTGATACTAATGCCAAAAATATCAAGTTGGCTCGTACACCTTTCTTTTTCTTTATATTGATCGTTCCAGGCCTCTTGAATCTTTTCTTTCCTATTTTTGTTTTTTTTGTTCTTTAATTTGTTGTTTTTTGTGTGTAATGCGGGTGAACTTTTGTTTTACAGCAATATTATTTTAACTTTTGGTCTCAACCATATAGGATCTATATAAATAAATTATCAAACTATTCCTTCCATTTTTTGGGTTATTTGCAAGTTTACTAAAAAAAATCTTTGGCTATAAGGAATAAAATGTTAAAGAATTCATATCTTAGTATAAAGAATATCTATATAACCACGATTATATGACCAGTTATATATCATATTTTTTATTAGGTCGAATAAAATTATCGTGCGGCTCTTCTTCACAAATGAATTGACTAAACTCAAATTCTGTAGAGATGAATTAACAGATCTATATAAAATGGATGCTATAAATAATCCAAAAAAGGCTATACTTAATGAAAAAACTGCATTTTTAAAAAAATCATAAAAATCTGATCGAAGAAGATGGTATCGTTGACATAAGAGATGTCATTTCTAGCCTATCTCTTTCTATATATGGAAAGTTAAGAAATCATCATATAATAATCAAGAAATTTAATATTTACCTAAACCTGTGGGTCCTTGGGCAGATCCAACATTGGCTCCAAGACCTTGGTCTCTAACTAGAAAAGTAAATGCTTGAGCTTGAGAAGCTTCTGGTCCGGTGGGCCTGTAAAACTCACTAGGAAAAATGGAACCCCCGCAGTGTACAAAATAAACTTTGTAGCCGAGTACAAACATTTCTTTCCTCCCCACATAGATAAAAGTAAGTAAACAAGAATTAATTCTAACTCCCACATGATAAAAAAAGTAAAAGAGGGGTCACGGACCGACCATGGACCCTGTTCAACAAGTGGAATGCATTAGCTGTCCGCTCTCCGGTTGGGCAGTAAGGGTCGGAGAAGGGCAATCGCTCGTTCTTAAAATAAAACCAGCATTCTTAAGACCAAAGAGTCGGGCGGAAAAAGGGAGAGAGCTCTCTATTCCTGGTTCCTGTAACTGGATTCTCCGGAACCAAATAAAAATCTTTGGCTGATCACGCGACACCCGGATTTGAACTGGGGATAAAGGATTTGCAGTCCCGCGCCTTACCACTTGGCCATGCCGCCAAATTCGATCCGAAATAAAATGGATACAAATATTAGCCATATTCTATTTCTACTATCAAATTAAATGTGAATAACCCGTCTTCCTCTCTTTAAAACAAGGGGCGCTTCCGGTTCCGTGCGTGCTTCAAACAATTTTGTCTTCTCCATATTACCATATCTCTAAAGTCAATAATTTTCTATGAGGGAAAGACGATTTCACTATATTTTTGACCTAGAACAGGACCTATCACAAGAATATTTCTTTTATTAGGACGATAACTCAGAAAAGACTGATTTCCTATCTTTTCTTTCACCTCGGGAGAAATACGATCGGTGGGGTGCAGGGTTGATCGTTCGGTGTATCTCGGACCTATGAATGGGTGTACTCCTGATACTCACAAAGAAAAAGGGAAGTGGTTTGGACAAAAAGGGAAGTGACTTGGACAAAAAAGAGAAGAATTTAATTAATATTCAAATAAATTTATAACTTTCCAAAACAATTTTGAAACTCTTATTATAACATTTATAATATACATTTCATTTTAAACTTAGCTTTTAAAATTAAAATTATATATTGATTTAAAAATGGATTTGGAAAATTAGCCCAATCCCTAAATTCAAACTGAGCCTTTTCTGTTAGAGATAACCTTTCGGCCCACTTCAACTTTCGGGTCAAGCCGGTAGCCACGTAGTGCAGAGTACTTGATTAACCAAACCTAACCTAGATACTACTTTTTTAGACATCCTACTAAATGGGTAAACTTAATTGGTCGGCCGTAACATGACTAATTCAGACCTCATAGACTATTGAGCTTTGATACCATTGTTTCAAACTGGGCCAGTTAGAAGAGGGTTAAATGGATGAATTTCAAAATATTTTCCATCTTAGTAAAACCTATGAAGCCTAAATAGATTTTAAATATAATCCAAAATTTTCAAATAAAATCTTCATTTTATTACAATAGTTTAAAATTAGTTTAAGTTAGTTTTAAATTGTTTGTATGTTATAATAAGCACATCAAATGCACCCACATGTAAAAGTACAAGTCAACATATGACAAGTATACATGGTTAATGTAAACGTTGTTTTGGTGCTGAGATTTACGCCGCAACAGACACATGTTCTCTTTATATATGCCTTTGTCATCCAAGACAAGAAAGTTTTTTTCATTCTTTTATTAATAAGATTAATTTTAGTATGTTTGTATGTGTGTGTACACATACATAGTAGTTTGTAATTAGAATAGACTTTATTTATATAACATGTAATAAATCAAAGTATATAGTATGAAGTTATTTTCAATTAAAAGATAGTTCAAAATATTACAATTTTATTTACATAAAACCCTTTTGAAAACCTTGAGTTAAAAACACACACACATACAAACTAAATCGATGTTTTGAAATAAAATAAAATAAAAATTATATTTAAATAGTATGTAATTTAGAATACATACCTTTTAAAAAACTATCTTATTCTTATTCTAGCCTAGATCCAATTGTTAAAATAAGAAAAAAATCAAAAGTTTAAAGGTTTTTTTTGGCAATAACCAAAAAAATTTCAAAATAATTTAGAAATAAGACCTTTGAATCTAAGCCTTATGTTGTGAACCTTTATTTATTAATGAAATTGTTTCAAAGTTTCATTCATATAATAATTTATATAGAAATATACAAATAACGATCTTAAATTATGAAATATAACTTACTAATAAGATTGTTTCAAATTTATTCAAACAATGATTTATACAAAAAACGTTAGACGAAATAGGCATATATAAATTCGTGATAATAAGATCTAGATCTAGGTTAAATACACAAAATGAACAAGCATACAAATAGTGATGAATCAAAAACTAATATTATTGATAACATACAAATAACAGGGAATATAACATGGAGATTTTCAAATATATCAACTTGATAAGAATATAACCGTTTCAAAGGGAAGAAATAAGATATTCAAATCATAATCCAAATTCACGTAGATAAATATAAAAGAGATGTAGAGAATCAAAGGCATGTAAACATAATGAATTAATATATAAGTAAAACAAAGGATTACCTTTAAGATGTAGCCAAGAGAAACACCTTGAATGATATAATATTTTCTAGATCTAGTAAATCAATCTTTAGATCTGCAAGAATAAAGAGATAACCACCTATTTTTACTTAATTTTGTTTAGATAAGTTTTGTAAATTTTGAGCTTCTCCCATCATGAAAATTTGGCTATGATACCTTTTACAGAGAAGAGAAAAATAGAGCAAAATCTAATTAATGGAGGAAATAAATGTGTAATTAAGATATGGTGATTCCTCTCCTTTTAATTAAGATTGTCCTTTCGTTTCAAATCAAAAAACCCCTCCACTTCTCCATATAATGGTCGACCGATACATATGGGCTTGGGTCCAAAAAATTTCCAAAATCTAATTCATATTAATTCTATTTAAATCTAATTAAAATTTTCTACCGATATCGTATACCAATATGTGCGTTTATAACTTTTGTATACGCACATTATTAATACAGTGGTAACTAAACAAATTAAATAATTTTTTTAATAACTACCCAGTCACAAATATTAATTAACTTAATTTAATTAAAACTATTTTTAGTATTTATTCTATTTAAATCGAATCTAGATATTTTACCGACATCGTATATCAATACGAGCGTTTATAACTTTTATATACGCATTTTATTAAATACTAATGACATTCAAACAAATTTAATAAAATTTAATGATTAATACTTCATAAATATTAATTAATTTCCAACTACTAAAAATTAATTAAATCATATGGTTCATATATAATATTCATCATCCATATTGTGTGGCTCAAAGGTGTAAATTCAATCAGCGATTAATACTGAACAATTCAAATACTAACATTCACACGTTAGCTTAGCTAGTGGTGTGACATTTTGACTGAATTTATCACTTAAGAATCTTTTGGTAAAATAATTATTATAAGTCGTCCCTAGTAGTAATGATTATTTACACTAATTCTTTTCATCAAAACTATATCACATTAGGATTTATGGAATTTGGTTTTGGTCAAAATTCAAATATCATCCATATTCAACTTCGTGAGTCCAAAGACAAAGTCACTGGTTCAATAATAAATTTTATTATAAACCGTACTACTGTGGCCAGAGATTTTGACTTTGAATTGACTACTGTTGACTAAGTTGACTGTGATACTAACCATATAACTAGAGAGACGAATCCTATATTGAATAGTGTTTTACGTCCAATGCTTCAAATCAGACCCAACTATAGTCATTCAATGGAAGTCATGCCACAATTTAGCTATAATTAAAGTGGAGTGTAAACATTTAAGTTCAACGGTATTCTCAAGTCGAGAGAACTGTATAATATCGTCACTTTAAGATTCTCTATTTGACATTAGTTATATTAACGAACATAAAACTCTTGAATAAGTCATTTCATGGTTATCCAATAACTATCAGTATGTAACCCCTTGGTGCCCCAACAGTCATGAGTAATGCACTGCTAAACCTTTGGAGAGAGTCACGCACTCTAGTCTCAATGGATGCATCGATATCTAATCTCGATACATATTGACTAGGAATATTTAAAATGACGTGATTATTCAAACTATGATAAAATACTCATGATTACAAAATCTTGTAATTATTATCACAAAACACATCATTTATGGATTTTCTATGAAATATAATTTTGAATTAAACAATTAATTAATTATAACACATAATAACTAATACATAACAGAAAGAAAACACTTTTTATTATGAACGAGAATTGATTATGGAGTTAATAATTTATAATAAATTTTCTTCAAAAAATTATATTTTTTGATAAATTACAGAATTGCCTCTAGGGCATACTCCTAATTATATCACGAAGAAGCACCTAATAACTAGAGACTTGTTATGCAAAGCGATTTGAAAGTGATAAGATTCCCTCAAATAACCAATATTTTAGAATCTTCTATGGCAACTATTAAAAAGGAAGGCCATCAAAAAAGATAAGTCGACTAAAACGAGGCCCTTCTTACTTTAAACATGTTGAAGCATCGTTGTCTTGTGACTCAAATCTCACTCTAATTCGTTCTTATAGAACAGGAAGTATGAAGAACAAAGTATGCAAGAACAATAAAGTTGATGAGTATTATTTGGTGCAAATGCCCCCAATGTATGAGGCCCTATATAATTGGTTTAGAAGATGTGCCTAGTAATGGTAATTATGGTTATTAGGTTATGGTTAATCAATTGAATCTCCACAATCGAAGAGTCGAAAATCCTTGCAAGTTTGTACGTGACTCTATGATTGATACTACTAAATTCGGAGATGTACAATAGGATATGGGATGAATGTGGTTATGAAGAAATAAAGAAATATGTTACAATGTACGAATACTATAGGATTTAGTGGGTGGATGTAGATGCCAGAATCAGGATTTGTTATAGCTGAAATGTTTAGTACAGTTGTGGTGTTGTTAAGTAAGCATATGAGTTATACTTTTGTCCCCAATACAGTTCATGTGAGCTTGTTAAATCGAAATAGGATGATAGTTATGGTCATGTAGACAACTCACATTTTGTTAGTATTACTCTCCATCTGAACCCTCCTTTGCCTCTTATTCCTCATTTCACATATATTCAATGGTTTTACAACATCAATGCAGCGGATTGGGTCAAACCGTGTGAGGAAAGAATGAGCATGTACTTAGCTATTGGGAAGAACATTGAAGATGATAGGGAGATAATTAAAGTAGAATAAATTACTCTTGCTTTATTTTGATTGTAAGGAAATGGTAGATGTATATAGTATTGGTTTACTTCTGATTGTACATCAAATGATGGATGTATGTAATTTTGGCTTATTAACTTGTATTATTAATGAACTTATGTACTCGAACTATTCCCAATCTTGTTATACATAGTGTTGTTAACTTGAAATTGTGCCCTTGGATTATATACAGTTCAATTAGTTATAAATATTACTCAACCTTGTATTGCTTTAAAGTTCGGGTGGGGGTGTAATGAATTTCAAAGTAGATTGGTGAAAGGACGTCAGATTTTTTTTTAAAACCAATTACATGCTTTCGAAAATAATGATTTCGAAGGGGTTGTCGTCTGAGAAACTGGCATTCGATGGAGGCCCTTCGTTCTCGAAACATTTGTCATTTTTAGGCATGATAACGTCCACAATAGAAATGATTTCAACATAAACTTCGATAGCAATACATCGAAAGTGTTGAAACTAGGCCAGCCAATAACGAAAGTAATAGGTGAATTTCAAATTTCTTACCATTTTGGATCTTTATTGGGCCATGAAGTCCAACTTATTTAGAACATTTCTAGATATATTTTAAATAAAATCATTATTTTATATAAAATTATAATATAGTTTTATATTATGTAGTCAATATTATATTATACATATATAAGTGTATCATATACACATATGTGTGTGTGTGTAACATAGTAATCCGTGCAAGGTATAACATGTCTGTATATAAGTGTTGGGAATTACACTACAACAGACATGTTAGCTCATCTAGTATATAAATATATTATCCAAATGTATGTTTATATACTTTATTTCATTTATATAAAATGTTGCAAAATATATGTATGTTTGTATATGTTTTATTTTTAAATTATTTTATGAAATACACACGCACACACACACTTACACAAACACACACACACACACACATATATATATATATGACTATAATATATATGTATGTATATGTATATTAAATAATTTAAAATTATATTAAAAAATTTATGCTGGAAATTCGAAATCATAATTAATTTTTTTTAAATTTAATGTATAGAGTATATATATGTATAATATATATTAATATCTCATAAAATTATTAATAAAGAAATATATATATCTTAAATAAAATATATTAAATAAAATATATATACACATGCCTATTATATAACTCACAGCAAATGATGTTTTTTTTTATAATATATAAATAGATATCTCTGTAAGGAAATATAACACAAATTAATAAAAAAAATCTTTTTAATATAATATCAAATTTAAATATTTCAGTAAAAATATCGAAGATATTATGATATTTAAATATTTTTTATATATTTTATAATTTAAAATCAATTTATTAGTTTCAATTATTATTTAAAATATTTAAATTACATCAAAATTTGTTTTTCCCCTTTTCTACTAAAAGTTATATTAGATGTAAATTTAATTTTATGAAATATAAACCTTTTATTATAACATATACACACACACTAATATTATTTATTTAAGAATTAAATATTATAAATAATATTTAAATAATAAATAAATATATAAAATTATTTTAGTTCTTCCGAAAATATTTTAAGTATAATATTAATTATATAAAATTTTAAACCATATTGCATGCATTAATATTTGAGTTATAAATCTTATACAAATTAAATATTAAATTAACTTAAATTAAAAAATTTGTTTTTTTATTTTCTCTGTCGTGAGCAATATATGCATGGTTATGTCATAAATATTTTATACATAAAAGTATATATATTCAAACAATCATTCAGAATGTGACAATATATTGATATGATAAAATAGCCACCTAACTAACAAAACAAAATACATAATATATATATATATAATCTGCAGATTAATATACATTAGTAAATTAGAAAATTTACCATATTACCAATGCCTATAAGTATATCATGAAATGATGAGATCTACTCCTTGAACTAATTTTCGATCCAGCAGATTACTAGCCCCTGAACCGATGACCACCAACTATCGAATAGTATTTGTTTTACTTTGATCTGTGTTCAGAAATGAAGGGATGGGAGGAGTTAATTTTCAACCAGAGGTAGAGGGCTTAGAGGCTTTAAAAAGTCCTCTAATTGGTGTGGGTTAAGATGCTTATATAGAGGAGAGGTTAGAGATATTTTAGATCTAGATCCTCTTTTATCTCTTACCAATTCATTGTCCATTATCCATCCAAATCAAGCCCAACTTGCCATCATATGGCCACAACTCTATATGCCATCATTATAGCAGAACCAACCAGCCTCAATATGGGCTTCAAACCCATTTAAACCCCTAATAAAATATTTTGCATTTAAGTCCAATTTAAACACGCGTCGATATCATATATCAATTAATATATTTATAACCATTATAAAATATTTAATAATATTTTTTCATCAAATCAAAACAAAATTTTACAACTAATATTTTATAAATATCAATTAATTTAATTAATTTATAAAAATTACAAATTAATTAAATCGTTTAGTCAAATGAGTATACAACGTTTCGGTTGTGTGACCCGTTAGGTGTAAATTTAGTCAACGATTATTGAACTATTTGAATATTAACATTCAAACATCACTTAGTAGGTAGTGTGATATTTTGGCAAAATTTATCGCTTACTTGGTTTCAGTAAAATCCAATTTTACTTTGTTAAGCGTTACCCGATTGTGATAATTATTTACACTAATTCTCTTCATCAAAACTATACCACTTTAGACTTATGAAATTTGAAAATGGTCAAAATTCCAATATTATCCATATTCAACTCTATAGTCCAAATACAAAGTCCCTGGTTCAATAAAAACAATTATTATTGACCGAAATGGTCTGGCCAGAGACTTTGACTTTGAGTCGACTTCAGTAGACTATGATACTAACCTCATATAACCAAGGAGACAAATTCTCTCTTGAATAGTGTTTCACTTTCAATGCTTCCACTCAACCCAATTATAGTCGTCCGATGGACGTCGTGTCACGATTCATCTATAATCAAAATGGAGCTTTCACATTGAAGATTAACTGTATTCTCAAGTCGAGAGAACTATGTAAATCAGTCACATCAATATTTTCTGTTTGACCCTAGTTATATTAACCAATAGAAAACTATCGAGTGAATCATTCCATAGTATCAAATAACTCTCAGTACGTAACACCTTAGTGCCCCTAACAACCATAAGTAATACACTACCCAATAATTAGAGAGCGCTGCATACTCTAGCCTCAACGAATGTATTGATATCTAGTCTCGATGCATCTTGACTAAGAATATTTAAAATAATATATTAATTTTCATTATGATAAATTACTCAACGTTACAACACTTTGTAACTACGATCACAAAATGTACCATTTATTGATTTTCTATTATATATACTTTTAATTAAATTAACTAATTAATATAACACATTATATAAAGTATATAACGGAAAGAAAACAACTTTTATTTCGAATGAGATTGGTTATCGAGTTAGATATATGTAACAAATTACATAATTGCCCCTAAGGCATACCCCTAACTCTATCAATCTCCCACTTGCACTTGGGGTCAAGTATGGAATCTTATTCCAACTTCTCCAAACAGTTTCTTCAAAAACCAATTGGCTCAGTCCCTCAGTGAATGGGTATGCTATTATGTTTCAATTATCTACTCTATCAATTAACTCCCTCCAACGTTGATAAACTATTTTTATCATATGGAAAAATTCGTAGTATGTCTCTCGACTTCTAGTGAGCTCCAAGTTCTATTATGAACTATATTATGACATTTTTATCATATAATATTGTTATGAGATTCTCAAAATTTGGAATCACCCTCAGCTCAGTTATAAATTTATGCATTTATATTTATATACATTGCTTTTATTGCGGTGCTATTCAAGGCAATGTACATATCTTTTTTTCACTGAATCAGCCACTTTCTTTCATTTGGAACATTTCCAACGTAAAGATTCTTAACTTGAATTTATTATTGACATATTATACTTAATATCACTTATAGAAGTTTAAGTCCAAACACTCCTTCGTGAGGAGTTTGTTGTTTATGTAAACGATTCTCAAGTATTTTATAAATACACGAGAACACCTCAAACAACCATTTAGTGAAGTTAATTTGGATTTGATATTTGCTTCATGTATCAAATAGATAAAAAATCACGATATCATAGATAACATAACATGTATGATAATTCCAATTGCTAATGCATAAGGAATCCATCTTACATGTCCGTATTAAACGGTTTAATAAGGTGTCACTGCATATCGTATGGGGCATTCCTAATACTGTTTATAGTTACTGTAAAGACATCATTTACAAATCCAACATTGAGTATTAAAACTACTAAAGCTAATTTTAACACAAGTACATCGTAACAATCAGTGGTGTGTTGTTTACTTATGGTTTAGAAATATTTACGTACCTTTAAACTTTCTTTCTTATGAGCACACGCTTCCTCTGCATTTTGCTTGACAATTAAACAATCTGATATTTCTATCAAAACATTTGTTCAATTTTGATTGTCAAACAACACTTTCATATATGTTCTTAGATCATATGCAAAAACACATATACTCAATATCACTTCCACTGACTTCGAGACACTTTGGTTATTATATGTAAATAGTTTACTCTAAATCATTATTTAGAATTTTATGTTTCAACAAATATGTACCAAAACATAAAGTCATACCATGTGATACTTCTGTGAGTAAAATCTGAACCAACTTGAGCACATCGAATGGTGAATCTTTTACATTAATTTCAACAATTGAAGTTCACGGTATTATTCCTATCAATATGGCCCACTATATTTTAACCGCATTTGTCTTTCTCTTAAATATACATTTGCAGCTAATGGATCGTATCCTTTCCAATATTACTATCAAAATCTTGATAATGTACTTGGAATCTATTTCAAATTTGTGCATCGTACCATATCATAAAGTTAATACTCTTAATAGTTTAATTTAATAACCCAGGATTATTTATTCTTGACATTGACAAGAACCTATAGTTTCTCTTTAATGTACAAGAATACTCATTAGACATTTTAACGTATTTGTGTTCATTTAGGTTCGGTTAATTTCATTTCATCCCTTGTAATCAGTTTAATTATTGGATCGTATCCAAATTCATTTTATACCAATCCTTCACTATGAAGTTGGTATTTATTAAAACAACAGTTGTTTCTTGGTGCAACGGAATGGGCATTCATAAGCATTTTATGAATTACCTTATATAAAATTGATTTGCATTAGTTCACAGTATATTATGAATCTAATGACCATCGTTCTGAAAATTCTCTTTAGACAACTCATACAAGATTCCTTACATATAATTATTACGTGAAGTCTTTCAACTTACGGAACCTGCAAACTCCTTGGCCTAGGATAAGTAGGTGTTTCTTATATATAATAGAGTCAGGGGTATGCCCTAGGGGAAATTATGTAAATTTTTACATACACCTAACTCATTGACCAATCTTGTTTGAAATAAGTGTTTTTTATTATATATTTGATATAACGTGTTACATTAATTAATTAATTTAATCAAAAGTATATTTAATAGAAAATCCATAAACAATATATTTTGTGATAGCAATTACAAAGTGTTTGGTACGTATGTGCTGAAATGGAAAATATTAAATAATAATTAAGAATACACTATTTGCAAATAACAACCAAAGTGCCTTGAAGTTGGTGGGAATGATATTTGGGTTTGTAAACTCTTGGATATGATCCAAGAACGGGTACAAAAGTGTAGTTCAACGGGCATCAAAATTGAACAAGTGTTTTGATAGAAATAACAAATAGTTTGATTGTCAATCAAAATGCAGTGGAAGCATGTGCTTATAAGAAAGAAGTTAAAAGGTACATAGATATTTCTAAATCATAAGAAAACGACTCACTCAACGATGTACTTGTCTTAAAATCATTTTTAGTTGTTTTAATACTCAACATTGGATTTGTAAATGATGTCTTTATGGTAAGTATGAAAGATATTAGGAATGTCCTAAAACAATATTCAAGGACACCTTAGTAAAATGTTTAATACAAAACATGTAAAATGGATTCCTTATACATTGACAATAGGAATTATCATATATGTTATGTTTTCTAGGATATCTTGATATGTTTATGTATTTGATACATGAAGCAAATATCAAGTGCAAATTTATATCACTGAATGGTAGTTTTGAGCTCTTTCATGTATTTATGAAATACTAGAGAATTGTTTGTAGAAACAACGAACTCCTTATGAATCGGACTCAAACTTCATAAATGATATTGAGTATAATATGTCAAAAACAAATACTGGTTAAGAATCTTTAAGTTGGAAATGTTCCAAATGGAAGACTGTGGCTGATTTAGTTAAAAAGGCTAAGTACATCGCCTTGGATAGTGCCGCAATAAAAGCAATGTATGTAAATATTAATTCATAAATTTGTAACTGAGCTGAAGGTAATTCCAAATATTGAGAATCCATAACATTATGATATGATAACAATGTCATGATATAGTTCATAACAGAACTTAAAGCTAACTGAAAGTTGAGAGACAAACTCTGAATTGTTCCACATGATAAAGGTAGTTAATTAGCGTCGAGAAGAGTTGATTGACAGAGTAGTAATAGCATACCCGTTCATCGAGGGACTAATCCAATTAGTTTTGAGGAAACTAATTGGAGAAGCTGGAATAAGATTACACAATAGACCCTAAGTGCAAGTAGGAGATTGATAGAGTTAGGGGTATGTCTTAAGGGCAATTTAATAAAAAATCCATAAATGGTATGTTTTGTGATAGTAGTTACAAAGTATTGTAATAGTAAATTTATCACAATAAAAATAAATATACCATTTTAAACGTTCTTAGTCAAGATGCATCGAGACTGTATATCGATGTCTCGTCGAGACTAGAGTACGTAACGCTCTCCAAATGTTGGGAAGTGCATTACTCATGACTGCTGGAGGCACTTAGGGGTTACGTAATGATAGTTATTGGATAACTATAGAATGACTCACTCGATATTTTTATGTTGGTTAATATAACTAAGGTAAAACAGAAAATATCGATGTGATTGATTTACCTAGTTCTCTCGACTTGAGAATACTATGGATCTTCAATATGAAAACTCCACTTTGATTATAGTTAAATCATAGCACGACATCTATCAAGTGACTATAGTTGGGTCGAGTGGAAGTATTGGAAGCGAAACACTATTCAAGAGAGGATTCATCTCCTCAATTATATGGGATTGGCATCATGGTCAACTCAAGTCCTTAAAGTCAAAGTCTCTAGCTATAGTAGTTCGGTTAATAATAATTGTTATTATTGAACCAAGGACTTTGTGTTTGGACTATAGAGTTGAATACGGATGAAATTGGAATTTTGACCATTACCAAATTGCATAAGTCCAAAGTAATATAGTTTTGACGAAGAGAATTGGTGTAAATAAATGTCACAACCTGGTAACGCTTAATAAAGTGAAATTGGATTTTACCAAAACTAAGTAAGTGATAAATTTTTCCAAAATGTCACACCACTAGCTAAGTGATGTGTGAACGTTAACATACGAATAGTTTGATGTTCATCGCTGACCAAATTTACACTTAATGAGTGACACAACCAAAATGATGAATTCTCTTTAGACCAAACGATCAAATTATTTTATAATTGTTATAAACTAATTAAATTAATTAATATTTATGAAATATTAGTTATAAAATTTTGAATATGATTTGAGGAATAATTATTATCGTATATATTTATAATAGTTATAAATATATCGATCGTATGTGATATCGACATACAATTAAATTAGATTAATTAATAATATCTATATAGGATTAAATGGGCTATTAACCCATGATGTTAAGATGTTATTTCAGTATCAATAAGGCTTGTAGGAGGTGGCTAAAAAGGCTAGTGGAGTTTGGAGATGGATGGTTGAGATTTGATAAGAAATGATATGAGATGTGGTCCTATTTATCTCTATTTCTTCCACTATAAACGGACCCTAACCCTAATGCAAAAGGGCTTTTTTATCTTCCATTTCCCCATCATTGTCGGTCAGCCTCATTAACGAGGAGCTCCAACAAATTCATCTCAAATCAATTCAAAAGGCGTTAATTAAAGGTCTGTAGTTTAAGGATTAGCAATTTGCCGATTCAAGAAGATTTCAAAAGAGGGAGAATTTATTATTACAAGGTGTGCTCTATGGCATTAGTATTAGGTATGTATTTACTATACTATATGATTTTTAATTTCTGGATAACTTTATATTATTCATATATATGTCATTATTATATTGCTAGTTATGTGAGATTCTTATGCGTATCATCAATGTTGTCACATATTAGATTGGTTATATATATGTTTTAATTTACTAAAAATAAAAGAACATTTTTATATAGATCTGAAGTACATAACCAAATAATTTTTATTTTAATTATTATCATTATATATATATATATATATGCTTTATGTAATGACCCGTAATTTTATCACTTTGAATGAGAATATTTAATTAATTTTTAATATTCAAATATAGGTTCATTAAACATAAATAATCATGTTTTGTATGATAAATAAAAATGGTAAACTAATTTTTGAAATCCGTTTACAAAAATAGATAATTTGGATTTTCGTCGAAAAAGTGACAAATATCGGTTTTCAATGAAAAAGAGTTTTTCCCAAAATAAATGATGAATAATCTATTTTAATTATTGTATAATGATGATAATTGATTTATAATAGTTTTATAAATTTATATACTATTTTTATAAAGATTTACAAACTTCATTGCATTTTGGCAGATCGACGTTATATTTTTACAAATGGATTTTAATACTATCTAATATTGTTTATAGCTTAAATACTCTTGTTTTAATTTTTTAGAGATGATAAGAAATTTATTTTTAAGTTTGTTTACATAAATAAATAACTTGATTAAAAATTGAAAATGTGGTCGGAAAACGTTTCTTAAAAATCGCCTTTTTATCAAACAGAAATTGTCGCAACGTTGTTGCACCTTTGTTAACATGTATATGTATACATTTTATAACATAGCATATGAGACAAAATGACTAAACAAGTCTACTTTTACCAAGCATGATTACAAAATTCTAGAATATAATTAGTGATATTAATTAAGATATTTTCACAAAAAGCAAACATCAAATCATATCATTTCATGCTTTACTTTAGTGATAAGTAAAGGGACAAAGGACAATGTGATGTGTGATGGAGAGTGATGGAAATGATGTTTTGTAAGAGATATTCTGAAAATATCTAAGGGTATTTTGGTCTTTGCAAATGAAGATATTTTGCTAAAATTTTTCTATAAATAACACCCACTTCTTCACTTTCTTTACACACTTCTTCTTCTTTCTTAAGCTTCTTCTCCTCTTCAATATCTTCTTTCTCTTCTTTTCTATGGCCTTAAGCCGTGAGTTATGAGTGGAAAAGGAAGTGGCCATTGGTCGTGGGTTCTAAGGGGTGGAGAAGGCTAGGACGAGAGCATATGAAGGTGGTGGAGGGCTTGGCCATGAGCTAAGTGATGGTGGAGGCTTGGACCGTGAGCACTAGGGTAGTGGAGGTGGAGATCGTGAGCATGGGGAGATAGGAGAAGGGTTTTGGTGATGCTTTGATAAATTAGGAGATGTAGCTGAAGTGTTGTTTGAAAATGAATGTTGGTAGAAAGAATTAGTTAGAAATAAAATTGAGTTAATCACACTTTAAATTGCTTTATAATATCACTTGATATTCACTTGTTAATCACTTATTTATATTGTTTATTAATCACTAAATATTGCCTGCTATTAGTGATAATAATAGACATTAACTACTTAAAGCTACACCCTTAATTATATGCCAAAATGATTTCTTATATGGTTTTTTAAAATGTTTGAATGATGTTTGGTTGAATGTTGGTTGCTAAAATGATTCACGGTAAATACATATCGAATTTACATAAAAAGAAACACTTCTTTTATGAATTATAAAGGTGCTAGGCATAATTAAACCTCTTTAAACATGAATAAAAATGTTTTATAAATGTTTTATAAATATTAAAAATTTAAAACTCATTTTGGAAAAGTTTTAAAAAGATTGGAAAATGGAGTGAAAATAAGCGCGTTGTGTAATGGTAGTTCATGATTTCGCGCCAAAAAGATTAAATCCTTGTATAGAATGGAATATGAGTCAGAATTCTTTGGAATAAGAATTTTTAGGACCCTTATAATCATAGTTTTCAAATAAAAAAGAAAAATCAAGACTTCATCTAGTAAAGTTTGAGATATGTTCAAATCAAGTTTTCAAAATCGTCGCATTTTGGACAATTCGTGAAATATTATTTTCGACTCTTTAAAAATGGATATTTTTAGTCTGTAAAAATATGAAATAAATTCCATAAATATACTAAAATGTTTTAAAAGGAATTGGAATTATAAAAATGGACATATATGTAATACAATTGGTGTTTTGATCTATAAAGCTATAAAATCACTATTCACGGGCAATTTAGCAATGGAATTTGATAACGTTTGAATAAATGATTTGAACTTGGGTTTTCTTTCTGAATCTTTTTGAAATGTTTTTCAAATGATAAACCAAGTACTTTTAAAGGTTTAGGGTCGATCAAATAACTTGACCGCTTTATGGGTGAAAGAGAGATAGTCCCTAGGCTGAAGTTTGGGAAACCAGTTGCCTGCTCCCCCTAGCTATCTACACTGGCTCGAGAGAGAGGATAATTAATTTAGTTTACTCGGATAACATTTTCTTAAGATAAATGAAAGAGATTTGGAGCTTTTTTTCCAAAAAGTTAAACAATATTTTAAATAGAATTTTGGTGGTAAAGAGAACGTTCTAGTTAAACTCTGTATTTAATTCCGAGGAAGGAACTTGTACTATCCGTATGAATTTAAAAGGTGATTTCACCATTATTCGACAAATAATACATGTTGAATATGGAAATTGGTATTGAGAATAATTAGTCTAATCCCTGTGGATCCCTTTTCTCAATACTAATTGGTTTGGGTTTATAGTAAACGATGTCTTTAATAACATTATTTTTGAACCATTTAAAACATGTGTTGGAAAATGAAATCTATATTAAGATTAGAATTATACTAATAATAATATATGAGAATGTTTTTCTAAGTAATTAAAGAGGTTTTATAAAAGAATAGATTTTTAAGTGAAATTCCATAAATGGAAAGTTTATATTTATAAAAGAGTTTTTATAAAGTTAAAATATCTTTTAAGAGAAATGATTTGAAAGTGATATTTTAAATGAGGTTTAAACCATATTTTTTAAGTGATTTAAAAAGGGCTTAAGTGGAAGAAGACGTGGATTTTGAAATCATTGCCGTAAATAAATGTTTTTGGGAAAGTAAGGAAGACATAGACTATAACATTGTTGTTATAGTAAGTGATTTCCAGAAAGAGATGTTTTATATAGTATACATAATTCATATATATCCTATATTTGATGTTGAGATTCAAGGTGGTAACTTATATATATTTTAAAGTTAAGAATTGATACCCCAACTTGATCGGCTTCATTGTTAACTAATAAATAGTTTGAGTTCAGCATCGAAAATTAATGCTAAGTATAATTAATCGAATCCCTATACTAGTGTTTTTGGGTTGTTGTAATGATGTTTTACACAACATTCATTTTGACCCAATAAAGCGTATTTTGGAAAATATGAAGCTTTCCTCAAAGATTTGTAAATATACTTATTACTGATATAAGTATATAGAAGTATTTTCTAAGTATTGAAAATGAAATGGTTTGTGAATATACTTATACCATTAAGGTAAGTATATAGGAATATTTTCCAAATACCCAAAGATTAATAGTGGTTTGAGAATATATTATCGTAAAGAGATTTTGAGATAAATAATTGAAAAGCAGTTTACAGATTTCTAAAAGTTAAAAGAGGTTTTTAAAGAATTTAACGAAAGAGGCTTAACAATCTTGTATACACATATACATGATCTTTTTATCGATAATTGGTTTGGAGAGATCGAAATCGGATTTAGGTGATTCCTATCCGAAAACCATTTCGAACCAATATACGCGTTCAAAAGTGAAGATATGTTGAAAACAATAATTTTGAAGATGAAGATCTTCATAATGTAGGGCTACTTGGCACTAACCTCTGGGATGATCCCATATTATATATATGGTGGTAGTAGTGCCTTCATTCTGAAAATCTTCGATTTGCGAGGACTGCTCGCTACTAATCCTAGGGGTGATTCCCAAACATGATGTAGTAGGATGAGTGTCTTCAATTTGTCCTTCACCTGGACAACTTGTATGGATGAGTGTCTGATATTGCATTTCTAAGACCACGTACAATTGGTTTTTACAAACATACATATGTTTGGTGGTGTAAAATGTAACCCCTCTTATACTTAACACCCTTCTCTGGGGCATGTGAACTTGGGGGTTGTACTTTTGTGAAAATCAATTAGTATGTTGTTGGAAATGGAAATGTGACATTCAAAGTTGGAGTTGTTGTTTTGTGAAAGGTAAAACGTTACCTCAGGCCTCACACATCGGTAATGGCAAAAACACTGGAGATGCGGCAGGGGTATGTGGGTCGCACCCATTAGGGTATGGTCATCACCTTTCTAGATTACCCTCTATATATCGGGTTTGTTGTGTATGTTATGAGACGTCTCGCATAGGTCGGGAACGACTAGGGTGATGTCATATTCGGTATATCTATGGTAGAGGTAGGGCGGTTCTGTGTTGGTAGAGGTGCAGATGTTCTATAGCCTTGGTGTATTCCTCTAGAGATGTACTGTAAGGAAGGTAGTCCCTTACCTTGTCATTGTTGGAATCCATTCTCAAATACGAGCCTTTATGGTTTTAGTTGTATACCTATTATGCTAAAATTTAACAAATGTAACAATTTTGGCTATGATTAATAAGTATTTGTACTCTAAACATTATTATAATATCACTAGATTTTCTATAAAAAAAATTGGTTATCATAAGATAAAAGCCCGTCCGTGTTTATGTGCGGCGTAGTCTTATGAGATACTCTTCTTTTCAAAGGTTTTGTTTGACATCAAATTTGATATATGGCACTGTCATATATATATATATATGATTCATGTTTCTCACGCTGATTTGCCAGACTGATCTGGGTATTTTAATACACAGGTCAGATCCGAGTAGTTTCATGATTAGCTGAAGACGCTTGGAATTTCCAAAGTGCTGGAGATCTTCATCAACCTATGGTCGTAAATTATATTTATGCTGCATTTGTTTACTATTTTGTTTTCGGCATTTGTAAGGACAGAAGTTCATAACTGTCCAGGCTGAGATTAGGATAAACACTGATGTATATGTTTAAAATTTTCGCTGTAAAGATTATTGTTTAATAATATATGTTATTCCATCCGTGTGAGATTCTGTTCTATATTTTTTTTTACCCCTAACTATCCACCTTTTCGTTTAATTTGAGTTGGACATGCGTGGTTTATTGTCAACTTAAACTGTACGAAAAGCGGGTCGGTACACTTTAATATATACATAATTTTAATTATATGACTTGTATTTAATTATATCATCATATCATGTTAATAGTTGAACTTTGCATATCTACATAGATTATATTTTTTGGTAGCTGCAAATTAATTTTTAATTATTATTTACCATTATTTAATATTATTTAAATCAATATACTAATTAAATAAATCATATAAAATAAAATATGTTTCAAAAAGTAAATTTTAAATTTTATAAAATTTTACTATCATCGTATAAACTTTCTGCCAAAAAATCAAAATTTAAACATCACTTTTTATATCTAAAAAAATCAATTTAATAAACGGCCGAAATCAATCAATTAATTTAAAATATTATTTTGACCAAGAAAATACTAGAAAAATTTTCTTAACTTTAAAATATCATGCTTGATTTTTTTTAAATTTAAAATTCGAATATTATAATATGAAAATATTTTTATTATTATTTTATTGTATTACGAATAATTAATTATTATATATATATATATATTAATGTAATAAAATATAAATAAATTATTTGGTGTTGTGCATTCGATTTGGAAAGGATTTTATATAGGGGCATTTCACTAGAAGGACAAACTTTGCAGTCCAATTAGTTTCTAGGACACACATATACAGAAATTAATTTCAAGGCCAAAGTCAGCAGAATAATTACTTTTAAGGACAAAGTCAGCAGTCTAATTACTTTCAATGACATAATTTAATAGGATTTTAGGCCTTAGAAATTAATTATTTTGTATTTTGTCCTTAAAAGTAATTATTTCGGTTGTGTGTCCTAGAAACTAATTGCACTTGCTAAAGAGGCCCTTGTGGCTAATTTCCACTTTTATATATATATATATATAATATTAATACACGCGCGCACGCAAGCACACACATATATATAATTTTGTTACTGTAATTCATATATACATAAATATATATAGGTATAAAATGATCATAATTTTTTTAATATTATCTATATACATATGTATTTTTATACAAATGTATGTATATATATATATATGTAATATTTAATGCAATAGTGTGTATATATAATCATTACTATTTTTACATATAAGATATATACACACACATATATACATACACACACACATAGTTTTTAATATTTATATAAATGACAAGTTTACATACATACATATATTTGGACAATATTTAATACATAGAGGATGAGCTAACATGTCCGTTGCGGTGTAAATCCCAACATTTATATACAGGCATTTTATAACTTGCATGGATTATGATGTTATACATGCACATGCATATATATATGTGTGTGTGTGGTGGTGATATATATGTGTACTATTATATTTAATTAAATATAAATTAAATAAAGTTCTATTTACAATTTGTAAAATTAAATGAAATAAGAGATTTTATTTAAATTAATTTTAGAAATGTTCTAAATAAATTAGTCTTCATAAGCCCAATAAAGATCAATAAGGTTAAAAAAATTGAAATTCGCCCTTAACAGCTGCTGCGAGCTGGCCCAAATCCAACAATATACCCTTATCTTATATAGTTTTGTAAACTATTCTTTAGATGATATTAATTTTAACCTTGTGTGCTACTTTTAAGTACACAACTTATAGAGAGAATCTAACTCAAATTCACTCACATTAATTATGCTTAGTCCAACAAGGTTTGATTGCTCCTTAACAATACATCATTATGTATTATATAGGAAGGAGTGACCTTTAAGACCAAACCTTTATTCATATTAGGTACATACAGAACTCTTTCCAATATACTTACCCATTCGATCAAATCAAATCATTTCTGTCGCTTGTTATATTATTAACTTCTATTTTATATTCTATGAGCTTATCATAGTCATAGACTTATACATGCATATCAAATACACATGTCCATGTCTGTGATAACTCATCAGTGAATATGAAGAAGTGCGTGGAACCGTTTTGGTATTAATAGACTTACGATTGCATACATCTATATGTATCAATCCGAATAGTTTGTCAACCTTTATGACGCTCCTACTAAATGAGTGCATAACCCTTAATTGTTTGAGATATAATTAACCCTTATAATATGATTCATAATTATATAATAAAAATTATTTCTCAAAACAATGGCTTAGTATATACTTCCAAAATAATTTTAAATTATTTTGGATACCTCTGTATTTTCCAATGCATCACTTTTGTTCTAAAAACAAATACCACATTATAGTTGTATTTCATAACGAATATTCATAATATTCACATTGAAATATAACTATGTCTTTTTTTAGTCGACGTCGAAAAATAGTCATTATTTCATAAATAATGTTCGGTATGTTTAACGAATTGTTTTTTTTGCAATTTGATACAATCAATAAGTGTTATATGGCATGCTCCCACTATTTCCACTATTACTATAATAACATACAAAATACGAAGGTCCATCATTCACTTAATATAGATTATTTATATCATATACTGCAACTAGTTTATAGCAGAGTTATTTGATCAAATATCTTGAACTCAAAGAAATAAATCTCATAGAAAACAATTTTTTATATAAAAATACATTTCAGAATAGAAATCATTTTTCACATTCCAATGTTAAGTATCAATCATTATCACTACAATTCTCATTTTCGAAGTTTCTTTATGAAGTAGAAGTTACTATTCACTCTCTTCATCCTAGCCAAACCTTAAATCACATTTACTCATGTACATTCATTTTTCTGTCTATATAGTCAAACCATTAAAAAGAATATCCTTACTACAATATCACAATGAACTCTTTACAAAAGCGCACTCGATCATCCTTAACATTTAAGGACATCAAATATGTTGCACTTTGCGTAAACTGATCAAACTGACATTTCAGCGATCGAATTCTTAAATCTGTCTTGTAATTTTGGTCTAGTGTTACATTTACAATAATACGATCTTTATTATAATCAATCAAATTGAATACTCAATCTCACAGTATGGTTTATTTGTTTGCTTTAAATAAACTAACTTCATCGATGTATTATATATAATGAACTGTGACTATCCATCATATAACACTTATATGTGATAGTGTATGGATCAAATATACATAGTCTTGTATTGCTTTTGAGTTCGGAACACATTGAATGCAACACAAGGTCTTGACCAAATAAAAATGTGAGCGACCAAAACTATGAACATATTAAGTAGTTGTAAAATTAGGTACTTACTTGCACATGGGTATAGAAAACATTAACATGCAAGAATTATTTAGTAGTAGTAAGTGTGTGTGTGTGTGTATTACATTTCTATTTGTCAATCTTCAATTCAGTTCATATATATTAATTAATAAATGTTTTATTAATCATATCAAATGCATAAACTTATCAATGTAGATTATTATAACATTATATAACATATGTTCTTATGGTATTAGAAAGGTTAAATGTTATCATCTAGTTTTTCTAATAAGACTCCCACTAATCTTTTATGTTTCACCAAACCCTAAGCGAGATATAGAAGTATTTCAACTTCATTAGTGGGTGTTAGGACTTGTATGCTGGGATTATGA
Organism: Allium fistulosum; assembly: GCA_030737815.1. Taxonomy (NCBI): domain Eukaryota; kingdom Viridiplantae; phylum Streptophyta; class Magnoliopsida; order Asparagales; family Amaryllidaceae; genus Allium; species Allium fistulosum. The sequence goes on from CM060903.1 coordinate 204,743,934, forward strand.
CCTTGAGGAAAGCTCAACAAATCATAGGACCACATATGATGGATAACTCCTTATCGGCCGTATCACATACAACTCCTAACATGTGGTTCCTTGTCTTAATCCTGTCTTTACCTTGAGGAAAGCTCAATGAGTAAAGTAGGACTATTCAGTCGAACCTATCGTTTCACAACAGCCTAAGTATAATGCATATACCTTGAGGAAAGTTCAAGAAATATGTGCAGTTATCTTACCTCGTATATCCAATATATTGATAGTACTACACATAACATCCCTAGTATGAAGAAAGCTCAAAAACTAAAGATTATGCAAGTAATCAATAATATGTAAATGATAGAGAACAACTTTATATTAAAGATTCATAATCTTCAATATATTATATCAAGTTATATCGACTTATGGAATAATGTATTTCTTATGAAATACCCTCGTGATTCAAGTGTCGGACAGATCAGAAATCACGGTATACATACATATACACATGTATTTATTCCTTACGTATTTAGGGTTTCTTTAATGTTCTACCTTTAGTCTATAAATTTATATTATATAAGTTTTATTATTATATAACTTTTATATTTCAATTAAATTATATAATAGTTTTATGTATAACATTATTTTAGTTAAATCTTATTTAATTAATTAAATCTTTAATTAATTTTAAATTATTCCAATATGACATTTATATACTATAAGCTTTATAGTATAACATATATATCTCATATATGTGTGTTTTCATTTAATTAATTAACTTTTAATTTATTTATTTAATCAATTAACCTTTAATTTATTTATTTAATTAAACAATTTTAATTAAATTTATATTAATTTCGAAATTCATTTATATACATACATGTATATTTATGTTATTTTAACATCTTAAAGCAAAATAACATATATCATAATATATACTACATGTGCATATTTATTAATTAGTCAACCTGTTTAATTAATATATTTTATTAACCTCATTGATAAATTTTATAAATTTTGGAATTAATTTATATAAATTTTCAAATGTATTGAACTTTTTTAATTATATTATAACATTTACAATATGTATATATTTTATTTTAAATTTAACTATTAAATATAAATCTTCTATTTTTAATTTTGAAACAATTTTCAAATTAGCCCGGGGCTCGATTCAAATTAGGTCTTTTTTATAAGGGCAACCTTTAGGCTTATGTATCTGTTCCGGGCAAGCCGGTAGCAAGGTAGAACAGAGTACTTGATTACCCAAACTCAATCCTTCGACACTAATTTTCTAGACACCTTACTATCTGGGCTGTGAGCTTAATTAGTTAACTCTAACATGACTGATTTAGACCGCATAGGCTATTGGGCTCCGATACTATTGTTGGAACTGGATCAGCTCGCAATGGAAATAATTGGTGAATTTCAAAAATTTTACCATTTTGGACCTTTATTGCGCATATAAAGTCTAATTTATTTAGAATATTCCTAAATATCTTTAAATAAAATCATTATTTTATTTAGCTTAATAAATAGTTTTATATTATGTATTTAATATTATATTATACACACACACATACGTATCATATACACATTTATGCGCGTGCATATGTAATATAGCAATCCATGTAAGCTATAACATGCTCGTATATAAATGCCCAAATTTATACTACAACGAACATCTTAGCTCATATAATATACAAATATATTACCTAAATGTAATTTAAAACGTTGCAAAATATATATGTGCGTGTATATATGTTTTATTTTTAAATTAATTTGTGAAATATATGTATGTGTGTATGTATGAAACTTATAATATATATATAATATATATTTATATGTATGTATATGTATATTAAATTATTTAAAATTATATTAATACTTTTATATTAATGGAAGTTCGAAATCATAAATAATTTTTTTAATTTAACGTATAATATATATATATATATATTAATATCTTGTAAAATTAATAATATATATACACTTAAATAAAATATATAAAATAATATATATTTATACAAACACACATGCCTATTATATAACTCACCGCAAATTATGTTTATTTGTATTTTTGTCATTTTTTTATTTTAAAATATATACATAGGTATTTTAAAATATAATATAATGAAAATATTTTTAAAAGATAGTATCAAATTTAAACATTTCAGTAAGAATATTGAAGATGTTGTGATATTTAAATATTTTATATGTATTTTATAATTTAAAATAAATTTTGAAATCAATTTATAATTTTAGTTATTACTTAAAATACTTAAATTATATAAAATTTTATTTTCTTTCTTTTTTGTCGAAAGTTATATTGGGTGTCAATTTAATTTTATAAAATATGGTATGTTTTGTAAATGGTATGTTTTGTGATAGTAGTTACAAAGTGTTGTAACTGAGTAATTTATTACGATGAAAATAAATATACCATTTTAAATATTCCAAGTCAAGATGTATCAAGGCTAGATATCGACACATCCATTGCGATTAGAATATGTAACGCTCTCCAAATACTGGGCAATGTATTACTCATGGTTACTGGGGGCACCAAGAGGTTACGTACTGATTGTTATTGGATAACTATGGAATGACTCATTCGATAGCTTTCCGTTGGTTAATATAACCAAGGTCAAAAGGAAAATATCAATATGACTGATTTACACTGTTCTCTCGACTTGAGAATACTGTTAATCTTCAATATGAAAGCTCCACTTTGATTAGTCATATCATGGCACGGCTTCCGTTGAGTGACTATAGTTAGGTCAAGTGGAAGTATTGGAAGTGAAACACTATTCAAGAGAGGATTTGTCTCCTTAGTTATATGGAATTAGTATCACGGTCAACTAAAGTCAACTCAAAGTCAGAGTTTTTAACCAGAGCGTTTCGGTTAATAATAATTGTTATCATTGAACCAAGGACTTTGTGTTTGGACTATAGAGTTGAATGTGGATGATATTGGATTGACCATTGCCAAATTCGATAAGTGCAAAGTGATATAGTTTTGACGAAGATAATTGGTGTAAGTAAAGTTATAACCGGTTAGTGATTAACAAAGTAAAATTGGATTTTACCGAAACCAAGTACACGATAAATTTGACCGAAATATCACATCACCTACTAAGTGACGTGTGAATGTTAATATTCGAATAGTTTAATATTACTCGCTGACTAAATTTATACTTATTGAGTCACACAACTGAAAAGATGAATATTCTTTTGACCAAACGATTTAATTAATTTGTAATTATTATAAATTAATTAATATTTGTGAAATATTAATTATAAAAATTTGATTTTGATTTGGTGAACAAATATTGCTAAATATATTTACAATAGTTATAAATATATAAATTAATATGCGGTATCGATAAGCGTTAAATTGGATTTAATTGCATAATATTTCGTTCGGGCTCTAAATAGGTTTAAACCCATGATAGGGGCTGGTAGGATCGGCTCAAATATAGGGTAATAGGTGTGGCCTAATGAGAGTTAGAGAGCTCTGAAATGGATGGCAAAGATGGAAGGAAAATGAGTAAAAGATTAGATCCAAACTTTTCTTCTTCTCTTCCTCTATATAAGATCTCTACCCTCATCTTTTGAATGACTTTTTTGAACCTCCACTTGCACTCATTTCTTTCCAAACCCTATAGCTTCCATTCTTCATCAATTAAAACTCAAATCAAATCAAGTGTTATTCGATAGCTAGTGGTTAACGGTCCAAGGACTAGCAATCCACTAGATTGGAAATCATTTCAAGGAGGAAATTTCATCATTTCAAGGTGTACTTTTAGGCATTCAGAGTAAGGTACATTTCTAACTAATATATAATTATTATTGTTTATATATAATATCAATATTATATTGTTAGTTATGTGACGATTCTGATATACATATATATTACCATAATTAGATTTGCTGCATGTTTACATATAATTGTATATTAATAAAATATATTTTTTAGACGAACATATGCTTACATGCAGCACGACCAAAAAAAATTATTTTAAATAACATAAATTTATAATATTTAAATATGTATACATAGTGTATAAATTTAATACTACATCATACTTATATAAAATCTAATTAATAATTTTATATATAAAATTGCAATGGTATATTAATTTCGACAAAAATAAAAAATAATTATATATCTATATATATTATTTTTAAATATTATTTAAATCAATATGTATATAAATCAATTATATAAATATATATATATCATAAAATTATGTTTTATATTTTATAAATTAAATTATTACCTAACTTACTCTCAACAAAAATATAAAAAACATTTATTTTAATATTTTAATATTATTTAAATATAAACCGAAATTAAAAACTAGAATTAAAATATATTAAAATTTTAAAATTACATATCACTATTTAAAATTACAAAATATAATTCAGAATTTTAATATAAATCTAAAATTCAAAATAAGTTTCGAAAGACAATTTTTTTAATTTTTTATTAGTTATTAATAAATATCCAAATAGATATCTATTTAAATAAATTTAAAAAAAGTTATCGTATGCATGACCTGGTATTTGTATATGTAAAATATATATTTTTATAAATTTAAAATGTTAATATATATGTGTTATTTATTATAATATTATTTATGCATAAACAATAAATATTTAATATATATATATATATTTGTTTTTTTATTTTTATATACATATACATCCATATATTAAATCCGACTTTAATATATATATAATATATATATTATTTTCGACTTTAATATTTAATACATATATATTATTTTCGACTTTAAAATATAATTTAATACACACATATATAATTGTTTAAACAAAATATGATTTATATACATACATATATATTTGTAATATTTTATAAATATATATGTAAATTAAATATATATATAAACATACATTTAGATAATATATTGGTATATAGGACGAGCTAACGTGTCTGTTATAGTTTAAATATCAACTTTTATACGCATGCATGTTATACCTTGTATGGATTGATATGTCACACATGCACGCACGCACAAAGACACACACACATAGATATATACATGTATGTATGTGTGTTATGATACACATAAATATATAATACAGCATTAATCAAATAATATAAAATCGTATTAATATAAATAAAATAAAGCTTTTATTTGAAAGTTATTTTATTTGAAAGAAATATAGAAATGTTCTAAATAAATTTGACTTCATAGGCCCAATAAAGATCCAATATGGTAAAAAAAATTGAAATTCATCGATAATTTCTACCATGGACTGACCTAGTTCCAACAATGGTATCAGAGCCCAAATAGCCTGCGGTCTAAATTAGTCATATTAGGGATAACTTATTAAAATATACCCATATAGTAGCAGTGTCTAAGGTTGGGTTTGGATAATCAAGTACTCTACCCTATCTGACTACTAGCTGGCTCGAAATGATGAGGTAAGCCTAAAATGTTATACCAAATAGAAAAAGGCCCAATTTGAATTGGGCCTTGAGTTAATTTCAAAATTGTTTTGAACTTAAAATAAAAGTTTTAAATTTAAAAGTTAAATATACAATAAAAAATTATTATAATGTTATAATACAAAATTTTCAAATTGTTTTGAAAATTAAAATAGATTTTAAATTTAAAATAAAACACATATTATAAAAATTATAATATAATTTTTCAAAATGTTTGAAAATGTTATAAATTAATTTCAAAGTATTAAATTTATTGATAAGATTAATAAAATATATAAATTAATTAAATAAGTTAATTAATGAAAAATATATGCATGTATTGCATATTTGATATCTGTTATGATATTTGAAAATGTTTAAAATATAATAAGTATACATGTATGTATATAAAACGAATTTCAAAATTATAAATTTAATTAAAAAATTAGTTAGATAAATTAATTAAAAGGTTAATTGGTTAAATAATATATATATGTATATGTGTGTGTATGATATATGTTATACTATAAGGTTATAATATACAATAAACATTTAATATAAATGTTATACTAAGATAATATAAAATTAATTAAAATGTTAATTATTTAAATAATATTTAATTAATATAATGTTATACATAAGACTATTATATAAGTAATAAGAAATATAAAAGTTATATAATGATAAAACTTATGAATATATAAATTACAGGTGGAACATTAAGAAGTCCTAAATAGACTTAAGGAATATATACATACGTAAATGTATGTATGACATGATTTCCGGTGTGTCCGACACTTGAACCACGAGAGTATTTCAAAAGAAATACATTATTCCACAAGTCGCTATTTCTCAATCTAATATATTAAAGATTATGAATCTTCAACATAATGTTGTCCTCTACCATATAAATATTAAAAATTACTTGATACTTCTTAGTTGTTGAGAAAACTTAAGCTAGGGATGTTATGTGTGGTATTATTAATATATTGAATAGGCGAGGTAAGATAACTATATGTATTTGTTAAGCAAACTCAAGGTGCATAAACTATACTTAGGCCACTGCGATGTGGCAGGTATGCGAATAATTTCATTTCAATTTATTAAGCAAATTCAAGGTCGAAGTGAAATTAGTACAAGGTACCAATGGCTAGGAGTTTTATACGATACAACTGACAAGAAGTTATCCTCTCTGAAGCTATGACTTATTGAGCAAACTCAAGGTCAGAATTCCAAGACGGACGAGTCCATATACCCACTAACGAAGTCGAAAGATTTCTATGTGTTTTGATTTAGGGTTTGGTGAAACATAAAAGACTAATGAGAGCCTTATTAGAAAAATGAAATGATAACATTTAACCTTTCTAATAGTGTAAGAACATATGGTATATAATGTTATAATAATCTGCATTGATAAATTTGTGCATTTAATATGATTGATAAAACGTTTATTATTTACGATATGCAAATGAACTAAATTGAAGATTGACAAATAGAAGTATAACATATACTAGCTAATAAATGCTTATTGTATATTGACGTTTCAACATCCATGCAAGCATCTGATTCTACACCTACTAAATATATTCGTAATTTGGTCACTTACGTGTTTATTTAGTCGAGACCGTGTTCTGCATTCTATGAGTTCCAAACTCAAAAGCAATATAATACTATGGATATTTGATCCGTATAGAATCACATATAAATGTTGTATGGTGAACGGTCACACTTTGTAATATACAATATTTCGATGAAATTAGTTCATTCGAAATAAGCAAATAAACCATAGTGCTTCATCGAGTATTCAATTTGATTGATTACAATAAAGATCATATTGTGTTAAATGTAATACAAGACCAAAACTATAATATTGATCTAATAGCTCGATGGTTGAAATGTCAGGTTGATCAGTTTATGTAAAGTGCATCATATTTGATGTCCTTATGTTAAGGATAATCAAATGCATTTTTGTAAAGGGTTAGTTATGATATTGTAGTGGGATTCTTTTTGAATGGTTCGACCATCTAGAAAGAATAACGAATATACAAGAGTGGATGTAATTTAAGATATAGTTGGGATAAAGAGCGCGAATAGTCACTTTTGCTTCATAAGGAAATATTGGAAATGAGAACTGTAATAATAATAATTGATACTTAACATTGGAATAAGAAATACGATTTATATTTTGAAAAATATTTTCATATAAAAAATTATTTTCTACGAGATTTATTTCTTTGAGTTCAAGATATTTGTTCAAAGAACTCTCCACTGTAAACTGTTGTAGCACATGAAATAAATAATCTATATTAAGTGAATGGCAGACCTCCGAATTCAGTACGCTATTATAGCAATAACGGAAATAGTGGAAGAGTGTCATGTAACACTTATTGATTACATCAAGTTACAAACTTGTCTTCATAAAACGTACCGCACATTATTTATGAAATAATGACTATTTTTCGGTGTTGACTGAAAAATAAACATAGTTATATTTTAATGTGAATATTATGAATATTCGATTATTTGTTTTCATAACAAAAGTGATGCATTGGAAAATACTGAAGTATATAAAATAATGTATAATTATTTTGGAGTTATAAACTAGGCCATAGTTTTAAGAAATAATTTTTATTATATGGTTATAAATCATATGATACTGGTTAATTATATCTCAAACAATTAAGGGCAAAGCACCCATGCAATAGGAGCGTCATAAGAGTTGATGAACTCTTCGCATTGACACATATAAATGTATGCAATCGTAAGTCTATTAATACCAAAATGATTCCACGTACTTCATCATATTCACTAATGAGTTATCAAAACATGGATATGTGTATTTGATATGCATTGTAAGTCTATGATAAGCTCATAGAATATAAAACAGAAGTAAATAAAAAAACATGCGATGGAAATGATTCGATTTGATCTAATAAGTGTGTATATTGGAAAGAGTTGCATATGCACCTAATATGAATAAAGATTTAGTCTCAAAGACCACTCCCCCCATAATCTATAATGATGTATTGATAAGGAGTAATCAAACTTTGTTGGACAACGTATGATTAACGATGAGTGAACTTGAGTTAAAAATTTTCTATAAGGTGTGTACTTAAGAGTAGTGCACAAGGTTAAAATTAATATTATCCAAAAAATTGTTTACAAAACTATACAAGATAAGGGTCTATAAGAAACCCCTATATATCCTAGGCCAAGGAGTTAGCAGGTTGTGCAATTCGAAAAACCGCATGTAATAATTATACATAAAGGATCTTGTACTAATCGTCCTAATAGAATTTTGGGAACAATAGTCATTAGATGACTAATTTATGTTATAAACATAAATATATTATGAACTAATCCAAAATCAGTTTTATGTAAGGCAATTCATAAAATGCTTATGAATGCCCATTCCATTACACTGAGAAACAACTGCTGTTTCAAGAGATATAAACTTCATAGTGAATGAATTTATTTAAGAAATAATTGGTATAAAATGAACCTGGATATGATCCAAGGATAAAACATTACAAGGAATGAAATGAAATTGAACAAACCTAAATGAACACAATACATTAGATCAAACCATTAATCCGCGATTGTTTAGTTAAACCATCAATGTCAATAATAAATAATCCTCGATTATTTAGTTAAACCATTAAGAGTATTGACTCTATGATATGGTACAATGCGCAAATCCGAAATAAATTCTAAGTACTTTATCAAAATATGATTCTGATAGTTTACCCGAAGGGATATGATCCATTGGCCACAAATGTGTCTTTAGAAGAAAGACAAATGTAGTTGGAATATAGTGAGCCATGTTGATAAGAAAAATACCGTGAATTTCAATTGTTGAAATTAATGTAATAGATTCACCGTTTGATGTTCTCAATTAGGTTCAGATTTACTTACTAAATTATTGCTTAGTATGACTTTATGTTTGATACATAGTAATTTAAATAATGATTTAGAATAAACCGTTAGCACATAACAACCAAAATGTCTTGAAGTTAGTGGAAGTGATATTGAGTTTGTGGGGTTTTGGATATAATCCAAGGAAGCTACAAAGTATAATTTTATAAGCATTAGAATTGAATAAATATTTTGATAGAAATATCAAATAGTTTGATTGTCAGTCAAAATGCACATGAAGCGTGTGTTCATAAGAAAAAACGTTAAAAGGTACATAAATATTTCTAAATCGTAAGTAAACAATACATTACTAATTGTTAACGATGTACTTGCATTAAAATCAGCTTTAGTTGTTTTAATACTTGTACTAACCCTAAAATTTTATAATTAATTAAATAAGTCGATTAAAGGAAAAAAGGTGAGTTAAATAAATAGAGCAAAAGGAAATGAATTAATAGAAGCGGGTATGAGGGCCCAGGCCCAACTTATTGTGGGATAATATACATTACTCATTTCTATTCATTCATTTTATTAAACTCCAACTAAAATAAAAGGCTAGAGAAACTCTTTAATGGTGGGAGCATAAGAAAGCAAATAAGGAGAAGATATAAAAACTCAAGCTAGAAGGGACTAAAGAAGATTAAATTTATACATCTAAAAGATCTAGGTGAGTAATATAACCCTTCTAATATGATTTCTTATATATGTATACGATCGGTTTTGATCTATATGTTTTTATATATGATGGGGTTCTTACGGGTTTATATGCAAAACTATAAAAGGATTGATGAATGTTTTGAGGGAAGGATGTGCATACACAGGATGTTTACATATGTTTCCCCTACTCTAGTGATTTCAAAACTTAATGAAAGTTTTATATGATGTTTAAGACTATATTTAGGAAGTAGGTTTACAGTTTAAGAGATTTCTTAAGCTTAAATAATTTTATATGAATTTTTGAAGTTGTATGACTCTAAATAAGTAAGGAAAATACCCTAAAAAGATGAAATAAAGTTAAACTATGGAAGAACAAGGATTCGGGAAATTTTAAGGAATTTATCAGAATTTTCTATATCGAAATAAAGGTAAAATCAGCTTAAACTGTGCTGGGGTAGATGGGTACTACGGGAGATGCAGTAAAATAAACACCATGTAAAAATATATTAATAGGGGTTAGGAAAAAGGAAGGCAAGATCCAAATTATTTGCTGAAAAAAATACTGCAAATGACACAAAATGAAATAAGATCCAATGGAATAACGACATATGTAAAGGCATTGTCAGGGATGTCAGAGTTGTTGGGTAACAACAATAGGGCGGCGACACTAAATTTATAAGTAAGAGTACTGCACTAAATATGAAGGAATCATACTACACTAATATTTAGACAAGAACACTTAATAAATAAACTGTACAGCATACTGCGTGGGTCAAGGGTCTGTGCTAAAGTGGAAAAATGTATAATACTTATAAAAGATAAGTTAATAGGACTTAAAGAGAGGCTAGGTTAGAAAGCGGAAGGGATCTTGCTTTAAAATGAAAAGACAGAGTTGGAAGGGATATTGACGTCGGGTGGGGACACTCACTCGAATGCACACCCAGGAAAGGTGAGGAGATACATTCAACTTCCAGAAACTACGGTAGGAAAGGCCAAGTAGTTCTAAATTAAATAAATGTTTAGAGGCAGCATGTAGGTTTCTTTACGGTCTATTGCGGTGGGGTGGTTCCAAGCAGTTTGAAAGAAAAGGTAAGGAAGTAAATTACTGTGGTGGGATGACACCAATCGGTAAGGAAATTTAGTAAATAAACGTAGAAGGGCTGCAAGTGGTTGTTTCTTTGTAGTCCAAGGCTTAACTAGTTAAATACAGCAGTGGACTGGGTCTACGCAGTTTGAACAAAAGAGTGAATTTAAATGGATACTGCGGTGGGCAATTCCAAGCGGCATTAGATAAGAGAAATTTCTAAAGAATGAATTAAAAAGGATATCACGTTGGCCGATTCTAAGCAGTTTGAGTTAAGAGATAAGCTTTAACGGGAGGCTAAGTAAGTTCTACGCAATACGAATACTAAAGTAACTTACATAAGAATTGTGTATGCACCGCGTCAGATACTTTAAAAGAATCCTTTATAGATGAAAGAAGAATTTAGAAGGGAAATGAAGTAGGTCTGCGTAGGGAGCGTAGTATTTATACTTAGATTAAAAAACAATCTAAACTATGACTTGGGTATGGTTAACGTAGGGTACACAGTAGTAAATAAAATCTTCTTAAGGAAACATTTAATTGAAGACGTAAATAAGAAATAATTGCATCAGTAGTTTAAAGTGTTTTACTTATGATGTCTGTATAGTGAGGGGAAAACCTAGTTTGTGCAGCGCAGGTTGGACTCACTCTATGTTTGTTTTTGGGGATAGTATTATTCACACCATACTTTATGTATGACCCATGTTTTTATTATTGCTTTATCGATAAACTCATGGGTACTCATTTAAGTAGGCTGAGTTTATAGGCTTAGGCGGGTTTGGAATAATGGCTGCAGTATGAGAACTGAAGACGGAGTAGGAGACTCTTTAGCTAATAAAGATCTTGTTTCCGATGTATGATGAAGTGCGGGCCACATCTTCATATGGGGACCCGACTCTTTATGATGTTATTTACTATTATATTTAACCCCTAGGTGGGCACATATTTGGGAATATTGACCGAAGTAAATGTAACGAAAATTAAAAAGATACTGATGTATAATGAAATCGTATTAGTCTGCTCTGTTTAGTTTACCAGTGTTTTCATATTATACTGAACTCACTTTAGCCACTGGAAGATAATTCTAGTGATGAATGCAGCATCATTGGCATTCATCCTCGGGCTTCAAGTGGAAGACGTTACACTTAGTATTAGAACAAGGTTACAGACATAAATAAGACAGAGCAAGTAAAAGATAAAAGCAGTAGTTAAAAAATGCTTTGAGGAGGGGATGCGCTAATATATACATATATATATATATATATATACATATATATATCGTACTCGTATGTTGCTATATATATATACAGAGATATATCTACTATTTTGTTGTGATTTCACTTCATATCTTTCATTCTGATAAAGACTTTCTTAACAGAAAAGCAAGATGGATTTGAGAAGCAGGCAAATCGTAATAGGAGGGGAAGTGCAAGAAGAGAGACTGAAGAGGCATAAACTGATGGTGGAAGGGAGGAAAGAATTCCAAGAGCAGTAGGAGAGGAAGCTGCTCAGCCAGCAAATGAAGAAGGCATATATGTGAATGTCTTTTTTAGACAATTCATGGCCCAGATGATGAAGGAAGCTGCACCGGAGGTAGTAAAGCCAAGAGCTGCAGTGGTGAGAGAAGATTTCTCAAGGATGAGTAAAGACTTCAGAAAACTAGGAGGAAAGGTGTTTACATGGAAAGAGCCTGCAATAGAAGTGCTGAATTGGTTGAGAAGTTGTGAGCGTATATTTAGTGATTTAGGACTAAATGATGCGCAGAAGAGAAGACTGGCACCAAGGTAGTTACAGGAAGATGCACTGGATTGGTGTGAGACCATAATTGTAGAAACCTCGGAAAAGGGAATAACTTGGAAGAAGATCAAGGAGAGGTTTGAGGTTCAATTAATATCGGAATCTTAGAAGAGTGTGTTGTTGAGGGAGCTCATTGACTCGAGGCAAGGTGACCTTACAGTGGAGGGATACATCCAGAAGTTCAATGCATTGTCTAAGTATGGAAGGGAGATCATTAACACTCCTATGAAAAAAATGTGAAGTTTATTATAAGCTTGTAGCAAGGGCTTGATCATAAGATGATGGCTCATCTAACGTCTTCTTTTGAGTTTGTAGTGGACATGGCTAGAAGATATGGTAGCATGCATCAAGAGGAGAAGGGTGGAGACTAGGCCCAAGGCAGAACAGAAGAAGAAGTTCATCCCATACACTAAAGGCAAGAAAGGAGTGCCAAAGAGGAAGGATGCGGTTACTAATACTGAAGTTGCCATTGCAAAAGTAGTATGCTATAACTACAAACAGAAGGGACACTATACTTCGAAATGCCTCATTCATAAGAATGTTGCAAGGGTGAAGTGCTTCAAGTGTGATAAGGTAGGCATCTAAAGAAGGACTACCCAAAGCTTAAAGCGTATGTATATGCTTTGGAGGGACCCAAGAAAGAACCCTCTGCAGAAGGTAAAGGAAGGGGAATGTCCTAGAAGGCATGACTTTGATTTTGGTATTCAGTTAGAGTATTGTTTGATACTGGTACATTAATTTATAGCTAATGACTTGGTTGATAGACTTGGGTTAAGGGTTGCATATTTAGTCACTTCCATATGTGTAGCAAATCCGATGGGAGGGTACGCCACTCTCGGATTGAGATGCACTAACCATAGGTGAGTGTAAGTTTCCTTGTGATCCTTATGTGTTTGACTTCATAGGCTTCAGAGTTATTTTAGGGATGGACTGGTTGGAAAGGTATAGAGCTAGGGTGCACTACTCCGAGAGTATAATCACACTAGTCATCATGACCGAACAGGTAAAGTGTATGTGGTATTGGAAGATTGTGTAAAACTATGCAGGAGCACTTTATTTGCATTGGCTTCGGAGGAAGAGCAGCTGGGAGCAGTACGAGTAGTAAAGGAGTTCAAAGAGATGTTTGAACCGGTTCCAGATTTGCCACCTCTGAGAGCGGTAGAGTTTAGCATTGACTTACTACCAGGGGCTAAACCGTTTAGTCAGCCACCTATAAAATGCCTCCAAGGGAGATGGAGGAGACAAGGAAGTAGTTGGTAGAGTTATAAGGGAAGAGCTTCATAAGACCAAGCAGCTCACCATAAGGAGTGTGGCAGTGTTTATGAAGAAGTCTGATAGGTCTTTGAGACTATGTACAGACTATCAGAAGTTGAATGAGAGGATGGTGAAGAATATATATCCTTTTCCAATAATAGATGGCCTTTTTGATTAGTTTAGTGGAGCTAAGGTGTTTTCGCAGTTAGACTTAGCTATAGGGTTCCATCAACTGAGAGTTGCGGAGGAAAGTATTCCTTTGACTGCATTTAGAACCAAGTATGGTTCTTATGAGTGGTTGATTATGCCATTTGGGCTAACCAATGCACCTGCATTCTTTGTAGACTTGATGAACAGGATCTTCCGAGATAAGCTGGACAGATATGTGTTGGTGTTCATAGATGACATTTTAGTGTACTCTAAGGATGAAGAGGAGCATGCTGTTCACCTAAGGCTTGTGCTGGAGATGTTGAGACAACATAAGTTGAAGGCAAAATTCTCTAAGTGTCATTTTTGGAGTAGACAAGTGAATTTCCTAGGCCATGTAATTTCGGAAGAAGGATTGGCTGTAGAACTAAAAAAGGTGGAGGCAGTAATTGGGTGGAAGAGAACTAAGACTGTGACCAAGATGCGAAGTTTTCTAGGATTGGCTGGTTATTACAGGAGATTCATTAAGGACTTCTCTAGTATAGCTGCGCCGATGACTAGGCTGACTAGGAAGGGAGAGCAGTTTGTTTGGGTGCAGGAGTGTGAGAATGCATTCCAGGTACTGAAGCATAGATTGATAAAAGTGTCTGTGTTAGTAATACCTAAAGGGAAAGATGGTATGACTATGTATACAGATGCATTAGGATTGGGATTAGGTGCAGTATTGATGTAAAAGGGCAAAGTAATTGCTTATGCATCTAGGTAGTTACGACCCTATGAAGTTAGGTATCCAACGCATGATTTGGAGTTGGTCGTCGTAGTCTTCGCGTTGAAGATTTGGAGACATTATCTTTTGGGGGAGAGGTTTGAGTTGTATACGGACCACAAGTCCTTGAGATATTTGTTCTCTCAAAGGGAATTGAACATGAGGCAGCAGAAATGGTTAGACTTCCTAGCATCGTATGATTTTGGGATAGATTATACCCTAGGAAAAGACAACAAAGTAACCGATGCCTTAAGCCAAAGACAACAAAGTTGCATTTTGGCAATGTTAGAAGAATGGATTGCGTTTGAAACGTTATCTATGTGTAATGTGTAGTATCGGTCTAATGTAGGATCAAGCAACGCAAAGTGGATATTAGCATGCTTAGAAGTTAGACCTACGCTGGCAGTAAGGATAGTTGAACTGCAGAAGAATGATAAGTTCAGCACAAACACGGTAAGGAGTTTGGACTCAGGAGTCGAGACAATAGAACTGAGGGGATACAGTGTGGATAGTAAAGGAGTACTGCGGAAGAATGACATGTTGTATGTTTCGACTACTAGAGAACCGTGGAAGGAAGTATTGGACGAATGTCATCGTTCAAAGTTTACCATACATCCTGGAGGTACGAAGATGAATCAAGATATGAAGAGGAGTTTCTTTTGGAAAGGAACGAAGAAAGTTGTAGGAGAGTATATGAGAAGATGTCTTACATGCCAACAAATGAAGGCAGAACATCAGAAACCAAGTGGGCTCCTGCGGCCTTTAGAAGTTCTAGTGTGGAAATGGGATTTAATATTTATGGACCTCATAGATAGATTGGCAAGGACAAGGATAGAGAATGAGACCATATAGGGTCATAGTTGATAGCCTAACTAAGCATGCCACTTCATTCCAGTGAAGACTAAGAGAATTGTGCCGAAGTTAGCAGAAATATACGTGAAGATGATAGTGAGATTGGATGGGGTGCCAAGCACTATGATTAGTGATCGGGATTCGCTATTCACTAGTGAATTTTAGAGAAGTCTGCAAAAGGTATTAGGTACATAACTGCGCATGAGTATTGCGTACCATCCACAGACAGATGGGCAGATCGAGAGGCTCAACAAGGTCCTAGAAAATTTGCTAAGAGCATGTATTCTACACGTTGGTGGATCTTGGGAAGATTATCTACATCTGGTAGAGTTCTCATATAATAGCAGCTATCAAAGCAGTATTGGGATGGCTCCGTTTGAAGCTTTGTGTAGAAGGCCATGTAAGTCTCCTGCATGTTGGTTGGAAGCAGGAGATAGGGTTGTGTTAGGACCAAATGTGGTGAAGGATGCTACCAAGAAGGTAGAGCTAATCCAAGGATGAAGGCAGCACAGTCTAGGCAAAAGAGTTACACCGATATAAGGAGAAAGGAACCAGAGTTCACAATAGGTGATCAGGTGTTCATGAAGGTTTCACCGATGAGAGTCGTGAAACATTTTGGGAAAGTTAGGAAGTTAGCACTCAGATATGTAGGATCGTTTCTGATCATATGAAGGATTGGGAAGGTGGTGTATAAGGTGGATCTGCCTAATGTGTTTGTAGGGATTCTTATGTATTTCACGTATCATGTTTACTGAAATGCATCAGGGACCTGGAAGCAGTAGTTGATTAGAGGGCAGTAGAAGACTTGGTTATCAAACTAGATATGACTTATGTGTGTAGGCCGGTTCAGATAGTGGATCGGGATGAGAAGTGGCTTCAAAACAAGATAGTGAAGCTAGTATGCGTTCATTGAAGCGCAGATCGGGAGGACTACATGTGGGAAACGAAGGATAAGGTTATGAGGACCAATCCAGAGTTGTTTGTCATAGATTAGTGAATATACCATGTATCGAATTGTGCTGATGAAGACCATATATATACACACATATGTATACACGGATATATATATATATGTACATATACATATACACATGTATATATAGACATGTATATATATACACACAGACATATATATATATATATGTATATACATATATATATATGATATCGTGGTTATTTGCTGTATTAGTAGGTAGTACTAGTACATTTTATGTATGCATGGATTATGAATTCATGAGGATGCTTAGGGTAAGCATAAAGGAGAGTATTAGTCTCTAGTTGACCCTAACTGTTTCCGGGCAAATTCTAAGGATGGGAAACTGTAATAACCCTAAATTTTATAATTAATTAAATAAGGTAATTAAAGTAAAAAGGTAGGTTAAACAAGAAGAGTAAAAGGAAATGAACTATGAGGGCCCATGCCTAACTTATTATGGGACAATATACATTACTCATTTCTATTCATTTATTTTATTCCACTCCAACTAAAATAAAATGTTAGAGAAACTCTTTAATGATGGGAGCATATGAAGGCAAATAAGGAGAAGATAAAAAAATGCAAGCTAGAAGAGACTAAAGAAGATTAAAGTTATACATCTTAAAGATCTAGGCGAGTAATACTTAGTCCTTCTAATCTGATTTCTTATATATGTATGGGATCGGTTTAGATTTGTATGTTTTTATGTATGATGGGGTTCATACAGGTTTATATGCAGAAGTATAAAAGATTTAATGAATGTTTTGGGGGAATGATGTGCATACACGGGATTTTTGCATATGTTTTCCCTACTTTAGTGATTTCAAAACTTAATGAAAGTTTTATATGATGTTTAAGACCATATTTGGGAAGTGGGTTTAAAGTTTAAGAGACTTCTTAAGTTATACAGTTCTATATGAATTTTTGTAGTTGTATGACTCGAAATAAGCAAGGAAAATACCCTAAAATGATGAGATAAGGTTAAACTATGGAAAAATAAGAGTTCGGGCAATTTTAGGAAAGAATTTTCTATAACCAAAAAGAGGTAAAACCAGCTAAAACCGTGCTGGGGTAGATGTACTGCGTTGGATGCAGTAAAATAAACTCCATGTAAAAATATATTAACAAGGGTTAGGAAAAAGGGAGGCAAGATCCAAATTGTTTTATGAAAAGAACACTGCAAATAACAAAAAGTGAAATAAGATCCAATAGGACAACGACACGTGTAAAGGCATTGTCAGGGATGTCAGAATTGTCGGGATGCCATCATTGGGGTGGCGACTCTAAATTTATAAGTAAGAGTACTATGCTAAATATAAAGGACTCATATTGCGCTAATATTTAGAGAAGAACACTTAGCAAATAAAGTGTAGAGTACACTGCATGGGTCAAGGGGACCGCGCTAAAGGGGAGAAACTTATAATACTTATAAAAGATAAGTTAATGGGACTCTGGGAGAGGTCAGATCAAAATGGGGAAGGGATACTGTGTTAAAATGAAAAGATGGAGTTGGAAGGGCTATTGACATCGGGTGGGGACACTCACTCGAATGCACACCCAAGAAAGGTAAGGAGAGACATTCAACTTCCAGGAACTGCGATGGGGAAGGCCAAGTAGTTCCAAATTAAACAAATGTTTACAGGCTGCATGTGGGTTTCTTTGCAGTCTAAGGCTGCATGTGGGTTTCTTTCCGATCTGCTACGATGGGGTGGTTCCAAGCAATTTGAAAAAAAGAGTAAGTAAACTACTGTGATGGGGTGACGCCAACTAGTAAGGAAATTTAGTAAATAAATATAGAATGACTGTAGGTGGCTGTTTCATTGTAGTCCAAGGCTTAAGTAGTTAAATAGCTAAATACTGTGGTGGGCTAGATCTACACAATTTGAACTAAAGAATGAATTTAAATGGATACCACGGTGGGCAATTCCAAGCGGTATTAGATAAGAGAAACTTCTAAAGAATGAATTTAAAAGAATACCGCGGTAGGCGATTCCAAGCAGTATGAGTTAGGAGACAAGCTTTAACGGGAAGCTAAGTAAGTTCTGCGCTAATACTTAGTAACGTATATAAGAACTGCGAGAGGCACCGCGTCAGATACTTTAAAAGAATGCTTTTTATATCAAAGAAGAATTTAGAAGGAAAACTGGGCGGGTCTGCGCAAGGAGCGCAGTATTTTATTCTTAGATTCAAAAATAATATAAACCATAACTCGGGTGGGGTCAGCGTAGGGTGCGCAGTAGTAAAGAAAATCTGCTTAAGGAAGCATTTAACTGAAGATGTAAGTAAGAAATAATTGTGTAGGTAGTTTAAATTGTTTTAATTATGAGGTTTGAATAGTGAGGGAAAAACCTAATCTGTGCAGCGCAGGTTGGACTTACTATATGTTTGTTTCTAATGACAGCATTATTCAAACCAGACTTTATGTCTGATCCATGTTTTTATTATTGTTTTCCTCATAAACTCATGGGTACTCATTTGTGTAGGCTGAATTTATGGGCTCAGGCAGAATTGGAATAGTGTCCGCAGTACGAGGATTGAAGATGGAGCATGAGGCTCTTTAGCTAATAAAGATTTTATTTCCGTAGTATGATGGAATGTGGTTCGCGTCTTCATACGTTGGACCCGACTCTTTGTGATGTTATTTTATTATATTTGACCCTTGCGTGGGCACATATTTGGGAAATATTTACCAAAGTAATTGTAACTAAATTAAAAAGATACCGCTTTATAATGAAATCATATTAGTTTGTCTGTTTACCTTACCGGTGTTTTCATATTATACTGAACTCACTTTAGTCACCGGAAGATGATTATAGTGATGAATGCTGCATTATCGACGTTCATCTTAGGGTTTCGAGTGGGGGACGTTACATACTTGACGTTGGATTTGTTGATGATGTATTTTATAATAAGTATAAAAGACATTGGGAATGTTCCAAACGATATGCAAGGACACCTTATTAAAATGTTTAATATGAAACATGTAAGAGAGGTGCCTTATGCATTGGCGGTTGGAATTATCGTACATGGTACATTGTCTACGATATCGTGGTTTGTTTATGTATTTGATACATAAAGCAAATATCAAATCCAAATTGATGTCACTAAATGGTTGTTTGAGGTATTCTTATATATTTATGAAATACTAGAGAATTGTTTACAGAAACAACGAACTCCTTATGAAAGAGTGTTCGACCTTAAACTTCCATAAGTGATATTAAGTAGACTATGTCAATAATAAATTCAAGTTTAAAATCTTTAAGTTGGGAATGTTCCAAATGAAAGACTGTGGTCGATTCAATGAAAAAGGCTAAGTACCTCGCTTTGAATAGGGCCGCAATAAAAGCAATGTATATAAATAAAAATGCACAAATTTATATAACTAAGTTGAGGGTGATTTCAAATATTGAGAATCCCCTAACATGGTTATATTATATCGATGTCGCAATATAGTTCATACCAAAACTTTGAGCTCATTGGAAGTTGAGAGACATACTCTAAAATGTTCCATTGAGGGACTGATCAAATTGGTTTTGAGGAAACCGATTGGAGAAGTTGGAATAAGATTTCATAATTGACCTCAAGTGCAATTCGGAGATTGATAGAGCTAGGGATATTCCCTAGGGGAAATTATGTAATTTGTTACATATATCTAACTCGATAA
The DNA here is from genome assembly GCA_030737815.1 of Allium fistulosum. NCBI lineage: Eukaryota > Viridiplantae > Streptophyta > Magnoliopsida > Asparagales > Amaryllidaceae > Allium > Allium fistulosum. The sequence continues at coordinate 204,764,471 of CM060903.1, forward strand.
CCAATCTTGTTAGAAATAAAAGGTATTTTCTTTCTATTATATACTTGATATAATGTGTTATATTAATTAATTAATTTAATTACAAGTATATTTAATAGAAAATCCATGAACGATATGTTTTGTAATAGTAGTTACGAAGTGTTATAATCGTGATTTTTTATCACAATGAAAATAAATATACCATTTTAAATATTCTCAGTCAAAATGCATCGAGACTGGATATTGATACATCCGTTGAGACTAGAGTACGTAACGCTCTCCAAATATTCGATAGTGTATTACTCATGGCTGTTGGGGGGCACCAAAGGGTTAAGTACTTATAGTTATTAGATAACTATGGAATGAATCGATCGATAGTTTTATGTTCGTTAATATAACCAAGGTTAAACCTGTGCAAGTAATGCCCCGCTATTACCCCACTATAACCCCGCTATATCCCATAGCGGATTTCTACCGCTATGATTTTCCCAAATAGCCTTTTCGCTTTAAGCCCTGCTATTTTCGCTATATCCCATTATTCCCGCTATATTTCGCTATTCCTAAATGAACTGAAAATGTCATTTATACATTATACAAGATTTGAAATTAATTTTTTAATTGAATTTTTTAACATATTTTCAAAAACAAAAATACTCTAATATTCTATTAAATTTAATTATGTTAAATAACAGTTTACGTTTATTTACAATATATTTACACATGTTTTTATTTAAAATTAAATATGTATTAATTATAGTTAAATTAAATGTTAAATTTTCATTTAATTACCGTTTATATATTTGTAAAAACATTAAGTATGAGTTTTATATGCTATTTTAGACTCATCCGCTATATCCCCACTATATCCTCGCTATATCTCCGCTATGACTTTTTGCACCTCCGTTGCATTGAATCCACTGAGCACTTTAACTGCACAGGGTTAAACAGAAAATATCAATGTGACTGATTTACACAGTTATCTCAACTTGAGAATACTGTTAATCTTTAATATGAAAGCTCCGCTTTGATTATAGTCAAATCATGGTACGACATCTGTTGAGTGACTATAGTTAGGTCGAGTAAAAGTATTGAAAGCGAAACATTATTTAAGAGAATATTCGTCTCCTTAGTTATATGAGATTAGTATCACGGTCAACTAAAGTCAACTCGAAGTCAAAATCTTTGGTCAGAACGTTTTGGTTAATAATAATTGCTCTTATTGAACCAAGGACTTTGTGTTTGGACTGTAGAGTTGAATGTGGATGGTATTGGAATTTTGACCATTACCAAATGCTACAAGTCCAAGGTGATATAGTTTTGACAAAGAGAATTGGTGTAAATAAAAGTCACAACCGGAGAGTAACAAAGAAAAATTGGATTTTACCGAAACCAAGTAAGCGATAAATGTAGGAAAAATATCAAACCACCTACTAAGTGACATGTGAACGTTAATATTTGAATAGTTCGATATTAATCGCTGACCAAGTTTACACCTAACGAGTCACACAATCAAAACGGTGAATATTCCTTTGACCAAACGATTTAATTAATATGTAATTGTTATAAATTAATTAACATTTGTGAAGTATTAATTATAAACATTTGATTTTGATTTGATGACCAAGTATTATGAAATATATTTTTATTAGTTATAAATATATTAATCGATATGCGATAATCGATAAGCGTTAAATTGGATTTAACTGCATAACGTTTTATTCGGGCGCTGAATAGGTTTAAAGCCCATAATAGAGGTTGATAGGATCATCTCAAAAATGGGGTAATATATGCGGCCTAATGAGGGTTAGAGAGATTTGAAATGGATGGCTAAGATGGAAGGAGATTGAGTAAAATATTAGATCTAAACTTTTCTCCTTTCTTCCTCTATATAAAGATCTCTACCCACATCTTTTAAATGACTTTTTTGAGCCTCCGCTTACACTCATTTCTAGCCAAACCCTATAGCCTCCAACCTTCATCAACTAAAGTTTAAATTAAATCAAATCAAGTGTTATTCGATAGCTGGTGGTCAACGATTCAGGGACTAGCAATCTACTGGATTGGAAATCAGTTCAAGGAGCAAATTTTATCATTTCAAGGTGTACTTTCAAGCATTGGGAGTAAGGTAAATTTCTAACTAACGTGTAATAATTATTATTTGGTTATAATGTATGTATTATACATATACATATACATATATATATATATACATAGAGTCACAATTGGATTGGTTGTATGTTTACATATAATTTTATACCGATAAAAAACTTTTTTTTAAATGTATATATGCTTACATGTAGCACGGTGAATAATAAAAATATACTTTCTTAATTTAAATAACTTAAATATATAATATTTAAATATGTATACATAGCGTATAAATTTAATCCACATCATACTTATATAAAATATCATTATATAATTTTATATACAAATTTTCAAAGGTATATTATTACCAGTAGAAATAAAAAATACTTAATATATATATATATATTATTTTAAATATTATTTAAATCAGTATATATATGTATGTAAATCAATTATATTAATATATATATATCATAAAATTATATTTTATATTTTATAAATTAGACCATCACCAAACTTACTCTCGAAAAAAATAAAAATACCATTTTTCAATAATTTTAAATTATTTAAACCGAAATAAAAAACTAGATTTAAAATTGTTTTAAAATTTTAAAATTACATATTAATATTTAAAATTACAAAATATATTTTAAAATTCTAATATAAATTTAAAATTCAAAATAAGTTTCAATTTTTTTGAATTTTTATTAATTATTAATAAATATCCATACAGATATTTACTTAAATACAATAATTCAACTGCCGATCATCTATTTCGGGATCTACGATTGATCTTGTTTGTAGAATTTGGGGATTTTAAATTTTACCAGCCCCCTTGAGATCCAACGACGTTTTCTCTTTATGGGCGTGTTTTACATTATTTTTAGAATCTGTTATGATGATTCTTGAATAATTTGAGTTAATCTTATTCACGACCATCGATTTAATATCTTGTTCGAATGATTAGGTGGAGATTAGGCCATAGGAAGGCAGTTGTTCAGATCTGGGTGAGTAGCCCGACTTAAACTGTTTGTTGACACGACTTTTTTCTTTCATCATCGGTTTCGATCTAAGGATCGACGGTTGTACAATTGCATTATTTAGATCCAGATTGTCGTAATAGTTTGTGGAACAATTTGTTTTGAGTTCTGAAGGTTATATTCTTAGATTACCTCATTTTTTGTTTATTCAAGCTACGATATCTTGATCACTTTAATCAAATTTTGTGGGTTGCGTATCAGTTAGAATATGGCGAATCATTGGCCTTAGATTCATGGCTCTTAGACCTGGCGAGATTCAAGGCCAACTAAACCATACTCAAGGCTATGTAAGTCTTCTATCATCGAGTCGATCTGATATTCTAATTCATCATAAAGGAGATTAATGTTTTTAGATTTTGTTGAGTTTGGAATGATTATCAATTGATGAGGTATGTGATTACAGTTCACATATACTGAGTTTTTCTATCAATTGGTCATCTCAGTATCAGTTTCGATTGTAATGTATGCGATCTTTCAATTGCGAATAACAAATGGAAACTGTGAAAGCCTACAGTGTTTCAACGGTCTGTTTTTTTGGGCATGTTAGATTCTTTGATAGGCACAACAACTTCGAATCTATAATGCCTAGTGCTTCATAATATGTTCTCACATCTGGAATTGTGGATAGATTATTCTGCATGCGATGGTATTAGAATTCATGGGATTGCAAACTGTTCGTTCCTGAATGGCATTTCGAATTTCAACTTTTGAGATATGCGGTTTAAAGTCCATTCATACATATTCTTTGTGAAAATTTATGGATTGTGTTTCTTATGTATTTGTGGGATTTGGTATTTTCCTATGGCGGACCAGATCAGTTGTGGTTAACATAATGACATCAACGACTGACTTTTTGGGGAATAACCACTGTGTTGCTAATGGTTTAATTATCAGGGAAACTCAAATACTCATGGTATGAGTTTTTATTCTACATAAACCCTTTATTTGTAGATGCGTAATGAGGATTATCATCAGCTAAGAGAGAATTGTTTGAGAATTGGTCTGTTAGTACCTGAATCTCTTGCCAAAACTTGGGTTGAATGTCGGAATCATACCAACAGTTGGTATAGCGAAGGAGTTGGGGTTGGTTGATAATCTTAGTGGTGTGATTCTTTAAGTTGTCAAAGATGGGATATCTTGAAAGCATGATACATAGCAAATGTGCACACGAGATAAAAGGGCAGGACTTAGATTACCGTTTTTGACTGTGATATGTACTTTCATGTATAATGTATCTGTATGGCTAAATTAGGTTTTTAGTAATTGGGTTGAATTGGGTAGACTGGCATATACAATTATTTGTGATTGTATGCGTTGTGTATTCTTGATACATTGTACTAAATCATGTATTATATTTTTAGTTATTAATAAAGGAACCCATTTTTCAAAAAAAAATTACTTAAAAATATTTAAAATTAAACAAAATTTTCCATGTACATGACCTGGTATTTGTATATTTAAAAATATATTTTTATAAATGTAAAATGTTAATATATATATATATTATTTATTATAATATTTTTTTTTTGAAAGGCAAGCGGGGTTGACTGGTCCCCTACCAGATTATTATTAAAAAAAGAGAAAGAAAGGCGACTATGAACAAGCTCACAATCGCAGACGGAAAGACAGACACACACAATAAGGATTATAACACCGAGGAAAAAAGAAAAGAAAGACAAGCAAAGAGAAAAATAAATTCACAGAGGGGAGAACAGCGCTATAACCAAACAGACGAGACGAGGGATGTGAAATCAAATTCACACTCCTTAATTCCCATCTTAATGTTGGCGAGTAGGGCATTCAAAAGTTGGTCACTGTTCCTTAACTTGTTTTCAAAGCACCTCAAATTTCTTTCTTCCCAAACGAAGTTGAGATATCTCTTGATCAGAAAAAAGTACACAAAGCTTTCTTTTTTCTTCCACCTAGTAGCCTTCCCTATGAGAGCCCACTCAACACTTGATATGCCATGGATATGATTAACACTCATCGCAGTCATGAGCTTACTCCACAAACCCAAAAGATTACTGCAACCAAAGAAAAGGTGGCTCACAGTCTCAGGATGGATCTTGCAGAAGAAGCAAAGAGGATCAACGGGCATCCCATAGTTAAACAATCTGTCTTTGGTAAGAAGTGCACTGTTAATGACCTTCCATAACATTAGGTTATCTCTGTGAGTTGATTTTCTGGTCCATAGAACTTTGTGCCATTTTATGTCAGTAGATGCAGGACGGACCACGAGCATTTTATAAACAGAAGAGATAGAGTGGGATTTTCCTTTCCAAAGTATCACATCAGTCGGAGTGGGAATGAAGGTTATAGATTGATACTTATTCCAAACAGCTCTAATGTCTTGGTTACTGGTGTATGGTAGTGATAACTTGCCATCAATAATGAAATCAGTTGCTTTAGCTACACTATTAATACCAGATTGCATGATCTGCTGAGGAGAGAAGATTTTGCATAAGATCAGACCATCATCCATCCAGGGAGTATTCCAGAAGTTAGCAGCACTGGAAGCGGAAAGGTTGACTTTGATAAATGGTAGAAGAGATGTTCTTGACATCAGAAGGCTTCTCCAAGTCCAACTAGAGTTTTGTGGCACTGTCATTGTCCAAAAATTCTTTCTACCCAAGTTATGGGTTTTAGTCCATTGAACCCACAAGTTGTCCGCATTGTTTAGCAAGGCATTCAAGAGAGTACTGATGGCAGCTCTATTCCAAGTTTGTAAATTAAGAATTCCAAGACCACCTTTATTCTTAGGTAGCTCCATAATGCCAAAAGAGCAGGGAATTAATTTCCTAGAGTGGATGGATCCAGTCCAGAAGAACCTTAACATTGCTTTTCGTACCATTTTAATGAGTTTGATGGGGAGAATGAAAGCCCTAGACCAGTACACTATCATAGAGGAAATGACAGATCTGATAAGCATAAGCCTACCAGCTTGAGAAAGAAATCTATTGGCCCAACAATTCATGGTGCTACATATTCTGTCATACAGAGGCAAGCAGTTCGCAGTGGTTATTCTGGAAGAGCAAAGTGGAAGGCCCAAATAGCACATGCTGTTATTAATAGCTTGGAGGCTAGAAGATGACAATAATTGGATTTCATGTTCAGAAGAGATTCCAGAGGTGATCATGTGAGATTTGCTTAAGTTGAGTTCTAGACCAGTCATAAGGTAGAAGTTGTGTAATATAATTTTAATGTTTTCTAGGGAAGTCTGATCAGGTTTAGTGAATAACAATATGTCATCATCAAAGAATAAAGAGGTAACTTGTGGGGATCTGCATTTAGAGTGATACAGTATATTCTTCTATTCATAGCTATTTATCAGTAGAACGTTTAAAACTTCCATCACAAGTATGAAAATGTATGATGATATGGGGTCTCCTTGCCTGATCCCTTGCTTGCTGTTGAAGAATCCAGTATTGCAACCATTATGATAGATGGAGAAAGAAGGGGTTGATAAGCAATTGTATATCCAAGCTACATAGACTTTAGAAAATCTCATGAGAGCCATAATTCTGACAATTGAACTCCAGCGAATGCTATCAAAGGCCTTCTTTAAGTCCAGTTTCAGCATTGCATTCTTTGAAGCTTGGGCACGACCATACCCTTTAATCAATTCATGAGTTAGAAGAATATTATCAATTATATTCCTCTTAGGCAGGAAGGCAGATTGATTCTTGGAGATAAGCCTATTGAGAACAACAACAAGTCTTGAGGCTAAGATTTTTGAGATGCATTTGTATGTGACGTTGCAACAGGAAATAGGTCTGAAGGATTCAACAGAAGATGGATGCTGAGATTTAGGGATTAGCACCAGATTGGTGGCATTAACTTCCAATAACATTTTGGACTTGTTGAAAAAATTATGAACTGCCTTTAGGAAGTCCTCCTTTATAGTATCCCAACTGTGAGTAAAGAATTCAAGATTGAATCCATCTGGACCACCACTGGAATTTTTGTTCATCGAAAACATAGTGTCTTTTATCTCTTTGTCAGTAACTTTAGCAACAAGATTGATTGCTTCCTCTGTTTGGACTAGAGGAACCTGCACAATGTCAAGTTTATCAAGATCAGGTTTGAAATTGTCTTTATTACCAAGCAAAGACTTGAAGTAGTTGAGCAAGGCTTGGTCGACACCCACAGGGTCTGAATGAAGCACTCCATGTTCATCATATATGTGGGAGATGTTTTCCTTTGCTTGTTTGATTTTGATGGCGGCATGGAAGTATGCAGTGTTGTTGTCCCCATCTTGAACCCACTTATGTCTCAGTTGCTGTCTCCTCATCTTTCCTTCAACTTTCAGTGCTTCATGGAGCTGGCCGTGAATGCTTCTCTCATTTGTAGCAGCATCAGCATTATCAGGGTAACTCACCATATATTTTTGAGCTTCAATGAGCTTCTGCCTCAACAAAGTTGACTTTAGGGTACCATTTCCAAAGTTCTTCCTTGCCCATACCCTCAACGCTTCCTTAGTAGCTTTTAATTTCCTGCAAAGAATAAACATGGGATTGCCATAATATTTTTCAGACCATACTTTACTAATTATACTAGTATACCCAGGTTCATGGACCCAGGTACTATAGAATTTGAAGCCTTTTTGTTTTTTTGATAACATCTGTCCCGTGGAGAAAATGATAGGGGAGTGATCAGATAGCACTGGGTGAGGAATAAAGGAAGACATGGTTGGCTAGGTGGTTAAGGCACAAATATTGGCAAATGAATGGTCGATATTTGTGAAAGTCCTGGTGCCAGACCGACTACAATTGTTCCATGAATATTCTGCTCCAAAGGTTGGAATTGGGAGAAGACAAGCATCATCAATTGCTTTATTGAGAGGGAAAATGTCTTTTTGCAACAGAGGAGATCCACCAAGCTTATCATGCAATTTGTAACAACAGTTGAAGTCCCCGAGAACAATCCAGGGGTGGGAGTTTTGTCTAAAGGCAGGAAGAAGATTGAGGAGGGTTTGCCGAGAGTTGATAGAGTTGTGAGCATAAACTATGGAAATGAAGAAAGTAGATGAAGAGTTGATAAGTTTGGCTTGAAGGTGCATGACTTGATCAGTGCAGAGGATAGGGGAGAGAGAGATGACTAGAGGATTATGAATGATCATGATGCGACCATAAGAAGCATGATCCAGATTATGGTGCAGGATCCAAGATGGATTGATATATCTAGCGGCTTTAACAGTAAGAGTCTCATTAAGTTTGGTTTCTAGAATAGCAACAAAGGAGAGTTCATGATGTTTAATTAGATATTTGACTTGATCGAGTTTGTTGGAGGAGTGGGCTCCCCTAATATTCCAACTAGCAAGGTTGTGCGTCATTAAGTATACTACAGAGATTGATGAGTGACATTTTTCATGCTCCTGGTTGCAGGAGATCGCCTGAGATCTGATGATTTATCAATCATATGATGTTTGTTTTGTTTCAGTCTTGTATCACTGAGTTTCTCTGTTCCTTTATGTGGTTGTGATTTTGGAGAGGTGGGAAGAGATTTCCACCCAGGTAGATCACCAGAGAAAGAGTAGGCATTTTCTGGTGGCAGTGGCATCAACAATGCAATGATTTCTTTTTCAAGAGAATTTCTGAACTGAGATTCATCATTGTTAGAGATGGGGATAAAACTGCAGTTTAAAGCATTTAGAATGAGAGAGTTTGTGCAGTTTAGGGTTTGGCTTGGTGAAGTGATGGCAATATCTGATATACTGTTAACCTTTTGCTTTGTTTCATGTTTATTCGTGGAATCTGCTGAGGTCGTAATTCTTTCAAGCAGATGTGTTTCTGGCTGCGTAATATTTGTTACATGCACAAGTTCAGTTTCAGCAAGCACTTCAACAATGCTGTTTTCCACTATTTCTCCTTCTTCCAAAGGTGAAGTATTGACGCAGTAATCTTTCCCTGTTCCGTTGTCCGCATTTCGATTGCTTGCATCAGACAACTTGTCTTCCATTAACATATAAATATTTAATATATATGTGTGTGTATAATAATTTGTTTTTGTTTTTATATACATATACATTCATATATTATTTTCGACTTTAGTATATATATATATTAAATTATATTTTATGTAATTTATAAATGATTTATATTTCGTACATATGTTTATTAATATATACCTATGTATATATATATAATTATTTAAACAAAATATGATTTATATACATACACACACACGCACAGATATATATATATATATTTGTGATATTTTTTAAATATGTATAAATTAAATATATATATAAAAACATACATTTGGACAATATATTAGTATATAGGATGGGTAACGTGTCTGTTGCGGTGTAAATCGCAGTGCCTACACACGGGCATGTTATACCTTGCACAGATTGATATGTCACACATGTGCACACACATATATATGTGTATATGATACACGTGTGTGTGTGTATATATAATATTATAATACAACATTAATCAAATAATATAAAATTATTTATAAACTTAAATAAATAAAGATTTTATTTAAAATAAATTTAGAAATGTTCTAAATAAATTAGACTTCATCGGCCCAATAAAGATCCAACATGGTAAAACAAAATTGAAATTCAATCATAACTTCCGTTGGGGGCTGGCTCAGTTCCAACAGAAACATCAATATTAAATAGATGACGGAACAATTAATTCAAATTTTAATTTTAATCATAATTGAAGTAAAGTCATATAATTGGCAATTTGACGTACGCCTTTACTCGTACCTTTAGCCAAGTTATAGAACAACCAACTCAAACATCACCATAAATCTTTTTGTAGCGTTTTAAAAACGCCACCAAATGTTTTTTTTGCTACCAATAGAGTTTCCAACTTTACCTCTACTTTACGGTTGCGTTTACTCAACGCCACTATATGTATTTCTGTAGCGTTTTTAAAACGCTATTAAAGTTGTTGATCATTTTGCACCATTTTTTCATGCTTTTATTTCCTGTTGATGGCCTCTTTTGTTTCTACTATATCAATCAACAATCACTTACATAATCATCATATTTAAACAATTAAAAAAAATATTAATCATATAATCAAATAAGATATCCATAACCATTCTAATACAATAGTTTTTTGATAAAATGACCAAACTCACATACAATAACCATTCGTATACAAATTTACACACCTAGTACTGTACTAATAAAATGTTATACCAAACTGGTGCTAACAAAACGCTTGATTACCCATAATTCATTGTTGCATGCACAAGTGAAAGCTAGCACCATAAAAGTCCAACCTTGCTCTCTTCGGAAATCCAATGCCTGCATAAGTGAAAGCACAACATATAGTCAAACAATTATGTTAATTCGTAGGACTTCAAATCTAATATCAAACATCTACAACATTGTACGAGTATATCATATTATAAATAATGTCATATAAATAATCAAAGTTATAATGAAATGAAATAAATAAAGTCCAATCTTACAGTTATATATAAAATGTTGTTAAATTAGTTAGATTATTATTATTTATAAAATTTAGTTAACTTAAACTTAGTTAATTTTTATTAACTTGGTTAACTTAATTTATTATTATTATTCAAGCTCAGTTAATTTAATTATATTATTATTATCACACAATGATATAGTGTTTAAATATCAAAAACCACACAAATAATTTGCATGGATCTAAAACGTATAATACCAAGAAATTAACTGAACTCCTGCAACAAATGCTTGGACAAATTGGAACTGTGGGAGCAAATTGAGTCGCAAGGTGCTACCATCGCAAATTTGCTCAAAAATGACTTTACCATCTCCTTCGTGGGAACTCACGAATACGTCTCGCCTGAAGTTGCGTCCGAGCTCGGACACACGAACACGGTAGACTGGTGGGCTTACAGCATCTTTCTGTACGAGATTATGTATGGGGAAACTCCGTTTGTAGGACCTACTAACAAGGCTATGCTGAGCAATGTTATTAACAAAGAATTATGCTTCCCGGTAAAGTGTTCCTCGGGAGAGATACCGGTTAGAAATTTGATAGCTGGGTTGTTGAATAAGGATCTGAATGAACGTATTGGGTCCAAGTGTGGTGCTGCGGATGTCAAATGTCATTCATTTTTTAACGGGTTGAATTTTGATTTGATGAGATCCGTTAAGCCGCCTTATGTACCCAGGATGAAGAAGGTCGGACCTTGCAAGGTTGAATGAGGTTTGAAGCACGAAAGATTTGATTATTTTTGACGATTTGTTAGTAGTAGTAATTGTTAATTAGTGGGAAATGAGTTAGAGATTAGGCTGTTAATATAGTTGTTGACTTTGCTAACTCGGATAATTAATGATCGAATTATTTTTGTAATTGTTGGGTGCTGTGTTTAGACTGGATTTGATTATTTTTGACGATTTGTTAGTAGTAGTAATTGTTAATTAGTGGGAAATGAGTTAGAGATTAGGCTGTTAATATAGTTGTTGACTTTGCTAACTCGGATAATTAATGATCGAATTATTTTTGTAATTGTTGGGTGCTGTGTTTAGACTGGATGTGATCTGGATATTATTAGATACAAAACAAGCACTTTAATGATGGGTTGTTAAATTTCAAACTTATTGACTTTTTTTACTTTAGAAGGCCATTAAAAAAACTGCCATTAACATACTCTACTCCTTAAACGTGTCCGTTACGATACCGTAGTTATTACCTGCTGGACTTCGAATGGTTGTTGACTAAACTATATTAAAAAAGGTAAAGTCTATCATATATTAAATGCTTTTATTTTAAGGTAATGGTTCTTGTAAATAGTAAGCATGTACAATGGACACATCTGTAAGCACATAAACTAATGTAGCAAACTCAAAATGACTAGTAGGCATTCAGACAGATAATGCATCATAGTAAGTAATTAAACCTTGTCATGGAAAACTTTATGACACATTCAATTTATTGTTGCATGATACTTTTGGAATACCATATACACAGTAAACTACGGCTTAAACTCATAATAATGAAAAGAAAATAAACAATATAGATATGATGTTACCTCCTTCACAATGAACTTCAAAATATTTGAGAATTTTCAACCAGCTGGAACCCTAGGCGGTTTCTCAAATGCAACAAAAGTCTGCCCTGGTGAATCATATGGTAGAGCCCTAAGTGGCCTTGTTGCAACTTCTGAAAACTCTTCGGCTTCAGAAGCATCTATAAATATGGTAACCTAGAACAGCAACAAAATTGGATGCATTCATGTTTTCTAAGATAATAAAGAAACCATAATAAGCTAGGGATGCATTTTCAACAAAAACAAATAAAAACTTTTACTCACATTTTCTAGAAGTTGTTCAGGTATGGTGTTCGTACAGTTATACTAGAATACAATATGTCCATCATAAATGTGCTTCACAACATTAACCAAATATTCAGTCTCTGGTTCTGTCAATTCTACCGGAGCAGATGACTGGAGAAAAGGTAAAGTAGAAAAACAAGTCAGTTTATTATCCAGAGATCTGAATGGCTACAAGTAGAGTCAATAATTTATTTCTAGTGATATAATAGATTAAAAAAAGTATTGTTTATAAGTATTTTATCCCGCAAGACCCACACAGTTTGTGTTGGTGAGACGGAGCTTACCAGAACTATTAGAGGCTCAGATGCAGCTAGACCATCTCCTCCATCCACTTCATATATAGCTCTAATATTGTGGCTACCACAATACATAATCACACCTTTCTCCAATCTATACAAGATCTAAGGACAAAAACAAAATCAACAATGACAACTTTATGGATTATTCTTAAAATGTGCCTTTTAAAAAAAATCACCAAAAAATTATATGTTATTACCTACTTAGAGAATGCATATGCTAAAGCTTGTTCTCGTCCTATTGTAGCTTCAGATTTATTCTGGATTCGAAGTTTTTGTATATCACTGCTTAAAGTACTGTCATTCCAATCTTCGTGCATGCTAGCTGCAATCTTTCTGGTGTCAGTGCATAGTATATCTGCTTCAATAGTGGGACTTGCTCCCATACCATCTAGCCTTTGATGAAACCTCCTCATTTACGTTTTAAATGACTCTTAAACGGTAACTCGATTTAGGATCTAGCTATACTTGTCTACAGTGCCGATAGTTTAAAAGGTATATATTAACAGATTTGAATAAGATCACTCAATGTAAAAGAAACATAGAAGAACTCAGTATATCTTCTTATTCACACAAATAGCTTTACAGAGGGGTTGGTATTTATAACCAACGAGTTCACTTAATTAAGGTAAGTACTAATTAAGGTAAGTAGTAATTATGGTATACATAACACCCCCCCTCAAGTTGGTGCATATATATTAATCATGCCCAACTTATTACATAAATAATTCATTCGAACTCCATTCAAGGCTTTTGTAAATATATCTGCAAGTTGCTCCTCAGTCCCCAAATACTCTGTAGATATTAGTCCTTCTTGTATTTTATCACAAACAAAATGACAGTCAATCTCAATGTGCTTAGTTCGTTCATGAAATACAGGATTAGATGCAATATGAATAGCTGCCTTGTTGTCACACCGTAGTTTTGCAGGAATAGTAGCTTTCAATCCCACTTCTGTTAAGAGCTGATATATCCATGTTATTTCACATACAGATTTTGCCATAGCTCGATACTCTGATTCTGCACTAAAACGAGATACAACATGTTGTTTCTTGCTTTTCCATGAGATTAAGTTACCACCAAAAAAGACAGAGAACCCTGTCGTAGATCTCCTATCTACCTTAGATCCTGCCCAATCTGCATCTGAAAAACATTCAACTAGATTGTGCCCATGATTTTTATACACAATACCAAGTTCAGCTATTCCTTTTAAGTAACATAAAATTTGTTCTAAAGCAGCTCAATGATGAATTGTTGGGGATGACATGAATTGACTTATGACACTAACAGAATATGCAATATCTGGTCGAGTCACAGTCAAATAATTCAACTTCCCAACCAACCTTCGATATCTATCTGGATTTTCAAATAAATCACCTTCTTTTATTAGTTGTAAATTTGGAATCATTGGAGTGTTACACGGTTTTGATCCCAGTTTTCCTGTTTCTTTCAGTAAGTCAAGTACATACTTTCTTTGAGACAACAAGATACCTTTGTTACTCCGCATTACTTCAACACCTAAGAAATATTTTAGCTCTCCCAAGTCTGTCGTATGAAATTATGTATGAATAAAAGTTTTAAGAGAGTCGATCCCTGTTTTATTATTTCCTGTGATGACAATATCATCCACATAGACAACTAACAAAATAATTCCATTTTCTGAATTTTGATAGAAGACTGAGTGATCGGATTTGCATTTCTTCATTCCAAAGTTCTCAATAACCTGACTAAATTTTCCAAACCATGCACGAGGACTTTGTTTTAACCCATACAAGGTCTTCCGAAGACGACATACTAATCCATTCTCCCCCTGAGCAACAAATCCAGCAGGTTGCTCCATATATACTTCTTCTTTAAGATCACCATGAAGAAAAGCATTTTTAATGTCAAGTTGATGTAAAGTCCAATCATAAGTAGCAGCCAGAGAGATAAGTATTCGTACAGAAGTTAATTTCGCAACTAGAGAGAAGGTCTCAGAATAATCTACACCATAAGTTTGTGCAAACCCCTTTGCAACTAAACGAGCTTTTAATCGAGCAATAGATCCATTTGGATTATATTTAAGAGAAAAAACCCATTTACATCCAATAGCCTTTTTATCTTTGGGTAATTGTACTAAATCCCAAGTATTATTAAATTCCAAAGCATTCATTTCATCTATCATTGCTTTTTGCCAACCAGGATTAGATAGTGCTTCTTTGACAGTTTTTGGAATTGAAATGGAGTCAAGTAAAGTGACAAAAGAGTAAGATGAGGTGGACAGTTTATTATATGAAACAAATGAAGAAATAGGAAAGGTACACTGCCGCTTTCCTTTCCTTAAGGCAATAGGGAGATCAAGATTTGTAGATGAGGCTATTTCTGGGTTTGTGCAAACAGATTGGACGGTGTCTGGTTCCAAATTATTATTTCTAGAATTGAATTGCAAGGGTATATCAGTAGAATGCGTATCATTATGTACCAGGGAAGATGTGTCTGGAGCATACACAGGTGTATTAACATACACAGGTGTATCAGCAGCACTCGCAGGATGATTTAAGGTTTGATTTGCGAAATTTGTTGGATATATAAGGAAATCATCACTATTATGGGACAAAATATTATCATGTGCAGGTGCAGAATAAAAAGATGTATTATCCAAAAAACTAACATCAATTGAAACTACATATCGTCCAAGACTAGGGCAGTAACACTTATACCCCGTTTGAAGTCGTGAATAGCCAACAAAAACACATTTTAAAGATTTAGGATCAAGTTTAGTTATTTGTGGCCTCACGTCTCTCACAAAACAAGTGCTACCAAATACTTTTGGACTAATAGGAAACAAAGTTTTGTTAGGAAATAATACTTTATATGGAATTTCCCAATTGAGAATAGAAGATGGCATACGATTAATAAGAAAACATGCCGTAGAAACAGCATCAGCCCAAAAATTTTTGGGAACATTCATATGAAATAAAAGAGCATGCGTAGTTTCAAGAAGATGCCTATTTTTTCTTTCGACCACACCATTTTGAGATGGTGTATCAACACAAGATGTTTCATGGAGTATACCATGTTGAGTCATATATGAATGAAACAAAAAAGATGTATACTCTTTAGCATTATCACTTCGCAATGTACGAATAGAAGTATTAAATTGATTTTTTATTTCAGCACAAAATGCACAAAATATAGAGAACAGTTCAGATATGTTTTTCATCAAAAAAAGTCAAGTAACACGAGAGTGATCATCTACAAAAGTAACAAAATACTTGAATCCAGATTTAGACACAACCGGACACGGTCCCCAAATATCAGAATGTACTAATTCAAAAGGATAGTTAGCACGTTTATTGACTCTAGGACTAGAACTTAGACGGTGATGTTTAGCAAAATGGCATGCTTCACAATCTAGTGATGATAGTGAAATATATTGTGGATAAAGTTTTTTTAATAAAGAAAGAGATGGGTGTCCAAGCTGATAGTGAGTCTTGAGGGCTGAAGATATACTCGAACAAGCTACAGGAGATGATGGTGGTGTATCAAGAATGTATAACCCTCCGGA
Source organism: Allium fistulosum (assembly GCA_030737815.1). Classification (NCBI taxonomy): domain Eukaryota; kingdom Viridiplantae; phylum Streptophyta; class Magnoliopsida; order Asparagales; family Amaryllidaceae; genus Allium; species Allium fistulosum. Next base: position 204,780,715 of record CM060903.1, read on the forward strand.
CTCATGTCCTTTACCAATAGTCCGCCTCGTTACTAGATCCTGGAAAATACAATAATTTGGATAAAAAGATACGGAACAGTTCAATTTTTGAGTGAGTTGGCTAACAGATAGTAAGTTAAAAGATAGTTCAGGTAAGTGTAGGACAGAAGTTAAAGGAAGTGAGGTGGTAGGATAAACAATTCCAGATCCTTGAACTGTGGAACACGATCCATTGGCAAGAGTCACCGTGTGTTTTGAATTGTTCGACTAAAAGGTAGAGAAAAGGGAGGAATTACCTGTAATATGGTCAGTCGCACCGGAATCGATAACCCATTTATTCTTTCCTGTGTTTGCAACAGTAGTGATAGATGAAGAACCCTTCAGAAATTCTTGATACTTCAGAAATTTAGCAAACTCCTCTGAAAGTGCAGCCGTATTATCAATATCATCTCCTGTTTTCACTATATTTGCAGTGTTGTAGTTCTTTTGTCCAGTACCCATAACCTGCTTCTGCTGATCTTGTTGTATTTTAAATTTTAGTTTTCTGCAGTCAAACTTTGTGTGTCCAAGTTTTTTACAGTAGTTACACATTACATTTCTAGTATCTGGTGCATGAATTTCAGATGCACGTGCACGAACTTCAGGTCTTTCAGGTCTCTGAGATCCACTATTTTGATTTGGTTTCCAATTATTGTACTTGTTACTTTGTCCTACCAGAGCACTTTCTGTAGAAGGATTTCCGACTAGATGAGAACTTGTACTTTCTGTTCGAAGGATGCGACTGTAAACTTCTTGCAATGATGACATATCTGTACCAGAAAGTACCTGTGATTTAGCAGATTCATACTCATGTGGTAGCCCTACTAGAAAACTCATTATATCCATTTGCTCCCTTTGCTTTTGTTGGATCTTTATATCAGAACTTAGTGGTAATAATAGGTTAAATTCTTCATACTTCTTTTTGAACATCATAAAATACTCCATGAGAGATTGATCCTGTTTTGTAACCCGATAGAATGACTTACAGACTTCATACATACGAGATAAGTTCCCCTTTCCAGAATATAGAAACTCTAAATAATCCATTAATTCTTTAACGAACTCACAGTGATTCACCAATCCAATAACTCCACTATCAATGGAGTTTCGAATCTGAAGAAATAGACGAGCATCATCCCTCAACCATATTTGATCTTTTTTCTCTGTTGAATTACTGTCAGGAGGATCATCGGTGAGATGATCATCTTTCTCAATACTGCGAAGGTACAACCGTATTGTTTTGCTCCAATCTAAGTAATTCGAACCACTCAGTTTGTGGTCAGTAATTTTTGACATCATGGGCATTACATCCATGACTGTAGAGACTTTTTCTTCACTCATGAGATCTCAAACTAAAAGATTTGGGTTGATTTCGAATACCTTGATGATAAACCAGATCTCAAAAGAGATGAATTTCGAAAAGACAAAACAAGAATCTTGAAACGACAGAGAAAATTACTCAATGCTAGGATTAATTTTGATTAGAACAAATTTCAGAAGAGAAGAGAGCAGATTCTAATCTAAAGAGACGAATTGGGGATATTGAATTTGAAATCGGATCGCTTAATTTCTGATTTTGAATTGTATGGCTCTGATACCATATTAACAGATTTGAATAAGATCACTCAATGTAAAAGAAACATAGAAGAACTCAGTATATCTTCTTATTCACGCAAATAGCTTTACAGAGGGGTTGGTATTTATAACCAACGAGTTCACTTAATTAAGGTAAGTACTAATTAAGGTAAGTAGTAATTATGGTATACATAACAGTATAAAAACAGGAACTTAGCGGTACAAATTGATAACTTACCTGGAGACTCTGGATGTGTTGATTATCAGGACTTACGTGTAACTTCTTTTACTTGGCTTCTCTCTATCCGAAAATCTTCACAAACTCCATATCAACCAAATTGTAACACTCTGTGTAGTTGTGCATATTAGATGAAACAGAAAATCACAAGCTCAAAAAAGAAAATGTAATAGTCCGTGCAGTTGTGCATATTAGATGGGATGGTTCGTATATAATCCATGTTATGAAAAAAATTATAAGAAACTTAATAACATATGGTTGGAAAATATTTGGATGCATACCACACTGTTCACTAAGTATATAGAACAAATCAAGTAAAATCCATATATATTTTTCTTGCCAAGCGTCTAAATTTGATTTTACTTCTAAGTTTTTTATTTGAAATTACTATATTCTCTTTAACTCAAAGCGCTCAATCCTGTTAAAAAGGTAAACTGCAAGCACGATGATTGAAAGGTCACCTTTCATTTAGTCATCATTAGAAATAATACCGATGTAGAAGGTAAAAGGATTGAAAGGTCATCTTTCATTTCTTCATGTTTTCCTTATTTTCATTATGGTATGCACATTGTAGAATGTTTATTCTTTGCTTTGGATATTAAAATCAGTAGGGTAATAGGATATAAACCATTTCATACTATAAATTCAGACCCTACTACGTTAAATAAATCTTTTTCAGGGATGTACTATAAAAATCCTCAAATGACAAATGAGAATTCATATACAGGCCACAACAATAATAAGGGCTTTTATATACTCCATGGCACAACCAATTTAACATGTCATTGTTTCGGCATTCAGAGAGCTGAGGCAATAAAATTTTCAAAGCAAGGTAAATAGAGAACAGACACACCTGGCCTGCAGTTTTATTTAATGCCCAATTGAAACCAAGACGGCCGTTTGACTTTTTTCATTTTGGACCATGGTTGATCTTAGAACAACAACACACTGTACAGATGCCCTAGAAAAAGTAAACATACTGCCTAAGAACTGTTGACGGTCTAAGATATGCCACATCGTTGCTCGTGCTTCGTTTCAGATGAACAAGTTTTGCATGAACTTGACCTTTGCCGGAAAAAACAAAGTTCCAGCATGTTACTGCCCATAGAGAGAGTGTCCCTGCCATTGTTTTTGGATCTGCATTTGCTTGAAAATTTCAAGGTATCCCTGCCTGGAAACATGAACACCGAAAGATAGACTATAATTAACATTTTTTTTCATGAGGACTGAAGGCTAATGCCATTATTATGTTGAGTTTAGCCTATAGGAGTTTAGAAATAAGCTAGGTAATAAAATCATACATATTTTAAAGCTTAATAAAAGTAAGTATGTCCAAACATCTTATGGTGTGCATGTTTTTTGAAATGTATGCTGAAAGATAGACTATAATTAACATTTCTTTTCATGGACACTGAAGGCTGATGCCATTGTTATGTTGAGTTTAGTCCATAGGACTTTAGAAATAAGTTAGGTAACAAAAGCATACAAATTTTAAAGCTCAATAAAAGTAAGTATGTCCAAACATCTCATGGCGTGCATGCTTTTTTGAAAGGTATACTGAAAGATAGGCCAGAAATCAGCACTGTTGACTAAGCTCTAAGTTTTACACATCCTTTTCAGCTGCAGCTATTCTAAATATTTGTTTTGAATCACCTAATAAATTGTTTACAACTACAGCTTAACCAGAATAATGAGATAAGCATATTGGGCTTGATAGAGCAAAATACAATAAGGCAACTATAATAAGGCATACTGAAAGATGCAAGTGATATTACAATAACTACTGCAATTTGGCATCTATGGCAAGAACATAACAAGAGGGCATTTCAAAATCTACCAGCAACAACATATACCAGATTGCAATTGATAATCTCTGATTGCAAAATTTTACTAGCAAAATCAAGGCACTACTATAAAGAAGAAAGGCAGAAGAGCTAACCATCGAGGAGCTCGGCAAAAGTGGAAGAGCAACCATCTGGTTGCCCGCTATTACATCTGATTACAGGCCATCGTAGTTCAAGAGACTAACTAACGGAGCGAAATCAAGATTCCTGATGATCCACATAATAGGATTGCAGTCGACACTCCATTAAAAGTGAAAGAGGAAGTTCAGAAGCATTATTTAATGAACTAATGAAGTGAAAAGGGATTTTTGCAAAACAAAATACCTTAACGGTAGTAGTGACCACATCGCCAATGACACCTGGAGCGGCTTGCCATATGCCCAAACCAACCGATGGCATTTTCGCTCTTGTATTCAAACTCATATATTTTGTCATTTCCGAATTGTCGCAAATCAAAGTTGAAAAGGAGAGAGGCAGTCCTAGATTTGGTTTATAGTGAAAGTTAAGCCGGAGAAGAGACAATTTTGGAAGATGAAGATGAGGGATTTCGGGACAAATTATAACAATAAATGATTGATAAAAGAGTATGAAAGAGAAAACGATTTCAATGAAGAGGATTTTTTTAGATTTATTTCCAAATTGCAACTGGTCAACAACCTATTCATTGCATTCACATTAAGCCAAACAAAACAGAAATTTAATTCTAAGTATTACACTGAAATTACCAACCTTCTTCTTCTCCAAATCAATATAAGAAATCACTTTAGGTATCAGCCTGCGCATCAATAAAAGCATTTTTGATCCCTTTGTCTTGGACAGAGCATACAAAAGAGTGAACAAATCGAGCTATAAGCAAAGCGAGAATCGAAAAATTAGGGATTATGCACAAATTATGGTTTGGAAAAATAATGAAGACGAGTAGCGAATTAGGGTTTGTGCAAATCCGTATATAAACTCAGTATTAAATCAAATTAAATGAAGCGAATTTAGAGAAATTCATACCGATGACGAGTAGCATGATGAAATTTTTGATCAATAGAAAGAATTAGAGTGTATTCGATCGACTGTGAAGAGCAGCAGTGCATCAGAGAGGATTCGATTGACTATGAAGAGGAGTAGTGTGAATGGCTGAGGAAAAATGAAGTGGATGATGACGATGAGGTTAGGGCTTGTAAATTTTTGGAAGTGAAGAAAAATGAAGACATGGAAACTAAAATAAAAAACGTAGCAAATAAAAAGTTGGCGGCAACATTTGGCTTTTGGCGGAAATGAAGAAAAAATTATAGCCTGGGCGAGCGATAACTTTCGGCGGCGTTGAGAATATGGCATAAACAATAATAGTTGCAGTTGCCTAGAAACACTACTAATAAGTGCAACTAAAAGCATATTTTCTTGTAGTGTTACTATGTAGATGACAACAAGAACAAAATGCTACTTCCTATTTTTCTCAACAAGCCATTTCAGCAACTGCATATCGAAATAAAACAAATAATTCGACAAAGCTCGGCCGAATAAAGTGGTAAAAATGGAGAAGGCCCGCCGAAGTAAATTCAAAAACTCGAAATGCTGCTGTCGAACTAAGGTTTTTGTTACGAAAACCTGACCGTCGATGCTAATTTCCTTAAGCTTATTTACTTATTTGAAGACAATCGGGCGAACAAAACTACAATAAACGGTTATTACCTACCGAAGTTGTCGCGACAAAGTAGATACCTAGGTGCCGAACTACTGTATTGACGATGTCAAACCCTAGTAGTTTTACCACGGTAAAAAAAACTTACCTGGCCTTGCATGTTCAACGAATTTTGGATCCGACGTCAAAGAGTGAGAGGAATTCTTTGTCCTAATAAGAGTAGAATTGATAAAAGTAAATATTTTTTTGATATGCAGTGTGCCTGTCATAATAATTTAATTTTTTTATGTGGAGTGCTCATGAAGTTTGATCGCAATATATCCAAAAGTGGAGTGTCATTAGTAATAACCGATATAAATAATGTCACGATAGATCTTAAATATTAGATTCTTTCTAATTTTCACTTCCACATTAAAAATGACTAAAGACTTATATTTCCTACATCAAATTTTGTGTCTGATTTTGTGATCAACTGCCTTTTAAAGAAGTGGAAATTAGGGACATATCATTCTTTTCTAAATTTATTAGTTTTACATTTCTTCTTTTAGAAATTATTTTCCACCTCCTTCTTTTCCAATTTTTTTTTTAACTTTTCCCGTTTTCAAATTTAAAAGCGGCCGCTACGACGTGTATTGCGACAATTATGAGTTATTGACATATATCCGATAATCATATGTTAAGGTTAGTAAAATTACCCAAATAGCCCTCCGAATTTAAAAATAAAATAGAAATGTAATTTATAAAAGAAAATTGAAAGGGAAAACTAGTTTATTATATAGGAAAATATTCTATAGAACAAATTTATATGCTTTTTTAGTACCTAGGACAGCCCGTTAATAAATTTGCTTCAAGGACAAAAACTTCTGATTGTCGAAAACGGTCCTTATTCCTTTTGTCTTTACGTACCATTCTCCAATTATCAAGTTGTCCAGATCTATGCACTTTAACAAACTGAACATTTAATAGCGTTTATAAAACGCTGTAGAAGCCTTTAATAGCGTTTTTAACTGCGTTGTGTAACGACATGCAGTTATAAGTCAGGAACATACCGTAGCAATAGAGTAAACGCTGTAAAAAGCCCATTTTTATAGCGTTTTACGGATCTTATTAATGCATTTTACAGCGTTTATGCTGAAGTGCCGAAAACTTTTCATAGCGTTTGAATTCTGCTGTCAACTATATTAACGACGTTTATGTCTTGCTGTCAAATTTATTCGTAGCGTTTAATTTATTGCTATGAGTGTTCTTTTTACTATTCTTAAAAACCCTTTTATGACAGTTCAAAAACGTTGTTGAAGTGTACCACAACATTTTTAAAACGCTGTTGAAACTTTACACAGCATTTTACAAATGCTTCGTTTACTGTTTTTGGATTTTCCCTTTCACCTGATCTATTTCTATGCATATCAATCATAATTAATATACCAGCGCAGTTAAAATCAACATGTACATTTCATAATCAACATAATATATTATCCACACATTTCATAATCAAACATGTAACATTGCATAATCAAGACACACGATATTCTTACATCAAAACTTATATAATACGTCCATAATATTCATAAACAATGTAAAACAAATAGTAGCTAGTTACCAAAAGTAGTAGTACAAAAAACATACAAACCAAAATGTAGTTCTGGCATCAAAAATAACTTTGAATCTATAACATGTTGCGGCACTTTTTTATACCAAAGATACCTATCTACCTGTAAAGTAAAAGTTCAAAAATTAGCAAAATAAATCATTAATACAATAAACACAATCTGAAAGATAGCTAATGCAAGCAACAACAACATGAAATGCAATCTAGAACAAATGAAAAGTGATGGTACTGTTTATATGATATTATTTATATATTTATAATTTATTTTATAATAATTCATGTATAATTTTGTATTATTGGTAACTCTTTAGCAACATGATCATCTTAAGCAATGAATTCAATCAAAATAAGACATTCATGTATATAGGTAACTCTTTAGCAACACGATCATCTTAAGCAATGAATTCAATCAAAATAAGACATTCATTTGTCTAAAAATCACTGCTTAATACTTTTGCAATCAATCGCACGGAATACTTCTAATAAGCAGAATTTTCAGAAAATTTAACACAATCAGCAAGTGCTGATCAAAAAACAAACATGTGTTATTCATAAAAGAATGAAAGCATAATTCAACTAAAATCATGTCTCGTCTCGTCTTTATTTGCAAAAATAGATAATGAAATGGTGAATTATCTGTGTTGTAAATCTAAATTTTCTATGATAACACAAATAGTATAGCTTTTAGTCTTAAACAATGCTTAGTGGCAAGTATTACAAACATGAAAATTACCAGGTGGAGGCTGATGTGACTGCATTGCAAACAATGCAACAAACTGATGATGCACTTTGAGGATACACAAGCAAATTTCTACAACCCGAACACATAAGCTGACTTTGTGCACCTACATTATTTTGAAAAATGCATATCAATTAAATGATATGAAACACAGAGCTCTATAAATATGTTTAGTGAAAATCACTATGCACATTATGGTATTTACAACCTACATGGTTAAGTTCTTTTCTAAAATACATGGATGTTGTTTGCAGACTAGTGAAAGAATGCCTAGTTTTCTTTTTCATATCTATGAACCATACACTATTGTGATGTTCATAAGCAATGAAAAATAAGAAATTACCATTAAGAGGTAAAACAGGAGCAGGAGTTGGGTAAGGTGCAAGACAGTTAAATCCACAACTAACCAGTTATCTTCCCTTCACAAAATTGTTATTAGCATAGTGCCCTAATAACTGATCAAGTTTCCTTGTAGTGATAATCAACGATTATAGAATATATATGACCAATATCAACATGGTAATCAATAGCTTCCCTGTTTATAGAGAATAGAAGTTTAAAATAGATACAAAGACCGTATACTAACATTTGATATTCATATATATTATAGAAAGAAAACTTGATTTTTTTCTCTGGTAGTCCTAAGCGTTTGACAACTTCATTAACATGTACTCCATGATCACTTGCACTAAGCACAAATCATAGAAATAATCAAAATGTAAGTTCATACTTAAAATGCAATTATCAAATACCACTATCATTAACTAAACAATTTCCAATTGAAAGAAAAGCTCCTACAGCTAGGCATGATATTTTGCTTAAAAAACGACATATAATCTCCTTAATATTGACTAATATTCAATTATGTAGAAAGATTATTCTCAGAGTGAAATGAAGAGGAGGTAGTCATAGTAGGCTAACTAGTTAGATGAAATAAATTTTACTCAAATCAAATATATAGCAATTTAGAATTGTATACACATCTTTTATATACTTACAGGCTTGCAGGTTCTTGGAAGACATCCAAGACTAGTTTGTAGATATCAGCTGCAGAACCACCATTACTTGTAGAGGTAAAACTCTAGGAGAACAGCATAAGGTTACAGATATTAGTAAGAAACATTATTGAGTGTGTACAGATTTTTCAAATTTTGCAAAAAGGATGGTTGCAAACACCAATGAAATGTTTCGATAAGCACTGGTAAACCAACACACAGTTGTGTATACGTAAAAAATATATATTATTTAAATTAAGTTTATTCGTTTTTAAATCAAAATATGAAATACACATGATAAAATATTTACACTGATTTATATAACTCCGCGTACTACTTAGATGATCCTCTTTTATATACAATACAAATGTCAATTTTATATCTTTAACAATTTAACACAAGTATTTCAGACATGAAAATATAAAAATACTGTTTAATAACAAGAGCATAAGAGTGCAAGTTACAACTTTATAAAATTTAAGTTGGATATTATTATAAATATAAAAATATAAAGAGATATTAGAAAGACCTGGTCATAAATATCAATGTTTCAGACTAACATACTTGACTAGGAATAGGAGGTTGCTCTGTTTTACTGCATTCAAAGCAGCAAGTAAATTGCCTGAGGTTTTGTGCTGTTCAATTTGGCTTCCATCCTGCATATAAGTGACATGTCAAATTTTGTTCTTTTTCCTATATATTTACACATTTGGAAAAAGAAAAAAATAGCCTGGCAAAAGTATAGGAGAGATTTTTAATGCATTAAAATTTCCCTAAATTTAATTCTAATGTACCATTCCACCAGTGTTTACCATATGTACATGAATGCACTGAATGAAGTGGTGATGCACTGCATTATAATTAGTCACATGTCTGGAAAAATTATAATCACATTTAGATGCAGAAAATACCAAGTCATGAAGATGAACATGGATTAGTTAATCGTATGTTGACCAACACAAAGTAAAATATCTTCAAAAGAAATTGAAGTTTTAGATTTCTAAAATCTATTTAAAGTATATTGTTGTATAGGCACGGACAAGGACGATTTGGCATATACATCAAATATTTTTAATTGTAAGTATGAATTCTTATATGATACTTTAATTACTATTGTTTCTTTTTACTTGTCGCATTTTTTTTTAAAATGGATGAATTTTTTTCTTTTTTTCATTTGCCTTATTTTTAGTTGTATTAGCTAAAGAATTTATGTATAATTAATGTCAGTATCAAACAAGCTTTGTTTCATTTGAAACACATCAACCACTCACCGAAAGTCTTCCCAACAAGAGCTTACTTTTTTCAAGAAGTAAAAACAATTCTTCAACCAAAGGAAAAAAAATTGAAAGGTAGTACAATTTCAAGTTCTTTCGTGGAACAAGAGAGTTGGATAACTTCACCAAATACCTGCTACTATCAAACTGAAGTAACATACTAACATTCACAGCTGTTCATGGACGTGCAACTCATAGCTACATCTATGGAAGTAACATACTAACATTCACAGCTATTTGTGGAAGTAAACTCATAGCTACATCTAATGCTTAACTATGCTCATCAATATGAACATATATTAAATTTTTGTAGAAATGATACAGCACATGTTGCTTTTTTTCCTGAAGCATTATTATAATATATTCAACAACCAAGCATAGTCCAAACAGCTTGCCCAGTTTGACAAAAAACTCGGTTGACAACCGATTGATCTTCTTAATTATCGTTCCTAAAGAAATTATGTGTACCTGTAACTTTTAAAGTTAGTCTACACTTAAATTCCTTCAAAATGCGCCATCGAATAGTCTGATCCAAATAATAGGTAACACAATAAACTGCCTCTTAGTACCACTTGTGATGAAGGTAGCAGGTGAGAGCATGGAATGTCTGTGCAACACATCAAATGGTCATAACCCAATATTAAAATATATGATCAACCCTGAGTAAAAAAGGTTAAAAATTAGTTGAATTTTAATTTGTCGTCATATTTACCAATATGAAATGAACTAGTACCTATGACAATCAAACATAGAAATTTACATCAAATAAATATACATCAATAACTATTAAGTTTAAAATTTTTGGATGAAAGTATGCGGTTAATATATGTATGTATATATATATATATATGTACGTATGTATGTATGTATGTATGTACACACACATACAGCTATGCTCCATAGAAATAAAATTTAAGGTATACAGACACAATCTAGGTTTACATGGTAACAGTCCAAAAAATGAAACATATGTACATGATTTCAAAAAAATGCTCAGAAAATGTAATGTGTGAAAAATCGCGTCCTGTTTTTAAATATCTATCGATAAATGAAATATTGCTTATAGGAAAAGCCTATCAATTGTTGAGAAATTTTGTATGATTATTCTGGAGTAGAACAAAAAACTGGTCGACCTACATAGATATGTAATGAATTTGTTGTTTGCAAAAATATATGAGATGCTCTCTATTGTATTTAGTTTGATAGTATTCTCTTTACGTCCATACTTGTATCTACATGCTTTTATATGCATGCATATATGAGTAAAACAGAAACAATGAATCTATTTGATCTACGTAAGTAATCACATACATTTATATGCATGCTTATGTCTTCCTACATGCTTTTCCATGTAGAGTAAATGCAGGTTCAGTTTGCTAGAAATGAATTTAAATTAAGCACTGTTTTACATTGAGGGAAACTTGCACTGCAACTCCCAGCTAAGACAAACGATTAACGACAATACCGTTAAATATTCTAAACGATATTAATGCATGACTGACAACTCAGATAGTGTTCTTTGTGTGGATACAAAAAAATGTAGAAGGTGAGAAGTAATAGGAACATTTATCTATCTTTACAAGTCACATCTCATGTTTTAAACTAGCTATTAATCAAATTATCTCTTTAATTTATCTTTATTGTTTTGTCTTCGAACTTCCACAGAAGGATGATTATGTTTTATTAAACGTACACAAAATGGAATGTAACTTTTGGACAGTGCCTTAATTATATTCAGATTTAACTTCAGTTATTCAAATTTTTTTACTGCCTTTTAGATTCAATTTCAACAGCTTTTAATGTTAATTAGTTTTTTTTAAATTCATGAATGGCGAGAGCATTAATGAGAGACAGAGGATCTGCTACATACCATGTTCAATTTACATTGTATTACAGATGGCTATGGATCAATTTTTTTAATATGGATGCACCAAAGTGTTTTAATCATTTTTAGAGTGACTAAATGATGGTAAAACGGTAAAAAAACTGAACAATAAAAGACTAAATGACTTTCAGGTTGAGATAGAAGCACTTGTCATACATGAATTTTAATCTAACAACATAAACAGTCGAATCCATATTGTAGTACTTCTATGAAGGTTCATTTTCAAAATGACATAAGGGAGCAAAAAGCTAGCAATTTTGGACTATTTTCAAAATGTACAATATACATAACTATTGCTTAGATCAGTCCCACTATTACCGTTATTACCTGAGTTTGGGGCAATCCAGCAAAACAAAGATAACCATCAATTGCCTAAAAAATACAATAGCCAAAGAATGCAAACCTTTTTGCAAATAGCAAACCTAGGCATATGAATTCATCGACAAAAGCTGCTGATTTTCGTTTGTTGTCAAAAAGGGAAAGTTCATTTATCGTAATATAAGTATAAAAGGACCTAATTTAACTGGTTGTTATATGCCTTCGAAATTTCCATTATACAAATTAAACATATTTTTTTTCATATATTTTAACTTATCCATAATAAAAATATTAAACTCAACTGCAAAATTCATTTTATCATTCTTATCCCAAATTTTTGGCCAAAAAGTTTTATTAGATTAATTTTGAGAAAAACATAACATAAGTAAGCATAGTAAATTAACATTAATGAGTTGCTTCTAATATATAATTAGCATGTGTGATGTCTGAAACTACTTATATAAATTAACACTATCATGTTAAGCATATCTTAGTACTGGATGTTCTAAATTTTTAATAAATTTAGTTCCAATCGTTCATCACCAACCCATTGTCCTATAAAATTAGAATGACAGAATTCAAAGTTTATAGTTTAGAAGGATCTAAGGTTCTTTTTTTTCCAGAGACTGAGTTCATGTTTTAACCAATGTCATAAGTTCTGAACTACTTCATATAATGAGAACAGTAAAATCACTACCAAGGCTATCCTAAAACGAGTATGAGCTTTGCTTCAAATACTCCACTAAGTCACAAAAAAAGAATGGCAAGCCGGGTAGAGATGTTTAACCGCTCACAGACTAACAATAATATTTAAAGCATTATTTCAAATCAAGGCAGCAACTTTTGCAAACAATCTATATATTAAACATAAGAAAACGCAAAGTTATTGAGGGTTAGAAATTTGCTTTGAATAATGATAGCATAGTTCAATAATTAATATCATAGTGGAACTCTAAATTAATAACAATTACTATTATCGTACATATACATTATCTTACAACAACCGCAAGGCCAGAAACATATTACAGTGAAAGTATCCGAACAAATTGGTAATTTAATCCTTCTATGTCCAAAAGATTGTACCTACAGAACTATAAATGATTATTTATGTCTGGGGTTACATAGTTTATAAAACTATTTGCTCACACCTAGTAATGTACTTGTTTGTCAAAAATGTCTCGGCATGCTAATGAAAAGATATTCTCAGCTCATTTATATGATAATCAAATCGACATTATATGAAGTTGAGGTCATACTTCGTATATTTCCAAATTCGGTATAATCTCACCTACATCTGCTAGTAGAGCTATTTAGTGTGCTTGCTATATGAAATCAACTAGCTAATATAGTAAATGATATTTGTCCTTTGGCTTAAGAAATATATGCAATTTATTTTTTCCTACTTTTGAAATCAAATTATAAATTCAAATCACTCAACAACATGATTTTTTCCCTTTTTTCTTTTTTAATTTTAGAGTATCTTATATCCAATAAGCAGTGAGATCAAGTACACTATACCATCCCAGCATTATGCACTCAACTATATCATCTTATGGCTTATTAGTCCTCATTTGAAATCTAGGAATAGTACTGTAGTCCAAAGTTAACAGAAAAATGGCTAATAAATATTCTTTTGATAGATGCTAACTTTGGTTTACACTTCTAGAAAGCATGCTTGATTGTAATTCAAATATATCAGTCATTAACTTAAAAATCCATAAAGTAAATTACAAGTATATATTATGGCATAACTATATATTCTACCTTCATCACCCATAACATACATATTATTGTAAAGAGGACTTGATATGAGGTAGACGATGCAGAACCCCCACAGCTATTATAAGACACCAAATGAGGTATAACTTGATACAAAAACTGTAGTTTTTAATTTTGCAAAGTTTCTCAATTAAAACTAGTTTAATTTTGCAAGAAACTATGTCCAACCATTTATCAAATAGTTTAATTCTATAGAAAATTCAATATAGATAAAACAGTAGTAGAGAATCAGCTAGTTATAAAAATAAAGGCAAGGCTGCAACTTACTCTGAAACTTGAAGGACGAAGGAATTGGCTACTGGCGATGATGGCTACCACTTCGTCTCCATCGATGAGCCAATCGACTGCAGTGGAAACTAGGATTAACAGCGTGAAGGCCACCGATTCGTTTTCACTTACGAGCCTACAACGGGGACCACTACAATGGGGACGACTGCAAATGGCGATTAAAGCTATTGGCGAACGATTATGAAAGCTATTTGCGCTGAAATTTTATTTCGGAGGAGGAAATTCTGTAATTAAATTTGGAGCAGGGAACTAAAATTTGGGGAAGTTTTCTTTTTTGAGTACGTAGAGATGGAGGGAAAGGAAAGAAATTTAGTAGATTGCGCGCACAACGTTAGGTTTTAGATTTACCGCCTAATTATTATTTTTGATGGAAACCATTCAAAAAACGCTGTTAGTTTATGCTAAGAAAAGGAACTTTTCTTGTAGTGATGTAAATCACCTTCTACCTATTTATTTCCATTCCACCTTTTCTTTCTCCTGAAGCCAAAAGAACCCATAACCACACACTTCGCCAACTTCGTTCATCCTCCTCCGACCACGAAATTATGCACCACTACCTTCGTTGAACTTAGCAGCCTCCGACAAACCTTCAGACCACCACCAATCCCAGTCGCGTGAACTTCCGACGAACCCAAAAATCATCTTGGCTTAAGTTGCGATGGTTACAGATCTCAGCTTTGACTACTAGGAGATGAATGAAGACCATCACGATGCCTAGCACACTAAGGCGACTTCATCCATACGAAGATCAACCACTCTGGCATGTTCAAGCCGAAACAAAGCCTCAGCCATGTCATAACTTTTGATCTCTACTACCTTCATTAATAACCACCGGGGGAAAAACGAATGCCACCATTACCTTCTTCATTAGGAGAGACGAACACAACGGTATATAACTTGATCCATCCAGTGATCATCGATGATACTTCATTTTGACCAACGCCACTATTTCAACCATTTTCAATCATCGTAAAACTCCAACCTCCAAGCGAAAGCTACAGACTTGTTCGTCTTATTATCCTCTACAACTTTGCTTCTTGCATGGTGTCTTAACTCTTAAGTCTCAATGTTTTAAGAGATTATCAATCCAAGTTTATAAAATAAATGGTTTATATATATATATATATATATATATATATATATATATATATATATATAGACACCCACATATATATAAGATAAATGGTTTACACACACATATATGCAATAGGAAAGAAATGATGCTAAGAAAAATGGTTCGCCTCTTTTTTTCCCTAAAGATGAAATGAGAAGAAGTAAGGTGGAGTTTATATAAGATAGGGGAAGGCTTCGGATTGCAATACTTTCTAAACTTAAAAGCATCAACTCCAATCAAACACACAGTGGGTATTATTTTTGCAATACTTTAGCATCAGAAATAACAGTGAAAATAAATTTTAAAATTAAAAAGAATCAACTCCAATTAAACAGACAGTAGATATCATTTTTGCAATATATTGATACTAGTTTTGTTACAAATAACAATGAAAATAATTTCTAAAATTAAAAAGCATCAACTTCAATCAAACACACAGTGGTTATCATTTTTGCAATACTTTGGTATCAGTTCTGTTATAAATGACAGTGAAAATAATTCCTAAAATTACAAAACATCAACCCCAATTAAACAGACATTGGATATCATTTTTGCAATACATTGGTATTAATTTTGTTATGTATGATGGTGAAAACAATTTCTAAAATTAAAAAGCATCAACTCCAATCTAATAGGCAGCGGGTATCATTTTTGTAGTGCTTTGGTATCAACTTTATTATAAATGACCGTGAAAATAAATTTTAAAATTAAAAAGCATCAACTCCAATCAAATAGACAGTGGATATCATTTTTGCAATATATTGGTATCAGTTTTATTACAAATGAAAATGAAAATAATTTCTAAAATTAAAAAGCATAAACTCCATCAAACAGACGGTGGGTATAATTTTTTCAATATATTGGTATTCATTTTGTTACAAATGATAGTGAAAATAATTTCTAAAATTATAAAACATTAACTCCAATCAAACAAACAGTGGATATCATTTTTTTTGTAGTGGTGACAATAGTCTTCTTGTTCTGTTTGTATTCGATGATAATACTTTTAACACTCGGTTTTTCTTTGATTGTTCTTTTTATGAGATCTAAAGAATGAAATTTATCGTTATTGGTCTTAGCTTACTCCTTTGTCCGTGGAGATTTCTTACGTGCTTGAGAATAAAGTTATTGTGGTTGATAAAAAGTGATATTTTATAGTGTTGTATTTGTGGTATTGGTGTGTATTAGATTGTTGCTCAGTATTAGTTTTTAGATATTAGAATTTAAATATATTTTACTGTATAGTATCAGAATTTAGTTATCAGTTTTTAGGTATCAGTTTTCAGGTAGCAGTTTTTAGATATCAGTTTTAAGTTAACACTTGATTAAATTTTGTTTTAATGTTCTTTTATTTGCAGGTTTTTTCCCTTTAGCTATGGGTATAGTTTATCTAGAAAATGTGGATAACTGAAAATGGTTTTTGAATCATTTAAAACAAATGCTTCAAGAAGATCGTGATTTGGTTTTTATGTGGGATCGCCATCAAGGTTTGATTTTAGATGTTCGTGATGTATTTCCTTCTTCCTTTCATAGTTATTGCTATCTTTATATGGAACAAATGCTTCAAGAAAATGTTGAGTATTATTTCACAGTGGATGCTTATCATTATTCTTATGCTAATGCTATTAATTCTATTTCTAATTTTGATAAGCTTATTGTTGATGCGAGGGTTGAAGATGTTATTAAACCACTTAAGGAGAAACGTGGTGCCAGTAGGCCTCCTATAAAACGGAAAAGAGGATTTGCATATTTTGAAAATAAGTAAAATAGATGTAGTGTATGCAAGCAATTTAGTCACAATAAGTGTAATTGTCAAGCTTCTATGAAGATATGATTTGTTTTTCGTGTTTTTATGAATTTGTTGAGATTTATACTTTGTTGTATGACTTTTTGGACAATTTTATGTAATTAAACCTGGTTATATAAATATATTGGTTTAGCGTATTTTTAATTTGTCATTGATTTGCTCTTTGTAATTGAACTTGGTTATATAGTATCATTTGTCCATTTGCAGTATTAAATAGTAAGCAGTATCAGTTTTATTATTTGTTTGTTTGTAGGTTATATATTTACATTTGTAGTTTTGTTTTAAGTATCAATTTTGTAATATAACTGGTATCAGTTTTATTATTTGTTTGTTTGTAGTTATGTGGTGATGTTGGTTAGTTTATTCAATATTAGTTGTTCAGTATCGGTTTTTGATACTACTAGTATTGGTTTCAGGCATGTAAAAACGTGGTATCGGTTTTTACATGCTACTAGTATCGGTTTCAGGTATTACAAAATATAATATCGGTTTTTGCATGATATCAGTATCAGTTCAGGTATAACAGAACATGGTATCAGTTTTTGATTATATTAGTATCAATATCACTTTCAAGTATGACAAAAAATAGTATCAGATGATGCACACTGTAGTATCAGTTTTAGGTATAAATTAATATAAAATACAATCATAACATAACATCACGTGTAAGAAAAGTAAAACAAAGCTAATTTTTGCAACATCAGAAATAAGATTATAGTTTTTATAACGAACTGACATAATTTCAATATTTTTTTATATCTACATTAAAACAAAGCTAAATTCAATTAGTTATAACACATCTCAAATGTATATTAGTTTAACCGAACATGACAGTAGTTTTTACAACAAATTCACTTCTTTATATTTTCTTCTTCTTCCAATAGTGATCATTTTCTATCAATATGTCATACAGAATTCTTGCTTTTGCAACATTTGTTCAGGCTTTATTTTGATCGGTATTTGGCTTATGTTCAATGATATGATGAATACCATGACATATATACCGCAATCAACCCTGTTTAAAGCAAAATATATTGTTAGTATCAGTTTGCATCACTTGTAGTATCAGGTATGTAACAAACATATAACATTGTATTTAAGACGTGATGGTGCAAACATATCATATGTTTTGAAATAAAATAATTAACAGTTTTAGTATCAATATTAGGTATCGTTCTTGCATATATTTTTGTATCGGTTTTGATATAAATTATAGTCAAAATAATTTATAAAATAACTAGGCATCAATTTCAAGCAAATGACTAACATGTATCGTTTTACATTATTTTGGTATCACCTTTGTCATACATGACAGTCAAATGAATAATTAAAATTACAGAGCATCAACTTATATCAAACAGAAACTAGGTATCATTTTTTCATATATATATATATATATATATATACATATATCAGTCTTGATATAAATAACAGTCAGAATAATTTATAAAGCAAGTAAGCGTCAACTTCAAACAAATAGCTTATAGATATCAGTTTTGCATTTTTTGTATCATTTTTGTCATACATGACAATCAAATGAATTAAAATTACAGAATATCAACTTTTATCAAATAGAAACCAGGTATCAATTTTGCATATATATATAAGTATCACTTTTGTTATAAGTTACAATCAAGTAATTTATAAAATAACCAAGCATGAATTTCAATCAAACAACCACTAGGTATCAGTTTTGCACTGTTTTGATATCACTTTCGTCATACTTGACGGTCAACTAAATAATTAAATTTACAAAGCATCAACTTATATCAAACAGAAACTAAATATCATTTTTGCATATATGTGTGTGTGTGTGTATCAGTTTTGTTATAAATAACAGTCAAAGTTGCGGTATTGTATTATAAATAACAATTAAATTTACAGAGCATCAACTTATATTGGTAGCGGTATCGTAAGTAAAAAATAAATTTATGTACCTGTCCATCTGTCATTTGCGGTTTTGTGTCAAAGTTGCCTTGAATATTGTGTCATCAGATCTGAAAAAGCTCATGTCGAAGCCCGTCTGAGCCGAGCGTGGAGTTGCTATCTGAATTTGTGTTCGCGATTTCTGTCTATGCCGAAATGAGGAAGTTGAATTGCATTGGAGTTGTCATGCCTCACTTGCAGTTCTCGTGGAGTTGCGGTTGCTTGAAGAAGCTCGCTACTGGATTTTCATGACCACAAAATTTTCAACATAACATTCAGGCATTGTGACACGGTACAATACTTAATAAGAGTGAGACATAATCACATGAAACCCCAACATGCGTAACTAGTTGGTACAAACTAGTTATAGTTGCTACAAAATATAAGTAATCAAACACTAAGTTAATTACCAATAGTTGGCAATCACACCCATGCTCAGGCTGCACTCGCCTTTTCATCAGAACTACAATTGTTTGAAAACAAAAATTAGTTGGAAATTGGTAAAGTACTTAGGCTAATTGTCCACCACAAACAACCAACATATATAAATTGCAAAAATATATAAATATGTTCACATACGAGTAAACAATGAACAAAGAAAATCAACTATGAAAAATTAAATGAATGAAATGACATGGTAGAATTCAGAATCAACCCTGGACTTTTAATTTATCCGCGTTAGTTGAAATGCCCTTTTAGGAAATAAGCTAACTAATTTTGCTTCCGTTCATCATGACAGTCATTCACAAATCAGTTGGTAAGATTTAAATCGATAGACAAAGGAAATGTGAAAAGATTAACGGTGGAGGAGGAATTCATGATAAAAAATAGGTACAGTCCATATAAGATGAATTTGAGAAAAGAATGAGTCTTTCGACGGACGTCATAAAAATCAAACGATGGGAAGCACGCTTGAACGATGGGCTTTGGGCCTGTCTTTTAGGAAAAAAACAAGTTTGTGTTATTTGCTTAAATCATTAGTTTTTTCTTTTTTTTTTTGTAAATTACAAAAATGCCAAAATTTACTTTTAAAGAATTTGTGCTGTTACGAATAAACAACGGTGTACGTACACTCGTCTCGCACCCTAATTAATGCGATTTAACCATGAAATAGAAAGAACAACTATTTCCAGCCATTTCCACACGCTTCACCAATTATTATTTACTGAATTACTGGCCTCTCTTCCCATTTACGATCCCCAAAAAAAAGGGGAAAAAATAATATCGCTTAATCAATTAAATATTGGAGTAGAGGGAAGCAGAGAGATTGAGGTGGAGCGAGAATGTGGCGGCGGTGCGTTTCTAACACTCTTCGCTTTTCGTTGAAGAACAATCGATTCTTTTCCTCTGACTCGGTATAACTTTTGGTTCCATCTCTTGATTTAGGGTTTCTAATTTTTACTTTGAAGTGGAGAGGGTTTTTGGTTTTATTTTACCGTTGTTTTATCCATCTTTGCAGCTGTGTCTGTTTATTTAATCTGTTATTATGATTTTGTTCATTTTTTTAAGAATCTTAACTGGGGTTTTACCTGTTGATTTTGTAGTTTACGTCCGCGTAGCTACATAGATAAAAATAAGCATCCAAAGTGTATTTTTTTACCATATAAGATTTGGATAAACTACAGTTAATAGTCAGTTTGAATTAACTGATGAATACATACATCTCGCTGTATTTTGATGATCTGAGTAATCTGGGATCAATTGGTTCACCAGGACAATTTCTGGAACTAGATCATTTTAGAAAATAAGAGCAATAAAATGTCATATTTGTTGAATATATAGATAAACTTTAAAATTGTAACTGGTATAGAAGAACACCTATGTGCTGGAAATATCTTAAGTTTCAAAAAAATAAAATCCACGACTAATCCCTATGTTAATGAATAATTCCCTTGAAAGACCGTGTTATGATTTGTGTTATACTGCATGATATTTCTTTTTAAGCTCGATCCGATTCTGAATAATTTGGTTTCAAAATATCGAAGCACAAGTGAGAACAATATATTGCACAGATCTTGATACAGTATGACAACCAAGCATACTAAGAAGGCTCAACACAGAGAAAATCCATCTGATATGTGTTCTGCCACTTGACTCTTAAGTAAATCTTAATCCGAACCATATGATATTGTAGAGAAGTAATTGTAAACTACCTTGGAGATATGTTGAAGCAAGCATGATAATAAAAGAAGTGACCGACAAACCCAGCTTTTATTACGAAAGAGTAAAAAAAATAATGATTGAAGCTTAGAGGAAGGTAAAAGATTTTAGTTAGTAACCCTGAAAACATATAAGATGCAACTGAAAGGCGATGGATTGAAAGAGGAAATCCGACTATTTTGTACTAATATAAAACACAAAGGCAGTTCAGTGTTGTGGCGTGCGCAAAAAAGCGCAAAAAGTCGCAAGGTGCGCCTAGTGGGCTTTTTTGGGACTCAAGGCACAGGTGATCATTGAAGCGCAAAAAAACCGCAAAAAGCTCTAAAGCGCACAAGGCGCGAAGCTATAAAAACCGCGCTTTTGTTTTATTTGAAAGGAAATTAAATTTTTTGTTGTAAACTTAAGTTGAATGACTTTTCGACTGCTTTTTTGGTATGTGATGAACTTATGAAGTTTTATTCTCAAAATTGCATGTATATGCAATTTTTAATTGCCAAAAAGCCATGTCTAATATCAGTTTTTAGCTATACTTTTAGCAGGGAAAAGCGCACAGGAAAATGCAAAGTGCCTTGCGCTTTTTTGCTCCTATTTGCCATGACTACTTTAGGCTTTTATAGTCGTTTCATAACTATACAATGGATTGTTGTTTCATTTGTACTAAAATCTACAATGAATACGATAAATAATTTGAATAACAGTAATAAAAGTACGTTATAGCGATTCAATGCAAGCTAGGTTTCACTTAAGAAGCGATTCATCTCCTATGTTTGGTTTGATGAAACCTTGATTTGTGATAGTTTTTTGTTTTGTTTTCAAGCAAATATCTTCACTAATTAGGTGTTGAATTTGCAGGGTAGAAAGGGTAAGGAACAAGAAGAGTAGGTATAGAAGTTGTGTAGTGGACATGCCACTGTTTTGAAAGCAAAATTCCACATGGCTATGGTGCAATCGATTGTTGTTGTTCGCTCTTCAAAATTAACACAGCGATTCTTCAAACTTATGCACTCAAGTTTCAAAGAGTCGGAGAGTTGTAGAAACCATTGCCCAAGAATTTGTAATGTATTTGAAAGAAAATTCCACGAGATGAGATAATTTCATAAACAAGATAATTTTACATGAAGATAATTTCATAAACTGTGTTAGAAGGTAAATTTCATTTTTTTAAATACTCTCAAACAAATAAAGTCAATATATAACCATTTTAAAAATAGAAACGACCGTAGAATGTTGAAGGTTAAGAGGCAAAAGGACATGACTTTTGAGTTACATAAGTTTTATTGGAGTTATCCAATAGTTCCCCACTAACTGCACAAAAACTCAAAAGTATGAAAAGAGAACAACTTGGGCAAATGAAAATTTCTTGTATGTGAGTACCATTATCTTTCGATTGAATTAATGCATAAAGAAGTGAGTTTATAACTTAACTTAATATAATAGTGATTTTCTCGGGAACTATAAAGGTTTTGGTTAATCAACTTAGTCTAAATAATTATTTTTTGTTGTAACTACAAGATTTTAGTTGGGACTTCACAACTTGTATTGCATTTTTGATTTATGCGAGCTCACAATACAAAATAAGCGCTTTTCATGGTTTTGTGTGGGCGGTTCTCATTTACACCTAAGTAATTGAGTTTATCAAGTGCGTCTCTTTACCATCACCGCATATGGGCATGGACTTATTAAGAGCCAAATGTTCGACCTCAAACCAAAATAAAATTCATAAAGTGCATCTTCAAAGCACCAGCTAATTATGGAATTGACAAGAGTAGTAAGACATAACTCCAAATAATTCAGTATGATCCATCAAGTGCATCTCAAAATACCACCAGTACTAGACATGGATTCAACAAGAGCACGAGGCTCGATCTGATAAAAATAAATAAAACCCATCAAGTATGCTCCAAAAGCACCAAAAAAGTTATGGATTTAATAGGGAGCAAAATAGCTTTATCTTAGATTATTTTATAGAATCTATCAAGTACGTCTCAAAAACACACGACCAAAACTAACTACATATCAATGATGGGCATAAAGCCTAAAATAAAGACTAAATGATTCATCAAGTGCACGACCAAAGCTGGTTATGTATTTGATAATGAGCATAAAGCTCAAATCAAGACTACCACAAAATACTCATCAAGTGATCACTTAAGCATCAACAAGATTGGTTATGGATTCATATGGATGCGTAGTTGAACATGAAAAATAAGAATGAAAATTTAGTGCGAAGATTAATCATATTGTTTCGTTTGACCTCGAATAAGTGTCCACCACACTTTATGCTCCAGAGCTAGCTATTTATAAGTTTCAAAGATTATCATCCTTGACAACACATTTTGTGAGTGGGTCTACTAAGTTTTCTCTGATTCTTCGATTTTACGATAGTTCAAGAGATCAAATAATCTTTCAACGATCTGTTAACTGTTTTGTGATTGAGACGAATGTGCCTTCTTTTCACATTATACACGCTATTCGTTACAATTTCAATAGTAGCGTACGAATCATCATAATATAACGAAACCCGATCAATCGGGTTTTTCAACGATGTTATTTCTACTAATAAGTTTCTCAACTAGTTGGCTTTTTGATCTACCAACTTAAGAACAATGAACTCGGTTTCCACGGTAGAACATTATACTTTTTTTGATAATACATGTATGTTTTGAGGATTTCCACCCAAAGTCCACAAAGCCACCTGTGGAGCTAACTTCATCATCATCATCAATAAACTTAGTTTGCATACATGTGAGCATTAATCAATTATATCCTTAGGGCACAACCAACAATGGCTTATTCAGTTGCTAAACAAGCCACGGAGCAACCAGGTGTGGCTTGTTCAGTTCTCCGTGGCTAGTTTGAGCTGATCTCGTGGCCAATTGAGTGAACAGAGGCTGGTGATTATAACGGCGAAGTCTTCGTCGTTATAAGCTTACAACGGCGAAGTCTTCGCCGTTATAAGCTTACATCGGCGAAGATTTCGCCGTTATAAAACATAGCCGTTGTCATGCAACGGCTATATTCCAACATTCCACTTATCTCCTATATATTCCACCACCCTTCTCCTCCTTTCACACCACCTCATCCTCTAATTCTGAAAATGTCTTCTTCATCCAAATGTTCTGCCAAAAAAATTATTAGCAAGAAATCCATGTCCACATACCCTTACACTGGATTTTCCAATCAACGCCCACCATACCAACAACAAACACTTCGTCCATCACATGAGTACGGATATTCACCGTATTCGAACTTCTTCTATAGCCAGCCTTACAAACCGCTCGCTCCTCCTAACTTTCCTCCCATTCAATCTACTGCCCCGCAACAATATTACCAACAACGTCCTCCATTAGGCGCATACGACGATCATTCGTCGTGCATGTCTTTGATGATGCAAAACGATCAAATGCAATATCATCATCTTAATGCGCAATAGTTAGAGATTCGTGACCGTGAAGCAATGCAAAATCTATAAAGACAATATTCTTATGCACGCAAAGCTCGTGCTAACGAAGAAATCGTTAGTAGTTCAGAGCAGGAGGAGGAAGACGAAAACCAAGAGGAAGATGCAATAAATACTGAAGAATGCAATGATGAAGCCGCTGCAAAGATGCTTGCGCCCCCGAGCCCGGAATATAACAAGAAGTGGAAATTCTTAAGTGGCATTTTCGATAGACGGTGCAGAGATCCATTAGCCAGCCTTACAAACCGCTCGCTCCTTCTAACTTTCCTCCCATTTAATCTACTGCCCCGCAACAGTATTAGCAACAACGTCCTCCCTTAGGCACATACGACGATCATTCGTCGTGCATGACTTTGATAATGCAAAACGATCAAATGCAACATCATCTATCTGCGCAACAGTTAGAGATTCGTGACCGTGAAGCAATGCAGAATCTACAAAAACAATATTCTTATGCACGCAAGGCTCGTGCTAACGAAGAAATCGTTAGTAGTTCGGAGCAGGAGGAAGACAAACCAAGAAGAAGATGCAATAAATACTAAGAATGCAATGAAGAAGCCGCTGCAGAGATGCTTGCGCCCCCGAGCCCGGAATATAACAAGAAGAAGTGGAAATTCTTAAATGGCATTTTCGACAGACGGTGCAGAGATTCAGTTGCAGCGGAGACAGAAGTTGACATAAAAGACGTTGACGTGGAAAATGTCGAAGAAGAAGGAGTAGCAGCTGACGACAGAAAAAAGCAAGTTAAGTTTACTTCTGAACAGTATATTTCACTTGCTAAATCATGGATACACATTTCGCAAGATAGTATTTCTGGCAATAATATGAAAGGCCAGAAATTTTGAAAAAGAGTTGCGGATTTTTACAACATCTTGGAACCGTTGAAGAGAACATGAGGATCGTTCAGAGGAGGTTATCGGGTTATGAACTCTGCATGCCAAAATTATTTGGCAATACTTACCAAGTTGCAGAATAAGCAGCAAAGCGGTGCCGCTCCTTATGACATTGTAAGTAAAGTATTGTTTTACATTTATGTGATATTGTAATGTGTTTGACTAGTTTTGTATATTCACACTTTTGTATTTGTTCTGTAGATTGAAGAATCATGTAAGGCTTATCAGCTGTAGTACGGTTAATAATTCAAATTCCAAGAGTGCTTTGAGCTTCTCTCCAGTTTACGGAAATGGAAGAATCCTAACAACTTCATGTTCGAGCAACAAAATAAAGGCAGAAGAATGAACTACTCTGATTTAAGTCCAGGAAGCGATCCAAGTTCGCAGGAAAGATCTCCACTATTTGGAAGCAGTGACGGACGACCTCTTGGTAAAAACAAGTCAATTCAGTTGGAGCAGCGCAGTGCGGAATTTTCAAGATTTGTAGGAACTTTAAAGACGTCTGCTGGAGAAACAAGAGAGCATAGAGTCAACTTTTCAGCACAAAGAACTCGCAACGAAATGAAGTTTCTGAAGGCTATCATGGAAGATCGAGAGTTCAAGAGACGAGCCCATGAGGAGAAGAAAGCTTTGATGCGAGAGAAGAATTATATCAAGCTGATGACTTGTGATTTCAGTAAGCTTTCTTCTTTACAGCAAGAACTAGTAACCAAGCAGTTGGAAACTTATAAGAAAGTTAGAGGCAGTGTAAGCGGAAGTGGCACGTATAGGGATGAGTTTTAAATGTGCGGTTGCATTGTAATGGTTGGTGTGTATTTATGCTGTATCTTTGTAGTATCTCTAAATATCGTTTGGTTTATGTGTGTATTTGTATTGTACTTGTTATAATTTTATTGTATCATTCTGTATTTTGAACGAAGGTCGTACATCATTTTATTAAACAAGTTTCGTAATAATATTACGAAATGGTCAACATACAAACCTTAAAACATAATACAGTAAACAAACTAGCAAACATAAAACCTCATCAACATAATACAGTAAACAAATTAGCAAACACAAAAAAAACTAGTAATATTCCAGAAACAGCTGCTATAAGCATGACTATTGGTGTGCAGCTTGATCTTCAATATGTTGTACCATAACAACATATTCCTCCATTGAGTTAATGTATCTATCGGGTCTTTTGTTAGAACCCTTAAACATGTACGGATAATTAGTCCTTTGATCTTTATACCCACCTCTTTCGGACTCTACAATCATATTATGAATTATTATACAAGCATACATAATTTCAGATAGAACTCTTGTGTCATGAAATCGAGTAGGATTTCGTAAAATCTGAAACCTTGCTTATAAGACACCAAACGTACGTTCGATGTCCTTTCTATATCTTGCAACTTTTTAAGTGAAATAGCTCTCTTTGTAATCTATTGGGACTCTAAAGCCTTGTATTAAAGTTCTCCACTTTGGGCAAATTACATTGACTAGGTAATATCCAGTTTGATGCTCGACATTACCAACTTTATATGTAATGTCCGTTGAAATTCCATTAGACAGTTTAGAGAATATGTATGACTGTTTCAAAACATTTATATCGTTTAACGAATCCGGTAGTCCAAAGAAAGCATGCCAAATCCATAAATCATCGGTTGCAATCGCTTCAAGGATCATTGTTGGCACCTTTTTGTGTCCTGTGAACATTCCTTTCCAATCCGTTGGACAAATTTTCCATGCCCAATGCATGCAATCCAAACTTCCAAACATATCTGGAAAACCTCTAGTTTCTCCTCTGGTTAGTATTCTGTTTAAATCATTCGGTGCCGGCGTTCGCAAGTATTCATCGTCGAACTGTTCTATTATTGTTTTACAGAATTCCTTCATGCACTCTGTTGCTGTTGATGATGCAATTCTGAAATATTCATGTATATGATCACCAACTGTTATGTAGCTTAACATACATAAAGCAGCCGAGATTTTTATGTGGGGAGAATGTCCAGATTCTGGTGCTCCATTTAGCCTATAAGTGAAATATGAGTTGTTTTTATGCAATTTAAAATAAATTTTAGAGAAAACATCTGGGTCCATCCAAAATCGACGGCGGAACAAATTTATATCGTAGGTTGGATTGTCAATGAAGTAGTCCCTCATCAGCCTTTCATGTCCATCCTTATAGTCCCTCTTATATCGTCGGTCAATCCGTCTAGGTATACTACGACAGTTGCTCGTAGATTCTTAACCAAAAAAGTAAGAATATTCTACCGCTGTTTGTTGAGTTTGAAAATCTGCCGTTTCATCGTCCATTTCTTATTCATTGTCGTAGCTTTGGTTTATGTCTTGTTTGTACGGGTAGTATAGGTTAGGATCCTTGGTTGTCAAGCAGTAAGTAATTTGATTTATTAGTTTGTTTTAGTTTTTTGCAATGGTGTGTTGGAGTAGATCGGAATGCAAGTATAAGTGTTAGAGGCAAAGGGATATGGAATACAAAATACAATGAATCACACATCATGGCTAGTGTATGTTTGCAGAGGCTATAATGACTATTGTGTAGCTACAGTGTTGGAAATGACATGACAGTAATGACATGACTAGTGTACATATAAATAGTATCCACGATTACTATTTATACACTACGATCGGTTTGCAGTGTCCTCGTAGTGCTGCTCTGGATACTTGATAAGCCAATCCTCATCGGTGCGTGGACTTTTCGAAGGCACGTAGCCTTCTATATCAGAGCTAATAGAAGAAGGCCGGGATGACATCGGTGTGGGATGTAAATGAATGTGAGGAAGATGTAGATAGTAGTGAAGATGGAGTAGATGATTGTGAAGAAGTAGATGTAAACTAGTACGTGTATATATAGAAGAGAAGCGAAAAATGACAAACTGGTAATTATGAGAAGAAGAGAGGAAGGTTATGGTAATTATAAAAAGTTGTATGCTTGCTGCCAACGAATGTAATTGTCTGTACTATTAGGTTTTGGTTATCTATGGTAATTATAAAAAGTTGTATGCTTGCTGCCAACGAATGTAATTGTCTGTACTATTAGGTTTTGGTTATCTATGCTTTTGGAAAAATATTTGTACGGTTGCCAACAACACATAAACATGAAAAATAACGACATCGATGTATAAACTGAATATAACATATATATAATACATCACAACACATGAATAATAACACCAATGACACAAACATGAATGATAATAACATCGATACATAAACCAAATACAATATGTATATCATACATCAGAACAAAAGAATAAGTATAAAAACAACATAGAAACGCAAATGAAATACAATACATAAGATCATCCATCTGTACATGGACGTGAATGACGTCGACGACGTCTCTCATCATCATCATCTCCACCACCGCTCGGACCAGCTAAATGCTCATAGTACATCTGCATATCAGCAAATCTCTTACGCTCTTCCTCCAGTTGTGCCTGCAGTTGCGCTGCTGCCTCTGCCTGCCGACGTAGCTCACTATCATAGTAGTCTAGGCTATGCCTATGTTCTACATATCCTGTATGTCTGATCCTCATCTGCATATCGTATAGATCAGCGTAGGATATCTGGCTCGGATCCGGGTACTGATCGTGCGCTGGAGGATGAAACATGTCAACGTAACTGTCTGGTCCAATGGTAGGAACTGCCATGCTCCATCCGAAGTGAGAAGCAGCCGCCACGTGATCGGGTGCACGGTAACCTTGACTGAGCTGGGTAAGATCCTCGACAACAGGGGGATGTATGTCGTGGCGTATAGCAGATGGACGGACTAAATCTATTGCCGTTGCATGGGTAATGGTATCAACGGACCCACTGTAAAATCTACGCTAGAAGTTAACGTATGATGGACCGGTAATAACAAAGGCCTTGGCCGGTCATCATCCTCCTGCCCTCGATAGGTCTAGCTGCTCTGAAGGGTAAATCATACAACGATATGTATGAGGGTGTGGATCATCGAGAATAGCATCAAAGTCATACAACTGTCTCCAACACTTCTCACCAAGATACCAATAAGCAGCATTAGAATGGTCAAATATACTTCTTAAGAAAATAACAAAATAAATGTTGAGGATATTGATCCTACTTATTATCAAAATTATCCTATTCTTCAAAAAAAGAACTTACAGTAGAAATAGGCAGCACATAACTTTATTCTTATTATGAATAACATTCAACAGCGATAAACTATTTTAAATATAAAACAAATGAAGAACTATCTTCACTTGAAAATTCTGAACAAGAATCCGAGAATTCACCGGAATCATGTTATATTTCTAACACATCAGATAAACTTATTTTCAATATAATGAAGCCGAATCTAGCAGAGGAGCAATGATATTACCTCTACCAGATGGTGCTTCCATAATGAACGATCTTAACTTTGATATAATTATGGAAGATCAAGAACATGACGAAAATACATATAATAGTCCATATAATGATCCTTACCCTGAAATGCTTAGACATAGTACTAGGTCAAATTGGATCAGATTTCACTCTTCTCAAAGCAATTAAAAGATTTTTATAATGAACAACCCTCTTAAGCATATACTCTAACTTTCAATATAGATAGACTTCCTCATAGAAAAATACGAAAATATATTATAACATGGCTTCAACATATTAACAGAACAATCTATTTATTACCTCCAAATACGAGTGTCATGGAATACATACATTACGCTATCAGTTATTGGACAGGAGATGCTTTAGCCTGGTTACTAAATCTTGAAAGAATAAATCCAAATCAATTACAAAGAATTAGGAATATTCAATCTAAACAAGAAGCTCTTGGTGAATTATTAAAATTATTGTTAGCAGACTTCACATGAGAAACATTCCTAGAAGATACCGATTATGAAAAACAATTATTAAAAATACAATTATGTGATATGTGTATGTTAGAAGAATTTGCTGTCAAATACATAGGCCTACTTTTTCATTTAAAGAATAACGATTAAAAAGTTTTTTGGGTAAAAGGTTTTTTTTACAAAAATACCTTATTCATGGAATAACATTATACAAGAAATATACGACATTTTAAGACAAAGCACTTCCGATGAAAATCATAACATAGGCCTCTTAAAAAAGGCATGTATGGATACTATGGAAAGGGTGTGTGAGCAAGCAAGTGTACACAAACAAAGGAAAAATAAAGTCAAAATATCAAAACTTGGTTTCTCTTGTGGTACAAAGTATACTGAAGATATTAATACACAATTTGGACGTTCACCTAAATTCGAAAGAAAAAGGGCAAGATATTTCAAAAGAACAAAACCAAAATATCGGATCATTAGGAAAAAATGGGAACCAGAATATAAGAAAAATTTTAGAAAAGAAAACAAATTTTCTAAGAAAAAATTTATTAAAAAGAATTTTTTTTCTTGAAGCTAAAGATGAATGCAGAAAACAAAGTCTACTTGTAGAACTTGAAATTTTATTAATACAATAGATAATATTATAAAGCTTTCAGATATAATAAGAAAGAGGAAAAGATACGAAGAAGCTTTTTCTGATGATCCTTCTTCTGAGAGGAGTTCCTTCTTTTATAGTCTCTTCCATCCTGTATTTATTATTTAATAGGCATGATATTTGTCCATTCTAACCCTTTAGGTGTAATATGTGTCCTCTATTTTATTATATAGGCTGAGGATGTGTCCATCTTTTTAATTCTGCAGAAAGAAAGCTGTTAAGGCTAGGGGGTGATTTGTCACCCTAGTGTAGAGGCTAGATACTTTGTGACTTTATTCTGAGTAATGGTCCATCATGCTTCTGATTTAATTTTGAATTTCTAGGTTGGGTTAGAGATTCGTCGTCGAAAAGGTCGGTCCCCATAGTGTCTCTCATTATGGAGTCTTGTCTTAGCCTTTCTTTTTTTACTTGCTCTTCAAAGTATTCTTGTGCCATTGTGCCAATTGGACCAATTTTGAGACTGTCTAAAAATCGTTGAACCTTCATCATTTTGTCTGTTGATAGTTCGAAAGCTGATAGACAGTCTAACAGCAATATTGTTTTTCCTTCAGTGGCGGAGTGTGATTCAACTTCCCTTTTGCTGATGACTTCCGTGAAGAATTCTTGTGCTGCTAAGAGCCTTTCATTTTTTTTATTAAATCTTTTCGATTGAATTTAATAAACTCATGTTGGGGATTTTCTGTTACCGTGCAATTCCCGTAATTGAATAGAGGGATAAAGACGTA
The DNA here is from genome assembly GCA_030737815.1 of Allium fistulosum. NCBI lineage: Eukaryota > Viridiplantae > Streptophyta > Magnoliopsida > Asparagales > Amaryllidaceae > Allium > Allium fistulosum. The sequence continues at coordinate 204,812,479 of CM060903.1, forward strand.
TGTATTGTCTTTCTTCCCAAATGCTCCATATTTTAAACATGAACATAATAAAAAACCTGCTTGAATGCTCAACAAGCTTTGCTTTACATATGTCAGGAATACGGTCTGAATATTCTTCAGGATGGCTTGTGTTGATATAAATTTCATGCACCAAGCCCTTTTTGATATGTTTTTTATACTTCTGTATTTCAGAACAACATGCTATTAGACGCGGTCTTCTGTTGTTATTGAGAATTAACTCTTCATTTTCTAAGAGTTTTATTAATTCCGTGTCTTCTAATTTCTTGAAGAGCAGAAGAAGATCACCCTTATTGATGTAATGTTGCTGATATAGAGAGAACATATCTTGTACCATCATTTATGCTTCCATCTTCTTAGTTTTGTGTTATCTATCTCATAAAGTCTAAATAATTCTAGAAAGTCTTGAATTCTTAGATTTACGAGATCAGATGTTTGCATTTGAGCAAATATTGTTTTCAAATGGCTATGTTCAGCTGAGTTGTCAGTGAACAATTCTGCTTCTTTTAAATCTAGAGCTTCATACCTAGATGTAAAAGAATGCTGTGATAATTTCGACACTATTTTGTGTTTTAATTTTTTCTCTTTCTGGGATATTGTATGCTTTAATCCCAAATAAGTTTTTTCTAGTTGAGTTAAACAGAAATTTGCAGCTCTATGGTCTGCAGATTGGATGGCTTTAAAGCATCCGTTGAAATTGTCACATAAGCTAGGATTTGATGCTTTCATTTTCAAGTTGTACCAATTTTTGACCACAACTGAGATGTATGGTCTTTGCACTTTTGTGGGAGCAATTGCCTTTCCTTTGTTCATTGGAATAAATTTTTGAGTTGTATTGGAAGTTGTTGCCTTGCTTTTGTTAGTTGGAATAGTTTTGGTCTGTTGGACCTTTTCTTCATTTACTCCTGTGGGAGTATCGGTTTCTTCGGATCTTTGTGAGGATGAAGCTTTGTTGGAGGTTTGTTTGTTTTTTTAGATGATTTCACCTGTTGGAAATCCTCTTGTATTTTCGTTGTTTCTAATAATTCTTTATTTCTTTTTATATCGTTTTCATCCATTTTTCATAACCTGGTAAGAAGATCAGCAGCAAAATTAGTGTAGCCTGGAATGTATTTGACATCATAGTTATAGATTTCTAAACACATTGCTAATCTATTCTCTGAAGATTTTCTTCTGGATTGTTTACCGTTTTTTCTTTAAGAATTGAGCAACAAATTTGTTGTCTGTTTCAATTACAAATTGTCTATGTAAGATAAATTCGTAGACTTTTGATTGCTAATTTAATAGCTAGTAATTCTTTGTCATAGGTAGGGGTTTGTTAAATTTTCCAGAGGAATATGCTACAACATTTGTTTCGCAATTAATACTCCTACCCAAAAATTGTCAGAAGCATCTGTTTGTAGTGTGAATAATTCTTCATCTGAAGAAAAATAGAGGATCTTTTGATCCTTTACCAAATCTTTAATTTTCTTTATTTCCTCTTCTTCTTGTTTTTGTAATGTAATAGGAATTTTGTCTATGTTCCATCTTCTTGCCTGTTCCCCATTATGTTTATATATTTTGCTTGTTCATCTGTGAGCTTCTTCTGTAAATTTTGTGTCTTAGCTGATAAATTAGGAATAAATTTTCTACCGTAGTTTAATAATCCTAAGAAGCTTTGGAGTTCTTTTAATGTTTTGAATGTATTGGGGAAATCTCTAATTTTAGTGTAAATGTGATGTAATTCTATTTGTCCATTTTTAATTTTTTTTCCAAGTAAATCTATTTCTTTTTTAAACAATTCAATTTTCTTAGGGCTTAGAATAACACCGTTTTGTAGTAATATTTGTACTACTGCTAGAAGATGTTTATGTTCTTCAGCAGTATTAGAGAAAACAAGGATGCCGTTTATATAAACAGTTGTAAAAGGTAAATGCCCAAACATAGAATTCATCCATTTTTGAAATACTTGAGGTGTATTTTTTAATCCAAAAGGCATAACTAACCATTCAAAATGTCCTTGTGGGCAACTAAAGGCAGTTAATTCTATGGATTGTTTATCAGCAAGTTTTAATTGCCAAAACCCGATTTAGCATCAAATTTACTATAATATTTCGCTCCTTGAATCTGCTCAGTTAGATGCTCAGCAGATGGAATAAAATATCCATCAAATTTGGTATAGCTATTGAACTTTCTGTAGTTTATTACCATTCTTGCCTTTCCTCTTTTAATTTTAGCATGGTTTCTCACTAAGAAGGCTGGAGAAGAATGAGTGCTGAAACTTTTTTGTATTAATTTTACATTTAATAGGTCTTTTATTTGTTTTGCAAATTCTCCTTTGTCAGTTGGCGGTACCATGATACTGTTAACTCGAACTTTGGCATCCTTGTATTGTTCCATTAGCTCGATTTTACAATACCTTGGTGCTTTATCAAACCATTTTAATGGATTTTCTGAATAGAGAGGTTCTAACATATTATGTATTAATATTTCAAACTTATTTGGAGTTGGTATATTGTAAGTGTAGATTTTTGGTTGTATTATTTTTGGTGTTCTCACATTTTTAATTAATGTAACAGGTTTTTCACCACGCTGTGCCGCTGAAGTATAATGTGGTGCAATTGTAGCAGATAACGTTACCGAGGTACGAGAACACCATCTAGTTCAAAATAATATTTGTTGAACGAAGGAAGTTGTTTTAGATTGCCCATTCCAAGGATACAATCACTGTCAAGTTCTTTTGGAAGTAACGCAAAATCAAAACTGCATGGGTAATTGTATCAGCGGACCATCTACGCTAGAATTTAACGAATGATGGACCGGTAATAACAAAGGCCTCGGCCGACCACCATCCTCCTGCCATCGCCAGGTCTAGCTGCTCTAAAGGGTAAATCATACAGCGACAAGTATGAGGGCGTGGATCATCGGGAATATCATCAAAGTCGTACAATTGTCTCCAACATCTCTCATCAAAATACCAATATGCACCAAACGCCGAGAGATAAGATATGAGCGGAAATCTCCGCCCGGCAAACATCCTAGCAATCTCTATAAAATCAAGGCCGATCGATACACTATAATGAAATGGATGCCATATAATTTGGTGTATATACATCCTTAAATCGATTTGGTTGTGGGCAACCGAATAAACATGACGGGATTCATTATCCCTGAGCCCCCTGTTGTCCGCGCACCAAAATGACAGACGAGGGAAAAAAGTAGACGCTTCTGAAGTCAAAGTGACGAAATGAATTTTTTTGAAATACTCAAAATACCAGTATTGTAATAACTCCCAGAAGCCAAATAATGAAACCTGTGCGCAAGGTTGTCAGTTTGGGATTTAAATCGTAAATCCTAAAGATAGAAAATTAAATCGAATCGGGATTTAAATCGTAAATCGTAGATCTGAATTTTTTTATTTTAAGCATGTATATGTTAGTTAAAAATTCATATCTATCAATTATAACATATTTTTCTTCAAAGGACATGTTGAAGGTTTACAACCAATACTCTTATTAAAGCATTTATACAACTTCACAAGAATAACACGTCATGACTCATGAGTACTAGTTGTAACACATTTTTGACTGTCAGGGTTGAAAACTGTGCATATTAAATTATTAGTAAAGTCAGTGAGCAATGACAGTAAACAATGAGCTGTATATCAATGAAAAATTGTTATTTCTCTGTAAACTCAGAACTTAACAGTCAAAACTAGAGGAAAAATTCATCATTTATCGTACAACAGTAACAACTCAAAATCTACCAATTGATTATAGAAAGATTATACAGTACAACAACTCAATTTCCTTAACATTTCATACCGCACAGCAACTCGATCATAACAGGAGAAAAAAGATTATAGAATCCTTACCTTCAGTTGATTCCTATTGATCCCGGACTGCCTCTCTTCTGTATGCTGCTCTGGTGTAACTTCAGAGCTTTTTCCTTCACCTCAATGTCTTCACAGTATCTTCCAAGTAAGTATTTCTTTGTTCCTGCTTTTCGAATTTGTTTTTTTACTTTGCTACTTCTTCGATTTCGCTGTTTAAATAGGAGATAACACAGCCACGTCTGTTGGTTGAACGATTAAGTTTCCATCTCTTCGAATCAGATTCTGTCGTTTTAACTGGAAGCGACTTCTAGGGTTTCAATTTTAGAAGGTGCGACGCGATAAATATGAGATTCAGCGATTTAGAACGTGCGATTCGATTTGAGGAAAGATCGTGCGATTTCGGCGGTTGGCGATCTTTTCGTCGATTCAGATCGGAAGAAGTGCGATTCGATCTGAATCGCGATTTGAATCGTACGATTTAACGATTTTTGATAACACTGCCTGTGCGTCTGTAATGATGTACTGTACGTCGAGACATCTGTATAAGTACGCAAGAATAGGCGTACCCCAGTCATATAAAACAACACTACTGAAATCCAAATGAGATGCGACCTCAATAAACCCAACCGCCAAACTACTGCTCGATGTGCTGAAAACAAGTTACCCATGAGGTATAGAACAAATAATCGCGCAAGCTCCAAATCATCAGGAGAGTAATGATCGAGTATGCCGTCCATGGCAGCACGATGCGTGACTCTAATAGCGCCTCCGGCCTGATATGATGCAGCGGAAGCGTCAAAGTGTGGTAGATCATAAACAAGTACCGGATCACGCCATCGAGCATCATCGTATGAAAGCGATGGAAAAGCGGCCACTCCAATGCAAATGCCGGTAAGCATAGAGAAATCAAGCGGTGTAATTTCTAGCTCACCGCAAGGAAAGTGGAACGTGTGAGTGGTTTTATACCACCGTAAAGCAATAGCTACGCACAATTGCACATCATCTTTTATAACATTGTTGATTCCTAAAATTATAGAGTACATAGTAAGTTAAATTACAGAATGATAAATTAACCGGTTTTTAAGTAAATGGTTCATTAGATTACCTAAAAAATGTGGAATCCAAGCCCGTGTAAAAGTGCTACGACTATCCTTATTTGCCAAATTTGCATGAAAATATCTAAGCGCGTTCGCTAAAAAACCCCGTGAATCGATATCTCGCGACTGTTAAAGTTAATTAAAATCATACTATATATTTAAACTAACAACGTATTGCAATTATTTTAATCATAAAGAAATATTTACAGCCAAACTCGTCTGTGTGCTAACATGTACTTTGCCTTTTGGAAGCGCGCGAAAGTTAGAAAGTATAGGCAATTTCGCAGCGCTAAGCTTCAGATCCTGAAATCCATCAAACTCGGCGACTCTAGTGAAAATCTGTCCCACCCCTGCGCGTCCTGCCCGCTCGACCACCCCTGCCTCCGCGACCACGGCGACCACCTTCGTCTTCGCCTCCGTCCCGATTATCGAGATTTTCGGCGACTTCTAGCAGATCTTCTATTCCTTACTCGTGCACGTACGGTACAATAATATGTTCTTCACCGCTCCTGCCTGCGCCTCCGGCGTCGCTACTACTGCCTTCTCCGTGCGTGAACTTTTGGCGAATTTTTTTAGCAATCTAGACATCTCTTCGAGTGTGGATCTCAAAAACGAGCTTTAATTGAGTATATACTGACGGATTTGGATTGTTGGAGGCGGAAATTTATGATTTTAGGGGAGGATGGAAATGGTTTTTGGCTGAAACGAACGAGAGGAAGATGAATGAGTTGTGGCGACTGGTGTTCGAAGTAGGTTATAAGTTTATAACGGCGAATGCGCCGTTATAATTTCCCCAGACCAACCCCGTGGCTAGTCGCTACCTTACCTAGGCGCGCTGCCGCTCGTTCGCTTAGTTGAAAAACAGGAGAGAGAGCGCAGTGAACAAGTCGGATTGTTGGTAATAATCTTATGGTGTCTTATAAAAATTAAGAGCATTCCAATGTTCATCACCGAGATTGTGAGTGTGTCTAGTTAATCGACTCACATCATAAGCTATGTCATGTCTAACATAATTCATATGGTGGATGATGTTTCCTATAATTTTAGCATGTTCGTTCAATATCACATTATTTCCCTTAATTCTTTTTAAGGTGTGCTAGCACCATCATAGAGGATAGCACAAGAATCATATTAAAACGATCAACCATCTCAATATTTTCTCAATAATGAGATCAACCGAGGGAGAAACCATTTTCAATATCACATTCAAAAGCATATTAGAAGCATGATGAATGATCACACAGTCAATACTAATAATCCCACTGTTGTTTTTTTCTAAGATCTAGTAGGCCCACTTTAGCCCACTGTAGTTAGTCACCCTACATCTTCATAAATTTCAGATTTATAGGAAAACCTTCCTATAATTTAGTAAGAGTCTTTCTAACCTTTAATGAGTAATCTAATGAGTATACTCACTATTACATAGACAATTACATCAAATATAAACATATTTTATTAATTGACACATACAACATGTATGAATATATAAGCAGAGACCGACTAAATATATTTAAGAAACAACAAACATATGAATCCTAAACGTATCAACACAATACTCAATTCAACTTATATAATTTTCCTATTATGTATACATCACTCATAAAGTATGCGATATAACATGCCAAGCATAGAACCTTGTAACCAGTGTCTGCATATGTATATAAATGCTTCTCATTTTCATACATAAAATATTATCTATCCAAACAACATGTCTACCTCCAACACACAAATCTTCTTTTTCACATGTAATTAAAATAAATATCTTCAACACTAATAAATAATTTAGAATTTAGTTTCATACATATGCTCCAAAATTAATATATTTTTCATGTTTATAAACTTTACACCCACAAACTCATATTGATAAACAAGATAAATCTTTCATAAACATGTAATTTTTCTTACACTCGCACATGGATCAAATGGACCAATTTAATGCTTTCATATATTCAACAATAATACGTTTATGTTATATCTACGAGCATTAGTCTCATTTGAAAATACCTTGTGGAGTACATAAAGTATCACTCATTCCTTTTGATTTAGGAAATATTCCTTTGTAAAATAAATTTTCTTTGAAAATCGTTCGATGAAGCATTCAAGAGACATAATAAACTAATTTAATCACTTATATTTCATTTAAAATCATATCAACAAAAGACGCGTACATTATAAACATTGATGTGTTTAACATAAAAGTATATCAAATTTCTCATTTTTTGATGAAATTTTACATAACCAGTATATGTTTAAAATATATGTAATTTTTCAATGAAATTTTCATAATTAAACAACTTTAAACTCTTAATATTTTTGATATTTTTTTCCTACTATAAAATGTTACACAAAAATATCATGTCAACTTCAACACATAAAATCCATAAAGGTCATTTTTCAAATTAGACATACGAAAACATTGATATTCTAAAATCACCATAATCTCCATATTTAAAGATCACTAAATTTATGTTTTCATAGTTATAACTATATATCCAACTCCATAAATTAATAAATGTAAGGTTTCATTATTTAATTTCAAAAGCTAGTTGTTATTATTTCCTTTCAAACGAATACCTTCAAACATTAGATAAAACATTAACTTCTCACAATTTACTTACACAAATAAATCATAAATCTATTATTATACGAGTTTATGGTTTAAATATCATACTTTAAATGCTCATAATGGTTCTTATGGAAAATATTAAAGCAAAATCAATATTTTCATCATATGCATATTTTATCAATATTATTCATATAAATACTCATAAGCATAGAAGTGAAGTTTCCATTTCTTATAAAGCACTTTCACATAAAAATACGATAGTCTAATGAGCCATTATCCTATGTATTTGAATCTTTGATTTTATCAATATATAACCTATACATATACATACATATATACAATATACATATGTACATACACATACATATACATATGAATAAAATATCCTTTTCACGACAATGATACAACTCCTTGAATTGGAAGGACGAAACCGAAAAGTCTTAACTACAGAAGTCATAAAGCTAGTTAAACCTTACATTCTCTTCCTTATTTACTTATTGTGCATCCGGATCATTTAATTTCATCCGTCGTGATCAATTAAAAGTGCATAGTTTGTATTCTTGATATCCATAATTTATATTATTCCATTGTTTGTCCATAGTCAATTTATGTCACTTCAATGAGATTTCACAGTTCAAACAATGTCCAACGCCACTGTCCCATTGGTTTGACGTTCTAGCTTTGGTCTCGTATAATGAATTGTATTATGTTATATACTACCTAAATTTTGTAGTATAACTATGTACTACCACTTATACTCAGTTTCAAAAAAAGTATCATTTTTTCGATTATAATTTATTATTTTAAGCAAGTATATAAAACTATTTATCCATGTAACTATCAAACGAAAAATCATCTATGAATCTATGAGCATAAAGCATGCAAGAAATCATTGGTATTGGTAAATTTAAATTGAAATACTTACCAAATTTGCTTAAAATCGTAGTTTTCTTTTTTCAAATTCCTTAACCACCACAGAAACACCACAAAAGGCCAAACTTTACTCCAAAAACCGAAGTTACCAAACCCCATAAAAATTGGATCAATTTCGCTTTTAAATTGTTGAAATTGAAGGGTAAGCAACACGAAGAGAAGGACATAGAAGTTGTATTGTGAACAAACCATTTGAATGCGAAATTTGATACGACTATGATGCAATCGATAATTATCGTCCGCTCTTCAAAGATAATTATCGTTGCTCTCCAAGGTTAGCACAATGATCCTTCGAACTTATGCTCTCACGGTTGAAGAATTTAGAGAGTTGTTTATACTATTGCCCAAGAATTCGTAATGTGTTTGGAAGAAAATTTCATGCGAAGAGATAATTTCATCAGATTTATTTGCAAGATAGTTTTATAAGAAGATAATTTCATAAGATGTGTTGGAAGGTACATTTTCAGTTTTTCTTTACTCAAATCTCTCACAAACAAATAAAGTCGTATGTGGCCCATTGTAGAAATAGAAACAGTTGTGAAGGTTAAGAAAACAGAAGGACATGACTTTTGAGTTATGTCAGTTTCATTGGAGTTATCAAACATTTGGTATTTGTTATTTACTTGTTTAAAGTCATAAGATTCATAACAGTCCATGAAATATGAGCTAATAACTTGTATTGTTTTTCTTCTACAGCATGTTTTCTGCCAACAGCAAAAGTGCCATTCATCAAAGTTTGCCCCTTAGTAACTAATTGAACTTAGTAGTGGGTGTGGGTTCTTCCTCGTAGTGACATAATAGTAATTTTATATCTTATTGTTTTTTATTTTTATAATTCGGTCCTTTTTGTTAATCATAAACACAAATATTCCTACTTTCCTAGTGAATAATACTCTTTTCTCGTTACAAAATAAAGTCGGATGAAGAAGGAATAATAATTGTGGTAAAAGGCAATAATGGTAGATTCTAAGATGATGAATATTCATAAGTTAAAAATAATGGCAATGGAAGAGAGGAAAAGAGGCAATTCGATCGATATTTATTGGATCTTAGTATTTATTATGCATAAATCCCATTGGGTAAAGTAGTGAAAATAACAGAAAAATGATACTAAGAAAAATTAGGTAGAATTTTTTCTAACATGGACAAAATTTGCTTACTCTCATTTCAAGAGTACGCCCCCCTTCTTTCACTAATGTCCATTCACATCGGTTGAATGATATGAAATTTTACCAAGAAGCGGAATAGGGAGATGTAAATGATCATGTTAGAACAACTTGTGATTGTAATCTGATTTTTGTGCTTCAAGATGCCAGCCGTTAATCAATTTGAGTATAACTGTAATGTTTTGAGATCTCTTCTTAACAAACAGAGTTGCAGACTAATTCCAAACTAGCAGTTTGGCTTACAGAAGAATTTGTTTGTTGATTATTGTAGTATTGACAAACAAATTCCTACATTCTATTCGTTCAATAACAATCCTCTTGACCATGACAAACAATTTTTTGTTAGAAGATGTACATAGAAACTCATAACCTTGAGAAAGTATATGAACATTATATAATTTATAAAAATCACCACATATAAAAACAGTGAATTACACATACCTATTGAATAACTGGTAAGCCTCTTTATGCGTCGCTGTTCATTTTTTTATTCCGTCCTTTTGCTTTGTCAACCAGCTTCATGAATATGAAATTAACACTAAAATATTCAGAATCGAGACAGCAAATATATGACGTTATTCCATTTGTAATATTCTTCAAATTTTTATTGAACTACGACCAATTATTTTATTCTGTTCTTCCAATTCAGTATCACATTGTTTTGTTTGTTATTTGGATTTGCTTTGAGGTTTTTACTTTGCCCATGTTGATAGCAGAAGTGATGCCTATTTTAATACAATCTCTAGTGCTTCTAGTAAAAGTATTTTATGATTTTTTTTAATCTATTGTTTGGGTTTGCTTTGGGCCAAGCAGCTGGTAGAAGTGATGTTTAAATTCGAATGACCTTCTAGTGTTTCTAGTAAAATGAAAACATTTTTTTTCTTATTTTATTTTACGATATACAGGTTGGGGGGCGTTCATCCTACACTACCGTAGACCACACATATGATGCTGTTGTCGTAGGAGCGGGTGGTGCGGGTCTTAGAGCAGCCATTGGTCTCTCAGAACATGGATTCAACACGGCTTGCATCACTAAGCTTTTTCCTACCCGTTCACATACAGTTGCCGCTCAGGTACCAGATATTCTACTTTCAGTTAGTATTTGCATTAAAAGTTATTGAGATTTTCGTGTAGTTATCACTTGAACTTGAAAGAATAAATAAGCTACTTGCACATTATTTGTATAAAGTGAGCAGTAAAATGGTTCGTTAACATGTTACTTGGAATATCTATGTATTTACTATACTCAGTGGGAAATTATTATTGCATCTAAAAATTATATGTATTTTGCCATGGGAGTTGGAGTGGCAGTAAGATATGGTGCTAACATGTGCTTAACGTGATACAGGGTGGTATCAATGCAGCGTTGGGAAATATGAGTGAAGATGACTGGAGGTGGCATATGTATGATACTGTGAAAGGAAGTGACTGGCTTGGTATTCTACATGTTAATAAAGCATATTCACTTTTTTTTGGGTCATTTCACTAAATTCAATGTCTGTTTTTTCTCGATTGCAAAGCAACCTGTAACTTTCTCACCTGCCATCTAAAAACAGAAAAAATACACACAGTTAGGTATAAACAAGACTTGAAGAAGCAATTAACCTAATAATTAACTGATGTGAAAGTGGATTAGCATGGTGCAACGTAATAGACCTCCAGTTTTGTTTTTCAATAATAAAAATCAAATAAATGGATTGAAAAAAAATGGAGGATTTAATTTCTTTTGATGCTTGCTTGAGAAAGAGACGACCTAGTTTATAGGTTTATGTAAGATAATATTTTAATGAATTCTAATGAAAGAAGGGTTGAAACTGAACAGTCACGAATGCAAGTGAACGAAAGAAAAACATAAAGTGCAAAATGGTGCAGTGTTCTATTTACACTTGTATGTTAGGCATGTCCGTTGGATGATTGTAAAGAACTAAGAACAAATTTATTTGTTATGAAATAATGGTCATCTACATAAATAAAGCCCTCCTTGTTTACATATATTGTCAGTCATACTTCGGTAGCTTAGATCATTATCTATTTCCCCGATGAGGAAATTTGAATTTATTGCGGTTAAGAATAAAACCACGAAGAGAGAAATCAAAAGAAAAGGCTTCAATGGATTCCATTTTTTTTCATTGGTTGATTACTGAAATCTTTCTTCGGTAATTATTGATTTATTCTTCAATACGGAAGCTAAAAGAAGATAGAAAATACAATGAATTTGGTAAGGAATTGAGATGTGCTGATACGGTGGAAAATGATGTTGTGGGATCATGTAAAGTACAAAAATACCTTGATTTATTTAATTATTAAGGGTTAAAGATGCAGTGACAATTTTGTAGTATCAGAAGTTTCATTTTGAAGTCTTCTCATTATATAGATAGATAGATAAAGCTCTAGCTTTCTTGTTGAAAAGTAGCGCTGCCTAAGAAGATATGCTGCAATAAGAAAATTTGAGATTTAAACATCTATTTAAAAATTAAAACATTGACTACAATAATATTTGTTATTGAAAATTTCAGGCGATCAGGATGCTATTCAATACATGTGCAGAGAGGCACCAAAAGCAGTAATTGAACTTGAAAATTATGGCTTGCCTTTCTCTAGAACAGACGATGGAAGAATTTATCAGCGCGCGTTTGGAGGTCAAAGTTTAAACTTTGGAAAAGGTGATAATAATTTATACCTGAATTATATCTTACACTCCATGTTAATCATTTAGTAACCTGATAATTAGCCTATTCAATTTTTATCTATAGGTGGTCAGGCATATCGGTGCGCATGTGCTGCTGATCGAACTGGCCATGCATTGCTCCACACACTTTACGGTCAAGCTATGAAGCACAATACTCAATTTTTTGTAGAGTATTTTGCCTTGGATATTCTCATGGACAGCAATGGTAATTATTTTAAATAGTATACAGAAGTGTTTCATTTCTTGTTTAAAATGCTCCGATTTCCTCGTATGATTTGATCAAACATGCATTTATATTTCTTGGCATATAAAGTGCTTAGATGTTATCCATGTTAGCATGTTTCAACTTTCTACAAAACTGGGTGGATTCTGCTTTGCTTTCTGATCATCCAGTACCATAATTCCACTTGCATCAGACTATATTATTAACTCCTAAATATCTGTAGATCATAATATAATGTTTGCTTAGCTTTCCGATTTTGATATTTGCAATCTAGTTACATGTTTAATCTCGTCAAATTCTTTAGGAACTTGCCAGGGGGTTATTGCTCTCAACATGGAGGATGGGACCCTTCATCGATTCCGTGCTAATTCAACTATTTTGGCCACGGGGGTAACAATTATGAATCATCTTAACATTTATTGAACCTGAATTAAGTTAGTTGACGGCAAAAATATTAATTTTAATTTTTCTTCAGGGATATGGAAGAGCATATTTTTCTGCTACTTCCGCTCATACATGCACTGGTGATGGCAATGCCATGGCTGCACGAGCTGGATTACCACTCGAGGTTTATTTAATATTTCTTGTTTGTTCTGAGCCATGCTCAATCAAGTTTCATATGGCTGTACTTATGTTCAACGTTTCATTCTTATTTAGGATCTTGAGTTTGTTCAGTTCCATCCCACTGGTATATATGGTGCTGGTTGCCTCATCACTGAAGGTTTTAGTTGCCGTTCTCTTGATTGTATACTAATCATTGCAGCTTCCAATGAAACTTAGGCTTCTATTGTTATTATTAAACTATTAATTCTTGAAACTTACTTTCATGACTTTTGATAAACCATTGTGCGATAGGATCTCGTGGTGAAGGTGGCATCCTAAGAAACAGTGAAGGCGAACGTTTTATGGAAAGATATGCTCCTACTGCTAAGGATCTTGCCTCACGAGATGTTGTTTCTAGGTCAATGACTATGGAAATAAGGGAAGGTCGTGGTGTAGGTAAGCACTCGTGTTCTTTTGTAGTACTTCTAGTATGATAGAATTGCTCTTTGTCACTTTCCCTTTCCAATTTTTAATATTAATTCAAGGCACCAGAGTACAGTGCACATATGAAGCTGTACTTTTGAATATTATGAAATATTGGCTTTCATACACCTTAATAATTTTAGCAAAAAGCTTTACCTGACTAATCGCAACCACCCATTACATTCCATGCTGTGTATAAGTAAAATAGACAGAACTTTAATGCCAAAACCATCGTCAAGCTTGAAACCCAAAAGAGAAACATGTGAATGGATACTGTACTGGATAGCCATAAGAAAACTCACAGAATCATCGACTCATCATTAAGACTTGTCGTTTTTCAAGTATGATATATTATGAAAGTGAAATTTGTATTCTGACTATTATCAGGCCCACTGAAGGATCACCTTTATCTACATCTGAATCACTTGCCACCAGAAGTCCTTAAAGAAAGACTTCCTGGCATATCTGAAACTGCTGCCATATTTGCTGGTGTCGATGTTACTAAAGAGCCTATACCGGTTCTACCAACAGTGCATTATAACATGGGTGGCATTCCTACAAATTACCATGGGGAGGTTAGATTTATTTGACATGCTTCTTATTATATTTGGTAACTCAATTCAGCTATTAGTTACACATACACATATATAGCCCTACATGAGTAGTGCAGTTTGTCATGCATGTAGCTTATGTCAGCAAGATCAATGGTTTGATCCACACTGGCTACATCATTCGCCTATTTGTCTGAACATTTTTGAAGCATGTGCTGGGGGTACAATGCATGCTTCTTCACGGTTTGCAGTCAGAAGTTTGATTCTTTGCGTAGTCAGAAGGGGAAAAACACTGTTACGTTTGTTAAATGGTCCTCCAGATTATAGGAGATTGCAAATTTAAGCAATAATGAAATAATTACTTTTGCAAGCAAATCCTCATCAATCAAATGAGTGTAACTATCACTGTTATGCTCTACTGAATATACATGTACACTTGCAATGATTTTAATTATTTTGGCTTCAAAATAGTCAAAAGCATATATCATATCTTGATTTTGCTTTGCCATTTTGTATACTTTTTAGGTGGTTGACATTAGAGGGGACGATCCAGATGCAGTTGTTCCTGGACTTATGGCTGCAGGAGAAGCAGCTTGTGCATCAGTTCATGGAGCAAACCGCCTTGGCGCAAATTCTCTTCTTGACATTGTAGTCTTTGGAAGAGCTTGTGCAAACAGGGTGGCAGAAATTAGCATGCCAGGTAGCTGTTTCTGACCTTAAGGCAGAAGATAATTTGCTATTAGGTTGAGAACACCATTGTAATGTGAAAATTTAATAATGTAGGACAAAAGCAAAAGCCTCTTGAGAAAGATGCAGGCGAGAAAACTATTGCTTGGCTGGACAAACTAAGAAACTCAAATGGTTCTCTCCCAACATCAAAGATTCGACTCAACATGCAACGAATTATGCAGAATAATGCTGCTGTCTTCCGTACACAGGAAACTCTTGAAGAAGGTATTAACATAAGTCATTCTACGAAGATATAAAATTGATTATCATGTGCGGTACTCTCTTTTTTTCCTTTTCATCTTTTGGTTTATGCTTGATAAACTGGTTGCACTTGATTATAGGCTGCCATTTGATTGATAAGGCATGGGAGAGTTTCCATGATGTTAAAGTCCAGGATAGGAGTTTGATATGGTACATAATTTATCTTGTAGCCCTCTGACTTCCACATAAAAACTCTCACTTTTGATCTTGGTTTGGTTTCCTAGGAATTCTGACTTGATTGAAACAATTGAGTTGGAGAATCTTCTGATAAATGCTTGTATAACTATGCATTCTGCTGAGGCAAGAAAGGAGAGCAGAGGAGCACATGCCCGAGAAGATTTTACGGTTAGATTGAGAAATCCAGATTTGTATTTTATACTTTCCCCATACGTTTGAGTTTTTTCTAATGTTTTGCATTTTTTATAATTATTTGCAGAAAAGGGATGATGAGAACTGGATGAAACACTCTTTAGGGTCAGCATTATTCTTCAATCAGTTTTCGTTTTTTTTTTTGTGAATTTACATCTCTTGAGCATTGTTTACAAAAATCTTAATATCTTATGGTTTGAAATCGGTTTCGCTTGAGTCTCTATGTTTTCGATTAGCAAATTCTGATTCAACTCTCAACTCAAATGAAATGAAAGAAAAGATTATGCTTTAGGTTTAGAAACAGAGAAACTCGGGCATCACAATTTAAAAAATGTAACAAAGCACTACAATTGAAAGAAGATTACATGTTTTTAAGTACTTAAATTTCTTTTGATAACATATGTGGACTAAATTTTTTAGCATACAAGTATATAAACACATTACAATATCAAGCATTTGAATCCACGATTTAGATTTAGTTTCGATTTAAAATTTGAACTTTATTTTATGACTTGAATCTTATTTGAAAACCTTGCTCTTGAGCGTGGAAAAAACATGATGTAAATATGAATTCATTTTGTTGTCAATGCCTCTTATCTATGAATCTCCTGATTTATTGAAATCATAATTTATCGCTCCACTTTAAGAAATTAAATCCTTGCTCTCTGGAAGAGGAAAAAAAAATCTTTCAACTGGATCCTTCTTTATATTAATTTGGTGAGAGTCTAAATAGAATATAACAATATATAGTTTATGGGTATTAGATGTGTGCTTTAGGATATGGTTTAACATGTGGCAATAAATTTTAAAGGAATTATTTCAAGTTTGAATGATGAACATGACAACTATCTTCTAATTATCCCAGAGCCAAAGAGCAAAAATCAATATGAAATGACAAGTACTTGTGAGTTTTATTTTACAGTTAGGGGCAATTTTTGTATGTCTTGCTATGGCCAGGGTCAGTGATGCATTAGTCTGGAGAAATTCACCATTGCAGCTTATATCTCTATGCATTGCCGACTGTATAATCATAGATATGCAATTTTCATCAATCGATTTGATGTTGCAATATGCTTTTGATTCCTAAACCATGTCGTCTTTAGTTAATCAATTACTGAGATGTTGATCCGTTTTTTCTATTTACAGATACTGGGAGAACGAAAAGGTCAGGCTAGCGTACAGGCCTGTGCATATGAATACTCTTGATGATGAGGTCGAGTCATTCCCACCCAAAGCTCGTGTTTACTAAAAAAAAAAAACCCCAAAAAAGTAGGTACTAGTTCATGGAGAGTTTATTCAGATTTGAATAAGTTATCGAGATCGCTCCATTTTAAGTAATAAAACTCCCATTTTGCCGACAAAAAATAATGACACATTTATGATGTAATCTTTTGGGGCGGCGTTGTCTTGTAAACTGTTGAACATGGAGATATGTTCGTGTTAAATTTTGTCTGCTGCTGTTGATGTCTTGTCAAATTTGGAACTTTGGTTATTCAAATGTGTACTTCCTGATATTCTTGTTTTTCAATAATAGTTGTGCCAACTTGTAAATTTGCTTTTTGTGCTAATGACATGTACACGAGTGTTCATCTATAATTGTTATGCTTGGAGCAGGCTGTTTCATCCTTCTGTGTTGTATGTTGTACATGATTCAATTGTTATATGTAGTGTGTGATTTTTAAAAGTTGATTTTTTATGAATTAAGAGCGCATATCATTGAAAGAGTTATCATTTTTTTAGATTGAACGGTGAAATTGAATTTTAAATCTTACTTTTTCTAAGTAAGAAATCATGATATTTCAAAAACTGAAGTAGGTTTAGAAAATCGGATATGCATACCAAGGAGGAACCTATTTTACTTCTACTTGTCATCTTGCTTAAGGATGCGTTTTTAGTTAAAACATAGGCTCGGATTATATTATACTTCTGTATAAGTGAAGTTTGTGCTAATATGTTATGGGGGGTATTTCACCAAAAGGACAAACTTAGCAGTCCAATTAGTTTCTAGGACATACATTTAAAAAAATTACTTTCAAGGCCAAAGTCTGCAGAATAATTACTTTTAAAGACAAAGTCAGCAGTCCAATTACTTTCAACGACATAATTTCATAGGCTTTTAGGCTCTACAAACTAATTATTTTGCATTTTGTCCTTGAAAGTAATTATTTCAGTTGTGTGTTCTAAAAACTAATTCCACTTGCTAAAGAGGCCCTTATGGCTAATTTCCACTATGGGTTAACTGTTACAAGTGACACGTGGATACGTGAAACACTAGTCATCTGATCAGCTTTGTTTATCGGCTTCATGTGCTCTATGATTAATTATATACATAGCCAACCACATATGCTGGTACAGTTGCCTGTAGGCGGCGATTGTAGAAACGCACTTGCTCTTTTATTGGCTAATGCAGAATATGTGGGACCCATTTTCAATTAGAGAGTTGTGGGGTTTGTGTTGGGGTGGGGGGATGTTGACAGCGTTTCCTCCGGTAGCAAGTATTAAATCCAATCGCTTTTGCTCGACTGCAGTTAGAAGATATTAGGAATAACTAACAAAAATTAATGTATAGCAAAGACGAAATACATAGATACAATAGCTATGTGTATAATTAACACTTTGATTAATACAGTAATCTTTTTGGAATTAGATGATTGTCTCAATTGAGTTCGACTTTTTCATTTATGTACATCAATTATTCCGAAAACGTTCAGTGGATATTCGGAACAAGTAAGAAAAAAATAGTGTATAACAAAGACACGTCCAATTTTGGAATATGAAATATTATTTTTCAATAGACATTTCTTAAAGTTAATAACACGCTACATGGGATACATAGAATTTGATAAATGAATTCGATTAAAAAATATTTTTCAAGACGTAGTATAAAATTTTCCAGGCTTTCTTACTATTCATGACGAAAAGTCTCATTTTCAATAATCTATTTTCCTCTTTCAAAAAATAGACCCTTTCATAATTCTCAAATCCCTCACATTAGTTCTAAAATGGGTAAATCTATTATTGATGATGATGGCTTTCAGTTAGATGAATAAGAAACGAAACTGTCCTTCCAAAATCAAAATAAATGTATGTACAATCAACGATCACCGTGAAGAAACGTTATTAGAGATGATCAGAAATCCGACAATTTCTCAAAAGATTCATTTAGGAAATACAATAATAACAAGATATCGAGAAATGGTTCTGACATTCAACCAATGAGAACAAGCAAGAATTAGGACATCGAATCTTGAAAAGAGAAAGTCTCAAGTGAACAAGAAAATAAATATTTTGATCTAAAGTTTATCCTACCAATTTCTGTCAACAACAAAAAAATTATTGTGATAAAGAGAGTATCCGTCTCAGAGCTAAAAAGGAATGAGATAATACCATTATTGATTATGTAATCACACCAAAACCTTTTTCCGTTCACTTCAATGCATATGTTTCAAGAATATAGAAGCCAACAACGAATTCAAAATCATTTATAGAGAAAACAGATTCTTTTAATAAAGTTTGATGATCCTACCGATTGTACAAATATCTTGAAAAATGACCCATATTTCTTTGATGGTAGACTCATCATCATGAGGAGATGATCTCTCTCTAGACATACCTTCTTGCATCGCTTGCCAATATTGTCAGGTTTTCAAGTGCAAGTCTAAATTTATGGAATCAAGAAGCATTCATTGCCATAACCACCGTTATTCACTTGCCAATATGCTCATGTTCTTATTGAGATAGATGCAGATTCATAATTTCTCAAAGAATTAATCAACATATCATTGTATAACGAGGAAATCATAAAACAAACCGTGGAATGTGAATGACATCCATCAAAATGTGATACATGTATATTCTTTGGGTACACTAGAGGGCAATGCTCAGTTAAAAATGTTTGAATTTCCAAAAACACAGCTCAATCTACTGCCAATAGTGGAGTTTCAAGCGCAACTGAAAACCAAGAAACAACACCTGAAAAATGTGTAGAACAATAGCTACAATCATTATGGACTTTCAACATTCCACTTAGGAAAAACAAGATAACAACAAAGGCGGCCATCAAAATCTGCAATCAACCACTGGAAGTGGCATTGAAGATTGCAACACAAGTAATAATAATTGCAACACAAGTAATAATAAGGCAACTAAGGCCAAGATGACCACAGACTATCAAGGAAATCCAACAAAATAAGGGGTTGCTAAACTAAATCACAAATCTGATCGTCTCATGGCCGAAACAAATGATACAAAAAATAACGTAGATGAAATGCAACCAGTGCAAAGCAACGATAGTGGGGGAATAAAGAAATAGAAGTTGCAGTCCCCAACTTGCAACTCCTTTTTTAATTATAGATCAAACAAATCGCTTAGAAAATGACCACTCAAATTATTCTACAAGTCCCGAAAGATTATTGTCCACCGGTGAACGATGGATTCCAGACAATGATATGATACTTGAGGACAATAGCTCACCTTCCATCATCTGCTCAAGCACACCCCATCTCCAGCTCATTAAAAATCCATTCACTTTAAACTGTAAGAAAAAAATAAGATGTCAGTGACATGAACAAGATCAGCAAGAAATTCAGGCTTAGTTATATCTCTAACAACCCAAATGGGGTGACATAATCAAAATTCTTAAAATAAAGGAAACTGCAACAAACAAGAGAAAGAAATCACATTGGGGAGCATGTATGATCATTAGATCCATGTCCTCATCTTATTATTGTCAATTAGGTGATGGAATATTAAAGGGATAAACTCACCCTTAAAACAACTAGATGTTATTCATGTTTTAAATTTCTACAAACCCGCAATTTGCTTTCTTCTAGAAACAAGTTAGACAATAAATTTTTTGAAATTTTCTATCATCTACTACCTCATGATTAGAAAGGCATAAACAATCATTGTGAGGGCAGTAAAGACAAAGTAGTGGTTTTATGGAACTCAAACATATGGAAGTTAATATCTTTTATTTTTAATCTACAATTTATAAACTATATTTTTGGAAACAGAAGTGAGTTAATAATACAAATTATTGTGGTATATACTAGTAATTTTGAAAATGAAGCAGATATTTCATGGTCTGAATTTATAAAATTAAATCACAATTGCAAAATCCCTTGGGTCGTTATGGGTGACTTTAATATAGTTTTATGTTCTTACGAAAAGAGTTGTGGTATGCCCATTCCTTGAAAAATACTTGATAAAGTACACAGCTTCATGTTAAAACCGGATTAATAGAATCCAATATAAGTAGCAATAAATACACTTGGAGATCAAGTGAACATAGGAATATACAATGTACATTTTATAGGATTCTTATAAATAAAAGTTCACTCGATCGATTTCCTATGTGTATCAGTCATACTACAAGACAAAGCACTAGTAATCATACCCCAATTGTAACGACTCACATTTTTACGTATCAGCGGATCTTAAAAATATTATTTTCATAACCAAATTGGGTCGGATTAGGATATAACTTTGGGGAATGTTGAGTATTGACATTTTGATCCTTAGAATTAATTGTAGATGGTTTTGACCCTGAATACTTGTAAGGGATATAATTTTTGATAGCAGCCGAATTAGAGACTAAAACCACTTCCAAATGAAATATATGATGGTTTCTCTTTTAGTGGAGTGACCATAATAGTTTTTAGCCTTACGTTTAGGTGATATTTCCATTTGAAGTAATACATTTATTGGATAGATCAGTGGGTAGTTAGACTAAGCCCATAATTAGTCTACTAATCAATTTAAGAATTTGAGCTAACTAGACCTGATGGAACAACCCCTAATCACTTTCCCACTTCTTTGAAGCTATCTCTAACCTATATTAATCATGTTCCTAGTCAAAACTGTCTCAAATCTATACTATTTAGAGTCTAATCAAGTAATTAAATAAAGATTAGCAAGGGGATAAGCTAATTACTGTTTGGGTGCCTTGGAATTTCGGCCACCTACTGTTCATTTGGGATTTTCCTCATTTTTAGTGTTATTTGGTATCTAGGAGGGTGATTTATCATCTTTTACTACTAAAATGCTTTTAAATGATAACATGCGATTTTGAAATGTTTTCCAAATTCAAAACAAGAATTTTGAATAGTTTAAACTATGCTTTATGAATGAATCTAAATGCTTTTAATTCATTTTATGTTGCTTTGATATGAATTCCATGCTTTGGTGTATCATATGGATGTATATTTGATCATGACTTGATATGATACTTGTATTGTATGGATGTATTGTTTGGTTGTTTTTGTGTGTTGTTTTGCTTAGGATAGGATATGGTGTATCAATGTGCATATCGGCTTTATGAAGATTTAATGTGTATCGATAGAGATCTGGAGTTTGCATTCAGATTGGAGCAAGAAAATCAAAGGATGGTCGATGCAAAAGGAGCAGAAAAGACTTAGATAGAATTCTAAAGAAGTCATATCATTCGGCAACGAACGAATGAAGAGTGGTCAAATTGAAAAAGTGTGCAAAGGGGTTGAAGTTAGGGTGTTGACTTGGTATCACACGGGGCATACATGAGCATGGCTTTAGGGAATGTAGCCAAAAACTCAAGGAAAAATTCAAAGTGGCTCACCATTGGTCGATCCTACCATTAAACGATTGTCATCATGCTTGGATCGAGATGCAATCAATAAGGGAGGTTCAAGAGGTGTGTGGAGACTACGGGATCGATTGCTAGAGGTTTTCCCTTGGTTTTTGAGTTATGTCCAAAAAGATGATCAGTAGGGATGTTGGAGATAGTGTTTTACAAACGTGAGAAAGATTTGGAGTGGCTTTAGGGAAAGAAGGTGGAATGTTTAGGAAAGGCACGGAGTTTCTTTGGGGTGGTCCATGTAGTCAACTAGTGGCTAAGTGTTGCATGTGATCATTCCACACCAAATGACCATCACTAGCCAACGGGGGCCGCGATCGATATGAAGGGGTCGTGGCGATGTGTAGACCTTGTTTGATCGATCACAATTGGTTTTGATGAGCAGTTGGTGAATTATCCTCAAAAGATGATTGATCTAGGCTACATTGAAGACACATAGTGTAACACCCACCTATATAAGCACAATTCCTTATACGGATTTCTTTTCAACTAGTAAATGAAAATATAATTTCGATTTCAAGGCTATGAGACACACCCTCCAAAATTCCGACCTTTGGGTAGAGTCACTTGATTTTCGGGCTATAAGCACACCCATTAGATTTACGGGCTATAATCACACCCAGTTGATTTTATGGGCTACAATCGCACCCACAAGTATAGCAGTATGATTTGATAGAGTTTTACAGACTCGGATCTTCGATTTTGATTACAATTGATCCTATAACTCTTGAATAGCACTTGATCATGGTTTGAGTGAGAGAGAAATCAGAGAGTAGATGAAAGAGAATCAAACTAGTAATGATTGAATTTGATTCTGGTTGAATTTCAGCAGAGTTTGGGTATATTTTGATTTAAAAATGAAAGAGTGGAAAGAGGAGAGAAGAATAAGAAAGTAGATGTTAGAAATTCGTTCGGAAGTCTGGTATATATAGGGAAACAACAGTCATGTCTATTCGTGATGAGATACAACAAAAAGACACTTCTATTCAAATTTGAATTTTGAAAATTATGGCCGTTATATCGTATATAGGGATTGGATATGTCGACATATCATTCACAAAATTGAAAAACACTTTAAAATATTATTTTGAATATTCGTTGCTTTGTAAAATAATTTGATACTTTGTAGAATCATTTAAATATAGTTAATACACATTTTAATCAAAATATAACTTAATAAAACTTTATAAAATAATTTTGAAAGATTTAATAAGAGTATTCAATAATATATAAAAATCAATATAATTATAAGTTATTAAAGTATAAAAAAAATTCAATATATATATATATAAACTTAAAAACACTAAAATAGTATCTTTATAAGTATAAGAGATTGAAAATCATTTTGAGAAATATTTTGTAAAGATTATTTTAAAACAAGGTATTTGAAAAACCATTTAAAAAAAAATTAGAGAAGGCGAGAGAGATCAGGAAAGTGCTATTAAGATTTTAACATAAATTCTATGACTCTATAAATTATCTAGAATATCTTGAAATCTTGAACTCTTCAATACTCATGAGTCTTCAATTATCATCTTGAATCTACTCTTGATACTATACAGTCTTCTTAGTCAACACCTATTTAATATCCTGCACTATATATCATATATATCTTGATAAAACATTAGTATCTATATTTTATATAATGTCCTATAGTTGTTATCATCCAAACCAATACCTAAGGTACTAACAACCTCCCCCTTTTTGATGATGACAACTTTGTATATAAAATATAATATAACCTCCCA
Source organism: Allium fistulosum (assembly GCA_030737815.1). NCBI lineage: Eukaryota > Viridiplantae > Streptophyta > Magnoliopsida > Asparagales > Amaryllidaceae > Allium > Allium fistulosum. Next base: position 204,836,282 of record CM060903.1, read on the forward strand.
GGTTACAAAACCCCCCCTAATTTATGTCTTGATTTTATTTCTCCTCCTTTGTCATCAACAAAAATAACCAACTAAAAATATAATTCTAACACTAACTCTTACTCTAATTCTAAATCTAGCCCCCCCAAATAAAATACTAATTGGTATATATAAGATTATATATAATGATGATGAGAAAGATTGTATAAACAATAAATGATATGTAAAATTAGATAATCATTAAATAATCATAATCAATCTGGATATTCATCCAATCTAACCAAGTTAATGTCACACAACATTCAAACAAATCCATACAAATCAAACCAATCAAATCCAAACCAAATCAAGTATTATTATTTATATACAATTAAACCTATTTAAATTGGACATTTCGAGGAACATTAACTCATCCATTAGCGCCAAAGGTTGGATCTGTTTTGATAGCATCCCAATCTTCATCATCTTTGTTGATGGTACCTCTGAATTAGTGGTTGGTTCTTCTTTGTTAATGGCAGAAATCATCCACCGAATCACGTCAAAATGCCTTTCTTGCTCCTTTTCATCTGCATTTTACTCAATTCTAAGTGCCTCCGGTTTTTTAGGATGAAAGAAAGAATGTTATTGAATGATTCAAGAATTTATTCGAAGTTTTTGGTTAGTTTTTGTATAGGAGAAACCGTTAATTTTTATTAGAGTTTAGGAATGAAAAGGAAGAAGGAATAGATTTGAAACAAATGATTATCTGGTCTTAATATGTATTTAAATGGGTGAAAATTCATTGGAAATGAATGGACACTTGCTGTTTATTCAATTTTCAAAATTAACTTTTTTTGAAAAATTACCGTTGTATGTTGACATACATACCCAATGTATGTCGACATATATAAAAAAATTTCAAAACAATTTTGTTTTGATATTCTAATGTATTTAGATTATACGTTTATACTTGTATGTTTTCCAGAGATGATAAACAATGTATAACAGCAAGAAATAGAATTTTCATTGATAATAAGGATGAGTAAAAGAAGTAAAAGAAAGATACATGAGATTCAACATAAACTAAAGCTAGAAAATCCAAATACAAAGATAGCTTAAACAAACAACTAGAAAGATGTAGATGAAGATGAAGAAGAAACATCAAGCTTATGGATGATCTTTCCAAAGAATTTATCCAATTTGTTGGAAATTGAGGTAAATCTCTTTGAAAATGATTTCTTAAGTTTCCTTTGGTTGTGAATAATCTTCTCTTGATTTTTGAGAAGACCTTTTTTGGATGATTATGTGGCATATTGATATTTTCCAAGGAAGTATCCTCCTTCTCTTCTTGTTCTTCCTCTTCGACTTCCATGTTCTCTCCTTCCTCTTCCTTTTCCATCGTTTCTCTTATTCTTGCTCCTCTTCCCAAGCCGACCTTTGTTCCTTTTCCGCAAGCGTTTCATAAGGCTCGAAAAAGGGTGAAATATACATAAGTGAAATGTCGGCCTTGTTAAATATTTTTTGAGGAATTGTTTCCTCTCCTTAAGGTCAACACTAAAATAAATGAAAACACGAGTAAGATACACACCATGAAATAGTGTGTTTTCATGTTTAGAAAGATTTTTAAGAAAAAGTTCATCCTGAGGCTAACTTATCTCGTATTGACCATAAATGGCGAAAAGAGTTTTGAAACTTTTTTCTATCGGGTTATTATAATTACATGTTCTAGGAGTGATATTTTATTGCAAAAGAAGGCTTAAAATTCTTGCATTTGGACATAAGGTTTTGTATTAAAATTCAAAATCCTCATCACTTTCGAAAATGTCATGGATTACTTCACGATTTTGAAATCAATTTGAAAAGTTGAAAGGTTCATTCCACTAGATTTGCATCCAAGAATGTGATCCAGAAGTTCACAATTTAAAACAATTTGTGTCCTCTTGACACTACTCCAAACTTCTCCTTCTCTTCCATCTTAAAATTTTCCTTTTAAATTTGCATAAAACATCTTCACTAATTTTGGATAACAAACAAAATCATTTTAAAAAGCATCGATTAAACCTAGAATTTTATTTTGCAAATGAAGGTTAAAAAGGTCATAAGTAGGAAAATCTTTAAAAATAGCAAATCTTCTGGGAAAGACTTTTTCGAAAGATAAATGCTTAATATAGGCTTGCATGGCTTCTTGATCATTGAAAAGATATTCTTTTATTTTTTTAGAAAGCCTCATGGTTGCCTTAGTATTGCTTGAGAATGATATTGAAGAGTAGTTTGAAGAGATAAGAGAGATTATGATTTCCGAATTTGAAAATGAAAGTGAAAGATGAATGGATGGAGATAGAGTAAGTAAATAGAGAATTAAAGGACATGTTCTCTGGTTAAGAGACAACTTTTAAGAATATAGAAGTTGGTGAAAAGGTGGAGGGAAATTCAATTTTTGAATTTGATCAAAATCTGTCTACATATGTCGACATATGCATGTGGGGTATGTCGACATATAGGTCAAAATTTTAAAAAATTATTTTTGTTTAACTATATCCTATTTTATTATATATATCTATTTGAATTTATTCTATTTTTAGAAAAATAAGTTTAAAAATATTTTATATTATTACTATATTATTAAATTATATAAAATATTTATATTTAAAATATAATCATACAATATTCAACCAATATTATTATTAATCTATAGGATATTCCTAACAGCCAATAAAGCAATCAAAAAGAATTCATTCAAGAATTAAAACTTTTGATATATTAAAAGCGTACCTTTTTCTGATCTATTTCACCATTTTCTTATGAATTATGTATCGCTATGAAGCACATGTTAGCAATTTCTATATCTAATTCATTATCACTTAAGGATGTGTCTGAATCGTCTAATGTTGCAGTATAGGCTCTTCTCCGTTTTCTGGATGAATTGGTGTTTGGTGTAGTTTTTAGTTTATCGGGATGTGGACAGTCTCGTTTTAAATGGGCAGGGTCATCGCAGTTATAACATCTAATGCCATTTCCGTTTCCACTTCCGCTTCTTGGATTTTTATTGACATTTCTTTTGAAATTGTTCATCTTCCTATATTTTAGAAATTTTCTGAAATTCCTTGTCATGAAAGCAATTTCTTCATTGTCATCGCTGTCTGAACCCAGATTATCCATCATTGCATTAAAAGCTATAGATTTCTTCTCTATTGCTTTGCTTTCTCTTCTGCCCTGCATTTGTGCTTCAAAAGACATGAAATTGCCAATTAACTCTTTAATTTTTAGATTGCTAATATCATTAGCCTCTTCGATTGCAAGAGCCTTTTGATCCCATCCAGAAGTAAGTGAATTGAGGATTTTTCTAACTTTATTCTCCTCAGAAATACTTTTACCCAACGCAATAAGTGAGTGTACTATATCTTGGAATCTACTATACATATCAGATATGGACTCATTTTGACTCATTTTGAATAATTGAAACTGGTTTGTTAACATGGAAATTTTGGTTTGTTTAACCTTACTTGTGCCTTCATGTGTAACTCGCAAATTTCTCCAAATTTCAAATGCAGAATTACACATAGACATTCTATTAAATTCATTTCTATCTAGTGAACAAAATAATATATTCATAGCCTTAGAGTTACTTTGTGCAATTGCTTTTCGGTCAGTAGTCCACTATGCAAAATTATCCTCGGTTTCAGTGTACTCAGTTTGTGTGATATTCCAAGTGTTTAAACCAATTGACTGTAAATAAATTTTCATTCTACATGACCAAGATTTGTAATTACTGCAATTAAAAAGTGGAGGTCTAGCAGTAGATTGTCCTTCGATACATGAGTTACTAACAAGTGTCTTAATAGTGTTACTAACAGTATTATTACCAGTGTTGGTAGCCATTTAAACTTTTTCAAAAATCAGATAATGAGTACTTTGAATACCAATGCTCTGCTACCAAATGTGAGTCAGTGGAATAGGGATCTTAAGGCTAAATTAACACTAGAGGGGGGTAAATAGTGATTAATGGATTATATGAATATTTTTCAAATTCTTTAAGATTCTACTTGGAATGATGTAATTAACAAACACATAAAAAATCACAGAATCAAAGTATAGGTAAAAGTAAATACAGTAAAAGCAAAAAGGAAAGAACACACCAGGATTTTGTACTGGTTCAGAGTTACCCTACATTTAGTATCGCACAATTCCTTGTACGAATTTCTTTTCAACTAGTAAATGCAAATACAATCTCAATTTCAGGGCTACGAGACACACCCTCTAGAATCCCAACCTTTGGGTAGAGTCACTTGATTTACGGGCAACAAGCACACCCACTAGATTTACGAGCTACTAAGCACACCCAATTGATTTTACAGCCTACAATCACACCCAATTGATTTTACCTACAATCACACCCACAAGTATAGCAATATGATTTGATAGAGTTTTACAGACTGAGATCTTCGATCTTGATTACAGTTGGTCCTTTAACTCTTGAATAGCACTTTGATCTTGGTTTGAGTGAGATAGATAAGAGAAATCAGAGAGTAGATGAAGGAGAATCAAATTAGTAATGATTGAATTTGATTCTAATTGAATTTCGGCAGAGTTTGGGTATATTTTGATTTAGAAAATGAGAGAGTGGAAAGAGGAGAGAAGAATAAGAAAGTAGATGTTAAAAATTCGTTTGGAAGTTTGGTATATATAAGGAAACAACGGTCATCTCCATTCACGAAGAGATACGACAAAAAGACACTTGCATTCAAATTTGAATTTTGAAAATTATGGCCACTATGTCGAATATAGGGATTGGATATGTTGACATATCCTTCACAAAATTGAAAAACACTTTAAAATATTATTTTGAAAATTCGTTGCTTTTTAAAATAATTTGATACTTTATAGAATCATTTAAATATAGTTTATACACATTTTAATCAAAATATAACTTAATAAAGCTTTATAAAATAATTTTGAAAGATTTAATAAGAGTATTCAATAATATATAAAAATCAATATAATTATAATTTATTATCGTATAAACAAAAATTCAATATATATATATATAAACTTGAAAACACTAAAATAATATCTTTATAAATATTAGAGATTGAAAATCATTTTGAGAAATATTTTGAAAAGATTATTTTAAAACCAGGATATTTGAAAAACAATTTAAAACAAAATTAGAGAAGGCAAGAGAAATCAGAAAAGTGCTAATAAGGTTCTAACATAAATTCAATGAGTCTATAACTTATTTGGAATATCTTGAAATCTTGAACTCTACATACTCATGAGTCTTCAATTATCATCTTGAATCTACTCTTGATACTGTATAGTCTTGTAACTATCACATATATGTGACATACAACAATGAATATCTGGACTAGCAACCCTAATGAGAGAAGACTCTCTACCGTATGGTCCTAGGCGATGATTAAGATATATGGTATACAGACTCTAAAACAACACACGAATATCTTAGCCGATGGCTCTAGGAGAGAGTGATAAACAAGCATGCAACAAGTCTCTAATGTCAAATAGAATGATGAGCACACAGCAAGTCAAGTGAAGATGAGCTTGAAGCAAGTCCTTGGGTTATACTACCTCAAATGATAGATGAATACATAACAAGTCTCTAATGTCGTACAATTATCGTCTTTAGTGAGGTGATACCATCAAATATCTCATCAAATATGAATCTATCTAAGTCGTCTAGATGGGAGATTGATGTACCATAACACTACTCTAGGAAACACTAATGACTGTAGCCCATTTCCTATAGCCCATTGGTTACTCCCATAATCGTGACACTCATATCCATCGCGTGTCATAAACACACCGCAAGGCTATGCTGTGCATTAGTCATGATCCTACTTAAGCTTGGTAATGGACTAGTGGTCCTTAAGTCACGTCCGGGCAACGTCTCTAATAAGAGTAATATATCTTGGCCTCAACCTCATCAAATCATCTAATTGACATAATGGATCTTGGACGCGATCCCATAATTAGAACCGCTAAGGATGGATACTAGCCTATCTGATAGGTTCTTATCATGCGCTCTCCATAGTGGCGTGAACCCTATGACATAGATTCCTAGTAAGAGCATCACGACATAATAAATCCTCGATTACTAGCCCTATGAGTAAATAACGATACCCGACTAGTTAATCCTTAGAGGGTGAATATGTAAATTCCAATATATCTTCAACTTGTAGCCTTTAGAGAGGAATAGACCTCTTGAATACTAAACTTATAAGATATACCTCCAGTGGATTACCGAAATTCCTAACCCTCTAATGGTAAGTGACATTTACAAAAAGTAATCGAACAAATATCAACCCAGACATCTCATACCACCTAGTGTTACTTACCCGTTTACTCAATGCTCATAAACTACACTCATTACGCACAATAATATTCTGTACTTCGAGTCAAAAGAGTAATTGAAGAAATATTACCAAAAATCCATACCGCTCGGTATTACTAGTCCATTTATTCAAAATTCCCATGATATAGAATTTACAAGCAATCATACAATTCGATTATTTATTGATTTGGAAGTGTTTTATAATAAAATCTTCATTTCCAAAATCTTCAATTTAATTTCAAAAGGATAAATATTAATTTCAATGAGGTTTATATAAATAAATTCTCATTCATTTTTAAAATCTTTATTTTAAACCTCTTATTTAATTTCAAGAAAAATCTTTATTTGAACATTCATTCTATTTCAATTCCCTTAAACCCCTTTTTAAAAAATAATTCATTACTCTGAAATCCTTCTTTAATAATTTTAAAATAATAGTCCCAAAGAAGTTTTATAATTCAAGATTTTCTTTAAACAAACAAATTAAAACAATTCTATTTTTCATAATAAGGATTTTCAATCAAAATAATTTCACAAGCCATAATATGAAATTCTATCACCAGTGTGTTTAAAATCAGCATTTACATTTCAAATCCTTTTTAAAACCATTATTATTGAAAAGTAATTCATCAAACTAAAATTCTATCTTATATTATACCTTCCCAAAACAATTCAATTCTTTTTTCATAAAAATAATCAAACCCAAACATATATTATTTTCAAAATCTCACTTAACAATATATATAACGAATCCCATAAATAATAATTCCCATATAATGAATAACATTCAATTTACTATTATTTCAATATATTATTTTATAAACTTCCAATTTATTAAATCCAAATAAAATTAACTTATCATTTCAAAATATAAATTTAACCTCTCTTTTTATAAAAATCATTTAAATATTTTATAATCATAGATAAATAAAAATGCATATTAAAAAATTCACATATTTAATTAAATCCCAAAAATCATCACTTTTCAAATAATTTCTGTTTATTCCAGTTGATATTTTCTATTAATAATAACATTTTCAATACTAAATGAATAAATAAAACTCATTCCAAAATCACTATTTATATTTAAAATATTTTTATTACATTCAAAGCTTTCAATTTTCATTAATCTATTCCCTTCCGATCAATTTCTATTATCGTGTCCAACTAACGCAATCATTTATTTATTGTGCACAATATATAATACTACCGTGCTTAATAATCAACTAATATATCATTACAACAACCGATAATATATGAAATGCAACTCAATTTCATCTAATTTTATCCATATTAACCAAAAATTCATCATCAACCAATCAATAAAAGTAGAAGAGACAATGACCGTGAGTTATAAAAATCAATCACCTAAACAATGCAAGTAAACCCAACCATCCATTCAATGTCATAGCACAAATTCAAACAATTTCAATCAAACGACAATGCATAAAGCACTAGACAATGGTTGTGAGTAAAAATAATTTTACTCACATAAACAATGTATGTTATCACTGTTGGAACTGGGCCAGCTCGCAATGGAGGACTTGGATAAATTTTAATTTTTTTTACCATCATTTAATCTTTAATGAGCCTATGTAGTCATATTCATCTATAACTTTTCTAAAGTTTCTGTTAAATAAAATCGGTATTTTATTTAAATTTATATATAAAGTTTTTTTTATGTGATTTGTATTATATTTTATATATGCGTATCGTATACACATATTTGTGTGCATGCTCATGTACCGAGATAACGTGTACATGGTTTAACATGCTCTTATATAAATATTGAGATTTATAAAGCAACAAACTTGTTAGCCCCTCATGTATACAAATCGATTGTCTAAATGTATATATATGTGCATCAAAATATTATATATATAAATATATATGTGAAATATAATTATAAAATTATTATAAAATATTGGTTGTAAATTATTTACACTAAGCATTAATAAAGTATACATACATATAAAAAAATAAACATATATTTATAAATATAAATAAATATAATTAAATATTATTTTGTAAAATAATTTAGAATATTTATAATATAAAATCCAAAATGAATTATATATATATATTTATTAATTTAAATATATATTACATATAAACATAAAACTAGTTCTAATTGCGTGTGTGTATATAAAATAAAAATTTATAATTAAATATATATTATTTTGATGCTTTTGGTCAAAGAATAAAAATAATTTTTTTGAATTTAATTTTTGATTTTAAATAATTTATTAATTAAAAACTTTTAATTTATTGAAACCGTACTAAATTAATAGAAATTTAAAAAAATCATTTTGAAACCATAATGTATATTTTTTATTATATAAAATTTTACAAAATTTTATATTATTAATAAATATACACACACATTTTATTTATATAATCAATTTTGAATTAAATAATAGTAAGTATATATATATCTGAAAAAAATTAATTAATTTATTGCTGAAAGCTTTTAGGTATGAACAAAAAATTTATAAAATTTAAAACATATTTATTATATGATTTAGTCCTTTTGTGTTTAGATTTAATTCATAAAATCATTTAATAATATTATTTTAATAAATTTAATTTTTATTTTTTTCCATTTTGGCCATATGCATCATATAAGTATATGTGTGTGTGTGTGTATGCGCTTATACATACAACCATCAACATGTGAAAATCTATCGATATATCGATTCGTGATATTTCTAACTAGCAACATATGGAAAAATGAATATATAAACATTATTATATAATAATAGACAAACAAAGTACCTTTCACCAAAGTCCAAAGTTAGCACGTTGAAACGAAGAAATAGACTCCTTAAATCCAATCCTAATCCCAAAGTTGCTAGCTTTCGAATTGCCTTACCACCAACGATCGAATCGAAGCAAATTATTATGAATTAGTGCTTGAATTTTTAGGTTGTTATTGGGTGATGGTGGCCTGATATGAGCGGCAAAAAAAAAGAATCCAAAAGTCCCAAGAGAAGTGAATGCTAGAGGGAATAAATAAAAGACGGATGAGAGAGTGAAATAAGGACAAAGATCCTTGTTTTTCTCTTACTAGTTCTCTCTTTTTCAATTCAAAATTCCTTCCTCTAAACCATCATATGGATGACCCCAATTTGCTACCCTACAACTACTTAAACCAAGCTCCAATTGGGCCTTTAAACTATTTCAAGCCTGAACAATATTTATTGCATTTAAATCCAATTTAACGCGTATCGATATCGTGTATCGATTAATGTTTATATAACTATTATATACACACTATTTAATATTGTTTAATTCACATCAAATAAAATTTTGTAATTAATATTTCATAAATATTAATTAATTTATAACAATTACAAATTAATTAAATCGGACGGTAAATAGGAGTATTTAATGTTTCGGTTGTGTGACTCTTAGGTGTAAACTCGATCAACAATTAATATCGAACAATTTGAATATTAATAATCACACATCACTTAGCAGGTGATATGACATTATGGTCAAATTTATCACTTACTTGGTTTCAGGTAAATTCAATTTTACCTTATTAAGCGTTACCCGGCAGTGATAATTATTTACACCAATTTTTCGCCAAAACTATATCGCTTTGGACTTATGAAATTTGATGATGGTTAAAATTCCAGTATCGTCCACATTCAATTCTATAGTCCAAAAAGAAAGTCCTTGGTTTAATATTAACAATTATTATTCACCGAAATGCTTTGGCTAAAGACTTTAAGTTTAAGTTGACTTAAATTGACGGTGATTCTAACCTCGTATTATCGATAAGACGAACCTCTCTTGAATAGTGTTTCACTTTCAATGCTTCCACTCGACCCAACTGTATCGTTCGATGAACGCCATGTCACGATTTAACTATAATCAATGATAAGCTTCCACATTGAAGATCAACAGTATTCTCAAGTCAAGAGAACTATGTAATATTGTCACATCGATATTTCTATTTGATCTTAGTTATATTAACCAACAAAAAACTATCGTGCATCACTCAATAGTTATGCAATAACTATAAGTACATAACCCCTTTATAACACCCTGTAAAAATTAACCAGAAATTTGATTAAAAGAAATTAATTTAATTATAATAAGGGTAAAAGTGGAATATTTATAAATGGTATAATTTGACTATGAAACTTGCACCATTGCATCCCTGGTGATTTTCTGGACTATTTTCATATATTGAGTCTTGGAAATAGAGTTCACATAAAAAAGTTATTAAAGTTTAGAGATTTGGAGTCGAAAATAATTAAAAAATATATAAAAAATATATATTTATATTAGGAAAATTCGACCAGTCAGCAATATGGTTCGACCCTTAATGGTCGACTGACCCTGGCTAACCGATCGACCGGTCAACTTAAATTGACTAGGGTTAGGTTAGGCCGAACGATCCAAATTTTATATAATTAAATCTAACAGCCAACATCGATCGGAGCAGCAATAAATAAAACGTTAACGTCAACCTAACAATAATCGAAATCCTAATCTATACTGTATACTCCAACTCTCTGTCTCCTCCTCCAAACTTTCTGAAACAAATTTTTTAAGAAAAACAAATTAGAAGTTAGGGAAGGGGACGATATAACCAAGCTAGAAACTAATCCAAGGTGGGGCGAATCAAGCTGATAAACGAAAGAAAGTGCTTAAGAGGTGAGTGGGTTCATTATTAACTATGTTGATTTATATGTAATCAAATTTATCTATACACCTATTTGATATAGAATTGGTCCAATTTAATCAGAATTATTGTTTATCTAGCAATTACAACTGATTGGAAATTTGGTAGAAATCTAAATCATATGAATATGACACCTGTTTGATTTAAATTAGATTAAAGTAAAATTTGGGATATAGGTTGATTTAGGTTGATTTTAATATGAACACGCCCTTTTTGTTCAAATGAAATATAGAATTTCATATTGGTACCCCATTGATTCTAAACCTGAGTTAATTTGATATAATGATTCAAATACACTTCTGAAACTACGAATTAGTTAAAAACTAAAATTTCAAATTATTGGAATCGTAGATTTCACAAAATAGGGTTTACTATTGAAAATGTACAGAAAAGGGGTAATTAATTATCAAACAACGAATAAAAATTAAGTAGCAGTTAACACTCATAAAAATCGATCGGTCGACAGGCTTACTATAGCAGGTTAATAATGAGTGGTCGACCTCTACAGTAGTCGCAGTCGACCGGTCTGAGATTTAGGCACCATTTAAACCTGGGCCACAATCTACACCTCGGCCTGTGGCCCAGGTGTGTGTGTGTATATATATATATATATTGGGACACTAGTTCCCTAATTCTTGACTTTTGGATGTTACGGGATTAGATAGGTGTGTACATGGGAAATTAAGCCTAAACACTGTTCGTTCAGCGAATTTGATATGCACTATAAGGCGGTTCGATCGCTAGGGTGTGCTAAGCACACCACACTAATAGGAGGTTCCTCCGTGTACACGTGATACTGTTGGTGGATGCCTAGCGCTGTACATAGTCCGACACTAATGGGAGATTCCACAGTGCATACAACAAGGAGGACATGATACTATTGGTGGATGCCTGGTGCAGTGCAATAAGCGACGTTACCATTGAGCTTGAACATGGATGTAGCGGACACTAAGACATCTTTGGCGCGAGTCAACATTTACGGTTCCTCTTAATGTGTAAGTACGATACATTGTAGTCGTAGTTCGGGAAACGTTGTCCCAAAGGGTGATATTATATGCGATCCTATGTTAGCAATAGTCATAGAGGTTATTGGTCCGATCCATCGTTGACTTGAGGTTTGATTGGTTATTCGACTCTAAGTGCAAACATTCACAAGATGTTGGGTGTATATGTATTTATAGCTGTATTCTTTAGGTTAATGAAACCAACCTTAGTAAGTAGTTCACAAACACAAGTAGGACCCTCTAGGTCACATAAATGAAGTCAATTACACATGATCACCATACATTAATGATGTAACTCATTCACTAGATTTTGTCTGACCCACTCCTTTCCTTTTTCCCCCACCATAAATGGATAGGGCAGCATGTGATTGGTCCAAATCTAGTACGTGGAAGAGTGAGCTTGGCATTGGCACAATATATTACTCTTCATCACTCTCCATGTAACTATCTATTTTATTTAGCATTAATTAGACTATATGCTCTTATTTTGTAAACTTTGGATTTTTGACTACGAATATTTTGAGACTATGTTTTCTGGGATGTTATTTTTTTTTCCATATTTATATTTTATTTCCTGCCGCTTTGAGATTCGAAAGTGTAGAATGTCTTATATTTTATCCTTTATCTTAGTCTCTGTAATGTTTTAAAACCTGGTAGCTCGTTCTTTTTGGCACGACGTGAGTCCGAAAGTCACTCTAGGATTTGGATTGAAGTGTCTGGAGGTGCGGGTCGTCACACTTGGTATCAGAATCTAGGTTTAAGATTCCTTAGGTGCTAGGCACGTATTGAGAGAACGTACTTGAATATTTAAAAAATAGAGTTTTCCAAAAAGTTTTTTAAATGGGTTTCCAAAAGGTTTATGTATAGATAAAAAGTTTTTAAAAGTTTTATATATGTAAGTGTAATACAAAAACACGACCACTTAACCTTGCTAATACTATCTGTGGAAAAGTTGCTAATAATTCCTAAATGATAGATAAAGAAAGTGAGCAATCTTGTTGGTTGCGATTCAATTGATGTAGTTGAGATTCCGGGCGTGAACATTCCGATATGGTTCTGCTGGTATCTGAAAGCAAAAGGGCAACCTAGCTTAACCCTAATAGAGGACCCACAGAGCAGGCGCCAGGTGTAGTTCCTGTCCACCCACCTACCGTCGATTTTGCCAAGCTGTGTAAGGACTTTGTGAATCTAGGAGGGAAGCTATATGTGGGGATCGAATCTTATGTGGACTCAAAAGCGTGGATTCGTACTTGTGAGAGGATTTTTGGATTGACGGGCCTTGGAATGACATTAGGAGACAACTTGCCGCCTGACATTTACAAGGAGAGGCTCTAAATTGGTGGGACATGGTAGTGGCAGAGACCATTGAGGAAGAGATAACTTGGAAAGAGTTTAGGAGGCGTTTTTAAATGAAATTTCTTTCCATGGAAGTTCATGCTTTTGCAGCAAGGGGAGATGTCGACAAAGGAATATGTAAATTAGTTTAATGAGTTGGTTAGGTTTGGTCTAAATCTGATAAATACGCCTTACAAGAAAGCTTTGAAGTTTGCAAAAGGGCCGAATCAACCCCCTCAAAATTTGGCCCTTAGTCACCTTCCTATGGAGGCGACTTTCGAGGGTTTGGTAGAGTTGGCCTTGCCAAATACTATTTCCAAGGAAGAGGTGAGGAGTGAGCCTAAGAAGTCAGAAAGGAAGACACCCAAAAAGGATTAGCGCAATGGTGGAATGGGGACTCAAGGGAAGATTAAGATGCAGGATATCAAATGCAGAAATGCTACAGGAAGGGGTATAATGTGAAGGAGTGCAGGATGGACATCTCAAAGATCAAATGTTACAACTACAATCAACTAGCACATAAAGAGGGAGTGTCTGGCACCATCGAAGACCTCTACCCAACTGGTTTAAGCTTATACACTAGATGTTGTTCACAGCTGGAGTATGCCCTTCCAGTGGCGGATAAGGGGAAGAAGATCATAATTTAAGGTATGTTAACTTTATCCGATTTATCTGTTCATACCTTATTTGACACTAGGGCATCACACTCTTTTATTTTGAGTAGACTTGTAGATGAGTTGGACGTAGACACTAGCATGGTTACTGACCTAGTAGTTGTATCAAACCATGTTGAAGGATCGACCTAATTTATCTATGATTTGTAAGGATTTGAATTGTTTATTTTGGGGGTCGAATTCTATTGCAATGCTTTTATCTTAGGATTTTCTGGGTTTGGTTTGATTTTTGGGGTGGACTAGATAACCACGTATAGGGAAGTCTTAGGTTGTGATTGGAAGGTCGCTCATTTAGGTACTTATAGTGAATGCAGTCTAAAGGTTTATTGCAACACCAGAACTTCAGTTATGTTGAGTTACCTATATTCTTTAGACCTACCACACGCTAAGTTAGCTTTAGTGCTAGTAGTTTGAGACTACCCACTTTTACGAAGTTACTGGTCTTCTACCCCAGAGGGAGATCAGGTTTCAGATTTATCTCGAGGAAAATGCAGACCTGTTGCCTTACCTTTGAGGCACATGTCCTCTAAAGAAAGACGCGAGCCAAATAAGCAAGTGAATAAGCTATTAGAGAGAGGCTTCATTAGGAGGAGTATTCTAGAGTAGGGAGCATCAATTGTCTTTTCCACCAAGGAAGATGGTTCACTAAGGCTTTGCATTGATTATCATGAGCTAAATAAACTGATAAAGAAGAATTGTTAACCATTTCCCCGCATAGACAATCTCTTTGATCAGTTAGTTGGATTTAAGGTGTTCCCTTGGCTTAACTTGGCTACCGGGTTCCATTAGTTGCATGTTGCCAAAGATAGTATTTAAAAGATCGCTTTTCGCATACCTAATGGACTTTACGAGTGGTTAGTCATGCCTTTTGGACTAACTAATGCAATAGCCTATTTTGTTGATCTGATGAGTTGCGTTTTTAGAGGGTTACTTAATAAGTTTGTGGTGGTATTTGTTGATGACATATTGGTCTATCCGAAAAGCAAGGAGAAACATATGTTGCATCTAGAAGAAGTGCTCAATACTGTCCGTGGGTATAAGTTGAAGGCAAAGTTTTTCAAATGTCACTTTTGATGCAAGGAGGTTCACTTTTTAGAACACGTTATCTCTGAGCATGGACTGACAGTCGATCCTAGTAAAGTTGCTGCAGTACAGAATTGACATGTGATGAAGAATGCCACAGAAGTGAGGAGTTTTCTTTGTTTGGCAGAATACTATAGGAAGTTCATTAAGTACTTCGCTAAAATTTCTGCTCCTCTGACCTACCTTACCAAGATGATTTTGCTTTTCTCGTGGGACTCAAAGTGCAAGGATGCTTTATTAAGCTGATGGAGTCGTTGGCTAGTGCACCTATTTTGGTACTACCCGATGGTTCAAAGGCATTCACAGTATACATCGACGCTTACGGTACATGATTGGGCACAGTTTTGATGCAGGAATGGAGAGTGGTCAGCTATGCTAGTCGACAATTAAAATTCTGTGAGAGAAACTATCCTACCCATGATCTTGAGTTGGCAGCCATTGTCTTCACCCTCAAGTCATGTTGACATTATTTAGTAGGAGAGTGGTTGAGACCATAAGTCTCTGAAATATTTGTTCTCCCGTAAGGATTTGAATTTAAGGCAGCAGAGATGGATGTAGTTATTGGCATCATATGATTTCGATATATCCTATACTCCAAGCAAGGTTAATATTGTAACCGATGCCTTAAGTAGAAAGCATGTAATGTTGAGTCCTATGTTCTTAGATTGGAAGCACTTGGAGTTTAACCCTATGTTCGATTTTAGACCATCATCAGACATCACTCCAAGATTGTTAGCAGCTTTGGATGTGTAGCCTACACTCATGGACTACATTGGGTCAAGTCGGAAGTAAGATACGTAATTATTGGATATTTTGGAGAAGCCTAGTAGATTAGAGCAATCAAACCATTTGAGGCGCCACACCATTGACTCAAAGGGGTGAATATGGAGAGATGGTAGACTATGTATTCCTTTCATTATGGATTTGATTGACATGGTACTACCTGAGTTCCATCGTTCTAGGATGACTATTCATCCCGGTAGAGACAAAATGTACCATGATATAAAGAGAGTCTTTTCTTGGCCTGTTATAAAGATCCATGTGGCAGAGTATGTGTCCAAATGTATGACTTACCAAAGGGTAAAGCGAAGCAAAAGAAGCCATGAGCATTGTTCCAGCCATTGGATATACCGTAGTGGAAGTGGGAGAGTGTTTCTATGGATTTCATTGATGGATTACATAGAAGTAGGAGAGAAAATGAAAGTATTTGGGTCATAATCAACCGACTGACCAAATGCACTCACTTTGTTCTGGTTTGGAGTACGAGGACTACTGCATCTTTGGCAACTCTATACGAGTGGCAGATAGTTAGGTTACATTGGGTTCCTTCTAGCACTGTTAGAGACCGAGATCCTTTTTTCACCAGCAAATTTTGAAGGAGTCTTCAGGAGGCTCTATGCATCGAGCTAGGTTTGAGTATCGCTTATCATCTATAGACGGATGGACTGACAAAGAGGGCGAACCAGATATTGGAGGATTTACTTCAGTTGTGTATCCTGGATTTCAGAGGCTCTTGGGAGGATCACTTTCCACTAGTAGAGTTCACTTATAATTGCAGCTATCAAGCAAGTATTGGGATAAAACCGTTTGAGGAGTTATAGGGAAGGCCTTATTGATCACTGTCTTATTGCTGGGACACTACAGATAGGATCATTCTTCTACCAGACATGGTAAAGGAGACATCGAAGAAGGTAAACCTGATCCATAGAATGATGAAGACCCCACAAGATAGGCATAAGTCTTATGCTGACAGAAGACGCACAAAGTTCGACTTCGCAGTGGATGACATGGTTTTTAAGAAGGTCTCATCGCTTAGTCATGTCAGGAGGTTTGGTAGTTCAGGGAAGTTAGCGCTAAGGTTTGTAGAGCCTTTTTTGATAACATATAAAGTAGGGAGGTTAGCTTATAGGGTGAAGCTTCTTGAAAAGTTAGCGGGGGTACCCGATGTTTTCCATGTGTCACACTTGTGGAAATGTCTACACGATACAACAGCTGTGGTCAAGCCGAGTCAGCTAGAGGTGGTGGTAGTGGAAAGGGAGTCACTTGTTCGCCTTGCACCTACCCGTATCCTTGAGCATGGTACAAAGCGACTCCGCAATAAAATTGTTAAGCTAGTTAAGGTCCAGTGAGGTGACGACCCAACGGAGCATACATGAGGGCTTGAAGAGAAGATCCAAGTTACCAATCTAGAACTTTTTGCTAGTATGTTTCCATTAATATGTATACAACTGCTTATGTGCTTAGGCTTTAGCTTAGTGTAACCCATAGATAGGGACGTTTGGATGCTAAAAATGGTTGTGAACATGTCATTTGGACATAGTTTTGGATGATGCTTTCTAATGGATGTATCTCTAAAATTTATCTTTGCGCACATAGGCAAATATTTTCGAGTTAGCATGCACTCACACCATCACTTGTTTTATTTTACCAGTTATATGCATATGGTTGTTGCATATGAATTAAATGGTTGCATATACATATAGAATTGCTACTATATTTACGTAAGCTATTGCATGCATTTGAGCACATGACATAAAAACTTGCTTTTCAGGAGGTCGATTAGATTAGAAGGCCGCCTAATTTTTTCATTAGTATAGGTTCATATACATTCCATGCCTATATGTACATATTGCATTAGAAATTTAAACTAAAGAAAATGGTTAGTATTGATGGTTGAGTAGATGGTTGTAAGTATAAATTTTAGTATGACGAGTTGTAATTTTTCGTCCTTGGAGATTTTAGGGACGAAATCATTTTAAGGGGGAATAATGTAATACCTCGCAAAAATTAACCAAAAACTAATTAAAATAAATAATTTTAATTATAATAAGGGTAAAAGTGGAATTTTTACAAATGGAAGAATTTGGTTATGAAACTTGTATTGTTGCATTCGTGGTGATTTTCTAAATAGTTTTCATTTACAGAGTTTTGAAAACGGAGTTCTTATGAAAAAGCTATTAAAGTTTAGAAATTTGGAGTCAAAAATAATCAAAATATACTAAAAGGAAAAAATTTATATTAGGAAAATTCAACAGGTCGACTTCCTAGTTGGGACCGGTCAACCCCTACTGGTCGACCACCCTTGACTAACGGTTGACCGATCGACTTAATTTGGTTAGGGTTAGATTAGGCAGAAAAGTCTGGATTTTATATAATTGAATCTAGCATCCGATGTCGATTGGAGAAGCTGTAAATACAACATTAACCCGACAGTAATCAAAACCCTAATCTATACTGTACACGCTAACTCTCTATCTCCTCCTCCAAACTTTCTGAAACACAAATTTTGAGAAAAACATATTAGAAGTTAGGGAAGAGGACGATATAACCAAGCTAGAATCTAATACAAGGAGAGGCGAATCAAGTTGATAAACTGAAGAAAGAGCTTAAGAGGTGAGTGGGTGAAAGTGTACGTGTAGTACTAAGGATCGTGTAATATGGTATATTAATGCGGAAACTGGTAATAACAGTAAAGTAAAAATTAAAGTAAGCACACCAGGAATTTTTATACTGGTTCGAACTTCCCGTTCTACGTCCAGTCCCAGAATACCCTCTGGATTTAAACTAAACCCCTCACTTAACCCGGAGGAATAGGTATACGACACCTGAGCAGCCGAACAGGAATTTTTCCACCTCAACAGCCGAAGAGGACTTTAAATTAATACAAAATGTTTGTTGACGAATGTGTTCTGAATAACACTGATAGTCTTTTGATAGTACAACTTTCCTATAATCAAATCCTCAAGAGTATGTATGTGTGTGAAGATTTAGAAGGAAGATAATCATGTAGAATCGAAGTATATGAATTAAAACAAGGATTCTAGTGATATTAATTAAGAATGAAAACTTTTATTTGCAGAAATGAATAGAGATTAGATTTCAGAAATATAAACAAGAATCGGTGATTGTAGAAGTGAATTGAATATGTTTATATAGTTGTAGAAGAGTTGTAATCTTTCATGAAGAGTTTTAGTTAACAGTTGTGTCCATACCTCTTGAAATAGAGGACATTCCTCTTCATGAAATGATCGCATCTCTTCAGTAAACTAGCCGTTATTCTCTGGTCGGTCGACCGGAAAACCTGGCCGGTCAGTTGAGTTTGAAATCGTATATAAAACAGAAAGTCACTGTGCACATAACACAGGGTCGGTCGACCGAGGATCCTGGTCGGTCGGCCGACCTGGTGTTACTTGCACAGTATACACAGTTTTAATATAAATTATTTTGTGTGTGTGTGACTATTTGAGGAATGATTTTAACAATATTCTAAGACTCAATAAAATAAAATATTCATACTAATCTCTGGATTGTAGTCTTATCTCCTTTGTAGTTTCATAATATACGTTTATTCTCTTTTTGTCGCTTTCATATAGTATTCTCTTTGTATTTCGTCGTATGATCTCTGAAGCTTGTGTCATGAATCAAAACTCATGAATCAACATTCTCCCCCTTTTTGATTGATGACAATACTTATGTGACGAAGTAAAACTTATCTATTTTATAATTCTCCCCCTGAATATATGGCGACTTTTCTGCAAAAAGTATGTTAGCTTTTATACATTTTTCTCCCCCTTTGTCATCGACAAAAAGGAATACTTATTAGATGTAATAAAAAATTATGGAACATGTAAGCACCAGTAAGGAAGCAACAAGTTTTAAATATTACATAGTTTAAACAAGATAGAAATACGTTCATAGTTTCACAACATCTAATAATAAGCATATTGTTCATAATTAATACTCGAAAGTGTAAACATGTGATTATTCTTCATCATCATCGGAATCCCAAAATTCTGGATGAGTATTTTCATCCAGTGGAGCCGGTTCCTTACCCCGTCTTTGTGTGTGAGGAACGTGAGTTGCCGAAGTGCTGGAACTTGTGTTATCGGATGTAGACCAAGAGAAATTTGGCGCTGGTCTTTTTCCAGGAGCAACAAATGAAGCACCGGCTTCGGAAGTACATGATAAGGCATCCCATAGATTTACGAAGAAGCCTTTGATCTTCTTGAACCGCCCATCAATTTTTCGAAGTCGAGAATCCAAAGCTATTTGGTTTTGTGCCAAAATATTAATGGTCGCTTCCGTACTCATTCCGGGAGTTGGTCGTTGAATTGAAGTTTGACGAGTTATACGTTCTGTAGAATGAGTAGATGGTTGAGGTGTAGAATAGCTTCGACGTAGTTGTTCTCGAGGAGTAGTACGACATTGCTGAAAAGTTGTGATTTGGGACGGTGCATCGGGTATCTTCATTAGTTTTATGGTTCGTGAGTTAAAATTACGAACTTTGGATGTTTCGGATTCCGGAGCATGGGTGACAAAGTGATTAATCAACCTCATTATGTATTCTCCATAATAAATATGGAGCATCTTTCCTTGGTTGAAAGAGAGAAATTCATCCATAAGGAGTTGTGTCCAATTTACTCGAATATTTCCACACATAGCATACAATGCTTTGAAGTTTTCGGGATATACTAAATGGTATGATCCTTCTCTTGGAACAATAGACTTCATCATGAATCGATGAAAGAGTCGGGCTTTAGGGCGAAGGGATGAAGTTAGCCTTAAATCAGTAGCATCATCTTCAAAAAATAGATGACTTAGACGGTCACGAGTCGATGTATTACAGTCTACATCATGTAACAAAATTCCACTCGGTCGAGCATTTAAAATATGATTCATTCGATCAATGGAAAGAAAAATCGAAGTGCCACAAACCGATGTCCAAACACAATTTTCAGTGTTTCTCGGTGGATTTACAAGGTTGAGATTTGCTAGGAATAACTTGACCATTATATGATTAATTTTCAAGTTGTTTTTCCTATGGTCAAGAAATGCATCAAGACCACTTTCAAGAGCGGCATTTTCAACACCGTAGGAGGTAAAATCAGGATAACTTACAAAGGTCTCCTGAAAGATTTTAGCATCTTGAAGCCTTATCCATCTTTCTAAAGCTTTGTCACTTACTAGCCAAGAAGCAATTTGAGAGTCTACAGGAGTTGATGAAGATGAGCCAGCATTAGTCTTAGATTTCTTCTTAGGGGCCATTTTTGTTTGAAGAATTTGAAGAAATTTGGGGAGATTGCAATGGGGGCTAGGGTTAAAATCTGTTTTGGAAGAGTAAAAGTGAAGAGATGAGATAAAAAGGTGAGTGGATGGGTTAAAAAATGTAGGCAATTTCAACAGAATAGTAGGCTCGGTCGGCTGAGCGACATGGGTCGGTCGATCGACTTGAGGTTCAGAGCAGTGCTGAATCTTTCGGGAAGAGCTTCGGTCGACCGAGGCAGGGTATTCGGTTGACCGACTTAAAAAATGTTCTAGTAGATTTTCGGGAAACAAGTTCGGCTGACCGACTCAGGAATTTCGGTCGATCAAAGTATGTGAATAAACAAGTTTCTGCTGTTTTTTTTTCAAAAAGAAATATAGAAATATAAATTATATTATTACATCATTTATATCTATACATCTTATTGAAAATAATAACATATATATTATTAAATTATAGCCATGGTTCATCAGCATCTACGTTCCCATGAGTTTGGAGACGGAACATTTTCTACCGGTGACCATATTGGAGCTATTGGAGTTTGAACATGGTCTGAAGGAGATGGAGTTCTGTAAGAGGGTTCAGCAACATCATCCTTCTTAGATGAACAAATTTTCATGGCAATCTTTTCAATAAAACTTAAACGTCTTGCCGTGACTTTTTGTTCGTAATATAGTTCCCGTTGCATATTCATTTGCTGTTGTTGGTAGTGATGTATTTCATCAAATTTTTGTTTGGTTGATGGAGATACTACCATTGCATTTTTCCCTTTCTTTTTATCAGGTGTATAGCCTGTATGGGAGTCTTCCCATGGTTTCCACCTGTGTCGGGGGTCATTATCTGGAGAGGAGAATTCTAGAACACGGTTAGGCATTGGAAAAGTAGGATAGGGACCATTTTCGGGGATGCGATCAGAACAGTCGTCGTCCGGAGATGTGTATGAAAGATGAGAATTTTCAGAATTGTAGACGTCATTGTTAGAAGACATTTTTGTTTCAAGTTTTGTTTTGTAAGAAGATTTTTGTATTATATGTTCTATTCAATAAACATAGTAAATATATATAACCATTTATTTTCTAAAAAAATAGTGGTTTAAAACAAATTTTAATTTTAATCACAGAACTTTTTAAACAAAAACTGTTTGTAATTGTATGATATATAATGCTTTAGAGTCAAAAAAATAGTTTGTTCTGAAATTAAGGTTAATGGTACAGATTGTAAATAGAGCTGGAACAAGAAATACCCATAGCTCAAGTGGCTATAATACAACATCTAACATATAAGTCAAAGGTCATGAGTTTGAGTTTCGCTTTGGTCAGAAATAAAATAATTTTTGTTTTTCCATATTTTTGCATATTTTTATTCATAAGTCTTTAAACGACATTATACCTAAATCACGTCTTAGTTTTATAAAAGTATTTTCATTTAGCGGTTTAGTAAAATGTCAGCTATTTGATTTTCAGTGTTGATAAATTCTAGATTTATTAACCCTTTTTCCAAACAATCACGAAGAAAGTGATGACGAATATCAATGTGTTTTGTTCGTGAGTGATTGACCGGATTTTTAGAAAGATTTATTGCACTAGTATTATCACAATAAATTATTGATTTTTCAAGATGACAATTAAAATCTTGTAGTGTCTGTTGCATATATACGACTTGTGCACATGCCAAAGCAGCAGATATATATTCTGCTTCACACGTTGATAAAGAAACACAGTTTTGTTTCTTACTAAACCAAGAAACTAAGGAACGTCCAATGAAGTGACACGTTCTGCTCGTACTTTTTCGATCCGTCCGACTTCCTCCAAAATCAGCATCACTATAGGAAACTAATTCGAAAGGACATTCTTTCGGATAAAATAGTCCGAAATCTTTGGTTTTAGTTAGATAACGAATAATGCGTTTAACTGCTCTCATATGTGATTCTTTGGGGTTTACTTGAAATCGAGCACATAAACAAACACTCATCATAATATCGGGTCGACTCGTTGTTAAATAAAGTAAAGAACCTATCATACTACGATATAACTTTTGATCAACACTTTTTCCATCTTCATCTCTATCGAGATGAATCGTTGTACTCATAGGAGTTGGTTTGGCAGCAGTGTTTTCCAAACCAAAACGTTTGATTAAATTATAACAATATTTTTCTTAATTAATAAAAATTCCATTTTCAATTTGTTTAATTTGTAATCCAAGAAAATATGACAATTCTCCCATATGAGACATTTCAAATTCATTTGTCATTATAGTTGAAAATTCTTGACATAGTTTTTCATTTGTCGAGCCGAAAATAATATCGTCAACATATATTTGAATTATTAAAATATCTTTATTAGTTTTCTTAATAAAGAGTGTTTGATCTACTTTACCGATTTCAAAACCAGATTCTAATAAATAACCTTTAAGACGATCATACCAAGCACGTGGTGCTTGTTTTAAACTGTATAACGCCTTTTTAAGTTTATATACATGATCCGGAAATTTTTCATGATTGAACAAAGGTGGTTGTTCAACAAAAACATTTTCTTTTATGAATCCATTTAAAAATGCACTTTTAACATCCATTTGATATAGTTTAAAATTATGAAAACACGCGTAAGCTAATAATATTCGTATTGCTTCAAGTCGGGCGACTAGAGCAAATGTCTCTTCGTAATCAATTCCTTCTTCTTCATTATATCCTTGTGCAACTAATCTAGCTTTATTCCTTGTTATATTTCCTAGTTCATCTGCTTTATTTTTGAAAACCCATTTAGTACCGATGACTGATTGATCACTGGGTCTAGGAACGAGTTCCCAAACTTCGTTCCGTTCGAATTGATTTAATTCTTCTTGCATGGCAAGTATCCAGTAGTCATCAGTTGAAGCTTCTTTTATATTCTTAGGTTCTATGTTAGAGAGAAAAGCTACATGACCAACTTGATTTAGTTGATGTCTGGTTTTAACATTCGTATTAACTTCTCCAATTATATTTTGCACAGGATGATCTCTTAAAATTCTAGGTGGAGATTTTATTCTATTAGAAGTAACGTTTGTATTGGTTTCATGAATATCAAGATTTTCATTTGTACTAATATTCTCATTCTGAGTAGATTCATCATCAGAATCAATAGTAACACTTGGATTCATATTTTTAAAATTTTCGTTGAAAGAAACATGTAAACTTTCTTCAATAATTTGAGTTCGTTTATTATAAACAGGAAATTATTGTCAAGGACAAAAATTTTCAGCATTTTTGCCTCAAGGACAGACCTTCAATATTTTATGCTGAAGGACAACTTTCTTTAGGTATTAGTTTTTAGTCATTCATAGTATCAGTTTGTAGTTATCGGTAGCAGTTTTTAGGTATTAGTTTTTAACTTGGTAGCAGTTTTGTTGTCCTTATGAATAATTTTGGAAAATATTTGTCCTTATGAATAATTTTTAGAAGAATGTTTGTCCTCATGGTAAAAATATTGAGGTTGTGTCCTTGAGGAAAAAAATATACAAATTTTTGTCCTTTAAATTAATTCCCCCTATTATAAATTCGATAAGCCTTGCTTCGTTCCGAATATCCAACGAATATTCCTTCATCGGATTTTGGATCGAATTTGCCTAGTTGATCTTTAGTATTTAAAATAAAACATTTGGAACCAAAAACTTTTAGATATGAAATATTTGGTTTTCTTCCAGTTAGAAGTTCATATGGGGTATTTTTAGTTAATGGTCGAATAGAAATGCGATTCAGTACATAACAAGCAGTAGCTACAGCTTCTGCCCAAAAATGTTTTGATAAAGTTGTTCCATTTAGTAAAGTTCTTGCACATTCTTGTAACGTTCTATTTTTCCTTTCTACAACTCCATTTTGTTGTGGTGTTCTAGGAAACGAAAAATTGTGGTTAATACCTTTCTTGTTACAAAATTGTTCAAAAACTTCATTCTCAAATTCGCCTCCATGATCACTTCTTATATTTTTAATTTTCAATGTTTTAATATTTTGAATTCTTTTAACAAAAACTTTAAAATTATCAAAAGTATCACTTTTATTTTTCAAAAAGAAAATCCAAGTATATCTAGAGAAATCATCTACAATAACAAAAACATATCTATTATGATTAATAGACTGCACTTGAGTTGGACCAAAAAGATCCATGTGTAAAAGTTCAAGTGGTTGTTCTTTAGATATTACTTTCTTTGATTTAAAAGAAGATTTTGTTAATTTTCCTAATTTACATGCATCACAAAATATGTTAGTTTCGAATTTTATATTGGGTAAACCTTTAACTAATTTATTTTTAGCTAGTTTGTTGATGGTATTATAATTGATGTGACAAAATCTTTTGTGCCAAAGGCAAGAATCGTTTTCTTTAGCCACTAGACACAGATTTGAATTATTATTAACGTTCATATTTAAGATGTAAATATTTTTATCTCTTTTTCCTTCGAAAATAATGTTATGATTTTTATCAAAAATGTTACATTTATTTTCTAAAAAAGTTATATTAAAACCTTTATCGCAAAGTTGACTAATACTTAATAAATTATGTTTTAAATTTTTAACTAATAAAATATCAGTAATGAGAGGTAAATTAGATGTACCGTTGCTATTGACATTGCCTTTGCCGATGATATATCCTTTTGAGTTATCTCCAAAGGTGACTGCTCCTCCATTTGAGTATATAATGTTTGACAACATTTCTTTGTTTCCAGTCAAATGTTTTGAGCAACCGCTATCTAAAATCCATTTTCCTCTCTTCTTATGTGGTACCTGCAAAAAGTTTATAAAAAGTTGGTACCCAATCTTTTTAGGGTCCTAAGAGTTAGATCTTAGGAAGCCAAACCCATACGGGTTCAGAATTCCCTTTATAAACATAATTTTGGTTATTATGAACAGTTTCCATAAAAATTTTGATATGTTTATTCCTTATCAATATATTATTTGTTTTTGGAATCCATATCTTAATATTTTTAGTATTTGAATAAACTGTTTTCTTAATATCTTTCTTAATTTTATTATTAATTTTACTTTTAGAAAAATTATTTTGTTTCTTAAATCCTAGTCCAGATTTATTGTTAGAGGATTGAGAGTTTTCTAGTATACTAGAAAGATTTTCTCTTCCTTTATTGAAATTAGAAACATTTTTAGAAATATCATCAAATTTTATTTTCAGACTAGATTTTTCTAACTCTAAATCCTTAATTTTAGATATTAAACTATTATTTTCGAAAAGTGAAATATCATTTTTATTTTTCTGAATTTCTAGTTCTTCAGATATTGACGTAATTTGAGAAGATAAGTTAGAATTCGATTGTTGAGAAATTTCAAGTTCTTCTTCCAATATTATCTTCTCATCTTTTAACATATCTACTTCTAAAACTGTTCTATCTAACTTTCTTTGCAATTCTTTATTTTTCTTTTTAAGTTGTTTTGTTAAATTTACTAATTCAGAATTTATTTCAATTAAATCTTCAAAAGTAAAATCACTTACATCGTCTGACGAAGCCATGAAGCATACATTTGCTTGTTCATTATCACTTTCACTCTCTGATGAGGATGATGAGTCAGTGTCGTCCCAAGTGACTGAAAAAGCCTTTCGTTTGGTTTTATCCTTCTTGGAGTTATTCTTTTTACGATCTGGACAATCCTTCTTCATGTGTCCTTTCTTGTGACATTCATAACATTCCATTGTTGAAGATGATGGTTTGCTACTATTGGAATTGTTGTTGGAATTATTTTTGTTTCCCTTGAATTTGTTTCTGTTGAATTTCAAAAACTTTTTGAAATTTTTAGCGATCATTGCCATATCTTCATTATCTGAGTCGGAATCATCTTTTTCTGCTTGGAATGCCACATTTTTCTTTTCTTGTGCACCATTTCGTTTTGCTTGCAAATTTACTTCGTAGGACATTAAATTACCTATCAATTCTTCTAGTTTTAATGTTGACAAATCAGTCGCTTCTTCAATAGCTAGGACTTTTCGTTCCCATTCGTCCTTTAAAGAATTTAAGATTTTTGTAACAACATCAAAATCAGTAAACTTTTGTTCTAGTGATAATAAAGCATGATAAATATCCTGAAATCTAGAGTACATGTCATTTATAGATTCATTTGGCCTCATTTTAAAATTTTCAAATTGATGTTTCAACATAGAAATTTTGCTTAATTTAACTTTGTTTGTTCCTTCATGTGAAACTTTAAGAGCTCCAAATTTCATAACCG
This sequence comes from Allium fistulosum, assembly GCA_030737815.1. Classification (NCBI taxonomy): domain Eukaryota; kingdom Viridiplantae; phylum Streptophyta; class Magnoliopsida; order Asparagales; family Amaryllidaceae; genus Allium; species Allium fistulosum. The sequence goes on from CM060903.1 coordinate 204,863,629, forward strand.
GAAGTGCACATGCTAACTCTATTGAATTCATTTCTATCTAATGCACAAAATAAAATATTCATAGCCTTAGCATTTGATGTAGCATCTAGTTTTTGTGTGTTACTCCAAGTTGAGTATTCTCCAGTAGGAGTTGTGTACCCACTTTGTATAATATTCCAGATATCAAATCCACTTGATTGCATATAGATTCTCATTCTAGTTGACCAATAATTGTAATTTATACCATTGAAAAGTGGAGGTCGTGAAGTCGATTGACCTTCTGTGAAACTAGAATTAGTGTGAGTGTTAACATCGTTAATTTGTGTGGTTGCCATATTACTAGAAATAAATATCAAATAACTTTGTGATGGTTATAGGATGACCTTGCTCTGATACTAAATGAAAGTGTACGTGTAGTACTAAGGATCGTGTAATATGGTATATTAATGCGGAAACTGGTAATAACAGTAAAGTAAAAATTAAAGTAAGCACACCAGGAATTTTTATACTGGTTCGAACTTCCCGTTCTACGTCCAGTCCCAGAATACCCTCTGGATTTAAACTAAACCCCTCACTTAACCCGGAGGAATAGGTATACGACACCTGAGCAGCCGAACAGGAATTTTTCCGCCTCAACAGCCGAAGAGGACTTCAACTTAATACAAAATGTTTGTTGACGAATGTGTTCTGAATAACACTGATAGTCTTTTGATAGTACAACTTTCCTATAATCAAATCCTCAAGAGTATGTATGTGTGTGAAGATTTAGAAGGAAGATAATCACGTAGAATCGAAGTATATGAATTAAAACATGGATTCTAGTGATATTAATTAAGAATGAAAACTTTTATTTGCAGAAATGAATAGAGATTAGATTTCAGAAATATAAACAAGAATCAGTGATTGTAGAAGTGAATTGAATATGTTTATATAGTTGTAGAAGAGTTGTAATCTTTCATGAAGAGTTTTAGTTAACAGTTGTGTCCATACCTCTTGAAATAGAGGACATTCCTCTTCATGAAATGATCGCATCTCTTTAGTAAACTAGCCGTTATTCTCTGGTCGGTCGACCGGAAAACCTGGCCGGTCAGCTGAGTTTGAAATCGTATATAAAACAGAAAGTCACTGTGCACATAACACAGGGTCGGTCGACTGAGGATCCTGGTCGGTCGGCCGACCTGGTGTTACTTGCACAGTATACACAGTTTTAATATAAATTGTTTTGTGTGTGTGTGACTATTTGAGGAATGATTTTAACAATATTTTAAGACTCAATAAAATAAAATATTCATACTAATCTCTGGATTGTAGTCTTATCTCCTTTGTAGTTTCATAATATACGTTTATTCTCTTTTTGTCGCTTTCATATAGTATTCTCTTTGTATTTCGTCGTATGATCTCTGAAGCTTGTGTCATGAATCAAAACTCATGAATCAACAGTGGGTTCATTATTAACTATGTTGATTTATATGTAATCGAATTTATCTATACACCTATTTGATCTAGAATAGATCCTATTTAATCAGAGATATTGTTTATCTAGCAATTGTAACAAACTGGAAATTTGGTAGAAATCTAAATTATATGAATATGACCCATGTTTGATTTAAATTAGATTAAAGTAAAATATGATATATAAGTTGATTTAGATTGATTTTAATGTGAATACAGCATTTTTGTTCAAATTGAATATAGAATTTCACCTCAGTACCGTTATTTTAAACCTGAGTTAATTTGATTTGATGATACAGATACATTTGTGAAATTACTAAATGGTTAAAAACTTAAATTGGAAATTATTGGAATCGAATATTTCATGAAATAAGGTTTATTGTTGAAAATGTATAGGAAATGGGTAATTAATTATCAAACAACGAATAAAAATTAAGTAGCAGTTTACGTTCATTATAATTAACTGGTCGGGAGGCTTACTGTAGCCGGTCGACAACGAGCGATCATCGTTACAGTAGCCGACGGTCGACCGGTCATCGAGTTTTAGGGGCAAACATAACCTCGGCCGATGGCCCAGGTATATAGATTTATATATATACATAACTATATATAATATTATATTAGTGGGGAAATTAGTTCCCAAATTCTTGACTTTTGGATGTTACGGGACTAAATAGACACGTATGCGGACAATTAGGCCTAGACACTATTCATTTAATGAATTTTATATTCGATATAAGGCGGTTCGATCGCGAGGGTGTGTTAGGTACATGACACCAACAAGAGGTTCCTTTGATGTACGCACGCCACTATTGGTGGATGTCTAGTGTGGTGCATAGCCTGACACTAAAGAGAGGTTCCTCGGTGCATACGGCAAGTAAGAGGTGATACTGTTAGTGGATGCCTAGTGCAGTGCAATAAGTGGCGTTACCATTGAGCTTAAACGCAGATGCAATGGACCCTAAGACATTTTTGGTGCTAGTCAGCATTGCGGGTTCCTCTTGATGCGTAAGTACGATTTGTTGTAGTCATAATTTGGGAAACGTAGTCCCAAGGGCGATATTGTATGCAATCCTATTTTAGTAATAGTCCCAGAGATTATTGGTTCGATCCGTAGTTGACTTGAGGTTCGATTAGTTGTTCGACCTTAGGTGTAAACGTTCACATGATATTGGGTGTAGTTGTACTTAGAGCTATATTCTTTAGGTAAATGAAACCTACCTTAGTAAATAGTTCACAAACACAACTAGGACACCCTAGGTCACATACATTATAAATGAAGTCAATTACATGTGATCACCATATATTAATGTAAATCGTTCAACGGACTTTTGTTTGACCCAATCCTTTTCTTTTTCCCCCACCATAGGAGGACAGGGCATGAGGTAATTGACCCAGATCTAGTATGTGGAAGAGTGAGCTTTGCATTGACACCATATATTACTCTTTATCACTCTCCATGTAACCATCTATCATATTTATCATTTATCAGACTATATGCTGTTATTTTGGAAACTCTGGATTTTTAACTACGTATATTTTAAGACTGTGTATTTTGGGATATTTTTTGAGATGATATTTTTTTGTATTTATATTTTACCATCTGCTGCTATGAGATTTGAAAGTGTAGAATGTCTTATATTTTATTCTTCATCTTAGTCTCTGTAATGTTTTCAAACCCAATAGCTCATACTTCTTGACACGGCACGAGTCTGAAAGTCACCATAGGCTTTGGTTTGGTGTGACTGGAGGTGCGGGTTGTCACACCCTTGGTGCTCTCGGTGGCCATGAGTAATACACCGCCCAACATTTGGAGAGCGTTACATACTCCAGTCTCAATGGATGTATCGATATCCAGTCTCGATACATCTTGACTAGGAACATTTAAAATGGTATGTTAAATTTCATTGTGATAATTACTCACGGTTACAACACTTTGTAACTAATATCACAGAACATACCATTTATGGATTTTCTATTTAATATACTTTTAATTAAATTAATTAATTAATGTAACACATTATATCAAGTACATAATAGAAAGAAAACACATATTATTTCAAACAAGATTGGCAATCGTTGGATATTTGTAACAATTACATAATTTCTTCTAGGGTATACCCCTAACTCTATCAATCTCCCACTTACACTTGAGGCCAATTATGAAATCTCCTTCCCATCTATTCGACCAGTAGCCATCATGAATGGATCTGCTATGTTACTTAAATTATCTACCCTGTTAATCAACTCTTTCCGATGCTGATAAACTACCTTTATCATGTGGAACTAGTCGAAGTATGTTTATCAATCATTTCATTGTTATCATATAACAATAATGTAGTGTTCTTAATACTTGAAATCACCCTTAGCTCATTTTTCAGTTTGTGCATTTATATTTATACATTGCTTTTATCGTGATGCTATTCAATGCGATGTACTTAGCCGTTTCGTTAAATCAGCCACAACCCTTTGTTTGGAACATTTAAAACTTAAAGTTCCTTAACTAAAGTTTTAACATGAATTTAATACTGATACATTATACTCCATATAATTTATGAAGTTTGAGTCTGACTCCTCCTTCATAAGGAGTTTATTGTTTCTGTAAATAATTCTCTAGTATTTCACAAATACTCCAGAATGCTCTAAACTACCATTTAGTGATCTTAACTTGGATTTGATATTTGCTTCATGTATCAAATATATAAACATAACACGATATTGTAGATAATACAACATGTATGATAACTTCTATTATCAATACATAAGGAATCCATCTTACATGTTCCTTATTTAACAATTTAATAAGGTATCACCACATATCATTTTAAGATATTCCCAATGTCCTTTATACTTAATATAAAAGATATAATTTACAAATCCAATATCAAGTATTAAACAATCAAACTATTATAGATTTTAACATAAGTACATCATTAATAATCAGCAGTATGTTGTTACTTATAGTCTAGAAATATCTATGTACCTTTTAGCATTCTATCTTATGGACACATGCTTTCGCTGCATTTTGACTAAAAATCAAACTATTCGATATTTCTACCAAAATACTTATTCGATTCTGATGCATATAGAAAGATACTTTCATATCATTTCTTGGATCATATCAAAAAACCCACAAACTTAATATTGCTCCCACCGACTTTGAGACATTGTGATTGTTATGTGCAAACGGTCTATTTTAAATCATTACTTAAAAATTTCCATTTCAACACATATGTATTAATATACTAAGAAGCGATAATTTTGTGAGTAAGTCTGAATTAACTTGAGCACATTGAATGATACATCTGTTACGTTAATCTCAACAACTGAGATATACGATGTTATTCATATCAACGTTGCTCACTATATTCCAACTGCATTAATCTTTCTCTTGAAGATACATGACCGATGGATCATATCCCTTTGGGCATAGGTATCAAAATCATATTTTGATAGCATATTTGGAATCCATTTCAAATTCGCGCATCATACTATTTCGTAGAGTCAATACTTTTAATGGTTTAATTGACAATTTAGGATTATCTATTCTTAACATTGATAAGAAACTCATACTTTCTCTTCAATGTGTAAGAGTACTTACTAGACATTCTAATGCATGTGTTCATTTTAGGTTTGGTTAATTTCATTTCATTCTTGGTAATCAGTTTTATCCTTGGATCGTATCCAAATCCACTTTACTACTAATAATTTCTAAAAGAAATTCTTTCGCTATGAAGTTGGTATTTCTTGAAACAATAGTGTTCTCAGTGTAATGGAACAAATATTCGTAAACATTTTATGAATTTCCTTATATATAAAAATCATTTGGTTTTCGTTTACAAAACTTATGCTCAAAACATAAATAGTTCATCCAATGAAAATTGTTCCCAAACTTCGTTTGGGGTGATTCATACAAGATTCCTCACATGTAATTATTATGTGTAGTCTTTTAACTCACACAACCTGCCAACTCCTTGTCCTAAGATATGTTGCGGTTTCTTATAAAACCTCTTGTAAGATTTTGTAAACAATTCTTTAGATAAAATTAATTTTAACCTTGTGTACTACTCTTAAGTACATGACCTTATATAAAAAAATTGTCCCAACTTCACTTACCATTAATCATACTTTGTTACATAAAGTTCGATTACTTCTTATCAATATATCATTATGTATCACATGAAGGAGTGACTATTGAGATTGAAACTTTATTCATTCTTAGGTACGTTCGAAACTCTTTCCAATATACTCATATATTCGATCAAATCGAATCAATTTTATTTTCTATTGATGTTATATTTACATCTGTTTTATACTCTATGAGCGTAACGTAGACATACTACATGTGTACCAAATACACATGACCATGTCAGAGATAACTCATCGGTGAATATAACAAAGTATGCAGAACCATTTTGGAATTAATAGACCTTCGATCAATGTGAGAAGTTTCGCTAGAGGAGCCGGGTCCTAACCAAAGGCAAGGTTCATCTCAAGCAGCCGAAAGCCAAGAGTAGCGGTCGAAACTATCAGCGAAAAATATAGTTCGGCACCCTAGAAGGCTACCTTTTTTCTAAACCCCACTAAATCCAAGGAAAAATTCCAATTTTTTTGACAAAAAGTCAAACGCTCAGAAGCAATGCGAAAAATGTAGGTCGTGAAAGCCAATTGTTGTTTACAAAGAGAAAACCATGAAAAGTTTAACTCTACATAAGAAGTTACACGGCCAAAGCTCTATGGGTCTGAAATTGAAGGGGATGGGGGTATTTATATCCCTCTCCCTTCAATCACGACCATTATAATCGAAGAGGCAAAAGAAATCTCGATCGTTCAAAGATGATATGAGTTGTGTCACACCACGCACGTGGACGAAAAGACACCTTTCTATCGCATCTCGAAAAACACAACCATCATGACTAATGGAATAAGGCCACATGGATAGTGCATTAATTACACCGTAGTATCGTCGGTTGATGGAGTCTTCTAGTTCTTACAACCCCGTGCCCACTCACGGGCACATGCTTGGGCTTCGGGGTAAAATGTTACTCAGATTTTACATAAGTAAGAAGATAAGCTAATCAAGGTTTCTTAGATTAATTCACGTCGGTTCGGGCCGGCTTGGGCCCAAGCCAGCCTAGCGTAAGCTACTGGAGAATTAAAAACATGCCAGCAAGCTTCCCTCGATTGTTGTCCAGGTTGGACCCCTGTCAGTCCGTCCTAGCCATGGCACTTCAGGTCAGCCTCTCGGCCAGTGCACCCCGTAGCGATGACAACAGCTGGCTCGTCAAACAAAGCAAGACATCTGCACTATTCGGCCTGGCCCCCGTCATCAGGCCCCTCCTTATAACTTGCTAGTTCCTAAACAACCCATCTACTCGAGCACCTTCCACGACCGTCCACCGACAATCACATCTCTAGATTGCCTTGGGCATGGCTTATCACCAACCCAGCTCCAATGCAGACCCCTGCAAGCAATCCTAAAGTTGGTTCTTCATATCATTCAGAGCAGTTCAAACAGACCTGCACGGCTTGGTCCGCTCCTTCAACACTACCACTGATAGTTTCTACCAATTTCCATATCATTGAGAAAAGATTGGCCTGCCTGGGCCATCTCGCCACATCAGCATGCAAGCAAAACCGATAAAGTAGTAAAACCGAATTTGTCCTCTTCTGACACAGAATATGCTATGCAACATGCTGCCACTATGCATGAACATTACTAAATAGTAGGAGCAGGACATGTATCTTACTAGATTTTTTCTTGTTGATGTTAACCTTAGCCCTTGATTCCCTTCACTTCGCCAGCTGTCCCTCATCAAACCCGTTTAATCAGTTCTACAGCACAGTGCCTCTCTAACCGGTTTTATGACATCATCTCAACCATCCCAATGTCAGTTTCAACCATTGTAAATACTCCATGCATGTCAACTTCAAGGAGTTGATCGCCCCCCGCCAAGGGTCGACTATTTAAGGTTGCTCGGCACCCGCCAAGGGTCGACTATTCAAAGGTTGATCGCCACCCTTCAAGGGTTGACTATTCATAGGTTGATGGCCACCCGCTAGAGGTTGACTATTCAAGGATAGTCACCACCCGCAAGGGTCGATTTATTCAAAGGACCCATCAGCCACTCACGATCCCGCATCCTCAGCTTAACATCGAGCAGTAGAATGTTACAGCAGCTCATCGTTCATAGTTCTAAGTTCAACAAGCCCTCAAGATTAACAGCAGCATCAGTCTTGAGCCCCCATTTTATCTTGTTATATTTCTTGTAATTTCCTGTAATTGTATGGGAGACGTATAATAAGATGAATTCACAGTGGACGTATGCAGCTATGTCGAACCACTCTATAACTGATATCATTTACCTATTGACTGCCCATTTTAGCTCTTAATCTGGACGATTAGCAAGTGACATTTGCTTTTCATGGTGCAATTTAAAGGTTGATGAAAAATACAGTCACAACTATAATACTTGAATGTCCGGGAACAACGATTGTGAACCAGTTGAAAAAAATGCAACAAATTCCATGACAAACGTCTGAGATAACATACGAAACAAGATAGTTGCTGCCGGATTACGTTGGTAATTTGTATTTTGTAACTGCATTTGTATCAGTATTGTATCTGTAATTCGAATTGTTGTACTAGTTTAACTGTACTATACCATTATTGTAGTTGAATTATCAAATTTTCGTATTTAGTTACATTCTCAAAATACATCTTGTTTAAAGCAATACAAACAAATTAATAGTATAATTAGTAATAACATAATTATTAATGCCCCTTTTAGAAGGTCCATTTCGTAACACAAGAACGTATTCTTATTCGCGAATCATTTTCCTTGAGTGTCTCTTTCCCATGCCCCTTATCTATGCTCCGTTTGTGTCGCAAATAAATGCATCCTGACTTTTTGCTACCAAGTAGGCAATAATAGTAAATACATGTCCAATACTGATAATATGGATGAGGAAGTGGGAGGTCGTTTTGTGTTTAATTTGAAACCTTACTTGTAGTAGCAAATATTATTACTGGTCTAATAGGATGATACTAAAAATTGATATCCATATACCAGTGTTGTTGTTGCTCCAACCATTTTTGTGAAACTTGCATCTCGTACAGATAAAACCATATATATTTGATAAATACATGTTAATTAACATACTTTAATTTTATGGTCATTGCTTGATTCCTTAAACATGTGGGGTTACTTGAATGGATGAGTTTGAAAATAAGGATAACCGAAAAGGTACCGATTATATGCTTTTTTTATGTTCAATTATGTTGATAAATACAGATTATTAAAAAAAAGGATACAAGTCGCTGTATTTTTATGTTGTTATAAGAAAAGACGATAATGATGTAACATAAAATGCAATTTTCTATCAAGTATTTGCACTTTTCTGACAAAATATACAGTTTGAGTTGCAGTTTTCGAGGAGAAAATAAAAAAATTCTATAAAATTCGATAATGATGAAAAACCATAGTTATTTAACACAATTATATTTAAATAACAATTATTACTATTTACGAATAAAGAAATTTGAATTTTCAATTTTGTTGAAAACGCAAGTTAATTTGCATTTTCATCTGGAAAGTGCAAATTAGTTTGTGCATTTTGATTTAGAAAAGTAGTGGCATAATTTACATTTTCATTGATAAAATGATTTTTTTTTAATAATAACATCAGAAATAAGGATCTAATGTACAAAGTGTCATTAAATATATACCCGTTTACGGAAGGAAAAATAGATTTTTTGCATGCCTAATCTATCTAAGATTTAACGTATTATCTTTGATGCTTATAAATTTCATATATACCCAGCAGACCATACTAAGCATCACACAATAAATAAAATTCAATTTATGTGCAAAGCACAAGTATATCTTGCTCTATTTAATTTTTATTATTTATTTAATTTTTCCAATTCAACTTAAAAGATTTTATTCTTTTTCTTTAGGTTATTTATCCAACAGGAAAATCATACCGCCCGCGTTAGCTTGTAGTAATTTGAAGTCCGAGTTGATATATGATCCATGTAACTTAAAAACCACGTTTACCACAAGTTTTACTAATTTCCTCGTGTTTATCTTACACGTAGACAACTTAAGCAAATGAGACTGCATACGTTAATTTTCTTCACCTAACATGTCTAGTATATAATGTCACCCATTCAGCTTATAACATCCCAGTTTTGTAGATCAATTGTACACAAACAAAGATCCTTCCTCCTTCCTCCTTCAATTTCCATTAATTACTCTCATCCTTCTGCTAATACTCGTTAATCTTATCCATTAACAACACCTCTAGTCAGTGTTTTGAAAACCCGACCCAGCCTCGGTTCGACCTCGAATAACCCTGAACCTTTGATCATCACGGTTCAAAACTCAATCAGACCTTAGTCATGCGTGAACCCCGGTCGAACCTTCAAACCGGCGGTCTAACCATTAATTTTATCCGGTTGAACCGCGGTTCTTTTAATTTTTCCTATTTTCTCATCCTATAATTCTCTCTCATTTTCATCTTTTGTATTGTTTTGAAAAAAACAAGTAAATCTATATTTCAAAAATCATAATGGTACTAAAATCTAAACTACAAATTCCATCATTTGGCTCTTTGCTGCTGCAAACTCCTCTAATAGCACTATGCATAAAACCATGTTGCATGTTCATGTTATTTTATTATTAATATGTAGGTGTCAACTATTATATACACGTTAACTTGCATGTTCATAGCGACTATTTTTGTATGCTGCTAATGGATGTTTACATTTTGTAATGTAATGCATTTCATCCTCTGTTTACCTTTAGTATTAGTCTAAAATAAAACATGCACGGCTCTGACGGTTCAACCGGTCGAACCATAAAAACCTTCGACCTTGGGGCATTGCGGTTCTATCCGCGGTCCGGTTATCAAAACTATGCCTCTAGTACATTAAAAGGAGAAGGAGGAAAAGAAAATGGTGAACTCAGACAATAATACTGGAACTGCTTTGCCTTTGCCATTGCCTCTGACTTCACTAAACCACATTTCTGTAGTTTGTAGAAACCTCGACACGTCTCTTCGTTTCTACAAAAATGTTCTCGGTTTCGTCCCTGTTCGAAGGCCCGGTTCTTTTGGGTTTGATGGTGCTTGGTATGTTACACGTACAATTTCACTTTGACATACTATTGACAGTTTAGTTCATATTGTTTACTAAACGTTGTACTTGTTTCACAGGTTGTTCAACTATGGAGTAGGAATACATTTGTTACAATCTGAAAATCCAGAGAGAATGAAAAAGAAAACTAAAATTAACCCCAAGGATGATCATATTTCTTTTCAGGTTTGTGCTTTTCCTACTTAGTGATCAATACCAATAACATTCTTAATTTTCTTGTCTTCTCAAATTAGGTTAGATGGATAATATAAGAATGCATCTACTAGACCATTTCCAACAATTGTTATGTCCACTTCATGCTAGTTATATCGAAAAATTGAACAAAACAACAGTACAATGGATGCTCTTCTTGGATGAAGAGACTCATTTTCTCACCAAAAAAACAAACAAAAAAAAAGGCACTACTTCCAGAATCAGTTTTTTAAATTAGTATATATTGAAACAGCCACGGTGAGCATCTACGGATTGTATTTTCAACCAAACAAGTCATATTTGAAAGCTCCGTGGCTTGTTTGACTCACTTATTTAAACTGAATAAGTCATTATTGTGTTTGCTTTGAATTACAGTGCGATAGCATGACAGCAGTGGAAAACAAGCTGAAAGAAATGGAGATAAAATTCGTGCATAGAAGAGTAGAGGAAGGAGGGGTGTACATAGATCAACTGTTCTTCCATGACCCGGATGGCTTCATGATTGAAATATGCAACTGCGACAATTTACCAGTGATTCCACTTGGAGTTGGCGAGTCAACGGGAGTATGTAAAATGGTGCAAAGTTTTATTGAGCAACAGCCAATTCAGCAGCAGCAGCAGCAGCAACAAGCAATTAATGTACAACGACTGGTGTCCAATATCCATGTGAAGGACGGTTGCCGTAATATTTCTTGTGCTTGAAAACGTGTTTGTGTATATTATTTTGTACTATATATGTTATATATGTATAATGTGCGTGAATTTGTGAATGAGAAACGTTTGTTATTATGTGTGATGTTGATTTGAGTAATAAAAATTTGCAAAAAAAAAAAAAAACACATTTGTAACGTTTTTTAGTTTATTTCACGTTGTCTTTCCCAAAAACAAATTTAACCAAACATCACTGTAATTATTGCAGGTACTTGATGACATGCACACCAAATATCTAACTTTTGATTAATTACTGGGGCCATATTGGGCTATAGAAAGTTCCACGAGTTTAAACCGAATACAAGATTAACAAGAAGCCTAGCCCGTTCTGGTAAAAGGATCGTCATGATTAGGGCTGTTATAATAACGGTAAATTTATCATTATCATACCATTATCAGTCAATCGGTTACTATTTTAAAGTAAAATCGATATATCAACATAATCGGTACGGTAATGGTAAATATACCATTTTTTACGGTAAAACATCGGTAATGTTTTTTCAAAACCAGCGGTAACGGTAATATACCAGTCCATTCATAATACATTTATATTCATGTAAGATGTTGTATTATGCGAATTTAGAAGAAAGAAAACAGTTCAATTTATTTTACTAATTCGACTCAAATGATGATAAATACATTTCTTTTCTATGTCATTTATTAAGTGACCCAATGAAATATATAATGAATCATCATTCGATGTAAAAATATATCAACTTATTATTTTTCTAAACAAACAGTAATTTACTATTACCAGTGTAACGGTTATCAGTTTATCGGTATACCAGTCAATCGGTAACGATAAACAATTTTAGTTTGGCAGTAAAAACGGTTGAGTAACGGTATTTACAAAATGATAACGATAATCATTATCATAACAGCCCTAGTCATGATTAAAATGGAGGACATGGGGTGTAATTTTTTTCTTTATTTGTTCGAATTTCAGTTCAGTTTTACTCTTTGGTTCATTTTTAAGGTAAGACATGATCTTGTTTAGTAAGTTTAGTAAGGTTTGAAGTTACTATGACATGGTTTTTTGATAAGTTAGATTGGATTTGGTGGGACTTGAAAGTATGATTATATTAGCGTATAGCCTGGAGCTTACACAGAAATTGACGACGTTTTAGTTCATCAAATTTAAATGCGTAGATATTAGAATTGATTCAATTGAAGATAAGTACTAAGCATTTTGAATTTGGTACAAAAATACGTTCGTAGTATATAGTTGTAGATACAGTAGGTGTGCTGCCAACAATTTTTTCTTCTTCTTTTGCTTGGTGTATGCGTTTTCATAAATCTTAGTTATACCCAATCTCATTCACCATTGTTCATCTTCTACTATTGTTTACTATATCCACCATGATTAAACTACATAATATGAGTGGCCTCTTATTTCTAAACTAAGTTCCGATTATTTTCCTTCAATTGTTTGCTACTGCAATTCATCAATAAAGTTATTTACAAAACTTCTAAATAAGTCAAAACTGCGGTTATTAATTTCTGCTTCGTTTACTCCAAGATTGGTTTATGTTTGTTATATGCGTTCAAATTGATAATTTTCTGTTTTCTAATGGGGATTGTAATTGACTACCGTATGATTGGATGCATTTTTCTTAACCCACTGCACTTAAAGTAATATTGTTCTTAAAACCTACCATTTTTTACTAGCGTTCAAGTCTTACATAACATGTTGTTCTGATGTACTACTGTATTCGTTGTCCTTTATTTTTAAATCACCGACTGAAGATCACTTCACTGTTGCCTATAAAGGGCATGGAAATGTTTTCCTTGTAAAATTTGCGTTTGGGTCAAAGGTAAATGACAGATTGGACTATAAATTGTTTACAGTATGGCCAGTATGTTACAATTTGTACACAATACCTACCGCAAACTATTTTTCAAATGATGACTGCTATAGTTGTGCACCCATCAGTCCTTATCAAGTATCCATTATGATATCTTTTGGTTTCTTTTTTTAAATAAATTATCGCACTTCATTTCTCATTTGTATTACCAGTGAAATAAATAGATATGATAAGTACTTTAATATAAGTTAATATTCTATCCTTTTGCACTTCATTTCTCCTGATGTATTACTATCTTTTTGCTTCAAATTTGTATTACTATATTAGATATTTCATGGTTAATACTTAACACCCAAGGATTATTAGGATTTTTCTGTAGAAACAGGTTCGAAACATAAACTATAATTAAAATATTAGCAAACATTCATAAACGGAATTAAATAGACCCCTGTTTAAAGGTAGCCTTTAGAATGGATGCATACATACATTCATATATTATATCTGTGATGAGGTAGTTACAGAGATATGTGTATAGGCTTTTTTCAAGGTCCTAGTGCCCTCATATTTTCCATTGCATTTTTTCACCAGAACCGAATTTGCTATCGACTTCGAGCAATACATTCCTCGAATAATTCCATTTTCCTTTAGCTTCTTAATTTCTTCATCAAGGGCATTATATCTCTCCTGGTCTAAGGTACGCCTTTTTTGTCTAACTGGGTGTGCATCTGGGTTTATATTTTGGACATGACAGATTATTGCGGGATCGATTCCTTTCATATTTGAATGAGTCCAAGCGAAGACATCATGAGATTTCTTTATAAAACTGATTAATTCAGTGTGCAGTTCGCTGCTGCCTAGATTTTTTTTTGAAATGGTACTTTATATACAACATGTCACTGGGATAACATATCACATGTCAATAAACGTTCGAATCATGCTACGCAAGTTTCGAATTTGTGACCTCTCGCACCAAAGCCGAATCACTTAACCACTTGGACAATGATGCTTGTCTGCCTAGATTTTTTTCGATATTCGGGATTTTGGTTGGATCTAAATGATTTATTTGGATGCCCTCCAATCCTCTACTGGCTCTAGGTCGCGAGGGTCCACTTCATCTTCTATTTCTTGTGGTTCCGACGAGACTTCACCCTTTTGGAGTGACGAGGCATCCGAAGGAACATAGAATTATGCTCATATGTTCCAAGCATATGCAAATAATCTATTTTAGCTTTTCTTACAGATACTGGTCGTGATATGACAAATTTCCTTAAAACTTGGTTCCAATGCAGTTCTTTGAACTGGCTAGTTATTTTCGTTTTTATATAAATCAGAGGACATAGCAGTATAATTTCGAACAATTTTATTGCTAGGGTTCAAGGTTATATTATATAATTTCATAGCTAACAGTTGCTCTCCCCTCACACTTCCAACTCCCGCTGAGGTGTGAAACTTCATAAGCAAGTCTTTCTGGGAGATAATCGCTCTCATCTCTATCATCGCAGGTCTCCCCAGAAAGGCATTGTACTGAGACTACTACTTATAATAGAGAAGCTCACGTAAAAAGATTTATGTAGCAACTGATAGAGCTAGGGGTATATGTCCTATGTGTAATTATGTAATTTGTTACATATATCTAACTCCATAACCAATTTTGTTCAGAATAAAAGGTGTTTTCTTTCTATTATATACTTGATACAATATATTATATTAATTAATTAATTTAGTTAAAAGTATTTTAATAGAAAATTCATAAATGATATGTTTTGTGATAGTAGTTACAAAGTGTTGTAACCGTGATAATTTATCACAATGACAATAAATATACCATTTTAAATATTCATAATCAAGATATATCGAGACCGAATATCGATACATCAGTTGAGCCTAGAGTACGTAATGTCATCCAAATGTTGGACAGTGTATCACTCATGGTTGTTTGGGTCACCAACGGGTTACGTACTGATAGTTATTGGATAACGATGGAATGACTCGCTTGATAGTTTTCTATTGGTTAATATAACTAAGGTGAAAAAAGAAATATCGATGTGACAAAGTTACATAGTGCTCTTGACTTGAGAATACTGTTAATCTTCAATATGAAGCTTTGCTTTGCTTATAGTCAAATCATCGCACCACGTCCATCGAGTTATTATAGTTGGATCGAGTGGAAGTATTGAAAGTGAAACACTATTCAAGAGAGGATTTGTCTCCTCGGTTATATGAGGTAAGTATCATGGTTAATTAAAGTCAACTCAAGTCAATGTTTCTGGCCAGAGTATTTCGGTTAATAATAATTGTTATTATTGAACCAAGGACTTTGTGTTTGGATTTTAGAGTTGAATATGGATGATATTGGAATTTTGACCACTCAAATTCTATAAATCCATAATGATATAGTTTTAACGAAGATAATTGGTGTAAATAATAGTCCCAACCGAGTAACGCTTAACAAAGTAAAATTGAATTTTATTGAAAACCAAGTAAGCGATGTATGTGACCAAAGTGTCATACCACCTTCTAAGTGACTTGTGAACGTTAATATTTAGTAGTTCGATATTAATCGCTGATCAAATTTACACAAAACGAGTCATACAACCGAAACGATGAATACTCCTTTGTCAAACGATTTAATTAATTTGTAATTGTTATAAATTAACTAATATTTATGAAATATGAATTATAAAATTTGATTTTGGTTTGATCAACAAATATTATTAAATATATTTATAATATAAACATATTAATCGATATACAATATCGATAAGCATTAAATTAGATTTAACTGCAAATTATTTATTCGAGCTTTAAAGGAGTTAAAGCCCATACAGGAGCTGATCATATTCGGCCATGATGAGGGCTAGGTGCGGCAATAAGATGGTGCAATAAAAGTTTTGAGATGGAGGGCTAAGATGGAAGAGAATTGGTAAGAGATAATGTAGGATATTGTTCCTAAAATATCTCCAACCTCTCCTAATATAAGCATATCTAACCACAGTAGTTAGTGATCTTTTTTAGCCTCCATATTTCTCTAGGTCTGGTCAAATTCCACCCTTCCGTACCATCAATTTTCTAAGTTCAAATCAAATCAATTTTATTGTTATTCGATAGCCCGTTGTTAGCAGTTCAAGACTATCACTCTTATGGATTGGAAATTGTTTCAAAAACTTCATATCATCATTTCACAGAATACTTAAAGGTTTTGGCTATAAGGTATGTACCTAACATGTTTATGAAAATTAATCAATAAATATAAATTTTATTTATAAATTATATTGTTAGTTATGTGGCGATTTCGATATATGAATATATTTTCACAATTTTGATTGGTTGTATGTATATATATTTTATATCAATTTTTTGTATATGTTTCTATATGCAGCATTGTAACATCTTGTAAAATGAAATAATAAATAAATAAAGTAAATTGAATTAAATATGATAAGGGTTGGATATGAAAATTTTATAAAAGTTGGAATTTGAATACGAAAGTTATTCTGTTACGTTCGCGGTGAAATTCTAATATGTTTTCATATATAATATGCTGAAAACGGAGATCAAGCAAAGAGATTATGAGCATTTGAAGTTCTCAGATTTAAATTAATTTAGTTTGAATTCAAATTCAAATGAGAAATCAAATTTAGGGTTTAAATTTCAAAAATTAACTTGGGGGCTAAGAAAACGTTTAATTAACGTATAACGTTAAAAAGTTAATTAGGGAATAAAATAATCTGACAGGTCGACCGCTTGGCAATAGAAGTTGCCAGTGGCGGCTAGGGTTTTAAGTTATGTTTTATTCGATTGTACACTCCGGATTTACCGGTTTCCTATCTACTTTCATCCTACGGTTCTGGTGCGTTTCAACTCTTATAAATAGAACCATAT
Organism: Allium fistulosum; assembly: GCA_030737815.1. NCBI lineage: Eukaryota > Viridiplantae > Streptophyta > Magnoliopsida > Asparagales > Amaryllidaceae > Allium > Allium fistulosum. The sequence continues at coordinate 204,880,810 of CM060903.1, forward strand.
ACTCTCCACTTTTATTCATATTATTTTGGGGAATACGATGAAACTCCGCCCTTGCTATCTTTCTCTAGTAAGATTTAGAAACTCCGTAGAGAATTCAGGTAAGAATTCAACTTATTTCCTATTTGTTTCTTCTTCCTCCAATCTATTCTTATCATATTCTTCTTCAATTATTCCGAATCTAATAAATATATATACCTCTTCCCTATTGTGTGTATATATATGTAACGACCCTGAATTTTATATAAGTTTAAATTGATAATTGAATTAATTTTTGAATTAATATTGTAAAATTAATTGATAAATTGATTCGAGTTTCCCCGAACTCAAATAAATTTTGTATAAATCATTTAAAATTTAAATATTGTATATATATGTATATATGTGAATATATATGTATATGGGTAAATATGAGTAGATTTGAATTTATATATATATATCTACATTTGACTTGAATTTAAATTGTAAATAAATGGTTTTAAATAATAATAATAATAATAAAAGAAATAAAACAAAATACTTATGCAAACATGTTAATAAACTTTGTAAAAATATAAAGTGAATACAAAAGATAAAAATATTGTCAAAATAAGAAATATAAATATAAGTATGTAGGCTTCTCAAACAAGCCAAGCTAATTAATGCAAGATATCTAGTACACAAATATATATCCCTCAGCCACCAAACCATATAATATCAGCCGAGATCTTGTTTAATAAACCAAAGAAGAAAAAAATGAATTTGTAGAACCAATTTCCTTATAACAGCCGAGACAAAGCAAGGTACAAAATAAAATAAAGCAAACAAAGGTAAGTTGTACATGATAATAAATGCTGGCCTCCTTAGTACACGAGGAAAACATCACCAGCCACCAAAACAAAGTAAAGAAAGAAAATATCCCTGCTTATAATTGTACTAAAGGAAAAAAAATATCATGTTGTACAAACCAAATAATATCAACTTGTACAAAATAATAACCCTGTAACTTCATCTTTCATATATCATCTTTTGCCTCTCAGTTTCGTTTATTTCAAACTAAATAAATATGAAGTAAGTATCATCAAACTTAAACAAACATTTCAACATAAACAACTCAAAACCAGAGATCAAAGAGAAGGCTTTAGCTTGCATTTTTCTCAAGTCCGTGTCAGAGCAACCCTGTTCTTCTTTTCCCTGGAAAACAAAGTGAGTAAACTTTTCTAATCTCTGATGTTTGATGTGTTGTTTGAATATAGAATTTAAACAAGTTTGAATATTTGTTGTATTAACAAAAATCCATGAATATATGCATATCTTTGCCTGTGCCTGTTAGTTTAAGTTGAATCATCTTGTTCCAGGTTATAGAAACTTATAACCCTGTACAAAATCCAACTCCCCTACCTTTGATTCTTGTTTGATCTCAGAATTCAAACAAGAGTTGTTTGTTTTGATATGTCTTAAATAAATAAAAAATGAATCTAAGCAAAATAAAGTAAAGTTTCTTTGGAAAAAAAAATTTGAAAATGCAGTCAGAATGCAAACCCTGTAGAAATTCAAATGTTATAAACCTTAGATTCGAGTATACTATTTGAAAGCTTATCAAATTTAATGATTTTTTGAAAGCAAATTCCTAATTTTTAATTCAGTATTCACTGAGATAAGCTGAAATTGTCAATTTTGGGGTTTATGGCCATTGTCGATCATTGATGCGATGGTTAGGGTCGGGGTTGCTCGTGAAGGTGGAGGAAGACTCAGGGATCAATGGAAAAATGGCCATCGATTTTAAAATCAGTTGGGGGTGGTTGTCGAGATCAAACTAGAGTTTTAGCTTAGGTTTCTGCAATGATCAAATTTTGACCAATTTCGTGGTCTAGGCTGCATCGGACTGGACGAGGTCATTTGGAGGAGGTGCGTGGTCAACTGGGAAAGCTAGTGACGGAGGCGCGTTACCTCCGATGATCTCTGGCGTCGGAGCGAGGTAGATTTGTGTGTCAAGTTTCAATCCAGTTTTGAGTCAAATGACTCTTTTGCAAATTTACTGACACTATGGATTCTACTATGAAATTCGTTATTAGCCACAAAATATTTTTTGTTTTTTCTAAGATAGCGCCAAAAGACGCTATTAAATTCTATAATAGCGGTTTAATAAACGATGTATAACGACATGTTATTAAAAACAGTGAACAATTTATAGCGCATAGTAAGCACTATAAAAAGTGCTAATATACTAGCGTAAAAAATCCGCTATTTTAAACATTTTATAGCAGCGTATTATGTGTTATTGATTGCTATAATAGCGCTATTTTTCCGCTATGAAATTTGTTATTAGCCACAAAATATTTTTTTTTCTAAGATAGCACTAATAATTCGCTATAAAAATATTAATATCGGATTATGAGCGCTGTATATGGATACATTATTGTAGATGTTGACTTGTTACAACACCAGTATACCGCTATAAAGATTCAGCTACAATAGCGCTTATACTCTGTTAGATATGTTCTTTTATAGCGCTTTTTATAATACCATAGCGCTTTTTCTGTTGTGCATCTTTAATACTAATAGATTTAATAGCGGTCATTCGGCGCTATTAAATATTTATAGCGGTTTTCAAGTGCTATGGTTTAGTTTCACAATTTAAACATTTTCTACAGCCTATTCATAAACTACAGTATTGAATACCAATATCAAAATGCACAATAATAATCAATTTAAACATAAAATCATTTAAATAACGTAAGAATCATAAAAGACAATAAATATAGAGATGTAACACGTTGTTTTAAACATATCAAATATTCATACACATAATATCTTATAGCTTAAACCACATAAATCAAAACGTAGTAGCAAATGTTTTAAGCACACCCCAAAAAATAGTAGCAAAGTTAAAAAAAAACAAGTACATATTTGGTTGTTTGCATTAAAAAGAAGACCACAACTTTCGCATCCTTCTTCTTTCACACACCTGCAAATAAGATAAATATTTACATTAGGAACGAATATGAAGGAAGCTTGATGAGTTCAAACTGCCATGCTCACAATATATCAAATCTCAATATATAACTTTCGTCTTCACCTACCGGTCGTTATGTTTCATTTTCTACAGGTATAGAATTATTTCTATGTTTTCAACTTAATTTATTGATTTGTGTGTTTAAACAGTCTATATCTATATGCTTAGTCTGTAACTCTACCATTGTGAAAGAAAAAAATGTACGAAACTATCTAAGTTTGGTTCTACTTTCAATAAAATGCATCTTCTATTCTATCAGCCTTTGCAATTGTTGTACTGACAATGGTTGCCCATCTATCATATTTAAATTGTTATTGTTTATGAACATAATACTATGTCACTCATGAGTTTCTTGTGTTGTTAGCTTATTTGTTTCTTTGCTTCTTAATATAGACCCTGCCTTGCATTTTGCAGTAATCAATGTGTAATTGGATTATAATAACCAATATGACATTGTAAATAACTGAGCTCGTGCCAGCAATATTGATAGGGTGATTACTGTTATATTGATCTACAATTTGTGCCATTTAATTACTTTATGATTTTTAATTAACTTATTCGTGGTCACATTAACATGACCATGGGGCTGCACCCTTTCATCAACCACCAAAACCACAAACTTCCACCACCAACAACCAAAACAGAACCACCAAACACTTCCTCGATTAAACCGCACCCTACCACACTTCACAATCCCTCCCACTGTCGCAAACATACACCATCAATCTTTTTTTTCCACCACTACGCTATAATTAAATCAACCTGCAACTTCCTCTCTACACATCAACATCCTCCTCACTTCCTCAAACTTCAGCAACCACCTTCTCAAACATAAAAAAAGAAAACAACAAACCACCTACACTCCATCTTTTGCATACATCACCACGTGCAACTACACAACCAACCTTACCTCCTCCTCCTATAACTTCACCAATTCTACCTCAACCTGAAACAAGTTCCGTGACCTTCAAACGAAATCCGAGCAAGTCACGCAACCTCCTCCTGCAATTTCAACTTCCTTTAACTCCTCATTCTCCAAACAACACATTTCCAGAAAACTGCATCACTCTGCAACTCTCCCCTCATCAATTTCATTAAACGTCACAAAACTGCAATTCAACCCATCTCCTTCAAATCCCTAAATTGCTACAAATTCAACCCATCATTACTATATGCGTATTAACTTATTCCTATCCCACTGAAATCATCGTTTTGATCATAGGAAGCTTGTTAATAAAGCAACATTGCACATATGTCGTATTTCCGTATTTACGATAGTTATTTATTATGTAAACAAAATAATTGTGTCTAATAAAGTTAACAGTAACCAGAACCTACCGATCCACATAATTAATCATCGATAATTAAGATTTGTCATGTAACTGTCAAGTCCCATGTTGGATTCCATCTTTCATTTTCTTTGTTAAAAAATCAGTAACGATAATTACCAAATTACGTGTTGATATTCCACCTAAAAATTGTTTTCTTTATCACTAAAAGAATCCTACTATCCTAGCTAGCCTAACTACTCCTGACCTTCATCAATCTACTATTTTGATATCTTATTGTTACATAGCTTAACTTTCATCCGACTTTTAATTTTGTTGTGACTTGTTAGAAAGTTACACACGTACAAGTATTTGTACTTTATAATACCTAAATACAATTACCTAAACGTGTATGAGTACTTAGTTACTTGCTTTCTACTCTACTGTAGACTAATCATATTAAGTGTATGGCCGATTAGTATAATATAAAAATTGTATTATGTGTCTATTAAATAATATTATTGTAATTAACACGGTACCCTAAGTCTACATGGTTCTATACCATCATGATAAAAAGTACTTTTTTCATGTGAACCATCTTTATCCTATTCATCATCCTTATAATAAATTAAACTGATTTCATATGGTTTAGTTGACCCTGAGAAGATAGAGCAAAATAAGGAAAGATACGAAGTTGTTTGAAAAAGAATTTTTCATCGTATTTACTATTTAGTATTAAAGTATGTGATACAAATGCAACATAATTACTTAATTATGAAATGACCAATCTTTATTCCAACTCATGTTAAATATTCCACTATGTCACTTACGACATCTGTTTGAGTAATTAATATATCATCTCAGAAATTACACACACACACCCCCCCTCTTTTTAAAAATAAAAATTGTATATAAGTTGAATTAGCAAGTAATTAAGTACAAAATAGGAAAAGCTATCCAACACGTGCTTTGATTGTAGACATCCCACCCATTAATACTTATCCACATCAACCAAGAAATCGTTTCTGTAAAGAAAAAATAGAAAGCATCGATTTGATCCAAACATATTTGTAAGCTGACATGGATCCACTGCTTTCATTAATAAACTATTCCTTTGGATAAAATGACTTTTGGATGTATTGAAAGAGTGCATATATAAAACTGTATACACTTCTGTACATGGTTGTACCTATAAAGAGAAACAATTTGTATTAAATCTTCCTGTAATGGAGTTAACTAATTTTGTTTTGGTTTCACAAATGGACCAGTGTAGTTTAATTAACCTTTTCATTTTAGTAAATTTTTATTCATAACAAGTGATCTTTTAGGTTTGAATTTATGACATCTGAAGTATTTTGATGGTTTTATTGTAATATTTTCTGGTCTAACGAAATCTTGAAACATTTATTATAGACAGGGCTACCTATTTTCTGCTCTGACAAAATATATTTTAATAGATATGAAAATATATCATGTTGTTCCAGACTGGAGATTAACGTTGAAATATCCAGAGTCGACTGGCCGCATATATGATAAACAACGAATAGGATTAGGCTACTGTTTATTAATTACTAGTATTAATCCTTATCTCATTCTCAGGCCATGTGCTTCAGAGCTTCCTTGTAGACATGGAAATAAAGTTTTTTAGATTGCATAACTACATGAGATCTGATTTTATAAAATGATGCAAAACTAATATGTTTATAAACAAAGTAGATTATACTTACTGAAAATTCATGTCGTTTCAAACTTTATATAACCAATGGCATCTTCCATGTATTGTAATTCTGATGTTTGTCTCCATTGCACCGCAGTTGGCTCTTTGACAGCCTCTATCCAAACTTTAACTGCATTTGGTCCTAGTGGTTTAAAATGGACCAGTGCTTTTAGATCAGTTGACTCTACACGTCCTACGGCAACTATTTTTCCCTTTTTTGATAAATCCATCAGCTTGCATCTGTTGTTCGTTCTTGAAGTTGCCGTCTATAAATTAACAAAAAAGATATGATGTAGTTGGTTTATATTGATAAAATATATTGATTAATCATTGTAAAATCATAATTTAAAAGATACGTCAGTGCATAAAAATCAAGTACCATAAATGTTTGCACTATGGTCCGAGGCGTAAGAGATGTTGGAACAATAACCGTCTCAACAACTACTTGGGACTCAGGCCATGCTACCTTCCTACCGATAGCTTCTTCAACACGTATCATAGCAAGGGCTGGCCTCCACAAAAAAGCATCTTTTTTTATTGGATTATCTATCCAAACAATCATGGCGCATGGTCCAAGAGGAAGATCATTGATAATTTCATTTGAGTCACTCGAGTGTAATCGCCCTTCAGCCACTGATTCTTTGCTCCCTCCCTACTCATAAATCTTGCATTTGCATTCTAAGTTTCCATTTTACTCTATTCGAGACAAAAAATATTTATTCAGTAAAAGTTAAATATTTTAAAGGGTACTTTTGGCACAAGTCCTTATTAAGTTTCAAAATTTACGAAAAGTCCTTCATTAAATTTCAGTGTAAATTAGGTCCCTGTTTTTTATTCACTATTATTGCAGAGCATGATGCAACATTTCATAAAAGTTGCTGACATTTCCGCAACAATTTCTGTACACTGTGAACATAGTGTATGAAAGTTGCTGAAATATCAACACTTATTTATAAAAGTTGCTGATATTTCAGCAATATTTATGTACACTGTGAACACAGTTTATAAAAGTTGCTGAAATATCAGCACTTATTTATAAAAGTTGCTGACATTTCAGCAATAATTTTTCTTTGTTTTTACAATAAAACTTTGACACAGATAGTTGCTGAAATATCAGCACTTATTTATAAAAGTTGCTGACATTTCAGCAATAATTTTTCTTCGTTTTCAGAAAACAGGGACCCGCTTTACAATGAAACTTTGACAGGGACCCGCTTTACAATATGAAAGTATGATAGGGATGCCTCCCTAATTTCCACTATTTTAAAATAGTATGTCAATTGCGAAAGATAAATGTTTACCACGTCCTCTTCTTCTTCAAGGTGATCACTTGGATGTAAAACAACTCTATTCGCTAGCCATGCCACTAGATCATCCTTTGCTTCCCTAATAAGTGTGAAACTAGATGTAGGCCTCTATAAAAGAACATCAGGCTTTGTTGGCAAATCTATTAGAATTACCATCGCATCCGGTCCTAAAGGAATATTATTGACAAGCTTGTTTGGATCATTCGACACAACTCTTCCTTCGGCAACAATTTCTCCATTCCCACGCCAATCCAATAAATCACATTTTTGGAGGATTTTATCATACTTGCACTACAATTAATCAAAGGAATAATATATTAATTACTGGAAAAAATAAAAATAAAAATGATGTGAAACCAATAATACAGCATACATGAGGTGTGTTTACTTCTGTCCAACTGTCTCTACCCTGCAAAACCAGCAAAATAAATTGTTATAACAATAGTTTACCCTTCAATGCTCAATTATAATAACATAAATACAATTATGAGAACAACTAGCAAATATTGGCATCGATCCTCAATAGACAAGAGATATTTTACCTGATTTTTCATCATCACGAGAAATTTTTGCTCTAACTCTAAAACTTTTCTTTCAAGTTGCATTGTTTGCTCATCCTTAACTTATGCTAAAGTTGCCCTAATGATGTTCATATTCCTTCCCATTGCTCTTAATCGACCTGGTCTATCTTGTCCCTGTACTTGAGAAAGCGTATCTTCTTTGTAATTGATTTCCGGGAACTTTTTTATTTTCAAATCTCTTAATATCACATTGTGAAGAAATTTCACCCATGACTTAACATCTAATTGCAAAAATGAATAAATCTCACCCATGACTTAACATCTAATTGCAAAAAAGAAATTGAGGAAGTATGAAAATGGGGAAATCAAAGTTGAGTTTAAAAACTGAGTCTATTAACTCAATTTTTAACTGAGTTATTTCACTTATTTTTAAATTGCATTAAATAACTTAATTAAAAATTGAGCTAAAATACTCAGTTTAGAAACTGCATCAGTAGTTATACCGATTTAGTTTAAAAATTGAGTTTTCAAATTTGATTCAAAACCCGAGTCAGTATTTACATTGACTTGGCTTAAATACTAAGTCACTTAACTCAGTTTTAACCGAGTTACTACTGACTCAAACTGAGTTTTTTTTACTTAGTTTAAAAACCGAATTAAAAATCCCAAAACTAAAAACATCGCATATAACACATGTTACTAATCCCAAAACCAAGTCCTCACCCTCACATTTAACACAACTCACGTACAATATCTTCCATTTTCTCCGATAATCATATAATTGAAAAAGCCTACAATGTTTCAAAATATGTCAAGGTAAGAATCAATGTAATTATAAAGTCAGTTTCTTTATTATCACCTATTATGTAGTTTAATTTTGCTAGCTAAATTATGCTTTAAATGAATTTAAAGTGCATTATGGTAACCGGTATAAAATGAGGATAAATTTTAAATTAGAGCAGACCAGTTTTAGAATTAATTTTGTATATATTATGAGTTTTAGAAAGCATGCCCCATAAAAAATTACATCATTTGATACACTTGAAGGGTAGTTCAATGGGGTCGTCTTCTAAAAAATCGAGATCAAAAAATTTGAGAAAGTTCAAATTTGCTTCTTGTCGGAGCTGGATGGTAAGCGATGATGAAATTGCGGTACCAAACTCATACATTAAAAATCAATCGATATTAAAGAATGAAGACATTAAATTTACTCGATGGAGAGAAGATGAGGAAATGTAAGAGGAAGTTTTATAGCAGTATGATTGTAACAAAAAATACTGTTAGCTTCTTAAAATTATTTCAACTTATGTTTTAAAAGTACAGGAAGTAATAAAAAAACCTGAATATTGCTGAAGTTGAATTATTTATAGTTTATGTATAAAGAGGATATATACATATGCAAAAGTGGTGTGTGTATAGTTTCATAAACAAATCCAAGTGTGTGTTTGTGGTGCTATGTAACATTACACTGCCTGAATGTTTGATTCATGAAGTGGCGTGGTTTTGATCAAGGTTCAAGCATGGAATTAAAGAAAAGCTTACATAAGGTCCTAAGGATGAACTAATTGCAACTAGTATAACAGAAGTGATGTGTATGACAATCAGTATCATAAGGAGACAACAATCCATACTTCACGAATTACCTTTTAAAAGTTTGTCACCTTATTATTATTGTTATAATATAAATTTAGTTAAGTTCTAGTTAACTTGGCTAATACTAATTATTATTATTATTAACGACAATAACTTAGTTAATTTTTATAAACTTATTGGTCAAAATCAATTTACTATAATTTCAAAAGGAAAATTAAATTTTGATTAACTTACTATAGTATCTGCAATTGTCATATTCACTGGTTTACCATTTTTCCGTGTGCGAAATTTGATCCAAACTTGACTTCTAGTGACGGAAGAACAATCACCATTTTGCTTTTTCTACATTCAAAAGAACATCAAATAACAAATTGTATTAAGTAATAAGTTCATAAATATTACAGTAGATAAAATTACTCTTTTTCTTACCATATCTTCAGCCAGTCGAGCCATTCCTTTGCGGCTGCATGTAATAGCTTTGTTCTTCACGCTTAATACCTAAAATAAGAGATTTAAATACATTATTTATATCCTTTATGTTCTTATATTTCATACAAAGAAATAAACAACAATAATAAAAAATAACCTGAAATTCCGAACTTGTTTTTAACTTTATAAATTTCTTCCACTCATTTATACTTTTGATGTTACTTGGCTTCAACTGAAGTTTTTCCTCCATGGACTTTGATTTAACTATTTGGCGTACTAGTCTACATTTTGACTCCCGCCAAATACCTCCCATTTGCTTAAATCAAGGTTTTAAATCTCGGATTTCGGTCACGTCTCGTCTCGAGGAATTTAGAGAGCTCATCTCGTATCGGGTGAGATCTCGAACGAGATGAGTGCATCTCGGTCGTCCATCTCGGATTTACATCTCGGTTTCTAAAATTCATTTCGGAGTTATCTCGGAGTATATGTCATGTCGAAAATTAATTTTCATACACCTAAATTTATAATACTATTCACTACCTTAAGGAAAACACTATGCACTTAACTTGAATATATCACATGCTTATCATTAGTAATTTAGTATGGAAAAATATCACTTGTATCATGTAAAATAAACAAATAACTTGATTTCATGAATAATGTTCAATATAATGTCATATGAGATAAAGTAGACAAGAAACAAGCCATAATATATGCACATTTACTTTGTTTGATCATTCACTTAACTTTTCTATACAATATAATGTCTCATTTCTACCTTTTATGATTTATAGTGCTACAAGGGAAATCTTAATTTTATAACTTCAAATACAAATGTCTACAAGTAGAATTAAAATATTCTAGTTTGATTATAGTATTTAATTATTAGCAAACAAAATCTCATTAAGCAACTAATAACATGGAAATTTCAAACAAACGTAGAAAATAGCATATATAGTACAAACAATTTTCAAACATTTAGTAATATTATAAGAAAAGCAAAAAAATGATGTACGAATGAACATGTAATCATCAAATGAAATTAATAGATGAAATAGAATTCCTTTATTACTTAAAAATAAGCCTTGAGGAAAAAAATTATAGCAGCAAAGACTAAATGAAATCAAATTGGGAATCCATTTGGAACAAAAAGTTAAATAAGTGAAGCTTAAAATTTATAGCCACAAAAAAATAGGGTTAGGAAAAAAACTCAAGAAAGTGTCGAAAAAAGAACATTGAAATCGGATGTAAATTAATTTGGATCAGAAACCTAAATGAAAACCATAAAGTGAAATATTTACCATAATCGATGTAGATTTTATCATCTTCTTACATTCGTCACTGTCGTAAAATAAGAGACGAATATTAAATGAGATTTATACAAGAAATAAGGGTTAAAAAAAGTACAATTAAGAAGGCTTAAATTAAGGTAAAGGATGAGCCAGCTCAATACGGAAGAAGAGTTGATTTTTTCCAAAATTCAACAACTCGGCCGATATCTCGCTATTAAATCTCGTCCGAGATATCGAACGAGATACCAAAATATCGTCCGAGATTTGGGTCAGACGAGATTCAAACGAAATAGCCTGTTTCGAATCGCCCAGGCTTGAAAACGAGATCTCGGCCGAGATGAGCGAGATTTAAAACCTTGGCTTAAATATTAGTGTTTTTTGCCAATCTGCATCCACTTTAAACCTTGCCTGAATGTTTTCCCATAAAACATCTCTCAAATTATCACTAAGGTGCCTCCAATCATTTAATGTGACCAGAACCATTTCTTGTACAAGCGGCCCTAAAAAGGAAGATAACTTGATCGACCCATCTCCTATTGGTTCACCGGCACCATTAAATTCAACTTTGATTACCTCCATAAAGTTGAATGGAAGCCTTCTAGCTTTAGTTGGCCCTTTACTTTTTCCCACATTTAGACATGCACTGCCACCATGCATATGTCTCTCGCCATTCATTGCACCTTCGGAATTTTCTTCCAATTGAATTACATTGTCTTCGTCTATTTGTGAGTTGTCTTGTAGCTGAGCATTGTTGTTTTATTTGTTTTGTAACTGATATTTGTCTAATTCTTGTGAGTTGTGTTCGTTATGAATCTCATTGTCTACCTCAAACTGCTCATCTCTTGCAATGCGTTTGTTGGGTGTAGATTTAGGCTCTTCGACTTCTTTTAGCCTATCAGTATGCTTTCTCTTTATCATAGTCCTGCCCATTTTCTATTACAAAAATTGATCATGTTACAAAAAGGTGTGAGATTACATGAAGTAAGAATAGGTAAACATATAGCAATGAGAGAAACTCATGGATGCTGCTTTCTAATTCTGCAGTTAAATGTATAAAGTCATTCGCATAAAAAAAACAAAGAAGCGGTTCATCAACTTAATTAAAAATACACAGCAAAAGTTTGAATTTAATTATATAAATGTTAGGAGATTTAAGCAACAGTACCCAGCTACATGGTTAACCAACAGTACCCAGCTACATGGTTAACCAACAGTAAATAGGTAATAGGTAATGGTCAGTGTCTCGATTCATACATACAAAAGGCACTACATCAAAGCTGACATCATCGACCCTTCTGCAATGAAGTATGTTATTTTATTTCTCTTCATTTATTTTCATGGCTCCAGAAAGTCCAACAAAAGTAAATCGGTTGTCGAAATATCAAGGCCAGGAAGCAAGTTCAAATAAATGTATGCATGTACGCCTGCCAACCAACACATTTTGAAATGCATGAGTCCAGCTTATTTACTTGATACAAGCATGACTTAGTCTAAGGTGGAATGCTGAACATACCCTTTTGTTAGGACAATATGTTGTTGCACAGTGGAGAGTGTTGGTCTATTAATCATTAACTACATATTCTTATACAAGTACAAGCATACTCTTTCTACAGCGATTCTTCCAGTTTGATTTGGTTGTTTATATAAAAAGCCAATTCCAATGCACCTTGAATCACATGCAAATTTAACCGTCATCTAGTTTCTCTCTGTAAGGTTAGCTGTTCAAGTGCCGTACTACTAGAAATGCAGTTAACTATTTATTGTGATCAGATTAATAGAAAACTGATATAAATACAATCAGTTGCGAAGCAAGCCAAGAAGCGCATGAACCAAGACAATATGTAAAACGTCAAAAAAGCCAACATGACAAATAATTACAGAATGTAAATTTAATTTTGTTTGCATCTTTTTTACATAAACTTGTTTCAGATTTATATTTGCTTCAGATCTTTACCAATCTACCATTATGACATAAAAATATGAACTGTACAAGTATAGTCAGCACACAATTAGTCATATGACTAGTAGAATGCGCAATATAGTTGATGGATTTAGTTCCAGCAAGTATTTTATTTAGTATGAATGGTGAAACGTTAGTTTGACAGAGATCAATGATCTCACTAAACTTAAAATAAGGACAGCAAGAAACAACATAACAAAATGAATGAGTTATAAATAACATCACAAAATCATGATGAAATCATTATTAAACTCATCATCTAGAAACTTGACAAATTCATTAAGCCAAACCAAAATTTAAACAAATGTTGTAAGAGACCATGTTAACACAAACATATATTTACCTATGATAAATAAGCAAACCATAGGATTACATAGGTCTGAGAGCATAAGTCAAGAGAAACATAATTCTTGTAATCAAATCTCACCGAGGTTGCATGAAACTGTCATAGTAAATTAACAAACAACTTTGAAGCATAAGTGATAATTTGTTTCCTAGTACAACTATTTTATTACAAAGAAACTATTAAAACAGTTCTTCGAAGACAAAGTTCATTGTTAAAGTAGCTTTTAAAGACCCATTTCAACTTGAAGTATGTATATTACCAGGCATAAAAAAAACTCACAACATTATAATTTTAGGATGTGGTAAAGTTCTCATGCAACCCACTAGGAGTGATTTATTGCTATATACATATGATGTGAAGCGACGGATAGCAATTTTATAAAAGATGCAGTACACCGAGTTCGTTTCCTACCGTCATTTTTTCCCTATTTATTGCTCTCTACTTTTCCCTTTGCTACAAAAATTCTATTCTACTTTTTCTCCACTTTGTTCAATTGTTCTCTATACTTCTTGCCTCTCATCAGTATGGAGGTCAGTTAACATAACAACTATTATATCATATTTCTTTCTTTCTTTCTCATACTACTTTGTAAAAAAAAGTTTTAAGGATGAACTAATTGCAGCTAGTATACCAGAAGTGATGTGTTTCTAAATCAGTATCATAAGGAGACAACAACCCATACTTCACGAATTACCTTTTAAAAGGTTGTCACCTTATTATTATTGTTATAATATAAATTTAGTTAAGTTCTAGTTAACTTGGTTAATACTATATTATTATTATTATTATTATTATTTTTTACGAAAAGTTTTGAGTGGAATATTTATCTACTGTAGCAACTTTTAGGGCAGTTCGCTATTTATTTATTTCCCAAGGCGCTTGTCCCTTCCCAGCTATGGATCTTCAACCTCCTCTCAATCTCCAAGACTCCCATCCACCAGACCCGCCGCCTACAACTATTGGTCCGCCTCCAAGCTTCAACGCCCTTCAGAGCAACGGCTCTGAGGCTGAAAATCATGATGGTTTCATCCCCGTATGCACTAAGAAGTGGAAACGTCAGAACAAGCCGATGCATCATGCTTCCAATTCTAGATCTAATTATACTAATTCTCAAAATAAAAACTATGGATCTACAAACCCCGCGAACCCTCAACACAATCAGGTACAGGTTAACAAGAATTTTAATAGCCCTAATCAGACGTATAACAGATCTCCAACTACTAAGTGGAATTCTTCCTCCTCGTCCAGTCAGGCGTGGAATGAAGTTGTTAAGGGTAACAATATCCCAGTATCCATTCCATCGAAGTATTACCAACCACGCGAGTTTAACTCGCTGAAATGTGCAAAAATGCCTCAAGAGGTTGTGCAAGATGCACAAAAACAATGGAATAATGCTCTTGTGATCTATGTTGTTGGCCCTAAACCGTATTACCCATACTTTAGAGATTATATCATTAGAGTATGGAAGCCTGTAGAAGAGTTTATGATATTTTCTAAGGAAAATGGCTTTTACGTTATCAAATTTAACAGTAAACAAGATTGTGATAGAGTCATAGAAGATGGCCCCTACTATTATAACAAAAAGTTAATGATGAAGAAAAGATGGACGTTGGGGATGCAATTAAATAAGGAACTTCTTAATTATATCCCTATATGGATCCGGTTTCCTAATCTTCCACTTGACTATTGAACGGAGGAAGGGATTAGTCACATTGCTTCGGTCCTTGGATCGCCAATTAAACTTGATAAATTCACGGAGGGTATTATAAAAATTGCTTATGCAAGAGTCTTAGTCGAGATCAATAACTCATTTGAATACCCAGATAAGATCCCTATTATCACTAAAAAGAATGATATGATATGGCAAGAAGTTTCCTATGAATGGAAACCATCTAAATGCCCAAATTGTTCAAGTTATGGTCATAACGAGACACACTGTCAGTTTATAAAAATATGGAAACCAAAAGATACTGCAGATAATTTGCAAAACCATACTTGTGAAGCTTCAGAAATGCACATTGATGATAACATATCAAAAGGAAACAGTGAGGTAAAGCTGGCTACAAATAGTATCAACGTTGAACAAATACATAGCGCAGAACAGGTATTGGTTAGCAGTAAAGCTCATCAAAATGATACTATGAACAATTCAGATAAACATTATAACAAAGAGCTCTCAAAAGTCCAGTCGAACATTGTAGTATCAACTTTTAATACAACTGTAAATCAGAACCCTCAAAGTGTCGATTCAGACACACATTTACAAATAGAGGACAACATAACTGAAGACAAGCAACCAGAAGATGATATTATGTCAGATTGCGCTTCAGACAAGTCATGCAGTCCAGATGTAGGAAAAATCAGCAAGGAAACACGTATGCAATCCAGAGCTAAATCTTCTCGGAAGACAAGATCAGAGGAGATCCCATTTGAATTCAAGGCTTCCACTTCAACAGAAGTCATTGACAATCCTGCATGGACTGTAATGGTGAATCAGCTGAAAGGGAAAAGCAAAAAAAAAAAACGAAAAAGCATAAGTCGTTGGGTGAGACTACTGCCCATGATAATAGTAGCACTTTTATAAATAACTAATTGATGGAGTTCCTTATTTGGAACATTAGGGGTATGAATGCCCCGGCAAAGCAATTAGAAATTCTGCAATTACTTAATAATAAAAATATATCCTTTTTGGGTATTTTAGAAAATAAATTATCTGAATATAATATAGCGAGGTTTATGTACAAATTAAAAAACAACTGGAAATACTCTCATAATGCCTCTAATGATCAAAAAAGTCGAATAATTATTATTTGGGACTCGCTTCAGTGGTCTAACATTGTTTTACACACCATTGATTAGTATATTATTTGTATTTTACATAATGCATCTGGGGCTAGCATATTATGTACTACTGTCTATGCCTATAACGATGAGATGCAGAGAAAGGATCTTTGGAAGTATCTTGTAGAAGTGTCATCGAAATTTAATCTACCTTGGATAATCGCTGGTGATTTTAACTTCATTCTATGTGCTAAAGACATAATTAATAATGGCGTAAATAACTTGATGGGGGATCATGATTTTGTTAACTGTATTTCCTTATTTAAACTAATGGATCCAAACTTTACTGGTAATTTCTTTACATGGAGAGGAGGTCTCAACTTTTCTATTCATAGCAAAATCGATCATATGTTTGTTATTAAACTTTGGATGGATAGATTCAATCAATTTGGTATTCACTTTGGTAATCATTCTATCAGGGATCACACTACTATTAATATCAAGTTCATGCCACAAAGCTCAAGGAAAAATAGCATACCTTGCTGATACAGTAATTCATGGAATCTACAGGTTGGCTACTTCTCAACCATTCAAGAAGCTCTCTCGAAAGAATTCCAGGGTAGTCTGCTTTATACTCTCTTGTGCAGGCTGAAAAAGGAAAAAAATGCTATGAAAATATGGAGAAATAAAAAGCCCAATACTCAAAAAACAGTGATGCATCTAAAAGAGGAATCAGATCAGTTATATAGCCAGCTAGTGAAAAATCCAATGAATGCTCTGTTGATAAATCAGTACAGTTCAAAGATAGCTCAAATTCATGAAATAATGAGGAAAACTGCAGCTGAAAAAGATTAACAAATGAAACTAAATTGGTTGATAAAAGGGGATAAACCAACTAATTTCTTTTACAATAAGATGAATGTGTTAAACCCTAGTCGAAGAAGCAATTTTATCCTTAATTCTAATGGCTCATGGTCATCAGCATCAGAAAAAATTGCGACTGAAATTGTCTCTTATTTCTCTGGGTTATTTTCTACATCAAAGACCACAAATCAATTCCCAGACATTGTTTGTAAGAGAATCCTATCCATGTCTGCTAAAGAAAACATAGGCAAGCCTTTTCATAATGAGGAAATAAAGGAGGCAGTGTTTCAAATGAATGATAACAGCTCTCCGGGACCAGATGGAATCAATTCTAAGTTCTTTAAAGTGCACTGGGAACAAATTAAAGATGACTTATGGAATGCCATGAATGGAATACTCCAATCTAGTAGAATAATTAAAGAAATAAATCACACATTCATTTGCTTAATCCCAAAACAATTAGAAGCAATTGAAATGGCAGATTTTAGGCCAATATCCCTATGCAATGTCATTTATAAGATTTTAGCCAATCTCATATGTAATTGACTAAAACCCTATATGAATGACCTTATCTCTTATAACCATAATGCATTTATCCCGGGGAGAATAATATCTGAAAACTCTCTACTTGCTTATGAAATGGTCAGGGGTTTTAATAGGAAAAACTCAAACTACTTTTGTCTGAAAATTGACCTGCATAAGGCCTATGATAAAATTAGCTGAGAATTTATTCATCATATACTGATTTCCATGAGATTTCCTACTCATTTTGCTAATCTTATTTATGAATGTATCTCTACACCTTCGTTTTCGGTGTTAATTGACGGATCTCCTTATGGTTTTATTGAAAGTTCAAGGGGTTTAAGACAAGGTGATTCCCTATCTCCATATTTATTTGCTATAAACATGGAGTTTCTAACAATTAATTTAGAAATGGAGCATATGAAAGGTAATATCATTCCAATTTACAAAATAGAGCCAGTGATCACACATTTACTTTAAGCTGATGATATTCTGATCTTAGCTAAAGCCATAAAAGTGAATGCTAACTGTATCAAACGTATGTTTCAGAACTTAAGGAATTTAACTAGGCTGGACTTGAATGAAAACAAGTCTACATTATTTTTTAGCAAGGGAGCCAATAATAAACAACTTATTGCTGATCTGTTGAATATTAATATTGGCAGTCTTCCTGTGATCTATTTAGGAATGCCTTTGTCTAATAATAAGCTCAAAGCTAGAGATTTTGGATTTTTAATTGACAAAATAAATAAAAAATTTAGTCATTGGAAAAACAAAATGCTCAATATAAGTGGGAGAGTGGAATTAGTTAAAACAGTTATATATCCTATGATACAGTTTCGGCTACAACTTAATAATTTCCCAGTGGCAGTAATTCAAAGAATTAACTCACTGTGTGCCAATTTTATTTGGAAGTCCAAGGCACATAACTTGAGTTGGGACAATGTGTGTAACACAAAAACTGAAGGGGGTCTTGGTATTAGGAAAATAGAAGATGTTGCAGAAACAGTTGCACTTAAATTGGTTTGGAATTTTTTACAAGGAAAATTTGTATGGGCAAAATGGATGCACAATAGGTACTGCAGTAATTCTAACCTGTGGAATGCTGCTTTTAACAATAATGCTTCGTACACATGGAAATCTATTCTACATGCAAGACAATGGTGCAAAGGGATGATTGACAGAAAAATTGTAACTGGTGATCAAACTGAAATTTGGACTGATCCTTAGATAAATGGCTACTCCCTAACAAATTTATATGGATGCGATTCTATGGCTATCAACAGTAATAATCATAGGAAAGTATCTGCTCTTATATCAAACAATGATTGGAAAAATCACTTGCAAGGTATGTCACCTCAAATTGAAAACACTGTAAAGCAGATTAAAATTCAAAATCATGTGCAAAATGACTACTGGCACTGGATTCCTGAAAAAATGGGCAATTCAGTAGTAAATCTACTTGGAATCATGTCAGGGCTAATTACACAGAACTGAACTGGGCTAAAGTGATTTGGGATAATAAGTGTGCACCCAAAATGTCTTTATGTGCTATGTTGGCAATGCTAAACAGGTTACATACAAAGGATAGAGTTAGCAAATGGAACAATGCAGTTGATAAATTCTGTGCTCTATGTTCAAATCAAATCGAAGATAGGGAGCATCTTTTTCTCACATGTCCATATTCCAGACAATTACTTGATGATACTATGAACAAAATTCAAGTTAATTATGGAAATTCAGTGGAAATCAATCAAGTGATGGAAAATTTGTGTTCAAAACAGACGAACAATGCACTACTAAATCAAATCAAAAGCACAGCAATCACTACTATTATCTGGAATATTTGGTGCGAGCGGAATAATCGAAATTTTAAAAGCATTGAGCTTCCAGTTCAGATTAGATTTACCTACATAATCAACGACTGCAGACAGCTTATTCAACATAACTTGGATAGTAGGAAAATAAACAAAGAGATAGAGCTTATCTTCGCTAATTTGGGAATTCCTATAGACTTGAAGCAGGATTATCACCCTCCTTGAGTTTGTAGATGCTCCGCCTCCCCTATTTCTCTGTAGAATGCTTGGATTCCTCATGAAATATTTGGTTGCCGGCTGCCATTACAGTAGGTTTTGATCTCGATTTGGGACACGTGTATATAGTTGTGTCCTTTTTGTTGTTTTGGTTTGTTTGTTGCTTTGAATTATAGCCTCAAGATGCTCGTATAAATGGTTTTGAGTGTATTTTCCTCTGTTTACTCTTATATTTATTTGACATCTTTGTTGTAGGCTATCAGACTATTGTACTGTTAATATATGGATATGATATGTACTTTTTTTTTGCAAGGCACCCATTTAGATTAGGGGGTTGCAAGGTTTTAACAAGGCATATCATAAAAGTATATACCCTTTATTAATTATAAAGTACCTTTCTTCAAAAAAAAAAAGTTTATTTCATTTTTGTAGGAAATGAAGAGAATTAAGATACCAGCATTTGGAAATTGGGAATGCTACTATGATGAAGTCCCAATTACTCAATATTTTGATTCTACCATTCAATCTACTTTCTTTAGGTCATCACATTGCTTTGGTAATTAAGATGTTGATCTTTTCAAAATTTCTGTTTCTCCTCTCAAAACTCAACATGCTTACAACCAGTACACTCAAACCACGGTTTCAATTTATTTCTTACTTTGTTTTTACAAGTACATGTTATGTATTGCATATTAGCAGCTCAATGTATTAAGTATGTAATTTGCTTTCATGGAATTATTAGGTGAAAAGAGGAGGAGAAAGGAAGAAAGTGAATGGTGAACCGAGAAGGCATGGAAAAGTTTATGACTCGACTACCCATGAAAACACAACTGCGGAAAAATACAGAGCACCTAAAGCTGAAGATGAGGATCTGTACAAGATTCCACCTAACTTACTGTACAAAAAGCCAAAGAAGGTGTTTAGATTTTTGTGTTATATACTCTAAAGAAATTGTAATACATTCATAGTAATTTTTAATATAAGTGGTAGAATTTTTGAAACTAATTTAAAATGTACTGTTGTATATGCAGAAGAGATTGCCGAGGGGCTTCTGGTCTGGATGTCTTAGAAGCAAATGTGTTGCTTGTGCTTAACAGTTTAAAGAGAACAATATATAATTATATAACTAGTTTCTTTAACTATTTATGTCATATATTCCATGTGTTGCATTTACTTTTTATATTTTATCTTAATTATTATTAAATCTCGGTAAAAAAGGATGTTTATGTACCAGTCGCCTGTTAATTACGTGAGCTAGTGCTTTTCCATTTTGTGTAATGTCCATTTTTATAAGGTTGAAATTAGTGATATATTAGAAATATCGTACAAGGGTGCTTATTTCTGCCAACTTTGATCCGACATTACACAAAATGGATTAACACACATACACAATGATTAGAAAGTGCAAGTTTTGTGAAATCAAGTTTCAGTGTCATATCTATATATTAACAAAAAAGCATAAACAGAACAAACAACATCTGTTACAGGTCAGCAAATTCAAAATGATGCAGACAATCAACTTAATAAAGAAGTTAGAGAAGTTGAAAATCTACTCATAACAAGAATAAACAAGCTAAACATCACAACAAGCCTCACAAGCATATAAGGTTGAAAATATACTCAAATATGTCTTCACAATCTTCTCTAACATAACAGATATTCTCCATGGAATCAATATCCATATCAGATTCTTCATAATCTGTCCTAACAAAGCTAACTTCCATAACATGATCATCTGTCTCTAATTCATGAAAACCTCTTGGTGGTGCCTTCATTACAACATACCAGTTAGAATGATCATTCACTCTTGAATAAAAAACTTGTTTCGCTTGAGATGCAAGAATATATTTTTACAAATGAAGCTTGATTTTGATGTAAATTGACAAGAGTGAATCCGTCTTCGACCTTCACCCCGTTTCCTATATTTTCCCAATGACACTTAAATACGGAAATATAAAAACATGATAGTTTAACAAGATTATGTCAGCCACTATCCCATAATAAGTGACCACATCAACTCTTTGAGAAATATCTTTTGCACTTACCCTACACATGGTAGTCGCATCATAAGTCACCCCGTAATTTTGAGGTTCCCTCTCGACGTCTTTTGTGTGAAAACATTGTCCATTAATTACATACCCTTTATAGGACAATACACTACAACTCGGACCAAAGGCAATTCATTTTAAAATTTCATCATTCGTTGGTGAATAGGTGTCTGCAAAAAATTCATTGTACATAAATTTTGAAAAAATGAAATCTTGCCAATGAAAGGATAAATTAAAATTAAACTAACCTTCTTTTTAATCCAATCAGAGAAATTATCTGTATGTTTTTTCCAAAGCAACGTTGCATTTTTTTTCCATGCGCTTATTTAAATTTTGTACTCCTCCAAATGCATACTGGTTTTCAAAAAAAATTGTTAAGTAATATTTAATGATGCAATTTCACCAAAAAATAGAACCAAAATATAATATGTACTTACTCTAAATATGGTTCCACCACAGCCATATTCATTAATATGGCCAAATGAGCAATATCGTTTTCATTAGATGACAATTCAATTGTCTTCGGCTTCAAAATTGGACGTCCTTCGAGTATCACATTGTTCTCATAATCTTCGTTTCGAACTTGTATCTCCTCCATTTGTACTTTCTTTTATAGAAATTCACTAAAAAATCTCATTGACTCTTCTGCAAGATAAGATTCTGCAATACACCCTTCAGGTCATGCATAATTCCTCACGTAATCTTTAAGTGTTTTCATTTATCTTTCGAATGGGTACATCCAACGAAAATGAACCGGACCACATAATTGCGCTTCTCTTCCAAGATGAATTATCAAATGTATCATTATAACAAAAAAATGGTGGAAAATATCTTTCAAGCTCGCACAAAATTCCAATAATCTCATCATCAAGTTGCCGCAACTTCTTTCGTTCAAGAACACGTTGACATATTTTATTGAAAAAAGAACATAGATGAATTATTGTTGTTCTGACCTTCTTTGGCAGTAATCCTCTAATTGCAACGGATAACAATTGTTGCATCAGAACATGATAATCATAAGACTTCAAACCACTAACTTTGCAGTCTTCTAAAGATACAAATCTTTTGAAATTTGAGCAATAACCATCAGGAGCCTTAAAATCATATAATGTTTTACAAAATAATTATTTTTTAGACAAAGACAATGTATACGGAGTCAGCGGAAGATATGTTCTATTTCCACGAGGTTGCACATAAAGACTTTGTCGAATCCTCCAAATCCTTTCGGGAATTAGTACTATCTTTCGATTTATTATAATGCAACATTGTGCCTAATAGGCTTTCAGCAACATTTTTCTCCACATGCATTACATCTAAATTATGCCGCAAGGGAAGTTCCTACAAATATCAATAATATAACGGTTCAATGAGATAATTTTTTTATTGTTAGGCCAGTGAGAAAAAAGTATAATTTAAATAATAACCTCCCAATATGGCAATCAAAGAAGATTGATCTTTTTTCCACTTTAACAACTCATTTTGCTCACCATCTTCATCTTTTTTATTGTGTTTACTCTTCCTCTTTTTACTTGTTATCTTCGTACTAAACTTCATATTTTACTTCTTCTTGATCTCCCACGTTTTGGTTTCTTTATTCTTATTTTTTCCAAAAACATTTGGAAAGCCTTTCAAAATTATAGAAATGTTTCTTCTAGTTAAAATTCTAGGCTTGTTACCTTTCTCTACGGTGTTATCAAATCAAGTTTTCTGTTTCCTCCATGGATGTGAAGGATCTAGAAATCTTCTATGTCCCATATAAACAATCTTTTGACTATGTTTTAACCATCGATGATGCGTTTTGACACCACATAATGGACAAGCTTTTCCGCCTTTCACACATCATCCTACAAGATTTTCGTAGGCCGGTAAATCATTTATTGTCCATAGTAAAATTGCTCTTAAATTGAAAATGGTTCTACTAAATGCATCATAAATATCAATTCCATTATTCCACAAATGATTTAAATCTTCTATCAATGGAGCCAAATATACATCATCTTTGGACCATGAATTAGTAATGTTAGCATAATATTTTCCTTCTCCATACACAACATAGGTGAGAGATTATATGTCACAAGCATGACGGGCCAACAACTATATTTGGAGCTCATCGAACCAAATGGATTGACACCATCTGTAGCAAGACCAAGTCTGAGATTGCGTGGATCAAATGAAAATGATTTCCACCTCTCATCCACTACATTCCATGTTACAGAATCTACAGGGTGACACTTTTTTTCACCAGTACTTTTATTATTGAAATGTCACCTTAGGTCTTCCGCCATTTTTTGAGATCTATACATTCTCCTAAATCTTGGAATGATTGGAAAGTATCTCAACACTTTAGCTGGAACTCCTTGCATAATCTCCTTCGAGTCTTCATTCTTCTTCCATCTTGAAGAGTTACATTTTGGACAACCATCCAAATCTTGGTACTCATTTTTGAAAAGACAACAATCATTCTTACAAGCATGAATCTTTTCCAATCCATGTCGAATACTTTAAGGAAGTTCTTTACATCATATAAAGTCTTAGAAAGTACATTATTCTTTAGCAACAATAACTGTAGCAAGGCCAAAAGCTTATCAAAACCATTATCGGATAATCCAGTCTCACATTTTAGATTGTACAAAGCAGTTATGGCAGATAGTTTAGTTTGATCTATACAATTAGAATACAAGGGGGTTTCTGCATCTTCCAAATTTTTAACTAAACCCTCCTCCCACTTTTTCACATCCTCCTTTTCTTTATCATCGGAAAAAAAGTAGTGTTCAAAAAATCTTCATCTTCATACTGAATGACTTTAAGTAAGTCATAAGTATTATCCAACTTGATTTCGTTGCCTACATTGATTTGTTCGCCGTGATTATATCATCTACTGCTCTTGTACTTAAGATCCATCCCTCTTATAATCAAATGTTCGACGATAATTTCATCATGATGTCAACTAAGATTTCGACAATCTACACAAGGGCATAAAAGTTTCTCTACATTTCTTAACTTTCTCCTTGCAGCATCAACAAAACACCTAGCCCCTTGCTCGTACTCCTTAGTTGATCTTTAATGAAAAAAACGACATAACATTAATATTTACTATCAAATATTTTTTATGTTTGAAATTAAACATGATTTAAAATATTGTATTATCTATTTACTAGTGTAAATGAACCCAATCTTTTTCCATCGGCGTATATAATGTGGAAAGAAGCAAATTTCTAGAATACAAAGCATATGCATTAATAATTAAATACAAAATATGATGGTAACGTACAAATTATCAAGTTAGACATGACAAAATATGGTTTTCTATAGACAGTAGCTTGATATATGTTTAGATGTAAAGCTTTATGCTAGGAAACGTAATGCAAAGGTCAGTATTATGTTCCAAATTGAAATATAATACTATGATAGCTACCTTGTTACAAGCGCAAAGAAAAGGCACAAAACAATCAAAAACCTAAAGTGATCAGCTTGATTATATCTTTGTGAACATATCTTGACTGACAATTATTTGAAATGGTCAATTATTAGACTTATTTAAAAGAGAAAAATGGCCATGAACAAAAATAGAAGAGTTGAAGTCACAACAATACCCCTTGGTTGAAAAGGGCACTTTTCTTCAATAAGAACTGGACAACCATTGTAAAAGGTGAGGCCTAAAAGTAGCAAAAATGATAATACAACTAACATTGGTATACTTAATAACTAATATAGGGCCACAGTTCTGTCCTGCCGACTAGTACGAAACACTGAGTATCTAGTATTGAGCTCATATGCTTCCTTGTAAATTGTATGTATTGAATAAAGTGTTTTAACGCATTATGAAAATTAACACATAATTAATAGACTACAAGTAACAGATATGCCATTTTCCATCTACGTTTTTTAAATCAAAACTTATATTTCAGTATTGGAACCCAACTTCTACTGTTAATTCACCATGAAAACTATTGAACTTCTACCAAAAAAATCTGTTTCTTCTATTGCCTATATAATACTAAACTTTATTTTAATGGATGTAATGTAAAAAACATTAATATCCTACCAAACATCTTTCCTAATACTTTGCAGAAACTTTTAAATATTTTGTGCAAGCCAACTCTTAGATTGGATTAAAATGAGAATCATGAATAAACAGACCATAAAGTCTCTCGTTTTAATCAGTAAAAGAACTGATAATGGAGCTAATGGTTATGAAAAAATCTCTATCAAATTTGAGAAATTTGGAAACAAAGTTTAATTGACAGCAACTCCTTTGTAGGATTGTAATTCTACAAACTCCAGTACTACACAAGTTACTAATATTTTTTTTGACATGATTCACATTTCAGAATATTACATGATACAATACAGTAACTCAGTTCAACTGTTAATAGAGTGCATACATGAAAAATAAATGATGGACAAGCATGAAACTGAACCCAACGGCCTGATCTCATCGACATAGCAGGACAAAAAACAATGTAAAACATCGATTCTACAACAAATTAGTTGTTTATTTAACTATTTAATCATCTATCATCAACGATAACCACAAAAACACCTACATCATGTACTTCAAACGATACACAAACTATCTACACATACATACACTTTCAACACAAATTTAAAATATCAACAAGCAGGAATATAAAGATCGTTTGACAACCACCTATATCAATTTATAAATAAGATTGTCCAAAAAATGATTTTTATATTAGTCAGTTTCTCTTTAAAGTAAAATTTTACTTTTTTTTAACTTGTAAGTTGAACAAACAATACAAACTACATAGTGAATGAATATTAGCTACTTGATAATTAAAAGAAAAACCTTTTGTAAATGCATATATTAAGTACAATGGAAATGCTGTTTCTTCAAAATTCGATAATAAATTCCAAAACAGGATGAGATGTGTCAAATAAAAAATAGAATAGAGCCTAATCATTCTCTAGCAATTGAGTGAAAAATCGCATGATTAACCATTAAAAAAAATATGAGCAAGAACTTACTGTCAAAATACAACAATGATAAAAGATATTTAACGAATTTGAAAGAAAAAGAGGAAGAAACTACAAGTTTTATCTGTTCCTGTTACCACTCAGATTTTATTTAAAAATTATTATTTCCTTCGATCGAAAGTTACAGCTGAGATAATTGAAGCGGTAGGGGTATTAGTTCTCGGACCGGATGTATAATTTAGCTTAAATCATCAGCATCTTCAAATAAACACCAAGTTATATAGCTTAAGCTTTGACATTTTGGAAAATTGGATCCATTTTTTTTTTAAATTAGGGATCAACCCACTACTAGAACAACATTAAATTTTTAAATTTTTAAATTTTATAACCAAATTTTTAACCAAGTCCTTTAATATCTGAAGGAGAGGTAATTAGTAATATATAAAAGTTCGAGACCCAGCGCAACAACATTGCTCCTATACAGAAAAAATAATAATCAAACTTCCAAGTTTGGTTTTGTTTAACATATATTTCAGTATAGTATGCAATAATGTAACCCAGAACAACTGGTTATGCAAATAAAATACTGGACCTGATCAAAGAACAGAGCAAAATAAGCAAGTTCTACAGCCTGATTAAAGATGGTGATGTGGACGAGATAATACCCAGGTTGCAGCAGCCTTCCCTAGCACCACCCCAGTCAGCTCACTTAGATCAATTCAGTCAATAGTAGTTCTCAAACTTCAAATTCCAGTTAGAAGCGATTCAGGTCAATTCAGTCAGCTCACTCAGATGCAGTCTAGCCGATTCTCTAGCATCAGCCACTTCATCTGTACTCAGTTATTAGCTACTTTTCAGCACACACATGCACTGCTGAAAGCATCATACAAAATTTTAAATATCAACAAAACAACAAGTTAAAAAAACAAAAATCTAAATAAAAACTGTAGATAAAAAAACCACAGTTCAAACAATTATTAATTTTTACTATCAAGTACTTATTATAACAAAACATATGAAGTAAATATCACAATTTTAATAGTTTTAAGCAAATCAAAGAGAAGTATAGCTTTGGTTTTCATGATGGTTTGCTCAGAATCTTGAATTAATTTCTCAATAAAGACACGGTTTACTGGATAACCGTACGAACTAACAATCATTTAGTTATCATGTTTCATATAGAGAATGGACAACTAATCAGACAATAATATACCTTATAAATTATTCATATGAATAACGAAAATCAATTATTTCGGAGATTGATGAAGTGCAAAATCGATTATAAACTAACACGTTTGATAATATACCTTCGAATGTTTGTTCCTGAGCGAAATTGAAGATCGGAAATTGGAGATTTGGGTTGTTGACGTCGTCGACTTCTTAACTACTAAAGAGTGAACTATTGAAGATCAGAGATGGAATAGAATGCCATAAGTTCAGTGATTGGAGATGGAAATAGAGTAGAACGTCGATTAGGGTTTTCTTCGTTTTGGGAGGGAGACGAAAAGTGTTAAGCATTACTTGGGAGGGAGATGAAATGGTTAAGTGTTTTTGGGAGGGAGTCGAAAATTTTGGGACTAGCGTTACATAACTATAGTACAAATTAAACAAGTACAAAATAAATCGAAAAGCTAAATAATAACGCTTAGAATAATGGCTATTAAATTGCATTAAATTCTACACGCACATGCATTATTGAAATGATTAAATCAAGAATTATTATATCATATTACCTAACAAATGGTGAAACCTTAGCACAATTAAGAAGAATATGTGTGTGCTACATGAAGATCTCCATCGTTTAACCATACGTCTACACATTTTCGAGAAGGTCGACCATGTTGTCTAAAAATAGATAATTTTGTTTGAGAGGACTCTTGTTCGTCGCCTTCATCATTGCGTGGAATACTTTCAAATGACATGTTCACATGGTCACTGAAATAGTGAGAGAAAAAGAATGAAGCTTCTTCTTCGATGTTTGATTTACAGATCGAACCTTCAACTCGTGCTTTTTGCCTCACTTTCTTTCTAGATGATTTAAATATCTATGAAAAATTAATTTACATTAACTTTAACTTTCAAATGTAATTAAATTAATATGTAACATATTTCATACCTCTCGAATGGATACACCCATCCATATTGCACAGGACCTCGAAGTCATGCTTCAGATGAGAAATGAACAGGTAAATGCTCCATTACATTAAAAAAATCTGGTGAAATTATTTTCTCTAATTTGTAGAGAAATATAGGAATATCTTCTTCAAGTTTACATAAACGTTGAACTTCTAACGTAGTCGAACAAAGCTCTTTGTAAAACAACTACGTTCCGTTATTAGCTTTCAAACTTTTAAGGGCAATAGTTCTTTGAATACAACGGGTAATAAAATTTCCATCATTATGTGACAGTCGTGGCTTTTCATTCCACTCAATCTGCCGTTTTTAAAGTCAACACATCTACGAAGATTTGATGAAATCCCATCAGGAAATCTTAATCCTTTCACTCATTTTAACACAACTTTAACTTGATTATTATCTAACTCATAACACACTTTGGGTTTTTATTGGCGTTTGGTTTCATATGAAGCTCAGGACGTTTGCATAATTCTTGTATATCGCGTATTGATTTCAAATCGTCTTTAGTCTTCCCCTTGACATTCAAAATTGTGTTAAAAACATTATCAAATACATTTTTCTCATTGTGCATCACATCAATATTAAGACGAAGCAGAAGATCTTTTCAATAAGGAAACTCCCAAAATATACTTTTTTACACCAATTATGAATAGTCGATTTACCTGCAATTTCAATTTGTACTCCAATTTCATATATCTTTGGATAGTCTCTTATAAGTTCATATATGCCTTCACTTGACCATATCGTTGGTGGTTGTCTGGAGAAAACATTATTGGATAGTCCCTTACAATTTCAGTTTGTACTCCAGTTTCATGTATCTGAAGGGATGATTGACATGGAGAAAACATCGATGGCAGTCAAACCATGAAATTTTCTTACCATTTGGTAAAGAAAATGCCCGTGTTTCTTACATGCAATAAGTACAAGCTACACGACCGGATGTACTCCATCCTGAAAGCATTGCATAAGCAGAAAAATCACTTATAGTCTACAACAAAGAAGCAAACATACGAATTTTTTTCTTCTTTGAAACGTTGTATGTTTCTACTCCTTCGTTCCACAGTGTTTTTAACTCCTCAATCAACGGTTGTAAATAAACATTGATTCCTTGTGTTGGATCGTCGAGGCTAGGAATGACAACAGTAAGAAACATATATGGAGTTTTCATACACATCCACGGAGGTAAATTATAAGGTGTGATGATAATGGACCAAGATGAATATTTAGCACCAAATTGAGAAAATGGTGAAAAAACATCCGTACATATTCTAAGCCTAACATTATGACTCTCCACTGGAAAAGTGAGATAAGTTTTGTAGAAATGCTTCCATGCTTCTCCATCGGCTGGATGTGTCAATGCACTTTCTTCCTCTGTTCTCACACTATGTCATCTCATATGAGGTGTAGTTACAGAAGAAGCGTATAATCTTTGAAGCCTAGAAGTGATGGGCAAGTAATGCATACGTTTGTATGGAACTTCCATTCCCTTCTTTTCTCTTGGTTTGTACCTTTCCTCGTTACATATTCTACACTTTCTAAGAGTTATGTCCTCTTTTCAAAACAACATGCAACCATTTAAACATGCATCTATTTTTTGATATGGTAAACTAAAATTTGACATAATTTTTTTAACTTCATAGTGATTTTCACACATTAAATTATCGGGCGTCATATGTCGTTTTGCAGCTGGTACAATAGTTGTAAATCCTGCTTCGGCGATGTTGTACTTTTACTTCATCGTAATGTATTCTGCGGTTGCTGATAGCTGAGTGCCGCTTTTACAACCATCCCAAAGAGGTTTCTTAGCAGCATCTAATAAATCATAAAAAAATTTGCTTCAATATTTGTTTCTTCAACATTTACATCGTCGTCATCAACTTCAACCGTAGGGAACATTGATCGTGCTACATCTTCAACCATATTTTCTATACGATTCGTCATAACAATTTTATTACCAGCCACCTCTAATTCAAACTCTGCAGGAGTATGTGCTACAACTTCTCCATGACGATACCAAACATAATACTCCGGTACGAAACCGTTTTTGCACAAATGAACTTTTACAATATCTGGTAACAAATATTTCAAATGTTTACACCTATTACACGGACAATGAATTTCTACATCGTTTCCGTTATTATTTAAAGCGAATTCAAAAAATACGTTTATACCATTATAAAAATCTTCATTTATTAAACCTCTCAGCCCCCTTCTTTAATACATCCATCTCCTCCAATCAACAAAATAATCGATCATTTTTCCTATTTAAAAAAATATGACACAAATTCAAAAATAAACATTGGCCATTTTACGAATTGACATTTTATTTTTTAATATATTGATACATAATCTTATACGCGTCAATCTAACCCAACTTAAGAATACAATATTGAAATGTTGGTTTATGATTTTCTATTTTGATGGTCAGTCATTCTACTTTCCATTACAATAAACAATTACAGTTCGTAAATTATTTCGTTTTAAACGATTCAACAAAATTTTGGCAGCACTTCCCCTTTGTTTCATGTATTGTATACAAATGCGTGTACACAGGAAACAAAAAAGAAAAGTGACGGCGAAATTTTGTGAACCGTTTAAAACGAAATAATGTACGAAATGTAATAGTTTACTATGTTTATAACTTGTCCAATACAGGGACAAATCCAGCAAGTATTTTACCAGATAAATATAAATGTTAGTTTTATGACAAAAGCGAATATATATATAACGATCATGTATACACTTGTCGGACATGGCCAAAAACTCTCTAAGGGACGTAATAAAAAAGTAGTTTATACAAAAATTTGAAGTTTTATAGTTTGACTTCTTATTTATTGTATAATTTACTAATTTATTGTTTGTAAATGGTTGAAAATTTACTAATTTTATATGTTTCAAAAAACTATTAATTTACCACATTCTGCGTATTTTATCGAACAAGATTAATTCAGCGTCTTATAGTAGATATGTAAATTATTTTTTTACGACTTTTTCGACAGAAAACAATTTATTTAATTATTAGTATGCGTGTGTGTGCATATATATAATGATTAGTAAAGACCCGCAAATCCGTCTTCCGAAAACCCGACACTGCTATGTCCACTGTAGCAACTGTCGAACAATCGGATGGCGGAAACGCGAACTTTAATGTTTAAAAGAAGAGGTAGAAGAAAAGATAGAAGAAAAAGAAAGAAGAACAACAGAACAACATCAGAACAGAAACAATATCAGAATCTCACATATCGCAGCGGAACAATATATAATAGATAATCACTAGTCTTTTAAAACAAAGAACTATATCATTTTATACATACATCAATCAGAGTCCATATACAACTCAATACAACAATGGACAGTTATATAAACTTGTCCTCATACAGAATACACAACGGAATAAATAAACAAATACGGATGATACGTTACGCCATCCAGCTTGCTTCCAAAGCTCCAGAATATCCTGATAACATAACTCTAGACTGCCCGTGTGGAAATTGGTGGGCACCCAGAGTTTAGAAGGGAAACAATAAACTCCGAGTCAGTCATGGTGACTGGTGTGAGATCGTAAAACAGTTTATCTTTAAAAGACAACAAAGGAATATTTTAAAATAGATTCGCAATGCTTTTGGAAATTGAAACTACCATAAGGCCTCCCGCACACACACACAATGCAAACGCAGAATCGGAGGAGATTTCTCCTTCTGATAGTCAAAATGCTTGATACGCAAAAATCAAATCATTTTTGATATTATTATTAGTGCATAGTGTAGAAAACTTTTCGAAAGTATAATATAAATCTTAGCCAGCATAGGCATTCCGCACTTATGCCTACTATAGCTACTATGTTCAATAGCAGGTTACCGCCACATTCCATAGCAGGTAATACAACTAAAACCGTACACGTCACGTATTGTTTTTTTGGATTTCCAACAAATGGTCAGGCTAAGGAACTTCCTATGCCATGAAGGAATGCCTCTGGAATGACGTCCCGAGAACCTAACCGGATCTCTGCCAACACAAGGCCGGGTTACCTCTGCAAAAATAGGTAACTACTGACACGCGTATGCTATCCCCCGATCGTAACCGATCTTCCCGAGGATCCTCGATTTCCAACAACCACATAATAAGCAGTATCAACATAGGTTAAGTATCTGGGCTCCATACCATGATACCACCTCTATCCAGAAGGAATGACATACACTAAGGGGCGCTACTCCCTAGAACCTTGCCGCATCCTTCCTGTTTTGACCATTTCCAGGGTGTGAGGCTCGACGAAGTCTCGTCCACAAAGCTACGCTTTGTCACAAAGCCATGCTTCGGGTCAAACAAATTATCAAAGAAATGATCACAAAGATAAATGATCAAACAAACGATCATATCATAAATGATCAAACAACGATCATTTCACAGCAACACTCAGCATGCCACGTTACCAAATTGGGAGTATATTGCTGATAAATTTCAACTACATAACCTCTGAGCTCGTACGTCTCAGAGAAGGGTGTTAAGCTAAGAGAATAAATTCTCCGCCACCAACAGAAATGTATTTGAAAGAAATCAGCTTTATATCTCAATTTGTAACGTCAGACATACAATCCATACAAGTATGTTACGGGATCGAACAGAACCGAAGGCACTTCTCACGAAGCCCTTGCACTTCCGGATAATTTCCTAATCACGTCCGGATTTCCCGTCACTAAGGGTGATAAAACCTCTAAATCGGAGATCAGCCGATGTAGAGTAACTCGACGGTAATCCTTCCGTTTTCAAAAATATCCGGTCTTCAACACCGGTCATCAAATGCAATTCATTACGACGTATCACATATTCGGAATGGGTTATACGACCCCATGGTCCTTTCCCGGCTAACCCGAATAGTGAGCGCTTATTCAAAAATAAGTGTGGCATTCAAATTCATCCAATTCACAACAAATACCCATTCAAGGTAATTATTGATAGTCGGTTATTTAACTATCAATAAAGATGTGCAACATCATCAGATTCCAAATAATCTTCCAAATTATTTTATCTTCCAAAATATCTCTACTAGATATATAATTTCCACACTTCAAAAATAAATCAATATTTATTTTCAAAACGAATTCCCATTTCTTTTATAAATTCCATAGTGAATTTATATTTTCAAATATCTATTGATATACAATTTTCAATCGATTTCAATATTCACTTTCAATTTATCTTTACAGAGATAAATCTCAAAAACGTTTCATTTCATTTTAGGAAACCATTTCCATACTTATTTAATAATAAGTAGTTCACAAATCTATTTATTTTCAACACTTGAAAATATTCGATATACTTGAATCAATATTAAGTATATATTTCATTCTTTAAGGAAATCTATTTGAGTCAAAACGAATGTTACGTAAACATCGTTACGATGACTCAAAATCACTAGTATAGGGATTCGGATTTTAAGATAGATGTATAAATCCCAATACTACATAAAAACATTTCATTTCGGAAATCATTTACTATAACAACAGTATTATAGTCCACCATTTCCTTATTTCTCGAAAACGTCTATTTCAACAATAAATGTTGAAATCTATGATTTCGATATTCAATATATTTTAAAACATCGTTAAAACAATTAACTTCATTTTTAATGTCACTTCTCCAAAACATATCCATTTTACTTAACAATATATTCACTATCCAAAATCGTGAATATACTTCACTAACCAAATCTCAATCTTTTCTACACATTTATTTCAAGAATTTTCCACTATCCAAAATCGTGGATAAAGTTCCCTTAATAATCTTCTATATTTAAAATCAATCAAATTTGATTGATTTTCGAATTTATGAAACAACGTTTATAAATTCATCTTTATATTTTCTACAACAACTTCAATTTATAAATCTCCTTTAATTAACTTCTATAATTCACTTATCAAAATAAGTGATTTCGGATTTATAAACAACGTTTATAAATCACATTTATACTTTATAACGATTTTACTTAAAAAAATCAATTTATTTGCAAATTCTATTCATATCCCATCTAAGTGCAAAAATCTAATTTATAAGTTAATTTCTTATGAATCTTTTATTTTACAACATCTATTCATTTTATACTTCACAATTTATCAATTTATAAATTTCATTCACTTACGAATTCCACTAATATTTCATTTTTAACACTTATAAAACTCGTTTTAAAATTCCAATGTTTTTAGATTTATAAATATCAACTTTTTAAATCTTTTAAATAAACCGTTTATAATACTTTAAAAATCTCAATTTAAACCTTTACATAAATAAATCAACTTTTATTTCAAAAATCACACTTGGTTATATTTCACAAAAATCTTAACTTATAACTTTAAAATTTTAACGTTTATAAATCAATTCAAAATTTTAATAAAACGTATACTTTCAAAAATCACTTGAAAAATCTCTTTTAAAGTCAACATCGTATTTTTAAACTTCAAATTTGAAAACTGATGATGCAACAACACCAAATAATCAATCACGTCAACAAACATCATATATCAACATATGATAACAGAATATACATCAATATCTATAAATAAATAAATACTGGTGAGGAATCCAGTTGGATCCCTCCAACCTGTTTTCCCTGCATCCACAGACGTTAGCACAATACCAATTCCACTTCGAGGTGGAATATCACGGTATATGGGTTTTATAAAAATCATCCGCTTACTAACGGCGCAATAGGGTCTCATCCGCTATACAGTGCGAGAAGTCCATCAATCCAATATATACATATGCCAATATGTATATATTGCTATATATATAGATATATCCTACTATATCTAATATCACATCCAAATAGCAATCAATCAGTCAATAACTGCAAAACAAATTTTTATTTGAGTGAGAAAAATCTCACCATAGCTTTTAATTTGCAATCCCATTTTCCAATTTGACCATTCCTTCATGGTTTCAAACCTTGTATAAATAATTTATACAATTTATTAATATTCGAACAATCAAATGATAAATTATCGTTTAATAATTTATTTTTTTAACTCTAAATTTTTTAATTTTAACTAGTGATATAGTTTTAAACAAATACTTTCCTTTTTTCTACACATCTAATATTTAATTAAATTCAAATCAAAGTTAACTTAATATTTAAAACAAACTGCTTAACAGATCAATTTCCTATTACTGTAAACCTATCCTTTACTGTAAATTTATTCGCATATACAAATATATGTATGGGAACAAACTGCACTTATCTTACAGCAATATTCTATATACATTCATTAAATACCAAATTAACTATTAAAATCGAACAATTAATTTCTTTTCAATAGATTTAAATAAATTAACACTTTTAATTTGAACTAATCCGAAAAATCCATTACTATTTAATAAATTAAATTTACTAATAATTGGATTTAAACTAATTTTTCTTTCTCTTTATTTTTCCAAAATCTTATTCATATATATATAGAATTAGACTAGACGGGTTTAAACTTCACTGTAAATATTTCAACTTCCTGTATATATATTTCTGAAAGAATTTAACTGCTGCCAATTATGTATATTTTCACTGTTGAAATTTTAAAATGGTAATACAAAAAAAATGCTTAAAATTTAAATAAAATAAATTATACCTTACTGCTAGCTCGAGACCTACTCGATATCGAGATCAGCCTCACCCCCATCGACGCAAATCGCCACTCACTCGCGAGACAACCCAACAGCCTTCTCCAGATCTAACGCGCGTGCGCCTCGACGAACGACATCGCCTCCTACTTCCCAGTCGCAGTCGAAACCCACTTCTTCTTCAATGCGAGACGAAGCCACGCGATTAAATCGCGACCTCCCTCGCGAGCGCGAACGCACGCTGCTGCCCAGCTTCGCCGTTTCAAACATCGCGACACTCACCACGCTTCCTTCTAAAATCGAGCGCCTGCACTCCAGCGTCGAACGAACGAACACTTTGTCGACTTCCTTGTCGCAACCTCCTCCCACGTTCGCTTGAACCCCATCGAGTTTTGATTCGCGAAAACGAATTGAAATGGTGACGTGAATTCGACTTGAGTTTGAGCCGAGAATTTTTATACATTTGAACGAAAATCGATTTCGTTATTGATATATATTTTTTCTCTGGGAGGCTTCGGCCATTTTTATTGTTTTGATTTTATCTCGTTTGTGAATTGATTTGAACTGACGAAGGAAGATGGTTATTTTAAAATTGAAAGAGCATGGGTTGCATGATTTTTTGTATCGTGTGTTTAGGCATCATTCCAGGCATATTCAACGGGAAGGGAATAGCTGATGTGGACCAATTTAAATTTAAATTTAAATTGAATTCGTGTTTAAAATTTCAACGCGTTTATGTGTCGTATGCTAACATAACAGCTCCGATAAATACGAAATTTGAAATCCGGTAATAACAAACTATTACGGACCCAATGGAACTGGTTTCGTCGAATTCCGAGACTGCGCCCCGGAATGCTATTTTAAATATCGATTCGAACGATAAATTTTCAAAACCGAACAAATCGTTTTCAAACTCAATTCTGAAAGTTTTATTATCTTCAGAATTATCAATATAAATTTTCTAAGCCTTCAGATTATTTTTAAATCAGCTTAAAACTGAAGATACAAATTTTTATTAAATTCAATAGATTAAATTTTAAAATTTAATCGCCAATTTATTCTGATAATTTGAAATTCAAGTTAAATTATCATTCAAATATTTAAAATTAATTAAATATTTCCATTTTAAATTGTTCAAAATTCAGGGTCGTTACAAACTTCCCTCCTTAAAAGAATTTCGTCCCGAAATTACAAGTTAGGAAAAAAAGTCCTTAACTCGTCTACTATTTTTCACAATCTAATAGTTTTATCAATTTTTTTTAAAACAAATCTTTCTACTAGAGATTCATTATCAATTCAACTAAATTTCCAACTTCAATTATAAGTTTCAAACAACATTGTTTACTTCAAAATTCGAATTCAAATTCAAATTTTAACTTTAAACTTTCAAAATTTTCTAACACCCCAAATTTTCGAAAAATTTCGCTAGCGTCTCCTTTGCGCGGCTAATACGGCACGACTACAAAACGTCCCTATGGACTCTCAGATTTCGAAAAGAAAAGAAAAAGCCAAGCGGCTAGACAAGAAAATCATCAAATCTCATATTGAAATTTAAATACTTACCTTTTGTCGAGCAATTCAAACTTGTCTTTGAAAATCAAATCCAATTCTATTATACACCTGTATATCCTACTAGCCATAATATCTAGTTACAACATTCAAATCCATTTTGCAAATTCCATTACAAATTTATTTTAATATATGCTTCTTATACATTTTTACTTCACTATTGAAGTTACATATCTATTTTTCATTCAATTTTTTTTTTGCATTTCCAATTCCTTTTGAATTCAATTCACAATTCCAATTCAATTTGAATTCAATTTATCTTCTGAATATTAAATTTCTTCAACTATTCTTTATTCACAACTGCACTGTTTTTAAATTAGTTCCAATTACTAATTTATTACAAATTCTAGTTTACTTTATTCAAATTTGTTTTCAACATTCAGTTTCAATTCCAGTTTTATCTTCATTCAATCATCAACTTAGAATAATTTCAATATCAAATTTTACTTAAGAATTTCACTCTTCATTCCTTAGGTTCAATATAAATATTCCATATACCCATTATATTTATTTTCAATTTACCACTTCGGTTAAATCTACTTACATTTTAAACTGGATTTCAAATTCCATATGAATTTTAATTCGTCTTTCATTTATAATTATTCAATTCAATTCTATTGCTTACAACTTCAAAATGAATCTCAACTTTCAATTTCCCTTTCATTTATTCAAATTTATTTACTTATACTTTCTGTAATTTAACTCCATCCTTTAAGTTAAATTTATTATATCAAAATTTAAATTGTATAAGTTATCAACTCATTTATTATTCCCATAAATATTTTAAATAGGATACCAGAGTCTTTTCAACCTTTCAAAAACCATTTTGAAATCAATTCAATTTATCCTTTGAATTTCTAAAACCAAATAAAAAATTTTCAAACAACTTCCATTTAAAACAATTTGGCAGCAATTCCTCTTTTGGAAACCCGAAAATGAACACCGATGATGTCGCGATCACCATCGGAATTATTTTCCAGCGACTGAAAAGAGTTTAGAGCTTTTATCCCTTCAGAATACTTTTCAAAACCCTTGAAATTCATTTTCAACTCCAAAAAGGATTTAAACTTTCCAAATCTCCAAAATTTTCAAATTCTTTTCAAAACCTTTCCAAAAACTTCTCTGGAATTCCGTTTCAAATTACAAATCACATTTATAATTTACATTCTTAAATTTCATTTGTATGTGAATTTATTTCTTAACTTCGGAGTTATGATTTGAATTTCTTATTCAAATCCATATAATAATGATAACATTTCAATATTATCACTTTCCTAACAAACAAGCATCCATATACTATGATAATTCATAGAAAATCATTTCTTTTCTATACAAAAATAGTTTTGGGCAAAATTATCTCATTTACCCTATTTAAAATCAATACTGTGTCGGTTTATCTTATTTAAGAGTTTAGAAACTCCTATCAACACAGTTAGCTAGACTGCACCGACCAGAATCTATAAACAATTAACCGATAAGTCAA
The DNA here is from genome assembly GCA_030737815.1 of Allium fistulosum. Lineage (NCBI taxonomy): Eukaryota > Viridiplantae > Streptophyta > Magnoliopsida > Asparagales > Amaryllidaceae > Allium > Allium fistulosum. Next base: position 204,920,214 of record CM060903.1, read on the forward strand.
CACAATACAAAACAATTTTATATTCACTAACAAATACGCGCTCATATCTATTATTACACTCAACTCATTCTTGAGTACTACAGACTCTATCTCTAATGAGTAACACCCAACAGAGCAGGGTTGTCGCTTAACCATATGCTCTGATACCACCTGTAAAGACCCGCAAATCCATCTTTCGAAAACCCGACACTGCTATGTCCACTGTAGCAACTGTCGAACAATCGGATGGCGAAAACGCGAACTTTAATGTTTAAAAGAAGAGGTAGAAGAAAAGATAGAAGAAAAAGAAAGAAGAACAACAGAACAACATCAGAACAGAAACAATATCAGAATCTCACATATCGCAGCAGAACAATATATAATAGATAATCACTAGTCTTTTAAAACAAAGAACTATATCATTTTATACATACATCAATCAGAGTCAATATACAACTCAATACAACAATGGACAGTTATATAAACTTGTCCTCATACAGAATACACAACGGAATAAATAAACAAATACGGATGATACGTTACGCCATCCAGCTTGCTTCCAAAGCTCCAGAATATCCTGATAACATAACTCTAGACTGCCCGTGTGGAAATTGGTGGGCACCCAGAGTTTAGAAGGGAAACAATAAACTCCGAGTCAGTCATGGTGACTGGTGTGAGATCGTAAAACAGTTTATCTTTAAAAGACAACAAAGGAATATTTTAAAATAGATTCGCAATGCTTTTGGAAAATGAAACTACCATAAGGCCTCCCGCACACACACACAATGCAAACACAGAATCAGAGGAGATTTCTCCTTATGATAGTCAAAGATGCTTGATACGCAAAAATCAAATCATTTTTGATATTATTATTAGTGCATAGTGTAGAAAACTTTTCGAAGGTATAATATAAATCTTAGCCAGCATAGGCATTCCGCACTTATGCCTACTATAGCTACTATGTTCAATAGCAGGTTACCGCCACATTCCATAGCAGGTAATACAACTAAAACCGTACACGTCACGTATTGTTTTTTTGGATTTCCAACAAATGGTCAGGCTAAGGAACTTCCTATGCCATGAAGGAATGCCTCTGGAATGACGTCCCGAGAACCTAACCGGATCTCTGCCAACACAAGGCCGGGTTACCTCTGCAAAAATAGGTAACTACTGACACGCGTATGCTATCCCCCGATCGTAACCGATCTTCCCGAGGATCCTCGATTTCCAACAACCACATAATAAGCAGTATCAACATAGGTTAAGTATCTGGGCTCCATACCATGATACCACCTCTATCCAGAAGGAATGACATACACTAAGGGGCGCTACTCCCTAGAACCTTGCCGCATCCTTCCTGTTTTGACCATTTCCGAGGTGTGAGGCTCGACGAAGTCTCGTCCACAAAGCTACGCTTTGTCACAAAGCCATGCTTCGGGTCAAACAAATGATCAAAGAAATGATCACAAAGATAAATGATCAAACAAACGATCATATCATAAATGATCAAACAACGATCATTTCACAGCAACACTCAGCATGCCACGTTACCAAATTGGGAGTATATTGCTGATAAATTTCAACTACATAACCTCTGAGCTCGTACGTCTCAGAGAAGGGTGTTAAGCTAAGTGAATAAATTCTCCGCCACCAACAGAAATGTATTTGAAAGAAATCAGCTTTATATCTCAATTTGTAACGTTTGACATACAATCCATACAAGTCTGTTCCGGGATCGAACAGAACCGAAGGCACTTCTCATGAAGCCCTTGCACTTCCGGATAATTTCCTAATCACGTCCGGACTTCCCGTCACTAAGGGTGATAAAACCTCTAAATCGGAGATCAGCCGATGTAGAGTAACTCGACGGTAATCCTTCCGTTTTCAAAAATATCTGGTCTTCAACACCGGTCATCAAATGCAATTCATTACGACGTATCACATATTCGGAATGGGTTATACGACCCCATGGTCCTTTCCCGGCTAACCCGAATAGTGAGCGCTTATTCAAAAATAAGTGTGGCATTCAAATTCATCCAATTCACAACAAATACCCATTCAAGGTAATTATTGATAGTCGGTTATTTAACTATCAATAAAGATGTGCAACATCATCAGATTCCAAATAACCTTCCAAATTATTTTATCTTCCAAAATATCTCTACTAGATATATAATTTCCCCACTTCAAAAATAAATCAATATTTATTTTCAAAACGAATTCCCATTTCTTTTATAAATTCCATAGTGAATTTATATTTTCAAATATCTACTGATATACAATTTTCAATCGATTTCAATATTCACTTTCAATTTATCTTTACAGAGATAAATCTCAAAAACGTTTCATTTCATTTTAGGAAACCATTTCCATACTTATTTAATAATAAGTAGTTCACAAATCTATTTATTTTCAACACTTGAAAATATTCGATATACTTGAATCAATATTAAGTATATATTTCATTCTTTAAGGAAATCTATTTGAGTCAAAACGAATGTTACGTAAAACATCGTTACGACGACTCAAAATCACTAGTATAGGGATTCGGATTTTAAGATAGATGTATAAATCCCAATACTACATAAAAACATTTCCTTTCGGAAATCATTTACTATAATAACAGTGTTATAGTCCACCATTTCCTTATTTCTCGAAAACGTCTATTTCAACAATAAATGTTGAAATCTATGATTTCGATATTCAATATATTTTAAAACATCGTTAAAACAATTAACTTCATTTTTAATGTCACTTCTCCAAAACATATCCATTTTACTTAACAATATATTCATTGTCCAAAATCGTGAATATACTTCACTAACCAAATCTCAATCTTTTCTACACATTTATTTCAAGAATTTTCCACTATCCAAAATCGTGGATAAAGTTCCCTTAATAATCTTCTATATTTAAAATCAATCAAATTTGATTGATTTTCGAATTTATAAAACAACGTTTATAAATTCATCTTTATATTTTCTACAACTTCGATTTATAAATCTCCTTTAATTAACTTCTATAATTCACTTATCAAAATAAGTGATTTCGGATTTTTAAACAACGTTTATAAATCACATTTATACTTTATAACGATTTTACTTAAAAAAATCAATTTATTTGCAAATTCTATTCATATCCCATCTAAGTGCAAAAATCTAATTTATAAGTTAATTTCTTATGAATCTTTTATTTTACAACATCTATTCATTTTATACTTCACAATTTATCAATTTATAAATTTCATTCACTTACGAATTCCACTAATATTTCATTTTTAACACTTATAAAACTCGTTTTAAAATTCCAATGTTTTTAGATTTATAAATATCAACTTTTTAAATCTTTTATATAAACCGTTTATAATACTTTAAAAATCTCAATTTAAACCTTTTTATAAATAAATCAACTTTTATTTCAAAAATCACACTTGGTTATATTTCACAAAAATCTTAACTTTTATAACTTTAAAATTTTAACGTTTATAAATCAATTCAAAAATTTAATAAAACGTATACTTTCAAAAATCACTTGAAAAATCTCTTTTAAAGTCAACATCGTATTTTTAAACTTCAAATTTGAAAACTGATGATGCAACATCACCAAATAATCAATCACGTCAATAAACATCATATATCAACATATGATAACAGAATATACATCAATATCTGTAAATAAATAAATATTGGTGAGGAATCCAGTTGGATCCCTCCAACCTGTTTTCCCTACATCCACAGACGTTAGCACAATACCAATTCCACTTCGAGGTGGAATATCGCGGTATATGGGTTTTATAAAAATCATCCGTTTACTAACGGCACAATAGGGTCTCATCCGCTATACAGTGCGGGAAATCCATCAATCCAATATATACATATGCCAATATGTATATATTGCTATATATATAGATATATCCTACTATATCTAATATCACATCCAAATAGCAATCAATCAGTCAATAACTGCAAAACAAATTTTTATTTGAGTGAGAAAAATCTCACCTTAGCTTTTAATTTGCAATCCCATTTTCCAATTTGACCATTCCTTCATGGTTTCAAACCTTGTATAAATAATTTATACAATTTATTAATATTCGAACAATCAAATGATAAATTATCGTTTAATAATTTATTTTTTTAACTCTAAATTTTTTAATTTTAACTAGTGATATAGTTTTAAACAAATACTTTCCTTTTTTCTACACATCTAATATTTAATTAAATTCAAATCAAAGTTAACTTAATATTTAAAACAAACTGCTTAACAGATCAATTTCCTATTACTGTAAACCTATCCTTTACTGTAAATTTATTCGCATATACAAATATATGTATGGGAACAAACTGCACTTATCTTACAGCAGTATTCTATATACATTCGTTAAATACCAAATTAACTATTAAAATCGAACAATTAATTTCTTTTCAATAGATTTAAATAAATTAACACTTTTAATTTGAACTAATCCGAAAAATCCATTACTATTTAATAAATTAAATTTACTAATAATTGGATTTAAACTAATTTTTCTTTCTCTTTATTTTTCCAAAATCTTATTCATATATATATATAGAATTTGACTAGACGGGTTTAAACTTCACTGTAAATATTTCAACTTCCTGTATATATATTTCTGAAAGAATTTAACTGCTGCCAATTATGTATATTTTCACAGTTGAAATTTTAAAATGGTAATACAGAAAAAATGCTTAAAATTTAAATAAAATAAATTATACCTTACTGCTAGCTCGAGACCTACTCGATATCGAGATCAGCCTCACCCCCATCGACGCAAATCGCCACTCACTCGCGAGACAACCCAACAGCCTTCTCCAGATCTAACGCGCGCGCGCCTCGACGAACGACATCGCCTCCTACTTCCCAGTCGCAATCGAAACCCACTTCTTCTTCAACGCGAGACGAAGCCACGCGATTAAATCGCGACCTCCCTCGCGAGCGTGAACGCACGCTGCTGCCCAGCTTCGCCGTTTCAAACATCGCGACACTCACCACGCTTCCTTCCAAAATCGAGCGCCTGCACTCCGGCGTTGAATGAACGAACACTCTGTCGACTTCCTTGTCGCAACCTCCTCCCACGTTCGCTTGAACCCCATCGAGTTTTGATTCGCGAAAACGAATTGAAATGGTGACGTGAATTCGACTTGAGTTTGAGCCGAGAATTTTTATACATTTGAACGAAAATCAATTTCGTTATTGATATATATTTTTTCTCTGGGAGGCTTCGGCCATTTTTATTGTTTTGATTTTATCTCGTTTGTGAATTGATTTGAACTGACGAAGGAAGATGGTTATTTTAAAATTGAAAGAGCATGGGTTGCACGATTTTTTGTATCGTGTGTTTAGGCATCATTCCAGGCGTATTCAACGGGAAGGGAATAGCTGATGTGGACCAATTTAAATTTAAATTGAATTCGTGTTTAAAATTTCAACGCGTTTATGTGTCGTATGCTAACATAACAGCTCCGATAAATACGAAATTTGAAATCCGGTAATAACAAACTATTACGGACCCAATGGAACTAGTTTCGTCGAATTCCGAGACTGCGCCCCGGAACGCTATTTTAAATATCGATTCGAACGATAAATTTTCAAAACTAAACAAATCGTTTTCAAACTCAATTCTGAAAGTTTTATTATCTTCAGAATTATCAATATAAATTTTCTAAACATTCAGATTATTTTTAAATCAGCTTAAAACTGAAGATACAAATTTTTATTAAATTCAATAGATTAAATTTTAAAATTTAATCGCCAATTTATTCTGATAATTTGAAATTCAAGTTAAATTATCATTCAAATATTTAAAATTAATTAAATATTTCCATTTTAAATTGTTCAAAATTCAGGGTCGTTACAAAACATATACACACATATATGAACACATAAACACCCCAATTAACACAAGATAATGCTAAAAATAACACATATACACAAATTCACGAATTATACATACTTTCACAATTTAAAGCTAACAAATGAAATAGGTATTTTGTAACAACCCGCATATTTAACGATTATATATTTAAATGTTTTATTTAAATATAACATCGTTAATCGGATTAATGTCCGAAATGTTACTTTTTGTAAACAGTCGAATTGGGACTCGAGACCACTTCCATTGAGTCCAAAATGGAATTTACAACTTTTTTTAGTATAAACATCGATATGTTTGGAGTTGAGTAGAATTTTGTTATTTTTCTATTTGGGCTTTGGGTTTTAGCCCACTAACCCATCATAATACCCTAACTCCACTCAACTCCTCTTCATTCATTCTCAATTCCTAATACTCTCAAGCTAAAGTAAAAATGGGGGAAGAGAAAAGAAATTAGAAATTCCTAAGCCCTAATTCTCTTAGGAAAAATCAACTTCAAGCTAGAAATCAAGGAGAAGCTTAGGTAAGCATCCTCTTCATCTTCTCCATCTCAATCTCTATTCAAATTTCAGAAATTCCTAAACCCTAACATAGGAAATAATCTTCTTATGAGCTTAGATTGAAGCTTCTTGAGTTGTTGTTGAAGAGGAATTGATCTTAGCTTGTTTTAGAGCTTCTCACTTGAGTTTTTGAGTTAAAGGTGAGTTCTTTAACTCACATCTATGTCTATAACTTTCATTGTTGTTAGGTATGAATTTCTAACATTTGTGCATGTTTATTTGCTTTTGATTTGAATTGATTTGATGAATTTTCCAAATTTTGGTGTTTTGGTTCAAAATCTATGAAAATCCTTATATATATGTTTGGACATGTGTTCGGAGTGTATTGATGAGTCTATAGGGCTGGGTTGTCGCTTGGCATAAATCCCTAGCCATCGTCGCTCATTCGATCGCTTCCGACGTGAATTGGCCATCATTGGCCTAGGTTCAATATTTGCCTGAGCTTCAGCTTAGACGTCTGGTATAAGGATCAGACGTCTAAAGCTAAGGAATAAATATTCCAGACGTTCAGCTCAGATGTCTGACCTTGCTTTCCAGACGTTTGGGAGATCCAGGCGTCTGAGCTTACTTCCCAAATGTTTGGGTGATCTGGAATATAATTTCCAGTACCTCAGTTCAGACGTCTGATTTACTAGTTCAAACGTTTGGATTGGGTCTCAGACGTCTGCCTTGAAATTTCAGACGTCTGGAAGCTTTCTGGATTATTTCCAGAGAACAAATCCAGACGTCTGGATTTTAAACCAGACATCTGGAACTTCCATTTGCCTATTTTGGGCTGTTTTGTGTGGATTTCCAATTTTAATCGGTTTTTGTTGATCCGGATAGTTGTTATAACTTATTATCGACTTTGATGACTTCTTTCTTTGGATTTTTGGAATATCCATTTGATGGATTTGATATCGATTTTTATGGATTTAATTCACATTCTCGTATGTGAATTTTTGGTGATTGATTGTTTCTACAATCATTTTTGTGATTTGTCACTTTTAAATACAAATGTTTCTATACTTGTAGTAAATACTCAAACTCTTTCGCAATAACGATTTCAACACTACTTTTAATACAAAGCTTGCTTTTAAAACCATTTTACAATCTATTAGTATATACAAACCTTTACCTCATTTGTATGAGAAATCTAATTAAACGGCTTAGCAAAACAAGTGGTATGAAACGCTTGCGTTTACTTCGCCGGTTAATTCTTGGACTTGTTCGATTGAACTCTTGTGACAATTTTCGAGTGGAAATCTACAATCTGTTCGTAAATATTTAAGTTAAGCCAGTGGTTATGGGACATGAAGCTAAACTCATTTATTTACTAGCTTAGTGTAATTTACACTTATCGATCAATGATGATCCTTTGGTGATTTAGACTGGCAATGTGCGATGTCTCTTTGTCCGCGTGGGGGGGGGGACTGTACCCTGTTCTATAGAGCTTTGGCTCACTTTTATGGGCTAGCGACCCATGGTCTTTGGACCGTTCATGGAGCAATCGGTTCGATAAGTCGGTGCATGGGGCGTATCTTTTTAGGTGCGTCGGTGTCCGACTAGGCATGGGGCGTATCTTTTTAGGTGCGTCGATGTTTGACTAGACATGGGGCGTATCTTTTTAGGTGCGTCAATGTTCGACTGTGCATGGGGCGTATCTTTTTAGGTACATCGATGTTCGGTTCATGGGATAGCGTCTCATTTGTGATACACATGTTGGTGAGTTTTCATGCTCCCGTTTGTGATAGGCCTTCCCCTTTTTGTGATTTCTGGATTTCTAGTTGATGATTTCTAGAATTTGTGTTTCACCAATTTTCGTGGATTGCATTGATAAGCTCTATCAATATTTGTGTTATGGTGAATAATTTAAAGAATATGACATTCTTTTGGTGTTTGAGAATATTTGAGATATTGTATGATTTTTGTTGTTATATGATGTATACTTGTCACAGTATGGCATTATTGTTATCATACCTTTTTGTGATATCTCTTATCCTATCTCATTTTATCTGATATTTATAGCTAGACTGATCCGTTTATTATTTTCTTCTTAAATAATACTCGGGTCAGACCGAGGTTTTTCAGGTGCTTCTACTTGACTTCTTATCAGGGTTCGTCATCTGACTTTTGGCTAACTACTTTAGCTTAGTAGTTTTTGTTATTATACATTTGAGATAGAGACTCCTTGATGTATACATATTCTTTTGTCTAGAACTTGTACCTATTCTTTTGTGATGTAGTGGATCTAGTTTGACCACTACTTTGATGTACACTTCTATGTGTTATATTCATATCTGTTTCCGTCTTTGTGATATGAATATCTGTGACTGACTTGTGTTATGTTTATTTCTATATTAGTTTCCGAAGTCCACATAGCCACTGTGTGGTAGCTTTGAGTTTGTATTTGATATGTCGGATTTCCTTTTGAAATGAAATGCAATTCATATTATCTGACATTTCAGTACTCGCACAAAGCAATTACACATATGGTCGCTCCTCAACAGCTTTATTCTTCGTGCTAGTCGACGGCATTACCCAGTAGTGTCCTTGGCTAGTGTGAGTATAGAGGTGAGGCGTCACAGCTTGGTATCAGAGCCAAACTTCGGAACAATGTAGAATAATCTAGCAAGGATCATTCTCCTGAATCTTTCTTAGGAATCGTGCCTTATGATTTATCCAAGCCTTAGGACCCGCTCTATCCTAATTTTGTTTTATCAATCAAGTTTGTTTGGTATTCATTCTGAGAATAACCTTTTTTATCTTCTTTCTTTCTTTCTTAAAGAAGAAGAGATGGTTAGATCTGGCAGTCCTCGCGCTGGTCAATCCAGTAGTCCTTCTTTGGATGGCGTTTCCATGACTGCCCAACAACTTTTGGATCTTGTAAAGAATCAAAGGTTTATCTGTGCTTTGAGTAAAAACCCCAAAAAGGTTTTAACTCTAAAATTAGAAGTGCCTTTCGACCAGTTTGTAGATATCACTCTTCGACTTGAAGAGGCCGATAAAGAAAGTGATGTTGAAGTTGTGGATGTCAAACAAAACTTCAACATCAATAAGAAGAGGCATATTAATTTCAAAGGCCCCAATCCCAACAAGAAAGGGAAGCAAGAAACTTCGGTAGCAAAGACTCCTACCTCTAGCTGTGGACGATGCTACAATTGTGATTCTACGAACCACTATACAAATAAGCGCCCAAAACCTTTTTTTTTGTCGTTATTGCAAAAGTTTGGATCATCTTTTATCTTCATGCCCCAAACTTCCAAACAAGAAAGAGGGAAAGCTAAATGTTATGCAAGCTCCTAGTAACCCTTCACTTGGTCAAGGTATTTTTTCATTCAGTCCTTGATGGAATTATTTTATTTCGTGATCTTCCTATTTGATTTCTTTTGATTCGGGTGCATCTCACTCTTTTATATCAAAAGAACTTGTTAACACTTTTTCTTCAAATATTATGGGCTTGATGACTTCACTGAGAACTACGAATCAGGCTGGTGGATCCGCAACACTCAGTTTGCTTTGTAAAGATGTCGAGATTATTTTATGTGATTATTCTTTTCGAGCCAATTTGCATGTTATGCGTTACTTAGGTTTCGAAATTGATTTTTTGGGGAAGGATTGACTTAATCATCATGAAGCCCACATCCTATGTCCCAAGAGGACTATTCATCTTCGACATCCTCAATCTGTTAAGCAGATTTCTATTTTTCTTAAAGATTTTGATTTCCAAATTCGGTGGCATCATTTTATTCTTCAAATCCACTTGATGAGGAAGATGTAATTTCCCTCACTCAAGTAGTTTGTGAATTTTTCGGTATTTTTAAGCTTGTCTTAGGATTACCACTTAAGCAATCTATTGAGTGGTGCTAAGGTCTTTTCAGCTTGACCTTGCCACCAATTTTCATCAGCTACGAGTTGCGGAGGGTAGCATTCCACTTACCCCATTCCGCACTCGTTATGATTCTTATGAGTGACCCGTGATGTCATTCAGTTTGTTCATCTTATTTCATCCATCTTATGAATCGAGTATTCTACGAATATCTCGATGAGACCATCCTTGTATTTATTGATTATGGATGAAAACAACAATTTAAAATTTGTAAATCTTTTTAATAAAATATTTATAAGTATGATTGGATTTTGTTCTTAAAACGAGCAAAGAATATTTGTAAATTTTATAAGAGGCATGTTTATCATATAGAAGATGATTTTGTGTTATTTTGCCCATTGAGTGCTTTAAGAATTCTGGTCGATGCGCTTGATCAACGTTATCGATAGGAATCTCCTTAACGCTTTGATGAGACAGTCACACACAATAAATTGACTTGTAAAAAGTAAATTTTTTCTAAAAAGATGATTACATAAAGTTAATTATAATTTTGAATGTCTTAGCTTTTCGGAAAAGATGATCATTTAAAAGAACTCCTTTCTGATACTCCTATTCTTGTGATTCTCGAAGGGAACCAAGACTTCACTGTTTGTACCGATGTTAGTCGTATTGGTTTGGGTGCCAATCTTTTGCAAAGGTAATATGTTATCACATATGCTTCTTGACAATTAAAGCTTGTCGAGACTAGATATGCCATTCATGATCTGGTGCTCGCGGCCATTGTTTTCGCTCTTATAATTTGGCGTCATTATCTTTTGGGAGAGAAATTTGTTCTCTACACCGATCATAAATCTTTGAAGAATTTATTTTCTCAAAAGGAACTTAATTTGTGTCAACAACGTTGGCTCGAGTTCCTTGCATCTTATGATCTTGATATTCTTTATACTCCCGGAAAGGGAAATCGTGTTGCCGATGCCTTTAGTCGTAAGCAACAAGCGGTTGTTTCTATGACGATGTCCGAATGGAATGATCTCGAGACTTTATCCACTTGTGAGATTCGAGATCGTGAATCCAATTCATGTTCATCTCTTGTTTTATGTAGCCTTGAGGCTCATCCTTCTCTTTTAGCACCGCTTATCGTCCTCAATCCGATGGACAAATAGAGCGTGTGAATCAAACTCTTAAAGATCTCCTTCGTGCAAGTGTTCTTGATTTTGGTGGAAGTTGGGAAGATCATATTTCTCTTGTTGAGTTTTCCTATAATAATAGCTTCCAATCTAGTATTGGTATGGCACCTTTCGAGGCACTCTACGGAAAGCCATGCCGATTTTCTTCGTGTTGGCTTGAAGCCGGTGAGAAGCTGGTTTTAGGTCCAGACTTTATTGGTGTTCATTTGTGTTTCACCTATGAAGGGTGTTGTGCGTTTCAGTTGATCGGGAAAATTAGCACCTCGGTATATTGGTCCATTTCCCATCACCGAATGTATTGGTTCCGTGGCTTATCGCCTATTATTACCGGCTCAATTTTCTGCTATTCATGACGTGTTTCACGTTTCTCAACTATTCGTATCATTACTTCGGAGGTTAAACGCCTTCGAAATAAAGATGTTCCTCTTGTGAAAGTTCAGTGGTCCTCAAATCCTAAAGATTGCTCTTAATTCATCGAGCGAACATATCCGGACTTACTCTCTCGTGCTCCTTAAGGTGAACTTCTCATTTCAAAATTTCTTCTTTTGTGTTGTTATGCCTTAGTATGGTTGTTACTTTTTATTTTCCTCTTAATTATTGCGAGGACGCAATTTCTTTAAGGAGGGGAGTCTGTAACAACCCGCATATTTAACGATTATATATTTAAATGTTTTATTTAAATATAACATCGTTAATCGGATTAAAGTCTGAAATGTTACTTTTTGTAAACAGTCGGATTAAGACTCGAGACCACTTCCATTGAGTCCAAAATAGCATTTACAATTTTTTTGAGTATAAACATCGATATGTTTGGAGTTGAGTATAATTTTGTTATTTTTCTATTTGGGCTTTGGGTTTGGGTTTGGGTTTCAGCCCACTAACCCATCATAATACCCTAACTCCACTCAACTCCTCTTCATTCATTCTCATTTCCTAATACTCTCAAGCTAAAGTAAAAATGAGGGAAGAGAAAAGAAATTAGAAATTCCTAAGCCCTAATTCTCTTAGGAAAAATCAACTTCAAGCTAGAAATCAAGGAGAAGCTTAGGTAAGCATCCTCTTCATCTTCTCTATCTCAATCTCTTTTCAAATTTCAGAAATTCCTAAACCCTAACATAAGAAATATTCTTCTTATAAGCTTATATTGAAGTTGCTTGAGTTGTTGTTGAAGAGGAATTGATCTTAGCTTGTTTTAGAGCTTCTCACTTGAGTTTTTGAGTTAAAGGTGAGTTCTTTAACTCACATCTACGTCTATAACTTTCATTGTTGTTAGGTATGAATTCCTAATATTTGTGCATGTTCATTTGCTTTTGATTTGAATTGATTTGGTGAATTTTCCAAATTTTGGTGTTTTGGTTCAAAATCTATGAAAATCCTTATATAGATGTTTGGACATGTGTTCGAAGTGTATTGATGAGTCTATAGGGCTGGGTTGTCGCATGGCATAAATCCCTAGCCATCGTCGCTCATTCGATCGCTTCCAACGTGAATTGGCCATAATTGGCCTAGGTTCAATATTTGCCTAAGCTTCAGCTCAGACGTCTGGTATAAGGATCAGACGTCTGAAGCTAAGGAATAAATATTCCAGACGTTCAGCTCAGACGTCTGACCTTACTTTCCAGACGTTTGCGAGATCTAGACGTCTGAGCTTACTTCCCAAATGTCTGGGTGATCTGGAATAGAATTTCCAGTACCTCAGTTCAGACGTCTGATTTATTGGTTCAGACGTGTGAATTGGGTCTCAAACGTCTGCCTTGAAATTTCAGACATCTGGAAGTTTTCTGGATTATTTCCAGAGAACAAATCCAGACGTCTGGATTCTAAACCAGACGTCTGGAACTGTGAATTTTGCCTATTTTGGGCTGTTTTGTGTGGATTTCCAATTTTAATCGGTTTTTGTTGATCAGGATAGTTGTTATCACTTATTATCGACTTTGATGACTTCTTTCTTTGGATTTTTGGAATATCCATTTGATGGATTTGATATCGATTTTTATGGATTTAATTCACATTCTTGTATATGATATTTTGGTGATTGATTGTTTCTACAATCATTTTTGTAATTTGTCACTTTTAAATACAAAGGTTTCTATACTAGTAGTAAATACTCAAACTCTTTCGCAAAAACGATTTCAATACTACTTTTAATACAAAGCTTGCTTTTAAAACCGTTTTACAATCTATTAGTATATACAAACCTTTACCTCATTTGTATGAGAAATCTAATTAAACGACTTAGGAAAACAAGTGATATGAAACGCTTGCGTTTACTTCATCGGTTAATTCTTAGACTTGTTCGATTGAACTCTTGTGACAATTTTCGAGTGGAAATCTACAATATGTTCGTAAATATTTAAGTTAAGCCAGTGGTAATGGGACATGAAGCTAAACTCATTTATTTACTAGCTTAGTGTAATTTACACTTATCGATCAATGATGATCCTTTGGTGATTTAGACTGGCGATGTGCGATGTCTCTTTGTCCGCGTGGGGGACTGTACCCCGTTCTATAGAGCTTTGGCTCACTTTTATGGGCTAGCGACCCATGGTCTTTGGACCGTTCGTGGAGCAATCGGCTCGATAAGTCGGTGCATGGGGCGTATCTTTTTAGGTGCGTCGGTGTCCGACTAGGCATGGGCATATCTTTTTAGGTGCGTCGATGTTCGACTAGACATGGGGCGTATCTTTTTAGGTGCGTCGATGTTCGATTGTGCATGGGGCGTATATTTTTAGGTACGTCGATGTTCGGTTCATGGGATAGCATCTCATTTGTGATACACGTGTTGGTGAGTTTTCATGCTCCCGTTTATGATAGGCCTTCCCCTTTTTGTGATTTTTGGATTTCTAGTTGATGATTTCTAGAATTTGTGTTTCACCAATTTTCGTGGATTGCAGTGATAAGCTCTATCATTATTTGTGTTATGGTGAATAATTTAAAGAATATGACATTCTTTTGGTGTTTGAGAATATTTGAGATATTGTATGATTTTTGTTGTTATGTGATGTATACTTGTCACAGTATGACATTATTGTTATCATACGTTTTTGTGATATCTCTTATCATATCTCATTTTATCTGATATTTATAGCTAGACTGATCCGTTTATTATTTTCTTCTTAAATAATACTCGAGTCAGACCGAGGTATTTCAGGTGCTTCTGCTTGACTTCTTACCAGGGTTCATCGCCTGACTTTTGGCTAACTACTTTAGCTTAGTAGTTTTTGTTATTATACATTTGAGATAGAGACTCCTTGATGTATACATATTCTTTTGTCTAGCACTTGTACCTGTTCTTTTGTGATGTAGTGGATCTAGTTTGACCACTACTTTGATGTACACTTCTATGTGTTATATTCATATTTGTTTCCGCCTTTGTGATATGAATATCTATGACTGATTTGTGTTATGTTTATTTCTATATTTGTTTCCGAAGTCCACATAGCCACTGTGTGATAGCTTTGAGTTTGTATTTGATATGTCGGATTTTCTCTTGAAATGAAATGCAATTTATATTATCTGACATTTCGGTACTCGCACAAAGCAATTACACATATGGTCACTCCTCAACAGCCTTATTCTTCGTGCTAGTCGACGGCATTACCCAGTAGTGTCCTTGGCTAGTGTGAGTATAGAGGTGGGGCGCTAATTAGCAACAATTAGAATCACTAATTAACCCTAATTTATCAAATTAGGCAAATCTAGATTTATGTTAAAAATTAGAGTTTTCGCAAAAATTAGAAATTATACCTGAGATTGGAAGCAATAGAGAGTGATTAAGGAGCCGTGCAAGATCCGAAAGCTTGAATTTAGGGTTTGGAAGCTTGAAAATGGATTTTAGGTATTTTAATATTTTTTTGTTCAGCTGGAATGAGGAAGAAAGGTCTCGACCGAGATTTGCATAACGCGAATTTCCAATGGCTTCCAACTGCAGCCGACGGCCCGTCGAAAGCAGTCGGAAACTACCGTCGGAAGCCGTCGCCAAAGGTCGTCGGTATTTCAAGCTATTCTTGTAGTGGTGGGGTTACTTGAATGGATGAGTTTGAAAATAAGGACAACCGAAACGGTACCGATTATATGCTTTTTTTATGTTCAATTATGTTGATAAATACGGAGTATTAAATATAATATAGTAAAAAGGATACAAGTCGCTGTATTTTTATGTTGTTATAAGGAAAGACGATAATGATGTAACATAAAATGCAATTTTCTATCAAGTATTTGCACTTTTCTGACAAAATATACAATTTGAGTTGCAGTTTTCGAGGAAAAAATAAAAAAATTCTATAAAATTCGATAATGATGAAAAACCATAGTTATTTAACACAATTATACTTAAATAACAATTATTACTATTTACGAATAAAGAAATTTGAATTTTCATTTTTGTTGAAAACGCAAGTTAATTTCCATTTTCATCTGGAAAGTGCAAGTTAGTTTGTGTATTTTGATTTAGAAAAGTAGTGGCATAATTTACATTTTCATTGATAAAATGATTTTTTTTTTAATAATAACATCATAAATAAGGACCTAACGTACAAAGTGTCATTAAATATATACCCGTTTACGAAGGAAAAATAGATTTTTTGCATGCCTAATCTATCTAAGATTTAACGTATTATCTTTGATGCTTATAAATTTCATATATACCCAGCAGACCATACTAAGCATCACACAATAAATAAAATTCAATTTATGTGCAAAGCACAAGTATATCTTGCTCTATTTAATTTTTATTATTTATTTAATTTTTCCAATTCAACTTAAAAGATTTTATTCTTTTTCTTTAGGTTATTTATCCAACAGGAAAATCATACCGCCCGCGTTAGCTTGTAGTAATTTGAAGTCCGAGTTGATATATGATCCATGTAACTTAAAAACCACGTTTACCACAAGTTTTACTAATTTCCTCGTGTTTATCTTACACGTAGACAACTTAAGCAAATGAGACTGCATACGTTAATTTTCTTCACCTAACATGTCTAGTATATAATGTCACCCATTCAGCTTATAACATCCCAGTTTTGTAGATCAATTGTACACAAACAAAGATCCTTCCTCCTTCCTCCTTCAATTTCCATTAATTACTCTCATCCTTCTGCTAATCCTCGTTAATCTTATCCATTAACAACACCTCTAGTACATTAAAAGGAGAAGAAGGAAAAGAAAATGGTGAACTCAGATAATAATACTGGAACTGCTTTGCCTTTGCCATTGCCTCTGACTTCACTAAATCATATTTCTGTAGTTTGTAGAAACCTCGACACGTCTCTTCGTTTCTACAAAAATGTTCTCGGTTTCGTCCCTGTTCGAAGGCCCGGTTCTTTTGGGTTTGATGGTGCTTGGTATGTTACACGTACAATTTCACTTTGACATACTATTGACAGTTTAGTTCATATTGTTTACTAAACGTTGTACTTGTTTCACAGGTTGTTCAACTATGGAGTAGGAATACATTTGTTACAATCTGAAAATCCAGAGAGCATGAAAAAGAAAACTAAAATTAACCCCAAGGATGATCATATTTCTTTTCAGGTTTGTGTTTTTCCTACTTAGTCAATACCAATAACATTCTTAAATTTTCTTGTCTTCTCAAATTAGGTTAGATGGATAATATAAGAATGCATCTACTAGACCATTTCCACCAATTGTTATGCCCACTTCATACTTGTTAGTTGTTATATGGGAAAAACTGAACAAAACAACAGTACAATGAATGCTCTCCTCGGATGAAGAGCACTCATTTTCTCACCAAAAAAATAAACCAAAAAAAAAAAGCACTACTTCCAGAATCAGTTTTTTAAATTAGTATGTATTGAAACAGCCACAATGAGCATCTATGGATTGTATTTTCAACCGAACAAGTCATATTTGAAAGCTCCGTGGCTTGTTTGACTCGCTTATTTAAACTGAACAAGTCATTATTGTGTTTGCTTTGAATTACAGTGCGATAGCATGACAGCAGTGGAAAACAAGCTGAAAGAAATGGAGATAAAATACGTGCATAGAAAAGTAGAGGAAGGAGGGGTGTACATAGACCAACTGTTCTTCCACGACCCTGACGGCTTCATGATTGAAATATGCAACTGCGACAATTTACCAGTGATTCCACTTGGAGTTGGCGAGTCAATTGGAGTATGTAAAATGGTGCAAAGTTTTATTGAGCAACAGCCAATTCAGCAGCAGCAGCAGCAACAAGCAATTAATGTACAACGACTGGTGTCCAATATCCATGTGAAGGACGATTGCCGTAATATTTCTTGTGCTTGAAAACGTGTTTGTGTATATTATTTTGTACTATATAATATATATGTATAATGTGCGTGAATTAATTTGTGTATGAGACACGTTTGTTATTATGTGTGATGTTGATTTGAGTAATAAAAATTTGGAAAAAAAAAACATTTGTTCCATTTTCTAGTTTATTTCACGCTGTCTTTCCCAAAAACAAATTTAATCAAACATCACTGTAATTATTGCAGGTACTTGATGACATGTACACCAAATATATAACTTTTGATTAATTCCACGAGTTTAAACCGAATACGAGATTAACAAGAAGCCTAGCCCGTTCTGGTAAAAGGATCGTCATGATTAAAATGGAGGACATGGGGTATAATTTTTTTCTTTATTTGTTCGAATTTCAGTTCAGTTTTACTCTTTGGTTCATTTTTAAGGTAAGACATGATCTTGTTTGGTAAGGTTTGAAGTTACTATGACATGGTTTTTTGATAAGTTAGATTGGATTTGGTGGGACTTGAAAGCATGGTTATATTAGCGTATAGCCTGGAGCCTACACAGAAATTGACGACGTTTTAGTTCATCAAATTTAAATGCCTAGATATTAGAATTGATTCAATTGAAGATAAGTACTAAGCATTTTGAATTTGGTACAAAAATACATTCGTAGTATACAGTTGTAGATACGGCAGGTGTACTGCCAACAATTTTTTCTTCTTCTTTTGCCTGTTGTATGCGTTTTCATAAATCTTAGTTATACCCAATGATTAAACTACATAATATGAGTGGGTTCTTATTTCTAAACTAAGTTCCGATTATTTTCCTTCAATTGTTTGATACACTACTACTACATATTCAGTTTCAAGAGTGATATCTGAATAAAAATGACACCTAAGGCATATGAGCACGAAGAGTCTGTGGATCTACCCATTAACATTTTTTCCCATTAGCAATATGCAAAAAGTACAATGTTGGACATGCATCATCTAGTAATTCGTAAAAACATACCACGTATTCATTAATATAGCTAATTAACTATAACTTACTGCCATAAACAAATTGCTGAAAAATTTCACCATGTAGGCCACATATGTAAAATAATTGTGCTGTGTTATTTTGGTATAAAGCTTAATTAAAATGAACAAATTTTGAATTAAAGCTAAAAGGTTTAAGAATATACCTGTCATTGTATTAATGTGCAGATATCGTAGCAAAACTAATTTGTTGAAGGGACAAATTAGAAAATGACAGCATTATAAAAAAATGGGTCATGATCCCCAAATTACAACTCTCACTACGCCATAAATGACCTTCTGCAACATTTTTGCAAGGTGTTGCCAGCTAAAATGTTGCGATAGCTATAGAATTTTGGTCCTACTGCAACGTTGTATTTTTAGTGTTACCTTAGCCATAGAAATGTGTTGCTCTAGCTAAACAAGTGTAACACGATGCAACATTTTTATATAGTGTTGCCATAGATGTTTTCAGATTAAAAAAAATAAAAAAATTACACCTCAGCGATCCACACCACCATTTAAAATAAAATCTCAACCGTCGATTCACACCATCGATCCACACCTTACCAATTTCCATTTCCCGCTTTACTTTTCACTCATCCGCTTTCGTTTCTCACCCCCAATTTTCCAATCCCTAATTTTTATTCCGCCGACTTTAAAAAAAATGACGCCGCTCCTCCTTGTTTCTTCGATCTGGAGAATAACTGGCTTTGCTTTTATCCCTTGTCGGCCATATCAATTTCCGTTATTTTCTTTCGCCTCGCGTCAGTTTTCCTCACTACTTCCAGATTTGCGATTTTGTTCAGGTTTTTGACGATTCTGGTATTTCGAGGTAAGGTTGTGGGATTGCGATGGTTCAGGGAGTTGCTGATTTGGTCGCAATTTCGTGGTTGGGGCCTGATGTCAGAGTGGCAGGGGGTAGTCGAATTGGTTTCGGTGAAAACTAGGGCACGCGATTCTAATTGCTTTGATGCTCTGATTGATCGAATCTAGTGTGAGAAACGTTCCTCGTAGCTTGCTCCTTCGTTCTCCTTGATTGATTGCTCGAATTGCTTTGACTTCGTCGTCGGGTGCGATGTGATATTATTTGGTATGTTTTCTGCCTTCTGGTTTACTTGAATATTCTTGATTTTGATTACACTCGCACGCTTTTGCCGATGATGAATTGGGATTTATTTATAGGCTTTATTTCCTATAATCTCGAGTTTAATCTTTCTGTTGGACTTTGAGAAATCTGGTATGTTGGATTGCAATGATGAATACAAACATATGTGTGTTGAGCTTTGTTGGTTTTGCTTGGTCTGGACTGAACTAGTACCATGCTAACCTTGTTCTTTAACATGAACTGATGCTCCAAGTCCTCTGTATATCATGTTACTACCTAGGTTTCTCTTGTACATGCCTGATGCATTCACTGTTTTTGCTTGATGGGCTGCCTATGTGTACTGCTGTGTTTCTTGCAATGGCTTGTCTATATTTTGCTGAACCTGGTTCTTGTTTGTTTTGTTGGTTGCTTGGCCCTGAGTTGAATCCAGTCGATGACTCGGGTTTGACCTTGTGCCGTGTCCGTTTTTTTGGCTTGTCTACATATCTGGCTGCACTTGAGTATGAACTTGCACTTGAGTAGTTGCACTTGAGTAGTTTCTTGTACCAAGCCTTATGATGCATGTATGTTCATCCATGTACATGCATTTCTTGGTCATGTTATGTTGCTTGCTGTGTTGAGTACTACTTTGTGCACTTGGCTTCTCCTTTGTGCATTTTTGCCTGAACTGTTGCTTGCTGTCTTCCATACTGCCTTGTATCCATGTGTTGCATTCATGTTTGGCTTATGCACTTATGAAAAGAAACAACCCAAATACCTGAGGCAAATAATATAACAAAAACATTTTCATTTTCTGTTCGAGTTAAATATTATTTTCCAGATTACTGCTTTTGAATTATATGTGACAGGAATTGAAGACTGGACAGCTGGATATAAGCTTGAAGACAGAGTCAAATCAAATGTGCATGAGCTTGAAGACAGAGTCAAATCAAATGGACCCCCGCCGGAGCTGCGCCCGGACCCGCTTCTCGGCTCGCCTTCGGCTCGGCACTCGGCTCGCCTTCGGCTCGCCTTCGGCTCGGCACTCGGCTCGCCTTCGGCTCGGCATATATTTGTCAGTGTCGATGTCTGTATAAATTGAAACTGCATATGTAATGAGTGAACTGAGTGATGTAGTGAGGAATATCTGTATATGTGAATATCAGTGTTATATATCATTGAATTGTAAAATAGTGGAGTCTGGAATTTGTACTATTTCAAATGTTGAAATAAAATATTTATTTAAATAAATTACTGTTTAAATATCAAATTCTGTGCAATAGCATTTTATTAAATAAAATATTTATTTTTATTAAAAAATCAAATATGCTCTACATTGTGGGCCCCACAAATTCAAAAAGTTCATATCTATAGCAACATTTTGGAATGTTGCTACAGATACCTATGAGTGTTGCCATAGACCCAAATAGGGTTCTATTGCAACAATATTACTTATGTTGCCTTAGATAGTCAAAATGTTGCCTTTGAGGTCTAAGGCAACGGCAAAAATTGCATCACCCTAAAAGTGTTGCCATAGACCTATGACAACATTTTTCGGGCCTGAGCCAACATTTTTTTTGTGTTGCAGTAGGCCATTTATGGCGTAGTGTCTAGTTATTCTTCTAATCTCTTCTATAAAAATAATTCAGATCTGGAGTTTGTGCCAATTTGGAAGATCAAACCAATTCTTCCTCTCTTTCAATTAGCAACTGTGGATTCAGGTATGGTATCGGCTAATTTATTCATCTTCCTCTGATTTCTTCTCAATTAAATCAATATGAGTCATCAATCCAAATCTAGGGTTTCATAATTAGTCTATCATAGAGTATATTGAAATCCTAACAAGTGGTATCAGAGTCATCCATTATTGATTTCATTGGAAATTTTTTATGTTTTTTTATTATGAGTACGTTTTGAATTAAACTTCGTTTAGGAGTCATTAAATTTCAGTTAAGTTTCAGATCTGCTTGATCTATGTTTTAAGGATTTTATTTTGTGATGATGATTTTGGATCTGCCTTAGTATCAAGTTTTTATATATATTGTAAATTGAAAGGCTGATTTTGGAAACTGTTTTGGTGTAGAAATATAAATCTAAATGATCTATATGTTAGATATAAAATAGAATTTTGATATCATTAAATTTTTGAAAAATAATCTAAATTCTTTAAAATTTTGAAAACAACTTATGTTGGTTAAAGCATCCGCATGTTTATTATTGTATATGTTGTAAATAAGTTGTGAATTTTAATGCGAGGATACTTTGGATCTGATATGTATAGTCATTTTCTTTAATGTTCATTAATGCTATGGATAGATATATATAATTTAGAACCATTTATGCAAGAAATATAAATTCGGTTCTATGATTATTTTATCTAATTTAACTTTTGATTAAGTAATTTGGATATATATATATATATATAAGACATTTAGGTGATTTCAGAAATTTAGATTAACTAGAAATACAGTATGCTCCATTAGGATGTTTGTGTTTATTTTATTATTGAAATAAATTGTAACATGACACTAATTTACATTTTAGACCATATAACGATCAATTGCATTTATTTTATCATAAATGCATTAAATGTGGTTATTATAGTAATAAATTAATTAACTTATTATAATAAATGCATTAAATCCGCCAGTTGTAATAAATTTAATGATGCAACATGTTTGTATTTAGAATAAGAAAAGGCATGTGGTTTATTATTTGATGCATTTATGTTTGATAGATACAGATATTCTATATGTACGACCCATGCTCGTTAAAAATATGTTTCACTTTCATGCTTTGGTTATCATAAAATAAAAGAAGCTGCAATTTTCATATTTTGCCAAAATGCACGATAATGACCTTTATTAAGCATTCAAATATTAACTAAGATAAAGTGATACGGCGGCGTTCTGTATAACTATATTATGGTTCAAAAATACATCATAGGTACCATATCCATTCATGTTATTTAATATAACATTTACTATGTCAATTATGTATAACTTAATGTGGCATTTAATTATGACGTTCATCTATGACATTTGTCATATAATTTATTTATGATGCATTATATCATGTTTATTTAGGGAATGTCATGAATTTAACAATATATTTAAAGCAAAAAGATAATAACAGTTATGATTAAAACATATTGTGCCACGGTTATAATTTTGAGATTTTCAAGTGTCGTATAGACCTAAAGCATTTTTGAGAGTGTTTTATATCACTCGAAATATATTACACATACATTAAAAAATAATTCAAATACATATTTGGTGTCTCTTTGCAAACTAATTATAAATATCCTACATTCCAAGCGAGTTAATTGAAATAACATGTCATCAAAACGACCTCTCTTATTTTAGCTGTTCATGAAAATATTTGATATTTGTATATATTTATTCATGTAGACATTAGCCAACCCAAAGGAAGACTAATATTTGACTGAATCACTTACACATGTATGATGATAAATATGTGATAATTATAATGTTTTACAATAGAATAACTAATCAGCTCAAAGGAAGATTGTTATTTGACTTGAATTTATTGTCAATGTTTGGCCATTACAATAAAAGTACCGCTTACCGTTAGTATTACTGTCCAAAGACTTGATATTAATGTTGTGCTAGGTATGTTGAGAAGAGATTTATCAATTATTTAAATTTACTATGACTGATATTTAGATATGAGCATATACGATCAATCTTTATTTTTGTTCAATTTTCAACTAATTTGACTAAAGCGTCGGCCAATTTTAGTAGTGTTCTCATCTTGTTTGGAACTAACTCGAAGGATTAGTAAGAGAATATGTTTTTTCTTGACTTCATGGATCTAGCTCTTATAATTAAGAGGATCACAACCATACCTATTACAGTTGAATGTTCTTATAACGCTATGAAGAACATTAAGAGGTGAGATAATTCAATTTGCAAGAGTCAAATGACCATAAGGTATAATATTTGAAAAGCTTTCAAGAGTGTGATATCTGTAGGGATAATCCATTTAAATGAGTTCTTTACAAACCGAAAAGCATTTTTCCAAAAACTATAAGAAGAACAAGTGTTATCCCGCCTTTTGGTTAAGGCCAAGATATCAACAAACATGCTAAAGAGGATGGAAATCAGTATTAGAGATCGATTGGAGACAAGGCTATGATCGATACCGTCAAAAATTGACCGAGCTCCAATCAAGACGGGATCGATTGGGAATGATGAACAAGGCTAGGAAATGCTACATTTCAAATTTCAAGTCAATCGGAGTTCGTATGCTCAAGGTATGATCGATACAAACCAAGAAAATCAACTTATTCGTATCCATCATTAGCCTCCTTCGCATCGCTTTCCTTCGAATCCAACCAGGGAATCTCGGTCATATCCACCAAACATCCGTTAGTTCGAATCCATCAGGTGAGCAGCGTTCCGTATCCATCAAGTAAGCATCGGTTCGTTTCCCTCGGTTAAGCATCATTTCGTATCCATTGATTCGTATCCATCAATAAGCAACACTTTCGTCTCGATCTCGTCCATATATATATTTCATACCGGTCTCATCGTCAACTCAATTCGTATCGATCAGCCAATGATCGATGCGAAACATGCCACTAAAGACATCGATACAAAAGATATGTGGAATGATCGATACGAAATAGCATCCAGGTTATCGATACGAAATACACGAATTTGTATCGATATGAAGCGGTTAATAACCATCGATATGAAAAGAATACCAGATCGATACGAACAAATCATGTAAAAGTGAAAGACTCGATCACTCGGCATGAAATGTGGATCTCACCTAAACAATCGCGCTACGTCACTCCGGTCGATATGAAAGTGATGGATACGAACATATCGATACGAGATGGATCGATACGAAGGCGCCAGACTATGAAAATGTAAAACTTGCATCG
The DNA here is from genome assembly GCA_030737815.1 of Allium fistulosum. Taxonomy (NCBI): domain Eukaryota; kingdom Viridiplantae; phylum Streptophyta; class Magnoliopsida; order Asparagales; family Amaryllidaceae; genus Allium; species Allium fistulosum. The sequence goes on from CM060903.1 coordinate 204,944,890, forward strand.
ATCATAACTCAAAATCTACAAGTCCAAATGCCACCAAATTTTCACAAAAGCTTGCGTACAACCTCAAGAATGCCCATGATCGATCCCGATCCAAAAGGAATAGTTTCGAGTCGAGATCGAGTCGAAATGTCAGGGGATCGATCACGTGGGCCCACCCACGTGAGAGAAGGAGTCTTCCGAGATCTGGGTGAGATATTTCCAGTCTACGCCTATAAATAGCAGCCCAGGGTCTTCAAAAAAAGGATCTTTTGGCTCTTCTACGCCGTTACTCTGCTGAACTCCATTATAATCGGATACTATCAATTGTACTCTTGTAAATCAGTAGAGAATCATCAATAAAACAGCAACTCTTCAAAGTGGACGTTGGCTACAACGCCGAACCACTATAAATCTGGTCTTTCTACTGCTTTCCTTTTAATCTTTTGAGTATTCTTCATATTTAATTCTATTATATACAATCTATCTGTGATCTGTGACTGTGATTTGGTGCTTTCATCTGCAATTGGGTATTTGTGACCATTTTTGGCGCAAACATTTTGGTGCTTCCACTGAGAAGCTAGAACTCAGGGATTCTAAAGCTTGAATCTCAGATTTGAAAGCTTAAAGACTTGGATTTGGAAAGCTATGGCAAGGAAATCGACAAGAAGACAAAGAACTGAAAGGGGTCAGCATGAAGGGAGTCAGGAGGCTTTCTCGAGAGCGAATCAGGCCTCGATCTTCATCACCAGAGACGAGATGGAAACGATGCTGAAGAGACAAGAGGAGATGATGCAGAACCTACTTTGACAAGTTGGACAAGTTGGAGTGCTGAATCAAGGGAACGCAACTGCAGGAGATGCTGGAGATAGGGATCGGGAGCACGGAGCCGTCGGAATTCAGAATAGAGCTGGACCATCAGGAGAAGCACCAGAATTAGGGGGCACTCACCCGGAGCATGTTGATCCAATCCCGGGCAGAGTACCAGGTGGAGCTGTACAACACGGCATTGATAGAGGAATGGATGCCCGTCTAGGAGAGCAGGATTCCCTCGTGAACTCGGGGGGCAGATTGGAGGCAACAGATAAGGACTGCAGCTTGGCGACAGCGATAGATTGGTAGAGATGGTTAGGCGAGCCATGAGAGGTGGATTGGTGAATAGGGACTTGGAGGATGTGAATAGGAGTCCCTTTGCTCCAATGATCAAGCAAGCTAGGAACCCGCCGGATTTCAAACTACCAACACGGGAGATGTATGACGGGAGAACGAACCCTTCTATTCACTTGACGAGATACATGAGGCATATGGAAGTACGAGGGGCATCGGAAGAGGTCATGGCGCGATGCTTCTCTTTGTATTTGATGGATATAGCAGCATTATGGTTCAGACAGCTGGAGAGTGGCTCTATTGGCGCATGGACGGAGCTGATTGAAAGGTTTATAAGGCAGTTTCGGGTCCACATAGTCCGACCCAAGAATGTGATGACTTTGACATCGATAAAACAATGGAAACGAGAGTCGCTCAGGGATTTCTTAACCAGATTCAATGCGGCAGTGGCTTCGGTGGATCGACCTGATTCATCGATGGTTTTGATGGCGGCAGTTTCAGGAATTGCAGTAATTCGGATTTCAAGATATCGTTGGAACGAGTCCCATCGATGGATCTCGGGAAGTTCTACCATGAAGTAGAAAGGTTTCTAAGGTCGGAAGATGAGCAGGCTGAGAGAGAAGGGAGAGAGACTGAAGCTTATGCAGTAAGGGTGGAGGTCCACCCAGGGAGGATCCAAACAAAGATGATAAAGGCAAAAGGAAAATGAATGATAATGGTAACACTTCAAAAAGGCGACGGAGGAATTCAAAGTTTACTTCCTACACGGATTTGACTGAGACTCTAGAAAGGATTTACTTGGATACTCGAGGGCGCCTCCCGTATTGAAGGCCGCAAAGAAGGGGAACCTTCTGAATACGAGCGGGCATCGGAAAAGCATTGCCTATTCCATGAGCTGGATGGGCATAACATGAATGACTGCAGGCATTTGAAGGATATCGTTGAGGAGCATGTAAGGAATGATCATCTGCAACAATATGTAAGGAATCGAGCTATGGCAGTGGAATAGGAGCGACCACCGCCCATCTCGAACGAGGGTGGCACTGGATCTTGGCATCACCAGCTTTTTATCAACTAAATGAATTTATGACTTTGAATAAGTAATAGAACTTGAAGTAATACAGCGAAGTCACTTACACAAGTATGGGATCGAGGGCGGTCCCTAGGCATGCTCTGATATGGTGATAAACCGTGTTGCTCGAGTCTATGAAATACTGTTTTCTTTTCGTTTTCCTGAAAACTTTGGTTTCTACCTTGGATGTACAAATATTTATTTGGTTTTCCCTGACTGTAAATACTTTTATTCTGAATGATTGGATTTTCATTAATGTAATAAATAATACAAGTCTCGCGATTTGATCCCGACCGGAGAGACGGGGCAGTGATCGCAAGTTACGAGCCCCTTCGCCGGAGAGCGATGGAATGGACTCGAACACAATATAAAAGTCCTTGGCCGGAGAGTCGAGGCTGGAGAATATGAAAGTCCTTGGCCGGAGAGCCGAGGCAGTAGAATATAAAAGTCCTTGGTCGGAGAGCCGAGGCCGTAGAATATAAAAGTCCTTGGTCGGAGAGCCGAGGCCGGAGAATATAAAAGTCCTTGGCCGGAGAGCCGAGGCCGGAGAATATGAAATTCCTTGGCCGGAGAGCCGAGGCCGGAGAATATAAAAGTCCTTGACCGGAGAACCGAGGCCGGAGAACATAAAAGCCCTTGGCCTGAGAGTCGAGGTCGGAACAGGATAACACAACCCGGAGAGGTCATGGATTCAGATTTCGACTTGGGATAGATGGACCCAGAGTGGTCTTGGATTTGGCAAAGGGCTCGAAGCAGTCCCGGATTTGGATATCAACCCAGAAGGGTTATGGATTTGGTTATTGGTCATTGGATACCGACGGATTACGACTCGGTTGACGAGTTCGGATAGCTATGGCACTTGGATAGGATGGCTTGGTAATAGATCAGATTATGAATTAGATGGTATGGATATGGATGGAATATGGACTTTGAATGTTGGATTCAGAGCTATTCAAAACACGGCTTCTTACCACAAGGCATGTTTTGGGGGGAAAATGTTATCCCGCCTTTTGGTTAAGGCCGGGATATCAACAAACATGCTAAAGAGGATGGAAATTAGTATTAGAGATCGATTGGAGACAAGGCTATGATCGATACCGTCAAAACTTGACCGAGCTCTAATCAAGACGGGATCGATTGAGAATGATGAACAAGGCTAGGAAAGGCTACGTTTCAAATTTCAAGTCAATCGGAGTTCGTATGCTCAAGGTATGATCGATGCAAACCAAGGAAATCAACTTATTCGTATCAATCATTACACCTCCTTCGCATCGCTTTCCTTCGAATCCATCTAGGGAACCTCGGTCATATCCACCAAACATCCGTTAGTTCGAATCCATCAGGTGAGCATCGTTTCGTATCCATCCATAAGCAACACTTTCGTATCGATCTGGTCCATATATATATTTCGTACCGGTCTCATCGTCAACTCAATTCGTATCAATCAGCCAATGATCGATGCGAAACATGCCACTAAAGACATCGATACGAAAGATATGTGGAATGATCAATACGAAATAGCATCCAGGTTATCGATACGAAATACATGGATTTGTATCGATACGAAGCAATTAATAACCATCGATACGAAAAGAATACCAGATCGATACGAACAAAGCATGTAAAAGTGAAAGACTCGGTCACTCGGCATGAAATGTGGATCTCACCTAAACAATAGCGCCACGTCACTCCGATCGATATGAAAGTGATGGATACAAACATATCGATATGAGATGGATCGATACGAAGGCGTCAGACTATGAAAATGTAAAACTTGCATCGATCATAACTCAAAATCTACAAGTCCAAATGCCACCAATTTTTCACAAAAGCTTGCGTACAACCTCAAGAATGTCCATGATCGATCCCGACCCAAAAGGAACAGTTTTGGATCGATACGAATTTGGTTTGTATTGATCATGGATCGAGTCGAAATGTCAGGGGATCACGTGGGCCCACCTACATGAGAGAAGGAGTCTTCCGAGATCTGGGCGAGATATTTCCAATCTACGCCTATAAATAGTAGCCCAGGGTCTTAAGAAAAGGGATCTTTTGGCTCTTCTACGATATTACTCTGCTGAACTCCATTGTAACTCGGATACTATCAATTGTACTCTTGTAAATCAGTAGAGAATCATTAATAAAACAGAAAATATTCAAAGTGGACATAGGCTACAACGCCGAACCACTATAAATCTGGTCTTTCTTCTGCTTTCTTTTTAATCTTTTGAGTGTTCTTCATATTTAATTCTATTACATACACTCTATCTATGATCCGTGACTATGATTTGGTGCTTTCATCTGCAATTGGGTGTTTGTGACCATTTTTGGCGCAAACAACAAGCACTCTTTATATTGCTTGATTCCATAAATTCAAAGTAGTAAAGATGCTTCAAAAGTTAAAGGCACTCAAGTTATTGTTAATTTTTTGGTATTTTCTTTATTCATAGTATAACCATAAGATTACTATTAATTTTTTTTAAGAATAAAATGACCTCTTATTGAGCTCATTTCGCATTGTGGGAAGAAGAAGAGGGTTTGAAGCATGATAAGATAGAAAATACCCATTTAACATACATTGTAAATAAATGTATAAATAATGATAAAGAATTCGCTAAGGATAGCATACAAATAAGGATAAACAATTCGCTAAGTATAACATACAAATATATTTGTAGTTGTTTGTTTTATGAAATCTGTGGACATATAAAAGTAATTTTACTAGATATCGCACATGTCATGTCTATGTTTGAATTTGTTTGATATTTTTGTTATATTGTCAATTAGACAGATTTCTTTTTCTAATTTTGATATAAACAAATATGGATATTATTGTTCCTTTAGAAATAATAAGATTAATCTATCAATAAATTCATACATTATTGGAATTGGATAACTTAAAACTCATGATAAATACCTCTTATAATGAAGCCTTAATTTGAATATGGTGGTTAATGTAATTATTTATTTCATCTTACTAATTAATTTTAGATTGGGGCATTAAAGATAGCAAATACTATATTGATATTCTAAGCGACTTAAAAGCTATAGGTTTTATAACGCACACTAAGGAAAAAATTTAAGATGAGAAATGCTACAATTTTTTGAGGATGCAAGTTTGGAGGGAGAAATAAAGTATAGATCATTGTCTTTAAAGAGGATCATTATCTTTGATTCAACTATAGTTACATCTCCGGATAATGTATAGGGTTTGTTTGCTTTCATTGACAAGAAGTAAATTAGGAAACAAAATAAGACAATGTTAAACAAAATTTTAAAGTATGAATCATTTTTTTAAGGAGAATCATTATCTTTTATTCAACTACAGTTACTTCTTTGGATAATGTATAGGATTTGTTTCCTTTCAATGACAATAAGTAAATTAAGAACCAGTAAGACAATGTTAACAAAATTTTCTTCAAAATTAAGCTGATGTATTAAGAATCCAAACTCAACAACCTCAAGGTGAAAGGTCACTAATGAAATCCACTTGAAAAGGAAGAAATACTATTCCGGATGACTATGTAATATTTCTCCATAAAGATAAATAATGGATTGGTGAAGATTGTTATGTTGGCTTACATTAAGCCATACAAGTATTAATTTGAAATATGGATTTAAGTTATGAATATATAATGTAAACCTATAAAAGACAATAAAGTTTGAGATCTTTCCCTCTACCTTAAGGTAACAAGATCATTGGTTATGAATAACTATTCAAAACAAAAAAGGGTTAAATGGGTAATGTGGGAAGTGTAAGGTTCATTATAGAAAAGACTATACTCATGAAAATGATATTTCTTTTTAAAGAGACTTTCTCTTTGGTTTTACTAAAAAACTCTTTAGAATTATTTTATAAATTATTGCAAATTATAATTTTGAGCAATATCGGAAGGTTATTAAAGTCGTGTTTCTTAATGAAGACATTGTTGAAACAACTAAAGAAACCCGCTTATGGATTACTCTTTTGTATTAGGGATTCAAATACGTCATTATTATTCATGGGGTAAGATTTGGATTATCATAAAAGAGCTAGGTAGATAAGTGCATAAAAAGGTTTATTATGCAAACTACGAATCAATTGATTCTCTTTTGGCAAAAGAGACAAATGTTGTCTTATATAGTGATCTAACATCCTTGAAGCTAAAGAAACACAAAAGATTCCTCATGCATTTGCGATGTGGAGTCTAATGCATGCTAAGGCATGTACACATATGGATATTGCGTATTTTATTTAACAGATATCTTACTGACATTGAAAGTGGATTAATATTTAGTAACCAAAATGATGACATGATATCATTAAGGAACAAAAAGATTATGCTCATAGATAAAAGATCGGATTAGTTGGAGATCATAAAGCATTACAATCCGAATATTTTGGATGCCAATAGTATAAAAGGTCCACTTCAGGTAATAATTTTTTTTGGGTGGAGCTATATAAGGAAAGTTGTCATATAGACACTTATAGCCTCATCTCTTATGGTACTAACATTTATTTTCTGTTATGAGACATCCAATGATGGAAAATAATTGCAGAATATTGTCACAAAGTAGTGGAATATTGAAAAAATAATTGAAAGACCATTGAAGTAATATTATGACAATAAACAACATATTATTTTCCATAAGGGGAGGGTGCAAAATAGGTTGCAATTCATAGAGGATATTGTGACAAATTCCAATATGACGGATCTGCTTACAAAACGATTATCACCCATGGTCTTTCTTGAGTATATGGCTCAATTGGTGTAACTTTTATGTAAGGATATTTTGATTTAGGGAGAGTTTGTATTTGACATAGTCATATGACAAATTGCTCTATACTTCGGTTACAGATATATTAACTATTTTTTTTATCAGAAATAAAGTAATAAAGTTCTCTCTATACTCCATGAAGTTCAAATATTGAATTTTTTTTTCAATTTCACTAAAGTAGGACCTGTTGAAATAGACATGTATATATATCACATCTCATGTAATTTTCATGCTACACATCCATGATTGTCCTATGTCGTTTGATTGTGTTGGTATATGTGACCATTGATGGGTTTAGTTAAACTAAAGGTAACAAAATGCACGTTGATCCTTTGTTAGCATAGTTAATCGATGAGATTGTTTCGAAAATGCCTTATGTTATAAATATCAAAATTTGGAGCTCATAAAGTTAAACAAATTTATAAGGTTATTACATATATGTCTAGGGAGTGATTGTTGGAAAATTTCAATGTGGGCCACATATGTATAATAAACATGCCATGCGATTTTTGTATGAAGCCTAACTAAAGTGATCAAATTTTGAATTAAACTAAAAGGCTTAAGGACATAATTGTCATGATATTAAGTTGTAGATATCAAGGCAAAACTAATTTGCTGAAGGGCCAAATTAGAAAATGCTAACGTTACAAATAAGGGGTTATGGTCCCCAAATCAAAAAGCGCTAGTTATTCTTCTAATCTCTTCTATGAAAATAATTCAGATCTAGAGTTTGCGTCAATTTGGAAGATCAAACCAATTCTTCTCTTTCAATCATCAACTATGATTCAAGTATGGCTTTTGCTGCTATATTCATGCTTCTCTGATTTCTTCTCAATTAAATCAATATGAGTCATCTATTCAGATCTAAGATTTCATAATTAATCTATCCTAAAGTATATTGAAATCCTAACACAAATGAGTCAACTCTTCTACTCTAACCGCCAAACTAGTAACACAAATATGAGTCAAATCTGCCATTGATTTTAGGCCTATTATGTGTTGTAATATGGTGTACAAATGCATAGCAAAAATTATTGCCAATAGAATGAAATTAATTCTGCCCACTACAATCTCCAAAAATCAAAGTGGTTTTTTTTTCATGAAAGGAATATAAAGGATAATATCATGTTATCTCATGAGCTATTTAGAGACTACTCTAGAGCTATTATTTCAAGAAGATACCTACTGAAGATTGATTTGAAGAAGGCCTTTGATTCTGTTCATTTGGACTCTATCATTTTAATTCTACTTAAGGTGAATTTTCCTCCAAAATTCACACATTGGATTAAGACTTGTATATCCTCGGTATATTTGTCAACTGGAATTAATGGTCAAACTGTGGTTATTTTGCTGCATAAAAAAGGGATTAGAAAGGGAGACCCATATCTCCTTCTCCTTTTGTTATCATTATGGAAGTTCTAATTCAAATTTTAATATCTCTATTTCTACCAAGATATTCCTTCTTCATCCTTGTTGCAAGAGACCAATCCTTACTTCTCTTCTATTTGCTAATGATTTGATTATTTTTACCAAGCCTATTCAGACTTCTATTGATTGCATTCATGCAAATTTGAAGACTTTCAAAGAAATAACTGGTCTATCTATTAACCCAGCAAAATCTCATTTGGCAGTGGTAGGGGTATCAGAAGTTTTTTTTGATGAGCTGATTAGTAACTCAGGGATGAACATGTTATCTGAGGGTATGCTTTATTTTTTGATTCCTTTAATTCCTCTAGACTAAAATCCTCTCATTGCCTCCCTATGTTTGAAAAAAATAGCTGCTTGATTGATTTCCTAGAATAATAAATCTCCCTGTCAAGTAGGAAGGCTCACCATCATTAATGCCATAACATTTTCCATGCATACTTACTGGGCAAGAATGTTAATCCTCCCTATGAAACTACTGCACATGATAAATAGAGCTATGAATCATTTTTATGTTCTGATGATTACAATTCTAGGAAATTGATCCCTATTACTTTTAAGAAGCTTTAATACCCTAGGTGGATTGAGAATTATCAATATTTTCCTTTGGAATAGAGAAGCTATGTCCTCGCTCATCTCTGATTTGAATGAAAATGGTAATAGCTTGTAGTCTCGATGGATTAATCCTCACTTCTCTTCTATTTGCTAATGATCAATACATTAAAAGAAGTCTTCTAGACAATGCAGTATCCTAATAATTGCAGTTGGATGTTTAGATCTCTTCTTAAAGCAATATTAATGCTTATTCCTGTTGTTAAAATAGAGTAATAATAAGAAAATAAACTGTAATGGAGGAAAATGATATTGTTTACAGAGAGAAACTTCAATTTTTTTTTTAATAAACAGAAGCAATACAATTTAAATACTAAAAGGAAATATAGATCCTAAAAGTTTGCAGCACTAAGAAAAGGTAAACATTTTGAATTATTCAAATAAGAAACTTCATGCAGCAGTCCTAAACACATCAGCTAACACTCCTCCTTGCTTTAGGAACTGCTGCATACACCAAGCTTTGTTCTAAGAAATTCAAACTTGCTGAAAGGCAGTGGCTTAGTGAAAACATCTACAATTTGATCGTCTGTTTTGCAATAAACAAGATTGACAGCTCCATCTTTTTGTACTTCCCTTAAAAAATATAATTTGATATTAAAATGCTTAGTTTTTCCATGAAACACAGGATTATGAGAGATAGCAATAGCAGCTTGGTTGTCAACAAGAATATCTGTGCTTTCCTTCTGCTCCAGATCAATATCAAGTAAAACTTTTCTCAGCCATAAAGCTTGATTGACAGCAGCTGTTGCAGCAATAAACTCTGCTTCGGCAGTGGATTGCGCTACAGTTTCTTGCTTTTTCGATCTCCATGAGAAAACACCAGAGCCAAGAGTGAAACAGTAGCCTGAAGTGCTCCTCATATCATCAACAGAACCTCCCCAGTCACTGTCAGAAAAACCAACCAGCTTGAACTCCTTGCTTCTTGTGAACTTAACACCAAAATCACTTGTGCCTTTGACATATCGAATCACTCTTTTGGCAGCCTTGAGATGTAATTCACTTGCACAATGCATGAATCGAGACAAAATACTTACAGCATTCAAAATATCAGGCCTTGTTGCTGTGAGATACATCAAACAACCAATCAAACTTCTGAAATATCCTTCGTCAACTTTGTCAGCACCATCTTCTTTGCACAGCTTCTCTTTTTGATTCATTGGAGTGTTTGCTGCCTTGCACTCCTCCATCTGAAACTTCTTCAATATTTCTTTTGCATATTTTTTCTGGCAGATAAAAATTTCACCTTGCCTTTGCTTGATCTCCATGCCAAGAAAGTAAGACATGAACCCGAGATCTGTCATTTCAAACACCTTCATCATCTCCTGTTTGAAATTTTGAATATGATCTACATTGTTTCCTGTAACCAATAGGTCATCAACATACAATGAAACAATAAGAATGTCAGTACCATTGTGCTTGACATACAAGGTTGTTTCTGATAGACTTTTAACAAATCCCAAGTTCAGCAAATGTACATCAATTTTGCTATACCAAGCTCTCGGAGCTTGTTTTAGACCGTAAAGGGCCTTATTAAGGAGGTAGACTCTATCTTCTTCACCTTCCTTTACAAATCCTTGGGGCTGCTCGACATAAATTTCTTCTTGTAAGACACCATTTAAAAAAGCTGATTTGACATCCTAATGGTACATTTTCCAGCCCTTTTGTGCTGCTATTGCAAACAGTAACCTGATTGTGTCCAATCTAGAAACAGGAGCAAAAGTATCGGAGTAATCAACACCAAAGATTTGGGCATACCCTTTAACTACAAGCCTGGCTTTGTGCTTGTTGATCGAGCCATCAGCATTAAGCTTGGTTCTAAACACCCACTTAACTCCAATTACTTTCCTGCCTTGAGGTCTTTCCACAAGAATCCAAGTCCTGTTCTTCTCTATCATTGATAGCTCCTCCTCCATTGCAGCCATCCACCTTTGATCCTTCTTTGCTTCTGTATAGTCAGCAGGTTCACACACAGCAATATTGCACCTTTCATAAATATCAGAGAGTGATCTTGTTCCTCTAACGGGAAAGTCATCCATTGTTTCATTTTGTATGTTATCTTCTTCTTCGATGTTTGAACCAGAAAACTTGAGTTTCAGCTCTGCCATGGTCTGACTCTTCTTCTCTGCATCATCCCAGTTCCACTCTTCATCCTCCACAAAGTGAACATCCCTACTAACAACAATATTTCCAGTTTGTGGTTGGAAAATTTTATATGCCTTGCTGACAATACTATAGCCTATAAAGATACCCGGTGTAGCTCTCCTATCAAGCTTGTCACGCTTACTCTGTGGAACATGAGTGAAACATAAGCAACCAAATATTTTAAGGAAATTCAAAGATGGTTTATATCCATGCCAGAGCTCAAATGGTGTTTTATCCCTCACTACTCTTGTGGGAAGTCTGTTTTGCAAAAAAACGGCAGTGCTTGCTGCTTCGGCCCAAAATTGTTTTGGCAAGTTTTTCTCATGTAACATACACCTTGTCATTTCCAGTATAAATCTATTCCTTCTTTCACTAACGCCATTTTGTTGTGGAGTGTATGGTGTGGTCAATTGATGTTGAATGCCTGCCTCTTCGCAAAAATGATCAAATTTTTCAGAAGTATACTCCTTGCCGTTATCTGAACGAAGAGTTTGAATTCTACAACCACTCTCGTTCTCAACTCTGACTTTGAACTTCTTAAACACTTGAGCTACATCTGATTTGTGTTTCAAAAAGAAAATCCAGCACATACGCGTGAAATCATCAATGAATGCAACATAATAAAGACTGCCATTTAGAGAAGGTGTTCTTTGTGGACCTGCAATATCTGTATGTACTAGCTGAAGCTTCTTCGTTGCTCTCCATGTTGTCTTCGGAAATGGGCATCTGCTTTGCTTTCCATATTTACAAGCTTTGCAATTTGGAATATGATTATCAAGTTCAGGAAGACCATTTGCCATCTTCTTTGATTTCATTTGGAGCAGCCCCTGATAATGATAGTGTCCAAGTCTCTTGTGCCATAACTCACTCATATTTTCTTTGATTTTGAAGGCAGTATGCTCCTCCTCTAAAGGATTTAAAGCAAAACTTTTCGCTTTCATTTTTATTCTGAAAATATCTTTACCGTTTGCATCTTTTATCAAACAACATTTGTCTTCGAACACCACTTTATTACCCATTTCAATTAGCTGACCGACACTTAACAAATTCTGATCAATTTCAGGGACATACAACACATCAGTAATAAATTTTGTACCTGAACAAGTTGAGATTGCAACGGTTCCTTTTCCCTTCACAGCTATGTACTTGCCATTGCCAACTCGAACCTTTGATGAATTTGTGGTACTTAGTTCTCGAAATAAATCCTTGTTATATGTCATGTGATTAGTACAGCCGCTATCTATAAGCCAACTTTCATTTGAATCAATGCTAGAGAAACATGTAGCAACAAACAAGTGATCCTCCTCCTCTTGATCAGCGGATTTTGCCTCTTCATTGCTGTGTTGATCTCTGTTTTTGCATATACTAGTTTCATGTCCCATCTGATTGCATTTGATGCACTTGGCATCAGGTCTTTTCCAACATCTAAATGGAGGATGGCCTTTCTTTCCACAATGTTGGCATGGTGGGTAAGTTCTCTTCTGAAATTTCTTCTTCCCCTTTGCATTTGCATATGCTGTACTTGCACCATTGTCTTCACTATCCTCCTCAGTTTTACTTTTGACTGCGTTCTGATGCTTGGCTGCTAAAGCTCCTTCGGTGTTTGTTTCCTCCCTTATCAATCTTCTTTGTTCTTGTGCTTGCAATGCATGCAACAATTCAGCCAAGGAAATTTTAGACAAATCCCTTGTATTTTCCAAGGTTGTGATGGTTGCTTCATACCTTTCAGGTACAGTAACTAGAATCTTTTCAACGATTCTCGAGTCAGTAAACGCGGATCCAAGAAGTCTCACTTTGTTTGCAATACTAACAAGTCTGTCAGTATAATCCTTGATATTCTCAGAATCCTTCATTCGCTGAAGTTCAAATTCTCTAATTAAATTCATGACTTGCATGCCTTTAATTCTCTCATCGCCTTCATACTCTTTTTTAAGATAATTCCATATCTCTTTGGCTGTCGCTAAGGACATGATATGAGTAAAGATGGTCGATGATACTGCAGCAAACAGGCAAGCTTTTGCCTTTGATTTCTTTGTTTTCTTTTCTCTGTACACTTTTATTTGTGCCAAAGTTGGATTATTTGGAAGTTCTGGGATTTCAAGATCTTCTTCCACTTCTTCCCATAGATCCAAGGCTTCTAAATATGTCTGCATGCGTACCGCCCAAATCTGATAGCTACTTCCATCGAACACCGTTGGAGCAAATGCAGAGAGATTGGCTTCAGTTTCCATGGATTTTAAATTCAAACACAGATCCCTTAAGAAGAAGGCTCTGATACCAATTTGTTGTTAAAATAGAGTAATAATAAGAAAATAAACTGTAATGGAGGAAAATGATATTGTTTACAGAGAGAAACTTCAATATATTTTTTTATTAAACAGAAGCAATACAATTTAAATACTAAAAGGAAATATAGATCCTAAAAGTTTGCAGCACTAAGAAAAGGTAAACATTTTGAATTATTCAAATAAGAAACTTCATGCAGTAGTCCTAAACACATCAGCTAACAATTCCTTTTGTTCAATTCATCACTAGTGTAAATTCCAAAATGAGCTTTTGACAGACCCTTAGGCTAAACAAGGTTTGATTGTTTCTCAAGTGTTAACTCCTAGCGTTATTGACCAGACTGCTATTCCTAAATCTGCTACTATGGGTAGATTTTTGTGTAATGGCCATATCAACCTTCCAAGTTCTAGTAGTTCTGTTGTTAGATAGATATGGAATGAGATGCATGACATATTCTTGAAGAGTTCTGATCATGATATATTACTTTAGAATGGTAAAGTCCAATCTATTAAACATGTTTACAGGTTAATTTCTATTACTCATTTTGTTGTTTACTTTCCTTGGCTCTCAAGCGTATGGATTAATTATGATACTCCTAAGCTCAACTTTTTTATGTGGAAAATATTGAGAAATGCCATTCATACAAATTAGATTTATATTATAGAGGTATTATCTTTGATACTATATGTTTACGGTGCCTTAAAGCTGCTGAAGCAGCTGCTCATGTCTATTTGAATGTGCTTATTCATATTCTATTTAGGAAAGAGCTCTTGCTGGATTGGATTATAGGTTGGTTAGACATAATTTGGATAAGGAATGGTTTCATATTTTTAAATCAACATGATGGAGAAACTTTTAAATCGCTTTGCAATCTAGTTGCTTTGAAGAAAGTGATTTATGAAATATGAAAAGAAAGGAATGCTCGGGTCTTCAATGGGAATGCATAAATAAAGGGATCACTTTGCATGTTTGTATGGTGCATATTTATAGATAAGTGAGGAGGAAGTCAAGCAAATTAATTCTAAATTCTAATGTTAGATCTGTAGCTATTGCTATGGGCCTGTGTGACGGCCCAAATTTTCGTACTTGTCAAAATCGCCAAAAATCCATCCGATTTAAACTATAAATGAAAACTACCAATTCAATACCTAATATCGTTTGATGTATATTTAACACTACTAAATGTATAGGATACAAATTTAGTTTATACAACTTATCAGAGGAATTTATTAATTCTACAAGGTGTGTTTAATACATACCAAATACCAGTGTCTACATATTTACCGCTTTGCACTCTAATGAGAAAGGCAACAATATCCTTACAAGCGAACTCAATAAACATGTCAATGCAAAATAAAATGATAAGTAAGAAAGATACATGAACATCAGACAAATAACAACCCATAACAGATAAATAGGAAATGCTTATATTATTTTTGAGGCTGCATCACTACCACTTATGACTGCCTACGTATGCCTATCTAATTGGAGACCCAATTAGATACAAGATCAAGCCAACATAGTTCTCTTACCATAAATAGGACTCATGGAGCCTATGATGCAACAAAAAATGCAATTCTCTACTTGCATTCTTAGGCTTAATCTTCATGTTCAGATTCTTCAATTATAATTTACTTTATTTTATCCAAAAGCTCTTTGAAAAGAAAAGTATCCCATAAGACCACGCCACACATAAACACGGACGGATCTTATGATAACTTAAAACACTTTATATGTAAAATCATTTAATATTGTTTGCAATAACATTCTTGGAAAATATTTGCAAATAAAATTATAAAACCTAGTTGAATGCATGCATCTCACATTTCAGTATTTGCATAACTAAGTTTGTACGACACTTATTGGATATTGGATTTCCAACTGAATAGTGAGATAAGGGACTACCTCCCGTATAGTGCATTTCTTGAGGAATGCACCCGAGTCTTCTATGTTGGTCCTCATGTGAACTAAGACTGGCCTATCCGAAAATATAATATACGAATAGCATCGAGTATTACATCACCCGGCCGTTACCGACCTATCCGAGATCCCGAGCATACACCACATAATTTAAACCTGTCGTTATAATAGGCAAAAAAATTTATATCTAGAAAGGTGATTTCATACCCTGATGGCAGCAAGCCACTTAGCCTTAAAGCATCCCCTGTTTTACTATTCCCGGGTGTGAGGCTTTGAGGTAATCATATAGCATATATTTTCTATTTGGAATGTCACTTTGCTATTCCCCAATCATACAACTGATTTCTACAAACATATAACTTCCGAGCTCGTACGTCTCAGGAAATGGTATTAAGCTAAGAGAAGTTGCCTTCTCTGCCACCAAACAAATGATACGTTCATAGAGACCAATCAATATGATCTCGAAATGCAACGTCAAACAATCGTCCATACAAGTTGTCCAAGGAACAGGACAAACCGAAGACACTAACCTACCACATCCTGTCGGGCATTACCCCTAGGATTAGTAGCACGTTATTCCTTGCATACGAAGATTTCAGAACGAATGGACCACTGCTATTTATTTATTTCGGGGAGCCATTCCAAAATTATCAACAAGCAGTCCTTCCATTATAAAGATCCTCACCTTCAAAAGCAAGGTCTTCAATATATATTTTCTTCACTTTCGAAACGTAAATCGGTTCGTAGTGGTTTTCAGATAGGAATTACCCAAATCCAATCCCGGTTCCTACTTCCTTCAAACCAATTGTCGATAAAAAGATGTTTTATAAGTAGGCGGTTATCATTTAGATTTATTCATTTCTTTTTATCGAGAAATACCTTCAAGATATATATATATATATATATATATATATCTTTAAAACATTCTTATTGGTATATACGAAATCATTAAACTTCTCTTTATTAAATTATTTGGTTTAATTAAACCCTTTTAAACTTAGAATAATTCCAAAACATTTACTTAGGAAAATATTTCCAAATCATTTATTTAAATCTTAGCAAATATTTTCTATTTTCAAAATGTAACTTTTTAATAAGTTGAAAACATGTTATCTAAGATGGTAAATCCAAATTGTTTTAGGTTTGGAAAATTTAATCTTTCATACTTAACTAGTTTCCAACATTTCAACCTTATCTATCCCTCGCTGAGGGAAGTCAGGTGAGCCAAGGCACTGATTGCTCCTGAACATCTCATTGGTATAAGCACCTCATCTAGATCTCACGAATAGAAAAATCAGGTGTACTCGTCGACTTATTAGTGCCAAGATTAAAACAATTTATTATTACATCTTTTCTTTAATTCATTTATTTAAATTCTTTTAAATAAATTATAAAATTTTAAATCATCTTTAAAACACTTAATTATTTATTTAAAAACATTTATAAAAGATTTTGGGAAAGAATTTTTAAGCTGAAAACCATATTTTAATTGTTATTGAAAACTATTGCAAATAGTGTTGCGGATAGTGTTTTTAAAGTATATTGATCAAAATGACTTTTTTATTATTTGAAAATTTATTTATATAACTCAAATCTCTTTTAAAACATTTAAAGGATTTATAAAGATCTTTCTATATTTTTATGGATTTTAAAAATAACAAATTAAATCATTTTTAACTTTGGTTGACTGCAAACCCGCGATATTTTTGAAAACTTGTTTTACTTGTATTTCAAAATCTATCTATTGAAATCTTGATTTTTTTTCTTTTTTTTAAAACTATGGATATAATAGTTTGAAAAATCCTTATCATAAATGATTTCGAGTTATATTCCACTTTATATACTCATTTAAATTTTACGGTGCGAAATCACGAACTACCGTTGCGTAACGCGCCTAGTTTAGACTTGTTTTTCATTTCTTATTCACACATCACCAAATTTGTTTTTAGTGTTTATAAAACATTATTAAATTATTTTAAACCATTTTAAAGAGATTTAACATTTCATATATATCATTTCATTAATAAAAGTTAAGTGATTTCTTTTGTGATTTTCGACGTGTATTTAACATGACTTGTCAATGAAATAAAACAATCATATTAAACTACCAAATATGATTAACAATCATTACAACCAAGCATATCAAACAGTATTATATCATCCAATATATATATATAATAGTATAAATGGAGTTATCTCACTCATCTCCAAGTCCAACTCTTTTTATCAACATTCAAATGAATCGACACTTCACTAAATCGTCACTAGAACAACTCTACCACCCTCCTTGCTCTTGGTCATCATTTCTCCACTACCATAGTTCACATTACAATGGTCTAGGGTAAAAGAGCTCGATCAATGGGAAAAGAAGATGTCTTTAGTTTATAATATTTGGATCCAAAAATGAGTCATCTTCTCTTGGATTTTTGACTATGTTGCAATCAATACTTGGAATAGTTTTCAACTGAAAAGTTATTTAAAATTCTTTTCTCTACTATTTCTAAAAAAGAATTGTTTAATTCTGAGTTATTTCGAAGGAGATATGGTCAAAAGAAGAAGATATATTCTCGGATTTACAAAAATTAAACCCGAGAATGCACTGGAAAGGGAGGGGATTTTGATATAGATATGCTCAAAAAGAGAAGGGGTGGTAAACATGAAAGTTATAATCATTGAAATTTCATATGATCCAATAAAAATAATTTCTTTATTTGGATATGCTTTGAGGATGTTATGGTAAAAAAAAGAGGTATTCTCGGCCTTAAAATCTGGGCCTAAGAATGCACTGGAAGGAAGTGGGTTTTTGACATAGCTAAGCTCGAAATGGGAAGAAGTGGAAAACAGGAAAGTTGTAGTCATTGTAATTTTACATGGTTTGAAAGAAATAATTTCTCCATTTGGTTGTTGTTTTGAGAAGTTATGGAAGATGTAAAATGAGCTAAGGAGGTGGGTATTTATATGCAAATTCATCAAAATATCTACAAATATCATCATGAGCTATCACTTCACCATCACCTCCACCGCCTACCACCTCCCTCCTACACCACCCTAGGATAGCTAGAAGTCACTTCAAGCATGGGCAAGGCCATGTTCCCCTTTGGATTTGACATTTGATGTGATAAATGGTGATAATTACCTTAGATATTTTAAGTGTTTTCTCTCTCCACCATCATTACCCCTATGCGCCACCTCCTCCTTCATCATCACCTAACATGGCCAAGTCCCCTCTACCACCACCTAGGCACGGCTAAGATGACCCTCACCCATATGCATGTGATGATGGTTGTACTTAGATGTGTAGTGTTGACTTAAAGTTGCTTAAGTGTTAAGGAGTTATTAAAATATCTTATATATTTTTGATTTTGTATGTAATTAGCATATATGTATATATGTGTGCATATGTATATTCATGTTCATGTGTACATGTCCATTGATGTATACATGGATATGTACATATATATTTTACATTTAATCCACAACGTTGCATAACTTCTACACGATGAATCGTTACGAATCCCGATTTAGATTTCTAGTCATATTTTCATTTCTTAGTTAATATATATATTTATATGTATATATATATTAACAAAATTTGAAAACTAATTTCTTCTTATTATTATTAATTTAAATGATGCCATTTAAATTGTAATATCATATAAATCAATATTGAACAATTGTTTTCAAAAAGCGTTTTTATATCGATAAACCAATATCGATTTTCCTTATATTTCCAAATTAATGATATATCTTTATAAAACCATTATAAATGATTTATTATCGCTTTAAAACCAATTAAAATGAATTATTATCATCTTAAAATAATTATTTGAATAATCCTAATTATTTATTATCACTCAAAACAATATTATTTGTTTTATCAACCTTTTATTTGAATATTTTTAAAAATAAATAAAATGTATAAAAGTGGTAAATTTGTAGGTCGTTACAGACTCCTCGTCTTAAATGAATTTTGTAACGACCCACCTTTTTGGACGGTTTACATCGATAATAAACCACACATGTTAACTCAAACCATTCGAAAGGGAGGATTGTCAATGGGGTAAATAAGAAAATAAGAGAAAAGGAAGGAAAACAAAACACAGAATCTCACAGCGGGATGACAAAATATAATAATCAAATAAACAGTTCATGAAGTTGTTTAACATTTAACATTTGGATACACTTTTACAATAAATTAGAGTATACATACAACAGGTATAATAGGATAATGCAGCGAAACAACATGATGCAGTGGAATATATACTAATAATAATATACCAAACTCCGACTTCGTCCTCCAGAAATAAAGTCTTCAACACTGAAATGCGCAGGCTGACTCAAGCGTAATGAAAAGACAAAACACTCGAGTTAGAACTAAAAGATCTTATGTAAGTTAAATCAACAATAAGTAAATATGAGTGTAATGGCTTCAGAGATGTTTACGGGATTTTACATCTTCTATCCAGTGTATAACAAGCGTGTAATAACTTAAGAGATGTTTTGGGATTTTTACTCTCCTAAGGGTCCGTTAAACTATCTATATGTAGTAAAATACGCTATATATGTAATGTTTATCAGTAAAGTAAAGTATTAAAATAGCGTTAAGGCGTTACCCATATCCCACTTAACACATTTTTATATAAGCATCATAGTCTATACAGTACTGTAAGCTCTACCGTAAACTGGTGGGATACTCAAGGATCACTCCATAGGTACGACACAAACTAAAGTTGTAGTGGGCCCGATCAGGATAAATATGACAAGGCATGTAAGACAAAGCCCAGGGTAGGATTCTACCGTTTTGCACTCCCGGACTAGTGGTAACGCATAGCAGCTACCATCGCCCACCTCGAGACACACTCTCATAATAAAAATCGAGGGTGGCTACCAATCAATCACAAAGTAACATATATGGTATCGAAGAAGCATGTTCGATAGGGGAAGCGACCCCACTTGGCCCGATATAGCTCCTGTTTTAGTCATTTTAGTTATGACCCGAAAGTCAAGACTATCCATCATCATTCTCTTATTTCATTCCAGTAGCGTTCGCCAAACCATCCTACTTCATTCTGGATTCTCCACCACGTGCACAGTTGTTAAAGTGGTTTTGGAATTGGCAGAGAGTATGACAATATCCGACCCTGGTCTCTTTAACAACCAAACGCTTATGTCACACCATGGTCATTTTATAAACATTTTTAATAATAAATCTAGAAAACAATTTATACCTTTATATCAAGATATCCATATACTTATTCCAAAAGTATAAATATATTCATAATACCGAGGAAGATTTCTTTTAATCAATTTCAACAATAATTTATAAATCTCTCTCAAACCATTTATAAACTATTTATATGCTTTAGAACCATTTATAAAGCTATTTATAAATTTCAAAACAGTTTACAACTCTTCCCCTTTTCATAAACTTCTACGCAAATTCCTTTATAATGCTTCCAAACCCCCATAATACAAGTTCTTTTATAAAACCCTTTATAAAATAAATCTTTTAAACCTTTATAAACACCTTTATAAAACCATTATAACATCCTTTATAAAATCTTTTATAAAATCTTTTATAAAATCCATTATAAAATCTCTTACAAAACTTTTATAAATTCCTTACAAAACCTTTACAAAATACTAAAATCTTTTACAAAAATCTTTTATCTATTAAAGTTATTATAAAAGTTGATATTTATTATCTTAAATCAAAATTACATTTATTATATTAAATTAAATATATATATATATTAAAACTATATTAAATATTTTATTAAATTAAATTTTAAACTATTTAAAAAATATGTTTTTAAAACTAAATAAAATTATAAGTTAAAATCTTAAATTTACATTTAAAACCATATATTAACTTATAATTTGAAACTTTTAAAACATATAAAATAAATTATTCTCCAAATATAAATTTTAAATAAAATCATTAAATTAAATTTTAAAATCAAATTTATAAATCAAACATACTTTACTATTTAGAAAATAGTTTAAAACTGACCAACAGTGTCCGTATATAATTTCTACCATATGGTCAAGTGATAAGGTATGTACCATTTCAACCCAAAATTGTTAAATTTCCTAGGTATATATCATTTAAACCTGTATCCCGAATCATAAATTTCCAATCAATAAAATCGCTTGGGTGTGTATCATTTCAGCCCATAATGATTTTCCCTAATCTATAAGATCTTTCGGGTATGTATCATTTCAACCCATTGTGATTTTCCTAACAACAAACTAAGGGAACTTGAAATGTGATAACAACATATATAATAAACATAACATCCCATCATCCAAAATGTCAACAAATCAACATCCATCATAATCAACATCCAAATCAGCCAATAAATCACACAAATTAACTGGTTATCATTATCAGGTATTTAACTAACAATTTGAATTCAATATTAATTTAAATTGCAATTTAATTCAACAAAATTCAAATTAAATTCAAATGACAATTTAAATTACCAAACAACAATCAATAAAATTCTTATCACATCATAAATTAAATTCAACCAACATAAGAAGGTTTAGTATGGCGTGAGAGGGTTAAATCACTCACCTTTAATTTTTAGTCGAACTAAATCCAAATGAAGCCCAAAATTTGAACAGTCTAAGAATCCAACCAAACCAATTTTAGATTGTCCGGAATTTTGATACGAACCTAACGGAAAAAACTGCGTCCAAATCCGAACTCGTATGAAAAAGTTATCGATATTAGAATGTTTTAAAATCAAATTTTAAATTAAAATAGTAGAAGGGCAAAATTGTAATAACAGAACCATACCCCAAACCCTCGTTCATGCGTATATGCTACAGCCGCCATTCATCACACTCGAACCACTGCCACTCCCATCACTTACGACCTGATCTGACATCGCCACTGCCCTTGCCACCACCGGCCGCACCCCACACGAGCCCCTCCGCCTCCACGAACAGCTAGCGTCGTCGCCACCTTCATCCTCATTTTTTGGCTAACTCCAGTGACTAGGCAACTAACGGCCACCATGGATCGCCTCCATTCATCGCCCTCTACGCCGCGGTACCCTCCGATCGTCGTAAAATCGACGATCCACCGTTGAAAACAAAACCCTAATACGGACGGCCGAAACTTCTTCGCCAAATTATGGCTAAACTGAACCTTCGATCAAAAAACGAATCTCAGATTCTAGATTACTTTCGTCGAGAGCTTTCCAACGATATATAATTTGATATGGTTTGAGGATTTTAGATTTTGAAGTTCGATTTTGAAATTAGAATTAGGGTTTGGGTTGTCTGCCATTGGTAAGGAGGAGATGAGAAAGAAATGTACATACAGACAATAGAAAATAAAAGGCTGCTAGGGTTTATAACAACCTATATATATGCAGGGCTGAAATAGAAATGGATGGACAGATCAATTTGGGTCGAAACGATAACAATGGCCCGAAAAGCCCGTTTCGTTCCCGAAACGAAAGTAGGTCATCCTATATATCAAAATATAGGTTTCGATATTTTTAAATTCAATGGAACTAATTTCAAATCCAAATTCCATTGTATAAAGAAGTTAGCATTTAAAATCAGATTATATTAATTAAATTCTTTTTATTGATTTCTACGCGTTTTCAAGTTGCACGATCCAATGATAAGTTCGATCGCTACGAAACTTGAAATCCTATAATAATTCACAATTACGGATCTGATGAAAATGGTTTCATTGAAATCCAAATAGTCATCAAAATGGCTGTTTTACTTGTTAATTAAAATATAAAATTTCTAATTATTCACTTTTAAATCCAATTTTAAATGTTAACAACCTTCATTCATATTTAAATAAAATTTAAATCAACTTTCAACATCATTTTCATTCATATTAAATATAGAATTCAATTATTTAAATAATTTCCAATATTAAATTTAAACAATTCAGTTATTAAATAAATGACATTAATAAATCATAAAATTTCAATTGAATTTTAATTATCAACAATTAGCCTATTTTCATCTAAATAATTCAACATTTATTATTCAAGTCCAGTTATTGATTATAAGCACATTCAATATCTAAAATTTCATTTCCATGGTTGTTATTGCCAAATCTTTGGAATTGTCTATTTCAAAAATTTATTATATCCAATAAACTACAATAATAAATAATTAAATTTTTACGTCTAACCATTTTATCTAATAATCACATTAAATTTAATAATTTAAATAGTTAAAAAAATACGTGTTGTTATAAATTTCCTCCCCGAAATTACACCAGAACAAAAACCCAAAGGTGTTTGCCCAAAATATTAATTTTTAAATTAATACCCGTATGATGTATATAGATTCTACATATGCCATATTCGATTCGATCTACTATTCGACTTTACAACTTTTACTTTCGAATTAGTATCGATCCCAAGATTTTTTAGTGCGGGCTCGGATCAGGATCTTTGATCAGAAAACTTTATTTCCCTTACGTAGCTCTCAACTATGATAGAAAACATAAGTACCCAATCATAAACCTTCATCAATATTCATCGTCAAGAATCGAGTGATAAATCCTTTTTCAAATTGGTGTAAACACCTCAAAGTTCCTTACTTGAATCTTAGATTAAAATTGTGTGATGAAGTATTCTACTACAACATACGTACTTATTAACTACCCAAAATCTTTATGAAAACTTTTCATTTATTAAGTTTCACTCAAAAGTCTACTCCGTTATAAAATCTTCTTTATAACACTTATTACTTTATTTATAAAAATGCCACTTATAAATTTAACACCTTGAAATGTTTATTTACAAAATATTTCTATCTCTTTTCCAAAAGAAACCATTTAAATTTAAAAGGTAATTTATCTTCTATTTTCCAATTTTACGATAAACTTCTCTTATTATAATATATATTACAGGAAAATTGGCACAGGAAAGAAGTTGCAAAAAAATTTAGTCTTAGGGACAACAAGTTTGCTTTCTAGTCTGAAGGCACTTTTTAGTGTAAACAGAAAATGATAGTTACAACCATCATTATGTGGTTTACACTAGAAAGTGTCATTCAGCCTAAGAAGCAAACTTCTTGTCTCTAAAACTAAATTTTTCTTCAACTTTTTCCTTGAGCCTAAAAAGTCCTATATATTATCCTTTTTAACTAACCTTTATATCCAAAATTTACCTATTAATCAATGATTTAAAATTATCCTTTTTAACTTTAGAAAATTTTATAGATCGAGTAGCTCCGAAAGAATACCAAGGAACTGGGTACTACCGGTAGTATCACATATTCCCTTAATAAGAAGGGTAATACTTAAGAGAAGCATTTGCCATCCGAACACAACTCCTACCCATTTTTTGTTACTTTTGAGCCACTCGAACTAGTTAACCTTTAGATTCTTTTCAAAAATACCAGGATTTATATTTTCAAAAATTCCTTCATAAAACACATTTTAAAATCTAACTTATTTAATTAATAATATAAAACACATTCATAAATTTATTTATCTTAAATAAATTCCTTAAACTAATATTATTTATCGAACACCACATAATCAAATTGTGAAACTAAATTCACGAGGTGTTCGTACTTAATTTGGTTGAAGTGGATTAATTTTATTGTTAAATATCTTATAGTCCAATCGTGAGTTAAATCTCAGAGCGTTTAGCCTACAATTGCTTTCTACCCAACCCATGCAAAAGGAAATTAATTGCTAAAAAACCGACCAAGCAAAAACCAAACAACCAAACAATCAACAAAAGTTAAGCACACCAAAAATAATTATATCACCCATAACCTCGGTCGGAAGTGCGGTGCCTTACCCTATTCATTTTATTTATCAAATTAAGATAGTTTCATTTTAAAATTCCTAGGTTTATTTACTAACCTAGACAAATTTTACATAAGCACCTAACCTATGCTCTGATGCCATATGTAACGACCCGGATTTTCGGACATGTCAAAATCAGTTAAAACCCATTTGATGTAAATTACAAAGGTAAACTACTGATTCAATACCTAATATCGTTTGATAAAATTTTTACACTACTAAATGTATAGGATACAAATTCATTTTATACAACTTATAAGAGGAATTTATTATTTCTACAAGGTGTGTTTAATACATATCAAATACCAAGTCTACAAATCTACCGCTACGCATACTGATGAGAGAGGCAATAATATCCTTACATGTGAACTCAATAAACATGTCAATGAAGAATAAAATGATAAGAAAGAAAGATAAATGAACATCAGACAAATAACAACCCATAAAAGATAAACAGGAAAGGTAATATTATTTTCAGGGCTGCATCACTAGCACTTGTGACCAAGCTAACATAGTTCTCCTACCACAAATAGACTCATGGATCCTACGATGCAACAAACAAATATGAAATCCTCAACATTCCTGCTTCAATCTGCAAAAAGAATCATTCAAATCCGATTTAAAACGAAGAATCTGAGTCGTTTCAAAGTTGGACCAAAACAAAGTTTTAAACACTGAATTACAGCAAGCTGCGAGTACAAGTTCGACAGCAGTTTCGAAATAGCAAACGAACCCAGATTGTCATGAAATTTTGCAGGAATGTAATTCAGCACTTCTACTTCAATCTACAAAAAGAATCACTCAATCCAATTTGAAACGAATGAGTTATAATGTCTCAACCATGGACTCAGGCCATGTTTGCAATAGTTCAAAAACAAAAAATGTACAGGCCTAAAACCATCTTGGGTTCAACTTCCAGGCATGAAACAGAGGATCAAATGGCATAGGCTTGAGCTCAGAATTGGTACGCATGTAGTAGAAAACTTTATCTTTCAAACAAAAAAAAATAATGATGCAATTTGGATAAAATATAAGAATATTATGATGTCTCAAAGTTGAACCCAGACAGTGTTTTCACTGTAAAACTCTGGACAAAAACATGGTCTAAGTTAAAGTTTGGCAGCATATTTATATAAGCTATCTATATCGAAATGACCTGAAATTTGGTATCCTTATAGTAGAAAACTTCATCTTTCAGAAAAAAAAGAATCATACAATTCGAGTAGGAAATGAAGGAGATATGCTATCTCAAATATGGACTCGGGCTATGTTTGTAGCAGCTCAAAAACAAAATGTGGACAGAAAATTTTCAGGCTGTGCATTGATTTTGCAGCAACAGTTTGAACACTTAAATGATAATATTTTTGGAACAAAATTTGAAGAAATAAAGTTCAACATGCAAGCTACCAAATGCAAGAAATCCGGCAGCATTTCGTTATCGGAATCAAAAGTTACAAGCATTCAAAGTGGCAATATGAAACATATTTCAGACAGAAACTAAACAAATTTATCAACAAAAGCAAATTTTTTTCTACAATTTCCTGCAATTTGAGCTTGGCTCAGCTAGGATTTCAACTTGTGATGCTTGACATTGCATGAGCTCAATCTGATGCTATTTGATCCTCTGTTTCATGCCTGGAAGTTGAACCCAAGATGGTTTTAGGCCTGTACATTTTTGGTTTTTGAACTGTTGCAAACATGGTCTGAGTCCATGTTTGAGACAGCATAACTCATTCGTTTCAAATCGGATTTGAGTGATTCTTTTTGTAGATTGAAGTAGGAGTGTATTACATTCCTGCAAAAATTTCATGACAATCTGGTTTCGTTTGCTATTTCGAAACTGCTGTCGAACTTGTACTCGCAGCTTGCTGTAATTCAGTGTTTAAAACTTTGTTTTGGTCCAACTTTGAAATGACTCAGATTCTTCGTTTCAAATCGGATTTGAATGATACTTTTTGCAGATTGAAGTAGGAATGTTAAACTACATTCCTGCAAAATTTCAAGTCATCTTGACACTGTTAACTTGTTCAAACCTGCTGTCAAATATTGAGTCGCATCATGTTTTAAACGGATAATACAGTGTAATTTCCGTTATTTCGATGTTTTCTTAATATTTCTTTCTGGATTTCATACACATGTATTATAATGTGTTTTAAAAATGTTTTTCAAATAAATGGGCTTTTGAAATTATTATTATATATTATTTTTTGTATAATAATTATATACTCTATAATAAGAGAATTTCAAAGGCAATTTCTAAAGCGATTTCGAAACGTTCCTAAAACTCGTTTTCTTCAACTTAATTTCTATATAAAACACACAATTTTGCACTTCGAGCGAAGAGGGGGGAGAATTAAATGATTAGATAAACGCACGTGTACATACTTAGGCTTGATCTTCATGTTTAGATTCTTCAAATCTAGTTTACTTCATTTTATTCAAAAGCTCTTTGAAAAGAAAAGTATCTCATAAGACCACGCCGCACATAAACACGGACGGGTTTTTACCTTATGATAACTTAAAACACTTTATAAATAAAACCATTTAATATTATTTTTAATGACATTCTTTGAAAACGTTTGCAAATAAACTTATAAATCTTAGCTCAAATGCTTGCATCTCATATTTTAGTATTTTCACAAATAAGTCTGTATGGCACTTATTAGATATTGGATTTCCAAATGAATAGCAAGGTAAGGGACTACCTCCCATATAGTTCATTTTTAGAGGAATGCACCCGAGTCTTCTATGTTGGTCCTCACGCGAATTTAGACTGGCCTATCTGAAAATATAATATAAGAATAACACCGAGTATTACAATACCCAGCCATTACCGACCTATTCGGGATCCCGAGCATACAACACATAATTTAAACCTGACGTTATAATAGGCAGCAATTTTTTATATCTAGAAAGGTGATTTCATACCCTAATGGTAGCGAGCCACTTAGCCTTAAAGCATCTTCTGTTTTACTATTCTCGGGTGTGAGGCTTTGAGGTAACGATTTCCTTTCATATAACACATATTCTACTTGGAATGTCACTTTGCCATTCCCCAATCACACAATTGATTTCTACAAATGTATAACTCCTAAGCTCGTACATCTCAGGGAAGGGTGTTAAGCTAAGAGAAGTTGCCTTCTTCGCCACCAAATAGATGATACGTTCATAGAGATCAATCAATGTGATCTAGAAATGCAACGTCAGACAATCGTCCATACAAGTTGTCCAGGAATAGGACAAACCGAAGGCACTATCCTACCACATCCTGTCGGGGATTACCCATAGGATTAGTAACGTATTATTCCTTGCATACAAAGATTTCAGAATGAATGGACCACTGCTATTTATTTATTTCGGGGGGCCATTCCAAAATTATCAACAAGCAATCCTTCCATTATGAATATCCCCGCCTTCAAAATCAAGGTCTTCAATACATTTTTTCTTCACTTTTGAAAAGTAAATTGGTTCGAAGTGGTTTTTGGATAGGAATTACCCAAATCCGATCTCGGTTCCTTCAAACCAATTATCGATAAAAAGATGTTTTATAAGTAGGTGATTATCATTTGATTTATTCATTTCTTTTTACCGAAAATTATCTTCGACATATAGATATATCTTTAAAACATTATTGTTGGGTATACGGAACCTTTAAACCTCTCTTTATTAAATTCTTTGGTTTAATCAAACCGTTTTTAAACTCGGAATAATTCCAAAACATTTTACTTAGCAAAATATTTTCAAATCATTTATTTAAATCTTAACAAAGATTTTCTATTCCTAAAACATAATGTAACGTTTCGAGATTTTTGACTTCCGAAAATCGACATTAATACGTCCACTGTATCAACTGCCGAGCAATCGAATGCCGGAAAACCGAATTGTTATGGTTAAAAAGAAGAGGGAGAAGAAGACAGAAAGAAAGAAAGAAGAAAAAACAGAAACAATATCAGAATCTCACATATCGCAGCGGAACAACATATAATAGATAAATGAATAATCTTTAAATCAAAGAACTATATCAGTTTGTACATTACATCACATCATCAGAGTCAATATACACACAATACATCAATGGACAGTTATACAAACTTGTCCTCATACAGAATACACAGCGGAATAAATAATATCATATACAAGTGATACATCTCGCCATTCAGCTCGCCACTGAGCTCCACAGCATCTCCTGAATCCAGAATGACATGAAAATCTAACTCTAGGTTGCCCGTGTGGAAAATGATGGGCACCCAGAGTTTAGGAAAAGAACAATAAACTTCAGGTCAGTCATGGGACTGGTGTGAGAACTAAAACAGTTATTTATCTTTAAACTAACACAAAAGAATTTTCAACATTGAAATCCGCAATGCTTTTGGAAATGAAACTACCATAAGACCTCCCACCACACACACAATGCAATCGCAAACTTGGAGGAGATTTCTTTTTATGATAGTCAAACATGCTTACTACGCAAGAAAAACTCTTTTGATATTATTACTAGTGCATATTGTAGGAAACATTTTGAAAATACAATATTAATCTTAGCCAGCATAGGCATTTCCCACTTATGCCTACTATAGCTACTATGTTCAATAGCAGGTTACTGCCACATTCCATAGCAGGTTATACAACTAAAACCGTACAAGGTTCGTATTGTTTCTTTGGATTTCCAACAAATGGTTAGGCTAAGGAAATTCCTACTGCCAATGGGTACGCCTCTGGCGGGACGTCCCGAAAACTAACTAGCTCTCTGCCAACATAAGGCCGGGTTACCCCTTACACTAGGTAACTACTATACAAATATGCCACCCCCCGGTCCTTTGGGACCTTTATCCGAGGCGCCTCGATCACAAAGCAACAATCACACAGAGTAAATGAGATTGGAGCAACCACATAGGTTAAATACCAGGGCTCCATACATGATACCACCCTTTTCTAGAAGGAAATGACATACCCTAAAGGGAGCGACCCTCATAACCTTGCCGCATCATTCCTGTTTCGACCATTTTCGGGTTTTGAGGTCCGAAGAGGTCTCGTCCACAAAGCTACGCTTTTTCACAAAGCCACGCTTTGATCAACAAATGATCAATAAATAATCATCACACAACAACACTCAGCATGCCACATTACCAAATTGGGAATATATCACTGATAACCTTCAACTACATAACATCTGAGCTCGTACGTCTCAGAGAAGGATGTTAAGCTAAAAGAATAAATTCTCCGCCACCAACAGAAATGTATTTGAAAGAAATCAGCTTTACATCTCAAAATGTAATGTCAGACATGTAACCATACAAGTCTGTTCCGGGTTCGAACAGAACCGAAGGCACTTCCGAAGAAGCCCATGCAATCCGGGTATTCACAATCCCGATCGAACTTCCCATCACAAACGAAATCTCTATACCGTAGCTAGCGGTGCAGAGACAATCGATAGGTCATCCTATCGTTTTCACAAATACCTGGTCTTCACCACCGGTCTTCAAATGTTATCCATATCGTCATATCACTTATTCGGAATGGGTTATATAACACAAAGGTCCTTTCCCGGCTAAACCAAATAGTGAGTACAATATTTAAAACATAAGGATGTAGGGATTTCAATTAAGTCACAACTTATTACCCAAATCCTTTCCTTTAAATGGTTTAAACAAATTACCATTTTTAAATCTTTAAAACAAAAAGATTTACTTCACAAAGTTTACCCAGTTTCACAAAGATTCATTCACAGATTTCCAAATCAATTTCCATTTCAATTTGATTAACCCATTAAATCTTTAAATCAAGATTTAACTTATAGTTTTCAAAACTATTCACAATTCAAGTCTTTTATAATATAAACGATACACCTTTTAAAATCTTCTTTGATTTCAAAATAAAGCTTAATCATTTTCAAAAAGGTTAATTCATAGTTTTTCCAAACTATTCACAATTTCATTTCAACTTGAAATGTTTCGATACAAATTGGAAATCTTTTCACTTTATGAAAGCTATTATTATTTGAAAACAGATAGTTTTCGTTTTGGGAAAAACTAGTTACAATTACACAGGTTAAAGCCATCCAAGTATAAAACTTGAATATAAATTTAAATTTCCAAAACCATATTTTTAATGGTTAAAAACCCATATAAACACCTTTTACACTCGTAAAATCTTTTAGACCATAATTCCCAAATTATTGAATTCAATTTCAAAATATTGAATTCAAATTTTAAATCAAATTATTTAAATTCCAATTTTTATTAAGTTATTTAAAATAACTTTTTTTTGAAACTCATTTTCAAAAACTTTCAATTTCAATCCCAAAACTATTTTGGATTCAAAAATTCAATCTTTAGAATTGTCAAAAATCTGTGACTTAACCGATTTCCACGTGAAATCCACATTGGTGTGTGTATGGTGTAGTCCAAGGGTTTAACACAATAGTGCAACAACATTTAACCATCACAGATCAGAACACAGAAATATAGTTGATAAGCGGTATAAGCTATAACGCTTATCTTTCATTCACAGATCACAGATATTCATATCATAGATAAATAGATCACAAATCACAACATAGAACAGGATATATCACAAAGCATCACATATTTGGGATATCAAATAATTCAACATCCAATACGATTCAAACATCCATAAGTAGGATTACTTTAATTATCTGACTAATTTAAATTAGATAAATTTCTATAAATCAATTTTACTAGTTATGGTAAATTAATAATCAATTAATTTCAAATTGATTTTCAAATTTATTTCAAAACACCAAATCAAATTTTCAACGAATTTCCAAATTATTTCCTTTTTAAAATAAATTTCTTTACCTCTTCAAATCTATTTAAAAATCCAAAATTTTAAATAAATTCTTCAACTTATAAATAATATTATTAAAAATCCCTTTACGAAGCCCTTTTTCCCAAAATTTGAAATTTAATTCAATATGGTTCAAAAATAAGACTTTTATCTTTTTAAAACTCCTTTTAAATTTATCCAATTCTCAAAAATAATTTTTTTCGATAAATTTTCAACTTGAATTTCGAAAATCCAATTTTATTTATTTCTGGTATCTAACGATACCAAAAATATATTCGGCTAAATTATAGCCTTCAACAATTCCAATTCACAAATATAATCACACGGTGATTATAAATAATCAACACACAACATATGAAACAAATTCAAATGTTTGATGAATCCAGTTGGATCCCTCCAACCTGTTTCCCTGCATCCACAGATGTTAGCACAATACCAATTCCACTTCGAGATGTAATATCGCGGTATATGGGATGTATAAAATACTATCTGCTATTATGCGGCGCAATAGGGTCTCATCCGCTATATAATGCGGGAAATCAACTCCAAATACATATATAATACCAATTCCACTTCAAGGTGGAATATCGCGGTATATGTTTTTAATATAATAACCTCCGCTTAATATGCGGCGTATTGGGTCTATTTCAATACAACAGATAGCAATCATCATCCAAGCACACAATCAATCAATTTTAAATTTAACTATTTTAAATTTAAATCGAAACACAATTCGATTGAGTGAGAAGTTCTCACCTTGCTTTCAAAATAGTTGGAGCGTTTTATTTCAAATAAAATTAAACGCACGTTTAATTTTACCCAAAATTATCACTGACTCCAATCGACTCCAAACTAGCTCCATTGCGTAGTGCTCATCCGTACGGACCCGACGCAACTCGTTTCATCAAAAACGGACCTCGTATGACAAAGTTATGATGTTACAAAGTTTATACAAATTATATATAAATGAATTTCATTTTCCTTTTATTTTTTTTAACCTCTGTTTAAATCTGGCCGTTCATTTTGAACTGAGAAGATCACGGCCGCGTATTCCCTTTTCTTCCCCCAACAGTTTCAAGTCGAACGAAGATAACCCATCGCCGCCGCCTTCTTCCCACAATTATCGAGCCTTCACCTTCGATCGTGACGACGATCAGATGATGCCGTTCAACTCGCCTAGCTCCTCTCTACCAACGCCGTGAAGGACGTGAAGCTCGGTCTTGCCAGTGCGTGGGAAAACACGCACGAACGAACGATGTTCAAATTCCTTTTGCCGTCGATCCATCATGTGAAATCCAATCGTAGCCATTGGATTTAAAGTTCTCGCGATGATTTAAAACTTTGTAGTTGAAGATTTCTCGAATTAATATGTGGATTTGAAGAAATCGAAGGAAGAAGATCAGGAATCGCTGGCCATTGAAAGCATAAGTGGCGGCTGTAACCTAGAAACGAATTAGGGTTTGCAAATGTGAATGTTGAGGTCCTTATATAGAAAATTGCCAAAACACTATTCATCTCGAAAATTTCCGAACTCCAAATGAAGCGTGCCGGCTGACGTTTCTAGGGTTTAACCCGCATTCCGGACACAATGGAACATGTTTCGGAAGCTAATTTGATCATATGCGCGAGTTACGGAAATAAACGATCAAATTTAAATTAAATCGATTAAAATAATTTCTATGCGTTTTGGCTTGCCCTGGACAAACCGTACGTCTGATTGACACAAAATTTGAAATCTTACAATAATTTCACATTACGGATCCGATGAAACTAGTTTCGTCGAAATTCGAGACTGTTTGAAAAATGACTATTTTCACTCGTCAATTAAATATTAAAATATTCAATTTTCACAATTTAACTTTTAATTCAATTTTAAAAGTTCTATAACATCATTCTAACTCCAATATGATTTAATATAACTTTATAAATCATTTTTATTCACATTTAATCCAATTTCCAATTATTTCTATAGTTTCAAATATTAAATTATCGATTAAATTATCCAATTAAATCACTATATTCAAAATTAAATTTATTCGACTTACAAATCTTACTTGTTAATATTTAAAATCAATTAAATATCTGAATTTCAAATGACAGAAATTCTGGGTCGTTACAATCTTCCCCCCTTAAAAGAATTTCGTCCTCGAAATTGCAAAGTAAGAAAAATGCCCAAATCCATTAACTTTTCAAAAATCCACTTAGTGAAAATTTTATATTCACCTTTTTCCAAAACCTTTAACTTCAACCAAAACAATGGTTTCCATTTTCTAGTTCAATTCCTATATTTTCATTACAATTTAGAAATTGACTTTCTGTTAACAAAAAATTTCCAAATTTTCTCAAAATTTTCTAACTCCCAAAATTTCTAGAAAATTTTGGCAGAGTCTCCTTTGTACGGAGGAGCTTTTACAATTTCACAATAGATATAAATATATATACATCGACCCACACAGTCGGAAAATAGAAAAAAAAAACAGTTCATATTTCCTATTTTTATTGCATAGGCGTACCTTTTTAGCATTTTTAAGCAAAGCAATTATTTATTTAGCATTTTGCATAACCAAATCCCACCAAACGGTAATCCCGGTACCTGTACTTACTCAATTTAAATATGTAAGTGACATATATACGAAATCTATTAACATTTTACTCTTTTAAACAACTACAACACATGCATATTAAAAGAAATGCATACTAAACAAGGTTTATAAGCAACTTATATGATTTCGACATCACTTGTAATTGTTTACAACCAATTCATATACAACGACATTCAATTATTCATTTTCAATTAGTTTACATTCACTAATTTAAATTCAAATTGGTTCACTTTCAATTTGGATTCAATTACATAGCTTTTAATTTCACTAATTCAATTTCATTAACACTTAATGAATTATATACAATCAACCAACAATCATATAACAACCAATGTATATTCAACACAACCAAATTTATTCACTTTGTTTACCTTCAATTTGGTTTAACACTTTTTTTTTAATTTTCCAATTGGTTTAATATTCTATTGATTTTCATTCAATTATTCAATTCCCAATTACATTAGCTTTAATGAATTAACACTTACATCCATTATTCCATATCAATTTATTTACATTCGATTGATTAACATTCAATCCATTTATTAATTCAATTGCTAATTCATTTTACAAATAAAGTTGAATTTCATTTTATAACTCAAGTTCACATCCATTTAATTCACTTCATTATTTTTACTTCGACACCAAAATCAACTTCTTTCAACATCACTTAAGTTATATACCAATTAAACATCATTTGTTTAATCTTAACTTAAATTTCCAGTTATAAATCCAATTCAGATTCCAATTCTAAAGTAAATTCTATTTAACTTTTACCAAAGTCAAATTTCATCAATTATTTAAATTCATATCTCATTTTGCTTAACAAAATTGTTTAACCACTTTAATAATTAGTTTCACTTACCTTTACCCATTCTATAAGTTATACAACTTATATATTTAAACTTCCAATTCATATTAAATAATCACCTATCAAATTCAATTCAATTTATTTAACTTTCCTTTAGTTAATTTTCCAAATCATATGTTTTATTATGCTAACTCAATTTCATTCCAACTTTACTAAAGTAAAATCTTTATTATTTCCTATTATAAGTCCAAAACTCATTTTACTTATATTCATCAATTACAACTTGGATTTTTAAAATCAGATTTGTTTATCACAACAAAACTTCAATTTTCAATTTACTATAGTAGCAAATCCATCACATAGAAACTCGAAAATGATACTGATGATGCTGCAGTCATCACCCTTATTATTTCCCAGTAACAATAGTGAATTCAGTGCTTAATATTCTTTTAAAATTTCCTTTTATTTTATAAATCACATTTACAAATCTTTTTACTCATATAATTTTCAACCACCAAACAATTAATTTTATATACACTTTAATAATTCTGAAAAATTATTCCTTTATATAAAAAATATAATCGAGGTAAAATTATTTCATTTACCCAATTTAAAATGATACTGTGTCAGTTCATCTTGTTTAAGAGTTTAGAAACCCCTATCGATACAGTTAGCTAGACTGCACCGACCAGAATCTATAAACAATCAACCGATAAGTCAACACAATACAAAGCAATTTCATATTCACTAACAAATACGCACTCATATCTATTATTACACTCACACTCATTCTAGAGTACTACTGACTCTATCTCTAATGAGTAATTCCCAACAGAGCCAAGGTTATCGCTTAACCAATTGCTCTGATACCACATGTAACGACTCGTGATTTTCGACTTCCAAAAATCGACATTAATACGTCCACTGTATCAACTGCCGAGCAATCGAATGCCGGAAAACCGAATTGTTATGGTTAAAAGAAGAGGTAGAAGAAGACATAAAGAAAGAAAGAAGAAACAACAGAAACAATATCAGAATCTCACATATCGCATCGAAACAACATATAATAGATAAATGAATAATCTTTAAATCAAAGAACTATATCAGTTTGTACATTACATCACATCATCAGAGTCAATATACACACAATACATCAATGGACAGTTATAAAAACTTGTCCTCATACAGAATACACAGCGGAATAAATAATATCATATATAAGTGATACGTCTCGCCATCCAGCTCGCCACTGAGCTCCACAGCATCTCCTGAATCTAGAATGACCTGAAAATCTAACTCTAGGCTGCCCGTGTGGAAAATGATGGGCACCCAGAGCTTAGGAAGGGAACAATAAACTCCAGGTCAGTCATCGGACTGGTGTGAGAACTAAAACGGTTATTTATCTTTAAACAAACACAAAAGAATTTTGAACATTGAAATCCGCAATGCTTTTGGAAAATGAAACTACCATAAGACCTCCCACCACACACACAATGCAATCGCAGACTTGGAGGAGATTTCTTCTTATGATAGTCAAACATGCTTACTACGCAAGAAAAACTCTTTTGATATTATTACTAGTGCATAGTGTAGGAAACATTTCGAAAATACAATATTAATCTTAGCCAGCATAGGCATTTCGCACTTATGCCTACTATAGCTACTTTTTTCAATAGCAGGTTACCACCACATTCCATAGCAGGTTATACAACTAAAACCGTACAAGGTTCGTATTGTTTCTTTGGATTTCCAACAAATGGTCAGGCTAAGGAACTTCCAACTGCCAATAGGTACACCTCTGGCGGGACGTCCCGAGAACTAACTATCTCTCTGCCAACACAAGGTCGGGTTACCCCTTACACTAGGTAACTACTACACGAATATGCCACCCCCGGTCCTTTGGGACCTTTATCCGAGGCGCCTCGATCACAAAGCAACAATCACACAGAGTAAATGAGATGGAGCAACCACATAGGTTAAATACCAGGGCTCCATACCTGATACCACCCTTTTCCAGAAGGAAATGACATACCCTAAAGGGAGCGACCCTCATAACCTTGCCACATCATTCCTGTTTCGACCATTTCCGGGTTGTGAGGTCCGAAGAGGTCTCGTCCACAAAGCTACGCTTTTTCACAAAGCCACGCTTTGATCAACAAATGATCAATAAATGATCATCACACAGCAACACTCAGCATGCCACATTACCAAATTGGGAATATATCACTGATAACCTTCAACTACATAACCTCTAAGCTCGTACGTCTCAGAGAAGGGTGTTAAGCTAAAAGAATAAATTCTCCGCCACCAACAGAAATGTATTTGAAAGAAATCAGCTTTATATCTCAATATGTAATGTCAGACATGTAACCATACAAGTCTGTTACGGGTTTGAACAGAATTGAAGGCACTTCCGAAGAAGCCCTTGCAATCCGGGTATTCACAATCCCGATCGAACTTCCCTTCGCAAAGAAAATCTCTATACCGTAGCTAACGGTGCAGAGACAATCGATAGGTCATCCTATTGTTTTCACAAATACCCGGTCTTCACCACCGGTCTTCAAATGTTATCCATATCATAATATCACTTATTCGTAATGGGTTATATGACATAAAGGTCCTTTCCCGGCTAAACCGAATAGTGAGCACAATATTTAAAACATATGGATATAGGGATTTCAATTAAGTCACAACTTATTACCCAAATCCTTTCCTTTAAATGGTTTAAACAAATTACCATTTTTAAATCTTTAAAACAAAAAGATTTACTTCACAAAGTTTACCCAGTTTCACAAAGATTCATTCACAGATTTCCAAATCAATTTCCATTTCAATTTGATTAACCCATTAAATCTTTAAATCAAGATTTAACTTATAGTTTTCAAAACTATTCACAATTCAAGTCTTTTATAATATAAACGATACACCTTTTAAAATCTTCTTTGATTTCAAAATAAAGCTTAATCATTTTCACAAAGGTTAATTCATAGTTTTTCCAAATTATTCACAATTTCATTTCAACTTGAAATGTTTCGATACAAATTGGAAATCTTTTCACTTTGTGAAAGCTATTATTATTTGAAAACAGATAGTTTTCGTTTTGGGAAAAACTGGTTACAATTACACAGGTTAAAGCCATCCAAGTATAAAACTTGAATATAAATTTAAATTTCCAAAACCATATTTTTAATGGTTAAAAACCCATATAAACACCTTTTACACTTGTAAAATCTTTTAGACCATAATTCCAATTTCAAAATATTGAATTCAAATTTTAAATCAAATGATTTAAATTCCAATTTTTATTAATTTATTTAAAATAATTTTTTTTTAAACTCATTTTCAAAAACTTTCAATTTCAATCTCAAAACTATTTTGGATTCCAAAATTCAATCTTTAGAATTGTCAAAAATCTGTGACTTAACCGATTTCCACGTGAAATCCACATTGGTGTGTGTATGTTGTAGTCCAGGGGTTTAACACAATAGTGCAACAACATTCAACCATCACAGATCAGAATACAGAAATATAGTTGATAAGCGGTATAAACTATAACGCTTATCTTTCATTCACAGATCACAGATATTCATATCATAGATAAATAGATCACAAATCATAACACAGAACAGAATATATCACAAAGCATCACATATTTGGGATATCAAATAATTCAACATCCAATACGATTCAAACATCCATAAGTAGGATTACTTTAATTATCTGACTAATTTAAATCAGATAAATTTCTATAAATCAATTTTACTAGTTATGGTAAATTAATAATAAATTAATTTCAAATTGATTTTCAAATTTATTTCAAAACACCAAATCAAATTTTCAATGAATTTCAAAATTATTTCCTTTTTAAAATAAATTTCTTTATCTCTTCAAATCTATTTAAAAATCCAAAATTTTAAATAAATTCTTCAACTTATAAATAATATTATTAAAAATCCCTTTACTAAGCCCTTTTTCCAAAAAATTGAAATTTAATTCAATATGGTTCAAAAATAAGACTTTTATCTTTTTAAAACTCCTTTTAAATTTATCCAATTCTCAAAAATAAATTTTTTCGATAAATTTTCAACTTGAATTTCGAAAATCCAATTTTATTTATTTCTGGTATCCAACGATACCAAAAATATATTCGGCTAAATTATAGCCTTCAACAATTCCAATTCACAAATATAATCACACGGTGATTATAAATAATCAACACACAACATATGAAACAAATTCAAATGTTTGAGGAATCCAGTTGGATCCCTCCAACCTGTTTCCCTACATCCACAGATGTTAGCACAATACCAATTCCACTTCGAGGTGTAATATCGCGGTATATGGGATTTATAAAATACTATCTGCTATTATACAGCGCAATAGGGTCTCATTTGCTATATTATGCGGGAAATCAACTCCAAATACATATATAATACCAATTCCACTTCAAGGTGGAATATCGCGGTATATGTTTTTAATATAATAACCTCCGCTTAATATGCGGCGTATAGGGTCTATTTCAATACAACAGATAGCAATCATCATCCAAGCACACAATCAAGCAATTTTAAATTTAACTATTTAAAATTTAAATCGAAACACAATTCGACTGAGTGAGAAGTTCTCACCTTGCTTTCAAAATAGTTGGAGCGTTTTATTTCAAATAAAATTAAACGCACGTTTAATTTTACCCAAAATTATCACTGACTCCAATCGAGTCCAAACCGGCTCCATTGCGTAGTGCTCATCTGTACGGACCCGATGCAACTCGTTTCATCAAAAACGGACCTCGTATGACAAAGTTATGATGTTACAAAGTTTATACAAATTATATATAAATTAATTTCATTTTCCTTTTATTTTTTTAACCTCTGTTTAAATCTGGCCGTTCATTTTGAACTGAGAAAATCACGGCCGCGTATTCCCTTTTCTTCCCCCCACAGTTTCAAGTCGAACGAAGATAACCCATCGTCGCCGCCTTCTTCCCACAATTATCGAGCCTTCACCTTCGATCGTGACGACGATCAAATGATGTCGTTCAACTCGCCTAGCTCCTCTCTACCAACGCCGTGAAGGACGTGAAGCTCGGTCTCTCCAGTGCATGGGAAAACATGCACGAACGAATGGTGTTCAAATTCCTTTTGCCGTCGATCCATCATGTGAAATCCAATCGTAGCCATTGTATTTAAAGTTCTCGTGATGATTTAAAACTTTGTAGTTGAATATTTCTTGAATTAATATGTGGATTTGAAGAAATCGAAGGAAGAAGATCGTGAATCGCCGGTCATTGAAAGCATAAGTGGCGGCTGTAACCTAGAAACGAATTAGGGTTTGCAAATGTGAATGTTGAGGTCCTTATATAGAAAATTACCAAAACAGTATTAATCTCGAAAATTTCCGAACTCCAAACGAAGCATGCCGGCTGACGTTTCTAGGGTTTAACCCGTGTTTCAGACAAAATGGAATGTGTTTCGGAAGCTAATTTGATCATATGCGTGAGTTACGGAAATAAACGATCAAATTTAAATTAAATCGATTAAAACGATTTCTATGCATTTTGGCTTGCCCCGGACAAACCGTACGTCCGATTGACACGAAAATTGAAATCTTACAATAATTTCACATTACGGATCCGATGAAACTGATTTTTTCAAAATCCGAGACTGTTTGAAAAATGACTATTTTCACTCGTCAATTAAATATTAAAATATTCTATTTTCACAATTTAACTTTTAATTCAATTTTAAAAATTCTATAACATCACTCTAACTCCAATTTGATTTAATATAACTTTATAAATCACTTTTATTCACATTTAATCCAATTTCCAATTATTTCTATAATTTCAAATATTAAATTATCGATTAAATTATCCAATTAAATCACTATATTCGAAATTAAATTTATTCGACTTACAAATCTTACTTGTTAATATTTAAAATCAATTAAATATCTGAATTTCAAATGACAGAAATTTTGGGTCGTTACACATAACTTTTTAACAAGTTGAAAACATGTTATCTAATATGGTAAATCCAAATTGTTTTAAATTTGGAAAATTTTATCTTTTATACTTAACTCATTTCCGACATTTCGACCTTATTCATCCCTCGCCTAGGGGAGGCCAGGTGAGCCAGAGCACTGGTTGCTCCTGAAAAACTTCTTTTTCAAGCACCTTACCCAGGTCTCACGAATAGAAAAATCAGGTGTACTCGTCGGCTTATTAGAGCCAATATTAAAACATTTGCTTATAACAGCTTTTCTTTAATTCATTTATTTAAATTCTTTTAAATAAATTATAAAATCTTCAATTCTTCTTTAAAACGCTTAAATATTTATTTAAAAACATTTATAAAAGATTTAGGAAAGAATTGTTAAGTTTAAAACCATATTTTAATTATTTTTGAAAACCGCTTCATATAATGCTGCGAATAGTGTTTTAAAAGTTAAATTGATCAAAATGACTTATTTGAAAATTTATTTATATAACTCAAATCTCTTTTAAAACATTTTAAGAGATTTATAAAGATTTTTCCATATTTTAATGGAATTTAAAAAATTTAAATCATTTTTAACTTTGGTCATTAAACTACAAACCGCGATATTTTTGAAAACTAGTCTTACTTATATTTCAAAATCTACTTATTGAAATCTCGATCGTTTCTTTTGTTTGTAAACTATGGATGTAAAAGTTTGAAAAATCCTTATCACAAATAATTCCAAGCTATATTCCACTTTATATACTCATTTAAATTTTACGGCGCGAAATTGCGAACTACTGTTACGCTACGCGTCTTGTTTTGACTTATTTTTCATTTTTATTCAAACTTCACCAAATCTGTTTCTAGTGTTTATAAAAAATTATTAAACCATTTTCAAGAGTTTTAACATTTCATAACTCATTAATAAAAGGAATGTGATTTCCTTTGTGATTTTCGACGTGTATTTAACGTGACTTGTTAATGAAATCTAATAATCATATCAAACTATCAAACATGATTAACAATCATCACAACTAAGCATAGCAAACAATATTGTATCATCCAATATATATAATAGCATAAATGGATTTATCTCATCCATTTCTAAGTCCAATTCTTCCTACCGACATTCAAACGAATCGACACTTCACTAAATCATCACTAAAGCATCTCTACCACCCTTCTTGCTCTTGGTCATCCTTTCTCCACTACCATGGCTTGTAGTACAAGGGTCTAGGGTGAAAAAGCTCAACCACTGGAAAAAGAAGGGGTCTTTAGTTCACAATATTTGGACCCAAAAATGAGTCATCTTCTCTTGGCTTTTTGACTATATTGCACTCTAAATTTGAAAAAATTTCAATTATAAAGATGTACCAAATTATTTTCTCTACTATTTAAAAAAAGAATTACTTAATTTCGAGTTGTTTTGAAGAAGATATGGTCAAAAGAAGAAGAGGTATTCTCGGATTCACAAAAATCAAACCCGAGAATGCACTGGAAAAAGAGGGGATTTTGACATAGATAACCTCAAAACTGGAAGAAGTGGTAAACAAGAAAATTGTAGCCACTGGAATTTATTATGGTCTGAGAAAAAGAATTTCATCATTTGGATATGGTTTAAGGAAGTGATGATCAAAATAAAAGGAGGTATTCTCGGCCTTAAAATCTAGGCCCGAGAATGCACTGAAAAGAAGTGGGTTCTTGACATAGCTAAGCTCGAAAAGGGAAGAAGTAATAAACAAGAAAATTGTTGCCACTGGAATTTATGGTCTGAGAAAAATAATTTCTTTATTTGGATCTGGTTTAAGGAAGTGATGATCAAAAGAAAAAGAGGTATTCTCGGCCTTAAAATCTAGGCCCGAGAATGCACTGAAAAGAAGTGGGTTCTTGACATAGCTAAGCTCGAAAAGGGAAGAAGTATTAAACAAGAAATATGTAGCCACTGGATTTTACATGGTTTGAAAAAATGAATTTATCCATTTAGTTTCGGTTTGTAGAAGTTATGGAAGATGGAAAATGATCTAAGGAGGTGGGTATTTGTAGGCAAGTTCATCAAAATATCTACAAACATCATCATGAGCTATCACCTCACCATCACCTCCACCATCTGCTGTTAAATACTGGAATGTCTACAACACAATGTTGGATCTTAAGGCTATTCAGACACTAGAAGTGGTGAATTGTGTATTAACTACTTACTTATGAATATAAAACTGTATTTACTCAAATTGCAAATAGAAAGAAGTAATCAGAGAACAAGTAAGTAATAAAGTAAAATGCAGTAATGTAAATAACATCTGGATTTTTATACTGGTTCAGATTAACCAATCCTACATCCAGTCGTGCACTCTATCGTGCAGAATTCCATTATAATCGCTTGCTTTCCACGGGTGGAAAGAACACATTTACAATCTTGGTTTCACGGGCTACAAGACACACCCTCTTAATTTTACAGGCTACAAGAACACCTTCTCCTTATCACCAAAAACAAACTATGGCAAGTATTCGTATCTTCAATACAGATTCTTGCAGATTCGGTACAATGATCCTATAGACCTCCAATGGCAATATATCTTTGAATTCTTTGAGGAATAGGATGAAAACAGAGTGAGAATGATGTGAATTCAAGTACAACTCTCTAATATTGTGTGATTTGTAAATCGGTGAAGAATTGGAGTGAAATAGTATCGATTTGCAAGGAGATTGGAAGAGTATGCAATGGATTCCTTTTGAAAATGTTTGGAGAAGAAGGAGTAAGAGAAAATGAGAATTAACAAGTGTAAACTATTTTAACATTTGTAAAATTAATATCATGCAAATATTACAAGTGTCACATACTTCTAAATTTTCTTTTCATTTTAAATTTAATAAAAGGGAGATGAACAAAGTTATATAAACACATCTAACCCCTACACTTCATTTTTCTTGGATATTGTCT
Organism: Allium fistulosum; assembly: GCA_030737815.1. NCBI lineage: Eukaryota > Viridiplantae > Streptophyta > Magnoliopsida > Asparagales > Amaryllidaceae > Allium > Allium fistulosum. The sequence continues at coordinate 204,989,133 of CM060903.1, forward strand.
CAAAATCCAAAAATGAACAAAATTACAAACCTGGAAAACTGAAATACAACCCAAAGATAAAGATTAAAACAAAAGTAAAACCAGGAAAGGAATTAAAATCAAGTCAAGATTCAAATCAAATAGTAACTTCTCTTTCAATTTCTAAAACCTGGAAGCTGTAAAACCTTAGCAAAGTTCAAAAATCAAACCTGGAAGCAACTCAACAAAATCAAAACAAGTTCCAGCTTTCAAATTTAAAACTCAAGATCATTTCAGCAAGTCATCTCAGTTTTTAAAATAAGATTTCCAGTCAAACGTAAGTTTACAGGCTCTGTTCAAGCATTAAAATAAGGTGAGTAAATTTTTCTCTTTAAAACCAGTTTTAATTAATCTCATGTGACAAACCTATATGGAATATTGAATTTATGTCTGCATGACTGTTTTCAGGATTATGTCTGAGCTGCTATGTATATCAATGTGAATATCTATGTGAATATATATAAATACACTACTCTGTTGATTTACAGGCTTCAGTTTCATTAGAAAAATTCATATATCTTTCTATGATCAAATTTAAACCATGATGCTTGAATGGAAAAATGATCATTACAGAGTAGTATGAATTTTAAAAATAGATTCAAGGATATGTATCAGGTATTTATCTCAAAATATATAAATTACAGTGGATATCAAAGTAATGGGTTAAAATCGAACTTGTTAATTTAAATCTTTGATCGTAAATTCTGGTTCGTGAAGCTAAATTATGAATTTAGGTGTATAAATTGAGATTTTTAGTTTGGGATCTGATGAGATAGTGGGATTTGAATGAATTTGGGTTTATCGCCAATTTCTGACGATCGGCGCGATGGATGTCCTCGGGGTCGGGGTCGAAGTTGCCTGGAGGGTTGACGATCATGAGAAAAATGAGGATGTATTTTATTATAGTCCGTGGTGGTTGGAATGAGGCAAACTAGGGTTTAGATACTAGTCAGGGCCGGGATTGATTTCGAGGACATTACGGCAACGTCGGGCTTGATAGGAGTAGGGGGAGGAGGAGCGTGTGACTCTGGCAAATTTCTGGGCTCGGTGGAAAAATTCAGATGGTCGGAGGCGTTGGAGTTAGGTGAATCAACGGTTTAGGTCTGGGTTCTGGTGTCCCCTACTCTACTCGATTTCGCTTTGGAGACCGTTATGTTGTTCTGATGATCAGAATCATTTGAGAGTGTTGACGTCAACTTGGAGGTGTCATCGGTGATGGGTCGGAGCAACGACGATGGCCGTGCACGTGCACGTGTACGTTTGGTTTAGGATGGTTGTGCTGTGAGTTCGAGTTTGGGGAAGACGATCGTTTCTCGGTGTCGAACTCGAGAACGTTGCGTGAGTAACTCGGAGACGTGAGTGGATCGCGAGTAGCACGAGAGAGGATCGGGGATTTTAGTGAATTACTCGGGTTTATTTGTGATGAGTTTTCTGTTTTAAGTGGAAACTTGTACAAGTTTAAAATACAGTTTTAAAGCTAAAGTAAAATCAAATGCAGGTTTAAAAATGAAACATATATAGGTTTTAAAAGTGAAGTAAATGTTGTTTGGTTTTTTTTGAAATTTGAGGTTATGATATGTACAGTTTTATAAAAAATTTAGTAATACAAAGTTGTAATGCAAAGGAAATGCAAAGTTTAAGTAATAAAAGTTGGTAATTAATTTAATTGGTAATTAAAAATTTATTAATTGGGTTGTATTTAAGTGTTAATTAAAGGGATTAATGTTTTAAAAATATGTGATAGGAAATTAATAAAGGGAATGTTTTATCTTATAATTACTTAAGGATTTGATAATTAATGAAGTAATTAAAGAGTCATTAATTAAACTAATTAATTAATGATTAAGTATTAATTAATTTGTAACTAAGGGTGGTTAATTAGGTAATTATAAATTAATTAATTAATGATTAAAGATAATTAATTAATGATTAAGCATTAATTAATTAAGTAATTAAGTTGTAATTAAGTATTAATTAATTAATAATTAGAGATTAATCAATTTGTAATTAAAGATTGAATTAACTATTAATTAAAGATTAGTTAATTTGTAATTAAGTTTTATTAATTAATAATTAAGGTTCGTTAATTAATAATTAATGGGTAATTAATTAGGTAATTAAAGATTAATTAATTGATTTGTATGGTAATTAAGGAATGATTAAATTAAATGGTTTGTAATTAATTAATGATTGATTAAGCAAGGTTAAGTGATTAATTATTAAAATATTTACTTTAATTAAGTGATTAGAGAATCATTAATTAATGTGATTAATTAATTAAGGAGATTAATAAAAGTTAATATGAATGGTTAAGGCTAATTAATCTATGGGGTACTTAAAGGTTAATTACTTAATGTAATTAAAAGATAATTAATCAAGGATGATTAATTAAGATGGATGATTAAAGAATGATTTATTAATTGGGTTGTAATTAATAAATGTTGAGTATGCGGGATTAAGGTAATCTAAATGATTAAAGTTGGTAATTAATTTAATTGGAGATTAATTAAATTAATTAGTAATTATATATCTAATAAATCTTGTTATGGATTATGACGCCCCACCTCTATGCTCATAATAACAAAGAGTATTAAAAGAAATACTGTCTATTATTACGAAGAATAAGGCTGGATAGGAGCGGCCATCCGTAGTTGGCCTTACACTAATATTGGTTACCTCGATAGGAGTGGTATATACTTTTCATTTTTCATCTTATTTGTTATCGGCCTACCCAATTACGAGTATAAAACAAACTACGATGGTTCATAATAGTTTAGGACATTAGATATAATAACACAGATAATATAAATGCGGAACACAGATAAAACAAAAATCTCATATATATATATATAACTGATGTCAGTTATAATATAGTTGACACAATACATATGATACAACTACAATTGTCGACTCAAGAAGTTATATATACAAGTACATTATCGACTAATATACATGAATACATATCAACTTAAAACAGACACACTGACTGCTACGACAAGACGAAGACCACTTCAAAAGATGTGAAAAGTCTTCATAGCTCAACAGCAACTCAAAGCAGTAAATCTACAACCTGAAATAACTCGGGTCTGACCCGAGTATTACATTCAAAAGAAAATAATACACGGGTCAGTCTAATTCAAACTCAGTTATTAGTGCACAGAAGCAATAATAATCAAATATCAAATAGACGACAGTCACAGAAATCTCGTATATCCGACTCCTCGATAAAAGAATCGGATAACGGCAGATATAACACTAAACAGTGTTAAACAACAAATCAACAATCCAAATCAATTTAAACAATTGAAATGTCAATTTAAAAACAACAATGCTGATTGGCTGCAGTACACGCTAATGTGTACTGCCTCGCCAATACAGTCTATGAAATACTCAGCAGATCAATGAATCCAAAAGCCAACGGATCCAACTCAAATCAAAAAGAACTATTTCAAAAATACAACTTCAAAATATTTAATTGCCAACGAAACACTTCAACAATTGAAATCATCAATTTAAAACTTCAATTCTGTTTGGCTGCAGTGCACGCACGCGTGCACTGCCTCGCCAATACCGTACGTCGAAACAGCAAAGGTCAAGTCATGGCTAGCATGACTCAACACAATTGCCACAAAAAGAATTAGTACATCATAGTAATGCAAACCAACAAGGGCAAGACTGCATACAAACGAAACTGCAGTCACCACGAGGATGCAACAGTTCAAGTTCCTAGATGTCAAGAGAAGATGACAACAGTGGTACAACTACAGGAAGACAACAAACTGAAGGTGAGAGCACCAAAGATATGGCACCACAACACACAACAGAAAAAGACGCAGAGCAACCTTACTAGAAGTACTGTCACCAGTGAAGCACAGTGATCAAATGCAAATAAATACAAAGCATCAATGCAATGTATCAGATTCATAAACAAGAGCAGTGGACAGAGCATGCATATGAAGCGACCAGGCCTGACTGGTAGGTTCAGCCATGAACCATGATTCAATATCAAACCAATCTACACAGGAGATCAATGCACATAACCTAAATGAACCAATCCTATATTGAACAAGTGGAAATGGCCACAATATCAATGAACAGAGAAAATATCAGCAAGTGGTACAAGACTGAACCAGACAATTGCAACTGAGTTCAAGTGAATGGCACAACATGAACTCGATGTAATGCAACTACATGTGGCCAGACCAGACCATAAGATGAACAATATGCAAGTGAAGATGACAAAGACCACCAGACTCAACCCTATGCAATGGAACAGTTCCAACTAAATGAAACTGGAAAATGCAAACAACAATAAACGTACCCAAAGTATGGGTCAGAATATAGCAAGTCCAGATGTATGCCAGTATCGTGTAGCAGTGCAAGCTCGACTAACAGACAGAACAACACAGAGGCACAAATATAATCTCACAAAGAACTACAGTTCTAAACAATGCCCAACCCAAATGACATGATGCCCCGAATAAATGCAAAGACTGGTGCAACTCGATACAGCGACTACCAGAAGGAAGTCGAGACTAGCCAATGCTAACATGAAGGGCAATAAAATCAACATGTCAACAAGACCACATACAGAAAGGAAAAAGACTCGAGCATCAGATCAAATGCAGTGAACCAGACAACCCAACACAGTGAGCTCGAGCACAAGACTCATGAACAGCAAAATGCACAAATATAATTTACGTACATGGTAATGAACAAATGAGACAACAAATGTATAGCCACGACATTATCAAAGAAACAACTCCAGACTTTAAATGAAAGTCCAACTGAGTAGACTTGAACCCAATAAACAAATGAACCAGATGAACACAGGACTTCAGCAACAAAATGAATATAGACAGTGCCAAATTCACAGATGACCGGTCAAAAACGTCAAGTGACCGAAGTCAAATACAAGTATTGAACAAGACGTAAATGCCAGAACCACACAACAGTAAGAAAATCAACTAGGTTGAAAGTCGAGCAATATCAACATCGTAAAATCAAGCAGCAAAAGACGCAAATTCGAACAAATCGGAAATCATCAACATCAACAAATCGAATGGCCGAGATAAAGAAATCATCGACACCCAAAACAAATCGAATGGCCGGGATAAAGATTTGTCAATTTCAAATAATCCAAACCACAAAAGTCACGAATTCGAAAAAGGTCGAACAGTGGACAGTATGGCCAAACTCCACGGAGTACAATTCAATATCAAGCATTAATACGGAAATCGACAGCCAAGCAAAAATTAGTTAACAAATTCAAATAAGTATTATACGACGAAAATCAAGGATTTCGACTCCTATAACTTGCAATCAACCTCATCGGCAATATTTATTCAAAAACCCAAACATCTCAAATATATACGAACGAAAAACCTAGGGGATTCAAACCCAAAACACGCATTGGAGAATTGAATTAGATGTGAGTACAAGTTTACTCACCTATGTCGAAGAGCACCAGTTGAATTCGAAGCCGTGGCACTCGAGAGTCAAGCGGAGACAAACCCTAGCAGCCTTCTCAAAAATCGAAGAGGGGGTCATCTACCAGAGCAAAGCAATCAAATTTGACCTGAGTCTTTGAAGTCACAACTTTGAAATTTCACGAAAACCCTAAGCTCTGATCGAACGAGGAAAAGGGCGAGTCGCCATTTATTATTCTCGTATGTTTTTCCTAGGGTTTTTGAGAATGAATCGAATCCAATGAAATGAGGAACGGGTCCTTAATTTGGCTAATGCAACACTAAAATAAAAAGGAACTTGGGCCCAGATTGCATTTTAAAGTCCACTCAACATTCAACAAATTTTCAAAAGAATTTAAACCGGGTTTTTAAAAACATCAAATAGCAATTAGCTAGCAATTTAATCGATTAATGATGAAGATAAATTAACAGCAAAACGCCGGGTTGTTACATGGATGGTTGAATGATATTGGATGACTTGGATTGATTTTATCTCTGATGGGCGATTGAGATGTGCTGTGATATGAATGGGTTAAACTGTGATAATGTAGGCTACCTATCTGAGTTGAATTGTTGTATGATATCCTGGATTTGAATTGTATTGTTTAAAACTTAACAACTTGGATTAGAGATGACATTGAATTCGAAGAGACTGGGGTCGGGTATCAGTAAATACCCGAAACCACTTCGATTCTTTATAAATGTGAGTTTGGAAGCAAACATGCTGGAATGAAATAAGTTAAGTATCATGGATATTTAAAATTGGATAACGATTCTTGGATATTGTTTGAGATAAATGATTGACTTAAATAAGATTAGAACTCGTAGAAAAGTACGAGTTACCCTGGTAATTCACTTAAGTTATATAGCTTGGTATTTCATATTATGGGTTTACTCATGCTGGTTTCCAGCCTGACCCGAGTGTTACTTTGATGTAATGCTCGGGTCAGACCGAGTATTACAGATTTCAGGTAAGGACGTTCGGGAGCTCAGGAGGCGAGTTGGATGGCATGAACGTATGGAGTGTATTCCGCTGTGATACATTGTTATTTATCTGGGACATGTTGTTTTACTATCCAGTGATTGTGAATGTTGTAACTCAAATGTATTAAAATGTAATTGACTGATACAGCTTTTTTTTGTGTAAAGAATATTATTTGATATTATATTTTATCCGCTGCGAATGTGAGAATCTATGTTTTGGTGTTTCTGTTTCTTCTTCTTCTTCTATCTCTTTCTTCTTTTCCCTAACTATCTGGAATTTTCGGGATCGAAAATTCTGGGTCGTTACATTTGGTATCAGAGCAGAAGGTTAAGCGAGAACCTTGGCTCTGGTGGGTTTACTCATCAAGAATAGGGTTAGTGGTACCCTAGGATGAGTTGAGTGTATATATATATATATATATATGAGAGCGTACTTGTTATTTTCTTGTATAAAGGTTTTAAAATGATTTTAAAATTGAATGATTTTTATATAAGTTTATCTTTTGGTATATAAAGAAATAAATTTTCTAATTATTAAATATATTAAAGAAATTGGTTGTTGAATCATTGGAATTAAATAAAATAATGAGAATTAAGTGGTAATGGTAATGGTAATACAACCAAATTGAAATTAAATGAAGATAAGCTTGAAATGGATTCAAACTGAAATTAAAATCTTGAATTTGGGAAAGAGTTTCAGAATAAGATAATAATGAATTGGTTTCCAGATATGATAATCTTGGTTATTATCATAAGTGATTGTTGTGTTTAATAATAAAATGTGTATTAATGAGTAAGCAAAATGAAATGTTTTTGAGAAGTAAAACATTTAAAACATTTAGGCAAGTATGACTTGTAAATTGAAGTGTGTTTTAAATTGTGAAAGTTTTAAATCTAGGTCCAGAAATTTGAATTTTTTTTCAAAGTAATAAAGAAATAATAAATAATATTATTTGAATGGAAGAGCTTGATTCAAAGAAGAGTGGTTTGAAAATTTTAAAGGAATTTGTTTTGAATTTAAAAACCAAAGGTGGTTTAAAATTTAAGGATAACTTGGTGTGTAAAGGAAATAAATATGTATATTTGGAAATAAACTCTAAGGTTGAGTTTTGAATTTTCCTTGGGATGTGATGTGAAACCCAAAGTGAAGTAAGTTTTTAAACTTAAATGGAAAGTTTATTAATAAGAAGTTTAAAATTTGAAATGGAGAATTCAAATTTGAGTAAGGTTAATTGGATTATGAAGATTTAATCATTTAAAAAGTTTTGAACTCTAATTTGAACATTGAAATAAGTTAATATTTTAAAATGGAGTTTTGAAATTTGGACTCAGAATTAAAAGGTTTAAAAATTTTAAGTTGTTAATTTAAAAGTAAAGGATGATTTGATTTAAAGGATTAAATCAAAATTTATATTTTTTAACTCGAATTTATGAAATTCGAGATAGTTTTAAGTTGAGATTTGAATAAAATTTGTTCAAATTGAATTTGATTTGAATTAATTGAAATTATGATTGAAGATGGACAAGCATAGAATTCAAATGGAAATTTTGAATTGAATTAATTTGAAGTGAAATTGAAGTTGTATAAGTTTGAAAATTCAAATGGAAAATTTGAATTGGATTAATTTGAAATAAAATTGAAGATTGAATGAGTTCAAATTCAAATGGGATTAATTCATATAGAAATTGAAAAGATTTGAAATTGAAGTGGATTCAATTTGAAATTAATTTAAATAATTTGGAATTGTAATTAAAGTGAATATGTTTAAAATCAAATGGAATTTGATTTGAATTTAGGAAAGAAATTTTGGATAATTCAACTTGAATTGGGACTGGATCAATTTAATGGGGAATTGATTGAAATGGAGATTTGGAAGTTGAATGGTTTGGCTCTGGACTATTTTCAAAATAAATTGTTTTAATATAAATCTATTTTTCCAAACTATTTACTACACAACTTTTCTTTTAACCTAAAACTATCATAAACTTGTTTTACAATTACTTTTGGAACTATTTAACTATTTTACAACTGTTTTATAAACTAATTACTATATTTCTACTACTTTATAACTGATTACTATTTTACAACTATTTTACAATTACCTAAATATTCTATAACTATTTAACTATTTTCCAACTATTTTACAATTACTTAACTATTTTACAGCTATTTTACAAACTAAAAATTATTTTTCAACTACTTATATATTTTTAATTTTTCAAGCTATTTTCTAAATTTAAGCTGGATAAAATTCAAACTGTCTATAATTGAATACCAATTGAGATAAGAATTGAAGTGTTAACCCAAATGGAAATTGGGAGCAATTGTGAATAAGTGAATGAAAATCAAGATGAATGTGATTAGAACTCATTTTATAGAAAAGTGATATGGTTAATAACTTTATAAAAGAGTAATCAAATTTAAATATTTGATTTGGAATAAACAAAGTTATATATCTTTGTTATATATGATAAATCTTCCCTTGTTGAATCTATTGCTAGAAGAAAAGGGTTTTGAAAATATTTGAAGTATAAAAGAGGTTTTATACAAGTTTGAAATGATCCAAAGATTTTCAAGGTTATATATATATATATGATCTTATGAGAATGATTTTGGAAAAGGTTTTGGAACCTATGGATTTTGGAAAGGCTTTTGATTTTTGGGAAAAATCAGTTTTGGGAATTTGGAAAGCCAAGTTTGGAACTATCGATTTTGGATATCGATTTTATGTAAAGGAGATTTTGATATAAGTCATAAAGGGTATGATTTAAAGATACTATAAGTGCATAGTATAAAGTGTTTTGAGAATGGCTTTGGGGAAAAAGACGCTCCCTTAAAATGAACTTCTCAGGAGTACCACAGGGTGATACTGCCTTGAACCCTAAGGGGGGTTTCTAAAGATGATCCTGTGGGGAGTCCGGAAAAAACTAGTTCCTGAGGATTATTTGTGTAGCGAAAGTCAAGGGGCTGGTGCCCACAGAGGCATTTAGGTTATGCTGTGACGACAGTGTAACTCGATGTCACTGCGATCTACTGAAGACCATAGCGAAAGTCGTGTGTGCCGCTGAGAGCCAACAGTCTACGTTTGATTTTATATCGGTAGACTGCGACACTATGGTAACATAGCGAAAGTCGTGTGTGCCGCTGAGAGTGTAACGACCCGGGATTTTCGATCCCGAAAATTCCAGATAGTTATGAAACAGAAGAAAGAGATAGAAGAAGAAACAAAAAAACAAAACACAGAATCTCACATTCACAGCGGATAAAATATAATATCAAATAATATTCTTTATACAAATAATACCGTATCAGTCAAATACATTTAAATACATCAGAGTTACAACATATATTCACAGATACTGGACATATACAAACAACATGTCTCAGATAACTACAATATCACAGTGGAATACACTCCATACGTTCCTGCCATCCAGCTCGTCTCCTGAGCTCCTGAACGTGCTCACCTGAAAATCTGTAATACTCGGTCTGACCCGAGCATTACACCAAAGTAACACCCGGGTCAGGCTGGAAACCAGCGTGAGTAACTCATATATCATGAAATCCTAATACACAAAGCACCTTTAAAACCCGGGTAACTCGTACTTCATTACGAGTTCATTATCAGTTATAGACAAAACCAAATTCACACATCAATCCCTAAGTATCATCACTTAGTTTCAAGGGTTAACATTATTCCATTCCAGTCTATTGATATAACATATAAAGGATTTATTTTGAATTTCAAATCGAAGTGGTTTCGGGTATATACAAATACCCGACTCCGGTCTCTTCGAATTCCATATCATCATAATACAAGTTATTCAAATGAAAAGCTATTCAAACTTTAAATACAGGAGGTCATTATTTAACTCCACATATTAAATCACATAGCATCACATCACATTCCAGAGATACCAACTAATCCAAGTCATACAATATCATTCAATCATTCCCGAGAAAGATTAAACAACCATTTTGTTTCAAATTAATTTAATTAACCGCATTTGAATTAAATCAATTTCTTTTAAATCCTGCTTATAAATTAATTACAACCAATTTATTTATCACACAATAATCATCTGTTTTTAATTAATCCTTCTTGATTAATTATTCTTTAATTGTATTAAGTAATTAATCTTTAATTCATCACATATATTAATTGTCCTTAACCATCTATATTAATTAACTCTTAATTTATTAATGACATTCATTAATGATACTTAATTAATTTCTTCCATTAACCTTAATCAATCACATACAGTAATTAACTATCCCTCAATTACTTTCATTAATTAGTCCTTTAAATTAATTTCACTAAAGGAAAATAAAGACTCAATTCCTTTATATAATCTAAGCCTTTAATTAATCATACATAGTCATCACAGATATATCACGGAATATCACTAAATGGTCATCACAATCCAGGTATTCAAAGATCAATCAATGCAAATCAATTTATATTATAATTAGTTAACTTTTCTATATTAGTTTGTTTACTTAAGAATTTATCAGTGTCTTACTTAATAATCATTGATTTACCATTTCTTAATGTTCTGTAAACAGTTCATCAACCTTAATTAACATTCAATTAATAACCCTCATTATTACTTAATTAATCAATTATTAATTTTAATTGATTTCTTAAATAGTTAATCCCTAATCATGAATTAACTTTAATTAGTTAATTTGCTTCCTTAATTACAGCTTATTATCATTTAATTATTAATAAAATTTCTTAATTGCCACTTATATTTGACAGTTCAAACCTTGAATTCAAACATTAATTACCTCCTGACTAGGTAAACAAACTCGAGCCAGAGATGCGCAGGCACGCGAATTACCTCGGGTTATTTTCGAAAACCCAACATTGACACAAACAACAATGGTCGTGCACATGCACGACCACGTCAAAGACCTTCGACCAAAGAAATACCTCATCACCGCGATTCCGACCACCAGAAGTCACTAGCCTCCGGCCACAAACTCGACACACTCCAAGCTATCACTTCCCAATTTCGCGTGCAGCTCGATGCACGAGAAAAGTCGCGATGGTCACTTTCCCGACCTCCAAAAATTTAGGGTTTTGAACGAAAACCTCTCGCCGCCGTCACTTCAGTGCACGCGAGCCTCTCCAAGCATTTTTCCCCGACTCACAGTAGGCTCTTCCACCTCTACGCGAAGCTCCGACCTCCAGAACTCCTCTGACCGCCTAAATTCGATCGAAACCCATTCCTAGTTCATCTCGAAAATGCTCTATGTATACAAAATTAAAAATCATTATTGCAGTTTTAAAAATCCTATCTTGTAGTGTGTATTCAAGTTATATGAGTGAATCAATGTTTCATGATATTTGAATTTCGCACACATTACCAATTTACTCTGTAAAACATGGTTCCTTACTGTAATACTTCATCAATCTGTTTAAAACCAAGTTTTAGCTCTTGTATTATGTTTCAACAACCAATTGTGTTTAGAGTTTTAAGTCTAATAATAATTGGAGGCAGATGTATTGAATTTTGTATAGTTTATTTCACTCTGAAACCACAAAAAAAACAGGTTTGCAACCATATGGATATTCACAGAGCTAGATCTGGGAGGCAGATGCTCAAGCAAACAAGACATACATCATAAATCAGACACATAGATTACATCCACTAAATCTTGAAATAATTTTATTTACTCACCTGTAAACCAAGAACAGAGATACTGTTAAATAAATCAGCATGTACTCTTGCAAGCATTCACAGCACAGAGTTCCTCCATGTATATGTGCAACAAAACATCATTCATCTCAGATTTCGCAAGCAAACAGATGTTTATCAATTTAAGTTTCAAAACCAATGTTTACACACATGGTAATTAATTGAACAGAGCACAAATTCTGGAAGTTGTTACTTGATTTTCCCTTTAAATCTTCTTGCCTGATTTTTGTTTAAACTGGATCATTGTTTCAGTTTGCACTGAGGCTTACTTCAGAAGTTACTCATTTTTCTTTTTAATCGAATTAAGATGATAAGCTTGATATATAAAACAGAAGAGTACAGGATGATATATGTTTGTACAGGGTGGTATATTATTTTTTTCCTTCTTAGTACAATATAGGATCAGAGATTTTTAAAAATGGAGGCTGAAAAGATTTTTAACATTTCGGCTGAAAAGATTTTTAACATTTTGAGTAGACCACAAGTTGAGCTAGTATTAAATGAGATGGTACTTTATGTTTCATGTTGATATTTCTTTTGCTTGTTCTTCCCTAGCATATTAAACTTTACAGGCGTATTTTGCTTGCCTGGTTTGCTTTACTTTTCTTTTTTATACCTGGCAGCTTTTTATACTTAATGAACATATATATACTTATGTTCAGACAAGATTTTGTATATAGAGGCTGAAAGATTTCTTGCAAATTTTGAATAGACAAAATGTTGTACTAATTAAATGCATGTCTCCTATTAGTTTACATCTATTTATGGTTTACTGATATTTATCTATTTTTGTACCAAGATATTTTGTATATGTAAATAAATTTATCTTCTTTGTATTGTACATATGTATGTTACACAGCAATACCCTATTTTAAACTTATCCTATATGCATATATAAAATTACTATAATTATTGTTAGCATAGTTTCTTAGTTTTGTTTCCTATTTGTAATTTAACTTACAAACATTTAATTTATAGCATATATTTGTATTTATATTTTATATTTAAGATGGATAGAATTGTTTTCATTTTAAACATTATTATATATATATATATTTATCAAATATTAACAAGGCAGAGTATTTTAATTCAGTTATATAAGGTAGATTTTATTATACATATTATTAAGAGATTTTATTTTAAATTTCCAAATCAAATCTTCCCTTTCAAAATACAAACTTAAATAAACGATGGCAAATATTTCCAAAAGCATTAACTTTTTAAAATGATAAGTTCACCTTTTTATTTAATTGGATTAAGTATTTATTAAAATAAAATTGCCAAAATACCGGGTCATCACAGAGAGCCAATAGTCTGCGTTTGATTTTACATTGGTAGACTGCGACCTATGTGGGAGTGGAGAAGTTTCATTATTTGGCAGCGAAATTCGAGGGCGCTGATGTCTACAGTTACATGGACTTTTGTTGTGATGGCAACGTAACCCAGAATGTAACTGCGATCTGTAGCGGGTTCCATGGTGTAATCGAGGGGCGCGGAGTGCCTACAGTTATCTATGGATTTTGTCGGGATGGCAACATAACCATCGGGTTAACTACGACCATGGATGGGGGTGATGATTTCCAGAGCATTCTCACCAAAGATGTTTCCTCTATTTCAAAAATGTTTTCTATATTTTCAACAAAATATGTTTTCAAGTATTTTCACTGGGTGCTGAAAACGTGTTTACCAAGTACTTATAGATTTTCAGTCCTACGCCTGATCAACGTATGACCGAATTTTTGTGAGAACAAGGATGGACTTGTTGAAACATCGAGTTATAAAAAGTATTTTTATAAAAACTATTTTATAATATAATATAGATTTTAAAAGTGTTTTAAAAAAATGATCAAAGAAAATTTATCTGATTTTAAGCATTTTAATAATTCTGGCTTCATTCCTTTTCGAGGACGAAAAGATTCAAAGGGGGGAGGAATGTGATAACCCGGATTTTTAGATATCTGTTAATTGGTAATTAACTGGTTTTAATTGGTTAAACAAATAAATCTGATAATAAATAATTTTATCAACTTATAAATAATTTGGATTTAAATACTCTATATTTTAAAACTAAAACTAATTTTTTTTTCTAATTATAATATAATATATATGTGTTTATCTATTAAAGTATAGTTAATTCTTTTTTTAAATTCATTTTCTATAAAAGTTATATAAGTAGATAATAGGAAATGAATTAATAAAAATATATAACATATATAAAAATAAAACATATGTTAATATAAATAGAAATATATTAAATAAAATATAAAGTTACATGTGTAAGCATTTTAATATGAGAATTAACAAGTGTAAACTATTTTAACATTTGTAAAATTAATATAATGCAAATATTACAAGTGTCACATACTTCTAAATTTTCTTTTCATTTTAAATTTAATGAAAGGGAGATGAACAAAGTTATATAAACACATCTAACCCCTACACTTCATTTTTCTTGGATATTGTCTCAAAATCCAAAAATGAACAAAATTACAAACCTGGAAAACTGAAATACAACCCAAAGATAAAGATTAAAACAAAAGTAAAACCAGGAAAGGAATTAAAATCAAGTCAAGATTCAAATCAAATAGCAACTTCTCTTTCAATTTCTAAAACCTGGAAGCTGTAAAACCTGAGCAAAGTTCAAAAATCAAACCTGGAAGCAACTCAACAAAATCAAAACAAGTTCCAGCTTTCAAATTTAAAACTCAAGATCATTTCAGTAACTCAACTAAGTTTCAGATCATCAAGCAAGTCATCTCAGTTTTTAAAACAAGATTTCCAGTCAAAAGCAAGTTTACAGGCTCTGTTCAAGCATTAAAATAAGGTGAGTAAATTTTTCTCTTTAAAACCAGTTTTAATTAATCTCATGTGACAAACCTATAAGGAATATTGAATTTATGTCTGCATGACTGTTTTCTGGATTATGTCTGAGCTGCTATGTATATCAATGTGAATATCTATGTGAATATATATAAATACACTGCTCTGTTGATTTACAGGCTTCGGTTTCATTTGAAAAATTCATATATCTTTCTATGATCAAATTTAAACCATGATTCTTGAATGAAAAATGATCATTACAGAGTAGTATGAATTTTAAAAATAGATTCAAGGATATGTATCAAGTATTTATCTCAAAATAAATAAATTACAGTGGATATCAAAGTAATGGGTTAAAATCGAACTTGTTAATTTAAATCTTTGATCGTAAATTCTGGTTCGTGAAGCTAAATCATGAATTTAGGTGTATAAATTAAGATTTTTAGTTTGGGATCTGATGAGATAGTTGGATTTGAATGAATTTGGGTTTATCACCAATTTCTGGCGATCGGCGCGATGGATGTCCTCGGGGTCGGGGTCGAAGTTGCCTGGAGGGTTAACGATCATGAGAAAAATGAGGATGTATTTTATTATAGTCTGTGGTGGTTGGAATGAGGCAAACTAGGGTTTAGATACTAGTCAGGGTCGGGATTGATTTCGAGGACATTACGGCAACGTCGGGCTTGATAGGAGTAGGGGGAGGAGGAGAGTGTGACTCTGGCAAATTTCTGGGCTCGGTGGCAAAATTCAGATGGTCGGAGGCGTTGGAGTTGGGTGAATCAACGGTTTGGGTCTGGGTTCTGGTGTCCCCTACTCTACTCGATTTCGCTCTGGAGACTGTTATGTTGTTCTGATGATCAGAATCATTTGAGAATGTTGACGTCAACTTGGAGGTGTCATCGGTGATGGGTCGGAGCAATGACGATGGCCGTGCACGTGCACGTGTACGTTTGGTTTAGGATGGTTGTGCTATGAGTTCGAGTTTGGGGAAGACGATCGTTTCTCGGTGTCGAACTCGAGAACGTTGCGTGAGTAACTCGGAGACGTGAGTGGATCGCGAGTAGCACGAGAGAGGATCGGGGATTTTAGTGAATTACTCGGGTTTATTTGTGATGAGTTTTCTGTTTTAAGTGGAAACTTGTACAAGTTTAAAATACAGTTTTAAAGCTAAAGTAAAATCAAATGCAGGTTTAAAAATGAAACATATACAGGTTTTAAAAGTGAAGTAAATGTTGTTTGGTTTTTTTTGAAATTTGAGGTTATGATATGTACGGTTTTATAAAAAATTTAGTAATACAAAGTTGTAATGCAAAGGAAATGCAAAGTTTAAGTAATAAAAGTTGGTAATTAATTTAATTGGTAATTAAAAATTTATTAATTGGGTTGTATTTAAGTGTTAATTAAAGGGATTAATGTTTTAAAAATATGTGATAGGAAATTAATAAAGGGAATGTTTTATCTTATAATTACTTAAGGATTTGATAATTAATGAAGTAATTAAAGAGTCATTAATTAAACTAATTAATTAATGATTAAGTATTAATTAATTTGTAACTAAGGGTTGTTAATTAGGTAATTAGAAATTAATTAATTAATGATTAGAGATAATTAATTAATGATTAAGCATTAATTAATTAAGTAATTAAGTTGTAATTAAGTATTAATTAATTAATAATTAGAGATTAATCAATTGGTAATTAAAGATTGAATTAACTATTAATTAACGATTAGTTAATTAATAATTAAGTTTTATTAATTAATAATTAAGGTTTGTTAATTAATAATTAAGGAGTAATTAATCAGGTAATTAAAGATTAATTAATTGATTTGTATGGTAATCAAGGAA
The DNA here is from genome assembly GCA_030737815.1 of Allium fistulosum. Classification (NCBI taxonomy): domain Eukaryota; kingdom Viridiplantae; phylum Streptophyta; class Magnoliopsida; order Asparagales; family Amaryllidaceae; genus Allium; species Allium fistulosum. The sequence goes on from CM060903.1 coordinate 205,005,975, forward strand.
TGATTAAATTAAATGGTTTGTAATTAATTAATGATTGATTAAGCAAGGTTAAGTGATTAATTATTAAAATATTTACTTTAATTAAGTGGTTAGAGAATCATTAATTAATGTGATTAATTAATTAAGGAGATTAATTAAAAGTTAATATGAATGGTTAGGGCTAATTAATCTATGGGGTACTTAAAGGTTAATTACTTAATGTAATTAAAGGATAATTAATCAAGGATGATTAATTAAGATGGATGATTAAAGAATGATTTATTAATTGGGTTGTAGTTAATAAATGTTGAGTATGCGGAATTAAGGTAATCTAAATGATTAAAGTTGGTAATTAATTTAATTGGAGATTAATTAAATTAATTAGTAATTATATATCTAATAAATCTTGTTATGGATGGTTGAATGATATTGGATGACTTGGATTGATTTTATCTCTGATGGGCGATTGAGATGTGCTGTGATATGAATGGGTTAAACTGTGCTAATGTAGGCTACCTACCTGAGTTGAATTGTTGTATGATATCCTGGAATTGAATTGTATTGTTTAAAACTTAACAACTTGGATTAGAGATGACATTGAATTCGAAGAGACCGGGGTCGGGTATCAGTAAATACCCGAAACCACTTCGATTCTTTATAAATGTGAGTTTGGAAGCAAACAGGCTGGAATGAAATAAGTAAAGTATCATGGATATTTAAAACTGGATAACGATTCTTGGATATTGTTTGTGATAAATGATTGACTTAAATAAGATTAGAACTCGTAGAAAAGTACGAGTTACCCTGGTAATTCACTTAAGTTATATAGCTTGGTATTTCATATTATGGGTTTACTCACGCTGGTTTCCAGCCTGACCCGGGTGTTACTTTGATATAATGCTCGGGTCAGACCGAGTATTACAGATTTCAGGTAAGGACGTTCGGGAGCTCAAGAGGCGAGTTGGATGGCATGAACGTATGGAGTGTATTCCGCTGTGATACATTGTTATTTATCTGGGACATGTTGTTTTACTATCCAGTGATTGTGAATGTTGTAACTCTGATGTATTAAAATGTAATTGAGTGATACAGCTTTTTTTGTGTAAAGAATATTATTTGATATTATATTTTATCCGCTGCGAATGTGAGAATCTATGTTTTGGTGTTTCTGTTTCTTCTTCTTCTTCTTCTATCTCTTTCTTCTTTTCCCTAACTATCTGGAATTTTCGGGATCGAAAATTCCGGGTCGTTACAGTTTGAGTTTGAGTTTGTGGTAGTAAAATTTAGGGAAGAGTTGAATTAGGGCTAAGAATGACCGGTGGAGGATAAATTTTAGAATGCTTGTGGAGAGATCTTCTAGCATTACAGTTTAAATCTTAAGGAGTATGACTGACTTCAACTTCAACATTTCTCATTTCATTAATTTTTATACCACAAATTTTCTCTTCAAGTGCATGAAGAGCTGCAAGTGCAACTAGACTTTGCCTCTTTGATTGTCTCATTGCTACCTTTGAGTTCTGAAATTATGTGGAAAACTATTGCGTGGATAATAACAACAACAATAAATTTATGCAAACAAATTCGGCACAAAAAGTTGAAAAACGAAACTCCTTATTTAGAATTTTTCTCTCATTGTTTACACTAAATGGTAAATAATAAAAATGTGAAAATTGCAATGTCATTCCTATAAGCTATAGTTGATGCAACAAACAGTGTTCTGTAGTAGAATCTTAGTAGATTGAATATGTAAGATGATAATACTAGGAGTTTGTTTGGAAATTTCTTGGTTAACCATTCAATAGTTGAAAATATCAGTTAGTTGCACATTATTAAATTGTACAAGGAGGTTAGGCATTTTGAGATACAGTAAAACATTTGAAAAGTTTACAGAAAAAAGTCAGGTAGTGTATACTTTGTTTTAAGGTTAGCTGGCATCTATTAAATAATACAAGAAGGTTCAGTGTTCTGAGGTTCTTCGTTTTGATGCAATTTGTTGGTGGATTGAATTTGTTTCATTTCTTTTATGAATTTTGAATGGAATGTAAGAATTTTGTAATTAAGTGTAGTGGTTACAAAATGTATACTAAATATTATGTTGCTTGGTAGAAAACGTATACTTTGTTAAATATGTGTGTAACAGCCCTACTTTTTGCACCGTATAAATAAATAAATTTTATTAAAATAAAAATGATTGAGTTTGATTTGTGCTAATTAATATTTTAAAAACAAACTTTTAGTTAATTAAATTCTATTTAATAAAAGATTTTGTTGTGATAAACTGAATTAAACTAATAATTCTTTTTGGATAATTTATTTGAAATTAAATAAGATGTTTAATCAAAATGAAATATTTTTAAGTGTAAATAATTTTAAATATGTTTGGAATTGTCGAAAAATAAATTTATCTTGTAATAGTACAATTAATGGTTAAATAAAATAAGCGGACATCGAATTAGAGAAAATCATGCAGTCATTGAGATGTATCTTGTAGAATGAAGTGTAAACCAATTTATATTGGAATGAAATTTATTTATAAACCAATTTAGCAGTTATTTGAATTATAGAAAAGTTAATTAAATTAAAATCGAGTCCAAAGCAATATGAGCCCAAAGCCCATTCTTTCTCTCCATTTTTCTGGAAAACTCTACTCCACTCTAGCCCAAATTCAAACCATCGCCTCTATCGTATTCTTAGCCCTAAAATCTAAATCAAAATTCATGAAATTTAAAAAAGATTAATCACACGAGGTGCTTAGCCTCGACAACAATCGACGTGGGTAAGGGGGACTACGACATGCTATAGAAGATGGAGGCGAGCTCGGCTATGTTGAGCATGGCAACGACTTTGGCTAGACGATGGAGGCGAGCTCGGCTATGTCGAGCATGACAACGACATGTTATAGACGATGAAATCACTTTTAAAATCATTGTGTGGCCTTTTATTCTAATAATGGAAAATAAAAGGATAATTAGAATGTGAATTAAATTTCAATGGAAATTAAAGCATTTTGGAGATTTATTATACAAGCTTTTATGCTCAAATTCTTTTTTTTCCGATTGTGTGAATTTAAATTAAAAAGAAAGCTAGGCTTTAAAAAATTAAGAAATAAAGAGACTTAAGAAATAAATAGTGAAAGCCTTTGTTAAAGTAAAAGAATTCATTTTATTTCCTTTTGGGCTGGTTAGTAATTTGCAGCCCAAACCAAATAAAGAAGACAAACCAAAATCTCCTTCTCAAACTTCTCCTATACGATCATTTCATTCAGTTGAAAACAAAAATTAGAAAGAAAACTTCTCAAGTCATGAAAACCTAAGCTAAATTCATCAAAAACAATTCATAAAAATTATTACAAAATTAGAGAAAATCAAGGAATCTTCTCTTACTTTTATTCAACTTATTGAACCATCAAATTCTGGTTTTGTTCATATTTGTGACTTGCTGTATGAATTGTTGGTTTCTGCTTTAGGGTTCTATTGAGTTAAGAAAGAAGCTGAAGTATTTTGAGTTTCTAGTTAAAGAATAAGGAGATAAGGGTTGTTTGAGGTTTTGGATAACTAAAGAAGGAGAATTGAAGTAGGAGTAGGAGAGGAAGAGTAGTAGTGTTTCAGCTTAATCAGTTTCAGCTCAATTCTTCATTTTTGATTTATAGGTGAGTTATAACACTCACCCATCTATATTTATATGCTCTGATATCTCCGAAATGATTATTGTTTTGAATGAATTGCTGAATGGATGAATTGATCAGTTAAAATAAATCAATAAACTTAATTTTAGAAAATGGATATTGTTGATTCCCGTTTGAGAACAAACACACACCATATGCACATAGATGGATATTAGTTGTAATTGAATGGTTAATAAGACTTGATATCGTCTTTATTTCATTATGCAACTCGTTGGAATCGGCGAAAGTCGACCCTCTGCCTAGAACCGACAATCACCTAGGCAAACAATTGCCTTGGAATCGCAATGACCAGTTGACCGGTCAATAATCACCAATTGATCAGTGAAACTGAAAACTGGACAGTAAGTCCAGTTTCCATTAATATTTGATGTTTTGTTAATTGCTTAGCTTTGTGAATTTTGAGCTTGTTATTTACTATGTAATTTTCTGATTATGAGCAGCAATTGATATTTTGAACATGCAATTCCTTTTGATATCTATTTTAAAGAAAATATATCTAATTTATGCATGAAAAGTTATATTTTAAAAGAATTGAAAAATAAGATTTCCAAGTTGATAATATTTTCTAAAAATTATATATATATATATATGGATTTTCAGATAAAGTAATTTATTATTTATGAAAAACATTGATTTGGATTCCTAATTTTAGTACAGAAATTCTATTTTTAAAATAAAAATGTTTTAAATCTTTTCTTTTAAAGTACAAGTGAATAAGTTTGATTTTATTTCTATTGGATTTTGTGCTTTTCTATGAAACAAGGAATTTTAATAAACGATTGAATTGCCGGATTGATATGGGACATTTCGTACAATTCTTTCGTTTATTTTTATATTTTATTAAATAGAGTTGAGTGGAATTTACTAGCTTTTGGTAAATACTAGAATTTCACTTTCTTGTTTGGGACAATTAGTTAAGTTTTAGCAATTACTGAAGCGAAAGTGATTTACACTTTAGAGTTGTATTATCTTAGGGTGTTCGGATTTTAGGCCGAATGATCCCTAATAGACGACGACTCACTTTTCATCAACCTAAGAGTTGATATATTTTTATACTTGGGTAGGCAGACCTATTTAATGTGGTTAGGTTTGTTATGGTGTAATATGGCTGCCCTTTCGTTTCTTGGACACGTGTTACATGCATGATTAGTCTATAGACCGGAATACTAATACCTAACAGTTTATTTGGTATATAGTTAGACAATGTTTTCCTATTTTGTTTCTATCAGGTAAATTCCCATAGTTAGTCTATTTTGACCCGTTATACCATTATATTATATGGTAGGGTCTATTTGGTTTTATTGCGCTGATACTAGTCTATTTGGTTTGTTAGACTCTATGTCACTGTTTAAACCGATAGTTGACTACCATTATCATTTCATTAGTGATGATTATTCTTCAGAGATTTTGGGATGGATATTTAGTATCTGTTGACTCTGGACAATTTTGATTTATTATCCCATATTTTTTATGATAGACCAATTGAGACTTGATATGGATCTATGAAATGGTGATTTTGACTGATATGTCTTATTATGATTTTGTCTCGGACATATTCTTATTATGGCTTATTTTATTGTTAAGTCATATATTTAGGATATTAATATTTCACCTTTTCATTAGATATAGCCTGACCTGTTTATTTTTAAAATACTCGGATCAGACCGAAACTCTACAGGCATAGGGACTCGTTGACTTTTGGATTTTGTGCTAGCATTAGAGTTGACTATTTTGACATTTTGAGTTTACTTCATGGTTGTATACATTGATACTTGAGACAACCTATTATGTATATTATTTAGTAGTTATTCTATACCTGATACGATATCTTGGATGTGATGTAGATATATATGTGGGTTTAGTACTGATATTTTCTAGACTCACATTTTATTATGTATATGATGTACATTATTCCGCTGTGATCCGTGGCTTTGATTCTGAATTATTTATATTATATACTATCTTGAATATTTTATACATGTGTATCTGTTACTTTGTATTGATACTGTACACATCAAAATTTTCAAGTCAGATCCTCAGAAAGGAAACAAAGACGTGCCAATGATAGTCCAAAGATATAGTCACATTAGGTCTTCCTTAACCAACCGTATTCTTCGTGTTATTAGACGGCATTACTTATAATGTTATTTAATTATATGGGTATAACAGTGGGGTCGTTACAGTTTGGTATCAAAGCCATGTTTAGAACATTATAGAATATAATTGAAGTAGAGTCGAAATCTGAATCTAGATGACTTATATTCCTGTCCCATGGGCTGTAAGGGTAGAATATAGAAGTTATTTCCTATTTCGGTAAGGATTATAAATGATTATTTGGAATAATCATTGGGATGTATTTGAAAAGTTTTTGACAATACTATATAAATTATTACTATGAAAATTTACTAAATATTGGAACTCACTTTTGTCAAAAGTGAGATTTAGTGGATAACAAAGATTAGACCTTAGATGGCTTAGGATTGTATTGTAGTTTCCTGATCCGCTAGTGGTCAGAGTTGCGCAACGGAACAGATAAATTGCTTTTCGCAATTTTTTTATATATGTTTGTTTGGTTGATTGATGCTTGGATGTTTTGGAATCAGAAATAATTGTTTAAAATTAGTATTGAGTAGGAATCATCAATGAGATTTGAAACTTACTTAATAGTAATAATAAGAACTTGTGGTGTTTGCAATGATGTAGTTACCGTATGAAATATTGAAAATTTAAATTAGCATAAAATGAAGTTTTAATCATATGTGTATGTGTGTGTAGTTAATTGAGTATGAAGGTGAATTATAATTTGATGTTTACTTAAAGTATTTAATAAATACATGAGTGTGTTATGAAATTGTTATCTTTGAATTAATCTTATATATAAATATTGGGATTGACTGAAAGAAATTTTAATAAAAGCAAGCATTTATTCGAATTAAAATCTTTTTGATAAAAGATATACATATGGGTTAAATTTTGATTATGCTTATTATAGGCCAGCAAATATTTTGAATAGGCATAAGGTATTAATGGATATATGTATATCTTATAAAAAATTGTGTTAAATTGTTCGTTGAGTGCTTTAAGGATTCTGGTCAATACGCCTAATATATCGGTACGGATTTCTAAACTCTAGGACGAAATGTTTGGACACAATACAATGAATTATAATATTCAAAATATTATAAATAATTATGAAAGAGTTATAAATATAAGGAGGAATGTTTTGGAAAAAATGTGTATATGTATACACATATGCGATAATTTTGAAAGGAGTGTCTTAAAGATAGATAATATTTTAAGAAATATTATAAAATATATATGCTTTATTTATAAGAAAGCATTATATGAGTTTTGAAAAATAAAATGAAAGTAATATGATATGAAGTTAAGTATCACATGAAAAGATAGAACATAGTTTGGAAAAGTGTTTTGAAAATAAAATAATATTTCATAGAAGTAAATAAGTTATATTTTTGGAAGGGGATATCATAAGACACTTTGATAAATAAACAAAGTAATTAATTTAGCAAATGCATTATTTAGAAAACTAAAGCATTGCTTAAAAGGTGTTTTAGTAATTTGTGAATTTTTAAAATATTATAAATAATTATGAAAGAGTTATAAATATAAGGAGGAATGTTTTGGAAAAAATGTGTATATGTATACACATATGCGATAATTTTGAAAGGAGTGTCTTAAAGATAGATAATATTTTAAGAAATATTATAAAATATATATGCTTTATTTATAAGAAAGCATTATATGAGCTTTGAAAAATAAAATGAAAGTAATATGATATGAAGTTAAGTATCACATGAAAAGATAGAACATAGTTTGGAAAAGTGTTTTGAAAATAAAATAATATTTCATAGAAGTAAATAAGTTATATTTTTGGAAGGAGGTATCATAAGACACTTTGATAAATAAACAAAGTAATTAAATTAGCAAATACATTATTTAGAAAACTAAAGCATTGCTTAAAAGGTGTTTTAGTAATTTGTGAATAATTGTGAAATATATAGATTTATTTGCATTGATGCATGTTAAATATATTTTGTGTGATATTTTGGATGATAGTGCATATTAAATTATGGTTAGAATGAATGTTAGAATTTATAGTTTTATAAAGCGTAGGGTGAAATAAAACATATTTATATGAATTTCTAATTTAAGTGAAGTCAGAAATAAAATTCTAAATCATTATGATTACAATATGTTATGGAAAGTTGAATACTTTGATTTGTGAATAAGAAGTAATTTCTCTCAAATTATTGAAAGTTGAATAAGTACTTTTAATAAAGCAAAGATAAGAGAGAGAAATTTTTTTGTAAAGAAAAATATTATTTTTAAAGATATACTTTGTACAAAATAAAATTTAAATTATTAAATGTGAAAAGAAAGTCTTGAAAAATTATTTGAGATGAAATTTGTTAAGAGAAAATATCTAAATAAAATAAAGGAAAAGCATCTTTTATATTAATATGATTTATTTATTTTGGAAATAAGAAAATATTTAAAGGGAAAGTAATTTTGTAAACGGTTTTACAAAATTTTACAAAGTTTAAAAGCATCTTTTATATTAATGAGATTTATTTATTTTGGAAATGTGTATTTTGGAAAATATAGAAAATTTTATTGAAAAAGTTTCTAGAGATGGAAAATACTAAATTCTGATGGTTGCAATAAGTATAATAAAAACAATTAGGATACCTATAAGTATTGATTTTATTTAAATGGTAAATGCAGCTATCGAATATTAGCAATAATAGGGATCAGTGGCCAGACAGTGTTGACTCTTTGGTCATCATTAGAGTCCATTGACAAAGCAATTCGGTATAAATATATGGCAAGGCAATTTCATTATATTAATTGGCAATTGTGAAATTTGTTTATGTTCATTTATAAGATATATGCTTAAGAGAATTGTGTTTGTTACTTTGATTGATTATATATAGCATATGGTGGTTTATGTAAAAGTTAAAAGTGAGACTTTGAACTTATAATTTGATAAAAGTCCAAATAAAAGCATAAGTTATTTATTTATTAGATAAATTATTGAAATTAAAATAAGTTGTTTTGTGATTAAGAAATGTTTTTTGTAAATATGGTTTTATATATTTAATTCAAAAAGTTTGGTATTTTACAATTTTTGAATTTAAAAGTGGATATTTAAATTGAAAATAGTAAAGGTTATATTATTGTTGAAAAATCTATTAACTATTTCACATTCTTGTTTCTAAATCAAGATATCGAAGAAATTAAATATCTTGAATACCTTAGGATTTAGTATTTTATGGGGTAAAAGAAATTTGTGTTGTAAAAGATGTAAAGTGATTGTGCAAGCGGATATTGGAAATTTAAAAGTAAGAAGAAAATCAAAGCAGAAGCTATTTTGTGTTTTAATGATTTAGACAACGAGGTTAGTTTTAAATAATGAATAAACAAGATTGGGCATAATTAAATACCTTAAGAAATTTTTTACATTAATGATAATGTGATATGAGAAACTAATTGTTGAAAAAGAAATTTATTTAGCATAAAATATTTAAAACCATAAAAGGTATCTTTGAAATCTTATAGAAAGGTAAAAGTTATGATAAATATACCATGAGAATAAATGAGAATAATTTTAGAATTTGATTATTCAAATGATTGGTTGTTGTGTATGTGAAGTACATTTTAAAAAATAAAAGCATTATTACTCATAATATATATCTATTATGGAATTTTTCTTTGATATAGAAATGCGAGGACGTGATTTCTTAAGGAAGGGAGTTTTGTAACAACCCGATTATTAAATACCTTGATTAGAATATCCTAATAATTATCTTAAGTATAATTATGGTAATTTAAGAATTTGATTAATTAAAATTGGTAGATTGAAGAATTTGTCATTATTAAAAAGAAGATAAATTATTAAAATAATCTATTTAAGAAAATTTATGAAGAAATGGGAAAAACATTAGCTTTATCTTCTTAAATGAAATTATTTCGATAGAGGAATGTATATCCTGATGATAAAAACAATTATAAAATATAATAAGAAATTTAAAGTGTTGAAATCTCTTTTAAAATCATTGTGTGGCTTTTATTCTAATAATGGAAAATAAAAGGATAATTAGAATGTAAATTAAATTTCAATGGAAATTAAAGCATTTTGGAAATTTATTATGTAAGCTTTTATGCTCAAATTCATTTTTTTACATTGTGTGAATTTATATTAAAAAGAATGTTAGGATTTAAAAAACTTAAGAAATAAATAGTGAAAGCCTTTGTAAAATAAAAGAGTTCATTTTATTTCTTTTTGGGCTGGTTAGTAATTTGAAGCCCAAACCAAATAAAGAAGACAAACCCAAATCTCCTTCTCCAACTTCTCCTATATGTTCATTTCATTCAGCTGAAAAGAAAAATTAGAAAGAAAAATTCTCAAGTCATGAAAACCTAAGATAAATTCATCAGAAAACAATTCAGAAAAATTATTAGAAAATTAGAGAAAACCAAGGTATCTTCTACTTACTCTTATTCAGCTTATTGAACCATCAAATTCTGATTTTTATCATGTTTGTGACCTGCTGTATGAATTGTTGATTTCTTCTTTTAAGGTTTTGTTGAGTTAAGAAAGAAGCTGAAGTATTTTGAGTGTCTAGTTAAGGAATAAGGAGATAAGGGCTATTCGAGGTTTTGGATAACAAAAGAAGGAGAATTGAAGTAGGATTGGGAGAGGAAGAGTACCAATTGTTTTAGCTCAATCAATTTCAGCTCAATTCTTTATTTTTGATTACTAGTGAGTTATAACACTCACTCATCTATGTCTATATAGTATGGTATCTCTGAAATGATTATTTTTTTAATGAACTGCCGAATAGATGAATTGATTAGTTAAAATAAATTAGTATAAACTTAGTTTCGTAAAATGGATATTGTTGATTCCTCACCATATGCACATAGATGGATACTAGTTGTATTCGAATGGTTGGAAAGACCCGATATTGTCTCTATTTCATTCTGTGACTCGCCAAAATCGACGAATGTCGACCATCTGCCTAGAGTCGACGATCACCTGGGCAAATAATTACTCTGGAATCGCGACGACCAGTGGACCAGTCAATAATCATGGGACGACCTGTGAAATTGAAAACTGGGCAGTAAGCCCAGTTTCTATTAATATTTGTTGTTTTGTTAATTGCTTTGCTTTGTGGATTTTTGAACTTGTTACTTACTATGTTATCTTCTTATTATGAGCGACGATTGATTTTTTAAACTTGCAATTTCATTTGATATCTATTTTAAAGAAAATATATCTAATTTACGCATAAATAGTTTTATTTTAAAAGGATTGACAAATAAGGTTTTAAAGTTGATAATATTTATGAAAATTATATCTATACCTATATGGATTTAAAATAAAGTAAGTTATTTATGAAAAACTTTGATTTAATTCCTAATTCTAGTATAAATTCTATTTTAAAATAAAAATCTTTTAACTCTTTTCTTTTAAATCACAAGTGAATAAACTTGGTTTTATTTCTATTGAATTTTGTGCTTTTCTATGAAAAAAAGAATTTTAATAAACGATTGAATTATTGAATTCGTATGGGACATTTCATACAATTCTTTCATTTATTATTATAATTTGTTAAATAGAGTTTGAGTGGAATTTACTAGCTTTAGTAAATACTGGAATTTCACTTTCTGATATGAGACAATTAGTAAAGTTTCGGTAATTACTGAAGCGAAAGTGACTTACACTTTAAGTGGTATTATCTTAGGGTGTTCGGATTTCAGGCCGATGGATCCCTAAGAGAAGATGACTCACTTTTCATCGACCTAATAGTCGATATATTCTTAGATTTGTGTATGCAGACCTGTTTGGTGTGGTTAGGTTTGACATGTGTAATACGACTGCCCATTCGTTTCTTGGACAGGTGTTATATGCATGATTAGTCTATAGACCAGATGAATAATACCTATTAGTTTATTTGGTATACAGTTAGATAATGTTTGCTTATTTTGTTTCTGTTAAGTAAATTCACATAGTTAGTCTATTTTGATCCATTAGACTATTATACTATGTGGCGGGGTCTATTTGGTTTTATTAGACTGATACCAGTCTATTTGGTTTGTTAGACTATGTGTTGTTTTTTAAATTGATAGTTGACTAACATTATTATTTCATTAGTGATGATTGTTCTTTACAGATTTTGGGACAGACATTTAGTATCTTTTGGCTTTGGAGAATTTTGAATTGTTATCCCCATATTTTTTATGATAGTCCATTTGAGACTTCATATGGATTTATGAAATGGTGATTTTGACTGATATGTCTTATTATGATTTTGTCTCGAACATATTCTTATTATGGCTTATTTTATTGTTAAGTCGTATATTTAGGATACTAGTATTTCATCTTTTTATTTGATATAGTCTGATCCGTTTATTTTTAAAATACTCGGATCAGGCCGAGACTCGACAGGTACAGGGACTCGTTGACTTATGGATTTTGTGCTAGCACTAGAGTAAACATTGATGGTGAATGTTAGATCTTTATATGTTGGTGTAGTACTGTTTATATATATATATATATATATCTGTGTGTGTGTGTATGTGTATATGTATATGTCGGTCTAGTACTGTTTGTAGACTCGCATTTTATTATGTATATGATGTATATTATTTTGCTGTGATTTGTGGCTCTGATTTTGAACTTATTTACATTATATACTATTCTGAATATTATAAACATGTGTGTCTATTACTTTTTATTGATATTGTACACGTTAAATTTTTTAGTTCAGATCCTCAAAAAGGTAATAAAGATGTGTCATGTTAATCCAAAGATATAGTCACATTAGGTCGTGCTTAACCAGTCGTATTCTCTGTATTATTAGACGACATTACTTATAATGTTTTTTAATAATATGGGTATAGCTATGGGATCATTACAAGGGTCTCCCTTTGCATCTGAGAAGTGTCGAGGCTCGGGTAGACTCGGCTTCTGGAATTAGCATTAACAGTAGAAGTAGTTGCACTGGTAGAAATGAAAATACAAATGAAGAATAAAACTAATACTGCTAAATAAAAATGAATGGATTAATGTGTGATGTGAACGATGTATGTGATTTATGCGATGTGTGCTATATGTGATGTGTGTGATGTGTACGATGTGGGCAATGTATGTTGTGTGCGATGTATGTGATGTGTGGATGTGTGCGATATATGTGATGTGTGATATGTAAGCTGTGTGTTGAGTGTGATGTGTGTGATAGATGCTTGATTTGTGTGGTGTGATGTATATGATGGATGCTTGATGTGTGTTGTGTGATGTGTGTGATTATGTTCGTTGTCTTATGGATGTTTTGATGTTTGATGTGTTATGGATGTTGTTCGATGTGTTGTGGATGTTTTATTATTTTTTGGTTGGATTTCTTTATTATTCAATATATATTTCATATGGTATCGTTTATATTCTCACCGTTGGATCTAGACATAGTCTTACCAGTTTGTTATTTATATAATACTCGGGTCAGTCCGATACATTTCAAGTTCAGGGACGAGTTGATTAGTTTATAGATGATGGACATGGATAGAGAATAGAGTACTTGTATATAGATTGTATATGTGTATCCACATGTATTTATGTGTTGCAGAGATGTATATATGGAATAGGTTATGTATATTTTGATGATAGTGGGCATTTGACTTTTTGTATCTCACTCAGACTTATGTGATGCATTATATTTTTATCGTTGCGTTGATGAATTTGTGTTCTCTATTCCATTATATTGTGTATTGTTCTGTCCTCGAGTACCACACGTGTTTATTGCTTTATACCGAGACTGTTTACATCGAGGTGAGTTGTTTTTTATATTATGTGACATATTCAGTGTTGGTCCAAGGGAAGATTCATATGTGTATCACCCACATCACCTCATTCTCTGTGTTACTCGATAGTATTATTTAGTAATGCTCTTGGGTAATATGGTTGTACAGCCGGGGTATTACATTTTTGGTATCATGGTAAGGTTTAGAAAAATATAGAGTATAAAAACATGAGTCTTGACCTTAGATGAGATTATAGTCCATATCCCCGTGTTTGTGTGGTAGATTATTGTTTATACTTAAGTGATAGTAGGAGTATACAGTGATTACTGATAGTAATCCTCTAAGGATGTATTTGTATTTTTCTTATATTATATAATAATATATTCTTCTACCTTTTTATGAGTATAAGTTTCCGTAAAAGATGTAGAGGAATAGACGAAGGTTAAAGTGGTAGGAGTAAATTGTCCAACCAGTAGTGTCGACATTAATGGTGAATGTTAGATCCCTATATGGCTCAGAAGTGAGTATTGAGTTATTAGATTAGGGAAGTTGTAAAAGACCCTAATTTGAATCTCGAACCAAATTCTTCACAATTTTAAATTGTGATGAAGTGAGTTGACTTGAGTAAGAAGATCCAATATTGATCAGAGTGGCGTAGCGGAAGTATATTGATTATTTCCGCTAAATATCTTGATTATTTGGTTATTCTGATTGGATGATTAGTGTTTGGATGTCTTTGTGTGATTACATTGACTGTTGATATTTTGTTTGTGGATTCATCTTGAGTGTGGTATTCGTCAGAAATTATCACTCAAGTTAGTATCCCATATGAGTTTGGATGATTCAAACCCAACGGTGTCTTTAGTTGCGAAGTTGCCACAAGAAATAATGGAAATTATCATCACATAAAATAAGATAGTATATTCTTATATAAAATTAAAATGGGAATAAAACGAAGATAAACGCTTGCTTGTTTATTTTATGGATAGATGATTAGTGATGTTTAGATTTTTGCACGTAAAGTATTTTGAGAATATTTCCATAGATTATTTATATATGTTTTAATACAGGCAACCATATGTATTGATTAAAAATCTCTTTGGTTGTAGTGTGAATATATATGGTTTAGAGAGGAGTTTTTATAAAAAGATTATATTGGTCAAAGTACATTTACATGTAAATATTTAAAGAAAATTTTAAAGCTGATTGTTGTGTTAATTTGCCCGTTAAGTGCTTTAAGAATTCTGGTCGACGCACCTGATCAACGTTATCGATAAGGATTCCTAAACACTAGGATGAGACAAATGGACACAAGGTTTTGAAGAGAGATGTATTATTTTGAAGAGAAGTAATATATTTTGAGTTATAGTAGAAATGAATGCTTGAAATAATATTTCGAAGAAAGTTATATTAACTATTTTGAAGAGATTAGAGTGAAATAGAGAATGTTTTAAACCGGGCAAAATGTTTTAGAGAATGAAAATTATTGTTTTAAAAGAACTATGTAATTTGAGGAAAAAGTATAGGTGATATTTTGAGGAAGATGTTTTGGAAAGAAAATAATATTATAAAGAAGCATTTGAGCTAAGTTTGAAAAAAAATAGATGGAGATTTAAGTAATGATATAGATAATTTGATAAGAGAAATATTCTTTCGAGATGGTGATTTGGTAAAGATAGGATATGAAATTATATATATATATATATATATATATATATATGATATTTTGAAGTTCTAAAAACAATTTGTACTTAAGTGTGTGTGTGTCTGTATACACTTGTTAGTACTTTTATGGTGTGGTAATGAATTGTTTTGAAAAATAAAAAATATATCCTATATGTTTAGATACTTAATGTGATGATTGCAGCCATCGAGCATTAGTGGACAACTGAAGTCGATGGCGAGGCATTATTGATCACACGGTCAACATTGCAGCCAATTGGCAAAGTAAACCATTTAAAATTCATGGCACGACATCGTCATGAAATTTGTAGATATATTTGAATTTGAAATTAGTATGGCTGTAATGTTTTGTGATTGTATCCCTGCCATATTATATGATTTTTGCGATTTGGATGCATGTTGTGAAGATATTTATGATGTGATGCATTATGGAAAAAATATTTGGATTTTGATGCTAATAAAATATATTGAATTGTTTTGTGTTGAAATAAAATAAATACTATTTGAAAAGATTCTATGAAGGTTTTAAAAAGTGGTTTTAAAGCACTTAAAGATTTTGAAATAAGGTGATATATATATATATATATAATTAGAAGTTATATAGTCATTATTGAAAGAGATTTGAAAATTTAACGATAGTTTGATAAATAATTTTGGAAATGTTTTCGAAGTAAAATCATTTTTGAGTGATTTGCAATACTGTGGTTAGTTGAACCTCAAATCTTAAACTATTGATCCGTTTTTGATTGATTTAATTTTATTCGAAAGATGTGTCATTAGAGAATAGTTTTTATTCGAAGTGCAACGCCAAATTTTGAGTTTAGGTAAGCTTAAAATACAAATTTAAATGTGAAGTACGAGTTGTCCCGAAAATGCAAACTCCACAAAACAACGCTGACTTCATTCAACCGTAACTTTTGAATGATTTGTCCAATTTGGATGATTTTTCCCATTCCTAAAAGCTTAGAACATAAGCAACAACTTTTGTTTAAGGTGTATTGCAAAATTTTGAAGTTTTCTAGGCTTAAAACGTTGTTTTATTAAGTGGGCCTATGCTTATTTGTTGATTTTAGATTTTCATGCCTTTATGGAAAATGTTATAGTTTATAATTTGATGATCTAAAAGTTGTTTTAGAATTTCATATTTCATGCCTTTCTTGGTAACCATTTTCAAATTTTGTGTTTTGACATTAGGAATCCGCATCGAATGGTGACCTTTTACTAGAATATTATGTTGCGTACATATTAGATGTATAGGTGCTTATATTATCTTTTTATATGAAGTTAACATTTATAATTGAGTTGAGAATAGGTGTTCTAGAGGATTTTTTGGACTAATAAGCGGTGATAGCTTGCTTATGCATGCTTAATAACAAGGTAAATTGCTTTAAAATGCCAAATAAAGGTACGTTTTTACAGTATACTGATATACGTTATGATATTATATTTTATGTTGATTTTTTGATTATATTATGTTTTGATTTTCCAGAATGCTCTCTGTGTTTGTACAAAGGAGACTCAGCCGAAATCTTTTGGAAAATCTGACGCCTAGAAAATTTTTTATGAAATTTATCGCATGTGAAGAATAGAAAGTCGTTATTGAGTTTATTTAAAACAATAACATACAATAAGATGAGTTGGAGTGTAAGTGCCACATAGAGGATTAAGTTTGATACAAGAGCAATGAATATGAAGAAAGTAAGGGTATGAATTATGTATGTTGACTTCCTTATAAGAAATTGCAAGGATGCAATTTTCTTAAGTGGAGAAGTCTGTAGCTTCTCCACTTTCTACGCCATAAGATAAAAAAAATTTATTAAAATAAAAGTGATTGAATTTGACTTGTGATAATTAAGATTTTGAAAGTAAACTTTTAGCTAATTAAATTCTATTTAATAAAATATTTTGTTGTAATAAATTGAATTAAACTAATAATTTTATTTTAGAAATTTATTTAAAATTAAATAAGATGCTTTAATCAAGATGAAATATTCTGAAGTGTAAAGTAATTTTAGATATGTTTGGAATAATTGAAAAATAAATTTATTTTATAATAGTAAAATGAATGATTAAATAAAAATAAGCGGACAATGAATTAGACGAAATTATGCAGTCATCGAGATGTATCTTGTAGAATGAAGTGTGCAATTTATATCGGGTTGAAATTATTTTTAAACAATTTAGAAGTTATTAGAAGATAATTAAATTAAAATCAGGCCCGAAGCAATCTGAGCTCAAAGCTCATTCCTTTCTCTCCATTCTTATGGAAAAATCTTCTCCACTCTAGCCCAAACTCAAATCATCCCCTTTATGATATTCTTAGCCCTAAATCTAAATCATAATTTATAGCATTTAAAATAAATTGAAATTGTACAAGGTGCTTAGCCTCGACAACGATCAACGTGGGCATGGGGGACTGTGGCTTGCTATAGACGATAGAGGCGGGCTCAGCTATGTCAAGGAGGGCGATGACTTCGGCTAGAGAGGGGATCGCGGACGCACGAGCATGGAGGCGTTGGCTGCATGTGTGGTCAAGGTAGAGTTCTAGCAGTGAGGAGTTGATAGTTTCAGGCGAATGGAAGTTGAAGCACAGATTGATTTTGGGAGCAAGGCATCGCAACCTGGAGGGCTTGGTAGTGGCGATGAGATGGCGATGGCGTCGATCTGAAACTCACGATGGTGATGCAGGTGCGGTTTTGGTTTGTGCATGTAGTGGTGGTGTCGGAGCTGCTGTTCATGTGCACTTGTCAGGTTATAATGGAGGAGTGGGGTCGATGCAAGGACCGAGGCGGCTGGCGATCGGAAGCGATACACGAATTTCAAGGCTAAAGTTGTTGTTTTGGAAACTCGGGTATCGTTTACATGAGTATATTATCTAGTATTTTACATTTTGTTGCCTGATTGATATAGTTTGATGTGTACTTACCCCATATATTGTTGGATTAGCTTGGTTGTTATTGGATGATATTGCTTGAATTGGCGATGAATTTGATTGTTTGATGATGGATAATAAGGGTATAGAGGTTGGGTGTTTCAATGACATGCGAGTTGTGAAACCGAGTGCTACAAGGCTTAATTGGGAAACTACAAATTGATGCTCAGTTGTCCAATTGAGAACAGTGGCACTCAGCTAAAAAACTGAGCTACACTAAAAGAGAGTCGGTTGTGCAATTAATGCTTGTGTGTATTAAATAAGAGAATTAGGGATACATTAATAAACTTGTGCAAATTTTGAAGGCAGAGAACATTATGCCATCTTCATTCTCTCACTCTACCCTAACACACACACATCGTTAACTCCTCAAATATAAATAATAAGGCCCGTTATTGTATTATTGCATTTATTTGTGTATTTTTGAATAAATGCAAAATGAAGATATGCTATATGGAATTGAAGAAATATAAGAAAGATATGCAGTATGGAATCAAAGAGGAAAACAACCAATTTTCGAATAAATGCAAGATACGCAAAATCTAACTTTAGTCAGAAATATCCGTTGAACAATTTTTTACCTCTACTTGACCTTGCTCCTTCTTACCCATTGATGCTTCAAGTTCAATTTTCTTCTGCTAAGTCATCAACCTAGAAAAAATCATAATATACAAAGAATTAGAACATCATACTATTTATAGCATTGCTTTGATATTTAACGATAATATATAATGAAATAAATATGTAACAACCATGTACGATGTGAAAAAAAATCTTCGATGCACTTCAAAATATGTAATAACCATGTTAATACTGTAATCCAAAATAAATCATGGAATCCACGTGGTACATATAATATATTATACTTTTAAACCTAGATGTACAAACTCTAACATTTTATGCTTACATAAAGAATTTTAATATTTTGGTTACACTCTTTATGGTATATAACTATGTATAAAACAAGATATCAATAAAGGATGCTTATATCATACCAAAATGTCATCACAATCCTTCCTTATATAACATTCATCCCAATTATTGTTTTCTCTATCATCAACTACTGACTCATCTATTGGTTTACTAATTGACTCTTCCTCCTTATTGTAGCTTTCCTACTCATAAAAACATCTAGGGGGTGCTCCAAGCACACATACCAATTTGAAGAACTACTTTCTATACAATGAACACTTGTATAACTTGTGTTGCTAAGATGAAAGGGTCGCCTGCAGATTGATTTTGGAATTGATGTAAACTGACTAATGTAAAAATCCATCTTCAACCTTAACTCCATGATCAATATTTGCCCAATCACACTTAAACAAGTCAACTTGTAATCGATGGTATTCTACCAACAATATTTCATGTAAGACCCCTAATAAATTACTTTCTCAGTCGACCCGCCTACGCGAATAGTGCTTGCCTCAATGGCTACACCACTATTTGGTGTAGACTTCTCCTAGTCTTTTGTATGAAAAAGCCAGCAATTAATAATATAACCAGTATAAGAAATTATTTGATGGTGAGGTCCATATAAAAGACATTTTATTATTTCACTAAAATTGGTTGTTTTTCTATCGTCTTTAACTTGGACAAGTATAATGTTATATATAAAGACTTATCACAATAACGTATACTTCTACATCAAACTTAATTGTCTTAAAAAATATATATAACACTTTCAACCTTTTTTCAGACCAATAGCTGAAATTCTACAAATGCAACTTTTAAACTTCCACGTCATCTCGTAAAAGCCGATGATGCAAACGTTTAGCTCCTCATTGTGCATCCTCTATACATAAATATACAAGTCAAAATCTAATTTCTTCCGCACATAATAGTTGAGTTGAACTTATATTTACTCTATATATGGCTTCATTTCCTCGGTATTAAATAACACATATGTATGAGTAGCATTAGTCGCCTCCTTGGTGACTACCACAGGTTTTCCTTTGGAAATAGGACACCTCTCATGTATGGAATCACTTTGTTGCACTGTATTTCTATTTTCTTTTCTCCAATTTGTAATGCATCTTTAATATATCAAGCATAATACTTCATGCATTCTTATGGTTGTGCTTGATTTTTAACATACCCTTTTGATGTTTTCATATACCTATAATCAAGATGCATATATAAAATACTTCCATAAGTGCATATATTATTAACTACTTAAGTGCTCAAGATAAATTTTACCTCTCAAATGGATACATTCACCGATAGTGCTAGCTCACACATTCTTGCTTCCTTCCCTAAATGTATTATTAAGTGAAGCATGATGTCAATAAAGGAAGGTAGAAAATAATTTCTCAAGATCGCATAATGTTAATGCGACCTGATTCTCTATGGATTCTAATTTACCTCTATCAAGCACTCTTTGGCACATGTTATTATAAAAAAACATAGTCACAGTAATGCATTGCTTGCATCAAAACATGATAATCATAGGACTTAAAACTTGAAATTTTGTCTTGTTTTGCAAAACAATTCCAAATATTCGAGCTATACCCTGTAAGCACTTTCAAAATCCTCATTCTATTGTAAAAGATCTCCTTTTCTTCAGTTAAGATGCATGGCACAGTAGGAAGTAATAATTTACTTCCTAAGTCTATGGGATGCAACTTTTCCTAATACCTATTGTTTATAGATCTTTGTGTGAATTAATGTCATCTTTTGATTTTCCTTCGATGTCAAGTAACGTACCAAGAATATTCTCATCGATATTTTTTCTGTGGGTATTACATATATATTGTGATTATGATAACCCACACCTTAGGATACACTAATTCAAGCCTTAAATTGGTGTTTGATCTCACGTCATGTCAAGAAGTACAAATCGTTGGGTTTCTAAAAATTTCATGATATAGAGGCTAATATAAAATTTAGAACATTTTGCACTTTTAAATCTCACGGAAGAAGAAAATAAAATATAAATACTAAAAATAATCCAAAATAATGTATTATCAAAATGAACGTGGTATATATAATGTCTGACATAGGTAAAATCTCAAAATGACAGTGTGTAATAAAAGTCTAACTAAAAACATAATATAAGTACATAGAGGAGTAACTATAAGTGAAATAAATCTCTAATATGCCAACCCACCTTATCCATACACCTTGTACTGCTCGCTTCACCTACTGACCTGACCACCTATGGTAGATATAAATAGGGCGAAATGGAGGGGATCACATAAAGTATGGTGAATGAATTGTATTACTATTGTACATGGTTTACAAGTAATTAATTTATAATTTGTTGAGAGAAATGAGTGATTCTCCATGTAAGGAGAGCACTCATGTAATTTTATTCTATACTTAAAAAAGAAGCTACCAACAAGCCTGGCAGGTGGCTCTTCCCCATGAACCCATATAAAAAATAGAAAAAATAAAATCTATCTCAAAAAAACCTAAAAGAAAGTCTAAAAGCATGAAAAGAAGTAAACAAATGATGGCCGCAAAAAGATGAAGCTAGCAAAGGAGAAGGGGCCACGATGAAAGAAAGACCTCATCTAGACCATAAGAAGAAGTGAAGAGTATAAATAACTCCCAAGTCTATCCAAAGAAGCCATAGAAGGCACTACAGCATGTCGAAATCCAGTTCAGTCAAAGAATGAAAACGTTCGAGTCTAATGGCCCATGTCAGTAGCCAAAACTAAAATCACAACTAACATCGTAAGGCTTAAACATATATATGTACATAAGTCTATTATATTTATATATGCAAAAGGATAAAAAGCAACATTTAAAAAGAAAAATGATAAGAAGCAACATTTACGAGAAATAATAACCTAGGTAAAACATGCATAATGAGGGGGAATAAACTTCATTACCATTAAATAACATTAATATGATAATTTATAGTTGGAATTGAATGCAAGAGGAGGCCATCAAGAACCTACACATAACTCAAACAATCTTGTGGGCAGCTATGTAAAAGAGCTTAATCAACTAGACCCGTGGAAGTATGACTACGACCTCTAAACAATATAAGTTTGAGTTGCTTAAGAAACAGAAAAAAATACAAAACATAAGATAGTTAGTTACCTAGTAAGAGTAGGGAGTCAGGATGATTGTGTGCATTACCATCTACTAGGATGGCACTTACAACATTATTATTTCTATTATGAGCAACAACTCTCTCTTGTAAGGCATTGATAGGGTATATTATATGTTTAAGGAAATCCCTAAAGCCGGTAATGCTACCTAACTTATAGGTATTGTTCAAAATCCAATTGAAACAAAGTAAAGTGGTTACATATGTCAAGTAATCCGTAGTCGAAGTATTATTGTTGTTGTTGTTTAAAACTCATTGATTTTTGTCAAACCAAATATACCAAACCATGATAGTGAAAATAGTGTCTAATAGGAATCACTGCCTAGAAGTAAAATGAAATCTCAGCCTAAACCAATAAGATTCCTAATTATGAACGTTAAAAGTAACGTTAAAACCAAAAATTCTTAGAATGTGTAGAAGCGTAAAGTTAGTAAACATGCAATCATAGTATAGATGTGTCATTGTTTCTACTTCATATTGCATAAAATGCATTTTTATCAATATGAACATTCTTCTTTTCTAACTGTTCAATAGTATTAAGCTTATCATGTAATATTAACCACATAGGTAACTTAGATTTAGGAGGAGCATTCGCTTTTCACATAAATTTAAAAAGGTTAAATTTAACTCCTGAGAAATTTATGAATTTATAAAATGAATTCGATGTAAAGCTGTTAGTTTAATACGAACACCATATTTTGATATCGTTGGTATTATCTATATTATATAAATCTAATTTGGCACATAGAAGAGCAAACTAATAGAAAGTAGTTCCTTCTAGTGCATGATTGAAGCTGAATTCTCAAGGAAAGTTCAAGTTAGGTCAATAAACCTCTGAAATTAATACATTTTCAGAATTGCAAATATCGTAGAGATTTGAAAATTCTAATTTTTGTGTTATTCCCCTAGTGGACAATGTTACCAATACCTAGTTTGAAAATGTTCAAGCTTTTTAGAATAAATTTCCTAAAGTGCGATAAATTATTGTGACTGCTAGAAGTTATTTGGTGTAAGTTATGAGAGCCACCATAAAATTGATTAAAAATTAGTTTCTTCCAAATTAAGTTGTCGTTATTAGTATTGAACTTCCATAAACATTTCCCTAATAAAGAAACACTGAAGTAATGAAGATTAATTATTCCTAACACTCCCTACTCTGTAGGTTTACAAACTAAATCCTAACTAGACACCTTAAACTACTACTGGAGTTACCCTAAGCCCGTAGAAAGTCTCTCTTAATCTTATATATATTACCATTTTGGAAAGAGGTAGAACAACATTTAATAAATGGGAAGTGTCGATAATACAGAGTTGACAAGGACTACTCTAGCTGCTCGCGATAAAAATTTACAGTTCCATCTATATAATTTTTTATTAATTTTATCAATGATAGTTAACCAATCATCATGCCAAAATTTGTTTGGTCTTGTTAAAAACCCTAAGTAACCAATGAGAAAGTTCATAGTGTTACAGTTTAATGTGCTGGCAACCTGACTCTCTACGTTGCATATATCATTTAGTACTAAAACTGAACTTTTATCAAAATTAATATTCAGGCCAGAAAGCAGCTCAAAGCTATAAAAATATAAATTAAAGGGCTATAGTATGATGAGGCAAATGCGAAGTAAAGAGCATGGTGTCATCTGCGTACTGTAGGATGGAGAGACCATAACTCGTAACCTCATTTCCAATCCTATCAAATATTCCATTATTAGTAGCATGCTTGATAATCCTAGAAAAAACATCGACCGCAAAGTTGAACAGTAGAGGTGACAATGGATCACCTTTCCTAAGCCCACGTTTTGAATGTATTTTATTACCTGAGACAGCTTTAACCATAATGCTAGAATTACCCATTTTAAGAAGAGTCATAATCCACCCTACCCATTTTTCCTAAAACCTCTAGCCACTAATAATTCTTTAAGGAAAGTCCAATCCAAGGAATCAAATGCTTTGGAGAAATCTAGTTTTAAAAGTATGCATATGACAATCCTTTTACGGCAATAATTAATGAATTCTTGAACAATCGCAACCCTTTCCATGATATTTCTACCCTTGAAGCAGTTTGCACACTGTCGATTAGATCATTCATTTTAGAGCTAACCCTATTAGCTAAAACCTTTGAGATAATTTTAAAGAAGCAATTTAGAAGTGAAATAGGTCAAAAATCTTTTAATTCATTTGAACCAACTTTCTTGTGTAATAGAATTACGTTAGCAAAATTAACCTTCCTAACTGCAATGTGTTGTCATAGAATTCGTTAAATAATTCAATTAGATTTGATTTAATAATAGACCAAACTTTTTTGTAAAATAAAATCGGAAACCCTTCTGGACCAAGTGCCTTGTTTGAGGGCATATCATTAATAGCACTTAAAATTTCCTCCTCTTTGAAAGGGGAGTCCAAACCATCTAAATCAATCCTAGTATCTTTGGGATATAGCTATTTCCAATTAATCAGCTATAATCCTATGGCTTACCCTGGTCCAAAATATTTTTCTATAATAGTTAGTAAATGATTCGATTAATTCATTTTGATCAAAGAATTCAACATCATTAATAATAATAGAGTTAATGGTGTTACTTCATTTTCTACCATTAGCAACTTTATGAAAAAGTTTGGTGTTCTTGTCACCTATGTCCATCCATTGGATTATAGCCCTTTGTTTTCACATAACTTCTTCTTGAGTTAAAACTTTATTCAAATCATCCTTTAAGTTTAAAAGGACATTCTTTTCTAATTAGTTTTGGGATCTAGATTCTTCAATTTTATTTAACTTCATAATCTCGTATGTTAAATTATTTTTTGAGTCTAATGTTTCTAAAAGAATCCTTACTCCATTTTTTAAAAGATTCTTAAAACTCTAAGATTGCTTATAAATACCTTGGCTATATTGCCTGAAAACCTTGTACTATAAAAACTCAAGGAAATTCAATTGTTTGTAATTATATTTATAAAGTTATTTTCTAACAGCCACATCTTTTCAAATCTAAAAAAATTTCAAATAACTGTTAAGGTTTTCGTAGGAAAGAATAATAGAACAATGATCGGAACAAATTGTTTTCAAGCCTACAACCTTACAGATAGAGAACTTTTCTTCAATTTCATCACTAAAGAAGAACTCGTCTAAGAGCGCCATACAAGGGACTTCTATATAATTTGACCAGGTGAAGCGGCGATTAGCTAGTGGTAAGTCAATTAAGTTACCATCATTGATAAATTTGTCGAACTCTTTCATAATGGTAAAGTCCCCCTATCTGGGAGCCCGTTCCTCCAAATACCTAGCAACGCTAAACTCTCCACCCAAGACCCATAGGCCAGGGGTGAGTGCTCTAAAGTCGAGGCATTCGCACCAAAGGGCCCGGTGCTCGACCATGGAACATTAGAGACATTAAGGATTGAATTGTCAATAAGATCTAAAAACATAAGGTGCAATGAGTGAACATTAATAATATGTTGTATGGGTTGAACGCAACAATCATGCCAAACTACCAATAAGCCCCCCGAGCTACCCCTAGTAAGAAGACCCAGTGACTAAAGTGAAAACCTCGTGACTCCTATAAAAAACGATAATTAGGATATTCTATTTTATTTTCTTGTAATAGCACGATGTTAATGATGTTATCTTTAAAAAAAGGACCTGATTTTATTACATTTATCTAAGACATGGAGGACCACTAAAATTCCAATTGATGTACCTCATGGTCTAAAAGATCGAATCCTTAAGTTCCCTAATTCTAATGTACTCAGCATTGATCTCAAAGTCATCAAAGGAAAGACCAGCACTATAAGGTAAGTAATGCATAGCCTGAGTAGATAATGTACTTAGGGCACAAGGACTATATGTGCTATCTATCCATACCTAAGCTTGACCTAGCGGTGCTGCCCTCGGCATCAAAGTTAGGGAGACGTTCCTAAGAACAGAGGCAGAAATATCTCTAGAACCCATCAACCTCATGCTTCTCCAAACAGTGCCACGTGAGACCACTTTGTTCTTGCCTCTACGGGTGTTCCTAGAGGAATCAACGACCCAAGCCGAAGAGTTCTATTGACCTAAAGGTGACTCGAAGGAAGATGGCCCCGAGTCACCCATACCTAAATAGATTGAAATCATAATCAAATCATCCTTCATCTTGCGGACGCCTGACCCATACAAAAATGGTAATAGTACCATGCAAACCGACTATGGGCTATCAATTCCATCACATGTTGTCACATCCCCTTCATGAATTTCAGTCACATTGGCTTCAAATACATTTGCTCCATAACTCTCCGCACTATCTACAGTTCGGTGCACTATATCCCCTCTATAATAAAGTCGGATATATTTATATCTACAGTAGCATTTTCATCACACACACGATCTATAGTAGCATGTTCGTACACTAAAGCATCCACACAAATATCCCCTATATTAATATATTTTTACATCACATGCATAGAAATTTGTAACTTCAGCTGCAGAAAGGTTTCCAAACACACCCCCTATTAACTTTTCCTTTCTCCTGTAATTCAACAATCACCCTTCCAACTTCAGCCGTATTAACATGTACAGCCCCTCCAAGTAAACTAAAACATGCTTCACCTATAGTTACATGCCTATCATCATACCTAATACACATCGGAACACCCTCTCCCTCACCTACATTTACCATCGGCCCACTCAAACATCCATCATTATGCACACACTCCCCTTCACCTACATCTTTAATCATAACAACAACAGCGCCGACCTCACGAACAACACTCATACGCTCACCACGAAGCTCACTCACATATTCACCTGCCCCATCAGTAATAACATCAGCCCCACCAAGCTCACTCACACATTTACCATCCGCTGTAGCGTATGAATCCAAGTAAGAGAGCTTTCCATTATCTCCAACCACGTCGTCTCCTTCAATGGTTGATTCATTCTCATTGCCTTTAGCTGTAAGTTCGTCACAAAATTCCTCCATGGTTGTATTTTTATATAGACCAAAAACAATTTTCAGAACCTAATTCCTTTCTTGCTACGTATTGAACAGTTCTCCTTCCTTTTCACACACACCCTCCACTTCCATTGTAATACACTCCTTTATCAGTTCGCTGAGTAGTGAATACTTATTTAATGTCATAAAGCATTCAAGAGCTTCTATCATGGGAGTTGAATTCGAGCATTTGGGATTGCATTGTCGATGGGCTTAGTCAACAATTTTTGAGCCAAGCCACAGACTGGGGGCTCTAAACATAGTGGATCTATGTGCAGTGGTAGAGATGCAGACCAGGATATCTTTCCTCATATTTTAACAAACGTAGTGTCTGCATCATCCATCGGAGCACCACGAACTTCATTGCTGACTGTCGAGGAGTCGCATTGGTCAACAGAAGATGTCACATTTGCCATTTTATCCACCTGTTGTTCTATTTCGTTCTCATTCCAGAATATAGTACTGAAGTCTCGGAAATGATCTTCCAAAAGATTAATGTCAGCATCTGTAAATATCCGAAACCTATTAAGGAGCACCCCTTTTAATTTCTTGTATTTTAGTGCAAATTCGAAGCCACGGACTTTCTTCGAGATAGCAGGTGGCATCGAAACCTTAAAGTGCCGTACTGATCAACCTTTGCAAGAAATGCGTTTATGACTAAAGTTCCAGCACACAAAGCTTCTAATTGGCTCTCGGTTGAAATTGCATTGGGATCTCGTATAATATGGCTTTGATGTATATTAAACTTTATATTTGAAACTAAGAAATTCTAGAGTATAGTGAAGTAAATAAAAACAATCACACCAGAGTTTTCGTATTAATTCGAACCTTCTATCATACGTTCAGTCTCAGACTCCTTTTGAAATTAACAAACCAATTCTCACTTAATCCGAAGGAACATGTATCTTACAAATGCCAAAGAAGCCGAATAGTACTTTAATCTTTGCTTGAAGATCTCCAATAAGACTTCACAAAACTAGAATAAATCTCTGACTTCTGATGAGTTCTTTATAACTCGAATACAGTTAATTGTAGTAATACTTCCTATAGTCTCCTTGATGATTCAAGATGCGTGCTCCATAGTTATTGAAAGTGTATTGAGTGATTCTTAAATGTAGAATGTAGATTGAATGCAAGAGAATTCAAGAGTGCTTAAGAGAGAGAATGGAGATCAAGAAAGTAAGTAGAAAAGTTAATTTGATTCCTGAATGTTGATCTCTATTTATAAATATCAAAGAGTAGCATCGAAGAGTAGCAATCGTTTAGAATAGCCATTGCTATTTGCAAAGATGCTCTTGGATGATCACAACCATTCAAAGTGTTTCAAAAAATAGTCGTTATAGGATGATCAGTCAATTGAAAATAAAAAGTCAGTCTACTGAATATAAACAATAAATTACATGGCAAATTAAAAAATGTGAATGCATAATAAAATATACTAGTTCAGTCAAATGAAAATATTTTTATTCGACTGCCCTCATTCGATTGAAGATATTTTCAATTGACTAAACTATATAAAAATCCTTTTTTTACAAAGACAGCATATAACAAACGGGATTTTCGATGCTCGAAAATCGACACCAATACATCCTCGGTATTCACGTGCTGCAAATTCAAGTGCTGGAAAACCCAGCCATTAAGGGAAAGAAGAAAATAAAGACAAAACAGAATCTTACACGAATGGAATAATATATATTATTTCAACATATAATCTTTACAATAGAAAATTTTAAATACATTTATCAGAGTTTAACTTAACATCAACATGAACAGTTATAAATCTATGTCCCTACAAATTCGGAATACAATAGTATATAAGTGTGGTGGAAATGGATAACAATCTTCAAAAGAACCTTCTAGCTCCATGCTCCGACCACTTTTAGAATGCTCCAAACTAAACCGGACTACTAGGGTGGCCGGAAAAATAGGGCACCTAGAATTTAAGGAAAAGAAAATAAACTCCAGGTCAGTCATGAGACTGGTGTGAGGAACTCAAATTACGAGTATTTGAAAACAATGTGTATTTCATGAGACCACACCGTACATAAACACGGAACGGGTTTTTACCTTATGATAACCAAATCATTTCTACGTAAAATCCAGTGATATTATTTTTAATGACATTCCTTGAAAACCTTTTAAATAAACACATTTAAATAGCCAAAATTGTTTCATTGGTTAAATTTGAGGGCGTAATAGGTTTACAACTAAGTCTGAAGGCACTTATTGGAGAATGGATTTCCAATAAATAGCAATGTAAGAGACTACCTCCCGTACAATATATTTCTAGAGGAATGTACCGAGGATCGACATCTTCGAAACCTCTGTGAATTAAGACCGGCCTACCCAAAACCAATAGATGGTACGGATAGCAACGAATACGATATCACCCCGGCCATTCCCGACCTCTCTGAGACGTCTCATAGCATACACCACAAAATTTAAAGCCGACGTTATAACGAGTAGAAATAAATAAATCCATAAAGGTGATATTAGACCCAAAGGGTTGCGATCCACTTAGCCTTAAAGAAACCCCTGTTTCAAAATTCCTCGAGTGTGAGGCTTGAGATAACGTTTATCCATCTTAAAAAAAATTCACTTAAAATGCCACATTGCCATTTCCAACAACACACTATTGATTTCAACAACAGTACAACCTCGGAGCTCGTACGTCTCAAAGAAAGGTGTTAAGTATAAGAGGAGTTACCTTATACACTTCTAACAGATGTACGTTTGTTGAGATCAATGCACTGTGATCTTAGAAATGCAATGTCATACATCCATCCATACAAGTTGTCCAAGAATAAGACAAACCGAAGGCACTCTCCTACCACATCATGCTAAGCATTAACTCTAGGATTACTAGCGAGTAGTCCTTGCATACGAAGATCCCAAAACGATGGGACCGCTGCTATTTATTTATCTCGGGGGCTACTCCGAAATTATCAAAGCATTCCTTCCATTATGAAGATCCTTGCCTTCAACTTCATTTTGTTTAACTTGTCTTCACTTTCGAACTCGTAAATTGGTTCGAAGTGATTTTCGAATAGGAATTTATCAAAATCCGATCTCAGTTCTTCCAAACCAGTCCTCGATAAGAAGATGTTAAGTAGGTGGACGATTAATATTCCATTAATTAGTATCCTTTTTATCCAAAATATCTTTTTAGAGATATATCTTTTTAAAACCATTTCTTTTCGGTATACATGGGATTATTAAACCTCATATATCAAATCTTTGTTTAATTAAAACCATTTTAAATCTTGGAGTAATTTCAAATCATTTCATCCTTTACTTAGGAAAATACCTCCAAATCATTTATTTAAGTCTTAACAAAGATTTCTTATTTCCAAATCATAACTTTTAAACGGGTCAAAAACAATGTTATTTAAGACATCATTTACTGTAAACCCAAAATAATTAATTTTAAGTAAAAGGATTCGTAGGAATTAAAATAATTCCAAATCATTTATTTAAATCTTGACAAAAGATTTCTTATTTCCAAATCATAACTTTTTAATAGGTTGAAACCATGTCATTTGAGATGGTAAATCCAAATTAGTTAGTATTCGAGTAAAATGGATCCATAAAAATTATGCTAAATCAAAATCATTTCTCAAAAATCATATTGCAAAACCTTTTTTTAGTAATAAGGGTTGATAGAAATTATACTAATTCTACTCAACATTAATTTCTGTATTCAACCTTTACTATCCTTCGAATAATGGTGAAATCACCTTTTAAATTCATATAGATAGTATGGGTTCCCTCCTCTTAATTTAATACCAAGTATAAGAAGATTATTTCTATACAATCCAAGTTGTATTAAATTTGGAAAAATTAAATCTTTTATACTTGCCTTATTTCCGACATTTCGATCTTATCTATTCCTTGCCTAGAAAAAAGGCCAGGTAAGCTACGGCATTGGTTGCTCCTGAACATCTCCTTAGTTTAAACACCTCACATTCGGATCTCACGAATTGGAAAATCCAGTCTACTCATCGGCTTTTGGAGCCAAAATTAAATCACTTAATTATAACAGCTTTTCTTTAAATCATATATTTAAACTTTCTAAAATAAATTATAAAATCCCCGAATCATCTTCAAAATACTTAATTATTTATTTGAAAACGTTTATAAAAGATTTGGAAAAGAACACCTAAGTTTAAAGCCAGTTATTAAAAGTGCTGCAAAAAGTGCTACGAATAGTGTTTTTAAGGCTTCTTTGATCAAATCAAAACTAAAATCTCTTTTCAAACATTTTAAAATATTTATAAAATTTATTCTATATTTTTAAAGAATTTATCGTTTTGGTTTTTCAATTGCCAAACCGCGACTATTTTGAAAACTTGATTTGCTCATATTTCAAAATATACTAAACGAAATCTCGATCCTTTTCTTTTGTTTGAAAACTATGGTTATAAGAATTCAGAAATTCTTCTTACAAAGAATTGTGATTCCGTCATATAAATGGATTTAACTTTCTACGGCGCAAAATCGTGAACTACCATTACGCGACGCGCTTATTTTTTACTCAACTTTCATAACTTGTCCAAACTTCACCAAATTGTATTTTTTTATTTATAAAATATTTGTAAACCATTGAAAGTGGTTTAAAAAGCTTATATACACCATTTCATTTAATAAAGAAAAGTGATTTCCTTTGTGATATTCGACGTGTATTAACTTGACTAGTTTACACAATTTAAACAATTATATTAAAACAACTAAACTTGATGACCAAAGCATAGTAAACATCCATGGAAATGATATCACATCATATATATATATATATATATATGTATATGTATAAATTTTTATAGAGTTTTCTCACCTTTATTGGATATTAAACTTAGGAAAATGGATTATAGCTTCGCTACGGTCGAACATGAGCTTATGGAATTAAGCCCGGGAACTTAGGAAAGCTCGGTTTAACTTGGAAGGAGTTGGAGTGCTCGACCAAAGTGATGGAGTGGTGGTCATGAGTTTGGAAGATGGAGAGGAGGTGTTTGACTTGGTTTTGGAGGTGGATTGACATGGTATATACATGTGTATATATTTTACTTTATTTTGCAATATTTTTCCATAGCTTTGCTAATATATTTTTCAAGGCATGGAAGCCATTAAAAAAGAACTCTTAGACCTTTAGAAGAAGGAGGAAGAAGAAGAGAATTGTGTGAATGAATGTGCGAATGTAGGCGGGTATTTATACAAAGTTTTGCATCAAAAATATCATGATATTTTCACCATCTTTCACATCATCTTTACACCTCACTACCATGTGGCCACTGCCCCCTCACTTCAGCCAACCATGAAGCCCACTCCCCCTTCTATGTGCTTGGCTTATGATGTGATGTGGTGCTTTGTTTTTATCTCTTGTTTACACATAAGGAGCTTATATATATACATATGTGTTAGGATATTTTCTTTGGTTGATTTGACTAATTCCTAAACATAATTAAATGTATATGTATATACATTTGTATAGGTGTTCATGTATGTGTATATGCATCACAACGTTGTATTGATTTTTATACAACTTTTATATGTTAAACCGTTATGAATTCCAATTTCGATTCCGGTCATATTTTCACTTATAAATTAAATTACATCCAAATGTAAAGAAATTGAAAACTAATTTGCCATCATTTTTAACTAATTAAAATAATCACATTTGATTTATAAAACCATATAAATTAATATTAAACGATTATTTACAAAAAGTGCTGTTATATCGATAAAATGAAACGAATTTTCTTATATTTTCAAATCAAGTGTATATCTTTATAAAACTACTATAAATGATTTACTTTCACTAAATAACTAATCAAACTGAATTATTATCATTTTAAAACAATTATTTGAATAATTATGATAATTATTAAATCATTAAATCGTTAAATCTTAATTTAAATTCATTAAATCAATTATTAAATATGATGCCAGTATTGATGATGTCATAAATACATTTTATTCCCAAAAATAAAATAAATAATATATTTTATATTCTTCTTTAAACGGATAAATAAGTGTATGTATCTAGCTCCGTGCACGACTTCTAATAATTATAGTGCGGTTTATTGATAAAAGGCTTTTGGTCATTATATCGATATTTTTCCAAGGTATATATTTTTGTAAATACTTATTCAAAATAAAGATTACCATCGTTATTTATTGTTCAAGGTAACATAATCTATGTTAAAATCTCTTATATTTGAATATTTTAAAAATAAATAAATTTTGTTAAAGTGATAAATTTGCGGGTCATTACACAGCTTTATTTTAAATTGCTTAACTCTTTGATTTTCAAAATTCTTTGTAAGAAAGTATGTGTGTATGCACATGTGAACTATAAAGGAGATTTTACAAGTATATCTAAGACCAAATACATACATTTGACTTAATGATCCGTATCTTCTTGGTTTTTTATATGTAGATGATCCGCTTTCTTTTCTCCTCGATTCTTTGATTTAAGATCTTCTGGTACATTTGACTTAAAGATTCGTATTTCCTTGGATTTTGATATGTAGATGATCCGCTTAATATAATATTCTAGATATATACAGAGATATTGTTCTCAGATTAAAACAAACAAACAGGGTTCTAACAACTCCCCCTTTTGTTGATGATAACTATATAAGTTGAGAATATAATATATATAACTCTCCCCCTTAATACATGCTGCCCCTATCAGTATTCTCTACCCCTTTATCATCAACAAAAAGAAGAGAATACGACGAAGGTGAGACAATACTAATGAACAATGTAGGGGATGAACAAACATAATGTAGAAATCAAAACTAAACACATGGTTATACAATATTATCACAACTAATCAATCACAAAACCAAATTAAGACATAACAAATAGAGCACTTTACACATAAGAACACATGACGTAAACTTATTAACATGAAACAAACACAACATACGTCCATTCTTTTTTCAAAGCATTACACACAACTAAATAAACACCATCAACAAACCATATTTTAGCAAGGCTAGCAGGTTGATTGGTCCCTAACCATATTTATTAAAACAAAAAAAAAGTAAAAAAAAACAAGCTTAATCCCATGAAGAAAATTAAGAGACACAAGGGAAAACAAAGAAGAGAAGGAAAGAACCAACAAAAAAACAAAAGAGAAAAACAAAAAAAAACAAAACAAGAACAAAGGCAAACTGCACAAAAACATCAACCCCATAACAAAAAAGCTCCTCCTCAGTCTGTATGCCATGCACATGCAACACTTTCATTAACCTGTGAAAAATATCATTGCACTGGACCAAACAAGTTTTGCTTTTGCTTTTAGAAACCCTAGAATTTCCTTCTCTCTAAATATCAGCATGAATATCTTTAAAGCCACCACTACTAAAAAACATCCATATAAAGACTGAAGAATAAAGACTGAAATTAGTTAGTTTGTAAATTCAAACTTATTAGAGACTAAAAAAGCAGTCTTTAAAATTCCAAATTAGAGACTGAAATACAGTCTTGAATCGGTTTTTAAGAACTAAGACTGGTCTAAGACCAAATTTCAGTCTTTAATTCGGTCTTTAAGAAGTCTTAAAACAAAATGCATTTAATGTATTTTAAAAAAAAACTACTTTCGTTGGCTAGACATATAAGTAAATCTAACATTTGATTTGGTAATTCATGTGAATGCGGTTGAACCTATTACAATTCAAATAACAACCTACCTCATACACTATAATGTACAAGTGGCATCATTATCTTTATAAAGAAGAATTTAAGTTGCATTTTATGCTGGCTAGCACAAAACCTAGCTAGTTGAAGAACACTCAAAACTCATCAGGTCAAAATAGTATCATAAGAATATTTCTTAAATTTTCTTTTGTATACAGGTTTAAGACTTATTTTCTTCTTTACTTTTCAAATATGAAAATAACTATGTTTTACCTGTTTAACCGACTTACCTGTTCATCTCGAGAAAGAGTGTAATTTCCAATGGTTGAAATCTGTCGGCGGTCGTTGGAAGCCGACAAGGGCTAAATGTCGCCGACGAGGGCCGTTGGAAAAGGCCGTCAAAAATAAAGCCGTCACCACGTACTTCTAGTGGCTTCGCTGATGATTTTGCGATGGCTACTAACGGCATATACCGACATTGGGCGTTATGTACAGGTGGCTGTTCCTGGTTCACCATAACGTGTGTCGGAAGTCGTCGGGAAACAGTTCTCTCAAGCCACTGAAAAAACATTACAAGCCGTCGATTATGTTTTGCCAAAAGCCAATGATAGCCATTAGATATTACTGACCAATAGGCCGTCGGTTATCTATCAGAAGCCGTCGAAAATCTGGGCTGTTTTTTTATTTCTGCTGTCATTCATCTCCTATACAACACATACATATATATATTTGTCGCAGATCGATTTCACACATATAGATCACATATATAAAAGCCCAAATCACATATAAACATCAATATTAAAAAAAATATCACCATTTACAACAAATATAACTCAAATAATCCACCATACAACAAAATATTCAACCAATGTACACATAATCAACATCCAACGTCTCAAAATGTATCAATTGTGGCAAAACAAACCAACACATTATCCAACATCTCCTCAAAATGTATCAAACGCACCAAAATACATCATTCTCGCCAACTCCAAGTGTATATATGTACAATATCCACACACGAACACAATAGCTATATCAAGCCTCATCATCACATACAGAACCACTCGACAAAGGAAACGCCTCATGCCGCTGCATATAAGCAGCCAAGCGCTCGCCCAACAGCGTCATCTCAACGGTGCAATGGCGGTATTGCTCCTCTAGCTTTGCAATCTTGGCTCTCAACTCATAAATTTCTTAATTGTCCTAAGCTTTTTGGTGTTGCTCTACTTGCTCCTATCCCGCAACACATGATCTAATAAGGGATTTGTGTCTAATGGCGTAGCAACCGCTATAACAGTGTGATATATAAGATTAACAGACGATATAACAGTGTGAAATGAAGTAGCGTTGGGATTTAAAGATATTATTACCGTACTTGTTTTGATTAAATTGAGAATGGTCTCAATCCAATGTTTGTACATGTATATATATTGACGAGAAACTGAACTGATAAGAAATTGCATTTTGATGATCTAAGTTGTTGTTATAAATTAAGTTATTTTTCCAAAAACTAAATTTTATTAACTGAGTTAATTTTACAAACTAAGCTATTTGTTTAAATTAAAACTTACTTATTTTGTTATTAACTTAGTTGTTTTCATAAACTTATTTAATTTTTATAAACTTATCTAACTTACATATATATTAGTTAAGTTTTATAAATTAGGTTAATTTTTGTAAAACATGTTTAATTTTTATAAATTTATTTTATTTTATAAAACTAGGTTATCTTTGTTAATTTTTTTATATAACTCGGTTAATTTTTATAAATTTGTTTCAGTTTTATAAATTTTAGTTAATTTTCAGGAATTTATTTAATTTTTATTAAACTTGATTAGCTTAGTTAAATTTTTAAAACTTGGTTAATCCAGTTAAATTTGTAGGATCATTTTCACCTTAGAGGGGGTGGGGGGTGAATATGGTGATACTAAAATTAATGTGGAAATAAAAATAAACACAGAAAGTAAAGCAGTATAAATCACACACAGATTTACCTAGCTTCGGCAAAAACCTGCCTACATGCTGCCTTCAAGGTTTCTACTAGAAATTAAGTAGTCAAACGCTTACCAACACACGTAAACTTTTGACACCCGCTAACTTGACTAACTTAACTCTAAGCCGAAAACCCTGCCACAACTCAACCACTAAGTTGCGAATTCTTCGAACTATGCCACGTAGTTCGTAACCTAGTTAAACTAGTGTTTGATTCAAATAATAAACAAAAACAAATAAAAGTAGAAATACATAAATACAAAACCCTATTTAAAAATAAGCCTAATAGGAATATAGACCGACCCAAATATAATAGAGAGAAAAAAACCGTTCCCTTTTTCTTCTGTGTAAAACTTCAACCGACTTCTTTTATCACTCTTCAAAAAATTAGGGTTTCGTGTTGAACTTGGAGCCGCCACTAGAGTTAGTAATTCGAATCGATTGTTCACTCATTGCTCAATTAGCCCGCTGCTTCAATTAGTGTTCATTGATTTGCTTTGCGACCGCTTCAAGATCGAGTTAGTATGCTATGAATTTAGTATGTATTTGGTTTTGTAAATTCTATTAGCTCCCCCTATTTGAATGCTCCTCCTACAATAAAGCTCCCCATTCACATATGCATGAAAATAAGAAAAAAATATACAAATAAAATGCAATGAACGTAAATGGAAATATGCAAATAAAAAATTGAACTTATTTGTCAAAATCTTAAATTCTCTCCCCCTTTTGTTATCAGCCAAAGAGTAATAGTGTCAGAAAAGAGTGATAAAGTGATAGACATTGATACAACATTAATACCTAATCGAGTATACTATTAAATTTCAATAAAAAATCAAACAAAAATCATAAATGCTCTGTTAGGTGTATATTCCAGTTTAGAGTGATAGGGGTGATGTCGGCATAGAAATCCATATAGCCGTGTTCATATGTGGTATATTTATGACAAGAAATTGTTAAATACTTACGAACCAAGCATAACTGTTAGGACTTTTAAATGAGATTACTAGTATTCCTTAATTTAAAAAAAAAATGAATTTCAAGCATCTTCTAACCATGCATAACCGTGAGGACTTTTAAATGAGGTTAGAATCAACTCGCCTTTTTAATAATCAATTTTGATATGTGTTTCATACATGCATAACCATGAGGACTTTTAAACGAAGAAGTGATCAATCATACCTCGATAATTCTTTTGACCAACTTCCTTACCTTTTTCATCCTTGTCAAATTTAATTGTGGTGTTTAAATTTTCGCAGTTGATCA
Source organism: Allium fistulosum (assembly GCA_030737815.1). Lineage (NCBI taxonomy): Eukaryota > Viridiplantae > Streptophyta > Magnoliopsida > Asparagales > Amaryllidaceae > Allium > Allium fistulosum. The sequence continues at coordinate 205,044,005 of CM060903.1, forward strand.
CTGGCTGATTTAAATTGATTATGGTGTAGATTTTCAACATATAATACATTGTTTGTTATCCATTTTAACTCTGCCACCTTTGTACTTCTCTAGGCTAAGGAACTTTGATTTGTCGTCCATCTTGTGCCTGAAACAGTCAGAATCCAGATACCACTCTTGTTGTTCCTTAGCCTATCAGCACACCTGCACAAGGAAAGATTTTTGTGACATGTTTGTTTTTATAAGCCCATGATTGTTAGTGACAAACACGATTTTGGAAAACAAGTTTGCGTAGAACCAAAAAAGTTTATGTTTGTTCCTTTTGGCACCCAGATTTGTTTAATTTTAAGAAATTTTACATTCGTGCCTTTAGGAACCCAAATTGGTGTGGTTTTCACGTATTTGGATCTAAACCAGCAATTGTTTTGATTGTGTTCAATTTTTCTACAAATCGTCCACTTGGAGTTGACATGATTAGTTTCACTTCTAACTATTTCAAATTGAGTATGCCCACGTCCTTATCTAGCAATATTAACAATTTGTTTTCCTAATAGCATATTTAGTGATCTTTCTCCTTTGGAGAATTTTTCTAAAGTTGTAGATAATTGTTAGACTTGTGACTTGAGAGATTCATTTTCATTCAATAACAACGTGCACTTTTTAATAGAGTTTTCTCTCCTAGTATTTTCACTTCTTTCAAAATCAAAATTTCATTTTCAAGCGATTTAATTCTAGTTTCTGAGTTTTTTATTTCCTCTTCTAATGATAGACACTTATCACACTTAGAGCTTTTATTTCTATGATTTAGAACCAATTGATCAAGCTGTTTATTTATTTCTATCAAATTATCTCGTTGTGATTCAATTTTAGCGTACTTCACCCTAAGTCGTTCAACACAGTCATTTACTTCATGAAAATATATAAGTAACTGCAAATGAGTAAGTTTTAATACCTCGTTTGGCTCATCATCATCGTTGTCACTTATTTCTCTTGAAAAACAAAGATTTTCTTTTTCACTTTCACTGCTAGTGCTTTTATCACTTCATCACAAGCAGCTGCAAAACTTCTCCTTTTCAATTTCTTTCCTTTGTTGAATTGATTTTGAGGACAATTTGGCTTCATATGACCAGGTTTATTGCAGTTGTGACAAATGATCTCCTGCTCTTCTGAGATGTCTAGAACTTTGCCGATTCTGCTTTTCTCTACCTTAACAGTTTGATCACTTTCAATTTATCTCTAGATCCTGCCACCACATGATCTTAAACCTACCTCCTTTGAAGTCCGTTACTGTGCACTGAAGTCTATCACCGGTTAACTCAAACACCCCTCTATGCAAGATCCAAAGACTTTTTATGGCTAATTCTATCTATACACCAATAAGCATTTAGCAAGCATATGGAAGTGTAATAAATTACCACACACAAATATTACTTTATGTACAACATTTCTTTTACAAAATCATCCATGATTACACCTTCATTATCTTTTCACTTAAAACTGAAACCCATTTAAATTGAAAACATTAAATTAAGTTAAAATTCAATAAAATGAACTTTATATTTTGACACTAATATTGTAACTTCTTTATTTTATTTTTACAATTGTTTTTAATGTTAATAAAATCAACCATAGTGTGAAAAAATAGTTAAATGCTTTTAAATTAAAGTAATTAGTTGTGAAAATTGTCTTAATTGATGCTTTAAGTTTCATTATAAAAGATCATTAACTTCTTCTCAAAATGTATGGATTTGATCAAATATTATTAATTTAGTCTTTTTGTTCGATGGGTAAGATGAAAAAGACAAAATGCAATTAGGAATGACTGGTAATGTAACAATACATTTTTTTAGCAAAATAAAGATGTGTGTTAGTGTTTTTAATGTTTGAATATAATTTACCTTTTTTATTTCATAAAATAAATAAACTTATACTGTTTGTTAAAAGTTATACATCACATTTTACTTAATATACATCGTACATATTACAAAAGTACTCCTAATTTGCAATAAATCAATAGGCTTATCTCATTTCATAAACTCTCTTTCCTTATACATTAATCAAACTAAGGTGCTTTATTTTCCCACATTAACCTTTGCAAATTTCAATTTCGACATTTAATTACTTTAAATGGAATTTTGAATGATTTATTTCCTTACATATAGTAATGTAAATTTGATTTTTGAATGCTAAAATGTTAAACTATTAAATTTTTGAAAGAATAGAATTTTCCTTATTTAATCCAATATTACAAGCTGTATCTATTTTTAGGCGATTTCAAATTTTTTGTGTTGCCAAATATATGTTGATTTTTTTAATATGAATTCCTTATTGTGAAACTTAGTGTTGATATCCTAATTTTAGGGGTATTAACTACAAATTACCATGTTATACATTTATGTCATTATGAGATGTACAAATTCATTGCCTTAAATTAATTTGGAATAATAATATATTAAATGCCATGTAAGACGCATCCCAATTACATCCGTGAGTAACCTTTCTCATTCTCAACATCGAACAGAATTACCACAATACGCAGATATTTTCTTCTCACGCGCTCAAAGATTTTTTCCCCCTTCTGCACGACTCTTACTCGACCCCAGTTCTCCTCAATCGCGTAGAAATTTTCTCTCATCTTCTCCGAATTTTAATCACTGGGTATTTTTTTCTATTTTTGTTTCTCATCTCGTGCAAAATTTGCTTATTTTTGTAGGGTTTCTGAATTAGCAGTGAAAAATATTCTCAAATCGGTTGAAATTGAGATTTATTAACAGATCTTCATGTTTGCGTTTAGGGGTTGATGCTGGAACCCATCTTCGACTTCATGAAGCAATAGGAGGTTTCAAAAAGCGGTATACATATGCTTATATCATGTTTTGTCTTAATTTGTGAGTATTTGTCAATGCAATTCTGTGCTGTTGATTTAGTAAGATTGAAGCTAGGAAAACAACTATAAGTTAAACATATAATGAATGAATTAGTACAGTAACATAAGGTATATTTTATATGTTTATATTATGCTGTGTTTTTGATAAATTTCAAGAAGCTAGAATCTTCAAGTTGTAATTCTTGTATTACATAATTCAGATTTCATCGCTCATATTTTTAGATGTCATTGAGCAGTTATTATATACGAGCTAATCTTACGGTTGAACTTAATGAAAGATTGTTTGATTTGTTTTATCTTGTTAACCTGAAGGGAACCTATACCCCTACTTCTAGAAAATATACATCCAACTCTCTGGTTATTTTAGACCATTACCTTGTATCAAGGACATGAGATATTGCGTTGCCATCAATTACTCTTAACACTTTGTAATTGCAATTGTACTTAACATGAAGTCCAAAGCAAAATATATAGTTTATCTCCAAATATATGCAGTATTAATCATTACATATAAAAAGGTTGCACCTTGTAATAGGATATTACTTGGAGCATATTGCCTGATGTTGTATAGGAGGTTTCCATGGTAGTTTCTTACTACCTGTACTTTTAAGCATATACAAATCAGACATGCTTTGTTTAAGCCTAATTTTGAAATTGCAGGGAAAAAAATGTTTTGTTTACTTCCTTATATATATTACAAAAATGTAAAATAAAAGTAAATAATACGTTCAATTGTCCAATAAATATAGTGTACTGACACAATAAAAAGGAAAGTTGTATGGAGCGCCTCATGTAGACGTTAGTAGTTTACGTGGAGTTTCTAGGTCTTCTTCAGCCAGTGCTCATCAAGGATGTACTTCTACTCCAACTCCATCTACTCAACCAATACATACACAATTTTCATTGGAAGAAATTGTTCAACGGTTAGAGCTATAAATCCTAAATATGCAATTAATGTTGAATGATTATGTAGTTGTTTGTTTTAATGCATGTATTATCTTTAAATAGGGTGTTGGATAAATTAACGCAGTCCCCTGGTGTACCTATGCAGTCCACTGTACATACGCAGACAACTGATCGTGTTGCAGTGTCTTCGCAACCGGCTGTGCCAACATCGCCTTATATTCCTGATCAGTCCACCATGCCTACGGAGGCGACCGTGCCTACACAAGCCACCATGCCTACACAGTCACAACAAATGAGATTTTCTCCATTTAATGGTACATTTCCTCATTTCACGGGTTAGTATATTTTCTCATTATTTCTATTATTCTTAGTGCTAGCCTTGTTGCAATTGCTGATCACCTATTTATATTATATACCATATGCCAACTAGATGAGTCAATAATAATTTACTTGATTAATTGAAAAAGCATAGCATTACTGGACCAAAGTACGTGTTGATTGAACAAAAGTATGTGCTCAGTGGTTGATTAGTATTCAAAATAAACGCTGTAAGCATGTTTAGCAAAGAATTCGATCTGCACTCGTCTTTAAAATATAATATGTAGATTTAAGTATATTTAACAACTGCCCTCTATGAGGCTGCCTTCATTACTCGATCCATAGTGAAGGTGTATTTTTTAGTTTATACAACGTAGATATAAGTGGGATAGAGAATGCAAGATTACAACTGAGGAAGATGGTTGGATGTAGAAACTTGAAATCTGTTAAAGGTATCATATAGAAGTAGAAAGTTGGTATCATTGATAAAGTAATAAATCTTTATCTCTAATCTCTAATAGTAATAATAAAAATTCGTTGAACTGGACGTGTATAGTAATGGCCGGTATTCTTTAAGAGGGAATGGAATTGTAACTGGCCTTTTGACTGGATTTGTCGTTACTGGCGCTATCATCATTAAGTTCATTGATGAGTTCACTAAGGAGGATGCTAAGATCATAAAACGGTGGCTTTACAATGCGTCAGTAAAATTTATGATTTATTACTATCATGTCAATAAATTTTACTAAGAAGAGTGATCTTTTACAATGCGACAGTAATGAAATTCATGATTTACAATGTGAACTTAAAAAACAATGAATGAGAAAGAATCCGATGATTTTTTAAATGCGTGAATAAAAGATGTTTGCATTGTGAATATCATATATCCAATCCTCTTTGAATAAAAATAATAAATCAAAAATAGTGGCTTTATATCTATGTAATGTTGGATTTATTTACAGTTACTACATTTAGATTGGAAGAGTTTATCATGGTCAAGAAAACTATTAACAAATCAAATGCATGCCGGTAAATAAATTTTGCATTGACAAACATTGCATTAGCAAGTTTACTTGTTTTATAAATTATAATTAACCAATATATAATGAATGAGAAAGAATCCAGTTATCTTTTACAATGCGTCAGTAAAAATGTTTCCATTGTGAATATCATATATCGCGTCTTCTTTGAATAAAAATAATAAATCATAAAATAGTGGTTTTATATCTATGTAATGTTGGATTTATTTGCAGTTACTACATTTAGATTGGAAGAGTTCATCATATTCAAGAAAACTATAACAAATCAAATGCATGCCAGTAAATAAATTTTGCATTGAAAAACATTGCATTAGCAAGTTTACTTGTTTTATAAATTATAATCAACCAATATATAATGAATGAAAAAGAATCCAGTGATCTTTTACAATGCGTCAGTAAAAGATGTTTGCATTGTGAATATCATATGTCCCATCCTCTTTGAATAAAAATAATAAATCATAAAACAGTGGCTTTATATCTATGTAATGTTGGATTTATTTACAGTTACTACATTCAGATTGGAAGAGTTCATCATATTCAAGAAAACTATAACAAATCAAATGCATGCAGTAAATAAATTTTGCATTGAAAAACATTGCATTAGCAAGTTTACATGTTTTATAAATTATAATCGACCAATATAATTGCTCGCTTTATTCTTCTTATAATCGACGCAGTTTTGAAGTCCGACAGTTTTGAAGTTTGGTTACTTGCTGCTTAAAATATATCAGCTTTAATTTAATCCTTTGCGAATTTATTTATAGATACACGATACAGAGGACCAGTTATTTTTGTAAGCTTTGATTTTCAGTGGGTGATTTTGTTTACATATTAGTAACGGTGTGTATGCATTGTAGTCCTATGTTAAAAACTATAATATATATTCTGTTGACTTTAAAGTTCGAGCCATTCAGTTACAGATGCTAAAGCCTTTCCCGCATAGCTGTTGTTGCCATTCAAATATAGTTTCTTGGTTTTTGCTTTATGTTTTCTGTATGTCTAAATTGGAGAAAATAAGAAAGAAGAGTGGCTAAAAATGGAGGAGTAAGAATGAGTTTATTTTACAAGTTTAATTTTCTAAATTTCGGACTTGCAAACAGCTATAAAGTTTTTAGTAAAGCTATCAAGCCTGGAAATTAAGATAGAAATTTGTTTCATAAAGCAACAAATTGGATATCTGAACGGGGATCTATCCTATTTCACTATCTTTGTATTTTGAATTAGGCAAGAGTTACTGTATTTTGGAAAATGAGTTGCCGTCAGACTCATCTACGTTGTAACGCCTTATCTTTTTTATGACGTCCATGCTTATTTCCATTAAATGACTTAATTTACATGTATTTTATGTAGCAGGTCACAGGTCTATGTGTGGTGACCCTCATCTTTAAAATCACTTAGATTTTTTTTATTCAAAAGGAACTCACCACTAAACCCCAAATACTTTTATATTTAAATTTTTATATAGTTTCCAAATATTTTTCCCAAGACCCTGGAATTACTAATATAATCATATCAGTATACAAAGATTAAACCAATTATATATCTGATGATATACAATTGTTCCTTTATTATTATTTATATCAGAGTCAATTTAAATCAATTTGAAAACAAAATATCATACAAGCTATTGACAAGCCACTTATTTCCTATTTAAATCTTATTCTACTGCCAGAGGTATATTTTTAGCAAATTATAATACCTAAACTTGTTATCTGGCTATATATAAATATTAATCTGCCTAAATAAGGCTATTTGCATTTATTTGTTCTTGTGACAGTTATTAGGCTTATGCATAAAATTATTTCAAGATCCTACTTGTAGTTAGGAACATTAAAAGTGATTTCCTAATCACTGTCTCAAATTAAACAATTGAAGTTAGATTGCATTTCTATATTTGACATGGTACAGATTTTTAGTTGCTTGGTATATCTCTAAAATTGCTTGGTGTTATATGAGGGTTGCTTGGTGTTTTTCTTGGTTTTGTCCTGGATGCACTCACACTTCATCAATTGAAATGGAGAGATTCCAGGCTCCAAGGGTTTGACCCATGGCCACCTAGACCAGCCATAGTCCCCCTTTTACCACTTGCAAACCCATACCCTTCATTTTGACAAGCTTTTACAAAATTCCTACTCCTAAATTTCCAAGCCTTTTTGTGCCTAGTTCAAGTTTTCTGGAAAATACTTTCTTATAAGTGTTCAACCAAATATCCAAAGTCCATTACCCTTCTAGGTCTACTATTCTCAAAGATCCTTTTTATTTTTATTTTTTTATTTTAAATGCTCAAATCCATACAAATTTCCAGAATTTATGCACCTGCCAGTATCATTTACTTGCCATGCACAAATTCATTTTGCTTGCATGTTCTGCTAAAATCTTTGAGAGTTCATTTCAAAAATTAAATCCCCTTAGCTGTTTAATTTCCATAAGACAAAATATAAACAATAGAAATCAGAGATTCAAATATATATATATATATATATATATTTCAGTATCAGTTATCTAACATGCATACATTTTATTCCACTTGAGTATTTCTTATTCAAATCTTGTCAAATCTATTGTAATTTTTTTTTAAAGAAAATCATAGAATAAACTCAGGCAATAAAACCAGAGGTCATTACATTCACATTTTATATTTATGTGTTATATCCATCCCCTTGTTTTCTCCAAATCAGAGGATCATAGAATCAATAAAAATCAAACCCCATCATATATCATTCAAAATGAATTTTACTTAAGTACAAGTTTTCAACCCCAAATACTTAGAAAGTTTCCTACAAGTACTTCAATTACAGAAAATAGAATTTGTCTAGTAATTCCATTACAAAGCAACTGCAAATTTAAAACAAGTCTCTCTTATTTATACTAGCAGCCAATGCCTTCTTTACTCATCAAGCCAACTTCAATTTCCTGCAAGCAAATCATTTAGCTGCCCCAAATAATTTTTGAGACACCCAGATGATTGCAAGGGCAACCAAAAGGGTCAGTTTACACTGGTATGAGCATTTATCAATTTTGTATACATGTACATAATTGTAGTAATCTTGCAATGCCTTCCTAGATTAACAGGTCTTATACTTAGCAAGTTTTGGTTCATGCAAGAAGACACAATATCACATTCAACAAATTATACAATGCACAACAGTCAGTTAAGATTAATCATGTGTACAATTTTAATTCATCCTCATCAAATCTTGGATAAGTAATCACTGATTCATACTCCAAACCTCCACCCAGCAATTAATCAATGAACAATATTTATCTTGATTAAATCTAACCCCAAATCTGAAAGTTTATAACCCAGATTTTTAAACCCCTGCCCCCATTTATTTTATGGTCTTTAACTCCTTGTCAAATGAACACTATGTATGCATTGTGATGGAAACTCCCAGGTTGTTTAAATTATTCCAACACACAAAGGCCTCAGGGTGCAGTTGCACCATGCATATACTTGCTTCCACCTGAAGTAAGCAGATCATTGACTACCCCCAAGTGACCAAATTAGTTTTTTTTTTCATTCATATATCAGAGAAATATGACTGCCTGCATATTTTCTGGCTCAACCCCATGTTCCCCTATTAATCTTGATCCATGTTTAATGATGATAGAACAAGAATACTTAAAACATGTTAACTTTGAAAGCCAAATTACAGATCAATGCTCCAAACAAAAATGCACAAACAAACATCCATATCACCCATAACAAATCATTTCAGAGATTCAAATAACTCATAGTATTTTTAGGCTGCCTGCAATAGGACTTAATGCCATTGCATACAAAAGATAAATACTCACATAATGTTTCTCCTTTCATTGCCTTAATTTCTTAGAACAGCAAATCCCCCAAAGCCTCAAGCTAGTGTTTCTCCTTGTTTATTTTATTTTGTTTTTGATCCCGAGAGAGTGATGGTTTTGGCTATGTGTAGTTATTTATAAATCCATTCTACAGTTTTAGAAAATGGGTAATTCCCCTGATACCCTTAGATGTTTATGTACACATCATATTTCTGTGTGATCATAAATTGGAAATGCACACTTTAATTAGCTATTTCGGGGATCATGCATTTTTAGACACTCAATACTATTTTCATGACTCTTTTCCACTCATGCAATAAGCATGTGACCCTCAGTTCATTATTTCTTTTTATAAGTTTTAAGGAAATCTGAAAATCTACTTTGTATATTTTTTTTCTACCTATCTATTACCTCCATTCAATCAGACATACTACCATACTTTGTAATGTAAAATCATTTACCCAAATTATTTGCTTGGAATAAATATGGTATGGAAATTTTTATTTGATTCTATATATGTGTATATATATATATTTCTGCCTTTATGTCAAATCAGTCAACTCCCTTTTAAATTAAAAATCACATATATTATGCTAATTATTTTCTGGCACAATTATAAGACATATAAACCTTTATATTAAACTTCATTTTATTTTTATCTTCATATAAAACAGCAAACACCCCATATATATTAAATGTGTATATATTTACATAATTCTTTGAACATAAAGCTATATTTATTACCTTAATTCCTTGCATTTTATCAAACAGAAGCTCCCATTTAATTTTATTTATTGCCAAATTATTTTCTGTTTTAATGCAATATATATATATACTTATATATATATATATATCTCAGAATTTTCTAATATAAATATATATATTATTTTATTTTTATTTTAGGGTCATTACATACCCTCCCCCTTAAAGGGATTATGTCCCCATAATTTCACCTAATTTCTCCAATTAAAAGCACTAATCCATAGTCTGTTTTAACTTCATAACCCCATACCCATATTTTATGAAAACAAACAATGTATAAGTATATTTAGAAAAATTATCTTAGGCTGCTTAAACATACCTCTCCATTAGTAAACAAATTGGGGTATTTAGCCCTCATTTTGTCTTCAACCTCCCATGTACAATCATTAGTGTCCAAGCTCCATTGGATTTTCACCAGTTTGATCACCTTGTTCCTCAACTTTTTCTCTTCCTTGGCAACTATCCCTACTGGTTCATTTGTATATACCAAATTCTTCTGGACTTGAACTCGAGTAGGTGACTCCAGAATTGCTCCTTCATCATGCACCCATTTTCTCAATTGAGAAACATGAAACACGGGATGCACACCACTCAACTCCTCATGTAACTTAAGTCTGTAGGCCATAGCACCAATCCTCTGTATAATTTCATATGGTCCTACAAATCTTGGTGATAGCTTACCAGATTTTCCAAACCTGAACACTTTCTTCATTGGTGATACTTTCAGAAAAACATGCTCTCCTACTTCAAACTCCATTGGCTTTCTCTTTCTATCTGCATAAGACTTTTGTCTTGATTGTGCTGCCTTCATTCTATGCCTAACCAATTCAATCATGTTGGAAGTTTCTTTAACATGATCTGGCCCCAACATTACACCCTCTCCTGCTTCCAACCAACAGGCAGGAGACATACAAGGTCTCCCATACAAGGCTTCAAAGGGAGCCATTCCTATGGTTGATTGATAGCTATTGTTGTAAGTGAATTCTGCCAAGTGGATATGGTCCTCCCAATTACCCCCAAAATCAAGCACACATGCTCTAAGTAAATCTTCCAATATTTTATTCACTATTTCTGTTTGCCCATCACTTTGAGGATGGTAGGCAGTGCTTAAAAAAAGTTGTGTTCCCATTGCTTCTTGGAAACTTTCCCAAAATCTTGAGGTGAACAAAGTGTCTCTATCACTTACAATAGTCTTGGGTATGCCATGTAGCCTCACCACTTCTTTAATAAACAATTGTGCAAGCCTAGATGCATTTCTATCTGACCTGACAGGAACAAAGTGAGCTGATTTGGTTAGTCTATCAACAATTACCCATATACTATCATTGCCTTTCTTAGTTCTAGGCAAACCATCCACAAAGTCCATGGAAATGCTTTCCCACTTCCACTGAGGTACCTCCAAAGGTTGCAACATGCCAGAGGGCTTTTGGTGGTCTGCTTTAATTTGTTGACATGTGGAACATTTTGCCACATATCTTGCCACTGCTTGCTTCATTCCTGGCCAACCAGTAGCCTCTTTTTAAATCATGATACATCTTAGTACCACCAGGGTGTATGGTGTACCTGGTCTTGTGATGCTCATTCATGATTTCTTCCTTCAATTCTGCAATGTTTGGTACACAAAGCTTATCATTTTTCCTCAAATAACCTTGGGAATCTATTTTAAAATTCTCTGACTCAATGTTATTTAATAACATTTCTTTCTTCTCCTTTAAACTTTGATCTTGATCTTGCATGCTACCAACTTTCTCCACCAGATTAGACTTCACTGTGATTATTCCCAGTGTACCATACTCCACCATATCACCATGCTCTTTAAAATTCACTGCATCCTTGCTGTATATATCTGCCTCCCCAAGCACTGCAAGATTTTTAAACTCATCAATCATCAAACTGGCTAATCTAACATGATTTCTGCTCAAAGCATCTGCTACTCTATTAGCTTTTCCAGGAGTGTACAATATATCTAAATCATATGCAGCCAGAAACTCCAACCACCTTGCTTGCCTCATATTTAAATCTTTTTGAGAAAATAAATATTTCAATGCTTGATGATCTGTGAATAATTCAAATTTTGCCCCAAGCAAATAATGCCTCCATAGTTTTAGTGCAAACACTATTGCAGCCAATTCTAGATCATGAGTTGCATATTTGGTTTCATTGGGCTTAAGCTGTCTTGATGCATATGCCACTACCTTGCCATGTTGCATAAGCACTGCACCTAACCCAGACCCACTAGCATCAGTGTATACAACCATTCCTTCATTTGCTTCTGGGATTTGTAGGACAGGAGCTTCCACCAATGCTTGCTTCAATTTCTCAAAAGCTTGTTCACACTGCTCAGTCCACACATATGGTTGGTTCTTCTTGGTTAGTTTGGTCATTGGTGCGGCTATTCTTGAAAAATCCTTGATGAACCTCCTATAATACCCTGCCAAACCTAAGAATGACCTCACCTCAGTCACTGTTTTGGGTCTACTCCATGATTGAACTGCAATGACCTTGCTTGGATTTACACTTACTCCCTGCCGTGACACTATGTGTCCTAAGAATTTTACTTCATGTTGCCAATATGTACACTTTGAATACTTGGCTTTTAATTCATGTTCTCTAAGTCTGGATAATACTAAATGTAGGTGCATGGCATGATCATTTTCTGTCTTTGAATAAATTAATATGTCATCTATAAATACCAAGACAAACTTATCCAAAAAGTCTCTAAAAATTCTATTCATCAAGTCTACAAAATAGGAGGGAGCATTGGTCAAGCCAAATGGCATTACTAGAAATTCATAAAGGCCATATCTTGTATTAAAGGCTGTGTACTCAATGCTTTCCTCTGCAACTTTCATCTGATGAAATCCAGAGGCTAAGTCTAGCCTTGAAAATATTTTAGCCCCATGCAATTGATCAAATAGATCATCTATTCTAGGCAGTGGGTACTTATTTTTAATAGTCACCTTGTTTAAATCTCTGTAATCTACACACAACCTCATTGTTCCATCATGTTTCTTGACAAATAGCACTGGGGAACCCCAACTGGAACTACTTGATCTTATGAATCCTTTCTCTTCTAATTCTTCTAGTTGATGTTTTAATTCTACGAAATCTTTTGGACCCATTCTATAAGGCTTCTTAATGATTGGATTTGTTCCAGGAATTAATTTTATTTTAAATTCAACTGGTCTGTTTTGAGGAATTCCTTTCACTTCTCCAAACACATCTACATATTCATTGACTACTAGGATTTCCTCTATCTTTAATTCTTTCTGAACTTCATTAATACTTCAGATTTTATTAAAACATGTATTCTTTGCTATTTCACTTAAGATGGTAATTCTTTTGCCTTCATTTGTTTCCAAAGAAATAGTAAGGTTTTCTAAATTTAAAATTGCTTTATTTCTCATTAACCAATCTACCCCCAAAATAATCCCAATACCAGGATAATTTAAGGTATATAAATCTGAATTAAATTCATAACCCCCTATAATTAATTTCAGACCCAAACACTTCATCCCCAACATACAATGACTCCCTATGGGACTGTGTACAACCAAGGGCTGATCAATGGAAACACAGGCAAGTGTTAACTTCTTTACAATTTCCAAAGATATTAGTGAATGTGAGGCACCAGTGTCATATATGACTGATATTGGTTGGGTATGAATAAAAATTATACCTTCAAGTTGCCCAACATTCCCAGTGTTACTTGCTGCCAAAGCTCCTACCCTTGCTGTTCCCCTATTGGTTTCTGGGCAATCCTTCTTGAGATGACCCATCTTTCCACAATTATAGCATCCTCCTTTGGGTATCTTGGGGTTAGGGCATTGGTTACTATAATGTCCAGCTTTTCCACAATTAAAACAATGAGTGAACTTCTTGCTTTCAGGTGTTGTTGCTCCTTCACCTTTCTTAGCCCCTTTGCTTGCATTTCTCTTGTCATAAGGTTGCACTTTGTTCTGACCACCCTTCTTCTTGTTGAGCTTCATATTCCTGAATATCTCTCTTGCAGTGTCATGTTGCTCAAATGAGAGAGTTAGATCAATTACTTGATCAAAAGTTTTGTCCTTGTATGGCAACATTGCCCTTGACAAACTAGGGTTCAAGCCTTGAATGTACCTTGCATTCTTTGCTTCTGCATTCCCTATTAACACCAGTCCATACTTGGATAAAGCTTCAAACTTCTGAGTGTATTCATTCACACTCATGCTTCCTTGCCTTAATCTAATAAAGTCTTCAAGTAGTGTGGCCTTGGCAGATGCTGGGACAAATCTGGCCTCAAGCATGTCCTTGAAATTATTCCAAGTAATGGTATCCTCTTGTCTTCCTGCTGTCACAACTTCCCACCAATCCAGTGCAACCCCCTTCAACTTCCTTGAAGCTATCTGTCTCTTTCTTTGGTCATTGATTTGCATATCTGTGAAGACCCTCTCCATAGTTTTTATCCAAGTTTGAACACCTATAGCTCCTTTAGTACCTTCAAAATCCTTTCCTCCCAAAGTGGCACAAGTCTTAAGCAGTTTGGAGAGTTCCTCATGAGGATTGTCTTGCCTGGGTGCCATTCCATCCCTTAAAGCTCTCACAAAATCCTCCATGCTCATCACAGGTGGCTCACGTGATGATCCTGCACCTGTGTGATGCCTTGGTCCTACCATAATGCTATAAATATGATTGTTATGTTAGTTTATTTACCCCTATCAGTTTTTGGTGTCTTTACTTGGTTCATTTTTATTTCTGTGCACACTGTGCATGTGTCACATGTACACACATATATTTCTTGACATAAAGTAAAAACATTCAACACCAACAATTCACAATGCATTCAAACATCCATATGCATACAACAACATTTACTATGTTATTTAAAACATAGCTCTGATACCAACTGTGGTGACCCTCATCTTTAAAATCACTTAGATTTTTTTTATTCAAAAGGAACTCACCACTAAACCCCAAATACTTTTATATTTAAATTTTTATATAGTTTCCAAATATTTTTCCCAAGACCCTAGAATTACTAATATAATCATATCAGTATACAAAGATTAAACCAATTATATATTTGATGATATACAATTGTTCCTTTATTATTATTTATATCAGAGTCAATTTAAATCAATTTGAAAAAAAAAATATCATACAAGCTATTGACAAGCCACTTATTTCCTATTTAAATCTTATTCTACTGCCAGAGGTATATTTTTAGCAAATTATAATACCTAAACTTGTTATCTGGCTATATATAAATATTAATCTGCCTAAATAAGGATATTTGCATTTATTTGTTCTTGTGACAGTTATTAGGCTTATGCATAAAATTATTTCAAGATCCTACTTGTAGTTAGGAACATTAAAAGTGATTTCCTAATCACTGTCTCAAATTAAACAATTGAAGTTGGATTGCATTTCTATATTTGACATGGTACAGATTTTTAGTTGCTTGGTATATCTCTAAAATTGCTTGGTGTTATATGAGGGTTGCTTGGTGTTTTTCTTGGTTTTGTCCCGGATGCACTCACACTTCATCAATTGAAATGGAGAGATTCCAGGCTCCAAGGGTTTGACCCATGGCCACCTAGACCAGCCATAGTCCCCCTTTTACCACTTGCAAACCCATACCCTTCATTTTGACAAGCTTTTACAAAATTCCTACTCCTAAATTTCTAAGCCTTTTTGTGCCTAGTTCAAGTTTTCTGGAAAATACTTTCTTATAAGTGTTCAACCAAATATCCAAAGTCCATTACCCTTCCAGGTCTACTATTCTCAAAGATCCTTTTTATTTTTATTTTTTTATTTTAAATGCTCAAATCCATACAAATTTCCAGAATTTATGCACCTGCTAGTATCATTTACTTGCCATGCACAAATTCATTTTGCTTGCATGTTCTGCTAAAATCTTTGAGAGTTCATTTCAAAAATTAAATCCCCTTAGCTGTTTAATTTCCATAAGACAAAATATAAACAATAGAAATCAGAGATTCAAATATATATATATATATATATATATTTCAGTATCAGTTATCTGACATGCATACATTTTATTCCACTTGAGTATTTCTTATTCAAATCTTGTCAAATCTATTGTAATTTTTTTTTAAAGAAAATCATAGAATAAACTCAGACAATAAAACCAGAGGTCATTACATTCACATTTTATATTTATGTGTTATATCCATCCCCTTGTTTTCTCCAAATCAGAGGATCATAGAATCAATAAAAATCAAACCCCATCATATATCATTCAAAATGAATTTTACTTAAGTACAAGTTTTCAACCCCAAATACTTAGAAAGTTTCCTACAAGTACTTCAATTACAGAAAATAGAATTTGTCTAGTAATTCCATTACAAAGCAACTGCAAATTTAAAACAAGTCTCTCTTATTTATACTAGCAGCCAATGCCTTCTTTACTCATCAAGCCAACTTCAATTTCCTGCAAGCAAATCATTTAGCTGCCCCAAATAATTTTTGAGACACCCAGATGATTGCAAGGGCAACCAAAAGGGTCAGTTTACACTGGTATGAGCATTTATCAATTTTGTATACATGTACATAATTGTAGTAATCTTGCAATGCCTTCCTAGATTAACAGGTCTTATACTTAGCAAGTTTTGGTTCATGCAAGAAGACACAATATCACATTCAACAAATTATACAATGCACAACAGTCAGTTAAGATTAATCATGTGTACAATTTTAATTCATCCTCATCAAATCTTGGATAAGTAATCACTGATTCATACTCCAAACCTCCACCCAGCAATTAATCAATGAACAATATTTATCTTGATTAAATCTAACCCCAAATCTGAAAGTTTATAACCCAGATTTTTAAACCCCTGCCCCCATTTATTTTATGGTCTTTAACTCCTTGTCAAATGAACACTATGTATGCATTGTGATGGAAACTCCCAGGTTGTTTAAATTATTCCAACACACAAAGGACTCAGGGTGCAGTTGCACCATGCATATACTTGCTTCCACCTGAAGTAAGCAGATCATTGACTACCCCCAAGTGACCAAATTAGTTTTTTTTTCATTCATATATCAGAGAAATATGACTGCCTGCATATTTTCTGGCTCAACCCCATGTTCCCCTATTAATCTTGATCCATGTTTAATAATGATAGAACAAGAATACTTAAAACATGTTAACTTTGAAAGCCAAATTACAGATCAATGCTCCAAACAAAAATGCACAAACAAACATCCATATCACCCATAACAAATCATTTCAGAGATTCAAATAACTCATAGTATTTTTAGGCTGCCTGCAATAGGACTTAATGCCATTGCATACAAAAGATAAATACTCACATAATGTTTCTCCTTTCACTGCCTTAATTTCTTAGAACAGCAAATCCCCCAAAGCCTCAAGCTAGTGTTTCTCCTTGTTTATTTTATTTTGTTTTTGATCCCGAGAGAGTGATGGTTTTGGCTATGTGCAGTTATTTATAAATCCATTCTACGGTTTTAGAAAATGGGTAATTCCCCTGATACCCTTAGATGTTTATGTACACATCATATTTCTGTGTGATCATAAATTGGAAATGCACACTTTAATTAGCTATTTCGGGGATCATGCATTTTTAGACACTCAATACTATTTTCATGACTCTTTTCTACTCATGCAATAAGCATGTGACCCTCAGTTCATTATTTCTTTTTATAAGTTTTAAGGAAATCTGAAAATCTACTTTGTATATTTTTTTTCTACCTATCTATTACCTCCATTCAATCAGACATACTACCATACTTTGTAATGTAAAATCATTTACCCAAATTATTTGCTTGGAATAAATATGGTATGGAAATTTTTATTTGATTCTATATATGTGTATATATATATATTTCTGCCTTTATGTCAAATCAGTCAACTCCCTTTTAAATTAAAAATCACATATATTATGCTAATTATTTTCTAGCACAATTATAAGACATATAAACCTTTATATTAAACTTCATTTTATTTTTATCTTCATATAAAACAGCAAACACCCCATATATATTAAATGTGTATATATTTACATAATTCTTTGAACATAAAGCTATATTTATTACCTTAATTCCTTGCATTTTATCAAACAGAAGCTCCCATTTAATTTTATTTATTGCCAAATTCTTTTCTGTTTTAATGCAATATATATATATACTTATATATATATATCTCAGAATTTTCTAATATAAATATATATATTATTGTATATTTATTTTAGGGTCATTACACTATGTCGTTGGGAGCATATCCATCGCAACAATCACCTTTGCATTCCAACCCATTCGGGACTGCACAACAAAGCATGCAATTTTTTGATATAATGCAACAACTACCACATGTGCAACAATATTCAAATATGCAACAGGTTTTAGGACCATCAATGGCTTATCAACCTTATCAGTCATCACGCAATTTCGAACAACATCAACATCATGGCGGTATGGAGTGATTAGTGTTCCCTACTTCACTTGTTTGTTTTGTTTTCCTTGTCGAAATAATATATGTACATATATGTCAGTGGACTTATTTGCTTTGTTTTTTGTTTCTAAAGTAACATGTACTTCTTTTAGCGAACATGTTGAATTACCTTTTTATTAATGTAATATGTTTGGACATGTTATCTTAACTTTCTTGTTAAAATAATGTGTGTGTGTGTATATATATCCTAGTGAATGCATGTCTTATGTTAAATTGAGTACTTTATCATTTGTGTGTTGTTAGTTGTATGTAGTTTTTATATGATACCAGATAAATTTTGACATGTATGAAATTATAACGCTGATATATTGAATTTTTGGTTATATTCCACCGTTTATTATTGTGGGTATCATATGTTGCTGAATCAAGCAAATTTAAGACTGACTAAAGACAAAATTTCGGTCTTTAAAATTCAGTTTGAAATATATTTAAGACTGAAATATCAGTCTTTACATCTTGAGACTGAAATTTCAGTCTTAAAATTTTTTTGGGACTAGTAATTCAAACACTGAAATTTTAGTTTTTGATCCGTCTTTAAATATAATTTAAAGACTGATTTGCTTTATTAAAGACTGGAATATTCAATCTTTAATCTATTGTTTTTTAGTAGTTCACCAACGGCACCAAAGTGTCTTGATTTCACCATTTTGTTGCCTTGAAAATTCGTATCCATTGTTCTGCACTATTTTTTAAAGGAAGCTGCATTTTACCCTGGCATAATACTCTATACCACATATCATAAATAACATGACAATTGAAGAATAGATGCAAAATTTCCTCTTCATGATTCCTACAAAATGGATAGAGATTTAACCACATCAAAACCTCTAATATGAAGTTTACACATAGTTTGTATCTCAATTCTTAGCACTTTCCAGAGAAGAAAATTTTCTTTCTCTGAACAAAAGAGTTCCAAACCCTAGTATTTCACCAAAATTTTATATCAGAATCAAAAGAAGAGATTTATTTTTAAATTGTTGAGATTTGGTTAATTTTATGTTTGATAGTCCAGACATATAAACCTTCACCACCATACAAGGTAGCATATTGTATCCAATTCCAAACAGCACGTACTCTCACATTGCCCATATATGGAACAGTTACTGAACCTTCATGCACATAATCACTTGCTTTAGCCTCAAAGGTATACCAGATTGAGCTCTTTCTTTAAAATTTAATACATTAGCCAAGATTAAGCCCTTCCTGGCTTAAGGCACATACCAAAATTTAGCAGGACAGATAATGTAATTTGCACATGAGGAAGAAGCAAGTCCCTAAGCTGTAGAATGGACCTCCAAACCCAGCCGCATAATGCAGACATATCCATTATCCAAAAATATTTGTTACCAAGGTGATATTTCCTTGCCTGCTTGACCTATAAACTATCATTAATGTTCAGAACATTATCAAAGTGCTTAGAGAAAATAGCTTTATTCCAGAGCTTAATATTCTTAGTTCCCAAACCCACATTGCCATGAGTTTTTTCTACTTGTAGAAAGCTAAAGGAACAAGCTTTCTTGGGTGCATATTACCTGTCCACATAAACTGATTCATAGCTTGCCAAACCTAGTTAACAAGCTTGGTTCGAAGAATACAAGATCTACTCCAGTAAACAGTCATAGCATGTATAATAGCTTTTTTAATTATGAGTCTACCGGCTTGGGTCAAAAATCTATTAACCTAATTGTTCATAGTTCTTGTGATTTTTTCAAACGGAGGGAGACAACCAGAGTATCCAATTTTCCTAGAAGTAAGAGGAATATCTAAGTGAGTTATACTATTGCTTAAGGAAGGCAGAGGTTAGTTCATGTAGATCATTCCTTTGGAGCTTAGGTATACCTGCTATAGATAAATACGAGTTTTGATAGTTAATCTATAGGCCGATTATGCTTTGGAAAGAATTCAATATCCTGGAGATGCTAAGAAGAGTGGCTTCAATTGGTTTGGTGAAGATGATAACATCATCATCAAATAGTAGAGAAGATATACAAGGCTCTTTACATTTAGGATGAAGCACAAATTCCTCATTTACAATAGTCTTGTTGATCAACTAAGTGAATAACTCCATAACAATAATGAATAAGTAAGAGGAGATTTAACCCCCTACTTTATACCTTGATTACCTTTAAATACCCTACATTTCCATTAAATCTTAGAGAGACATAGTAGATATACAAGTGTAAATCCAACTTATAAAATGGCAAGGGAAATTCTTTCTTTCCATAACTGCAATAATAGCCTTCCACTGTAAAGAATCATAAGCTCATTTATTATCAAGTTCCATCATTACTCTAGGAGAAATGTAGCTTCTATTATAACCATTCAAAAGCTCATGAGTGAGAAACACATTTTCAAGGATTCTCCTATTGGGAAGGAAGGCAGACTGATTAGGTGATATAATGTGAGGTAGCACTAGCTTTAACCTGGAAGAGATGACCTTCGAAATACACTTATAAACAATACTGCAGCAAGGTATAGGTCTAAATGCCATGACTAAGGTAGCTTGGATTGTTTTGGGAATTAAGACTAAGTTGGTAGCATTGATACCACTAATGATCTTACTATGGTTGAAGAAACTATGGACTACTTTTAACAAGTTGGTAAAAATAATAGGCCCATAGTGGGTGAAGGAAATGACACTGAAATCATCAGGACCCCCACAAGATGCTTTATTCATCCCAAAAACAACTACTTTAATTCTTTAATTACTCTAGCTGAAAGAATGTTAACATCTTGATTTCTTAAAGTGGGAAGGGAGGTAGAAAGAAAATCATCTAGGTTAGGGTTTTGAGTTTCAATGATTCCTAGAAGTTTAGAATAATAATCTGTGAAAGCTTTATCAATAGAATTAGGTGTGTCATGCTGCCTACCTGGCTCATCAGTGATATGAAAAATGTTGCTTTTAGCTTTCTTTATTTTTAGAGGAGTACGAAAAGCCTTAGTGTTTCCATCTTCTTGAATTTCTCACTCCTTCCTAAGCTTCCACTTCTTCATCTGCAGCTCAATGGTTAACGCATCAGAAAGCTTTATAGATAGCTCATGCTCCTTTTCAGAAAACGGAATGCTGCATGGATGCTCAAGCATGCTTAGTTTCACCTCATGTAACTCCTTTGTGATGCAGCGCGATAACTGGAATCGCGGCGGCGAATCGCGAGACGCTCCAGAAAGTCGCGAACGACCTATACCCTCCTCCTCCTTAGGTCGCGAACGACCTATGCCATCTCCAGCCCTAAGTCGCGAACATCTTCACTCCAATCTAGGTCGCGAAACCCTAAGTCGTGAAGCTACAGCAAATCGCGAAGCTCTTAAGTCGCGAGCAAGTTTCAGTTCTTCTGAACAGTTAGGTCGCGAAGATTGGATGCCGATTTCCTTAGGTCACGATCGAAGCCTAAGTCGTTCCAGTTTCTTAAGTCGCTGATGATTTTTGGTCGCTGATGATTTTAGGTCGCTCCATTTTAGATCGTTGATTCCTTATGTCGCATTCCTCCTTAGGTCGCTGAAGAATTTTAGGTCGCTGATGCTTTGTTTGTTAAGTCGCTCTACCTAAATGGTTAAGTCGTTTGTTTAGTAGTTGTTTGTTAAGTCATTGTTTGTTTCTTAAGTCGCTGCTTACTTAGGTCGTAAGTCGTTTGTTGTTAAGTCGTGTGTTTTTTTAAGTCGTTTGTGATGTATTTTCTTAAGTCGTGCAAAGTGTTGTAACGTGTGTTGAGTTGTACTTTCCCTATAAATAGGGGTGTGTTGTCATTGTAAAAGGTAGTTGAATTTTAAACAAAATTTGATTTGTGCTTCTTGCCTCCATTAAAATTGGTAGTTGAGTGTTATCTCTTATCTCCACCTTCGGCATTCGAGTGCGCTCGAATCAACGATTGTTGAAGCCAATTCACAGAATCAAGTGCGCTTGATCAACGTTCGAAGAATTGTAGATCTTCTCTCACGGGATCGTGCGCGATCAACGTGTCGAAGATTGCTAGAATCCGGTATCTTCGTGATCAATGGATTTGGGCATTTGGGTATTCTTAAATTCACCGATTTATCATCGATTCACCGATTATTTCCGCTAATTGTGTGAGATCCTGAACGGATTCGATTTACATCGTCGAATTCGCTTCCTTGGTGCGTCAGTTTGGTATCAGAGCTAGATCGCAAGAAGTTTGCATCATTTGGAGAATTGGGTTTCGAGAATTTGAAGTTTGGAGATCGGATTTGCATTGTTGAGAAGTTTGGTGTTCATCGTGAAGTTGCAACAAGTTGGGAGTTTCGATCCATATCATTTTGGATCAAAGTTCGGAAAGTGTTTGAATTTTGCTCGTTGGGATTTTTGCGTGCCAGAGTGAAGTTTGAATTTTTGAAGATTTGTTTGAAGTTCAATCATGCCACCGAGACGAGCTCAACGTCATCGCAATGTTGATGCTTTGTATGGAAGAGAAGAGGTCGATGAAATGGAGCAACGAATCAACGAGAATTTCAATGAGAAGTTGAATGAGGGGATTGGTCGATTAGAAAGAATGATGCTTGAAATGAATCAAAGTAGAAGAAGGGTTTCACCTGAATCGAGCCATGGGGGAAATAGAGTTTCACCACATTCAGATCGGGAGAGAAGAGGAGATCATGATCATAGAAATGTTGACGATCATGATAGGAATGTTGATGATCGAAATCGGAGAGATGTGGATGATCGTGATCGGAGGAATGTAGATTGAAGGGATGTTGGTGGTAGAAATGGTGGTGGTAGAGATGTTGGTGGTCATGATCGACATCGATATGCATCAGATTTTGATGAGGAGTTTGATGGTGGTAGTGTTCATGGTCGAAATCGAAGCCAAGGAAGAAATCATTCAGAGTATGATCACAAATGGGAGTCCGGAATAAAAATTGAAATTCCAGAGTTTAAGGGTGGTATGCAGGCTGAAGAATTTCTAGATTGGTTATCTAATGTTGAAGAGATCTTTGATTTCAAGGAGGTTCCGGAAGATCGTCGAGTGAAGTTGGTTGCTACTAGGTTGAGAGGAAGAGCTATGGCGTGGTGGCAGCAAACCAAACTTACACGAGAACGGATGGGGAAGTCGAAGATTGTTGCTTGGGAGAAAATGAAGAAGATGATGAAGGCTACATTCTTGCCTTACAATTATCAATCACTCATGTATCAGAGGTTGTAGAATCTGAGGCAAGGGACGAAGACTGTTAATGATTATGCTGATGAGTTTTATCAACTGATTGCTCGAAATGACATTATGGAGATGAAGGAACAATTGACTGCTAGGTTTGTTGGGGGTTGAGGATCCAGATCCAGGATATGGTAAATATGTTTGACCCTAGATCTGTGGCTGAAGCGCACCAGAAGGCGTTGGCTTGGGAGAAGCAGGGAAGACGAGGAGGTGGTGTGTTTCCAAGTTCCAATACTCAGAGCAAGGGTGCTAGTGGGAGTTCCAATGTTTCTAAAGTTGTCAGTAAACCAGTTGTGAATGAAGTTGCGAAGGCGAAGGTCAACAACAGTTTCAAATGTTATAATTGCCAAGAAGTGGGTCACAAGAGTAATGAATGCCCGAAACCGAAGAGGCGAGCTATGATTACTAAAGTGGAAGGTGAGGATGTTGATGAAGGTTATTCTAGTCCAGTTGAGGAGGATGAACATGATATCGCGTCGGGAGATGAAGGATGTAATCTAATGTTGAGGAGATCATGTTTGACACCAAAGCAGGAAGAGGAGGCTAGTTGGTTGAGGAGTAATATCTTTCAGTTGACATGCACTATACTGGGGAAGGTGTGTAAATTTGTGATTAACACGGGAAGTTGTGACAATATCATTTCTATTGAAGCTGTGAGAAAGTTGAAGTTGAAGACGGAGAAGCATCCAAATCCTTACAAGTTAGCGTGGTTAAGGAAAGGAGGAGAGGTGAAGATGGACAGGCGAGTTCATGTTCCATTTTCTATTGGGAAGAAGTATAAAGATGAGATCTGGTGTGATGTGGTGGAGATGGATGTTTGTCACTTACTTTTGGGAAGACCATGGCAGTATGATCGAGCAGTGCAACATGATGGTCGAACCAATAGCTACAGCTTTATGTTTGAGGGTACTAAGATCATTTTAGTTCCGAAGAAGAAACAGCAAGGAGAGAGCAAGTCAGAAGAGATTGAGGAGCTGAAGACTTTGTTGACTTTGAAGGAGTTTGTTGAAGAAGTAGAGGAGAGTCCAGAGGTGTTCTTGTTGATTGGACATGAAGCTACTGAATCTGTTGAAGTTCCAGAGGAAGTAAAGCCAGTGTTGGAAGAATTCAGAGATGTGTTTCCTGAAGAGTTGCCAAAGGAGTTACCACCGTTGAGAGATATTCAGCATCAAATTGATCTTGTGCCAGGGGCGGCATTACCTCACAGGCCACATTACAGGATGAGTCCTAAGGAGCATGAGGAACTGAGAAGGCAGGTGGAGGAGTTGTTAGAACAAGGGCGTGTTCAGGAGAGATTGAGTCCTTCTGTAGTGCCAGCCTTATTGGTACCGAAGAAGGATGGGACTTGGCGGATGTGTACGAACAGTCGAGCTCTAAATAAGATCACTGTGAGATACAGGTTTCCTATGCCGAGGTTCGATGATTTGATTGATCAGTTGAGTGGGGCTGTTGTGTTCTCAAAGATTGACTTGAAGAGTGGATACCATCAGATTCGTATTAGACCAGGAGATGAGTGGAAGACTGCTTTTAAAACTAGGGAAGGTCTATACGAATGGCTAGTTATGCCATTTGGCTTGTCAAATGCTCCTAGTACTTTTATGAGAGTGATGAACCAGATTTTCAGACCATTTATTGGGAAGTTCGTAGTAGTTTACTTTGACGATATTTTGATCTATAGTGGGAGTATGGAAGAGCATATCCAGCATTTGCGTGAAGTGCTGTTGATTCTACGACAGGAGCAATTCTATGCAGCAACAAAGAAGTGCGTGTTCATGATGCACGGTGTTGTGTTTCTGGGATATGTTCTGTCGAAGGAGGGTATTCAAGTGGATGAAAGCAAAGTGGAAGCTGTCAGGAGTTAGCCACAACCCAAGACAATTACTGAAGTGAGGAGTTTTCATGGGTTGGTATCTTTTTATCGAAGATTCATTCCACATTTTAGCAGTGTGATGGCACCTGTAACCAATTGCATGAAAGGAAAGAAGTACGTGTGGACAGAGGAAGCAGAGTTAGCTTTTGAGAAGATCAAGACACTTTTGACGACAACACCCATTCTAGTACTGCCGGATTTTCAGATATTGTTCGAGTTACACGCTGATGCTTCGAAGGTTGGGATCGGTGGAGTATTGAGTCAGAATGGAAGACCAGTTGCTTATTTCAGTGAGAAGTTGTTTGGAGCCAAGTTGAGATATAGCACTTATGACGTGGAGTTTTACGCAATTGTTCAAGCTGTGAAGCACTGGAGGCATTATCTGTTTCAAAAGGAGTTTGTTCTTTATACGGATCATGAAGCTTTGAAACATTTGCAAGGGCAGGAAAAAATTTCAGCTAGACACGCTTCATGGGTCGCGTATCTGCAGCATTTTACTTTTGTTGTAAAGCACAAATCAGGGGTGACGAATCATGTAGCTGATGCCTTGAGCAGGAGGAATCATTTGTTGACGACGATGAAGGTTGAAGTGACAGGATTTGAACTATTGCCAGAATTTTTTAAGGAAGATCCTTACTTTGCGAAGATTGTTGAGAAAGTCAAGGATGGGAGTACTGATGAGTTTGTGTTGGTAGATGGATTCTTATTCAAGGGGAATCGATTGTGCATACCAGATTGCAGCTTGAGAATGAAATTGTAAAAGAGTTACATGAAGAAGGACATGTTGGTCGGGATCGCACATTGCAGTTGATTTCTCAGTCTTATTATTGGCCCTCGATGAAGCGGGAAGTTGAAAAGTTTGTTCGAAGATGTCATGTTTGTCAAGTTTCGAAAGGGACAGCTACAAATGCAGGGTTGTATATGCCGTTGCCTGTGCCGACTAAACCGTGGGTGGATGTTAGCATGGATTTTGTGTTGGGACCGCCGAGGACACAACACGGCAATGATTCTATCTATGTGGTGGTTGATCGATTTTCAAAGATGGTACATTTTATTGCCTGCAAGAAGACAACAGATGCGATTAATGTAGCACAATTATATTTCAGAGAAATATATCGTCTTCATGGGTTGCCTGAATATATTGTATCAGATAGAGACACTCGTTTTCTAAGTCATTTTTGGATGAGTCTATGGAGAATGGTCGGGACTAAGCTGAAATTCAGTAGTGCTTATCATCCACAGACGGATGGACAGACTGAAGTTGTAAACAAATCCCTAGGTAATCTATTGTGATGCCTCATGGATGACAATTTGAAGAGTTGGGATTCGAAGTTATGCCAAGCTGAATTTGCACACAACCATGCAGTTAATCGTAGCATTGGGTTCAGTCCATTCCAGGTTGTGTACTCAACAATTCCTAAAGGACCGTTGGATTTGTTTATAGTTCCACAGCAGAAAGGAGTGATCAAACGGGCTAGTGATTTTGTGAATGAATTGCAAGAGTGTCACAAGGTTGTGCAGGAACGATTTCTTAAGGCGAATGAGAAATATAAGCAATCCGCAGATATTAAACGACGACATGTTGACTTCAAAGAAGGAGATTTTGTATATGCAGTATTGACCAAGGATCGATTTCCTGTTGGCACTTACAACAAACTAGCTGCTAGAAAGATTGGTCCTTTGGAAATCGTAAAGAAGATTAATGAGAATGCTTATCAGTTGAGATTGCCGGATCATATCCATACTACTGATGTTTTCAACGTCAAACACTTGATTCGATATCATGAGAGTAAGCATGTCGAAGAAGAGGAGAGCGTGAATTCGGGACGAATTCTTTTCAACCAGGGGAGGATGATGCAGCGCGATACCTGGAATCGCGGCGGCGAATCGCGAGACGCTCCAGAAAGTCGCGAACGACCTATACCCTCCTCCTCCTTAGGTCGCGAACGACCTATGCCATCTCCAGCCCTAAGTCGCGAACATCTTCACTCCAATCTAGGTCGCGAAACCCTAAGTCGTGAAGCTACAGCAAATCGTGAAGCTCTTAAGTCGCGAGCAAGTTTCAGTTCTTCTGAACAGTTAGGTCGCGAAGATTGGATGCCGACTTCCTTAGGTCGCGATCGAAGCCTAAGTCATTCCAGTTTCTTAAGTCGCTGATGATTTTTGGTCGCTGATGATTTTTGGTCGCTCCATTTTAGATCGCGAATGAAGCATAGATCGCTGATTCCTTATGTCGCATTCCTCCTTAGGTCGCTGAAGAATTTTAGGTCGCTGATGCTTTGTTTGTTAAGTCGCTCTACCTAAATGGTTAAGTCGTTTGTTTAGTAGTTGTTTGTTAAGTCATTGTTTATTTCTTAAGTCGCTGCTTACTTAGGTTCTAAGTCGTTTGTTGTTAAGTCGTGTGTTTTTTAAGTCGTTTGTGATGTATTTTCTTGAGTCGTGCAAAGTGTTGTAATGTGTGTTGAGTTGTACTTTCCCTATAAATAGGGGTGTGTTGTCATTGTAAAAGGTAGTTGAATTTTAAATAAAATTTGGTTTGTGCTTCTTGCCTCCATTAAAATTGGTAGTTGAGTGTTATCTCCTATCTCCACCTTCGGCATTCGAGTGCGCTCGAATCAACGATTGTTGAAGCCAATTCACGGAATCAAGTGCGCTTGATCAACGTTCGAAGAATTGTAGATATTCTCTCACGGCATCGTGCGCGATCAACGTGTCGAAGATTGCTAGAATCCGGTATCTTCGTGATCAACGGATTTGGGCATTTGGGTATTCTTAAATTCACCGATTTATCATCGATTCACCGATTATTTTCGCTAATCGTGTGAGATCCTGGATGGATTCGATTTACATCGTCGAATTCGCTTCCTTGGCTGCGTCACTTTGTCAAATTCTTTGAAAATCCATCCCAATCTTCATATTTTGCTTTAGCCCATCTCCTAAGACATCTCTAGTTCCCCGAAGTTTCTACTGAAAAATATGCATGCTATTACCATAAAAAATAGTATACCAAGAGTTAAGTAAAAGGGGAAAATTTAGGATCCTCAATCCGTGAGTCAAAAAATTTAAAACTTGATTTATTTTCAATAGCATTGTTCCCACACTTGAGAATGTTAGGTGAATGGTTAGACAACATAATGCAATACATATTGGTTTTGATATATGCGCGCGCGCACACACACATACATATTCGAAAAATCTTTTATTATACATATACATATTTGTATTGATGAAATAAAATTATTAAATTTATTTAGTCAATAATTTTTAAAATATATTTATATCATTAAAACATTTCAATGGGTATATATTTTTGAGATTTAATCTTTTTATATTGCTCATTACCTATAAATATTTTCTTTTAAGACAAATCCTTTATTTCAAAAAATATGTATTAGCTTAAAGATAAAATTTCTTTCATAAAATCAAGTTAAAGATAGGATTATTAAATATTCTGATTTTCCTATATTTAGCTTCATTCCATATGCATCAGAAAATTAGGAATACATCTTCCCCTCAATATTTGGTGTACCTGAAAAAAACAAGACAAAGTTTTGGTACCCACTTCCTATATTAGAGTCCATGGGTTAAATTTTTGGTAACCATACCCAAGAGGGTTTGGTACCTTTAGAAATATAATTGCTATTACGAACGACATTTACTAAAAAATCATTTATGTATTTCTGTCTAATTAAATTATTATTTGTTTTAGGAATCCAAATCTTTAAAAATTTTGAATTTGAAATACTTGATTTAGCACTCTTTTTGGACTTTTTAAACTTAGTATACAAAGTTCTATATTTCTTGTAATTATTTTGTTTAGCTTTGAAACCAAGTCCATTTTTGTTGCAAGATACCTTTGATTTAATTACATTTTCTAAATTCTGCTTTCCTTTGTTAAATTTTGAAACATTATAAGTAATTTTTTCCAATTTTTGTTTGAGCTCTACAATTTATTTATTAGCAAAGTCCAAACTAGATTTTAATTCACAAACTTCATTGTTCAGCTTATCATTCTTAATTAGTTTTACTAGCCTTGATTTTATCAGTTAAAGCAGCATTTTGAGAAGTTACATTTTCACTTGTTTTTCATGAAATTTCTAGTTTCTAATTCTTTTTCTAAAATACTTTTCTCATCTTTAAGCATTCCAATTTCTAATTCTGCTATATTTAACGTACCTGTATTTTCTTTATGTAATTTCTTTAAATATCTCAGTTTATCATCAAGTTTAATACAGATTTCTAGAATATCATTATAAGATAGTTTAGGATTTACCTCACAAATAGCCATGAAATAAACGTTTGCTTGTTCTGTGTCACTATTGCTATCATTGTCCGAAGAAGATATGTCTGAATCATCCCATGCAACTTGAAAAGCTTTTCTTTTCTTCTCAAATTTATCCTTCTTCTTTTCCTTGTTTAGTTGTGGACGATCCTTCTTTATGTGTTCAAAGTTGTCGCATTCGAAGCATTTGATTAAGATTGAGTTTCCGCCGTTTTGAACCTTCATGAACTTCTTTAAATTCTTGAATTTGTTGTAGTTCTTGGAGATACATAATCTCATCTTCATTTAAGTTTAAGTCATCGTTATTGGTTTGGAAAGCTATACTCTTTTTCTCCTGGTTTGTTCTTTACTGGCCTGCAAAATTGCTTCATACGATATCAGATTTCCAATTATTTCTTCAACTTTGAGTTGAGAAAGATCACTAGCTTATTTAATAACCAAAAAATTTCTTTCACACTCAATAGTTAAATAATTCAAAATACGTGTGACAAGATCAAATTCTGTAAAAGTAACTCCTAGAGCCATTAGATCATGTTGAATTGTTTGAAATCTAGCAAATATATCTACAATGGTCTCATTTGCTTTCATTTTAAATGATGAAAACTGATTCTGGAGAATAGATATTTTAGATGTTTTACTTTGTCCATGCCTTCTGAGTGATTTGTAATATGTCAAATATCAAATGCAGTTTTACAGAGCATAACTCTAGAGAACTCGTTCTTATTAAGTGAATAGAATAAAACATTCATAGCTTTTTCATTGATGGTTGTTGTGGTCTTCTGAGCATCTGTTCAAGTACTCATTTCAGTAGTAGGCGCTTCGCACTTAGTTTGAGTAGCTTGCCAAATTTCAAGACCGTTAGCTTACATAAAAAAATTCTCATATGTGTAGACCAATAAGCATAGTTAGATGCAGTGGCTAGTGGGGGACATGCAGTTGACCGACCTTCTAGAAAAGTGCTTGCCATATTATAATTGTTCAACAACTTTTTTACGGTTATTCAAATGACCTGCTCTTATACCAAATGAAAGTGCATAAGGATCTTGTATAATATGGCTTAGATGTGTATTCAACTGTATATTCAAAACTAAGCAATCCTAATTAGCAGAGTATAATAAAGTAAAGTAAACAAAAATGATCATAATAGAGTTTTTATACTGATTCAGACCACCCATCCTACGTCCAGTCCTAGACTCCTTCTGGAATTAACTAACCAAGCCTCACTTGACTCGAAGGAACGAGTATCTTACAAAATGCCTGAGCAGTCGAACAGAACTTCAATCTTTGCCTGAAGATCTCCAACAAGATTTCACAAAACTAGAATAAATCTCTGACTTCTAAAGAGTTCTTGATAACTCGAATACAGTCAATTGTAGTATAAGACTTCCTATAATCTCCTTGATGATTCAAGATGCGTGCTCTATGATTATTGGAAGTGTATTGAGTGATTCTTGAATGTAGGATATAGAATGAATGCAAGAGAATTCAAGAGTACTTAAGAGAGAGGATAGAGATCAAGAAAGCCAGTAGAAAAGTTAATTTGATTCTTGAATGTTGATCTCTATTTATAGATATCAAAGGGTAGTAATCATTCAAAATGGCCATTACTATTCACAGAGATGCTCTTGAACGATTACAACCATTTGAAGTGACTTTTTAGAAAATAGCCGTTACAGGGTGATCAGTCGACTGAGAATAAAAAGTCAGTCTACAGGAGATAAACAATAAATTATGTGGCAAATTTAAAAATGCAAATGCATAATAAAATATACTAGTTCAGTCGACTAGAAATATTTTCAGTTGACTGAACTATATAAAAATCATTTTTATACAGACAACCTTATTTCAAATTGCTTAACTCTTTGATTTTCAAAATTCTTTATAACCAAGTATGTGTGTGTGCATGTGAAATATCAAGGAAACTTTACAAGTATATCTAAGACCAAATACATACATTAGACTTAATGATATGTATTTCCTTGGCTTTTGATATGTAGATGATCCGCTTTCTTTTCTTCTCGGTTCTTTGATTCAAGACCTTCTGGTATATTTTACTTAATGATCCATATTTTCTTGGCTTTTGATATGTAGATGATCCACATTCTTTGATTCAAGATCTTCTAGTACCTACATAGCATAATGTTCCAGATATATACAGAGATATAATTGTCATCATTAAAATAAACAAACGGAGCAGGGTTCTAACATCTACATCTGGGAAGTGTGATGCACCTCCATAACTGAAGCAAATCTGATGTGCGCTTTTACTGTTTCAATTTAGACAGTGATCATGGAAATTATGATGTCAATGTACTCTGGGTGGAGCTGAAGGAATGCACGGAGATAGAACATCGGCATAGGAAGGTGTGTAAATTGTTTGCAATAGTGTTAGAGTGGAATTGTTAGGTGAACGATGAAAGGAGAAGTGATCGTTGTGGGAAGCCATGAGAAAATTGCAAGTTTCAATGTTATGAATTAACTAACTTATAATTTAATCTATACAACCTAGGATCTCTAGTTGTGTTCGTGTATTACATACAAAGGATTGTTACGTTACAAATCATGGGGTATAATTCTTATTATGCCTACATCAACAACAATTTATGAAGATTTCCAACCGAAGGTAGAACAACCAACAAGTAATAACTCTACATCAATTCCTAGTATACGATCCCGATAAATGACCTCCTAACCAACATTGAGTCAACATTCTCAATGGAAAATCATGTAAATCGCACATTCCCACTGAGCGAACATTGCATGCCTGAGCATGCGCCGAGTATACTACCTTGATGATTTATAGCATATCGAAGCATTCGTGTCACCTTCTCAATGGCAAACATGTCATATGCTCTTTATTGTTCAACCTGAAGCTAAAGAAATTGCTTATAATGATTCCCTCGTAGGTTTAGCCACTACTCGGCTATATATCCCTACTATTGCGGACGTCTAAGTCTCCCTTTCCTCCTGTCCAACATGTTAACATGTTATCGAGCGTGCCCAAGTAGAAATAAGGGCTTCAAGTTGTGCTGAAATCTCATGCCTTGTTGAGTTCTACGTTATGCCCACCATGACGCGTGGACATAGGTATGTCATCTAGTGTAGAATTGATACCACATTTTGCACCACTCCATGTAGCTATGTGAAATCCTAGAAGTTGAGAAAGTGGGAACAAGTTTCCCCGATTCATCCTACTTGTCCTACACTAGATTCAGATTCGACCTGGGCTTGCTGAAGTAATTTAAACGTCTGATTCCCCCTATATAAAATTTTGTTACTGGTATTCAGATATCTGGTTCCTTATTCAGATGTCTGTATTAGATTCCAAATGTCTGAATAAAGATTCAAAAGTCGGAATTAGGTTAATTTTGAACCATTTCTTTTCGATTTCAAACTGTCTGAAATTCAGACGTCTAAAAATGAATTCAAAAGTCTAGTTACAATTTCAGATGTTTATGCAAACATTGTCCTTAGTTTCAAACTTCTAATGTAGTATGTACATATAGCTATGGAATTCATATGAACTTATAGGTAATGTAAAATTAGACGGTCTCTTAAACTAGTTGACCTCCTGAAATGCAAGTGTTTATGCCATGTATCCAAAATGTATGCAGTGTTCTATACTTGCAATTCTATATGGATTAGTAACCACTCAATACATATGCAAAAATATGACAACTATTAGCCATATAATTGATATAATAAAATGGATAACGTGATGTGTATCATAGGCGAACATGAATATATCAGCCCTATATATGCAATACT
This sequence comes from Allium fistulosum, assembly GCA_030737815.1. NCBI lineage: Eukaryota > Viridiplantae > Streptophyta > Magnoliopsida > Asparagales > Amaryllidaceae > Allium > Allium fistulosum. The sequence goes on from CM060903.1 coordinate 205,077,256, forward strand.
AACAAATAAAATACATCCATTGCAACCATCATCCAAAACATGTCCTAGTGACATGTTCACAACCATGCCTAGCATACAAATATTCCTACCTATAGACCACACTAAGCTAAATACTATGTGCACTAGTAATTATAATAACTTAAATGGAAACATACTAGAAAAAGCCTTAGGTGGGTAGCTTAGATTTTTTCCTTGGGTTCCAACGTACTGTCAACTGGGTCGTTTCCCCACTGAACTCTAAACAGCCTAATTACTTTTTTACAAAGTCGCTTTGTCCCATGCTCAACAATAAGAGTAGGTGTATGGTGAAAAAGTAACACTGTCTCTCTTCACTTTAAATTCTTCCAACTGACTTGAATCGACCATAGTGGTTGAATTGTGTAAACACTTCTGCAAGTATGACACATGAAAACATGTGAACTGCTGCCAGCTTTTCAGGAAACTCCACTCTATAAGCTAACTTCCTTGGTCTCTCCATAATCGAAAAAGGCCCTACAAACCTTGGTGCTAACTTTCTTAAATTACCAAACCTCATAATGTGTCTAAGTGGTGAGACCTTTACAAACACCATGTTACCCACTACGAACTCCAACTCTATGCGTCTTCTAACAACATATGATTTTTTCTTATTCTGTGCAGTCTTCATCCTTCTACGGATCAATCCTACTTTGAAGTCTCCCTAATCATGTCTGGTCTAAGAATGATTATATCCGTAGTGTCCAACCAACAAGATGGAGATTTACATAGCATCACATATAATGCCTCAAACGGTGCCATCCCAATACTTACCTGATAGCTGTTATTATATGCATACTTTACTAATGTCCTAATACTCCTAATCAAAATAATTTGGTTAGTCGATCAACTATGACTCAAATACTCTCATTCCCCCTTCAACTCATATGTAGCCCATCAAAAAAAATCCCTAAAGATGTTCTTCCATTTCCATTGTGGAATATCCAAAGGCTATAATAACCCAACAGGCTTCTTCTCCACCTTTACTCTCTAACAAGTCACACACTTGGTACAAAATCTGCTACATGTCTCTTCATACTAGGTCGGTAAAATACACTCTTCATTCCACGATACATTTTGTCACCCCTTAAATGAATGGTCATCCAAGAACGATGGGACTCTGCCAGTACCATGTCAATCAACTCCTTAATAAGAGGAACGCACAACCTTCCATCTCTTCATAGCCATCCTTTAGCATCAATGGAATAACAACCAAAATGACTTGAATGCTCTCCTACATTCAACTTCTTAAAAATATCCAACAACTCCTTGTCTTGCTTTAAACTCGAGCCAATTCGGTCCATAACTGAAAAATGAACATCTAAAGCTACCAACAACCTTGATGTAATGTTTGATGAAGGTTGAAATCAAACGTAGAAATGAACTTCAACTGCTTCCATTTCAAAAACATAAGGCTCAAATTCATGTGTTTTCTACTCAAGGTATTAGTTATAACATGGCCCTTGCTTAGTGTATATAAGATGGTAAAATCATACGATGCTAAGAACTCCATCCACCTCTGCCGCATCAAATTCAAATCTTTTGGGAGAACAAATACTTTATATATTTATGATTCGTGAGTAGCTCAAATTGCTCTCCTAAAAAGTAACGACTTCATAATTTAAGGGCGAAGACAAAGTTGTCAACTCAAGATCATGGGTTGGGTAGTTTCTCTCAGGTACTTTCAATTGTCGAATAGCATAAACAACTCTACCCTTCTACATCAACACCACACCCAGTCCTATACCAAAAGCATCGGTATGTACTACGAACGCCTTCGAACCGTTAAGGAGTACTAAAAAAGGTGCACTAGTCAATAACTCATTCAATTTGATGCATTATAGATGGACTATTCTTTAGTACATGCTAATCATGTAATGGATCTACTTTACTAAGATCGACTAATAGTCCAAGCTCAAAGAAAAAATTGCTAAAAAGTGAACCTCCTTACATCAAAAGTGACATTTGAAATTTTTTGCTTTTTAACTCATGCCTACGAAGAGTATTGAGCACTTCTCTTAAATGCAACTTGTGATCTTTCTCGTATGTCATCAATGAATATCACCACGAACTTATTCCGCAGCCCTCTAAAGATTCAACTCATAAGATCGATGAAATATGTTGGTGCATTGGTCGGTCCAAATGGCATGACTTACCACACATAAAGTTCATCGGTTGTGTGAAAAGTGGTTTTCTGAATACTATCCTCGGCTACATGCAACTGATGGAATGCGGCAGGAAAGGCGAGCTGAGAACCTTTGCTTTAACTAACTGATCAAAGATTTCGTCTATATTGGCAGGGGATAACGAATCTTCTTTATTAGCTTATTTAATTCACGATAATCGACGCAAAGCCCTAAAGAGCCATCTGCTGTGGTAGCAAAGACATCTGGTACTCCCCACTTTGAAATACTTCTCTGAATAATGCCCTTCTCTAATAATTCATTTACTTGCTTATTTAGCTCACGTTTTTCTCTAGGAGATATATGCCTAAGTGATAAGGCATTAGGCCTAGCACTCTCCTTAAGCTAAACTTGAAATTTGATCTTCCTTTGCGAAGGAAGATAGGAAACTTCAGAAAAGACATCTGCGTAGTCATGAACTACTGGTACTAAAGATAACATCATGTGATGTGTAGCAACTCGCTAAATTTCGACAAAAATTGTAACCCAAGTCCATCAAAGCATAGATTGTTGGTACCAGCAAATAAGCATGAGCATTATCAGAGATTGACATAAATCTTAACTCACAGCAGAAACAATAATAGGATAAGAATACTGACTATGACTACTATGTTAGAACTAATGGTATTCCTTGTATAGCAGATTGTCACATCAACATCGAGCATGAGAGAAAAGAAGGCTTCTCCAACAACTAAACACATCCAGCTCCACTGACTTGTTCCTTTAAATTTGTCCTGTGGATTGTAATGAGGAGTGGGTCAGAACAACGTTTTTGTGACTGGAAAATCTATAAACTGTCTATAACATAAATTTATACTGATTGGTTTTCATTTAATTATTATGTCTATTAAGGTTAACAATTCTAATCTAACCTTGCATTGCACACATGATTACTTACCTACCCATTCCCAAGGTACAAAATACCGACGAAGCCTTATCAACCACCCAATACTTCCATACCCATTTGCCACTTAATACTTCTAAATATGAAGCGGGCTTCTACTATCACCACATAACACTTTTAAAAGAGAAATAGGCAGACTTTGCCATTTAAGACCTCAATCGAGCCAGACTCCGTCAATTAAGAACTATTCCCAAGGTGGACTTCTAGCATCATCATTATTGGTCTATTAGTCCTAACTACATAGACCTTTGACCACTATATATGGCTTTATAATTTATAATAGCCATACCACTAAAGCATCTATCGTTATTAAAGTCTTAGCAATGTGAGAGAATATACCCAAGCCATTTAATACCTCATTAATAAGGAGTAGGTAGACCTTTGACTATTAACACCTATTTATAAGTGGGCCTTTGCCATTTAATACCTAACACAAGGCGAACTACTCACTGGTACTATCTAACTAACATTGCTTGGAAATCTCATTAGGTTACTTAGTACTTCTTTTATAAGAAAGAGGCGAACCCTAGATCAGTCACTTAGTACCTCAAACCCGAAGTGAAACATTCTCGAGATATCCATCATCACTTAATTATAAATATGGAATCTCATTAGGTTACTTCTTTCGATAAGGTGGGCCCTAAGATAGCCATTTAATACCTCAATACTGAAGTAAACCTTTTTAGGAATATCCCTCACTGCTTTCTAATTTCAGATCTTGATGATTTAATACTTTTCAATTAAGAAAGCAAGTCCAATCTCTCACGTCGTCACTAGTCCTGGATTAGTGACACCTCACATCAGTAGTAAGTGCACCCAACTTCCGGTAGCCTCAAAGTGCAGGGCAGTCTTCCATTGAGTGACTCTACTGATCACGCATCACCAATTAAGTCCAATTAACCATCTTATGTCCTTACTTATACTATCTTAAGTTGACATTGGGCTTAGCACAAGAATTCCCTTTTTATTTAATGCAATAAGATTTACCTTAAATAATTATCTACCCATAAATCCCCTTTTAATGCTCATAAATGTCAATTTTTCCATAAAATCCTAATGGACATTTCCTTACATAAGCCATTCAAAATAAAATATTAATTCTAAATCCCATGATATTAATTTCCAAACTTAACATTTTTATTTTGAATGGCTTATGTAAATTATTTGGAAAAATCCATGCTCGAAATCAAAGAAATCACTCAAAACCGTCATTCAAATTCAATTCAAATTCAATTCAAATTTGAATTTCAAATTCATCAAAACTTGGCTAGCCTATTGATAGGCATCATAGCCCTTAAAACATTTTAGATATATCACAAAAACATGAAGTAAAAGACGAAGTCGAAAGGAAAAAGAACATAAAAACGCATAGGAAAAATGATACCCAGGATTGAAATCTTCTCCGGGTTCAACTTTCAAACATAATTTGAAAGGCTTAATGACCTTGGAATATGTATGATTACTCAATTCAAATTAGTAACCTTTCCATGTCTATTCCGTTTTGCCAGTCCCATTAATCCATTTTTCCACTAACTTTAACCCTTAATTTAATATTATCTGTCATTTCTCATTGATTGCCCTTTAATTTAGGTTACAATCTTTCATTTTCTAGAAATTCCTAATTTATTCCCTATTAATTTGAATTACTACCTTTTCTAATTCTAACTATTCACTTCCCTAAATATAATAATGGCCAACAAACTTTATGCATAAATAACGCACGAATGAACGTTGTTCTTCTTTATTAACACAATAAATACATATAAACTCCTTAATAAAACTACCTATTCGTAACCAAATGTATTCTAGTCATAAATATGTAACGAGAATACGATTTCCATATTTAGTTTGATGGAATTAAATTCCTTAGGAAGATTTTCCGCTATGATCTCCATAAATTGGTTAACCCAAAAAGGAAAGATTGACTCCGTTTGAAATTACAAGGAATGGATAAATTCTCTTTAATTGGAATAAACAATGTAAACTATGAAGATTAAATTTGTACTTTACACATCTCTTTCCTTTTTGTTTGTGGGTATTCCTTATTAAATCAAAAGTCTCCCTTTTTGAATGAAAAGTGGAAAAGGTAAACAAATATATAAAAAAATCAAACGGATGTTCTTCCCATAAGTTAAACTATGGAAAATCTACAACATAACACAAATTGGGCAATAATCCAAAAATCCTATTTTACACCCAAGTACAGATCTGGAATAAAAATATACAACATTCAGAATCTAAAATCTTTAGGACTTATTTTCAGATCTAGGTGTAAACATAATTTAGATTTGATCTAAAACAAGAATATCATAAACAATATATAAAATTTCCCGCTTACTTTTTAAAAGCGATCCAAATCTCCAGATCTGAAGTGGAACCTTAGACTCAACTCCAAATCCTTTTTAATCTAAGAAATATGTATAAAAAGGGTATATATATATATCAGAATTATAAATTTAGAAGAGATTTGGGATTAGGAAACAAAATTGATACATATATATAAATATACAAATTTACCTCAAATACGCATATAGTTGATTTCTTCACTTTTCCTTTTTATTTGATTTCTACTCTTCTCTAATTTGTATGATTATAGATATAAATATCTTAATTTTATCATTTAGAAAAAAGTGGAGAAGAAGAAATGGAGGAGCTTCATTGCTGTATTTAGAAAAATATGCGAAGAGAAGGAATGGTTAGGACTATATTTATAGGCACTAGAATCAACCAGAACCGTCAGATAGAAATATATTAAATCCGGGTCGTTGGGCCTAGGCTAACCCTAGCCACCACACAGGGAGCGGTCGATTGCCCCTACCTGGGGGTCACCACCCCTAGTCGATTGCTCATAGTAGCGAGTTGACCTATGGGCCTGGGTTGGTTAATATGAAACGTTAATTAATTTTAATAGAATTATTTCCATTACGAATTCGTTTTTCGTCCATTACTTTTTCGTTTGTACTCCGATAGCAAAACTCTAAATATGAAAGTTGCTCAGAATTTTGCCACGAATGCAATGGTGCTAGTTTCATGGTCAAATTCCATCATTTCAACAAATTCCTTTTTTGGAGCCTAATTAACTAACTAATTAACTAACTAAATAACTAACTCCAAATTACGGGATGTTACATTCTCCCCCCTTAAAAAGAATTTCATCCTCGAAATTTCACCATTGAGTAAGTCATGGTTTTGGCTCATAATTATCCTTAACTACATAACCAATAAGTGTACAATAATTTTGCAACCAAACGTGCATAAGTGCATAGTGTATTACTCTATCGCCATATAGAAAATATGTATGCAGAATAATTCTAAATTGAATCCTCCGATATTAATGCATTTCTTTGAAAACATTTTTGAAAAATATGATGCAAACAACCTATATATATACTGGCAGTTCTATATATATGAAGCTTTTGAAAAATATTTTCAACCGAAACTCCCATACTCCTACGAATAGAAGTATGAAGCAACTAATTTTGCATTCAATTCCTACCATCCAAAAATCTAATGCATCCCAAAATCGCCTCCTAAACTTTACTCATATGTTGGAAAAAGGAATTTAGGTGGAGAATTTAACATTCTTACCACTCTATAATCTTCATATTCCCATAGTATAGTGGAAATTTCCTCGCTGCCCCAGATTTACTCTAAATTTTCCACGCACAAAACTTATAAGGAAGCTTATTTAAGCTCTAAAACGGGATTGAGTCTAAAAATAGACTCGTGCGCATTGTCGTCAAGGTATGGAAATAGAAATTCCAATGCTAAAACAGTTTTCCCCTTATTACCACGTGCATTTGCCGCATCGTCGATCCTAATGCATGCAAAATCCACAAATTCTAACTCTATTTGTCTTCCCTATGCTTAACATGTAGCCTTCAAAATCAAATGTTTCACAAAAATCTTTCTCACTTTTCAAATTTGTACGTCATTCAATAATAAAATCCCAAAATATTTAGATGCACATTTTTCCTTAGAATCAAATTTTTGGACAAAATTCTAAAATTAATTTAAGAGCCAAAAATAACTGAAACCTAAAACTTTTTTTCCAAAAGAGAAACTTTTCAGATCAAGGGAAACATTTCAAAATATTTTTATCCTTAGAAATTTTGATAAATCAAGCAATAATTTAGCATAGTCCAAAGTCGGTTATGCGTTAGATGCATAAACTAAATTCTAAAATTCCACAACTAACCTTAACCCACAAAACTTGACATTTTACAAAAAAGAAAAATGTCAGCACATCTATTATTCAAAAAAATTAGCTTTTAAGGAACATGAGCAATGACCCGTGATACCAAAACAACTTTACCGTGTCCTTCGCTAAAATTTTCCAACTATCTAAACTTCCAGTCTTATATTGCATTTACTGTTAGTTAAGTGTCTTTATGAAATTTCCACATTTATACTGCCTCTTTACTATGCATATATAAGAGTGGTTTGCATTTCTAGAAAAAATAACACAGCACGTAAGTAGGAACTCATAATATCATGCGTGCCTTTTACAAGAGACAACTAACAGTTACAACCCAAGTAATCTAAAAGAAAAGAACAAATGTTGGAAGGAAAAAGTCAACAACAGTATAACTCCTCAAACAATACCAACACACTACAAGATGTCTTGCTCCACGATTGGAGCTCGAGCCATTCGCCATGATCCCTGAATGGTCGTAGCATGGCGGCTATATGCCCAATCTCGTGCCGCTAGCGCTGCGGAACTGACGGCTTCAGAATTTTCATCTTCCTAAGGAAGGATCTAATGATGGCAGAAGGAACCTTCTACTAAACTGCCTCTTCATGGAGGTTCACTCGTATTACCTAAAGATGAGAGTGGATAGGTGAAAATACGGAAAGTGATTCTGTGGAATGCTAATCCTTGATCAACAAATTGAATTAAAAGGATGTAGGTACAATTGATGGCGATGCTTCCAATAATAGCATAGGTGATCTTCCACACCAAGGGATAAATATGGTCGTAACTTCCCGTCTAAGGGATGACGTTATACTGAATGATGCGCACAACCTGATGGGAAGTCAAACGTAGATTATCCATCTTTTAAATACCAACATCCTGGGAAAACATCTGGAGCAAAATCTTTGAGTCGGCCACTTCAAAATCATCCAAGTCTGCATCCTTCGCGGAGGCCTCCAATATCTCATTGAGATCATCATTAATTAGCTCAAACAGGACACCCTTCACCTCCAAACGAATCAAATTATTCCTCCAATGAAATTCTACACAATAGAGCATCGAAAAGCATATGCAATTTGGGTAACATTCCCGCTCAAAAGTCTCAAAGCAGAGAATCGGTGCAAATCCTTCCATCACGAATAGCTCTTCTAGCCAAAAGCGGTGAAACCTTATGCTCATTCTGGTCCAACCAAGTAGCCACTAGAGGGGTGAGACCAGAATGATGCGAGGAAGAACCGATAGTGTAGGAAGATTTCTTGGGCTAAGAAGTGGTCGAAGGGAGGGAATAGGGTTTAGATATGGAGTGGTGGTGGGGCAAGATCTAATGCGCAAAAATCAGCACGAGGGGGAAAGGCAAGGCTGCTGCTCCAAGGGAAAAACGACGTCGCTTAGTGGTGGAATGGGGGAGAGAGGCTAGTACTTAGAGGAGGAGGAGGATGGAGATTGGGTTTGGCTTGTTGAGGAATTAGGAATGAAAGAAGGAAACTGGGGGAATTCGGATGAGGTTGTTATATTCGCATTAGAGGTCCAAGTTGTGCCAAAACTCGGTTGCTGGTAGACCACTCTAGGTTTACCGCTTGACAACTTTGGGCATTGGTTGAATCTATACCCAATTAGGGTCGGATTAAATATAATAATCATTTCGCATCGTCTCATACGATTCAAAAAATTTCTATCCACATCACGACGGTGTCAAAGCCTACAGCCTACTCCCGAACCATGCTCAGCAATTCACAGTAGTCCTAACAAAACTGCTGCGACCAACAACAATTCCAAAAACCAAAAATACTCAAGCCGCTATTTCCTTCCTACTTCGCACGGAAATATTTCTTCCAATAGCCGACGGGTACAGCAACACTTCAAACTACATACCTCAATAAAATTGAATGTCATTCCTATTTTTTCTATACCTTAAACAGAGAAGATTTTAAAATCCTTGATTTTATAAACCGGAAAATCACTGAGCTAAATACAAACTCCTTTATACTTGTTTCTAAATAATAGAAACTATTTCATACCAAATCTTCCCTTAAAAATCAAACTTATATATATATATTTCAGGGTTTCCAAAAACATTTTTGGAACACAAATTTCCCAAATTGGAAAACTATTTCCATGCCAAAAATCAAAATTGAGCCTTTACTGATATATACATATAAATATTTAAGGCTTTCATGAATTAATCCTTTATAAACTAAAAATTTCTTAACAAGACCAACTTAGTGGTACATGTGTTTCTTTGAAAATTAAAATTCCAAAACTTCCCAAAAACCAGAATTTCCAAATAAAATCCTTGAGAAAAGAAATCCCTTGAAAAACCTTTTTTTCCAAAATCTAAGGCATTTTCAAAATATACTTTATAAAAGTTCTCTCACAAGTTTTAGACTAAGGAATTAACATTAATTATTCAAATAAAAATCCAGGTTGCCATCAAAGAGGTGATCAGAGGATACACTGTAGCAAGATATGGCCTCCGGACAATTGCAACATATGGACTCCAATTTACCGTCTATTTGGAATAAATCTATGTCTCTGATTGGAACTCATCATCGAAATCCAAAATCACAAGGTAACTAGATTTCAACCATCAAGTCAAACACCTCCAGTCTTCGGGATTCTGCTATATGTTGTGCTTATGCCCTTCATCAATAGCGCCTTACACATTGCCAGCACTCTATGGGATACTTTGGAGTCGGCGTGAAAATCTTAACTCTAAGATATTTTCAACCTACAGTTGCTTTGCCCATTCCTTTGGAGTGGAACTACAACTACTTCTATAGTTAGAATTCTTAGAATCTATTGTAAAAATACAATAATACTAGATAGAAAAGTACGAATACGTTCTACCAATTTATCCTAATCCCCTAATCTACTAATCTAGGCTCTAATACCAAATGTAACAACTCATACCTTAATAGGCCTAAATTTTGACAAAAATCGAAACCCAAGTCCATAAGCACATATCATTGAATTTGTTACCTGCAAATAAGCATGAGCATTATCATAGATTGATAGAAATCTAAACTCGTAGAGGAAATAATAATAAGATAAGAATATAGACTACGATTACTACCTTGAAATTAATGGTATTTCTTGGACAACAGATTGTCACATCAGCATCGAGCATGAGAGAAAAGAAGGCTTCTCCAATAACTAAATATTTCCAGCTCCAACAACCTATTCCCTTAAATATATCCTATGGGTTGTAATGAGGAGGGGGTCAAAACAACGTTCTAGTGACTGGAAAATCTATAAACTGTCAATAACATAAATTTATACCGATTAGTTTCCATTTAATGTTTATGTCTGTTAAGGTTAACAATTCTAATCTAACCATGTGTTGCACACACGATTACTTACCTACCCATTCCCAAGGTACAAAATACAGACGAAGCCTTATTAACCATTCAATACTTCCATACCCATTTGCCACTTAATACTTCTAAATATGAAGAGGGCTTCTACTATCACCACATAATACTTTTAAAAGAGAAATAAGAAGACTTTACCAGTTAAAACCTTAATCGAGGTAGACTCCGTCAATTAAGACCTATTTCCAAGGTGGACTTCTAGCATTTCCATTATTGATTTATTGGTCCTAACTACAGCGACCTTTGACCACTATATATGACCTTATAATTTACAATAGCCACATCACTAGTGCATCTATCGTTATTAAAGTCTTAGCAATGTGAGAGACTGTACGCAAGCCACTTAATACCCCATTAATAAGGACTAGGCAGGCCTCTGACCATTAACACCTATCTATATGTGGGCCTTTACCCATTAACACCTAACTCCAAGGCAGACTCCACACTAGTACTATCTAGCTGACATTGCTTGGAAATCTCATTAGGCTACTTAATACTTCTTTTATAGGAAAGAGGCAAACCCTAGATCAGTCACTTAGTACCTCAAACTCAAAGCGAACCATTCCCGGGATATCCATCACCACTCTTAATTATAATTATAAATATGGAATCTCATTGGGTTATAAATATGGAATCTCATTAGGCTACTTAATACTTTTTTTTAGAGATATCCCTCACCGCTTTCTAATTCCAGATTTGGACCATTTAATACTTTTGAATTAAGAAAGCAAGTCCAATCTCTCATGTTATCACGGGTCCTAGGATTAGTTATATCTCACATCAGTAAAATGTGCACCCGACTGCTGGTAGCCTCAAAGTGAAGGGCGGTCTTCCATTGAGTGACTCTACTGACCTCGCCTTATTAACCTACTAAGTCCAATTAACCATACTAATTCTTTACTTATACTATCTTAGGTCGACATTGTACTTAGCTTACTAATTCCCTTTTTATTTAAGGCAATAAGATTTACCTTAAATATTTATCTACCCATAAATCCCTTTTAATGCTCATAAATGTCAGTTTGTCCATAAAATCATAACGGACATTTCCTAAGAAATTTATGTATGATTACTGATATCAAATTAGTAACCTTTCTATGTTTCCATTTTTATCAGTCCCATTAATCCATTTGTCTCTATTAATTGTAACCCTTAACTTAATAATATATATTCTTTATCGTTAATTGCCCATTAATTTAGGTTACAATCTTTCATTTCCTATTGATTAATTAATAGGAATTCCCAATTTATTTTCCATTAATATAGATTACTACATTTTCTAATTCTAACTATTATCTTTCTTAAATACAATAATAACTAACGAAGGTTACGAATAAATAGCGCACGAATAAAAGTTGTTCTTCTTTATTAATGCAATAAATACGTATAAACTGCCTAATAAAACTACCGGTTCGTAACCAAATGTATTCTAGTCGTAAATATGTAACTAGAATATGCAATCCATATTTAGTTTGCTGGAATTAAATAACTTCGAAAGATTTTCCGGTATGATTTCCATAAATTGGTTTAAAACAAAAAGGAAAGATTAGCTCCATGTGAAATTACAGGGAATGGATGATTTCTTTTTAATTGGAATAGACAGTGTCAACTAAGGAGAATAAATTTGTAATTTACACATCTCTTCCTTTTTTGTTTGTGGATATTCCTTTTAAATCAAACGTCATTCTTTTTGAATGAAAATTGGATAAAGTAAACAAATTTATAAAAATCAAACGGATGTTCTTCCCAAGTGAAACTATGGAAAATCTACAACATAGCACAAATTGGACAATAATCTAAAAATCCTATTTTACACCCAAGTACGGAATTGGAATGAAAATATACAACATTCAAATTCTAAAATCTTTGGGACTCATTTTCAGATCTAGGTGTAAACATATTTCAAATTAGATCTGAAACAAGAATATGTAGGCAATAGTTCTCTACACTAATTTAAGCTTACAATTCACAAATAAAATTTATTTAGGCATAAAAAATCAAATGTATTCCAATGGAATAGATTTAAAATCATAAACAATATAAAAAAATTCACTCACCTTTTAAAACCGATCCAAATCTCCAGATCCGAAGTAGAACGTTAGGTTCATCTCCAAATCCTTTCTAATCCAAGAAATATGTATAAAAAAGGTATATACATACATTAGAATTACAGATCTGAGAAGAGATCTGAAATTGGGAGAGAAAACATATACAAATATATAAGTATATAAATTACCTTAAATACGTGTATAGTTGATTCTTTTCTCTTCTCTTTTTTATTTAATTTCTATTTTTCTCCAATTTATATGAATATAGATATAAACATCTTATTTTTATAATTTAGAAAGAAAGTGGAGAAAAAGAAAGGGCGGAGCATCATTGCTCTATTCAAAAAAAATATGAGAAGAGAAGGGTTATACCTCTATTTATAGGTGCTAGAATCAACTAGAACCATCAGATCGAAATATTAAATCCAGGCCATTGGGACTAGGCTAACCCTAGCCGCCACATAGGTAGCGGTCCACCGCACTCTACTTAGGGGTCGCCACTCATAGGGGCGGGTCGACCTGTAGACCTGGGTTAATTAATATAAAACGCTAATTAATTATAATCGAATTATTTCCGTTCAGAATTCGTTTTTTGTTCATAACTTCTTCGTTTGGACTCCGATCGCAAAACTCCAAATATGTTGCTCAAAATTTCGCCATGAATGCAATGGTGCAAATTTTGTGGTTAAATTCTATCATTTGCACAAATTCTATTTTTTGAGCCTAATTAATTAACTAACTAACTAATTAAATAACTAATGCCAAATTATGGGGTGTTACATGACGGATCTAAAGAATATAGGTAACTCAACATAACTGAAATCCTAGGAGCGTAGTAAACTTCAAGGTCGGGCCCACTACAAGTACCTAACCGAACCACCTTCCTAGCATAATCTAGTACTTTTCTATACATAGCCATCTAGTATGTTCCCAAAATTAAACCAAACCTAGACAATTCCAATATAAAAGTGTCGCAATCGAACTTGACACCAAAAATATATAATTTCAAACCCTTTCAAATCATGGATAGTTAAATAGATTGACAGGGTCCAATAATACAACAAAGTCTGTAACTATACTAGTCTGTAAGTGCAATTTTCCTACTACTGTACATGAATAAATAAGTGTGATGCTCTGGTGTCAAATAAAATGTGAATAGATAAATCAGAAAGAGTTAATACACCTTCAATGATGACTTTCTTCCCCTTATCCACTGCTGGAGCTACACACAAATTTGGAGCAACATTAAGTGCATATGTTAGAACCACATAGGTAGAAGTCTTAGGTGCATTCAGGCACACCCTCCTCATGTGTCAAAATTGGTTGCGGTTATAGCATTTGAACTTTACAATACTCGTCCTACAATCCCTTGCTAGATGCCCCTTGCCCAGGCACTTATTACACTTATACTTTAGCTTCTTTATTTTTCCTTAAGCTCTCATTCCGCCTTTGTGGTAATCCTGTTGAACCGCCTTTCCTTCCGCCTTCTTAGGTTCTTCCTTCCCAGTTGAATGTAGCAACGCCATCTCTACGAATCTTTCAAAAATAGCTTCAGTAGATACATGGCTCAAAGTAATATCTCTCAAAGCTGGACTTAATCCCTTAGCAAAATTTGTCGCCTTTTTCATCAATGTATTGGTAAGGTATAGGCCATACTTTACCAGCTGGTTGAACTCATTAACACACTACTTGACACCGCGGTCATTGCTCCAAATGGATGAACTTTTCTAGATCCTTTTCCTATTCTGCTTCAGAAATAAACTTAGTCTGAAAACGCCTCTTGAAATCGGTCCAAGCAATCCAAGTCTCATCGGTCTCGGCAATAATAATCTCCTACCAGTTAAAGACTTCTCCTTGCAAGTGCCACAAAGCTAATTGGCTTTTCATTGCATCATCTACACCCACTATAGAAAAAATCCTATCGTAATTCCTCAGCCACGAAGGGAGAAATCGAGAGGATCAGACAAAGTTTGGTTAATGAATTGTATTACTAATGTGTGGTGTTCATAAGTAATTGACTTACAGTTATCATCTACACAACCTAGGGTGTCTATTTGTCTTTGCGTATGACGTATAAATGATTGGTTACTTTACAAATCATGGGGTTTAATTCTTATTACACTTACATCAACAATAACCCACGAAGATTTCCAACCAAGGGTTGAACAACCAACAACTGATAACCTTAGGTAAATTCCTAATATATGGTCCCAATAAATGACCTCCTAACCAACATTTGGTTAACATTCTTAATAGAGAACCTGTAAATCCCACATACACACTGAGCAAACATCGTAATGCCTGGGCATGCGCTGAGTATACTGCCTCGACGATTTAAGGCCTATCGAAGCATTCATGTCACCTTCTCAATGGAAAACGTGTCATATGCTCTTTATCATTCAACCTGAAAGAAATCGCTTATAATGATTCCTCCATAGGTTCAGCCACTACCTGGCCATATAACCATACTATTGCAGACATCTCTATCTCCCTTCCCTGCTTTCCAGCATGTTGACATGTGACCGAGCGTGCCCGGTAACAATAAGATCTTCTAGTTGCACTGCGATAACATGCTTTGTCGAGTTCCATGTTAATGTGGACCTAGGTACATCATCCAATGTATAACTGTTATCTCCTATTGCACTGCTCCATGCAGCTACGTTAAATCCTAAAAGTCGAAAAGTGGGAAAAACTTTCCCCAATTCAACCTACTTGGTCAGCACTAGGTCCAAGTTCGACCAGGGCTTGCTGAAGAAATTCATATGTATAAAATATAATTCAGACGTCTGATTTCCCCTGTACAAAATTTTGTTACAGGTATTCAGACGTTTGGTTCCTTATTCAGATGTCTAACTTTGACTCCAAACATCCGAGTAAGGATTCAAACGTTTGAATCAAGTCGATTCAGACGTTTGTGGATTCGAATATTCCTACTAGATTTATTTTTGATAGGTGTTTAGCTACAATTTTCATTATTATTTATATACACTTTAGCTAATTTACCTTGTCAATTGTATGTAATCTTTAGACCATTAATCTACATATTCTTTGATTGATTTTCTACATGTATTTCAATTAATCTTCTACATATATTCAAATTTTAATTGTGTCAATATCTAGGTAAATTTAAAGGCATAGGTTTGTTTTTTCTCTTGTTTAGCGAAACTAATCGAAACTTTATACAAACAAACCAAATCTATACAATTAATGGTAATTTCAATTCAATTTACCCTTCCATCCCAAATCATAGTAATTATTTTATCAATTTATTAATTAGGATTTTATAATTATTTTCAATTCATAACTATTCTTTTAATTAAAAGCATAGATTTAAGATTAGAAATTATATTTTTAATTCAGGTAGAGTATAAAGTAAATTAACTACTTATTAATCATCATACCACATTGTAACCAATCCACTCACATATTCAAAGCTTTCTCTCTTCTTTTATCTTCGTGAATCCCCCCAGACCTCTAAGCCTTGATTTGTTAGTCTTTCCTTCCGTCTTCCTCTTTTAACTTGATTCTCTCTCTCCTTTAATTTGGTATGTTCTATTTTGATTTGATTTAGAAAATTTGGAGAAGAGAATAAAAAGTGTTTAGATTTTAAGTAATTTCAAGGAGGAGGATAGAGATAAGAACGTACAAAAGTAGAGAGGTGGAGGTTAGAGTTTAGAGTGAAAAGGAATGAGAGCTAGTATCTTATCTATAGTTGAAAACTAGGGTTATTTAAGTTAAATCTCGATATTAATAATTGCAAAATTGCCACTGGGTCTACTTTCCGCTAATTTTGACTCCTTTTATCAAAAATTAACAAGTTATATATGTTTTCTAACGGGAAACCACATTTTGAACGCAATAGAATAGGTTTAGTGGCCTAATTCTAGCGTTTGTGAAAATTTACTATTTTGTCTTTTTATGTGAAATTGTATTTTACTCTTATTATTATTTCAATTTATTATTTAAAATTTTTAGGGTGTTACAGTGATGCAAAGAAAGTACCTAAGAAAATCAGAAAATTGCATGTAACTAACTAATAATATATTACTAATTACTAGGGTTGTTATGGTAATGGTAAATTTACCATTACTAGTTAATCGGTTACCATTTTAAAGTAAAGTCGGTATACCAGTATAATCGGTATGGTAACGGTAAATTTATCATTTTCTACGGTAAAATATCGGTGATATTTTTTCAAAAACAACGATAACGGTAATTTACCAGTCTGTTCATAATATATTGATATTCATGTAAGATGTTGTATTACGGGCATTTAGAAGCAAGAAAACAGTTCAATTTATTTCAGTAATTCAACTCAAATGATGATAAACGCACTTCTTTTCTATGTCCTTTATTAAGTGACCCAATGAGATATATAATGAAGCAGCGTTCAGTGTAAAAATATATCAACTTATTATTTTTCTAGACAAATGGTAATTTACCATTACCAATGTAACGGTTACTAGTTTATCGATATCCCAGTCATCGATATACCAGTCCATCGGTAACGGTAAACAATTTTAGTTTATCAGTAAAAATGGTACGATAACGGTATTTACAAAATGATAACGGTAACTGTTACCATAACAGCCCTACTAATTACATAGATAGAAAAGAAAAGGCAATTTTACTTCTAGTTAAATTTGCCTCTCAATAAGGTAAATCAAAGAAAATGGACTTCTTCTTCTTCCATATTTGAGTCTTTTTTTCTTCCCATCTTCCCTTATCCTTTTCCTTTCATCATTCTCTTTCTCTTCCTCCTTTTGTTTTCTCCCCAGTCATTACAAATATTTTTAACATTATCAAATATTTGAGCGTGCATTGGAGGCCTTTGTCTATTCTCTATGGTTCCATCAAACAAGTTTTTCCACTGACGATGTTCATGATTAGTTTTAAGGAATCGCCTATGGCCAAGTATGCGTACTTCTTACTGGATTGTAGCTATATTGATGCCACAAACAGGACATTATCTCTTACCCTTTATAGTGCAACATGCTAAATTTTCATAAGCTAGAATAATTTATTTTCCATGTAAGAACATTTAATTTGAATTCGCTACGGCTGTATGCATCATACACCTTCACCCTTTTATCCCATAATTTTTTCAAATCTTCAAAAAGTGGTTATAGATTGTATGGATATCATTCTTTGGTTGTCATGGACCAAAAATTAATAAAGATAACATCATATTACCTTTCTGCATACAAAGAAACAACGGGAAGTTGTAGGCAATAAGAGACACATGCCAACAACTATATGTATAGTTTCAATCATCAAAGGGATTAAAGCCATCACTTGCAAGCACAAGCCTTAAATTTATTGGATTGGATGCAAAGAAATGATACATTCTATCAATTGTAGCCCATTGAGAAGAATCTATCGGATGATATAATTTACCATCTTCACTCTTATGGCAGCTATTACATTTTAATTGCTCTGATGTTTCCAGGGATGTAAACATTCTTTTCAGTCTTGGTATTATTGGAAAGTATCTCAAGACCTTCATAGGTATTTTGGCTTGCTTTCCATCTTCCTTTGTCTTGTTCTTTTTCCAATGAGATTTTCCACATTTAGGACAAAATCACTATGTGCAAGCTCTTTTCTAAATAGACAATAACCATTTACACATGCATATATTTGCTTATAGCCTAAACTAAATGACTTAAGCAACTTCATTGTTTCATATGTCAAATCAGGAAGCATGTTTTCCTTAGGCAACATATTTTTGAGGAGTTTAAGAAGTTCCATAAATGTCATGTCAAATACACCCTTTCAAGCTTTGTGCTTGTAAAGAAGTATCATAGCTGACAACTTTGTATCGCTTGCAAAACTAGTGTATAAAGTAATTGCAGCATTCTCTATCATTTCTTTAATCCTTTCCCCATGTCTTTTATTAGCACGGTCTTCCATCTCCTCATTACATATTTGTGTGTCTAAGTTCATTCTATATGTATTTATCACATCGTCACCTTTATTTTGTGAAGGGTATGCTTCCTCATAAAAAATTCATACATCATATGTTGGGTTAATTCCAAAACAAATCAAGTGTGACACAGCTGTAGCAACCCGCACCTAAATGGGCCCAAATTTTAATAAAATCGAAACCCAAGTCCATTAGAGTATAGATTGTTTGTTTGGTACTTGCAATAAGCATGAGCATATTAGAGATTGATAAATCTAGACTTACAGTGGAATGGAAAATATATTAGGATATAAACACTGACTGAGGATACTACCTTGGAATCAATAACATTCCTTGGACATCAATTCGTCTTGTCAGCACTAAGCATGAGAGATAATAAGACTTCTCCATGAACTGATCACATCTTGCTCCAAAAACATGTTCCTCTAAATCTATCATGTAGGTTGTAATGAGAAGGGGGTCGGAACAACATTCTGGTGATAGAAAAATCTATACTCTATCCATAACATAAATTTATACCGATAGGTTTCCATTTAATTGTTATGTCTATTATTTATGGTTAATCTGTTTAACCTAATATTGCACGTATGATTATGATATTTCTACCTAACATGATTCGTCTACCTAACCTTCTCCAAAGTACAAATATCGACGTATGTCTATCAGCCACTTAATGCTTCCAAATATGACGCGGGCTCCTAGAATTGTCATCGTTGGTCTATTTGTTCTAGCTACAAAGACCTTTAACCATTATTTATAGCTTTATAATACATAATAGCCATACTTCTAATGTATCTCTCGTCATTAATGTCTTAGCCATGTGAGAGGCGGTACCTAAGTCACTCAATACCTCATTAACAAGGACTAGGCAGACTTCTAACTATTTAATACCTATATTTTAGGCAGGTCCCCATCAGTCAATACCTAAGCCCATGGTGGACTCCTCGCTGGTATTATCTAGCTGACATCGTTGGAATCTTAGCAAGCCACTTAACACTTCTTTATAGGAGAGAGGCAAACTCTATAACAATAAGTTAATACCTCAAACCCAAAGCGGACCCTCCTCGGGATATTCACTACCACTCCTAATTGCTAACTATCAAACCTGGGTGTAAACAACAATTCCAATCAAATTCACTAAATTATCAAATAAGAATATATAGGTAATAGTTTTTACCGCTAATTTTGAACCTACAATTCACATATATTCATTGATTTAGGCACAAAAATTAAATAAATACAAAGGGGATAGATTTCAATATTATAATTTTTTTATAGATTAGAATATCAGACCTGAGAAGAGATTTAGGGTTGGAAGGGAATATAAATTTACTGTATTGAAATTTACTTTGTTATCGTACAGCATTGATCCGCTCCTTCTCTTCTTCTATTTATTTTCTTTTCTTCTCCAATTTGTATAAATATAATTTATTTTATAACTTGGAAGAATAGTGGAGAAGAAGAAATGGCAGAGCTTTGCTGATTTCTCTAGAAAATACGAGAAGAGAAGAGAGAGTTAGGCTTGAATTTATAGTCACAGGAATCAATAGCAGTCGTTAGATTAAAATATATTAAATCTGGGCCATTAGGCCAAGGCAAACCCTAGCTGTCACCCCTTAGACCGATCAACTACTCCCTCTATAGGAGTCGACCGCTCCATGTCGACCTGCCCAATAAAGTGGGTCGACCTGTAGGTTCCGGTGATTAATTATAAAGTTTGTTTTATTAATTATTTTTGTTTCGAAATCGTTTATCATCCATAACTTCTTCATTTGAACTTCGATCGTGAAACTCCAAATATGAAAGTTGCTTAGAATTTTGCCACGAACATGATGGTGCAAGTTTCATGACCAAATTCCAACATTTGCACAAATTCCATTTTTTAAGCCTAACTAATTATTAATTAACTAACATAAATTTAGAGGTGTTACAACAACATTCCTGGACGACTGTCGGATAAGATTCCTACATTTTGAGCAAGGAAAATAATTTTTTATGGATTCCCCTTCCTTTTTTCTTGTCCACATATGAAATTTTGAACAGCTTGCTTATATACTTGGGACATTCTTTGAAACATAAAAATATCAATAATTAAAACTAAGTAGTTATAGCCATGAAACTAATAATCAAAATTTACGAAACCTTAGCAGATGGATCCATGATTTGTTAATCTTGATAACTCTCTATTGTTTGAACCTAATGGAAAGGCATTATGCTCAACCAATAAGCAAGATTTGTTTGCACTAAACTATTATAAGTGATGGAAATGCCCTTGAATTGGGGCTAACTTGTAGTACATGATACTGCAGTACAATTGATACATGAAAATAACTAAAGATTCTAATTAAAAGTAATGTGATAACGGTGAAACAAAAATTAAAAATTACTAGTAATTTCAATATAAGTAACAATTTCTTTATTCTATTTTTCATTTCTAAAAGTAGCCCATGATATCTTCATTTGAATTACCCTTCTTAATTTATAACGCTAATGGTAGGAAAAAAATTGCTGAAATATTTATAGTAACCGAGATAATAAACTTTCATTACATAGATACAGAAAGTAAAAATATATGTAGGAAAATCATATTCAACATATACTGCGATACCCATCAAATATAAAGGACATAAAAAATAAATAAATAAATAAATCATGTTCAAATAGAGAAATTTTATAGATTACTAAAAGACTGAAAGTAAAAATATACGTAGGAAAATCCAGTTCGACGTATACTACATTACCCATCGAATATAAAAGACAAAAAATTAGAAAATAAATAAATAAAATCTTGTTCTAAACAAAGAACCCTATAAATTACTAGATAAAGTCTTGATTCAATCGATCACTTTTCTAACACTAACTGAATAGCGATACCTTATTATTGCACTTACTGGTAAATAGTTCCAACATTTACTACTATAATTTGTATGCAATTAACGTATCTTGTACTACTGTACAAGAGAAGCATTTTGTATGTATCATTTTTTGACTCTTTAGCACTCATCATCTATGACATTCAAAAAGTGTTTGCATTTCTTTTTCAAAGGCATTAGTTTTTTTAATACATGCAAGTAAAAAGTTACAATAAAATAAAACGTTATCAAGATATATTTATTAAAGGGATCAAAGTATATATGCTAAACAAGGTTGATTTAAAAAAACAATGGTGTTTTGTCAAATAACAGCAAGTGAAAGCCCAATGACAAAAAAGTATGCGCATTAGTGATGGCAGCTACTTGAGCGGTCAATTTAGCCAGAAAAAACTGATGGCGGTACAAGTCATTTGATAAAGAGATGCTATGATGAATAAAAATTCTAACTTATATCATGCTTTTTACTCATCTTATATGTAGTATTTGTAAAGAAAATTATATGTATTTTAAACAAAATAAACTAACATCTAAAGGTGAATTCTTTAGATGATGAACTAGGTGCTTGATGATGAAATTTTTGTAGAAGGAGAATGTGCTTATGTAAACGGAGTATTTGAATAGCACAATTATATTTCAATTCTTATATTTACTGCTTTTGAGAATAATAACTATTAGAAAATCTTGAGATGTAAATTAAGATCTGTGATGTTAACCTAAGATATACATGTAATATACACATATCTCATCTAGAACTCACCCGATACAAAATATCATGTACTACAACTTAGCCTCGGTTTATTATGTACTCACCCAATTTCACGTAATACAAAATATCACGTACTCACCTAATACATGATTCTAACCAAAAATAATTAAACATGGTAAAGAACAAGAACCGTTCATTTAACTAGATCATAATAAATCACAAACTAATAGCAGACCAACCAGAATGAAATGACTGGGTATGAAACATAATAACGTATTAACGTCCATAGATAATTTTTTATGGGCAATTTTTTAGAAACTAAAAACATAACAGTGTATAAACATAATGAGGTCCACGGGTAGTTTTGCTCTATATTTCGAATATTTGCACTATATTTATGCCCTTTGTATGAAATAAGATTTTCTATAGAAACTCACGTCATTTTCTTCAACATAACAAGAAACTAGCATCCCCTATAGTAGTCTTATCAACCACTAGTATTGAACAAGAGCAATGAGCATTTATCCAGGACACAAATACATAAAAATACGATAGCTTTGTGATTACAATTTCTATAAGCAATTTCAACCTTAACATACTACTAACCCACTGCACAATTAACCCTTGTGAATTAACTCAAATACATAATCAGTCATGCATATACAAATTTGAGAATATTCTCAACCAAAACACTCAGTTTAGGGTTTGCAAAAATCATAATCATACAAACTTATGTTATATGAATCAAAATGATACCTCAGTTGATAGCTTTGCTTGAAAAGGTGGGAGAAATTTTGGTTCAATGTTGACTAAGATATAGGATTTGAGAGTGATATCAAACCCTAGCTCTACTCTACGAAAGTGATCGATAATTTTCTAGAATGGAGAAATCAAAGAAATTCTGGAATGATTGCATGCAGTTTGCCCCAATTTTATTTTTCTTATGACCTAATTAAGACGAAGAGGGAGGAAGACATTAAAAGTTAAGCATGAGTAGAAAAGGAAGAGGGTGAAAAAAATGCAGCTAAAGAAAACTAAAAAGGAAAGTTGCCGCTTAGGGTAATAACATAGAGTTATTTTAATACTTTACATATAATATTTTAATAGTTTATATGTAAAAAGGGAAATCACAATAGAATATAGATTGTTGCATAAGTGATTAAACTCTTTAACTATGACATAATCGAAGTGAAAAGTTGCACAACTTTTGATAGGAAGAAATATTTTAATACTTTATATGTAATTAGGGATAACAACAATATATAATTAAGTTTGGTGGATATATATGTGATTAAACCAACATAACCAAAGTTGATCGGCTAAGATCGATCAGTAGATTAGTTGTTAATATCATTTAATCGCACGTTCATGGCGACCATTAGTTGACTCAGTGAATGTTGTTTACATTGGTTTACATCGGCCAAATTGGTGTTAGATAATTATACGAAGTTGAACCAGGAATTTATCTCTGAGACATGTCAGAGCGACACTTTCTTTAAGGAATTGATCACACCCACTATAAACGAGATTGCTTAAGGGTTAGTGGTGTAATTCCTTCAAGATACAACAAAGGCTTTCCCTACAGTTTGCAATTGATTGCAAGAACAATCTACGATTTTATTAAAGCTCCAAAATACTATGGTGTAGGAAGGGATAAGAAGAAGAAGATAATTCATCATGAGCGAATATGGCCTCCTTATATAAGGTATGAAATGGCATGGGTGAAGATGTTTGTGATGGTCACCAGGATAATGGACGCGACTGTTGATGGAAAAAATGAAATTCAGAGTAAGAAGTTTCGACTGTTCCAAACATTCAATACCCTTCACCGCACACGTGCCCATATGCCCCTTTTGCTCAAGGGCCTAATCTTTGACATTCAACATGTATGTATAGACACATCTTTTTCATGCATGTTTCTATTCATATTCCTTTTGTTCTCTTACACACACACACACAAACACACACACACACACAAACACACACACACACATATATATATAGTGAGAGATGCCCAAATCTTACACGATGTATGACTTAAATATTACAATCTTTGCAACAATCCCCGACTAGATTATAATATTTTGTTTGTACATTTACGCATAGAAGAAAGTACCTTCGGTTTAAACTTCCTTATTAGTTTAGATATCTAAAACGAAATATCTAAACACATAAATACATATACTTCAACAAAGTCATCATAACCTTATACTGGTTATAATCATTCCCCGAGTATACCGGTATTCATGAACATTTGTAAAGTAAACTCTATAATTTATCAAAACATTATTTCTTAAGTTCATATAGGTGTCTATTTTGATACGTCCTTGTTACTATGACAAACAGACACTACAATCGTAACAAATAAACATTTGATAACCAATGTTTATCCACCTCTTCATTGCAACTTGTTATTACCCTTTAAACCTTAGGGTAGAAAGCAAAAGGTTGGGTTCCTTTGTAGGAGATTAAAGAGACTTTAGACCCATTCCATAACTAGTTGTTCTAACCATATATCTTGGTAATTCCTTAGTTAATAGGTCTGCCAGGTTTTCCTTTGATCTTACATATATGATACTATAATAATGCCATCTACAATGAGTTCTTTGACATATGCATGTCATAAGCTTATATGCCTAGATTTTTATAAATTTTGTTATATCCTCTAGACACTGTAGCTTCATTATCACAATACACAGAAAAAGCCAATGATGGTTGATGCCACAACTCCATTTTCGTTAACAAATTCGTTAGCCATTCTGCTTCCTTTACTAATGCATCTAAAGAAATGAATTCATCTTCCATTGTAGAATGTGTGATAATTATGTGTTTCTTAAAGGCTCATGATACAACATCACTTCCTAGAGTAAAAATCCACCCAGTCCCTTATTATCATTTTAAGAGTTGCTCCACTTGCATCTGAGTATCCTTCTAAAACTGCTAGGAAAATTTCATATTAAAGTCCTAATTTAATTTTTCTTTTAAGATAATTTAGGACTCTTCGATGGAATCTCAAAATGTGTAACACTGGAGTTATTTTTAAATTTGGAAAGCTTGCACATAGCATGTGAGATATCAGGATGAGTACATTATATAGCATACATAAGACTATCGATTACAGTTGCGTATTCAAGTTGAGCTACTACTCTTCTAGAATTTGCAAACAATTTAATTGGAGAATCATAAGGGCAATTTGCTTCTTTAAAATCCAAATATTTGTACTTTAAAAGTAATTTTTCAATATTTTGGACTGACATAAAGCATATCCTCTACTATGTTTCGTTACTTTGATTCCCAAAATAGTATCAACATTGTTCAAATTCTTCATTTTAGCACACGAAGTTAAATATTTCTTTGTCTCAAATATAAGCATGTCATCCACATATAGACATATTATTACACCATAACTATCTATGAATTTGGAATAAATACACTAGTTTGCATTGTTATACTTAAAACCATTTGACAAGATTACAAAATCAAATTTCTCGTGCCATTGTTTGGGAGCTTACTTTAGTCCATATAAAGACTTAACTAGCTTACAAAATTTATTCTCATTTCCACTAAGAATAAACCCTTACGATTGTTCCATATATACCTCTTCATCTAAGTTCTCATTAAGGAAAGCAGTCTTAACATCCATTTCATGCATATGTAGTCCATGAATATATGCAAGAGCAAAAGGAACTCTTATTAATATAGTCTAGCAATTGGAGCATATGTGTCAAAATAATTGATACCCTCCTTTTGTCTAAATCCTTTAGCAATCAATTTTGCCTTGGAAGTTTGAATAGATCCATATGTGTTGTATTTCTTTCGAAATACCCATTTACAACCTATTAACAAATTACAGAAATTTACTGTCATCGATTTAGGCCTTCGTTTGTTGTTAACAGCATTTCTTTGAAAGTGGTTACATGATCACTTACAACTAATAAGAAAGACAACTAGAAATGAATGTTGTTATAAATTAATATTTATAATGGTTATGTGTAGAAAGTTGTTAAAGAGATCAATTACAACGGCAATATAAAAATAGTTGTTAAAAATAAATTTTGTTACAACATACAGTAAAAAAATTGTTAAAAACGTTTACTACAACTGTCAATTTGCAAACGTTGTAAACAGAAAGTTGTGATAAGGTATTCTAGTGAACATTTCTAGCTTGAGTTTTCTCAACAACTAAAAAATATAAAAGTAATCTATCGATATATAAATGGTAGTGGACAACTTTGAATGTTAAAGATTCACAATTTCAAATATATACATTTAGTGTGTTAGAACCTCATAGTTTGATATTTCGGTAATGACAACTACACAAAAAATACTTCTATATATTCTAACTTTTCAAGAAAATATATCGACCAATACAGAGACACAATGACGAAGCCAAGACGACGATGACAAATAAAGTTATATTAGTCATCGTGTGTGTCTAGAAGTATATGATTGTTAAAATCTCTTTAAAGTGGTATACATACACACAATTCATCAAAATAGCACTTTCATTTTTTTTAAATAGAAAAACACTGTTTCAGTCGACTGAAATCTTTCAACTAATCGACTAAAAGAATAAAAGTCAACTAAAACTGCACAAATATCGACTAATAACCCAACCAGACAACTTCCTGTATAGTTTCAATCGACTAAATAAAGGAAAAAATAAACGATTTATTTTATGTTTCAAAATTCATGCTTTCGACTATAACCATTCGACGGATTGGCACTCAACTAGTCACTGGTTACATGCAATTGCTGTATTTTTGAATTTTTTAAAAAGTTCTTCTTCTTCAATGAAGAGGCACACTACAACAAAAGAGGCATATTACAATGGTGGAACACAGTTGTAAAAGATATATTACAACGGTGGAACCACAGTCGTATTTTAAGAAGTTGTAAAAGACTATCAATTTTTTACAACTGTGTTCTTTAGTTGCATATAACCGTTGTGATATTGTATATTACAATTGTTTCTTACCCTTGCAAATAACCATTTTACAACTGTTGGTAACTCTTGTAGATATGTAACATTTCGTGCTGTAGCAGGTATGACAACTGCTGGATAACTGTTATTAGCAGTTGTGATAAAAAGAATTCAATATTAAAAAAATTAATTTCTAAACACATTTTGTAACTAAAGCAAGCGACGGATAAACATAAATAATAGAATGAAAAAATAGTACACTATAAGAAATTCAAGCAATACATTATTATTATCTACAAAACTAATATATCAAACAAACCAAACAACCGAATAAAAGCAAACCAAAAAAGTACATTAATTTTTTCAATCTCTCATACATAATGATCTTTTTAACACCAATGACTAGGTTACATTTATCTTTATATGTTAACATATTTTGATACAAAAAAGTAGGTATAATTTAATTTTAAATTGTAGTGCCCAAACAAGTGCTTGCACTGATTACCAGAATAATGCATATCGGCATTGTTGGAGGTTGTTTGCTCTATTCGGGTCCGGGTCTCTCAGGTCAAGTAACTCCAACAGATCCCACATGTACAAGCCTGGCAACAAAATGCAAAATGAGGATTCAATTACTAATAAATTGTTTGCTGTATATCACTTAGATCCAATTACTAATAAATTGGCCATATCATGCAATTGTAATCACTGCCTCATGATACAGGAACGTATAGTTTCCTTCTCGAGATTTATTTGCACAAAAATGGTTCTATTATTAATAATATTTAACGAAAGTGGACTCATGGTAGAATATAAAAGCCTTACTCGAAGTTCCACTCTAAATGGGCATGCCCATTAGACCGATTAGTCTTTGATCATGTTCTCCTATGCTGGCAGTAGTGTTAATGCAGATATCCATTTCGATTTGCATGGAAAAATGTTCATTTTTGATTTCAGGAAATGCACTTAAGTCTCTCAAGCTTATTTGGTAATTGCCAAGCCGATCGAAATGATATGGCTTCTTCACTCCTTCTGGATCTGCAGTAATTGGAAGATCTAAGCTGATTAACCAGTTTAGGAATGAATGCATCATCTACGTATATAATCAGGCAACATAAGCAATAGATTTTTGTTTTGTAAGGTGGGTAAGCCGATGATAACCATTTAGAGTTGTAGTTTGCAATAACCGAAGAAAAGTTATGTTTGCTCAGATTGAAAATAGAACAGTAGAAAACCTAGAAGCAAGACTATTTTATGTTTTGTCATCGATGAGCATTTTTACAAACGTAGCAGTCATCGTTTAATTAATTATACATGGCACTGAAGTTCATGGTGATGCAATTCAGCAGACAAATGCACAGACTAGGCCTTGGGAAGAAAGCATGAATTATCTTAAATGTTCACCAAACTATTAAAAATTATAATCCAGATCAATAGCCTTTAACAACTCATTTCGCACATATGCACCTGAAAACAACGGAGAAATACATACAAACACACTGTTACACATACTCCTATATGCTTATATACACACGCAACAAACACACGCACACTCTATATTCATAGCCACACACACATGCTCAATTAAATACATCAGCCCCCTATTGTACACACCTCACGTATAGATACATATTTGTGCGCGCACACGCACTCTTACAAGCACTCGTTTTCCCAAGCTATCACATGCAAAACACTTTCACAGCACATACTCAACCACTCTCACACTCAAACACTCTCATTCTCATTTACTCAAACACAACCAAAATGGTATGAAGATAGGTCCAACTAATAAGGTGATGGTTCAAGCAATCGGTCGGCTTCCAGTTTAGTAGTTAGGTGAAATATGTATAGACAATAAGCTCAAAAATAGGATTTCACTCCTCAAGGACTCAGAACTAAACACATTGTTTCACAATTATATTAACATGTATTGCATGTACAAACCTATACACTACGTGATGTATCAAATTCAGGGGTCTTGGTAAACCTTTTAATTGGTACTTGTTGCTGATGTATATCACCACTATATTTTAAACACCCAAACATCAATTACATATCAAGTTTTTCTCAATATCAAGATACAGTTTACTGATTGCAACCCAAATCATAGGAGCTTCAAGCAAAGAGCAACAGAGGTTCGATTTTAAAGCTATTTTTATTGCTTAACGACTAATTACTGGCGATTTTAATGGAGGAAAAAGGAAGAAATGATTGGCGATTTTAACGACTTATTGCTTAACGATTTTTATTGCTTCGTTCAGGACTTTGAAAATGTCAAAAGCCCTCTATAAATTAAGTACCTTTTGGTCCATTTCAATTAGCAAACCAAAGATCCGTGCACTGGAGCTGCCTATTGCATGTTGTCGTCTGATTGGTCGAAGTCTAGGAGTCTTCGCGACTGCGGACCACCTAATTAGACCTGCGCCTGATTCGAGTCGCCACGACACTGCCTAGTCGTCATCGTAGTGGAGTCGCCACCATTGTCGAAATCTAGAGTTGAGTCAATCATGTGCTGTGCTAGGGCAAGCCGCTGCTCTCGCCTTTCCTAATTCATGAACTAAATCATGTCTCCTTCGTTGGGGCAACATGGGGAAAACTTAGGGATTTTGTGAAACCCTAGACTGAATTGGGAAATGAATGTGGGATTTGGAGAATAGGGAAGCAGTGGGGAAAATTATAATTGAAGAAAACATGCGGGCATAGTGAAAAATTTTAGGGAGCCCGCCAAAAAATTCGGCTCCGCATTTTTTAGAAAACTTTAAATTTTGTTAATTTTTTTGACTAATGAATGTAATTAGAGTTCAAATGCTATATTTCAGTGCTTTTTGATACCATACATAACATTATTTTTGGTAGTAATCTGTAACATCCCGAAAATTTTCGACTTTCGAAAATTCAACATCGATACTCACTTTATCGACTGCTGAGCCATCGAATGCCGGAAACCCGAAAAGTTATGGTTTTAAGAAAGAAGAAAAAGTAGAAGAAGAAGAAGATAGAAGAAAAAGAGAAGAAAGAAAGAAGAACAACAGAACAGCAACAGAAACAGAACAATATCAGAATCTCACATATCGCAGCGGAACAATATATAATAGATAAATGAATATCATTTAAAAACAAAAGAATTATATCTGTTATTACATTACATCACATCATATCATCAGAGTCAATAGACAACAATGGACAGTTATATAAACTTGTCCTCATACAGAATACACAGCGGACTAAATACATCAGATACAAATACTACGTCTCGTCGTCCAGCTTATCTCCAAAGCTCCAGAATATCCAGAATATCCTGATAATATAACTCTAGGCTGCCCGTGTGGAAATTGGTGGGCACCCAGAGTTTAGAAGGGAACAATAAACTCCGAGTCAGTCATGGTGACTGGTGTGAGATCGTAAAACAGTTATTCTTTATAACAATATAATAATTTTTAAAGTCAATTCGAAATGCTTTTGGAAAATGAAACTACCATAAGACCTCCCGCCACACACACAATGCAAACGCAGAATTGGAGGAGATTTCTTCTTATGATAGTCAAAGATGCTTACTACACGAAAATCAAATTCTTTTTGATATTATTATTAGTGCATAGTGTAGAAAACATTTCGAAAGTAGAATATAAATCTTAGCCAGCATAGGTACCATTATAGTATGCTTGCTATAGCTGCCATATTAGATGGCAGGTTCTACAACTAAAACCGTACAAGTCACGTATTGTTTCTTTGGATTTCCAACAAATGGTCAGGCTAAGGAACTTCCTTTTCCACGATGGGTACGTCCCTGGAATAGACGACCCGAGAACCTAATCGGATCTCTGCCAACACAAGGCCGGGTTACCTCTGCAAAAATAGGTAACTACTGACACGCGTATGCCATCCCCCGATCGTCACCGATCTTCCCGAGGATCCCCGATTTCCAACAAACCACATAGATAATAATAATGCAGTAACCACAGAGGTTAAGTATCTGGGCTCCATACCATGATACCACCTTTATCCAGAAGGAATGACATACACTAAGGGGCGCTACTCCCTAGAACCTTGCTGCATCCTTCCTGTTTCGACCATTTCCGGGGTGTGAGGCTCGATGAAGTCTCGTCCACAAAGCTACGCTTTCTCAAAAAGCCCTGCTTCGGGTCAAACAAAATGATCAACCTATGATCACAAAGATATAAGATCAAACAAATGATCATATCACAAATGATCAAACACTGATCATTTCACAGCAACACTCAGTATGCCACGTTACCAAATTGGGATATATCGCTGATAAATTTCAACTACATAACCTCTGAGCTCGTACGTCTCAGAGAAGGGTGTTAAGCTAAGAGAATAAATTCTCCGCCACCAACAGAAATGTATTTGAAAGAAATCAGCTTTATATCTCAAATTGTAACGTCAGACACACAATCCATACAAGTCTGTTCCGGGATCGAACAGAACCGAAGGCACTTCTCACGAAGCCCTTGCAATTCCGGATAATTTTCAATCACGTCAGGACTTCCCGTCACTAAGGGTGATAAAACCTCTAAATCGGAGATCAGCCGATGTAGAGTAACTCGACGGTAATCCTTTCGTTTTCAAAAATATCCGGTCTTCAACACCGGTCTTCAAATGCGATTCATAACGACGTATCACATATTCAGAATGGGTTATACGACCCCATGGTCCTTTCCCGGCTAATCCGAATAGTGAGCGCTTATTCAAAAATAAGTGTGGCATTCAAATTCATCCAATTCACAACAAATACCTATCTAAAGGTAATTATTGATAGTCGGTTATTTAACTATCAATAAAGATGCGCAACATCATCAGATTCCAAATAATTTTCCCAAATTATTTTATCTTCCAAAATATCTTTACTAGATATATAATTCCCACACTTAACCGTTTGAAAACAATTTCAAATCAATTTCCACATTTCAATTTTATCTTTAAAAGATAAAATCTCAAAACAGTTCATTTCATATTGGAAAAGCATTTCCATACTTATTTAAAAATAAGTATTTCACAAATCTTTTATTTTCAACATTTGAAAATATTCGATATACTTAAATCAAATTAAGTATATATTCATTCTTTAAGGAAATCATAAATTTCAACATCTATTTGAGTCAAAACGAATGTTGCGTAAAACATCGTTACGATGACTCGAAATCACTAGTATAGGGATTCGGATTTAGATAGATATATAAATCCAAATACTACATCAAAACATTTCCTTTCGGAAATCATTTACTATAACAACAGTGTTATAGTCCACCATTTCCTTAAATTTCTCGAAAACGTCTATTTCAACAAGAACTGCGGAAATCTCTGCTCTCGTTTTATAATACATTTTAAAACATCTTTAAAATGTTTAACTTCATTTTTAATATCACTTATTCAAAAATAAATCCATTTTACTTAACAATATATTCACTGTCCCAAAATCGTGAATATACTTCACTAACCAAATTTCAGTCTTTTCTACACATTCAATTTAAGGATAATTCGCTATCCAAAATCGCGAATATATTTCCTTTAATAATATTCTATATTTAATTTATCAAATCCAATTGATCTCGAATTTATAAAACAACGTTTATAAATTCTATTTCTCTTTTTAATAACAACTTTGACTTATAAACCTTCTTTTATCAACTTCTATATTTAACTTATCAAAATAAGTGACTTTGGGTTTATAAACAACGTTTATAAATCACATTTATACTTCATAACAATTTCAACTTATAAAATCATTTTATTAGCAAATTCTGTTCAAATCTCATCTAAGTGCAAAAAATCTAATTTATAAGCAAATTTCTTATAAATCTTCTATCCTACAATTTCTATACAATTTATACTTCACAATTTATAAATCTATACATCTCGTTCACATATGATTTTTATTATCACTTCATTTTTTAACACTTATAACAAACTCGTTTCATAATTCCAATATCTTAATTTATAAAATGTCAACTTTATAAACCTTTTAAGTAAACCGTTTATAATATTTTAAAAATCTACCATTTTATAAATCAATCAACTATTTATTCCAAAAAATCACTTTTCGATTATATTTCACAAAGAAATTTTATCTTTCGGTTATAATTTACAAACATTATAATTCCCATAACTTTAAATTTATAACATTTATTTTTCTAAAGTAAATAAATTCAAAAATTCAAATAAAACGTATACTTTCAAATAATCACTTTTAAAAATCTCTTTTAAAGTTAAAGATCGTTATTTTTAAACTTCAAAATTTTGAATCCAATGATGCAACGCATCAATTAGTCAATCTCAACAGTCAATATCATATCTCAACATATGATAACAGAATACATCACAATATCTGTAAATAAATAACTACTGGTGAGGAATCCAGTTGGATCCCTCCAACCTGTTTCCCTGCATCCAAAGACGTTAGCACAATACCAATTCCGCTCCAGTACGGAATTATCGCGGTATATGGGTTTTTATAAAAATCCGCTTACTAACGGCGCAATAGGGTCTCATCCGCTATACGAGGCGAGAAATCATCAATCCAATATATACATATGCCAATATGTATATATTGCTATATATAGATATATATCCTACTATATCTAATATCACATCCAAACAGTCAATCATCAATCAATAACTGTAAATAATTCCACATTCAATTGAGTGAGAAGATCTCACCGTGATTTAAATTCTGATTACAGCGTTTATTTCGAATGAAATTAAACGGACGTTTAATTTCACTCAAAATTTTCACTAACCCCGGTCGCTTCCAATTCGGTTGCATCGCGAAGTACACGTCGAGACGATTCCAACGCATTTTGTTTCGTCATTTTCTGATAATGTATGAACAAGATATCGCGTTACAAAGTTATACGAATTTTAAATAAATAATTTACAAATCTCCTTTTTACAATTTCAACCTAGATGAATCTGAACCGTGAGATTTTCAAACCCCCCAGATCGTAACGCACGCGCTCTTCTTCTCCCAGGTAATCACGTTCGACTTTGAACCCATTGCCGCCACTTGAATTCGAAATTTCGTGACCACCACGCCGACTTCCACGTTGATCAGAAAGTGCCATTCCACTCGCCTCCACGTGCTCCACCAACGACCGGAGTGGCTTCGAACTCGGTCCCACCTAGCTCACGAAAAACGACCCTAAACGTGCGTCCTTCCCTAGCCCTTTGCCGCCGATCTGCTTCGAGTTAAACGATCTTGACCGTTGAACTCGTCAATCTCACTGCCCTCTTCATTTTTGTAGTTGGAATCGAAGTCTATCGAGGAGTGGATGAGGAGAAAATTGAGGGGAAGTGGGAAGGTTTTCTGGCCGTGAATGTTGATAGTGGCGGCTGTATTCTCAAACCCTAGCTAGGTTTTCTTGTTTGCAAATTGAAAGAATGGGGTGCTTTTATAGAAAAAACGACGAACACTATTCACTCCGGATTTTCCGAACTCGAAATCGAGCGTGCCGGTTAGCGTTTCTAAGGTTTACCCCGCGTTCCGGACACAATGGAACAGGTTTCGAAAGCTAATTCGATCGTCTGTGTGAGATATGGAGAAAAACGATCAGTTTAAATTAAACCGATTTAAATCGATTTCGAGGCGTTTTAATTTGTACCGGACAAATGGTAAATCCAAAAATTACGAAATTTGAAATCTTACAATAATATCCCATTATGGATCCGATGAAACTGGTTTCGTCGAAATCCGAGACTGTTTGAAAAATTTCTATTTTAACTCGACGATTTAAAATTAAAATGATATCGATGCGTTTCGAGCTGCCACGGTCAAACGATAACTTTGATTGCTCCGAAAATTGAAATCCGATAATAACTAACTATTACGGATCCAATGGAACTGGTTCGTTCAATTCTGAGACTGTTCGAAAATTGACTATTTTTCAGTCGATAAGTAAATATTAAAATATTCGATTTTCACAATTTAACCCCAAATTCAATTTTAAGAGTTCTAAAATATTTCTACAACTCCAGTATGATTAAATAAAATTTTCCAAATCAATTTCAATCATATTAAACCCGATTTTTAATTATCTCTGGAATTTCACTATTTAATTTATCGATTTAATTATCAAATAAAACCCAATATTCGAAAAATAAATCATTCGACTTCTAAATTCCATTTATTAATATTTAAAATCAATTAAATATTCGAATTTAAATTATCAAAAATTCTGGGTCGTAACATAATCGGTTAATTACCACTTTCGACAATTAAATCAATTATGTTATTACAGGCTACATCGGTTAAGTGACTTAAATATTCGCTTCGACTTTGAAGTTCATTGTGACGACCGCCCATGACCCCTGCACTGAACATAGAGATAGTTCACTGTAAAGTGTGCCAGGCAGCCATGGACGGTTGCCAAGGTTAAATTAAAAACAGCAGAATCTATCGTATTGCTCATAGCGCATGGATAAAATACAATAGAGAATATATATAGTGAAGCATCTCAAAATAGAATCTCATCAATTAAGCTTCATAATAGTTGAATACAAACATCTGAATAGTCAATACATCAAGCCTCACTACATATCACTCAGAGAATTATACAAAGCAGCGGAACATCCAGTACATATAGTAAGAAAATAATATGCAAGCCTTCAGCTCGTCTTCGTCATCAGCATCGTCGGAAACCAAGAACAGCACCTGTCACCTGCTACCTAGTCTGCCCATCCCAAAGCGGATGAACAGCCCAAGGCAATAAGAGTTAAACATAAAGCCTTGAGTCAGACAACAGTCTTAGTGAGCAGTAAATTAACTAACAACATACCAAAAGAGCATAAAGGAAAAAGGAATAGGAATCCAACCCTCCCACTCCACCTCTTTCTACAGTGATAGCCCCCAGACACACTAAGCAGAAATAAACATAGCAAAGAAGACATTTAAAGTAAAGCGATTATCACTCGAGTCAAGGTCAACATTTTCCAAGTACAAACCCCCAAGGCCTAAACCAAGATCAGATAAGCACCCGGAAAACATTGCTCTTGAGACCGAATGACGATATAACCAAACATCCATGACTCTGGCTATCATTGTTATCTTTGCTTCGATACCACCGTTAATTGAATGACCGGTACATTCTTTTAGTCGTCCGTCAAGGGTTAATGGCAACCCCGGTTCTAGACAGAACTCCGCACGTCGTCGCAGCCCGTGCCTAGGACTATCGAATCTGTCCAGAGTACTCGACTACAATCATAGTCTTTAGGGACTATCGAATCTGCCCAGCGTACTCTTGCTTTGAGTCTGCTAGAACCTTCAATAACGATGAAACCTCAGCCTTCTAGTCATCCTCCTCGACGACTATTCTCATACTAGCTCAAGCGCCTCTCGAGCCAACCATTATCCTCAAACTCGAACCGTTTCACCGAGTTACCAACATGCTTGGAATGATCCCGTCTGGATTAAACCAAGGCTATCTCACATCATGCCTCGCTTCATCTCATCATAGCAAAGCCTCATCTCAATATCAACATCATCAAATCTATCCATATGAGCTTCATCATATGCCACATATGCCACGAGCAGCTTTTCCAATTCAAGAGCCTTTCCCTTAGCTTTTGAATCATCTTCGACTAACTTGTCCAAATCAAATCATCAATCAACTAATTTATAACAATCAATCAAGTCAATCATTAATCCAAGTAATCAAGCATTCAAACATGATCTAATAAACAATTATAACAATAATGGCAATTTTGTAAATAAAGAGTCCAAATCTAACAAGCATGAAACATGAGCAATACCTCTACAACTTGATGAATGAACTTGCATAGATTAACATGTAGTAAAATGGATGTCAAATCATCATGAACAATGGATCTATACTTAAGTTTAAGGAAATGCATGGAAATCACTATTTTAGCACCAAATCAAGCCACCAATCCGATATACTCCTTTGGATCCGTGTGAGAGATAATCACTACTCACCAAATCACCTAAACACCTTAAAAGCAACACACTTCAGATTTGGACAGCGAAGGATCTAACTCGATCTATCAAAATTCCGCTTCAAACGATGAAATCTCTCTTCGAAGAATGTAGATCTTCAATCTAAGCTCTTGGATCTTCGATTTGATCTTCAATTTGAATGGAAGGAATCACAAGATTAAAGTGGAGAAAAGAAGGGAAGAAGTGTAGAACTCAAGCTCTCAAAACAGCAGCACTTCGTCGCTTCAAAATCCGGATCCCAAAAAGTGAAGAAATGGACGTGTATTTATAGGCTGAAATCCCTAAGTCGTTGCGCGCTATTAGGTCGTCCACGACCTAAAAAACCCCACGACCTATGTCTTAATGACTTAACAGAATGCGGCTTCGCGACTTAACAACACAAATCCTCACACGACCTAACTATCCTCACGTGCGCGACCTAATAACCCATCGACCTAGGCCTCAACACTAATGCGCGACCAACGACCTAACTGAGACGCGACTTAACAGATCTTACGACTTACGACTTAACAGAAGTACTGACCCAACACACACACGGCTCACCACACGACCTAACGACTTAACACCTTAGGTCGTCTAACGACCTAACTACACGCAGGGTCTTCCGACCTAACTCCTAAGTCGTCTGGACGACCTAACTACTCATAACTGCTAAACTTAGGTCGCTCACGACCTAACTAAGCACAACACCCCATAGGTCGCTCACGACCTAACTACAACAACACCCCATAGGTCGCTCACGACCTAA
The DNA here is from genome assembly GCA_030737815.1 of Allium fistulosum. NCBI lineage: Eukaryota > Viridiplantae > Streptophyta > Magnoliopsida > Asparagales > Amaryllidaceae > Allium > Allium fistulosum. The sequence goes on from CM060903.1 coordinate 205,115,116, forward strand.
CTACAACAACTCCTTAAGTCGTTCGAACGACCTAAATTCCCTAGGTTGCTAACCCGCTTAATTTCTTAGGTCGTTAACTCGCTAACACCAGCTTCCTTAGGTCGTTGCCGACCTATCCTCCTTAGGTCGCTAACTCGCCCAGTCTCCTAGGTCGCTACTCTTATGCCGCTAACTCTTAAGTCACCACTATCTTAAGTCGCCAATTCTATAAGTCGCCAACTACTACCACCAACTTCCTTAGGTCGCCAACACCCTTAAGTCGCTCCACTTCCTTAAGTCGTCTACTCCGACCTAACTACTATATGACCTAAGCCTTATCTCGTCCATGACTTAGACTCTGGGCGACTTATCAACATTGCGACTTAATGACAACTGTTTTACGATGTTTTGATCCGTAAAAATACGGGTCGTTACATTCTCTCCCCCTTAGGAATTTCGCCCCCGAAATTCCAAACAAACAAGAGCAATCAAAAACTATTATGCATGCCTATCATCCATAGCAATCAACAAATCATGCGCCCAATTCTAGCCTAGCATGCAGAATTCTAAAACTAGAACAAGTTACAATATTGTGAGATGACACGACACCTTATGGCCATACCTTGATGAGTTTAGGATGAGCTGTCTTCATCCTCTCTTCCACCTCCCATGTACAGTCGTTAACATCATCACTCCATTATATCTTGAGCAACCTAACTACCTTCCTCCTAAGCTGTTTCGTGTCAGTTTCCATAACACGAAGCGGCTTACGAGGTCTCTTATCGACTGGATCAACTTCAAAATCTTCACAGCTATCAGCAGTAACCACTGTATTCGGGTCATGCACATACTTCCGTAGATATGATACATGAAAAACATTGTGCACACCCGACATCTTTTCTGGTAACTCCAATTTGTAGGCGAGCTTTCCAATTCGCTCGGTGATCGGGAATGGTCCAACAAATCTCGAAGTCAATTTTCCTTTCTTCCCGAATCGAATAACATTCTTCAGTGGAGAAATCTTCACAAAAACCATATCACCTACGTCGAATTCCAAATCCTTACGACGCTTATCGGCATAACTTTTCTGACGGTCTTGGGCTGCCTTCATACGTTGCCGAATGATCTCTATGCTATCCGAAGTCTGACGAATCATTTCTGGCCCAAGTATCAGCTTTTCTCCTGTTTCTAACCAACATGTTGGAGAGTTACACAGTCTTCCATACAATGCCTCATACGATGCCATACCAATGCTTGACTGGTAACTGTTATTATACGAAAATTCCACCAAATGAAGGTGATCTTCCCATGATCCTCCGAAATCTAAAACACATGCTCTGAGGAGATCTTCCAAAACTCGGTTGACTCTCTCGGTCTGACCATCTGTTTGAGGGTGATAAGCTGTACTCAAACACAACTCGGTTCCCAAAACTTCCTGGAAGCTCTTCCAATATCCACTAGTGAACAATGGGTCTCGATCGCTCACTATACTCTTCGGAATACCATGGAATCGGACTATCCACTTAACATACAGCTCAGCCAACTTTGATGCTGTCCTAGTTGATCGAACAGGAATGAATCTTGCACTCTTAGTCAAACGATCTACAATGACCCAAATCCCTTCATTTCCCGTTCTTGTTCTAGGTAACCCATCGATAAAATCCATCGATATTTGCTCCCACTTCCATGTAGGAACTTCTAACGGCTGAAGCAATCCACTTGGCTTCTTCTGTTCAGCTTTTACCAACTGGCAGTTCATGCACTTGGAAATAAAATTTCCAACATCCTTCTTCATACCTTCCTAGTAATAGGTTCTCTTCATATCCCGATATATCTTATTTCCACCTGGATGAATTATCAGCTTCGAGTGATGACTTTCCTTCAGAACTTCATTTCTCAATTCATCTATATCGGGAACAACTAGTCGTCCTTGCTTCCGAAGCCAACCCTCTCGATCGACCTCGAATCCTTTATCCTTCTCTGGGTCCAATCCAGATTCCAAATCATGGATAATCTTGACAAGCTTATCATCTCGCTTTTGGCTCTTGCCAATTCTTTCCATAAGAGTAGGTCTTATCGATAAGTTTGCCAACATCTCAGGTTCCAATTCACATCTGGGCCTGAAGTCAAATCCAGCTAAATACTCGAGACTCTTCCATTCTGAAAACATGGCTCCCAATCCTGCATGTCTTCGACTTAACGCATCTGCCACTGCGTTCCCCTTTCCCGGAGTATAGGCTATACCAAAATCATATGATGCCAAAAGCTCTAGCCATCGTTGTTGCCTAAGATTCAAATCCTTTTGGGAGAAAAGATACTTCAACGACTTATGATCTGTAAACAACTCGAATCGAACTCCCAATAGATAATGTCTCCACATCTTCATAGCAAATACAATCGCCGCTAACTCCAAATCATGAGTCGGGTAATTCCTTTCATGCGGCTTTAGTTGTCGACTTGCATACGCAACAACTTTACCCTCCTGCATCAGCACTGCTCCAAGTTCAGTACCACATGCGTCAGTGTAAACCACCATCTCATCATTTCCACTTGGAATAGTCAAAACAGGAGCACTTGTCAATCGCTCTTTCAGGATTCTGAAAGCTTGCTCACACTTAGCATCCCATCTGAATACCTGATTCTTTTTCACCAATCCTGTTAATGGTGCAGCCACCTTGGAAAAGTCTTTGATAAATCGACGATAGTACCCTGCTAATCCAAGAAAACTTCTCACATCAGATGCATTCTTAGGTCTAACCTCCTGGATTGCTGCCACCTTAGCGGGATCAACCGCTATTCCATTTCTAGAGATAATATGGCCTAAGAACCTCACTTCACTCTTCCAGAAGTGACACTTCGAAAACTTAGCCTTCAGCTGATGTTTCCGTAAGATTTCCAAAACAATACGCAAGTGCGTCTTGTGCTCTTTTTCAGTTCTGGAATAAATCAAAATATCATCCACGAACATTGGTACGAACTTGTTCAACTGGTCTTTGAACACTCTATTCATAAGATCCACAAAATATGCTGGCGCGTTGGTCAATCCAAACGGCATTACCAGCCACTCAAAGAAACCGGATGGTGTCCTGAAAGCAGTCTTCGGCACACTATCCTTGGCCACTCTTAACTGGTGAAATCCCGTTGCCAAATCCATCTAAGAAAACACCTTAGCTTCGTGAAGCTGATCAAACAAGTCATCTATTCTCGGAAATGGATACTTGTTCTTCTTAGTCACTTTATTCAGCTCACGGTAATCCACACACAACCTCAACGATCCATCTACTTTGGTTACAAACACAACTGGTGCACCCCATTCGGCCACACTACGCCGAATGAATCCTTTCTGTAAAAGATCATCAACCTGCACCTTCAACTCCTACTGTTCCCTAGGCGCCATCTGCTTAAGAGGCATCACAACAGGTCTGGCTCCTTCAACTAGATCGATACGAAACTCGATCTCTCTATGCGGCGGTAACCCTTTGACCTCATCAAAGACATCCTCAAATCCATTAGCGATTGGCACCGATGACAGTCCATCCCGTGGAACAACCAGCGAATACATGAAGCTCATGAAGACGCCTTCCTCATGCTTACATCGTATCACAACCTTTCGCCCCTCCACATTCTCGACTGTCACCTCCAACCTTTCACAATCAACCTTTGCCGCATACTTCCTAAGCCAGTCCATACCCAAAATAATTCCGAACCCTGCAAAGTTCAGAACAAAACAATCATAAACAAAAGAGCAATCATGACTCGATACAATCAGACCACGGCATAGCATACACAAACAAGACGAACCCCCAACTGGATTAGTCACAACCAATGGCCTATCAACAATATCCGGTTCTAAACCTAACCGGCCTACAAGTTCATTACAAACAAAAGAATGTGACGCCCCAGTATCGAATAACACTCTAACTGGAACACCACATATGGAAAGAGTACCTTGAACTACCACACTCTTTCCTTTCTCTTCAGCGGTAGAGGCTTTCGAAGATGATGGAACAGCCCCCAAAGCATAAGCTTGCACAATCTGCTTGTCCTTCCGCGGTTCTGGACAATTCTTCTTAAAATGTCCCGGCTTGTCACAGTTGTGGCACTTCACCGGCACCTTCGGATTCTTGCAATCCCTGGAGAAATGGCCCTTCTGCTGACAATTGTAGCAGGTCACTTCGCCCTTCGGCTTCTTCTGGCCATCCTTACCCTTTTGCTGCTGCTACTTCCTCTTCTTGTTTCCACCCTGCTGTGGTTTAGACTCTTCCCTGGTTACAGCAACAACAGATCCCTCTTTAGGAAACAGATTCTCGTGCCTCAGAGCTTTCTCCACAAGCTTCTCAAATGGATCGTCCAAATGATCCGCCAACTGCCTCCCAAGATAACTGTCCAAGCCTGTCACAAACTTTTCATTCTTCTGATATGAAGATTCTATATACGACCGAGCATACTTGGACAAAGCTTCAAACTCAGAAACATACTCAAGAACTGGTCTTCCACCTTGCTTGAGCTCTATAAACTTCCTGAACAGAACAGATTTCTGAGCTGTAGAAATGAACTTAGCTTCAAATCTGGCTTGGAATTGCACCCAAGTAATTTCTTCCTCCGAAGTATCAATGGTGATAGAGTTCCACCAATCAGAAGCCCTTCCTTGAAGCTGTCTTGATGCGAGCTTCCTTTTAGTTGCATCCTCGATTCCCAAGTCACCAAAGATCCTTCTACAAGCATCTATCCATCTCTGGACTTCAATGGTTGACTCTGTTCCCAAGAAAACCTTTCCTCCAAGAGCAGTATAATCTTTACACAGCTTAGCAAAATCCACTGGTTTTGGAGTTTGAACTTGAACTCCAACATCTACTGATGGCCCCAGAGCTGTCATCCTTATCATGATCGAAGTCATCATAGCCTCGAACATAGCAGCATAATCAGCACCCCCCTCAGTAGCACGGCCTTCCCTAGCAGCTGGTCTCCCTCTTCGACTCATTCTTAATATCTATAAAAGAAATGATCATCACACCTTGAGAAACAACTGCATAAAGGACTCACGCCCTTCTAAGCTACTATATTACATATAGTAATCATCCATCAAAATACAATTACATCTCTCATACGTAGTTACGTCAGCGAGCGTTGGCTAAAATCGATTAACCAAAGCTCTGATACCAAATGTGACGACCGCCCATGACCCCTGCACTGAACATAGAGATAGTGCGCTGTAAAGTGTGCCAGGCAGCCATGGACGGTTGCCAAGGTTAAATTAAAAACAGCAGAATCTATCGTATTGCTCACAGCGCATGGATAAAATACAATAGAGAATATATATAGTGAAGCATCTCAAAATAGAATCTCATCAATTAAGCTTCATAATAGTTGAATACAAACATCTGAATAGTCAATACATCAAGCCTCACTACATATCACTCAGAGAATTATACAAAGGAGCGGAACATCCAGTACATACAGTAAGAAAATAATATGCAAGCCTCCAGCTCGTCTTCGTCATCAGCATTGTCGGAAACCAAGAACATCACCTGTCACATGCTACCTAGTCTGCCCATCCCAAAGCGGATGAACAGCCCAAGGCAATAAGAGTTAAACATAAAGCCTTGAGTCAGACAACAGTCTTAGTGAGCAGTAAATTAACTAACAACATACCAAAAGAGCATAAAGGAAAAAAGGAATAGGAATCCAACCCTCCCACTCCACCTCTTTCTACAGTGATAGCCCCCAGACACACTAAGCATAAATAAACATAGCAAAGCAGACATTTAAAGTAAAGCGATTATCACTCGAGTCAAGGTCAACATTTTCCAAGTACAAACCCCCAAGGCCTAAACCAAGATCAGATAAACACCCGGAAAACATTGCTCTTGAGACCGAATGATGATACAACCAAACATCCATGACTCTGGCTATCACTGTTATCTTTGCTTCAATACCATCGTTAATTGAATGACCGGCACATTCTTTCAGCCGTCCGTCAAAGGTTAATGGCAACCCCGGTTCTAGACAGAACCCCGCACGTCGTCGTAGCCCGTGCCTAGGACTATCAAATCTGCCCAGAGTACTCGACTACAATCATAGTCTTTAGGGACTATCGAATCTGCCCAGCGTACTCTTGCTTTAAGTCTGCTAGAACCTTCAATAACGATGAAACCTCAGCCTTCTAGTCATCCTCCTCGACAGCTATTCTCATACTAGCTCAAGCGCCTCTCGAGCCAACCATTATCCTCAAACTCAAACCGTTTCACCGAGTTACCAAAATGCTTGGAATGATCCCGTCTGGATTAAACCAAGGCTATCTCACATCATGCCTCGCTTCATCTCATCATAGCAAAGCCTCATCTCAATATCAACATCATCAAATCTATCCATATGAGCTTCATCATCCGCCACATATGCCACGAGCAGCTTTTCCAATTCAAGAGCCTTTCCCTTATCTTTTGAATCATCTTCTGACTAACTTGTCCAAATCAAATCATCAATCAACTAATTTATAACAATCAATCAAGTCAATCATTAATCCAAGTAATCAAGCATTCAAACATGATCTAATAAACAATTATAACAATAATGGCAATTTTGTAAATAAAGAGTCCAAATCTAACAAGCATGAAACATGAGCTATATCTCTACAACTTGATGAATGAACTTGCATAGATTAACATGTAGTAAAATGGATGTCAAATCATCATGAACAATGGATCTATACTTAAGTTTAAGGAAATGCATGGAAATCACTATTTTAACACCAAATCAAGCCACCAATCCGATATACTCCTTTGGATCCATGTGAGAGATAATCACCACTCACCAAATCACCTAAACACCTTAAAAGAAACACACTTCAGATCTGGACAGCGAAGGATCTAACTCGATCTATCAAAATTCCGCTTCAAACGATGAAATCTCTCTTCGAAGAATGTAGATCTTCAATCTAAGCTCTTGGATCTTCGATTTGATCTTCAATTTGAATGGAAGGAATCACAAGATTAAAGTGGAGAAAAGAAGGGAAGAAGTGTAGAACTCAAGCTCTCAAAACAGCAGCACTTCGTCGCTTCAAAATCCGGATCCCAAAAAGTGAAGAAATAGACGTGTATTTATAGGCTGAAATCCCTAAGTCGTTACTCATTATTTGGTCGTCCATGACCTAAGAAACCCCACGACCTATGTCTTAACGACTTAACAGAATGCGGCTTCGCGGCTTAACAACACAAATCCTCACACGACCTAACTATCCTCACGTGCGCGACCTAATAACCCATCGACCTAGGCCTCAACACTAATGCGCGACCTACGACCTAACTGAGACGCGACTTAACGGATCTTACGACTTACGAATTAACAGAAGTACTGACCCAACACACACACGGCTCACCACACGACCTAACGACTTAACACCTTAGGTCGTCTAACGACCTAACTACACGCAGGGTCTTCCGACCTAACTCCTAAGTCGTCTGGACGACCTAACTACTCATAATTGCTAAACTTAGGTCGCTCACGACCTAACTAAGCACAACACCCCATAGTTCGCTCACGACCTACTACAACAACACCCCATAGGTCGCTCACGACCTAACTACAACAACTCCTTAAGTCGTTCAAACGACCTAAATTCCCTAGGTTGCTAACCCGCTTAATTTCTTAGGTCGTTAACTCGCTAACACCAGCTTCCTTAGGTCGTTGCCGACCTATCCTCCTTAGGTCGCTAACTCGCCCAGTCTCCTAGGTCGCTACTCTTATGCTGCTAACTCTTAAGTCGCCACTATCTTAAGTCGCCAATTCTATAAGTCGCCAACTACTACCACCAACTTCCTTAGGTCGCCAACACCCTTAAGTCGCTCCACTTCCTTAAGTCGTCTACTCCGACCTAACTACTATACGACCTAAGCCTTATCTCGTCCACAACTTAGACTCTGGGCGACTTATCAACATTGCGACTTAATGACAACTGTTTTACGATGTTTCGATCCGTAAAAATACGGGTCGTTACATTCATTTACTATAAGAAATAGAGAGAAAGTTTAATGCTAAAATTTTGCAAAAAAGGGAACTAACAAGTTTTCTGAATCACTAGTAATTATTATTTATTTATAACTAATTATTATTTAATAGTAATTATTATTTATAACTAATTTTTTTATTAATTATTTAATCATTAATTACTAAGTATTATTATTTAATTATAGTTATTAATTAATTTTTACCATGAGAAAACATAAAGGGATGTAATAGGCATGTATCATAACTGAAGAAAAAAAGAGTTGTTAAAAATATGCATCTATTACAACTGACAAAAAGAAAAGTTGCAATAGGCATCTATTACAACTGGCAGAAAATAAAAGTTGTTAAATATAGGCATTTGTTACAACTAGCAAAAAAGAAAAGTTGTAATAGACATCTATTACAACTGGCAAAATAAAACAGTTGTTAAAAATAAGTTTATAACAACTTTCTGAAAAAAAGAGTTGTAAAAAACCTTTATTACAACTGACATTTTGTGACCGTTGTAAAAATACAGTTGTAATAGGGTATTTTTGTTGTAGTGGCACTTCCTTCCATGAAGAGTTGCAACTGTATCTAATGGTTGCTACTTCTCATGAACACATACAACTCTTCAAACATTATAAATATCTCTTTGATTCAAGATTCTAATAACTAATTTTCTCTACTTTACTCTCAAAATTCTCTTTGAAATTTATTCTTGCATTCAAAGGCTTACATTACAATTTTCAATCACTTGAACATTCAAGTTATATTGTTTAAGTTATCATCTACTTCCATTCTTCCATATATACATAGTATCTGGGTTACGGTTTAGCGGATCTTAAGGTTGATTTAACACTAGAGAGGGGTTGAATAATATTTTAAAAAATTTAAAAATCTTTTAAACTTTGTTTCAAGTTTTAAATTAAATTACAGACTATCAACGTAGTTCTATACTAATTAAGCAATCACAGTTGCAATCATAGATAAATATAAAAGCAATAACAAAAGTAAAATAAGAGAGATGACATAAGGAATTTTATTCTAGTTTTGATTAACCAATCCTATATCAAGTCCTATATAGTGTGTGTATAGATTTCTTTTCCAACACCTACTTTAATGATAGTAGGCAAACCAGAATACAATCTCGATTTCAAGACTACGAGATACACCCTCCTATCTAACGAGTCCGGGGAAAACTCTCTTGATTTACTTGGCAACAAGATCACCCACTAGATTTAGATGGGTTACTAAGCACATCCATTTGATTTGAACAGGCAACAAGCACAGCCAAACAAATAAGAGTAGAGTTGTTAATATTCAAATACAAAAGTTTTACTTGGGATACAACATATCCTATGACCCTTCTGATAACGGTTTGATCTTGAGTTTGTAGAGAGAATGCTTTCAAAATAGTAAATGATTTGTAGGAATGAATGTAGTAAAGAAGGGATTGAATTTGAATGAATTCGAAGAGTAAAGAAAGTGGATTTTGTGAAATGTATCATGAGAATTTGGAGTAAGAAGAAAGTACAAAAGCCGTTACTAAATTTGTTTCCAGAACCCCATTATATAGTGTATGAAGGGATGCATCTATTCATGAAGAGAGGTAGTTAAAAATCAAAACTATTCAAAATCCAAAAGACACATCTTCAATGGTCTGTATGTCGACATACAATGAAGGCCTATGTCGATATTTCTTGGTTAATTTTGAAAAACAATAATTGTTTTAAATTCTTTTCAAACCTATATATTTTTAAAATAATTTAAACATAGTTTTTAAATACTTTGAATGCATAATTTTTTTTATAAAATATTTGAAAAGATATACTTTGAATTTTAAATAATATATTTTGATAAAATATCAAAGATCATAATTTTGTGATAAAATTCAGAATCTGCTACCAGGGACTTCAACAGTTTATTCTAATGACTCATAACTATACACTAGAGTCTTGAGCTCTTCAAATCTTTGTATTTAAACTCATAAGTCTTGATTATCTCTGACTCTTGAACTTTAGTCTTTATACTAATCAGTCTTCAAGTTTAATAATTATGTACCTATGTAATAGTCTACAATATATACTATACAACTTGGCAAACCATTAGTATCTATATTTATATGATTGTTGTCATCAAAATCAATATCTGAGGTATTAGCATAATATACCACTTACGAAGAAGATTATAGGAAGGCTGTACTATATAGACTCAACTATGTTCTTAAGAGCATACAAAGTCAACTGTTTACTACTTTGTCGTTGAAGTCCTGTTGGAGATCTTCAGGGATGAAGTCCTTTTCGACACCTCGGGCGGTTTTTTGTAAGATACATATTCCTCTAGGTTAAGGGAGGGTAATTGTTTAAATCTAGAAGGAATAGGACTAGACGTGGGACGGAAATTTCGAACCAGTATAAAAATCTCTAGTGCACTTTAATTTAAAGCATTTTTATTTATAGAGCTATTACATACAAGTTTTATTTTAGTAGAACAATTTATATTTGATCCATAGCGACTTTTATTTGATATCAAGGCCTGGGATTCTAGAGATCATAACAACATCCTAAAAGAAATGGCTAAAAATAGATCTTGTCAAAGCAAAAGAAAGAGGAAGAGCAATAAATAAGATCATATATGCTACACCGATTTCAATAGTCTAAAGTTAAAACCTACATAGATCAAGCAAAATAGGGACAACAAGCAAGAAAAATCAAAGGAGTAAACAAGCAAATGCTTCATGGCTAAACTCATATCATAATCAGTATGCTTATATTCTTTATATAAAGATCTTTTGTTCGCACATAATGAGTTATTAAAAGATTATAAAACTTTAAATAAAGTTAATAGAACTGCTTTAACTAAGTTAAAAGATTGCGAGCAAGAAATTTCCACTTTAATGGAGGAAAATATATTTTTGGTAAAACAAACTAATTTTATTTTAAAATAATGTAGAATAACTTAATCTATAAAAAGATTCCTACAAAAAGAAAATGAGCAATTAGAAGTTAAAAATAATGATCTATTAAAGGAAATCGAAGTTTTGCAAAATAAAAATATATTTTTGGAAAATTATTTAAATAATTCTAACTCTGTAATTTTGTCTCTTGAAAAAGAGAAAGAAGCTTTAATTAAAAAAAATTGAATTATCTAAAGAATATGTGATTTAAAAATATAATAGTAATATTTTGCAAAAAGAAGTTTGTGATTCTAAAGCAAATTTGAAAGATTAAATGAAGAAATCATAAATTTTAACAAAGATAAAGATATCTTAGCTTCCTTGGTTACTAATTCGAAAGCTCACAATGATAAAAGCGGTTTAGGCTATAAACAAGTAAAAAGTAAATGTGGTACTAGATATGCATTCGTGTATACTAATTTCAATGCTTGTACTAGTAACCAATATAGTCCTAAAAACCACTTACAGTCTGTTAGCACTAGAATTGGTCACTAACACCCTTGAGTAGAGTTATGTAGAGAGATTAATGAAGAGAGTAAATTAAAATAGAGAAATAATGTAATTGAATGCCAAAAGAACAAAAAAACGAGAATACCGGGTTTATAGTGGTTCGGCGTAATTGCCTACGTCCACTTTGAATGAAATCTTTATTACTTTCTCAATCACTTGAATAGAGATACAATTTGTAAATCATACCAGTTTGAATTAAAAGAGGAGAGTATAAAAAATGGCAGAGTCTCCCTGGAGTACTCCCAAAAAGGGGTCTCTTCAACTGTGTCACTGCCCCTCTATTTATAGACGAAGCTAGGCTGGACTCCCTGCGCAAGCCCAAGAACAAGGTACGTCGGCCCAAAGCAAGCAACCTGCGTTCACCGAGCCGTGCATTCATGCCGAACCATATCAATTGCACCAAACCCTTATATCTCCAGTCTCTTCTTAGCCAGAATCTTGTCTAGTGTTAACTATAACTTCTGCAACTGTCGCTTTGTAGCCGGGCCAAGTAGTCGGGTAACACAGTCATAATAGTACTTTGTTTAGAAAATATTTTTCAAGTACTAAGCTAATGATGAATGATATTAAAATATGGATTCCTACTAATATAATTGATCATGATAAACAATTTTATATTAGCAACTTTTATAAGAATGTGATTTATAATGAAAACTATATTTATAAAGGTTCAACCACAGACAAATGGGTATGGTTTCCTAAAGCTTAGGAAATTATAAGAATCTTGGATATCACAAGCTTTAAATGTTATTTTTTCACCAATACCCTAGTTTATAAGTAATAGTTATTTATTAATGATTGGTAGTCCTACTTATAGCGCTAAAACATATTTTACTACGAAATGCTATAAAAGGTAGGGTTCTCTATAACACTTTGATTAAATAATGCTATCAAAAGTACTGTAAAGTAATTACTATTTGATAAAATTGTTACATTATTATTTTTTCTTTTAAAGGATACAACAACACCTATTTTGGTAAGGTTTTCACCCTATGATTAACCCCTGGACCCTAACATGCTAAGTGGGTACCAAAAATGGTTATTATCTATTGCAGGTACTTGGAAACATGAAATGAAAGGGATGGATTTTAAATTTAAAGATGTTCTTACAATGAAATAAAGACTTCAGCAAATTTGGTAAAATCTAACTTATTTTCTCCATGATTAATATTGGGTTAATCGTTTATTTTTTAGGAATACTAAGCTATTTCTAAAAAATAATATGCATATGTTTGACATATTATAACTTAAATTATTTTTAAATGTCCACATTTTTATATAATGTTCTCAAAGCTTTTATATATTTTATATACTCTCTACCTTTTAAAATTTTAATCCCTTTTCTATCAAACAAAACAAAGGGGGAGAAAAATTAAAGCATGTTTATAAGGAGAGTATATATAGATATAAAGAGAACATATATTAAAAAAAATATTTCTTAACAATATTTTCTAAGAAAGATAATCTACTTAAACGATTTACATTTATACTTAGAAATATTGCAGTTAAAAAGAGGTCTGAGTATTTGCTCATTACAAGATATTTTACAAAATTTATTATTACCCGAAAGGCAAGATTTTTATATTCTCTCTTTCTTTTTTGATAATGACAAAGGGGGAGAAATACATATGCATATAGTAAGGAGGAGAACTAATTTGTATTTCCTTTTTTTCGACAAAAGGAGAGAAAACTATACAGTCATATTGATAGGGGGAGTTATAGTAAGGGGGAGAACTATTTTATCATGAAATTTTAATTTATAATTTGTATAGTTGTCATCATTAAAAAGTGGGAGAATGTAAGAACCTCATAGTTCGATATTTTGATAATGATAATAACACAATAAATATTTCTATATATTCTAACTTTGTAGGAAAATATATGAACTAATGAAGAGATACAATGACGAAGCCAAGACGATGATGAGAAACAAAGTTATATTAGTTATAGTATTTTGTGTCTAAAAGTATATGATTGTTCAAATCATCAAAATAGAACATTCATTTTTTTAAAATAGAAAAACACAGTTTCAGTCGACTAAAATGTTTCAACTAGTCGACTAAAACAATATAAGTCGACTAAAACTAGATAAATAGTTGACTAGTAACCCAAATAGTTGACTAGTTGCATAGTTTCAGTCGACAAAATAAAGGCAAAAATAAACCTTTTCTTCTGTTTTAAAACTCATGTTTCGACTATAATTAGTCGACTGACTGCCAATCTACTGGTCGACTGGTTGCACGCAACTGCCATATATTTGAATTTTTTAAAGGGTTCTTCTTCTTCTGTAACGACCCGCTATTTTGGACCATTCGCATCCGCACACATAGAACTTGAATGATTCAAAATACCGAATTGTTAATTTATATTTGGCAAAATTGAGCATATACATTAAATAAATAATCACAGACACAGAGTAATAAATGCAGCGGAAACAAAAGATAGTAGTTCATGAATCTACTATATATATATCAGAGTTAAATAAGGTACAACAGATGTCTCGGATACAATAATCAAATACAATATCAGAATACATCACTGGAATCAACTGAATATCTGAAAGCTGGATAGATAGCTGGATCTCCAAGCGAAGCTCCAACTCCAAAGGTGAGTCTCGAATACTGGTACACTTAGTCTGACCCGAGCGTAAAGAAAAACACAAAACACTCGAGTCAGGATTAACATTCTTATATCAATAAATCCAACTCAAGTGAAATAACAACTGAAATACAAGTAACTCAAAGGATGTTTGGAATAACCATCCTTTAAGGATCCGTTAAACTATATACTATGTAGTAGTGTACGATAAGTAGATAATGCCTATCAGTAATGTAAAGTATCAAAATAGTGTTAAGGCGTTTCCATTATCCCCCTTAACACATTTTTATAAGCGTTATAGTCTATACAGCACTGTAAACTCCACCGTAAACTAGTGGGATATCAGGGAGTACTCCATAGGTATAACACAAAACAAATCGTAGTGGTCGCGTATATAGGGATACAAGTATGACAAGGCACATCAGACAATACCCAAGGTAGTGAAACTACCATTTGCCTGATCCGGACTGGTGAGAACGCATCGCCGCAGCGACCGCAACACCGCGAAACAACACTCCCAAATCAAGGGTGCACCAATCGACAACAAGTAATGAGTAGTTTTCAAAGAAGTGTGTTCGCTTGAGGCAGCTAACCCCATTTGGCCCGGCACAACTCCTGTTTTAGTCATTTCCAATTTTGACACAAGTGTCAAGGCTATCCATTATCGTTCTCTTTCTTCAGTCATCACGTACATCATTCCAACCACTTCATTCTGGATCACACTCCGCGTATAGTTATTAAAGTGGTTTTCGGTTTAGACAGTGAGTATGTCCCTAACCGATTCCGGTCTCTTTAATAACTTCCGTAATTATTACACCGATTGGTCGTTTATTTATTTCAAAACCAAATCAAATTCAATTTCAAATAGAATTTGTAAACCAACATTTCATTTCTCTTTCTAAATCAATTTCCATAATTTACGCTTCAAAACTACCACATTCATAATTTCAAAATCTTATAATTCAATTTCAAATTATTTAAAACAATTCAAATATTGATTCAAGTTCGTATATAAGTTTCATTCCGAAATCATTTAAATTAATTTAGTTTAACATTCAAATCAATTTAACTTCATTGATCGATTTTATTCAGTATTTATTAAGTAAATTTGTCATTCAAAACAATTTCTATTTAATTTCCAATTCATTAAATCAATTACTTAAGTTCAACTTCATTAAACTAATTGAATTAAATTAGATTCGTCAAATCAATTCTTTAAATTACAAGTCTTTCATTTATTTCAATAAATCACCTTTCATTTCTTGTTAAAGAAATTCAATTTCACTTATTTATTTACTTAGTTACAAATTCAAAGCTCAATTAATAAAGAACTAAATTTCACTAATTCAAGAGGTTCAATTTTATTTAACTATTAAATAATTCAATTTTATTTAATTATTAAATAATTTCAAAACTTAATTATTAAATAATTTCAACTTATTTATTAATAATTCCAATTTTAAAACTACATTCTATCATCAACTACTATGTTAATATTTTAATTCAGATTATTAAATATTAACATTTTCCTTCCATAAAGTTCAAATTTCAACTTCATTTCAAAACCTTATTATTTATCCAAATAAAATCTTTATTTTATTTTAAATCAAATTATTTGACCAATCGGTTTTTATTTAATTTTCTATCCTAGGTCAAAGTTTAATTTGGGTATTTATCATTTCAACCCGATTCCAATTCAAAATCAAAGCATAACAAAGGGAACTTGCAGTGTGATAACTGGGATGGTGTCAAAGTAAATAAACAAGCAATAACAACAATCAATAACAACAATCAAATAATTAATTCAAATAATCCCGAAATAATCGTATTAATTTACATTGTTGTTTGTGCAAATTAATATAATTATTTCTAGAATCTACATTATCATTTCATGTAGATTAAAGATTATTACACTAAAGTTAATACGGTTCTTCACTTGATATCAATTATCCACTTTATACTACATCAGTGTATACAATCATACATTCAATGGTCCAAGGTGTAGTTATCACTATTTCTACATGTCAATTTAATTACATTTAAAGGGGTCATATTTAACTAATCAAATTCAACACATATGTCGATTTCAAATTGTTAACTCCTACGTCAATTTCAATTTCAAATTATTTATCATTTATTACATTAATAATTTATTGTCAAATGTCAATATCAAACAATCAATCATTAATCAACCAAACTGGATTATCAATGCATATATAACATATAATGGTGTCAGATGTCACAGGTGAACTAATATAGGTAATAGCATATATAACAGTGTAAATAGCTAATAACAGTATATTTCAATTGTCGTTTCAATTGAAATCAAATTTAATAAATAAAAGAACATTAATCGTGAGTGATTTCTCACCTTTCGAGGTTAGAGAGATAGATAATGAATGAGCTACAAAATCCAAAGCAACGCTGGATGGACAAGATTTGGCGCAGAAAATAGACACGGCGGACAAAGCTGATAATGAGAAGTTGAAGAGAACGATTGAATCAGTTGATATAAATTGAACTAAATATATGTGAAATCAATATTTAGTTTAAAACAAATAAATAAAATTAATCATCATATATACATACATAAGCTTGAAATAAATACTTGTATATTATATTAACCCATATTTCAAACCAATATCCAAGCACCATCTAAAATTTAAATCTTTATAAAAGTAACCTTTTGTATATATAATATTAAAATCAATATTCATTTAATATCGTATATATAACCGACGACATACAATAAAATAAACAGGCATAAACAACTTTACTATATATAAGTGGCATCCAGAGGCTACAACAAAGATACCTTTCGCGTATAACCAAACTTTTTTTTAAGCCGACCTCAAATAAAATCGCATATTTAAAAACTGTAAGATATCCATCAAATGGAACAAAGCGACATGAATGACTCATGCATATATATTTCATATACTAAAAAATTTGAATGATGCAGACTCATGCAGTATAAACCTTACATATAAAACAAAAACTTCCTTAATAGTATGAAATCTTTACTTTTTAAAATTCCTCATGTATACAGTAAAATACCGAGTGTACCAACATGTTTATATACAAACTTATATATAAAATATATATAAACTAACACATCAACAGTCAGTATACATTAAAGTAAACATGTATATACCTTAAACACTGATATATATATATATATATATTACAGACTACATCAACATATTACATTTATCTTAAAAATTATATATGCTTTATTGTTAAGACTACAGAAATCTGATCATATATTATACTACACATTCACAGCCACATTTGAAACATGTATATTTCAATATTGACCCTTACAATACTAGCAGCTAATATATATAAACAACCCTTAACTATAGTTATATACTATGTTATAAAATATATGAAAGCTGCATACCTGTATACTTAAACAGTATTACCCAAACTAACATAACTTAACGTATGCACATATATATAAAACTGTAACTGTAACTAATATATGCGAAACTACTTGTATAACAAATATATATTGACCTATATATTTTAAACTTATCTTGTACAAAACCACAGATCAAATATATATTTATCTACACAACTAGGTTATACAAACTCACATATAATAATAAGAAAATAAAAATGAATGTAGACTGACGTAACTAATAGAATATAAATATATAAACTAATATATTTTCTGTTAAAGTTAGCACACGTTTAACATGTTTAGGAATAATTCTCCTAGTTTATTGGTCAAGAAATGAGTTAGTGGCTTAAATCTAGGAAGTAGTTAGTTGTTTTATTTTTTTATTTAAAGCTTTGTATTTCCTATCGTTCAATCAAGCAAGTTATCAACAATGTAGTTCCCTTCTGTTTAATGTTTTATCTCTCTTCTCCTCTTTTCTATATCAAATTCTAACATGGTATCAGATCTAGGTTAAAGAGAAATGAGAGTCATAGTCAGTTTTTATTTTTTGTTTTGTTTCTTAAAATAAAAGGTTCCCAAAAAGTTTTTTTCCTCAACCAAACAAGATTGCTCGGCCACCAATTTGTTTGTCGTCGCTATGGAAGAGCTCACCGATGAAGATGTATTTTCACTAGATCTGGAAGCGTCGGTCTGCTCCGCCTGCAGCCTGACGCCGTAAAAAGAAGAAGCTGCGCTTGAGAATAATAATCGAAGCTGCCTGGCGGTATCGTTCGTTTATCTGGATCTCAAGGAGATGCGGTATTTATCGAGATGATGGTTTGGATCTGACCGTCGAAGCTTCCTAAAATCATGATGAAAGCCGCAGATCCAATACTTGCTGTTTGGATTTGGAATGCAATTGATTTCGATTGTAGTGCTGACGAAAAGATGAGGTTGCTAGTCGTAAGATCTGAAAACACAAATCTGTCTATGTAGAAATGATGATGTCGAGAACTGAAGACACATCGATTGTGATGACTTCGCCTGAACCTTATTTGATAAAGATGGAGAAGAGTGTCTTATGAAGCTGTGTGTGATGTGTACTGAGATTTGGTAGGTAATGATATGTTGTTGTTGCAGTTGCTGTAGGTTGTGATAGCAATGGACGAAGTTCACCTTGTTGGCTGCAACTCTACCTAATGGTCGTAATGATTGCCTGAAAACTTGCGTGAAAAAAAATGAGCTGCTATGACAAAACTGATTGAAGTCTAAAGCCCTGAGTCCTGCCTCACATCAATCTCCTCCCATCTCTGGTTTTGATCAATGTTGCGGTGCCGGTGATGCGTTTGTTTTCTGATCTTGCATTAGTCGCAGATGATGGCTTGATGAAGTTAGCAGATCTGGATTTTCTTGGGCTTTAAGTTTTAACCTCCACTGATCTTGAAAACTAACTGTCGATGTGCATATTTTAACACGGAAGTTATCGCTTTGGTGGAGATACCATGGCCTGCTCTGTTTAGTGCTCTGTTCAGTGTTGTGATGATGCAGTTGTAAATGCAACTGGTTTCTATGGTGAAGATGAGTTTGGTGCACCTGACAGGTTGGAGATGGTGATGACATCGATGATGGGGTTAGAGGGGGTTCGGCTGATTTGGGTTTCTGGTAATTGCATGATGATTGTTGAGATGTTGAGATTGAGATGGTGTTGCTGTTGAAGATTGGTGATGGTTGGTTGTGATATTGGAGTTTGTGTTGATTAGATAGTGGCAGAGTTGCAAGGATGATGAGTTTGTGTTGATCTGCGGTGATGTAAAGGAGGCAGTTGCAAGGAAGAACAAAGGTGGAAGAGGGGCTGCTGTAGTGAGGTAGAGGAAGGCGCTAAATGCAGGTTTAGATTTGGGCTGAGGCTGGAAACTAGTTGTTCGGATTGTGGATACAGCCTGGTTGTTTAAAACTGGGTTTGGCAGAATAGGCAAGGTGGAGGAGACATGGGTTGTTGTTGTGTTTGATTTGATGATGAAGTGATGTAAGGAGAAGTTGTTGGTTTCGTTAAGTGAGGAGGATGATATAAATGATGAAGGTGGTTAGGGGTTGCTGACTGTATGGAATTGTGGTAAAGGCAGTTTGATTGTTTGGGATTGAAGTTGCAGAGGCTAGTTGTAGTTTTGTTTGTGATGGTATGTTTAGGTGATTGTATTGCACTTGTTTGGAAATAAGGAGTGTCCTTGTAGAGGTGATCGAAATAATGAAGTATAGGTTATGGTGTGTGTGCAGTTTTGTACGGTGCTGGTTGGCAAAGTGAAGTTGAAGTGAGGTGGTTGTTTGTTGTTTGTTGTTTGGAGATGTGGTATATGCATTTGGTGTGATGTGTTGTATTGTAGAGGATGGATGTGGAGGTAGTTGACGGTTTAAAATAGGAGGGAATGATGAAGTAGCAGTTTGCAAGGCTGGCTGTTTGTAGTGGTGTGATGGTAGGAGTTACTGTTTGGCAGAGGAAGTGAATGTGGCTGAAGCAGTTTGTTAAGTAAACAGGTGGTTATGTGATTACAGTGACAGTGAGGATTGTGTAGGAAATAGGTTGGCAATGAGGTTCTGTTTGTGGGTTTTTGGTGTGTGTATACGGAGCAGCTTCTTATGTTAGATGAAGGTGATGGTCAAGTGTGTCTTGATGGTAATGTTGATGTTAGCATGAAGAAAGACGTTCAGCAGAACGTTGTTGCAGATGATATAGCGAAGAAGACGAAGTCAGTAGTGAGGTTAGACATTTGTGGAGTGCTCGTGAACTGTTTGATAATATGCCTAAGAGAAGATAGGCATGCCTACAAGTGTAGTAGGTAAAATCTGTGAGTAAAACAGGTGTGGTTTTATGTCATCCAACAAGTAAGTGAAGAAGAGCTGCGGTTCTCACTTGTTGGAGAGATGACAGATACAACAGTATCAAGGGATGACCCGAGTGGAGAGGTCCAGTTAATCCCTCGAATGAAGCCATAAAAGTTTAGTGATGGTTCATAAGTGGTGGATCATTTAATATGAAGCAGTTGAGCATGTCCAATCTCATAGAAGATCAAAGCCGCTATGGAGATCGTCAATGCGAGAAGACGAAGCAATCAAGAACCTTAGTACTTTGAAAGTTAGTAGTTGTGTGTTGTAAACTGAATGTTAGCACATTCAGTTTAAGGGAGAGTGTTAAAGTTAGCACATGTTTAACATGTTTAGGAATAATTCTCCTAGTTTATTGGTCAAGAAATGAGTTAGTGGCTTAAATCTAGGAAGTAGTTAGTTGTTTTATTTTTCTATTTAAAGCTTTGTATTTCCTATCGTTCAATCAAACAAGTTATCAACAATGTAGTTCCCTTCTGTTTAACGTTTTATCTCTCTTCTCCTCTTTTCTATATCAAATTCTAACATTTTCTTCTCATAAAACTTACACAAGCTTAGACATATGAAATACATACATAACATCTATATATACTTTAATTCAATATAACTATAAACATATATAGGTTAGCAAACATATATACCTGAGCATGCATAAATCTTAGCAAACAATTATTTGAAAAGCACGTCAAGGAAAAGAGAAAGGAAGTGAGTTTGTCGAGTAAGTAGGAGGACTAAAGGATTTGGTCCTGGAAGGGAAGACTGCGCACGTAATGCCGCGAGCAGTGTTTGAAAGCGGCGCTTCGACGTTGAGGCGCTGGCCATTTGGGAGGCTGGTGAGGACGAGCTCGAGTGGAGCAAGCAGGCGGTGACCGAGGTTTGAGGGTGAGTGAGGCCGAGACGCGGAGGGTGTAGGCTATGGCGGTGATCTCGGCATGGGGACGGGGTTGGATTGTTACGGCGACGGTGATTGCTTGGCTGTGCGAAGGAGAGGGAAGGTGATGGTGATGTTAAGGTCGAGCGGGGAGGAAATTGTTTTTTTTTCTTTCTCTTTTTTTTTCGGCTCATTGAAGGAGGATGGGTAGTTTACAATATAAATTCCAATTGAAACCAGATAGAAAAGATGAAGAACAGCTGTGAGCAAAATATAATATAAACATATATTATAATATACGTTTCTACAGAGAATGTGTACAACCCCAAACCGAAAAGCTGAACAATGTATGTGAAGGGACAAGCCATTAAATATTATATTTAATACAGAAATATTTCAGGACTCTTGGCTCA
Organism: Allium fistulosum; assembly: GCA_030737815.1. Lineage (NCBI taxonomy): Eukaryota > Viridiplantae > Streptophyta > Magnoliopsida > Asparagales > Amaryllidaceae > Allium > Allium fistulosum. The sequence goes on from CM060903.1 coordinate 205,136,694, forward strand.
CGCAACTAATTAAAGCAATTGATGGTTGCTTGCATTCCATGGCTGGAGTTTGAAAGAGTAAAGGAATTAAAAGTCACAAATACGGTCCGATACGACAACTGTTTAATCGTCTCGATCCAGAATTCAAAATACAAAAATAAATATACCGTGGTGACCAGCACGACGAGACGATCAAAACGGTATACAGATGCCAGTGATACGATTTAATTATAAAAATTCGAATTTTCTATTAGCGGAAAATGCAGGAAAAACGCAGAAAAATAAGATCGATGGAGCCAAAGTAGTCCAAATTTGGAAAAACGAAAAATGACGTCTTGCTCAGAAGATGGTTAGAATTTTTCTATGTAAAAATATTTAGGTTTCGAAAACATTTTATTTTCATCAATTACTAACTGATTAAATTGAAATAAAATTACACACGAAATATACTTTCATATTTTTGGATGAAAATTTACAGTTTGCTATGATTAATTAGACGCATTCCAAATATCAAATTTTGATTTCAAAATTTTATCGTTTAAAAATTTCATAAAATTTCAACTAGTTACGTTATTAAAACAGTTAAAATATACGGGTCGTTACATCTTCAATGAAGAGGCACTTTCTTCCATAAAGAGTTGCAACTATATCTAATGGCTACTACTTCCCATGAATGCATAAAACTCTTCAAACATTATAAATAACACTTTGATTCAAGATTCTAATAATCAATTTTCTCTACCTTACTCTCAAATTCTCTTTGAAATCTGTTCCTACATTCAAAGGCTTATAATGCAATTTTCGACCACTTAAACATTCAATTTATATTGTTTAAGTGATCATCTACTTCTATTCTTCCATATATGCAGAACATGTGTGTTACGATGTAATGGAACTTAAGGCTGATTTAACACTAGAATGGAGTTGAATTGTGTTTTATAACTTTTATGAATCTTGTTAACTTTGTTTCAAGTTTTAAATCAATTCATAGATTATCAATACAGTTATATACTAATTAAGCAGCAAAAAATGCAATCATAGATAAATATAAAAGTAATAAAAAAATTAAAGTTAGAGAGATGACCCCAGGAGTTTTATACTGGTTCGTATTAACCAATCCTACATTTAGTCATGCGTAGAGTATGTACAGATTTCTTTTCCAACACCTACCTTAACGATAGCAAGCAAACCAGAATACAATCTCAATATCAAGGCTATGAGATATACCCACCTATCTCCTAAGTCAAGGGCAAATTCTTTTGATTTATCGGGCAACAAGATCATCCACTAGATTTATATGGGATACTAAGCATACCCATTTGATTTAAGCAGGCAACAAACACGGCCAAACTAAAAAGAGTATAGTTGTTGATTTTCAAATACAAAAGGTTGCGCTTGGGTTACAAGATATCCTATAGCCCTTCTGATAGCAGTTTGATCTTTGAATTTGTAGATAGAATGCTTCCAAAATAGAATAATTTGTAGAGAATGAATGTAGTAAAGAAGAGATCGAATTTGAATGGATTCAAAGAGTATAGAAAGTGGATTTTGTGAAATATATGATGAGAATTTGAAGTAAGAAGAAAGTAGAGAAAGCAGTTAATAAAATTTATTTCCCAGATCCTCTTTGTATAGTGTATGAAAGGATGTGTCTATTTGCAAAGAGATGCAGTTAAAAATCACAACTATTCAAAATTCAAAAGACACATCTTCAACGGTCTGTATGTCGACATACATAAGAGGCCTATGTCGATATATCTAGGGTTATTTTGAAAACAATAATTCTTTTAAATTATTTTCAAACTTCAATATTTTTGTAAAATAATTTAACATGGTTTTTAAATACTTTAAATGCATAAAAACTTTTATAAATTATTTGTAAAAATATATTTTGAATTTTAAATAATTTATTTTGATAAAATATCAAAGATCAGAATTTTGTAATAAAGATCAGAATCTGCTATCAGGAACTTTAAGAATTTATTCCAATGACTCATAACTATACACTGGAGTCTTGAGCTCTTCAAATCTTTGTCTTTAAACTCATGAGTCATGATCATCTCTGTCCCTTGAACTTTAGTCTTTATACTAATCAGTCTTCAAGTTTGTTCTTTCTGTACTTGTGTAATATTCTACAATATACTATACAACTTCGCAAACCATTAATACCTACATTTATATGGTTATTGTCATCAAAATCAATATCTATGGTATTAACACAATATACCACTTACGAAGAAGATTATAGGAAGATTGTACTATATCGACTCATCCGTATTATTTAAAACACACAAAGTCAAATGTTACTACTTTTGTGGTAGACGTCCTGTTGGAGATCTTCAGACACGAAGTCATGTTCGGCACCTCAGGCGTTTTTTTGTAAGATACATATTCCTCTAGGTTAATCAAGGTTAATTATTTGAATTTAGAAGAAGTCTGAGACTGGAAGTAGGATGGGAAGTCTGAACCGTAAAAAAAAATCTCTGGTGCACTTTAATTTAGAGCATTTTTATCCCCACTACTATTATATACAATTTTTAATTTAGTAGAATAATTCATATTACTTGATCCATAGCAACTTTCATTTGATATTAGATCATAACAACATCCTCAAATAAATGGCCATAAAGAGATCTAGTCAATGCAATAGAAAGACGAAGAGCAAGAAAGAAGATCATATATGCTACATTGATTTCAACAGTCCGAAGTTAAAACTATTAAAAAGCAAGCCAAATAGTGGCAGCAAGAAAGAGAATCAAAGGAGAAAACAAGCAAATGCTTTGTGGCTAAACTCAGATCATAGTCGATATGCGTAGATTCTTTATATAAAGACTTTTGCTAGCACATAATGAGTTATTAAAAGATTGTAAAACTTTAAATAAAGTTAATAGAACTGCATTAGCTAAATTAAAAGATTATGAGCAATAAATTTCCACTTTAATGGAGGAAAATAAATTTCTGGTAAAACAAACTAATTTTTTTTCTTAAAATAAGGTAGGATAACTTGTTTTACAAAAAGACTTCCTATAAAAAGAAATGAGCAATTAGAAGTTAAAAATAGTGATCTTTTAAAGGAAATTGATGTTTTGTAAAATAAAATATATTTTTGGAAAATTATTTATATAATTCTAGCTCTTTAATTTTGTCCTTTGAAAAAGAGAATGAAGCTTTAATTAAAAAATTAGAATTATCTCAAGAATATGAGATTTGAAAAGATAATAGTAATATTTTGCAAAAGAAGTTTGTGATTCTAAAGCAAATTTTGAAAGATTAAATGAAGAAATCATGCATAAATTTTAACAAAGGTAAAGATATCTTATCTTCCTTGGTTACTAATTCGTAAGCTTACAATGATAAGAGTAGTTTAGGCTATAAACAAGCTAAAATTAAATGTAGTGTTAGATATGCATTCGTCTATACTAATTTAATGCTAGTACTAGTAACTAAGATAGTCCTAAAACAACTTACAGTCATAATAGTACTTTGTTTAGAAAATATTTTTCAAGTACTAAGCTAATGACTAATAATATTAAAATATGGATTCCTGCTAATATGATTGATCATGATAAACGGAAACAATTATAAGAATGTGATTTGCAATGAAAACTATATTTATAAAGGTTCAACCACACCCAAATGTGTATAGTTTCCTAAAGCTTAGGAAAGTATAAGAATCTTGGTAGTCGCATGCTTTAAATGTTAATTTTTTTACAGATACCCTAGTTTATAAGTAGTAGTTATTTATTAATGATCGGCAATCCTATTTATAACACTAAAACATAGCAGCTTACTACGAAATGCTGTAAAAGGTAGGATTCTCTATAGCATTTTGATTAAATAATTCTATTAAAAGTACTATAAAGTACTACTTGATAAAATTATTTCATTATTTTTATTTCTCTTAGAGGGTTCAACCACACCTATTTTAGTAAGGTTTTCACCATATGATTAATCCTTGGATCCTAACGTAGCGTGTGGGTACTAAAAATGATTATTATTTATTGCAAGTACTTGGAGAAACGTGAGGAAAAAAATGGATTTTAAATTTTAAGGATGTTCCATACATTTCATGAAATTATGTTCTTGCAATGAAATAAAGACTTCGGCAAATTTGGTAAAATCTAACTTATTTTCTCCATGATTAATATTGGGTTAATCTTTTATTTTTGAGGAATACTAACCTATTTCTGAAAAATAGTACGCATATATTTGACGTAGTATAACTTCAATCATTTTGAAATGTCCACATTTTTATGTAATGTTCTTAAAGCTTTTATAGATATGTATATACTCTCTAACTTTTATAATTTTGATCCCTTTTCTATTAAACAAAACAAAAAAGGAGAAAAATTAGAGCATATTTATAAGGAGAGTATATAGATATAAAGAGGACATATATTAAAAAAAATTTGTTAACACATTTTCTAAGAAAGATATACTTAAAAGAATTTCATTTATGCTTAGAAATATTGCAGTTAAGAAGAGATTTAAATGTTAGATCTTTACAATATATTTAAAAAAATTATTATTATCGAAAAGACAATATTTTTATATTCTCTCGTTCTTTTTTGACAAAGACAAAGGGGGAGAAATACATATGCATACAGCAAGGTGGAGAACTAATTCATATTTCCTTTTTGTTGATGACAAAAGGAGAGAAAATTATACAGTCATATCGATAAGGGGAGTATATAGTGAGGGGGAGAACTATTTTATCATGAAAATTTATTTTATAACTTGTATAGATGTCATCATAAAAAATGAGGAGAATGTTAGAACCTTATAGTTCGATATTTTGATACTGACAACTACACAAGAAATCTTTCTATATATTATAGCTTTGTAGGAAAATATATCAACTAATGAAGAGATGCAATGACGAAGCCAATGAAAGGGACGCGGAAGATGATCTTAAGGCTATTTAACACTAGAGGGGGGGTGAATAGTGTTTTAAGAATTTCTTTAAAACTTCTTTGATTTAAATTGAATTAACTAACTTAATGCAAATACACAATCACAGATCAAATCACAGAATCACAAACAAATGCAAATATAAATAAAAAGCAAGTAAAGGAAAGAACACACCAGGAATTTTATACTGGTTCGGTGTTACCCTACATCCAGTCCCGCACAACCCGTACGGCTTTCTATTCAACAATAATCTAGATTACAATCCCTCGATTCCAAGGCAACGAGGTACACCCTCCAGATTCTCAGGTCTCTGGGTAGAACCACTTGATTCACAGGACACAAGTTCACCCGATCGATTTCCAAGGACACGATCACACCTTTATAACCCCACACAAGTTTCTTTGAGTACAAATGTATCTATAACTCTGATAAGCACTGAGAATCTTTGAAGAGAGTGGCAGAGAATCAAACTAGAGATATTCTGGTTTGATTCACTTAAGATTTCGGCAGAATATGGATAGGATGATTAGAAAATAAGATAAGAGAGTAAAGAGGAGAGAAAATAAAGAAAGTAGTTACTGGAAAACGTCCATAACAGTCTCTATTTATAGAGAATGAATGGATGTGTCCATTCGAAGAGGTTTAAACGAATAGACACTTCTTTTGAAAACAAACTTTGCTGTAACGGGAAGCATGTCGACATGACAGGTAAATAGGATGTCGACATGGTCTAGTAAAAAGTGATGATTTGCTTTACTTTGAAAAATGATGATTTAAAACATATGCAACTTTATTCAAATGGACTCTATGTATTTGTAGAAGGTATTTAGAAGTAGAAATACTTATGAATGTATATATGTATATATACTAAAATATATTTAAAATCAAAGTAAATAAACTAAAGTAAATATAATATTAAAATAGATTTTGAGGCTAAAATATCAAGGACAATTTTGAAATCAAAATATAACAAAATGATAAATATGATTTTGAGGCTAAAACATTTTTGGAAATGTGAACGAAGGTTTTTCTTTTGAAAAGGAATATTTGAAAATCATTTTATAAAACAAGAGATAATTTTGAAAATCATTTTGAATCAAAATTAGTGGATAACAAAATAGGGCTACTATCCGTTCCACTAGATATTTCGTGAGTTCCATCTCACTAGGGTTCCATCCCTTTAACAAGAACGAAGTGGATTCCATTCCACGAGTAAATTGGATAAAAAAGAATGATAGTGCTTTCAACGAGTTTTAACAAATATCTAACCTAACTATATTATTTGTCTTGAACTCTTGAATATCTTGAATCTCATGAGTCTTCAATCTTGAACTCTTGATCTTTGTCTTCATCAATTTTGTTTTCTTTACTGTACAGTCTTCTTTTGTTGATACCTGCATATAGATTTCCTGCACATATATATTTTATAACACTTCTATAGTTGTTGTCATCAAAACCACTATCCTATGGACTAACATTCTCCCCCTTTTTGATGATGACAACCTTTGTTTATAAAATATTTATATTCTCCTTATAACTCCCCCTAAATCTAATAACTCCCCCTTAATCTATGCCTAACTAACCTATTTTATACTTCTCCCCCTTTGTCATCAACAAAAAAATGACACTAACTGCAAACTATATAACTCTCAGTCTAATATCCTCTATGATGATAGTGTTATCATCAATACCTACTCATAAACCTAAAACTATAAAACTCCCCCTTAAATTAATACTATATAACATGTGATTATAATGATAGTGTTATCATAAATAATCAACACTTAACTCTAAAAACTAGAACTTAATTCTAAATTACTAACTATCCTAACTAAGAATCTATGATAATGCTTATAATAGTTAGAAATCAAATATAAGAACATAAATTATTTATTAAGTATATTTCAACACACTCATAAAAACCAATCATGTCAGACAAGTCAAACAAATCAGTCAAGTCAATCAAGTCAATCAAGTCAAACAAGTCAATCAAGTCAAGTCAGACAAATCAATCAAAACATCAAAAACTAATAATCCTATATTATAAGACAATACTACAAACTCCTCCTAAATAAAATACACTCGTTATGTATACATGTATGCAATATGTAGTTTGTAATGCAGTATGAAATGTATGACATATACAATGTAGCATGAGATGATATGCAGAATGAAGTGCAACTTGTGATGCAAATGATTATGATATTTCATGCATTGTAATTTATGATATAATATGCAATGAAATGTGATATGAAATAGGATGCATAATGATATGTAATATGAAACAAAATGATAATGAAGTAAAAAAAATAATAATATGCAAAATGATATGATGATATATATACTACGGTAAGTGACATTCAGATTATAAGATAAACATGAGTGATAAGTAATATCTAATTGACAAGCATATATATCTGTGTGTGTGTCTATGTATGTATACATATATTAAACTATTTATTATACTTCAACCAAACAAAGGTAAAACACACCGATTACTAAACTTAAGTTAAGGAAACTAATGAATGGGACAGAAAGAGTTGTAAAGTAAGAGTTTAAAGGTAATAAATGGTATTAAAACTATAACATATTCATGAAAGGTAGTAATCACACTCAATATCAAAATCAAATTGATAAGAAATATGGACTTTAAACTGCATATATGATCAAATATGGTTTTTTTTTAATTAATACCCTAATTATTTAATTTATTTAAAATGATGTTTTATTAACTTGGTTGAATTTTTTAAGAATCCAAACTTCCATGTTCTTAAATTACTGATTAAAACCTTTATATCAAATTATTATTGATTTTAATATTTAGAAACATGTTTAAACATCTTTTAAATTTAAAAAATATCATAATGAAATATTAAATAAAATAATAAAGATTGAAAAACTAAAATAAACATGTGCACATTAAGACTTCTTACATTAAAAAATTTAATTACTTAAAAAATATTTAAACATGAAATTACTTTTTAAATATTCTAATATAAGTTAGAAAATAACTCTAAAAAGAATAGAGAAAAATACTTAGTTTAAACATCATTTTTAATAATTTAAAATTTCAAACAGAAAAGACAGCATTTACAGAATGCTATAAAAAGTTTTTGCAATAAAATATATTCAAAACATTATAAAATAGAAACTGTAGCTTTTACCAAATGCTGTGTAAAGTTTCTGAAACTCTACAGCGTTTCAAAGCACAGAAATGCTATAAAAACGAATTTGGAGTACTTATAAAACATTACAGAAGAAAAGAAGCATTTTAGAAATGCTATCTAAAGTTCTGGTCATGTGATGTGGTGCAATCTTATTAATTGAAGAAATATATAAATAGAGCCTTATTCTAGCATTCTACATTCATTCTACTAATTTCTTAAAGATATAAAATTAGTATCTTAAAAGAAATAGAGTATGAGAAGTAAAAATAAAATTAGAAAAGTTGAAATCATAAATGAATGTATGCTTTTCTACTTAGTATAGTTGTAATAAATTAGTTGTAGATTTTATTTGAAAGAAAACACATTTTAAAAGACTTTTAAAAAAATTAGACTTGTATAACGATATTTATACTATGGTGTGTCGATATATGGACCAAAATATCAAAACTTATAAAATAGATAAATTTCTATACCTAACTAAATGCATAGATATATATTTCTAAATGCAACAATAAAGATGAAATAATAGTAAAGCGTACCAATTTTTGCATTCCATCTTTCTTACTTTGCTGGTCCTCCATTGTTGTGAACCACACATTTATATCTTTCTGAATTTGACGACGAGATATGTTCTATTGCGACGGGCTCGTTTTTCTGATCAGCGTAGTATATTCATTTGCTGAATTTGAAGACCGTTTGAGAAAGATACAGATGATTTAGTAAATTGACCAACTTGGCGCCAAAACTTTGAATTCGAATTTTGAATGAATGGACACTTCAACCACTTTAAATAGGCCCAACGGTCACCACTTTTCATAAAAATTCCTCCTCTTCATCTTCTTCCCGTTTTTCTATATACTATCAAACTTCTAGAAGACATATCTCCTTCGTTTCTTAACGGAATTGGATGAAACCAGCGGCAAATCGAAGAGGAAGGCAAGGGCTACGATCTAGTAATAGTTTGGTGTCGAATTTGGACGGTATTGTGATGCAACAGGCCGAACTGTAGAAGAAATGTAGAAGATCCCTTACACAGTTTTTCAGTTTTGGATAGCCAACTTCAAACTGTCATATCTCACTCAATTTTGATAGGAATTTGATGACCCACCGATCAAAACGACCGCGAGAACAAGATCTACAATCTGAAAAGGAGTGGGAACAAAATACTCAAATCTCTGGATGCATTTTGAAGAATACCTTTGACAGTTTTGCCTTCTTTTTCTCTTTGTTCACCAAAACTTCATTTGACCATAACTTGGTCATTTCTTGACGGATTCACACGAAACCATTGACATTGCAAAGCAGATGGAGAGAAGTACAGTATCAAATCAAGTTATAGATGAGAACCCAAAGTTTTGAATTGATCTAGTACCCATTTCTTTGTCGATTTCCATTATATATTCATTTGTTCTTCTTGATAGATGAATGATTATCAGGTATCTTTTAACCAACAGTCATTAGACATAACTCTTCTCCTGCAAAACAAGATAATTTTTTGAAGAATCAAGTGACTTTTCAAAATAACTAAATATAATTTAAAACAACAATATCAATGATTCTGTGCCATATTCATATGAAAACAGTGTTAATAATTTTATAAAAAAAATTGCCATTTTAAAAATTTTCAAAATTTAGATTATGAAAGTTTGAAAACCTTGCTCTGATACCAAATGAAAGGGACGCGGAAGATGATCTTAAGGCTATTTAACACTAGAGGGGGGTGAATAGTGTTTTAAGAATTTCTTTAAAACTTCTTTGATTTAAATTGAATTAACTAACTTAATGCAAATACACAATCACAGATCAAATCACAGAATCACAAACAAATGCAAATATAAATAAAAAGCAAGTAAAGGAAAGAACACACCAGGAATTTTATACTGGTTCGGTGTTACCCTACATCCAGTCCCGCACAACCCGTACGGCTTTCTATTCAACAATAATCTAGATTACAATCCCTCGATTCCAAGGCAACGAGGTACACCCTCCAGATTCTCAAGTCTCTGGGTAGAACCACTTGATTCACAGGACACAAGTTCACCCGATCGATTTCCAAGGACACGATCACACCTTTATAACCCCACACAAGTTTCTTTGAGTACAAATGTATCTATAACTCTGATAAGCACTGAGATTCTTTGAAGAGAGTGGCAGAGAATCAAACTAGAGATATTCTGGTTTGATTCACTTAAGATTTCGGTAGAATATGGATAGGATGATTAGAAAATAAGATAAGAGAGTAAAGAGGAGAGAAAATAAAGAAAGTAGTTACTGGAAAACGTCCATAACAGTCTCTATTTATAGAGAATGAATGGATGTGTCCATTCGAAGAGGTTTAAACGAATAGACACTTCTTTTGAAAACAACCTTTGCTGTAACGGGAAGCATGTCGACATGACAGGTAAATAGGATGTCGACATGGTCTAGTAAAAAGTGATGATTTGCTTTACTTTGAAAAATGATGATTTAAAACATATGCAACTTTATTCAAATGGACTCTATGTATTTGTAGAAGGTATTTAGAAGTAGAAATACTTATGAATGTATATATGTATATATACTAAAATATATTTAAAATCAAAGTAAATAAACTAAAGTAAATATAATATTAAAATAGATTTTGAGGCTAAAATATCAAGGACAATTTTGAAATCAAAATATAACAAAATGATAAATATGATTTTGAGGCTAAAACATTTTTGGAAATGTGAACGAAGGTTTTTCTTTTGAAAAGGAATATTTGAAAATCATTTTATAAAACAAGAGATAATTTTGAAAATCATTTTGAATCAAAATTAGTGGATAACAAAATAGGGCTACTATCCGTTCCACTAGATATTTCGTGAGTTCCATCTCACTAGGGTTCCATCCCTTTAACAAGAACGAAGTGGATTCCATTCCACGAGTAAATTGGATAAAAAAGAATGATAGTGCTTTCAACGAGTTTTAACAAATATCTAACCTAACTATATTATTTGTCTTGAACTCTTGAATATCTTGAATCTCATGAGTCTTCAATCTTGAACTCTTGATCTTTGTCTTCATCAATTTTGTTTTCTTTACTGTACAGTCTTCTTTTGTTGATACCTGCATATAGATTTCCTGCACATATATATTTTATAACAGTTCTATAGTTGTTGTCATCAAAACCACTATCCTATGGACTAACAGCCAAGGCGATGATGACAAAGCAAAGTTATATTAGTCATAATCTTTTGTGTCAAGAAGTATAAAATTGTTAAAATCTCTTCAAAGTTGTATGCATACACAAATCATCAAAATAGAATTTTCATTTTTTTTAAACAGAAAAATATAGTTTCAATTGATTAAATCTTTCAACCAATCGACTAAAACAACATAGGTTGACTATAACTACACAAACATTCGTCTAACAACCTAACCAGTCGACTAGTTGCATAGTTTCAGTTAACTAAATAGAGGCAGAAATAAATTGTTTCTTTTCTGTTTGAAAATTCAAGTTTTCGACTATAACCAGTCGACTAACTAACACATCTACCAATCGACTGGTTACATGCAATTGCTGTATTTTTGAATTTTCTAAAGAGTTCGTCTTCTTCAATGAAGAGGCATTTCATTACATGAAGAGTTGCAACTGTACCTAATGGCTACCACTTCTCATGAACGCATACAACTCTTCAAACATTATAAATAGCATTTTGATACAAGATTCTAATAATCAATTTTCTCTACTTTACTATCAATTTCTCTTTGAATTCTATTCTTGCATTTAAAGGCTTACATTGAAATTTATGATTACTTGAACATTCAAGTTATATTATTTAAGTGATCTTCTACTTCCATTTTTCCACTTCCACAATATACCACTTACAAAAAAGATTATACAAAGGTTGTACTATATTGACTTATTTGTGTTATTTAGAGCACACAAAGTCAACTGTTTACTACTTTTATAGTTGAAGTCATGTTGGAGATCTTCAGGCACGAAGTCATATTCGACAGCTCTGGCGGTTTTTGGTAAGAAATCTATTCCTCCAGGTTAAATGTGGATTATTGTTTAAATCCGGAAGCAGTATGGGACTGGACATAAGATAGAAAAGTCCAAACCAGTATAAAAATATCTAATGCACTTTACTTCAGAGCATTTTTATTTTTGTCCCTACTATCAAGGGTGGGCATTTAACCGACATCTACCGAACTGACTTAACTACTAAATTCGATTAACCGACGTTACTGGTTAATCGATCGACTATAAAAACCATTTTTGATTCCGTTAACGGTTAACAAAATCCGATCGGTTACCGTTAACTAACCGAAAAATTAAGTTTTTTATCGCAGCCAATTTAGACCATTTTAAAGAACCAATCCTTGAACAAATCCAGTAGCTAGTGTGCCCTTATTTTCTTTCGAATGGTCGAATCTGTCCACTTTTTGAATTTAGATAAATTATAAAAAACGATAGAAGTAGAAAGCTAAATCTGCTCGCTCATCTCATTTGCTAATCGTCGGCAACTATTCTGTTTTCCGCGTTAGGCTTAACGCTTCACACTAGTGATGACACCTACTAAAGCGGTTGTAAGAATCAACGACGTCAAGAAGGAAGAAAGCATGTAAGTATCTTTTCTACAATCAATTATTAATTTATAAATTAGTATGGTTACTATTTACTCTATTAATCTACTGTACATATTTGAATAAGTTCTAGTTTATTTACCTAACCGATTTTATTGTATATACATGTAATTAAGTGGTAAAATGATATAAATTAGTGATTTAACCAATGAAGCTGCTTTCGTTACTAAGTATACTGGATTTGCAGCTTTCTATTTGAAATTTAGTATATTTTCTTTTTATTTTCTTAGAAAATCCAGTCACATATATATCTGGTAAGTCATTTTCTCATCAATCTATTTTGATTTAGTGAACGTGCTTTGATTTGATTACTGTATTTGTAAATGATTTGTAAGTTATTGTATTTGTAATAAAGGTTTTACTAAATTAGTTGTAAATCTCATATACTAACTATTGAATTCGATTTACCGTTAATCATTATATTTTCAGTACACTAAAATATTGATATATGAACAGTAGTAAGAAAAACCATTTTCATCTATTAATATATTGTAAAATAATGATTTACATATTAAATGTACTTTAAAATACTAAGTAGACCATATATACTGATGTTTCTTAGCATTAGCATTTACCAATATATATACTATATATTGAAGTTTGAAGTAAATATAACTAAGACAGGACTAATTTAGTTCATCATACATAAACTTTTGAGTTGATCATTAATTTAACATATATAATCGTATATTCATCAAGTTTCAGCTATGAGTAAATATACTTAAGCCTTTACTGGTTCAGTTCATTATTAGCTTCATTAACATATATGTTAAAGGTTTCTTGCTTATTGAGTTTCAATCATCAATTCTATATTGAATCCTTTACAAAATTTAAGCATTTACTGAGTTTTGTATTATCGCCACTTTTATGATTATCATCGGTGTTTTACATCAGTTTCATCATCAGTTTAGAGCTTGGAGATTTTTGCTTGTTGAGTTGTCGAGTTGTTGAGTTGTTGGATTCGTTACTGAGTTTCATTATCATTTTTATGGGTTGGTCTTTGGTAATGTATGTATTGTATTACACAAAATGTAATTGCTATTTGGTTAGTAGTTCCAACTTTTTTTCTTGTAGAACTAACCATTTTTTTCACATGTCCGCATGCTTTTGTGGTTTGACCCAAACAGAAGATTGTTTCTTTTATATTGGGTTTCACATTAAGGTGGTTTTACTCTTACTTGGATTGTTGAAGGTATGCCCTTTATATGTAATAGTATTAGTATTCGATGACTAACAAGTGAAAGCTGAAACAAATTAGTATCTCAATACATTCCAAAGCTACAAGCTATAGAGCTAGTATATACATAAGTGGATGAGATTAAGAGAGGAGTTGGTGGATTTGGTAAGGGTTTGAAATACAGTTTTGATTTATCAAGGATGTGGTCAGATAGATGGATTGATGAAGGAAAAGGGATCAGTAAAGTGCTTCCAGACTTGTGGTTTAGTTGGTATTATGGTGGAAGATGGCGTTAGGAAGATGCTGCAGAGGAGATGTTTCCAGACTTAAGGTTTAGTTCCATTATGCCGATTTGCTTTCTTATATTGAAGTCGTTGTTTCGTTGTTAAAATGAAGAATAACAGCATTATAGAAGAAACTAATGGGTCATAGATGTAAAGGAAATATTCGTTTCTGCTAAGATGATGGGAGAGCCGATCACTTTACTTCTTGATCTAGCTATGTTTCTTATGATTTTTATTTTATTTAACGATGAATGGAATTGTTTGAGTTGATTACTTCGATTAGATTATTTTTATATTTCTGTATTGTTGATTTGACTTCTACTTAGAAAACTTGTTTTCGTTTGAAACTATTATATGTATTGAGAGTATTTTCGGTGTATAAAAAAAACTATGTACTATGTAATATGCTGAGTTAAGTTGCTTGCTTGCTTTTGCTAGCAATGTAATATACCGATGAGCTATGCTACTATGCTTGCTAGAGCCTGCGTTAACCTGAATGATTTCTTATGTGCTGCATTATATCCTTATTCCAGTTGCACCAGTATCGGTTCCAATTAATTTTTAATCTCTAGTTGCAGTTAAGTGTTCAGTTAACTGCAATTAACTAATTGTTGGTTAACCGGTAGGGATTACTCAGTTAACCGATCGATATAGGCGGTTAACCGCGGTTAAATATTAGCGGTTCGATTGGTATAAAGTGCTATAGTTTTATTTTCAGTTTAGTTAACCAAACCGAATAATTTGGTCGATTAAATCGATCAATTAACCGATCGGTTCGGTTAACCAACCATGCCTACCGTATAATTTTGTTACTACGATCAAGAGATGAACACTGATGCATACGATGAGTCACATAGCAAGTTTGCATCTCGGGGTTCTCCTCTAGGTGTAGTGATGGTATAGGTTTCTATGGAAGAGCAGTCCCCACAATTGTCTTTGGGCGGTATTTTCGTATTGGATAGTTTTAGAAGAATTTGCCAATCACTAGTGTGAGATTCGATTTGTGGTTCGACCCTTTGTGTTAGACAAGAACCCTTAGGTATTGCACCTTAGGAGTTCACAGACACTTCTAATACACCCTTTACCACTTAGAGTAGTAGTATTAAAGTTAACTGCACATGGTCATCACATATTAAACTTGTACTCACTCAGCGGACTTTTTATCTAACCCGCCTCCTTTTTATTTTCCACCACCACAGGATGACAGGTTGGAAGTTGATTAGGTATATACAAGGAGAAAGGAGCTTCAATTTGGAGTTCTCGTATCATTAATGGTTCATCATGTAGTTACCGATTGTATTAAATATTTTTCAAACTTATATTGTACTTTGAAAACGATGTGGATGTAAATCAAATATTTTGGAGACTGTTTTTCTGAAATGTCTGTTTTGTTGTATGTATATCTTAATTCCTTCCGCTGTAAGGTATGAAAGTATAGAATGTTTTAGAACTTACCCTTGTAATTATGCTCTAAGGTTTTAAAATCCCAACAGTTTATATTTTCTTGGAATGACACACGTTCGAAAGTCATATTAGGGTTTGGATCGGTGTATCAGGAGGTGTGGTTGTTACATTTGGTATTAGAATGTAGGTTTAGGATTCCCTTGGACTTAGGCATGTATTAAGCGAACGTAGTGAAAAGTTTTTGAAATAAAAAGAATGGTTTTCCAAATGGTTTTCAAAAATGGGTTTTGAATATATATATATATATATATATATATATATATATATATATATATAAATTCAAAAAGATTTCCAAATATTTTATCTATATATTGAAATTTCTTTTATTCATGTCTGTACTATCTTTGAAAAAGTTAAAAATAATTCCTAAACACAGATAGTGAGAATGAGTGTAAGTTTTAGAGGAATAACTAAGAGAACGCAGCTAGGATTCTAAACGTGAACATCCCTATATGGTTTCATCGGTATCTGTGAGAAAGGAGATAAAATGAGCCAAACCTGACTAGGAGAGCGTAACTATGATTTTCGAATATGCGTATTAATACACAACACCCTATATATTTGAGCACATAAGGTAGTTGTTGGCATATCTCTTATATAAGCAAATAATTGTGGGTTCGGGTGAGTGTTAAAGTTATATCGGTTAAAGTGGAAAAAAAACTTTTTATGTTTGTTTTAGTTTACCTCATAAAGAAAGGCTACTAGAAATTTCCATACTAGCTAGCAGTGGTAAGTAAATTATGGAAGTAAAGGTGAACGAAGAAGACTAGTACCAAGGGACTCCTATAATTAGAATAAGATGCCAACAAATCGAAAAAGGGAACATGGAAGTGGACTTTACAAACATATGGAAAATTACCCCGATCAAAGTAGAAACCCTATTTTAATATTAATAGTAGTTGTAAGGATTCATATTTACTTAAAAGTATGGCTGGAACATTTCCGTATTGAGTTGGACACTATATTGGAAAATAAATTTGAGTAACCATTTTTGGAAAAGGAAGACATAATATTATGCACTTAAAGCATTGTTAGGTATAAGTCGGCTTAATTTATATAAAATGTAACAACCCTAATATTTTGTAAATATTTTTAAATCATTTTTAAATGAAATTTTATTTCATTATTTCATTTTTCAAACATTTTTGAAGTATAGTATAAATTTTTGAAGTGAAGTTATAATTTTTCCATAGTTAAGTGTATTGGTTTGAAATTTTTAAAAGCTAGTTTCAATATATTAAGCATTTTCTTTATTTTTCTTCCTATTTTTGCTAAAAACAAATAATTATATTTCTTTTCACTTTATTTCAGTTTTTGTTTTATTTTATTTACTGATTTTATTTGCTTTTATTTTAATTAAAAAGAATGGAAATTGGAAGAGACAAAAAGGCTTTATAACATATGACTTTTGGTTAACTAGTCTTTTCATTTTTGGCCGTTACTTTTCTATTGATGGCGTGACTTTTATTTCCACTTTTCACGTGAAAACTCACTTCTCATTTCACAATTTTCGGCATCATTTCAGATCTGAGAAAAACTTTGGTAATGGTTTCTTTTTTCTATATTTTTCTTCTTCTTTTTCCTATTGATTTTCATTGTTTTGCCATGTTCTCTTGCCTATTTTTGCTCGGCCACCATCTAGCTAGCCACGGCCATGACCACCACCTTCTCCTTTTCACCATCCACCACCTAGCAGCACCTACCCCTCTGACAAGTCAAGGCCGTGCCTTCCAATTGTTCAAAAACTCCACAAACAATGTTCAAACTCCTTATAACATACATAGCCGAGCCACTACAACTTCATCGCCTTCATCCACCACCACGGCCACCACTAATAGCCGCCACCACCACCTTGTTATGACCCCTACCCAGCCCCTTACCTACTGACCAGACCTGAACATGATAGGGCCGAGCCCAAACATCCATTGGCCGAGCCAATATGGTGCACAAAACCTCCACTATTTTGCTTGCCTCTTTGTATTCTTATGTTGTAACTCCTCTACCACTTCAATTACTTGTAGCCGTGCCTTCATGTGTCCTTACCCGAGCCAAAAGCATGTCAAACCCGAGCCATATTAACCTCTAGGCCGAGCATATGATTGTAGAAAGCATGGCAAAAGCATTCATTTCATTATTTGTTTTATTTCAATGTTGTTTATTCAATGTGTATTGGATTTATATTGATATTGTGTCTTGTTTGTTGGTTGTTCACAAGATCTCTACCTTGATTCTCTTCCACTTGAATCTATAGTCTTGTCATCGTGCCTTCTGAAATTCATTTGTGTCATTTGATTTGATAACTCCAGCATAAAGAGGTGAGTAATCACACCTGACATACGTACTTATATAACAGTGAATTGATAGCAAGTGAAAGTGTAGAAATAATTATATTTGTTATACCTGCCTGTGATGTAAATTATATGATGTTAAACCCTGTAATTAACTTGTCACATCATATGTTATGTTTTATTTTATTTACTGTTCATTCTATTATGTTAAATCACGCTGCAAGTTCCCTGTAGAATAGAATCACTATGGGTTGAAATGATATATACCCGAACAGACTTTAGAATAGGGAAAAATCATTATGGACTGAAATGATAAATCTGAGCGATTTTTATTTAATTTTATTTACTTGGGATTGCGGGTTTGAAATGATAAAACCCGGATTTTCTCTGTAAATTACGGATTGAAATGATATATTATCAGTATCACTTGACTTAGGCTAGAAAATATTATACAGACCCGTGGTTATTTTATATATTTTTTTGGAAATTTTTAAGTATTTTAAAAATGTAAAAATATGATAAATTGATTTAAATTGAATTTTAAAATGATTTATTAAAGTGGAAATGATTTTTCTATGTGTTAAATGTAAAATAAATGAATAGAAATTGTGATTTTAAAGTGTAACTTAATTTGGAAATTTTGATTTGATTTTTTTATGGAAATTTAAGTTAATTAAATTAAAAATGAAAATTAAGTTTTAAATGGTGAAAAATAGAGATTTAAATTTAAGTGTTAAGTAAATTGTTAAAAATGAAAAATGGGAATTGACACACTTGAATTTTATAAGTGAACTTTGGAAAATTTGATTTTTATTTGTAAAATTTCTCTTTATAAAAAAATCATAAGTTAAAGGTATTTAAGTGAACATTTTTTATGTGGAAAAATATAATTTTTATAAGTTTAAATGATTTAAATTGAAGTTTATTTGTGGCTGGAATTGTATTTAAAACCTGGAAATTTAATTAATAGCACTTCAGAAATGCTATCATTTCTGGAAATGAATTAATTCTGAACTAACTAGAATCTGCAGCACTTTGTAAGTGCTGTGGTTGCATAAATGAACTAAAAGCCTAAAATGAACTAAGGCTATAACAACACTTAGTAAGTGTTGTAGTGGCAAGAACTAAAATTAAAACCGAAACTAATGAAGGGGCTATTGTTGCACTTGTTAAGTGCTGCAGTAGCCTGAAATGTGATTTTTGAATATAACTGAACTACTGCAGCAGTTTTAAACGCTGTCTTTGCTGAATTGAAGTAAAACCTTTAATTTGAACCCTGAACTATTACAGCAGTTTTGTAAATGCTGTCTTTTCTGAATTGAACTATTTTTCATTTAAAACTGAACTATTACAGCAGTTTATAAATGTTGTCTTTGCTGAGTTGAATTGTTTTCAAATATAACTTACTGTAGCACTTTTTAAATGCTGTGAAAGTTGGAATTTTAATGTTTTTTAAGTGAATAAATGAACTCAGAAAAGGCTAAAATTTTGGGAATTGAATATTTGATTTAAAGGGATAATGACTTTGTTTTTAAATGGTTTAAATGAAGTATTTTGATTTGAAATTTAAGTTGTTTTAAATTTATAACCACAGGTTATAATAATGATTGGTTGTTAAAGAGACCAGGATCGGATATGGACTGTGACGCCCCACCTCTATACCCACACTAGCCAAGAATACTACGGAGTAATGCTGTCAACTAGCACGGAGAATAAGGCTGTTGAGGAGCGACCATCCGTGTAATTTCTTTGTGCGAGCACCGATATGTCAGATAGTATAGCATGCATTTCATTTAAGGAGGAAATCCGACATACTGATACAAACTCAAAGCTATCACACGGTGGCTTTATGTAATCTTCGGAAACAAACATAGAAATAATCATAACACAAATCAGTCACAGACATCCATATCACAAAGGCGGAAAAAGATATGAATATATATATCACATGAAAGTGTATATCAAAGTAGTGGTCAGAAAGATCCACAATAATACAAAAGAATAGCAACATGTGCTATACAAAAGAATAAGTATACATCATAGAGTCTATATCTCAAATGTATACAACATAAACTACTAATCTAAGCGGCTAGCCAAAAGTCAGAGTAGTAAATCCCTGGGGAGAAGTCAAGCAGAAACACCTATAACATCTCGGTCTGACCCGAGTATTATTTCATAAGAAAATAATAAACGGATCAATCTAGCTATAAATATCAGATAACATGATATAGAATAAGAGATATGGCATAAACGTAAAATAACCATAATTGCATACTACTATAAGTATGTAAATGTTAATCAACAAGAGATTAATCAATATCACAAGAATCTTCTCAAAGATCCAAATCCACAAAAAGGTAACGACACCCAAATTCACCAATGCACGAAAATTGATAAAACATATCAATGAAAATCACGAAAATTGGTGAAGCACAAATTCCAGAAATCAACACACGAAATCCAGAAATAACAAGAAAAAGGGAAAGAGGCCTATCACAAGACGGGAGCATGAAAACTCACCAACACGTGTATCACAAGACGGAAAGCTATTCCATGGTTGCTAACCATTTTCACTAGAACGGCCCGAAGACCATGAGTCAAAACTCCACTAAAATGGCCCGAAGACCGTGGGGCGCTACCCCACATATGTGAGTAGAAACATCACACAAACGGGGTCTAGTCTCCCTCGCAGACAAAGAGACATCACACAATTGCTAGTCTAAATCACAAAAATGATCGTCATGATCATCAAGAAGTGTCAATTACACTAAGCTAGTAAAATATATAAGTTTAGCTTCATGTCCCATAACCACTAGCTTAACTTAAATATTTACGAAAAAACTGTAGATCTTCACTAGGAAATTGTCACAAAAAGTTCAATCGAACAAGTCCAAGAGTTAACTGACGAAACAAACGCAAGCGTTTCATACCACTTGTTTTACTAAGTCGTTTAATTTGATTTCTCATTTGAGTGAAGTAAAGGTTTGTATATACTAATAGATTGGAAAAGGATTTAAGAAAAGGAGTTTTGTAATAAAATAGTGTTGAAATCGCTTTGATGAAAGAGTTTTGATATTTACTACTAGTATTGAAACCTTCATATTTTTAAAGTGACAAACCACAAAACGATTGTTGAAACAACTCGAATCACAAAAATACACATTCAAAGACGTGAGTAAAGTCCAAAGAAATCAATTCCAAAACCATCAAAGTATAAATACCCATACGACCTAACAAGGCCAAGCTAAAGTGCAATGGAACGACCTAAAGTAAAATAGGTCGAACGAATTAAGGATAACATACCGAGTGGCCTAGGTGAGCGGCCTAAGCATGAGGCGCGACCTATAAGGACTGAACGACCTATAGCAGGTGTGAGTTACAAAGGTCGAACAACTTAAGGTCTAACGACCTAAAGGCGAACGAGTTAAGGCATTAACGACCTAACAAGGTAGATGTAAGCAGTGGTACGACCTAATAAGGGGAAGCGACCTAACAAGGTTGCATATGCCGAGCGACCTAACCATCTAAGGCCGAACGACCTAACTAATCTCGCGACCTAAGAAAGTGACGAGGCCAAGCGACCTAACCATTTAGGGCCGAGAGACTTTAAGGTGGAATGGGGTCAAGTGACCTAGCTAAGTGAATGGTCGAGCGACCTAAAGTGATGAGCGACCTAATATGGCAATAGGACCGAGCGACTTAAAGGTGTAAGGCCGAGCAGCTATAGGGGTCATGCGACCTAAAGGAAATAAGGTCTAACGACCTAATGGTCTCGACCTAAAGTGTCAACAGGGTCGAGCGACCTAGAAGCCAACGACCTAAAGCGGGAATGGGGTCGAGCGACCAAACGGATCGCGACTTAATGTGAAAAGGGGCTGAGCGACCTAAGGTCTTAAACAAGGCCAAGCGACCTATCGATGCCGAACGACCTAAATGCTCGCGAGCTAGGAAACGACCTAGCGAAGGAAAAACAGGGCGACCTAATTGATCGCGAACTAATGTTGTGTTAGGTCGCCGAGCGACCTAGGGGATAAACGAGCTAAAAGCAGGCGAACGACCTAAGTCCAGAACGAGCTATTTGCGAGCCGAAACGTTTCCACGTGAGCGACTTAAGGTGGTGCGAGCTAGATGCAGGGGCAAATTTTCAACTGCCGAACGACCTAAGCCCAGTTTTGCCGAAACACTAAAAAAATTGGGATTTTTCACAATCCAATCCAAACCAAATGCAGGTACACATGCTCAAGTGATAGGGAATCATTCCCAACAATCCAATGACAGTTATATGCAAGAATGTGAGATAAAAATCTCACCTTTTCACGGAATTTGATGGAGATGAAGTATGAAAGCAAAGCAAGAACAATCACAAGCTTGAATCAATGTCTTCTCTTTGAATTTGGAGTTAGTTGATGGATTTGCAAATGAACAAGAGCTTTGGAGTTTTAATTTCCCATTCCCTCCACCATTTTTGAAGAAGCTTGTACGTTAGGAAATGAAGAATGAAGTGATGAAGAGGAGATGGGTTGGGGCTGACTTAGTAAGTGGTTCAGCCCAAATCAAAGCCCTAGGCGAAAAAGTGACGAAAATTCCACTATCTCCAAACATATCGAAGTTTATACTTAAAAGATTGCTAACGACGTTTTGAACTCAATGGAAGTGGTCTCGAGTCCTAATTTGACCGTATGCAAAAAGTAGCTTTTTGAACCAAAATCCGACGAACGATGTTATATTTAGATAAAATATTTAAATATAATATCGATAAATATGCGGGTTGTTACAGACTCCCCTCCTTAAAGAAATTGCGTCCTCGCAGTACTTAAGAAGATGATAAATAGTAACAACCATAAAAGCATATTAACACAAAAGAAAATTTGAAATAAGAAGTTCACCTCAAAGAGCATGAGAAAGAAAGTCCGGATGGGTTCGCTCGATGAATTCTCTAGATTCCCCAAGAGAAATCCTTGGGATTTGAGAACTATAGAACTCACACAAAGAGAACATCTTTATTTTCGAAGACGTTTGACCTCCAAAGTGATAATATGAATAGGATGCTGCTCAAAAGTTAAATTAGGCGATACTTCAATTTCTACCACAACGCCGAACTCGAAAATAAAATCGGAATCTCGAAAGCATTTCCGTAATTGAAAAACGTGAAACACGTCACGGATAGCAGAAAATTCAAGCCGGTAATGAAAGGCGATACGCCATGGAATAACTACGTTCAGTGATAGGAAATGGCCCAACATATTGAGGCGCTAATTTTTCCCTGATCGACTGGAACGTAAAACACCCTTAATAGGTGAAACACGAATAAAATCTGGACCTAAACCCATCTTCTCGCCGGCCTCAAGCCAACAAGAAGGGGATCGGCATGGCCTTCCATAGAGTGCCTCGAAAGGTGCCATACCAATACAAGATTGGAAGCTATTATTATAGGAAAACTCAATGAGAGAATTATGATCTTCCCAACTTCCATCAAAATCAAGAATACAAGAACGAAGAAAATCTTCAAGAGTTTGATTCACACGCTCGGTTTGTCCATCAGACTGGGGTGATAAGCGGTGCTAAAATCTTGAAGACTTTTCCAAAATCCACTATTAAACAATGGATCCCAATCGCTAACAATCGAAGTAGGGACACCATGCAATTTAACAATTTCCTTGATAAAGAGTTTGGCCAAAAGAAGAATGGTTCGGTTAGACCGAAGGAGAATAAAATGGGCGGATATTGTAAGTCTATCAACTATCACCCATAAGCTATCATGACCCGAACAAGAACGGGAAAGGCCATTACTAAAATCCATGGAAATTTGATCCCACTTCCAAATTGGAATTTCTAAAGGTTGCAATAACCTACCAGGCCTTTGTTAAGTTGGCAAGTCATGCAACGCTTAACAAAGTTAGCAATAACAGATTTCATTCACTCCCAATAATAAAGCCGCTTCACTTCTGCGTACATTTTACTACTACCGGGATGAATGGTAAATTTAGAATGATGAGAATCTTCTAAAGTATCTTTACGAAGATCACTAATATTTGGTACGATAAGTCTACCGAATTTTTGGATGCCGCCACTAGAATCAATATCGAAGTCTTTCAAACTTTCAATATTAATTTTATCCCTACAACTTTGGCTAAGAAGAGCCAATTCGGGATCTAGCCTTAGAGCTTCAAGAATGCGGTTTAAAAGAGAAGGATGAGCCTCAAGGCTACATAAGATGAACATGAATGGGAAACACGATCTCAAATTTCACAAGTGGATAAAACCTCGAGATCCTTCCATTCTGATATCATCATGAAAACAACCGCTTGTCGCTTGCGACAAAGCGCATTGGCAACACAATTTCCCTTTCCGGGGTATAAAGGATATCAATATCATAAGATGCAAGAAATTCGAGCCAACGTGGTTGACACAAATTAAGTTTCTTATGAGAAAATAGATATCCCAATGAGTTATAATCGAGGTGGAGAACAATTTCTCCCCAAGATGATGATGCCAAACTTTGAAAGCAAAAACCATAGCCGCGAGCACCAGATCATAAGTGACATACCTAGTCTCGATCGGCTTTTAAAATTTTAGAAGTACAAGTGATTGCACGTTCTCTTTTGCAAGAGAACGACACTCATACCAATAACGATTAGCATTGGTACTAAAGATAAAGTTTTGGTTCCCTTCGGGAATCACAAGAATAAAAGTATCGAAAAGAAAGAATTTAATCTTCTTTCCCGAAAAGCTAAAACTTTCAAAATTACAATTACCTTTATAGAAAGATTTACATTTTACAAGTCAATTTATTGTGTCTGACTGTCTCATCAAAGCATTTAGGAAATCCCTATCGATAACGTTGATCAAGCGCATCGACCAGAATTCTTAAAACACTAAATGGGCAATACAACACAAAATCATCTTCTATAAGATTAAAAATCGAATTGTACTTATAAATAAATCTTATGAAAAAGATTTGCAAAATTCTAAATTTCTATTTTTATCCATAATTAATAAATTCAAGAATGGAATTATTGAGATATTCATAGAATACTCGATTTATAAAATGGATGAAATAAGCTGAATGAAACGAATGACATAATAAGTCATTCATAAGAATCATAACGAGTGCAGAATGTAGTAAGTGGAATGCTAACTCCCGCAACTCGTAGCTAATAAAAAAAATCGGTGGCAAGGTCAAACTGGAAAGACCTTAACATCTCTCAAAAGATTGCTTAGGTGATGATCCTAAGACAAGCTCAAAGATTCCGGAAAATTCACAACTACCCAATTGAGGGAAATAATTCTTTTCTCAACATGTGGGCTTAAAGAACCAAATGATGCCATTAATTTGGAATCGAAATCACAAAGGAAAAATATGAGTCTTCTTAACAGATTAAAAATATCGAAAATGAATAGTCCATTCGGAAAAATAGGATATGGGCCTCACAATGATTAAGCCAATCCTTTCACGCAATCAATTCCGAAGCCTAAACAACGCATAATATGCAAATCGGTTCGGAAAGAAAAATCACATGAAATAATTTTCGACATCAATAAAAAGCAAATTGAGTGTTGCGGATCCACCAACCGGATTCGCAATTCTCAAAGAAGTCATCAAGCCCAAAATGTTTTAAAGAAAAAGAATCAACAAGTTCTTTTGATATAAAAATGATAAGATGAACCCTTATCAAAAAGAACTTGAATAGGATAATCACAAATAAATAAAATCAAGGATTGAATAAGAAATACCTTGACCAAGAGAAGAGTTGTTAGGGGCTTGCAGCTTCCCTTTTTCTCTTGCTTTGAAGTTTGGGACATGCAGATAAGTAATGACCCGATCCTTTGCAATAGAGGCAATATAGGGGTTTCGGGCACTTAATTACATAATGGTTTGTGGAACCACAATTGAAGCATTGTCTACAACTTGGGGTAGGTATCTTGGCTACTGAAGTTTTTGGTTCCACCTTCCTCTTGCTCAGAAGTACGGGGCAAACCGAAATATGATGACTAGAATTTTTGCAATAACGACATAGGAGTGGTTCCGGATACTCCTTTGCATAGTGGTCCTTAGAATTACAATTGTAGCATCCTCTACAAATAAAGTTTGAAGTCTTTGCCTCCAAGGTAGGCTGCTTCACCTTCTTATCGGGATGAGGGCCTTTGAACTTAATATGCCGCTTCCCGGAAATCCTGATACCACTATCAATTCCTTTATCAGCCCCTTCATGTCGAAGAGTGATATCCACAAGCTGATTGAAAGGAACTTCAAGTTTCAGAGGTAAAACCATTTCAGGGTTCTTACACAAAGCAAAGATAAACCTTTGATTCTTAGCAAGATCCAAAAGTCATTGGGCAGACATAAATGCGCCATCCAAAGAAGAACTACTGGATTGACCAGCGCTAGGACTGCCAGAACTAACCATCTCTTCTTCTTTAAGAAAGAAAGAAAGAAGAAGAAAAAGGTTATTCTCAAAATAAATATCAAACAATCTTGATAGATAAAACAAGGAATCTTAAGAGTGAATAGGATAGATCGGTATGAAGACACGAATTAAATCCTAAGGTACGACTCCTAAGAAGGACTTAGGACGATGATCCTTGCTAAGTTATTCTACATTGTTCCGAAGTTTGGCTCTGATACCAAGCTGTGACGCCCCACCTCTATACCCACACTAGCCAAGAACACTACGGAGTAATGCTGTCAACTAGCATGGAGAATAAAGCTGTTGAGGAGCGACCATCCGTGTAATTTCTTTGTGTGAGCACCGATATGTCAGATAGTATAGCATGCATTTCATTTAAGGAGGAAATCCGACGTACTGATACAAACTCAAAGCTATCACACGGTGGCTTTATGTAATCTTCGGAAACAAACATAGAAATAATCATAACACAAATCAGTCGCAGACATCCATATCACAAAGGCGGAAAAAGATATGAATATATATATCACATGGAAGTGTATATCAGAGTAGTGGTCAGAAAGATCCACGATAATACAAAAGAATAGCAACATGTGCTATACAAAAGAATAAGTATACATCATAGAGTCTATATCTCAAATGTATACAACATAAACTACTAATCTAAGCGGCTAGCCAAAAGTCAAAGTAGTAAATCCCTGGGGAGAAGTCAAGCAGAAACACCTATAACATCTCGGTCTGACCCGAGTATTATTTCATAAGAAAATAATAAACGGACAGTCTAGCTATAAATATCAGATAACATGATATAGAATAAGAGATATGGCATAAACGTAAAATAACCATAATGGCATACTACTATAAGTATGTAAATGATAATCAACAAGAGATTAATCAATATCACAAGAATATTCTCAAAGATCCAAATCCACAAAAAGGTAATGACACTCGAATTCACCAATGCACGAAAATTGATAAAACATATCAATGAAAATCACGAAAATTGGTGAAGCACAAATTCCAGAAATCAACACACGAAATCCAGAAATCACAAGAAAAAGGGAAAGAGGCCTATCATAAGACGGAAGCATGAAAACTCACCAACACGCGTATCACAAGACGGAAAGCTATTCCATGGTTGCTAACCATTTTCACTAGAACGGCCTGAAGACCATGAGTCAAAACTCCACTAAAATGGCCCGAAGACCGTGGGGCGCTACCCCCACATATGTGAGTAGAAACATCACACAAACGGGGTCTAGTCTCCCTCGTAGACAAAGAGACATCGCACAATTGCTAGTCTAAATCACAAAAATGATCGTCATGCACAACACCAGAACTGTCATTTTATCACGGTTATAACTGTTACAAATCAAATTTGTAACAGTTATAACCGTTACAAATAGGTATGTGACAAAATCTACAACATATTTACCAACGGTTATAACCGTTGGGAATATGGAATTTCCCAACAGTTATAACCGTGGGGAATATGAAATTTCCCAACGGTTATAACCGTTGGAAATTAATGTACACAACAGCAGAATTGGAAAATCCCAACGGTTATAACCATTGGAAAGTAATGTACACAACAGCAGAATTGGAAAATTCCAACGGTTATAACCGTTACAATTAAATTTACAAACATTTATTACCATTAGTAAATTTGTATTGTATTCCTGAAGCGAAGTTCTATTGCAATGAATTACATGCACATATAATCAAAATTCAGATGTTGAATAAAAAATTAAAACAGTAAATTTATAATGAATTTCAAGACAAATAATAACAAACACATACGCTTCATACTAA
Organism: Allium fistulosum; assembly: GCA_030737815.1. NCBI lineage: Eukaryota > Viridiplantae > Streptophyta > Magnoliopsida > Asparagales > Amaryllidaceae > Allium > Allium fistulosum. The sequence continues at coordinate 205,164,795 of CM060903.1, forward strand.
ACTCCATAAATATCAAAATATCGCAAGTTAAACTTACATAATAATTTCACAGTACATAACAAACATCAAAATATCATGACTTCAACATACATAAAAAACATTATTGACTCACTGGCACACTCAACATAAATATAAAAAATTAACTATACAGACTGCTTCCTTTTTCCAGTGCTTTATACACGTACAAAAGAGAATGTACATACCACAATGACTCCATGTGTTGCAACAATACAGACTGCTTCCTTTTTCCAGTGCTTTATACATTTTCTTCACGACCCCATGGAATTCTCTGCATGCTCAAAATATAGCCATCTTTTGTTTTCACCTACAACATAATTACAATAATGAGATATCATACACGATATAGGATTCTTAAATTTGGTTACTTTTCAGTAACGTTTGTTGACAACCAAAAAATGTTCACTCGCAACTGCATATAGGATTCTTAAATTTTTCTATTGAGTTTATGATGATTAAGTTATTTTTCTGCATATTTGTTTAAATATCGTCCACATCCATTTCGCCCAAGTCTTGACTTTTTTCCTTTGTTGTTGCAACTTTAAATAATATCCGACTAATATATCTTTTCGGAAAATGTCATTTTCCACATTTTTAATAGCTAAACAAGTGGAAATAAACATTTTCAATACCAATATTATCTTCCACTTTTTGGGTGCAGTGAGATGAAAGTTCCACAAATGTCAATATCCAAACTTCTTGCACTAACAAAAAAAAGGTACATGAAAGGTCAGTATCCTCATTTTCTGTAATTTTCATGCTTTTAAATTAGTAAATAAGAGATGAATCCATTCATATCTTCTTCATAAACAAAATAGAATGCCTATAAACTATTCTAATTACTATTTAAGTTATAATTTCATTGTTTAAACCATTTTTTTACTATGGTTCTGTTCAATTACATACAGTTCTGTATAGATTCACTCTTTTGCACGGTGCTTCATTAACCGAAATCCGATGTTTATAAATTATTTAAATACCAGATACGCAACAGAAACACAGGTCATATTGTATCCTTTATCTTCACACTAAATTTTCTCTCATTTTCAAACCCCATACGGTACACTTCACAACTAATTTGTAAATTTAAAACAGAGACTATAATAAGTTAAAACAAAGAACTGCCGATATTCATCCAATCTCATATATTTCAGGTTTAGCTTTCAAATGATATTTTTCACCAATGATATTTTTCACCAATGAAGAAATGTGTAATTCCTAGATCATTTATAGCAGCAATGATATTTTTGTTATTTTGTTATTTTATCAAGTAAACATAAGAAGTAAATTTTATTTTGTTATTTATTATATACATGCTGGACCCAAGGCTAGGACCTCCAGTGCTTACAAGGCCCTAAAGCAAAATAGATCTTCAAGTTTGCTTTAAATTCACAACAAGTCCAAACTAATTGTAACCGACAATTGTAGATAGCACAATGCCACATGGTAATTTATCTGATTAGATATTTGAAGATACATTGTACCATAATACCTCTACTACCTAAAATATATTAATCTTTTTAGTAATAAGGTGAAAAAAGGTGGCACCCTACAATCTCAAAACGTGCTACATAGTATTACCAACAGATGGAATTTCAAAATGTAATGGATAAACAAGAAATATAGGCTTTCAAAATGTGGTTCAAACCGTAAATCACAACATTATATTCCATTTTTAAGTATAAAATAAATACTGTACTGATAACTCTTTATATTACCTTGTGTTTCAATTTTCGAATACGTGCAACTCATAAGTTTGAACATGAGTTTACCAAATACTATGAATGAAGGTGCCATAATAACTTGTAGAGATACTTGATACCATGAAAATATTATGAATTAAGGGTGTAACCAAATATTTCTAAGGCAGCAGTTGCTTGTGCATTGGAAGCAAATGTCATAGTGCAAAATTGAATCATACTGAAAAGATATAATATGCATATCGTCGTTATTAACACACTGGCTACAATGCAAGAGTTATCTTTTCCCATAGGAAAAAGGAAAAATACCTGATGGAGCAAAGAAGGATGAGTCCCACATTGAAAAGGAATGAATTCATCAAAGGTCTTCCCTATCTGAGATACAGTTATTATCATTATCAACAAAGAGAAGCAAAAATACAATAATATGAATAATAAATAATTTAAGTGCTAGGTGAGCAATATAGTTCAACTGTATTTGAACGAGCTCAAACAAACAAAGTCTGTTGACAACCAGACTATGGATGTGCTGAAATTTAAGCTCTACAAATTGTAACATAAATGGGTTGTTTGGTGTAAATTGCAAATACTTGTAAAATGATAAGTCTTATCAAGTTATAAAGTATATTAATGCTAATGGACAATATACAATTGTACTATCCTTTTTTGTATAACATACCCTACTGTAAGTTGCATGCTTCATGAAAAGTTTCATGTACCTTACAGTTGACTATTGAGTTGTGTTGATTTTTGGTTGGACAGCAGGGAACGCAAACCAGTGAGGGTCGACTTATTTGCTATATCTATCATCTGATATAGCACTGAGAAATAAATAAAAAGAAATGAAAATAGAGTTTACACAAGAGAATACAAAAGCTAATTTATGTTGTTAATACTAATTAATGATGTTATGAAATCATATAAGCTGTTCCATGATGTTGTAGCATATTTTTATTAAAAGATATTCCATATACATATAACTAATAAATGAAGTTACCACACGGTTATAAAAAAACAGTGGATATAAGTATGTAACCAAGTTGTTACCTTGTATAAATTGGTAGAGAGCTAAAATTTGCTTCATCTATTATACAAATCTCTAAGTTGATACAAATTATTAGTACTTGGTTGAACTTGTATAGCGAAAGAAATTTATTTATGTTGATGTAGATGAACCTCATGTTCCAAAAATAGCTGTGGGCATAAGTAATTTAAAACTGTAGAAGCAACTGTCTCATTTTTATAAGCTACCTATTTATGTTCACATAGGAATCAGTAATCAGAGCACAGAAAAATGACTGTAAAGAGTAATGTATTGGCAATAAAGATACAACAGTAGTATCCATATTCAGGTTACCAAAATCAGTAGTGGCACATTAACAGTATACGACACAAATTTTTAAATAAGATTGCATGATTTAGTTATATGTCTTGTGACTGCCAGAGGCATCAGTTCCTAGCCTACTCTTCCCTGACAGTTTTCATTTCAGCAAACAACACTTCACTTTACGTCAATAGTGAAGACAGTTATAATTTGCAAGATTTCGTCTTACAACACTCAATACATTGTTGTTGTATGATGCAGCTTACCTACATACTATTATACTAATACATACTATACATGAAGTAACAACTTGGCTTATTCAATCAAGCATACTCTTCTAGGTTGTGAAGCAGAGTGAGTAAATTGGAATATGAAAATGGAAAGAGAATAAGAACCGGATTGGAAATGGATCATTTATTTGACATTATTAATATGCAAATTATCAATTTTAATCGTAACTTTAAAAACTTAATTCCACTGGAGTCCGAAGCGTTTTGGACACAATGAACTCGACATAAAGGATAATAAAGAAGCACAAGTTTCGTTGAAGGATGTAACTTTTTTGTTCATGTTCAATGCTTCAAACACAAAAACGAACAAACAAAGTTGTGCCTTAAAGATGTGAATAAGAAAATAACTCCCTCACTCAACAAGGTATACTTGTACTGTCTATGATGTGTGATGCATCGTTCTAATTTTGAATCATTTGAAGCTATAACAATTAGAAACTTTTTATTTAAACTATATCATAATTAATAATGAATGATAAGTGATAGTATTTTATATTTTATATTTTATATTTATGAAAATGATAAAATACTATCACTTATCATTCATTATTAGTTTAATTCATTAAGTGGGATTAAGATTCAGTTTCCCACTTAATGATTTTATTTTAGTAAACAGTCATGTTTATACATGGACTTTTTGAACAAGCATTCAATTAGTAAAATAATAAACAATAAATTTTTATAAAAAACTTTAAAATTAACCACTTGATGTACCCAATACATAACTGTTATGTTTATCGATCATTACTTCAAACTACATCAATTGATTTCCTACAGGACTAACAGCATAGCATACTAAAAGATCTCTGAGAAAAACCTTACTATTTCAAAAGTAGTCATGCAAAACATCCTAAACTGATGGTTGACCTCTAACAATAAAAATTCTAGAACTCCAAAAATATAAAAGTTATTTCCCTCCTTTCCTTGGCAAGATACAGAAGAAGAAACATAGAATGAAATAGGAGTCGAAAGGGAAATCTTAATGGTAAAAATGATGTAAAATAACAAGAAAATGAGAAACAAAGCATAAAAAGACTTATTTATGTTGAATTATAGGCCAAAGTATGATGCCAATGCCACAAATTCACTGATTGCAGTAGCAATTGATAAGGATAAAGTAAGACAAATTGCATTGAAATGGATTCTTGACAATCTTGTATACAAAGGCTAAGTAATCACATTAGTTCATGTCAATACTAAGGGTGGTAAGATTCTATTCATCATCATTTATATTTTCGTGTCCATAATATTTTTTTTAATCCTCAATTAAATACGGATTTAGTCTTACCTTCACCAATTGAATGATGCAATATTTGATATTTGTCAACAAAGGAGGAGGAAACAAAGATGACGCTGGAAAAGGATTTAGAGCACCCCCAATCAGTATTTGAAGGATTTGTTCCTCCCTTTTCGTTGTTTCTACGGTCAGAAAAACGTCAATTTATTATTTAGATTCGTGAATACCTAATTGCAACAATATTAAAATGCATTCAACTTACTTCCTAGGAGCAGAAGGAATACTCAGTTTCAATTTGCAATACTTTGCAGGTACAATGTGAAAATATAGTGCTTGAAGACACTGAAATAGCTAAGGCAATAATTGAGTTTGTTGCACAAGCAGCTGTCAATAAACTTGTTGTTGGATCTGCTTCCAAAGGAGGATTTGTTAGGTGAGAATAAAGATTGCTTCAATATAAATTAGCAATAAATTGTGCAAGGAAAAAAGAAGAGAACCTCACCTTTGTCACTACCTAGAAGGATGGAGGCGATAACCTGGTAACGGCAGTGCTGGAACGAGGCGAAGGAGGCGATAAACCTAGAACAAATATCGAGGTAGAGGCGGGTAATCTTAAAATGGTAACGAGGTGGAGGGGGAAGCTATAGGCGGAGGTGGCGATAACGGAGGCGGTGAAAACCCTAGATTTAATTTTTGATTTACAGAACGATAGTGGAAAATGATATTGGAAGTGTGGGAAATGATTTAGAAGCGTGAGAAATGGGATGCGTTCCAACAATAAACAAAATGACACTCCTATCCATATTGTTGTTAATTATTTACCAAACTACCAGACTTAGTAACAGTTATAACCATGATAAATGGTTGTAATGGAAATAACTGTTAGAAATTTATAACGGTTATAACCATTACAAATTGAAAGCGGAAAAGTGTTACAAAATGAGCTGATTGGTGTTGTGATGATCATCAAGAAGTGTCAATTACACTAAGCTAGTAAAATATATGAGTTTAGCTTCATGTCCCATAACCACTAGCTTAACTTAAATATTTACGAACAAACTGTAGATCTTCACTAGGAAATTGTCACAAAAGGTTCGATCGAACAAGTCCAAGAGTTAACCGACGAAACAAACGCAAGCATTTCATACCACTTGTTTTACAAAGCCGTTTAATTCGATTTCTCATCCGAGTGAAGTAAAGGTGTGTATATACTAATAGATTGGAACACGGTTTAAGAAAAGGAGTTTTGTAATAAAATAGTGTTGAAATCGCTTTGATGAAAGACTTTTGATATTTACTACTAGTATTGAAACCTTCATATTTTTAAAGTGACAAACCACAAAACGATTGTTGAAACAACTCGAATCACAAAAATACACATTCAAAGACGTGAGTAAAGTCCAAAGAAATCAATTCCAAAACCATCAAAGTATAAATACCCATACGACCTAACAAGGCCAAGCTAAAGTGCAATGGAACGACCTAAAGTAAAATAGGTTGAACGAATTAAGGATAACATACCGAGCGGCCTAGGTGAGCGACCTAAGCATGAGGCGCAACCTATAAGGACCGAACGACCTATAGCAGGTGTGAGTTACAAAGGTAGAACAACTTAAGGTCTAACGACCTAAAGGCGAACGAGTTAAGGCATTAACGACCTAACAAGGTAGATGTAAGCAGTGGTACGACCTAATAAGGGGAAGCGACCTAACAAGGTTGCATATGCCGAGCGACCTAACCATCTAAGGCCGAACGACCTAACTAATCTCGCGACCTAAGAAAGTGACGAGGCCAAGCGACCTAACCATTTAGGGTCGAGAGACTTTAAGGTGGAATGGGGTCAAGCGACCTAACTAAGTGAATGGTCGAGCGACCTAAAGTGATGAGCGACCTAATATGGCAACAGGACCGAGCGACTTAAAGGTGTAAGGCCGAGCAGCTTTAGGGGTCATGCGACCTAAAGGAAATAAGGTCTAACGACCTAATGGTCTCGACCTAAAGTGTCAATAGGGTCGAGCGACCTAGAATCCAACGACCTAAAGCGGGAATGGGGTCGAGTGACCTAACGGATCGCGACTTAATGTGAAAAGGGGCTGAGCGACCTAAGGCCTTAAACAAGGCCAAGCGACCTATCGATGCCGAACGACCTAAATGCTCGCGAGCTAGGAAACGACCTAGCGAAGGAAAAACAGGGCGACCTAATTGATCGCGAACTAATGTTGTTTTAGGTCGCCGAGCGACCTAGGGGATAAACGAGCTAAAAGCAGGCGAACGACCTAAGTCCAGAACGAGCTATTTGCGAGCCGAAACATTTCCACGTGAGCGACCTAAGGTGGCGCGAGCTAGATGCAGGGGCGAATTTTCAACTACCGAACGACCTAAGCCCAGTTTTGCCGAAACACTAAAAAAATTGGGTTTTTTCACAATCCAATCCAAACCAAATGCAGGTACACATGTGCAAGTGATAGGGAATCATTCCCAACAATCCAATGACAGTTATAGGCAAGAATGTGAGATAAAAATCTCACCTTTTCACGGAATTTGATGGAGATGAAGTATGAAAGCAAAGCAAGAACAATCACAAGCTTGAATCAATGTCTTCTCTTTGAATTTGGAGTTAGTTGATGGATTTACAAATGGACAAGAGCTTTGGAGTTTTAATTTCCCATTCCCTCCACCATTTTTGAAGAAGCTTGTATGTTAGGAAATGAAGAATGAAGTGATGAAGAGGAGATGGGTTGGGGCTGAGTTAGTAAGTGGTTCAGCCCAAATCAAAGCCCTAGGCGAAAAAGTGACGAAAATTCCACTATCTCCAAACATATCGAAGTTTATACTTAAAAGATTGCAAACGACGTTTTGAACTTAATGGAAGTGGTCTCGAGTCCTAATTTGACCGTATGCAAAAAGTAGCTTTTTGAACTAAAATCCGACGAATGATGTTATATTTAGATAAAATATTTAAATATAAAATCGATAAATATGCGGGTTTTTACATGGACATACTCTCTGTCGATACCGAAAACCACTTTGACAACTGTGTACGCGGTGGAGTTTCCAGAATGAAGTAGGATGGTGGAGACGATCTTAAGGTATATACGTGGACCCAACTCCCGTGAGTTGGCAAAAGGTGGCTAAAACAGGAGCGATTGACGGACCAATGAGGTAGCACCTCTGATCGGACACACTTCTTCGATACCATTCTATTACTTGTGATTGATTTGGTGCGCACCCTTGATTTGGGAGTGTTGTTCGAGGTGGGCGGTAGTGGCTGCCATGCGTCACCACCAGTCCGGATGCGTAATTGGTATATCTACCCTGGCATTGCCTAGTTGTGCCGTGTCACCTACCATATCGAGCTTTACTACGAGTTGTGATTTCTCCCGTAGCCTGTGGAGTATCGAGGGTAGCCCCCATTTTGGGAGTACGCTAATACTGGGTAGACTACTGGGACTATTACGTGTTAAGGGGAATATTGGATCACTCCTTAATGCTATTTAAAAGTATGTTTATTTTATAATTAGACACTATTATAATAGCGAATATTACTACATAGTAGATAGTTTAACGGATCCTTAGAGAATGGGCGATCCCAAGCATTCTTTAAGTTATTTGTACCCTTTATTACAGTTCACTTGAGTTGGTTTACATTGTATAAGTATGTATGTCCTGACTCGAGTGTTTATGTTTTTATTTACGCTCGGGTCAGCCTGAGTATTCACAACTTTAGATTTCACCTTTCTGGAGCTAGGAATCGCTGGAGTTTCTGCTTATCTAGTTGTTATTTATTTCTGTTTAGTATTTCTATTTCAGCTTTTGTATTAGAGACTTATGTCTTAGGGATTTCTATTGTACTTGTTTCAGAACTGTATTGGTTTTCAGACTATGTTTTTTGTATCTGTTTTTGAGACTCTGTATTTTAGTGGCTTCATGAACCACTATTTATTTTATTTTCCTCTGCGAGTTATTCTGATATTTCTGTGTCTGTGATTCTGTGAATGATTTCATTTGCTCCAAATTTTATTACAATCTTTTATTTTGTATTATTCAAGTCTGACATGTGTGGATTATTGTCGATTTGAATGGTCCAAAATAGTGGGTCGTGGCATTTGGTATCAGAGCTAGGTTTTAGGCAAACCTTAGCCTATGGAGCAAAACTCATTAGAGATAGGGTAGAAATACCCTAGAATGAGTGAAATCAACCTCAGAATCATTCTTTGTGAGTGAACGTATTTTCAAAGTATAAAATGATTTTTAAAATGATTTTTAAATGATTTTAAATGATTTTTCAAATGATTTTCAAAGATTATTTTGATATAAAATTTTCTTGTTTTAAAAGCAATTTTTTCTAAACTTCCTTCTTTTCGCATCTACCTTGTTAGAAATTTATGTTATTAGGATATTCATCCAAGTGATTTTATTGTCTTGTCTTATGTTATCTTTGTCTTCTCTGTACCTTTGTCCTAAATTCATTCTTGATATTTTCAGGATGAATCGTGGAAATGCTAGAGGTAGGGGTCGTGGTACTGCACCAGCTCCTCAACCTGTTGCACCTGTTAGGTTTACTATTCTCTGTAAGGAATTCTCTCAGCTCGGTGGTACTAAGTTCACCGGTTCAGAGAGCATTATCGAAGCCCAGCAATGGTTACGGAGTTTAGAGAGAATCTTTACTGGTCTTGAGATTACTGATGCCCGGAAGCGTCAGTTAGCAGCTTGGCAGCTGCAAGAGTCAGCCTTAGATTGGTGGGAGTCTATTACAGCTCACACTAACGAGGGTGATATTTCGTGGGAGCAGTTCAGGTATCCTTTGTGTTATCTTGAATTTTTCCCCATTTTTTTCTTTTTGTTTGAATCTACCTTAAGTTTGTTTCTGTATCTTCTTTCCAGGGAGGCTTTTGTGGCAAAATGGATGCCCGAAGCCGGGAAATCTCAGCTTTATCGTGAATTCATGGATCTTAAGCAGGGTACCATGTCTTTTTCAGAATATGAACGGAAGTTCAACGAACTTTCCAAGTTTGGTCCTGGTCTTATCGACACTCAGCTTAAGAAAAATGAGAAGTTCATAGCTGGAGCTCGCCCAGAGTTCTACTATCGTCTTATTTAACATGTTCATGGCACTTTTATTGAGCTTATGGATATGGCTATTCGTTATGAGAACCCTACTTCCAAGGGTCCTGCTGCTTCTGGTGCTCCTGCATCTCAATCTTCCTCTGCAAATTCCAAGAAGAGAAAGCCCAATTTCCAACAGCAGAAGAAGAATTGGCTCAAGCATCCGGGTTTGGGATCTTCATCATCTTCTCCTTCTCAGAGGCACCCTATTGACTTATCTACCATTACCTGCTTCAAATGTGATCAGAAGGGACACTATGCTAATAGTTGCCCTACTTCGGTTAGTGCTGTTGTTCCTCCATCTCAGAGTACCAGGAACAATCTTTGTCATATCTGCCTTCAGCCAGGTCATTTTAAGAATGACTGTCCTTTGTATCAGAAGGGCAAGCCATCTGGTATTTTTGCTGTTACATCTGCTTCTTCTCCTGCTGCACCTGCTCCTGCTCCTAGCGATGATCAAGGTACTCTTCAGGGCACCTTTACTTTATTTCATCATCCTGTTCGTGTTTTATTTGATACCGGAGCTTCGCATAGTTTTATTTCTGCTGATTTGTGTGATAAGTTTGAACATCTCCTTTCTCCTGAGTATGCTTCTGTTCCTTTATGTGTTTCAAATCCTATTGGTGGTCCCACAAATCTTAATAAGATTTGTAAGCAAGTGAGACTCTTTTATTCTGGCCATAAATTTTCTGGTGATTTCTTTGTTCTTGGCTTCGATTCTTTTGATTTGTTGCTTGGAGGTGATTGGCTTAATGGGCATGATGCCCGTATCTCTTGTAAATCTCGAATTGTTTCTCTTAAGGATGATCGGGATAATTCTTTAGTTATTCAGTGTCGTATGCCTCATGATTATGCTAGTAGCTTTATCTTTTCTCTGGATGCTTCTCCTATTGATCTTCAGTTGAATCGTGTAGTCAAACTCTATTCCGATATATTTGGTGAAGTCACTGCTCTACCTCCTAAGCGGGAAATTGATTTCCGCATTGATCTTATTCCTGGAGCTCGACCTGTAGTTCTTCCTCCTAGAAGAATGGCACCCTGCGAGAAGGTTGAGTTAGGGAAGCAAATTGAGGACTTGTCTTCCAAAGGTCTGATCAGACCTAGATATTCAGAATGGGGAGCAGCGGTGGTTTTCGTCACCAAGTCCGATGGTTCTCTCCGGATGTGTGTTGATTATAGGGAGCTGAACAAGCTCACTATGAAAAATAGATATCCAATGCCTCGCATCAATGATATGTTTGATCAGCTTTATGGTGCTACTGTTTTCTCTCAGCTTGATCTTGCCACAGGTTTTCACCAGCTCAGAGTTGCTGAGGAAAGTATTCCCAAGACTGCTTTCCGTACTGAGAATGGATTCTTCGAATGGTTAGTCATGCCTTTTGGTTTGACTAATGCTCCTGCTTTCTTTGTTGATTTGATGAATCGTGCTTTTCGTGACGTTCTTAATAAATTTGTTCTAGTCTTTGTTGATGATATTCTCATTTTCTCTAAGTCCAAGGAAGAACATGAGTCACATTTGAAATCTGTTCTTGAAACTCTTAGAAATCATCAGTTGAAGGCTAAATTTTCTAAATGCCATTTCTGGAAGGATGAAGTCCGATTCCTCGGGCATATCTGGTAATGGAGTTTCTGTTAATCCAGTCAAGATCGATGCGATCAATGTAAGCCTTCCTTCATTTTTCTTTCCTTGTTTCATTCAATTTATTCGATCTTTCTTGTTGTCCTTATTTATCCCTATTCTGTACAGGATTGGGAAACTCCTAAGACTCCTGCTGATATCCGTAGTTTTCTGGGCCTTACCGGTTATTACCGGAGATTCATTGAGAATTTTGCTCGGATTGCTGCACCTCTCACCGCTTTGACTCGAAAGAATGCTAAGTTTATTTGGAGTGATGAGTGTAAAGCTGCATTCAGTGAGTTGAAGCACAAGCTTACTTCCGCACCAGTTCTTACCGTTCCAAATGGAAATGAGGGATTAACGGTATACACTGATGCTTGTCGTGAAGGTTTGGGAGCTGTTTGATGTAGGATGGTAAGGTGATTGCTTATGCTAGTCGTCAGTTGAAGACCCATGAAGCCAATTATGCCGCCCATGATTTAGAGTTGCTTGCTGTTGTTTTTGCTTTCAAGCTTGGGAGACATCATCTTTTGGGCACTAAGTTTGAGCTTTTCACAGATCATCAGTCTTTGAGATATATTTTCACTCAGAAGGATTTGAACCAGAGACAAGTTAGGTGGTTAGAGTTCCTTGCTTCTTATGACCTCGACATCAACTATACCCCTGGGAAAGCTAATGTTGTGGAAGATGCTTTGAGTCGGAAGAAGGCTTTGTTGTGTCAGCTGGTTGTTTCTTCTTCTCTTGTGGATCGTATCATGGCTAAGCAGGATGAGGATGAGATGCTTAGATCGATGAAGGAGAATGTTCGTAGTAGAGTTGGAGGTAGTAGTCTTGATGGTATTGGAGCTCAGATTGATGATAAGGGTATTTTGAGGATTAATAATAGGATTTGTGTCCCGAATGTTGGTGGATTGAGACAGGAGTTGCTTTGGGAGAATCATCAGTCTAGACTTTCTATTCATCCGGGAGTGACCAAGATGTATCAGAATATGAAGAAGTTATATTGGTGGAGAGGTATGAGGCGAGATATCTCCATTTTTGTTATTAGGTGTGTGACTTGTCAGCAAGTCAAAGAAGATCATCAGAAGACCCCTGGTTTGTTGCAGCCTCTTGAGATTCCCAATTGGAAGTGGGAACAGGTTTTTATGGATTTCATTGATGGATTGCCAAGGACTAGGAGAGGTAATGAGAGTATCTGGGTTATTGTGGATAGATTGACCAAATCAGCTCATTTCATTCCGGTCAAGTCTACCCGTTCTGCTTCTAGTTTGTCTGAGATTTACATGAGGGAGATTGTTCGTCTCCATGGTGTTCCTCTCAGTATTGTTTGTGATCGTGATCCTATCTTCACTAGCCAGTTTTGGAAAGATTTTCAAGATTCTTTGGGTACTCGGCTGAATCTGAGCACTACCTACCATCCACAGACCGATGGTCAAACGGAAAGGGTGAATCAGATTCTTGAAGATCTTCTTCATGCTTGTGTGCTTGATTATGGAGGATCTTGGGAAGATCATCTCCATCTTGTGGAATTCACCTATAACAATAGTTATTAGGTATAATTTCTATCTTTGTTTTAATCTTATCTAAATCTTTTATCTATCTCATTTCTATCCTTGAATTTAGGCCAGTATTAAGACGTCTCTGTTTGCTGCTCTTTACGGACGATCTTGTAGATCTCCTTCTTACTGGATTAAGTCCGGTAATCGTTTGGTTCTTGGTCCTGAGATGATTTTAGAGGCTTCTGAGAGAGTTGAGGAGATTAGGAGGAAGATGAGGGTTGCTCAGGATAGGCAGAAGAAGTATGCTGATAGGCGTAGGCGGAGTATAGAGTTTGCTGTTGGTGATTTGGTTTTCCTTAAGGTCTCTCCCTTAAGGAATGTTATTCGATTTGGTCGTAGAGGGAAGCTTTCTCCTAAATTTGTTGGTCCTTTCCGCATTGTGGAAAGAATTGGTTCTTTGGCTTATCGTCTGGATTTTCCTGAGAAGTTCTCTGGAGTGCATAATGTATTCCACGTTTCTCATCTTCGTCGCTATCTGCATGACCCATCTCTTATTATTCAACCTTCTACTCTTGATAGTTTGGATATTGAGCCTAATCTGACTATTGAGAGGAAGCCACTTCGTATTGTCGATAGAGGTACGAAGCAGCTAAGAAGGAAATTTGTTAGTCTAGTCAAAGTACAGTGGAGTACTGATGATCGAGACTGTACCTGGGAGACGGAGGAGAGAATTCGTGCCTCGAATCCAGAATTGTTCGTTTCAGGTACTATTTGTTTTCTATCTTGCTTTTTCTTTGTTTTCGTTGTTTCGTTCTTTTCGAGGATGAAAAGATTTGAGTGGGGGAGAGTGTAACAACCCTAATATTTTGTAAATATTTTTAAATCATTATTAAATGAAATTTTATTTCATTATTTCATTTTTCAAACATTTTTGAAGTATAGTATAAATTTTTGAAGTGAAGTTATAATTTTTCCATAGTTAAGTGTATTGGTTTGAAATTTTTAAAAGCTAGTTTCAATATATTAAGCATTTTCTTTATTTTTCTTCCTATTTTTCCTAAAACAAATAATTATTTTTCTTTTCACTTTATTTCAATTTTTGTTTTATTTTATTTACTGATTTTATTTGCTTTTATTTTAATTAAAAAGAATGGAAATTGGAAGAGACAAAAAGGCTTTATAACATATGACTTTGGTTAACTAGTATTTTCATTTTTGGCCGTTACTTTTCTATTGATGGCCGTGACTTTTATTTCCACTTTTCACGTGAAAAATCACTTCATTTCACAATTTTCGGCATCATTTCAGATCTGAGAAAAACTTTGGTAATGGTTTCTTTTTTTCTATATTTTTCTTCTTCTTTTTCCTATTGATTTTCATTGTTTTGCCATGTTCTCTTGCCTATTTTTGCTCGGCCACCATCTAGCTAGCCACGGCCATGACCACCACCACCTTCTCCTTTTCACCATCCACCACCTAGCAGCACCTACCCCTCTGACCAGTCAAGGACGTGCCTTCCAATTGTTCAAAAACTCCACAAACAGTGTTTAAACTTCTTATAACATACATAGCCGAGCCACCACAACTTCATCACCTTCATCCACCACCACGGCCACCACCAATAGCCGCCGCCACCACCTTGTTATGACCCCTACCCAGCCACTTACCTACTGACCAGACCTGAACATGACAGGGCCGAGCCCAAACATCCATTGGCCGAGCCAATGTGGTGCACAAAACCTCCACTATTTTGCTTGCCTCTTTCTATTCTTATGTTGTAACTCCTCTACCACTTCAATTACTTGTAGTCGTGCCTTCATGTGTCCTTACCCGAGCCAAAAGAATGTCAAACCCAAGCCATATTAACCCTTAGGTCGAGCATATGATTGTAGAAAGCATGGCAAAAGCATTCATTTCATTATTTGTTTTATTCCAATGTTGTTTTATTCAATGTGTATTGGATTTATATTGATATTGTGTCTTGTTTGTTGGGTGTTCACAAGATCTCTAGCTTGGTTCTCTTCCACCTGAATCTATAGTCTTGTCATTGTGCCTTCTGGAATTCGTTTGTGTCATTTGATTTGATAACTCCAGCATAAAGAGGTGAGTAATCACACCTGACATACGTACTTATATAACGGTGAATTGATAGAAAGTGAAAGTGTAGAAATAATTATATTTGTTATACCTGCCTGTGATGTAAATTATATGATGTTAAACCCTGTAATTAACTTGTCACATCATCTGTTATGTTTTATTTTATTTAATATTTATTCTATTCTGTTAAATCACACTGCAAGTTTCCTATAGAATAGAATCACTATGGGTTGAAATGATATATACCCGAACGGACTTTAGAATAGGGAAAAATCGTTATGGACCGAAATGATAAGTCTGAGCGATTTTTATTTAATTTTATTTACTTGGGATTGCGGGTTTGAAATGACAAAACCTGGATTTTCTCTGTAAAGTACAGATTGAAATGATATATTATCCGTATCACTTGACTTAGGCTAGAAAATATTATACAGACGCTTGGTTATTTTATATATTTTTCTGGAAATTTTTAAGTATTTTAAAAATGTTAAAATATGATAAATTGATTTAAATTGAATTTTAAAATGATTTATTAAAGTGGAAATGATTTTTCTATGTGTTAAATGTAAAATAAATGAATAGAAATTGTGATTTTAAAGTGTAACTTAATTTGGAAATTTTGATTTGATTTTTTTATGGAAATTTAAGTTAATTAAATTAAAAATGAAAATTAAATTTTAAATGGTGAAAAATGGAGATTTAAATTTAAGTGTTAAGTAAATTGTTAAAAATGAAAAATGGGAATTGACACACTTGAATTTTATAAGTGAACTTTGGAAAATTTGATTTTTATTTGTAAATTTCTCTTTATAAAAAAATCATAAGTTAAAGGTATTTAAGTGAACATTTTTGATGTGGAAAAATATGATTTTTATAAGTTTAAATGATTTAAATTGAAGTTTATTTGTGGTTGGAATTGTATTTAAAACCTGGAAATTCAATTAATAGCACTTCAGAAATGCTATCATTTCTGGAAATGAACTAATTCTGAACTAACTAGAATCTGCAACACTTTGTAAGTGCTGTGGTTGCATAAATGAACTAAAAGACTAAAATGAACTAAGGCTATGACAGCACTTGGTAAGTGCTGTAGTGGCAGGAACTAAAATTAAAACTGAAACTAATGAAGGGGCTATTGTAGCACTTGTTAAGTGCTGTAGTAGGCTGAAATGTGATTTTTGTATATAATTGAACTACTGCAGCAGTTTTAAACATTGTCTTTGCTGAATTGAATTAAAACCTTTAATTTAACCCTGAACTATTACAGCAGTTTTGTAAATGCTGTCTTTTCTGAATTGAACTATTTTTCCTTCAAAACTGAACTATTACAGCAGTTTATAAATGCTGTCTTTGCTGAATTGAATTGTTTTCAAATATAACTTACTGTAGCACTTTTTAAATGCTGTGAAAGCTAGAATTTTAATGTTTTTTAAGTGAATAGATGAACTCAGAAAAGGCTAAAATTTTGGGAATTGAATATTTGATTTAATGGGATAATGACTTTGTTTTTAAATGGTTTAAATGAAGTATTTTGATTTGAAATTTAAACTGTTTTAAATTTATAACCACGGGTTATAATAACGATTGGTTGTTAAAGAGACCGGGATCGGATATGGACATACTCTCTGTCGATACCGTAAACCACTTTGACAACTGTGTACGCGGTGGGGTTTCCAGAATGAAGTAGGATGGTGGAGACGATCCTAAGGTATATACGTGGACCCAACTCCCGTGAGTTGGCATAAGGTGGCTAAAACAGGAGCGATTGACGGACCAATGAGGTAGCACCTCTGATCGGACACACTTCTTCGATACCATTCTATTACTTGTGATTGATTTGGTGCGCACCCTTGATTTGGGAGTGTTGTTCGAGGTGGGCGGTAGTGGCTGCTATGCGTCACCACCAGTCCGGATGCGTAATTGGTATATCTACCCTGGCATTGCCTAGTTGTGTTGTGTCACCTACCATATCGAGCTTTACTACGAGTTGTGATTTCTCCTGTAGCCTGTGGAGTATCGAGGGTAGCCCCCATTTTGGGAGTACGCTAATACTGGATAGACTACTGGGACTATTACGTGTTAAGGGGAATATTAGGTCACTCCTTAATGCTATTTAAAAGTATGTTTGTTTTATAATTAGAAACTATTATAATAGCGAATATTACTACATAGTAGATAGTTTAACAGATCCTTAGAGAATGGGCGATCCCAAGCATTCTTTAAGTTATTTGTACCCTTTATTACAGTTCACTTGAGTTGGTTTACATTGTATAAGTATGTATGTCCTGACTCGAGTGTTTGTGTTTTTATTTACGCTCGGGTCAGCCTGAGTATTCACAGCTTTGGATTTCACCTTTCTGGAGCTAGGAATCGCTGGAGTTTCTGCTTATCTAGTTGTTATTTATTTCCGTTCAGTATTTCTATTTCAACTTTTGTATTAGAGACTTATGTCTTAGGGATTTCTATTGTACTTGTTTCAGACCTGTATTGGTTTTCAGACTATGTATTTTGTATCTGTTTTTTACTCTGTATTTTAGTGGCTTCATGAACCACTATTTATTTTATTTTCCACTGTGAGTTATTCTGATATTTCTATGTCTATGATTCTATGAATGATTTCATTTGCTCCAAATTTTATTACAATATGTTATTTTGTATTATTCAAGTCTGACATGTGTGGATTATTGTCGATTTGAATGGTCCAAAATAGTGGGTCGTTACATAAAATAACCAGATAAACTTTAGGGAACTTTTTTAAAAAGAAAAAATTAAAGAATTTGGTGAAAAGCTATTTCTCAATAACTGTATTAAAGCTTTTTTTTTATTTTTTGGCATATTTTTGTGCTTACCTCAATGTACACTCTGCTTTTTACAATAGAACATTTGAAAAAAATGGAAAGTATGTAAGGCCTCATTTTTGAATTTCTTTTGTAAATAAGAAATGGTTGTGTATCCAAAATTATTTTATAAATGTTTCTGTTATACTCTAAAATAATAATAATAAGTTAAAAATACTACATTTTCTTTGAGAAAAAAATATAATATAAAATAAGCTATTGTTAAAATTTCTTATTTACTAAAGAATATTTCAGAAAGGTGTGTTTTTATGTACATTTTTACTGAGTTAGGTTAATCTTTTTTTATAATTTAATTGAAGAAAATGTTTTGACCCTGGTAAAAGGAAATGGTTGTTAAAAATAAATAAAGGGTTTTAAAGTTTAAAAAAAACTTACTAATTTTGTAATAATGGTAAAAATCAAAGATTCTGATTTAAAATGGTAAAATGAAAATATTATAACTATCACTTAAAACTTAAGAAGATTAGAAATAGGTTGAAGTTGGATAAACATGATTAAACAGCGCACTGGGACAAAAAATTGACTAGGGAGTTTGGAAGCATTGGAATGGTTGGGACAGAAATAAGTAGTAACATGATAATTATTAACCTTTTCAACTAAGGTTAAATTGAAGGACATAGTACTAAGTCAAATTTCCTGTAGTGGTTAAAGGTGAACACCACTTTGTGTTTCTTTACCTAAGTATGGTTTGAATTGTAGAATCTTTTAGGTAGGGAAGATTGAAAAATATGGTTTGGATAAACCTATTTCAGAATAAGGAAAGAGTATGCCCAAATGTTTTGGTTCTACTAAGGAATAATACGGATGCAAGAAGTTTTCTGATTTGAAGTGTTAAAGGGACAATTAGGGTCTACTTCAATCCATATTAGGAGTGTTAAGTAAAAAATAAGCATTTCTTTGATTACATTAGCCAATCTTAAATGGAACGAAGTATAGGATTGGCGATATAGCAACAAGGTATTAGTGGGTATCACATACATGAGAATAGAGTATCTGTAGGCGAGGGGCAGTCCAGGTATTACGTTGTCCCCTAAAGGCTACGAACAGACCAGGTCGACAAGAATGGGAAAATATCTATTTTATACATGTTATTGGATTTATATCATAGTAGATGTGTTTCAAGTATGCCTACGTAAATCTTGGAAAGTGTAGGGTTGAATGTTGCATATACTTGAATCTAGAAAAATAATGGGCAGGAGTGGTCCCTGAAACTTATAGATTATGTGATAGTTTTATATTTATAGGCTTAAATAACTTATGCAAGTAAAAATATGAAATCGGTCACCGTAGAATTTTTTTGAGTAATTGATATGGATTAGTAAACACCAAATTTAATGTTGTCATAAAATGGAGTAGGGTTTGAGCAGTATTTTAATCCATTGGCATGAAGTATGTGACAATGTAAATTTCTATAAATTATCCATTTCCTGTACAAAAGTGTATAGTTTGAAATAATAAGGAATATACCCAAAAGACAAAGATGTAAAAAATAGAGATAGTCGCCGTATTTTATATTGTCTATTTCAATAATATCAGAAGAGGTAATTCCTTGTAATTTTAAAAATAATACAAATCCTCTTTTAGATAGTTCATGGAAAGTTACAGAGTTCACATTTCCTTTTGGAATAAAGTGTAGTTCCAATGCATTAATAATTATAAACCCAAAAATGGTCAACATGTTTATTAGATTAAGATGGCAAGGTGTCATTCCACATTAAGTTGTCTCAACCATAAAATGAATAAAATAATTGGAATAAAGTGATAAGAGGTTACATTTGATAAAAAGATGTCTTTCATGGGATGACATCAAGGAACAGAAAAAAATTGAAGTCAAAATTTCAAAAAGGTATCCTAGATAAAGTAGTAGGCGACATTTTGCAACGGATGGTTAATTCAAGGATAGGGTTATATTGCACGCATTAAGGATGCAGAGGCGATTTTCATAGGAAAGGGGATCAAAAGAATTTTTGTAAGATTTAGAGGGAGGGATAAAAGGATTTTTCTCAAACATCCCTCGGATTGGAAGAAGACTGTTTTCTTAAGGAAATTCATGAAATACTAACTTAAAATACATAGTCATGTGCATAACAATCGCACGTGAATAAAGTACCCCTAAGATGATTATCATCAATGCTAAAATGATTCTACGTTAACCCCAATTAATTTTAGGACTTTTATTGTTAGGGTTGGATAGGAAGATAGACCAAACTTTCACTTGTAGAACTTGGGATAAATCCTTATAGACCATGAACATGATACCTTGGTACCATGATTTTTGAAAGATATAGAAACAGTTCAAAAATAAACAGAGATGACTTAAGTTGAGCTGAATTGGAAAAGAATTTATGCTATTTTTAAGGAAATCACCTATTTGGATGGCTATGAGGAAAATGGAGATATAGCAAAGAGCTAAGTAGGAAGTACCATAGGAAGAGACACCATCCACATTTGAGTTTTTCCACTTAGTATCTAATAGTTGAGGTGATTAGACATACCACTGGAAGAGTAAGGGCAGTAGGTTGTGCATTGAGGATTTATGGAGCTATAGTTAGTGGGAGCATAATTATGCTCAAGTTATTTAGCATGGTACAAGACGACATTATTTGAATTAGTAGCAGGGATTGTTAAAGGTTACCGATGCACATATAATTAAATTGAAACTTTATGCCAGCGGTGAAAGTTGGTAAGGGTAGTTAGGATTCGATTCACAGAAGGGCAAGGACTGCACCAGATAGGTAGAAAACAGGTACTATCGGGAGCCACATGGGGTAGTCAATGGAGTTGAGTACATAGACAGTCTGTGGAGTTGAGTCCACAATAGAGAGTGAACAAGTAGAAAATCCTCAAGGCAAGATAGAATATGACCAAATTGTTATGAATCATTAGGTACTTGTGGAAATGTCTATGTGGTGCAGCTGCCATGGCCAAACCGTGTCAGTTAAGAAGATTAAACTGTTAGGAAAGCATAGATTACTTTGGTATTTAGGTCTAGTTTAGGTAGAGACCATTAGATGGTAGGAATGGTTGCAACGTGTCAATAAGACATGTTATGGATGATGGATGCTAATGGATGTATTTGAATGTATTGTTTGGATTGTACTCTTTTACATGTTTAGGAAAAAATATCCTCTAGGTAGTATACACACATATTCACATTTTCTCTTATTTATTTTCTAGCTAGTTATATATGATACATATGGATGCTTGACTATAGTTTATCTTATTGAGTGTTATGCATATAGATGAAATGGTTGCGCATACATGTAGAGTTATAAGTATACTTATTAGGACGTTGCATACATTTGGATGCATGGCACAAGCATTTGCATGACAGAAGGTCGACTGGATTAGTAGATCGCATACTCTTTTGAATTAGTATAGGCTCACGAGCATTTCATGTTGCATATATATATATATATATATATATATGTATGTATCGCATTAGACAATTTCTAAGGATAATGGTCGCTTACGAATGATGGATGAGTAGATGATTGTAGCTATTGGTTGCTGTGTGTATGAGTTACATTTTTCCTTCCTTTGAGATTTTGGGGATGAAATCCTTTTTAGGGGTGAGAATGTAATATCATGAAAATTTAACGGAAATTTATTAGGAAAATTAAATTAAATTAAAATAATCACTAAAAAGAAATTTTTCATAGACATCCGATTTAGGCTACGAAACTTGCATAATTATGTTCGTAGTGATTTTCTGAATGATTATCATATATAACACTTCGCAATCGGAGTTAGTACGAAGTAGTTATGAGCGTTGGAAGAATCGAAAATAAAATAGAAATTAAAAATTAAAAATTCACAAATTTACACTAGAGCCGGTCGACCCAAGGGGGTTGAAGGTCGACCGGTAGTAGTCGACCTAAGGAGATAGCCGGTCGACCGTTCCAATTTAAAATCGGGTGATTTCTGTTGTTCTATGATGTACTCGAACGGCTAAGATTGCTTATTGTCCCCGAAGATTTTGATGAGCGAAAGTGATTGCAGTAAAGATTCACCGATCTAAGATCTAACAGCCCAAAACACTTTGCAAATCCTATAAATTCAAGCCAACCTAACCTTAATTTTTACAAATAGTTTACACCAATGAATCTCTATCAAAAATTTTCCCACTTCTCTAAACCCTAAAATTCTTAAAAATCAAAATAAAATCAACCTAGAAGAATACAGGCAATTGGAGATAGACGGAGTAAGCGGAGCCACCATTCGGAGGGGTGATTCTCAAGCAAAGCAAATAGGAAGAACTTAAGCTTGAGTTGAGTGGGAATAATTTTAGTAAGATGATTATTACAGTTAGGTTAAACTATTTTATTTGATTTAGGGTGTTAGAAACCTAATTTGAAACATGTAAAATAGTAAATTAAAATCTATAAATCATTAAACCTGATTTGATGCAAGTACACTCTTTCTGTCAATTAAATTGTAAAATCCTAAAATTGGCGAACCCTAAATTTGTAACCTGAATGAATTAAACAAATTGAATTGGAAATTAGAATATAGACCGGTCAACTAGTAATTAGGGTTCAATGGAAATATTGGAAATAGCAATCGACATCACACAAATTAATAATCAACAATCGACAATTAAAAATGAAGAAAACCGAATTTTAGTACACGATTGGTCGACCCTAGAACCCTAGCGGTCGACCGATTAGATCCGATGATCGACCATTCACAACATAAATTATGGGTTTGAACCTCGGCTAAGGCCCAAGTTAAAGAATACATATTATATAATTTTGTAAAAAATTATATAAATGCAAAATTAATCGTTTAAGCCTATTTTGGGATAAGTATACATGCTAGAGACAGTTTGAAAGTCAGTTCCCTATCAAAGGACAAATGATCATCGCGGTTTGGATAACAGTTAGATACCCAAATAAGAGTAAGAGTTAACTAGGGCGACATATTTCACAGACACTCAAGGGGTGTTCCGTGGTGGACGTGCAACACTGATGGAGACACTAGGTGAGTAATCCCAATGCTAATGGGTGATTCTAAAGGATAGTCAGGCCCGACGCAGCACGATAAGTGGCTATAGAATAGAAAGAAGCTCGGTACTAATGGGAGTCCTTGTACTCACGGTTATGGTGTGAAGGGGGATAGGTGGACGCATGCGCAATACAATAAGAGGCATTTTGCCACTATGGTCAAGAGATGAACACAGGTGCATACGATGGGTCACGCATCGAGTTTGCATTTTAGGGTTCTCTCTTGAAAGAGTGTATGGATCGTGTATTTATATCTAATATGCAAGTGTAATAAAAAAACTAACTTATAACTAACAGAATAAAGTTAATAACAGTAAAGAAACAATCACACCAGAGTTTTTATACTGGTCTGGATCTCCCGCCCTATGTTCAGTCTCGAAGCTCCTCTTTGGCTTTAACTAGTAAACAACCCTCGCTTTGCCCGAAGGAATAGGCTTGATACAAAAATTCTTTCTAAGACAAGTATGTGTTCTAGGAAACACTGATTTTGACTGCACAGTACAAATCTTCCTATAATCTCCTTTGAGTAGTATGTATACGTGAAACTTTGCTTTTATGAAGTGATAAAGACTGATATATTGTTTTTTTTTGAAACCAGAATATGCAAAAGATATAGATATGAGATTCAGAAAATTCAAGTAAGTCGTTTCTTAGAATCTTTACATATTTATAGACATTGAAGAATTTTCCTGAGGAGTAGCATCCATTAGTGTTTTCTATTTCAGTCTAAAGGTTGCAATCACCGAGAAGAATGAGATGCGGTGAAGAGTTATAGAAGCAACCGCTAGAATGAAGCATATGACTATTCATCATTTATGGCTGTTACCCAACACAGACGTCTGTCCATAACATACAGATGTCTGTGTGTGTGTATTTTTTAACAGAGAGCAAGAGTCAGACGTCTGAACGTGTCGACAGACGTCTGACATGTGTGTGTTGTTTAAATTCAGACACTACAGTCAAACGTCCGACATATGTTGTTTTGTACAATTCAGCCTATTTGATATATGAAGAGTTGAAAAGTTTTGTCGTGCAATGTTTGTGCTGAAAACTACTAAAGGAGATTTTACAAGCTATATATCTATGACAATAACACATTATATTAGCTTTTCTAATGCCGATGATTCTTCTCCTTTGCTGGTGAAGTAGAATTCTGAAAGCTTTTACCTGCAAGTGGATGGAATATACATTGTATGTGTATGATTGTATAGTTGTTGTCAACGAAATCATAGAATAGAGGTTCTAACATCCCTCTCCAGTCGTAGTGATGGTATAGGTATTTATGGGAGAGCAATTCCCACAATTGCCTATGGGAAGTATTTTCGTATTGGATAGTTCTAGAAGCATTGGCCGATCATTAGTGTGAGGTTCGATTTGTAACTTGACCCTTTGTGTCAAATAAGAACCCTTAGGTAATGGACCTTAGGAGTCTGCAGACACTTTTAGCACACCCTATATCACTTAGAGTAGTATTAAAGTTAACTACACATGATTATCACATATTAAAATTATACTCATTCACCAAAAATTTTATCTGACCCACCACCTTATTTTCATTTTCAACCACCACAGGATGACAGGCTAGCAGTTGATTGGGCATATACGAGGAGAAAGGAGCTTTATGTTGGAGTTCTCATATCATTTATGGTTCATAAAGTAGTTACCTATTGTATTAAATATTTGTCAAACTTATATTGTACTTTGGAAAACAGTGTATATGTAAATCAAGTATATTGGAGACTATTTTTTTGAAATGTCCATTTTGCTGTACTTATATTTTAATTTCTTCAATTGTGAGGTCTGAACGTGTAGAATGCCTTAGAACTGCCTTTGTACTTATGCTCTCTAAGGTTTTAAAATCCCAATGGCTCATATTTTCTTGACAGAACACATGTCTGAAAGTCACACTAGACTTTGAATCGATGTGTCGGGAAGTGCAGGTTGTTACATTGGGGATAGGAACATGAGTATTCTGGCAGATGCTACATGGGACAGGGCACATTTCTATAGCAGTGAATCTTTGGATTATGTCCTAGATCTTGCTTCCTTGTTTTCTGGTTTTACACATGTCATGGGCATGTACCATCTACGGATGGAAGTGATTCTTCCTCTTCTAAGGGGAGTTAGTATGCTCTTTCCTCTAATAACAGAGGCATAATAGTCTCGCTCTTGTTTTTACTATATATACTACTGGTTCGGACACCACAAATCTAACTATAGTTGTTGATGCATTTTCGCTTCACACCTGTTATAGCTTTATAAAGTGGTACGGCCACTATAATTTGGCTTGCAAGTGCAAAATAATATTCTTTGTTTTGCTCGGCAAAAAGAAATTATATATAGGAGTTTCTAATTGAAAGAAGTTAGAATAAATGAAAATATTTTCCATTCATATTCGAAATAAAAGTTATCTACCTTTGGATATTTTGATTTTATGATAATGAGATACTTTAGAAAAATATGGTTTTATGAATTTAATATTCTATGATTAAGGAATTTTTTTATAAAGAAAGTGTGTATTATTATATTGATAAGTGTAAGTAAAGATTATATTAAAGTGATATGAAGGTATGTTATGTACTAAAATGGATGTGCAAAGTTAATATGAAAAGAAACTTTGGAAATGCATTTCAATTAAAGTTTGTTATAATAAAATATTTTAAGGAAAAGAAAATTATTTTTGTTTATGTACATTACCAATTACTCAAAGATATAATTCTTTAGATTTTGATTTCGAAGTGAAATTTAATTTGGAAGGAAACTAAAATTTGAGTAGTGATTAGATTTTAATAATTTTCATTTGAATGGAAAAGAAATTTTGTGAAATAATATTTTTTGGTGATAAAGTATTTTGAAGATTGAAAATTTTATGGTATGTGATGGAGATGTTTATTTGAGGACTTGTTTCGTAAGAAATATAGTTTCGATTTTGAAATGTTGAACTTTATTAATGTATTTAAAAGTCCTTTGTAGTAAGTATATATAAGTATTTTGAAATTTTTTGACAAGAAGTTAAATATTTAGATATTTTGAAGTTTGGGCATTTTAATTGAAATGGGTAGTTGATTCAGGAAATTTTCCTCAAGGACAATTTTTAGGGCTTTTTTTACCGTAAGGACAGCCCGCTAATTATTTTCTCAAAAGGACAAATTATCGTATTTCCTTCCAGCCCACTTTCGCGCGCTTCTTCTTCTTCCTTTCGATCAAATTTTTTCAGTCGCGATCAAATCTCTTTCTCCCAATTATAATATCGATCAACTTCGTTTGTTTAATTCAAATTCGTCCTTCTGAAAATAAAATCGATCACCTTCGTTCGTTTATTTCAATTCCGTCCTCCTGAAAATAATATCGATCAACTTCGTTCGTTTTTTCAATTCCGTCCTTCTGAAAATTGTACTTCATCGATCGTTTTTTTTCTTACGTGCGTTTGTTGATCTCGTTCTTTTCATATTTGTACCGTGATCTCGTTCTTTTTAGGTATGCTTATATTATTCTATTTTTTGTTGTTTTTCTATTCGATTTAAAAAAGTTTGTCTGTGATTTCTATTTGTTTTCATTTTTTTGAATGATATGCAGTGTTGTTCTTCTCATTGTTTGTTCGTTCGTCGATGGAAAATTGTGGAAGTAGCAGCAGGTTTTTTATTATTATACTCGTTTCTTTATGCAGTGTTGTATTCTAGTTAGCTTTTCATTTAATTTATCTTGCATTTTCTTGCATTAATGTTGGGATGATTGGAAAAGTATCGTTGCTTGAGTTGTATATAAAGTTGTGATATAGTGGAAAACTATTGTACTTTAGGTTCAGTTTCTGGGTATCATTTTTATTCTTTCTTAGTATCATTTTTTTTATATCAGTAACTAGGTATCAGTTGTGTATACTGTAGGTATCAGTTTTTGTGAAATTGAATGAATAATGTTCTAAATTGAATGTATTTTTACTAACGTTTATTTTTTATTTTATTTTTGACAGTGGGGATAACAGTCTTCTTTGTCTGTTTGTGTTGAATAATAACACTTTTAGCACTCGATTGTCTATTGATTGCTCTTTGTATGATTTGAAGAATGAGATATGTCGATGTTGGTCTCAATTAACTCCTCTTTCTATTCAGATTTCTTATGTACTTGAGGACAAAGTTATTATGGTTGACACTGATTCTGATATTCAGAGTATAATTTGTTTTCAGTTATACAAGAAAAGTTCTTTCTTTGGTTTTACTGTTAAGGTTAAGGGTTCTGAATTGGAATATGTTGATGGTGCTTCTATTTCAAGTTCATCCGTTGTTCGTGCTTCTTCATCTTCTACTGTATCTGTCTGTTCAAATGTTGTTGTTAATGGTAAAAGTTATTTAAAAGATATGTTGAGGAGAGGGTCGACATTAAGTATTTCCAATTTTGTTGGTTTTTGTTTTGGAGGAGCTGAACAATTTAGAGAGTTTTTGATGGCATATCAAATTCAAAAGGGGTATGAATTAGTATTTTTAAAGAATTGTGCAACAAGAGTTACTGTGATTTGCTCATCATATAAGGATGGTTGTCTTTTCAAAGTCCATGGTTCCTGTGATTCTGGAGAATTGAAAAGGTTCTTTATGAGAAATTTGGTTTTTGATCATTCTTGTGGGGCTGGTCTTAGACATGTGAATAATCCACATATATCTAGTTCATTTGTTAAATCGATGATTATTGATGAGATCCGCGATTGTCCAAGTAAAAAGCCTAAGGATATTATAGTTGATTTTAAAAGAGAATACAATTTTCAGTTGTCTTATGGTTATGCTTATCATGGAAAACAACTTGCATTGATGGAGTTGCACGGTAATGATGCTTTGTCTTACAACGATTTGAGTTGGTATTTGGAAGCAGTGAAAAAATCTAATCCAGATAGTTATGTTGATATGGATGTTGATCCTTGTAGTAATGAATTTGAAAGGGTGGTTATTGGTTTTGGCGCTTGTTTACTTGGTTTCAAGTCTTGTCGTCCTATGATATTCTTAGATGCTACTCACTTGAAGGGACGTCCTGGTGTGTTGATGGGTGCTACTGCAAAAAATGGTGATCAAGGTATGTCTTTGTTTTCAGATTTGAGTTATTTGTATTGAGATCATAATACTTGGCATAATCATTAATATACATTTTTTACCATAATTTGTATTCTGTTGGTATCAGTTTTAAGAAATGTAGTTTATAAGTAGCAAGTTTCTAGTATCAGAATTTTCATTGTATTGAATTGTAAGTTTGTATTTGGTATAATAATTTCATACTGCTAAACAGGAGATTAGTATCAGTTTTGGTATAATCTTAGTATCAGTTTCAAGTATGTTCATATATGGTATCATTTATAGTTATGTAGTATCGAAATTTCCTTTGTATCATAATATATGTCAATTTTTGTTTCTTTGTTGTTTTAGAATGAAGATTACTGTGCATAATGTTGTGGTTATTAATATTTTTTATAATGGTCATATCAGGTTTTAGGTATCAGTTTTGTTACTGTCAGTATCAGTTTTATGAATTGTTTTATATTTATGGTCGTAATTACTTTTAGTTTTTTTTACTAATTATTTTTGCATTTGCAGGTTTCTTCCCTTTAGCTATGAGTGTAGTTTCTGTAGAAAATGTGGATAACTGGACATGGTTTTTGAACCATTTAAAACAAATGCTTCAAGAAGAGCGTACTTTAGTTTTTATGTCAGATCGCCACCAAGGTTTGCTTTCAGGTGTTCGTGATGTTTTTCCTTCAGATTATCACAGTTATTGCTATTTGCATATGGAACAAAATCTTCTTTCAGCAGTGAAAGCCAAAAATGCAAATGTGTCTATTGTTGATCTATTCAAAATGTGTTCTAGAGCTTCAAATCTATATGAATTTGAAGGAGCATATTCTAAGTTTTGTCAAATTGGTGGTGTTGCTGGTGTTAATTTTTTAAAGGATAAGCCATTTGATAAGTGGGTGGATTTATTTTTTCCAGGGAAACGTTATGGCGAATATAGTTCCAATGTTGCAGAAAGTTTTAACAGTTGGATTTTAAATGAACGAACATTGCCTATTACTTTGTGTTTAGATGGTATTCGTGTTAAGATTATGGAACAAATGGCTAGAAGAAGAGAAGAATGTTGTTTGTGGAGAACAAGTCTATGTCCTTCTATGGAGTTACGCTTAGATAAGTTGATTGAAGAAGGATTTGGATGGGATGTATATAAATCTTCTGATTTTGCTTATGAAGTGAAATCTCCAAACTCTCATTGTGTTGATTTGAAGGAGCGGGTTTGTAGTTGCAACCAATGGAAAATTACGGGATTTCCTTGTGCTCATGCTATAAAGTGTATGAACAAGTCTAAGTTGTCTGTATATGATTTTGTTGAGAAGTATTTCACTGTTGATGCTTATCGATGTTCTTATGCCAATGCTATAAATCCTATTCCAAATTATGATAGGCCTATTGTTGATGGTAGCATTCAAGATGTTATCAAGCCACCAAAGGAGAAACGTGGTGCTGGTAGACCATCAATCAAGCGCAAAGGAGGATTTTCATATTTTCAGAACAAGCAAAATAGATGTGGAGAGTGCAAGCAGTTTGGTCATAATAAACGGAATTGTCAAGCTTCAAAGAGGATTTGATTTTACATTTTGAATTTGTTTAGATTAAAAAGTGGTTGTGTGACTTGTTTTGATTGTTTACTGTAATTGAACCTTGTTATTAATTTGTGTTCAGTATAGCATATTATCAACTTGATTTTAATTTCAGCTATGTAGTATAAATGATAGTATCAGTTTTAGTATTAGTTATATGTTTTTACAGTATCAGTTTTGGTGTTTATTTATTTATTTATTTCAAACATTTGTTTTGATATTTGTTGCATACTGTTAATTTCAGTTGTTTAGTATCATGTTACGCATTCTGTTGGTATAAATTATGGTATCATTTTTTCTTTGTGTGATATCAGTTTTGTTTAATTATGTATATTTTAGTTATTTATAATAAAGTAGATATTATAGTATATGGGATATGATAATCATTGTGTAATTGATTGAAGAAGATGATTGAATTGATATATGCTTTCTTTTGGGCGGAGATAATGTTTGTTTGATTGGATATAAGGACTTTAGTATCAGTTTTGGTTAGTTTTTAGTATCAGTTTCGTGTATTATAATACATTCTATAACAGACATTAGTACTAATTAATAATTATAATGATATCTTGTGTTAGCAAAAACTGACACTGGTGTTAATTGTTGTTTCATAAAGTATGTTGAGTGTCAGTTTGAGCAAAACTGATACTAGTAGTTATTAAAACCGATACCCAATTACTGTTTGCTATTGATATATGATATGAAATCTTATAATATTATTATACAACTGGTAGTTGAATCATAAAACTGATAATATTATGTAGGATCAATAGTTGCATGATAGAACATTCACTGTATAATCTTATTATAATCCAAACTTCAGGTTAAGAAATGAAAATCAATTACAGCAAATCATTCCACCAGATCATCATTGTTTTTACAAGTAAGATCAACATTGTTTTAAGAACAGAACATCATCAGAAATATGTTCATAGTTTGTACAACAAATTGTACTAATATAAAGCATTGATTGTACCAACATTAAAACAGAAATTAAATTCAACTACATATAACAAAATATCTAAAATGTACATCAGTTCATGTTAAAATATTAGCACTTTTTGCAAGTTGTTTGATTTGTTCATTTATCTTTCTTCTTCCAAACTTGACATGAATTTGGCTAAGCTCTAGCAGTGCTCTTTGTCAGTTAATATCTGATGTGCAATTCTTGCTCTTGATTTCAGCATTTGTTCAGGGGCTATTTTGAGTGGTATTTGACTTATGTTCATTGATATGATGAATATCATCACGTATATACCACAGTCAAGTCTGTTTAAAAGAATATTAGAATATCAGTTTTGTCAGTTTAAGTGTCAGTACGTATCATTTTGAACAACATAAACAACTTACGTGTCTGATCCTTGTTGTGCACATGGTATCTGATGCATTTCATTTGCCTTCACCTGCTTATCTTGTATGTTTTTCTTTTTCCAAAGTTCTTTCAGCATTTCTTCAATTTTATTTCTCTATTGAAGACAAAACAATACAAAGTTAGTTAATGTTCAATTTGTTTAATTAAATTATTTTGTTTCCTAACAAAAATATATCATACCAATATCATTGCCTGCTTTAGACTGAGGTTGTTTCTTTCATTAGAATTCCTTGTTGGACGTCTAGAATCTAGATGACTCCATTCCATTGTTGGGTATGTCAAAGTTACTACTGTCCAATGGAATTCACAATGCAATGGGAAATATATAGCATCTGTGTATTCATCATCCACAATTTGTTCAAGGAAAGGCAGCACTAAAGATTTTATAATTCCATGTATATTGAAAACTATAGCTTGCTGTTAAATAAAAAAAATAAGTTAGAATTCAATATATATTTAGCATTTATCATATTACTGTATATTACAGTTTTATTTACCGTCATTATTGTTGTGAATGCATAGTTGTGCTCTTTCAGCCCACATTTAGATAAATACCAGTCAATTATCTACATTAACAACAAGAAAATGTAATTTTTTGTTACTGGTGAAGCAATATTCAATGATAATTAGTATCTTTTGTTTAAATAGTGGTAAAATATATTACAAATTACAAGAATAATTAAGCATGAAATATGATGAAACAACTTCTGGGTATCATTTTTGCCCTGACTTAGTATCATTTTTGTACATGTTGTTAAATCAATTGCTACTAGAAAACAAAAGTATGAATTTATATCAACTGCCACTAGGAATTAGTTTTGCACTATTTTGGTATTTATTTTGTCATACATGATAGTTAATACATAATTCAACTAATAGACCACCACTTTGTAATAAATAGTAATTAGGTATCATTTTTGGCTATAAATAGGTATCAGTTTTGGTACAAATAGCAGTGGACATAGCTATTACACATTATTTTTTGTAATTATTTTTATTGGTAGCAGTATTATTAAACAAAAAAAAAGTGTGTACCGATCCATGTGTGGCATTTTCTTCAAGAAGTTCTTGTAGTACTTTTTTTGTTATTGTACATCCTCCTCTAATTGTGTCATTATCTGTCCATGCTATATCTCTGTTTTAAGAAAATAAGTTACATATCAATTATACAATGTTATTTTAACCAGCAAAATTAGTATATATGTTTGTATACTTACTCTTTTGATGATGTCATAGCAAAGAAAGTTTTGATTGTATTTTGTTGTTCTATATTCAAGTATGCCAAAGTTTTGCTGCAGTGTCCTAGTCCTACATTTGAAAGTGTTGTCTCTATTACTTGAATTGGCATTGGGATTGACTCTTCTGCACTTTCTTTTTCATCATTTTCTTCCAGTTTTTCATCATTTTCATTTGCTTCAGGTTTTTGTTTTTTTGCTGTTTTTTTCCTTCTCTGACCATATTCAAAGCTGAGGCTTTCTCTTTTTTTCCTTGCTCTTTCTTTTATTATTTTCACATAAGAAGATGGCTTATGAACTATTTGTTTCCTTTTCCGACCAGAAGGTTTTGCTGGTTTGTTTTCTTTGTCCTTTTCTGTTATTCCCTCTTGCAACTGTTGTGTGATATTGAGATTGAAAGATGGAGGTGTTAGGTCTTGTACTACATCACTG
Organism: Allium fistulosum; assembly: GCA_030737815.1. Classification (NCBI taxonomy): domain Eukaryota; kingdom Viridiplantae; phylum Streptophyta; class Magnoliopsida; order Asparagales; family Amaryllidaceae; genus Allium; species Allium fistulosum. The sequence continues at coordinate 205,197,215 of CM060903.1, forward strand.
TATTGTGCAACTTTGCTCTCTTTATTGGTATCTTCTTCCAATTTTTGAGCCTCTTTTATATCTTTTTTCATTGTTTTATCTTCATTTGTTTCCAACACTGTTTCATTTGTTTTGTTCAACACTGTTTCAGTTGTTTGATGAACTTGTTCTATATTAGTGTTAGTGGTTGTGTCTTCAACTTCTTCTACATTTTTTTCAGTTGAGAATCTGTATTAACAATAAGAAGCTGTCAGTTTTTGTTATTGGTGAATGAATATAATATTATTAGTATCAATAATGTTAATAGTGGCGGTTTATGGGTATCATTTTTGCATAGATATCAGTTTTTCAAACACAAAGTAAGTATCAGTTTTTCATACATATAGGTATCAGTTTTGATTTATTTCATAGTGAAAATTGTTTGTAAATTAACCAACCATCAGTTATAATCAAACAACTGATGCATATAAATTGTGCATTATTTTGGTATTAGTTCTCTACTAAATGATGATGAACATAAATAGTTCAATTTACAATATTTATATACATAGGTATCAGTTTTTAATACATTTAGGTATCAGTTTACTTTAACTTATACTCAGAATTATTTATAATATTTATAATATAAGCAAGCATTAATTTGAATCAAACAGTGTTATTTTCAATAGTAAAAAATCATGTACCTGTCCATTTGTGTTATTTTTGCTTGACACTCTTTATTTTCTTCTTCAATAGTTTCCGCTGTGAATGTTTTTTCTTCATTTTGGGCTTCTATATTTAAACATTCATCTTCATTTATTTTATTTGCTGTATTAACTTTTTCCACATGAGGCTCAGCATTTTTGTCTTCCTTCTCTTCTTCATTGCTTTCAGTTGTGGATTTCTTTTCTCTGTTTTCCATTTGTGTTTCTACATGTGCATGTTCCTTTAGAATGTTGTCAGGTTCATCTTCCATATGCTTACTCTCTAGTTCAACTGCTGAATTTTTCTTTTCACTTTCTTCTATTCTTGATTTGAGTTCTTTCAATTGTTCTTTCAATTTCAAATTTTCTTTTTCAACCTTTATCCTCAACTTCTTTTCTTTTTCTAATTGCTTCTTTGTCTTCTTACCTTCTTCTTCCAAATCTTTAATGTGCGTTTGCAAAACATTAAGGCTTACAAAATCTTCAAAAGATCGAGCACTTTGTTCTGCTTCTTCAATTTTTCTTTTTTTCCTTTGGTTTTCTTTTCTTTTTTCACTTGATTCTTCTTTTATCGATCCTGTTTGGAGTAGCTTCTGTTCATGTGGAAGAATATTGCTTATTTCTTTCACCTGTGTAATTGAAATAGTAATTTATTTTAAAATTTAAAGCTACAAAATGAAACTGATACTAATCAGAAGTTAAAGTGATACTACAAAGAGACATATGTGATACTATGTAGAGACAAATAATTATTCTAAGTGTTGAAACTGATACTACAGAAAGAGAGAACATAAAATGTACACTGATAAATACTACTGTAAGTAAGAATTAACTTTAACTTACATTGCCAACTTTTATATCCTTCAACAATTGTTTCACAACAATGTCTTTAAGTTTTCTTACATCCCATCGTGCAAATCTGGGTAAATCTTCAGCAAGTTGCTTTCTTGGTTGAATAAGGTTCATTTTCTCACAGATGCAGTACTATAAAAATTTAAAGATATAATTAGATAAGAATGTTGAATATAACAATTTTTTTAAATTAATAATATTTTGCATAACACATCTTACCAATGGAAGCATTGAACATCCAGACATGTTTCTTGGCTTAGAGATAAACTTCTTGACAAATTTACTAAAATTTTTCTCTATTGTTTGTGGCCATGAGACACTTTGCATTGTTTCACTGTCAACCAAATAGGGTAGAATTCCCCATCTCAGCTTTTGTTGGTTGTTGGGAAAGAAAAATGTCAATAGTATTTGCATTACTATCAACAAAGGGAGATCTTCTTCATTTTCTTTTTTCCTTTTTGATATTTCTTGTTTTATTCTTCTTTCCACAACATTTCTTGTTATGTAAGTATTTGTGCCAAAGTTTCTAGTTGCAAAGTCTTTGCAGTCTGGTGGAATGGTTCTGCTCGTCAATTTTTTTGTCGGTTCTATGTTTATTCCTTTTAATGGCAGACCGAACAATAAGCTTATATCTCTGGCAGTTACCTTCATTTTGTCTTCTCCTAAGATGAAGGTATCAGTTTCCATACAGTAGCAGTTGTATAAAGCATCCAAGTTTTGTTGATGCTTTTTGCACTCTTTCATTGTTATTTTTTCTTCATAGATTACTTTGAAGAAGTTGTAAAATGGTGTCTTCTTTAAGATGTCAACTTGCTTTTTGGTCAATCCTTTGACCCAGTTTTAATATCTTGAAGATAGCTTGTAAGCCACATCTATAAGCAGTTTCTGGCTTAACATGTTCCGATTTTGCTATCTGTTTTGTTGTTTGTTCTGATGTTGCATGCATGCTTTTATGACATGGATTGACAAAATCATCATCATCCTATTTCATGAAAATGTGTCATTAAGTTGTTAGTGAAACAAACAGCATTGAAACAAAACAATATATAACATGATATACCAGTTTCAGTTTCTTCAAACATGAGATAAAACATGGTATTTTTATTTAACTAAAATTTGCTATCATTTTTGCTAAATGTAGGTATCAATTTTTTAATAATTCTGGTTGAAATACTTCTAAAATTGGTACATAATAACTTCAAAAGAAACATACTGCATGTATAATTTTTAGCTTATATTTGTGTTATTTTTGTTCCAAATTACAATGACAGTAATTTGTATAATTAAAAGTACAAAGTTTACAACAGATAAAGTGAGTATCATGTTTATAAGGTGTATGCATCAGTTTGGTTCTAACAAACAATATACCAATTTTAAGATATGATGTCCATAAAAACAGACAGTAGGTATCAGTTTTTCATTCCATTGATATCAATTTTATATTTGTGATAGTGGGTATTGTTTTATGTATATACCTATATCAGTTTTGTTATAAAGTATACAATATTTTCTAAAAAAATTATGAAGTTTTGTCTTCAGTTAAACAAACAATAGGTTCATTTTTTGAAATATAGGTATCAGTTTGTTATACAGTGGGTATCATTTTTTGAATTATAGGTATCACTTTATTGAAAAATTACAACATTGTCAAATGAACTAAAACATTTTATACAGTGGGTTCCATTTTGTAAGAATTTAGTTTCAGTTGTACTAGAAAAAAGATGGTTAAATAATTTGTAAACTAAAATGAGACAGCTACACACAATTAGACTATAGGTATCACTATTGCAGTATGTTGGTATCAGTTTTTATTTGTGTGCTTACTTTAATTTTCCTAAACACAAAGTATCACATTAATTCTAACAGATGTTTGGTATCATATTTTCAATATATTAGTATCACTTTTGTAACAAATAGCAACGAAATCTATTTTTAAACCAACTAATCTTTGATTTCTACCAAACAAACTATAACTATCACTTTTTGAACATGAAAATCTTTATTAGTGATATGGCTTGTACATTTACCGTGTTCGCTTGTTCGTCTTCAGATTCCTCAACAGCTATTTGCTTTGCCTTATTTGTTTCTACTTTTTCCTGTTATACATATTAACAATATTAAAATACATCTAAAGATTAAATAGTATCAGTTTTATAACTGAATGGTATTAATTGCCTTTTGAAGTTGCTGCTGAATTATTTTCTCATTTTTTTTCTTTGATCTTAATTCTCTTTTTTGCATTTGTTGTCCAGTTAATTTGTCACCAGCTGTTTTTCCCTGTATGGTTTCTTCATTCTTCTGTAAAATAAGTTCAATAGTATCATAATCAATGTACAATGGATTTGTTATGCTACATTTAATAATATCATTTACCTTTTCTTCTGTACTGTTTTGTTCATGTTTCCTTTTTGTTCTTCTTTCCCTTTGTTGCTGTATACCTTCTTCCATTAGGCTTTTTGATAGTTTTAATTTTGTTGATTTCTGCTGCGTCTCAACTGCTAGGTTTTCAATTTCGTCTCGATTCTTAGATTTAGTTTCTTTGTTTCCAGATTCGAGCTGATGATCAAAACGAGGCGCTAGGGTATTAGGTTTTTGTCGAATATCATATTGAGGGGATAAGGTATCAGAATCGTTCTCAAACTCTGCTTGTTCTTTATTTTCTGATGAATGCGATTGAGATGGAGGTAGCGATCTTGATGTGGTTTCGTTCGCCATTTTTTCTTAATTTTAATTTTGTACTGTGAAGATGAGTGTGGATTTCAAAATTGCACTGGAAGACGAATGAACGGAATGGAAATATGTTTTGAAGCGCGAATGGGCTCTGGGCCTGTCCTTTGGAAGAAATTTTTTTGTGCCGGTCCTTATGAATAAAATTTTTAAATAATTTGTCCTTTAAAAAAAATTCCCCTAGTTGATTTATAAATGTATGAAAGTATTTGTGTAAGCTAATTTTCAATATTGTAAATATGAAATATTTAAAGAAAGAGTAATTTTGTTAATTGATACTAGTAAGTTTGAAAGAAATTTTTTGAAAAGTACTTGCATTAATTGTGAAGTGAAAATTTTAGAGAAAATATATTTGGAAAGAGTTGTTTTAGTTGAAGTATTTTGAAATTTGGTTGAAAGAATTTCAAATTTTGGTAAGTGTTTGTATTATTTATAAAACGAGAATTTTTGAGAAAATGACTTGGAAAGCAAATTATTTAAGATAAAGCATTTTGTAATTATAGAAAAGAAATTTTAGATTTTGGTAAATATATTATAAAGAGAAGAGATTTATAGAGTATGAGTTAAATATTTTGATTTTGTAAATAGTTTATGTATTTCTCATTTAAAAATATATGAGAGAATTTGTTTAAGAATTTGATGTGAAATTTTTTATATTGCATTGCCTGTCGTAAATTTCGAGACATTTTTATGCCATAGAGGTCACTCTAAAGCATCTCGGAAGTTCCAACATATAAGAAATACATTTTTGGTTGTTTGTGAAAATGTTGTTATCTTCCAAATGGATTCATTTGAAACTCAAAGTCCAAAGTTATAAACATTGGACAAGGAAGATGAATTTGGGTCTTGAAATAAGCCACCGATGAAAGGTCTAATCATTGCTTTTGTGTTACTCTATTTAATACTCGAGGGGTCAACGCAGATCCTTATACTGCTAACCAAAAATTGTAAAGACAAAGCATAATGTGATTTGTATTAGTGGTTGTTTGTTTTATATTTAAATGTAGCTAGAAGTTATTAGCTTAGTTATAGAACTTTCCCAAAGAAGAAATTGCGAGGATGCAATTTTCTTAAGGGGGAAGTCTGTAATAACCTGGTATTGAGAAATAATTAATTAGCGCTAATAATTTATGATTTAACTAATTAAAATGGATTTTAAAGATTAAATGAGCATAATTTTGGAATTATTTGGAAATGTTAGAATTTGATTATTAAATAATTATTAATTAAATTAATTTGTTTGGAAATAATTATTTGATAAAAGGATTATATAATGAAATATTTTGGGAACCAAATATTTTAAAGTTATGGTTTAAAATAATTATTGAGTTTAAATAATTTAGAATAATATTAATGTTTTAAATTGTTAACGGTATTAAATGAGATTAGAAGTATGTTTTGAAAGGAATTTTATTTTATTTCAATAAGGATTTTTGGAATTTATTTAATAAATAGAATTAGAATGTAATTATGGAATAATTAAATTAAAATGAGTTAAAAAAATGGAAATAATATCTATAACGCCCCACTCTGAGACCCACTGTAACAAAGAATATTACGGGAGTAACACTGTCTGTTAAAGCGGAGAATAGAGTATAGTGGAAGCGACCATTTGTAATCAAGCTACTATCTACTGAATACGTCGAAAGGATGGTATCTATATATTTTTTTTCAAGTGGTTCGACATATTCGGTAAATACTTATAACGAAATTACAAATGGCTAAAGATCTATCAAAAACAAGCATAGTAATAAATGATAAAACATCACAGAACAGAATCACATAACAGATATAAAATCCCAAAACAATACATCGTCAATACAGATTCAAATACTATAAGTGGGTACAAAGCCACTACTCACCCAAGTGAGTCAAAAATATGTACATATCAAAGTCTGAATAATAATAACAGAGTAGCGGAATAGTGGACAAATAAAAGCGCTATCTATCAGCGTAGCAGATAAGTCCAAAGCGGAAGCACAGAGCAGCTAAGTCCAGAGACCTAACCTGAAACAACTCGGTCTGACCCGAGCGAAAACACTCGGGTCAGGCTAGCTAAACAATCAGTAATAACTGAGATATATGATAATGCGGTACATAAATAAAACAGTACTTATCCAAAGAGAAGTATATTATGAACCACATGAATATAATGACGATCCCTAATCATCAATAAACAATAAAAATCTCCAAAGAGAAATCAACACCAAAGTGTAGAATAAATAAAATCACCTCATATCATCGGTGTAGCCAAAGCTATAAAAAGATGCCCATAGGCAATAATCCCAAGAGTGACCAGAGTCTGTAATCAATGCCCAAGCAAAGATCGATGCTCCAAAGAGCAATGAGGATATACTGAAAAGTCAATGAAATCCAACACTGAAAAGCAGTGTCCAGAGACACTGTGAATCCACAAGGTAATCGCACTTACATCGTATGGTTCCATAGAACCAACACCGAATGGCGGTACTCGAATGGATATAAAAATCATCAAATAATATCAATATTGCACGTGCACCGACCAGAGTCGTTGTTGCCAAGTACTATAGAGTTGTGATCGATCACTCGCACAGATGCGGAACGCGCGAGACGGCAAGATCCTTCCCAGAAGGATAAAGGCCCAGAGGCGCATGCCGAAAAATAAACTGCTCCATAGAGCAGGTGTCCAGAGACGGTTGCCCAAAGGCGTGGTGACCCAGAGGTCCAGTACTGGCCGTCCAGAGGCTAATGTGTCACTAACTTCTTGGAGAGGAACCCGTAAAGTGTTAACAATGAGTCCCATACCCCACGTTCGCACTAAACGGTTTCCTAACCAATAGCAAGCTCACACTACAAACAATAAAAAGTCCACCTCGTATCATCGGTAAACTAAACCCAAAGGTCAAAACGATCAATCGAATAGGTTGAGGATTAACCGGAAAGAAAATACACACGGTTCCATAGGCCGGAGATTTCCTAACCGTTTAAGCACCTTTCCACTTCGCTCGACGTGCTAAAAAGTGAGTGTGAGGTTTTTATTATAGAAAATAATGGTGCAAAACGGATTTATAATTGATTTTGAAATCACTTTAAAACGGCTTTTGAAAAATCTCCTATTATGGAGTAATTAATTTAATAATTAAAAATAATATTATATAATAATTTCGAAAGCCATTTAGGAGTGAAAAATCTTTTGAAAATGATTCATAAAACCCGTGTACGAAATCTAGAGACAAATCTCAAAGAAATCAATAAAACCAGAAAACCACTGAAAAATATTCCAAGTGTTTGTAAACATTCAAAAAAACTGACGCGAACCAAAGTTCGACAATTTATTTGGACCAGCAAATTGTGTCCAAATGTCATGAAAATTTTCAGGCATGTAGTCCAACATCCCTACTTTAAGATTCAAAAAGAATCGGGAAATTCCGACTTGAAACGAAGAAACGGCGTCGTCTCAAAGTCGGACAAAAATCATAAAACTTTACTGTGTCAAAACAGTGTAAAGGTCCCACTTCGACGACATGGTCGAAGGGTCACATGAACTCAGATCTTGATGAAAATTTTCATGAGCGTAGAAAAGTACTCCTAATTTGATATGCAACAGGAATCGTTCGGTTTTGACTTGAAACGAAGAAACGACAATGTTTCGAAGTTGGTCCGACGATAACTGAAAATGATCACTATTGTAAAACAGTTTCTGGGTGCTACTTCGGCAATAGAAACGAAGTACCTAATGCACCCAGATCTAAACCAAACTTTGCATGGTTAAAGATCTCGATCTCATCTTTTTAACGAGACCAAAAACGATGAAATCCGACAAAGGACGAGCCCGGGATGGCGTCGCAAAGTCGGGGTTCTACGCTGAAAACAACAGGAGAAAAGAGACTAAGGCCTATAGTTATGCACTAACTGGCCTGAGATGAAAAACCACAATTTTGGCATAGTAAACTTCAAATTCTGGCAAAATGAATAAAATGAAAGTTGTAGCTTAGTTTCGAAGCTTTCCGGAATGACCAAGATCGTCAAATTCCGACTAGAGATGAAAATTCTATGACTAAAACAATTCTCAGATCTAAATTTTATATCACTGTCGTTGTGCTCTCGGGACAGTGGTAAGAATGTACAATTTTGACCAAATTAACTTCGAAATTTCATGAAACTCAAAACATGAAAGTTTTAGCACTAAATCTATGCTTTCCAGAACATCCAAAATTATTAGATTTGGATAAGAAACGAGAGAGATATATGCAAAACAATATCAGATTGAAACTCAAGATAACTTGTTAAAGACAGAATTGGTCTTCTATCTTTGAACGCATTTCAGGTCATCTAAATGGCAATATTACAGAAAACGCACTGAACAAAAATTGTAGCATATGTTTTAATCTTTCGGGAACATCCAAAATTATCTAATTCGGATCAAAAACGAGTAACTTATGGCCAAATCAATTTCAGGGTTTTATTTTATCAACCCTGTAGTTTGTTGTCAGGTCAGCGACAAACAAACGTGATTTCGACCATTCAAACCACAAAATTAGGCAAAGCTCAAAACATGAAAGTTATAGGCTACAGAATAAGATTTCCAGAGCTTCAAGAAAATCTTAATTCCAATTTAAGATGAATGAGATATGCCTAATTTACTAACAGCAATAAACTAATTATAATTTCAGCTAGCATATATTACCTCTTTCCAAGCAATGAAAAGAAGATCAAAGAGTTTCACAATCTAAATGCACAAAAAAAGAGGATTACAAAATAATTTCAGAAATTAAGAGATGCTTATACATAGAATAGGAGAGGGTTTACCTAGTATTCCTCTCAAGAAAAAGAACAAACACCTATATGGCACTAACCAAAGCTAAGAGATGATGATCAAGGAGCTAGAAAAATACCAAAACACATAAAACCAAGAGTTACAACATGATTTCCAGAAATTAAAGAGAGTTAGAAATGGATTACAAGAGGGTTTTTGCATTACCTTCCCTTACTTTAACTAGCTTAAGCCAATATAAGAGAGGATGGAGCTTTCCTAAGCATGGAGGCCATTTTTAGGTTTAGGGTTTTAGGAATTTGATTAGGGTTGGAATGAATGAGGTTTGGAGAGTATGAGATAATTTATAGAGGAGGTTTAGGGTGGGTTATTGGGCTAGGTTTAGAAACCCAATAAGAAGAGAGTTATTTATATGTTTTCCAAAAATTAGTCTAAGTGTTCATGTATGTTTATAAAACTCATTTTTCTTATCCAAACCCGTTTTAAAATCTCTCCTAAAATATTTAACTTTCCAAAAATAACATTTTATCCTCATTTTAAAATCCCATATTTCCCATTTAATTAAAATAGCCTTTTTTACATAAATTTTGTTATTCCAAATTCTTTTATGCTTCATTAAAATAAATAAAAATCCTAACTTTTATTTATTAGTTGGTAATGCAAATCCCGGGTTGTTACAGACTCCCCCCCTTAAGAAAATTACGTCCCCGCAATTCCTTAAGATATATGTCGTCTATAACGTCAAATCCACAAAAGAAGTGATAGAGATAAAATAGAGAATTCTCACCCGTAGAAGAAGATGGGAGAAAGCCAGGATAAGAGCGTTCGATAGATTCTCTGGTCTCCCAAGTGCAGTCCTTAGGATTCGGTGACCATTGTATCTTCACGAGTGGAACCTCTTTGTTGCGAAGGCGTCTAACCTCCGAATCAAGCACACGAAGAGGTTGCTGCTCCAAAGATAAATCAGGTAAGATCTCCAAATCGGGCACGATATGAGGCTCGATAATAGAATCAGGGTCGCGCACACACTTGCGAAGCTGAGAAATATGGAACACATCATGTATTCCAGAGAAATGAGCAGGTAGAGCCACACGTTAAGAAACGGGGCCGATGCGTTCTGTAATAGGAAACGGTCCGACATAGCGAGGAGACAACTTCCCTGTAGAGCAGAAACGCACAACCCCCTTCATGGGAGATATCCGAATAAAGACATGATCACCAATGGAGAACTCAAGAGGCTTCCTACGGCTATCCGCGTAGGATTTCTGACGGTTCTGCGCCTCTTTCATTCTTTGACGAATAATAATGATCTTCTCAGAAGATTCCCGAACTGAATCTGGACCAAGAAGGAGCTTCTCGCCAGATTCTAACCAACAAGCAGGAGAGCGACATGGCCTTCTGTAGAGAGCCTCGAAAGGTGTCATGTCGATACTAGACTGAAAGCTGTTGTTGTAGGAGAACTCTACAAGCAGTAAGTGATCCTCCCAACTACCTCCGAAATCCAGAATACAACAGCGCAAAAGATCCTCCAAAACACGATTCACCCTCTCCATCTGACCGTCGGTCTGAGGATGATAAGCAGTCGAGAGATTCAGCTTTGAGCCCAAAGCTAACTGTAGGCACTTCCAGAAGTGACTAGTAAAGATAGTGTCTCAATCACAGACGATAGAGCTAGGAATGCTATGAAGTCGAACGACTTCCTTCGCATATAGCTTGGCAAGCTGAGGAGCAGTCCGAGTGGACCTAATAGGAATGAAATGAGCTGATTTGGTCAAGCGATCGACGATGACCCAAATAGAAGTATGGCCTGACCTCGATCGAGGCAGACCGTCAATAAAATCCATGGATATCTGATCCCATTTCCACAATTGAATCTCTAGCAGCTGTAGAAGACCAGATGGACGCTGATGCTCAGCTTTGATTTGTTGACAAGTCATGCAACGGCTTACATAACTTGCAACATCACTCTTCATGCCCTCCCAATAATATACCCGACACATATCGGCATACATCTTGCTCGAACCGGGATGAATGGTGTACTTAGTGCGATGACACTCGTCCAGAATGTCATGCATAAGTGATAAATCAGATGGTACCATAATACGGTTCTTCCTGCGAAGACACCGATGAGAATCAATAGAATAATCCAACAATGTTTCATCACTGGATCCCGACTCAAGGAGATGAATATATCGCAACAAGTCTGGATCCTGCCGCTGAGCATGGGCAATGCGATCCAATAGAATAGGTCGGGCTTCCAAGCTGAATAACAAGATATGAGGATCAGAAGACGGAGCTCGATTTCGAATATCACACATAGAAAGAGTCTCAAGAATATCCCACTCGGCTATCATCATAGAACTACTGCCGAGTGTTTGCGACTGAGTGCATCAGCCACACGATTACCCTTGCCAGGGGTATACTGAATGTCTAAGTCATATGAGGCGAGAAACTCTAGCCATCGCTGCTGCCTCATGTTGAGATCTCTTTGGCTGAAAAGATACTTCAGTGACTTGTGATCGGTGTAGAGAATGAAACGTTCGCCCAATAGATAATGACGCCACGTCTTCAAAGCAAAGACGATAGTTGCCAACTCAAGATCATGAGTCGGATAGCGAACCTCATTCGGACGTAGCTGCCTAGAAGCATAAACAACTACCCGATCCTTTTGCATAAGCACAGCACCGAGGCCACTACCACAAGCGTCGGTGTAAACAACAAGATCCTGGTTACTCTCAGGAACCAAAAGGATAGGAGCATGAGTGAGAAGTTCCTTCAATCGCTGGAAAGAAACTTCACACTTATCAGACCAAATAAAACGAACCCCCTTACGAGTCAGAGTCGTGAGGGGAAGTGCAACTCGAGAGAAATCCTTGATAAACTGACGGTAATAACCTGCCAGCCCAAGGAAGCTGCGAATATCATGAACGTTCTCGGGCTGATTCCAATTCTGAATAGCTTCGATCTTGGCAGGATCGATGGAAATACCCTTAGATGATACAATATGGCCCAAGAACTTGACCTTGCTCTCCCAAAAATGGCACTTGGAGAGCTTGGCCTTAAGCTGATGCTGACGAAGAGTATCCAAGACGATCCGCAAATGATGAGCATGCTCTGCCTCGGATCTAGAATAAATAAGAATATCGTCGATGAAAACCAGAACGAATCTATCGATGTATTCCCGGAATACTCGATTCATAAGATCGACGAAGAAAGCCGGAGCGTTCGTCAAGCCGAACGGCATGACCAACCACTCAAAAGAACCATAACGAGTGTGAAATGCTATAAGAGGAATGATGTCTTCCACGACTCGTAGCTGATGGAATCCGGTGGCAAGGTCAAGCTGAGAGAAGACCTTCGCACCGCTCAACATGTCGTAACGGGAATTAGAGTTAGACATGATTCAATGATAGATAATTAATTAAGGAATACTACGGAATATAACGGATTCCTATACATATTCCTAACTTATCTATCAATAAATACAAGGAAGGGATTTGATTTAATTCGGATCTAATTTAAAATGTATTGTACTAAGTGTATCTGTTCTGTGTTTATTATGCTTATTCCTGAAACCAGGCTCTGATACCAAGCTGTAACGCCCCACTCTGAGACCCACTGTAACAAAGAATATTACGGGAGTAACACTGTCTGTTAAAGCGGAGAATAGAGTATAGTGGAAGCGACCATTTGTAATCAAGCTACTATCTACTGAATACGTCGAAAGGATGGTATTTATATATTTTTTTTCAAGTGGTTCGACATATTCGGTAAATACTTATAACGAAATTACAAATGGCTAAAGATCTATCAGAAACAAGCATAGTAATAAATGATAAAACATCACAGAACAGAATCACATAACAGATATAAAATCCCAAAACAATACATCGTCAATACAGATTCAAATACTATAAGTGGGTACAAAGCCACTACTCACCCAAGTGAGTCAAAAATATGTACATATCAAAGTCTGAATAATAATAACAGAGTAGCGGAATAGTGGACAAATAAAAGCGCTATCTATCAGCGTAGCAGATAAGTCCAAAGCGGAAGCACAGAGCAGCTAAGTCCAGAGACCTAACCTGAAACAACTCGGTCTGACCCGAGCGAAAACACTCGGGTCAGGCTAGCTAAACAATCAGTAATAACTGAGATATATGATAATGCGGTACATAAATAAAACAGTACTTATCCAAAGAGAAGTATATTATGAACCACATGAATATAATGACGATCCCTAATTATCAATAAACAATAAAAATCTCCAAAGAGAAATCAACACCAAAGTGTAGAATAAATAAAATCACCTCATATCATCGGCGTAGCCAAAGCTATAAAAAGATGCCCATAGGCAATAATCCCAAGAGTGACCAGAGTCTGTAATCAATGCCCAAGCAAAGATCGATGCTCCAAAGAGCAATGGGGATATACTGAAAAGTCAATGAAATCCAACACTGAAAAGCAGTGTCCAGAGACACTGTGAATCCACAAGGTAATCGCACTTACATCGTATGGTTCCATAGAACCAACACCGAATGGCGGTACTCGAATGGATATAAAAATCATCAAATAATATCAATATTGCACGTGCACCGACCAGAGTCGTTGTTGCCAAGTACTGTAGAGTTGTGATCGATCACTCGCACAGATGCGGAACGCGCGAGACGGCAAGATCCTTCCCAGAAGGATAAAGGCCCAGAGGCGCATGCCGAAAAATAAACTGCTCCATAGAGCAGGTGTCCAGAGACGGTTGCCCAGAGGCGTGGTGACCCAGAGGTCCAGTACTGGCCGTCCAGAGGCTAATGTGTCACTAACTTCTTGGAGAGGAACCCGTAAAGTGTTAACAATGAGTCCCATACCCCACGTTCGCACTAAACGGTTTCCTAACCAATAGCAAGCTCACACTACAAACAATAAAAAGTCCACCTCGTATCATCGGTAAACTAGACCCAAAGGTCAAAACGATCAATCGAATAGGTCGAGGATTAACCGGAAAGAAAATACACACGGTTCCATAGGCCGGAGATTTCCTAACCGTTTAAGCACCTTTCCACTTCGCTCGACGTGCTAAAAAGTGAGTGTGAGGTTTTTATTATAGAAAATAATGGTGCAAAACGGATTTATAATTGATTTTGAAATCACTTTAAAACGGCTTTTGAAAAATCTCCTATTATGGAGTAATTAATTTAATAATTAAAAATAATATTATATAATAATTTCGAAAGCCATTTAAGAGTGAAAAATCTTTTGAAAATGATTCATAAAACCCGTGTACGAAATCTAGAGACAAATCTCAAAGAAATCAATAAAACCAGAAAACCACTGAAAAATATTCTAAGTGTTTGTAAACATTCAAAAAAACTGACGCGAACCAAAGTTCGGCAATTTATTTGGACCAGCAAACTGTGTCCAAATGTCATGAAAATTTTCAGGCATGTAGTCCAACATCCCTACTTTAAGATTCAAAAAGAATCGGGAAATTCCGACTTGAAACGAAGAAACGGCGTCGTCTCAAAGTCGGACAAAAATCATAAAACTTTACTGTGTCAAAACAGTGTAAAGGTCCCACTTCGACGACATGGTCGAAGGGTCACATGAACTCAGATCTTGATGAAAATTTTCATGAGCGTAGAAAAGTACTCCTACTTTGATATGCAACAAGAATCATTCGGTTTCGACTTGAAACGAAGAAACGACAATGTTTCGAAGTTGGTCCGACGATAACTGAAAATGATCACTATTGTAAAACAGTTTCTGGGTGCTACTTCGGCAATAGAAACGAAGTACCTAATGCACCCAGATCTAAACCAAACTTTGCATGGTTAAAGATCTCAATCTCATCTTTTTAACGAGACCAAAAACAATGAAATCCGACAAAGGACGAGCCCGGGATGGCGTCGCAAAGTCGGGGTTCTACGCTGAAAACAACGGGAGAAAAGAGACTAAGGCCTATAGTTATGCACTAACTGGCCTGAGATGAAAAACCACAATTTTGGCATAGTAAACTTCAAATTCTGGCAAAATGAATAAAATGAAAGTTGTAGCTTAGTTTCAAAGCTTTCCGGAATGACCAAGATCGTCAAATTCCGACTAGAGATGAAAATTCTATGACTAAAACAATTCTCAGATCTAAATTTTATATCACTGTCGTTGTGCTCTCGGGACAGTGGTAAGAATGTACAATTTTGACCAAATTAACTTCGAAATTTCATGAAACTCAAAACATGAAAGTTTTAGCACTAAATCTATGCTTTCCAGAACATCCAAAATTATTAGATTTGGATAAGAAACGAGAGAGATATATGCAAAACAATATCAGATTGAAACTCAAGATAACTTGTTAAAGACAGAATTGGTCTTCTATCTTTGAACGCATTTCAGGTCATCTAAATGGAAATATTACAGAAAACTCACTGAACAAAAATTGTAGCATATGTTTTAAGCTTTCGGGAACATCCAAAATTATCTAATTCGGATCAAAAACGAGTAACTTATGGCCAAATCAATTTCAGGGTTTTATTTTATCAACCCTGTAGTTTGTTGTCAGGTCAGCGACAAACAAACGTGATTTCAACCATTCAAACCACAAAACTAGGCAAAGCTCAAAACATGAAAGTTATAGGCTACAGAATAAACTTTCCAGAACTTCAAGAAAATCTTAATTCCGATTTAAGATGAATGAGATATGCCTAATTTACTAACAGCAATAAACTAATTATAATTTCAGCTAGCATATATTACCTCTTTCCAAGTAATGAAAAGAAGATCAAAGAGTTTCACAATCTAAATGCACAAAAAAAGAGGATTACAAAATAATTTCAAAAATTAAGAGATGCTTTTTACATAGAATAGGAGAGGGTTTACCTAGTATTCCTCTCAAGAAAAAGAACAAACACCTATATGGCACTAACCAAAGCTAAGAGATGATGATCAAGGAGCTGGAAAAATACCAAAACACATAAAACCAAGAGTTACAACATGATTTCCAGAAATTAAAGAGAGTTAGAAATGGATTACAAGAGGGTTTTTGCATTACCTTCCCTTACTTTAACTAGCTTAAGCCAATATAAGAGAGGATGGAGCTTTCCTAAGCATGGAGGCCATTTTTAGGTTTAGGGTTTTAGGAATTTGATTAGGGTTGGAATGAATGAGGTTTGGAGAGTATGAGATAATTTATAGAGGAGGTTTAGGGTGGGTTATTGGGCTAGGTTTAGAAACCCAATAAGAAGAGAGTTATTTATATGTTTTCCAAAAATTAGTCTAAGTGTTCATGTATGTTTATAAAACTCATTTTTCTTATCCAAACCCGTTTTAAAATCTCTCCTAAAATATTTAACTTTCCAAAAATAACATTTTATCCTCATTTTAAAATCTCATATTTCCCATTTAATTAAAATAGCCTTTTTTACATAAATTTTGTTATTCCAAATTCTTTTATGCTTCATTAAAATAAATAAAAATCCTAACTTTTATTTATTAGTTGGTAATGCAAATCCCGGGTTGTTACAATATCTTACAAAATTAAATATTGAATGAGTAATATTGATTTAAATAAGAAATAATTCTAAAATGAAAATTGGAGTTAATTTGGGTTAATAAATGAATTTTTATTATAATGGGCTAAATATAGCAAGCTTAGAATAAATAATTTATGGGAAATAAATTCTATTAAATTCCATAATGTTATGTTATCACTTAAATAATGTAAATATGATTTTATTTTGGGATTTAATGGTTGTTTGGGTAGAACAGAAATAATTTTGGTAAATGTAAAGAAGAAGAATATAATAAATGTTTTAGTAAACTACAAGAAGCCCAAACCCACTCACTCAATTTCTAGAGTTCATTTTACTCTAGAAAACTCTTCATCTATACGGAAATGCAATCGTGAAAGCTTCTTCTTCTCTTATTTTCTATCTTTCTTCTTTCTAAAAACAAAAACTATGAAAACCCTTCCTTTAAAAGTCAGAATTAAATTCCTAAAATTCTCAAATTCACATAAGTTTGTCTTAACAACGTACTATACCAAAAGCTATAAAGAGTTAGAGACTACCCAGATGTCTTTTTCGAGGTTACCGGTCTCCCACTCTAGAGGGAGATCGAGTTTCGTATTTATCTTGTGGAGAATGCTAGACCTATTGCCTTATCTTTGAGGCATATGGCTCTGAAGAAGAGACGGGAGTTGAATAAGTAAGTAAACGGGCCATTGGAGAAGGGCTTCATATGAGGAGTATTTTAGAGTGGGGAGCACCAAGTGTCTTTGTCACCAAGGCAGATAGTTCTCTGAGGCTTTGCATCGATTATCAGGAGATTAATAAGCTGATGAAGAAGAATTATTACATATTGCCCCACATAGGCGATCTCTTTGATTAGATGGTTGGAGCGAAGGTGTTCTCACAGCTTGACTTGGTTATCAAATTTCACTAGTTGTGTATGGCTGAGGATAGTACAGAGAGTACTGCTTTGCATACACCTGAAGACTGTACGCGTGTTTAGTCATGCCCTTCAAATTGACCTACGCACCCGCCTAGTTTGTTAATTTGATGAGTCGAATTTTTAGAGGGTTTCTTAATAAGTTCATGGTGGTATTTGCAGATGACATATTAGTCTATTTGGAAAGCAAGGAGGAGAACAAGTTGCATTTAGAAGAAGTGCTCAATACACTCTATGGGCGTAAGTTGAAGGCAATGTTTCTTAAGTGTCACTTTTTGTGCTATGAGGTATGATTTATAGATGTTGTCTCTGAGAGTGTATTGGTGATCAATCCAAGTAAAGTTGTTGTGGTACAGGATTGGCACATGCAAAAAAAATGCCATGGAAGTGATGAGTTTCCTTGGTTTGGCGAGCTACTATAGGAAGTTCATTAAGAACTTCGCTAAAATCTCTACCCCTCTAACCCATCTTACCAAGAGGAATTTGGTTTTTTCGTGGGATGTGAAGTGTGGGGATGCTTTTATTAAGCTAAAGGAGGCATTGACTAGTACTTGTTCTGGTGTTACCTGATGGGACAAAGGCATTCATAGTTTATACTGACGCTTATGATACGAGGTTGGGTGTGGTGTTGATGCAGGAAGGGAGAGTGGTGAGCTATGCTAATCAATAGTTGAAGGTCCATGAGAAAAACTATCTTACAAATGATCTTGAGTTAGCAGCCATTGCCTTTGCACTTAAGTCATAGAGACACTATTTATTAGGAGAGCGATTTGAGCTGTATATGGATCATAAGTCTCTGAAGTATTTATTCTTTCAGAAGGATTTGAACTTAAATCAGTAGAGGTGGATGGAGTTTCTAGCATCGTATGACTTCGACATCTTATATACTTTGGGCAAGGTCAATGTTGTAGAAATGCCTTGAGTATGCAGCATGCGGTGTTGAGTCCTTTGTTCTTAGAGTGAAAACATTTAAAGTTCATTTCTACATTTGATTTCCGACCATCGCCAGAGATCACTCCGGGACTTTTAGCGGCTTTGGATATGAAGCCTACACTTATGAACCGCATTGGAACAAGTCAAAATCAAGACAAGGAGCTATTGGATATTTTCGATGGAGTCAGTAGAGGAGAGCGGTCGAGTCATTTGAGGTGTTATGTATGGAGAGATGGTAGATTATGTGTTCATCTCCTTATGGATTTTATTGACATGGTACTATCTAAGCCTTATCGTTTTAGGACAACCATTCATCATGGTGGAGATCAAATGTACCGTGACATGAAGAGAGTCTTTTGTTGGTCAGGTATAAAGAAGCATGTGGTGGAGTATATGGCCCGATGTATAACTTGCCATAGGGTAAAGGCGGGGCGGAAGAAGCCAAAAGAATTATTGTAGCCATTGGATATTCGTTAATGGAAGTGGGGGAGTATTTCCATGGACTTCGTGGATGGATTACCTAGAAGTAAGAGAGGAAATGAGAGCATTTTTTTCATAGTCAACTGATAAACCAAATGCGCTCATTTCATTCTAGTTAGGAGTACGAGAATTGCTGCACCTTTGATGACACTATACATGAGAGAGATCGTTAAATTATATGGAGTTCCTTCTAGCATCGTTAGCGACAGAGATCCGCTTTTCACCAATGAGTTTTGAAGGAGTCTGCAAGAGACTTTGGGCAACGAGTTGAGCATGAGTACCACTTATCATTCGCAGATGGATGGACAGACGGAGAGGGTAAACCGGGTATTAGAGGACATACTTCGGATGCACATATTGGATTTTCGAGGCTATTAAGAGGATCAGTTGCCATTGGTTGAGTTTACTTATAATATCAGCTATCTGTCAAGTATTGGGATGGCACCGTTTGAGGTGTTATACGGGAGGCCTTGTAGACCACTGTCGTGTTGGTTGGAAACTATGGATAGGATTATTCTTGGACTGGATATGGTGAGGGAGACGTTAGAGAAGGTAGACTTGGTCAACGAAGGATGAAGATCGCTCAAGATAGGAAGAAGTCTTACGCTGACAGGAGATGCATAAAGTTGGAGTCCGTAGTGGGAAACATGGTTTTTGTGAAGGTCTCACAACTTAGGCAAGTTATGAGATTTGGTAGTTCAAGAAAGTTAGCGTCGAGGTTTGTAGGCCTTTTCCAATTACTGTTAGAGTAGGGAAGTTAACTTATAAGGTGAAGCTTCCTAAGAAGTTAGCGGGAGTATATGACATTTTCCATGTATCACACTTGCGAAAGTACCTACATGATACAGACGTTGTAGTCGAGCCGAGTTGGCTAGAGGAGGTGGAAGTAGAGAGCGAGTCACTTATTCGTTGTGCACCCACTTGTATTCTTGAGCATGGTACAAAGCGAATCTACAACAAGGTTATCAAGCTTGTTAAGGTTTAGTGGGGAGACGACCCAGCGGAGAGTACATGGGAGCCTAAGGAGAAGATTCGAGCTACCCACTACAACTCTTTTCTGGTATGTTTCCATTTTAGTCTAATAAGAATAGACTACTTAGGTTTTAGGTTTTAGGTTTTAGCTTAGTATACCCTATAAGTAGGTACTATTGGATGTTAGGAATGGTTGTAAACATGTCAATAGGTCATGTTTTGGATGATGGATGTTAATGGATGTATTTGTTTGTTACACATAGGCAAATGTATTCTTGAGTTAGCATACACAGACTATCACATGTTTTATTTCATTGAGTTATATGCATATGGTTGTTGCATATAGATTGAATGGTTGTGCATACATGTAGAATTTCCAGTATATTTACATAGGATGTCGCATACAAATGGATACATGACATAAGAACTTGCATTTCAGGAGGTCGACTAGATCAGGAGACCGCTTAATTTTTGCATTAGTATAGGTTCATATGCACTCTAGGCTTACATGTACATATTGAATTAGAAATTTTACTAAGGATAATGATTGCTAGTGGATGATGGATGGGTAGATGGTTGTGGTTAATGATTTTTGTATGCACGAGTTACATTTTTCCGTCCTTGGAGATTTCGGGACGAAATCCTTTTAAGAGAGAGAATGTAACACCCCAGAAGTTTAAGTAGAAGTTTAATAAAATAATTAAATTTGAAATATAATAAAGGCAAAAATGTGATTTTTTTTCAAACGTCTGAATTTGGCTATAAAACTTACACTGTTGTATTCGTAGCGATTTCTAGACAAATTTCATATGTAACCTTTTGAAAGCGGAGCTATTATGAAGAAGTTAATAAATTTGAATATTTGAATTCAAAATAATTAAATAAAAAATAAAATAAAATAATTAATTAATGTTAAACAGTGGTCAACACCCTTGGGTGGACCGGTCGACATGGAGCAGCCAGCTACCCAAGGCCAAAAGGTCGGTAGGTGGACACGTTAAAGCTAGGGT
The DNA here is from genome assembly GCA_030737815.1 of Allium fistulosum. Taxonomy (NCBI): domain Eukaryota; kingdom Viridiplantae; phylum Streptophyta; class Magnoliopsida; order Asparagales; family Amaryllidaceae; genus Allium; species Allium fistulosum. The sequence continues at coordinate 205,218,040 of CM060903.1, forward strand.
TTGCCTAGACCAAAGGGCTTGGATTGAACATATATTTTTGTGGACGTCTGGATTTGACCATATCATTTCTGAACGTATGGAATTGGAACATATCCTTTTGGGAACAAACGAGATTATAAGCTGAGTCTATAAATACATCATTAGACTAAACCTTAATTCATCAGGAAATAAACTGCACGTTCAAACTCTGCTAAATTATTTTCTCTTTAGACAAAACAAAAATTAATTTAAAATCCAAAGAAGAAGAAGAGAAATTAAATCAAGGGAAGATCTATACCAAATGGGAATGATTTTAGGAGCTAAAAGAAAAGGGATAGCTTTGATTTGAGGTGAGTGAATATATTGTTAGTTAGATGATTTATATTCAGTTAATTTTAGTATACTCTATCCGATTTAGATTGTTAAAAATTAGATTGAGAATCTTGTTTGTGTAGATCTAAGATTTAATAGTAAATATAAATTGATGTTAACTTGTAAATTAAGAAATTAATAAATATATATATATATACCCCTTTTGTCAAATTGATGAGAATTGATATAGCTGTTAATAATGATGCTAACCTTGGTTAAACTATTTATTGTAAAATAAAATTGAATATACTATGAATGGATTTAAATATTAGTTGGGGGAAAATAAAAATTTGGGATTCACAAATTATGTATTTACTGTAATTAGGGTTTCTGTGTAACAAATTACTAAACTTTGAATTATGACGTTAGTTAATAAAATTTGACACGGTAAATAAAATTAACGCACGAATTAACACATGACCGGTCGACTGCACTGACTGGAGCGGTAAGTCCTAGGTTATAAATAAAATAGTTACTATATTATATATATATGGGTATTAGAATATGTAGGGAAGCCAATTCCTTATGTTGACGACACTAGAACGTTGCAGGACTAGATAAATGTTATTTATCCAACAGGGTCGATAGTGAACCGGTGGCGGTTCTATCACAAATTGCACTCACAGGAGGTTCTACGATGCACACACAATGTTAACGATGATGTATAATGGAGTGTGCAGCTTAACACTAATAGGAGTTCCTTGGTATTCACAGTGATGCGACGTGATGCCATGTTGTTGATGGATCCTAACCCGGTGCGATAAGAGGTGTTACGTTAACATTGAGAGGTGGATATGGATGCAGTGACGATGAGACACCTCGATGAGTCAGAATTGTGGACTCTCCCTTGATGCATATCTAGGATACGTGTAGTCATAGTTGTGGTAACATAGTCCCATGGTTGATATGATACGTGTAGTCATAGTGTAGGAGACTTGGTCCATGGTTGAGAATTATAGTTAACCCTATGTAGAATAGTTTTAGTAGACATTAGCCGATCATAGTTGTCTTGAGGTTCAATTAATTGTTCAACCCCAAGTATGAGCATGCGCAAGTTGTTAGTGTAGGTGTATTAAGCTAAAAATCTTAGGCAAATGAAAGTAGTTCATGGACACTTGTAGGACATTCTAGGTCACATAGAGTACCACTAAAGTCAATTGCATGTTATCACAATATGTTAATAATGTACTCATCCACCATACTTTTGTCTGACCCACTCCTTTTCTTTCTTTTTCTCCACCAAAGGAGGACAGGGTAGTAGTTGATGGTCCCGAGATTAGTACGTAGAGAGGCGAGCTTGGTATTGGAGTTGCTTGTCATTTTATATTACTCTACATGTAACTATTATCGTATTCAGTACTTAGTATTTATCATTCCATATATTTTATTTTTTTGTACTCTAGATTTAACTATGTACTGTTTTTGCAGAAAATTCACGAATTGTTAATTACAATGGCGAACGAATGGAAGTCGATCGAATCAATTCATCTTCTTTCTTTTCCCATTCGAATTACAGATTTCCATCTTCTCCGCATCGATACCCAGACTCCAATTCTAATTTGTTTAACATGGTAGACAGATCTTATTATCCTCGGAATCAATTTCAAAAATCTCGCAATTCGAAGTGGAAAAGGGATATTTACTGTTTTCGGTGTGGAGATAAAAATCACAAGATTAAAAACTGTTCTAATCAAATTCTATGCTTTAAATGTGGAGTGGTTGGCCACAAGAGATCGTCGTGTCCATCGATTTTCAACTCGTTCCTCAATTCAGAGCCTACTTTTCCATTTTCCGATCTTATTCACTCGGAGCCCTTGAGTCCTAAAGACCACCACTATTATTTCATTCTTGAATTCTGGAGACTAAGGGGACCGGTCTTGGATTATTGTGTAGTGAATAAGGAGGATTGTAACTATCTCTTCAACAAAGTTTATTGGCACTTCGATTGCTTAACTGCAGACAACATTGGTAAGTATTCAAATTATAATAATTGGAATGAGTTTCAATTTAATGATTGTTCGAAGAATAACAATGTTGTTCAGGATTTTGAGGATTTACAATGGTTTGACATTAAGAATTTATATGAGAATGAATCGAATTGGGTTTTTCATGTTGACATGTTTTTACTAGATCCTGATGTTAGAGGATGTTGTTTTCTTAATACCAAGTTAGTTGATAGATCTGCTGGGGTTTTTTCGAATTCAGATGTTTTGAATTCATCTGTAATTGAAGTTAGTGGGGTTTCAGTATATTTAGACTTAGTTGTATGTTCTCGGGAAGGAGATAGTGATCATTTTGTTGCTTTTGATCCATTGGTTAGTTCTGGTAAAGAGGTTGGTGTAGATATTTGTGAGTTTTTAGATGTTAGGGTTAATGAAGTAGATGTTAACTTTTTTAAATGTAATCCTGTAAATGATGGAGAGATACAAGTATCAGATTATCTTAGTGTTAAAACTAGCATATATGGTTTTTGTTTAGAGGAGATGATTGATCTTTCTGGTGATGATTAGGATGATAGATGCATTATGGATGATGGAAATCTGACAGTCAGGGATTTTACTATGAACAGAGTTAGTGATTCTTTTAGAAGTTCATTCAGGGATAAAAAGGAGATGAAGTTGAGTAGTTACTTTGGTACGAAAGATGCTGCCATATCTAAATGTGCACACAAGCTTGTTGTGACACTTTGTACACAATTTTTTTTGTCATTCAGTGAGAAAGTGTTGAAGGAAGGCTTGCAAGTTAATGAGACAGCTCCAGAATCTAGAGGGGTTTTTATTATTTTTACTGATGGTTAATCTTTTCCTGAGACAGTCAAGTGATTTTTTTTACAAGGAAGGTCTCGTGATTTTAGAAGCTGTAGGGAGTTTTATTTTAGATTTCACTAGTTTGTTGTTGCCTCAATTTGATATTCCTTTGGATGTTATTGGTTTTGAATTTGGTATTCGATTATGTGTCAGTGGATCGGAATTCACATTGAAGAAATCTGATCATTTGGATAATGTTGTTGAGGAATTGATTAATTCTGTTTTTATTAGAGAAGTGAATGGATTAATGGGTGAATTTTTTGTAGATCATGATGCAAGTGGTTTGGAGAACAATACTATTGTTAGCAATGTGAGCGGAGATTTGGAGAATTCCAAATTACAGCAATCTGATCAAGCTGTCTATTATTGGACTAGGGGTTTAGATTTGTTATGTATTGTTTTCTTGCGGCTTTAGGTAAATTTCCTCGTTCTCCTACCCATGCTAAAGAATTAATTTGTGAAGCCAAATTAATTCTTGAAGCCAAATTAAGGAGAAGAAATTGTAAGAGCTATTCAGCTAGTGATATTAGGAGAGGTCCTCGTTTAAATCGTAATGCTTTTAAGTCTTTTAATTGAGGGTTGTCGATTTATTGGGGGTTTATTGTGTTTTTTGTTGATTTGGAGTTCGTTTGTGGTTTGTGTAGAAGTTGTATATTGTGATGTTTCATCTTGGTTCTTGAGGTTGCGGTTGCGGTCGCGAAAGTTTTTCAGTTGGTTGCTGCTCTTTTGGTGTCGCTCTTGACTGAAGTTTTTGGTTGGCGTTGTCTCTTTAGGGTTGAGTTTTAGTTTCTTAGGAGTTTGGGAGGGTTTGTTTTTTCTTTTGTAGGGGTGGGTGGGTTCAATTGCTACCTGTCAGGCTTGTTGGCAGCTCCTTTACTTCTGTTGCTATATATATGTACATGTGTGCTCTCCTCTCCTAAAGAGGACCACACATTTTTCTCAAAAAACTATGTACTATTTTTGAGATTGTGTTTTGAGATATTTTCTGAGATGGTTATTTTCTGTATTTATATTTTGTTGTCTTTCACTGTGAGATTGAAAGTGTAGAATGTCTTAGATCATATATGTATATCCTTAGTCTCTGTAATTTTTTTAATTACATCGACAGCTCATACTTCTTGACACCACGAGTCCAAAAGTCGCCACAGGCTTTGGATTGGGGTGTCAAGAGGAGCGGGTTGTCATAATGGCTGGCCAAATATTTCCCATTGCATAGACTAATTTTCTAAAAAGCCCATTAAATAATTAACTGTATTAAATCTCGTTTAATTACATAACAATATCGTAATATTAATACATGCATATATAACTTTTATATATACATCTAAATAATTACTAACGATACCCAAAACGTCAAATAAATTAATTAATTTTAATTAATTTATAACATTTTAAAAACTAATTAAGTCATGTGGTTTTTTGGAGAATTTGCAAATGTGGTTGTGAGACTCGAAGGTTGAATTTAGTCAGCAATTAATATTAAACAATTCAAATATTAATGTTCACAGGTTACCTTAGCCAGTGGTATGACAGTTTTGCCAAATTTATCACTTACAAACCTTTTAGTAAAATCCAATTTCATATTTTCTTTAGTTGTACCTTTCAGTAATGATAATATACACACTTTCGTCAAAGTTAGATCACATTAGGTATAAGGATGTTAGGATTGGTCAAAATTCAAATATTATCCACATTCAATTCAGTTAGTCCCAAAAATAAATTTCTGGTTCAATAATAACATTTATTATTAATCGTTCTACTCTGACCAGAGATTTTGACTTTGAGTTGACTGCAATTGACCATGATACTAACCTTGTACAACTGAGGAGATGAACTCTGAATTGAATAGTGTTTCATCTTCAATGCTTCAACTCAGACCTGACTATAGTCACTCGATGGATCGCCATGTCATGATTTAACTATAGTCAAAGTGGAGTATTCACATTGAAGTTCCATAATATTCTCAAGTCGAAGGAAATTTGTAACATTGTCACACTGTGATTTCTTGTTTGGCCTGGTTATTATCAACCAATAGTAAACTCTCAAATGATTCATTCTATAGTTATCCAATAACTACAGATGCATAACCCCTTCATGCCCATAACATCCCTAGTAATACACTGCCCAACATTTGGAGAGTATTACGCACTCCAGTCTCAATGGATGTTCGTTGCTTGAAACATCTTAACCAAGAATATTTAAAATAAAATATCATTTTATTGAATACCTAATCACTCATGATTGTGACTATTTGCAACTACAGTCATATAATATTTTATTTAAGAATTTTCTTAGTAGTATACTGTAAATTAATTACTTAGTTATATCAAAATATATAAAAGAAAACAAACACTGTTATTATGAACAAGATTGACTACGGAGTTAGATATACGTAATAAATTACATAATTTCTCCTAGGGCATAACACTAACTCTTTCAAAGTCCATTTAGATTCAACTCGCATATTACCACATGGTCTGACTATGGGTTTCAATAAAGGAACGTTAAAGTAGACTTTCTAAATAATGATGTAGAGGGACTGTTTATACACTATAGCCAAAGTGTCTCGAAGTTAGTGGGCGGGGAATAAAAATTATGGACATTTTAGATATGTCTATGATCTTAAACAAATATGTAAAGGTTAGAGCAAGTATTTTTAGTAAGAAATCAAATAGTTTGGTTTTAGTCAAAATGCAGATGAAGCATGTGTCTATAAGATAGAAAATAAAGGTGTTGAAACATTCTAATACCATACTAAAAAACATGCTACTGATTAGTAACGATGTACGTATGCTACAGTCGGTTAAAGCTTGGTTGTTCAATTCTCAATGAAGTATTTTAAAGGGGCATTATTTATGCTTTGCATAAGAGGATGTTAGGATTGTTCCAATCGATGTACATAGACACCATGTTATAATGCTTAATATAGAGTATATGTGATGGATTTCTTATACATCAACAATAGGAACCAACATGTATGCTATACGATGCACAAGACCAAAAATTGCTTATGCTCTTAATGTAGTAGAACATATCAATTAAATCCTAGTGTTGATTGAATGATAGTTAGAGTGTTATGAAGTATTTAGGAGATATTAAAGGATTGTTTAAGGAAACAACAAACTCCTTCTAAAGGAGTATTTGGACTCGAACTTCATAAGTAAAGTTGAAAAATTGTATATCGATATTAAATTTATCTTTATCCTTAAAATGGAACTTTATATTAGAAATGTTCCGAATGAGATATTGTGGCATATTCAATTATAACAACTAAGTATGTCGCTTCTAATGACGTAGTAATAAAAGCAGTATGTTTGCGTAAATTTATAAGAAAAGTCAGAATGGTTCCCACCATTAAGAATTTATTAATGTGTTGTGATAAAAATAATGCGATGTAGACTGAAAATGGAATCAATAGCTCAAAATAAGTTGAAATACATTTTTCGTAACTACCACGTGATAAAAAAAATTATCATTCATAGAGAAATATGATCGAAAAAGTAGATATGGTATGATATATTACAGATCTACTCACTAAGGACCTTTCTCGGGTTAATGTAGAAAAAGTGATTGAGAGTATGTTTATGAGACACCATAACTAGTTACAAGTGCAAGTTGGAAATTGATAGCGTTAAGAGTGTACCCTAAGGATATTATGTAATTTGATTATATGACTTAACTCCTATAGCAAATCATGTTTGAAATAAACTAAACTTTTGGTTTTATTTTCTGTTTTATATGTTGTTATATTGTGGTATAAGCAATGTTTAAATACATTAAATATATACAAATAGAAAATTCTAGGAAATGTATTTAACTAATTACATTTTTGAACAGTAATCACGTGTATTGAATTGTATCAATAAATACATTTCCTTAAACATTTATAGTCAAGATGTTTCGAGAATATGATATTAACACATCTGTAGACTAGTGTACGTAACTCCCTTTATACAATGGAAGCGTCCTTACTCATGAGCATTGTGCACATCAAGAGTTTACATACTTTTGTTGTTAGGAACAATCGCAGAATAACTCATAGAGAGTCTTTTACAGGTTAATTACATCTAAAGTCGAATAGAAGATCTAACAAAACAATGTGCGATAGCCATTTGACTTGAAAGTACTGTACATCTTAAGTGTCTAAACTATACTTTGATTATGGTCAATCACATGATATCGATAATCGTGTTATAACCATAATTGTGTATTAGTTGAACTGCTTGAAATGAATCGATATTTAATAGAGGATTCATCTCCTTTTATATAGAAGGTTAGTATCACCATAGTTGGTAGTCAACTTAAAATCAAAGTCTTTGGACAAAGCAAATCGGTTAGTCGAAAAATGTTCTCTGATTAAACCAAGGGATTTAATGTTGTACATTGCAATTAACGGTGGATATTATTAAAAAATTTACCAATGACCAAGCTTTAGAATATGAGTGATATAGTGATGACGAAGTGAGGACGTGCATTATATATAGTTGCTTAAGGGTGTAGGTTAAATGATTTGAAATAGGTTTTCACCTAGATGTTCCGTAAGCTACCAAACTTGAGTCAACTATTACACTTCGGCAAAGTCCATACATGTTTATATATTTAGATTGTATAAATATCATCAAGCAATGAGTTCATGCCTAGGAGTCATACAAAACCGTAATTACACGTTCATTCGAATTCAATAAAATAAAACATTTTGTAGTTGTTGTAAACTATTATGGAGAAAATTAATTTACATGTTATATTATTTTAATAATTAATCTTTATTATTACTAGAAAGCTTTGAGATTATTTAATTGAATGTATAAATTGATTACTTTTTAAAGAGACCAAAATAAAAATTTATATAATATCTAATGGTTCAAAATGAAATGCACATATGCAAATGGTGGTTGACCATAATAGGAAGATGGAAGGGTGGGCATGTTCAAGTAATTAGAGAATACAAGTTAGTTACTTAGTCTCTTTGCTATCTTAACCCACGTGAAGGTTCGCTTCCCCACTCTCTTCCCATACTAGAGGATCCTTTCATTCATTTTAGAGATATGAAAAGAAAATGAAAACCATTGACAAGTTCTACAATCTCCATTTTTAAATCTCCGGGTTGCATTGCAAACCAATATGGACAAGGGGTAAACTACTAAATAAAAGATGCGTAGTGCAACATGTATTCAACTAACATGCTATCTAAGTATGAATGCTATTATTTTCATATGTATATGTATGTATGTATGTAGGTAGGTAGGTAGGTGTGTATGTGTGTGTGTTGTCCACTATTTTAATTTTGACCTAAAAGTATTCTAAATTGAAACAAATTTTGTTATTATGTGTATATGTGCGCGTGTGTGTTTAAAGTCAATAAGGACAAGTAACTTTGTAATATAACAAGGCTCCTTTCATTCATTTTAGAGATATGAAAATGGAAAAGAAAACCATATAGAAAAGTTCTAAAATCTCCATTTTTAAATCTCTAGGTTGCATCGCAAACCAATATGGACAGGGAGTAAACTACTTTGAATCAGAGATGCGTAGTGCAACATGTATTCAACTGACATGCTCTCTATGTATGAATGTTATTATTTCACACACACACATGTATGTATGTGTGTATGTGATGTCCACCATTTTAATGTTGACCTAAAAGTATTCTGAATTGAAACAAATTTTGTTATTATGTGTATATGTGCGCGTGTGTGTTTAAAGTCAACAAGGACATATAACTTTGCAATACAATAGTGGTTTGTTTTTTATTTCTCAAATAACTCCTATAAGACCAAAAATCTTGAATGTCTTATAACAGTTATACATTAGAATCTTGAATATATTTTTTAGAGTGAAATAACATATTTTTTATATTTAGGTTTATATATGCTCTCTTATTTACACATTTAATTACTTTCTAAATACATATATATGAATCCTCGATGATAGAGTATGGATGGATATTTATCCTTACTAAGTTATAATAATATAAATTTACAAATATATTTTAAAATTAATTTCAACATTTCATTACACCGAAAATGGCATTTTGCAATGGTTCTGAGCCATTGCTAAAGCCGTTGCAAAATGTGAAGTGGTTAAATTTTGCAACGGCTCAGGGCCGTTGCAAAACTGAATTTTGATGCATGTGAGCCGTTGCTAATTTATGATTTGCAATGGCTTTTACCCACTACAAAATGCTTATTTAGCAAAGGTCCTAAGCCGTGGCAAAATATTTTTTAGCAATGTTCTTAAGCCGTTGCTAATTTTTGTTTTTTTTGTGGGTAGATTTAACAAGGCTATAAGCCATTGCTAATTTGTGTTTTTTTGTGGGTAGATTTAACAAGGCTATAAGCCATTGCTAATATCTATTTAGCCACGGCCCTAAGTCGTAGCGAAGTATTTTTTTAGCAACGGCCTTAGTCCGTTACTAATGTATCTTTTTTCCTTTTGGTAGATTTCTATTGAATGAAATTTTAATGACTTGAAAACTATAATACACCACACATAGACATGGAGACACACACACACACACACACACACACATATATATATATATATATATCATTCCTTCAAATTTCAACACATATCATTCCTTCAAATCAAAACTACAACCCATTATCCAAAGATAATTAAGCATGATTCCATATAATGATAATGCCAACCAGTCTACATTTACACATATTTAAAACTGACTTGGGTATTTGTAGTCAATTCTGACAATAATATGGTATAACTTTAAGATACATTTAAGTAACACACAATTTTAAGATACTTCACTATTTGCAAATTCCACAATTTTAAGATACAATAATCATCGGTATTTGTATTCAATTTGGATCTAAGGAGCACATGCTGGTAGCTGTAGCCTTTGCAACTTCCAAGGTAGCATCGCCAGCATTAGCAAAACGGTTAACCCATCCTGCAAATATGCAATATAATAATATTTCTTTCTTAATAGAAAATGATATTTATACTAGTGTTCAGGTATTTTGCCCAAAAGTCATGAAATCACCAAGTTATATCTTTTTTTGGATTGTATGCACTAATACCTGCATGAAACAAATTTTCAACTGTTGACTACATCAATAATTAAACTGTAAGACGCTGCTGCTTATGATAATAGTAATGCAAAAAGTGTAGTGTAACACATCCTAAGCCTTAAGTTTAATATAACTTTTTGAACAGGTATATTGTTACATAAAGACATATCTATTTAAAGCTTACAACATTTCATACTGATTGAATTCTACTAAAAGTAACAAATTCTACAGTGAAATCAAACGCTTCTAAATTATTGAACTTTTTCAACTGAAATGTTTGGTTTTATGTATGAACAGCTGGATCTTCTTCATACTTTTCAAGTGAATTGGAAATATATGAAGTCAGCTTTGGCCAGAACATAAAGTGCTATAGTAGTACAAAGCCTATCTTTTTCTTGGTCTAGGCATCAACATGCAAATTTAATGGAATCATATTACACTTTCTAGCTAATCTGATGAAACATGATATCGTATAAAAACCATATCTTTCTTTGCAACAATGGTCTGAAATCAAGTCCTTTGTGTTGAAAATCATAAGGATGAGTTTACAATATCACTAGCATCCCTTTAACTATAAAAATGGATGAGTTTATGACATGATTTTTCCTTAAATATATATAAAACTTTTCCTTCAAATACGTATAAAACTATTTTACTTATATTAAGGATAACGATAAACATTAAACTATAAACCGATGCAAGTAAAGAACAAAGTTAACACCTGGAAGCATAAGGATATGAAATCTTACTGGGATGAGAATAGAGTCCACATCCCTTGATCCAATATTTAATCTAACATCCAATTATATACACTAGGTTTTGACATTGTTGTCTAACCGATGTAGATATATATTAGTTGGATTAATTGGTAAAACTAAAGAAATAATTTTTTAGTAATTTTTTATTTTTACGTTCTTAAATTTCATTTCTCAAACAATGATCTATTCAAAAGGAATTCTTAAATTCATTTCTCAAACAAGATACTTGCATTAATGAAAAAACTCAAAATCAAAATATTTCATTCCAATATTATTTAAATTCAACTTAAATGAGTTTGATGTATTTAAGTTCAACTTACATTTTCCTTTCTTTCTTTCTTTTTTGAATTATTTTTATAGGAAAAATCCACCGTAAGAAAAAAGAATGAATTTGTATTAAATAAAATTACCAATAGTAATAAAACTTATGAGTTAATATTGCCAAAGTATAAAAATATATACCTACTCCTACGTCAAAATATTCCAGATAACATTCTTTGGGTGGTACACATAACCACTAATCTCAACTTCAGCAAAGGTCATTGCGAGAGGATGATTTTGTTTGATTGTCTTCTCTTCTGGTAGCAATATATTGTCCACTAGCAACTTCTCATGTATTGGAGGTACATGTTGCCCATGTATAATAGATATTGTTGAATCTCTACATACAGAATCTGTTGCAATGACCTCTAGGTCATAGTACAAGATTTCACACTTTTGATTGGCTGAACCGTGCAAATTCAAATGGATCATCGACGTCACTGTTCAGCATTCTTCCAACACTTTCCTGACGTGTACCACTTCCTCCTACATTTGGAGCATGCGATTTTCTTGACCTACGTATCCTTTCATTAAGTTGATCAATGTCTTCAATGCACCCTCCACATTTTCCAACCTAGATTTCAAGTCTTCCGAGTAAGCTTGAGCAATTTTGAGTTGTTTACGTACAATAGTAACAGACTTAACTTGGGTCCTTGATATCTTACTCCTAATACTTCAAGTCCGACCCTATTTATCCTTGCCAAAGACTTGTGATAAGATGTCTTCATCTAGTGGAAAATCTTCTTCATCACTATCATTAATTGCTTCCTTTGCCTTTTCAATTTTATCCGAAAATACGATAATTATTGAGATGTTATATGTATTATGAAAACTTTATAGAACGTCTGAGTTATTATTTGTTTAACTTATAAAGTACGAAGAAGCCAAATCTGATACGGTACCATCCTTTTTCGTGTGAGTCTTTTCCCATATTTGATGATGTGTGATTTGTTTTATTGGATTTGCACTTGCCTGCAACAACAAAATTCAATATAATAGGTGGTTATAATGTCGTAGTATTGAACAATAATCAAAATAATAAAACAAATCAAATAGGATTGTGTTTACATATATGTCCACATTATGGGATAATAATAACAACATTAATATATCTAAATATTATATTCCAAGAGTTCTTCCTACACTCAAATGTACATTATTATTGAATAATAATATTATTATTAACCATTATCCACGTACATGTCCAAATATTGTATTCTAAAAGGTTGAGTTTACAACTCATTTTGATTACTTGAACAAATATTACAAAAATGTCAAACATCTTAAGCTTTGCAGATTTATATATCATGTGATTATATTCTAATACGAAAGTCCAACATTAAAATCAATATATAAATTTAGAATTTCATCAATATTTGTAATTGAGAATGTTGTTATTGATTGAGAAGAATGTATGATACAATATACATTCAGAGAGCTACAAGTTATCCCATATACACAATGTATTTATAGTAAAAGTTTCAATATTGGGCTTTGCTTTGGGATGATCCGGCCCATTCTTTGCTTTGAGATGATATTCTTCAGTTATATACCATATAGCCACATTCGCATTCTTTTATTTGTTCATTTCATTACTCCCCCTCAAACCTAAAGCTCATTTAGGGTTTGCAAAAAATATATTCCCAAATTGCCATTGATTCACTTCCGCGTTGATTTTGCTCCAAATTGAGTGAAATATATGTGAGTATCAGATCTAATTGTTGCGGCGACCTTCGGTTTCTTCAAATTTCATTTGCTTCAGTTGAGATTTACGATTTTGGTGAATTGAGCACTGACCTTGCCAAACTTGAGTGAGATCTCATCGTGTTGAGAACTGTGGTTGCTGCTAACTTTCAGCTTCTCTCTGAATCGAACAAAGTTCATCTTTGACAGTGGTTTGGTTAGAATATTAGCAACTTGGTAAGTGGAAGGTATGTGATTTATATTTATTCCCATTTGTTACTTGTTCACGCACGAAGTAGAGATCTAACTCCATATGCTTTGTCCTTGAGTGTAGGATTGGATTTGTAGTAAGTTGAACTGTACTCAAGTTATCACACCATATGATGGTTTTGTTTCCTGGTTTGACTTGTAATTCACTAAGTAGAGACTCGATCCACATTATTTCTGATGTTGCATTTGCTACACTTTGGTATTCAGCCTTAGTGCTGGATCTTGAGATAGTGGGTTGCTTTTTTGAGCACCAAGAAATAGGATTTTTTGCCTAAGAATATATAATAACCAGTTGTAGATCTTCTATCATCTGGATCAGTGGATCAATCTGTATCTGCATAACCAGTAATATCGATAGTCTTACATGCTTCTAATGTTAGCCCAAAATTTATGGTCCCTTTGAGATATCTAAGTATCCTTTTTACAGCTTTCCAGTGTTCATTGTTGGATTTTGCATAAACTGACTAGCTTTGTTTACACTGAAAGTGATTTCTGGTTTGGTGATGGTTGCATATTGCAGAGCACCCACTATACCTCTGTACTAACTAACATTAGATGTTGCTTCACCTTTATGTTTGGATAAGTGTATGTTGCTGACCATTTGTGTGGAAATTAGATTAGCTTGTTCCGTTTTTGCTTTGATTAATATTTCTGTAATGTACTTCTTCTGATTTAACTGAATTACTGAGCTAGATGGTCTCCTTACTTCAATTCCCGGAAAATAACTTAGACTACCAAGGTCTTTAACTGAGAACTCCTTGTTTAAATGCTTTGTGAGATTATCAATTTTCATTCCATTGTTCCCTGCAATAATAAAATCATCAACATATATTAGTACATAAACTATTATGCCATTACTAAATTTTGTAAATAAGGAGTTGTCAGATATTGTTGAGTTGTAGCCCAGTTTGAACAGAGTTGCTTTTAGCTTTTCAAACCACACTCTTGGTGCTTGTTTCAGTCTATATATTGCTTTGTGTAGTTTGCACATAAGCTCCTCTTTCCCTTTTTGTTTGAATCCATATGGCTGCTCCATATATACTTCTTCCTACATAACACCATGTAAAAAAGCATTATTTATATCTAGTTGTTTGATGATCCAATTTCTGTTTAAGGCAATAGTAAGTACTATTCTAATAGTAGTAGGCTTCGCAACTGGTGAAAAAGTTTCACTAAAATCAAAACCACTTTGCTGTGAATAGCCTTTAACTACTAATCTAGCCTTGTACTTAGAAATTGAATCATCTGCATTTCTTTTCAGTCTGTATGTCCATTTACAACTAACAATATTTTTATTGTTGGGCATGGGAACAAGATCCCATGTCTTGTTCCTCATTAAAGCATCATATTTATCAGTCATGGCTATTTTTCATTTTGCATGGCTTGATAGTGATTGCTTAGCTCTTCTTTGGCCAAGTTTGCATTATATATACTTGGCTTGAATATGCCACTTTTTTCCCTTGTCATCATGTGATGCCCAGTTCTTGTTGTGGTATGTTGCTCATAAATATCATCGGTATTAGCTCCTTTTTGTTTATTAAATGTATGTGAGTCCTCTAAAGTTTAATTTGAAGCAGACTGAATATTTGTTCCCTGTTGAGGTATTTGGTCAGGTACATATGAAGACTTAGCTTGCTCATGACCTAATTCTGAGCTGGACATTGTGTGTTGTGGACTTGAGTTGATAGCATGAGGGTTCAGACCAATCTGAGCTGGTTCTTCCTAAACTTGAGTTGTCTTTTCAAGTAATACGGGTATTGGCCGTACAGAATGTTTTGAATTGTATACCTTTTTTGATATTTTAATCTTTGATTCCCTAAAAGGGAATATCTTCTCATTAAATACTACATGTCTAGATGTAAATATTCTTCCATTGCTATATAAACATTTACAGCCCTTTTGATTAGTTGCATATCCTAAGAATGTACATGAGGATGATCTAAAATTTAACTTGTGAGTATTGTAGGATCTAAGGTAGGGAAATACAAGCATCCAAAAACTTTTAAGTTTTGATAATCAAGTTTAATATTGTACAACATCTCTATTGGACTCATAAATTGTAGAACTTTAGTAGGAAGTCTATTAATTAAGAAAACTGTTGTTGCAAAAGCATCTGGCCAAAATTTCAGTGGCAAAGATGCTTGAGCTGATAAAGTGAGTCTAGTCTCAACAATTTGCCTACGCCTTCTTTCTACAAGCCCATTTTGTTCAAAAGTATGTGGGCATGTTGTTCTTTGAACAATTCCTTTCTTTTGAAAAAATTCCTTTAATGGTAGGAATTCTATTCCATCATCAGTATGCATTATTTTGACCTAACTACTTGTTTATTTTTATGCATGCATTATAAACTGCAACACTGCATTATAAGTTTCAGATTTTGATTTTATAAAATAAATTCAGACATATCTAGAAAAAGCATCTACAAATGAGATGTAATATTTGTACCCATAATCACCGTGTATTAGAGCAGATCCCCACAAGTCAGTAACAACTAATTCTAATGGTTTATTATAGTGAGTTTCAGAATCTAAAAATGACAATTTATGACTTTTACCCATTTGGCAATATATACAAATATAAGGCAATGATACACCAATAAAGGAGGTATTATTTCTATTCAACACATGTTTTACAATAGTGGCATTTGGGTGCCCAAGTTTACATTGCCAAATATCAAAAGCCTTACAGTTTTCAACTTGTTTGATTTAGAATTATTATAGCACTCTCTTTTAATCTCTGATTTTCTTGAATTAGCAACATTGAATTTGTACAACCCTCTATATTCTCTACCCTGTAAGAGGATTTCCTCAGCTAGAATGTCCTTAACAAGGCAGTAATTTGGATAGAATTCAAAATAAACATTGTTCTCTTTTGCAAATTGTGACACACTAAGTAAGTTTTTCCTAATCAGTGGCACTCTTAATAAATTGTTTAAGTATAGCCGCCTCTTTCCCATTATATATGAGCTCCCAATGTGTGTGATTGCAATAGATTTTGACGCAGCGTGATAAGCGAATTCGAAGATGTCAATCGAATCCGTCCAGGATCCAATCCGATTAGCGGAAATAATCGGTGAAACGATGATAAATCGGTGAATTTAAGAATACCCAAACGCCTAAATCCGTTGATCACGAAGATACCGGATTCTAGCAATCTTCTACACGTTGATCGCGCACGATGCCGTAAGAGAAGATCTACAATTCTTCGAACGTTGATCAAGCGCACTTGATTCCGTGAATTGGCTTCAACAATCGTTGATTCGAGCGTACTCGAATGCCGAAAGTGGAGATAGGAGATAACACTCAACTACCAATTTTAATGAAGGCAAGAAGCACAAACCAAATTTTATTTCAAAATCAACAACCTTTGAATGATACAACTCACCCGCTATTTATAGGATTTTACAACACCAAGCATTCACGACCTATAAATAGGACCAATCTTTCGAGCTTTAAGTTTATTGTATGCCCCCACTGGAAAACGATCCTTCGTTAGTACAGCATATACTAAATCTCCTTCGTTAAATTCAGCACTTCTTCGCTTCAGATCCGTAGATCGTTTATACTTCTCATTCGTCTTTTCCAATCGTTCCTGAACGATTCTATGGCATTCTGTCAACCCATCAACAAAATCAGCAGCCCGCTTAACTGTCCCCTTCGGTTGTGGTACTATCGTTAAATCCAACGGCCCCTTTGGTAAGCTTGAATATACAATCTAAAATGGACTGAAACCCGTACTACGGTTGATAGCATGATTATGAGCAAACTCCGATTGACATAACTTCACATCCCAACTCTTCAGATTATCCTTCACAAGACACCGCAACAAATTTCCCAAGGATCTATTCACAACTTCAGTCTGTCCATCTGTCTGTGGATGATAAGCACTACTGAATTTCAGCTTCGTTCCCACCATCTTCCACAGACTCAACCAAAAATGACTTAGAAATCGCGTATCCCGGTCAAATACAATAGACTCAGATAGCCCATGTAGTCGATTCACTTCTTTAAAGAATAACTGAGCAACACGGACTCCATCCGCGGTCTTTTTACAAGCTATGAAATGCGCCATCTTGGAAAATCTATCTACCACCACATATATTGAATCATTACCTCGCTGAGTTCTTGGCAACCCCAAAACAAAATCCATGCTGATATCAACCCATGGTTTAGTAGGCACGGGTAATGGCATATACAATCCCGCATTCGTCGCTGTCCCTTTGGAAACTTGACAAATATGACATCTCTTCACAAATCTTTCAACTACTTTTCTCATAGAAGGCCAAAAATATGATTGCGAAATCAACTCCAATGTACGATCTCTGCCCACGTGACCCTCTTCATGCAATTCTTTGACAATCTTCAACCTCAAGCTACAATCCGGAATACACAATCGATTTCCTCTGAACAAGAATCCATCTTTCACCACAAAATCATCAGAACTCCCTTCCTGCACCTGATCCAGCACTTTCGCAAAATAAGAATCTGAAATAAGCAACTCTGGCAACAAATCAAATCCCACTACTTCCACTCGCATAGTTGTCACCAAATGATTTCTACGGCTCAATGCATCGGCAACTCGGTTAGTAACTCCTGATTTGTGCTTCACAACGAAAGTAAACTGTTGTAAATAAGCAACCCACGAAGCATGCCTTGCTGAAATTTTATCTTGCCCCTGCAAATGTTTCAAAGCTTCATGGTCAGTGTATAGCACAAATTCTTTATGAAATAGATAGTGTCTCCAATGCTTTATGGCTTGGACTATAGCATAGAATTCCAAGTCATAAGTACTGTATCTCGTTTTAGCTCCCGTCAGTTTCTCACTAAAGTAGGCAATAGGATGACCCCTTTGACTCAACGTTCCCCCAATTCCAACCTTGGACGCATTAGTATTTAGCTTAAAGAGCAACTGAAATTCCGGGTATCTAAGAATGGGCGTTGTGGTCAAGAGTGTCTTGATTCTCTGAAAAGCAGAATCAGCCTCTTCGGTCCAAACAAACTTCTTCCCTTTCATACATTCCATAACTGGTGCCATTATGCTACTGAAGTGTGGAATGAATCTTCGGTAGAATGATGCTAAACCATGAAAACTCCTCACTTCTGTTATTGTCTTAGGCTGCGGCCAATTTCGAATAGCTTCAACTTTGCTCTGATCAACTTGAATACCATCCTTCGACACAATATAGCCCAAGAATAGAATATTTGTAGTCATGAAGGTACACTTCTTAGTTGCAACATAAAATTCCTCACGTCGTAAAACGAACAACACTTCCCGCAAATACTGTAGGTGTTCTTCAGTGCTTCCACTGTAGATCAAGATGTCATCAAAATATACCACTACGAACTTCCCGATAAATGTTCGAAAAATCTGGTTCATGACTCTCATGAATGTACTCGGAGCATTTGACAAGCCAAACGGCATCACCAACCATTCGTACAGACCCTCCTGAGTTTTAAAAGCAGTCTTCCACTCATCACCCGGTCTAATACGAATATGATGGTATCCACTTTTCAAGTCAATCTTCGAAAACACAACAGCACCGCTCAACTGATCCAACAAATCATCCAGTCTCGGCATAGGAAATTGATATCTCACCGTAATCTTATTCAATGCTCTACTATCTGTGCACATTCTCCACGTTCCATCCTTCTTCGGTACCAACAAAGCTGGCACTGCACAAGGACTCAAACTCTCCTGAACACGCCCTTGTTCCACTAATTCCTCCACATGTCTTCTCAACTCCTCGTGTTCTTTTGGACTCATCCGATAGTGTGGTCTATGAAGCAATGAAACATCTGGCACCAAGTAAATCTGATGCTGTATGTCTCTAAGCGGTGGTAACTCCTTCGGCAACTCCTCTGGAAACACATCTTTGAATTCCTCCAAAACTGGCTTCACTTCCTATGGAACTTCAGTAACTTCACTGCTTTCATGCCCAATCAACATAAAAACTTCAGGGCTCTCATCTACCTCTTCCACGAACTCCTTCAAGGACAACAAAGTCTTTAATTCCTCAATCTCCTCCAGCTTGTTCTCATTCCGCTGTCGCTTCTTCGGAACTAAAGTGATTTTCGTGCCCTCGAACAAGAAACTGTAGTTATTTGTTCGACCATTATGCTGTACCTCCCGATCATACTGCCACGGCCTTCCTAACAACAAATGGCAAACATCCATGTCAACCACGTCACACCAAATCTCATCTTTATATTTCTTCCCAATAGAAAATGGAACATGAGCTCGCCTCTCTACTTTCACTTCTCCTCCTTTCCTCAACCAAGCAAGTTTATAAGGACTAGGATGTTTCTCCGTTTTAAACTTCAACTTCCTCACAGCTTCCATTGAAATGATATTATCACAACTCCCAGCGTCAATGACAAATTTACAGACCTTCCCCAAAATAGTGCACGTTGACTGAAAAATGTTACTCCTCAACCAACTCGACTCCTCTTGCTTTGGTGTCAAACACGACCTCCTCATCATCAAACTACACCCTTCATCTCCCGATAATTCTTCTTCCTCCTCATCAAGGTGTGAATTGAGATCTTCTTCTACATCCTCATCTTCCACTTCAGCAATCATAGTTCTCTTCTTCGGTTTCGGACATTCGTTGCTCTTGTGACCTACTTCCTGGCAATTATAGCATTTGAAATTGGTGTTGACTTTTGGTTTAGCCACTTCATGAACAACCGGCTTACTCGATGCTTTAGGAACATTAGAACTACTTCCCGCTCCTTTGTTCTGCCCCGTAGAACTTGGAAACACACCTCCCCCACGTCTACCTTGTTTCTCCCAAGCCAACGCCTTTTGATGTGCTTCTGCCACAGATCTAGGGTCGAACATGTTCACCATATCCTGGATCTGTGTTCTAAGTCCCCCAACAAACCTAGCGGTCAATTGTTCTTCTGTCTCCATATGTCATTTCGAGCAATCAACTGGTAGAACTCATCAGCATAATCAGTAACAGTCTTCGTCCCTTGCCTCGGGTTCTGTAATCTCTGATACATCAGTGATTGGTAATTGTAGGGCAAGAAAGTAGCCTTCATCAACTTCTTCATCTTCTCCCAAGCAACAATCTTCGACTTCCCCATCCGCTCTCTAGTAAGTTTGGTTTGCTGCCACCACGCCATAGCTCTCCCCCTCAACCTAGTAGCAACCAACTTCAGTTTACGATCTTCCGGAACCTCCTAGAAGTCAAAATTTTCCTCAACATAAGCTAGCCAATCAAGAAATTCCTCGGCCTGCATACCTTCCTTGAATTCTGGTATTTCAGTTTTCATCCCAGACTCCCATTTGTGATCATACTCTGAATGATTTCTTCCTTGACCTCGTCCTCGTCCATGAACACTACCACCATCAAACTCCTCTTCAAAATCTGATGCATATCGATGTCGATCCTGACCACCAACATCTCTACCACCACCATTTCTTCCACCAACATCTCTTCGATCTACATTCCTCCGATCACGATCATTCACATTTCTATCACTATCTTGATCCATACTTCTATGATCACGATCAACACTTCTCTCTCGATTTGAATGTGGTGAAACTCTACTTCCCCTATGGTTGGATTCAGGTGAAACCCTTCTCTGATTTTGATTCATCTCCAACATCATTCTCTCTAATCGACCAATCCCTTCATTAAGCTTCTCATTAAAGTTTTTGTTAATTCTTTGCTCCATCTCATCGGCCTCTTCTCTCCCATACAAAGCATCAATGTTGCGATAATGGTTAGCTCTTCTCGGGGGCATGATCACTCTTCAACAAATTCCAACAAAAACTTCACTTTGATCTAAAAATCTTCAAATAAAAACTACCCACTTGTTGAAATCTTCAAAAGTCACCAAACGAAAAAATCTCTTCAAAATCTCGAGAACCCAATTCTCCAAATGATGCAAATCTCGCACAAACTCCAAAAATCTACGCAAACTCCTTGCAATCTAGCTCTGATACCAATTGACGCAGCGTGATAAGCGAATTCGATGATGTCAATCGAATCCATCCAGGATCCAATCCGATTAGCGGAAATAATCGATGAAACGATGATAAATTGATGAATTTAAGAATACCCAAACGCCCAAATCCGTTGATCACGAAGATACCGGATTCTAGCAATCTTCTACACGTTGATCGCGCACGATGTCGTGAGAGAAGATCTACAATTCTTCGAACGTTGATCAAGCACACTTGATTCCGTGAATTGGCTTCAACAATCGTTGATTCGAGCGCACTCGAATGCCGAAAGTGGAGATAGGAGATAACACTCAACTACCAATTTTAATGGAGGCAAGAAGCACAAACCAAATTTTATTTCAAAATCAACAACCTTTGAATGATACAATTCACCCGCTATTTATAGGATTTTACAACACCAAGCATTCACGACCTATAAATAGCGACCTAACAAACAAATACAAACGACATAAGAAAGTTACAACACAACAGTACACGACTTAACAAAAACGACATAACAAAATACAAACGACTTAACAAAATACAGCCACGACTTAAGCAAATCTCACGACCTAACTCTTCGCGACTTAATTCTTCAGCGACCTAGTGGAAGAAGCGGTAACACAATCTGGAGTTCGCGACCTAATTGCTCGCGACATAAGGATTCGCGACCTAAGGAAGAAGCATAGCAGCGACCTAGTGATCTTCTTGCGACCTAAGGTTGGATGTAATTCGCGACCTAGTGATCTTCTCGCGGCATAGTAAATCGAATTCGTGACCGACTGGGTTTCTTCGCGATTTAAGGAGGAGGAGGAGCGACCTAGGCGAACTACGACTTAGGGAATGTTGCTCGCGACTTAGCTGCCGTTCGTGACCTACTGGCCTTGCTTCGCGATTCAAGAAAATTCGATGCATCACTGGAAGGTCGATCGCGACCTACTGGAGCTTCTTCTTCCTCGCGATTTAAGGATCGCTCGATTCTGGTGAGTACTGCATCAGATTTACTATTACCCATGTGTGTAGATTGCATACTTTTGTACCCCTTGTTTCCAAGATTTGGATTGCTTAGAATGCTAGTGATATGATTAGTTTCTCCAGAATCAGGGTACCAATCCTCATCATGAATGTGTTCAGGCGTTGTGATATCACTTGAGTGATAATTTCTATTGTTGTCTGATTGAATATTTGAATCTTGTTGAACTTGTACCATATTAGCACTGAGATTTCCATTTCTTTGATTACTTGAATTCTGACCTGGTACATAATTCAAGTTTAGTCTGAAATAGCACTTTGGGGCAGTGTGTCCAACATTTTCACAGGTTTGTTGAAGATTGGAATTTTTTGAGGTGGTCGAATTGTTGATTTCTTTTGACATGATGAATTATGGAGGAATTCTGAACTAATGAATGAACTGCTATGGTCTTTAAGCAATCAGGTATCAAGAATATCAAGAAATGGTTTTAGACAGGGATTCAGGTATGTTCCAATTAGAATTCAGATGATGATTCTGGTCTGATGAATTCTTGGTATGGCACTTACTTTCTTGACAAATTCTCTAATTTCTTAATTCTGTTTTTTTATTTTTGTGATATTAAATCTGAAAGCAATAAGAAGAATAAGTGATGATGATATTTTGACAGTCTTCTTGGTGTGGCTTAATGATGATACAGCAGTTTCAGATGATGAGATTGCTCTCCGATGAACTGCGGTAGAAGCAGCCAACCCAGGTGATGAAGATACTCCGATGGGTAGTGGCGAGGCTCTGTTTTTGTCGTTAGACAACTTTTATTAGCTCTATTACCATATCAAGATTTGTAATTGAGAATGTTGTTATTGATTGAGAAGAATGTGTGATACAATATACATTCAGAGAGTTACAAGTTATCTCATATACACAATGTATTTATAATAAAAGTTGCAATATTAGGCTTTGCTTTGATATGATCTTGTTAAATTCTGGCGACACTATATGGAGAATTGTAGAGGTTGGAAGTAGCTTCGTAATGGAGAAAATGGTTTGCAAATCGGAGTTCGGAGGTGGAAGTTATAAGGAAAAAGGTGGAGTAGGCTGTTTTTGGCGGGGTCAGAAGTCTGAGGAAAATGGCCAGACGTCTGGCGCTTCTGGAAATCTGCATCATTGATCCAAAGAATGAGCTCAAACGTCTGACCAAAAGGGTCAGACGTCTGAGTCTGTGCAGTGTTGATTCCAGAGACTTTTATTAGACGTCTGACCAAATGGTCAGACGTTTGAGCTAAAGCATACTCTTTTCCAGAGGCTAAGGTCAGACGTTTGACCATGTTGGTCAGACGTCTAAGATGTTTTTCTGCCTGTTTTTCGTACGGACTTGGCGTGAAGATTTGTGTCAACTACAGGGGCAACCTCGGAACATTGCATATGGTTTCTATTCTCCTATATAAGCTAGCTTCAGGTTCCAGATATCGAGGTGGTTCAAAACGACTACAAGAGATTAGCCTCCACAAATTATGGCTTATCAAAACCTAATCTTCTTCAAGTCTCTTCTCCACAAATCAATTTCTAATTAGAATTTTGATCATTGTATTCAATCTCTTGTACTCTTCTCATCAATATTAATAAAGCTCTCTCTTAAAGTGGATGTACACTAACACAACGTTAGTGGAACCACTATAAATCGCTGTGTGATTTATTTTTCATTATTGCTTTGATTTCTGAATTGCTTGTTTGGAATTGTGATTGCTTTTGGATTGGTTGAGATTGAATTGAGTTATCGATTGGTTGTTTTTACTCTTCTTACCACGATCCCGTCTTCCACTGTGCTTGTGGGATTTCGATTTGAGTGGTCTCGAGTTGGAATCCCACCCCTATAGATCTAGCTCATTCTTTGCTTTGAGATGATGTTCTTCAGTCATATACCATATAGTCACATTCGCATTCGTTCATTTCATTAAATTTACTTGTACTGCTAGACTTGTTTTGGTTGCATTTAAGAAATTTTGGAAACCTTAAAATATCAAGATTTTGTAATTTTTCATCTTGAATGTTCTCGGTTTTATCCCTTACACAACAATACATTTATATTTTAAACAACTCATGCACAACAATAAATTTATAATTGTTAGTAATATCCCTTGTACTTGTATTCTTCTATAATATATAGTTGTTAATATAAGATAACCAATGAACCGGCTTCATATTGAAACATAGTAAAAGAATTTATGATGTAGCAAGGGTGGAGAGTGTAAAAGCAAATGTTACATACAAAGTGGACTGTAGTCATATTTGTTACATATAAAGTGGAGTCAGCCGGATCTTGAACTAGCAAATCCATTTGTAACCAAGCAAACAAACAATATGAAGTACTGCTCTTATTCAAAATTTATATGCCAAATCCTCTTACTAATAGTTTAGTGTTAAGCTATGTCCCGTAAGCTTAAGTCAAAGACCGGGAAAGATGGGAAAGATATATAGATGTTCAAATATCTCTTAAATTCAGTGAAGAGAAATGAAAATATGTTTTATGCAGTAATGTTATGATTTATGAGCTATTTTCTAGGCTGAAAGAAAGTAGAGCAAAGGCCGGAGGAAGATGTAACAATAAGAAAACAGCATAAGATTAAAACAATAATGTAATCCATGGTATGGTATACCAAAACTAGAGCATTAACTGTTTAAGATGAAAACGACATAAGATGAAATCAACCGATATTATTTTGGTGTTAGTCGGTTTCATTCAAAACATATAGCAATGTAATTCTTAAATGTCTATTGAAAACTTGAATTTATACGAGGCATTTATACTTTTTTTTCTTTTTTTTCTTTTGTATTATTGTATTTTGTATATAATATTCAGATGTTTTTATTTTTATTTTAAAAAACTTAGAACTATTTAACACTACAAGAAAAGGCCCCATTTTGTGTCGGAAGGTTGCAACGGCTGGCAACGGCTAAAAAAAGCGGTTGTTGCTAGCCGTTGCAAATCGCGATTACAGATCTGGAACCCGCGAACAGATTCTCATTTCCCACCAAAAACCATTTCCTCCCCAAACCCTCCTCCCCGTCGCAATCCGCCGCCTCTCCGACTCCAGCCGTTGCTCGTTGCCTCCACGTCGCTCAAACACCTCCAAAACTCGCTGGTATATCTTCTAAACTTGATTTGGCTTTTATTTAGGTTTAATTTAGGATTAATTGGAAAATCCTAATTTCGAAAATAATTGTATTAGTTGATCATAGTGATATTGGGTGATGATTATAGTGATATTGGGTGATGATTATAGTGTTTTAAGTTAGGTGGAAGTTAAATTAGTTTATGATTATGTTGAAAATGATGATTAATGCGTATTAGTTATGGTAATATTTGTATTAGTTGATTTTGATTGGTGGTTTGATTTTAAAATTAGTGTATATTATTGATGAACATGCTTGTTGATATTTAAGTTTATGACAATATTTGTTTTTATTTAAAATAATGTGTATAGTTTACGCCAAAGTTAATTGTATAGAAATTAATACATATCATGATAGATTGGTACAGTTAACGATAATTTAATTCAGAAGTGCTAATTATAACTGTTATCGTAGTTTAAAATAAATATAATTCGTTGAATGAATTATAAAATTTTGAAATGAGCGTAATAACGATGAGCTAATTATTCAGTGAAAGTTAAAACACGTTTTAAAATTTAGTTAATAAATATAATGAATTAATTAATTATAAAATATTTTGTAGTTGTTAGAAGAATAATTAGAAAATATGTTTTATTTCTGTAAATCCCTTAGAGATATTTTGGCCCCGTCTGACAAGTGTTGTATATGATCGTTATATGGATATTCGTTTTTTCCAAGAACGGACATTTATATTCATCTGATACAATATTTGTTGGATTTGTCCTAGTATTTGGACAAGTTACAAACACAATAAAGTAATCACATTTTGTAAATCATTTCAGTTTAAACGGTTTACAAAATTTTGGTGGCACTTCCTTTTTGTTCCTTGTGTAAACGCATTTTGTGTACGATACAGGGAATAAAGGGAAGTGCTGCCGAAATTTTGTTGAATCGTTTAACCTGAAATGATTTATAAAATGTAATTACGATATTGTGTTTGTAATGGGAAGTAGGATGACCGGCCGTCAATGAATTATAAAATGTTTTTCAATTGTTAAATAGTTGATTTAACGACAAATTATAAATCAATCGTAAAATACTGTAATATGAAGTGAAGTCTTTAGTTGAATATTCTAACATATTTTATCAAATCAAGAAAAATGTTCGATTATTTTCTCGATCGTAGTTGGATGTATGAAGTCCGAACTGGTATGAAAGGATCAATAAAGGAACATTTCTATAACGGTGTACATGAATTTATTAGATTCGCTAAATCTAATAATCGGAATAACGATGAAATTCGTTGTCCGTGTAGTAAGTGCAAACATTTAAAGCATTGGAAATCAGATGTAATAGAAGTACATCTGTATAAATTTGGTTTTGTGCCGAATTATTACTTATGGGATCGTCATGGAGAACTTGTTGAACGTACACCTAATCCTGTAGTGTTAGAGGACGATAATATTATGACGAATCCAATAGAAGATATGGTGCAAGATGCAGCACGGTCGATGTTTCCTACCATTGATCAGGGCGATGATGACAATGATAACGTTGAAGAAGAACCGACCGTGCAAGCTAAATTTTTTTATGATTTATTGGATTCTGCTAAGAGGCCCTTGTGGGATGGTTGTAAAAGCGGAACCGAATTATCCGTAACCGCCGAATACATCACTATGAAATCAAAATTCAACCTTACAGAAGCTGGATTTACAGCAGTTGTACAAGCTGCAAAACGACACATGCCACCCAATAATTTGATGTGCGATAGTCATTATAAAGTGAAAAAACTTATGTCTGCTTTTGGATTGCCATACCAAAAGATAGATACATGTATAAAAGGTTGTATGTTGTATTGGAAAGATGACGTTGACCTTAGAAAATGCAGAATATGTAACGAGGAAAGATTCAAACCGAGAAAAAAAAGGAAAAGAAGTTCCATACAAGAGAATGCATTATTTACCTATCACTCCTAGACTTCAAAGGTTATATGCATCTTCTGCTACGGCATGTCATATGCGATGGCACGGTGTTAGAACACCAGAAGAAGGAACTTTGATACATCCATCTGATGGAGAAGCATGGAAACATTTCGATAAGACTTATCCTGCGTTTGCTGTAGAGAGCCGTAATGTCAGACTCAGTTTATGTACAGATGGATTTTCACCATTCTCTCAGTTTGGTAGTAAATACTCATCATGGCCTATTATTGTTACTCCTTATAATTTACCTCCATGGATGTGTATGAAAAATCCGTATATGTTTCTAACGATCGTCGTCCCCGGTCCCGATGATCCAACACAAGGAATTGATGTTTATCTACAACCATTGATCGAAGAATTGAAAACACTGTGGCATGACGGAGTTGAAACATACGACATTTCAAGAAAAAAGAATTTTCGTATGTTCACTTCTTTATTATGGACTATTAGTGATTTTCCTGCGTATGGGATGCTTTCAGGTTGGAGCATAGCTGGACGTCTAGCTTGTCCTCATTGCATGGATGAAACACGAGCATTTTCATTAAAGTATGGAAAGAAAATTTCTTGGTTTGACTGTCATTGATGTTTTCTACATGTTAATCATAAATTTAGAACGGATAAAAAGAACTTTAAAGCAAACAGAGAAGAGAGTATGCTACCACCGAAGGTTTGGTCAGGTGAAGAGATATATGAAATCGTAAAAGACTATCCAAAGATACATGAAACTGGGGTACAAGTTGAAATTCCAAGTAAATCAGACATTCATAACTAGTGCAAACAAAGTATATTTTGGGAGTTACCTTACTGGTGCAAACAAAGTATATTTTGGGAGTTACGTTACTGAAGTTATCGTTTGTCAGTATTCCCCGTAATGATGAAGCTGTTGAACATGATTCTTCTCAAACAATGTTATCTATTTTTAGACAACAAGGCCGACCTGCTGGGAAATGTGTGGAAATATGGTTAGACGATAAAGATTTCCATATAGCACACACATATGTTCTTTTAAATTGTGTTGAAGTTGCACCATTTGTCAAGTAGTACTAAATTCATGTACAATTTAATTATACGTATATATATATATATATTAATTTTGATAGGAATAATACATTTTTGCAGTATATACGAATCACAACATCCATCTGGCGATCTCAGTAAAGATTTTGCTAAATGGTTTTCAAAATACGTATATGATCCAAAAAAACTCTGTTGTTGACGAAGGATTACGACATATTGCTATCTGACTAAAAAGAAATGTGAAGACTTACCCAATATTCTTCGTCAATGGATTTAAATTCAACACCAAAGATTACGAGGCAGAAAAATTAACATATAACAGTGGTGTATTTGTTAAAGGCAGTGATGATCCAAAGGAGCATATAAAAGATTTTTACGGCGTCTTAACACAGGTTTTAGAGTTGACATATTATATACAACCTGCAGATAAAGTTTTTTTATTCAAATGCAATTGGTTTAGCAATATTCCTGGTTCTGAAATTAACGTGCACAAAGATTACAAGCTCATTGAAATAAAGCATACCTCGCATTACTATAAGTATGATCCTTTCATATTAGTCAAGCAAGCATTACAAGTTTATTTTGCTCCGTATCCATCCTTAAAAAAAGATAAAGCAGATTGGTGGGTTGTTATTAAAACAAAGGCAAGATTTACATTTGATGAAAATAATATTCCAGATGAAGCAGCATATCAAGCAGATCTGGAGCCAAATACTGAAATAATAATAACTGACGATGTTGACGTAGGATCGTTGAATGATGAAGCAAATGTTTTAATAGATGCGTTTGAATCAAAAAACGACGAAGACTGATACATTACACTGTTTTTTTAATGTATGCATGTATGATGTTTTATTTTGAGTAATGTATTAAGAATGATGAATGCATTCTGTATTATTCTGAGCTATGTAATAATAATAATTTTGTTATGTATTATCATTCTGTTTTATTTTGACCTATGCGTAATAATAATAATTTTGTTGGACTTGTGTACTTATGTTGGTTGATGGGCTTGGTAGTTTGTTTGGTGTTTTGTGTACCTATGGTGTTGGTGATGGATATTATGTGTGGTGGATTTGAGATATATTTTGTTTGGTTGATGATGAAATATTTATGTTAGTTGATTATATAGTTGCGTGATTATTGATATATATGTGTTTTATTTGATTAATTGCGATGTATTTGGTTATATGATGGTTGGAATGGAATGTATACGATGGATTGGAAGTGATTATTGTGATGTGGAATGGTTTGCGACGACAGAGGTTGGAAGAGTGAAAGCTAAGCTGCTGGAAAACAGAAAAATTCCAGGCTTGCAACGGTTGACAACGGCTAGCAACGGCACTCTGGTTCCAGGCTTGCAGCGGCTCGCAACGGCTAGCAACAACTATCTGGTTCCAGGTTTGCAACGGCTCGTGACGCCACGGGACGATAACGGTTGGAACTAACTGTTGCCATGTGGACAACTTGTCGTTGCTAGCCATTGCTAAATTGGCAACGGAGCCGTTGCTATTGCCGTTGCTGGAACAAGTAGCAACGAGCTTAATTGCAATGGCTTTTAGCAACGGCTAGCAACGGCCGCCAACGGCTATTTGCCGTTGCTATGGCTTCCGTTCCTTGTAGTGTAAGTACTTATTTTCTTCTCAAAAGAAATATTTTCCATTCTTTGAAATAACATTGAATCTTTGTTTGTAATTTTTCTTCTTAAATGTTTTCAGTTTATTCTGAAAATATTCAAATATTCAAATATTTAAGCATTTTTTAGTTTTAACTTTGAATTTTTTTTTTGTTACCCGCCGTTCGTAGCTCGGTTGGTTTGGGAGCTGGGAGATGGGAACCAAAGGACTGTGTCCGGGCAGGTTCGAATCCCAGCGCCAAACCATCAGTGGGAGTTTCAACGTTAAGCATCCGTGTGCGACGACTAAATAAAAGCGGGGTAGACACACGGCGTGGTTTACTTAAGTGAGTATCAATGAATACCATGATCTTAAGGTTTCCCATGATCTCAAAAAAAAAAACTTTGAATTTTTGTTTTCAATTTTTGAAAAGAAATAACAAAGCCATGTATTTAAGTTTGGTCCTTCTTAAATAAATAATTGAAGTGACAGTATTTGATTTAAAAATTCCATATGTTTTAAAAGGATTTTTTTTTGCAGACTTATGATTTTCTTTTTTTAATATTTCATCAATCCATTTTTCATCAAATGAAAAATTGGCTTGATAGATTAATAATTAGAATTAGGGAGTTATTTGGAAAAAAAGGGAGATGTTCGAGGAATTTAGAATGGAAAAAAGCAGAATTTTTTTCTTCTTTGAAACAATTTCGTTTGGCTTTTCTATGGCACGGGAAATCTCCTATGGCTTATTTGAATTATGATTCCAAGTTATGTTTTTCCAGTTCCATTCCAATCGGTTGAAATGTTTGAAATTCTGGTTAGGTTTCATACTATATATTCAGATAGTAGCTAACAAACTGAAATCTTTTGCCCTTAACAACAATAGGACTCGAATCACGTGTTATTTAGACATTCATACTATTAAAGTGAATGATGTATATACTTCAATGAACTGTTGTGATTTACTTCAATAAAATGGATGTACATGGTACTCTGATTTGGCTTTTGTTAAAGTTGGTCGATCATGCTCCTTCGAAGTAAATTCTTTCCCATCTCCAACTTCCCAAATTTAAACAATTAATGCTCTAGCTTTACTGAACATTATTGTTTCCATTGACCGACTTGTACGTCCAATATGATGATCATAGTTGTATAGTAATTTATTTTTTGCCTAGATCCCTTCTTTCGCTTGCACTGGTTTTGCTTTATTTTTTTAAGAATCCATTCCAATCTTCTTGGCTAATTGATGGTGGACAATTTTTCAACTTATCTTCGTCATACCAGCTTGTTCTCAGTTCGCTCTTTTGTCTCCTAAATAACAAACATTTTTTTTTCAAAAAAAAAAGTCATTTACACATAAATCTAACTCTCAAAATAGTATGTGAAAATTAGCCATTATTTACTTAAAATAGAAGCAATATGACAAAATATATTTACAGAGAAAATTGGAAGTGGTATAAAACGATTTTAGCTTACCAGCAATTCAGTCCAAACATTCTCCTTATATTTTTGAGTATTTTATCACAACTTTCATATGAGATCGGCACATGTATTCGTACTAATATACTAATTCGACTGCCTATTTTTACAGCATTTTTTGAAATGAGAGCACCATATGTGTTTGCATAAACTTTCTTGGATTGTGTAGAGGATGGTTGAATAATTGAATGGATTGACGGTTCAGTGACTTCCGACATGTAACTCGCTTCTTGGTTACAATCCAAACGAACATGACCATTTATACTTGTTTAAACAACATAAGAATTGATATACTGATGTCACAAAAAGAATAATTCAACTAAAATAAAGACACAAGTGTGTAACCCAAAAAAAGAATAAAACCATCAGCTAACTTCTCTTAATAAAACACTAAGATTAAAATCAGCAAACCATCAGCTAACACTAAGAATAAAACAGTTAAATATACCAGTACAAATAAACTATAAAAATTTATAATTCAATGATGTTGACCCAAGTTAATCTTTTAGTTCCTTATCTTGTATTATATAACTTAAACCATAAATACTAACTTAGCATATAGCTTCAAACCGAAATGCCATCACCATCCACATTTCAGTAGCCATCCCAAATATGCTATAAATTGCATAGATAATTGCCTATCATGTCATTTCAACAAATATTTTTTGGTTATAACTAAAACATGCATACACAAAGAACCAAAGTTTCCAAACATTAAATCAATTAAATAGACTTCCAGTCTGAGGTGACTTAACAGCCATTACAAATTGCTACAATGTATTTTAAAAAATACCAGAATAAAATGATCCAAAAACTCAAAATACTCCATGCAAAAAATTATGAATTATTATCCATATGTGGAATAAATATTTTTATTACTCAATGGCTGGATCATCTCCACAAAAGCAAAAGGTAGTAAATAAACTGAGATCTCATGGCTTAAGCGCAAGGACTAAACCAAATTTGGGAGTCATATCCAAAGCTTTAGTATCCAACTAACCAGAAATGGTGAGGACGGACTGAGTTTTCACCAGAAATGATAATAATAAAACCATCAACTAACTTTTTTATTCTCAGTGTCAGCTGATGGTGTTTTTGAAACGTTCTGAGTTATAAGCAGTATTTTCCCAGGACTCGGTATTTTCTAAAAC
This sequence comes from Allium fistulosum, assembly GCA_030737815.1. Classification (NCBI taxonomy): domain Eukaryota; kingdom Viridiplantae; phylum Streptophyta; class Magnoliopsida; order Asparagales; family Amaryllidaceae; genus Allium; species Allium fistulosum. The sequence continues at coordinate 205,250,537 of CM060903.1, forward strand.
GTTATAAGCTATAAGCAGTATTTTTGAAAACGGTCCAAGTCTATGGACTCCCAAGAAAAAAAAGAAAAAAAAAGCTTGCATAAGTTAAGATTGTAGACTGTGTTTTATTTCATATTTCATTGCTTAATGAAAATAAATCACTATTTAATTTCATATTTCATTGCTTAACGAAAATAAATCACTATATAATTTCATATTTCATCGCTTAATGAAAACTAACACTTAACAAAGTATTATGGAATCACAGGTCAAGATGAATAAGTTCAAATATAATTAAATTTTAGATGCATATAAGTAAAGGAAAATTTTAACTTATACTAGAGACAAAATTATCCATCCTCTATAAGTTCATATTTTAATTTGAAGGGGTAAATCATAAAAGATTACATTTGTGACATAGATAAATCTTTGTTATATACAGATATTCCTAGGAGATAAAATCCCTTTTCCTTTAATTAAATATGAAAAATTTATGGTTTGTGAATCCAAGACTGCTTCGGTCCTGCTACAAATGATAATAAAATGGGCTTAAACTATGTTACATAGTAAGGTGATGCTCCATCCAAATTTCCACCTAACTAGATAAACTACAAAAAGCATCATTTCGAAAACATAATAGCTTTCAAGAATTGCAAATAAATAAATTGAAACTGAACTAAATTTATCATAACTCTGTTACAAACAATAGAATCGAGAGATGCATGCATTACTTGAGTTTCTTTACATAAATTCAGATATTTTAGATTTTAGATGTTGGCATAGCGACAAAAAAATAAATTACCATAGAAGTTTGAGGTCACCAGCAAAAGATGCAAGCAAATGGTTAGCAATTTTTCAAGTTGAATATTAATTGGATAGCAAGTGTGAAATGAGAGATTGATTTGTAAAGAAGAAAGTTGTACTTTATTACAACCTTTTGCTTACAATTTTTTTGCTTGCTTACAATTGAGATACACAACTCCTATTTATAGTAATTCACATCTCAAATGAACGGTGAAGATGTGTTTGATCCTATGGTATACAACTATTCTCTAGAGTTTTCTATAACTTTCATACAAAATATCTTTAGATAAGAAAACTCTAGATTCTAATTATTTTATTACAATTTGAGAATGGAAAATTCTAGAGCCTCTTCTACCATGACAACATATATCTAGATAATTCTATCTAGATGTTTCTTTCTAACTTTCTCTAGAATTATCTTTTAGCTTTACTTCTTTATTTGTGGCACAAATTAAGTCCAATAATCTAGCCCAAAGTCAAGTTTAATTTTCAACATCCTCCCGTAAACTTGACTTTGTCACTCCAAGCATCTTCCGCAGTCTTTGAAAGTCTTCATTCTTTAATGCCTTTGTAAAAATGTCTGCTACTTGCTCTTTTGAGTTAATAAACTTTGCTTGTACTTCTTTTTTTGCAATCCGCTCTCGAATAAAGTGATAACGTGTATCGATGTGTGAACTTCGTTCATGGAAGACGGAATTCTTGGTTAGAGCGATAGCTGACTTATTATCCATGTAAATTTCTATTGCATTGTGTTGTGGTATATGCAACTTCATCAATAGATCTCGAAGCCAAATAGCATGACGAACACAAGTTGAAGCAGCAACATACTCAGCTTCACAAGTGGAAAGCGTCACAATTGGTTGCTTTTTTGAGCTCCAGTTGAAGGCTGTATCTCCCATGAAGAAGACAAATCCAGTCGTACTTTTACGATCATCAACATCTCCAGCCCAATCGCTGTCACTTTGATGTATCGAAGAATCATTTTTGCAGTCTTCAAGTGTGATGTTGTAGGAGTTTCCATATAGCGGCTAATGAGTCCAACACCATAAAGTATATCGGGTCTTGTGCATGTGAGGTATCTTAAGCTACCAACCAAACTCTTAAATAATGTGGGATCCACATCTTCTTCTTTGGTATATTTTGAGAGCTTTGTTCAACATTCTATTGGGGTATTAACTGGTTTACTTCCATCCATCTTAAATTTTTTCAATATTTCCTTTGCATATTCTTCTTGTGAAATAAATATGCCGTGCTCGCTTTGAATCATTTGGATATCAAGATAATATGACATGAGTCCAATATCGGTCATCTCGAACTCTAAACTCATCTCCTTCTTAAAATCTTCAAATGCTTTTGGATTATTTCCAATAAAGATTAAGTCATCCACATACAAACATACAATCAAGATATCTCCACTTTGATTTGTTTTTATGTAAAGAGAATGTTCATGGGGGCATTTTATAAAGTTATTTTCTAGAAAATATTTATCAATTCTAGTATTTCATGCTCTAGGGGCTTGTTTCAAACCATAAAGTGCCTTTTTCAATTTTAAAACTTTATCTTCATGTCCTTTAATTTTATAACCAAGTGGCTGCTCCAAATAAACTTCTTCTTCTATAGTACCATTCAAGAAAGCCGATTTCACATCCATTTGATATATTTTCCATTTGTTTTGAGCCGCTAAAGAAATTAATAATCTTATAGTTTCTAAACGGGAAATAGGAGCAAATACATGGTCATAATCTATACCTGCTCTTTGCTTGTATCATTTGGCTACCAATCTAGCTTTGTACCTTTCAACTTCTCCTTTAGCGTTCTTCTTTACTTTGTATACCCATTTTACTCCAATAGCTTTGTGTCCTTTAGGTAAATCAGCCATCTCCTATGTATCATTTTTCACAATAGCTTTGATTTCTTCATCCATAGCACTCCTCCATCTTTTGTCTTGTTTTGCTTCTTCGAAATCTATTGGCTCACAATTTGCAAAAAGACAAAATAAAGTAATATTATCACAAAGTGGTGTTACCTCGTATAGTTCTTGTAAAGATCTCATGCGCGACATCCTTTCACTTGAGCTTTCTTCTTGTGGAGTTTCTTGATGAGTGCTAGATGGAGATGACGGTGTTGGACTAGTCGGCTTTTCTTGCATATCACTGCTTTCTTCTTCTTCGTAAAAGGGAAGGAAATTATAATCAACTTCTTGTGTGTTCCAATCCCAAGTGTTTTCTTCATCAAACTCCACATCTCGACTAACAACAACTTTTCCATTTATAGGATTATATAACTTATACCCTTTTGACCTTGAGTCATAGCCAATGAATATATATTTTTCACTTTTATCATCCAATTTGGTATGCCTTTGATCTGGCACATGGGCATATGCTAGGCTTCCAAATACTCTCAAATGTGTTATACACGGTTTTCTTCCACACCAAGCTTCTTCGGTAGTTTTGTTCCACACACTTCGAGTTGGAGAGCGATTAGCTAAATACACTGCACATTCAACGGCTTCAGCCCAAAATTCTTTTGGAATTCTCTTACTTTTCAACATACTCCGGGCCATATTAAGTAGAGATCTATTCTTCCTTTCTACGACCTCGTTTTGTTGTGGTGTATACGGGACGGTTAAGGGATGGTGAATTCCATTTTCTTCACAAAATTTCTCAAATTCTTTAGAGGTAAATTCTCCACCTCGGTCGGACCTCATGGCTTTTATCTTATAACCACTTTCATTTTCTACAAAAGCTTTAAATTTCTTAAAGACATCAAATACATCGGACTTTTGTTTAAGGAAATAGGCCCAAGTTTTTCTACTATAATCATCAATAAACAAAACAAAGTAATTACTTTTTCCAAGTGAGCACGGTTTTATTGGACCACAAATATCGGTGTGAATTAACTCTAGTGGTTCTTTAGCCCTTGTGTTGGATTCTTTTGGAAAAAATTTCCTTGGTTGTTTTCCAAATAAGCATCCTTCACATAGTTGATTCATATGATCGATTCGTGGTAAACCTTTCACCATGTTTTTATTCCTTAACAACTTTAAACCTCCAAAATTAAGATGTTCAAATCTTAAGTGCCAAAGCCATGATGAATCTTTATAGCATGCTTTTAAACATTTGGCAATATTATTTGAAATATGGAGTGGAAACATTTTATTTTTTGACTTTTCTACTTTAGCATCTTACATGAGAAGGCTATGATCTTTCATATGAATGTCGTATCCCTTTTCTAAAAGTTGCCCCCAAGCTTAGAATGTTACTTTTCATATTAGGCACATAATATACGTTAGAGATAAAATCATGTTTTCCATTTTTTAAGCAAATTGATATTTTTCCTTTTCCCTTAACCGGAATTTTAGATTCATCACCAAAATAAATGTTTCCACTTACTGATTCATCAAGCTCCGTGAATATGTTCCTTCTTCCACACATATGATTGCTAGCCCCCGTATCCAAATACCATGTATTGTTATCACCACATGCATCTCCCTTTTGTGCCAAAAGTAGTGTAGAATATTCTTCCTCTTCTTTAGCAAAGTTAGATCTCTCTAGAACTTTATTAGAAGTAGATCTACATTCGGAAGCAAAATGCCCAAATTTATCACAATTATAACACTTAATTTGTGTTTTATCATACCTTGGTCTTCCATTTTGTTTCATGTTTCCTTCTCTTCCTCGACCTCTTGTAGCATATGCGTTTTGGCTTCTCTCCTCTTTATTGAAAAATTTGTAACCACCTCTTCCACAGCTTTGACCTCGACCTCTTCCTCTTTGGCTATGACTTCTTATATTTCTAAATGTTTCATTCTCGTTTAAGGTGAGTTTGGTTTGAAGAGCTTGCTCCAATGGCTCTTCTTTAACCCTTTTCTTTAATTTTTCTTCATGGGCTTGAAGTGATCCCATGAGTTGATCAACGGTCATGGATTCTAGATCTTTAGATTCTTCAATAGCTACAACTATGTAATCGAATTTTGAATCTAAATATCGTAGAATTTTCTCGACCACTCTAAAGTCCTCCAATTTTTCGCCATATCTTTTCATTTGATTTACTAATGCCAAAACTCGTGAAAAATAATCATCAATCAATTCGGTTGATTTCATATGTAAAGCTTCAAACTCACCTCGCATAGTTTGTAGTCTTATCTTCTTCACTTTATCGATGCCTTTGAATGCATTCTCCAAAATCTCCCATGCTTCCTTACTACTTTGCGCACTTGCTACCTTCTCAAACATAGATTCATCCAAGCCTTGATGAATGAGAGTAAGAGCCTTACGATCCTTCTTTCTTGAATCCTTCAAATTATCCCTTTGAGTTTGGGATAAAGTGGTGATATCGACGGGTTCAATATACCCATTTTCAACGATATCCCACACATCTTGTGAACCGAGCAACGCCTTTATGCGAATACTCCAATTATCATAGTACTCCTTCTTTAGCAATGGAACTTGAAATGGTGTCATGCCGCCTGCCATATTTTCTTGACTAAGAACCTTGCTCTAATACCAATGTTAGCAATTTTCAAGTTGAAGATTAATTGGATAGCAAGTGTGAAATGAGAGATTGATTTTTAAAGGAGAAAGTTGTGCTTTATTACAAACTTTTGCTTACAATTTTTTTGCTTTCTTACAATTGAGATACACCACTCCTATTTATAGTAATTCACATCTCAAATGAACGATGGAGATGTGTTTGATCCTACGCTATACAACTATTCTCTAGAGTTTTCTATAACTTTCATACAAAATATCTTTAGATAAGAAAACTCTAGATTCTAATTATTTTATTACAATTTGAGAATGGAAAATTCTAGAACCTCTTCTACCATGACAACATATATCTAGATAATTCTATCTAGATGTTTCTTTCTAACTTTCTCTAGAATTCTCTTTTAGCTTTACTTCTTTATTTGTGGCCCAAATTAAGTCCAATAATCTAGCCCAAAGTCAAGTTTAATTTTCAATACAAATTTTCTATTCCTTAGATGGTATGGTACCATTAGAGTTGGAGATGGATATAGTGTCGAGGTAGAGTGTTAAATTCTGGCGACACAATATGGAGAATTGTAGAGGTCGGAAGTAGCTTCGCAATGGAGAAAACGGTTCACAAATCGGAGTTCGGAGGTGGAAGTTATAAGGGAAAAGACGAAATGGGCTGTGTTGATACAGCTCGGACGTTTGACCAAAAGGGTCAGACGTCTGAATCTAGGCAGAAATGCTTCCAGAGCTTTCTGTCAAACATTTGACCAAATGGTCAGACGTCTGGGCTGAAGCGAATTTTTCCAGTGACTTCAGTCAGACGTCCGACCATTTTGGCTAGACGTCTGAGGCGACTTTCTGCCTGTTTTTTTCATACGGACTTGGCGTGAAGATTTGTGACAACTGCATGGGCAATTTCGGAACATTGCCTAGGGTTTCTATTCTCCTATATAAGCTAGCTTCAGATTCCGGATCAAGGAGGCGTGCAAGCGACTGCAAGAGATTAGCCTCCACCAATTAGGGTTTATCAAACCCTAATCTTCTTCAATTCTCTTCTCCACAAATTAATTTCTAATTAGAATTTTGATCATTGTAATCAATCTCTTGTACTCTTCTCATCAATATTAATAAAAGTTCTCTCTTAAAGTGGATGTACACTAACACAACGTTAGTGGAACCACTATAAATCGCTGTGTGATTTATTTTTCGTTATTGCTTTGATTTCTAAATTGCTTGTTTTGAATTGTGATTGGTTTTGGATTGGTTGAGATTGGAATTGAGTTATCGATTGGTTGTTTTTACAATTCTTACCACGATCTCATCTTCCGCTGTGCTTATGGGGTTTCGATTTGAGTGGTCTTCAGTTGGAATCTCGACTCCAACACATTGTTCACTCTATCTTTGGTCTTTAATTTTCTCAATTTAATCGTGATCAAGTTTGAAAAAGGATCTATCTTGCATTGCAACCATTGACCTTATCTTCGACCTTTACCCAATCACACTAAAAAAACTATTTGTTTGAACTCAATGTAATCCAACTCAATTATCTGCTGAATAACTCTGTAATATATTGTTTCTGCTTCTTTATAATAGTCATCCTTCCCACTCGCTCTAAATTTTGCAATTGCTCTCATACATACACCACTGTCTAGTGTTACCATCCGCTCTTCGTAACTTTTTGGGAAAAATATAAACCCATTCACTTGGTACTTCATATAACTACGTGCCTTGAACTTCGGCCAATTCACCAATCGCCAAAGAGTTGAATCAACATCGTTAGTCTTCACCAACTAAAAAACACAATAAGTGAAAATCATGGTCATGCAGGTTTATGATCAACCTTCAAACACGTGACATACTTAAGATGATGTAATACCTCACCATGTAACCATAAATTAAAATTTTGACAAGCCTCCACAAATGTAACCCCACTTCTAGGTTGAGATTTAGTACTTTTCACATAGATGTTATACCTTCTGCGACAAACACGTTTCAAAACATATAATTTACAATAATGAAAATTTAGGCATGAACTTATTTATTCCATTAATTCAATCCATCGTACTTATTAAGGACCGATCTATGAACTTGTTCAAACTGCACTTGGATTAAGGTTATATCTTTACCCTTATCTAAAGCATTTTACCAGCAAACTATTATCCTCATCTAAAAAAGCTTCATTAGTATGTTTATGAGTGCGATCACTCCTATTTGGCATATACTCCATGCAGTAAAGACAAGCTTCTTATACAATTCGGGGCCAGTAGCTATTTAAATCGAATGATGATGTACAATGCTGAAATTAGAAATTGTTACACATGTATTTCCCGAATCCTATTGAAGGCAATATAACAGAAGCATCAAGATCAAAACAAGATGCCCTCACAATGAAAGATGGAAAGTAAAAGAATGAAGCAAAGTCAAGGGAATACTGCGCTCAGAAATTGCAAGACAATAACAAAGATTCAAACTACATTGATCCCCCTAATCCATGTGTTACATTATGATACTGTGCCCAAATCGGACACGACCACAAGGTGTAGTAGATGGTTTACAGCTATAATACACAGAACTATAGCGTAATCGAGATTCTAAATAACAATAAAATGTTAAGGTTGCTGCGATACAAGAAGTTGTATAAATGGCATCAAAGCACAACACATTTCACTTAAAAACGCACACAATCAATGACATATTGCACTCACAAGCCAATGTACATAAATAGTAGAATGGTACAAAAAATCTTGCATTGAAGGAAATTAGGGATGTGTTGCCCCCTTATTTGCCACTAGAAAAGAGTGAAATGGCACAACTCACCGTCATCAAAAGCGCATCGCCATCGAAACATGTGCTCAAAAGAGAAGGACTGCACTGCACTCAAAGGGCTAAATAAAACCCGATATCATTCCCAAAGCATGTACATTATTAATACCTCCAAGAATAGATTTGCCCTGCACTCATTGGGCGCTATATAAGCAGTACCATGCGGAGTCAAAAGCAATTCAAGGGTTGCACACAGTGCCACTCAAAGAGTACACCAACACAGATCCACGCTTATGAATAAACGGTAGAGGAATAAATCTCCCTCATCAATAACTTGCGTAGCCCATCACTTAGAGCAGCTCGGCGTAAAACTGCATAAAGCAGTTACCTTCACAAATGGCCGCATGATCGCTCTAACCAACCTTGTAAGTATCATCAATGCTTAAGGAAAATCAAAGAAACAACCATCTCTTAAGGCAAAAGATGTAAAAGCAGCGTAGTTCACCTGCAGAAAAGAGGAACAGTGGCTTGCTGAACTCACACTCGTAAAATAAAGTAATGCCTGGGTCATTCACCCTTCGAAGAGAGGAAATTCGGAGCTCATTCAAATTTGGAACCCCCTGCCTCAAATTCAAACATTCCTTCTTCAATTTTAGATCTCTCACCAAAACTGAAAATTCAACCACCTAAATCCCGATATCACACCAATAACCCACCATCAATCCATGCACACTAATGAACAACATAGATGGATGGCATGTGGCATGATCCAAGGATGGAAATCGGGACAACGAAAGAAGGAATGTGGTAATCCACGTGCATCTTTGTACTATAAATAGAAAAATCACCATAGAAAGAAAGAGATCTTTTCCTGATATGTGAATTTTAAGGTTGAGAAAGAAAAAGCATTGTACGCTCTGGCATTAAAATCTATACCAAGAAATATAAAGGAAAATGTGACATTTTCCCCATAGACGTAGGATCCCTATTGTCCGAACTACGTAGAATTCTGTGTATCTTTTATTTTTCTGCATTTTAGTTTATTCACATCTAAATTTTGGTGTTAGATTTTGTTGTTCTTTACTTAAGTTGAAATACCAGTTCGATTTGACATTTTAACAAACGGTTAAAGTGCAACTACATAATTGTGTAAGCTTCCAACAACACAACTACTGCCTAAAGGCAAAGTTAATATTATTTAAATTTGCTGATTCTTAATCGTCGAAGTAATTATTGCTAAAGTTACTGCGCATTCATATGGGTGTGGTGAGATAAAAAATCTTACTAACATTTTAACACTAGAAGGAGGGTATGAATCTCTGTTTATATCCTGCATCCAATAAAATTTTACCCACATTTATTCCGCATATCAAGGATCCCATTGATTCACCTATCCCTCCTGCTGAGGAATAATTACATGTGGCTTCAAAAAATGAAAAAAAACCACTTATAACCTCAAAGGTGCAAACCGAGGTGGAAGCCTCGGTGGAGGTCCCTACAGACCCCATCCTGGTCGCATTCCATTCCTTCACAAATTAAATCAACCAATGCATGGAAGGGCTAGAAAAGACGATGGCCCAATGCACTTCTCTCAGGCCAGACTTCCCACACCCACATTCTACAGCTCATCGCCATCACTCTCCAACTACGATTGCTATGTAGCGGGCAAGTGGAAACGACACTCCTAGAAATGAAAACGGTGACGCTGGCTAGAAAAATAACGGTAAGCTAAAAGGCAAAATTCAAGCTAACCCTTAGATCAAAACAAAGATGACCATTATAAACCCACTGCTGTTGGAAAAACAAATCCAATCCATCCTAAATGATAAATACACCGCTTCTGAAGATAATTCATCCCAGTTCGACCCGAGAGAAAGCGAAATCCATCAACTAATGGCTCAAGTAGAGCAGCTAGCAAAAATCTTCCAATAAAGAACTAGAGAAAAAAAATAGAGGAAGGGGTTTCTTCCCCGTTCAGTAAGACCGTCATTGAAGAAGATTTACCTGATACCTTCAAAGCCCCTTCAATTGATAAGTTTGACAGAACTGCGAACCCCGACAACCACCTCTGTACTTTTGAGTATTATAGTGACATCCTAAAGGTGGGAAGAATGGCTCAATGTAAGTTGTTCCATGTTTACTTAGCGGGCACAGCCTCTCAATGGTCCAGGAGGTACGGACCAAGGAAGCCCTGATCTTGGAGACAACTAACTACCAATATTCTGAGGCAATTCAATTCGAGGAGAGAAGCTTCCCCAGATGTCAATACTATGTCATGTGTAAAGCAGGGTGAAAATGAAAACCCGCGCAATTTCATTAAATGCTTCAAAGCCGAGGCACTCCGGATTGGAGTGACAACTAAAGAAGCATTGCTAATGGTGACGTACTCAAGGATTAGAAGAGGAATTTCTATATGGGATAAAAATAGCAGAAAGTCATGCCATAGCATGAAGGATTTCTACGAAAGAGCTGTTGGCTATATCAGAATGAAGGAAGCCGGATCTACAATGCAACCTCAGAGAACTTCTGCCCCCAACTATGATAAGAAAAGGGGCAGAAGGGTACCACCCACCTATGGAACAACAAAAGGAATTGAACCTCACCACCAAAAATCCTCTCACTCACACTCCTGTGGAGATATATGAGATGACCAAGGATGAGCTTACATACAATGTACCCAATAAGGGGAAGAAAGTAGAGCGGAATCGGGGTAGAGCATACTACTGCTTCCATAGAGCCAACGGTCATCATCGACAAATTCAGACATTTGAAGAACAAAATAGAAAGATTAATCCAAAAAGGGTATCTAGGCAGCTTTTAGAAGGCCGACAATGAATATAGAAGCGGAAACCTCACTCCTGACCCAAACGAAAACCAAGTAGGAAACCCCTCCAACCTTATTTCCTCGATTCGCGGAAGACCGCACCTTATTGGGGAAATTAAAAAATCACAAGAGATATATGTGTGAGAGGCCAAGGTATAGTAAAGGATGGTTTTCCATGTCAAATGGAGGCCGGCTCAGGAGATAGTTTTCACTGCAGATGCAGCAGGAGTGGTATTCCCACATCAGGACCTACTTATTGTCATAGTACAGATCTCGAACAGCACCATGAAGAAACTTTTTGTTGATTTGGGAAGTTTGGTCAATGTCATCTTCAAATCAGCATATGACAAGATGAAGCTTCCTATAGAAATCTTGAAGCCCAGCCCTAAACTAATTTGCGGGTTCAACAACACAACAACCGTTTCAATAGGATGTGCACGCATGCTTGTTATAGCTAGAACCACCCCTCTATATAAGTCACTCTATGCAAGCTTCCTAATCATTGATCAACCATCACCATACAATGCCTTTCTAGAAAGACCTACACCTATAGATTTGGGGGCTGTCATCTCTTAGAAAGACATGCTTATGAAATTCAACACTCTTACTGGGATAGGATCAGTGAAAGGCGAACAAATTTTATATAGGGACTATATAATATAACTCTTGACTCTGGCAATAAAATTGTTCAAACTATTATATTGTCTCTTCTGATATTTGTGATAATAGTAATAAACAAGAAAATGAACCAATTCAAGGAACTGCATCGGTACAGAACACAAAAGCCGATACTAACATAGACCATTCTGCGACATCAATCCGTAAAGAAAGAGAAAAGAATATATATGCGTATGATTGGCACTGATGAATATAACTCAATTCATGCGCGGTACTTCTCCAAAGAAGCCTAGAAATAGACATCCTCGGTGAACACAAACCAAAAGAGGAAGAGAAAAGTGAGTAGACCCGAGATAATGGGCATCAAATAAAGAGTTAGAGCCAATAGATGATCTTGAAGATGTGCAAATAGATCTAGAGGACCCCATAAAGGTACTCAAGATAGGAAAGAACCTTAGTGCAGAAGCACAAGCTAAATTGATAGACTTTTTGAAGAAATCAGTGGATGTATTTTCCTGGACTCATTTAGACATGGTAGGAATAGACCCAGCCATCATCTGTCATGCACTTAACATCGATCCAAATGCCCATCCAGTCAGACAAAAATGTAGAACCTCAGATCAAGAAAGATACAACAAGGCCTACCTCAAGGATAGCTTCCCTTTACCTAGAACTGATCAATTAGTAGATGCAATTAGTGGACATGAACTACTCTCATTCATGGAATGCATACTCAGGATATAATTAGATAGCAATGTTTGAGCTAGATTAAGAGCATACCAGTTTTGTGACAGACAAAGGCTTATATTGATATAAAGTCATGCCGTTCGTGCTAAAAAATATCAGGGAAACCTATCAAAGGTTAGTTAATATGATGTTCTTGGAATAGATTGGAAAGAATGTCAAAGTATATGTGATGATATGTTGGTCAAGTCAAAGGTAGCATCGAGTCATGTTCAAGACTTAGAGTAGACATCTGAAGTCCTGAGGCGGTACAATATGAAGCCAAACCTTCTAAAATGTACCTTCACTATTCAATTAGGGAAGTTCCTAGGGTATATAGTAAGTGCACATAGAAGCGAACCCCAAAAAGATAGAATCCATAAAACAAATGGGGATCGTAGAAAAACTGAAGGATCTGATGAGTTTAAATGGTGGAGTGGCAGCATTAAGTAGATTCATACCAAAAGCAACGGACAAGTGCATCCCGTTCTTCGACTAGGTAAAGAAAGGACAAAATTTCGAATGGATCGAGGAAGCAAAATGGCATTCCAAAACCTAAAGGATCATCTGGTCAAAACTCTCATACTATCTAAACTGGTAATAGGTGAGGACTTATGTGTTTATTTAGTTGTAACTGATAACGTCGTTACTTTTACAGTAATACAATAGGACGAAGGGACCCAGAGGCCCATCTACTTCATAAGCAAGTGGCTGTCAGAAGTAGAGCTGAACTACATAATCATTGAAAAACTAGCTTACAACATGCTCCTTACAACAAGGAAGTTGCGGCTATATTTTCCAGCACATGCCATCAAAGTCCTCACAGACAAACCCTTAAGATGGACACTACAGAAGTCAGAAACATCAGGCCACTTACTGAAATGGGCAATGAAGCTTGGTCAATACGACATCCCCTATTGTCCTCGGAAGGCAATCAAAGGTCAAGCACTAATAGACTTCATCGCAGAATGCACCTTGCCAGCCGAACCTCACCCAAGGAACAAGCCTTAACCTCTCAGTTCTGGCAACTATTCATAGACAGAGCATCGAATGAATAGGGGCAAGAATTAGGTATGTACTAATCACTCCAGATAAGCAGAAGCTGTATGGAGCAGTGCAGCTTGGTTTCAAAGCGACCAACAACATTACAGATTACGAAGCTCTCCTCGTAGGCCTAAGAATGACCCAGGTAATGAAGGTAACCCACATTAAAATTCACGGCGATTCTCAATTAGTTGTGAACCAAGTACAGGGCAATTACCAAGCAAAGGAACCAACCTTGACCAAATAGGTGGAACTTTCTAAGAAACTACAAGAGCAATTCGAATAGTTTAGCATAGACCAAATCCCACGTAAAAACAAATCATCTGCCGACTCATTAGCCAAACTTGCAAGCACCAAAGCGGCGAATGAAATAAAGGCAGTATCAATAGGGCGTCAGGCAGACCCATGCATAAAAGAATCAAGTTAGATACTGGTCTTAATTTGAGCCCAGTGGGCAATAATTCAATGGGCTCAAGATCAGGAAACAGCAAAAAATTGAGAACAGACCCCAGTTAAACCCATACTTTAGCAAATTGAGTAGAACAACTATATGAATCCGATCAAACAATTCCTGCTAAACGAGACCCGACCCCGTAACTGAAAAGAATCCTGAAAATAAGATATCAGGCTTTGTACTACTCCTTCTTTGATGGCATATTATATAAGAGAGGGTACTTAACCCCTTATCTTAGGTGTGTTTCCAAATAAGAGGTGGTACAAGTCATAAGGGAAGTACATGAGGGCTAATGCAGGGATCATTCAAGAGGGGCCAAGTTAGCAAAGAAAGTATCGAGGCATGGTTATTACTAGCTCACAGCGCTTCAGGATGAGAGGGGATTCGTAATAAAATGTGACAAATATCAATGATTCACGAGTATCCCTAGACAGCTATCCCACGAGTTCATCCCACTTACCAGTCTATGGCCGTTCAACATAGGGGGCATAGATTTGATAGGTCCACTTTCTATTTCAAAGGAAGGGGCGAAGTATAAGTGGGTAGAGGCTGAACCTTTACCCATGATCACTGCAAAAAAAAGAGTCACTTTTGTGGTAAGAAAGATAATACCAGATTCAGAATCCCCCATGGGATAATTTCCGACAACGGTACCCAGTTTGAAAGTAAGGAGTTTGCAAAGCTTTGTGAAAAGAATGACATGCTAAAGAGTTTTTTCTCCGTCGCACACCCATAAGCGAATGGACAGGTTGAAGCCATAAGCAAAACCACTAAGAAGTTACTTAAGAAAAGACTGCAAAAAGTAATGAGGAAGTGAGCGGAAGAGCTATCTCTAGTATAATAGGCCTACTGAACCTCGACTAGATCCCCAATGGACCATACTCCTTTTTCACCAGCCTATGGATATAAAGCTATGTTCCCCATCGAACTAGAAGTTCCATCATACAAAAGAATATCGTACACGGCAAAGAAGAACAAAAGGCTGAAGGAAGTTGCCCTAGATCTCATTTAGGAAAGAAGAGATGAGGCGGTAGTAGTATCTGCTACATATTGGCAAAGGATGGCAAAAAATGACAATGTCGGACTCAAGGAGAGAAACTTCTGCAAAGGGGGTCTTGTACTGCGAAGGGTAATGGCCAACACAAAAAACCCAATAGATGGACGACTGGGCCCAAATTAGGAAGGCTTATTAGCCATAGCAGAAGTTCTAGAAAACAGAGTGTACTAACTATTAAAGCCTAATGACAACCTAGTTCCAAGAACATGGAATTCAGAGCACCTCGGGCCTTACTTTGTATGATTTACATTACTAATGTCACAAACATTATAATTGTTATGAAAAGTAATAACATAATGAACTGGACGTAGGGATATTAGATGACTCAAACCAGTATAAAAACATTTCTATGTTAATTTTTTTAGCATAGTCACGTTGGTTGTAGGGATATTGGACGACCTAAGACAGCTATCAAAACGAAGCTGCACAAAACACAGCCCGGTTTTCTCAGCCAAACTGGTCGTAGGGATATTAGACGGCCCAAACCAATATAAAAATCCCTCTATGTTAATTCTGTTAACATAGGCACACTGGATGTAAGGATATTAGACAGCCTGAACCAGTCATAAAAGCCATGCACGTGAATTAAGAAGGTTGTAAATACATGACCTGACTTCACAGTCAAATATCAGTCTGCCTCCAAATAGCAGGGCAGACCGTGCTAAGCACATGAATGTGTGCCTACCTCCGAATAAGGGGGTAGATCATGCCAAGCATGCAGCAAAAAAGGTATGTCAAAAGATCGGTTCAGGATCCATGAGTAGCACAAAAAGCTAATCAGAAAACAACAAGGAAAAACAGCACGTGGGATGTACTGCAACTTACAGAATATGTAAGATTCAGAAATTGCTTAAAGCTCGCTAGGTAAACATCAGAAACTAAGATATATTCAAGTTTACTTAGTTCTGCCCATACTCATTAAAAATCTACGCACAATTATACACACATCTGCACGCACTTCGCAAAAAAAAGTTTGAGGAATGTTGGTCAGTGACAGGGTTTCGCTAATAGAGATAGACCTTTAGGGGTCTTACCAAGCGTCAACCCAAGGGTCCACTAGCTCTTCTACCGTTACCTCGAAGCTTACAACGTTGCATGGGAGCTTAGGATAAGCGCAGGGTAAGAATGGCAGAAGATGTCCTTAGTGCCCTGCGAGAAAACCTGCCCCGTCTTGTTCTCAGCTTTCTCTTGTTTAAATTTTTCTAAGAAGAAGGCAACCCTGCCCCGAACTTCGTTTAAGGAATCCTCAAGCGCATAAGTCTTAAGTACGGCTTTCTCCCTCGTGCCCTCAAAAGTGTCCATCGGCCGAGCCTTGGTCTTTTTGATATTTCTTGTAAAACCACCAAAATGCCTATGAGCATCAATCCTCCTCCCTCTGCGTGAGGGCATGGACTAAAACCAAATTGGGCCCCTCTACAAAAATGTTAAAATTAAAATGGGAGCATGTATCATTAACTACATTGTCAAAACAACAAGTTAAACAAAATCATATATATGCACCTTAATTTGAACGCTAGCCGCACAACTATAATAAAAAAGAAACTTATGAAACGTCAATCAATTAATATCAAACATAATAAGTGCAAAGATCAAGATGGATATACCTAGAAAGTGAAGACGGCGATTTGATAACGATTCAAGGGATTGGCAATTAGAGAATGACACATGCGCAAGGGAATTAAATGCGAAACAGCTATCAATACTTTATCCTTTTGGTGAAAGGAAAGAAGGAGTAGATGGAAATGACGGGATGCGAGGGTCAATAAAGACAATTCTACACTAATTTGCAATCACCATAAACTTGGCGGGTAAGTGTTACACCCATATTTTTCGAATCCTTGTTAAAGAAATATAATGTAAGCACCAAGTTCAAAACGGGATGCCCTCACAATGAAAGATGGACAACAAAGGAGAAAGGCAAAGAATGAAGCGAAGTCAAGAGAATACTGCGCTCAGAAATTGTAATACAACAACAAAGATTCAAACGATGTCGATCCCCTTAATGCTTGTGTTACATTATGATGCTGAGCCCAAAATTGGACACAGTCACAAGGTGCATTAGACGTACCACAACTATAATACACGAAACTACAACGTAACCGAGATCCTAAATAACAATAAATGTTAACGTTGCACTGCGATACAAGAAGTTGTATAAATGGCATCAAAGCGTACACACTTAATTTAAAAAGACGCACACAATCAATGATATACTACACTCATGAGCCAATATATACAAATAATAGAACTGTACTAACAATCTTGCATTAAAGGAAAATAGGGATGTGTGGCCCCCTTGTTTGACACTAGAAAAGAGTGAAATGACACAACACATCGCCATTAGAAGCGCACTGCCATCGAAACATGAGTCCAAAAGAGAAGGACTGTGTTGCACTCAAAGGCCTGAATAAACCCTATCATTCCCAAAGCATGTATATTACTAATATCTTCAAGAATGGATATGCACTACACTTATTGGGGGCTACCTATTTACCTAAGCAGTACCACACGGAGTCAAAAGCAATCCAAGGATCGCACACAGAGCCGCTCAAGCAATGCACCAATGTAGATCCACGCTCATCAGTAAATGACAGAGGAATAAGTCTCCCTCATTAATAACCTACGCAGTCCATCACTCAGAGCAACTCGATGCAAAAACGCATAAAGCGGTTGCCTTCACAACTTGCGGCACGATCACCCAAACCAACCTTGTAAGTACCATCAATGCTTAGGGCAGATCAAAGGAGCAACCATCTCTTCAAGCAAAAGATGTAAAAGCAGCACAGTTCATCCAAAGAAAAAAGGAATGCATTGGCTTACCGAACTCACACTCGCAAAAGGAAGTAATGCATGGGTCACCCACCCTTCGAAGAGAGGGAAATCAGAGCTCATCAAATTTGGAGCCTTCTGCCTCAAATTAAAACATTCCTGCTTCAATTTTAGATCTCCCACCAAAATGAAAATTCAACCGCTCAAATCCCGATATCTCACCAATAACACGTCAGCAATCCACGCACACTAAATGAAGAACATAGATGGATGACATGTGGTACGATCCAAGGGTGGAAATTAGGATAGCGGAAGAACGAACGTGGTAATCCACGTGCATCTTTGTACTATAAATAGAGAAAGCATTGAAGTAAGAAAGAGATCATTTCGTGAGTTGTTATTTTTACAATTGAGAAAGCTTACTCTCTACCATTAAAATATGTACCAAGAAATATAAAGAAGAATGTAACATTTCCCCCATGGGCTAGGATTCCTTAATATTTGAACCATGTAAAATTCTATGTATCTTTTACTTTTCTACATTTTAGGTTATTCTCATCTATATTTCGGTGTGAGATTTTATTTAGTCTTTACTTATATTGAAGTACCAGTTCGATTTGACATTTTAACAAACGATTAAATTGCAGCTACATAATTATGTAAGCTTCTAGCGACACAATTACCACCTAAAGGCAAAGTTAATATTACTTAAATTTGCTGATACTAAATCCACAAAGCAATCATTGCTAAAGTTACTTCGTGCTCATACGGGTGTGGTGAGATAAATCTCACTAACTATAATTTACCGTTCAAAAGGATACATCCACCTATATTTGACAGGGCCGCAAATCAATGCTTCATCTGCTAAATGAACCATAAGGTGGATACTGATATCAAAAAATCCAAGTGCAAAATGTTTTTCAAACAAATACATTGCTTCTACAAACCTAGCCTTTTCTTTTAAAAGACATTTCATGTTGATCATCTTTGAGCATAAAATGTTAAAGAATAGACTTATACGATGTATAACATTACGCAGATCCTTATGTTGTGGATAAGAATGTTGAAGCAATACCGAAAGTAATTATTGCATTATGAGGTGGTAATCATGCAACTTCATATTTGTTAATGCCCATATTGTTGTGGAAGTTAGAAGAGAATTTGCTAGGAAATTTCAGGTTTTTCTAAACGATGCAAAACCGTAGCTTTTCTTTCTTGCTCAAAGCGAAAGTTGATTCTGGTGTAGTTACTTAATATGTTTTAGGGTCTTCCATCACCCATAATTTATATTTTATGCCTATGGTTTTCAAATCCTTGCATGCATTGATGCCATCTTTTGACTTGTCTTTATGACCCATAATTGTGCTAATGAGATGCTCCATGACATTCTTCTCCGCATGCATAACATCAACATTATATCAGACCAAATTTGCTTTCCAGTATGGGGGATCAAAGAGGATAGACCTCCTATACCATGTAGAAACATTGTCAACTCTTCTTCATCGGTTTTCTTTTTTCATTTTCGGCCAATTTTTGGTTTTTTTTATCGAATTTCATCTTCATAGTCGCTACCTTCTCTTCAACTTGATAACCAGTCAATGGCCATAAAGAAAGACGATGTTCTTGTCTGTTATTGAAACTTGTCTTATAGTATTGAAACTTGTGATTGAAAGGAAGAAATCTTCGATGTCTCATGTAACACATCTTCTTACTTTCAGGAAGATAGTAGGAATAAGTGTCTTCTCCACAAATAGGACATGCAAAATAGCCATAAGTTGTGCACCTCGATAAAGTCCCGAGTACAGGGTGGTCATCAATTGCCTGCAACACCCTTTCTCTTATTATGAACTTGGATTTATTAAATGAGTCAAATGTAATGACTCCTTCTCATAACCGCTTTAACTCGTCTATCAACGGTTGTAAATAAACATCAATATCCTTCCCTGGTTGTTTTGGTCCAGAAATCAACAATGTCAACATTGAGAACTCTCTTTTCATGCACATAGATGGAGGAAGATTATATGGTACTACAATTACTGACCAACAACTGTAACAGTTATATAGAGAAGCATGTGGATTGAAACCATCTGTTACTATTCCAAGCATGACATTTCATGACTCAACAACAAACGTTTGGTCAAAAGAACCTACAGCTCGCCATGGAGAAGTGTCACATGGATGACGCATTATAGTTGGACCAGACTTAGCATGACCATGCTAGGTCATCGCATATGCTATCTATAGTATAGAATACAGTCTCCTCAATCTAGAAATTAAAGCGAAATGTCTCACATCTTTTGAGGTACTTTGGTGGTCCTTTTCTCTTCATTGAATGTTGTCTTATATCATGATTCATTGCAAATTGTACAAGAAACTCTATTTGCATCATCTTTCTAGTATAAAATGCAATCATTAATGCGTGCATCATAAGTTTTGTAATCCATCCCAACTTGTTTAATTAAAAAATATTCTATATGAAGAAATGAGAAATTTATTTGTACTAAATTCAAATAACACGTATAATAAATATTTTTATTTTTCTTGATCGGTATCTTCTTTATGTCATGGAACTTTATCGGTAGCGTGTTACCTTCAGGAAGTAACTCCTTTATAAATTGAAGGAGGAAAGTCACACCATTGTCTGAAAAGCTGTATTGGGTTTTCAAGCTATTCAGTTATATAATGACATACAATTTTGTTATCCCTTTTAGGCATAAAGGATACAATCACTCTTTTGCACTACCAAAAAGTGATTTATACTTCTTACTTTGATTAGACTGCTAATCGACATCAAACGCAGAAGATTCCCCAATATTATCGGGCAACAGACTTGTAGGTTGAAAATGATGAAACCTATCAGCATCATTGACCAAATCTTTCATCCTTGAATGTTCAGACTCATTTGTACTTATGGCATGACTAACTAAATGTTTTTGCTTCTCCGTCAACTATTCCCCATGAAAATGTCATACAGTATATGATTAGATAATTCCCCATCTAAGCAGATGATAATGAATGTCATCTAATTTAATCTTCATTTTCATATTTTTGCACCGTGTGCAAGGACATGAATAGATTTCTTTATTACCACCATTTTCTACAACAAATTCAATAAACTTATGCACTCCTTCCACGTATCATACAGTTCTTCGATTGGATTCTTTCATCCACTATTTGTCTATATATAAGGCATATTAAACTGTGATATCATATATAATACGTCGTTAATTATTTTTCTACCAGCTCATTATGTTATACTATCACGTACACAAACACAACTCAAACTAGTTTGATGTATTGTTCACTCAAATGCATAAATTAAATACAGTGCACCGAATTCGGTGTTTTAAATATGGTAGTGCACTTTCGATTCAAGTTCTAGTTCCGTTTGATAAGGTCGGAGTTGTTATACAATTTTATCCTATTTTTGTGGTAATTTAAATTGATGTTTAAATTTTATTTATTATTCTCCGTCTAGTCTATGACTGAAGCTTTGGAATGTCAAGTGAAAAGCAAGGTTACTATTAAGGTAATCTCTAATTAACACTTTCATTTCCCTATATTAGCTATTCTCTACATCATATTGTATCCATTACATTTTTCCATTGGTTGTAAAGAAAATGCTTGGCATTCCAATTTTCAATGACAAATGTTTCTGGGTATAAAAACTTCTATTTGCGTAATGATATTCTTAAACCCATGTTGACAATAATATAGTTCTCATTTAGTTCTGAAACAAAATATACTGAGTTGACACTATGCACCTTATATAATTTATCTATTACTTACTAAAACTGGAAGGAAAATAGTTAGTCAATTATTAATATAAATCAGTGAACACATTTTGCATGATATCTATACTTCAAAGTACAAAAGTTTTCCTCCAACTTTATAACAACTGTAATACTAATGCCTTTGAGGATAAACACTGCACCACAGTCAAATAGCCTAAATTTAGTTGTCTGGTAACCAACAAATTGCTTGGGTTATTTAAAATAAAACAAAAAATAAAATAAAAAACACAGTAGATCAGCATTCTAATTTAAAAAGAGATTAACGCCGTATAGAATTATCGCACTTATATTGAAACAAGTTCTTCATTTACATCTAAACTAAAGCATTCTATCATGATTATGGATGTTTTTTAAGTTCATATTGTATTATAAAAGTACTAAATAAGTATAAAATTCGGATTGTAAACAAATTTCTTATAAAAATTGGTCATCAATTCAATCTTATTCACAAATTTCTTATGTAATATATATACATGTATGTATATATATTTTTGAAAGTTGGTTAATTTTATTTCGAAGCTCAAACAGGCTTTTGCGGCCCACAAGCATCCGAGAATACATTACAAATAAATACAACCGAGCACTTTATACCGTAAACATACTTTAACTAAAACATTCCTCTTTTAGGGCAGTTCAGCTATGGCGGCTCCCAATTCCCTCATTGATCTTTTCCGCTCGCTGCCGTCCAGCTCATCCTCTCCGGTGCTTGTGCTTCTTGTCCCATTAAGCTGGTAAAGTTACATCTTGAAATTCTCCCGATAATTATACTTATATCTCGATTTATCTGAGCTGATAATGACAGAATTTCTCCCTTCTTGTTGTTAAAAGCCCGGTTGTTGCGCTCTCTCCAAAGGTGCTAGACGATGGGTGTGAGGCTAATTTTAATCAGTTCCTTCATCAGATTCAACATGTAACTCCTCTCGTTCAGATAAGCCACTTCCTCCTTTAGAGGGTTTACTTTGTTTGTTTGAATAGATTTAATTTTCTAAACACTCCAAATTCTCTTACTGAAAGGACAGTTAAAGAACAAGCGTTCGTGACTTTCTGCTTTTGCATTGCATAAATTACATGTTGTGTCTTCCAGTAACCCCCAATTATGAAATCGGTCTTTAGTCAGTAACTTGTTCAACAATGCTTTGTATAAAGCGCGGGCCATTTTAAGGTTATTAGATCTGCTCCAGACTAGCTGGTACCAAGATACAGTAGGGAATTTCCCCCTAATGTCTTCCCATACATTATGAAGTTTAAATTGACCATTTGTTGAATTTTTCCAAGCCCACGTGTCTTCTGTTTTATCTCTATATATAGGAGTTTCCTGTATTTCTTGTTTGAAGTTCCTAGTGATAATCTGTTTGTCATGGTCCCAATTTGTTTCAGTAATAATACTGGCTACTTTGCATGAAGGAGTTCCGTAAGATGAATAGTCTTCCCATCCCATCATATATATAAAACTTTTATTTTTGAGCCATAGGTCCTTCCAAAGATTAGTGTTTTCACCGTTAGCAATTTGTCTTTCAATTAAAGGTTTCAAATCTGCTCTAGGTTTCAAAATATTTTTCCAAGTTATAAAAGCATTGTTATCTATTTTAATTGTCTAGAAATTGTCTTTCAAGTATCTAGCTCTCATCCACTTAGCCCACATATTATTTGAAACCAATATTTTCCAAGCCAGTTTCATTCCATAAACTTTTTTCAATTCAAACAGATTTTTCAGCCCTACTCCTTCTTCTTTAGGTTTGCACAAATCTTCATATTGACTTTATGTAATTTTCCTCTCCATATGAAATTAGCAGAAACTGCATATATTTTTGCAATAGAACAGTCTGGTATTTGAAATGTCTGCAGCCAAAATCTTACCTTTGAAGTTATAACCGTGTGGACAAGTTCTACCCTTCCAGCAAAAGATAGTAAGTTTGATCTCCATCCCTGTAGTTTCTTTCTAATACTATCCATAAATTTCCCACACTCAACATCAGTGATAGTCTTGTTTGATAAAGGAACTCCCAAATATTTAACATGAAGAGAACCTTCTACAACTCCAATTTTATTCAGTAGGAGTTGTTTATTTTTACAGAATTTTTTGAAGTAGCATTTTGTCTTTGCTTCATTTAGTTTCAACCACACTAGTATTTCTAGTTCTTTAAATATTTCTTTGATAGTGTCAACTTCAGTTAAACTTGCTTTGGTCACAATAATAAGATCATCAGAATATATGATATGGGCCACTATAAGATCTAGTCTATAAATTGGACTGTCTTGTTGTAAAAACATGCCATTTCCATTTGTAAGGAAAACCATTCCATTGCCACAGCAAACAAGTAGGGGGATAGAGGGTCTCCCTGTCTAATCCCTCTATTACTATGAATGTAAGCTCAAGGATTCCCATTGATAAGAATGGAGAAAGTAGGGGAATTTATACAATGTTCTATTAGCTCGAGAAGTTTATCTAGAATCCCCATAGCACTGAGAATATGAATGATGAATTTCCTATTTTCTTTATCATATACTTTGTGTAAATGAACTTTTATGCACATTTTGTCTTCTCCATGTTTGTTGAAATATCTAATTAGTTCATGGGCCATTAGGGAGTTTTCTGATATAAATCGACCTTTGATAAAAGCACTTTGACATTGAGAAATCAAATTTGGAAGCACCTTGTTTAGTCTCATGCATATAATTTTACTGAGGATTTTGTAAGTGACATTACAATAGTGTAACAACCCAAAATTTAACTCATAATAATTAATTCGCTAATTAATTAAATAATAAAATAACATTGTGAAATTATTAAAATTGAGCCATGGGAGTTGCACCATTGTGTCCGTGGTAATTTTCTGGTCAATTTCTATATATAGAACGTCAGAATCCGAGCTAATACGAACAAGTTACAAATTAAACAAGAATCAAAGGAATATATATATATATATATATATAGGGAGGTCGACCAGGAGGTCGACCAACCCCTTGCCTAGGTCGACCAGCCGGTCGACCTAGCTAGAAGGGCGGTCGACCCCTAGGTTGACCCGCCTCTTGTTTTGAATGAAGAATTAATTCTTCATGGCAGATGTGATTTTAACAGCTCATTGCATTATTTTGCTCCATCTAGTCCTTCCGTGCTTCCATCTGATGGCTCTTATTCAGCCTATAACATGATTGCATCCTATTCAATCTCCAAATTCAATGGTCTAAGATCCACTTCTACCCCTATAAATAAGACCCTAGACCTAGCGCTTCTTCTCATTCTAGATTTTCTCTAATTGGGTTCACCTTTTCAGGAAGGACCCTAAACGGAATAATTTTCCAAGGTGAAAATCGTTTTAAATTAAAATATTTAACAACCCCAAGTGGATCCGGGAAGATCAAAGGAAGAGCTAAGGACCATAGGTGAGTGATTGTTATTATTTTGATTTTTAAGCAATTTAAAATAATAGGGTTTCCAATAGTTATAGTTTTACTATGCTTTTGGAATAACCTTTTTAGCAGTTATTTACAGTTTTAGATTTATTTTCAGTCTATTTCTTTTTAGCTATTCTTTTCAATTAATTCTAGTTTATTATAATTATAGCTTTTCCATTTTATTTACAGTTTATTTACAATATTTAAGTTTATTTACTATTATTTATGCTTTATTTATTCTTTTTCTACGCTTTGGATTTTCTTCTGTAATTGTCAGTTTTCTTCTATTTCTCCTTTTTCTTCGCGAATGGATTAGAATAGATTGGACGCGAATATGGATTAAATTATAAGAATACTGAAATTATGGAAAATAAGATGTAAACCATGAAGACTGTAATTCAAATGGAATTGGACTGAAATTAAGCCTAATTATTGGACTTGGACTGAATTAAAGAGATTGGCCTAGTTATAACTTATAATTATAACTAAAAAGAGTAAATGATGAAAGAAGCTTATTTTTACACTTAGACCTTGGGTTAAGTAATAAGCATGATTATAACGTAGGTTATAATGAAAAAAAGAACAGAATGAGGCTTATTTTGAGACCTAGGATAAATTAATAAGCAAAGATAGCAAGAATAATAATAAAGGCTTATTTAAATAATTTATCTAAGTTAATAAGCAAAGACAAGAGTAGGACCGGTACCAACCGCATTCCCTATTAGACAAAATGGTGGTCTCACATTAGCCTGAAGTGAGATGAGGGCACGCTTATGCGGGTTGTGGTAAATAAATGGTCAATACATAGAAGTTCAAATTAAGGGGGATTTGGACAAGGGGCGCAACTAGATATTGTTTGGATGATGGACCTGTACCAACAGTATTCCCTATAATTTCTATGGACACGGTGTCTCACATTAGCCTAAAGTGAGATGAGGGCACGCTTATCCTGGAGTAGTGGTAAATAAATGGTCCAATAGGTGGAGCAACATGTAACATGAGCATAGTGGTGGTCATGCGTGCGGCTTCCAGTTGGTGCTCAGTAATCGTTATGAGTTCCATGCACTTAGTAGGTGCCTTTCATAGGCATTGGTGTCTAAACTTTAGTAGACACATAGTAGAAGGCCGATCAAAAGGGTAGAATTAGGACTTCAGCCTAATTAAGGTAGGATTGGGAATTCAGCCTAATCAAGCAGCTATCAAGGACAAGTGCAAACAATCAAAGTTATTCAATCGTATTAATTTAGCAATAGTTAAATCGTATTTATTTCCAGCTTTATCTTTCTTTCTATTTCCGTTATTTCCTTTTATAACTAGAACTATTGCAAAGTCTATTATCTTTACTTTTCTTAAATATGCTAGTAATTACTATCATTCACCAGACTTTTAGTCTGACCCACTCTTCTATTTTCCCCTTTTCCTCCCATAGGCAATCAGGGGCAAGGGCGGTAGACTGCAGATTCTTGGAGACTCCTTTGGCAGAGATTCTAGCATGTATTCCTTTCCTTCATTTCCAGTTTTTAGTTCTTTTGTTGTACTGGCACTATTTGAGGGATGTTTTGTACTCTGATTTTATTGAGACTATGGTTTTTAATTTTGCAAGACATGTATGGGTATTTTGACATATGATGTATTTGGTGACTTATTTGGTTTTTAAAGTAATTATGAAGTTTCGTTCTAAATAAGTTATTATTTTAATTGTTTCCGCTATTTTTATCTATTTTTGTCTTGTGAATCTTAGTCTCTACCAGCTTTAGTTATACCAATGCACCACACCTTTTAGTGTGTCATTTTGGGTATACTAAGGGGTGTGGGGTGTTTCATTTGGTATCAGAGCCTAAGGTTACAGGATTCCTAAAAATTTGTTTTAAAAATAAAGTATTTTCCAAAATAAC
The DNA here is from genome assembly GCA_030737815.1 of Allium fistulosum. Lineage (NCBI taxonomy): Eukaryota > Viridiplantae > Streptophyta > Magnoliopsida > Asparagales > Amaryllidaceae > Allium > Allium fistulosum. The sequence goes on from CM060903.1 coordinate 205,277,135, forward strand.
TTGTTTTAAAAAGTAATTTTAGAAAAGAAACTCTTAGAAATAGTTTTCAAGTATAAAAGAGTTTTTATAAAAATCCCTTCAAAGTCCAGTTCAACCTTCTTTTGATTCTTTCAAGCCTAAGTTTCTTTTTCTTTGCATAGTATGGCTGACTAATTCCATAGAGCTACGGTATCAGAGGTGCAAGGGCAAGTGCCCAATACAACACTGGTAGGTGGAAATCCCTTTAATCCACCTACACCAGCCGATTTTTCTAAGCTATGCAAGGACTTCGCTAGCATAGGGGGCATAATGTTTTCTGGCATGGAGGATTTTGAGGAGACATTAGCTAGGTTGGAGAATATGGAGCGAAGGATTAGGCGGTTAAGTTTGGAGGACCGACAGTGAATTCAACCTGCATATTGGCAGCTGAAGGGAGAACTTAAGGAGGTTCCTAAAGGTTCTAAGAAGCAGTGGTGGAAGGACAAGAAAGATAAGGATAAGAGTAAAGAGGAAGGCCTTCAGAAGCAAATCAAGAATGGAGTGAAGTGCCATAGTTGTGGGATGATTGGTCATTACGCAACAAACTGCAAGAAAGAAAAGATGAAGGGAAAGTGTTATACTTGCGGACAGCCTGGTCACCTGAGTAGGAATTGTCACTGGAGGACGGGACATGGAGCGAGTGCATCGGCGGCACAGATTCAGGCGTTAGACACAACACCTTCCAATAGCATTCCGGATAGAGGTAGGAAAGTCATCGTTGAAGGTTTGGTTTCTTTTTCTAATTTTCCCATTCGGACTCTTTTCGATTCTGGAGCATCACACTCTTTCATCTCTAGTTCTTTGGTAGATTGTTTGCACTTAAACATCTCTTTAGTAGTAGACCCCATTGTTGTTTCAAACCCTATAGGAGGATCGGCCCACTTGTCTATGGTTTGTAGGGGTTTGAAAATTTTTATCCTAGGCGTAGAATTTGATTGTGACGCCTATGTACTGGGACTTTTGGGGGCATGGGATGATTTTGGGAATGGATTGGGTATCCACTTATGGAGCTATATTAGACTGCGAAATGAGAGTCGTTAGACTAGAAACATGCAGTGGTAGGACTCTCGAGGTTTCTTGCGACCCACAAGGGTCAGTCATGTTAAGCTTCCTTTATTCCCTCGATTCATCATCAGCAAGGTTAGATTCGGTTCCCGTCGTCAAGGATTTTCCGAACGTCTTTGCAGAGGATAGGGGACTACCCCCTAAGAGAAAGATTGACTTCAGAATTTATTTGACTAATAATGCTAAGCCAGTAGCATTACTCGTGAGGCATGGCACCTAGGGAGAGGAAGGAATTGAGCAAGCAAGTTTGTGAGCTTTTGGAGAAAGATTCATAAGAAGCAGCATATCGGAGTGGGGAGCGCAAGTCATCTTCGCTACTAAGGCGGATGGTTCCCTTCGACTTTGCATAGACTATAGAGAATTAAATAAGCTCATGAAGAAGAACCGTTATCCACTTCCCAGGATAGATGATCTTTTTGACCAGTTGGTTGGCTCTTCGATATTCTCTTAGCTTGATTTAGCCACTGGATTTCATCAACTTAGGGTCGCTGATGATAGCATTGATAAGACCGCATTTAGGACACCCGACAGATTCTTTGAGTGGTTAGTCATGACTAACCAACGCTCCAGCCTATTTTGTAGATTTGATGAGCCATGTTTTTAGAGATGTCCTAAATAAGTTCGTGGTGGTATTCGCGGATGACATTTTGGTGTTTTCCAAGAGTATGGAGGAGCATGCTGTTCATCTAAAGGAGGTTCTTCATTAGTTGAAAGCAAAATTCTTGAAGTGTCACTGCGGTATAAGGAGGTGAGTTTCTTGGGGAATAGAGAAGGTCTACACATGGTAGGAGTTTGAGAAATGGTTTTGTACACTTAGGTTCGAATTATGGAAATCCAAAGAGTGGTTGGCAAAGATTGGAAATGTACAATAGATGCAGTTGATAAGAAAAGAAGAAAACCCATGTGTAGATAATTGCAGATATTATAATTGTTTCATATAAATGGATTTATTGGTAATGCCTCAGAATAAATATAAGCATATAAGAGGAATATGAATAAAAGACTTTAGTTTAGGTAGGGTGCTCCTAAGGTAGTAAGAAGGAAAACTCACTTTATGTCTAGCCCAGTAAAAGGGAATGGTTGAAATTAGAAAGCTGATAATATAATTGATAGAATTGAAAATTTTCATTGTCTTTTAGAAAATGAATATGGGGTTTTTGAAAAATGGTATGAAATTTAAAATGGTTTTTATTTGATATAAATTTTGTTAAAAGTGAGATTCTTTTTGAAGAGCTATAACTTGCTAGTTTCTTTTTAGGAAAACAAAGATTTTAAAATATAAAGATCTAGAGTTTATTAAGTATTGAAAACATAGGTTACAACATTTATTGTTGTAATAGATGTTTTCATGAAAAGTAAAGGGAGCATAGACTATAGCATTATTGTTATAGTAACTGACTCTCAAGAGAAACGTTTTTACATAGTATATGAGATTTATTAGTATTTATTTAAATCCATACACTAGTATTTTTGGGTTGTAGTAACGATGTTTTACGCAACATCCGTTTTAACCCAAATATAAAAAAAGATAATTTCTAAGAATAGAAGTAAAGTAATTTGTGAATACACTTATTAGTTAAATAAGTAGAAGAAAATGTTTTCTAGTTATGGATATATATTAAACAGTTTTGAAGATGAGTTTTTCTGCAAAAAAAATGTGTGTAAGTTAGATATTAGAAAATGTCTATCATGGGAGAATATAAGTTAAACACACTTTAATATATTGGGATGAAAAGAATAATGGTATAATTTTCTATGAGACCAATATAATGATTTATGCAAGTTATAAGGAATAGGTGAAAGAGATATACAAGGTATGGAAAGCACTATATTTTGTATAACCTATTTCCAAAAAATTATAAAATAAGTTCATTGTAATTCTACATAAACATGAAATCATCTTTTAAAGGATTTATAGAAGGTTTTAACATTAATAATTTCTCATAAGAGAAAGTAGTTCCAATACATTAAGGTATGAGACAGTTAGGTGTAATAAGAAAATGTTTTGAAAACACATTTTTCAAAGATATTTTAAAAATAAAATGGTTTGGTGAAAAAGTAAATAAGTTTTTGGAAATGAAAAACTTAATAAAAGTAAAATTTAAAGATCCCAATTTTTATAAAAAGCTGCAAAAGTCTTTAAAAGAAAAGAGAAATAAGTTTTAGACTTAGAATTTGGAGGTTTTCTCCTCTAGGGTTGGGAAATAAGGTAAATTCAAAAGGCTGTAAGGATGCAAGTCTAGAAAGGTAAAATGTTAAGCATCCAAGTATTTTTGAATATAATAGAAACTTAAAAATAACACTTTTAAAGACAAAGATTTTGGGATTTAATATTTTAAAAATTTAGCAACCTTAGTTTTTGAAATGATAAATACCAAACCAAACTTATAAGTGTGGAGTAGATAAGAGCCATTTCCTAGATATGACGGAAAAAGGTGTAAGGCTATAAAGGAGACAGTAGTGATTACTTTTAGAATTAATAATGGAAGTCCCCGTAAAGTGTATAGGACACTAATGAGAACCAAGGAGTATTGATTCATGTATGTAGACTAAAGAAGAACAGTAAAGTGAAATTAGTAAGATTGTAAGGCACACATGGTTGAGGACGTGTATTTTTTATTTTGGAGAAACTTGGGAGAAGCATCTTCCTTTAGTGGGATTCTCATATGATAATAGTTCCAAGCTAGCATTAGAAGTGGCACCTTTCGAAACTCCTTATGGAAGACCGCGCAAGTCGCCTTCGTGTTGGACAGAGTCTATAGAGGGATTGCCTTGGTCCCGACATAGTTAAGGAGACTTCAGAGAAGATTAGTTTGATTTGGAGAAAATTCGTATATCATATCCACATCTCTTTGATAGTAAATTTTGATTTTTCTATTTCCATCTTTAGTTTTGAATAGGTTCTTTCCTTTATTATCCTTTGGTAGGATACAAATTAGGATTTAACCTATGATGGTAGGATTTGATGTAAACATGTTATTAGAACATGTTATGTATGATGTATGCTAGTGATTGCAAGTGTTTGCTAGTGGATGCTAATGGACGCATATACTTACACTAGGCACTATTATCCTTTAGGGATCGGCCTAACTAAGGACACTAGAGCATATGCATATGGATGTGTGCACATTTGCATTTTTATTTTATTTTGTGGTTGTTATAAATGGATGATTATCACATGATTGTTGCATTTGGATGATGATTATAACACGCATATAGAACTATCAGTTATCATTAGAAATTTTTGCATTCATTTGGAAACATGGCACAGACATGATTGCATAAAAGGAGGTCGACTGAATCAGTGGACCACCTAATCTTTTGCATTAGTTAGGGACATTGACACGACACTAACTGCATTAGTATCATAAATTGCATTAGAAAAACTTAAGGACAATGGATAAATGGGTGATGATTGAGTAGTTGGTTGTAGAACTTGGATGAAAATACTTAGTTCATTCTTTTATCCTTAGAGATTTCGGGGACGAAATCCCTTAAGGAGGGGAGAATGTAACAACCCAAAATTTAATCCATAATAATTAATTCGTTAATTAATTAAATAATAAAATAAATTTGTGAAATTATCAGAATTGAGCCACGAGAGTGGCACCATTGTGTCCGTGGTAATTTTCTATTCAATTTTCATATATAGAACGTCAGAATCCGAGCTAATATGAACAAGTTACAAATTAAACAAGAATCAAAGGAATATATATAGGGAGGTCGACCAACCCCTTGCCTAGGTCGACCGGCTGGTCGACCTAGTTAGAAGGGCGGTCGACCCCTAGGTCGACCCGCCTCTTAATTTGGACGAAGAATTAATTCTTCATGGCAGGTGCGATTTTAACAGCTCATCTGCATTCTTTTGCTCCATCTGGTCCTTCCATGTTTCCATCTGATGGCTCTTATTCAACCTATAACGTGGTTGCATCCTATTCAATCTCCAAATCCAACTGTTTGAGATCCACTTCACCCCTATAAATAAGACCCTAGGCCTAGCACTTCTTCTCATTCTAGATTTTCTCCAATTGGGTTCACATTTTCAGGAAGGACCCTAAACGGAACAATTTTCCAAGGAGAAAATCATTTTAAATTAAAATATTTAACAACCCCAAGTGGATCCGGAAAGACCAAAGAAAGAGCTAAGGACCACATGTGAGTGATTGTAATTATTTTTTATTTTTAAGCAATTTAAAATAATAGGGTTTCCAATAGTTGTAGTTTTACTACGATTTTGGAATAACCTTTTTAGCAGTTATTTACAGTTTTAGATTTATTTTCAGTCTATTTCTTTTTAGCTATTCTTTTCATTTAATTCTAGTTTATTATTGTTAATTATAGCTTTTACATTTTATTTATAGTTTATTTACAATATTTAAGTTTATTTACTATTATTTATGCTTTATTTATATCTTTTTCTACGCTTTGGATTTTCTTCTGTAATTGTCAGTTTTCTTCTATTTCTCCATTTTCTTCGCGAATGGATTAGAATAGATTAGACGTGAATATGGATTAAATTATAAGAATACTGAAATTATGGAAAATAAGATGTAAACTATGAAGACTGTAATTAAAATGGAATTGGACTGAAATTAAGCCTAATTATTGGACTTGGACTGAATTAAAGAGATTGGTCTAGTTATAACTTATAATTATAACTAAAAAGAGTAAATGATGAAAGAAGCTTAATTTTACAATTAGACCTTGGGTTAAGTAAAAAGCATGATTATAACGTAGATTATAATGATAAAAAGAACATAATGAGGATTATTTTGAGACCTAGGATAAATTAATAAGCAAAGATAGCAAGAATAATAGTGAAGGCTTATTAAATAATTTATCTAAGTTAATAAGCAAAAACAAGAGTAGGACAGGTACCAACCGCATTCCCTATTAGACAAAATGGTGGTCTCACATTAGCCTGAAGTGAGTTGAGGGCATGCTTATGCGGGTCGTGGCAAATAAATGGTCAATAAATAGAAGTTCAAATCACGGGGGATTTGGACAAGGGGCGCAACTAGATATTGTTTAGATGACGGATCTGTACCAACAGTATTCCCTATTATTTCTATGGACACGGTGTCTTACATTTGCCTGAAGTGAGTTGAGGGCCGCTTATGCTGGAGTAGTGGTAAATACATGGTCCAATAGGTGGAGCAATAGGTAACATGAGCATAGTGGTCGTCACACGTGCGGCTTCCAATTGGTGCTCAATAATCGTTATGAGTTCTATGCGCTTAGTAGGTGCCTTTCGTAGGCACTGGTGTCTAAACTTTAGTAGACAAATAGTAGAAGGCCGATCAAAAGGGTAGAACTAGGACTTCAGCGTAATTAAAGTAGGATTGGGAATTCAGCCTAATCAAGCAGCTATCAAGGACAAGTGCAAACAATTAAAGTTATCCAATCGTATTAATTTAGCAATAGTTAAATCGTATTTATTTCCCGCTCCATCTTTATTTCTATTTCCTTTTATAACTAGAACTGTTGCAAAGTCTATTATCTTACTTTGCTTAAATATGCTAGTAATTAGTATCATTCACCAGACTTTTAGTCTGACCCACTCCTCTATTTTTCCCTTTTCCCCCCATAGGACATCAGGGACAAGGGAGGTAGACTACAGATTCTTGGAGACTCCTTTGGTATAGATTCTAGCATGTATTCCTTTTCTTCATTTCAAGTTTTTAGTTCTTTTGTTGTACTGGCACTATTTGAGGGATGTTTTGTACTCTGATTTTATTGAGACTATGGTTTTTAATTTCGCAAGACATGTATGGGTATTTTGACATATGATGTATTTGGTATTTGGTGACTTATTTGGTTTTTAAAGAAATTATGAAGTTTTGTTCTAAATAAGTTATTATTTTAATTGTTTCCACTGTTTTTATTTATTTTTGTCTTGTGAATCTTAGTCTCTGCCAGCTTTAGTTATACCTACAATGCACCACACCTTTTAGTATGTCCTTTTGGGTATACTAAGGGGTGTGGGGTGTTTCAAAAAGGCTACTGGTCTATATTCTTCAATTCTTTCAGGTTTTTCAACCTTAGGAATAAGTGAGATAAAAGTGTGATTAATTTCTTGAATGAACTCACCGGTATCAAATGCCTCTTGATAAGCTCTTAACATCTGATCTTTTAGGTGTATCCAGTGCACTTTGAAGAAGGTTGCCCCCATTCCATCAAGGCCCGGACTGGAGTCATTATGAATGAAGAAGGTGGCTCTCTCCCCTTCTTGAATCCTAGTTGTCAGCATGGCACATCCTTCTGGGGAAATTTTCCTTCTGCTTTGAATTGCTAGTATGCTTTGTTCATAATCCCCATTATATAATTCAGAGAAATATGCAATTGCTTTCTCCTCTATTTCTTTAATATTTGCAGAGACATTACCCTGTTCATTAGGACAGTTAAAAAGGTTATTATGATGATTCCTTTACGACATTTTAGTGTAAATTTTTTTATTGCATTCATCTCCCTGTAGTAGCCGCTTTTCCTTAGCTTTTTGTTTGACGAAAACTACTTGCTTTTTAAGTTCATCCTTCGGCTTCTTTTGAAGGAAGTAATAGTCTGCATTAAGTCCTTGGTGGAGAGGGTCTTCATCCAGTTGTAGTTGACTATCTTCTAGTTGGTTTTGGATTTTTGTAATTTCATCATTATGCTTTGGTCTTATCTGATTCCACTCCTTTAATTTATGTTTCATCTTTTTAACCAGTATGACATACTTATACATCTGATTCCTTGTGGAATGTGAATGCATTAAGATCCACAACCTCCTTATAACCCTCTAACATATGCCAGTGATTAGCATATCTAAATGGTTTTCCTTTTGTGATGTTTGTTTCATTGTTAAATTAAACGAGGAGGAGACTATGATCACTAGTAGAGCTTGGCAATACAGTTATATTTAAATCAAGAATTGTATTAAATAACTCTGCATTCCTAGAGCTCTATCCAATTTAGAAGTAATCTTCTTTGCTTCACCACTTCTCCATGTGTACTTTAGGCCAGAATGGACTGCCTCTATCAATCCACTTGCAAGCACACAATTGTTGAATTCTGCCACTTGGGAGAGCTTCAAAATAATTCCTCCCTTTTTTCACTAGTACTAAGCACTTCATTGAAGTCTCCAACAACCAACCAAGGTTGGGTAACAAGTTTAGAGTTTGTAATAAGTTGTTGCTATAGTTTAGTTCGTTCAGAAGCTAGGTTCCTAGCATAAACAAAAGTGATAATGAATTCTAGCCCCCCTATATTTTTGAAATGCATCATCGCCTGTTGATCATCCTTGTTAACTACTATCCCAACCCAACTGTTATTTTGCCATAGAATGAAGATTCTACCTTTTACCTGGTTTGTACTATTATGAATTGAGCTCCAATGATCCCCCAATTGGTTTTGAAACAATTCTATATTTTGTTTAGTGAATTTATTCTCTAGCACCACAATAATAGATGGCCTGTATTTGGCCATAATATTATGGAGGTCTAACTGGCGTATGCCATTGTTAAGACCTCTTACATTCCAACATATAATAGACATTAATGTTTAATAGATTTGCTCCTAGTCAAAGGAGCAGAACCTATCTTAACTGGTTTATCATTTTTTCTTCCTACTTTTGGTTCAAAATGTTTTTCATAATCAACATTCACTTCCATATAGTCTTTAATGTTTTCTTCCTCTTCTTCTTCCTCTTCTTCATCAGATATTTCCAAATGAATATTCAGCTAGTGAATTTCCTTTAGAGATGCAGGCAACACCTCCTCATCCTTCTCATCAGCAGGCTCAACAATTGGGGAATAATCTCCATGAAGTTCAGCAGTTGGTGGATGATCTGCCTCAAGAAGGGGACCCCTTACTATCTGATCCTGAATTGGAGGAACTGTTGGCTCTAATCCAGAGCCCATCTCACTAGTTGTAGTTTGTTTATATGGTAGAGGGGAGTATTAGCTACAACATATTATATGTTATTTTTTTATTGCGTCATATTTTGTACCACTAGGCCTAGGATCTAGTGCAGCTGTTTTTGGGGTGATGCTTTTTGTCTTTTCCACCCAAATCTGCTTTGGCTTGTCTGTGTAATTGTTACAATGCTGAGTAGTATAACCAATACACTTACACTCATTGCACCTAGGAGGTACGAATTCGTATTGTACTTCTTGCACATAGACATTTCCCTGTTTGTCAATAGCTTTAACTGTTTATGGCAGGTTAGAACTAGCATTAATTTCCACTAACACCTGATCATATTTAATACGCTTCACCTGTCTAGTATTTTCATCTATATCCAAGGGCTTGCCCACTAAACTGACTAGTTTGCTCATATCTCATGTTCCACAATGCAAGGTTTAGATTATTAAGTTCTATCCAAATTGGGTAGGTTGTTAATATTGTACAGTCAAAATTGAAATTTGCTTCCCAATTGCGCATGAAAATCAGTTTACTATCCATAAACCATGCCCCCTTTTGAGAATCCTACTGTAGTCATATTCTCATTCAAATTTTATTAAATAAAATCCATTATCTCATGGGAATATATCCCATGTGCCTTTAGGGTTCCAAACTTTTTTGATGCAAGCATTGAAATAAACATAATAAGGCATTTTACCTGCCATGTAAACATAGATCGAGTTTTCCACATATTTTTGGATTCAGCATAATCCTCCTCGTCAATTAGTTGATATACTTTGTTTCTGTCCGATTGAGGTTCAAAGTAATCCACTTTTCCTTTCATTTCAATCTTACTTCCCAATGCTTTGACCCACGATTTAGGGTTTGCTAGAACTGGTTATCTAGGGTTTTTCTTTAACGCTTCTACAAACGATTGCTTCTCTTTTCCCTTCCTCTTAACCTCCTTCTATCCATCTCCATCATTATCCTCTAATTCATTTACTATGGTTTCAGGAACACTTGTTGTGGTCGCCATTTTTCAAATATAAACACTTACTTTATAACTTCTATATATATACAAATATTATTTTTTTGCTAGAGGCATCTTCATACATACAGATTCTGTGACAATGTGTGGGCATTATTATTACAGGATCGATATTGATAAACTTCTAATGAAACTTATATAATTAGAAATGCCTGATCATACATATTTAATAAATCAAAACCAAACAACCCAACATTAGTAAATAAAAATCAAAACAATGCTCAAACTGTCCCAAGATCGATAGTCAATCAAACAAGGTTCGATAAAATGCAATAACAAATTGATACCTGATTAATCATGGGATTGAACTATGAGTGCGAGAGAGATGGGCAAAGCTAGGGCATATCACGATGGCACCTGAATGATTAGGGCAAAGTGAGTGAGAGGGTGGAACTAGGGCGTAGGGTAATGGCACTGGAACAAGGGCATCGATTGACTAGCGTACGGTTTTGTTTTGGAAAAAGTAAGTGGAGGGTATTTGTATAGGAATGGACGTATTGTAATATGAGGATATATTGTAATATGAGGGTAGTGTATGCAAAAGAGTCATAGAACTTAACAAAAAATAGGCGATTGAAACGACCCATAGCCGTTTCCAAAAAAATTTGCAACGGCTATGAACAACCGTTGCAAAACTACAACGACTTTAGACCTTTGCTAGTTTTCCGCATTGAGCGTTGCAAATTTACCCATATGGTGTAGTGTAAATATATAAAGGCTTATATATTTATTTATTTCACATTCATTAACACAAACACTCTCATATTGTTATTAAACACTAATATAATCAATAACTACATACCCCCTCTATTAGTCATTGGACATTCGATGTTAGAAAATATTATGAAATTAAATCTAAGTTCAGTTCAAATTAAATTCATAATTTCAAATAAAATCATCTTAATTTTAATTCTAACTTAATTTACAAATTAAATCTACATCTTAAGTTCAAAACTCAAATAACATTATTGACATTAAATATGATTTAATTCTAGTGCATTATGAACAAATGACAAAATTTTGAAATTGCCTAATTTACTTCACTTCTCAATGCACATGCTCCAATAGAACTAAAACAATGTGTATAATAATTGAGGCCAGGAATAATGGAATAACCGGATTCCCATCGGTTAGGCTTTGCAATTTCCTGTAGTGATGCATGAAAATATACCTTAACATGCAGTGTAAGTGGATGTGGATCATTTTGAACCATCTCATGGCCAAGATTCTCCCTCCAATAATGCTTATCACGTTACCACATACAACCCCCATATGGTGGAGACGACACCAATGGGAATTGCCTTGTGGATAGGAAACAGACATGTTGAAAGACTGGGTAAGTCAAGAAAGGGGAGCCAACATATAGAGTTCGGAGCTCTGGTTGGTTGCACGTAACAACATAAGCATTACGTGCATGTTCTACAATGACTCTATGTAGATTTGGAGGGGTTCATGCACAAATTCAAGGATAAAATAATGCTAGATGTATGTCAACCGTCATATATAATAATTATATGTATACTCTTAATGTCGATACTGTAGTACCTCCTAAAATAAGGGCGTAAATTTTGTACTAGTGTCCAACGTCCAGCTCGGTCTGAACCTATAAAGCATCTAATCTATGTCCATTCGATTCTGATTTAGGACATGAATTAGGACAAAATAAGTATGAAAAAATGTCCGTCTAAGATTGTCTTATGTATTTCTATTGTCCATACATTGTCTATCCATCATCTGGCTCTTACGAGCAATGTCTAACTTAAACCTTATCTGATCCGTGTCCGTTTGAATGTCTTATAGGGAAGGACACAAACACATGTTCGTCCAGTTCGGTCTGACCCGTTTACACCTTATCACAGAATGCACTAAGTAATAACCCTCACTGACTATTTACATACTAAAAGTCTAAAGATTGATATAAATATACCATAATAGGTGTGCCTCAATCAAATAAGATAGGTGAATGAAGATAGAACTATGCAACCACTAGTCTTCGGTTATGGTTAAGCTAACTCTCAATTGGGTACACACCGATAAACATGCGGGTATATCTAGATGTGATAGTATATAATGTAAACTATTATGTATTTGGAACTTATTATCATATGTAGATACCGGTGAGCACTGTAAAATCTAAAGGGGTAAGTATAACGACCCTAAATTTAGATTAATCAAATAAATTAATCAGTAGGTCATGGTGGCCCAATAGAAAAGGGGTATGAGGGCCTAAACCCAAATTATTATGGGACAATAAACATTACTGGTTTCTATTTATTTATTTCATCCTACCTAAAATAAAAGGCTAAGGAAGAACTTTAATGGTGGTGGCTTAGAGAAGGCAAATATAAAAAGGATAAAGATAATGCAAGCTAAAGGAGACTAAGAAGACTAAAGCTAGCCATCTTAAAGATCTAGGTGAGCAATACCTAACCTCTCTATACCGATTCATAATATGAGCTCGGTTTAGATTTGTGCACTTTTAAGTATGATGGGATCATACGGATTTCTATTAACAAATATAAAAAAGTTTAATGAATGTTTTGGGAAAGAATAGATAATCATGGGATGTTTAGATGTGTTCCTCTACTTTAATACTTTTGAAATACTATGAAAATTTTATATGATTTGATGAATTTCGTAAACTTATATGATTTATTGAAGGTGCGCAACTAGAAAATAAATAACGAAAATATCCTTAAAAGTCCAGAAAAAGATTTAGTATGTAAGAATAAACGTTTACAAATTTTCTGGAAATTTATTAGTATTTTTCTGTAAGGAAAATAAACCATAATGGGAAGAACTGCTCTAAGTAGGGTGGTTCTGCGGAGACACATGAAAAAAATTATTATGGGGAAAATATATTAATAGGTGTTAGGTAAATGAGAAACTAGATCCAAATTATTTGCTGAAAAGAAGGAAAAAGGACGCCGCGAATAATAGAAAGTAAAATAGAGACGAATAAGAAAATAACACATATAAAGACATTATTAGGGATGTCAGAGTTTGTCTTAAATGGTAGTTGGATGGCGACCCTACATTATAAGTAAGAAGCACGCACAACAAGAAGGGGTCATGCTGCGTCAAATTTGGGAAGGGAATAGTTAATAAGAAAAGTAGGAAACACTCAACGTTAGGGCAAGGTAGCACTATGCCAAGAAAAAGTGTTAAATGAAACCTAATAAAGGATAAGTAAGTGAGACTCAGGGAGAGGACAAGTCAGTATGGGAAAGGGATTCTATGCTAGAAATAAGGTTGGAATGGCTATCGATGCCGGATGGGGACGCTTACTCGAATAAACACCTTGAGAAGGTGAGGATAGACATTCAACTTTCAGGGACTATGGGGATGTTCCATAAATTAAACAATGTTTAAAATGGGTGCACGCCTTGGGAAGGTGATGAGAGATATTCACGAATGCACACATAGGGAAGGTGAAGAAAGACATTCAACTACGCAAGGTGCATTATTTACTTGTTGAAAGAAAAATGAATAGAACTGTGCGGGGAGCAATATCAAATTGTTAAAGAGAAATAAGGAGACCTATGTGGGTCGCAGTATTAAAACATTTAAAGAAGAACTAGTAAAACCTGCGTGAGACGCAGTAATCAAAAATTAAAGGAAATAAGTAAGACATGGGCGGGTTGCAACAATAAGTTGCTAAATAAGAATAAGTAAGACCTGCGTGGAGCACAATATTATACGATTGAAGGAAAAGTAAGAAGATGCACATGACGTAGTATTGTAATAAATTAAGTAAAAATATAAGGTAGGAACCAAGCGGGGATCGTGTAGGATGTGCAGTAGTAAAGTATTGTAATGAAATAAAAGAATGAACTAAATTAGGTATTCAGTGGGCATTGTGCCGAGGGTGTAGAAGCAAATGGGGACCGCTTAGGGAAGCATAAGATGTAGGCGTAGATAAGAACTTATTACGTCAGTACTTTAAATGTTTCACTCTTGATGTTTGAATAGTAAGGATAAAACCCAATATGTGCAGTATGGTTGGTCTGACTATATGATTATTTTGGGGTAAGTCATATCAGACTTTATGTGTGACCCGTGTTTTTATTATTGTTTTTCCCATAAACTCAGGGTGCTCATTTGAGTAGGCTGAGTTTATGGGATAAGACAGGTTTAAAATAAGAGTTGTAGTATGAAGATCGAAGATGGGGCAGGAGACTCGGTAGCTAACAAAGATTTTTGTTTCCACTATATTAAGGAGTGCAGGCTGCATCATCATACGTTGACCTAACTCTTTACTATGTTATTTTCTATTATATTTGGCCCCTACGTGGGCACATCTTTGGGTTTAATTATGACAGAAGTATATGTAAAGAATGCTAAAGAAAATTTGATGTAGTAAACGAAACTTAATAAAGGATAAGTAGGTGGGACTCAGGGAGAGATCAGGTCAATATGTGGAAGAGATTCTGCGCTAGAAATAAGGTTGGAAGGGCTATTGACGCTGGGTGGGGACACTCACTTGAATGCACACCTTGAGAAGGTGAGGGTATGCATTCAACTTTCAAGGACTCTGGGGTAGTTCCATAAATTAAACAAATGTTTAAAGTGGGTGCACACTTCGGGAATGCGAGGAGAGACATTCACGAATGCACACTTGAGGAAGGTGAATGTAACATCAACTATCTTGAATCCCAAAGCTAAGCACTACAGATGCTGCAGTCATCTATAGTATTAACTTTCGATGACAAAATATGGTAATGCTAATGGTATCCATAATATCAGAAGCACATGAATATGAAATAAAATCATAGATACAAAAACAACTTTTCTGATTACATTTCACAAAACATGTTTCATATCCAATAACATAATCCCAATCGTTTCCCAGGTTCAGATCAAATATAATTATTACATAAATACGCCAAGAGCGACATATGAGGATGCCTCCTTGGATGACCGGAGTACTAAATAGTCAAATCAGACTTAATACAACGCGGCGGAAATAAAACAAAACAACTCCTAAATATAGCTAGCATCAGCCTCCTTCTCATCTCCGGAAGCTTTATTCGTCCACCCACTAAAACCTGTAAACGTCAACTCTCAACCTACTCAAATCAATTTTGAGCACCCAAGAGTTTAAGGGGAAAACATAAACTTTGAGTTAGAATAAATCCTTGTGTGAATAATACTATACATCTTGGTTATCTGATATTAAGTGAGACCACACTACTTAGAGGAACGAGTTCCCCCTCACTAATATCCTTTTTAAAACATATCTTTGCAAATCTAAATCCTGCAACCAAACTGGTTAAAATAATAATATCAATATCATGTAAGCATACAAATCAAGTAATAAATGGACTATCTGTCCTAACACTATAGTTTTGTTTGGCTAACTACTAACCTTTGGCTGACTCGGGCCTACCAGACAAATTAAACAAATATTCTAACTTCTGTTAGATACTCTTCTGGACGGTTTGTCCTTAACTTACCTCTATTAGGGTCAGCTGATCCTAATGGTTTTGCGGGCTCATCAATAATCTTTCTCTACTCTATAAATTCCTTTCTGTGTGTAATATCATTTTAGTCTTACATGTGACAAAGCCCTACACATTGGAATTTTGGACATATATTAGGTAGGGGCTACTAGCTAAAGTGTAGGGTGCGACCCTATACCAGTCCCATCTGGTATTCTAATATCTGAGTCATTTAACTTAGGGTCATCTACCCTTAAAATTTTACTTGAAAACATTTCTTTCAAATTGATTTAACCCTTTATAACATACTTAAATAAGGAAAATATACTCTATGCTTTACTCAAATCACTTTGCCATGTTATATATACTTTACACAAAACATTGTTGATGAAAACATTCGTAACCTTTAACAGTACTCCTTTCGAAACCATTGAAAGTGCCCCTTTCGATACAACTAAACTACTTTGCTTTATAATCTTAGGCTGAAAGACCAAAACATACCTTTCAAAACCATTTACATTAAACCTTTCAAAAACATTGAAATCATCTCTTTCAAAAGCTTTATAAAACCATAGATATCCTCCTTTCAAAACACTTTAAACATGCCTTTCGAAACCATTGGAAATCTTCCATTTAAAACCTTTCGAAACATTGGGGAACCACCCCTTCGCAACCTTTATCTTAAACCTTTCGAAAGCATTAAATTCTTTACATAAATTAAACATTTCGAAAGCACTTGAGTTCAAGTAAAACATGTGGAACAATCTTTCGGAACCATTTAAAACCATTCCTTTCGAAACCTTTAGGTTTAACTTTTAATAGAACAAAGTGTCTTAAAACAACTAAGTCGAAAGAACTCTTTCGAAAGCAATTCCTACGTAAAAGAAGTGGACAGTGTCGAAACCAATCCCTTCAAAAGCATTGGAGAAGCGGCTTAGGTTTTAAAACAAAGAAACCCTTTCGAAGGCATCACTTCGAAAGGTAGGATGCGTGTAACAACCCGGGATTTGCATTACCAACTAATAAATAAAAGTTAGGATTTTTATTTATTTTAATGAAGCATAAAAGGTTTTGGAATAACAAAATTTATGTGAAAAATGCTATTTTAATTAAATGGAAATATGGGATTTTAAAATGAGGATAAAATGTTATTTTGGGAAACTTAAATATTTTAGGAGAGATTTTAAAACGGGTTTGGATAAGAAAATTAAGTTTTATAAACATACATGAACACTTAGACTAATTTTTGGAAAACATGTAAATAACTCTCTTCTTATTGGGTTTCTAAACCTAGCCCAATAACCCACCCTAAACCTCCTCTATAAATTATCTCATACTCTCCAAACCTCATTCATTCATCCCTAATCAAAACCCTAATCATTTCCTAAAGCTTTCATAACAAAAATGGCTTCTATCTTCATCTCCTTCTAGTTTTTGCTTATGCAAGTCATTCTATGCAAAGGTAATGCAAATACCAACCTCAAATCCATTTTTATATCTCTCTAATTTCTGAAATTTAATTGGTAACACATGTTTTATGTTTTTTTTGATCTTATAGCCTCCTAATCATCTTTTGCTAACTTGGGTTGATGCTATAGTAGTCTTTGTTGCTTTTGTGAGAGATATATTGCTAAAATCTCTTCTAATATGTGTTTAATCATCTTTTGATTTCAGTAATCATTTAATAACACATGTTTTATTATGTAACATGTGAATCATAGCTCTTTGATCCTCTTTGCTTTCATTTTGGGTGTGCACACAAGTTGCTTGCTATATTGGTTGAGGTAATATATGCTAGCTGAAATTATAATTAGTTTATTGCTGTTAGTAAATTAGGCATATCTCATTCATATTAAATCGGAATTAAGATTTTCTTGATGTTCTGGAAAGCTTATTCTGTAGGCTATAACCTTTATGTTTTGAGCTTTGCCTCATTTTGTGGTTTGAATGGTCGAAATCACGTTTGTTTGTCACTGACCTGACAACAAACTACATGTTTGATAAAATAAAAACCTGAAATTGATTTGGCCAAAAGTTACTCGTTTCTTATCCGAATTAGATAATTTTGGATGTTCCGGAAAGCTAAAAACATATGCTACAATTTTTGTTCAGTGAGTTTTCTATAATTTTGCCATTTAGATGACCTGAAATGTATTCAAAGACAGAAGACCAATTCTGTCTTTAACAAGTTATCTTGAGTTTCAATCTGATATTGTTTTGCATGTATCTCTCTCGTTTTTGATCCGAATTAGATAATTTTGGATGTTCCGAAAAGCTTAGAACATATGCTACAATTTTTGTTCAGTGAGTTTTCTATAATTTTGAGTCTAACTAGGTCAAAAATTGGTTTTTCTACTATCTTCCCGAGAGCGATACACATATTAGCTCTGTGGATGAAACTGAAACTATTTTGGTCATAACTTTTGAGCCGCTAGTCGGAATTTGACGATTTTGGTCTCGTTGGAAAGATGGAGTTATGAACTCCATATCTGGAAAGTTTGGTCATCATCTAAGTTCATTAGACCCTTCGAATTTCCTGTCAGAGTTGAACCCAGATCGCTGTGCAAAATAGTGCATTTCATGTTTCTGTGTCCGACTTTGGAACGTCGCTACGCCTTCGTTTCAAGTCGAAATCGAGTAATTCTTTTTGCATTCTGAATTAGGAATGTCAAACTATGTTCCTACAAATTTTCATTCCATTTGGATTCAGTCTGCTGGTCCGAATAATTTTCCGAACTTGAGTTCGCGTCAGTTTTGGACTATTTTTCAACACTTAGAATATTTTCAGTGATTTTCTGATTTTATCGATTTCTTTGAAATTTGTCTCTGGATTTTGTACACGGGCCTTATAAAAAGGTTTTAAAAGGATTTTTTGCTCCGAAATGGCTTTCAAAATTATTATATAATATTATTTTTAATTAGTAGACTATTTACTCCATAATATGAGAGTTTTCAAAAGCCGTTTTAGAGTGTTCTCAAAATCAATTATAAATCCATTTCGAACCATTATTTTCTATAATAAAAATCTCACACTCACTTTTTAGCACGTCAAGCGAAGTGGAAAGGTGCTTAAACGGTTAGGAAATCTTCGGCCTATGGAACCGTGTGTATTTTCTTTCCAGTTAATCCCCGACCTATTCGATTGATCGTTTTGACCTTTGGGTCTAGTTTACCGATGATACGAGGTGGACTTTTTATTGTTTGGAGTGTGAGCTTTATGGGTTCCTCTCCAAGAAGTTTGTGACACATTAGCCTCTGGGCAGCCAGTACTGGACCTCTGGGTCACCATGCCTCTGGGCAACCGTCTCTGGACACCTGTTCTATGGAACAGTTACTTTTTTCAGCGTGTGCCTCTGGGCCTTTATCCTTCTGGGAAGGATCTCGCCGTCTCGCGTGTTCCGCATCTGTGCGAGTGATCGATCACAGCTCTACAGTACTTGGCAATAACGACTCCGGTCGGTGCACGTGCTATACTTGTATTATCTGATGATTTTTATATCCATTCGAGTACCGCCATTCGGTGTTGGTTCTATGGAACCATACGATGTAAGTGCGATTACCTTGTGGATTCACAGTGTCTCTGGACACTGCTTTTCAGTGTTTGATTTCATTGACTTTTCAGTATATTCCCATTGCTCTTTGGAGCATCGATCTTTGCTTGGGCATTGATTACAGACTCTGGTCACTTTTGGGATTATTGCCTATAGGCAACTTTATATAGCTTTGGCTACGCCGATGATATGAGGCGATTTTATTTATTCAACACTTTGGTGCTAATATTCTCTTTGGAGATTTTTACTGTTGATTGATGATTAGGGACCGTCATTATATTCATGTGGTCCAAAATACTCTTCTCTTAGGAAAAGTACTGTTTTATTTATGTACCGTATTATTATATATCTCAGTTATTACTGATTGTTTAGATAGCCTGACCCGAGTGTTTCGCTCGGGTCAGACCGAGTTGTTTCAGGTTAGGTCTCTGGACTTAGCTTCTGTGCTTCCGCTTGGACATTATCTGCTATGCTGATAGATAGCACTTTTATTTGTCCACTATTCCGCTACTCTGTTATTATTTAGACTTTGATATGTACATATTTTTGACTCACATGTGTGGGCAGTGGCTTTGTACCCACTTATAGTATTTGGATCTGTATTGACGATGTATTGTTCTGGGATTTTATATCTGTTATGTGATTCTGTTCTGTGATGTTTTATCATTTATTACTATGCTTGTTCTGATAGGTCTTTAGCCATTGTAATTTCGTTATGAATATTTATTGAATATGTCGAACCACTTGAAAGAAAATATAGATACCATCCTTTCGACGTATTCAGTAGATAGTTATAGCTTGATTACAAATGGTCGCTTCCACTATACTCTATTCTCCGCTTTAACAGACAGTATTACTCCCGTAATACTCTTTGTTACAGTGGGTCTCAGAGTGGGGCGTTACAATGCGGCAGCTAGGGGTTTTGACCTCTTCGAAAGCTTCTTTATAAAACAAAGATGCAACCTCTTTCGAAACCATTCTTTAAAACCATTTGACCATATTGAAAGCTATCTAAGTCAAAAGCATTCTTTTCAAAAGCAAAGCAGGTGCATTTCCTTTTAAAAGCAAAGTAAGGTTTCGACCCTGTTAGAACCCCTTGTTTCGACTCTATACCTTTCGCCTATGTCTAATTCACTAAGTACCAAGTATTTGATACCATGCGCATTTGTTTCGATGAAGATGGAGGCGGAAGTACCTAGTCGAAAGGTTGGTGCCAAAAGTGGCGAAACAGCGAAAGTATGGTAAAACTGAATTTTAACTTAAAAAGGTAATTCTTTTCAACTAACCTACTTTATTTATCAACATATGATTGGTTGCTAATTTCTTTTCCAAATTCTTTTCTAAAAGTACTGCCTAATTTTCAGAAGTAAATTATTTAAAATATTTACAAAATACCCCTTCTCATATTATAAATATATATAAAACATTTAAGTCTCATACCTTAAATAATTTTATATACTTATTAAAACACTTAGAAAATTCTATAAAATTTTCCATAAGTCACTTTTAATATGTTTTCTAACATATATTAATTTCTGACCCAAAAACAATATAAATTAGCCGTAATAAATTTTAGACCCAATTAACCATTTCCTCACTAGAAAATTAATAACAAATCCACATTAAAGTTTGGAACCCATCTCCATGATATTATTTCTGACCTTATATAAAAATTGCAAGGCATTTGGATGTCATTTAACAGGGTTTTCACATTAAAACATATCATAAAATTCATATGAAATAGCATAAATCATCAACAAACATATATATTCATTTTAACAATAAAAAACATGGCAATATACTTTACAAAAATATTCAGATCTGGTCTAGAAACCAAAACATCAAAAATATGAGATGTAACCTATTATTCGCCTTTTGCTTTATTGTTAAGGAGTTGAGATTTGAGAATAGATTTGATTAATCTTCCTCTTGATCTTAAGCTTTTCTTATTCTAGCTTTGTCTAATGGTGTCTGGCCTATAGTATTTGATTTTTGTTTTGAACGTGAAAATGAACGTGAACGAGGGTTTATGGTATAAGGGTATGACTTATTCCTACTTTGCCCCTTATCTATTTCATTTTAGTTTCCCCTTTAATTCATTTGTTTCATTAGGCATGGCTACCCCTTAGATATACAAATCTTAATCCCTTAACCATTTCATTATTTTATTTTATTTAACTAATTAAATGTCCTAAATAATGTTAACCAAAATTAGGGTCGTTACAGTGAAGAAAGGTATTCAACTGTGTGGGATGCGCTTTAACTTGTTAAAAGATGAATGAATAAGAACTGTGTGTGGCGCAGTAGTAAATCGTTAAAAAGAAATAAAAAGACATGCGCAAGGCGCAGTATTGAACAGTTGAAGAAGAATCAGTAAGACCTGCATGGCATGCAATAACCAACAATTAAAGAAAATAAGTAAGACCTGCGCGGGGCACAATTATAAGTTGCTAAAAAAGAATAAGTAAGACATGCGCAGAGCGCAGTATTAAACGATTAAAGGAAAAGTATGCGCTAGGCGCGGTATTATAGTATATTAAATAATAATCTAAGGTGGGAAACAAGTGGGGACTGTGCAGGGTGCGCAATAGTAAAGTATTGTAATGAAATAAAAGAATAAACTAAATTGAGTATTGAGTGGGGACTGCGCCGAGGGTGCAGAAGCAAATGGAGACTACTTAGGGAAGCGTAAGATGCTGACGTAGATAAGAACTAATTGCGTCCATACTTTAAATATTCCACTCTTGATGTTTGAATAGTAAGTGGAAAACCTAATCTATGTAGTATGGTTGGTCTTAGTATACGATTGTTTTGGGGTTAGTATTATTTACACCAAAATTTATATCTGATCCGTGTTTTTATTATTGTTTTTTTCATAAACTCATGGATACTAATTTGAATAGACTGAGCTTTTGAGAAAAGACGGGTTTGAAATAAAAGTCATAGCATGAAGATCGAAGACGGGCAGGAGGCTTGGTAGCTAATAAAGATTTTTGTTTCTGCTGTACTAAGGAGTGCGGGCCGCATCAACCGACCCTTTACTATGTTATTTTCTATTATATTTGACCCATGCGTGGGCATGTTTTTGGGTTTAATTGTGATAGAAGTATATGTAAAGAGTGCTAAAGCAAATTTGATTTAATGAAGAAATATTTAGCTGCTCTGTTTACTTTATCGTGCTTAATTAATAGATTAAACTCACTTTTGTCGTTGAAAAATAATTTCGGTGATGACTGTGCGTCTGGATTCAAAAATATTTTAGTCCTTAGAATAGAAATTTGAGTTATTGTATGAGATAAAAACATATAAAATAAAGTGCAATATGTATTAAAATACGCACTTGAAAAATCACCAAATCCTATGTCTGCTCAATCACGTATCGGCATCAACAACTGCTATTTTGTTTAATAAAGAAGCAAAGGAACCATGGAGACGATCCACCCAGCCTGTTTAATAAAGAATATTATTTTTTAATTCATAAGCATTGTTGAATATGCGATTATATAATTTTTATTTGATGATAATAAACATATATATATTCATTTAAATGTATTTGTTAATGTACTATTTTATTTTTCACATAATTAAATAAATATTTGCTGAATAAAATAAATAACACAGAATTTGAATTAAAACAGATATTTTATTCAAACAAATATTTATTATAATTTTGAATAGTACAAATTTGAGCTCTCGCTATATATATACAATTTTCAATTACAATACAAATTTAATTACATTACAATTTTCAAATTACATTTGCACCTCTCACTACATATCACTCATTCACTCGTATTTATCTTCAGCTCTATTCCAGATTGAATCCAGCATTTGAACTATCTGCAAAAATACACACTGACGCAGTAAAATTGAAAAGGAAATATTTTTGCAGTATAAAATAAAATGTGTATTTTGAAAATAATAGTTGCCTCGGTTATTTGGGTTGTTCGCCATCATATTCATTTTGAATTCATCACACACGAACAACTTGTGACATGCATAGTGTACCACTATATATGCCATAAGGCCGTGCACATCGATATACACTTGATAAAACTGCAAGGACAAGTGAGCACAAGGTCAAACCCAAATCAAAAGCTGGGTTCAACTCAAGTGAAATAAATATTAAGTCACGATATCAGCACAAGGTCAAACCCGAGCTTTAAGTTGGATTCAACACAGGTGAAAATTCAAATGAAATGGTCAAGATACATAAATCAAGCCTCGACCAAAGTTCAAGTCGTACACATAAAAACAGAGGCTAGACAGTCCAACCAAACCAAATTGAAACAACAATGAAGCATGGTCAAACCAGACTACACAATGAACACAAGTGACATGATTCAATACAGCTGAATACAAAAGAATATATATATGCAAACTAGCTCAAAGCATTAACTCGAAATAACTCAAGATCAGATACAATGCATCAAGTGAAGCAAAAGTCAGGTGAACCATGAAGAACACAAGACTGGCAACAAAATGCTCCAAGTCAGACTCAAGTACAATATGTACAAAGTCAATACAACAGTAGTGAACATGCATATGACTCAAGACCATAATGCAAACTCAAGTGAAGTTAGTGCATATATGTGTAACAATTCAGAGCTTCAGCTACAAACCAGATTCAAGTGAAATCAAAGCAGACTTAGTTACAAAATGCATATGACCACAATGCAACAGTCAATCGTGAAGTAACTCGACCAGTCTAAAATCAAAAACAAACAAGCTCCATATGCAATGCCAGTGAAACATCATACACATTGAAACCAGAGCTCAACGCAATACATATCTACATGAACATGATAAAATTATATATGTATACAACTCGACGCACAAAGTTACATTGAACCAGATTCAAAAGTATATACCAGATAGTGACATAGTGCAACTTCAATCAAAACCAAGTTTGACAGCAGAGTATCAAGTCAACACAAATGCTCCGGACAAGTTCAACAGCGGAACTAAGACAGAAGACAAAATCAAAGCAGTGACAGTGCCGAAGTCACAGAGGCAAAAATCAAAACCATGGCAAGTTCGAACAAATCCTCAAATGGCCGAAGTCAAATTTTTCTCACAGTAGAGGAACACAATTTTACAAAGTCAAATGTAACAGTTTCAAACCAAAGTCAGAGACGTGGTGGCCAAGGAGTCGAATAAAGCAAATCAAAACCGTGATTATCAAGTAAACATGAAATATACGAATATGAACAAGTCAGAAAAAATCACTAATATCCATATAAAATCGAATGGCCAAAGCATAGCAATTGACAAATTCAAATGATTCCATACAAACGAGAAAATAGGAATTCGAATCCTATATAAACGATTAACATCATCGGTAGATAGTTCATCGAGTTCAAGCATATCAACCAGAAAAGCAAAGGAAATAACATACCAGTAAAATCGAACTCGATCGAAGCAGCCGAAGCCAAGCTACGAAGAGACGGTCGATCGACAAAGCAAGGAAAGCGAAATCACATATTCGATTAATCAACTAAAGTCGGCAGCTTCAACAAAGTAAAACCCTAAATCTGGAAAAGGAACGAACGAAGACAAAGCAATCAATTTTCACAAAGAAAGATTACCGGCCGATAGTTATAAAGGAGAAGAGCAATTTGTTTTATCACTTTAATATATTTGGGCCGGTCTTTTTTTTATTTGCTTTGGGCTTTAGTTTTGAAAATTAGGGTTTTGTTTTTAAATTGTTTTTAAATTTGTATTTTTATTTTAAACTTTTGTAATTTCTAGTCGTGTGACTAGGGGACGAGCTATGGTGGTATAGTTCGAGAATTCGCAACTCAGTGGCTGAGTTGTGGAAGGGTTTTGAGCATAGAGTTAGGTTAGTCATTAGCGGGTGTTGCAAGTTTACATGTGTAAGCGTCTGACTACTTAATTTCTAGTAGAAACCTTGGGGGCAGCATGTAACAGCCCTAGATTTTTGTATATATTTTAAATTCTTGAATTTTATCTTTTATTATGAAAATAAATTTAATTTCAAGAATACTGCTTTTCGTTTCGTTGAAATCCGATTTATATTTTGAAAATTATGCTTTTTACCATATTGTATGTAAATTGATTTATTTAATAAAATCATCTATTTTAATTTATATAAACAATATTTTTATTTGTCAAATCATGTTCTATTATGTGTTATATGACATGTTAGATATATATTTTATTTTAAAACATTTTAAAGTGATGTTATAATTTTTCCAAAATTTACTGTATTTATTTCCTATTTTTAAAGGCTGTTTTCTAATTTTCTCCTATTTTCTTCATTAAAATTTTATTTTATTTAAATTTTATATATTTATTTTTTGAATGCATTTTTATTTTATGTTGTTATCTTTGTTTAAAAATATTTAACAAGTCCATATGAATTTTCCAAAATTTATTCCATTTAACTTCAAATTTTCTAGACTAGTTTACATTTTCTGTGCTATTTTCTTAATTTAATTATATATAATTAATATTTATTTGTTTATATTTTGTTTATTTGTTATATTTTCGTATTTTAACTGAATTTATATATATATTTCAGTTATTTAAAATTCCAAAGGAATATGGTGGATATTTGAAGAGTTGTGACCATTGGTTTGCTTTTGCCTTTTTGTATTCACACCTTTTCACACTTCAACCAACACCTTTCCATATTTACTGCCTTAACTCTTTTCTCTTCAGCCACTTCCTCATTTTCACGTGAAATTTTCTTCTCAAACTCAAGAAAAAAATTTCGGCCATTATCTTAAACAATCTTTGGTAAAATTCTATTCTCTTTTCATTGTTTTATACTTGTTTTCATGTAATTTTGCTCTTGCTTCCTTCACTTCTAGGTTCGGCCCCACCACTCCATCAGCCTTGCCGCCTCCACCACCACCTGAACATGTCACCACCACCTCCTCCTCACTGGCCATCCCAAGCTGTGCCACCCTTGGTGGAAGATCCATCACCAAATACTCCAAACTCCAACTATAAGACCTAGCCGAGCCATCAATGCATCACCACCTCAAATTCTTCCCCTTGGCCGCCACCTACACCACCACCACCACCTCTAACCTGACCTGACACCTCTGCCATGTCATCCCCTGACCCCACCAGAGATGGCCGTGCCCACCTGTGCTTTGGCCTAGCCCAATAGTTGCATGAAACCATGTGTGTTGCCTTGTGTTGCCATTAGCTTGTTGTTTCATATCACTTATGTTTGCACCATCTTCAAACCCATGTAGGCCGACCCTTAGGAACCCAAACCTGACCCAAAAACCTTGCTTTAGCCCTATACTACACTTATGGCTGAGCCCAATGTATGCTGGAAGCAAGTGCAAAGCAATTCCGCTTTGATTTGTGCAGTTGATTCTATCTTATTTTTATCGTATTTGAATTTAAAGCTTATAATGATTGTATTGTTTTTTTTTACTTGTATTCAAGGGAATTGATACTTTGGCTCCCACTCATCTTTATGTCGTGTTATCGTGCTTGTGTGGATCTCTTTCGTGCATTCATCGTTGTGTCTCCAGCTCAAACCAGTGAGTTATTCTCACCAGACAATATGTACATATATAACTAGTGAATTGACCCCTTTTGAATCTGTAAAATGCATTATCATGTTACACCTGCTATGTTATGATTTTATGATGTTCACTCATGATTAAACACCTATTATATTATATGTTACTGTTATATTATGCTGTTATATTATTTTTATCAGTTTATCACTGCAAGTTCCCTTTAGATTAGAATCACTATGGGTTGAAATGATACATACCCGAACGGACTTTAGAATAGGAGAAAATTGTTATGGGCTGAAATGATAGGCCTAAATGATTTTCAATTATATTTCATTTACTTGGGATTGCGGGTTTGAAATGATCAAACCCGGGTTTTCTTTGTAAATTACGGGTTGAAATGATATATTACCCGTATCACTTTACCTAGGCTAAAAATGAAATACAGACCTGTAGTTAAAATATGTTTTTCTAAAAATTTTAAAATATTTTAGAAATGTAAATGTTATAATATTTTGATATAAATTTTATTTAAATGATTTTTGTAAAGCATTATTGATTTTTTTGAAAATGTATAAGTGAAATAAATTAATGGTAAAGTTAGAAAATCTGAAATGTAAGTTATTTTGGGAAATTTTAATTTGGTGATAATTGGAATTTAAATTAAATATGAAATATGATAAATTCATGATAATTTGGATTAAAGTTAATTTAAATGATTTTATAATATATTAATGATTTTTGAATAAAGTAAAAATGTGAAATGAATGAATATTTAAGTTGAAATTTTGAAATATAACTAAAATTGGAAATTTGTGAATTTGGCTTAAAAGTGAAATTTAAGTTAAGTAAATAAAAATGGAATTAAGTTATATTTGAAAATTTAAACTTAAGTGTTAAGTTAATTTAATTTAATGAATTTATAATTTAATATTAGAATTTAATAAGTGAATTATTATTAAATTTTGATTTTTGAATGGAGGTTTAACTTTATAAAATCATGAATATAAGGGTATTTGAATGATTGTTTTAAAAGTGAAGTTATATGATTTTATAAGTTAAAAATGATTTATATAAAAATATAATTGTTTGTGAAATTATACTGAATATTTGAAGTTAATTAACTGCATTTCTGAAATGTTATTAATTCTAATGTAAATGATAATACAACATTTGTAAATGCTGTAGTTGATAATAATGAACCAAATGGCTAAATTTAATTAAAGGCTATTATAGCATTTTTGTAAATGTTATAATGGTTGAATTTAACTAAGTTTATTTGAAACTAATGTAACCCTATTACAGCATTTTAAATGCTGTCTTTTGTTAAATTGAACTGTTTTAAATGTGACTTTTCGTAGCATTTTCTAAATGCTGCGAAAGTTGAATTTTCATTGTTTTAATTAATTTAAGTGAACGAATGAACTTTGAAAAGTAAATTTTGGAAATTTAATAATTTAATTATTAAATATAATAACTTCATTTTATGATTTAAAATGAAGTAATTTGTTTTGAAATATAAACTATTTTGAAATATGATATTTTGATATTTTGAAATGGATTTTGAATGATATTGAATTTTGAAATGATATTTTATTTCAAAGTATAAAATACCATTTTGAAATTTTAACCACGGGATGTATTTAATTTATAGTTTAACTGATCCTTAAAGGATGGGCGGTCCCAAGCATCCTTTAAGTTATTATGCATTACTGCTACAGTTCACTTGAGTTGGTTTACATTATATAAGTATATATTGTCCTGACTCGAGTGTTTTGTATTTTGCTTTACGCTCGGGTCAGCCTGAGTATTTACAGCTTAGATTTGGATCTCTTTCTGGAGCTAGGAATCGTTGGAGATTCTGCTTATCTAGTTATCTATCCATTCCAGTTTCAGTTGTTCTATTTCAGCTCTGGTATTATAAACTTCTATGTATTTGAGATTTCTATTGTATATGTTTTCAAACAGATATTATGTATTTTGTTTTGAGAGTTTGTTATAGTAGCTTCATGAACTACTATGGTTTTTATATTCCGCTGCGAGTTATTCTGATATTCTGTGTCTGTGATTCTGTATTTGATTTTATTTGCTCCAAATTTTATTACAATCTGTTATTTTGAATTATTCAAGTCAGACATGCGTGGATTATTGTCGATTTGAATGGTCCAAAATAGTGGGTCGTTACAGTTGGTATCGGAGCTTTGGTTTTAGGCAAACCTTAGCCTACGGAGCAAAAACTCATTAGAGATAGGGTAGAAATACCCTAGAATGAGTGAAATCAATCTCAGAATCATTTCTTTGTGAGAGGACGTATTTTGAAGTATAAAATGATTTTCAAATGATTTTAAAGAATTTTCAAAGATTATTTTGATATAAAATTTTCTTGCTTTGAAAGTAAAATTTTCTAAACTTCATTCCTTTTGTATCCACCTTGTTAGTAATTTCTTTGATTAGGATCCTCTAAAATTTTGAACTTCTCTCTTGATTGATCTAGATCCATTGTTGATAGGAATCTATTTTGAGTATGGCAAAATCTGTAGTTTGTTAGGTTGATTTGAGTAAACTCTGTTGTATCTTTTGCTTAGCTAAAGTTGTCCAACTAAATATATTTATGCTTCTGTTTTCGTATGTTATGAATTCGAGTCATTCCAAATTTTGAATGGGAATTTTTCTGTATCGATATAAGTTATATATCTCTAATCTTCGTTTGGATTCTTATCGAATAGGATTCCTTTGAATTTTGGAACGCTCCCACTTGTTCTGAAATCCATTCCTGTCTCCCATAATTGTATTCTTTTGATTTTGGAGCATTGCATCACTCCACTTTGTATGACCTTTATAGGGTGGCGATTCCGCCAATCTTTGAATGATTATAATTGGCATTGATTCATCGGATATTTATGTATCCTCGGTTTACGATGTTTTCTATCTTCTGCTATATTTAGATTCTATCTCTGGCAATCGAAGGTCGATTTGCCTTAGATTTTCGCATCGATTA
This sequence comes from Allium fistulosum, assembly GCA_030737815.1. NCBI lineage: Eukaryota > Viridiplantae > Streptophyta > Magnoliopsida > Asparagales > Amaryllidaceae > Allium > Allium fistulosum. The sequence continues at coordinate 205,306,642 of CM060903.1, forward strand.
TATTCCTGAAGTCACGGTTGACCGGTTAAGGTCGCCCGCGATTCATATAGGCTTATCCATCTTATATTTGGTAATTTAATTATCTTATCTTCGTTTGAGCCTATCTTTGAATTAGAATTCTATGTGATTAGAGTCCTTCTAAATTTGAATCTCTGTTTTGCTTTGAAATCCATCCTTGAATCGTCCCTTGGAAAGTTTGTGGTTGATTGTCTTTTGAAAATTGTGTATTCATCGTAGTTTTTATTTTGATAAGGATGACCATATTTTTATATAAAGATGAAATGTTTTTGATAAGGATTATATACCTTTTAAAAAAATGAGAATTTGAAGTTTTGAAAGGATTTGAAATTGTGAAAATTTTATAAGAAATGGTTTCATATAAAATGATTTATAACTGAAGGTTTTGAATCTGAATTTAAGTGATTGAACTCCGGCATTTTGGAACTGGTTTTAGGATTTTGAAATAATAAATAATATGATTTGAAATTATTTTTCCGAATAAGTAATGTTTCAATGATTTTAATGGGTTTTAATGATTTCGAAGGAATTTCAAAGAAGTTTTCAAAGTAAATGGAAGTCCAGAACTCACTTGTGTCGCTGGAAAATAATTTCGGTGATGAGTGCACGCATCATCGACATTGATTTTCGAGTTTCTGAGTGAGGGAGAGGCCACTTTAATAGCTTTGCTATGCGAGTGATTTTGTGAAACCATTTTTGATTTCAAATTCCGAAGTATGATTTGATATTCGAAAGATATATGTAAATATATTTGAAACGATTTGAAATGAACCGGTGTTCAGTCCTCGAGTTTTGGATTTGATATAACCCTATCTATTAAAATTGATTTACTGATTTGTTGCTAATTTCCAACTCTTGAATTTGAAAATGATTTCTTCAACTATTTCGAAGTTCGAGTACTTCCAAATCAAGGTTAACTTTTCAAAGCTAAGAAATTTGAAAAGTATTTTGATAAAGTATATAAGTTTGTTTTGAATGTTTAAGTATGAAGTAATCTGATTTAAATAAGTTGAAACTGTTTTGTTAAGTAAATGAATAAGGCAATTTAAATTTTTTTTCTAATATGAAATTTAGATTTGAAATGTTTTGAAAAGAAATTGTTCTTCAAAATATTTTGAATAAATTTTAAGTGTTTTAACTTAGTAACATCTTTATGAAACTATATAGGTAACAAGTTGGAATAAATATATAAGTTGTACGTATGCTGTTTTATTCGCATAATTAATTTGATCCAAGTTTGAGTACACAAGTTCGAGGTGAATTACACCATTTCGTGTTAGGATTTTTCATTCGATTCTTGATGACGAATATTTGATATGGATTTTGGGCTCGATTCTAGAATTCTCTATCATAGTATATGGCTATGCAAGGAGACTGATGGCTTCTAGTCGAGAAACCATATCGAAATCCACATTAGGGAAGTGAATGGACAATACTAGTTCGAAAGCGAACTTGTGTGATCGAGCGAGCGATCGAATGTGACTTTGCGAAATGATGACATATGTACATCTTATATTCTAATATCTTTGATATATTTTGACGATGAAATTGAAAGCCGTCGAGTTAGAATATCTTTGCTTACTAAAAGAAAATTTCCAATTTAAATTACAAAGATATATAACCCATAAAAGCAAAGATATTCAATCCCATATGACTCTTCATACAGAGAAATTATTTTGAAAATTTGATCCTTATGTAAGATAGACCTTACGTAAGTATAAGATGATTTTGAAAACATTTGATTTTGAAAATAAATTGGTTGACTTAAATTATATTGATTTGGAAATTTGGATTTATTTTCTAAATCTATTATTTTGGAAACTTTGAAACTAAAGATATTTAATTTGAGAAGAAGTAATTTGGTGAAATTGTATATGATTTTTGAAATTGAACTGATATTGAAACAAATTGAAATTTGAGAACCTTATGTTACTAAACACTTGATTTGGAAGTTGTCGAACTTATATAAAATTGATTTGTATGAGTATGAAATTGATTCGAAAACTATAGATTTGAAAAGGTACTCAATTTGAAAGTGAAATCTTATATATAATGGATATTATATAAGTACGATATTTGAAAGTGATTTGAAAAGGTACTATATGATACATATTTTCGAAGTAAAGATATGGAAAGTGCCTTCTGCTTGATATCCGATTTGTGGCCACATCTTGGATTCATTCTATCGATATTATTCTCTCTGATTTTTGGTTTTCCGGATATGATACTCGAGTGTCCTTCGAATTCCATGGCGTTACCCATGGTCTTATTGTTCTCTCGTGACTGCATAGCGCAACTGCCTGGCTGAGTCTTGCCTAGGGGTACGGATTGTTTCCTGGGGGATCCAGGCGTAATCATTGTGTATCCTGCAATCTGTGTAGGTCGCGAATAGTAGCGCAAATGCTTGGCTGAGTCTTGCCTGGGGGTACGGATTGTTTCCTGGGGGATCCAGGCGTAACCATTGTGTATCCTGCATTCTACTAGTCATCATGGCGTAACTCGCAGGGCTGAGAAAGCTTACGGATATGGATTGTTTCCTGGGAGATCCAGGCGTAACCATTGTGTATCTGCGAACCATGGTTAGACAAAGGTTTTGTTTGTTTTTGTTTGGATTGTACTTTCCATATCTGTTTTAAAGGTTTTTCAAGTATTTTCACTGGGTGTTGAAACAAGTCTACTAAGTACCTGGAGAATTCTAGCTTTGCGCCTGATCAACGCACTGCCAAAGTCTGCAGGAACGAGGATAAACTTGTTAAGACATCGAGTTATAAAAGTATTTTGATAAAATATTATATAAATGATACTTTGATCAGTTATTCCTTTTTTTAAAGGATTTTAAAGTGTTTTAAATATTTTACCTCTTTAACCAACAATTTAAAATAATGGTTCATCCTTCTCTTTCAACCTGCTTTCCCTCCTAGCTACTTTTCTTCCCTACCTTCTTTCGGGGTGTCTTCCAACCTATTGTTCTTTCTAGTTGTTCTCCGCTCCCTTCCTTTTCGAGGACGAAAAGATTTGAGTGGGGGAGAGTGTAACAGCCCTAGATTTTTGTATATATTTTAAATTCTTGAATTTTATCTTTTATTATGAAAATAAATTTAATTTCAAGAATACTGCTTTTCGTTTCGTTGAAATCCGATTTATATTTTGAAAATTATGCTTTTTACCATATTGTATGTAAATTGATTTATTTAATAAAATCATCTATTTTAATTTATATAAACAATATTTTTATTTGTCAAATCATGTTCTATTATGTGTTATATGACATGTTAGATATATATTTTATTTTAAAACATTTCAAAGTGATGTTATAATTTTTTCAAAATTTACTGTATTTATTTCCTATTTTTAAAGGCTGTTTTCTAATTTTCTCCTATTTTCTTCATTAAAATTTTATTTTATTTAAATTTTATATATTTATTTTTTGAATGCATTTTTATTTTATGTTGTTATCTTTGTTTAAAAATATTTAACAAGTCCATATGAATTTTCCAAAATTTATTCCATTTAACTTCAAATTTTCTAGACTAGTTTACATTTTCTGTGCTATTTTCTTAATTTAATTATATATAATTAATATTTATTTGTTTATATTTTGTTTATTTGTTATATTTTCGTATTTTAACTGAATTTATATATATATTTCAGTTATTTAAAATTCCAAAGGAATATGGTGGATATTTGAAGAGTTGTGACCATTGGTTTGCTTTTGCCTTTTTGTATTCACACCTTTTCACACTTCAACCAACACCTTTCCATATTTACTGCCTTAACTCTTTTCTCTTCAGCCACTTCCTCATTTTCACGTGAACTTTTCTTCTCAAACTCAAGAAAAAAATTTCGGCCATTATCTTAAACAATCTTTGGTAAAATTCTATTCTCTTTTCATTGTTTTATACTTGTTTTCATGTAATTTTGCTCTTGCTTCCTTCACTTCTAGGTTCGGCCCCACCACTCCATCAGCCTTGCCGCCTCCACCACCACCTGAACATGTCACCACCACCTCCTCCTCACTGGCCATCCCAAGCCGTGCCACCCTTGGTGGAAGATCCATCACCAAATACTCCAAACTCCAACTATAAGACCTAGCCGAGCCATCAATGCATCACCACCTCAAATTCTTCCCCTTGGCCGCCACCTACACCACCACCACCACCTCTAACCTGACCTGACACCTCTGCCATGTCATCCCCTGACCCCACCAGAGATGGCCGTGCCCACCTGTGCTTTGGCCTAGCCCAATAGTTGCATGAAACCATGTGTGTTGCCTTGTGTTGCCATTAGCTTGTTGTTTCATATCACTTATGTTTGCACCATCTTCAAACCCATGTAGGCCGACCCTTAGGAACCCAAACCTGACCCAAAAACCTTGCTTTAGCCCTATACTACACTTATGGCTGAGCCCAATGTATGCTGGAAGCAAGTGCAAAGCAATTCCGCTTTGATTTGTGCAGTTGATTCTATCTTATTTTTATCGTATTTGAATTTAAAGCTTATAATGATTGTATTGTTTTTTTTTTTACTTGTATTCAAGGGAATTGATACTTTGGCTCCCACTCATCTTTATGTCGTGTTATCGTGCTTGTGTGGATCTCTTTCGTGCATTCATCGTTGTGTCTCCAGCTCAAACCAGTGAGTTATTCTCACCAGACAATATGTACATATATAACTAGTGAATTGACCCCTTTTGAATCTGTAAAATGCATTATCATGTTACACCTGCTATGTTATGATTTTATGATGTTCACTCATGATTAAACACCTATTATATTATATGTTACTGTTATATTATGCTGTTATATTATTTTTATCAGTTTATCACTGCAAGTTCCCTTTAGATTAGAATCACTATGGGTTGAAATGATACATACCCGAACGGACTTTAGAATAGGAGAAAATTGTTATGGGCTGAAATGATAGGCCTAAATGATTTTCAATTATATTTCATTTACTTGGGATTGCGGGTTTGAAATGATCAAACCCGGGTTTTCTTTGTAAATTACGGGTTGAAATGATATATTACCCGTATCACTTTACCTAGGCTAAAAATGAAATACAGACCTGTAGTTAAAATATGTTTTTCTAAAAATTTTAAAATATTTTAGAAATGTAAATGTTATAATATTTTGATATAAATTTTATTTAAATGATTTTTGTAAAGCATTATTGATTTTTTTGAAAATGTATAAGTGAAATAAATTAATGGTAAAGTTAGAAAATCTGAAATGTAAGTTATTTTGGGAAATTTTAATTTGGTGATAATTGGAATTTAAATTAAATATGAAATATGATAAATTCATGATAATTTGGATTAAAGTTAATTTAAATGATTTTATAATATATTAATGATTTTTGAATAAAGTAAAAATGTGAAATGAATGAATATTTAAGTTGAAATTTTGAAATATAACTAAAATTGGAAATTTGTGAATTTGGCTTAAAAGTGAAATTTAAGTTAAGTAAATAAAAATGGAATTAAGTTATATTTGAAAATTTAAACTTAAGTGTTAAGTTAATTTAATTTAATGAATTTATAATTTAATATTAGAATTTAATAAGTGAATTATTATTAAATTTTGATTTTTGAATGGAGGTTTAACTTTATAAAATCATGAATATAAGGGTATTTGAATGATTGTTTTAAAGGTGAAGTTATATGATTTTATAAGTTAAAAATGATTTATATAAAAATATAATTGTTTGTGAAATTATACTGAATATTTGAAGTTAATTAACTGCATTTCTGAAATGTTATTAATTCTAATGTAAATGATAATACAACATTTGTAAATGCTGTAGTTGATAATAATGAACCAAATGGCTAAATTTAATTAAAGGCTATTATAGCATTTTTGTAAATGTATAATGGTTGAATTTAACTAAGTTTATTTGAAACTAATGTAACCCTATTACAGCATTTTAAATGCTGTCTTTTGTTAAATTGAACTGTTTTAAATGTGACTTTTCGTAGCATTTTCTAAATGCTGCGAAAGTTGAATTTTCATTGTTTTAATTAATTTAAGTGAACGAATGAACTTTGAAAAGTAAATTTTGGAAATTTAATAATTTAATTATTAAATATAATAACTTCATTTTATGATTTAAAATGAAGTAATTTGTTTTGAAATATAAACTATTTTGAAATATGATATTTTGATATTTTGAAATGGATTTTGAATGATATTGAATTTTGAAATGATATTTTATTTCAAAGTATAAAATACCATTTTGAAATTTTAACCACGGGATGTATTTAATTTATAGTTTAACTGATCCTTAAAGGATGGGCGGTCCCAAGCATCCTTTAAGTTATTATGCATTACTGCTACAGTTCACTTGAGTTGGTTTACATTATATAAGTATATATTGTCCTGACTCGAGTGTTTTGTATTTTGCTTTACGCTCGGGTCAGCCTGAGTATTTACAGCTTAGATTTGGATCTCTTTCTGGAGCTAGGAATCGTTGGAGATTCTGCTTATCTAGTTATCTATCCATTCCAGTTTCAGTTGTTCTATTTCAGCTCTGGTATTATAAACTTCTATGTATTTGAGATTTCTATTGTATATGTTTTCAAACAGATATTATGTATTTTGTTTTGAGAGTTTGTTATAGTAGCTTCATGAACTACTATGGTTTTTATATTCCGCTGCGAGTTATTCTGATATTCTGTGTCTGTGATTCTGTATTTGATTTTATTTGCTCCAAATTTTATTACAATCTGTTATTTTGAATTATTCAAGTCAGACATGCGTGGATTATTGTCGATTTGAATGGTCCAAAATAGTGGGTCGTTACACAGCACGTAGGCAGGGTTTTGCCGAAGCTGAGTAAATCTGTGTTGTTCTATTTCTGCATTTATTATTCTGCTATTATCTGTGCTGCTATTATTCTGCTGTGATCTGTGTTGAAATTATTTTATACTTCCGCATTAAATTTTTATAATTATTAGCATCACCCTATTCACCCCCTTCTAGGGTGAAATCGATCCTACAAGCACCATACAATTGTTATTTCGTTTGGCAATTAGATGTTCAATTTACAATGTTTGCTAGTTCAATTTAATTAGTATGCAAATTAATATAAATTTCATTCAAATTATGGATGAACTTGCGCTTGTCCATTAACGTGTTGCTATCCGTGTATAAGAATACAAAAATTTCCTAACTCCTTCGGCCCCTGGGTTCGATCTTTGTAGGCAGTGCCTTCAAATACCACCCCGCCCTTCTTCGAGACAAGTAGTGCCGTCACATATTTTACGACGTTTGTGCTGGAGCTCGAGCTAGTACCATCATCGTGTCCTCTTTCGCCATAGCTACCAGCCTCCAACATTCGATGTGGCTCTTACTACTACCACCACAAATACTACTCCATTTTAGGGGAAAAAAATATTTTTGACTGAATTAGGGATAAATGAGGTTTTTTTTGTGGGGGGGGGGGTTTATATTTAGTAAAACGAATTTGGAAAAGAGGAAGAGGAATGACGACCTAGGAGAAAGGTTAGAGAAAGCGTGTTATCCAGCATTTCAAATGTCAAATGAATTCGTGGTTCAGATTTTGCAATCCATAGCACACGGATTGCAACACACACACGTATGTGTGTGTATATGTGCGTGTGTGTATCTGATAAATCAGATGTCGAACTATCGTGTAACATGTACTGACCCCACAACAATATTTAAAATGTCCGATAAATCAGTTATTTTATTCAGCCGAATTCGAGTAATTGCTACTAGTTACTGTCTGCGAGATCAAAATCTTATATTCTTCTTCTACTAATTTTAGTTATTTATTTTTTATTAGCAACTGTTTATCAAATGCGATGGGGTCCGATTCTTTATATTAAGAGTGCTTGGTGTTTGTTAATAATTGAATATTGGGTGTGATGTAGTTGTCGTTGAAAGTGCACCACTAGCTATAAAACTCCAATTAGCAATCCCCGCTCTATCCTCTTCTTCTACCCACACGCAGAGTATGCTCCAACGACTTACCTGCTCTGCTAAACAGCCTAAACTCGAACCCTCCACCAATCGCCTCTTCTCCTCCGCATCCTCCACCATTATCGAAAACCTCCCTTCCATCTTAACATCCAAAATCCTAACCCACTCCCCAACCCGATCCTCTTCCAAAACCATAATCGCCAAAATCTTAAAACCCCATCTCCAAACTCTAGCTCAAAACCCATCATTAATCACCCAAACCCTAAAACTCCTCTACAATTCCTCATCCCATTCCCTCCTTTTCTTCTCCTCCATTCTCATCCTTCCTCTATCGCCTCCCCCTTCCTCCTTCGACCTCACCCTCTCCGTTGCCCTCCGCTCCAGCAACTTCGATTACATATCTTTCTTCTGCGCCTCTCTCAAAAAGTTCAATCTGACATTAACGCCCAAAACCTACTGCATCATAATCGAGAGGTTCATTTCCCATGGCTTGCATGATCGTGCTATAAGGTTCTTCTTAAGTTTGCATCGGTATGGGCTGCGTCAGGATTTGAGTATGTTCAATATGCTGCTGGACGCGCTAGTGAAGGATGGGATGGTGGAGAAGGCGTGTAGTTTTTTTAGGGCAATGAGAGGCAGGTATGGTGCTGATGTTATTAGTTTTAACATTATTGCGGAGGGGTGGTGTAGGAGGAAGAAGGTGGGGAAGGCGGTGGAGGTGATGAAGGAGGTGGTTGAGATGGATATGGAGCTGAGTATAAGTAGCTATAACATTTTGCTGAAAGGGTACTTTCGAGCAGGGATGGTTAGGCATGGGTTGGATTTTTTTAAGGAGATGAAGAGGAGGGGGAGGAATGGAGATGAAGTTTGCAGGCCAGATGTGGTCAGTTATACTACTGTGGTTCATGGGTTGGGGATTGATGGACAGATTGAGAAGGCGATGAAATTGTTTGATGGAATGATTCGGGATGGGGTGGTGCCATCTGTGGCGTCCTACAATGCATTGATTCAGGTATAGGATGTGAAAGACTAGGAATGAATTATGATAGTGATGATAATAAACCTTGTGCATTATAATCTTTTTTATGATGTCATATAAGAGTCTTATTTGACCGTACATGATCATCCTTCCGGGTAATTACATTGCTAGTACAATTTTATTAGTTTTTAGTTGCCGTCATTAATGTGTTCAGACCTAAAGCTAGTTGTCACTTTAAAGACGGTCTTTGATTTTGTTGCAATTCTTGCTTGTAAAGATTTATACACTTTTGTCTTTGTGATAGTTCTTTACAAATTTAGGGGTTATTATGCATATTATATGAACCAATTGTTGTCCATGTACTTGGATAATTCAGTTAATTACTGAATGATCTATCATGTATAGGTGATCTGCAAGGATGGTAATATAGAAAAGGCAGTATTGCTTTTTGATGAAATGCTGAGAAAAGACTATACTCCTAATTCTGTTACATACAATCTTGTCATCAAAGGCCTAGGCAATGCGGGTAAGATGGAACAAGCAATACAATTTTTGGAAAAGATGAAACTTAATCACATTGATCCTAATGTTCAGACATACAACATTTTGATACGAGGTTGGTTTGAGGCAGGAGAACTCGAGAAGGGTTTAGAATTATTTGACAATATGAACAAGGGCACTTGCCTCCCTAATTTGGATACATACAATGTGGTGATAAGCGCAATGTTTGTGAGAAAAAAATCAGAAGATATGCTGATAGCGGGAAAAATGATGGTGGATATGGTTGAAAGAGGTCATTTACCAAGAAGATTCATGTTTAACCGTGTGTTAAATGGTTTATTGTTGACTGGGAACCAAACTTTCGCTAAAGAGCTTCTGAGGATGCAAGACAGATACAGACCCCTACAAAAAGAATTCAGGATGTAATATTAATAAAATGAAATTTGATACAAGGTATTCTTTCAATCTTTGTAACACCACTTTCTATTTCGGTTTCAGTTATAACATAAAACAGATCTTATGTGATCTTATGTGAGTTTTATATGTATGAAATTTAATTATTTTTTCTCCAATGTCTTAAATCTTTTGTTTATTTAGTTGATTCAGATGTCGCGATCCGCCGAAATCATGTTTTTGGTCATCTTTCTGAAGGTTGGATTTCAAACGCCATGAATGCCAGATGAGCAAGACTAGGCATACAGTAAGCTGTTTGTTTTGATACTGTAAGCTTTTTTTCTGTAGTACTAATCACTAGGCTACAAAGTATACCTTAAACTTGTTATTTTTGGAAAAAAATAAGAAACTTGATTATTTGCAGTTTTAAGGATTGATTGGATCAGGAAGTGACCGAGCGGAACATTATAAGAAAATTTGGTGAATACAATCTGGTAACATCTTTTCAATATTTCAAAAAATTCTCCATTCTTTCTCAATTCATATTTCATTCCATTCCCACTTAAAAAAATCCAATAAAAAACATTATCAAAATGAACTTAAATATTCACCATTGATCAATGAAATATCGCAATTAATGCCTTCACCAGCGACGATACTAAGATTATTTGAACCTTCACGAATCTTTATTATTAATAAAAAATTGATTGTATAAGATTTATTGGCGTTCGATTGTGGTTCCAACCATGTTAAAGTTAAATAAATATCATTTCAATTTTTCATATTCTGTTACATCTTTACATCACGTGCATGCATATACCCATCGTGTGTCATTCACTAATCTTAATAAACTCCATGTGACTTGTTAGAGCCTTTCCATTGTGAATCTTTGCACTGTAACACATACTCCAATTTGAGGTTTGCTGCACCACAAATTGGTGCACAAATGGACTCTGGGTGTCCGAAGCTAGAAACCCAAGGTTGTATGTGATACGGTGCCTGCTGCAGTGTGGTAACAGAGAGAAGAAGAGTAATAGGAGAAGCAAAGAATAACAGAGAGGAGAAGTATTTCTGGAAATTTTCTTATATTCATTCACCAACAGTGCATACATATATAGTACTGATGCTAACAACCTTGCCTAGGTGGCATTCTTGGGACCATTGCCATAACTAATTTGGCAGAAAAGTTGCTAACAGAATTGCAATAATAAAACTAAATAAGGAAATACAGTACGTTTAATAAAATAACAAACTAAAGGGAATACAGCACGTTTTCACCATTTGCAACTTCTAGAATAATTCTGTTAATCCAGCAACCTGCTTGGTATGCGCACTGTCCTCTTAGGCCTTGTGCTGGCTTGTTGTGGTGCTGCTGTAGTCTCAGGTGTATCAATGCTCACCCCTTCAAGATCGACCTTGTCCTCAAGGTCGTGGGAAGTATAAGTCGGTGGTAGTGGTTGATGTGGAATTGTGGTGTGGTTGGGACATAGCTTGAGGAGAGAAACGTGGAAGACTGGGTGTATGCGTGCATCTGGGGGAAGAAGGAGTTTATAGGCTACTGGTCCAATCCGTTCAGTAATTTGGAAGGGTCCAAAATATTTTTTTGAAAGTTTGTGGTGGTTGGTTCGTATGGTTGTTTGTCTATATGGTTGCAGTTTGAGAAATACCCAGGTACCCACGGCAAATTCTTTATCTTGTCGGTGTTGGTTGGCGAGGCTCGTCATGCTGAGTTGGGCTTTTTGGAGGTTTGTTTTAATGGCTTGAAGTAGTTGATCTCGTGACGTGGCCCATTCTTCTAGCTGTGGTAAGTGGGTAGTGTGTGTAATATAGTTTGAGAGGATTGGAGGTGGTCTGCCGTAGACCGCTTGAAAGGGAGATAGGTCGAGGGAAGTATGTTTGTTGGTGTTATACCATAATTCCGCCCATGGAAGGCATTTCGTCCATTTGGTGGGTATGTCGCCGACAATTGCACGCAAGTATGTTTCTAAACATCGGTTCACGACTTCCGATTGGCCATCGGTTTGTGGGTGGTACGCACTGCTCATTTTAAGCTTAGTTCCATGTAGCCGAAATAATTCTCTCCAAAATTGACTAGTGAATAGTGGATCGCGGTCTGAGATGATAGAACGGGGAAATCCATGCAGCCGAACATATTCTTGAAGAAAATGGAAGGCTAGCTGTGTGGCTGAGATAGACGTGGGTAATGCACTAAAGTGTGCGTATTTGGAAAGTCGATCTACGATTACCCAGATTACTGTTTTGCCAGCTGACGAAGGGAGGTGGGTGATGAAGTCCATAGAGATATCTTCCCAAATTTGATCTGGTATTGGTAGAGGCTGTAGTAATCCTTTGTATGGAGTATTTTCGGGCTTGGTTTGTAGACAAGTGATGCAATTTTTGACGAAATGTTGAACTGAGGCAGCAAGTTTTGGCCAGAAAAAATTACTAGCGATTATGGCGATCGTAGCCTTAATTCCCGAATGTCCGCCGATTTTGGAATCATGAAATTTGAAGATGATTTTGTTTTGTAACTCAACATTATTGGGTATGTAAAGACGGTTTCCCCAAAATAACAATTCATTTCGCCATTAAAGCTTAGGGTTAGAGCAATTACCTTCTTGCAGCTGCCGAATCAGAGATTGAGTGTCGGGATCATCAAGTAGTGCGGTGCTGATGTCGGCGAGCAGTGGAAAGGCGGGCCCGGAAATCGCAAGCATCGACGCTTCCTGAGTAAACCGCGACAGGCCATCAGCAACAGTGTTCAATCTGCCTGGGCGATAGTGGATTGTAAAATCAAACCCCAATAGTTTCGTTAACCACTTTTGTTGTTCTGGCGTTTGGATGGACTGTGATACCAGCTCTCGAAGACTCTGGTGGTCGGTGAAGATTTGAAAGGGCCTGCCAAGGAGATAGTGACGCCACTTCTTGACGGAGGAGGTGATGGCGAACATTTCTCTGGAGTATGTGGAAGCTTTCTGGAGGTGGTGTGGGAGTTTAAGGCTGAAATACGCGATGGGATGGTTGGATTGGGAAAGAACAGCACCAATGGCTGTGGAAGAGGCATTCGTTGTTATGGTGAAGGGCTTAGAGAAGTTAGGTAACGAAAGGATAGGTGTATGGGTAACAGCCCATTTGAGGTGTTCGAAGGCTGTATGGGCTGATGGGCTCCACTTGAAATTGTCATGCTTCAATAAATCGGTCAATGGGCTTGCAATTGAAGCATATTGCTTAATAAAGCGCCTGTAGTAGCCTGTTAGGCCGAGAAATCCACGTACCTCAGTTACGTTTTTAGGTGTTGGCCACTTAGTCATTGCGTCAACTTTAGATGGATCAACCTGCACTCCTTCGCCAGAAATGATATGGCCCAGATAATTAATTTCTTTTAATCCGAAACTGCATTTAGCTAGATTGGCAAAAAACCGGTGGTGATCAAGGATTGCTAAGGTTGTGTTCAAATGGTCAATGTGAGTAGTCCAAGACGGACTATAAATGAGGATATCATCGAAAAAAACGAGTACGAATTTTCGTAAATGAGGGCGAAATATATCATTCATTGTGGCTTGGAATGTGGATGAAGCATTTGTTAATCCGAAGGGCATTACTAAAAATTCGTAGTGGCCATCGTGGGTACGGAATGCGGTTTTGGGGATATCGGTTGGGTGGACACGGATTTGAAAATATCCACTACGAAGATCAAGTTTAGAAAAAAATATTGCACCATACAATTCATCTAAAAGTTCGTCGACCGTTGGAATAGGAAAACGATCTTTAATAGTGATGGTATTGAGTGCTCTATAGTCGACGCAAAATCGCCACGAGCCGTCTTTTTTTACTAAAAGGACGGGGGAGGAGAAAGGGCTAGTGGATGGTTGGATGAGTTTAGAGTGGAGCATTTCTTGGACTTGGCGCTCGATCTCGTTCTTTTGAAAATACGGGTAGCGGTATGGTTTGGTGTTAATAGGGTTTGAGTTAGGGGTAAGGTTGATATGGTGGTTAAGAGCACGAATGGGTGGAAGTTCTGTTGGTGTGTCGAAAATGTGGCTGTAGGAGGACAAAAGTTTGTTCAATTGTGGGTCTGGGTGGGTTTTTGTAGGCGGGCCGGGTGATGGACTGATGGGCTGAAAATGTTAATATACGTAATTGGAGATAGAAAAAGTGGTTTCTAACCTGCGAAGCTGATGGACTGAAATAGGTGCGGGTCGAAGGTTTGGGCCCAACCCATTTAAACACACGGCCTGTGTATTGATTGTAAAGGCCATCGTGAGATTTTTATAATCGAGGGTTATCGGGCCGAGTTTCTCAAGCCATTGAATGCCGCATACAGCATCTGATCCAGCGATTTCTAATAAGTGAAAGTCGATCTCGAATTCGTTTCCCTGAATGTCGACACGGACACCGAAGCAACTTCCTTCGCTTCTCAATTGCTCTCCGTTCCCTACTGTTACCACAAATGAGGTTGTGTGTTGAATGACGAGGCCAAGGAATCGGGCTGTTTTCGGGTGGATATAATTGTGGGTGGAGCCGGTGTCAACAAGAATAGAAATAGGGTGACCGTTGATGGTTGCAGGCAGCCGTATTGAACGGGGATGGTTGGATCCGGTGAGGGCGTGGAAGGAAATTTCTTGTGGTGGGTTGGTCGGGTTTGGGTCCGCGTCGATAGAGAATGGGTTGGGATCTGGATCTGGTGGTGGAGAATGGTCGACGTCAGGGGAAATGGTTTCATCTGGGTTTGCAGGTAATATCATTAGTATGTGAGATGGTTTGCAACGGTGACCGAAATGATACTTTTCGTCACAGTTAAAGCAAAGGCCCTGTTGTTTACGGATGTTCATTTCGGTAGAGGTTAGTTGTTTGATGGGTATGGAGGGTTTTGAGTTGTGCGGGAAAGGTGTTTGAGGAATTGTTTGGTTATGTTGTGGGGTGTTGGTATATTTTTGGGAGTATGTGGTAGGCTTGGGAAAGTGAAATTTGTTTTGATCACTGTACTTTTTTTCAATGAGCCTGGCTGCTTCAATGACATCAATAATGGTGGTTGGTTTGAGGAGACGTAGCTCGTTTTGTATATGAGTTTTAAGGTCGGAGATGAAGCATTGAAGTATAGATTCAGGTGGAAGGGTATTGATACGGTTGCAAAGGGTTTCGAAAGTGGCTTGGTAATTGTCGACGGAAGTGATTTGTTTAAGTTTGAAGAGTGTAGCTTGTGGATTTAGAAAAGTGGGTGGACCGAAACGTTGCTCGATTGCTTTGGCCAACGCTGGCCAAGAAGAGAGTTGATTATTTCTATGCATCCATTGGAACCATGAGAGGGCTTGGTCGTGCATGTGGAAGCTAGCAAGTTCAACACGTTGGTCTTCTGGGGTAAAATGATAGGCAAAAAAACGGTCTGCCTGAAATATCCAATCATGGGAGTTGGATCCGTCGAACGAAGACAGTGTGACTTTGGGGTTTTTGTTGGACGTTGGGGCTGTCAATAATGGGGGTTGGCGGTTGGTGTGGGATGGGTTGTAAGTAGTGGATGTTTGGTTATTCGGTGAATGTGGAGGTTGTGTGTCGAGTTTGTGGTTGAGGTCGGCCATGGATTTGGTTAGGTTTTGTATGGCAGTTTTAATGTCTAGGATATCGGCATGTTGTGTTTCGAGTAGGGAGCCATGGCTGGTTTGGGTTGTTTGTATTGTGGTGATGGTTTTGTCATGGTGGGTTAGTTGTTGAAGTGCTTCATCGATTTTTGTCATGGTGATGGTTAATGTCTGGGTATTTGGGAAGGGAGGAGGGAGATCAGAGGTGAAAGCACCAAAATGATACGGTGCCTGCTGCAGTGTGGTAACAGAGAGAAGAAGAGTAATAGGAGAAGCAAAGAATAACAGAGAGGAGAAGTATTTCTGGAAATTTTCTTATATTCATTCACCAACAGTGCATACATATATAGTACTGATGCTAACAACCTTGCCTAGGTGGCATTCTTGGGACCATTGCCATAACTAATTTGGCAGAAAAGTTGCTAACAGAATTGCAATAATAAAACTAAATAAGGAAATACAGTACGTTTAATAAAATAACAAACTAAAGGGAATACAACACGTTTTCACCATTTGCAACTTCTAGAATAATTCTGTTAATCCAGCAACCTGCTTGGTATGCGCACTGTCCTCTTAGGCCTTGTGCTGGCTTGTTGTGGTGCTGCTGTAGTCTCAGGTGTATCAGTATGTTTACTCGACTTTTAGAAAGTCGGATATAACTGC
Organism: Allium fistulosum; assembly: GCA_030737815.1. Lineage (NCBI taxonomy): Eukaryota > Viridiplantae > Streptophyta > Magnoliopsida > Asparagales > Amaryllidaceae > Allium > Allium fistulosum. Next base: position 205,322,712 of record CM060903.1, read on the forward strand.
AGATCTCTCCCAGAGTGACGCCTGTCTCACGTATTTATAAATTCCAATCAATTTCCTTGAAATATAAAATTTTGAAAATAGTCAACACTAGTTTCAAGTTGTCTTGCCTCTGTAATTTCAAAGTTAATGATGTTATTTGATTTCTTTTTTTTAAACAAAGGTTTTTCAGTTAACATATATTCCATTAAGTTAGTAGAATCCAGATCATGGTCTACGCCTCGTATTTCACAATTACAGGACTAGCTATACTGTTGTACAGATCGTTAAATAGATATGAATATCTTATGATGCTGATGTCATTAAGAGATCTGGGTAGTCCAAAAAAACATGGCATATCCGTAGATCGTGTGATGCAACTGCTTTTAAAATTAGATTATGTTTTTTCTATCACGGTCTGAAAATCAAGATCGCTTCTAAAACCGTGTAATGCAACTGCTTCTAAAATACGAATAAAATTCTAACGAAAGGTCCAAGGGTTTTAATATAAAAAAATGTAACAAAATAGATGAAGAAAGAAATAGGAAGAAATTTGTTGGGAAAGACAATGTAAATATCGACTTTTACAAGACCGGCTACATTGGAGACCTTCCACCGTCCAATTGTTTGCATGCTTGGAACATAACTGACAAAAGACCTAAATAACTATGAACTATGAAGGCAAGGTAAATCACATAATATATTATGAACAAAGTGAGTGTCATTAATTTGTTTGTGCTCCATAGTTTTGTCCGTCATACATATGGAGCTAGCACTTCAATAATTTTAAATTTCTTAAATTAAGATGCTATTTAATGAGATCTGAAATCCATGTTTTATTCTGCTTATGCGTGCTTGAATAATAAGTTACAGATTGAAGACCTCTTGATTTGTTCGGTATCTTTATTTTCCTTACTAGTTGTATGTCTAGATGCTGTACTTGCTGTGAAGAAGGCTAATCGATTGTTATGGAAAGGTAAAAGAATTATATTGATATATGTAGTTTGGAAAACGAAAAACATTTACATGTTTCTACCTCATGCACCAAAGCACTTATGGGTGTAAACGCACGTACATACATACATATTTATATCTTAATTGAACAAAGATAATATATCAACATAGGGTTACTCCTGCGGATTCTTCTAACTATGGACTATGCTTGGATAAATAACAACAATGTAAATATTGCTTTTACATTTCATGTTTTTTTTTCCTGCAATTTTGGATGAATGATGTTGGTTGTGTGTTTCTACCTCATGCACCAAAGCACTTATGGGTGTGCGTGCGCGTACATACATACATATTTATATCTTAATTGGAGAAAGAGAATATATCAACATAGGGTTACTCCTGGGTATTCTTCTAATTATGGACTATGCTAGGATAAATAACAACAATGTAATATTGCTTTTACAGTTCATGTTTTTTTCCTGCAATTTTGGATGAATGATGTTGGTTGTTTTTCTTTTGACAATTTTATAGTTAACTTTGACGATTACGTTACCTTACTAAGTGGATTATTGATTTTCATTTGTCCATTTCAACATTATTTAAATTTTTTCTTCATAGAATCTAAACCGTGTTATCAAAGCGTGCGCCTAGGTTCAAAAAAGGCTCAGGCGCACGTTGTGCACCCTTTTGCAATTTGAGTGCGCATTTTTGCAGTTTAAGGCACCTTTTTGCAAAATTCAAATTTTAGTTTACAAAATAGTTAAATAAAAAATTTAAATAGTTAAATGAATTATAAAATATGGTTTAAAATTTAAAATTTAGTTAATAAAATATTTAAATAGTTGAATGAATTATAGAATATGGTTTAAAATTTAAAATTTAGTTAATAAAATATTTAAATAGTTGAATGAATTATAGAATATGGTTTAAAATTTAATTTGTAGTTAGTAAAATAGTATATCAAACTTGTATAAAAGACACACAAAAAAGCCCAAGGCTCAAAGCTTGCGTCTTTTTATGTCTTAGCGCCTTAACTAATTCGATCCAACCCTTGTACCATCTTTGGCTAGAATTCACTATTATTTTTACATACAATTGACCTTTTCATGATAAAAAGGCTTTAGTTATATTGGTTACAGAAGATATTTCGTACTAGTCCAACATCATGTCCCAGTAGTAAGATGGTCGGACTTTGTTTATGAGGCAACGAGTTCGAATCTTGCGTAACATGATTTGAACATTGAACATATTTAGACATTTGGTATGTATATGCTATCTAAGACTTATATTATCATTAGATACTACCCTCTTCTAAGTACCAATTTCAATAAAGAAAGAAAGATATGTAAACACAACCTTAAAAAAATAACTTTGACCAACTTGGTTGCTCTTTCGCAATTTCAACTCATCTTATTCCACATCTAGTTGCTCCTAACTATATTTTAATCATCTCATTATCCAAAAACAAACAAAATACATATAAAATTATTTATTTATTTTATTTACATAAATTTTAATCAAATTAAATGCATTCAACTTGGGACTATTTTGGGTTCATCTTGGATATATTTCTCGGGTTCCAAAGTTCAACTTGGGACTATTTTAGACGTCCATTTTGAATTTACTTCTCGGGTTCCAAAGTCAACTTGGGACTATTTTGTAATATAAGTTTAAAATTGATTTGCATGCACAATAATAATGATACCTTTAAACACAATCGTAAATAAAAAATTAAAAAAACTTCGACTAACTTGATTTGCTCTTTCACAATTTCAACTCATCCGATTCCACATCTAGTTGCTCCTAACTTTGTTTTAATCATCCAAAACCAAACAAAATACATATAAATTTATTTATTTATTATTTAATTTATGTAAATTTCAATCGAATTACATGCATTCAAAACCGTATAATTTTATAATAAATTAAATCAACATGAAATCATAGTCAAATCTCCCTTTAGTCGAATCTAATCAGCAAATCAAGTCATCTTCTAACTTCAAAACCAATCAAACACTTACTGAATTTTTTGTATCAACGTATTATGATAAAATAGCATCCAATCATAAATGAGAGAGATTCTATGAGATATTAAGCCATCAAATTTCTCTTCATCGCTATTAGATTTGAGTATTTTTTTCCATTTTATTTCTCTATATAATTACCCTCCTTTTTTATAGTTCTCTTTTCAAATAACAAAATGCAAGAGAAACAGATCAATTAGGATATTTGTAGCCCCACAAAATTTTGATTTCAAATTGAATGTTTGTCAAAACGAAATCATTTTCCCATTCAATTTTTCTTAAGACTCTCCTTACACCTGAGCTACAGTGACACGTGTTTATGCACAATTTCCAAAAATTATTTGACTTGATTTCCATGCAACTGATCATACCTCGAGTTGCGTGCATTCTAGGATGAATTAGCTTGCACCATTGTTTCTATTGACCCCAAAAACCTTCCGTTGGACTGATTGCATGTTTATATGAATTTCCTTATCACACAATTATGACTTTTTTCAAAATTCCAATCATGGAAAAATCATTAAAAAAAATTGACTTTTGAGCTTGCTTGAGATATCGGTACCTTGGTTGGTATTTGGAATGCGAGATTTATCCAAAATTCTGTGTATCGTTTCGCTAGTACTTCATACCAAGATCTTAGTTGAGATGACCAAAATTTGGAACAATGTTTATTCAAATGTATAGAAGGTGGGATGTGCCAGTGTAGATGAAAGTAATATAATTTTGAAGACATGATTTTAAGAAAGAGGGTAACATATTTCATTGTCAACCATACCTGTTGCGTAGCTAATATTTGGAATTTAAAGCCTGTAACTGTGATGGATAAAGAGCCAGGTTATACATTTTCACAAACAAACCAGTGAATGCCACATATTTATTAGTTCCCTCATTGGGTTATCTAATATGCATCTATTAGCATTTGAATAAAAAAATTGAAGGACCGACTTAAAAAAAAATGCAGTGACTGTATATCTGTATAACAATAAAGCAATTATTTTTGAACATCAGCATACAGATACCACGATTGATTTTTTCCATGCAGTTTTATTTGGCATTGCAGAAAAGGATATTTACATCTAAAAGTTGCATGAGTCTAATGAAAAAAAAAGTTAACGCTGAAAATGGGATTCATATAAAGTTCAAATAGAAATCCATCTTGGTAATGCTTTTAGATATCTATTCCATATACTTAGACAGGTTAAATTTTTTTACTCTGTGGCAATCTCAGTTAAGCGGATCATCCCAGTTGAACAATGCATCTCTCTCCTACAGCATTTATAAACTTCTCTTCTCCTGAGTCCGCATCTTGCAGACGAACAGCATATTTTCTTTTCAACATTGCAGCAACTTCGTATTGCTTCATTTTCCATGAGTCTGTTGCATTGTGTCTGTACATCACTCCTTGTGTGATCTTCTACTATACCGTCAATACCTGTCTCTTCAGTTTTGATGTTAATAACATGTTCTGGGACTGAACTCACTGCAAGATGTTTATGGTCATGTTCATCATGGTGCTCTTCATCACAATGAATATGAGCATCATGGCAATGGTCATGCTTATGCTTCTCTTCGTTATGTTCCTCTTCACAATGGTGCTCTTCAACACAATGATCATGTGCATCATGGCCATGGTGGTGAACAAGATTGTCTTCTCCTAACCTATCTACAAGATTGGGCTGGTGATCATGTGCATCTTCAACATGGTGATGGTGATGGTGGTGATGACCATTACACTCTGCTTTCTGTTCATCATTTGCATCATTGCTATGCAGCACTCCATGACAGTGTACATGATCTTCATGTGCATGCTCATGTGCATGATCACTGCAGTTTTTGTGCTCGTGTTTTCCATGATGATGACTGTGAGCATGTGTATTGTGCGAAGAACATGTCTTCACTTTTGGAGATTTCGTGTGCAAGAGTGTCATACTATTAAGTATGACTATTAAGCATGTACCAACATCAGCCAAAACTGCTGCCCAAAGAATCGGGTGACCAGCAATGGCAAGCGCGAGTATGCCAATTTTGGTAATGATTGAGAAAATAATGTTTCCTATTATTTTACGGTTTGTCTTCCTGGCAAGCTTGATGGCTTTTGCTATCTTCATTATGTCGTTAGACATTAGGGTAACATGACTTGTCTCCATTGCTACTGCTGAGCCTGAAACACCCATTGATATACCAACATTAGCTGCAGCTAAGGCTGGTGCATCATTCATGCCATCTCCTACCATTGCTGTTGAGCCATATTTTGTTTTGAGTTCCATGATTATCTGCACCTTGTCTTCAGGGAGTAACTCTGCATGCACCATCTCTATGATTTTCCCTAACTGTAGAAAATAGAGAACATATTAAGAGATTCATTGGCCAATGCTAGTGTTTTGATTAGATTACAAACATATGTGTTTCCTTGTGTGTTTGTTAATCTGTTTGAATCAAGATGTGGAGCTATATTCTCGGTATATAGCCAACCCTCTTTTATTAGTCATGCTATTGTTTTGATTAGGTTACAAACCCACTCCTTATGGTTTTCACGTGTTGATGCACATGTATCCTAACCTTCTTGTATGAAATCTAATACTTTTATATGTATAGTTAAATCGCTTAACAATTTTATAGCGGTGTAGGTGCAAAAAGCTATAGCAGAGATAAAGCACGGATATATTGAAAAATTGCGGAGTAGAAATCTTTATTGGAGATAAAATCAATCCCAAAAGTTGATTTATTCTCATTCCTACATCATTTGTGTAGAAAAAGAAATATTGTTTTACTTCTATACAACAATCCAAAGGATATCATGATCCATACAGGTTAGACTTGGTGAATAGAATAAAGTTCTAATTTATGTTGAGTGTTTAGAACTTAAACTTAGATCTATACCTTAAATTTGTTAATTGGTTTATAAGAGAAGTAATATGTGGTAATGATAATGATACAGCTATATGGTTAAAGCTAAGTGGGTCTATGGTTTTGGCAGCCAGTTATTATCATTTTCCAATTTAATTAATGCATTCAGACCTGTAGTTTCATTTCTCTCTCACAAACTATATATAGTCGGTACCTGATTGTTTGCATGCATGGCTGCCGCGTTGCTATCCCCAGTAAGCATTGCAACTCTGATGCCTAAAGATTTTAGTTCTTGGATGGCCTCAGCTACCCCTGTCCTGCAGCTGTCAGAAAGACTGAAAGTTCCAATCAACGTTGCATTTGTGAACACATACCCTCTCGTAACAGCCTCTTTAGAATCCTCCCCATGTTGATGTGGAACTGGAAATATAATAAACAAATTTATTAGTTGATGATTTTTTGGGCATATTTTAGCATTGTGCTATTTAGTGTTTATTATGAATTTGATGAGCAATTTGTACCTGCATTACACCCTGCCCTCAATGCGATTCTTTTGTTTCCAATATATATTTTCTTATTATCTATTTCTCCATAAACTCCCTCTCCTGGTATGATTTGAAACTCGTGTACATTGTTTGGCTTGGGTTCAATTGTCTTTGATCGAGCGTGCTCTATCAGTGCAGAAGCCATTGGGTGGCTTGATTTACTCTCTATGCTTGATATCCTGTAATGTTGCAAACTTTAGCTGTTAAGTTCTTAATTTTTTATATAGTTCCGTTTGTTTGTCAAATTTTTACATACCAGTAAATGAGTGAACTCATTGTTACTTGTGTACCTACAGGACAGAGCTCCACAACCTTGAACTCCCCTCTAGTGATTGTTCCAGTTTTATCAAAGGCTACAACTTTGGTTTTTGCAAGGGCTTCTAGAACATCACCTCCTTTAACTATGAGCCCTAGTCTTGCCGCCGTTAATAATGAACAGAACGTTGCAACAGGTGTTGAAAGAACAAGTGCACATGGACATGCACTCACAAGTAGTACAAGTGCTAGCTGAAGCCAGTGCTTTGGGTTATGAACACGTAATATGAGAGGAATTACAGCCACACCAACTGCTATGACTACTGCCCCTGCAAAGTTTATCAGGTAATCTGTTTAATTCAGTAGATCAGCTGAGTTCTTTTAGAGTGAAATACTACCATCATCTGTGACATGTTGGAGTAATAGTGGTTCAAGATTAATACTGACATGAACATGTGCTCTATACTTGTATATTTCTATATAGAGGAAAGGTTCCTGAACCCTAAAAGATACGAGTGATCTGACCTGGTGTGTAATATTTTGCGCATGAGTCGATCAATCTCTGTGTTTTGGACCTATTATTCTGTGCTTCCTCAACAAGCCTAGCCATTTTAGCCACTGCCGAGTTTTCAGCTAAAGCTGTTGTTTTCACACTAATATAACCTGAAACACAGTACCATTTAGTCATGCGACAAATACTAATAAAATAAAAGGAAAATGTATACGTTGTAACAGAGTGAATTAGCTGTGTCAATACATGGATTATTACAATTACATCCCTCTGTCCCCTGAACTCCAGTATGGAACAAAGGAAGTAATGGTACAAATCTGGGTTATAATACAACTGGCTCATATTCCTAAACAAATAATAGCCAAAACGATGAGAATAAAAGAAAAGGTTAGTTACCATCTATATTAAGGGTCCCAGCCCAAACCAGTGAGTCAATTTGTTTAGGAACAGGAAATGATTCTCCAGTTAAGCTTTGTTCGTTGACCTCACTTCTTCCTTCAACCACAATTCCATCAATAGGAATGACCTCTCCAGCCTTTACAGCAAGAATGGTGTTAACTTTTACATCTTTAGCATCAACAACTTCACCCGTTTCTGCCAATATAGCCTTCTGAGGGGTCATGCTCATTAAGGCTGTCATTCCATCTGTGGCCTACATGCAACAAAGAAGAAATTAGGAAATTCAAATCATCAATGGTAGAAATCAATACATGTCAAATTATCTTCATATTGCAAGTTTATGATGACTTGCTGTCACATATCAGTATGTTAGCAATCATTTTCAGTATTATTAACTTTAATATGGTGTTTACTCTTGTATATATGCCCGTGTATAATATCCACAAGGCCCCACCTTTCCCAACATTGGCGCAATTGGTTTAGAGCTCTTATGTCATGCTTCCTGTTCGTTATGCTTTAAATTAAGTGTATCCCGTGTGTTAACTATATAAAAAATTGATAGCAATAAACATGTGGAAACATTTTTAATACCTTGTAACAGGCTCTTGTTTCTAGCCACTCAGCGATTGTGAACAGGAAGACAATGGACCCTGCTTCGGTGTAGTCCCTTAATGCAAGTGCCCCACCCACTGCACAAAAATACAAAGCAAGGTTCCTATTTTGTTTATTTTAAGTACCTAATTATTTTATTCTTTTTATATAAGTCAAATCTGAACGTGCTACAAATATCTCACTAAGAAAGAGGGCCGGTGCATTCATGATTCCAATTATAAAATTCTTTTAGATAGTTATCAAAGATACAATGACCAAACTGGAAGACAACCAGAAAACGTTAGAGAAGTTTAATTAATAAAAATAATACTTGATAATTCAACCATGGTGGGTAAAATACTACAAAACATTGCGTCAAAGCCCTTTACAGAAAACGATGCTTAATGAAGAAATGTGCGTGGAAAGGTTCAGCTACACCCCATTTACATTTCTATGATTTTTCCTGCTACACAATTGAAATCGAACGAAAAACATATGTTCTTACATGCCTTAAGATCATCTCCGCGAAATTTTGAATAATTTGCATAATTGATTTAATGGTTGACATTGGTTTAACATTTTGAACATGTTTCAAATTTATCCCATATTTTGTGGAAATGACGTATAAAGGGTAGATTGAACATTTCGAACTATAGCACCAAAAACCATAGGTGTATCGGAAGATGGGTGTAACGTGTGTGTATCGACTATTAGAACACAAATTTAGACACAATTAGGTTGTCAACAGATGATTCGGATGCGGAAATCATTTTGTGATATCGTATCCACGAATAGTAAACAAATATAAAATATTACCTTGTTTGTTAACAAGATAAATCTAAGGAGAATGCTAGAATGATCGAAAAATGGAGGTAGAAAAGTTTGAATCTAAAAATGGAAACACAATAAGGTTTAACAATTTACACCTGTTGTGTTATCAGTTCCGTCATCAGTTTGTATTCAAAAAGAATATCCCATATGTATGTGTGTGTCATGAGGTTATTATAGAATATAGATAGTGGTTGTTAGTTCACATATCTCGTACGTGCACAATGGTACTTGGATGTAACAAGTCTATACAGAATAAATGTATGTGGCATTAGCATGCATATTTTGTGGTAAAATTAGTCTTTTGTGTTGTGTACATATGCCCATGGAAACTTACCTAAAATAACATTATAGGTAGTTTATAAATATGCTGTCAGTGTAACCACATGTGCTAATTATCAAGAAAAGGAGTATGTTTGCATATAGTACAGAATACGATTCTACGATTGCAATATAAAATGCTCATCTTACAAGGGAATCTTACAAGGGAACAATGAATAAACAGACTTTAACAATTATTAATTTATATGACAGTTTATAAAGACTGCTAATGAAGTCAAGCCTTGTACCTGCAATCAGCATCAGAATGTTAATATCAAGAGTGAGTCTTCTAATTGCAGCAAAGCTTCTCACTGCAATTGGATACAGGCCAAAAGCCACAGCCACGACTGCAAACCATTTAAGAGGATTGAAGAACTTCTGAAACAATGAAATCACAAGGAACACGCCACATGCCATTATGTAGAAACTTGGCCATTTCTTAATGATTTTGCCACTGCCATATACGCGAATGCTGGCTTCTAGGCTTGCTTGGTTCAGTAATTTCACTGTTTAAGTCACCAAAACACCGTAAATTAGGTAAACAAATTAAGAAATTCACTGTTTTAGTATGTATGGTTTTGTCTGTTACAACATATGTAGATTATTTGTTTTATGTACTTTTAACCGTGGCCTTTTTTGACTTGGAACTTCATGGGATTTCACATGTATTAACATAGAAGTTGGCTTTTAGCAAGAAAAGCTAAATGATTGCTTCGAAAGGAAAGATTGATATATTTTTGTTGTTTTTTCAAAAATTGCCTATAAATGGACAAAGTCTAATATTTAATAAACAACCTAAAAGCGGTCACCATATCTTTTAGTCAATGTGCATTATATATGATACATTGTCACTATACCTTTTAGTAGGTGCGTAGTCAGTGGCAAATAAATACAAAGTACTAAATGCCGAATTGCAATTGCGTAGATAAACTCTATGAAAATTCTACGCGCATGCTACTTCAGGATAAAAATTGGCTGATGATAACTTATTACAACTTTTGCCCGATTCAATTGTGTATTTTTTATTTTATTTTATTTTATTTTATTTTTGTTGTTGCTGCTGTAGTTGAAAACTAATGGCAAAGTTACGGCTCATTGAGCCTAGCGTTTGTTTTGGGCGCAACTGTAGTTTTCAATGTTTCTATACTGGTAAAAATTGATTTGTAGATGTATAATTAAAGAATGATGAAAAGAATCCTTCTATTATGGTTCCAGCTACATATGAATTGATGGGAAACTGGAATAGTGGGTTATCATTTTATATTTAGCAGCCATTTAAAGATGTAACGATAGCAACGTTATGTTTTGACATATTTTTGTATATGCAACAACGTCCCAGCTCTGAAATGGTCTAGACTTAAAAGTTGTCATTTTAGTGCTTATCTTGGTTGCTATTAAATCCTTTATTCAAAGATGGGTTCTTACCATTTTTATTTTTTCAATGAATACCGTTTTTTTTTGGAAAAGGAGTCTGCAGCACAATTAACATAGTTAACTGTACTAGTGTACAAAATTGACGATTTTAGCCCCACTGCCACTGGTCTCTCAAATTGGCTCAATTGACAGCACAGCTAGTGTAGCAGTCCTTTTTTTCTATTTGTATTACCCAATGTTTTCATAACCGGACTGTGAATCAAACCGTGAGGACTCAGGGTCTGAGGTTTCGAGGGTTCGACCGGTCGAACCGTCAAGAACCGCATATACTCATTTTTGGAAATTAATACATTTAAATGCAACGTATCAATCTTAAGTACACAATAAACCAACATCTTCAATAAAAATATACGATATTAATTCATAATCCACACATTAATTCTAATATGAAAAATTAAACAAAATTTGTTACACTAGCTGCACTAATTACGAATATAAAATGAGTGAAGATTCGAAAACATATTTTGGAGCGGAAAAATTGCGCATATGGGAGGGTTCAACCGGGTTCAAATGAATGGTTAAACCGCAAATTCAAAGGTTGAACCGAGGTTCTTGTATGAAGGAGGTTTCATTGAGTTCCCGGCCTTTGACCCCCACGGCTCGAGGTTATTCGTGGTTCAACCGCAGCAGGGTCGGGTTATGAAAATTATGGTATTACCCGAAAAATCTTTATAAAAACTACTTATACGAAATGGACATGTTATTTTCAACAAAAACGTGAAATGTAGGATGTAAGTATTTGCTGTGTAAAATGCAAATATTTATAGTGTAAGATACAAATATTAACATTTTTAACTATACATTTCGGTTAAATCTGCAAATAGTTGTAGCGTATAAAGCAAATAGTTGTAGCGTGGACTACAAATAAGAAATATTTATAAAAACATCCTCCTTAAATTTCAAAATATACATCCATTGTCCATCCCTTCTAAAAAAAACTGGTTATAAACATAGTGGTCGGTTATTTAAACATAAAATAAAACACAATCAGTGACACAACAGATCTGAACTATTGGATCTCATTGTGTATACATATGAGGTTGAAATCGGAATTGAAATCATAATGCGATCCAATAGTTGAGATTTATTATGTCATCAATTGTGTCGTCATTTTGTGTTTCATTAGATTTTCCCATAAAAAACAATTATTTTTTAGTTTCAGAATATTCGTAGAAAACGCTGTAAATCTTCAAATTCCTTTTACAGTAAGAGTGGTTACTTTGTTTTTTTTTTATATAAAACTCAGCCCAGAGCACTGATGAAATCGAAGGGATGGGATGAGCTTCCCCCTAGACTGGTCCGACCTCAGACAGGGAGATTTTAAGCCAGCCCAGCTTAGAGGTTTGATGCCCCCTACCGTTTTTATAGGTTTTTCTGGGAGCCCACCTCCGCGCCTTAATGGGAAGCACAGCTCAATCTACCAGGAATCGAACCCGCGACCTCAAGGAACTATGTTCCATAGCCGCTAAGTGTCCCTGACCAACTGAGCTATGCCCGCGAACTAAAACTTTGGGACCATGGATACTTTGTATTCCATAGCCTTTGGTTAAGCCGGTTTTATAAGTGGCCGTGCACCATGTCTCATTATTGTGGCCGCTGGGTATCGAACCGGTGCCACTACAACACAATGTAGCAACTCCACTATGTCTTAACCACTGGACCACTAAAACTTGATAAAACTTTGGGGCCATGGATACTTTGTATTCCATAGCATTTGGTTAAGCCGGTTTTATAAGTGGCCGTGCACTATGTCTTATTATTGTGGCCGCTGGGTATCGAACCGGTGCCACTACAACATAATGTAGCAACTCCACTATGTCTTAACCACTGGACCACTAGAACTTGACACAACATTCATTTTAATGTATCATGGATTTGAACTAGAACCTTATGCCTAAAACGTCATACCATTAATCAGGTGAACAAATAAATATACAAATTTTAAAAAATTCTAAACTGCAAATATTTTGGGAGAACTCTCTAAAGATATCTGCAAATATTTTTATTTTTTTTCAAAAATATTGTTTTGATCATATAAATATGCATTAAATGTTCTGAGTTAATTTTCGAATAGAAAAAAAAATCTTTTATTTCTAACAGAATAAAAAAGGGGTGTAATTCAAACATGTGTTAGGGAATGGTTTTTCACATAACAAATTTGAAAATAGGGGGCACAACTAAATTTCGATAAATTTTTATCCTATAAAACTGTAGTTGAGGCTGAAAGTATTCACAGTTTACACTACAAATATGTATAATCTAGAACGCACATTTTCATTGAAAACAATGAATGAGATATTTACAATATCCGTTTTGAAAAGAAAAGGAGGTGAATTTTGAAAGTTCGAGAAGGATGTTTGATATATATAAAAACCAATTTATTTATTTTTGGTGTCAAAGAATGACCCCATGATGCTTTGACCGTCCATATATAATTTTATTGAGTATGGATTCCTTCTGGGCACATTTGTCGTTAGTGCGTATTAGGAATCATATATTCAGAGATTCATTTTTGAGCGAATAAGTTTAACCAACCAATTTTAAAGGCTATTCTTGAATGAATATGTTCAAAGAATGGTTTAATAATAATTCTGGTAATATCATGTGTAAACTAGGATTTTGTTTATTTGAACAGAAGGTTTTATAGAAATTTGTGTACTATATAAGATTTTGTGGTGCTTTAGAGTTAGATACAATTTTGTACACCAATGCGATAGTAACATCAAATTTGATTGCTTGATCCGAAATATAAAACTCATAGAGAGTTTTCTGAAATTCACCAATCAGTTTTGGTGTTATTTTAACACTACTATGTACAGATTGTAGAAAAATTGTATGATATATGCTTTTAGGGAGATTAACCTACAATCTGAATAGTGGAGATTTACGGTCTTTGTTTGGAAAGGACTTTGTTATATGAGAGTTGATAGGCTGTTTTGATATATATATATATATATATATATATATATATATATATATATATATATACATACATACATATGTCCATTTAACATATGCTTCATGTTAAACCTTAATATCTTAAAATGATTATTTAATTATTTTTTATTATTTTTACATAAAACTGTAATGCATAATCAGTTAATTTTATTAATATTAGAAATATACCCCTACATGTAGTGAGAGGATAAGAGGGCCTAAAAAAACACACTTTTTGGGGGTTTTGAGTATCAACTCTCTACAAAAAAAAAACCATTTGTCTACGCTTTAGAAATAGTAAATGCAAACTGATTTTGAAAAAGAAATAATATATCCCTAAATCCATAAAAATAACTAGTTGTAACACTAGATTTGTTTAAAAACTTACTAGAGTAATAAATCGTTTTTCAAGTGATGAGAAATTATAGATGAGAACTTGAAAAGTGGGCAAATGCAATTCAAAAATTTGTACAAGCACACATTTTCGATTTTAATTTAATTGAAATTGCGCAAGTTACTCACTTTGAAAACGTAACTGGGTTTTGTTATAAGTTTACACGTAAAATTTATCCTCCAGAAAAAACGAAAATAAATTTGAATATATTCAGTGCCGCAAAACACAGGCACATTAAAATATATATAGACCTAATTAAAATTATACTATTTTTTCCAATCATTTCCCTACCTATTTATTATACTCAAACATAATCTGGGCCATCCGCTAGTAGTCGGAACATGAATCACATTTTTTTTTTTGGTCTTGAATACCATCTTTATGCATTCGGACGGTAACAAATTGGAATGAAAAGGTATCATGGATTTTATTTTTGCTTCTCACTGTGAAAGTTATCATAACATGTATAATTATCACAAATTATATGATTAGTCAAATAACTCTTATATCTTTATTTTTGATTGTTTATTACATAATACATAGTATAATTATTTTAGACAGTTGAAAAAATATCAAAGGATATAACAAATTAATTTGGTATTTTAGCGGGTCCAAAAACTAAAATAAAAGTAACAGAATAACAAATTTTCATATGCTTTTTAAAAGCCCATCCACTTTAATAAATAGTGATGGACAAACTTCGTAGATGGAAATAAATTTCCCTTTATAAAATTTACCATATTTATGATGTATTAACATGAACAGATTTTCTTTCCTAAGTTTCGACCTCTGTTCAGCTGTAAACAACTGTAGGTTAAAAAAAAAAAGTAAAAAATGATTTATGAATACTAATTCCAGCAAGTTCTCGCGTAACTTAACTGTTTTAAACCCCGATTAAAAAGGAATAAAAACCGATACATTTAATAATTGAAGATAAAGAAAAGTGTGATTATACATAATATCCTTAATCTCGTCCTAATTCTTCGATCTCGAAACTAATTTTTCATTGTTTTAAATTCAAAATCCTTGTCAATGAATGTTTCAAGTACAAAAAAGAAGAGGCCTTGTAAATAAAAACATATCATGAAAAATGATAAATAAAAAAGAATTACCGATTTGAAGCTGATCTATAAGGCTGGGGTCATGCTCGACGATAACAGTTTTGGAGGTAACAATAACTGAAACTTTTTCGACGCCGTCAATTGGATTCAATATTTTCTCGATTAATGGAACTTCAGAGGGACAACAAATGCCCAAAACATCGAAATAGCTCTTCTGAATTTCTCCTCCCATTTGATTCATAGATTTTTTACTTTTAATCTATTTTTTGAAGAGAAAGATGTTTATTTTGTGGGTGTTGATATTGTGGAGTGAGAATAGCGTGAGAGTTATGGATTTTATAGAAAGAGGGAGTACGCGGTGTGGCTACAGATGAGTGTATAACGTTTATGAAGGCTTTTACTTTCGTAGATCCTTGTATTCTGTCATTCCCTCTTATGGTGTGATCCGGTATTCAAGTAATTAAATATTAAGCGTTAAAGGATCAGAACCATGGTAAGTTAATAACGATCTTCTTTATTAATAATATTTTTTTTTTATTAATGGTTGGAATAGATTACAATTTTTTGATCCAACTTCAAATTTTTCAAAATACCTTTAAGTATACACATGATGTCATAAATTTGAATCCTATTAGGTCGATCGATGGATATATTCGGATGTGAATAGCGGTATATTCGTATACAAAATTATTTTCAGATATACGCATCCGCGGATACGGAGGATATCAAATAATTATCTTATCTGCTAATTATTGATAAATCAAGAAAACATAAATAGAAAATTTTATGTTATTCTAAATCATTTTTCAATCTCATTAATTACAAAAGTATATATAAAATCAACAAATATGATGATAATAAATAATTTTGAGCAATTAAAATATATTTAACGCATATAATATAAAATGCAGATGAATTTTAGATTTTTGGCATTTATTGACAGCCCTAGATCCTGTGTGGCGAAAACTGATCTTTATTTGAAAAGTTTGGAATGATATTAAGGTCCTAGCTTTGAATCCTAGCAAATACAGATTTCATATATTTCTTTTTCCTCTTTCAATGTTCTTACGGTCTAAATATAAATAATTAATAGGTAAATTTTGACATATGTTATTATGATTATGAAAAATTAGCCTTAGCTTCCTCTCAATTTTCTTTTATAAATTAAATCCCTATTTTCGTAAAAAATGTGAAATTCATGGAGATATTTGGGTAATTTTACATCATAACATACGCTCTTAGAATATATGTCCATAACTCATAACCGCCGTAATACACGTCGGAGCGGACACTTTTAAATTTGAAAACGAAAGAAGTAAAAAAGAAATAAATTTAAAAAAGAGGGATATAGAAAATAGTTTTCAAAATGGAGGAATATTATACAAATAAGTTTAGAAAAGTGGGATGTGCCTTTAATTTTCACTAAATTATATATATTCTTATATTACTTCAGTTTTATGTTGTAGAACACTTTTTATTTTGATTTTTGTATTTCACTCTATTTTTTAAAAATACTTTTCTAAATATTTGAAAATTAAAAACATTTTATTTTAATCATAAATAAAATTAGTTTTTTAAATAACAATTTGCCAATGTTATTTTTTTTTCCTTAAGCTTGATGTCTATTTTAAAAAGGAAAAAAAAAATTGCAACTGAAAATTAAAATTATATATGCATCTTTACATTTTCTTTTTGTTCAAAAATTCAATATTTTTTGAAATTAATTATAGCTTAATTTTTATCAAAAAGTGTTCTACTACATGCAATTTGATTGTTTCAAATAAATGTATTTAGTTTAAAGATTTTTTTATATACACGTACATTGTACTTAATAGACAATAGTGACGTGTCTTTCGATTTCATTCATAAATAAATTTTAGTTAAATTAGTTTATATTTTGACAACTAAGTCTAATTAATAAACACTAATCGTTATTTTTGATAATTTGATTAGCATTCCGAGTTACATCCAAATACTGGTTTTCAATTTTACCATATATAATTTTTTTCTATTGACGCTTGGGTGATCAAAAAAAAAAGAAAACACGGTTATTGTAACAATACTAAATATGTGTTGAACCACCATATACACTTATATAAAGTTCTATATAGGTTTTACATGCATTGGAGTTTAACATTATGTCAACAATGGGCATTTAAGCTTTCAAATTCAAACTGTAACATTTATCTTTCATAAATGGAGCATGTATCATTTATATTAGGTGTTATGTTTGTCACATCAACGACACTTGTAATTTGTGTTTTTTTTACCTTTCATGTGTGGAATGTCAATTGTTTATATTTACCATTTATATTGCATGTATAAAGGATGTGTGTTTATGTGTGGAATGCCAGTTGTTTACATTAACATTTTATAATGCAAGTACAAAAGACGTGCCTTGCATGCGCGGAGCGCGTGCCGTTGGTTATCGTACAAAGAATTGGGGTAGAGTAGCAATTTTTTGATCCGACCGTTATGTTTCAAAAATCCTCTGTATACAAACTACAGGTTAAAAGTTTGAATTTCACTCAAAACATACACACGCACAGATATATATATATATATATATATATATATATATATATATTTAATAATAATTAAAATAGGGTTGGAAATTTTTGGTTTTGCATCAAAATTTCAAAAATGACCTTATATACAAATAAATTAGAAGTTCAAATCGCACTCAATACAAAAAGTAAAATCTATTTCCAAATTAAAATTTAGATCACAAGTCAAATCATGATCACATCATAACGTTCATAATATTTTTATTTATAATTTTCAACTTTTACATACCAAATATATATAAAAAAATTAAAATTCAACAATTTTTTATCTTCATATAAGGGTTCTTTTATATGCACGTGCCAAAAAATCTCATATATATAATTGAAGTAAAGCTGCAATTTTTTTTGTCCGACCAGGGATTTCAAAAAATGCCTTTGTATACACAATTAATTGGAGTAGAGTTGCAATTTTTTGGTGCGACCAACAAGTTATAAAAATGTCCTTATATATAAACATGAGGTTTGAAGTTCGAATCTCATTCAAAACAAACACACACACACATATAATTGGGGTAGAGTTGCAACTTTTTGGTTCGATCGCGAAATTTCAAATATGCTGTTATATATAAATAAAAGGTTGGAAGTTCGAATTTCACTCAAAACAAAATTAACATTTATTTGCAAATGAAATTTTGATACATAAATAAGATTACAAGTTAAAATCCAGATCTCAACATATTATTTATAATACTGTTCTTTATAATTTTCAACCTCTACTTATCAAACTATATAAAAATTAACATTTAACTACTATATCATTATATAAGTGTTTTTCATATGCAAGGGCAATGCACATGCCAAAATATGTTATAATCGGGGATGCTAAATGAATAGGAGTTGGACCTTTTTGTTGCACTATATAGGTTGGTACTCCACGTTATTCTAGGGATTTCCTCATTTCACCTTAATTCTCTCTGGATATTTTATAACTGGCCCTTTGTATTATCATTATTCTAATTATTAGAAATTCTACTAATTCTCTCTATTATTATTTTTACAATTCAATATCAATATTTAACAGTTTCACAATTATTTACAAAATTCTCCTAAGTTTTATCATACTATTTTACATTCAAGTTCATATATTGGTATTAATTAAGTGATCTAATATTTAAAATTTTAAAATAAATCAAATTAACTAATATTTATTATTTGGTCTATAATCATAAATAATGAAAATTCAATGTATTGTATACACACTTACATTGACTAAAATTGTAAAACTAATATATTCATTCAAGTCCATATAATCTAAAATTTTACATTTATATACAAAATTATCTTTAGTTATGTTACATTATTATACATCCAAGTGTGCATAATTTATTTCTTTCTAAAATAGTACTTTATCACGAAAAACTATACATAATTTTTTTTTGAAATGGTACTTTATATACAACATGTCACTGGGACAACATATCACATGTCAATAAACGTTCGAATCACGCTACGCAAGTTTCGAACTTGTGATCTCTTGCACCAAAGCCAAATCACTTAACCGCTTGGACAATGGTGCTTGTCAACTACACATAATTTTCTTTCTAAAGTTGGCATTTCACTACAAACAAACATATAAACGATTTTTTCTTTTTAAAATAGGTGTATTATTAAAAACTTATACAACATTTTTTCTTTTTAGAATCAACACATTCATTGAATTCTTTACCATTGATAAAATTTGTTTCTGTTAAGAATGACATTAAATTATTGATAAGCGATGAATACCATAGTTTGTAATTTTAAGAGATAATGAATATTTTCAGTCAATACGTTTTGTGAAAATGTTAAATTTAATTATGTATATTCGAAATTTAAGTTTATCAATGGATAGAAATATACGATATTTTGATTTGAATTTTTTTCTTTTTTATTTTATTGCCTTTTTGGGGAAATGATAATTATTATTTTTTAAAATTTATTATTATAAATTAAAATTATTAAGATATGAAGCAATGATTCAAAAACCAAGTTATAATTTGTACATTATTAAAATAACAGTATTATTTGTAATGTTCATTTAATCAACATTTTTTCCATCCGTTAAATAAATATTATGCATCACTTTGATAATATAACATATTTATTTCTGACGTTAATATTATCCACAAGAGCTTTAATGCAGAAAATACCGATTCAATATTGTTACACTTTTATTTTTAGGTATTTTTGTCATTTTTTTCAAGTAATATTTGAAATTCAATTTATATATCATCTATCTTTAAAAATGTACTAAAAGCTAAATGTTAATACACACACATATAAATATAAGAGCGTTCAATAGCACCCCAAATGCCCTCCGATTTCCACCAAAAGTTCTGATTTAAATAACAGTTCATTCTCTCTCTTCCCACTACCAGTGTTATTTAAATCAGAACCTGTGGTGGAAATCAGGGGGCATTTGGCGTGCTGCCTTGCTTGGGGTGCTATTGAATGCTCCACTCACATACACATATATATATTGAAAGTTTTTAAATTGTTAATTTTAAAATTAATTAAGAATACTAAATTTCATTTATTTTCTTAACAGATATTAAACACTGAAAAATAATAAATCAATAAGTATATCTTTATAATCTACAGAAATGACAACTTAATTTTTATACAAATATAAAAATACATAAATCACAAAACAAATTTACCACATATTGCATAATAAATTCAATTTTTTAAAATATTTATACGATTATTTTTCTAAAACATACTGTGTGCAACGCACAAAGTATACACTGATATCCTTTCAAGGACTAACTTGCTATCAAGTGGGTTGGATGAAATTAAATACTTCATCTAATTTAATTCACTTAGTTTTGAATTTGATATTAATCACGATAGTAATATTCAAATCGGACCTCTCGTATGAGTTTGAGATTAAGTATTCATTAAATAAAATTCAAATCCTATCTCTCATATTGATGAAATTGGTGGGCCAGCACGTTGTGGGTTAAATGTGTGAATTCAAAAAAATCCACGATCTTATTGGGCTATGAATTCTAAATTAATTAGCTACTATCGAAATAATTTTGAAAAAAATCTTTGGTTTATTTAATTAATTGATATAAAGATTCGATTTTATTATATATAAAGCATATAATGTATATGTGTATCAGATACACACATATGTGTAAAGTGCACGTGCAATATATAGATGTGTACATGGTCTAATGTGCTCGTATATAAGTGCTGAGATTTACACTGCAACAGACACATTTGCCCAATTATACACATATTTGTTGTCCATATTTAATTTACTACTACATATATTATTATTATTATTTGAAAATTGGTAAAATCTTTATTAAGCCAAATAGCCCAAAGTTGACACGGCCCACGGCAGCACATACAAGTAAAAGTAACTCAAGTACAACTAGATTATTCCATCTTTACAACTTTTCAGAGTCGTCTTCTACTTCCATCTTCCTCGTTCGAACACCCCATTGCGGTTGGAATTGGCGCAACGTACTTGAGATTCTTACCTCAGACTACAACAGGTACCTTACTACAATCTTGACTACTCCTCGTCCCTGTCGAGTGGTAAGATTTCTGCTTAATCGCTTCGAAATAAGTTGCATGTCTATTTGAGCTAATTTACTGACTTCTTCCTTGTTGCTTGCAATGTTTTGGAAAATTCTCCTATTGTGCTCCTTCCAAATGCTTTAAATAACCACTGTCAGGGCGATCTTCCTCACTTTGGATTCTAAGTTTACACTTTGGCTCCTACGGACCATGTAATTTGCGATTTTCTGAAGATTAGAGGCTGCACTAGTAATATTAGCTGCCATTTTACATTTTTCCCAAAATTCACGTGAAAAATCACATTCAAAGAATAGGTGCGCGTGCGATTCTTAATGAGAATTACAGAAAATACATGTTTCATTTTGAGAAATACCCAGTTTGAAATGTCTGTCTTTAGTAGGGAGCCGACCCATCATAGCTTTAAAGGAGGTTAGAGTTATTTTCAGGTAGTTTGCCTTTTCCTAGATGATCTTATGCCAGTGCTTTTGTTTATCATTCTTACGAACCTCCACTACTACATTTTATATATACATACATTAATACACGCACACACACAAATATGTATACACTATAAACCTTTATATATGTGTGTGTGTATTATAGTATTTATTTAAATGACTTAAACCGATTCAAAATAACTCAAATTTATTGCTAAAATATCTAAAGGTAGATTTAAATTTAAAAATAGATCAAAATCTAGAATAAAAATCAATTTCATATTTAAAATTCAAATTTTAAATGTTGATATTTTAGATATGTGTGTGTGTATACACAAATATATATATATATACATATAATTTTTTTTGAATATATCTATGTATAATTTAAAATTATTTATAAAATATTAGTATGTAAATATATATAATAATATATCTAAAAATTAATATTTTTATGGAAACTGTTTTTTAACAAAGTCAAATTTTTATTATTTAAATCCGTGTGGATTTAAACATTTTTCTATTAATCATTAAAAAAATTAACTTTAATATCAGTAAGAATTGTATTTATAAAATACGATTATACTTATATAATTTCATATAAAACATAATTATTTAAAAAGGCTTGAAAACATATTTATAAATTATTAATTCTTTTTCATTTGTTTAATTATAAAATATATATGTTATATATATATTTATAATTTCTTTTTTGTTAATTTGGACGGGTGGGATTATACATACATATATTACTTTTTTTTATTCAATTTCAGCATGTATGTATGTCTATATTTATCTGACATCAAATAAAAATATAAATTCTTGATATAGTAAGGTTTAATCTACACACATGTATTGACATAATATTTATATAACTGAATAAAAATTAGAAGTTACTAATGTTGTGGCCTAGAATGTACACCTTGAGTGTTGAATCCAAAACCCCGCAGATTGTATCCGTAATCTTCCAATAAAAGCTACTACCTAAAGAGATTACCAGACCTTTGTAGTAGGTTTAATTTGATTTATATTTTATTTGGACATGAAGAATGGGAGGGGTCTAATAGCTTGCGGCCTAGGGGATTCAAGGAGTCTACAAATGTAAAGTCATAAAAGAATGGGGATGGTTGGTTCAAACAAACAAGAGAATGGAGAAAAGGGGGGGTGTTTTGATCCCCATGTTTATCTCTTCTCTTTACAAATTCTAAACTCATATTTCAAATAAATATCACCACTCTATCCCCTCCAAGTATGGTCAGCTGCAACTATAGGCAAACAGGCCGATATACATTTCCAAACACAATCAATATTTATACATTTTAAATCTAATTTAAATGTTTATTGATATCGTATATTGGAACTTACATATTTAGCTTTTATATACATACTTTGTTAATATTAATTCAGATGAACCAAATAGAATTTTATAATTAATATTTCACAAATATTAATTAATTTATAACAATTAAAATTTAATTAAATCATGTGGTATTTCGGAGTATTCAATATTTTGGTTGTGCGACTCATATGTGTAAATTTCGATCAGCGATTAATATCGAACAATACAAATATTAACGTTCACACTTCACCTTAGTTAGTATTGTGATAGTTTGGATGAATTTATCGCTTACACAATTTTGGTAAAACCTAATTTTACTATTTTAAGCGGTACCCCATAGTGATGATTATTTACACCAATTTTCTTCGTCCAAACTATATCACGTTAGGACTTATGGAATTTGGACTTGGTCAAAATTTCAGTATTGTCCATATTTGACTTGTATAATCCAAACACAAAGTCCTTGGTTCAATAATAATAGTTATTATTAGCTCAACTGCTCTAACCAGAGACTTAAGACTTTGAGTTGACTATAGTTGACTGTGATACTATGCAGTTAAAGCGCTTAGCATTTCCATAGCGTTGGAGGTGCAAAATATTATAGCGGGATAAAGCAAGGACATATCATAAAATAGCGGAGGTGCAAAAAACTTCATTATATATAAAATCAAATATTAATAACCCAAAAAATGGATCAACACCCTGGATTAAGTGTGAAAGCACCATCCCTGTTCTTACAGAGCAATAATATAGTAAATAAATGTAAAATGAGTAGAAATAGTAAAGATACAAGAAGATTTTTATAGTGGTTCGGCAGTTAACGAAGCCTACGTCCACTTTATAAGCTTTATTATCGACTGACTGCTATTACAAGTTAAACTCGGTTACAAGTTGATGAGATTAGAATAAGTCACAAATGCAAGAGTTCACTGGAGAACCACAATGAACTCCTAAATGACTGTTGTATGGGAGAAGAAGAGTGAAGAATAATCTCTACAGAGTTCCAGCAGTCAGTCCCCCAGATCCCTTTTGTGATGCAGGTAGGATTGTATTTATAGGGGTAGGAGAGCAGTTGGGCTAAGGCCGACTTGTCAGAAGTGTAACAACCCGAGAGTTTGTAACTTTTAATCACCGTCAAAATGACGATCAAATTGTTTGCAAATTGCTGTTGGAGGTTTTTAGTCCGATCGAAATTCCTTGTATTAAATCGTCAAGTGATAACGGATTGCTATAGGAATTTTTAAATCGAATGGGGATTCTTTTTAAATCTGTAAAATGGTTATGCGGGCTTAACAATTTAGTTGGCCCATATCTTCAATTGGTTGCTTTATGCAGTGTTAGCTATCAAGAAAAATACCCGACTCCTTTTCATTCTTTTTTTCGTTTAACCCTAAAACATTCGAAAATCAAGGGGCGGCCTCATTTTCAATTTCGTTCATTTTCAAAAACCCTAGACAACCGAACAAAAGAAATTAAATGGCGGCCTCGTCTCCTCCAACTAGGGTATCGTAGAAATCGAGTAGTGGCTGCTAACTTCGTTCGTCTTCCCCGAAATGCTTCGTCTCTTCGCATGGCTCGGCTGCCTCGACCGTAACTAAGGTGAGTGATTTCGATCGTCACTCACATCTAGTTCAAGCATATGTTGGTTGATTTTAATTTTGTGATTTTCGTTCATTTTCAATTGGTTGTGTGTCGATTCGTTTTGTTTGGCCAATTGAAGCTAATTTGTTGTGTTCGTTTGTTTTGAGATAACCGTTTTCTTGTTTCTGGTTATTACGGCATCGCTTCATCTCGTGACCACCACTAATTTCCGTCATGTGATTATATGAATGCAATTTCATGACTTTGTATTTTGTCAGCCATCACGATTGTTGTAATAATGTCGATTGATGCCATCTCTGATTTTTGTTCTTCGTTTTAATGTCGCGATGGCCACGGTTTTGGTTTGAGAACATTCGACCTTTCAGTGATACACGGTTCTGCCTTTGATCTGGTTCTTTGAATTGTCGGCTTCGGCCACAAAATTTGAATGGTTATACCTTGCTTTGATTTCGTTATAAGACTTGGAAATGTTGTAAAACTGTTACATTCGAATTCATTTGAAGATGTTGATTTTCTCACTGTTGCATGGTTCTGGCACTTATGTCTTGTTCAATTTTGCCTTGCCTTATTTGTGCTTACTGTTTTTCTGTGGCTTCGGCTCTGAAATTGATTTCGAACTTGTCTTCATTGGACTTTGACATTAACTCGATAATGTCTTCAAGTTCACGATTGATGTACTGGAGTCGGCATCCCCGATCTTGTCACTACTTGCACGATCGACTTATGTGTTTTGTGTAGTTGAAGCGTTCCTCGGTACTTTGTTTATTTTCGGCTTCATAAGAATTTTGGCATATCTGCATCTATATATGCATTCATTTTGGCACTGTATATTTGTAGTTAGAGTGTTTTCGAGCTAAATCATTTAGTGTAGCTGTCTCGCCCAATTGAGATAGTTTGCAAACTTGTTTAGTATATGTGTTCTTTACCATGCTTTATAAGTTGTTGAGGCTATTTACCTCAAGACAGTATCACTGTGTTCTGTCAAGTACATTTCGCATTTACACTTGAGCAATTTTGTGGTTCACTGCAACCTTTTTGGTTTGCATTTTTAATATGCAAACACTTGAGTATTTTTGTGGTTGCACTGCACTTGAGTATGCAAATGCCTTTGAACTTTTACAGTCTCTGTTGCACTTTTGACTTCGTTTGAGTTTGTTGTCCGGTTGGATTTGAGAACTCTTGTGCTGTTTCATTGATTTGAGGTGTTTGTACTAATTCTTTATACAATTCACTGAATTCAGTTTTGTGGTGCACATTTATATTTGATTGAGGCCTGCTGCACCATTAGTCTCACGATGTATCCCTGCTTCTGTTTAGTTTGAGGCTGCACGTTTTTGAAGTGTAGTCTTGAATTGTTTGTGAGTTTGTAGACTTATGGTTGACTGATGCATTTTGTTTTCCATAAGCACTGAGTCAATTCTCATATGCACTGATGCGTTCATTTTTGTCTGCACTGTGATGGATTACCTCGGATGTGACATGGTCTTTGATGATTTCTTTTGCATTGTATTAATGCATTTGGATTTGTTTTCGAATTCACTTGAGTTGAATCCGTTATTTGGGTTTGACCTCGTATTCGTTTGTAAATTTTCAATGTGTACATACGTGCACATTGTTAATGTCCGTCTGCTTTGAACATTGAGACCGTGACATTGATATTTGAATCTTTAATTGATTTTACGTTCGATGATCTTTGTGTATTTCAGGATGTAGTGGCGAGGCAGTATACGCGTGCGTATACTGCAGCCCTACTAGAGTTGATGTTTTATATTGCTTATTTTGTTGTTGTTAATTGCCTTTAGGCAATTCGAATGTTTTTAAGATTATCTTCATTGATATTCTTTTTACTTATCTTGGTTGATGATTTAAATCTGCTGATTGTTGTTTAACACTGTTAGTGTATATCTGCCGTTATCCGACTCTCTTATCGAGAAGTTGGATATACGAGATTTTTGTTGCTATCGTCTATTTGATTATTATTGCTTTTGTGCATTGATAACTGAGTTTGAATTAGACCGACCCGTGTATTATTTTCTTTTGAATGTAATACTCGGGTCAGACCCGAGTTATTTCAGGTTGTAGATTTCCTTCTTTGAGTTGCTGTTCGGGCTATGAAGACTTTTCACATCTTCTGAAGTTGTCTTTGTCATTTTGTAGAAGTCGTGTTATTGTATAGGATGATATGTATTCATGTATATTAGTTGATAATGTACTTGTATATATAACTTCCAGAGTCGACAGTTGTAGTTGTATCATATGTATTGTGTCAACTATATTGTAACTGACATCAGTTATATAGATATGAGACTTTTTGTTTAATTTGTGTTCCGCATTTATATTATCTGTGTTGTTATTATATTCATTGTCCTAAACTATTATGAACCGTCGTAGTTCGTTTTGTACTAGAATTGGGTATGTCGATGGGAGTAAATAAGTAATAGGCGAAAAATAAAAAGTATATACCACTCCTATCGAGGTAACCAATGTTAGTGTAAGGCCAAGTACGGATGGTCGCTCCTATCCGGCCTTATTCTTCGTAATAATAGACATTACTTCTTTTAATACTCTTTGTTATTATGAGCATAGAGGTGGGGCGTTACAGTTGGTATCAGAGCTTGGGGTTTATGGACATAATATAAAACATAACTTGGATGGAACATGTGTTACAACTATTGGTCGATGTTTTATTGTGCTTTGAGTCAAAACTAACGTTTTGAATTTAGATGTAAATTTTTAAATATCTTTATTTAAAAATAAAAAGTGAAACTGTGTTTTGTTGATTTGATTAAATTGTGTTCTGTTTATCAGAGTGCGCAGCGGAAACAGTGAAACTGTCTTCGCTGAGTACAACTGATAATCTTTTTGATTTAAAAATCAAAATACGAAATTGATATGAATTTCATTTGTTGTTTACATAGCTGTATTTATTTTGTTTCTTTGAGAATTTCGAATCCGAATTGAGGATTTGAAACGATTGCAGTTATGTGATTTTTGTTGAAATTTCCGCTGGTTTTCTTTTGTACTAATCATCTATTGATTATATTTTGCTGTTTTGAATTGTCTTCATTGAAGATACATTCGAATGATTTCTTTGTTTATATTGTAATGTGCGTGCAAATATGAATTGCACGTTACTGCATTTATTTTACGTTGAACCGATGCTTGGTTATGAAACGTATTTTGTTGCCGTTATTTTTATAACGGGATTTTTACATCGATGCTAAATTTTGAGGCACGGTGTTTTGTTGGCATTTTGATGAATGAAAATTCACTGATATTACATCTTGATGTAAATTATTTTGATGAGATTTTGACGTTTTAAAATTACTGTTGCTTTGACTTCAGTAACAGTCAGATTTTTAAAAATGGGTTTTCAAGCGGTCATTCCGCAATGCTGATTCTGAGATTCGTTTTACGATGTTCTGAAGAAGTACAATTTCCTTTTCGAAATTGTTACTAATATTGCTGCTTTAATCACGTGATTGGAAAATCGTTTTAAAATGAAAATTATTTTATAAATTTTTAGCAGTTTGCGTTTTCAAAAGAATGAGAAAGCGACTTAAACGATTCAGCAAAATCGAGGATTATGACCCCTTTCTTTTACTGTTTCGCTTAACTCCGGACTTGTCCAGTTGAGAATGTGAATTGTTATTTTTACAAAATAAATAAAATTGTTTTCAGGAATTTTAACAGTTTGAGCTTTCAAAAGAATGAGGAAGCGATTTAAACGTTTCAGCAAAATCGAGGATTATGACCCCTTTCTTTTACTGTTTCGCTTAACTCCAGACTTATCCAATTGAGAATGTGAATTGTTATTTTTACAAAATAAATAAAATTGTTTTCAGGAATTTTAACAGTTTACGCTTTCAAAAGAATGAGGAAGCGATTTAAACGTTTCAGCAAAATCGAGGACTATGACCCCTTTCTTTTACTGATTCGCTTAATTCCGGACTTGTCCGTTTGAGAATGTAAAGTGTATTTTTACCAAATACACAATTTTGCACTTTCAAGGAAACGATGAAGAGAATCAAACGATTTAGTAAAACACGTGGTATGGGACATGTGCGTTTGCTATTTCGGTTAATTCCGGACTCGTTAATTGAAATATATGTTGTTTTGATGATTTTGATGAATTTGCACTTTCAAGGAAACGATGAAGAGAATTAAACGATTTAGTAAAACTCGTGGTTATGGGACATGTGCGTTTACTATTTTGGTTAATTCCGGACTCGTTAATTGAAATATTTGATATTTTCGTGTGCTTTCGAGCCACTATGATGGACCTTCGGGTCATATGTTGGACCTTCGGGTCATATGATAGACCTTCGGGTCAAATACCAGTACTAGACCTTCGGGTCATTTGTTGGACCTTCGGGTCATTTGTTGGGCGCCAAAATTATGTTGAGTACTTAGTAGGCTTCGGCCATTTGTTGATGCACGTGCGGCGAATTAAAAACTCACCATCTGATGGGATCGATCCAAGCTTTTATGTTGATTTTCTAGTCTTCTTAATTGATTTCTAGATAATTGTTGTTTCTAATTATCTGCAGGTAATTAGATATCTGATGTTATGAGATTTAATTATCGTATCGGTAATTAAATATTTGTTGATTCCGATTATCATTTTGATAATTGGATATTTGTTGATATGAGTTCTGATTATCGTTTTTGATAATCAGATATTTGTTGCATTTAATTGTCGCTTTTGGATAATTAAATATTTGCTGATTCGAGATTTAATTATCGCTTTTGGATAATTAAATATTTGCTGATTTGAGATTTAATTATCGCTTTTGATAATTAAATATTTGTTGATTTGAGATTTAATTATCGCTTTTGATAATTAAATATTTGTTGATTTGAGATTTAATTATCGCTTTTGGATAATTAAATATTTGCTGATTTGAGATTTATTTATCGCTTTTGATAATTAAATATTTGTTGATTTGAGATTTAATTATCGCTTTTGATAATTAAATATTTGTTGATTTGAGATTTAATTATCGCTTTTGGATAATTAAATATTTGATGATTCGAGATTTAATTATCGCTTTTGGATAATTAAATATTTGCTGATTTGAGATTTAATTATCGCTTTTGGATAATTAAATATTTGCTGATTTGAGATTTAATTATCGCTTTGGATAATTAAATATTTGCTGATTCGAGATTTAATTATCGCTTTTGATAATTAAATATTTGCTGATTTGAAATTTAATTATCGCTTTTGATAATTAAATATTTACTGATTTGGAATTTAATTATCCCTTTTGATAATTAAATATTTACTGATTTGAAATTTAATTATCGCTTTTGGATAATTAAATATTTGCTGATTTGAGATTTAATTATCGCTTTTGATAATTAAATATTTGCTGATTTGAAATTTAATTATCGCTTTTGATAATTAAATATTTACTGATTTGAAATTTAATTATCGCTTTTGATAATTAAATATTTACTGATTTGGAATTTGATTGTCGTTTTTGATAATTAAATAATTATCGATTTGTTTCTTGATTATCGTTTGAGATAATTAGATATTTGATGTTTTCTGATTATCGTTTTTGATAATTGGATATTTGTTGATTTGCTTTCTGACTATCGTTTGGATAATTGGACGTTTGTTGATTTTATTGATATGAGATTTTCTAGTCTCCTATTGATTCTAGAGTATGCTGATTTTATTGAATCGCTGTTTTCTATCTAATTCTGGTAATAGTTAGAGTTTGTTGATCATGAAATTTATGTTTTCTAGTTAATTGTTGGATAACTAGATAATTGCAGTTGCGATTTGTGATTTGCGTTTTATAATTATCCTTGCTGATAATTAGATTTTTGCTGTTTTCTAATTATCATATCGATAATTAGATATGGCTGTTTTGTGAATTTCTGTATTTTAATTATCTAGTTGATAATTGAATATTGCTGATGATTGCATTTATTCAGTTCTGCTGTTTTCTGATTATCTAGTTGATAATTAGAGTTTGTTGAGAATTTGCAAATTTCTTTTAGGGAAATAAAAGATTTCTGTGGCGCTTGTATTTCCGTCTTTTATTTTTTAGCTTAACCAGTTTAAGTTAGAAAAATAATTGTTATTGACAACCTTAAATAGGAAAATTGCGGGGACGCAATTTTTATAAGGAGGGGAGTCTGTAACAACCCGAGAGTTTGTAACTTTTAATCACCGTCAAAATGACGATCAAATTGTTTGCAAATTGCCGTTGGAGGTTTTTAGTCCGATCGAAATTCCTTGTATTAAATCGTCAAGTGATAACAGATTGCTATAGGAATTTTTAAATCGAATGGGGATTCTTTTTAAATCTGTAAAATGGTTATGCGGGCTTAACAATTTAGTTGGCCCATATCTTCAATTGGTTGCTTTATGCAGTGTTAGCTATCAAGAAAAATACCCGACCCCTTTTCATTCTTTTTTTCGTTTAACCCTAAAACATTCGAAAATCAAGGGGCGGCCTCATTTTCAATTTCGTTCATTTTCAAAAACCCTAGACAACCGAACAAAAGAAATTAAATGGCGACCTCGTCTCCTCCAACTAGGGTATTGTAGAAATCGAGTAGTGGCTGTTAACTTCGTTCGTCTTCCCCGAAATGCTTCGCATGGCTCGGCTGCCTCGACCGTAACTAAGGTGAGTGATTTCGATCGTCACTCACATCTAGTTCAAGCATATGTTGGTTGAGTTTAATTTTGTGATTTTCGTTCGTTTTCAATTGGTTGTGTGTCGATTCATTTTGTTTGGCCAATTGAAGCTAATTTGTTGTGTTCGTTTGTTTTGAGATAACCGTTTTCTTATTTCTGGTTATTACGACATCGCTTCATCTCGTGACCACCACTAATTTCCGTCACGTGATTATATGAATGCAATTTCATGACTTTGTATTTTGTCAGCCATCACCATTGTTGTAATAATGTCGATTGATGCCATCTCTGATTTTTGTTCTTCGTTTTAATGTCGCGATGGCCACGGTTTTGGTTTGAGAACATTCGACCTTTCAGTGATACACGGTTCTGCCTTTGATCTGGTTCTTTGAATTGACGGCTTCGGCCATAAAATTTGAATGGTTATACCTTGCTTTGATTTCGTTATAAGACTTGGAAATGTTGTAAAACTGTTACATTCGAATTCATTTGAAGATGTTGATTTTCTCACTGTTGCGTGGTTCTGGCACTTATGTCTTGTTCAATTTTGCCTTGCCTTATTTGTGCTTACTGTTTTTCTATGGCTTCGGCTCTGAAATTGATTTCGAACTTGTCTTCGTTGGACTTTGACATTAACTCGATAATGTCTTCAAGTTCACGATTGATGTACTGGAGTCGGCATCCCCGATCTTGTCACTACTTGCACGATCGACTTATGTGTTTTGTGTAGTTGAAGCGTTCCTCGGTACTTTGTTTATTTTCGGCTTCATAAGAATTTTGGCATATCTGCATCTATATATGCATTCATTTTGGCACTGTATATTTGTAGTTAGAGTATTTTCGAGCTAAATCATTTAGTGTAGCTGTCTCGCCCAATTGAGACAGTTTGCAAACTTGTTTAGTATATGTGTTCTTTACCATGCTTTATAAGTTGTTGAGGCTATTTACCTCAAGACAGTATCACTGTGTTCTGTCAAGTCCATTTCGCATTTACACTTGAGCAATTTTGTGGTTCACTGCAACCTTTTTGGTTTGCATTTTTAATATGCAGACACTTGAGTATTTTTGTGGTTGCACTGCACTTGAGTATGCAAATGCCTTTGAGCTTTTACAGTCTCTGTTGCACTTTTGACTTCGTTTGAGTTTGTTGTCCGGTTGGATTTGAGAACTCTTGTGCTGTTTCATTGATTTAAGGTGTTTGTACTAATTCTTTATACAATTCACTGAATTCAGTTTTGTGGTGCACATTTATATTTGATTGAGGCCTGCTGCACCATTAGTCTCACGATGTATCCCTGCTTCTGTTTAGTTTGAGGCTGCACGTTTTTGAAGTGTAGTCTTGAATTGTTTGTGAGTTTGTAGACTTATGGTTGACTGATGCATTTTGTTTTCCATAAGCACTGAGTCAATTCTCATATGCACTGATGCGTTCATTTTTGTCTGCACTGTGATGGATTACCTCGGATGTGACATGGTCTTTGATGATTTCTTTTGCATTGTATTAATGCATTTGGATTTGTTTTCGAATTCACTTGAGTTGAATTCGTTATTTGGGTTTGACCTCGTATTCGTTTGTAAATTTTCAATGTGTACATACGTGCACATTGTTAATGTCCGTCTGCTTTGACCATTGAGACCGTGACATTGATATTTGAATCTTTAATTGATTTTACGTTCGATGATCTTTTGTGTATTTCAGGATGTAGTGGCGAGGCAGTATACGCGTGCGTATACTGCAGCCCTACTAGAGTTGATGTTTTATATTGCTTATTTTGTTGTTGTTAATTGCCGTTAGGCAATTCGGATGTTTTTAAGATTATCTTTATTGATATTCTTTTTACTTATCTTCGTTGATGATTTAAATCTGCTGATTGTTGTTTAACACTATTAGTGTATATCTGCCGTTATCCGACTCTCTTATCGAGAAGTTGGATATACGAGATTTCTGTTGTTATCGTCTATTTGATTATTATTGATTTTGTGCATTGATAACTGAGTTTGAATTAGACTGACCCGTGTATTATTTTCTTTTGAATGTAATACTCGGGTCAGACCCGAGTTATTTCAGGTTGTAGATTTCCTTCTTTGAGTTGTTGTTCGGGCTATGAAGACTTTTCACATCTTCTGAAGTTGTCTTTGTCATTTTGTAGAAGTTGTGTTATTGTATAGGATGATATGTATTCATGTATATTAGTTGATAATGTACTTGTATATATAACTTCCAGAGTCGACAGTTGTAGTTGTATCATATGTATTGTGTCAACTATATTGTAACTGACATCAGTTATATAGATATGAGACTTTTTGTTTAATTTGTGTTCCGCATTTATATTATCTGTGTTGTTATTATATTCATTGTCCTAAACTATTATGAACCGTCGTAGTTCGTTTTGTACTAGAATTGGGTATGTCGATGGGAGTAAATAAGTAATAGGCAAAAAATAAAAAGTATATACCACTCCTATCGAGGTAACCAATGTTAGTGTAAGGCCAACTACGGATGGTCGCTCTTATCCGGCCTTATTCTTCGTAATAATAGACAGTACTTCTTTTAATACTCTTTGTTATTATGAGCATAGAGGTAGGGCGTTACAAGAAGCTTCTACTCAGTGTTAGAAAGAAGTCCATAAAAACTCAAAGCAACTCGAGCTAACATGATGGACCGCTAGCGACCCGTGCTCTTAAACTATTTTTTGAGTCTACCCTCTTGGGGTTGCCTTCCTTTCATATATTTGAATACATCATCCAAATATCAAGTCGTTTGGAGTTTGTTTGATCATCCATCTTCATGGGTCATCTAGTCTGAAAGAATCATCCATAACTTGCTTAAAACTAAATGAAATCAGACGAAACTTTGCAGATACACTCTAGATGGTGTCTGGGACCTGCCCTAAAAATTTCAGGTGGTGGGGCCTAACCTACATGGATCATTAGCGATCCATCTAGTTAGGTTACTAGCGATCCATCAAACAACCTCCAAATCATCCCCTTTTTTCTATGAGCCTTCTTTTATGCCTTCTAAGCGTTCTTCCAAAATTTCAAGTCAATTAGACTCTGTATGAGTTTCTAGATCCATTTTACGTTAGCTGCTTTTGGTTAAAAAGCGGGTAAACATTTGCCCCCCAAAGTACGTCTTTTGAATGAAAGGTGTGCTTTGCCTAAAAACAAGTTCCTATCTCCGGTCTTTGATAATTTAGATTTTTAGCCTAATACTCTAGACTCTGCCTAAGTGTAATATAGACATTACAATCATTCCGACTTCATTTGAAGTTATTACATCACATATCTCCAATTATATCACATATATCTAATTGTCCCATGTTTCTTTGGGATTTACATCATTATCATTTTGCTTCTCATTCAGAGTTATCACATCATATATCAAAATCACATTATATATCAAAATCACATCATATGTCAAAGTCATCATGTGTTCATCCAAGATTTATCAGTTTTATTCTATTTATAAGGCATTCAAATCCTTTTATTAAATCAAATCTGTTTTAAGGATCGATATCTCCTAATCATTTAAGTTTAATGCGCAATCTCTCCAGATCGTTTAATGTTTAGTTTAATGCACGATCTCTCCAGATCGTTTAATGTTTTAAGTTAAGGGGATGATCTCTTCAGATTATTGTTTGTTAAGTTAAGGGGGATTAAGTAGGCTCATCCGCTCACTTTCCAGTGAGGGGACTTACTTCTTGCACTCCGGTCCCGGCTCTCCGGTCGGGACTCTTTGGCGTTCAATATCGTACAAGTCCATCCAAGGAGACTTGCACCTTGCACTCCGGTCCTGTGATGGGACTCTAAGACGATCAATATCAGTCATTAAAATCAATGTGGATTTTTCAATATTCAAATATTCAAATCAAAACAAATAAGCAGAAATCAAACAAACAGGAATCAAAACAAGCATAAATCCTAAATGTTCGACCCAGAGTCCCGACTCAGAGCGTGCCTAGAGACCAATCTAGATCCCGTACATGTGTAAGCGGTTCGAGATTATTATTGTCTCAAATAGTCATCTTAGGCATCCGACTCAGAGCATGCCTAGGGACCGTTCGGGATCTCGTATATATGTAAGCGGTCCTAGAGTTATTATTCTAACTATCCAAAGCAAGAAAAACCAGAGTGCGAGAGATGAACCTGCCCCCCGTTCATCCTGACCATGGGACTGTGAGTCTCGAACCAGATCCCTGGTTGTTATTTGAAGCATTTGTTGTAGATGGTGGTTGCTCAATCCACATCATTGTAGTTGGATTATTGCCTAACCGGCTTCTAATAGCGGATGTGCCCCTAGTTTCCAACATCATCTATTCCTGGCATTCCAACAGCCACTCCAACATTGATCCTAGCATCGACACTGATTCACATGTTGATTCCAGTGTTGCCCTCGTGCATCGGTTGCTCTGTACGTGGGGCAATATTCCATCTTGTTCCAGTCCAACTCCGACAGCTCCTATGTTGTTTCCCGAAGTTTGATTCCTATTTCTTGTAGATCTAGCCATCCCTTGCTGCTCCATCCTCTAGAAGAAGTCATCCATCATCTCTTGTTGTCTAGCCAAGATTACATCCTGAATCTCCTTCATCATCCTTTCCATCTCTTCTCTAGTCACACGGTTGAATTGATGAGAATTTAAGGACACCTTCTGGTTGTCCCCAGGCTCTGGTTTTAGATCTAGCATTAGGACACTTCATCTTCTCCAACTTTCAAATTCAAGCTTCAAGCCTTCAGATCTAGCCCTGAGTTCAATGTTCTCAGTGAAAGAAAAATGTTAACGCAAAAAATGGATCAACACCATGGATTGAGTGTGAAAGCACCATCCCTGTTCTTATAGAGCAATAATATAGAAAATAAATGTAAAAAGAGCAGAAATAGTAACAAGAATAGTTTTATAGTGGTTCAGGTGTCAACAAAACCTACGTCCACTTTATAAGCTTTATTATCGACTGGCTGCTATTACAAGTTGAATTCGGTTACAAGTTGATGAGATTAAAATAAGTCACTAGTGCAGAGTTCATTGGAGAATCACAGTGAACTCCTAGATGATTGTTGTATGGAAGAAGAAGAGTGAAGAATAATCTTTGTAGAGTTACAGCAGCCAATCCCCAAGATCTCCTTTGTGTTGCAGGTAGGATTTTATTTATAAGGGTTGGAGAGCGGCTGGGCTAAAGCTGACTTGTCAGAAGCCTCTACTTAGTATTGGGAAGAAGTTCAGAAAAACTCAAGGCGACCCGAGCTAACGCCATGGATCACTAGCGATCCATGCCCTTAAACTATTTTTGAGGCTACCCTTTTGGGTTGCCTTCCTTTCATCTATTTGAATGCCTCGTCCAAATATCAAGTCGTTTGGAGGTTGTTTGATCATCCGTCTTCATGGATCATCTGGTCCAGAAGAATCATACATAACTTGCTCAAAACTTAACGAAATCAGACGAAACATTGCAGGTATACTCTAGAGGGTGTTTAGGACCTACTTTAAAAATTTCAAGTGGTCGGGCCCAATCTACATGGATCGTCAGCGATCCATCTAGTTAGGTCGTTAGCGATCCATCAAACAACCATCAAATGATCCCATTTTTTCTATGAGCCTTTTTTTATGTCTTCTAAGTTTTTCCCTAAAATTTCAAGTCAATTTAACCCCATATAATTTCTCTAGGTCTATTTTAAGTTAGCTGCTTTGGTCAAAAAGCGGGTAAACAAATATTTAAAGTTAACTTATTCTCATTCTCACATCGTTTGTGTAGAACTTTTTTTTAAAATCTTTTATAACCAAATAGAAGAATATCATGATTTATGCATACTAGATTTGGTTACTATAATAGATTTCTGACTTACATTGAGCACTTATACCTTATAATTAGGTCGTCACCCCAACTTCATTGGTTTGGTTTAAAAGAGAACTGGTTAAATCAACCTTTGTATATTAATATTGCTAAAATGGGTGCTAAAAATCCTTGATTTAGCAGGTGTATCGAAAAATATCAGGGCTTAAAGTGGATCTACTGTTTAATAGCGCTAAATTGAAATATCGTAGCGATCGAAAAGCGCTATGCGCTGCAGCAAGGATTTTACAAGGCTTTAGCGGGGATTCAACTACACAGCCGTTATACGGACCATATATAATCGAGGAGACGAATTCTATATTGAATAGTGTTTTACTTTCGATGCTTCAATTCAGACCCAACTATCGTCGTTCGATTGACGTTAGTGTCACATTGAAGTTCAATGGTATTCTCAAGTCGAGAGAACTATGTAATTCTATCACTTCGATATTATATGTTTGACCTTAGTTATATTAACCAACAAAAATATCAATTGTGTCATTCCATAGTTATCCAATAACTATCAGTACGGAACCCCTTAGCAGACATGAGTAATACACTGCTCAACATTTGGAGAGCGTTATGTACTCTAGTTTTAACGTATGAATCGATGTTCTGTCTCGAAACATCTTGGTTATTAATAATTTGGGTAGAGTTGTGATTTTTGGTCCAACCGTGATGTTTCAAAAATTCCTTTATATACAACAAGATGTTAGAAGTTTGAATCTCACTTGATACAAAATTATTAGTAATTGGAGTAGAGTTGCAATTTTTTGGTCCGATCGCGAAGTTCCAAAAATAACCTTATATACAAACTGGAGGTTAGAAATTCAAATCTCACTCAAAACTAAAGTATTAACAATTGGGGAGTCTCAATTTTTTTGTTCAACTGCGAAGTTCAAAAAATTCCCATATATACAAACAAGAAGTTTGAAGTTCGAATCTCATTCAAAACAAAAATAACATCTATTTCCGAATGAAATTTTTGGTAAATATATTGCATGTTCAAATTCAAATCTCAACGTGATGTTCATAGTACTTTTCTTTATAATTTTCAACTTTTGCTTATCAAACTTTATAAAGATCATGAAATTTAACCACTTTATATCATTATACAAAAGTTTTTCATATGTGCATGCATTGCACGTGCCAAACCATGTTTTATTTTTGGGGATGCTAAATGGTATAGGAGTTGGACCTTTTGTGGCCCTTTAGAGATTGGTACTCTACGTTGAATGAAAATCTATGATAAAATCTATTTAATAATAGTACAATAGAAGAATTCCCTACTCTTTTATTATTCTAGCTAGGGATTTCTCTTCTCCTTAATTCACTCTAGATAGTTTATAGTTGAATCCCTTTATATTATCATTATTATAATCAATACAAATTCTATTAATTCTCACTATTATCATTTTTTCAATTATATATCAATTTTTTATAGTTTCTACAATTACTTACAAAGTTGTCCTAAGTTTTGTCATATTATTTTACATTCAAGTTCATGTATTTAAATTAATCAAGTGATCTAATATCTAAAATTTTAAAGTAAATCCAATTAACTAATATTTATTATTTGGTCTATAAGTTACAAACAATGGGAATTCAATGTATTGTATATTACGGTTATACTGACAAAAATTGTAAAACTAATATTACATTCAAGTCCATATAACTTAAAATTTCATCATTTATATACAAAATCATCTTTAGTTGTTTTACAATATTCTACCTTCAAGTTTACATATTTTATTTCTTTCTAAAATAAGTACTTTATTACAAAAAACTACACATAAATTTTCTTTCTTAAGTTGGTATTTCATTAAAAACAAACACATAAACGATTTTTTCTTTCTAAAATAGGTATATTATTACAAACTTATTCAATGTTTTTTCTTTTTAGAATTACTACATCAAGGGAATTCTTTATTATTAATAAAATTTGTTTTTGTTAAGAATGATAATAAATTATTGATAAGTGATGAATACCGTAGTTTGTAGTTTTGAATGATAATGAATATTTTGAGTTAATAGGTTTTATGAAAATGTTAAATTTAATTATGTATATCTGTAATTTATGTTAATCAATGGATAAAGATATACAATATTTTGATTAGAATATTTTTCATTTTTATTTTGTTGTCTTTTTGAGGCAAATGTTAATTATTTTTTAAATATTTTATTATTAATTAAAATTATTGAGGTTTGAAATAATGATTCAAGAACCAAGTCATAATTTTTACATGATTAAAATAATAGTACTATTTGTCATGTTTCTTTTAATTAACATTTTTTCTATTCGTTAAATATATATTTGTATTACTTTGATAAAATTACATACTTATTTCAAAGGTCGATATTATCTGCAAGAGCTTTAAATGCATAAAATTATACCGATTCAATATTGTTACACTTTTATTTTTACGTATTTTTGCATTCTCTCAAGTAATATTTGAAATTCAATTTACATATCATTTTTCTTTTGAAAATAATGTACTAAAAGTTAAATGTTAAAATCAAAATTATATATATAAATGTTCATATGTTGAAATTTTTAAAAACGTGTATTTTTAGCAATTAGTTAAGAATACCAACTTATATTTATTTTCTTAACAAATATTAAACGTTGAAAAATATTAAATTAATAAGTAACTCATTATTATCTACAAAAACGACAATTTAATTGTATACAAATATAAAAATACATAAAGCACGTAACATTGCATTGGTCTTCTTAAAAACACAATTGTGGCCCATGGATCATCCCTTTGGGTACAACTATCAAAATCATATTTTGATAATGTACTTGGAATCCATTTCAGATTTGCACATCGCGCCATATGGTAGAGTCAATACTTTTAATGACTTATCGACAACTTATGAAGTTCTTTTCTCGACATCGATATGGAACTCATTCTCTTTAATGTACTAGAATAGTTATTAAACACTCTAACATGTTGTGTCTGATTAAGTTTGGTTAATCTCATTTCATCCCTCATAAGCAGTTTTATCTTTGGATCATATCCAAATCCATTTTACTACCGATAACTTCTTAAAGAAATTCCTTCAATATGAAGTTGGTGTTTCTTGAAACAACAATTGTTTCTCAATGTGACGGAATAAGTGTTCATAAACATTTTGTAAATTTCCTTGTATATATATATAATTGATTTGATTTTTTTAGTTTATGAAACTTATGTTCGTAGCATAAATTGGTCAATCAATATCGATAGTTTCCAAACTTCTTTGGGGCAGTCCACACAAGATCTCTCATCAACAATTATTACGTGTAGACTCATACAACCTACCAACTCCTTGACCTAGGATATGTTGGGATTTCTTACAAACTCTTATCCTGTATGATTTCATAAACTATAAATTTGATGAAATTAACTTTAACCTTACGTACCGCTCTTAAGTACACAACCTTACAGAAAGGAGTTAACTAAACTCCACTGATCATCAATCATACTTTGTTCAACAAAGTCTGATTACTCATTATCGATACATCATTATGCGTTATAGAGCGGAATGGCTTTTGAGATTGAATCTTTATTCATTTTTAGATAGATTTGGAACTCTTTTCAATATACTAACATATTCGATCAAATCAAATTATTTTATTTACTTTTGCATGTCACATTACTTCCATGTTATTCTATGAACTAATTATAGACATATTACACACGTATCTAATAAACATGTTTATTGCTAAGATAGTTCGTCCCTAAAAACAAGTATGTAGAACCTTTTTAGTATTATTAGATTTACGATTGCATACATCCATAAATATGTATATGTATGTATGTGTGTGTATCAATCCGAAGAGTTCACCAACTCTTATGTCGCTTTCTCAAAATGAGTGTTTTGCCCTTAATCGTCTGAGATATAATTCATTTATACCATATGATTCATGATCATATGATTAAAGAATTATTTCTTGAAACTATGGTTTAGTCCATAATTCCAAAATAATTATAAAATTTTAGATATTTCTATATTTTATAATGCATCATTTTGTTATGAAAACAAATACCATTATTATATATATATTTATCTTAGATCGAATATTCATAATATTTATATTAAAATAAAACTATGTCTATTTTCAGTCAATGTTAAAAACAATTATTATTTCATAAATAATATTTGTTATATTTACTAGCTTGATGCGTACACTAAGAAGTGTTTTATGATATGCTCCCACTATTTTTGACATTACTATAATAGCGTATGAAATATCAAGCTCCATTCAACCACTTATTATGGAATATTATTTCATACGCTGTAACTAGTTTACAATCGAGAGCATTTAAGGTGTTAAAAATAGCGATGCCAGTGCACCTTCATGCGTGTGTGTATACTAGTTATTGATTATAATTTAATATTATATATAAGTATCCATAGAAAATAGGTTGCAAAGAAATCGATGGTGGCTGCTGCATCTTCGTCCTCCAATCAAACCCCTAATTCGACAAATCTGACCTTGTCTTCTGATCTGGAAGGAGAAGACGATGATAATTGGCAAGAAGTCAGGAGAAAAGGGAAGCAGAAGGTGGCGGTAAACCCAAGCGTTAATCAAATACGATCGACTTATGCTGATGCGCTCAAATCTCAAGTCTTTTCAAATGAAAGGAATAAAAGTTGGATACAAGCTATAGGTTGCAAAGATAGTATAGATAGCAACGTTCGATTCTATGAGAAAACGGAGGATGAAAAAGGAGTGTTTGTACAAATTGATGAAGAGTATTTTGCCGAAGCTACAAGCATGTGGAAGAATTCGATTTACATTTACATGGCAGGAAAGAGACCTTATTATATTCACTTTAACGCATACA
This sequence comes from Allium fistulosum, assembly GCA_030737815.1. Classification (NCBI taxonomy): domain Eukaryota; kingdom Viridiplantae; phylum Streptophyta; class Magnoliopsida; order Asparagales; family Amaryllidaceae; genus Allium; species Allium fistulosum. Next base: position 205,364,569 of record CM060903.1, read on the forward strand.
TTAAAAGAGAGTGGAAACCACAAGGAGGGTGGAGCATCTTTGCGAGATAAAATGGATATTATCTGGTCAAATTTGATATGGAATCTGATTGCCAAAATGTTATAGACAATGGTCTATGGTTTATGGATAGCAAATTATTATTTATCAAAAGGTGGGAGGAAAATCTATGATTGGAGAGGGATATGATAGATTCACACCCTATTTGGATCAGATTAATGAATCTTAATCTTGCTCTATGGAGTAGCAGGGGGATTAGTAAACTGGCTAGTCTCATAGGAAAGCCAATTAAGATGGACGAAGACACAAAACATCTTAGGAAGCTAAAATTTGCAAGGGTTCTGGTAGAGATATCAGCAGAGTCAAAATTACCAAACAAAATACGAGCTAAAGGCAGTTCTGGAAAGGAGTATGTTCAAGATGTGGAATATGAATTTATTCCTCCAAAATGTTCACAGTGCTTATGCTTTGGTCATACACAAATGCAATGCACAAGAAGTAATGCTCAAGAGTGGAGGATCAAGGAAAAAACAGTATAACAGCAAAAAACTAATGATCAAGAGAGCAGCTCAGAGGAAAAGATTAATAATATACACTATAGTCAAAATGAGAAGTTGGCATTAATACATCCATTGTATCAAACTCACCTTTGGGAAGTGTTGCGTTGCTTAATGCTTACACTACTGAGCTGTAACGATACGATTTTTCGACGCTCGAAAGTCGACATTAATACATCCACTGTATCAAATGCCGCGCAATCGAATGCCGGAAAACCGAACCATTAGGGTTAAAAAGAAGAGGTAGAAGAAGACAGAAGAAAAGAAAGAACAAAAAAACAGAAACAGAAACAATATCAAAATCTCACATTCGCAGCGGAACAATATATAATAGATAAATCAATAATCGTTTAAACAAAGAACTATGTCAGTTTTATACAATACATCAATCAGAGTCAAAATACAACTCAATCAGAGTCAATATACATCAATCAGAGTCAAAATACATCAATCAGAGTCAATATTGGTCCAAACTATACATTTTAAAACAAGTCCTCACCCAGCCCAAGGTTTGCTTCAGGTCGAGTCGGGTCGCTTCAGGTCCAGTTGGGTAATAATACTAAAAATGCATATATTTTAATGTTTTTTGGTCGGATCGGTTTTGATTGGGTTTGATTGAGTCTTTATAGTATTTTTCATCACCTAGACCCGACCTGAGACTCATCGGGTTCTGTTTGGGTTCGGGACTCCTTAGGTCGGCTTAGTTTGGGTTTGTGGTTCTCGGTTTTAATTGCCACCCTATATGTGCCTGTGAAACGCATACTTTAGATACTTGTAAGCGTGATGTTAAATCATACAAACATTATATGAATGTAATGTTATATTTATTATTATAATTGAAACATGCTAAATTAAACTAGCGGTATATAATATCATATTGGCACCGTGTCAGCCGTAGCGGCAGTTATGGGTGAATTTAAAAAAAAATCCCTTATTGAATCTTTGTTAGGACAATGAAGTCAAATTCATTTAGAATATTTCAAAATATTATTTAAATAAAATCTTTTATTTTATTTAAATTTATGATTATATAATTTTCTTTGACACACACACACACACGTGTATCATAAACACATATGTGTATGTGCATGTGTAACATGCTAACCCATGCAAGGTATAACATGCCCATGTATAGATGTTGGGGTTTATATCGCAATGGATACATTATCTCATCCAATATGCAAGTATATGTTATCCAAATATATGTATGTATATAAACTATTATTTTATATAAATATTATATATATGTTAAGTTAGTTTAAACAATTATATATATATATCTGTGTGTGTATGTATAATATATTTAAATATATATATATATAAACTTATTCATAAAAAAATGGTGACAACAGAGATCCTCAAAACCCTAGGCGAACTAGAAGAAGATGATGACGGAGGCTGGAAAATGGTAAACCGGAAGGGGAAACTTACGTTTGCTGACATCATAAAGCAAAAACCTACTATGGAAATTCGTAAACAAGAAAAAACCCCTAAGCCGTGGGTGGAGGCCGTGGATAGCACATAATTCTATCAAGTTATAGATGAGCAGGATTATGAAGAATCTAATCAGATGTGGAGGAACACTATCTATGCGTATATGGCTGGGAAAAGACCATACTTCGTATACTTTAATGCCTATATCGGAAGGGTATGGAAGCCTAAGGGATCATGGGATATATTCCCCAGAGACAACAGATTCTATTTAATAAATTTAAAAAAGAAAAAGACTATGAGCAAGTGCTGAAAGGAGGACCATGGTTCATGGACAGCAAATTAATAGTCATGAAGAGATGGGAGGCAGATTTCAACTTTGAAAGAGCTTTGCTAACCACTTATCCTATATGGATCAAATTCAACAATCTAAATTTAGCCCTTTGGAATATGAGATGCATTAGCAAATTAGCAAGCATTATTGGAAAGCCACTTGATATAGATGAAAACACAAGGAAAGTTAAAAGAATTAAGTATGCTAGAGTATTGGTAGAAATAAATGCAGATGTAGAGCTGCCAAATAGTGTAAATGCGATAGATAAAAAAGGTAATGTGTATACCCAGGAGGTGGAATATGAATTCATACCTCCAAGATGTGAGGAATGCAAGTGCTTCGGACATTCTACCATTCAATGTTGTAGTAATCAAAATAAGCCTAAACAAGGTGGGTACCAAAACTATCCACAAGTGGATCAACTAGCACTAATATAGTTGCTACTGAAGCAGAATCCCTAACTACTGATATGACCGCTAGTACTGGGTTAACACCCCAAAAAATTGATGCAGCTACAAAATGCTATACGTAAAAGCTGCCATAAGTGACCCAGAACCAGACTATACACAAACACATAATGATACTAGTGTAAAGGACTTTGAATAAGAGAAAAAAGCAGTTCATCCATCTCAGAATTCACAGGAGGGTAGTTATAAGCAGCCACAACTGAATCAGGAAAGGGAGGATATACTGGATTCTGATGAACAGTATATTCCTGAAACATTAAACGATTTACAAAAATTAGATATATAGATAGAAACATCTGAAGAGGAGGAAGAAGAAGCTAACACTGGAAATACATAGAGACTAATGAAGATTATGAAAAACTGTTTTCAGTGAATAAAAGCAATGCAGCTGATAAAAAGGCTAAGGTAGTATCAGCTCCGATTACAAGGAGCAAAGCTACAAGATCTTTATGTCAATCATATGCTGGAATGTAAGAGGTCTAAATGGTGATACAAGAAAATTATACCTTTATAATCAAAGAAATAAATATAGACCTACAATTCTAGCAATACTGGAAAACAAATTTATAGAAGATAGCCTGGAATCTTTTAAATATCAAATGGGCAACAATTGGGATGTTATTCATAATAGCACTAGAATAATCAAAGGCAGAATAATGGTGTTATGGGATAACAATATATGGACATGTAAAGTGATAAATATAGACGAACAACAAGCAACAATGCATATGAAGAAGGTGGGAGGCATGGAGATAGTTACAACAATTGTATATGCAAGTAATTTGGCTTCTGAAAGGAACAATCTATGGAAAAAATTAGTAGAGAACTCAAAATTTTTACAACAGCCATGGTTGGTGGCAGGTGATTTCAATGCAGTGTTAAAAATTAATGAAAAACAAGGAGGACTCACATTAAAGGTCTGCCAAGTCTCACAGTTCAATAGCTGTGTATTAGCAACAGGATTAATAGAAGTATTCCATACAGGCTTGAAATACACGTGGAAAATTGGTGAAGCTAAAAGAATACACTCTAGATTAGACAGAGCACTAGGCAATTCCGAGCTATTAAATAAAATTCCAAATATAAAAGTGACAGTTTTGCCTAGTTCTACAAGTGATCGCTGCCCCTTATACGTTCAGTTTAATGATGAAAAACAAACTCAAAAAGGAAAACCTTACAGGTATGCTAACCATTGGCACTTAATAGAAAGTTATAAAGAAACAGCGGATTTCAAAAAAATACAAATTCTTGAAGGTAATCATATGTATCGATACATCATGATAGTCAAACAAATGAAAAACAGACTTAAGGAGTGGAATAAAAAAAGGCAGAAAGCAGAAGATGAAGTAATTGAATTATAGAGAAAGCTATAGAAATTACAATATCAATTAGAGGATGACCCTCAAAATGAAGAACCGAACTCAGAATATTATGCCAATCAAAAGACTCTCAGAACTCAACTGGAAAAACAAGCTGCCGAACTGAGGCAAAAAGCAAAAGAAAAATGGATGACAGAAGGAGATGAATGCAATAATTTTTTTTATACAAAATGTCTCAAAGAAGAAATCATAATAACCTCTTAAATTGTTTGAATGAACAGGGAGAAACCACAGAAAGCATACAGGAGCAGGAGAATAAAGCAGTAGCATATTTCACAGAGACATATAATGGGGATCATACACAACAAATACCTCATATCCAGTATAGAAGACGCATGTCCAGAGAAGGATCTAGCATGCTGACAACTGACATTACTGAAAGGGAATTGAAGCGAGCCACTTTCTCTATCCACAATAATTCCAGCCCTGGCCCCGATGGAATGAGTGCAGCCTTCTTCAAAGTGCACTAGGAAGACCTGAAAGACAACATGATAAAAGGTATCAAGAAGCTTTAAGCTCTGGTGAGTTCATACAAGAAATCAACCATACATTTATCACTCTCATTCCTAAAGTTAATAAGCCAGAAATAATAGAAGAATACAAACCTATAGCATGATGTAATGTTACTTATAAAATTCTTAGCAAAATCATTTGTATGAGACTCAACAAAGTTTTGCCAGATATCATTTCTCAATGTCAAAGTGCATTTATAAAGGGGAGATTTATATCCGAAAATTCTTTAATGGCACATGAGCTTATGAGGGATTTTACCAGGAAAGGATCAGACATGGTATGTATGAAAATTGACCTCCATAAAGCATATGACAAAGTAAATAGGCAATTCATCCTGCATATGTTGCATGAAATGGGAGTTCTAGCCAAACTTTTAAAACTTATCACACACTGGTATGCACCCCCACATTCTCGGTGATAATTAATGGAACTCCTAAAGGATTTATTATTTCCAATAGAGGGATCAAACAAGGAGACCCTCTCTCCCCTACCTATTTGATGTTGCTATGGAATGGTTCTCCTTACAAATGGAATTAGCTAGTCATCAGGCATTAATCAAACCCATTTACAAGGTTCAACCTGAAGTCAATCATTTAATATATGCAGATGACTTGTTGGTAGTGTTTAAAGCTAATCTTTTGGCTCTTAAAACAATTAAAGAAATTTTTAAACAGATGGAGCATTAGCTGGTCTAAAAGTGAATGAGCTGAAAACTAAGTGTTATATGAATAAATGTTGCAAAAACAGAGCAGAGATTATATCTCAACTTGGAGTGGGGGAAGGAGAATTGCCAATAAAATATCTTGGTGTGCCTTTGTCAAACAACACTACAACAGATGCTAAATATGGGAAACTCATAGATAAAATAAGAGAGAAGCTACAGGGATGGAGGTCAAAATTCTTATCTTTTGTAGGAAGATTTGAATTATTTCACACTGTTATAACTTTTAAAGTTAGATTCTGGCTACAAACATTTCAAATTTCTGACTGTTTAGTAGCTAAAATTAATTATGTTTGTGCCAATTTTATTTGGAAAGGAGGAGTTCATAAAGTGAGCTACAAAGACCTATGCAGACCAAAAAAGGAAGGAGGTGTGGAACTTAAAAACCTATTTGAGCTCAAAAAAGCATATGGTCTAAAATTAGCCTGGAAAATTCTTGTATCAGAAAATTTATGGGCTAACTGGATGAGGGCTAGATATTTGAAAGAGAATTTTTGAACAATTAAAATAGACAATTATGCATCAACGACATGGAAAAAAATTATTAAATATAGGAAGCTTCTTAAAAGTCTTATAGAAATACAAGTTGTTAATGGTCAAAGCACTGACTTATGGAGAGACCCTTGGATTAAGAGTAAAAGTTTATTAGACAGGCTGGGTTGGGATAGCTATTCAGCAAACAACACTCCAAATTGTAAAGTATCAACCATTATTCAAAATCAGAAATGGGCAACAGAAAAACAAATTATCACTAGAAATTTCAAGCAAGAGATAGAGGGCTTGCCATTATACATAGATAGAGAGAAGGACAAATGGGCATAGAAAAGCAATAATAGAGGTCAGTTTAAACTGAAAGATGCATGGGAAGATAGCAGACAACATCACCCAACAGTACAATGGCATAACATAATTTGGAGTAAATCTAACTGCCCTAAAATGTCTCACACCACTTACAAAGCCATAAATAACAGATTGACTACTAAAGACAGGCTTAAGAGCTGGGGAATTATAGAAGATGCTACATGCAAACTGTTTAACAAAGAAACAGAAACACACAAGCATCTATTTTTCGACTGTAAATACAACAAGCGGATTTGGGCATTACAAAAATTAAAAAACTTGCACACGGAAGCAGTGAAGAATTTACAGGAGGAGGTCAATGACCTGAGTGATAGGGAAGATATCACAGATCTAATGAAGGAAGTCAGCAAAATTGCGCTGACAACTACCGTTTGGCACATTTGGCGCGAACAGAATGTAAGGACTTTCAACAACAAAGAAAAACAAGAATTAGAGTTGTCTAAAAACATAGTTAGAGATGTTTCTGTAAAAATTGGAAGAATTCAGAAGTTAACCAGCTTAGAGGCACGAGAAAGACAATTATTGGCGATCTGGAACTTGAGGGCTAAGCGACGAGGAAGTCTAGAAGTGATCTTGAAACCGCCATAGTGTCGGTGTCGAACCATAATTGTAAATTGGGAAAGTATCTCAGTTCAGTTAGCTAATGCCGAATTGTATTCTTAGATAACAGTTGTATTGTATTTGATAAGCGAATGTACTTAATGTTTTGGGCCGCATAGCCCAATTAATAAAACCATTAACCAATTTTCAAAAAAAAAATTAAAATATATATATATTCATAAATACTTGCATATATATAATCTTATAAATAAAATATTAATATTATGTATATATATATTATTATAATAAATTAATTTAAAAATATATAAATTAATTTAAATATTAAAATATATATTTATATATTTTATAAGTCGTGAATAATATCTATATACATATATATAATAATAAAATAATTTATACATAAATATATACACGAATATATTTATAATATATAGATATATATATTAATTAATAATATTATTGAAAATAATATTTTTATTTCTAGGTCATAAGCACGACTAATAAAAAAACTATTAATTTTTTTAAATTTAAAATTCATTTTTAATTAAATATTCATTCAAAATTGATAAAATAATAAAAAAAATTAATTTTGTAATTTTTATTTCAAATTTCGAAATTCTAGAAAATCCTAACCGATATTTTATGGTTTGAAGAATTTTTCCACATTTTATTCGGCCTATATTAATTTTTAGTAATTAATTTATTTGCGACCGTATTAGATAATTAATTTCTAAAATTAGGAAAATTTATTTTTATTTTTTATTTTTTGGTTGAGAGTTGATCTGGTGCTAATATAAATTTATAAAATTTTCAAATTAATTTTCATGAGAATTTTGAATTAATATAATTTATTAATGAAGTAAATTTATTTAAATATTACTAAATAATAATAAAATATTTATATAAATTAAATTTTTGTACCAAAAATTAATATTACTATAATATTTATAAACAAAATTATATTACTAATTTTAATCATGATATAATGTTGCAACTAGTTATAAACTTTATATATTGACTTAAATAATATATGTATTGATTTAATAAAATATAAAATTATATTATTATTAATATGGCTATACTGACCTGACATATATGATAGAGAAAACTCTTTTTTATCAAGCATAAATATATATACATGCATATAACCAAACTAATTTGTGACAACATTGCTAGCATATTAGAATCGTCATCTAACTAACAATATAATATGCATATACATATATGATAAAACATTACACCAACAATTATTAACTATAAAAAACATACCTTAATATCAAAGCCTTGAAATACACCTTGGAAAGATTAATTCTCCCCTTAGAAACACTTTCTGATTCAGCAGATTGGTAGCCCTTGAACCGTTGACCTTCAGCTATCGAACAACGATCAAATCTGACTTGATTTGAGCTGGAAGGGATGGAATCCCTAAGGATTATTTTCGGCCAGCAAAAAATGAAGGAGGAGGTAGCAAAAGATTCAATCTAATTAGGGTTAGGTATGCTTAAATAGTGGTCAGAAAAGAGAGAAAAGTGGATCCAGTCTCATACTCTTTCTCCTTCAATATGAGCTATCCAAAATCAAGTCACTTTCTATCAAAATTTGAGCCACCTTTACCCATGATGACTACCGAAAATAACAAGCCCTATGATGGGCCTTAAACTCATTTAATCCCATATAATATATTATGCAACTAAATTCATTTTATTCGCTTATCGATATCGTATATTAACTGATATATTCATAACTATTATAAATATATTTGGTAATATTTATTTCTCAAATCATAATCAAATTTTATAATTAATATTTCATCAATATTAATTGATTTAATTAATTTATAATAATTATAAACTAATTAAATTATTTGGTCAAAAGAGAATCCATCATTTCAGTTGTGTGACTCGTCAGTTGTAAAGTTGGTCAGCAATTAATATCGAACTGTTCGAATATTAACGTTCACACATCACTTAGCAGGTGGTGTGATACTTTAGCCAAATTTTCACTTAATTGGTTTCGGTAAAATCTACTTTCACTTTGTTAAGTGTTACCTAGTTGTGAATTTTATCTACACCTATTCTCTTGGTCAAAAATATATCATTTTGGACTTATGGAATTTGGTAATGGTTAAATTCCAGTATCATTCATATTCAACCCTGTTGTCCAAAAACAAAGTCATTGGATCAATAAAAGAAATTATTTTTAACTGAAATGCTCTAGCTAGAGACTTTCAGTTTGAGTTGACTTGAATTTCTCGACTTCTAATGAGCTTTAAGTTCTGTTACGAACTATATCACGACATTGTTATCATATAACAATGTTATGAGATTCTCAACATTTAAAATCATCCTCAGCTCAGTTATAAATTTATGCATTTATTTTATATACATTGCCTTTATTGTGACACTATTCAAGTCAATGTACTTGGCATTTTCGTTGAATCAGCAACAATCTCTTCTATTTGGAATATTTCCAACTTAAAGATTCTTAACTTAAATTTTGTTATCGACATATTATTCTCAATATCATTTATGAATTTTTATGCCGAACACTCTTTCATAAGGAGTTCATTGTTTTTGTAAACAATTCTCTAGCATTTCGTAAATACACGAAAACACTCCAGACTACCGTTTAGTGATATCAATTTGAATTTGGTATTTGCTTTATTTATCCAATATATAAAAAAATCAAGATATCGTAGACAACATAACATGTATGATAATTTTTATTATCAATGCATAAGGAATCCATTTTCTATATTTTGTATTAAACATTTTAATAAGATGTCCTTACATATCGTTTTGGGACATTCCCAATACCTTTTAACTTACTATAAAATACATCATTTACAAATCCAATATTGAGTATTAAAAAAACTAAAACTGATTTTAACACAAGTACAACGTTAACAATTAGCAGTGTGTTGTTTACTTATGATTTAGAAATACCTATGTATCTTTTAACGTTCTTTCTTATGAACACACGATTTCTTAGCATTTTAACTGATAATCAAAATATTTGATATATCTATCAAAATATTTTTTCAATTTTTATGCTTTTCAGAATGATACTTTCGTATCCATTCTCGGATCGTATCTGAAAAACCCACAAACTCAATATCGTTCCCACTGATTTCGACACACTTTTTTTTGTTATGTGCAAACAATCTAGTCTAAATTTTTATATGGAACGTTAAATTTCAACACATCTGTACCAAAATATATAATCAAGGCGACAATTTTGATAGTAAAATACGAACCTGCTTGAGCATATCGAATGGTGAATCTATTACGTTAATTTCAACAGTTGAAATTACATTATTATTCTTATCAATGTGACTCACTATATTCCAACTGCATTTGTCTTTCTCTTAAAGACACACTTGCAGCCAAAACAATCATATTCTTTTAGATACAACCATCAAATTAATATTTTGATAATGATAATCTATTTTGGATTTGCACATCGTATCATGTTATAGAGTCCATGCTCTTAATGATTTAATTAAACAATCGAGGAGAATTTATTCTTAACACTCAAAAGAAACTCACAGTTTCTCTTTAATGTATAAGATACTTATTAGATGTTCTAATGTGTTTGTGTTCATTTTGGTTTGGTCTATTTCATTTCATCCCTTATAATCAGTTTTATCATTGGATCATATTCAAATCCATTTTTGTACCAATAATTTCTTAAATAAATTCCTTCTCCGCAAACTTGGTATTTCTTGAAACAACAATTGTTTCTTAGTGCAACGAAATGAGCATTCATAAACATTTTATGAATTACATTATGTAAAACTAATTTTGCATCAGTTTGCAATATATTTATGTTTACAACATAAATTAGTCATCCAATGACTATCGTTTCCGAAATTCTCTTGGGACGATTCATGCAAAATCTTTTATGTACAATCATTAAGTGTAGTCTTTTGATGCACACAACCTGCAAACACCTTGGCCTAGGATATATAGGGGTTTCTTATAAACCCTTATCCCATAAGGTTTTATAAACAATTCTGTGGATGATATTAATTTTAATCTCGTGTACTACTCTTAAGTATACACCTTATAGAAAGAGTTTAGCTCAACTTCACTCATCTTTAATCGTACTTTGTCCAACAAAGTTTGATCAGTCCTTATCAATACATCATTATATATTATAGGGAGGAGTGACCTTTGAGACCGAATCTTTATTCATATTAGGAACAAACAGAACTATTTCCAGTATACTCACCCATTCGATCAAATCGAATCATTTATGTTTCATGTTATATTATTTACTTCCGTTTTATATTCTACGAGCTTACCATGGACTTATACTGTGTATCAAATACACATGTCCATATCTGTGATAACTCAATGGTGAATATGATGAAGTATATGGAACCGTTTTGGTATTAATAGACTTACGATTGTATACATGTATATGTTCAAATCTGAAGAATTCATTAACTCTTATGATGCTCCCACTAAATGGGTGCATAACCTTTAATTGTTTGAGATGTAATTAACTAATATCATATGGTTCATAATTACATAATAAAATTATTTCTCAACACTACGGGTTAGTCTATAATTCCAAAATAATTGTAAATAATTTTAGATACTTCAGTATTTTTCAATGGATCACTTTTATTGTGAAAATAAATACCACATTATAGTTTTATTTCACAAATGAATATTCATAAAATTCACATTGAAATACAACTATATCTATTTTTCAGTCGACAATGAAAAATGGTCATTATCTCATAAACAATGTTCGGTATGTTTTACAAAAACAATTTTCCTAATTTGATCCAATCAATAAATGTTGTATGGCATACTCCCACTATTTCCATCATTACATCATAGCATACTGAATTTGGAGGTCAATCATTCACTTAGTATAAATTATTTAATTTATATATTGCAACTGCTTTACGACAGAGAGTTCTTTGATCAAATATCTTGAACTCAAAGAAATAAATCTCATCGAAACAATTTTCATATTTTTTGTTCTAATATTAAGTATCAATTATTTATTTTACAATCCTATTTTTGATGTTTCTTTATGAAGCAGAAGTGACCATTGACTCCCTTCATCATTGAATCACATCTACTCTTTTACATTCGTTATTCTCTCCAAATAGTCGAACCATTCAAAAGAATATCATTGCTACAACATCATAACGAACTCTTTACAAAAAATGCACTCGAATATCCTTAACATTTAAGGACATCAAATATGTTGCAGTTTGCGTAAACTGATCAAACTGACATTTCAACGATCGAGTCCTTAGATTTATATTGTAGTTTTGGTCTTATATTACTTTTAATATAATGTGACCTTTATTGTAATCAATCACATTGAGAACTTGATCTCACAATGTCGTTTATTGACTTATTTCGAATGACCTAATTTGATCAGAGTATCATACATTATGAACTGTGACCATTTCCAACATAGCATTTATATGTGATAGTATATGAATCGAATATCCATAGTCTTGTATTGCACAAATTTATCAATGTAGATTATTATAACATATGTTTTTATAATATTAAAAAGGTTAAATGTTATCATTTTATTTTTCTAATAGGCTCTCACTAGTCTTTTATGTTTCACCAAACCCCAGGTCGAAACATAGAGTCTTTCGACTTCACTAGTGGGTGTTAGGATTCGACCGTCTTGGAATTTCGACATTGAGTTTGCTCAATAAGTCATAGCTCCATGGACGATGGATAACTCTTTATCAGTTATATCATATGCAACTCCTATCCCTTGGTACCTTGCCCTACGACCTTGAGTTTGCTCAACAAATGGAAGCGAAATTATCCATTTGTACATACCATATCACGACGACCTAAGTATAGTATATGTACATTAAGTTTACTTAACAAATACATATAGTTATCTTACCTCGTCTATTCAATGTATTAATATTACTACATATAACATTCCTAGCTTGGGTTTGCTCAACAACTAAGGAGTATGCAAGTAATTTATTAATATACATGGTAGATGACAACATTATATCGAAGATTCATATTCTTCAATATATTATATTGAGTGAAATCGACTTATGGAATACTGTACTTCTTACAAAATACCCCCGTGATTCAAGTGTCGGACACATCGGAAATCATGGTATATGCACATTTAGTATGTATTTACTCCTTAAGTCCATATAGGGTTTCTTGATGTTCCACCTTTAATTTATATATTCATATTATATAAGTTTTATTATCATATAACTTTTGTATTTTATATTACTTATATAATAGGCTTATGTATAATATTATATTAATTAAATTTTATTTAATTAATTAACATTTTAATTAATTTTATATTAATTTAATATAAAATTTATATATTTAATAATTATTATATACTATAACCTTTATAGTATAACACACATATCATATATACATGCATATTATTTAATTAATTAACCTTTTAATTAATTTATATTTAATTAAACAATTTTAATTAAATTTATATTAATTTTGGAATTTATTTATATACATACATGTATACTTATGTTAATGTAACATTTTAGAACAACATAACATATATCATAATATACAATACATGTATATATTTTTTAATTAATTAACTTATTTAATTAACATATTTTATTAATCTTATTAATAAATTTTATAACTTTTGAAATTAATTTATATTAGTTTTGTAATATTTTGTAATTATTCATTATATTAAAACATTTATATATCATATTTTAAATTTAACTTCTAAATTTAAAAATATTTTATTTTCATTTTTCAAAACGATTTGAAAATTTATATTATAACATTTATAATATTTATCTTATTTTGAATTTGAATTTTAAATTTAAAACTTTTATTTTTAATTTCAAAATAATTTTGAAATTAGTCTAAGGTCCAATTAAAATTCGGCTTTTTCTACTAGTGGGCTTACCTCATCATTTCGGACCAGGCCAGTAGCCAGGTAAGCAGAGTACTTGATTACCTAAACCTAATCTTAAACAATACTTTTCTAGACACCTACTATATGGGTAGGCTTTAATAAGTTAACCCTAACATGACTAATTTAGACTGCATAGGCTATTGGGCTCTGATATTTTAGTTGGAATTAGATCAGCTCGCAGTGGAATTTATGGGTGAATTTCAAAAAAATTCTCATATTGGATCTTTATTGGGCCTTTGAAGTCTAATTCATTTAGAACGTTTCTAAATATTATTAAAAAAATATTTTGTTTCATTTGAATTTATGAATTCTACAGTTATATATATCATATACACATATGTTTATGTATGCATGTGTAACATATCAACCCGTGCAAGGTATAACATGTCCGTGTATAGGTGTTGCGATTTACATTGCAAAAGACATGTTAGCTCATCCAGTATGCCAGTATATGTTGTCCAAATATATGTATGTGTATAAAGTATTATTTTATATAATTATTATGTATACGAGTGTCATGGCACGCGCTTCGCACGTGAATTATTTTCTTTATAAATTGTATATATTTAAATCAGTCAAAAAAATGAATTTTTTGTTTTCAAGTGATATTAAAATTTGTATATTTGTAAAGGAGCATTTTGAATTTATAAATTAAGTTTAATTTTAGATCATTTTTAGAAGCGTTTTGAATTTGTAAAGCATGTTTAATTAGATCCTACTTTTAGGGGCGTTTGAATTTGTAAAAAGTTTAATATTAGATCCTATTTTTAAGTGGTTAAGATTTGATAATATATAGAGGGACGTTTTTGGTAGTTCATGTTGATACCAAAAAAGTGTGACACCAAAGCTATTACAATATTATTAAAGATAAATGGCAGTATATCTCTGTATCAAGTTCCTTTTTTTAGTATATCTGCTTCAACTTGTTGTGCAGATAAACATAAGAAGAATTTAGCCATTCAAACCCATGAAAACTTTGCATTTTGATGCAGCATGTCTTAGCATGTACAATGTAACAAACATATCACTTAATATCAGTAAACAAAGGATGAACATTTTGAAAATGTAACATGTAGAACTTGGTTTAATCAAGTGTAATACAATGATAAAAACATTTCAAACAAAATCATGGTCAATAAGCACTTCCTGATTATAATTCTTGCGTATAAAAAAGTCCATCTAACAATATTATTGGCAAATGCTTTAATCAGTTTTATTACCCATATGAACTACTGTGTTATATTCTATTATCAGTGTGTGACATGTCAATTAATGCAATAAAAATGGTGTAGAAAATTGTTGAAAACTTAAATTCTAGTTATAATTTAGACTTATACAATGAATTTTGAAAAGTAAAAAAACTATTATCGTTTATAATAAGAAACTTTACCTATAGGCCCTGGACAATTACTACAACAGTATAAGGAGATATCAGCCCTCTATTTCCTGCCACCAATCAATAGAAAAAGGTTAAGAATTAAACCTGCATATATACACTTTTAGATATTAAGTTACCTTTACATATTTACTTGTTTTTTTAATACTGCTATTATTTTAACACTTTTAGGAAATCAATGATCCTTTTCAATGGTGTAAGCATCAACTGTAAGAAAAGTTTATCTGATTAACAACGATTATCATGTCCATGGTAACACAAAAATGCGGATAATCGATAAAATACTCAGTTTATTTACCCTTAAGCAGCATCAGAACTTTAGTTGCTTCAAAATTAAAAATCCTCGTTTTGTTGTTTACAAAGCATTATAATATTACATGCTACATCGAATATTTTGTGTGATCTTGATCTTGTATAGAACACCTATGTTACAAATTGGATCTGTTATGAAAAGATAAAGTCTATTAAATCATGGGAACAAACATGTAGAGCATTTTCACAAACAGCTTATGAGCATACACATGTAATTTAAGAAAAAATAATAAACGTGACATAAGCAGAGAAAGGTAGGAAGCGAATTGCTTTTGATTTTCTCATTCTTTTCTTTCTCTATGCGTAATTATTAATACCATTATTTTCTTGAGCAAACAACATGAAAAATCCATTAAATAACTTGTACAATTATTTATCAAAACATAGATAGCACAATTCAGGACCTAACTTCAAGCATCCGACAAAACTTGCGATAAATGAAAATTTAGCTATTCATGTCAATCAGTCGCATCGTAGACCATTGTCATCCTCGGTGTGGAATAAAGACCATCATAGTCGATGATAGAAATTTTTTGTGAGGGTATCTAGATACAGGGATCTGTGTGAAATTTCTTGAAATAGCAATCAAGCGATAATTGAAGAAAGGGCAACTGTTATTTGAGGTAGAGAATGAAATCGTGGGAGAGGAAGAGTAATGCAGTTGTGTTGATTCAATTGAGATGAGCTGGCACATTTATAACCACTTGATGTATGTCACAACATTAAATCTAGTCCGTCATTTTGTCTATCTGTTTGTCCCAGTTAGCATAACCATGCTTTTTATTATATAGATTATACTTTAAATGGACAATGAGAGCTGTAGCAACATTAAACACATTCAAATTGTTTTAATTAGTCCCACATCGTCCAAAATATATTAGTTTTTGTTGTATATAAGCTAAGGGATGAAGAAGTAAGTAGTTCCAATATCATCTAATTGTGATGAGATGTTGTTGTGAAGTTTAATAATATGGCGTATGAACAGATGGCATATCCAATTGTCATCAATATTTCTTTATGGAGATGTAAATGGTATTTTGAGAAATTCAAAAGGACACTTCTTTACAAAGATGTAAGGGGTATTTTGGGAAGTTCAAAAATATACGGTTGAATTCTATTCATGGAATTCTCATTATTAATAGTAGAGATATATGTTAAGTTAGTTTAAATAATTATATATATGTATATCTATAATATATTCAAAAAATATTTATTAATAAATATTTTTATATATATCATCTTATAAATAAAATATTAATATTACCATTATGTATACGAGTGTTACCGCACGCGCTTTGCGCGTAAATTGTTTTCCTTATAAATTGTATATATTTAAATCAGTCAAAAAAATAAATTTTTATTTTTAAGTGATATTAAGATTTGTATATTTGTAAAGAAGTATTTTGAATTTGTAAAGGAATTTTAATTTTAGATTCTATTTTTAGAAGCGTTTTGAATTTGTAAAGCATGTTTAATTGTTAGATCCTACTTTTAGGGGCATTTGAATTTGTAAAAGAAGTTTAATATTAGATCATATTTTAAGTGATTAAGATTTGATAATATATAGAGGGGCGTTTTTGGTAGTTCACGTTTATACCAAAAAAGTGTGATACCAAAACTATTACAACTATTATTAAAGATATATTATTATAATAAATTAATTTAAAAATATATAAGTTATTTTAAATATTAGAATTTATATATTTTATAAGTTGCTAATAATATGTGTATACAATATATAATAATAAAATAATATATATATATATATATTAAATATATATATACATAAATATATTTATATTATATATATATTAATTAATAAAATTATTCAAAATATTTTTTTTATTTCCAAGTCATGAGCGCAACCAAAAAAATTATTAATTTTTATAAATTTAATACACATTTTTAGTTAAATATTCATTTAAAATTAATAAAATAATAATAATAATTAATTTCGAAACTTTTACTGCAAATTGTAAAATTCCAGAAAATCTTAACTAAAATTTTATGGTTTGAAGAATTTTTCCACATTTTTTTTCAGCTGAAATTTATTTTTGACCGTTTAAGGTGATTAATTTTTAAAAATAGGAAAATTAATTTTTTTTGTTTTTAGTTATGAGTTTATCTAATGCTAATATAATTTTATAAAATTTAAAAATTAATTTTCATGAGAATTTCGAATTAATATAATTTATTAATGAAGTAAGTTGATTTAAATCTTATTAAATAATAATAAAATATTTATAAAAATTATTTTTTTTCTGCTTAAAATTAATATTACTGTAATAAATTATAAAAAAAATTTATTACTAATTTTAATCATGATATAATGTTGCAACTAATTATAAACCATATATATTGAATTAAATAATATATTTATTAATTTATTAAAGTATAAAATTATATTATTATTCATGTGGCTATACTGACCTAACATATATGATAAAAAAATCTATTTTTACTAAGCATAAATATATACATGCATATAACCAAACTAATTTGTGGCAACATTGCTTGAATATCAGAATCGTCGGCTAACTAACAATGTAATATGCATATACATATAATAATACAAATAATTAATAACTATAAAAATCATACCTTAATCCTATAGCCTTCAAGAACACGTTGAACAGATTAATGCTCCCCATAGAAACACTTTCTGATTCAGCAGATTGCTAGTCCTTGAACAGTTGACCTTCAACTATCGAATAACGATCAAATCAGACTTGATTTGAGCTAGAGAGATGGAATCCCTAGGGATTATTTTTGGCTAGCAAATAATGGAGGAGGAGACAACAAAAGATTCAATCTAATTAGGGTTAAGGATGCTTAAATAGTGGACAAAAAAGAAAGAAAGTGGATCTAATCTCATACTCTCTCTCTCTCTCTCTCTCTCTCTCTTTCAATCCGAGAAATCCAAAATCAAGCCCACTTCTACCAAAATATGAGCCGCCTTTACCCATGCGTGCTATGAAAATAACAAGCTCTATGATGGGCCTTAAACTCATTTTTAAGCCCATATAAAATATTATGGAATTAAGTTCGATTTATTCATTTATCAATATCATATATCGATTGATATATTTATAACAATTATAAATATAATTGGTAATATTTATTTCTCAAACCATAATCAAATTTTGCAATAAATATTTTATAAATATTAATCAATTTAATTAATTTATAACAATTATAAACTAATTAAATCATTTGGTCAAAGGAGAATCCATCGTTTAAGTTGACACACTTGTCAGTTGTAAAATTGGTCAGCGATTAAGATCGAACTAGTCGAATATTAATGTTCACATGTCACTTAGAAGGTGGTGTGATATTTTAGCCAAATTTTCGCTTACTTGGGTTTGGTAAAATCCAATTTCGCTTTGATAAGCGTTACCGGATTGTGACTTTTATCTACACCGATTCTCTTCGTCAAAACTATATCATTTTGGACTTATGGAACTTGGTAATGGTCAAAATTCTAGTATCGTTCATATTCAACCTTGTTGTCCAAACACAAAGGCCTTGGTTCAATAATAACAATTATTATTAACTGAAATGCTCTAGCTAGAGACTTTGAGTTTGAGTTGACTTGAGTTGACCGTGATACTAAACACATATAACCAAGGAGACGAATCCTCACTTGAATAGTGCTTCACTTCCAATACTTCTAGTCGACCCAAATATAGTTACTCGATGGGCGCTGTGCTATGGTTTGACTATAATCAAAGCAGGGTTTTTATATTGAAGATCGACAGTATTCTCAAATCGAGAGAACTATGTTAATTTGTCATATCGATATTTTCTTTTTAACCTTAGCTATAGTAACCAACAGAAAACTATCGAGTGAGTCATTCCATAGTTATCCGATAACTATTAGTACGTAACCTCTTGGTGCCTACAGCAGTCATGAGTAATACATTGCCCAACATTTGAAGAGCGTTACATACTCTAGTCTCAACGAGTACATCGATATCAAGTCTCGATGCATCCTGACATGGAACATTTAAAATGACATATTTATTTTCACTATGATAAATTACTCACGGTTACAACACTTTGTAACTATTGTCACAAAACATACCTTTTATGAATTTTCTATTAAATATATTTTAAATTAAATTAAATAATTGATATAACATATTATGTCAAGTATATAATAGAAAGAAAACACATTTTATTTCGAACAAGATTGGTCACGAGTTTAATATATGTAATAAATTACATAATTGTCCCTAGGACATACCCCTAACTCTATCATATCATTTTCATTTTTACAATACAAATATTGTTGGTTCTATTTAGC
Organism: Allium fistulosum; assembly: GCA_030737815.1. Lineage (NCBI taxonomy): Eukaryota > Viridiplantae > Streptophyta > Magnoliopsida > Asparagales > Amaryllidaceae > Allium > Allium fistulosum. The sequence continues at coordinate 205,384,334 of CM060903.1, forward strand.
ATTTTTGGCTGTTTGTTCACAAAAAATTCACCATCACCAGCCACCGTTGGACCCATAATCGTCACCATCGACGTTGAAACTCTGCCAAGCAGCACTGCAGCACCACCACCAATCATCTTCTTCAATTCTCTATCCAAACTCATTCTCCCTCATCAAAATCGAAACCTAGTCCTACAGTCACCACTACCATGTCACCTACCATGTTATCACAACTGTGTCACCTCCCAAGCCTCCTCCACTGGTCATAGCCACCACCGACTGGGCCCTGGCGTCGCCGTTGTATGATTGGTACTTGAGGTCATTTTGTTAATTTTATAGTGGATTAATGCAAAGAGTTTAGCCCAGAATTAAAATCTTATGTCCTGGTGGCCCATCTTTTTTTCTAGTTTGCCTTTGAGCCTATTTCCATCATGACATTGATCTCTAAGTGTGTTTTTTTTTGAACTTTGACTACTTCTATTGTAGTACTTAGTACTACTACAAGTCTTATTTAATGGATTTTGATTTTGATTTTTTTTTAATGAATTACCTAGAGACCAAACTTCACTTTTAAACTCTAGGTAAGAATGTGTTTATTAAACATAGACTCCAGGTACTTGTTACACTTAAATAATTTAGTTAACTTATATAATGCAATTATGACTTCATATTACACATGAAACTGATTCTTAAGTGCATATGTAAGCATCTTCCAACCTATGGATTTTGATTAATTATTTTATAGAATTTAACTATAAAACATTAAACTAGAAATTATGTTTTAATCTAAAATTTATATTATCGAATTAACTGGTAAATAATATACCTAATTGTTTATAATTGTCACGGGTTCGAGTCTAGTATTTAACTTGAAAAAAGTATCACTTTAGTTATTAAAAAAAGGATTTGGCGAAGGCATTTGAATTTTGGTAAAGTTAGGGCTGTTATGGTAATGGTTACCGTTACCATTTTGCAAGTACCGTTACCGTACCGTTTTTACTGGTAAACTACAATTGTTTACCGTTACCGTTACCGATTGACCAGTATACCGATAAACTAGTAACAATTACACTAGTAATGGCAAATTACCGTTTGTCTAAAAAAATAATAAGTTGATATATTTTTACACTGAATGATGCTTCATTATATATCTCATTGGGTCACTTAATAAAGAACATAGAAAAGAAGTGTATTTATCATCATTTGAGTTGAATTACATAAATAAATTGAACTATTTTCTTGCTTCTAAATGTCTGTAATACAACATCTTACATGAATATTGATTGATTATGAATGGACTGGTTGGTTTTGAAAAAATATTACCGATGTTTTACCGTAGAAAATGGTAAATTTACCGTTATATACCGGTTATACCGATATACCGATTTTACTTTAAAATGGTAACCGATTGACTGGTAATGGTAAATTTACCGTTACCATAACAGCCCTAGGTACAACGGTGCTAGCTTAAAAAGACAGAAACCTATATACGTCGTATTTTTGCGTTACCAATGCCGAATCTATGAATTTATGAAAGCGCCGTGGTCTTACTTTAGGACCTCCTGCCTTTGTAGGGCCTCGAGTGGTCTTCTTTGTAGGGCCTCGAATAAGAATAAAATGGAATATGCTATCAGCTTTTAGTTTCTCATTATTGACGAATAAAATAAACAAACAAAAGGCGAAACTTTAACTTTTGAAATGTTAACGAGGGCACAAGGGTTAATGTTAATCTATCCCGAGAAGAATGAACGCGCACGAATATTTTATTGCCAGGTACACGTAATTTATGCTTTTATATCCGTACTGTTTAGCAGGAAGTCAGTTCAAATACCGTTATCATACCCTTTTTAGCAGTAAATTAAAATGTTTACCGTTATCGTCACCAATTTGTTGATATACCCAAAACCGATATACCAAAAAACCGATAACCATTGCATTGATAATGTTAAATTACTGTTTGTCTAAAAAATATAAAAACCTGAAATATTTTAACGCGGTAAGGATATTTCATTGTGTCACTTAATAAAAAAAGACATCAACGAAAATAAAACATAAATGCATTTAGCATAATCTGAATTGAATTCCTGAGCTAAACTTAATCAATGTCTTGTTTTTTGATGCTTTGTGGTACAATATATTATACGAGTATTCATGTATTATACGCGACTGGTAAATTATCGATGATTTTAAAAAAAAAAATTATCGATGTTTTATCGTAAAAAATTGTTAAATTAACCGTAATTATGACGATTATACTGGTATACTGTCTTATAAAAAACGATAATCGATTAACTGATAATATTATGATTAACGGGTAACATTATGGGAAAGGGAAATTTACCTCTACCATAACATTCATACGTTTAGGATTTATACATCCAAACAAAACCATGAACAAAAACGCTGGTTAACAGGAGAGACCAACAAATAATCTATTGTTTAATTATCGATTTGCTCTCGTAATGGCAAAAGAAAAGGGGACAAGTGAGGCACGATTATGGATTAAACAAAGTTGACTGAATTCAGTGTCAGAACTTGAATTAAATAAGTACATCAGTATCTATAGGAACTTAAGCATGCAACAGTGGGATTGTGCATAATGATTAGATGAATTATTATTATTTTTTATTATTGAGATCATGCAACTGCTTTTGGGTCTTGCATTTCCGTGCGTTCGATCGATCCCTACCGTGATAATGTTCATCCCTTCGATATATACTACCGTTTCACTCACACAATGTTGGTAAACATACGACTTGATTATGAATATTTGTAAAAAGTATTTATGAAACTTTGAAACGATGAAACGCACACAGCTGACAGAAAATAAATTTCTAGAAGAATTTCGGTAATCAAAGTCTACCACACTTTTGACTACACTATCTAAATTGCTAAACAATTTTTGGAAATATTTAGTCGATATCCTGAGAATTATGTCTCCAAAAGATAATATAACCATAAAAAAACATTTGAAAATGGTAATCGAAATTGAGTTGTTATGGATGACATTATAAATGGAACAAAATTAGAGGATTTTCCGTTTGCTCTCGTCCAAAGCAAATTTGGTAATATCATGTCGAAAAATGATGATGCTTCACCCAAAACTAATTTTAATGGAATTTGATCGAAAAAAATATCATAAAAAAACCGGAGTGGAGGCATCAAAAAAATTGTTTAAAATTATTTTTGATTTGTTACAAGGAGGTAATTTTTTTTGATACCACTTATTAAAAAAAAAAAAAACATCAAGTCTAGATGCAAAATGCTTAGAGCAACCCCAACGACGTAAAGGTTTAATATTTAGTGCTTAAATATTAAACCATTAACATATAAGAGTTTGACCAACAGTCAGACGCTTGTTTAATAGTCGTCTTGTAGGCGCTTATTAAATAAACATACGATGTTTATGCACTTATTTAATAGGTGTCTGACACTCAGGCGTCTATTAAATAAGCGTCCAAGACAAAGATGTTCTGTCTATGACACATATTTAATAAGTACCCAATTGTTAGACGCATATTAAATAAACGTCTGACATTTGATGCTTATTAAATATGATGCTTATTAAATAAGCGTTCGGGATCAATTCAAGATCTTAAATTGATTCCTGAATATTACAAGTAATCTTGAATTGAACACTGATTTTTGGAAAGTGCAATCTACTGAGCGCTTAATATAAAGGCTGCATTATCCTTCTATGGAGATGCTCTATAAGCACAACCCTATATTAATTGATTAACCTATTGGAACTGGGTTAGTCCGTAATGAAATAATATGGTAAATTTCAAAATCATTTACCTATTTGGATCTTTAATGTGTCTATTTAGTCTAATTCATTTATAGCTATTCTAAATTTTCCGTTGAATAAAATCAATATTTTATTTGAATTTATAAACAAAATTCGTTGTTTATATGATTTTGTATTATAATGTGCGTGTGTAACATATACACATATGCGTGTACGTAACATATACACATATGTGTATACGTGCACCTGCAACAAAATACTGTGTATATGGTTTAATATGACCATGTACAGATGTTGAGATTTACAGCGCAACGGACATGTCAGCCCTTGTCGTATTTGATTCGCTGTCTAAATGTGTATATATTGGTATCATAACATCGATAACATGCTACTCTACTACATCATAAAGAGTACTCCATACTCAGTAAACTGTCGGGGTGCCTCAGTATCTCCATCCACAATACCTACTCCATATTAAGTAAACTATCATGGGTGTCTAGGTATCACTATGCACAATACCTACCTTGTGTGACATCCATAGAGTGATAGTGGCTAGTGAAGCAACCATAACAAACATAGCATCCATCAAACAATCTTAACTATGACCCAGTGTACTCTAGATATATGATAACTCATATGCCTCATTTCTATCAGGGACTAGTGGAAATCCCAGTTCTTCATTGTACTCTCATATCTCGCAGCCCAAAGTAGGATGCATGTCTCACAACCCAAAGCTGGATACTAGACCAAAAGGGTCCAAGTATAGAGATCCTCGCTAGGCGTCCCCACTATACAATACTTCTACTTCGAGTACAACATAAAGCACTCAGAGTCATCAACGATCCCTTAGCACATGCACATCCATCCGAGCCCAACTAGCTCAATACAATTTCCACTATCCGGAACCCACCATGTTCCTCCACTCCACGACTCCAAAAATGAGCCTCTTCGGTACTTGTTACCCCCACAAGCTACAAACCAAAGATACGAAGTGTTTAATCTTCGGTACCTGATACCGCCCGAGCCACAAACCAAAGACGAAAGACTTTCCATCATGTTGTACATTGCCATCCCCCATGATGCGAATGAGCCAACACTTCCAGCATAATCTACAGAGTCCTGAAACTATTTACCTCAGAACCTACTCTCAACGCGAGCCAATATTCGAAGTACCAAATCTCATGTCGAAGCATCACATCATCGCCTCACTATCTAAATTGATTGCCGTAGAGCAACAACATCAAGACTCTAAGTTGGTCGCACGAATAAACCATCAAATCATGCACCATGAAATCTCCATAATGTCCAATCCAAAGATCGGCCAAATTGTCAGTCGACAATAGTGATGGACGTTAACCACTCTACAGTAGTCAATACCAACCACCCTGGTCTTATACTTAACCAAAACGGATAAGTACAAACTAAACAGAAATGTCCGCCATCCATCCTGAAGTCCGAAGCCTCGTCTTCCACCTCAAAACTGTTGGCACGTATCCTAACCTTCCTCTACAACTTATCTCGCTTGTTAGATTTTTGTGTGTGTGAAGCCCTGACGTACAAGATATTCCCTTAAAACTTGATCACCGCTAATCAGTGTTTTCAACCAAACAAGCAACCATGCAACCAATATTCATACATACGTCTAAAACAACATACATACAACATGTATAATACATCCATATCAACCAATGGGGAAATCATATCAAAAATAGCCAAATCTAATAATTCCCTAAAATTGGCACGTTGAAGGAAAATATGTGATATTCAATATAAATCATTTTAAAATACTTTTATTTTCTTTTATAAACATTTAGTAGGTATATAAGTATAGGAAAATCACATTTCAAAACCAAAAATCATTCACGAACATCAATCTAATACTATACAACCAACCACAATATTTTAAGAGACAATATCATCCACCTCCATAAAATCTGTCCAAATAAGTTCCAAAGCGTTGATCTCGCCATCACGAGCGCAATACAAGAAATTGCATCCAAAATGGACCCTGTATGTAAAAGACACGACCAATATAAGGTTTTGGATTATTAAATTACTTAACTAAACAATTAATTAAGCTAATTACCTTAGCTAATCTCTCTTCCCCAATTTAAAATAGCCTTTACATGTCATGCACCATGAAACCCAAAATCCACTTCCTTCTCTCATCCATATCTCGACCAATACTCAATGAATAGATGCGCCGTTAATTGCAACGGACTCCACTATGTGTATGCTCCACCCCGGACCCAAAAGACAAGGCTCGATCGCCTATATTTAATCGCGACCTGACACCACGCCACGACCCTGGCCAAACTCACGAATCACAGTAGATGATCGAACACTCTAAAATTTTGGGAAAAGTTGCTCTTCGGCATGAGCATCACAACGCCAATCTCGGATCCGCCTATCATCGCCTAAATCTCCGACGATCTCAAACCCTAGATCTGGCCATGAAGAGTTTGACATTTCCAATGGTAGTCGATCATAATTCTACCATGGTTATCGTGAAGCTCTCGTCCATAAAATCTCAATGGATCTGGTTTCGCAATTTATTGTTGAGCGGATTGATCGATTTTATTTTTTGAAGAGGACTAAAGAAGATGCCATGGAATTCTTAATGGAATAGTAATCATGCAATTGAAAAATAAGAGGGAGATCTAATTTTTTATATTTATAATACTATAATATTCTACTTATTTAATTTACCAAATAAATGGTCGTACGTTTCGAGTCCATATGATCACACGACGTGTCTGATTGCCATGAAACTCGTCTGCATACATTGCATCATTTTTCCTAATCCAATAGTATAAATCTCGTTGCTATCTAAAACTGTGCCCTAAGATGCTAATTTCACGCATTTCGAGATCATTTCGGTCTTCAAATCGTTCGATCTTAAAATATAGTGATCCTTATACTCATTCTAATTCGCAACGTCAATACGAACTCAACGGGTGTGGTCTCGAGTCCTGATTCAGCTGTATACGAAAAATCATATTTTTAGGCATCTATTAATTAAATATTTTAATCAATTACTTAAATATTCGATCGTTGAAAATAAGGGTCGTTACATTCTCCCCTCCTTATAGGAGTTCATCCCCGAAATAATAAAGCGAAGAGAACATCTCCTAGCCCATAGGCTCTCAAAAGCCTCCCAGATTTCAAAAAAAATCGACAGCACCTCCTTTGCGCGGCTAGGTTCGGGAAAAATCTCAAAATATATGTCCAACATATGTTTAAACATACTAGATCATATATAGGAATCCTCTCAAATAAAAATGCTATATCCAACCATAACTATCCCGCATACCTAACAATCACATAAGCATAAGCTACAATATCATATGCTAACAATCCAACATCAAACATGCATACATGAGATCTATCATCAAAAAGAAACATCCATGCCTATACTAGCATGTAGAATACTAAACTATCTAGTATAAAACATAGAATATGATATCCAATATGAAAGATGATGAAAAATATGAAATCTCACCAAATGAAGAGCTCTGGATAAGTAGTCCTCATGCTCTTCTCGGTCTTCCATATCCTATCGCATTCACTTTCATTCCACTGAACCTCTACTACTCTACTATCCTCCTCCTAACCTGTTCGTATCACATATATCAGTACGAATAGGCCTACGAGGTCTCGAAGTGTCTGGTTCAGTCTCAATATCATATAATAGATTTGGTGCCAAATTTCCAAATGCCTCTTGTAAGTTCTCCCAAAATCCACTATCGAACAATGGGTTCCGACCACTTACAATGCTTTGGGCACATAATGGATCACACTATCCATCCCACATATATCTCGACAAATACAGATGCCTCTGTACTGGACTTAAGGAATACAAATCTAGCATTCTTCGTCAATCAATCGAATGTGACTCAAATTCTATCATACTATCGTCAGTCATCAGCAATCCATCAGTGCAGACTATTAATATATTTTCCCACTACTTGAGAACAAAAAATCTCACATTTCAACGGAACCAACAGTCTCTGCCGGGTCGCACTGCATCATCTCTGCAGGCACTACTCGTTCTTCTAAGTTAGCCACGATCTCCAATAGTCTAGACTCACGTCTCTGACTAGTACCAATCTGCCAAGTCAAAGTAGGTCTAATGGTCAAACTATCCATCACCTTTGGCCATAGCTCATAGATTTCTAAAGTCATAACCAGTGATAACTGTTAGTCCTTGAGATGATGGTTTTGATGACAACAACCTTAGGACTTGTTATAAAATATAAATACTAACGTTATGGTTTAGATATATATGTATATGCAGAATATAAACATGCAGGTACCAAGAATGAAGACTGTACAGTATAGAGATACAAGACCGATGAATTTAAAGATCGAAGATATCAAGATTGAAGACTCATGAGTATCAAGAAATCAAGTTATCAAGAGTTTAAGATTTCAAACAGTACAAGATAATGTAGTTAGTCTAGAATTATGTTAAAACTTCTTGAAAGCACTTACATCTTTATTCGAAATTTATTCGTGGAATGGAATCCACTTCGAGCATGTTAAAGGGATGGAACCCTAGTGTGATGTAACCCACGACAATATCTAGTGGAACATATAGTGGCCCTATTTTAATATCCACTAATTTTATAAAAATGTTTTTCAAAAATATATCTCTTGTTTTTTTTAAAATGTTTTCAAAACTTTCTTTACATCTCACTTGTTTGAAATATTTTAGCCTCAAAATGATTTTTAATATTTTGATTTAAAAATTGTCCTTGTTTTTAAACTATCTCTTGTTTTAAATATTTAGCTTTAAAATATTTATATACTCAGATTTTAAATCACTTTATAGATTAAGATTATATATATTAAAAATTATTTTTTAAACTCTTTTATATGTTTAAACTATATTCAAATATATTTACAAACTTTAGAAATTGTTTTGACAAATTATAGAAACCAATTTTAATAAGAAAATAAAAACATCAATTTTGCTTTGAGCATGTCGACATCCCTCAACCCCCCATGTCAACATGGTGTCCATTATTTTCAAATTTCAATTTTCAAAAGAAGTGTCTATTCGTCGTATCCTTTCACGAATAGATATGGTTGTTGCTCTACTATAAATACCAGTAAGTTCTAAACGATTTTTTACCAGATTTTATTTATTTTCTCCCCTCTTCATCTTCCACATTTATTCTAAAGAATCCTAAACTATACTCTGCCAAAATACTAAGTGAATCAAACTTGATTATCTCTTGTTTGATTCTCTGCCACCCTCTCTATAAGATCTCAGTGCTATTCAGAGTTATAGAATCTTTTGTAAAACAAACTGTTGAGTAAAAGGTGCGGTTGAGCCTTAAAATCAATTGGGTGTGATTGTAGCCCTGGAAATCAATTAGGTGATCTGTAGCCTGGTTAAATCAAGAGAGTTTGCTCTGGACTCGAATACAGGAGGGTGTACCTCGTAGCCTTGAAACCGATGGTGTAATCTGGGAGATTATTTTGATAAGAAATTCATACGATTGTACGGAACTAGATGTAGGGTAACTCCAAACCAGTATAAAATCCTAGTGTTTTCTTTCATTTACTGCCTTTATTTAGTATTTGCATCTATGTCTGATTCTGTGATTATATCTATGTTTGTGAATTGCATTTGTTGGTGTTTAAATTGAATAAAATTCAAAAAGATTTAAAAAATCCATAAAACACTATTCACCCCCTCTAGTGTTATTCCAGCCTTAAGATCCATAATCCGCATTTCTCACATTTGGTATTAGAGCATTGGTTTTAAAAGTTTTCATAATCTGAATTTTGAAAAAGTTTTTAAATGGCTATTTTTGGGGATTTTGGTAAAACTGTTCAAATCATGATTGTCTAATAAGTCTGCATATAGTTATTATAGAAAATCAAGTTATCTACCGAGTTTGCATTCTGTGTAGAAAGAAAAAGGTTATATGGCCTTTAAAGAATCAACACTCAATGGACAAATTGTGCATATCAAGAAGAATAAGTGGATACTTGTAGTGGATGTTCAAGACACATGACCGGTAATCCAGATATGCTAAATGATATTATCTATAAAGATAGAGGATTGGTTAATTTTGGAGACAACTCAAAAGGATATGTGATTGGCATCGGCAATATCGGTAACTCTAAAACTCCTACTATTTCTAATGTTTTATTAGTTAAGAATCTGAAACACAATCTGCTTAGCATTAGTTAACTTTGCGATAAAGGATACAAAATTAAATTTGAAAAAGATAAGTGTCACATCGAAGATAATAATTCAAATATTATATTTGAAGGAATTAGGAAGAAAAATATTTATATTCTTAGTATGAAAATCTCAAATGAAAATCTATGTCTTTTGGCTAATACAAGTGACCCTTGGATTTGGCATTAAAAATTTGGGCATTTGAATTTTAAACTCTTATCTAGACTTTCTAAACTTGATCTAGTAAGAGGTCTCCCTAGAATGAATTTTAAAATAGATAGTATATGTGATGCTTGTCAATTAGGAAAACTTAGGAAAAGTTCTTCCAAATTAAAAGATATGATTTCAACTTCAAAACCTCTTGAGTTACTTCATCTAGATTGGTTTGGTCCATCTCAAATTCAATTAATAAATCACAATAAATATGTCTTTGTAATTTTAGATGATTATTCTAGGTTTACATGGACAATTTTTATGAAACATAAAAGTGATACTTTTGATTCATTTAATTTTTTTACAAAAAGACTCCAAAACCAACTTTCTTTAAAAATTATAACATCGTATATAATAAAATTTTTGTTTCGCTTATTATACTTCCTTATTAGTATTTAGTTTGGATAGTATTAGATTAAGGGGGAGTTATATAAGTTTAGGATTAGTTTTTTGTTGATGGCAAAGGGGGAGAAGTATAAAATAGAGTAGTTAGGCATAGATTAAGGGGTTTATTAGTTTTAGGGGGAGTTAAAGTGAAGGTGAAGTATATTTTATAAACATAGGTTGTCATCATCAAAAAGGGGGAGATTGTTAGTCCTTGAGATGATGGTTTTGATGACAACAACCTTAGGACTTGTTATAAAATATAAATACTAACGTTATGGTTTAGATATATATGTATATGCAGAATATAAACATGCAGGTACCAAGAATGAAGACTGTACAGTATAGAGATACAAGACTGATGAATTTAAAGATCGAAGATATCAAGATGAAGACTCATGAGTATCAAGAAATCAAGTTATCAAGAGTTCAAGATTTCAAACAGTACAAGATAATGTAGTTAGTCTAGAATTATGTTAAAACTTCTTGAAAGCACTTACATCTTTATTCGTGGAATGGAATCCACTTCGAGCCTGTTAAAGGGATGGAACCCTGGTGGGATGGAACCCGCGACAATATCTAGTAGAACATATAGTGGTCCTATTTTGATATCCACTAATTTTATAAAAATGTTTTTCAAAAATATATCTCTTGTTTTTTAAAAAATGTTTACAAAACTTTATTTACATCTCTCTTGTTTGAAATATTTTAGCCTCAAAACTATTTTTATCATTTTTAATATTTTGATTTAAAAATTGTCCTTGTTTTTAAACTATCTCTTGTTTTAAATATTTAGCTTTAAAATATTTATATACTCAGATTTTAAATCACTTTATAGATTAAGATTATATATATTAAAAATTATTTTCTAAACTCTTTTATATGTTTAAACTATATTCAAATATATTTACAAAGTTTAGAAATTGTTTTGACAAATTATATAAACTAATTTTAATAAGAAAATCAAAACATCAATTTTGCCTTGAGCATGTCGACATCCCTCAACCCCCCATGTCGACATGGTGTCCGTTATTTTCAAATTTCAATTTTCAAAAGAAGTGTCTATTCGTCGTATCCTTTCACGAATAGATATGACTGTTGCTCTACTATAAATACCAGTAAGTTCTAAATGAATTTTTACCAGATTTCATTTATTTTCTCTCCTCTTCATCTTCCACATTTATTCTAAAGAATCCTAAACTATACTCTGCCAAAATACTAAGTGAATCAAACTTGATTATCTCTTGTTTGATTCTCTGCCACTCTCTCCATAAGATCTCAGTGCTATTCAGAGTTATAGAATCTTTTGTAAAACAAACTGTTGAGTAAAAGGTGCGGTTGAGCCTTGAAATCAATTGGGTGTGATTGTAGCCCCAGAAATCAATTAGGTGATCTTGTAGCCTGGTTAAATCAAGAGAGTTTTCCCTGGACTCGAATACAGGAGGGTGTACCTCATAGCCTTGAAACAGAGGGTGTAATCTGGGAGATTATTTTGATAAGAAATCCGTACGATTGTACGGGACTAGATGTAGGGTAACTCCGAACCAGTATAAAATCCTGGTGTGTTCTTTCCTTTACTACTTTTATTTAGTATTTGCATCTGTGTCTGATTCTGTGATTATATCTGTGTTTGTGAATTGCATTTGTTGGTGTTTAAATTGAATAAAATTCAAAAAGATTTAAAAACCCATAAAATACTATTCACCCTCCCTCTAGTGTTATTCCAGCCTTAAGATCCGTAATCCACATTTCTCACAATAACTTCTCCCAAACTAGTATGTCTTTCACTCAAAGCATTAACAACTACATTTCCTTTATGGACGTACTAGAAATATCAAATCCATAGGTGGCTAAGAACTCTAACCATCGCTACTTGCGAAGGTCAAGATCCTTCTCGGAGAAGAGATACTCCAATGTTGTGGTATCACTGAACAACTCTAACTCCTCTCCTAATAGACATTGCCTCCAACTGTCCAAAGCGTACTATATCGCCATCAACTCCGAATCAAAAATCAGATACTTTCTCTCGTGCAGTTTTAGTTGTCGACTAACATGTGACAACTTTACTTTTTGGTATCCATACTGCACCCAGTTAAGCACCACAAGCATGTGCGTACTATCGTGTCCTCATTTTCGCTCACAACAAGTAACATCGATGCACTCGTCAACCTCTCGGTCAAACTCACTAATGCATGTCCACACCTCGCGTCACAAATAAAAATCTCATCCTCTTTTATCAAATAGGTCAACGATGCTCCTACCTTGGGTCTATTCAAATTCGAGGCTATCGTAACTACATGATCTCCAGCAATGTCCTACTCTGAAGCAATCATGACCCAAACATCCCACTCTCCTCCTTCAGAAGTGATACTATCAAAATCTCATCAGCAATCAGTGTCTTCTCAACTCTACAACACAATCACCAATCGTGCCTTGTGCTCTTCTTTTGTCCATGAGTAGACGAAAGTATTATCAACGAACACAAGCACAACTCACTCAAGTGACCCCTCAAAACACGATCCATGTGATCAATAAGGCATGCTAACACATTGGTTAGCTCGAACGACTTAGCCAACCAATAAAAAAATCAAAGTAGCATACAAACGCTATAATCGGCACACTCTCCTAAAATACGCTCGGTTGGTGAAATCTCATTGCAAGGTCTAACTAAGAGAACATCGTTGCATTATGGAGCTGATCAAACAAGCCATCAACAAACATGAATGGATACTTGTTCGACATCTCATTCAGCTCACTACAATCAACAAACAACTTCAAAGAGCAATTCACCTTCGTGGCGAACACTGTAGGTGCATCCTACCCAAGTATGCTCCTAAGAATGAACCATCACCCCAATAGGTCATCTTGCATCTTTAGTTTCCTAAGCTTTTTGGGTATCATATGCCTTAAAGGAATAACTATAGGTTTAACACCTCTAACCCGATCGATACAGAACTCAATCCCCATATGGCGGTAATCTGGTCACTTCATCGAATATGTCTGGACACTCTCTAGCTATAGGCAGAAGACGACTCATCATGTGCAATATCGAGCGAATATAGAAAGCTAACTATAACCGTATCCTCTGCAGTTAGCCAATAACCACTCTTCGCTCCTCCATAACCCTAATTGCCACCAACGGCCTCTCACCGTCCACCACTATTCTGATCCCCTTCAGCCAATCCATTCCCAAACTATAATACCAAACCCAACTAAGCCCCAAAAGAATCAATAGAAAACTAACTAACATCCATGATTCAATAAGACAAGGTCTCGACAAACCATTTATAGGCTGGCTGAGCTCCTAAGTAGTTTCGTCATAATCAAAGGTCAGTTAACCATCTCGTGTCTCAATCCCAATATCTCCATCAAATCAAGATATGAAGGGATATGAAACCTTGATGTCAAATAAAACACGTATGGGAACGCCATAAGTGAAAAGATTATCTTAAACGGTAATGTCATTTCCCTTCTCTTTCATCGATGGAGCACTTGACGAAATTGAAACGGCAATCAATGCATATGCTTCCACTGTTTGTCCTTACTCAGCAGGTTCAGGACAACCCTTCTATACTGGGTATAGGCTCTCTCCTTATAAACTTCCCAATCATCTTCTCGAAGCTTTCATCAATACGACCAATCAATCGCTTCCTAAGATGATCCCTTAACCCAATGTTAAACCTTTCATTCATTCTGTGTATGGTATCAATGAGAAATAGACCGTACTTTGATAGCACATCAAATTTGGCCACATATTCCGACACAGACACATCAGCTTACTTCAAATTAGCGAACTCCATAACTAACACCGACTTCAAAAAAGTCGATATAAATTTTCTTCAAAGTGAACTATGAACTAATCCCAAGTAAATCGATCCTTGGGAATCGAGGCTATAGAGATACTTCACTAGTTCATTGTTCATCCTAGGAGTTACTTAGAGGTTAACTTATACCACACTACATCATCTAACTCCAAGTCATCGAAAATCCTTTTGCAAGTAACCATCCAATCTTGCCTTTCAATAGCCGACTCTGTTCTAAGGAACAATTTGCCTCCTAGACAACCGTAGTCTCTATGCAACTCGACAAAGTCGACCCTATCCATTTGCACTTGAGCACCATAATCATCCAAAACAAATTAGGCATTCCAGAAAATGATTCGCACTATCTCTATGAACATATCTTATCTACTAGGGTTAGTGACCCATATCCTAACCAATACTTAACTCTAAAGATAAAGTTAATAGCTGTACTCCTCGCATGTTAGACCATTCATACTCTATAATAAGGATGATCCGTATCTCATCAAGGAAACTGCATCAATATTGCTTGTGTGTGCAACATAATTTATATACTATATATACTACTATATAGTTTTGAAAACCAAAATATACAAGAAATACGAACTCTCTCATATATAAATACACTCTAGATCGCAGTATCGACTTAGGTTAATCATATAACCTACGCTCTGATACCAAATCTAATAACTGCCCTACACCTACGGTGCAGAAACGACTGTCAAAAGAAAGAAAAGAAGTAAAGAAGAGGAAAAAGAAGAGAAAAGAATGGAAAAGAAGAAAAGAAAGCATCAAATAATCACATAATCTGTCGTACATCTCACATTGCATCAGATAAAATATAATAGTCAATGCAGAAATAAAATAGTCGAGACGATAATAACAATGTGAACTAATCACTAGAGTATAAGATCCACAGAGTTATACAGCATAGTAATAGAGTTTATACAATTGGAAAATAAATTCAATTGATACACTGTCTCTAATAATAGTATGTCAAACACTGTTAAGGGTCCACGATGTCGCATAAAGGAATATACAATAACAAACTAAAATATAAGTATGAGTAAACGTTACCTCTTGCTAATCCATATGCAGAACTCTATATGCCATCTACATCTTCTCCCTAATCTACTCATTTAAGAGTACCCAAGATAATAAGAAGCAGAAAATAAAACCTCGGGTCAGACAACAGTCTGGTGTGAGAAATAAACAATCTTAAAATACTATAAAAGTCGATATAGTATAGGGAACAGAAGGTACACGAATCATACGTGACATGTCCCTACAACCAAAGAGTCAGCGCATAACATCAATAATATGCTACTCTACAGCATCATAAAAGAGTACTCCATACTCAGTGTACTGTCGAGGTGCCTAGGTATCTCCATCCATAATACACACTCCATACTAAGTAAACTGTTCGGGGTGTCTAGGTATCTTAATGCATAATACCTACCTCATGTGACATCTCTAGGGCAACGGGTGGTTAGTGAAGCAACCATAACAAACATAACATCCATCAAATAATACTAACTATCACCCAGTGTGCTCTAGATATATGATAACTCATATGGCCTCCTTTCTACCAGGGACTAGTGGAAATCCCAGTTCTCCCTTATACTCTCGTAACTCGCAACCCAAAGCTGGATACGTGTCTCGCAGCCCAAAGCTGGATACTAGCCCCAAAGGGTCCAGGGTATACGGATCCTGTCTACCAATCCATCGGCATCCCCACTATACAATACCCCTTCTTCGAGTATAACAAAAAACACTTCGAGTCATCAACAATCCCTTAGCACATACACATCCATTTGAGCCCACTAGCTCAATACAATTTCTACTATCCGGAACCCACCATGTTCCTCCACTCCATGACTCCCAAAATGAGCCTATTCAGTTCTTGCTACCCCCATGAGCCACAAACCAAAAAATACAGAGTGTCTACTCTTCAGCACCTGCTACCCCCACGAGCCAAAAACGAAGACACAAGACTTTCCATCATGCTGCAAATCGCCATCCCCCATGATACGAACGAGCCAATACCTCAAGCACGATCTATATAGTCCTGAAACTATCTACCTTGAAACCTACTCCCAACATGACCTAATACCCAAGTACCAACTCTCATGTCGAAGCATTACATCATTGCCTCTCCATTTAAATTGCTCGCCCTAGAGCAACAACATCAAGAGTCTAAGTCGGTCACACAAATAAACCATCAAATCGTGCACCGCAAAATCTCCATAATGTCTAAACCAAAGATCAACCAAATTTCCAATTAACAATAGTGATGGACATTGACCACTCTACAATAGTCAATATCAACCACCTTGGTCTTGTACTTAACCAAAATGGGTAAGTATAAAGCCAACGGAAACGTCCGACATCCATCCTTAAGCCTGAAGCCTCGTCCTCTACCTTAGATCCGTCGACATGTACCTAACCCTCCTTTACAACTTATCTCGCTTGTTAGGTTTTCGAGTGTGCGAAACCCCAACGTACAAGATATTCTCCTAACACTCGATCATCGCTAATCGACATTTTCAATCAAAAACAACCAAACTAGCAACCATGCAACCACATCCATACATACATCCAATACAGCATACATACAACATGTATAATACATCCATATCAACCAATAGGGAAATCATATCAAAAATAGACCAAATCTAATAATTCCCTAAAATTGGCACGTCGATGGAAAATATGTGATATTCGATATAAATCATTTTAAAATTTATTTTCTTTTTTAAAAATCTAGTAGGTATATAAGTATAGGAAAATCACATTTCAAAAAAATAATCATTAACAAACGTCAATCTTATACTATACAATCAATCATAGTATCATGAAAGACAATATCACTCACCTCCATAAAATTTGTCCAAATCAGTGCCAAATTGTAGATCTCTCCATCACAAGCGCAATGCAAGAAATTGCATCCAAAATGGACCTCGTATGCAATAAATATGTCCAATATAAGATTTCGAATTATTAAATTACTTAACTAAACAATTAATTAAACTAATTGCCTTAGCTAATCTCTCTTCCCCAATTTGAAGTTTCCCGTACATGTCATGCACCATGAAACCCTAAATCCACTTCCTTTGCTCATCCATATCTCGACCAATACTCAACGATCAATGCGCCGTTGATTACAATGGACTTCACTACATGTGTGCTCCACCCCACACCGGAAAGGACAAGGCTCGACCACCAATATTTAATCATGACCTGACACAACATCACGACCCAGGCCAAAGCCGTGAATCACAACGGTGATCGGGCACCCTAAAATTTTAGGAAAAGTTGCTCTTCGGCATGAGCATCGCAACGCCAATCTCGGATCTGCCTATCGTCGTCTAAATCTCCAGAGATCTCAAACCCTAGATCCGACCATGAAGAGGTCGACGTCGCCAATCACAGTCGATCAAAATTCTACCATGATAATCACGAAGCTCTCGTCCATACGATTTTAATGGATCTGGTTTTGCAATTTATCATTGAGCGGATTGATCGATTTTATTTTCTGAAGGGGATTAAAGAAGAAGCCATGGAATTCTAAATGGAACATCAACTAGGCAATTGAAAAATGAGAGGGAGATCTAATATGGGTATATTTACAATATTATAATATTCCATTTATATAATTTCTCAAATAAATGGTGGTACGTTTCGAGTCCGCACGGTCATACGAAGTGTCTGATGGCCGCGAAACTCGTCTGCGTACATCGCCTCATTTTTCCGGATCCCACGGTATAAATCTCATCACTATCCAAGACTGTGCCCCATGATGCTAATTTCATGCATTTTGAGATTGTTTCAGCCATCAGATCATCCGATCTTCAAACACACCGATCCTTATACTCATTTTAATTCACAACGATAATACGAATTCAAAGGAAGTGGTTTCAAGTCCTAATTCAGCCGTATGTGAAAAATCATATTTTTGGGCATTCTATTAATTAACAGTTAAATATTTAATTTAATTATTTAAATATCCGATCATTAAAAATACAGATCTTTACATTCTCTCCTCTTTATAGGATTTTGTCCTCGAAATCACAAAGTGAATAGAACATCTCTTATCCTATAAGCCCACAAAAGCCTCTCAAATTTCGAAAAAAATTGGCAGCATCTCCTTTTCGTGCCTAGGTCCAGAAAAAATCCTAATATAATAAAGATAAATGTACATCATATGTTTAAACATACTAGATCATATATAGCAATCGTCTCAAATAAATATGCTATATCCAACCATAACTATCCGGATGCCTAACAATCACATTAGCATAAGCTACCATATCAAATGCTAGCAATCCAACATCAAACATACGTACATGAGATCTATCATCAAAAGGAACATCCATGCCTATCATAGCATGTGGAATACTAAACTGTGTAGTATAAATATCGAATATGATATCCAATATGAAAGCCGACGATAAAAATGAAATCTCACCAAATGAAGAGCTCCAGAGAAGTGGTTTTCATGCTCTTCTCGATCTCCCATATCCTATTGCCTTCACTTTAATTCCACTGAACCTCTACTAATCTACTGCCCTCCTCCTATCCTGTTCATATCACATCTATCGGTACGAGTAGGCCTACAAGGTCTCAAAGTGTCTTGTTCAGTCTTAATATCATATAGTAGATTCAGTGCCAAATTCCCAAACACCTCTTGTAAGTTCTCTCAAAACCCACTATCGAATAATGGGTTTTGGCTACTTACAATGCACTTGGCACATAATGGAATCGCACTATCCATCCCATATATATCTCGACAAGTACCGATGCCGCTCTGCTAGACTTAAGGAATACAAATTCCCAATCTTCACTAGTTTGGCCTCACGCCTCTGACTAGTACCAATCCACTAAATCAAAGTAGGTCTGATGGTCAAACTAGCCATCACCTTTGGCCATAGCTCATCGAGTTCTAAAGTCATAACTAGTGATAAACTTGAGCAATGCCCACTCTAAGAATACTGCTCCCAAACTGGTATGTCTTCCACTCAAAGCATTAATAACTACATTTCCTTTATAGACGTCCTAGAAATGTCAAATCCATAGGAGGCTAAGAACTCTAACCATCGCTGTTGGGGAAGGTCAAGATCCTTCTCATAGAAGAGATACTCCAATAATGTGGTATCACTGAACAGCTCTAACCCCTCTCCTAGTAGACACTACCTCCAACTCTCCAAAGCAAACTCTATCACCGTCAACTCTGAATCAAAAGTCGGATACTTCCTCTTATGTGATTTCATTTGTCGACTAAATCAAAAACTTGGGAGTGCACTTAGAAGGAGCAGAAAATCAACTTCGATAAGTTTCAAAGGAATTGGGGCACAAGGCATAGCTTGGTACCAAGCTATGTAGGTCGGTACTAACCTATAATTTCTCCCCATTTCGCCTTCCAAATTCCATACTTCTCGTATACTACTCCAGCAATTTGTGATCAAGTGGTTTTCCCAGAGTATGGACAACCAATTCCCCGATTGGTGAGAACATAGCCAAGAAATTATGGTAGCTCAAGTTATAGAGGAGATATTACTAGAATCAACCAAAAGTCGATGAAAAGAGCTTGGAACCTATCAACTAGAAGGTAGAAGAGTAGAACAAGAGTTGAAGTTGGATTTGTGCTAATAATATAGCTCGGTATCGAGCTACATAGATCGGTATCGACCTATCCTACTGGGTCATGGTGCTTTGGTTTCTCTTGTACAACATCGGGCCTTCATCTAAACTCCAGTGCAAGCAGGCTTCTGACCCATTACATCTGTTTCCCTATAAATACCAACCTAACTATCACTAAAGAAGGATGTAGTTTCTACTGACCCCATACGCGTAAGCTCTTCCTCTTCTACATCTCCTACCTCTACACAATAGTCACCTAGGTCGCTACTCTTGGCCATTTTAGCCTTAGAACTTGTAAAACTGCCGTACTAGTGAATTATACTCTCTTTAATTCTCTGTAATCTCATATAAACTCTCTGAAATCAACAACCAATAAAACTATAAAGTAGACGTAGGCCAGGGATTGCCGAACCACTATAAAAATCTTGTGTCTCCTTGTTATATTTTCTTTTATTTTCAATATTATCTGCTAGATCTAAGTCATATAGGTTTCCTCCAACTCAATCTTGGGTGTTGATTTATTTTTTGGCGTCAATATTTTGGTGCTTTCACCGAGAAAACTGAATCCAGGCTTAGAACTAACTTGTTGTTGTAGATTTAGAGAGATCTAGAACATAGATCCAGAAAACTTGTTTTAAGAAGTTTGAGAACTTGCTGTTGGAGATCAATAGCACCCAAGAAAGGAAGATCTGCTTTCGGAAGGTCCGCAGGAGTGGTGGCTAATGGTGATGAAGGAAACACTCACCAAACAAAAGTTAATAATGGAAAGATAGTACCAGAATCCTATACTTAACAGGAAGTAGTTACCATGGGAGGGTTTAATAAGATAATCAATGAACTTAACCAAAAGATGGTGGATTTCCAAAAAGATCTTGTGGATAAGATAGACTCTTTGCTAACCTTCAACCACCAAGGACAAGGATAGTTGGAAGAGGTACTTCTCCTATAGTAGAACAAGAGTACTCTTCGGTTTCTAGCCAAAACAAAAGGGATGTGAAACAGAAATAGAAGGTAGTAACCGTCAAAGTTGCATGAGTTGTTGATGGAGGAAGTAGGAGTCCTCCTCCTACAAGTAAACAGCCTAGTACCGAGACAAGACAACTCTGTACCGACCAAAATATTCAACTTGATGATCCTCAAGAAGTGGATGCAAAGATGGTCTTTGATGAGGACGAGGATTTGCAACTTGATGATGATGGTTTTGGATTGGACATTGGTGTTAACGGACAAAACATTAGAGCTAGAGTTCGAAATGCCAAGGTAAGACTAACCGGGCTCCAACAGAACTCTACAGGGTAGTTCTCCTGGAGAATGGAGAACTTACATGTCAATCGGCAAGCCGAAACCATTTGTAGAGTCAAACATTCGGTGTAGCCCCTGATAGTCGACCTGCAGATTACTAGGCTAATGAGGAGTAGATCGCTGACATGGTCAAAAGTCGGTGGAGGAGAGTAGGGGCAGAAATATGAAGATTTGGGTTCCACGCCAAGCTGATCAGCTATCCTACAACAATGAAGTCGGTGGAGGAGAGTAGGGGCAGGAAATAAATGAACTCCATTTATTGAGAATATTATGAGAGAAGATTATCCTCGCAAATTCATAATGTCGACAATGTTATCCTACAATAGAGCCACTGATCCTAGACAGCACTTACTCAAATAAGAATGGAACATGGATGGGGCTAGAGCTACGGATGGTGATCGCTATAGATGTTTTCCTATCTTCTTAGAAGGAGTAGCGTCGATGTGGTTTATTAGGCTCGCGCCGAGATTGATATCTACTTTTGATGAACTGGCTAAGAAGTTTCTAGAGTAGTTTAGGCTCCATGCTGCCTGACCAAAGGACATTATGTCCCTATCTGGCTTGTCACAAGGACTTAAGGAACCACTAAAGGGTTTCTTGAACCGATTCAATATCACTATCGCTGAAGTCAGCAATCTGACAGAAGATCTTGTATTCATTGCACTAGTCCAGGAAATTCACCTTGATATGATTTCGGTAGATGGTTAAAGATGAAGCAACAAACTACTGTAGAAGAATTTCACCATAAGGTGAATCAATTCATGTATTCAGAAAAAGCAGGACTGGTTGAAAGGAAGGTTGGTAATGAACAATCGAGGGAAGTAATCCAAAGCAACATCGCAGTAAACGCTGGAAACTGTGGTAATTAAAGGAATGAAGTCAAAACTCTGGTAACAAGCGTGACGCAAATGCGAAACATCCAAAGAACTTCGGATTAAAAGATTACATGCCCTTGAATGACACGCTGAAGAACATTTATCATGCCACTCAAGGAACATGGCAATATATAAAGCTGCCTAGGAGGGAAGCAACAGAGCAAGATAAATGTTCTGAGAAGTACTGTCACTTTCATGAAACTCATGGGCATAACACAAATGAATGCCAATATCTGAAGAATCTAATTGTGGAGCTGATAAGGGAAAAAAAGCTCCAGCGGTATGTTAAGAAACCACTGAATGGTGGAGAAACTAGAAGACCCCATGGTCTACTTGCTCGAGGAAAACTGCCTGGACCTGGCGGATAGGGGCCCAGGCGAGCTGATGAAAGACTAGTTATCAATCAAATTTCAACCTAAGCAGCAACCAAAAATAATGATGTTTCATTCATTGTTATCTAATTTCCTTTTGCAAATAAG
Organism: Allium fistulosum; assembly: GCA_030737815.1. NCBI lineage: Eukaryota > Viridiplantae > Streptophyta > Magnoliopsida > Asparagales > Amaryllidaceae > Allium > Allium fistulosum. The sequence continues at coordinate 205,406,953 of CM060903.1, forward strand.
CCTCCTAGGAACACTGTGGGCATGTTAATAGGCAGGACTTACCATTTTTTCTACTCATTAATAAAATCTGCTTCTTGAACCAATGAAACCATGTTCTTAAAAGCAAAACTCATGTGCCGTGCAACTGACAGCACAACTAAGAAAACTCTCCTCTGCCCTCGAATGATAGGCAGAGAGTGTAGACTCACTAACCGTCGGATCAACGGGTCGTATCGATCCTCGACCTTCTAAGAACCGGCGTTGTCCCAAGACTGGCAACATCGGAAAGGTCTAAATCACCAGATTGATGGGTCATATCGATCCTTAACCTTCTTAGAACCGGCGTTGTCCCAAGACTGGAAATGTCAGGAAGGCCTGAATCATCAGATCGACGGAAATCCCGACCTTCTAAGAACCGACATTGTCCCAAGACTGACAACGTCGAGAAGGTGTAAACTGCCGGATCAATGGGTCATATGGATCCTCAAACTTTTGAAAACCAACATTGTCCTAAGACTATCAACGTTGGAAAGGTCTAAGCCATTAGATCAACGGATCATATCGATCCCGAGCCTTCTGAGAACCGGCATCGTCCAAAGACTATCAACGTTTAGAAGGTGTAAAGCACCAGATTGATGGGTCGTATCGATCCCCAACTTTCTAAGAACCTACGTTGTCCCAAAACTGGCAATGCCGGGAAAGTTTAAACCGCTGAATCGATGTGTCGTATTGATCACCAACCTTCTGAGAACTGATGTTGTTTCAAGATTGGCAATGTAAGGAAGGTCTAAACCGCCAGATCGACGGGTCATATCGATCCCCAACCTTCTAAGAACCGGCGTTGTCTGAAGGCTGGAAACGTCAGGAAGGTCTAAACCGCTGGATCGATGGGGCATATCGATCCTTAAAGTTTTGAGAACCAGCGTTTTCCCAAGACTAGCAACGTTGGGAAAGTTTAAACCATTGGATCGATCAGTCGTATCAATCTACAACCTTCTAAGAATTGGCATTGTCCCAAGACTAGCGATGTTGGGAAGGTCTTAACTGTCGGGTCGATGGTCACATCGATCCTTCACCTTTCGAAATTTGGTATTACCCAAAGACTGACAATGTTCAAAAGTGAAACCGACTTCCAGAGAGTCGTTACTGCCAGAGACTGGCAGGAGCACACTATCGCCCGAAGTTAGGCGATGACATAAGGTGGTTTCAGAATCAAATTTTCGATGCACTAGTTTCCGAAGACAGAAGCAAGTGCTCAAATGAGTTTTCAACTCTAACTTGCATGACTCAGCAGTTGCCCGGAGTGAGAAACCCAAGGAAAAATCCATGAAATTGAACCGTTTGTGTGCTAGTTTCTCATGATAAAAACTGCAACACGACTGGATCCTCAACTATGAACAATAGAAGAGTTTGTTATGACGAAAGGCGACGATGCAGATTTACAATACATGCATCCATAATGACGTTGGCTGAAGATATCAACTTGAAAGAATTCGATTGCAGCCCAAAGATTGGCAACGTCGAAAATATAACGCTTGGAATTAGGCGATAAAAGCACTTTTTCCCAGAGATAGGAACCCTATTGCTGGTAAAACATCCAAGATAACACTGGTAGCCAAGCAAGATGCACACGGCTGAATATAAGTAAGGAAAGTCACAAAAGGTTAGGAATCTAATCATCAGACTCACCCTATCCCAGAGCAGGATTGGGAATCAGACTAAGGGCAATCAGACAAATTGCTCAAGATGTTTGGTCTCTCATAAAGGCTCAAACCTTCTGAATAATGTTGTTGCCCGAAGACCGGCGATAGCAAGAAGGTTCCCAGAACCAAACTAGGAACCGATCGGGTAATTCGACCTCGTCCTTCAGGAATTTGCTGTTTCCCGTAGTCAGGCGACGATGAGAAGCATTGATAACCTACTTAAGGGCCGGCTAGATCATTCGGTCCCAACTTATAGGAATATGCCTTCGCTCGAAGATTGGCAATCCTAAGGAGAAACCCATAGAATGGGATTGTTAATACACCGACTTTTAGAGACAGAAGTAGGAGCTCGATCGAGTCTTCAGCCTTACCTCCTGGAACCTGACACTGCCTAAAAATTGACAACATCAGGAAGGAATCGCCTTTTAACATTTGGGGATCTATCGTCCCCCGAAGGTAGGCAACATTAGGACGGTAAAATCATAAAATCCTTAGGAATTTGATGTTGTTCAAAGACTGGAAACATTAGGAAGAAGTATTCACTTTTGATTCGATCTAATCAATCGACTCTAACCTGCACATATCAAATATTGCCCGGAGATAGGCAATATCAAGGAAAAATCTTCATAATTAAGCCACTAGTAAGTTGGTTTTCGGATATAGAAACTGGTGCACCACCGGATATCTGACCCTAAACTTCAGGAACTTAATTGTTCCCCATAGATAGGCAGTCTCAAAGAAGTAATTTTCAAAATCGAGCAATTAAACCGCTAGTTCACAGAGACAGGGGCTGGTGTATGGACTGGATTCTATAGACCGCAAAGAAAGAGGAATCGTGGAAGACTCCCATAAAGGACTATTTGCTCAAGGAAATTCTCCCAAGAGGCAAGAATGAGCGGAAGAAACTTCCTCGAAAAAAGCCATGGTCCATGGTACAAGACGGAGTGCTATGTAGGAGAAAATTCTCCATCCCCTGCTTCGGTATGTTACCAAAGATGAAGTTAAGAAGATCCTCATGGAAGACCTTGAGGGCAGCCGTTGTGATCACATTGGGGGTCAGACATTAGCAAAGAAGGTGCTTTAATGAATAATTTATGACCGATGCTAAATTAGAATGCAACTAACAACACCAAGCAGTGCGACCGGTTCTAGAGATTTGCGAAAATCCCGAGAGTCTCATCGATGTAATTTAAAAAAATGGTCAGTTGAGACCATTTGCAATTTGAGAAATCAACATTATTGGTGTGCAACTGGCGATGAAGAGAGGAGAAAAATACGTTATTATTGCAATTAACCACCGGTGGTGAAGTGGAACCGTTCACTACGATCGCGACGAAAAAGGGAAATGGACCAGTGGAAGCAGTTAATAAAAAGATCTCAATACCAAGAGGAACCTCTTGGTACCGAAAGACTCGGAGTTGAGTCATTGATATCCCAGTTGTCGAAGATAGAAACCAACGCAAAACCGGGCTTCTAGCTACAACCTATAGGAATCTGTCGTTGCCCATAGATTGGTAATGTCGAGAGGGTGTAATTACCAGCCATCAGGAATTCTTTTGTTCCCTGGAAATAGGCAACTTCAAAAAGGATAATTGGAGTCGAATAATTCATGAGCTAGTTTTCAGAAATTGAAACTAGTGCTTGACCAGATTCCAACAACAGCATTGGCGACCAAGGAGGACATGCTCGATCAAGGATAAGCGAGGATAGTCGTGGAAAGTTAGAGATAAGAATTATCGGGCTTTTCCGATCCAAGACCATGACTGGGGAAGCATAATCAGACTGGGGCAATCAGATAATTTGCCCCACAGGCTTAACTCACACTAATGCCTAGATTCGTGATAGAAAACTCCGTGAATAGGACTTAGTTCACAATGGAAACATATGAATGAAGAGTAAATATTGTAGATAACGTTTCCTGGCGATAGGGAGCAATGCGGGACTTGGACTATCTGCAATGAAAGTCAGCTAACGGAAACTCAACCTCAATCATTAGGGACTTGCCTAGCCTAGAGATAGGCGACACTAGGAAGGAATAACTATATAAGGATCCATGGAATTATTCGACTCCAGCTTGCAGGAATTGGCCATTTCCCGAAGGTAGGTAACATCAAGAAGGATGCTTGGAATAGAATGATTCACTTAGACTGGGGACAATTGGATATTGTCCCCTATAAATTCTTCCACTACTAGTGCCCAAAATCAGGCATTTTGAAAAATTAGTTCCGTGAATAAGATTTAGTTCACGACAAAGATCATACAAAGAGGGGATGAACATCCCAACAACTACTCCATGACAGTAAGGAGCGGCACGAAACTAGGATTCTTCGCGACTAATAGTTGGTTGAAAGGAATGCGATCTATTTAAAGAAAAAACAAAGAATACAGACTATACGACCAAAAGGAAGACCGATGGGCCGATAAGTTTCACGAGATCCTTACTTGCTCTTCCCTCTTCGTCCAAAACCCATAAGTCCATGTACTCATTTAGAGAAGGAGGCAGATTTAGCAACAACTCTATAAGAGCAACTATGCCTTGTAATATTGTCATGACTGATCGTCCATGCATAGTAAGAATAAAAGGTGAAGCTTGAGCTGTGGAGGATCCAACTTCAGGAGGAGTAGACGTACCATCACCAGACTTGAAGCTAGGTGATTGGTGAGTCATTCTAGAAAAGGAATCTTGGTTTTGAACATAATCATGTATGTTTTATTTTGAAATTAAAACCCATTTGACCAACGCCCGAAGTCCAAAGGATGTCGACATATGTTGGCCATCAGATTCTAAGCATTGACTAAGGCAAGTGAGAAGTGTCAATCTGTATAGTATGAGTCCCGTGTCCTTAATATGGTGAATGGACTATCCTATGTAGATAGCTCACTCGTGCTAGAAAAATGAGTCATGTCGTGCAATGATATTATTTGTTGGAACTTACCAGTTACCGATGAATAATCGATAACATAGCCATGGTCCGGAGCGATGCAGAAACTTTTCTTTCCAAGAACATGGGATATGAAACAAAAGGAAAAGCATAGCAATGGAATCATCTAACATGATCGTTCCTAAAGTGAACCGTCTCATTGGAATGCAAGCGGCAATATAAGAATAGCCGTGCGTTAATGGAAGTTAGCCAACGGTAGAGAGTCAGATGTGTCTCCAAAGCGGCGTGAATACGAGTTATGACAAGCTTGAGATCCATCATAGGACCAGGGTAACCCAAACCTCAACTATCTCCACCAAGAAGAAATCGGCTACACCACCACCATCATCATTATCGCTACAACAATCGCCATTCCTCTGACCTTAGATGAATCTCACTGAATTGTGGGGGCCAAAAGCTCTTGGGGGTAAAAGAAGAAAAATGATAACGAAATACAACAATGAGAGGAGCCTGCTCATCTAGAGCATAAATCTGATCTACAGAGCATAGATCTGGTCCTTAGGATGAAGAATGAACCGATAAATATGTAGAGCGGATGAAGGAAAGTCCATCAAACAAAGGCAACATTATGAAGCAATGCCTGAGCAATCACCTAGAATTCAAAAGATAACAACACAGAACTTGTCTTGATCCAGAGCACACTTTTATTCAACGAAAGCATACTCTTGGGGACGAGTGTTACGGCCAAATTTTCCGCAGTCTTCGAACAAAGTTACACGATCGAATAGGATGAATAAATGATGAAGAAATGATCCAAGGACCTGGGAAACATCATAAAAAATAAAGAAAAAGGAAACATTAAAAATAGTTGAAAAATTGGAAAGTCGTATTTTTGGCCTGAAGCGTGTCCTTAAGCAAAGCAAGTATCGACCGAAGTAGGTCGATACCGAGCTAGCCTAAAGCGCATCCTAAAGCAAAGCAAGGATCAACCCGAAGTAGGTTGGTACCAAGCTAGCCTAAAGCGCATCCTGAAGCAAAGCAAGGATCGACCCAAAGTAGGTCGGTACCGAGCTAACCTGAAGCATATCTTGAAACAAAGCAGTGATCGACCGAAGCGGATTTCAACCAAACTTAAAAGGCCAAGACGAAGACGAAATGACTCGAAAAATTGGGAGCACAGTTAGAAGAAGTAGAGAAACAACTCGGAGAAGTTTCATAGGAATTGGAGCAAGTGGCATAGCTTGGTACCGAGATATATAGGTCAGTACAAACCTATAAATTATCCCTATTTCGCCTCCCAAACTCCATACTTCTCGTATACTACTCCAGCAACTCGTGATCAAGTGGTTTTCCTAAAGTATTAACGACCAATTCAACGATTGATGAGAAGAAAGCCAAGAAAGTAGGGTAACTCAAGTAATAGAGGAGAAATTACTAGAATTAACCAAAAGTCAAAGAAAAGAGCTTGGAACCCATCAACTAGAAGATAGAAGAGTAGAGCGAGAGTTGAAGTTGGATTTGTACCAAGAATTATAGCTCGGTACCGAGCTATATAAATCAGTATCGACCTATCTTATTGGGTCATAGTGTACTGGTTTCTCTTGTACAACATCGGGCCTTCATCTAAACTCCAGTGCAAACAGGCTTCTGACGTATTATCTTTGTTTTCCTATAAATACCAATCTAACCGCAACTAAAGAAGAATCTAGTTTCTACTGACTCTATACGCGGAAGCTCTACCTATTCTTCATCTCCTACCTCTACACAATAGTCACATAGGCAGCTACTCTTGGCAGTTCTAGGCCTTAGAACTTGTCAAACCTCTATACTAGTGTCTTATACTCTCTCTAATTCTTTATAGTCTCATACAAACTCTCTCAAATCAACAATAAATAAAACTATAAAGTGGGCGTAGGCCAGAGACTGCCAAACCACTTTAAAAATCTTGTTTCTCCCTATTATATTTTCTTTTATTTTCAATACTATATGCTAAATTTAAGTCATACAGGTTCCTTGCAATTCAATATTGGGTGTTGTTCCATTTTTGGCGTCAACACTAGGATTTAAGTTCTCAATATATCAGTTTAAATCTTCTTTGTTTATAAACCATGTTCTATAAACCATACTTATATAAAATCACATTCTTATACAAAATCTTTTCCTAAATGTTTATTTACTAAATACCTTATCTTTCCTTAGATTTAAAATAAACATATTTCACTAAATTCAACTTTTATAAAAGTTAACTTCTAACTCGATCCTTATAGCCAAATTGTGAAACCCAACTCACAAGGTATTCATTTCAATGCATCTATAATACTATCTACCCAACACATGCAATAGAAGGTAAATCTACTCATAAACTGGTCGAACACAAATCAACAATCAACAAACAATAGTCGATGCCCATAAAATGGTTGAGCATGACTAATCAATCAATAAATGATGACAATACTCTTAAACTGGCTAAGCAATATTAAGCCAATAAATCTACAAATGATAATAATACTCATAAACTGATCAAGCACAAATCATTCTAAAAAGAATAGTAATGCTCATAAACTGGCCGAGCATGGCTAAACTAATTAATAAGGGGTAATTAATGAACATCATCAATCCCTACATTAATTGAACTATACTTTAACAATTCATACTTATATAAATTGCCTTATATAAGGTCTTTAATTTTCGTAGTTGTAATTACCTTAAGGCATAAGTTTATAACAATTACAAATAAGCTCTTACATGTATAACATACTCAACTCATATTAGGGCATACCATTACCCTATGTCGTAATGAGTTATACCCAACCAAAACCTGGGTTCTCGCTTAACTTCTGCTTTGATACCGGTTGCAATAACCCACCTTTTTGACCCTCAAATGTCAACACTCATACATCCACAGTATTCACATACCGAACACCCAAGTGCTAGAAAGATTGTTAGGGTAAAATAAAAAGAAAAAGAAACAGAACAAGAAAGAAGGAACACAATATAAGAATCTCATAGCGGAACGATAAAATAATGTCAAAAGACAGTACAAACTGTCACTCTAAGATACATAGCATTTTAGAGTTACAAGTCTAAATACTATCATCGGCCTGAAAAGTCATAACAACCTGTCCTCACAAATGTTGATATGTACAATATAATAATGCAAAATACTACGGTAGATGAAACATCCAGCCCGTCTCCTCAAGCTCCAATGAACATCAACTAAAACCTACCTTTCTCACACAGCTTGAAAGAGCCCACGAGGAATCTAGGGAAAACAAAAACCACGTGTCATACATAAGTCTGGTATAAGAAACTTAAGAAATAGATGTACATCATATAACAGTACTTCTGAGACCACACAGAACGCCATAACGGTTATCCCCTCAAAAGGACCACTTATATAATAAGTACATAAGGTGGTATAATAGACAATGTCTAAGGTAAGAATATAAATCAGAAAATAGTTATGATGCTTACATTGATCACACCACAACACTATGCAGTTAAAGCCTCGTTAAAGCCCCGCAAAATCCCTTCTATAGCGCATAGCGCTCTTCGACCGCTACGCTATTTCAATTTAGCGCTATTAAATAGTAGATTCACTTTAAGCCCTGCTATTTTCCACTACACCTGCTAAATCAAGGGTCTTTAGCATCTCGTTTAGAAACATTAATATACAAAAGTTGATTTGACTAGTTCTCTTTTAAATCAAATCAACAAAGTTAGGATAAAACCTAAACTTAAGGCATAAGTGCTTAATATAACTTAGAAATCTATTATAGTCACCAAATCTATTCTACATAAATCATGATCTTCTTCGATTTTGTTGTCTAAGATTAAACAATATTTTCTTTTACTACACAATGATGTGTAAATGATAATAAATTAACTTTAAATATTTTCGTTTTATATCTAACGAAGCTTTTTGCACCTTCGCTATTTCCCGCTATGTCCTCGCTACAAATTTTTGCACCTCCATCGCTGTGGAAACGCTAAGTGCTTTGATAGCACAACCACAACATATTGAGGGTACAATCAACACTGCTAAGGCACGTTCGCATAATAGGTTTTCCATAGAGATCCCTTCGGTCGACGCCGAATCCGAACTCCATGCACAAGGATCAAAAACCACATTCCGAGAGCTATTTATCTCAAGATAAAATATACCCTAAGGAAACGTAATGGTTCACACCGAACAGGTGATCCCAAATATCATCAACTCCTACGCGTAACATATCGATAAGCACACTCTAGATATGAGTTGAGATATCCTATGGGTTACCTAAACCCCAATGGCTATGCTCCTACTTTGTTTTTTGTCATTTCTGATATCGAGGCTACATTCGTCATCTCTCTCATGAGTCATCATCACACAAACATAACACGAATCCCACAAGGATCCCAACATCCCGAACAGTCCACAGATCTCCACAAGGATCCCAACATAAGTCATCCGACAAATGCTAACACTGACCTCTCCCTTGGACTTAACCTTAGGATAGACAATTCAACTCTATAACATTCCACTTCACAACCGCTTCTAAAACGTTGAACTCGTATACTAGTTTTGAAGTGGTATTCGGTAAATAAACACTTACCTATCTCGGTCTCTTAAAACTAATTCGATAAATATCTAAGTTCGATGGTCGACTAATCGAATATCAAGTTCAAAATAGACGATCGCATATGGATACCAAGTCTCGTATACTTATCATGTTTATGACCTTTTCGTCTCACATTATCCCTCAGTTAAGAGTGAAGCCGATAGGTTAGAGCACTATTGCTTATATCCCTACTCGATCATTAGATTTACTCTCACAGATAGATAAGCCTACTTCATTGGCTTTTAGTGCTAAGTATATGACTAAATACTTTCCATAAACGAATAAACATACAAAGCACGATTAAGTCACATAAGCGACTTCTAATTGCCTTTTTATTTAATTAATACTTCTTATTAATTAAAACCTCTTATACTAGTAAAACTTCTTTTATGTAATAAATCTGTTTATCAGTTCCTACTATTTATTTATACTCTTTCAATACTTAAAAATTATTTATATACTTATTTTAAATGGTAATTCATAAATCATTAGCAAGATTTCTTACTTTAAACCTTTAGCTTTTTTATCTTTTCCAAAAGATTCTATACTTATAATTTCCTTCAAAAATATCCATTTTATGGATCTAAGTACTTTCACAAATCCATTCAAAAGGTTTAATACTAATGTTACTTAAACATTGTCACTACAAACGCAAAACCATTTCACTAATGCTTATCTTTAAAAATATACTTTTAAAGATCTATTTACATTTATAAGTATAATAAAAAAGGGTTAAAGACGAATGTTATTAACACACTGTCACAACAAACCAAAACCATTTCATACTTGTATTATCTTTAAAAACATTCTTTTATATTTGGTTAAGTATGATAGTTGACTAATCGACTGTCCAGTTAAAAACGATCGCTTATAGGAATCAAGATTCGTATATTTAACTCGTTTCCAACATTCTAGTTTGTCTCATCCCTCATTTCAGAGTGAACCCAGGTAAGTTAGAGCACTAGTTGCATATCAAAGCCTTGCCTAAACACTTTATTCTTGAATCTCACAGATATATAAGTATACATCGTCTGTTTTTTTAGCAAGGCTAGTCGGCTTAATATTGGAATAGTGGAACATCCACTATTATTAATGAAATTAAAACAGGTGCTCTACACATACAGAGAACAGCTATAGAATATTTAACACAGAAGTTTGGCAAAAAAGGCCAACTAAAAAGGAACAGACAAACTATACCCTATTAAAAGAGGAAGAAACAGACCCGTCCTCAGAAGAGTTCGTTCCAATAACATGTACATATAAACTAAATATCTTCCCAAGGAGAGGGACGAAATCAAAACCATCCTCGGACTATAAGAAAATCCTATCCCCTATCCTAAAGAGTACCCCTGTTATAATCTCCATGCTCTCCTTCTTTCGATATAGTAAGCGAATCGCATGATAACTAAAAGATTAAATATCTCTGCTCGCCTACCACATCAGCAACATATCTATAATAACAATCTCGCATGGGGAATATCGGAACTGAGTGACTTCATGAACCCAAACTTGCTCATTGGAGTACCAAGAAATAAAGTTTGGAGACGTGCTTGAGCTAGTGTTGGATAATGGAGTGTCAATGACTAACCCAATCGGCCCAATAACAATATCAGAAGGGGAAGAAACTAGCAAACCATTTTTACGAACACATTTGGTACCTCCGACAAAGGAATTTTCAAAATAGAAGGAATCTCAATATCTTCCTTTTCCAAATGGATGGAGGGCGAAGCATTAGAGATAGGCTTGCAAATATCCATTAAATGACCAAACGAAAAACAAGTAGTGCAAATAGGAGGCTTCCACTTATCACTAACTTCCACTATAGGAACTTGCCCAGGAGCAGGTTTTATAGGAAGAATAGTAGGCAACAATCTATCATGCTTAATCTCAATCGAAGCCCTCGCATAACTAAGACTTTCCTTGCTAACCATAGCAACATCAAAATGAACCAAGTCTCTAATGAGGTTAGCCAACCAATTAATGTCAATCGTAGATTGTAACACAGATGGAATTTTAGTAATTTGGACCCAAACAGGTATTGATAATACCTGTTCTCTACGTGAATCCATAGAAGGATTCTAGCATGTAATAATGAATGGTTTCTCTATTATAATAACAGGCTCTGCTTCAAGGATTTCAATCTATCATCCGGATATGGAAATTCAAAGAAAAACATAAAATTGTGGCTTCTCATTTTAACTTTTTCTTTGAGTCTCCACTACTTCATCAAATGATATCTAACAACAAAAAAGGGAGGTTTTCATCTAGAAAAAAACCAAACTAGTTGATCACGCTAAAAAGATGAACCCGCTTCAATAACTTTTAAAGGAGGAATTTTAATACCATTAACACATTTTAGTTCAAAAGAGAGAGGGGAGTACACACTAGCATTACGTGGTTTTAACGAGAATAGAGAAGCCTGACACAAAGGAGTATTATGTTTATTTTTAGGACTAGCATAATCACTACTAGGGACGACATGATTCAGTTAAAATGATTTAGATTGGCTGGAACCGAATGCATTTATCTCCAAATTACTAAGGGGCAAATCATCCATACAAATGTTCCCTGACTGCAGCACATTTGCAGCAGAATCATTAACTAATTTATTGCCAGGTGATGATTCTTGAGCAAACACGGATTTGTCTCCTCCACAAGCAGTTGGTGAGCATTATAATATAGGAGGCACAAAAACCTCAACAGGAACCGCCATAACCCCTTTAATATCACCAACATCATAAATACGAAATTTTGAATTAATCCAACTTCCTTTACCTTGAATAGAAGGCACAAGTAAGGAAGAAATCAGAGTGTTAGAACCAATATTAAAAATACTAGAAACTAGCCCAATAGAATTTGGAGAGCAAGCATATTCATCAACTAATTCAGTGAATGAGTTTGATATATCAAGATGGGTAGCGACCATAGATACACAAACATCACCAACGGCTTCATTTAAAATTGGTGCAATATAGGCACAACCAAGACCAGAATTATCAACAACTAAAAGAATGCCAGGCCTCTTAAAGCCTGAAACTGCAACAGAGGTTGAATCCGAAGTGAAAGCTTTGCCTATATTTGGAACATCGATGACAATGCTTCTTGGAATAACGACATTGTCGACATGAGCATCAGATATAGATGGAAGCAAGCAGTGTAGGGTGGGATTAGAAAGGGATCCAGCAAAGCGTCGGAGTGAAGTTGCAATCAGATCTAGTGGCGGATGCATGTTGCGCAATAAACGGAGAGAAACAGGGCTTTGCCTTTATATTCTTGGCCATCTTCGGGAGAGTGATAGGCAAATGAATGGAAGAGGGGGGAGAAAGATAGTTGAGAAGGAGGGGTAAGGGATAGAAAGACGTAAATGGGTGGAAAGGAAGATGAAGTTAGGGTTATGGCATCGTCGGCTTTTAGTGTTAAGTATAGTATTAATGACTTTTATAAATGAGCAATAAATCAACACAAATAACATGTTTCCGACATTTCCAACTTAAATATTCCTCAATCAAGAGGGAAGCCGGTAGGTTGGAGCATTATTGCTTCTATTCCTACTTGAAAATCAGTCTCAAAACTCACAAATAGATAAGTCTACTTTGTCGGCTTTTAGTGTTAAGCATAATTAATTACTTTTTCAAAACTTATAAATATATATATATATATAAATACTTTAAAACTACTTATAAATAATTTTCAAATATCTATGTAAAATATTACTTAAAAATAACTAGTTTATAATTCGATGAAAATAAATAAAGACATGTTTTATATTATAAAACCTCTTTAGTTTCAAAATTCAAAAATAAATGTTACAAATATATTTGAACTTCAAACCAACTTTAAAATACTGCAAAATATGTTGGAAAACATCCCTCAAAAGATTAGGGAAAAATACCAAATATAAATATCATTTTTGAACACTTAAATCCATAAGCAACTTACTACAGCATTTATAAATGCTCTTAAAAGCCCTTGCTAAAGAATAGCATTAAAAAGCATTAACTTTGTTGCCGGTTTAACCATACAAACAAATGATTTAAGACATGAAATTTTTATAGTAAGCACTACCTTTAGGGTACTCAAAAGCCATGGAAGAATACCCCTATGAATATCTTTCAATTTATATGGAAAAATCCCCGAAAACATGATATTTTAAAGTGCTCATATAGCGACCTTCTTCTCGATATAACATTTTGCAACTTTGTTTCACAAGTTAATTAATGATTTAAACTTCCATATTTTTTAGTAATACATACAGTTATGGTACTTATTAAAAATGTAAAGAAGCCCCTATTATGTCCCTCAAAGTTAACTTTCAAAATCGCCAAACACAGGGCATTTTTAAAGTGCATCCATCGCGACCTTTTCGCTTCTAACTTTCATAACTTTGGTTCACAATTTCTATAAGTTTCCAAATATTTCTTTACTATCCCATATACAAAAATATGTGTAGAAAACAATCAAATCAAATTATCCTAAGTTAAGATCATAAATCTTCCATTTATACAAGTTAAAGAATATCGAAGTGCACTTATAGTGGATATTCTCGCTTCAAACACTTTCGAACATACTTCCACTCAACACACAAGCCAAAAAACCATTTAACCATCAAATAAGGCCATGCCACATGTTTCAGAGGGTAATAAAAGTGACGTTATACAATATAAAGCTATTGTTTGTTTTCAAAAGCAAGAGGGGTTCAAAGTTTATAACTTTAATTGTTTAATGTCCTTTAATTTTATATTTGCACATATGCACATAATATATACATACAAGATATTGAGATAACTTACTTAGATCCTAGACAAACACAAGCACACACCCACAAATTCAAGAACCAGCTCCTACCACCACCAAACTTCCAAAGATCCAGGCTTTAGCACCAAAATCACAAAGCAACATCATCCTCCACCTTCCAAGCTCACGGCCTCCCTAAGATCCCCCCTTTTCTTCCATATCCTTTTGACTTTGAATTTAGATTTAAACTTCCTAAGGTATTGTATGTGTTGGTGAAAGTTTGGTGGAGTTTGAAAGGGATTTGAACTAATTAAAAAAAGAATAGTGAAGAACAAAATGGATTAGTGTTAATTCACTTCCACCATTTTATTAATTCATAAAAAGTGATTAGTGAAACCCATAATGCTGTATTTATAGGTTTGAACAAGAGGTCATTGCTACCTTTACCTTTCATGAAAGGTGACAAAGGAGCCTCCCTTTCACATGCCACATTTACACCTCATTTTCTTTACTTAATTCTTAAGACTTTCCATAAAAGCTCGTTTTCAAAATACCTTCCATGGTATCACGCATGACATCATCAAAAACTTTATTTTCCATAAATGGCGAAATGTTTTACTTCATATTAATGTTCTCTTAAGCAAATAAGTGTATGTAAAAAAAATCTGAACAACTTCTAATAAGTAAAAAGCTGTTTATCGATAAAAATATTTTCGGTGACATTATTGATATTTCTTCAAAGTAACTATTTTTGTAAAAAAATTTCCAAAACAAGTTTATCATCGTTACTTATGAATTAAAAGGGATTTAACAAGGTTATTAAATCAATTTAATAACATTTAATACAAGATTCAAATATTTAAATAATTCGGATATTTAAATACGAAGTGTTCAAAATTCCGGTTCGTTACTATCTCGATACATCTTGATCTGTGCGGTTAAAGCGCTCGGCAGATTCAATGCGGCGAAGGTGCAAAAAGTCATAGTAGGGATACAGTGAGGATATAGCGGGATATAATGGATGACTCTAAAATAGCATATAAAACTCGTACTTAATGTTTTTACAAATATATAAATGGTAATTAAATGAAAATTTAACATTCAATTGAATTATAATTAATACATAAATAATATTAAATAAAAACATGTGCAAATATACTATAAATAAACGTAAAACTTTTATATAACCTAATTGAATTTAGTAGAATATTAGAGTATTTTCATTTATGAAAATATACTAAAAATTCAATAAAATAAATTAATTTCATAATTTTTATAATGTATAAATGTCATTTTTCAATTCCTTTCTTTTAAAGAAGGTATATCGAAAATAGCGGAATATAGCGGGAATAACAGGATATAGCGGAAATAACGGGGCTTATTGCGGAAAAGCTATATTTGGGGCTATATGGAAAAATCATAGCGGTAGAAATCCGCTATGAGATCTAGCAGGATCATATCAGGGTAACAGGGGGAATTAACTGCACAGATCTTGATTAGGAATATTTAAAACGGTATTTTCAATTTCATTATGATAAATTACTCATGGTTATAAAACTTTGTAACTGTTATCACAAAACATATCATTGATAGATTTTCTAATAAATATACTTTTAGTTTAATAAATTAATTAATATAACATAGTATATCAAGTATATAATATAAACAAGACACCTTTTATTTCAAACAAGATTGGCTATCCAATTAAATATATGTAACAAATTACATAATTTTCCCTAGAGAAAACCCACAACTCAATCATAACCAAGTCAATTGACTTCCGTTGACGTAAATCATTTATATTCCTTCCTTAAATAGAGTTTTTGTCTATTCAGTGACTGCTTATACACATCAATAGCGAATCTTTAGTCCCATAACCTCTTATAGCTCGCCTATATCCTTAACAGTTGCAAATGAAGATCTTCTCTTCCCTATCCCTTGGTCTACTAATCTATTAGTTCTAACATTGGTTTAGAGTAGTATCTTTGTGGGTAACAAAAATAGAGGGAAATTCATAGATCTTGCCGAACTTAGGTTAATCATTCCTTTTCTTCTTTGATTTTAACATAATTGTCCTAATTAATATATTAATCATTTTACACTTGATATTGTGGATTTTTAGTTACGCCCCTTATGTAACGATCTGCCTTTTCGACCCCCAAATGTCGACACTAATTCATCCATGGTATTTGCGCACCGAGCACCCAAGTGCCGAAAAGACAAAACATTAGGGTAAATGAAGAAGAAAACAAAACAAGAAAGAAGAACACAATATCAGAATCTAACATGCGGAATGATAATATACAATATCTCAAAAAGTCTTTACCAAAAAGAAAAGTTTGATATACATACATCAATCAAAGTAAACTAATATATAATCAGCCTGGACAGTTATAACAGTCTGTCCTCACAAATGCAGCGGAAATAAGTACCGCAGGAAATCATCTAGGTCCTCTCTAAGAGGTTCAATAAACCACAGCCAAATCTAGAAACATACTTGAGCTAACCCAAGCATTATAAGAAAATAACACCTGGATCAGTCTGGTAAACCAGCATGGGAAACTCAAATCATATGGGTTTATTATATTTGTAAAACCCTTCAAAATAAAAGTATTCTATAAGATCACGCCGCAAATAAATACAGACGGGCTTTTACCTTACGATAACCAAACTATTTCTTTATAAAATCCAGTGATAATATAATAATGTCTAAGTTGTGGAATATAAATAATCGCGTAGCTGTGATGCATGTGAGTGTACACCACAACACTAACAGGTATACAATCACAACTGCTAAGGCGCGTTCTCTAACCGTGTAGGATTCCACGGAGGTAACCTCAGTATTTCAAGAACAGTCCCCCTACACAAGGATCAAAGATATCCTTCCGAGCATCGTATATCTCTAGATAAAATATACTATAGAAAAGACATAGCTGGTCCATGTCTAAACACATGGCGGCGGATCAAATCACTTCCATATGCATATTCGTAAGTATCGCCAGAATGTAGTGCCTGCATCCATTAAGTTAGCTGAGCCTCGTAGACTATGTCTCCTATATTTGGTTTTTTTCATTACCGATGGTGAAGTCACGTTCAACATCCCATCACACAAGTCACAACTCGAACAGATCTTCCACATAAGCACCAACTCGAACAGATCTCAGAACCACTAATGGGTTCCCTTATCTCAACGGATCTCGGAATCACACATGGATTCCTCAACAGATCTCAAAATCACACATACATTCTCACATCTCAACAGATCGCGGAATCCACAGGATTCCCATATCCTGAATAGCTAATGAGTAACTACATGTGTTCAAGCATCTCAAATAGGTCTCGAATCTCCACATAGATTCTAGCACCTCGAACCAATTACGAACCTCTTCCAAAGCATTAAACCTATACATGGTTTTGGAGTGGTTACAGTTTCAAGTCATCTCATACAAGTACACTCTCCCACCTACCGGGTGTTCCAAAACCAAATCGACGGATTTTCGGCGAACTCAACCCCACTTTTGTAGGAAATAAACAAACAATATATAAGAGCAGAGATCACGTCCTAACCGTTTAAGCGGGTAGATTTTCTTACCATTTGTCCTAGAAAATTAAAACGAGTTTATAAGCACAGTATAGCACGACCGAAGATAATTGTACCATATAATTCTCGTATTTCTTCTAGATATATCCAGAGTTATATTTGGTCAAATCCAACAACAATGAGAAACAAAGTCTCATATATTGTTCATAAGCAAGTAACACACAAAGCACGATCAAGTCATATAAACAACTTCTAATCCCTTTTTTAATTAATCTTCCTTTATTAATTAAAAATCTCTTTTATTAGTAAAACTCAATTTTTTGCTCACTAAATCTTTATAAATGAAACTCCACTTTATTAATTAAACTTCACTATTTAATTAAAACTTCCATATTCATTTCTACACGTTTTCAGTACTTCCCAAAAGTATTCATATACTTATCTCAACGGTATAAATATATTCATAAATCAATTTCAAAGGGCTTAAGACAAATGTTACTCAAACATTTTCACTACAAATCCAAAACCATTTCACTTATGATTATCTTTAAAACGTTCTTTTGAAAGATCTATTTACATTCATAAGTTTAATCAAAACGGGTTAAAGGCAAATGTTACTAACACATTGTCACAACAAACCCAAAATCTGTTCATACTTATTATTCTCTTTAAATTCCATTATTAATGATCTAAGTATTTTCAAAATCATTTAACAATATTTTACCTCTTTAAAACATTATTTAAGGGTTTAAAAATAAATGTTACTAAAACATTGTTTATAACAAACCCACAATACTTTACGTGACCGTTATGTTTAAAACTCCCTTTTAAAGATCTAATTATTTTCAAAAGTATAGTTAAATGGATTAAAAGTAACGTTGCACAAATCGTTACTATAAACCCAAAATCACTTTTATATTTGTCATTAATTTTGAAACAATCATTTAAAGCTTTAAGTACATCTTCACTTAATAAACAAGGTTATGTACCATTTTAATCAATTTTATAAAACAATCCAGTGTAACATAAGTGTTATAATCTAAAAACTCCTTTATATCCTTTCATAAATACTAAGCTTCCTTTTTAAAACTTCTGAATATACTAAAATGCTTTTAAAAAGATATATATATATATACACACACATATATACATATATATATACACATATATACTAATTTATATATAATACTAGGATATTTAATAAAATACTACAAAAAATTTGAAAGATATTATAATATAAAAGCCTTTTATTTCTTAAATAAAATCTTTAACAAAGTTTCTAAAACTATATATATATATACTAAAAATATACTTTTAATATATTTATGCATATTTTAAAACATTAATTTAAAAACCATAAAAATCTGTTTTATAATTTAAAACTATTACTTTAAAAATCCATAATTGATTATTAGTAATATATTTAAACCCTGATATTTCTGGTAATAAGTACACTTATAGTACTTATTAAAAATATGAAGAAGCCCTAAGTTATCTTTCGAATTTAACTTTAAAATCGCCCATCACAGCGATTTCCAAGTGCATCCATAGCGACCTTTTCGCTTCTAACATTTACAACTTCCATTGCTAATTTCCATAAATTTCCAAACCAATTATTTGATGTCAAACACACCAAAATGCATGTAACCAAATATACATACATACATACATGCATATATATTTTTTCACAATATATCACAGTTTATCCAATTTAACATATGTCAAATATCAAGGATTTCAAAGTTCATTTAATATGACTGTATCGCTTCAAACATTTAAAACATAATTTCCAACTTAATCAAATAGCAATATCAAACATGTAAACAAGCAATCTGGGCCACGATACATATTATAGATGATTAAAAGAGAGATTATACTCCATAACAATGTTGTCACTTGTTTTACAAAACAAGATGGGTTCCAAAATAATAACTTGCATTGTCCGTTATATAATTTATATTTTAATATAACAACAATTATATACACAATAATATACAATCAACTGGTGAGTGAACTCTGTTTGACCTCAATTTATGCATTTTCTTTATGTATATTTTACCTTAAAAATGGTATTACGCATTTTATTTTGTATGTGTTTTATAGGTTTTTAAGGCAAGACCAAAGACTGAAGAATCATAAAGAAAAGCCATCAAATTGAAGATTTACTATGTAAAAACATTAGTGGTCTGGTGGTTATGCTTCAAATTATGCACCAAGAGGTTAAGAGTTCGATGCTTGGAAAACGCATTATTTTTGTTGGAAGTTCATCAATAAAAAAAATGAAGATTCTCCTATAGATGGCATGCGTTGACGAGATATTATACACATGGATTTGAGTAGATATCATATCCACCTTTTTGATGAGGAGATATCATTTTTATAAAGGAAAATATTCTCATGGATTTGATTAGAGCCAATTATGGATGAATCTATTAGAGAGAATATCTCATGGATCTACCAAATCAATCAAAATCAAAACTTGCCTTTTTCTACATCATTGGATTGATTTTATGGCCATATACATTGCTCTTCACTTGGATGATATTTTGGTTAGATTCATTACTCCTACATGAAGAAATGGGCTCTCAACACCTATAAATACTCACAAGTGAAGACCATTGAAGTATCCCCATTTTTAGAATAGTCTTTATTCTTGTTTTTATTTTATTCGCTTGTAACAGTGGTTGGTTAACAATGGCTGCCAATTAGGTTTGACAACATTTTAACTAACATTAAGTTCTTGTTTTTTTATCTCAATCATTTTTATTTTCTTTTACGCAAACTTTAATAAAGTTCAGTTCTTGTTCTCTTAGTTTATTTTGCAATTTTTTACATTGTTAATGTTGTTGTCTAGTCAATTAGATTTGCTAGAGCACAATTACTATTTTATTTTATGTTCTCTATTCTTCTAGTCAATTAGATTTGCTAGAGCACAATTACTATTTTATTTTCTGTTCTCTATTCTTCTATTTAATTGTTTTAATTGTTTTACTAACTATTGTATTTGATATAGATCCGATTAGGTTTGAATTTGTTTCAAATATAATAGTAATATTTATTGATTTTGTTTAAAAATCACCTCTTAATTTCTTTTAACACGGCCAAGGTTTTCTTTTAAAAACAATGAATTTTTAATAACTCCCTGTGTTCGACCTGCATACCACACGTCTGTGCACTTGTAGAATTTATTATAATTTATGCTTTTCTAATCTCATAGAAAAGTCCATTGAGTTTTTGGCGTCATTGTCGGGGAGTTAATTTGATTTTTATTGTTTTTTTAAACTAGATTCATGTTAATTTCTTCCTGTTTAGTTTTTGTATTTCTTAAATAGAAAATCTTTTCAACTTTATTGTTTATTTCTCTTTTTATTTCCTTTGTTTTGCATTTTTTTCGTTTTTCAAAAAAAATCATTCTTGATCTTCAGAATTGGCATATTATTTCTACATGTTTGATATGATATGGTCAAAATCTAAACAAGAGTACCAAAAAAGTCTCGTCTTATTTCTTTTCCTTTGCAATTTAGTTTCCATTTTTAACATCAAAAAAATCTTTGCATTGTATTTCTCTCCATTTACCATTTGCTTTTACATTTTTTTCTCTAAAAAACAAAAAAACCAAAAATTGCGTGAGAACAAAACTAAAGGAGGGAAATAAGGCGGCCGTGTTTTTTTATCCAAGGGTTGTTTTTTTATTTTGTTCTCTTTAATTCTATTTCTAGTTTTTTTTCTTCCGTTATTTTTTATTGTTTTTTTCTCCATCTTATCATTCCTTTTTCTTTAAAAAAAACCAAAAACTTAGTAGTAGTTAAAATGCTGTTTAACCTAATTGGCAGCCATTGTTAATCAACTACTATTACAAGCGAGTGTACACTACAAGAAAATTTGCTTTTTGCAACTTTATATAACAGCGTTTAATGCAAAAGGCTGTAATTGTTCAATCTACTTTTAACATGCAACTAAATGGAAAGTCCAAAACGCTGTTTAACTAGGGCAAAAAAACTAAAATCGCTGCTAGTCATTCGTGAGGCGGGAGACGATTATTTTTGGCGGCCTTGTTTTTCCCTCTATGTGAATCTTCGCCCGCGCTTGTTATTTCCCCTTTCTTTTGTACTCCCAAAAACATCGAAAACTTTTCTTCTCCGTTGTTCATTTCCTCGAGCACGCCTTTCATCGAGCACGCCTGTGAAACGTCCCTCCTCGAGCTCGCCTTTCATCGAGCACGCCTGTGAAACGTCCCTCCTCGAGCACGCCTTTCATATCCAACTCCGTAGATTCACCTCTCCGTAGATTCGTGGAGTCGTCGCTCTTTCTATTCTTCGTTGGTTTGTGGAGTCGTCGCTCTTCCTCTTCTCCGTAGATTCGCGTCAAGGGTATGTTCTCTGTTATACTCCGTTAGATTAAGTACGAAAACAGATATTTTCTAAACACTGTCATTTTGGATATACCTGTGAGAAGAAAAGATATTGTAAGACAATAGACCTTTTAGATCCTAAGCACGAACCATTTCTGAGAATTTTTTTAATTCTTTATTGAATATTGATGTTTAACATTGAATCAGCAACCATTCTTACTTTTTCATTATATTTGAGCATTGTAAATGAACTTCAATTTTGGATATGAGTACGCACGACAGTCGTTTAAACAAAAGTTAAGTCTAGTGGCTCATGCTTAGAAACACAATCAAACTCTGCGACCTTCTACCAAAAAGTCCTTCATAATGAATACCATGTGATCGTTTTGAGCTCGTTTAATGACAGTTTATTTGAAAGCTTCTTAAAAACAATTTTGAATAGGATCTTTCAAATAGTTTTGAAAAGTGATTTGTAAGTAAGTTTGAATGATATTGATTTATAAGTTAAAATGTTTGGATGCATGCAGCTTATCTTTCAAGATAAAACAAGTAAAATAATTTGTAAAAGCTTAAGCTGTTTACTTCTTATATTTCTACTTATAAATTTTGCAAGTGACTTACCAGAGTTAGCAAATAATAACATTGCAATAAGTGTTTTATGAGTAATTTTGACTACTTATAACTGCAAACTATTCAAGAAGAAGTAGCACATTATAAATAACTTTTTTCAAAAATAAAGGACGAAATAAACATAACAATGAAAGATATATTGTACTGTGGTTTTTGTTTCTCAAAAAACAATCACATTCGTCAAACTCGAATTTCAAAAGGTAAAAAAAAGCAGTCAAGTCAAAGTGCAAAAAATATCTTCGCTCCAACAAAAGGATTCCTTTTGTACTCTAGCATAAAAAATCTAAACTCGGAAGACGTAGATCCGAAGATCTTAACCATCCCATCATGTTCTTTTAACGTATTATATGACTAACAACTATGCCTTGAATCGAAACCACATTTAAGTTTTGATGCTAAAATCTTAATAACACTCGAAATTTATGTCCTTCCAAGCAAAGTTAATAGTGTATTCTTGTTCTAATTTGTCGAATTATCCTTTGAGACAAAAAACAAAAATATTAATCTGAAATATTGTTTAAAAAAGCTCTAACCATCTTCCCAAGAATGGTATACATATTTTGGTTCTCATTCTTGTTAACAAGCCATGCACTATGGATTTTCATCCATTGAATTTTTGTCCATAATTTCTTGTTAGAAGTGCATGATATCTATTAAGAACAGAGAACTGTGTCACTATCTTGGAGTTAAATGATGCAGCTACTGTCTAAGTAAGATGGCTTGACAGTTATAATAAATCAGGTTATACCTGATAGCACTACCGACTCTATCAGAGATTATCTTAAAAAGAGAAAAGCTAGAAGTCATGATTTCAGTGAAACGAATGCTAGATTATATATGTAGGAGAGATTTGAATATGAGTTCTGGTAGAACAGGCTGATTTTCTTGTAGTCCAAATTTTCAAAATTTTGTGGATTTTTTGGTGAATAATGTCTACCATCATCAATTAATGTTTGGTAACATAGGCCCTTCTAACTTTGGTTAACTAAAGATTAGAACATCTAAGTTTAAGTCAAATGAATCAATAAATTTGTAGATTTGATTAGCATATTCCGCTTGTCAATTCATATGATCAACATGCTCCATAATCGAGGAGGAGCAGAAATAATTAATACAAACGGTTGTTAATTAATGTTAGAACGCTTTTTATTAACATGAAGTTAACTAAAAGTCTGACATTTTACTTTTGAAAAGTCTGACTAAATTAATTAATAAAAATACAAAATTTATAATTCGATTTGATAACGCAAGTCAGTGGATATTAGGCATGCGTCGTTCTTTTCAAAGTTGACGGTCCATTCCTCAAAACCTAGTTTCACCGAGCATTCCTTCCTAAGTTATAGATTATTAATTTTTTCATTTTTTATTCTTTCAGAATTTTGATTTACGTAAATTGCAAATATCTGGAGAAATTTTTTTGTATGTTACTTGAAAATTATTCAGATTGTGTGTGGTTGTAGTGCAGATACAAAATGTGTAAAAAAATTGAAAAAAGAAATATTGAAAATAACTATAGGTTTGCTTTGTGGAATACATTCATGCAAGGGGCGCTCTGCAGTTTAAAACTCAGAGAAGCGTCTTTTGAAAATAAAAACTTGTTGGACTTTGGTGATACTTTATTATTCCCAGGCAACAGTAATAGTAAACGACCGCATAAACAATCAAAATATGCCGTATAAATTATACTTGAAATCGAACAAGACGCTGCATTAATGTATACAAATCAACTTTCTATAACAAATTCACGAATTTGATTAAACATAATTTGAGCCTTACCAGCATCAAATTATGAGCTTTTGTTCTGTGGCATACATTTTATTAGAGGCAAATTAACGCATTTTTTGGCCTCTACTTAAAAATATTGGGGGCATTCCAAAAAGCCTCTGCTGCTTTCATTTTTGGTAAACTCTAATGAATAATGTGCACCGGTACAGATTTGACAGTATAGATGAATAACAGAGAA
Source organism: Allium fistulosum (assembly GCA_030737815.1). Lineage (NCBI taxonomy): Eukaryota > Viridiplantae > Streptophyta > Magnoliopsida > Asparagales > Amaryllidaceae > Allium > Allium fistulosum. The sequence goes on from CM060903.1 coordinate 205,431,337, forward strand.
GTTATTAACATATTAGCTAGCATGGGCATTCTTTTTATTATTTTCTAATGAATAATGACCAACATAGAACTGAGATGTCAATTAGCATATTATTTTTCTACTCTTAACTTAGTAAATGCAGAATATATAGTACAGTTGTAGGCAAAGAATATGCACCATGCAAAGAAGGTACGTTAGTTTATTGTGAAATATGGGTGATAACATAATTTTCATTGTTTTGTCCTTAGAACTTATTCTAAAATTTGGAGGTCCTTAAAACTTAACTCTGTATATTATGAAACCCTTTAAATTTTATATTCACACACAAATGTAGTTGAATGACTTCAAATATATGTATAAAACTTCGTATAATAAAAAGTGTTCGGTGTGGAAGTGGCTTGGATGGTTTGTGTATTGAGTGGGGAGGAGTATGTATGGGTAGTATTGAAGTGACGTTGATCTACAACATTGGTAGTCATTTCATTATTGAGTCGAATACCTATACTAAGTGTCCATTTCCTCAAAATGTGTTTATAGGCTAACAATATACCATGCTTTAATAACCAAAAATATTTATTCTCTAGTGATAACTCCAATCACGATTATAGTTAGTTGTTATTTTGTTTGCATTCAATAACCGATTATTACTTCAAATTTTAGAAATTTACTTCCTCACATATTGTTTGGTGATGGATAAAAGTTGGGTGCATCTACGCAGGTAACAATATAATACTAAATATATTTTGAGAGTTAAATCATATATTTTAACATCAAAGTTAATAGTTATTTCATTTTATTCATAGAGCTAGTAGCGAGTATGAGCAAGGAGCTTGGAAGTTTGTGCATGCTGCTTTGAGAAATTCAAGAAATCCAGAAAAGATTTTATGTCCTTGCTCAGATTTTCGAAATCTTAGTCATCATTATGGGAAGATTGTTGTTGAGCATTTGATTATAAGAGGAATGGATCCGATATACAAGGGTGGTAGGTGGTACAATCATGGCGAACAAATAACTATAAGCAAAGATATCGAGTCTAATGACACTTATGATTTACTCAAAACCATTCATTATGAAGATGAAGATTTCATCAATCATACATATTCTGATGATGATAAAGATGAAGATAGTGCATAGAAACGAGAGGAAGATTTATTAAAAAACTTGGAAGATGCCGAAATCCCGTTGTATCCTGGTTGCACCGATCAAACTAAATTATCTGCCATTATTGCCTTATATAATCTAAAATGTGACGCAGCGGATTAAACAAAACAATCTTCAATCAGTGAAAGTAGCAATCGATGGATTGATGAATACTGAAATGCCCGAATTCTTTGATCCGAAGATACCGAATTCTAGCTATCCCGAACTCGTTAATCGCGCACGATACCGGGTTCAAAGATCTTCAATTCTTCAAGCGTTGATCAAGCGCACTTGATTCCGCGAATCGGCTTCTGCAATCGTTGAATCGAGCGCACTCGATTAACCGAAAGAGGAGATAGGAGATTACACTCAACTACCAATTGGAATGAAAGCACAAAGCTAACAAAAGAGAATTTTATTCAAAAATCAACAACCTATACAAATGGCACCACCGGCCTATTTATAGCATTTTACAACTCACACGAAAAAATAACAAAATTACATCAACTCCTAAGTCGGTTCCGACTTACGACCTACGACCTATCATAACTCGGTGATGACTTAAGACAAAACAGTTACAACATAGCGACATAACAACATTACCAGTACAACACAACGACCTAAAACAAACAGGCTACGACCTTAAAGAAGATGCGACCTACGACTTACAAAAATATAGCCTTATTACAACACTTAGGTCGTAGACGACCTAACTACTCACGACATAAGACCCACACGCCTTACAACTCAACAAACAACGGTAGAGATTAACTCGCAGAAGAATCAACGGCAACAAGCTTCAGCGACTTAAAAACATGCGGCATCCCAGATCAGCGACTTAAGGAAATCAATGGCAGAGATTAACTCGGTCTAAGATTCAACGGCATCCAGAGCTTTGCGACCTAAAAGATAAGCGGTTTCAGAAACTTCGCGACCTAAACCTTGCGACCTAAGCCCTCGCGACTTAACTCCCCAGATCACCCAGCGACTTATCTTAAGTCGTTCCTGTTTCCTACGACTTATCATAGGTCGTGACTTGTTAGGTCGTAGCACCCTGTTAGCTCGTTCCAGCGACCTATTTCTTATCTCGTTAGGTCGTACACAAGTTAACTCGGTAAGTCGTTCCAGCGACCTATCTTCCAACTCGTTAGGTCGTACATGACCTAAAAACATTTTAGGTCGTTCCAGTTCCTCGTTAGCTCGCACATTCCCACTAGGTCGTTGCCGATCTTCACTAAGTCGTGGAAACGACTTAAGAGCTTTGTTAGGTCGGCTGCGACCTAAAACTTGACCTTTCCACAATTCTTCACGAAATGTTAACTCGTTAATCTCCTCCTTAGGTCGTGAGCGACCTAAGACTTCTTTCCAGGCTACATCATCCTCCCCAGGTTGAGAAAAATTCGCCCTCGAATTTGCACCTTCTTCATCCACCACAACAAACTCATCCCCATGATATGGTACGAGATGCTTAACATTGAATACGTCAGACGTATACACATCATCTGGCAGCTTCAATTTATAAGCATTTTCATTAATTCGTTTCACAACTTTCACATGACCAATTTTTTTGGCTTTCAACTTGTTATAAGCGCCTATTGGAAAACGATCCTTTGTTATCACTGCATAAACCAAATCACCTTCTTGAAATTCAACACTCCTTCGCTTCAGATCTGCAGAACGCTTATACTTCTCATTTGCTTTCTCCAATCGTTCCTGAACGATTTTGTGACATTCTGCCAATCCTTCAACAAAATCAGCAGCTTTCTTAACTGTCTTCTTTGATTGTGGCACTACCGTTAAATCCAACGGACCCTTCGGTAAGCTTGAATATACTATCTGAAATGGAATGAACCCTGTGCTACGATTTACCGCATGATTATGAGCAAATTCTGCCTGGCATAACTTCACATCCCAACTCTTCAGATTATCTTGTACAAGACACCTCAGCAAATTCCCCAATGATCTGTTCACAACCTCGGTCTGCCCATCCGTTTGCGGATGATAAGCACTACTAAACTTCAGCTTCGTTCCCACCATTTTCCACAAACTCAACCAAAAGTGACTCAGAAATAAAGTATCTCTATCCGACACAATAGATTCTGGCAATCCATGAAGTCGATAGATCTCCTTGAAAAACAATTGAGCAACATGAACAGCATCCGCCGTCTTCTTACAAGCAATAAAATGTGCCATTTTCGAAAATCGATCAACCACCACATAAATGGAATCGTTACCACGCTGTGTCCTCGGTAATCCCAACACGAAGTCCATACTCATCAACCCATGGTTTAATTGGTACAGGTAACGGCATATACAACCCAGCATTAGTTGCAGTTCCTTTCGAAATCTGACAGATATGACATCGCTCCACAAACCTCTTCACCTCTTTCCTCATCGATGGCCAAAAGTAAGATTGTGAAATCAACTGTAATGTACGGTCTCTACCCACGTGTCCTTCTTCATGTAGCTCTTTTACGATCTTCATTCTCAAACTACCCTCCGGTATGCACAATCGATTTCCTTTGAACAGAAAACCATCTATCATTATAAACTCATCCGTCTCCCCATCCTTAACTTTATCAACAAACTTTGCAAAGTAAGGATCATTGTCAAATAATTCTGGTAACATTTCAAACCCCGTCACTTCAACCTTTAGTGTAGTCAACAAATGACTCCTCCTACTCAAAGCATCAGCCACACGATTCGTCACCCCTGACTTGTGTTTAACAACAAAAGTAAATTGTTGCAGATATGCAATCCACGATGCATGTCTCGCTGAAATCTTGTCTTGCCCTTGTAAATGCTTCAACGCCTCATGATCAGTGTAAAGAACAAACTCCTTCTGAAATAGATAGTGTCTCCAGTGTTTAATAGATTGCACAACAGCGTAAAATTCCACATCATATGTACTGTATCTCATCTTTGCTCCTGATAACTTCTCGCTAAAGTATGCAATAGGACGCCCCCTCTGACTCAACACTCCTCCAATCCCAACCTTGGATGCATCAGTATGTAGTTCAAACACTAGCTGAAAATCTGGTAATATTAGAATTGGTGCAGACGTCAAGAGTTCTTTGATTCGCTCAAAAGCAACCCCGGCTTCCTTCGTCCATGCAAACTGTTTACCCTTCATACAATCAGTCACAGGTGCCATCACACTACTAAAGTGTGGAATAAACCTTCGATAAAATGAAGCCAACCCGTGAAAACTACGAACTTCCGTTATCGTCTTGGGCTGCGGCCAATCCCGGATAGCTTCAATTTTACTTTGGTCAACTTGTATTCCTTTCTCTGAAACAACATACCCCAGAAATAAGACACTATGCGTCATGAACACGCATTTCTTCGTTGCAACATAAAATTGTTCTTGTCGCAGTACCATCAGCACTTCTCTCAGATGATTCAAATGTTCCTCTGGACTTCCACTATATATCAGAATATCATCGAAATACACCACCACAAACTTCCCAATGAATGGTCTAAAAATCTGATTCATCACCCGCATAAATGTACTTGGTGCATTTGATAAGCCAAATGGCATTACCAACCATTCGTATAGACCCTCCCTGATTTTAAAAGCAGTCTTCCACTCATCACCTGGTCTGATACGAATTTGATGATATCCGCTCTTCAAATCAATCTTCGAAAAGATAGTAGCCCTGCTCAACTGATCCAACAAATCATCAAGCCTCGGCATCGGAAATCTATATCTCACAATAATCTTATTCAATGCTCGACTGTCAGTGCACATTCTCCACGTCCCATCCTTCTTGGGTACCAATAAAGCTGGTACAGCACAAGGACTGAGACTCTCCTGCACACGCCCCTGTTCAAGCAATTCTTCTACCTGCCTCCGCAACTCTTCATGTTCCTTCGGACTCATTCGATAATGTGGTCTGTGTGGCAACACAGCCCCTGGAACAAGATCTATCTGATGTTATATATCCCTCAACGGTGGCAACTCCGTTGGTAACTCCTCTGGAAATACATCGTCAAATTCTTTCAAAACTGGCTTCGCTTCTTTCGGAATTTCAACCTCCTTACTGCTCTCTCGCCCAATCAACAAAAACACTTCAGGCTCCTCCTCTACTTCCTTCACAAACTCCTTCAAAGATAACAAAGTTTTGAGCTCTTCAATCTCCTCCAACTTGTTTTCCTCCTGTTGTCGCTTCTTTGGAACTAGAGTAATCTTTGTGCCTTCAAACGTGAAACTGTAACTGTTGGTACGCCCATCATGTTGCACCGCCCTATCATACTGCCACGGTCTCCCCAGCAACAAATGACAAACGTCCATATCTACCACATCGCACCAGATTTCGTCTTTATATTTCTTCCCAATTGAAAACTTTACACAAGCCCTTCGTCACCTCCCCGCCTTTCCTCAACCAAGCTAGCTTGTACGGTTTCGGATGTTTCTCAGTCTTCAATGCCAATTTCCTCACAGCTTCTGACGAAATTATATTATCACAGCTTCCAGCATCAATAACAAATTTGCAAACCTTCCCTAGAATGGTACATGTTGACTGAAAAATATTGCTCCTTAACCAACTACAATCCTCCTCTTGCTTTGGTGTTAAACATGACCTCTTCATCATTAGATTATAACCTTCGTCTCCCGACACTTCTTCTTCCTCCTCATTAGGTGGTGAATTGGAACATTCAGCTTCTTCATCCTCATCCTCAACCTCTGCTATCATAGCTCTCTTCTTCGGCTTTGGACATTCGCTACTTTTGTGACCAAATTCCTGACAATTGTAACATTTGAAACCGTTGTTAACCTTTGTCTTCTCAGCCTCCTTCACTACTGGTCTACTGATAGGTTTAGAAACATTAGAACTCCCACCAACACCCTTCGCTTGATTGTTAGAATTAGTAAACACACCACTTCCTCGTCGTCCCTGTTTCTCCCAAGCCAACGCTTTCTGATGTGCTTCCGCTACAGATCTGGGATCAAACATGTTAACCATATCCTGAATCTGCATTCACAATCCCCCAACAAATCTGGATGTTAATTGTTCTTCTGTCTCCATAATATCATTCCTGGCAATCAGTTGGTAAAATTTGTCAGCATAGTCATTCACAGATTTCGTTCCTTGTCTCAAGTTCTGCAAACGTTGATACATCAAAGATTGATTATTGTAAGGTAAGAACGTTGCTTTCATCAATTTCTTCATCTTCTCCCAAGATTCAACTTTTGACTTTCCCATTCGTTCACGTGTAAGTTTGGTTTGCTGCTACCATGCCAAAGCTCTACCCCTCAACCTCGTAGCAACCAACTTCACTCTACGATGCTCTGGAACTTCCTTGAAGTCAAAAATCTCTTCAACATTAGCTACCCAATCTAGAAACTCCTCTGCTTGCATACCACCTTTGAATTCAGGAATTTCAGTCTTCATCCCCGACTCCCATTTGTGATCATACTCAGAGTGATTTCTTCCTTGTCCTCGTCCTTGTCCTCGAACACTACCACCATCATACTCCTCTTCAAAATAAGATGTATATCGTTGTCTATCTCGTCCACCCACATCTCTACTACCTTCACGCCTACCACCATCATCCCTTCTATCTACATTCCTCCGTTCACGATCATTCACGTTCCTCCCACGCCTTTGATCATCATCAACACTTTTGTCTCGATTGGATTGTGGTGAGACTCTACTTCCCCCATGGTTAGATTCAGGTGAAACCCTTCTTCGATTTTGATTCATTTCTAACATCATCTTCTCTAATCGTCCAATCCCTTCATTAAGCTTCTCACTAAAGTTCTCATTAATTCTCTGCTCCATCTCATCAGCTTCTTCTCTTCGATACAAAGCTTCTACGTTTTGGTGACGATTAGCTCTCCTCGGCGGCATACTTGAAAACTTTACAAACACTTCAAATTCAAACACAATTCGAACTTTGATCCAAAATGAAATGGATCGACAACTCCCACTTTGTTGCTACTTCGCGATGAACACGATGAACACAACTTCTCCAAATGATATAGATCCGATCTCTAAACTCCAATAAAAAGTCGAACAACTTCAACTTGCTCTCGGCCGTGGTAAACAAAACTCAAATCTTCACTTTGATTCAAACTTCTTCGAGATGATTGGCTCCAAGACTCGATTTAGCTATGATTGGCTAAAACAAGCTCTGATACCAAAACTGATGCAGCGGATTAAACAAAACAATCTTCAATCGGTGAAAGTAGCAATCGATGGATTGATGAATACTGAAATGCCCGAATTCGTTGATCCGAAGATACCGAATTCTAGCTATCCCGAACTCGTTGATCGCGCACGATACCGGGTTCAAAGATCTTCAATTCTTCAAGCGTTGATCAAGCGCACTTGATTCCACGAATCGGCTTCTGCAATCGTTGAATCGAGCACACTCGATTAACCGAAAGAGGAGATAGGAGATTACACTCAACTACCAATTGGAATGAAAGCACAAAGCTAACAAAAGAGAATTTTATTCAAAAATCAACAACCTATACAAATGGCACCACCGGCCTATTTATAGCATTTTACAACTCACACGAAAAAATAACAAAATTACATCAACTCCTAAGTCGGTTCCGACTTACGACCTACGACCTATCATAACTCGATGATGACTTAAGACAAAACAGTTACAACATAGCGACATAACAACATTACCAGTACAACACAATGACCTAAAACAAACAGGCTACGACCTTAAAGAAGATGCGACCTACGACTTACAAAAATATAGCCTTATTACAACACTTAGGTCGTAGACGACCTAACTACTCACGACATAAGACCCACACGCCTTACGAATCAACAAACAACGGTAGAGATTAACTCGCAGAAGAATCAACGGCAACAAGCTTCAGCGACTTAAAAACATGCGGCATCCCAGATCAGCGACTTAAGGAAATCAATGGCAGAGATTAACTCGGTCTAAGATTCAACGGCATCCAGAGCTTTGCGACCTAAAAGATAAGCGGTTTCAGAAACTTCGCGACCTAAACCTTGCGACCTAAGTCCTCGCGACTTAACTCCCCAGATCACCCAGCGACTTATCTTAAGTCGTTCCTGTTTCCTGCGACTTATCATAGGTCGTGACTTGTTAGGTCGTAGCACCCTGTTAGCTCGTTCCAGCGACCTATTTCTTATCTCATTAGGTCGTACACAAGTTAACTCGATAAGTCGTTCCAGCGACCTATCTTCCAAATCGTTGTTCGTACACGACCTAAAAACATGTTAGGTCGTTCCAGTTCCTTGTTAGCTCGCACATTCCCACTAGGTCATTGCCGATCTTCACTAAGTCGTGGAAACGACTTAAGAGCTTTGTTAGGTCGGCTGCGACCTAAAACTTGACCTTTCCACAATTCTTCACGAAATGTTAACTCGTTAATCTCCTCCTTAGGTCGTGAGCGACCTAAGACTTCTTTCCAGGCTACATCATCAAACTAAATTATCTGCCATTATTGCCTTATATAATCTAAAATGTGAGACTAGGTTGTCCGATAATGGATTCGATAAACTTCTAAATGTGCAACAACTATTGTTGCCAAAGGATAATGTACTTCCTAGGACTTTATACGAGGTGAAAAATTTTCTCAAAGTATTCAATATGGGTTTTGAGAAAATTCATGCTTGTCAGAATGATTGTTGTCTTTTTAGAAGAGAGTACAAAGGTTTGGATAGTTGTCCAAAATGTGGGTTTTCGAGATGGAAGAGGAATGAACGTACAAATGAAATTATGCATGGTATTCCAGTTAAAGTTTTGAGGTATTTTCCAATCATTCCAAGATTTAAAAGAATGTTTAGATCTAAAAAAATGGCAGAAGATTTAAGATGGCATTTTAACAACAAAAGTGATGATGGGAAAATGCGTCATCCTGTTGATTCTATAACATGGAATGTGGTAGATGAGAAATATGAATCGTTTGCAGCAGATCCACGCAATCTAAGGCTTGGCCTAGCTACTGATGGTTTTAATCCATTTTTAACATTGAGTTCGAAATATAGTTGTTGGCCCGTGATGCTAGTGACATACAATCTCTCGCCACTGTTATGCATGAAAAAAGGAAATATCATGCTAACATTGTTGATTCCTGGTCCAAAGCAACCAGGAAATGATATAGATGTATATTTGGCGCCATTGGTAGATGACCTGCAACATTTATGGATTAATGGAGTTCAAACTTATGATGCATTTAGTAGATCGCTTTTTACTATGAGAGCAATTTTACTATGGACGATAAATGACTTTCCAGCATATGGTAATATGGTTGGATGTTGTGTGAAGGGTAAAAAAGCTTGTCCATTATGCGGTGTCAACACTCATCATCGATGGTTGAAGTATAGTCGGAAAAATGTCTACATGGGTCATAGGAGATTCTTACCACCCTCGGATTCGTTGAGAAAACAGAAATCCTGGTTTGATAATACTATAGAAAAGGGTCGTAGACCTAGAATTTTAATAGGAAGAAACATCTCTAATATTTTGAAAAACTTTCCAAATGATTTTGGAAAAGAAATTGATAATAAAAGCAAGAAAGGAAATGGTAAAAAGAAGCCAAGCAAGAAGCAACATAGTAAGAAAAGAAAAAGTTCTACTTTCAAACAAGATGATGATCCTGCAAAAATAGAACTATCAAGATGGAAAAAACGATCAATATTTTTTTATTTACCATATTGGGAGGTTAGTGCTATTATTTTTTAATGAATGAATAATATTTATATATATTAATGAAGTATAACAATATGATTTTTGTAGGAACTTCCCATGCGTCATAATTTAGACGTAATGCATGTAGAAAAAAATGTTGGTGAAAGCATAATAGCGACGATGTTGCATGATAGCAAATCAAAAGACAGAATTAATTGCAGAAAAGATTTGGAAGATTTGAGAATCCGGCATAGCCTTTATGCACAATCTCGTTGGAAAAAAACATATCTTCCACCAGCTCCATATACATTGTCCACTTTCGAGAAAAAAACATTTTGCCAAAGGTTATATGATTTCAAGGGACCTGATGGTTATTGCTCAAATTTTAGAAGTTCTGTGTCGTTGGAGAATTATAAAATTATTGGCTTAAATTCACATGACTACCATGTTCTAATGCAACAATTATTACCAGTTGCAATAAGAGGACTGTTGCCAAAAAAGCCAAGAAGGACAATAATTCGTTTATGTTCGTTCTTCAATAAATTATGCCAACGTGTTCTTGATAAAGAAAAACTGCAACAACTTGATGATGAAATTATTATAACTTTGTGCGAAATTGAAAGATATTTCCCACCTTCTTTCTTTGACATAATGATACACTTGACCGTTCATCTTGAAAGAGAAGCCCGATCGTGTGGACCGGTTCATTTCCGTTGGATGTACCCTTTTGAAAGATATATGAAGACGCTTAAACATTATGTAAGAAATCATGCACGTCCCGAGGGTTGTATTGCAGAATCCTATCTTGTAGAAGAGTGCATGAGATTTTTTAGTGAATTTTTAAAGAAATCAATACAAACAGAGAAGGAAGTCCGAAATGAAGATCATGAAGATGATTCCATACTCGAAGGACGACCAATTTCAGCTTGTAAAACTATTACATTGTCCGCCAATGAGAAACAGATTGCACATTTGGCTGTGTTAATGAATATGACCGTGGTGGAACCATTTCTAGAGTAAGTAACTATTACAATTTGTTATTACCATTTCATACAATTTGTACCAACAAATACAACTTAGTATATTTTTTTGCGCTATAATAGTTTGCATTTGGAGGAGTTACAACACTCAAACAAGCGCATGGAAAAAAATGCAACTTTACTTTGGAAAACCCATATAGATAACTTTGCCGATTAGATTAAAAAGAAGGTGAGTGGAATTTTGAAATATTATCTCATTAACATTAGATTTATTATTATTGAGATCTATTTTAAATAACTATTTTTTTTTATAGATATCTATTGATTCAATGGATCACAACACGATGTTAAAATGGATTGCATATGGTCCGAGGAGTAGTGCATATTCCTCTAGTGGATATATCATTAATGGACAACGTTTTCACACAAAAGATATTGAGAGAGAAACTCAAAATAGCGGGGTCACTTACGATGCGACTACTATGTGTAGAGCAAGTGCAAAAGATACTTCCCAAGTAGTTGATGTTGTTACTTATTATGGGATATTGACTGATATAATTTTGTTAGACTATCATGTTTTTTATATTCCCGTCTTTAAATGTCATTGGGCAAACATAGGGAATGGTGTGAAGGTAGAAGATGGATTCACCCTTGTTAACTTACATCAAAACCAAGCTTCATTTTCAAAAGATCCATATATCCTTGCATCTCAAGCGAAACAAATTTTTTATTCAAGAGAGGACGATTCTTCTAATTGGTATGTTGTGATGAAGGCACCATCAAGAAGCTTTCATGAGATAGATATAGATGAATCATTTGAGGAAGTTAGCTTTGCTATGGAGAATTACGAAGATATTGACATGAATGTTGATGATTTCATTGAGGATGTTAGTTATGTTAGGGAAGATTGTGAAGGCATACTTAAGTAGTTTGAGTTGTCTTTGTTTTCCTATAACTGATATGGTGGCTAGAAATAACGAGCATTTGAGACGTTCCCTTTTCAAATGTTCGCTGCTCACGAATGAGAGATGACACAATTAGTGACCCGGTAGCTCTCAAGTCTCAACTACTAAATTTTGCTATGTTTTCAGATGTGATATACCGTCTAAAATCCATTATATTTCAAATTGCTTCCACTAATATAAAATTTCGACACACATAATAGCACGTGATGGTCATAGCAATAGCACGTGATGGTCTCAAGCCTCTCCTACCACCTCTAGTTCTTGGTCATAGCAATAGGGAGAAGAAGAAAAAGAAAAGAAAAAAAGTGGCACATTTTATTAACAAAATAGTTAACACTTTTATTATTTAAGTTTGAAGAGGTGTGAATACATGCACATGCATGTCTGTAAACTAAGGAATGTATTACTGATTGTTTTGAATTATTTATGTAGATATTTCAGCTATCCAGCTGAATGTTGACCTTCATTCATTTAAAGATGCTTACCCTTGATGCCTTATTATTTAGAACAAAATATTCAAGTCTGATTTAGTTTGATAAATTTTGGTGTAAATTTGAATCTTAAAAGGATAAGCTTAGTAACATAAGCATTAGAAGCTTAAGTGATCATGAATATACCCCAATTTATTGTTTTTGATTTTTGCTTCATATCTATACAGGAAATGAAGAGGATTACTCGAAAATAAAAAAAAGCAAAAGAAGCTGAAATTGCACTCAAGGAGTCTAATGAACAGAATAAGCATGTTGAAGACAACAACGTTCAAAATGAAGACAATAACGTTCAAAATGAAAGCAACAACGTTCAAATTGAAGACAACCGACAATTAGTTGAAGGCAATAATCAAAATAAAAACAATCCTTGTGCACTTGAAGACAACACAATGCAAAATTAACAAAATTTGGAAGACATGATGGAAACCGATGGACCTATTCAAGATGTGAGGGAAAATTTAGTTCGGAAAAGAATTGCTAGAGGTCCTACTAAAATGAAGAGACTTCCTTCAAATTTCGCAAATCGAGTTGAAGTTGAATTTAATGAGAGTGGCGTTCCGATAGGAAAAGGGTCAATCCACTTATCTTCTTATCTAGGACCACTTGTATGGGAGCATGTTCCAGTCACGCTTACTGATTGGAGACGTCTTGGTGATGATTTGAAAGCTGTCTTATGGGATTGCATTCAGGTATATTTTGGAGTACTATTGTAGACATAATAGCAAAAGAGATACGTATAAGTCAGTACAAGTCTAGCATATTATGTATACTGCATCCTCAATTGCACTTTATAGCTATTGTTTTTTTCATAATTTAATTCTAATATTAGATCATAACTTTATTTGAGTAAAAGTAGAAAGGAGAATCAAATTATAAAGAGCTTTCATGTGATGCTCCAATATGAAATAATTGCTGTAGTTCAGTAATGTGTTCCACTGTGTGCACACGCATCGTGCTTTTGCAAGGGTTTTAACTGGTAGTCTGGACAGTATTTCCGCCATGAGTTCAAATGGAAGTGAGTTTTGGCTACAGTCATTTTCCATAATTTATTTTTTCCATGGCCTGCGTTTTCATCTTCATTATGCTGTTAAAGAATACGTCCAATGTTATTTTTAAGTGATTATTGCATGATGATTAAAACGTGCAAAGGCAGAGTGAATTCTGCAGTTCCTCATTTGTATTTTCTGCTACAACACTATCAGTTCATGCATATCGGTTCCTGTTCTCATTCTTCTGCTTTCATTCTTACATTTTTTGATTTTGTATTTAGTTTTAGTTTTTGTTTAGTGTTAAAAAAATAAAAAAATAAAAACATGCCTTTTCATTTCTCTCCCTTTATCTCTATATTGATGTGCCATTATCTCTTTATCTCTATTTTGCCATAAAATTTTAGTTTTAGTTTTAACTGGAAGACAACATAAAGTATCATGGATATAGTTTTATTTTAATTTTATTTTTTTATAGTATCTTAGTTTCATTTCTATTCTTGTTAGCACCAAAATTGGTCACTAACCTCGTTGAGAAAGATTGTGTAGAGATGTAAGTGATGAAGTTAAATTAAACAAGGAAGAATATGCTAATTTAAATGCAGAAAGTAATAACACCGGATTTATAGTGGTTCAGCGTAATTGCCTACGTCCACTTTGAGTTTTGATCTTTATTTCTTTCACAAGTAGTTGAATACAGATACAATCCATATATTGATGACTTGAATATAAGTTTGAATTAAAAAGAGGAGAGTATAAAAAATGGCAGAGTCTCCCCAGTGTTCTCCAAAAAAGGTCCATTTCATTGTGCCCCTGCCCTTCTATTTATAGAGGAAGATGGGTTGGACTTCCTTCATGGGCTTAGGAACAAGGCGCCTCTGCCCATAGTGGGTGAATCTGCGCACCAGGCCAGGCAGGCCGAATGCTCTTGCTTTATTGTGGGCCTGACAACTTGCTACCACCTCCAGTCCCTCCTTGATCAGAATCTTGTCTAGTGCTAATGATAATTTCTTCAACCGTCGTTTTGTAACCGGGCCAAGATGCCGGTTAACACTTGCCCCCCAAAGTGTGTCGTGTGAAGCAACACAACACGCTTTGAATCAGCGAGTATTCCTTGTCTTCAGAAAGAAATCCACATGTTTCTTGAATAGTCATTATCCTCCAATTTATCCTCCCAAGGTGTTGTATCCTTCTTTGGTCATCGTGATGCTCGGTCGATTCCCAATATTATAAATCCAGGGTTGTAGTTCATTAGTGGCCATCCGTGTCTGATTCTGCAGAGCTAATAAGCTTCGGCTATATGATCTAGTCTTATCTTAATAACCCTTAGTGAGAATTCAATTTCTGTTGATTTCAAGAATTCGAACTTTTTTGGATGTACACATGCACGTTCGAGTGCATGTTCTTGCCATTGGCTCTCTGATGCGTTTTATATGCTCATAAGTCGTCGCCAACTCCATCTAGTTTAATTGTAATTCAATCGCGATTCCTTGTTTGTATTTTCTATGAAATAAGGGTTGCAATCAGCCACTTGAGGAGTTTTCCAAACCTCTCTTCAGTATAGACTCTATGATTTTGTTCACAGCTTCAACCTGTCCATTTGCAGTTATAATGGATCATGGAAGGTCATAAGGACATATGACGTTACGGATAAAGAAGTTGATTATTTTCTTCATCTTGGTCGTGGTTAAGAGTTCTTCATCTGCCCATTTAGTGACGTAATCAACTGCTATGATGGTGTATTTCGCACCACCTTTAGGATCGACAAGAAGATGATTTCAGTGCCCCCAAGTGGCAAATGGCTATGAACTAGCCATTTGAATAATTTCCATCGGCGGGGTTCCCGGATTTTTTGCAAACATCTTGCACTCGTCACATTGTCTAGCATGATCAACCGCTTCTGGGTTGATAGTTGGCCAGTAATACCTGTAGCAGAGTATCTTCTTTATCATGGTTTTCCCCCTGATGTTATTACCGCATTCTGCTTCATAGAATTTCCTCAAGATATCATCATGGGCGATATGCCGAAGCATGGGGATGGATAAACTCCTTTTGACACACGACTTATTCTTAGATGATTTGGCGTGAAGCTTTGAGGAGGATCTGTCGTTTTCCATTCCTCCATTCAGTAAGAATTCCTCATTGTAGATAGTCTTTGATAGGAGTCAACCATGACACCTTTTCATTTTGTTCGCTGAGTACATGTGTAATGATGTAATACGTGAAGTCGGTTAGTAGCTCTTGGACTTGGCCGAGATAAGGAGCAAGACAATGCCCCCTAGCAAGATACTCTTCCTTAAATTTGTATACTACCAATCAAGAATCACAAAAGATATGTAAAGTTTTCACTTCAAATCCTCTAGCAAGTTTGAGGTTGGCAGTCAAGGCTTCATACTAAGCATCGTTGTTTGTTACAAGTAAATCGAGTTTTAGGACGTAGCAGATTGATCGTTCCTCGGGAGTCATTATCATGACTCCTATGCCATAACACTGATCATTGGATGCTCCATCCGCGTACATTTTCTATCTTATGGTTGGTTCTCTGCTACTCTTTGAATAGTCATCTGAGGTAGTGAATTTGGGTGTGAGGTCTGCTAATTTCCGTCCTTGGATAGCCCTTCGTGGGAAATAAGTGATATCGAATTAGCTTAGTTCGAAATTCTATTTAAGTAGTCTTTCAGACGTCTCAGGTCATTGTATGCTCTGTCACAATGGCTGGTAGGCATAGACGTTGATGGGGTGAGCTTAAAAGTAAGAGTGGAGCTTTCATGATGAAATCAATAGATATTGTGCTAGCCTTTGTAGCTTCGGGTTGATATCCAATGCATGGCTCGCGATAGTTAATGAAATCACATATGCATGTCAGAATGGGTCTAAGGGAACATATCATCATTTATTCAGAAAAATCCAACTAATTCTTTTATCATCACTGCACTGAGCTATGATCCGATATTCAGCACCCGGAAAGGGTCGCCATGGCTGGCTGTATTGTCGACCGTCAGCTTAGCAGGTGCCATCCCAAATTCTTTGAGTAAAGATGTAACTATTTTGCATAACATTCAATGTGAAACATGGTTGGGACGGTCAATGTTGATGGTTACTCTGGTCGAATCCTAGAGTCTTGTCATGAGTTGTTAAGTCAAATAATGAAGGGCTCTGAATGCTCTAATTGATTATCTGCAAATGGCCAAAGATCAGGCTTAAAAGCACGTTGAAGGAAATGTCGAGTAGGGGCCAGCCTCGAGTTGCGTGCAACTGCATAGCTGGATCTTGCTATGAGTTTGAGTTTGCTTGTATACTCGAGTAATGCATTTTCTATTCAATGCATTCATGATCCTTCACTCGCCTTTCGGGTTGGAGTGACAATCAGTTGCCCACAAGCTTTGGCATCGATTTAATGATTCTATCTCTAGGCATCCTTTCGGTCGTTGCCTTGACTAGCTGTAAGCACTATATATAAGTTTTAATACTGAGCTATCGTAGCCAGTTTTTGGATGACCATGCGTCTTCTCCTAGTCTCGGGTTGATAAATGTACTGCATGGACGGTTGAGTCTCGTCCTAGCTATGTTTATGTTTTCACCTAAACTCCGAAGACATAGAGGTGATTGGTGAATGGTCGGTTCACATTCATCTTGCTTCTCGCTCGTGCCCCCAGGTCTGGGGCATATACCGATAAGTAGGAAGGCCAGCCACACCCACCTTAGCTTTACTCTCTTTCCCGTTGGATCGTGGGATCTTGTCAGTCGATGGGAGACTATGTCTCGCCTATCTTGGATTTTATCATGGTTTTTCATTCCAAGAGGAATACTTCGATGCCATTTAAGTTTTAGGGCATAATTTGGACAGTGGATGGTCATCCACGTCCACTTTGGTTCATGCTCTGTAATCAGATCTCGGGGTAAAGTTGGCTACAAATGCAGTCGGGTTATGCTCATCCAGTTTCATACTCCTCCTAACGAATCGAACGAGGGTGCTGGAGAATTTTTGACCAAGTATTCGTGGTTTACCCTCCTTTCCATACTCTGAGGGTCATAGTTTTTCAAAAAACATCCGAGTCACATTCGTATGTGCTTGGTGCGGATCGGCATTGACCCTTGGTCTGAGGTATGATATAGTAGGTTGCTCGTAGCTTTGGATGCCGTTTCGATTGGTTTTGTATTGAGGCCTCCCTGCAGTCGCTGCCTCAATTTATAAAGGACGCCACGCTAGAGCTACAATGAGCTGTCGTATTCAGCTTTTTAGTGTTTTGTACCCCTGCCCCCAACATTGATTTGGCCAAGTCACTAGTTGGATGGTCGAACTCCATCCTCAATGGGTTAATAATCCTCCTGTCGATTCGAGGCCGAAGTTTGCGGAATAGAAAATGGTCAAAATCCACTCGTCTATTTATCGATGTTTATACCCACTCTGCATTCTGGTGACTTAGTGTTATTCTCCCCCCGGTTGACTCGCGCCCAATTTGTGTTCATGCTTCGGTCCATGCTCCGGGGACTTAGAGATTTGTCGAACGGTTTATGCTTTAGTCTACAGTTCGAGACGCAGAGATTTTCATCAACTCGTTTATACTCTAGTTCGCACTCTGGGAACTTAGAGTAATCTGGTCCGCTTCTGGGATTTAGGGATTTTTCTAAAGTCGTCTATAATCTAGTCCATGCTCTGGGGACTGAGAGTACTGTAGTCCGCACTCTGGGGACGTAGAGGTTTTTGAGTCATTTATACTCTAGTCCGCACTCAGGGACTTAGAGTACTTTAGTCCGCATTCTGTTTCCCGTTCCAGAGGGTGAGACCCTCCGGATGGCTAAGAGTTTGCCTAAACCTAGTAGATAATCCTTCTCTTTAAGATTCTCTTTAAGATTTCGAAAGTCGTTATTCTTTATGCAAGATTATTGCATTCTAATGCTTGTTTTCCATGATTTTATGCAGGCCGTTCTGACCCCGAGCCCACTCCGAGGAGCGATGTCGCCAAGGAAGTGGGGGAGAAAACAAGTGAAGCCACTCATGCAGGGGAGGCTTCTGGTCCAGACGCTCAGGTGATCGGAGCGCTTGATGAAGACAAGTCTGAAACCTCCTCTCCTACCGACGGGGGTTATGAAGTAGAAATTACAGGCACTTCTGAGCACACATCCGAATTGAGAATGGAGGAGCGGCTCGAGAAAGAGAAGGAGGAGACGGTCAAGGTCATAGTAGAGCCCTGAGTTGTGGACTTGGACAATCCTTTGAACAAGCCGTTGAAGGTCATCCTTCCTGGCGGGTCGAAGCCCATGGAAGGCCCCAATACTCCTTCAGTTGCTACCCCTCTATCAAAGAAGAGTACCAAGGGTAAATGCTCTGGAGAGGAGCCGTCTGGAAAGAAGTTGAAGAAGCACAAGAAGTGATTACTATCCTCGTTCAACGAGAGTTAGTTTAGGTCATGTAATTATTTTCAACTATTTCCTTAGTCCTTGTAAATAGAATGTCGACCATGAACTTTGGAGGGGTTGTAATAGAAACTCATTTCTGAATAAGGTTTAGTTCCTTTTTCTGTCTTACAAAAGACTCTTATTGTTCAGTTTTCTTTGTGATTGTGATTTTAATCCAAGCAGTTGTGAGTAACATAGACTTCTCAGTCCATCTTCATATAACTCGGAAACTCTTCGGGAGTCGTTGAACTTCCATTCTGTGCTTCGAGCACTTAGAATACTTTCTAGCCCGTATGTCAGGGATTTGACAAATTCAAGTCATTTGTGTCATAGTTCATATTCAGGGAACTTGGAGATCTGATTCGCTTATATTCGAGTCCGCACTCTGGGGAGTTAGAGTACTCCAGTCCGCACTTTGGGGACTTGGAAGTTTAAGTCATTTACACTCTAATCCGCGCTCTGGGGACTCAGTGTACTCCAGTCCGTGCTCTAGAGACTTGGAGGTTTAAGTCGTTTATACTCTAGTCCGCGCTCTAGGGACTTAGAGTACTCCAGTCCGCACTCTGGGGACTTGGAGGTTTTAGTCGTTTATACTCTAGTCCACGTTCTGGGGACATAGAGTACTCCAGTCTGCACTCTGTGGACTTGGAGGTTTAAGTCATTTATACTCTAGTCCACGCTCTGGGGACTTAGAGTACTCCTGTCCGCACTCTAGGGACTTGGAGGTTTAAGTCGTTTATACTCTAGTCCGCGCTCTGGGGACTTAGAGTACTCCAGTCCACACTCTGGGGACTTGGAGGTTTAAGTTGTTTATACTCTAGTCCGCGCTCTGAGGACTTAGAGTACTCCAGCCCGCAATCTGGGGACTTGGAGGTTTAAGTCGTTTATACTCTAGTCCGCGCTCTGGGGACTTAGAGTACTCCAGTCCGCACTCTGGGGACTTGGAGGTTTAAGTCGTTTATACTCTAGTCCGCGCTCTGGGGACTTAGAGTACTCCAGTCCGCACTCTGGGGACTTGGAGGTTTAAGTCATTTATACTCTAGTCCGCGCTCTAGGGACTTAGAGTACTCCAGTCCGCACTCTGGGGACTTGGAGGTTTAAGTCGTTTATACTCTAGTTCGCGCTCTGGGGACTTAGAGTACTCCAGTCCGCGCTCTAGGGACTTGGAGGTTTAAGTCGTTTATACTCTAGTCCGCGCTCTGGGGACTTAGAGTACTCCAATCCGCAATCTGGGGACTTGGAGGTTTAAGTCGTTTATACTCTAGTCCGTGCTCTGGGGACTTAGAGTACTCCAGTCCGCAAACTGGGGACTTGGAGGTTTAAGTCGTTTATACTCTAGTCCGCACTATGGGGACTTAGAGTACTCCAGTCTGCGCTCTGGGGACTTGGAGGTTTAAGTCGTTTATACTCTAGTCCGCGCTTTGGGGACTTAGAGGTTTAAGTCATTTATACTCTAGTCCGAGCTCTGGGGACTTAGAGTACTCCAGTCCACACTCTGGGGACTTGGAGGTTTAAGTTGAGAGCAGTTGTATTTCCACTCTTTAATTTGTATTCATCTACTGTATCGAGGCTAATGTCGTCGAATGAACAATCGAACCACGTTTGCTCACGGAATGGGATTCTGCCCCCCAGGATGAGAGACGGAATTTGAAAAATGGACGATCGATTCTCGTCCGCTTGGTGATTATAGCTCTTCCAATCAAGTTAAGGAAGGAGGTATATGACAGATGGTTGGATCACATCCATGTTGGGTTAGATAGCCAAATCTCTTACAATTTTCTCTGTATCTCCTTCTAGAAAATAAAGATAATAGATTGTTGAGTAGACAAAGTAAGTTGCATATGTTCCAAGGTGCAGTCGTATCCATATGTTGAGAGCGATGGTTAATGAGTAGGCAGTCCACCACAACTACTTCAAGTCGGGCTTTCGAATAACCTTTTATGTTCGAGGTAGGATTTGATGTGTAGATGAACAAATCATGTCCACTCTAGACAGATCCCGGCGTCACTGAGTTTCAGGAGGGGCATCTGTATTTTGTCGAACTTTGTTCTATGACTCGATTTGAGTGGATGATCAGGCCATACCCATTCCAAGCCTTGCTTAGGTCTCCGAGTCAAACGTGGAGGTCGATGAATGGATGGTTGGTTGGTCATGTTGACTTTGTATTAGGCTATGATCGTGATGAACTTTTCAATATTTAGTCCATAGCCCCAAATCAAAGGCATATGGTTGATGATGAGCGATAGAATTATGCTCGTCCAGATGTAACTCCACACGTCCAATCATGGTCTGCGTAGATTGGTTGGCAACCAAATCTGAGTTCCTGGTCACCTGCATCGTTTTGAAAGTAGTTTAGTTCAAGCTAGTCGTAGTTCATAGAACAATTGAAATAGAGATAGAAATGGAAATAATTCAAAGAAGATTATGGTAAATCTCATTGATATGTGAAGCAGCATCGTGTGCTCGCTATTCGACTCCGCCCCTGGCTCCTTTCAAAGGGATGTCGGCCGTCAACCGTCCAATTGATAATCATAGCCCTTTATTAATAGGCATCGGATATTCGCTGCCCGCCATTCTGCAGGACTTGTACATACTATTGAAGCTTTCCTTTCCAGGTCATCTTTTCGATCACACCTCGGAGGTGTTTGTAATCTCCCGTGTTAGGATCAGTGAGCATTTGGGAATATACAACATTCCCCTGATTTTCTTTAGACTTTGGTGTACTCTCTCGAGGTTGGTTTCCAGTACCACTCCGAGTCATGAGTCTTCAAGTAGAGGTTGTCAATTGAATCTTTCAAAGAGCATATGAGCTGAATTCTGAAGTCTTGTTTCGGCTACTGGGATCTACATCCTTAGCCAACGGGCCTTCATTGTTATTTTTCTTAGTATGCTCCACTCCACCTCACTTTAGTTCTGATTCATTTTGTAAAAGAAACGATCCATAGTCGTAGGAGGCGCTTTAGCTAACTAGCTGCCAAAATATATCTGGAGGTCGACTTTACTCAAACGCGATCATTATGATACCCTTGTTAGTATTTGGAATAAATTGCTTAGAGCCAAACATTGGTTTGCTTGGAGTCACTAAATTCGAAGTGCTGGGTCAGCGAAGAATGGTGCTTGGAGTCATCCTGGCATTTGCTAGAGTTACATCATCTATGTTCTCCAACCTTTGGGAGTACCGTTTGAATAGCGGTTGCTTGTCCGTTCCCTTGATGTCGTTCATAAGCTACCGCTAGATCCTCTATGCCCTGGTCGATCATGGGATGTCAAGGAAGTGGATAGAATGTTCCTTTATTAAGTTGAGTTTTGATTTCACTATCCGGAGGCACTGCGCTGCGGCTAGCCTCTTTTTTGAAAATTTAAGTCGTACCCGATTTTTTTTTTAGAAAATAGGTGTCGTATAAGGGACCGGTGTAACTTAATTCCAGAGGTGTTCGGCATTCGTTCTCGTTCGGCGCAACCGAGTCGTTCGGCATACAATACTGTTCGGCATTACAGAGGTGCTCGGCATTCTTTCTTGTTCGGCACAACCGAGTCGTTCGGCATACAATACCGTTCAGCATTACAGAGGTGCTCGGCATAGAGGTATGGATCGGCCTGGAAGAACGTTCGGCCTAGAGGTATGGTCAGCCTGGAATGGTTCGGCCAAAGTTGTTTGGCCAAGGTTGTTCGGCCAGAGTGGATCGGCCTGGAGTGGTTCGGCCAAAGTTGTTCGGCCAAGGCTGTTCGGCCAGAGTGGATCGGCCTGGAGTGGTTCGGCCAAAGCTGTTCGGCCAAGGCTGTTCGGCCAGAGTGGATCAGCCTGGAGTGGTTCGGCCAAAGTTGTTCGGCCAAGGCTGTTCGGCCAGAGTGGATCGGCCTGGAGTGGTTCGGCCAAAGCTGTTCGGCCAAGGCTGTTCGGCCAGAGTGGATCGGCCTGGAAGAACGTTCGGCATAGAGGTATGGTCGGCCTGGAATGGTTCGGCCAAAGTTGTTCGGCCAGAGTGGATCGGCCTGGAGTGGTTCGGCAAAAGTTGTTCGGCCAAGGCTGTTCGGCCAGAGTGGACCGGCCAAAGCTGTTCGGCCAAGGATGTTCGGCCAGAGTGGATCGGCCTGGAGTGGTTCGGCCAAAGCTGTTCCGCCAAGGCTGTTCGGCCAGAGTGGATCGGCCTAGAAGAACGTTCGGCCTAGAGGTATGGTCGGCCTGGAATGGTTCGGCCAAAGTTGTTCGGCCAAGGCTGTTCGGCCAGAGTGGATCGGCCTGGAGTGGTTCGGCCAAGGCTGTTCGGTCAAGGCTGTTCGGCATGGGAATGCTGCTCGGCATGGGAGCTCTGCTCGGCCTGGATGCTGCTCGGCATGGGAATTCTGTTCGGCATGGGAGCTCTGCTCGGCCTGGATGCTGCTCGGCATGGGAATTCTGTTCGGCATGGGAGCTGTGCTCGGCCTGGATGCTGCTCGGCATGAGAATTCTATTCGGCATAGGAGCTCTGCTCGGCCTGGATGCTGCTCGGCATGGGAATTCTGCTCGGCATGAGAATTCTCTAGAGAGATGGGCATACACCTTTTCTGGAGCGGTCGGCATACTTCTTTTTGGGGCGATTGGCTAAATTGCCTTCAGAGGGGGGGTCGGCCTTTATTCAACATGACTGCAAACTTCAACGCCCAGTCCCCATATCTTACATAGACTTGGTTTCTATGAATACGGCTATCAGCTTCCTTTAGATTTCTTTCAAATCTGAGTAGAATAGGAAGTTTCCTAGTAAACAACTAGATCTATCTCGCGAATATGGAAATCCACTAGTAGATGATGAGATCCAATCAAGCTGAGAATTTAATTCTAAGTGAAAGCACCAAAGTGTTAGCACCAAAATTGGTCACTAACCTCGTTGAGAAAGATTGTGTAGAGATGTAAGTGATGAAGTTAAATTAAACAAGGAAGAATATGCTAATTTAAATGCAGAAAGTAAGAACACCGGATTTATAGTGGTTCAGCGTAATTGCCTACGTCCACTTTGAGTTTTGATCTTTATTTCTTTCATAAGTAGTTGAATACAGATACAATCCATATATTGATGACTTGAATACAAGTTTGAATTAAAAAGAGGAGAGTATAAAAAATGGCAGAGTTTCCCCAGTGTTCTCCAAAAGGTCCATTTCATTGTGCCCCTGCCCTTCTATTTATAAAGGAAGATGGGTTGGACTTCCTTCATGGGCTTAGGAACAAGGTGCCTCTGCCCATAGTGGGTGAATCTGCGCACCAGGCCAGGCAGGCCGAATGCTCTTGCTTTATTGTGGGCCTGACAACTTGCTACCACCTCCAGTCCCTCCTTGATCAGAATCTTGTCTAGTGCTAATGATAATTTCTTCAACCGTCGTTTTATAACCGGGCCAAGATGCCGGTTAACAATTCTTATTTACTAATTCATCAATAGGTTATTATTATTTTTGTTCATTCTTTGCAGAAGGAAATTTTAAGGATTGTGAGAAAAAGATAGGATAGCAAATGTATGTTTATAGTTTGTGCAGATGATAAGATATGAATCCATGTATATCTGTAATATATAACATGATAAGTAAGCAAAAAGTACTTTTGCTTGAATAAATGATGCATAAATTTGTTGATATTAATTATTATGAACGGTCATATTGAGATATCTACAATGTAGACTACTTTTTGTGTAAATTAGAAACATTACTATTTAACATTAAAATGTCAATGATCTAACATGATCTATTGCAATTTATGATGAGTTTTCACGTTCTTATAAACAAAAGGAAGGGATAGTTGCCATTTTCACTTCTAATATTTGAGATATATCTTTGTTTGAAATCTAATGCTAACTATCTGCTTCACAATGTTGTTTTAGTTTTCATAAAAAGAGGTGATATCAATGATAAAATCATACATTTAGTTTTAAAGTTACTTTATGTACTTAGATTATTTTATATACAAAATGTATAGTTAGGCTGGAATAACACATTTTGTATTTTCACCCATGGATGTTGAATTTTCATAATTTCATATGTTTAATAATATGTAATATATGCAACTATCCTATATAGAATCCAATGTAGAAATGACTTGCGTGTTATTTCTAACGAATGTGCTAATTTCAATTTAATCAATTAATGGATACATGCTAGATTTAAGGTGGATGAGGAATGGCAAAAGGTCTCTATATTTCAGCAAATGGGTTGTATTTTTAGGTGTTCAAAATGTAGATTAGTCAATCAATTAGTAAAAGCAAAGTCAAAGGAGGAAAGACTTCGACTCAAACCAGATAATATTGGAAGTATGACAGAGTGGAATGATTTTCTCAATTTGAAAACAAGTTCAAAATTTAAGGTAAATTACATCTAATTGGTCATTCTTTCAATGAATGAGATAACTTTTTGATGTGTTCTATTTTTTTTAAATCCAGATAAAAAGTGACATATACAAGGCTCTCAGGGGCAAGCAAGTGCCACACACATGCAGCCGTAAAGGAATGGCTCGATTAGCTGCGGATATGGTGAGAATTTTTCAGTTAACAACTTGTGTTTGTCATGCCATCTATTTATATAGTTATAACAATTGTTCTATTCAATTTTTATTATTGTAGAAAAAAGAGAGTTCCAACCCCTCTTCCATTTCTAGAACTCATGTTTGGATTAGATCTCGCACTCGAAAAAATGGTGAACCAGTGAGCTTGGCTGTTAAAGATACAATTGTATGTGCTTTTGTTTCTATTTGATTATTATCAAATCACTTTAGAATATTGTAATAATTATGGAAATTATAATAAATGTTAACATTTGCAGGAGCAAATTAAAAAAATTGACACTAAATCACAATCCAGCTCAACAACTAATGTGAGAGAAGATGCTCTTTCAGCAGTGCTGGGACAAGATATACCTGGACGATTAAGAGGAATGGGAAGAAGTATGACATACACCAAGTTTATTGTGTCACAAGCTAATCAAAAACAAGCAAACCAACTTCAAAATAGAATAAGCGATTTGGAGAAGACGGTTCAAATGCTACATAATAAGGTTATCACTTCCTGAGTACTTTCATATCACCATCATATGTCATTTCCTTACAGCAGTAATATGCTCTTCTTGATTTTATTCAGTCCAGCATTGGAACAAAAAAAATTAGTTTATCGCTTCCTGAGTAAAAAGATTGGTTGTTATGTATGACCCCTGTGCAGTCCTTTATCATCTACATATTTATGATTTCAAATAATGTATACTGTAACGTGTTAGGTATTTTATATGCTGATATGGGAAAATGTCACTAAGAAGTACATGTTAGTTCTTGGGTTAATTCAAAGTAAATATCGGTAGCCTTTACTATACAATGACCATGAACAAACAAATTAAAATATTATACTATTCTAGTTTAGGTGTTGTACCACAATTTATACTCATACAAACAGTGTAAATTTATGCTCGTACTACGTGAGTCCTTAAGTAGATGTTAAAGAACATCATAAAGCATAAAACTTTTGCTTATGTAACGTTTCATTACTCTTGTTTTTGAACATCATAAAGCATCCACAGCTTGGAGTCAGAAATTGCACGATGCATGATCAAATTTTTGAACAATTCTTTGTCCTGCCATCAACTGCATAATTGATTTGGATATGAAAATAAAAGCTTGCTAAATTATTTATTCACCGCTTTTACATCAATAACCAGAATTAAGTTGCAACAAAAGATAAGCTAGTTCAGTTAAATGGCCAATCAAATACAAAAGCAAGAGCAATCAATATTGTTCGTCAACCTTAAAAAACAAATGTAGATGATAAAAAACAATCAATACTGTACAAAATAAGATAATTGCATATTTGAAATTGAATGTTCATCTTGATTGACAGTATTTTTTTGTTTTGATTCAGCTAATGCAGCAATCAAGAATGGACGAACAACCAAGAAGGGACGAAGATGAGAATGCATCTCAAGCGGTAAAAGTTATTTATATTATTCATGTGACATCATTTGAATTTGAATTTGAATTTTTAGTTAAGTATTTACCGTGATTGTTTTTGACTAATTTTAGAATAAGTTTGACAAAACACATGCCAAGTGTAATTTATTGGATTGGACCGGGATTGATGAAATAGTTGCCGAAGGAAGAGTCCTTTCAACTGACCCGGAAGAGCTTGTATATAACATTCCTCTTGGATCGAAAGCCATGAAAATTTTAATAGTTATTCCAAAGAAATTGGATGCTTTCTTATGGAGGTCTACACCTAAGGTGCTCTCACAAATTGGAGAAGCTAAGAATGAGATAGTAGCATGGCCAGCTGATAGAGTTGTTTTGCACACAATGATTCACTTTGAAAAGGATGACGTTATGGTAAACTTAATTTTTTTCATTTATTTGGTATCTTTATGAATTGAATACAAAATTTATACTTAATTTTGTTTTCATATGTTCTAATTTGTTTTTATAGAGTAATAGTAGCAGTACAAATATCAAATGCAAGCTGTATGATTGGACCGGAAGCAAAGAACTAGTTGCTGAAGGAAAGTTTTACTCTAGTGATCCAAATCAGCTTGTGAATAATATTCCTCTGGGACCATCCGCCGTGCTTGTTTGGATTGATGAGGCTAAAAAACCAGATGCATTCTTGTGGAGACCACCAGCTGGTATGACATATGTTGGAGAAGCTATTGGCAGCAAAATAGCTTGGCCAGAAACAAATGTAGTAGTTGAAAATGTAAATGCTACAACGTCTTCTCGTACGGCTAATGTTGTATTATCTCCAACGGTAATGTGTATTCCTTATATACTGATTTATCCAAACATATGCATTGACAAGCTTTTATTTTCAGGATCACTTCTATTTTCAAAACAAATTTAAACGGTTTCATTTGTTGCATGACAGAGCGCAAACTCCAAGACATATACTAAATGCAAGTTGATCGACGTTCATGGAGCCAAAGAAGTAATTGCTGAAGGGCGTGTGGCTTCAACCGACCCTAAAGCATTAGTCCATTTTGTTCCACTAGAGGAAAATGCAGTCAAAGTTTGGGTTGATGTTATAAAAGTTCCAAATGCGCCTTTGTGGAGACCTACTTCTTATTTTGAGATTATTGAAGATGCACTTGGTTCAACTATAGCTTGGCCTTCCACGAATATTATAACCGAATCAACTTCAAGTAAGTATGAATTATCTTTTTTTTATGATGAAGGGTTTATATATTGATGAAGAACTGTATAGCATTATCTCTATATTGATAAATATATTGAGAAAAAGGAAAAAATAAATATGAGAAAAAGTACTAAACAAGAATTGTTTTCTTTTTTGGAAGCTTATACTAACAAGAGTTTGTAGTAAAAAAGTAAAAAAAACACTTATTCAGAAATTAAATGATCTCTTCTTCTTTTTTGTACATTTTTTTCTTTTTTTTTAAATGGACTTTAAACACAAAACGTAAAAACTAGATACAACACACAACACGTATGCAAAACAAATTAAACAAAACAAGACAACACCAAAACAAATTAACATGCAACAGCAAAACACTAGCCAATAACACACACATAAATTAGCAAAGAAAAGAGGGGAGAAAAAAAGAAAATAACAAGTGGATTTGGTATATTTGCTGGCAAATGATGTTGTGGTGGCGGAGATGGAGGCAGTTTGTGTTGCAGGGTGTCTTGGGAGGTTGTAGTGTTTGAATTTGGGTTTGGTGTAGTGAGGAAACTGGATTTGGTAGGGAGGTATTAAGGAGTTGCTGTGAAGGGTTATGTAAGTCTGGTTGTTGTGTTTCAGGGTGGTTGGTTGGAGTTCGGTTTGTTTTTGGATAAGAATGAGCAGCGCAGTCGGATGATGAAGGAGGCAAGTGGTTGAATGCATGAGTTTGAGAGGCTGTGGGTTGTTGTCGTGTTTGGGTTCGAATGGTTGAAGGTTGCAGATGGTTGCGTGTGCAGTTGTATGTAGAAGGTAGGTTTCAAGTGGAATTGCAGTGAGATGATGACTGAAGTTTGTGATGTGATGATGTGACACAGTGAGGAAGAGTGGTGATGTGTAGGTTGGAAGTTGAAGTAAGCAGTTATGGTTTGGGGTTAATTGCAGTTCTACGATGATGTGTGGATTTTTTTAAGGCACATTTTGAAGTGGTGATGGGTTTGATGCCGATAAGTGAAGGTGACAGGTTTTGAGTGTGTCGGTTTGAAATGCGGCAGGTCGGTAGGGAGTGTAGCGGTGATGAAGGAGTTTGTATAAGAGATGGATTGATGGTATAATGATTTGGTAAGTGGTTGTTGATGATGGTGGGTGGTGTGTAAGTGTTGTAAAGGGATGTGTCTGAGGCAGTGTGGGTTTGTTCGAAGGTATGGTTGTATAGTAGTTTGCAGGCAGTGAGAGGTTGTGGGTTTTTCAGGTGGAGGAAGGTCGCGATTTGAAAGTGGAACAGTTGCCAAGGTTGGTGTATGAAGGAGTAGATGCTGATGGTAGTTGGTTTCTAGTGGTAGCAGTGATGTAGCTAGTTTGTTGAGTGTTGAGTGAAAGGGAATGTTGAGTAAGGTATATGAAGAGAAGGAAGGGTGGAATGGTTCAGGTGAGTTATGAGTTTGTCGGAGGTGCTGTTTGTAAATAGGTTGTAGGGTAGGGGTTGTAGATATATGTAGTGATATGCAGTGATGTATGAAGACAGTTTGGAGGTGGGTGGTTTTGCAGTCTGATAAATGGAAGGCAGTGGTTTTGGTGGGACAGTTTGCAGGTGATGATGGGCAGAAAAAAAAATTAATTAGACAACAAAATAAGAAAAAAATTAGACAACAAAATAGGATGATGATGGGTTTTTTGGTGGGACAGTTTGAAGGTGAGGGTGTTCGGGTAGTGCAGGTGTGATTCAGGTAGAGGTATGGTTGACTGTTTGGTTTCTAAGGAGGAATTGGTGCATTAGCTTGTTGGTTGATGGATGGTGGTGTGTAGTGATAAACAGAGATGAAGAAGTGGAGTGGTACTGGGTTGATGGAGGATGTGCAAATAGTGATGAAGTATGTGCACTGATTGAACTAGCAAGGGGATGATGAGTGAAGCACCAGGTGCAATGCAACTAAAACTGTAAACGCATATACTAAGTGTGTGAATCTAAATCCTAAATATAGTGAAATGAAACTGAAAAATGACGTAAAAAATGGAAATACAGTGTACCCAAAAATGTTGTATGTACCACATGTATGTAAGGACCGATATAGTGATGCAGATTTTGTGAACAAATTTGTATTAGGAAAATCGTTTGCACAACTTGAGCCACCACTTTTCTTGTTTTGCTTAATTGTCTAACTTTGCAAAATGTTGATCCACCACTTTAACTGTTTTCCAGAGTAAGGACCAGATCAGTGACTCATTACCAAGCTAACCGACTTACTTAAAGAAACGGATGGAAGAAAGGAGTTTATTCAGTAAGAATATCAGTTGCCCTTACTCAGATTTTATGTAGTTTAACATATGTTGGGTTGTTCTGGTTATTACCACTAAGAACAGTTGTCATTTTGACCACCTCGATTTCTCAGTTTGGAATCATTTCCTACATTGGGCATTGTGTCTGATACCGGAGCAATGTTGCTCCCTAAGCACTTTGCTTTAGTTTTAGCCTTTTTTTAATTTAATGCACAATTACCTCAACCCTACCAAGCATTGTTGCTGATGTTTTTTTTACATCTTAGCAGTTTCAAAGTGGGCATTCTTATGTAATTTGGCTGACCTAGTTGAGGATGAATTGTTGAAGATGACGAGATTGGACTCTACACACTACTCATATTTTGCTTTATTTAATATGCTATTTTTGTAAAACAATGTTGATATCATATTTGCTTTACTTAATATGCTATTTCTATAAAACAATGTATGAAATGTTGTATACGATTATCGTTTATTTTGCGTATGAAGATAGTGCATTTTTAATTATGTTTAATATAACATGCGAAGACTATATTTATGGTGTTTCAATTAACTAATGTTATACGATATAAAATTTTATAGTTGGCGGGAATGTTTGCAGATGTAGAAGAGTAGACAGAATTAAGAAGGCTGTGGAAAAGGGGATGAAATTATGGTAATTTTTATATATAACAGCGTTTTATAAATGCTGACAAATGGAAAAACGTATATGAAATATAACTGACCAAAACGCTGTGAAATTAAACTCACATTCAGCGTTTTATTTCTGTCAATAAATCTTCAGTTACAAGTGTTTATAAACGCTGTAACAAAAGTCTCGCAGCGTTTCTGGAATGGCTGTCCAAAAGAGGGGTGCGTGGTGGGTAAGGACATGTTGCAGCGTTTATTGGAAGGCTGTAATAAATAACATGCTGCGATACACTATTTCTTTTGCAGCGTTTGAAAAATGTTATGGTACAACTTGACTCTATAACAGCTTGTCGTTAGACAGCGATCTTCGTAACGCTGTTAAACTATGTAACAGCGTTTCTGAAACGCTGCGAAAGGTCATTTTTGTTGTAGTGAGTTGAGTTAAGGACTTACCCAATTTTGCAACCAAATTTCCTGAGCTCAATTCTCTAGTCCTTTTAAGTGTGCATCCAAGTTTCCAACTCGTTTCGTCCTTGTATGAATTTTCTAAGCTCAGTAGAAATCTGCTTTGGCTCAAAAGCGGGTTAACAACCGTAGTTGGCAGTTGAACATTTTTGTTCAACTCGAGTTTGCCGGTGATGTGATGGTCAAGGGGAGGAGCGTTGGTGCTAGGAGGAGCATGTGGACAAGATGGAGCTACAGGCAATGATCGTAGGTGGTCCGATGGACCACGGTGGTGGCGCGAGCTCAATTATGGTTTTGACCCTATTTTGTTTTAGGTTCGAATAATTGGATGGCCAGAGGCGAAGGATGGAGTTGAGTTGGCCTGGGTGACAGTTAGGGGTGCTCAGGTCAGTGCCAAATCGAGTGGCAGGGTTTTTGGTGGCTGGTTGTGGTCGGGGAGGAGGCAAGGAGAAGATAAACATTGCGGGTTTGGTTCATCCTTTTGTTCCTGGGCACGATTTGAAGAGAGGGAGGGAAGGCTACTATGCAGGTCATGTTTGAATTGGCTAGTGGGCCAGCCTTGGTGTTTTGGTGAGAATAAACTTTATTTGATTGTTTAAATTATATTGTTAACTTAAAATAGTTATATCTTGTTCGTTAAAAATCGATTTAACTCGCAAATTTTTGTGTTATACTTGCATTGATGGGTAATACATTATGGTATAGATGGATATAGTTTTTATGACGAATAAATTTGTGATAAAATAATAGTGATTAAATTTATTATGTTGATTTTAGATAATAACATAGTCAGAATAATTATACTTCGTTTGTGATATTTATTTAACAAACACCTTTCTACTATAATTAAATTGAATAGATTATTTTGAACATCTATTTAGCAAAATAAAACATCTATCTTCAATAATTAAATTAAATAGATTATTGTGGACATTTATTTAGCAGAATAAAACATCGTTCTGCTATAGTTAAATGAAATATATTATTTTGGAGATCTATTGGGCAAAATAAATCCCCGTTCTATGCTTGCAAAGTAAAATGATGATTTTTAAAGTTAATTAATATGTGGATTAATTAATATTGGATAAGCAATGGATTAGCTAGTGATTGTTAATTGTTGATTTTATTTACTTATATGCTTGCTTATGTAAATATCAGGGATATGACAAAGGAAAGTGAATTAAAAATAAAATAATAGCCTGTTTAAGTACTATAATGGTCGTTAAGCCTATTTCTGAATTTGAAAAGTTATAAATTTAAATTAACTTAAATTTCGTAAAAAATTTAAGGTTAAGTTTTATATAATTGTAAATGATTTAAATATAGAGAGAAATAATGTTTTAAAGTTAATTAATTATCTATTTATGAAGTTTAAAGATAATTAATTAATTTAATAAAGGTTTTTATAAATAATAAATTATTTTATAAAAGGAATTTTACTTCATAAATGATATTGTGTAAAGGAGATTTATGAATGATATTTTGTAAGAGAGATTTATAAATGGTATTTTATAGATAAAAGAGAGATTTTTAAATGGTAATTTATAAATAAAAGAATGGTTTTATAAGCAATATTTAAATAAAATAGCGAAGATTGTGTTAAATATATAAGATTTATTAAAATGAGTTTTGGATTTATAAAAGGATTTTTATAAAGGAGTTTGAAAGGTGAGATTTAGAAAAGAGTTTTATAAATAGAAAGGAGTTATATAAATAATTTTAGAGATTTATAAAAGAAGTTTTGTAAACTAAATTGGAGATTTATAAAAGGACTTGTAAATATGAAATGGGTTTATAAAAAGGAAATTTTATAAAAGGAACAAGATTTGATTTTGATGAATAATCCTTGTTAATTATGGTGGTATGCAAGTATTCTTTCCATACTTAACATCGAAGAAAACGTGGTTTGGGTTTATAGTAACAGTGTTCTAAATGACATTTGTTTTGACCCGCTTAAATATGATTTTGGAAAATTGGAAAATTAATGTTTTCTAAATATTGGAAGTGAAATGGTTTGTGTGTATACTTATACCATGGAGATAAGTATATGCACATTTTTCAAGTATTTTTAAGGTGATTTTTAATTAATGAAAAGATTAATTCGAGAGGCTTAGTGGCTGCTTATATGTTTAACCGTGCTTGGTTTCTTAAGAAATTAAACCTCTGTTTTGTTTGATTGTTTATTTGATAGTTAAATAACCGACTTTTAAATCTTAACCAAATATAACTCCTGAAATATCTAGAAGAAACATGGGAATTATATGGTGCAATTATCTTCGATGATGCTATACTGTACGTATAAACTCATCTGTTCTTTTAGGATAAATGATAAGGAATTCCGTCCGCTTAAACAGTTAGGAGGTGATCTCCGCTCTTATGTATTGTTTGTTTATTTCCAAAAGAATCGGAGTTGAGTTTATCGATTTCTATCGATCGGTTTGGAGAGAAAGGTAAGCGGGAGAGTGTACTTATATGAGATGACTCGAAACCGTAAAAACCCCGAAACCATATACGCATTCGATGCTTTGGAATACATCTTGAAGATAGTGGAGTCGAAGACAGAGTTCTTTGAAGTGCAAGAGTTACTTGCTACTAATCCCGAGGGTGATTCCAAAATAGATATAGTAGAAGTAGTGCCTTTGGTTTGTTTATATCTTTAATAACTTGTATGGATGAATGCTAGCATTGCATTATTGCCTAGAGGGCAGTGTTAGCATTCCAAGCAGGAATTGCTGGGAGGAAAAGGTAAAAGTGTAACACCATAAGCCTTACAATCCAAAAATGACTAAAACATGGGATATGCTTCAGAGCTACATGGTTCGCTACCATTAGGAGCATCATTCCTCAATCTAGATTCGATATTTATGGATTTTGGTATGCGTGCGCACATGAAGAGTGGGGCTAGAAGCAATAGATTTGCAACCTTGGTGCTCGAGAAATGATGTAATCTGGTATGCCATGTTAAAGGGGCAGCCGACTTTGATTTGCTGGGGATCCATGTGAGGCCCTTGATACATTGTCTAGAGATGTACTGTGACAGGCTATACCCCAGTAGCCTTGTCATTGATGTAATTTGTAACATCCCCCAATTGGAGGCCCAAAACTAACTGCTACGGATGTTGCAGTCATCCATAGTTATTAATCCTCGACGACCAAATACGCTAATGTTACATACATTGATACACAGAAACACATGAATATGGAAAAAAAAATTAATAGCAAACAAATTCCACATTCCATTTCAAAATATTTCAAGTTCATTTCATAATCCCAGCACGTAGACCACATT
Organism: Allium fistulosum; assembly: GCA_030737815.1. Taxonomy (NCBI): domain Eukaryota; kingdom Viridiplantae; phylum Streptophyta; class Magnoliopsida; order Asparagales; family Amaryllidaceae; genus Allium; species Allium fistulosum. The sequence goes on from CM060903.1 coordinate 205,465,674, forward strand.
TAGATAACATATAATTAATACAAAATACGCCAAGAGTGACATATAAAGATGCCTCCTTGGTTGATTAGAGTATATAATAAGTCAATAAAACAAATTTGCCTTTACAACCAAAACATACAGCGGAATAAAAAAACTCTTATTAACTTGCTTGCCTCATGCACATCTCCGGAAGCTTTATTCGTCTAAAAAGAGAATTTGAAAACGCTAACCCTCAAACTACTCAAAATCAATTGAGCACCCGAGAGTTTAAGGGGAAAACAAAAACTTCGAGTCAGACATAAAGCCTAGTATGAATAATAATCTACAATCTCAAACCATTAAGATATCTAGTGAGATCACGCCGCTTAGCGGAATGGGTTTTCCCCTCACTAATATCTTAAAACCTTTTATAAAACCATATATTGTGCTCCTGCAACCACAATGGTTAAACCAATTCAAAATAATATGATGATATGCAAACAAGTAAATTAATTCTGGATTACCCATCCCCATTCATTCCGACTATCTGTCTTATTTATAGTTTCTAGAGTCATTATTAACCTATTAGTTTTTATGGGCTTACTAATAACCAATTTAATGTTTATGGACTCCCTGTTCGATTTCATAGTTTTTATGGGAACACTAAGAACCTATTGGCCCCTGCCAATATGTTTGTTGTTTCATGGGTTCTCCCTGGACCAATTGGTAACTCCAATATCTTTTCCTCTTATCCTAGTTTTGATTGGTTGACTAAGAACCTATTGACTTCTGTCAATATCTTAATCCGAATATAGTTTTCATTGGATCACTACAAACCTATTGGCCCTTGCCAATATCAAATCATAGTTTTCATGGGTTTACTATGAACCTGTCTCCCTGACATCTTTGTTTATACATAGTTTTCATGGGCTTACTATGAACCTATTGGCCCTTGCCAATATCTTTTCCTATTCACAGTTTTCATGGGCTTGCTGTGAACCTATTGGCCCCTGCCAATATCTTTAATTAATTTAATTTATATTCACTACTGGGTCAACCTAGCTGGTTATTCTGCCCTTCCCCAAATTATCGTTATGAGTTCATTGTAATGTGAATAAATATATGAAGAAGCAGTTGTAACAACATAATAATACCAACGCATGTGGTTTAGTATCCTTGAAATCACTTTATATAAACATAGTTAATCACTTTAACCTGTTAATCAAGGAAAACTTCTTTAAAAACTCCAGTTCAAAACTCTTTGTTTATGCCATTGTTTTTTCTAAAGTGAGATTGGGTTATTTGTTTTGAAACCTTAAAACATCAATTTTGAAACCCCTGGATAACCTCCTTCGAAGGCATAGGAAACTTCTTTTCAAAACACTAAGTATATACCTTTTGAAAGTTCTAAAGTATTACTTAAAAATCCTTAGAAACATAGCTTCGAAACCAATGAAAGCAAATCTTTCGAAACCATTGGGTTCTGCACTTAAAAACATCGTTTGGGTCGAAGTGGCTATTTATGAAAGTATCTCTTTCGAAACCTTTAATAAAATTGTTTTGGGAAAATTTGATGGCGTCGGAACCATCCTTTCGAAAGCTTTAAAACAATCAAGTAAAACATTGAAGGATAGCATCGAAACTCCCTTTCAAAACCATTGCTTTCGAAACCCTTGAACCCTTTCGAAAGCATTTAGGAAATGGATTAGCATAAGTTTAAAACAAAGACAACTCTTCAAAAGCATTGATGGCTTCAATACACTCGAAAGGCAAAAGAACAGCGGCTGGGTTTGGACTGAGTCGGAACCACTACTTTCGAAAGCAATAGTTTATAAATAAAGGAACCCATTCGAAGCCTATATTTTTAAAACATAAAATGGCAACCCCTTCGAAAGCTATTTAGAAAACCCTTTCAAATGCATATGTTTCGACTCCTTCGATAGCTTTTAATAAAACTAGGAAGGCACTTTTTCATTTGAAAGTAAAACTAAGGTTTCGACCCATCAGAAGCTATGCTTTCGACACTATGCCTTCCGCCTTCCGCCTTCCTCCAATCCACTATATACATCTAAGTGATACCTGGTGTATTGGTTTTGACTAGGTGGGTTTCGGCAGGGTTGGTTTCGACTGAGTCATAGCGGAGGCATTGGAGTCGAAAGGGATTACTAAAGGAGGCGGGAACAACTTTACTGGAAAAGGCTAAAATTATGCAAATTTTAGTAATGACTTTATAACTAACCTGCCCATTTGTAATCCTTTGATTGGTTGCCTTAAAAACTTTTCAAATTCTTTACAAATAACTGACGCTTAATTACAGATCCAAATCATGGAAAATTTAACATTTAAGACCTTCTATTAAGCAAAACAAATTATGCAATTAAATCCTTCTTTCTAAAGCAATTTAATTCCCATAGTAAATCACTTAGGAAAATCCCCAAAAATTACAGAAATTCACTTTCATCATGTTATCTAACTTACAAAAATTCCAGACCTGGATCCTTAGTAAAATAATCGAAATTAATTTTAAACCCAATTTTATCATGTTTTCTTTTAAAAATTCATAATAAGTTTTCCTTAGCTTGGAAATTACAAAAATTGAAATCCCTCTCCAAAATCACATTTTACATAACATAAAAATTTTCATGCCTTTCAAAAGTCATTTATGTTCGATTTTGCTCTAAAACCGTATAAATCAATATTTAAATGATTTGTTTTAAACCAAAACATGTTATGATTCAAGCATATCATCATCCAAAACATTATAAAAATGAATTTAATCCTAAATCTTAAAACATATGATCATAAAACAAAAATAGTGATGGTATAAATTATTATTCACCTTGAATATGATAAGGACTTTGAGATTTGTTGTAGATTAATTTCCCTTAGCTTTAATGCTTAGCTTTAGATTGGATTTCTCTTCCTTTCTTCCTTGTAATGGCCGGCCTTGCTTAGATTTATGTTTGTTATGTTTTTGAGAAATGAAAATTGAACGTGCATATGAAAGGATCCATGGATTGTAAGAGACGGCTATTCCTAATAATCCTCTTATGTAAATTAATTAACATGTAAAACCATTATAAGCCCGTTTAATTGGTTAAGCACGACCTTCTTATCATTTATTCAAATCTCAATCTCCTTATCATTCTAATTCTTACATTATTCTATTTAATTTATCTAATTAAATCTCCTGAATAATGTTATTAAATATTAGGGATGTTGTAGAATTCTATTTCCAATACGTGCCATTACAGACTTAGTTATGCCCAACTGCTGAAATGTGAGATGCAATCATTTCAGCTATATTATATATTTATTTTAAATCCTAGACATTATCATAATATCACAAGATTTCTTATATAAGTGATTTGGTTATCGTAAGGTAAAAACCCGTCTATGTTTATGTGCGGCATGGTCTTACGAGATATCTTTATTTTTGAAAGGTTTTATAATATTAAAAATCCATTTGATTGTGTTTCTCGGGCTGGTTTACCAGACTGATCTAGGCATTATTTCTTATAATGCTTGGGTCGTCCCGAGCATATTTCCAGATTTAGTTATGGATGCTTTAGAGCTTCAGGAGACGATCTGTATGCCTCCAAGGCGTATTTATATATTTTTATTTCCACTGCATTAATTGTGTTGTATTTATCAGCATTTATGAAGACAAACAATTATAATTGTCCAAGCTAATGATAGATTAGTATTGCTCTGATTTATGTATGTATATTATAGTTTTCATTTTTAAAGATCATGTGTATATTATATATTATTCGTCATATTGTGAGATTCTGTACAGTCTTTTCTTTTCTTTCACCCCTTACAATATTTTTTTCTAGCACACGAATGCTCGGCACATGAATGTCGTGGATGTATTAGTGTCGACTTTTGAGAGTCGAAAAGGTCGGTTGTTACATGCAGTATCAGAGCTTAGGTTGAGCAAACACCTTGGCCTTGGTAGGGTAAAATCATTAGAGATAGGGTAAGTGACACTCTAAAATGAGTTTGAGTGTATTATATATATGAGAGCATATTTGTTAGCGCTATAAAATTGTTTTATATTGTGTTGATTGGTCAGTTAAGTGCCTTACAAATACTGATTGATGCACTCGATCAACATTGTTGATAGGGGTTTCTAAACAGTTAAACAAGTCAAACCGGCACAGTATTGTTTTTTAAAATTGGGTAAATGAAATAATTTTACCCATAATTATATTTTATATATAAAAGAATAATTTCTAAAAAATTATGATATGTTTGTTTGTTAGGAAATGATAATATTCAATTATTATCATTTATTATTTGATTGGTTGTGCTCGACAATTTTATGAGCAGTTTTACCTTTTCACTACTTGGATGGGGTAGATAGTAATTGTGGGAACATTGAAACAAACACCTTGTGAGTTAAGTTTCATATTTTGATTATAAGGCATTCAATGATAATGTTGGACTAAAAATTAATTTTAATAAAAGTTGTTTGTTATAATCTAAACAAGGATATACATTTGTGAAATGATTTTATATATGAAAGTGAAATTATGTATGTATGGTTTATAAATAAAAAGAATTTAAACTGAGAATTTTAGAACTTAACTCCGGTGTTTTTGAATTTTATAAAATTTATTTTCAAATTTTTAGAAAATAGTAATAATATTAGTATTATTAAAAAGTATTTTTGAATAGAAATATTTTTAAACGATTTTAAAGGAGATAGAAAGAATCTGTCGCTAGAAAATAATTCTGGTGATGAATGCAACATCATCGACGTTTATTTTTGAGTTTCTAAGTGGGGGATTGCTACCATAGTAATTTGCTATAGATTGTTTTGGTAAAACAAATTTTGTTTTAAATTTGAAAAGTATGATTTGATATACAAATAGAAGATATACATATTATTACTATTTCGAAATGATTTGAAATAAAAACCCGGTGTTTAGTTCTTAAGTTTTCAATTAAGTGATATTATAGACTCGTGTACCTATCCATTAGGGTTTTTTGGTTTGTGCATTTTATTTTGATATGTGTTTAGTAATTTTCATTTGTTGAAGTGAAATGGATTTTTTAGCGATTTTGAACAGTCGAAAACTTCTGAACTAATTAAGATCTTGAAGTTAATTGTTTGAAAAATATAAAATTTGAGATTTGTAACTTTAGAATGGAAAGATAGTAAGTTAAAACCAGTTTTTAAATTTGTTGGACATCCTGGTTAAGTGAAATAAATCAGATATTGTATATATACTCTCAGGGTATAGTAGCGTATTATACAAGTTGAAATTTAAGTTAAGTTCTATGAAATATTTCATAAATGATTTTTAAAGAAAAAGAAATTGGTATAACTAAGAACAAATAATTATAAGTACGTAAGTTGTACGTCGATCATTTTTTCATACGATTCTTGACCCAAGATTCGAGTACATGACTTTGAGGTGATTTACACCGACCCGAATAAGAATTTATCACAAGATTCTTAATGGTGAACACTTGGAGAGGGTTATTGATATGTTACCGATGTTTCCTATCATAGTATATAGATATGTAAGGAGAACAGAGGTTTCTAATCAAGAAGCCCGATCGAAGTTTGCACTAAGGAAGTCCGATGAGTGATACTAGTTCGGCAGAAAAGTTACGTATTGGAGTAAGTGATCAAATCAGATATTGCATCGGATGATCTACATACATCATACGAGCTTAAGAAAATATTACGTATTTATGTGGTTTATTTCTTCCTGGATTTAATAGTGATGAAATTTCAAGGTCGAAATTATTTTAAGGGGGAGAATGTAACAATCTGGAATTTTTAACGTTTTAAATTTGAATATTTAATTTATTTAATAATTCGGATTTGATTCAAATGTAATAAATAGTAAGAAAGTCAATTTTTGATAAAACGACGTGATTTTGAATGATATATCTTTTACGAATTTATAGGATTTTTCCATAATATTTAATTTGGAAAATATTTAAATTATCATTTGACGTATTTTACAGCAAACATTGTTTATTTTGAAAATAAATTAGGATAAGATAAACAGTATATTTTATTACTGTTTTGGGATCGTGTCACATTGTTGTGCGCGATCGTATTTTTATTTCTGTCATTCACGTTCTGTATGCAAACGTGATATTGTGTAGCGAGGTGCCCCGATCGACATTGCTTAACTTGAAAGCTTTATGTTGCTTCATTTATACACCTCACGTCACTTCTTTCTTTCTCCTTTGATCTATTTTGATGTGATGGGTTCTTGAAGTTTGAATTTTTGGGTTGCTTAACTATTAAGTATGTTGGTTTTGATAAGTATGCATACACAACCCTCACTTCACCTCTACACTCCATTTTTCTTCCTTCGTCTTCTTATTTGCCTTCTCTATAAAATTAAAATAAACTCCTCCTTCCACCTTCAAAAATCCATATCTCCATAACCAATAAAAATTAGCCAAAGTGATTAACATAAAAGTTGTGTGTTTTGGTCTTTAGTTTTTTTAAAATAGTCGCTCGATGTTTCATCGAGCGTGGTGTTGGGAATTGGCCAAAAACAGTGGTGGTTGGATTTTGGTTATTTCTCAACGGGCACGAATCGAAGAATGGAGGGCATGGTCATGATCGTCTTGTTGAGTCACAGATTCTATGAAGTTTTGATTTCTGACAAAAGAAATAAAGGCGATCGACAAAAAGAAGACATCATGGCTATAAAGATTCCCAAAAGAGCTCATATGGTACTATAGATTATAGATTGATTATTTGATGTTGTAATAGTATTATACTTGTTAAAGTCTATCCTCAAATAATCATGCATCTCAATATAATCGATGTATATACGTTATAATATGCATTGCACATTCATTGTGCAAGTTATCAGTGACCGGTCGACCGGTAAGTTTTTGGGCGGTCGACCGTTCCTGTCTAAGTTGCACAATAAACGTGCACACATGCACATAACGTCTATATATTTGAAATCCTGTCTACCGGCCATTTTTGACCTGTCGACCGTTTTTAAACAGAGAGCAACCTTCCCTAAAAGACACTTCTTTCTCCAATGGTTGCATCTCTTACCTTTCATCAATGATCATATCTATTAATGGCTACTCTTCACAAAGAGTTACAACCATTTATTCTCTATATAAACACGTCTAAATCATTGATTCTAAACCAGAGATTCTTGCTCTAATTTCTGATCTTACTTTCTAAATACTCTTGCATTCTAAAAGCTCTCTCTACTTCAATTGCTTATTGAATCATTGAAATTATTTCATATCTTTTGATTCAATAAGTAATATACTTCCTTCAATCTTCACAAACATCATTCACATACTTTGAGGATAAGATTATAGGAAGGGTGTACTACAAGTGACAAATCAGTGTTATCAAGAGCACAAGTTGTCAACTGCAATTGTATTTGTTTTTGTTGAAGTCCTCGGTGTTGTAAGAGGCACGAAATCCCGTTCGGCTGTTCGGGTATTGTAAACCTGTTCCTCCGGGTGAAGCGAGGTAGTTGGTAGTGAAAATCCAGATAGAAGTCTGGGACTGGACGTAGGACGGGAGGTCCAAACAAGTATAAAAATCCCTGGTGTGATTTTTATAGTTTACTGCATTTACTTTTCTATATCTGTGAATTGCTATAGTTAGTTTATTGAATATTTATTTGTATAGAAATTGTAAATAACATTCCGCATATATTGTTAGTCCATATTACACGATCCATAATTAGTGTGCACAAGCATACACACTTACACGTCTCTGTAGACGAGATTTTTAGATGTGGTTTCGTGATTTTAAGGGGCAAGAGTTGGTCGTAGTTGGCAGTTGAAAATTTTCCGTTCAACTCGAATTTGCCAGAGATGTGATGGTCGAGAGGAGGAGCAGTGGTGCTGGAAGGAGCAGCATGCCAAGGTGTAGCCGCTAAAAGTGATCGGAGGTGGTTCGTTGGACCATGATGGTAGCATGAGCTCGATGAGGATTTTGACCCTATTTTGTTTTGGGTTCAAATAATTGGATTGCCGAAGCCGATGTACGTAGTGGAGCAAGCTAGTGTGGCGGTTGGGGGTGCTCAGGTTAGAGGCAATTCGAGTAGTAGGGTTTCTGGTGGTTGGTTGTAGTCAAGGCGGATGCAAGGAGGAGATAAACGTGCTGGGTTTGGTTCGTTCTTTTGTTCCTAGGCGCGATTTGAAGAGATGGAGGGATGGCTACTATGTGGGTCAGGTTTGAATTGGCTAGTGGGCTGGGCTTTAGTGTTTTGGTGAGAATAAACTTTATTTGATTGTTTAAATTATATAAATTAAATTGTTAACTTTAAACAACCATATCCTGTTCGTTAAAAATCAATTTAACTCACAGATTTTTGCGTTAGACTCGTATTGACGAGTTCAACATTATGGTATAAATGGTTGATAGTTTGGACGAAGTATAAATTTGTGATAAAATAACAGTGATTGATTATTACGTTGATTTTAAATAATAACATAGTTAGAATAATTATACTTTATTTGTGATATCTATTTAGCAGAACAAAACACTGTAACGACCCGTAATTTTCGATAAGTTAAATGTGTTAATTTAATAAGATTTTGATAATTAAATTTGAAAGAAATAAAAATTGGAGATGTAGTAATGTAATAATGAAATGAATACTAAAATGAAATGTATCAACGAAGTTAATTAAAGTAAATTTTTGATAAATTGAATGAAATTCCAATTAATTGAAATAATGTAAATGCTATAACTTGGTTATAAATTGAATGTAAGTAAATAAATGTAAATGTTGTATAAACTTATAAACTAGCATAATAAATGGTAACTAAATAAAATCAATATTATGTAAGTGATTTCAATATTCACTTGTAAGTAATAAACTTACAAATATGGTTAATGGTTAATTGTGACAATCAATATAAGTTATCTATTTATTTAGCCTATTAAATTAAATTGGAAATCAATTACAATAATTATAATTTAATATTATGTAATGTAAATTAAGTTAATAATTGGAAATAATGTTAATTCTATTCATAATAGGACAATTAGTTGAATAAAAGAATGGAAATAAAGATTTATCAATTTATTGGAATTTAAACTGTAATAATTGGATTAATTGCAATTAAATGAAATTAAATATTATATTAATTGAAATTAAGATGAAATTGGGAAACATCAATGTGCTAAGAGATAAACCAATGTTAGTTATACCCTTATTGTAATAAAAGACTTGGATAACAATGATTAAAAATTTAAAACATGGATTTTGGAATTTTGATTGATTTATAATTTCTGAATTTAATGAAATTGAAATTAAACACTGAAATTGATAAATTAATCAACTTTAAATTGACATCTAAATTTGTTTAAATTAGTGTAAATGATTAAGAAATTAAAAATGATAGAAGTTGTAAATTATTAAATTTAAACTGAAAAAGTGACTTAATTAATTTAATTTTAATTTATTTAATTAATGTGAAAATAGCCATTTTGGCCACTGACTCGGATTTCAACGAAACCAGTTTCATCAGATCCGTAACGGTGAATTATTATAGGATTTCAAGTTTCGTAACGATCGGACTTGTCGTTTGATCGTACGGACTTGAAACGCCCAGAAATCAATTTAATTAAAATCAATTGAAATCAATTTAAAATAAGCTGATTTCATCATAACTTCTTCATACGATGGAATTTGGGCTTGAAACTAGTTCCATTGATTTTAAAATTATCGAAAGAATCTATTTCGACATATGGGATTACCCATTTTCGTTCCGGAGACAGAACGAGGTTTTCGGGTCGTTTATCGTTCAACTTTCAAAACCGATTCGATCCATTTATTCCTATTACTGATATGCCTATATATATCCGATCATAAACCCTAGCAGCCTTTCTAGTTCTCATTTCTGTACGTACAAAAATTTCTGTTGCTCCTCTTTCTCAATGGCTGAAAACCCTAAATTTCCCAATTCAGTTTCAATACAAAATTCAACTTCAAAATTCAAACTCCACAAACTATATCGAATTATATATCGATTTGAAGCTCTCGATGAGCGCAAGTCAAATCAACAGTTCATTTCTCGATCTGAGTTTCTATGCGCCCAGAATTCACGAATCAATTTTGGCCATTCGTAGTGGATTTTGGTCGATCCAACGATGGACTGCCTCCGATCGGCGATCGGGTGGTGCCGTTGCGAAGGTGGTGTCGAGCAGCGTCGTCGGTGGTTTTCGTTTGTCGTATGGAAGCCGGAATTCGCCAGAAATCGATGGGGAAGGGCTGAGGATCGGTCTCAGCCTGGGGATAGACGGCGACGCCATGGTGGACCGGACTTCTGGCGTGGGGGTGGCCGGAGCTAGCGGAGGCGTGGACGATGTCAGATCGTTGGATCGTGCTGCGTAGTGGACGGCGTTCGATCGTGAATAGGGCGGCGGTTTCAACTGCGTACGCGACTTTGAGATGCTGCAGTAGGGTTTTGCGTGGATGAAGCTCTGATGATGTGGCGTGTACGTTTCTTCTTTATTATTGTTTTTTTGTATTTTGTTTTAATTTAAATTATATAATGATCAAACCTCAATAACTTTTACGTACAAGGTCCGATTTGGGCGCGGTTTGATCCGCTGGGATCGTGTCGAAATTCTGGACATTTTGAAGCTGGTTTGGACGAATTCGGAGACTGTTCAAATTTTGGGCTTATTTTGAATTTAAATTCAAAGGTGAGTGTTTTAACCCACTCACAACTTCTAAAATTTCTTATGCTTGTTAAATTAAATTTATGATGTGATTAGAAATTTATTTATGACTGTTTGGTATATTTTGAATCATCATCTTAGTTAATTTAAATTTATTTGAATTAAATCGTTATTTAATTTATTATTGAATACAAATTGCCAGTTAAATACCTGTTATTGATTATCAGTTCTATATTGATATTTATTAATTAATTTGGATGATGATTGTGATGAATGTTTGATTTGTTGATATTGGATGAATGGATGTTTTATTTTATATCGTTATAAACGACAAGTTTACTATGGGTCGAAATGATACATACCCGAATGATCAATAGATTAAGGAAAAATCGTTATGGGTCGAAATGGTAGACTTGAGCGATTTTATGGATTTGATATTTTCGGGATTGCGGATTGAAATGATATATATCCGTAAATATAAATTTTAAATTGTGGATTGAAAAGATAAATATCCGTATCACTTGACCCTAGGGTAGAGAATTATATACGAACACCGGATTGGTTAAATTAGATGATTTTAAAGCTTTAAATTTTTTTGAATCCTTTTTAAGTGATATTCTGAAATAAAAAAATTGATATATACGAATTGAATTATTATCAAAATTCAAGTTTACGATAAAATTTGGAATTGGTTTAAAGGTATTGTTAAAAGAATTTAATTGAAATTTCAAAGTTGAATATGGAATAATAAGTGACATTTGTCAGAATTGAATTATTATAAGTTGTTTGAAATATAACTTTGAAATATATCGAATTTGGAGTAATTTAAATTGATATTTCGAACATGGATTTAAGCGATATTGAATTAAATATTTTATTGCGAATTGGAATTGGAAAAATTTGAAATTGGGTTTTGGGATATTGAAATGGTCCAAATGTGTTGGAATGAAATAAATAGTTTAAATTGATATAAATTTCAAATTTATGTTTTAATATAAATTGTTTTAAAAATATATTATTTTAAAAGACTTTATTATTAAGATTTTCAAACGTTTAAACTAATTAACCTGTTTTAACTTATTTTAAATCTAATTAATCTATGTTAAAGCTATTTAATCTATTTTAATTATATTTAATCTATTTTAAATCTATATTAACTATTTATTAACTATTTATAACTATTTAAAACTATTTTCTTCTAAATTCCAAACTAAGTAAAATGGATGGGCTTATATTCAAATTCTCGATTTTTAAGTGAATGTGGTTAAGCGACATTATAACCTAAGTTGGGATTTAAATAACATATTTGGTTCAATATGATAATTTTGAAATGAGAGTTTAACCTATTTTGGGAACACGACTTTTGAAAGGAAATATAATTTTGAACTATGATTTCAAATGTGATATGATTTCAAAGGTAAATATGAGTAATGATTTCGAAAATGATATGATTTGAATTGAATATGATATTTTGATATCAATTATGAAATGGTTTTGGAAATGTAAAAGAACCATCCGGTGTGTAATAAGTGATTGGTTGTTAAAGAGACCGGGATCGAATATGGACATACTCTCTGTCGATACCAAAAACCACTTTGACAACCGTGTATGTGGTGGAGATTCCAAAATGAAGTAGGATGGTGGCGACAATCCTAAAGGTATATACGTGGACTTGACTCCCATGAGTTAGCATAAGGTAGCTAAAACAGGAGAAATTGACGGGCTAAGTGAGGTCATTCCTCCGATCGGGCACACTCCATCGATCTATATTCTGACTTTGTGATTTATTCGGTGGTCACCCTTCGATTTTTTTTACTTGGGAGTGTGTTTCGAGTTGGGCAGTAGTTGCGGCTATGCGTTACCAACAGTCCGGAAGTGTAATTGGTATATCTACCTTGGCATTGCCTAGTTGTGCCGTGTCACCTACCCTAGCGCGCCTTCTACGAGTTTGGTTAGTACCATACCTATGGAGTGTCCTCTGATGGCACCCAGTATGGGTGGGATTACGGTACTGTATAGACTATGGGAATATAAAAAATGTGTTAAGGTGTAACGAGCCGATATTTTGGACCATTCAAATCGACAATAAATCCACACATGTCGGACTTGAATAATTCAAAATAATAGATTGTTAATTTAAATTTGGCAAAAACTCAGCATGTACAGTAAATAAATCAGTCCCAGAATCACAGACACAGAGTAATACAATAATACGCAGCGGAATAGATAAATAGTAGTTCATGAAGCTACTATATAAACATCAGAGTTAGAAATAAAATACAACAGAATATCTCAAATGCAGTGAAGTCTCCAGTACAACAGATGACTTCTCCGAACAAATCAACTAGAAGAGCTGAAAGCTGAGGCGATATTTGGATCTCCAAAGGAAGCTCCAAACTCCAAAGGTGAGTCTCAAATGCTGTATCACTCGGTTTGAACCGAGCGTAAAGCAAAACACAAAACACTCGAGTCAGGATTAACATTCTTATATCAATAAATCCAACTCAAGTGAAATATCAACTGAAATACAAGTAACTTAAAGGATGTTTGGGATAACCATCCTTTAAGGATCTGTGGAACTATCTACAATGTAGAAATATACACTATAACACCGTGGTCATTCAATTTAATTTATACTTCAAACCAAAATATCATTTCATTTCAAATATATATATATTTCCTAAATAATTTAAAAAGTAAAGTATTTATAATTTCCTCAAGTTTCACAAATCGCTTCAAAATCAACTCAAATTCCAAATTCCAATTTAATTCAAAGCTCAATTCATCAATTCAATTCAGTTCTAAATATACTATTTAAATTTTCAATATATTTCAAAGCTTTAATATTCAACATTTTCAAAGTTAAATTTAACAGTTTCATATAGCTCTTGATTTAACTTCATTATTATTTAATCAGGGAGTATTCACTTAATAGATTCAATATCATTTACTAGCCTTAAATTACATTTTTACTAAATATTTCCTTAAATTTATTTAAACAAGAAATATTCATTAACTTACTTAAAAATCAAACCCAAGTTATAAATCATATCTTACATCTCAATTTCAATAAGTTTCAAATCGGTTTAATTAAATAAAATTCTTTATTGAATACAATTTCACTAAATTCAAATTTTCTTCCCAACCTTAACTTATTCAAATTATTACCAAAATCTATTTTTGAAATATAAATTTAAATACTTAACCATATGATATATATTAAATCAATCTTAATTAAATTAAATATTATTATTAAATCCATATATGTCATTACCATTAATATATAATAATTTAAAAATCAACATTTATTAAAACCATATATTTCTTTCCAAAACCATAGAATTTATTTTCAAAATATTTATATATGGACCAACGGTGTCTGTATATAATTCTATCATATGGTTAAGTGATACGGATATTTATCATTTCAATCCGTAATTTAAATATATACGGGTAGATATCATCTTAACCCGTAATCCCAATTTCAATTCAAATGAAAATCGCTTGGGTTTATCATTTCAACCCATAACGATTTTCTCCTATTCTAAAGTCCGTTCGGGTGTGTATCATTTTAACCCATAGTGAATTCTATATTAACAGGGAACTTGCAAAGTGATAACAGATAACATAAAATACAACAACATGCCTATATCATCAATAACAATATAATATAAACAACATGATATGGTGTCATATCCCTCAGGTGAACAATTACAGATAATAGCATATATAACAATTTAAATAACTAACAGCAGCATATTTCAATTGTCATTTCAATTGAAATCAAATTTAATAAACAAAAGAACGTTAATCGTGAGTGATTGCTCACCTTTCGAGGCTAGAGGGAGAACGGAATTAGAAGAGATACGAACCCAAGCATAGATTTCGAAGCAAAGCAAGTTGGACACGATATGACGGACAGAGCTGATAGATTGGAAATCAAGGACCAAATCAGTTTGATAGGACATCAATTATATATATATATATAATTATTATTCCCAAAAAATCAATATTTAAGTTTAAGATAAATATTAAAATAATATCTATTTCAAAATCATAAATTTCAAACATATATTAAAATAAGATCTTTATATATTTTATTTAAAAATCAATAGTTATTAAAACAAAACGAAACTATCTACATATAAAAATCCAAAACCTATCTTAAAATCAAAATATCCAATCTAAAATCAATATATATACATTGTATTGAAAAATCATTATTCAAATTAAACTATGTTAAGTATAAACAAATATGTTTGGAAAACATGCCTCACGTGGATCACAAGCTAAGCAGAGTGCACGATCTAGATCCACGTGGGTATGCAAATACAAGCTTCAGTGAAACTATAATATACCAAACAAGCTGTATACCACCTTTTCAACTCATATAGAATAAAGGAATTTGAACTTTAAAATCTATATAAATTAAATCTCAAAACTTTATGTATATAATATAAAGAAAATCTGACACGTTATATATATTCGCATATAAAACTGTAAAGTAGGCTATAAATTAATGGACCAAAATATGCAGACATGATTTTGAAAGCAATAGTAAATATATCATAACATATATATTTAAACTTACTAACTATATAACTTTATATATATACAACAACCTATATATCTTCCAAATATAACCAGATTTTAAGGTAAATATACTCTTATATATAATGGACAGGACTAGCAAAAATGGGTGCATCGGCTGCCACAAATGCAGGCATGAAATTTTACAACATATATATATATAATATCTTTATAAACAAAGAAAATATATATATATAACCCTTTAACACACTGTTGTAATATACTGTACACGTACATACCTTTCAACAATAATATATCATTAACGACACTTATTTCAAAATTTAATAATTGACATATGTATATATGAACGAGTGCAAATATAATTATATATATGTGGAAATTAGCCACAAGGGCCTCTTTAGCAGGTGGAATTAGTTTCTAGGACGCACAACTGAAATAATTACTTTCAAGGACAAAACGCAAAATAATTAGTTTCTAGGGCCTAAAAATCTATGATATTATGTTCTTGAAAGTAATTGGACTGCTGACTTTGTCCTTGAAAATAATTATTCTGCTGACTTTAGCCTTGAAAGTAATTTCTTTGAATGTGTGTCCTAGAAACTAATTGGACTGCAAAGTTTGTCCTTCTGGTGAAATGCCCATATATATATAATATGCAAAGTAGCAAACTATAACCTATACGAAACTGTAAAATACAAAACGAAAAGGACAAAGCAGTTTTTAAATCATCCTTCTCAAAATCAAACAACCCTTATAAAAAAAAGACGCGTACAAAATTATATTGTATACATATTAAAATAAACGTAGCATATATAGCTAATATATAGATGGCTTTATAAACATGCAAAACTCACGGCCTATATATATAAATATACCTACTGAAAATATACCAACAGCACATCTATATATACACAATTTAATATAGTAGAAAATATTTATATATAATACCTTTACATTTCAAAGCAAGAAGAAGAAGGAGGCTGACACAGTGGAGGCTTGAACCGTAGTGGAAGTGAGAGGTGGTCAAGGGAGAGAGGGGATGTAAGGCTTCGGCCTAGTGGTTGATGAGGTGATGGTGGGTCGAAGGGTGACTGATGAGTTCGGTCGTGGTGGTTGCTGGCCGAGGGGAGGAGGAAAGTCGGGTGTAGGATCTCGTGGAGGAGGTAAAAATGGGGATGAGCTAGATGAAGGGGATGGCCGAACACACGAAGGGAGGAGGGTGAGGAGATAAGGAAGAAATAGGGGAAGAAAATTAAAAGAACAACAAAATTTATGAACGAGAATGAGGAAGCAGGAAGAAAGGGAGAAAGATGAATCATCACAGATTTGGAATAAGTTGTGTAACCTGCTCGTATATATTTTATTTAATATAAAGAGGAATACCAAAAGAAGGTAAAGTTTGAAATGATCGGTGAGCAACGGGCATACGTTGATTTAACTGTACATTTAGAGCAAAAAAAAGTGAACAATAGAAATAAAGTAGCCGGTAGACTAAATATAAAGTGAAAGAATGACAACGATCACAAGCCTTGATTCAGCTGAGAATTGAAAGTAATTAATTGTCTGGACCACAAGTTTCAAATTTGAAAACGATAGTAAGTTGTCACAATTTATGGTACCGGTACGACGCACCGTTTTATTGCTTCCGTCGCGTACCGGACCTCAAAATACAAAATAAATATACCGTAGAGATCAGCACGACGTGACGATCAAAATGGTATACAGATACTAGTGGTACGATCATCCGATCGAAAGTCGATAATCGGTACCAGAAATGCTGCTATTTTGCCAGAATTAAGATAAACGGAGCAATAGAAGTCCAAATTTGGAAAAACGAAAGATGACGTCTCACTCAGAAAAGATTTAGAATTTTTCTATAGGAAAATATTCAAGTTTGGAAAACATTTTATTACCATCAATTTTTAACTGATTTAAATTGAGATAAAATTACACAATAAAATAAACTTCTATATGATTAATTGAAAATTTATCATCTGCTATGTTTAATTGGACGTAATTCAAATATAAAATTTTTATTTCCAAATTTTATTATTAAAATTTTCACAAAATTTCCAGTTAAATATAATTTTAAACAATTAAAATTATTAAAATTTACGGGTCGTTACACTCTCACCCACTCAAAACATTTCGTCCCCGAAAAGGAAGGAGGTAGGAGAATAGAAACAACCAGAAAGAAAATTAGATTTGAAAGACAAGGACAAACAATTAATTTAAAACTATATAAATTTTCTTGAAATATTCATTTGAAAACTTCATTTACAATTCAATTATCTTCAATACCTTAATATTTTTCAAACCCATTTGTAAAATTTCTTATTTCCTTTATAAGTATCATTTATAGGTTTAAATAACACCTTTATAAATATATGTAAGCTATTTGAAAACAATTATTTACATTATTACTTATTTTTACAAAGTAGTTATTGAAAACATTTAAATCCATAATTCATAAATTTATTAATTGTTATCTCAAGATACTTTCAAATATTATTAATAAACAAATAATCATTTACTTTAAAAATGTTTTATTTAATTAATAACTTCTAAAATATTTATAACTCTAAAATTTCCATTAAACCATGTGGTATCTAAATAAACAATATTTAAAAAGGATATAGTCAACAAGGAAAAGAAGGAGGATTCGAAAAACAGAATATAGGTGAATAAATAAGCTGGGCAGATAAGATAGATTCGAAAGAATAGTATCGGGCACGAATAATTGGTTCAAACCATAAGAATTTCAATTTCGAATATTAATACAGAATTTCTTTATTGGAAATACTTTTATAACTCGATGTTTCAACAAGTTTATCCTCGTTCCTGCAGACTCTGGCAGTGCGTTGATCAGGCGCAAAGCTAGAATTCTCCAGGTACTTAGTAGACCTGTTTCAACACCCAGTGAAAATACTGGAAAACTTTTAAAAACAGATATGGAAAGTACAATCCAAACAAAAAAACAAACAAAATCTTTGTCTAACCATGGTTGCAGATACACAATGGTTACGCCTGGATCCCCCAGGAAACAATCCATATCCGTAAGCTTTCTCAGTCCTGCGAGTTATGCCATGATGACTAGTAGAATGCAGGATACACAATGGTTACGCCTGGATCCCCCAGGAAACAATCCGTACCCCTAGGCAATCTCAGCCAGGCGATTTCGCTACTAATGCGACCTACATAGATGCAGGATACACAATGGTTACGCCTGGATCCCCCAGGAAACAATCCGTACCACTAGGCCATCTCAGCCAGGCAGTTGCGCTATGCATCCGCGCTCGTAAGACCATGGGTAACGCCATGGAATTCGATGGACACTCGAGTATCATATTCGGAAAACCAAAAATCATAGAAATATCGATAGAATGAATCCACAATGTGGCCACAAAGCGGATATCAAGCAGATGGCACTTTCCATATCTTTACTTCGAAAATATGTATCATATAGTGCCTTTTCAAATCACTTTCAAATATCGTACTTATATAAAGTCCATTATATATAAGATTAAATTTTCAAATCAAATACATTTCCAAAATCAAAAGTATATCAAATCACACTTATATAGACTTCAATTATATAAGATTTCACTTTTCAAATTGAGTACCTTTTCAAATCCATAGTTTTCGAATCAACATCATACTTATACAAACCAATTTTTATATAAGTTCGATAACTCCCAAATCAAGTATTTAGTAACACAAGGTTCTCAAACTTCAATTTGTTTCAATATCAATTCAATTTTCAAAATCATATAAGCTTTCACCAAATTATTCTTCCAAATCAAATATCTTCAGTTCCAAAGTTTCAAAAATAATAAATTTAGAAAATAAATCCAAATTTCCAAATCAATATAATTTAAGTCAACCAATTCATTTCCAAAATCAAATGTTTTCAAAATCATCTTATACTTACATAAGGTCCATCTTATATAAGGATCAGATTTTACAAAATAAATTTCGCTGTATGAAGAGCCATATGGGATCGAATATCTTTGCTTTTATGGGTTATATATCTTTGTAATTTAAATTGGAAATTTTCTTTTAGTAAGCAAAGATATTCTAACCCGACAGCTTTCAATTTCAGCGTCAAAATATATCAATGATATTAGAATATAAGATGTACATACGTCATCATTTCGCAAAATCACATTTGATCGCTCGCTCGATCACACAAGTTCGCTTTTGAACTAGTATTGTCCATTCGACTTCCCTAATGCGGATTTCGATATGGTTTCTCGACTAGAAGCCATCAGTCTCCTTGAATAGCCATATACTATGATAGAGAATTCTAGAATCAAGCCGAAAATCCACATCAAATATTTGCCATCAAGAATCAAATGAAAAATCCTAACACGAAATGGTGTAATTCACCTCGAACTTGTGTACTCAAACTTGGATCAATTTAATTATGCGAATAAAACAGCATACGTACAACCTATATATTTATTCCAACTTGTTAAATATATAGTTTCGTAAAGATGTTACTAAGTTAAAACATTTAAACTAAATTTTATTCAAAATATTTGAAGACCAAATTCATTTCAAAACATTTCAAATCTAAATTTCATATTAGAAAATTTTAAAATTGCCTTATTCATTTACTTAACAAAACAGTTTCAACTTATGTAAATCATATTACTACATACTTTAACATACATACCAAACTTATATACTTTATACTTTTCAAAATTTCTTAACTTTGAAAAGTTAACCTTGATTTGGAAGTGCTCGAACCTTCAAAATAGTTGAAGAAATCATTTTCAAATTCAAGAGTTGGAAATCAACAACAAATCAGTAAATCAATTTCAATAGGTAGGGTTATATCAAACCAGATCTAAAACCCAAGGACTGAACACCGGCTTACTTCAAATCATTTCAAATATATATATATATATATATATATATATATATATATATATATATATATATCTTTCAAAAATCAAATCATACTTCGAAATTTGAAATCAAAATTGGTTTCACAAAATCACTCGCGTAGCAATGCTACTAAAGTGGCCTATCCCCCACTCTGAAACTCGAAAATCAATGTCGATGATGCATGCACTCATCACCGAAATTATTTTCCAGCGACATAAGTGAGTTCTGGACTTCTATTTTCTCAAACTTCTTTTGAAATTTCTTCGAAATCATTTGAAACTCATTAAAATCATTTTAAACATTTCTTATTCGGAAAATACTTTTAAATCGTATTATTATTATATATTTCAAAATCTTAAAACCAATTTCAAAATACCGGAGTTCAATTCTCGAATTTCAAATTTAAAATCCTTCAGTTATAAATCATTTTTAGATAAATCAAATTTCTTATATAATTTTTTCAAAATTACAAATCCTTTCTAAACCTCAAATTCTCATTTTAAAAAGGGTATATAATCTTTATCGAAAACATTTCACTTTTATATATAGAATATAATCATACTTATCAAAATAATAATTTCGGTTTAGAAAACAATTTCTAAAATACAAACAAACTCGATTTTCAAAGGATGATTCATGAACGGATTTCAGAACAAAGATAGAGATTCAATTTTAAAGAACTCTAATCAAATAAAATTCTGATTCGAAGATAGGCTTGAACGAAGATGAGATAATTAACTTACAAAATACAAGAAAGATATATTTTTATAAATCGCGGATGACCCTAGGGTCAACCATGACTTCAAAATAAGGTCAGTGTAGAATTCTGAGGCAAATCGACATTCGATCGCCAGAGATAGAATTCGGCATAGCAAAAGATAGCAGCATTGTAAACCGAGGGTATAGAAATCTTCGGTGAATCAATGCTAATTGTAAAGGAGTTTCACCCTTTTACAAATCATTTTTTTTATAGAGATCATTCGAAGTGGAGTTATGGGATACTCCAGAATCAAAAGACTACAAATAGGGAGAGACAAGAATGAATTTTGGAACCGCAAGGAACGCTCCAAAGTTCAAAGGAAATCGAGTCAAAAGGAAGAGATTCAAACTCGAACGAAAGTGATTCTGTAAATAAGTTTACTATATATGCTAAGTTTTGCCTAGAGCCAAAGCTCTGATACCAACTGTAACGACCCGATATTTTGGACCATTCAAATCAACAATAAATCCACACATGTCGGACTTGAATAATTCAAAACAATAGATTGTTAATTTAAATTTGGCAAAAACTCAGCATATACAATAAATAAATCAGTCCCAGAATCACAGACACAGAGTAATACAATAATACGCAGTGGAATAGATAAAATAGTAGTTCATGAAGCTACTATATAAACATCAGAGTTAGAAATAAAATACAACAGAATATCTCAAATGCAGTGAAGTCTCCAGTACAACAGATGACTTTTCCGAACAAATCAACTAGAAGAGCTGAAAGCCGAGGCGATAGTTGGATCTCCAAAGGAAGCTCCAAACTCCAAAGGTGAGTCTCAAATGCTGTATCACTCGGTCTGACCCGAGCGTAAAGCAAAACACAAAACACTCGAGTCAGGATTAACATTCTTATATCAATAAATCCAACTCAAGTGAAATATCAACTTAAATACAAGTAACTTAAAGGATGTTTGGGATAACCATCCTCTAAGGATCTGTGGAACTATCTACAATGTAGAAATATACACTATAACACCGTGGTCATTCAATTTAATTTATACTTCAAACCAAAATATCATTTCATTTCAAATATATATATTTCCTAAATAATTTAAAAAGTAAAGTATTTATAATTTCCTCAAGTTTCACAAATCGCTTCAAAATCAACTCAAATTCCAAATTCCAATTTAATTCAAAGCTCAATTCATCAATTCAATTCAGTTCTAAATATACTATTTAAATTTTCAATATATTTCAAAGCTTTAATATTCAACATTTTCAAAGTTAAATTTAACAGTTTCATATAGCTCTTGATTTAACTTCATTATTATTTAATCAGGGAGTATTCACTTAATAGATTCAATATCATTTACTAGCCTTAAATTACATTTTTACTAAATATTTCCTTAAACTTATTTAAACAAGAAATATTCATTTACTTACTTAAAAATCAAACCCAAGTTATAACTCATATCTTACATCTCAATTTCAATAAGTTTCAAATCGGTTTAATTAAATAAAATTCTTTATTGAATACAATTTCACTAAATTAAATTTTTCTTCCCAACCTTAACTTATTCAAATTATTACCAAAATCTATTTTTGAAATATAAATTTAAATACTTAACCATATGATATATATTAAATCAACCTTAATTAAATTAAATATTATTATTAAATCCATATATGTCATTACCATTTATATATAATAATTTAAAAATCAACATTTATTAAAACCATATATTTCTTTCCAAAACCATAAAATTTATTTTCAAAATATTTATATATGGACCAACGGTGTCTGTATATAATTCTATCATATGGTTAAGTGATACGGATATTTATCATTTCAATCCGTAATTTAAATATATACGGGTAGATATCATCTTAACCCGTAATCCCAATTTCAATTCAAATGAAAATCGCTTGGGTTTATCATTTCAACCCATAACGATTTTCTCATATTCTAAAGTCCGTTCGGGTATGTATCATTTCAACCCATAGTGAATTCTATATTAACAGGGAACTTGCAGAGTGATAACAGATAATATAAAATACAACAACATGCCTATATCATCAATAACAATATAATATAAACAACAGGATATGGTGTCATATCCCTTAGGTGAACAATTATAGATAATAGCATATATAACAATTTAAATAACTAACATCAGCATATTTCAATTGTCATTTCAATTGAAATCAAATTTAATAAATAAAAGAATGTTAATCGTGAGTGATTGCTCACCTTTCGAGGCTAGAGGGAGAATGGAATGAGAAGAGATACGAACCCAAGCACAGATTTCGAAGCAAAGTAAGTTGGACACGATATGACGGACAGAGCTGATAGATTGGAAATCAAGGACCAAATCAGTTTGATAGGACAACAATTATATATATAATTATTATTCCCAAAAAATCAATATTTAAGGTTAAGATAAATATTAAAATAATATCTATTTTAAAATCATAAATTTCAAACATATATTAAAATAAGATCTTTATATATTTTATTTAAAAATCAATAGTTATTAGAACAAAACGAAACTATCTACATATAAAAATCCATAACCTATCTTAAAATCAAAATATCCAATCTAAAATCAATATATATACATTGTATTGAAAAATCATTATTCAAATTAAACTATGTTAAGTATAAACAAATATGTTTGGAAAACATGCCTCACGTGGATCACAAGCTAAGCAGAGTGCACGATCTAGATCCACGTGGGTATGCAAATACAAGCTTCAGTGAAACTATAATATACCAAACAAGCTGTATACCACCTTTTCAACTCATATAGAATAAAGGAATTTGAACTTTAAAATCTATATAAATTAAATCTCAAAACTTTATGTATATAATATAAAGAAAATCTGACACGTTATATATATTCGCATATAAAACTGTAAAGTAGGCTATAAATTAATGGACCAAAATATGCAGACATGATTTTGAAAGCAATAGTAAATATATCAAAACATATATATTTAAACTTACTAACTATATAACTTTATATATATACAACAACCTATATATCTTCCAAATATAACCAGATTTTAAGGTAAATATACTCTTATATATAATGGACAGGACTAGCAAAAATGGGTGCATCGGCTGCCACAAATGCAGGCATGAAATTTTACAGCATATATATATATATATAATATCTTTATAAACAAAGCAAATATATATATAACCCTTTAACACACTGTTGTAATATACTGTACACGTACATACCTTTCAACAATAATATATCATTAACGACACTTATTTCAAAATTTAATAATTGACATATGTATATATGAACGAGTGCAAATATAATTATATATATAATATGCAAAGTAGCAGACTATAACCTATACGAAACTGTAAAATACAAAATGAAGGGGACAAAGCAGTTTTTAAATCATCCTTCTCAAAATCAAACAACCCTTATAAAAAAAAGACGCATACAAAATTATATTGTATACATATTAAAATAAACGTAGCATATATAAATAATATATAGATGGCTTTATAAACATGCAAAACTCACGGCCTATATATATAAATATACCTACTGAAAATATACCAACATCACATCTATATATACACAATTTAATATAGTAGAAAATATTTATATATAATACCTTTACATTTCAAAGCAAGAAGAAGAAGGAGGCTGACACAGTGGAGGCTTGAACCGTAGTGGAAGTGAGAGGAGGTCGAGGGAGAGAGAGGATGTAAGGCTTCGGCCTGGTGGCTGATGAGGTGATGGTGGGTCGAAGGGTGACTGATGAGTTCGGTCGTGGTGGTTGCTGGCCGAGGGGAGGAGGAAAGTCGGGTGTAGGATCTCGTGGAGGAGGTAAAAATGGGGACGAGCTAGATGAAGGGGATGGCCGAACACACGAAGGGAGGAGGGTGAGGAGATAAGGAAGAAATAGGGGAAGAAAATTAAAAGAACAACAAAATTTGTAACGACCCCAGATTTTAAATTAATTTAAATTAATAATTAAATGAAATTTTGAGTTAAATTTATGATTAAATAAATTTTTGGATAAAAATTTGTAAAATCAATTGATAAATTGAGAGCGAGTTTCCCCGGATCAAATATATTATGTATAAATCCTTTTAGTTTAAAAATATTATAAATATTGCATATATGTGAATATATATGTATATATGATATATGAGTAAATTTGAAATTCTATATATAAGTATATATATATATATTAATTTGGATTTAAAATTGTAAATAAATGGTTTGATAATAAATACTAAAGTAAAATAAATAATTGAGTTTATAAAGAAATACAAAATAGTTAGTGGTAAAGTAAAATAAATATTTAAGTTAAAATGGAAGTAAAACTATAAAGTAATGACAAAAGAAATATAAGTATGGTACAAAGTAGTCAATGCAATATCTTTAGCATGCAAATACATATACCTTCAGCCGAGAAAAATAAGAACAAAGCAAACAAAGATAAGAAAATGTCTTTAGTCAAACAAGCAAGACATCAGCCACCATACCATATCAATGCAGCAATTAATGCAAGCATGGCCAAACAAAGGAAAAATCACTGCCTATTGTACAAAATAATAACATGCCTATCAACTTCTTTTCTTTTTATATACCAACCTCATACATATCAGCTTCCTCCTCTCAATTCATTCGAAACTGAAAAAGAAACACTAAAGTAAAACATCTCAAACTCAAAAACAAAAGCAACTACATCAATTCAAACTAAAACATTATTCAACTCAAAGAAAACAAGCTTCAACATTTACAACAATACAATCAACTACAGACCAGAGATCTAAAGGATTTCAGTAAGCAAATTCAAAACCTGGTTCAACAAAGAAGCTCTGTTCTTTTCTTTCTTCTGAACCAAGTGAGTAACTTCTTGTTGAAAATTTTGCTTTAGTATAATTTTATATGTTGCTTGAATAATATCTGAAATGTGTATGTTTATCTGTATGCTTACCTTTGTAATTCTGAGAATATAGAATATCAATGTTGGTTTAGCTGGAGGATAACCTGTTTTTAAATTTCAAACTCAGTTTTAAATTCTTAACCATTTTCTCTTGATACATTAAATTCTGGGACTTGGATCAAAATAAGGCCTGACTGTAGATTATAAAAGGAAGTGTTAAAATTGATTTAAAACTAAATTGAAGTAGTGGCTCTGGAAAACAAAATATAACAGGGCAAACATTTTGTAAGTGAAAATTTAAATATCCAGATTCATTGATCCAGAAGTATAAGTTGATTACTTATGCTGAAACTTGATTTTTCAAACATAAATTAAAATTTTTAGTTTAAAAATGATGGAGCATTACTGGTTTGATCGGAAATCACGTATTAGGTGAGAACTGTTGATCTAGGATGTTGGAGTGGAAAATGTTTCTCTGGTTGATGGAGTGATGATCGTAGTCTATGGGAAAAATGCGCCGATGGTCGAGCGATGACTATGGTGGTGGCGGTAGGCGATAGAAGTCTGGTGACCTAGTTTGGAAAGGGTAGTTGTTTCCAATTCGTACTTCGTCGTTGGTTGATCGAGTCGCTTGGGGTTTTAGGGGAAGGAGGTCGATGGGTTGTCGAAGCTTTCGCCGAAGTTTCGTGATCTCTGATGGCCAGAGGAGGCGCCGCGGGGTTGATTTCTGGTGGTGGCTGTTGGGTTCGTTTAATCGAGATGCCTCGATTTCGTTCTGAGGATAAACTCGAGATTCTGGGCTATCGTGTTGATGAAGGGGGTGATAGGCGACTTGTTCGTGGAGTCGCTGGAGGCGAGATCGTCGTTGACGATCTGTGCACGTGCACGTGCACGCTGGTTCATCTGGGTGGTTGCGTGTTTGGGGAAGGAAGGTGGAACTCGGAGTCGTGCTCGAGAAAGCGAGGGAAAGGACTCGAAGGAAGGAGGAAACGTGAGACTCGAAGCAGGGCTCGGGTAAACAGACGTTTGGCTCGGGTTTGTTTCGAGACAGTGAGGCATTTCATATTTTTGCAAACCTGACTATTCCAGGTTTTAAAACTCAGTTCAATTTTTAAAGCAAGATGTAAACAGTGTTTTGAAAATCTAAATTCAAATTTTGAACCAGTTTTAAACAGTATTTGAATTTAAAGTTTAAAGTAAAATTTAGTTAAAGCTTTTGAATCTAAATAAAAAGATGGAATTTGGATTTTTGTTAAGATTTAAAATCAAAACTTTAAAAACAAAGTTGAAATCAATGTCTTAATTTATGGATTCAAATTTGTTTTAAAAATGCAAATCTGAAATTTAAATCAATTTTTAAATTTTGAATATTTTAAATAGTTCAAATAAAATAGTTTTAAAAGTAAATCTTGTTGCAAATAAAAGTTTTATTTAACCTTCGATTTAAGAGAGTTATAAAATTCGTTTAACTTGAATGCTTAAGTTATTTTGAAACTTAATCTAGAAATATAATTAAGTGATGATTACTTAGGATAATTAAAGGATTAATCAATGTAATTAATTTGTGAATTAAGGATTTTTAATTAAATATTAATTAATGATTTAAGTTGATTTCTCAAGTGATTAAACAATAATTAATTAAGGGCTAATAAATTAATGTAAATTATTAAAGATTAATTTATTAATTAAAGATAATGAATAAAATGATAAATTAAATAATTAAAGGTAAATTATTTAATAATTAAAGGTTGATGAATTAAAAATTTAAGGTCAAATGAATTTATAATAAATGATTAATTAAATAATGATTAATTTATAGATGATAAATTAATAAATGATAAAAAAAAAATCAAAATAATTAGTAATTAATTAATGTTGATTTACCAGGATTAGTAATTCATAAGAAATTAATCTGATTTGAATCAATCAGACAGTTAACCGACCTTGCTTATGAATATTTGATTTCTATTGGATGACTTTATTGTTTGATATCCCTGATATATGATGCTTTGTGATACATCCTGATTTATGCTATGATCTGTAATTTACTTATCTGTGATATATATCTGTGATTTGTGAATGAACGATGAGCGATATAGTTTATATCGTTTATCAACTATATCCTGTATTTTGATCTGTGATGATTGATGTTGCACTATTGTGTGTAAAACCCCTAGACCACACTGTTACACACACAAATATGGATTTCACGTGGAAATCGGTTAAGTCACAGATAATTTAAATTTGATGTTTTTAAAATTGAAATTTTAATTTCAATTGATTTTGAAATTGGAAATTTGGGTTTAAAGTGAAAAGCTTTTGAAATGGAATTTCAAAGATAAAAGTTATTTTGAATAACTTAATCGAGTTTTTGAAAATTTAAATAATTAGATTTAAATTTGAATTCAAGTTTGAAATTAAATCTATGATTTGGAAACTAGGGATAAAAGATGATATAAATGTGTTTGTATGAATTAAACCATTTAAAAGTAAAATTTTGGGAATTTGAATTTAAACCAAGGATTTCAACTCGTATAGATGAATCAAATTTCCAGAATGAAAACTGTTTGTTTTCAAAGAATAAAAGCTTTTAGATAAGAAATGAAATTCCAATTTAGGTAAAGGAATTTCAAGATTAAATTGAAAAATGATTTTCCAAGTTATGAATGAATTCTTTTTGAAAGCTATGAATTGAATCTGCTTATTTTTAACAGATTTAAAGTGATGATTTGTTTAAACCACTCGAAATGAAATTGTTTTGAAAGATATAAGTTGAATCTTTGTTTTAAAGGTTTAACAAGTTAATCAAATTGAAATGGAAATTGATTTGGAAAATCTGTGAATGAATCTTTTGTTTAAAAGATAAAAATGTGGAAATTGTTTAAACCATTGAATGTTGTTTAAAATGAATCTTTTTATTTAAAAGATTAAAATGGTAATTTGTTTAAACCATTTGAGAAGAAAGATTTTGGGTAATAAGTTGTGACTTAATTGAAATCCCAATATCCATATGTTTTGAATATTGCGCTCACTATTCGGGTTAGCCGGGAAAGGACCTTTGGGTCGTATAACCCATTCCGAATAGTGATACGTCGTATATGGATGGCATTTGAAGACCGGTGATGAAGACCGGATATTTTCGAAAATGAAAGGACAACCTGTCGAATGTCTCTGCACTGAGTTGCTCCGGTATAGAGATTTATATCACTCTTTTGTGACGGGAAGTCCGGACGTGATTGGAAATTATCCGGATTTGCAAGGGCTTCGTGAGAAGTGCCTTCGGTTCTGTTCGAACCCGGAACAGACTTATATGGATACATGTCTGACATTACACTTTGAGATATAAAGCCGATTTCTTTCAAATACATTTCTGTTGGTGGCGAAGAATTTATTCTCTTAGCTTAACACCCTTCTCTGAGACGTACGAGCTCAGAGGTTATGTAGTTGAAGTTATCAGCGATATATCCCAATTTGGTAATGTGACATGCTGAGTGTTGCTGTGTGATGATCAGTGTTTGATCATTTGTGATATGATCATTTGTTTGATCATTTATCTTTGTGATCATAGGTTGATCATCTGTTGACCCAAAGCGTGGCTTTTTGAAAAAGCGTAGCTTTGTGGACGAGACTTCGTCGAGCCTCACAACCCGGTAATGGTCGAAACAGGAATTGTGCGGCAAGGTTTTCAGGGGTAGCTCCCCTAGGGTATGACCATTCCTTCTGGAAAAGGGTAGTATCATGGTATGGAGCCCAGATACTTACTCATGTGGATACACTTTCTTTATGATGTGTGATGTTGGTTATCGAGCGCTCGGATAAAGGTCCCAAAGGACCGGGGGTGGCATATCTGAGGTTTCTTTTATCCCTTGGGAAAAGGGGTTGCCGACCTTGTTTGGCAGAGAACAGTTGGTTCTCGGAACGTCCCGCCAGAGGCGTTTCTTTCGTGGAATAGGAAGTTCCTTAGCCTGACCATTTTTTGGAAATCCAAACAAAACAATACGAGCCCTGTACGGTTTTAGTTGTATTACCTACCATGGAATGTGGTGGTAACCTGCTATTGAACATGGTAGCTATAGTAGGCATAAGTGCGAAATGTCTATGCTGGCTAAGATTTATATTCTACTTTCGAAATTGTTTTCTACACTATGCACTAGTAATAATATCAAATGATTTGATTTTGCGTAGTAAGCATCTTTGACTATCATAAGAAGAAATCTCCTCCAATTCTGCGTTTGCATTGTGTGTGTGGTGGGAGGTCTTATGGTAGTTTCATTTTCCAAAAGCATTGCGAATTGACTTTAAAAATCTCTGCTATTTGTTTTAAAGATAAACTGTTTTTGTTGCTCACACCAGTCCCATGACTGTTCCGGAGTTTATTGTTCCTTTCCTAAACTCTGGGTGCTCATAATTTCCTACACGAGCAGTCTAGAGTTGGGGTTTTCAGATATTCAGGTTTAGTAGATTTTCTGGAGTTGGTTCAGTCTTTGGATCAGACTGCACTTGCTTATCTTTGTGCCTCGTTATTGGGAGTTCGAGCTATTTCTGGATCGTGCTTTGGAGATGAAGATTATCCGCTGCTGGTGTTATCTATTTTTCTTTCCGCTGCAATTTATTGTATCATATCTCTGATGTATATAGATATTCATTGTATCATCATTGTATCTGGATATTGTATCAGATGTTGTATGTCTATATTCTTTTTATTCCGCTGTGATATTTACTTAACTGTGTTATAAGCTCCGGCGACTCGGATTTGAACGCTCGAATCTACGACATTCGAGTACGATGTAAAGTATGGATGTCGATTTTCGAACGCGAAAATCTGGGACGTTACATTTGGTATCAGAGCTAAGGTTGAACTTTAGCTCAGGAGTATAACACGTTAAGTAGCTCATTAGAGATAGGGTGAAGTAAACTCTAGAATGAGTAATCTCTAAGATATCCGTCTGAACGTCTCAGTAAATTCTCTTACTATCCACTGATAGTGAGTATGAGTACAAGAAGAAGACGAGATAGGAGACAAGGAAAAACGACTATAAATGGTCAATACCCTGCAACAGTGGAAACAATCTTTCTCTATCAATTTTCTTTGATTCGATTCCAAATTCTTTTGATTGCTTCGTATCAGCTACAAGAAGAAGTTTCGGTGTGATGATGGCTCTACGAACCGTTGTAGGAGATTCTTATTTCGTATCTTCATCGACTTCTTATCAGCCTTTTGGATTTAAACCTTAATGAATTTGAAATTGGAATTTTAAATTGAATTAAATTGACTAATAAAATATGAGGGTAAATTGAATTGAATCAATTAAAACGATTTCGTTTGAAACCAAAATTGAAATTCTATTGTAATTTTCTTTTGAATACCGAAGTCCGAAGAGGGACAAAATTGGTATGTATTCTGAGATATTCCGACTTGAGTTTGGAATTCATATCGTAAGTTTGAGGAATTATAGAAGATTGAATCTGTCTATCTCTTCGATATTTTCGTGCCTGCGAATTTCGAGGACGAAATTCTTTTAAGGGGGGAAATTTGTAACGACCCCAGATTTTAAATTAATTTAAATTAATAATTAAATGAAATTTTGAGTTAAATTTATGATTAAATAAATTTTTGGATAAAAATTTGTAAAATCAATTGATAAATTGAGAGCGAGTTTCCCCGGATCAAATATATTATGTATAAATCCTTTTAGTTTAAAAATATTATAAATATTGCATATATGTGAATATATATGTATATATGATATATGAGTAAATTTGAAATTCTATATATAAGTATATATATATATATATTAATTTGGATTTAAAATTGTAAATAAATGGTTTGATAATAAATACTAAAGTAAAATAAATAATTGAGTTTATAAAGAAATACAAAATAGTTAGTGGTAAAGTAAAATAAATATTTAAGTTAAAATGGAAGTAAAACTATAAAGTAATGACAAAAGAAATATAAGTATGGTACAAAGTAGTCAATGCAATATCTTTAGCATGCAAATACATATACCTTCAGCCGAGAAAAATAAGAACAAAGCAAACAAAGATAAGAAAATGTCTTTAGTCAAACAAGCAAGACATCAGCCACCATACCATATCAATGCAGCAATTAATGCAAGCATGGCCAAACAAAGGAAAAATCACTGCCTATTGTACAAAATAATAACATGCCTATCAACTTCTTTTCTTTTTATATACCAACCTCATACATATCAGCTTCCTCCTCTCAATTCATTCGAAACTGAAAAAGAAACACTAAAGTAAAACATCTCAAACTCAAAAACAAAAGCAACTACATCAATTCAAACTAAAACATTATTCAACTCAAAGAAAACAAGCTTCAACATTTACAACAATACAATCAACTACAGACCAGAGATCTAAAGGATTTCAGTAAGCAAATTCAAAACCTGGTTCAACAAAGAAGCTCTGTTCTTTTCTTTCTTCTGAACCAAGTGAGTAACTTCTTGTTGAAAATTTTGCTTTAGTATAATTTTATATGTTGCTTGAATAATATCTGAAATGTGTATGTTTATCTGTATGCTTACCTTTGTAATTCTGAGAATATAGAATATCAATGTTGGTTTAGCTGGAGGATAACCTGTTTTTAAATTTCAAACTCAGTTTTAAATTCTTAACCATTTTCTCTTGATACATTAAATTCTGGGACTTGGATCAAAATAAGGCCTGACTGTAGATTATAAAAGGAAGTGTTAAAATTGATTTAAAACTAAATTGAAGTAGTGGCTCTGGAAAACAAAATATAACAGGGCAAACATTTTGTAAGTGAAAATTTAAATATCCAGATTCATTGATCCAGAAGTATAAGTTGATTACTTATGCTGAAACTTGATTTTTAAAACATAAATTAAAATTTTTAGTTTAAAAATGATGGAGCATTACTGGTTTGACCGGAAATCACGTATTAGGTGAGAACTGTTGATCTAGGATGTTGGAGTGGAAAATGTTTCTCTGGTTGATGGAGTGATGATCGTAGTCTATGGGAAAAATGCGCCGATGGTCGAGCGATGACTATGGTGGTGGCGGTAGGCGATAGAAGTCTGGTGACCTAGTTTGGAAAGGGTAGTTGTTTCCAATTCGTACTTCGTCGTTGGTTGATCGAGTCGCTTGGGGTTTTAGGGGAAGGAGGTCGATGGGTTGTCGAAGCTTTCGCCGAAGTTTCGTGATCTCTGATGGCCAGAGGAGGCGCCGCGGGGTTGATTTCTGGTGGTGGCTGTTGGGTTCGTTTAATCGAGATGCCTCGATTTCGTTCTGAGGATAAACTCGAGATTCTGGGCTATCGTGTTGATGAAGGGGGTGATAGGCGACTTGTTCGTGGAGTCGCTGGAGGCGAGATCGTCGTTGACGATCTGTGCACGTGCACATGCACGCTGGTTCATCTGGGTGGTTGCGTGTTTGGGGAAGGAAGGTGGAACTCGGAGTCGTGCTCGAGAAAGCGAGGGAAAGGACTCGAAGGAAGGAGGAAACGTGAGACTCGAAGCAGGGCTCAGGTAAACAGACGTTTGGCTCGGGTTTGTTTCGAGACAGTGAGGCATTTCAGATTTTTGCAAACCTGACTATTCCAGGTTTTAAAACTCAGTTCAATTTTTAAAGCAAGATGTAAACAGTGTTTTGAAAATCTAAATTCAAATTTTGAACCAGTTTTAAACAGTATTTGAATTTAAAGTTTAAAGTAAAATTTAGTTAAAGCTTTTGAATCTAAATAAAAAGATGGAATTTGGATTTTTGTTAAGATTTAAAATCAAAACTTTAAAAACAAAGTTGAAATCAATGTCTTAATTTATGGATTCAAATTTGTTTTAAAAATGCAAATCTGAAATTTAAATCAATTTTTAAATTTTGAATATTTTAAATAGTTCAAATAAAATAGTTTTAAAAGTAAATCTTGTTGCAAATAAAAGTTTTATTTAACCTTCGATTTAAGAGAGTTATAAAATTCGTTTAACTTGAATGCTTAAGTTATTTTGAAACTTAATCTAGAAATATAATTAAGTGATGATTACTTAGGATAATTAAAGGATTAATCAATGTAATTAATTTGTGAATTAAGGATTTTTAATTAAATATTAATTAATGATTTAAGTTGATTTCTCAAGTGATTAAACAATAATTAATTAAGGGCTAATAAATTAATGTAAATTATTAAAGATTAATTTATTAATTAAAGATAATGAATAAAATGATAAATTAAATAATTAAAGGTAAATTATTTAATAATTAAAGGTTGATGAATTAAAAATTTAAGGTCAAATGAATTTATAATAAATGATTAATTAAATAATGATTAATTTATAGATGATAAATTAATAAATGATAAAAAAAATCAAAATAATTAGTAATTAATTAATGTTGATTTACCAGGATTAGTAATTCATAAGAAATTAATCTGATTTGAATCAATCAGACAGTTAACCGACCTTGCTTATGAATATTTGATTTCTATTGGATGACTTTATTGTTTGATATCCCTGATATATGATGCTTTGTGATACATCCTGATTTATGCTATGATCTGTAATTTACTTATCTGTGATATATATCTGTGATTTGTGAATGAACGATGAGCGATATAGTTTATATCGTTTATCAACTATATCCTGTATTTTGATCTGTGATGATTGATGTTGCACTATTGTGTGTAAAACCCCTAGACCACACTGTTACACACACAAATATGGATTTCACGTGGAAATCGGTTAAGTCACAGATAATTTAAATTTGATGTTTTTAAAATTGAAATTTTAATTTCAATTGATTTTGAAATTGGAAATTTGGGTTTAAAGTGAAAAGCTTTTGAAATGGAATTTCAAAGATAAAAGTTATTTTGAATAACTTAATCGAGTTTTTGAAAATTTAAATAATTAGATTTAAATTTGAATTCAAGTTTGAAATTAAATCTATGATTTGGAAACTAGGGATAAAAGATGATATAAATGTGTTTGTATGAATTAAACCATTTAAAAGTAAAATTTTGGGAATTTGAATTTAAACCAAGGATTTCAACTCGTATAGATGAATCAAATTTCTAGAATGAAAACTGTTTGTTTTCAAAGAATAAAAGCTTTTAGATAAGAAATGAAATTCCAATTTAGGTAAAGGAATTTCAAGATTAAATTGAAAAATGATTTTCCAAGTTATGAATGAATTCTTTTTGAAAGCTATGAATTGAATCTGTTTATTTTTAACAGATTTAAAGTGATGATTTGTTTAAACCACTCGAAATGAAATTGTTTTGAAAGATATAAGTTGAATCTTTGTTTTAAAGGTTTAACAAGTTAATCGAATTGAAATGGAAATTGATTTGGAAAATCTGTGAATGAATCTTTTGTTTAAAAGATAAAAATGTGGAAATTGTTTAAACCATTGAATGTTGTTTAAAATGAATCTTTTTATTTAAAAGATTAAAATGGTAATTTGTTTAAACCATTTGAGAAGAAAGATTTTGGGTAATAAGTTGTGACTTAATTGAAATCCCAATATCCATATGTTTTGAATATTGCGCTCACTATTCGGGTTAGCCGGGAAAGGACCTTTGGGTCTTATAACCCATTCCGAATAGTGATACGTCGTATATGGATGGCATTTGAAGACCGGTGATGAAGACCGGATATTTTCGAAAATGAAAGGACAACCTGTCGAATGTCTCTGCACTGAGTTGCTCCGGTATAGAGATTTATATCACTCTTTTGTGACGGGAAGTCCGGACGTGATTGGAAATTATCCGGATTTGCAAGGGCTTCGTGAGAAGTGCCTTCGGTTCTGTTCGAACCCGGAACAGACTTATATGGATACATGTCTGACATTACACTTTGAGATATAAAGCCGATTTCTTTCAAATACATTTCTGTTGGTGGCGGAGAATTTATTCTCTTAGCTTAACACCCTTCTCTGAGACGTACGAGCTCAGAGGTTATGTAGTTGAAGTTATCAGCGATATATCCCAATTTGGTAATGTGACATGCTGAGTGTTGCAGTGTGATGATCAGTGTTTGATCATTTGTGATATGATCATTTGTTTGATCATTTATCTTTGTGATCATAGGTTGATCATCTGTTGACCCAAAGCGTGGCTTTTTGAAAAAGCGTAGCTTTGTGGACGAGACTTCGTCGAGCCTCACAACCCGGTAATGGTCGAAACAGGAATTGTGCGGCAAGGTTTTCAGGGGTAGCTCCCTTAGGGTATGACCATTCCTTCTGGAAAAGGGTAGTATCATGGTATGGAGCCCAGATACTTACTCATGTGGATACACTTTCTTTATGATGTGTGATGTTGGTTATCGAGCGCTCGGATAAAGGTCCCAAAGGACCGGGGGTGGCATATCTGAGGTTTCTTTTATCCCTTGGGAAAAGGGGTTGCCGGCCTTGTTTGGCAGAGAACAGTTGGTTCTCGGAACGTCCCGCCAGAGGCGTTTCTTTCGTGGAATAGGAAGTTCCTTAGCCTGACCATTTGTTGGAAATCCAAACAAAACAATACGAGCCCTGTACGGTTTTAGTTGTATTACCTGCCATGGAATGTGGTGGTAACCTGCTATTGAACATGGTAGCTATAGTAGGCATAAGTGCGAAATGTCTATGCTGGCTAAGGTTTATATTCTACTTTCGAAATTGTTTTCTACACTATGCACTAGTAATAATATCAAATGATTTGATTTTGCGTAGTAAGCATCTTTGACTATCATAAGAAGAAATCTCCTCCAATTCTGCGTTTGCATTGTGTGTGTGGTGGGAGGTCTTATGGTAGTTTCATTTTCCAAAAGCATTGCGAATTGACTTTAAAAATCTCTGCTATTTGTTTTAAAGATAAACTGTTTTTGTTGCTCACACCAGTCCCATGATTGATCCGGAGTTTATTGTTCCTTTCCTAAACTCTGGGTGCTCATAATTTCCTACACGAGCAGTCTAGAGTTGGGGTTTTCAGATATTCAGGTTTAGTAGATTTTCTGGAGTTGGTTCAGTCTTTGGATCAGACTGCACTTGCTTATCTTTGTGCCTCGTTATTGGGAGTTCGAGCTATTTCTGGATCGTGCTTTGGAGATGAAGATTATCCGCTGCTGGTGTTATCTATTTTTTCTTTCCGCTGCAATTTATTGTATCATATCTCTGATGTATATAGATATTCATTGTATCTGGATATTGTATCAGATGTTGTATATCTATATTCTTTTTATTCCGCTGTGATATTTACTTAACTGTGTTATAAGCTCCGGCGACTCGGATTTGAACGCTCGAATCTACGACATTCGAGTACGATGTAAAGTATGGATGTCGATTTTCGAACGCGAAAATCTGGGACGTTACAAAATTTATGAACGAGAATGAGGAAGCAGGAAGAAAGGGAGAAAGATGAATCATCACAGTTCTGGAATAAGATGTGTAACCTGCTCGTATATATTTTATTTAATATAAAGAGCAATACCAAAAGAAGGTAAAGTTTGAAATGATCGGTGAGCAACGGGCATACGTTGATTTAGCTGTACATTTAAAGCAAAAAAAGTGAACAGTAGAAATAAAGTAGCCGGTAGACTAAATATAAAGTGAAAGAATGACAACGGTCACAAGCCTTGATTCAGCTGAGAATTGAAAGCAATTAATTGTCTGGACCACAAGTTTCAAATTTGAAAACGATAGTAAGTTGTCACAATTTATGGTACCGATACGATGCACCGTTTTATTGCTTCCGTCGCGTACCGGACCTCAAAATACAAAATAAATATACCGTAGAGATCAGCACGACGTGACGATCAAAATGGTATACAGATACTAGTGGTACGATCATCCGATCGAAAGTCAATAATCGGTACCAGAAATGCTGCTATTTTGCAAGAATTAAGATAAACGGAGCAATAGAAGTCCAAATTTGGAAAAACGAAAGATGACGTCTCACTCAGAAAAGATTTAGAATTTTTCTATAGGAAAATATTCAAGTTTGGAAAACATTTTATTACCATCAATTTTTAACTGATTTAAATTGAGATAAAATTACACAATAAAATAAACTTCTATATGATTAATTGAAAATTTACCATCTGCTATGTTTAATTGGACGTAATTCAAATATAAAATTTTTATTTCCAAATTTTATTATTAAAATTTTCACAAAATTTCCAGTTAAATATATTTTTAAACAATTAAAATTTACGAGTCGTTACATAAGGGATATATGGGTAACGCCTTAACGCTATTTTAATACTTTTACTTTACTGTAGACATATTATGATAGCGTATTGTACTACATAGTAGATAGTTTAACGGATCCTTAGGAGATGTGAATCCTGAACATCTCTTAAGTTACTGCACTCACGTTAGACACTGGATAAGAGATGTCAAACTCCGTAAACATCTCCGATGCCATTTCACTCATATTTATTTATCGTTATTTTAACTTACATAAGATCTTTTAGTTCTAACTCGAGTGTTTTGTCTTTTCAATTCGCTCGGGTCAGCCTGAGCATTTTTGGATTTGAAGACCTTATTTCTGGAAGACAAAGACGAAGATTTGTACTACTATTATTTACTATATTATTACACTGCATCATACTGTTCCGCTGCATTTTTAATTGTTTATCTCTGATATGTGTAACTCTGAGTTTGTATTGTATAAGTATAATCAAATATTTTTTATAGAGCTTCATGAACTATTATTTTATTATTATATTTTGTCATTCCGCTACGAGATTCTGTTTGTTTTTTTAATTTTTTTCTCGTTTTCTTTTTCACCCCAAATAATAATTCGTCCTTCTGTATGGTTTGAGTCGGCATGTGTGTCTGCTTAAAGCGTACAAAAAGACGGGATGTTACAGTTGGTATCAAAGCCAGGTTTACCGATAAACCTTGGCTTTGTGGGGTCTGACTCTTTAATAATAAGGTAGTAATACCCTATGATGAGTCGCTGAGAGTATATATATGGGAGAGCGTATTTGTTAGTGTTATAAAATATTTTATATTGTGTTAATTTGTTCCGTTTTGTATTTATAAATTCTGGTCGGTACATAGGACGCTATGACATCGATAGGGATTTCTAAACACTTAATAGGACAGACCGACACAATATTTGTTTTGAAATGTAGGTAAATGAAATAATTTTACCTATTGTATATTTTTATATATAAAATAATAATTTATAAATGATATATATTTGGTTGTAATATATTGGTTGTCATGTAGTGAAATTTATGAATATAGGTTGGAAATAAAAATTTGAAAATAAGATAAATGAAATTTGGAAATTTAGAACTTAAATTCCGGGGTTTTTGAAAATTTCTTTTGAATGATTTTAGGATATAATAATAATATTATTAGAAGTATTTTTTGATATAAATATTTCAATATAATTTGAAAGAATTGTTTTAATGAAATTTTGGAAAGAAATAAGTTCTGTACTCCCCTCTTTATCGCTGGAAAATAATTTCGGTGATGAGTGCACGCATCATCGACATTCATTTTTGAGTTTCAAAGTGGGAAGGCCATTGTAGTAGTTTTACTACAGATCTATTTTCATAAACAAATAAATTTTTTAAAGATTAAATATGATTGGATATAAAAGTTATGAGTATATATATATGTATATATTATTTTAAATGATTTAAAATGGAACTTGACATTTAGTTCTCAAATTTTTATGAATCAGAGATTTCAATTATTGAAATGGAATAAAAAAATTAACTATTTTATAATTGAAACTTCTAAATGAAAATAAGAAATGATATGCTAAGTTATAACTGAAATATACAAGGAATTTGAAATTTGTAACTTGTAAACGAAAAGAATATGAAAATAAGAACTGATAACTATTGAACCTTAAGTTAATTAAAAGAAATAAGTCAAATGTGACGACCGCCCATGACCCCTGCACCTAATCTAGAGATAGTGCGCTGTAAAGTGTGCCAGGCGACCATGGACGATTGTCAAGGTAAGATTAAAACAACAGAATCTATCGTATTACTCACAGCGCATGGACAAAATACAATAGAACATATGTATAGTGAAGCTTTACAGAACAAAATGACATCTTATAAAACTCCATAATAGTTGAATACAAGCATTCACATAGTCAATACATCCAGCCTCACTACAAATCTCTCAGAGAATACAAAACAGCGGAATAACCAGTACATATAATAAGAAGATAATATGCAACCCTCCAGCTCGTCTTCGATATCAGCATCGTGAGAAGAGAACAGCACCTGTCACCTGCTACCTAGTCTGCCCGTCCCAAAATGGACGAACAGCCCAAGGCAATAAGAATTAAAAACATAAAGCCTTGAGTCAGACAACAGTCTTAGTGAGCAGTAAATTAACTAACAACATACCAAAAGAGCATAAAGGCAAAGGAATAGGAATACAACCCTCCCACTCCAACCTCATTCTACAGTGATAGCCCCCAGACACACACTAAGTAGAAGCAAACATAGCAGAGCATACAATTTAAAGTAAAGCAATTGTCACTCGAGTCAAGAGCGATGTTTTCCAAGTACAAATCCCAAGGTCTAAAACCAAGGTCAGATAAGCCCCCAGGAAATACCGCTCTTGAGACCGAATGACGATACAACCAAACATCCATGACTCGGCTATCACTGTTATCATTGTTGCGATATCACCGTTAATTGAATGACCGGCACATTCTTTCATCCGTCCGTCAAGGGCTAATGGTAACCCCGGTTCTAGACATAACTCCCGCACGTCATCGTGACCCGTGCCTAGGATTATCGAATCTACCCAGAGTACTTGACCATCAACCTAGTCTTTTGGGCGTCCCCATGTACTCTTGCTTAGAGCATGCTAGAACCTTCAACAACGATGAGATCTCAACCTCCTAGTCATCCTCCTCGACGACTATTGCCATACTAGCTCAAGCGCCTCTCGAGCATCCATTATCCTCAACTCGAATCATATCACCGAGTTATCAACATGCTTGGAATGATCCCGCCTGGATTAGACCAAGTCTTCATCATATGATTGCCTCGCTTCATAACATCCTCGCGAAGCCTCATCTCAACATCACATCATCAAATCTATGCATAAGAGCTTCATCATCCCGCTACATATGCCACGAGCAGCTTTACCAATCCAAGAGCCTTTCCCTTAGCTTTTGAATCACCTTTGGTCTAAATCTAATCATCAATCATCTAGTTCATAAGAATCAATCAAATCAAACATCAATCCAAGCAATCAAGCATTCAAAAATGATCTAAGTAGACAATTATAACAATAATGGCATTTTCGTAATTAAAGAGTTGAAAGTCCAATAAGCATGAAAACATGGATTATATCTCTACAAACTTGATGAATGAACTTGCATAGGTTAACATATGATAAAATGGATGCAACATCATCATGAACAATGGATCTACATGGATCTACACATAGGATGAAGAAAATGCATGGAAATCACTAATTTAACACCAAATCGAGCCAACAATCCGATCTACTCCTTTGGATCCGTGTGAGAGATAATCACCACTCACCAAATCACCTAAACAACCTCAAATCAACACACTTCAGATCTGGACAGCGAAGGATGAAGCTAGATCTATCACAAATCCGCTTCAAATGAAGAAATCTCTCTTGAAAAGATGAAGATCTTCAATCCAAGCTTTTGAATCTTCAATCTCGATCTTCGATTTGGATGGATGGAAGCACTAGATTAGAGTGGAGAAAAGAAGTGAAGAAGTGTAGAAGTCGAGCTCTCAAAATGGCAGCACTTCGTCGCTTCAAAATCCGGATCCCAAAAAGTGAGAACAACCCCTCCTATTTATAGCTGAAAACTGCCCTGAGACGAAATCTGGCCATCTCCTAAGTCGTTTCCGACTTACGACTTACGACTCTTGCCGACCTAACACTCACCGACCTAAGCCTCTCCGACCTAACAGATGAACGACTTAACTCCTCAGCGACCTAACAGTTGACGACCTAAGACAATGCGCTTCCTTCGACCTACGACTTAGTTGGGTTGCGACCTAACCACTTAGGCTTCTACGCG
The DNA here is from genome assembly GCA_030737815.1 of Allium fistulosum. NCBI lineage: Eukaryota > Viridiplantae > Streptophyta > Magnoliopsida > Asparagales > Amaryllidaceae > Allium > Allium fistulosum. The sequence continues at coordinate 205,507,370 of CM060903.1, forward strand.
ACCTAACACTTAGCAAAACCCAGCGACCTAACCCTAAAGCCAACACGCGACCTAACTAAAAGCAGAACTCACGACCTAACCCTTAGGTCGCTAACCTATAGGTCGCTCCACTATACTAGGTCGCTAACTACTGTCTCCAAACCCCTTAGGTCGCTGCCGACCTAACTATGCTAACTAGGAACCACTAGGTCGCTAACACGGCAACTCCTTAGGTCGCTAACAAGCTAACTCCTTAGGTCGTCCCAACCGACCTAACAACTTAATTACTAAGTCGCTAACCCGGAATCACTAGGTCGCTAGCTTTCCCAGTCGACCTAACACTTAACAAAAACTTAGGTTGCTCACAACATTTCCTTAGGTCGTTGCCGACCTAACTCTACCCCACGACCTAACCCCAGAATGCTTAGGTCGCCTACTACTCTTGAGTCGGTCGCGACTTATCACCTAGGTCGGTCACTACCTTAAGTCGGTTAACCCCACTTCCTTAACTCGGCAACGACTTAACAAACACTGGTCAGACGACTCAACTAGGCTTACGACTTAAGACTTAGTAGGTATACGATTCATCCCTCAACTCGTCCAGAACTCTTAAGTCTTCCCTCCTAAGTCGTCTACGACCTAAACACTTGGTCATTCACTCGCCCAGACGTGATTCCTATACGACTTAAGCTTCCACACGCTCTTAAGTCGTTCAACCTATAAGTCGGTTGCGACTTATCTCTTAGGTCGTTCGCGACCTAGGACTTAGAAAAATCTCAACCAAAATCTGAAACAACCTAAAAAGTTGAAAATTCCAGATTCGAACGAACTTTCCGATCCGTGAAAATACGGGTCGTTACATTCTCTCCCCCTTAGGAATTTCGCCCCCGAAATTCCAAACAAACAAAGCAATCAAAAGCTATTCTGCACGCCTACCATCCATAGCAATCAACAAACCAAGCATCCAATTCTAGCTTAGCATGCAGAATTCTAAAACTAGAACAAGTTACAATATCGCGAGATGTCACGACGCCTTTGGGTCATACCTCGAAGAGTTCAGGATGAGCTGCTTTCATCCTCTCTTCCACCTCCCACGTACAGTCGTTATCATCATCACTCCATTGTACCTTGAGCAACTTGACCACTTTCCTCCTAAGCTGTTTCGTGTCGGTTTCAACAACACGAAGCGGCTTACGAGGTCTTCTATCAACAGGATCAACTTCGAAATCCTCATAGCTATCAACAGAAACCACCGTATTCGAGTCGTGCACATACTTCCGTAGATATGATACATGAAAAACATTGTGCACACTCGACATCTTCACCGGTAACTCCAGTCTATAAGCGAGCTTTCCAATTCGCTCGATGATCGGGAATGGTCCAACGAATCTCGGAGTCAATTTTCCTTTCTTCCCGAATCGAATAACATTCTTCAGTGGAGAAATCTTCACGAAAACCATATTACCAACGTCGAATTCCAAATCTTTACGACGCTTATCGGCATAACTCTTCTGACGGTCTTGGGCTGCCTTCATTCGTTGCCGAATGATCTCTATACAATCTGAAGTCTGACGAATCATCTCTGGCCCAAGCATCAGCTTTTCTCCAGTTTCCAACCAACATGTCGGAGAGTTACACGGTCTTCCATACAATGCCTCATATGGTGCCATACCAATGCTTGACTGGTAACTGTTGTTGTACGCAAACTCCACCAAATGAAGGTGATCTTCCCATGATCCTCCGAAATCCAAAACACAAGCTCTGAGGAGATCTTCCAAAACTCGGTTGACTCTCTCAGTCTGACCATCTGTTTGAGGGTGATAAGCTGTACTCAAACACAACTCGGTTCCCAAAACTTCCTGGAAGCTCTTCCAAAATCCACTAGTGAACAATGGGTCTCGATCGCTCACTATACTCTTCGGAATACCATGGAATCGAACTATCCACTTAACATACAACTCAGCCAACTTTGATGCAGTCCTAGTCGATCGAACAGGAATAAATCGTGCACTCTTGGTCAAACGATCTACAATGACCCAAATCCCTTCATTCCCTGTTCTGGTTCTAGGCAATCCATCGATAAAATCCATCGATATCTGCTCCCACTTCCATGTAGGAACTTTTAATGGCTGAAGCAATCCACTTGGCTTCTTCTGTTCGGCTTTTACCAACTGGCAATTCATACATTTGGAAATAAAATTTCCAACATCCTTCTTCATGCCTTCCCAGTAGTAGGTTCTCTTCATATCCCGATACATCTTGTTTCCACCTGGATGAATTGTCAACTTCGAGTGATGACTTTCCTTCAGAACTTCACTCCTCAATTCATCTATATCGGGAACAACTAGTCGTCCTTGCTTCCGAAGCCAACCCTCTCGATCGACCTCGAATCCTTTATCCTTTTCTGGATCCAAGCCAGATTCCAAATCACGGATAATCTTGACAATCTTATCATCTCGCTTTTGACTCTCGCCAATCCTTTCCACAAGAGTCGGTCTTATTGATAAGTTTGCCAGCATCTCGGGTTCCAATTCGCATTTGGGCCTGAAGTCGAATCCAGCTAAATACTCGAGACTCTTCCATTCTGAAAACATGGCTCCCAATCCTGCATGTCTTCGACTTAACGCATCTGCCACTGCGTTACCTTTTCCCGGAGTATAAGCTATACCAAAATCATACGATGCCAAAAACTCTAACCAACGTTGCTGCCGAAGATTCAAATCCTTCTGGGAGAAAAGATACTTTAACGACTTATGATCCGTAAACAACTCGAATCGAACTCCCAACAGATAATGTCTCCACATCTTCAGAGCAAATACAATCGCCGCTAATTCCAAATCATGAGTTGGGTAATTCCTTTCATGCGGCTTCAGTTGTCGACTGGCATACGCAACAACTTTATCCTTCTGCATCAGCACTGCTCCAAGTCCAGTACCACATGCATCGGTGTAAACCACCATCTCATCATTCCCACTTGGAATAGTCAAAACAGGAGCACTCGTCAATCTCTCTTTCAGGATTCCGAAAGCTTGCTCACACTTAGCATTCCAACTGAACACTTGGTTCTTCTTCGTCAATCCTGTTAACGGTGCAGCTATCTTGGAGAAGTCTTTGATAAACCGTCGATAATATCCTGCTAATCCAAGAAAACTTCTCACATCTGATGCATTCTTAGGTCTAACCCAATCCTGGATTGCTGCTACCTTAGCGGGATCAACCACTATTCCATTTCCAGAAATCACATGGCCTAAGAACCTCACTTCACTCTTCCAGAAGTGACACTTCGAAAACTTAGCCTTCAGCTGATGTTTTCGCAAGATCTCCAAAACAATACGCAAGTGCTTCTTGTGCTCTTCTTCCGTTCTGGAATAAATCAGAATATCATCCACGAACACAAGTACGAACTTGTTCAACTGATCTCTGAACACTCTATTCATAAGATCCACAAAATATGCTGGCGCGTTAGTCAATCCAAACGGCATTACCAGCCACTCAAAGAAACCGGATGGTGTCCTAAAAGCAGTCTTCGGCACACTATCCTTAGCCACTCTCAACTGGTGAAATCCCGTTGCCAAATCCATTTGAGAAAACACTTTAGCTTCGTGAAGCTGATCAAACAAGTCGTCTATCCTTGGCAATGGATACTTGTTCTTCTTAGTCACCTTGTTCAGCTCACGATAATCCACACACAATCTCAACGACCCATCTGCCTTGGTTGCAAACACAACTGGTGCACCCCACTCGGACACACTACGCCGAATGAATCCTTTCTGTAAAAGATCATCAACTTGCACCCTCAACTCCTGCTGTTCCCTAGGCGCCATCCGCCTAAGAGGCATCACAACAGGTCTGGCTCCTTCAACTAGATCTATTCGAAACTCGATCTCTCTATGCGGCGGCAACCCTTTGACTTCGTCAAAGACATCCTCGAATCCATTAGCGATCGGCACTAAAGACAGTCCATCCCGTGGAACAACTAGCGAATACATGAAGCTCATGAAGACGCCTTCCTCATGCTTTCATCGTATCACAATCTTTCGCCCTTCCACATTCTCGACTGCCACCTCTAGCCTCTCACAATCAACCTTAGCCGCATACTTCCTAAGCCAGTCCATACCCAAGATAATTCCGAACCCCGCAAAGTTCAGAACAAAGCAATCACAAACAAAAGAGCAACCATGACTCGATACAACTAGACCACGGAATAACATACACAAACAAGACGAACCCCAACTGGATTAGTCACAACCAATGGCCTATCAACAATATCTGGTTCCAAACCTAACCGGCCTACTAGTTCACTACAACCAAACGAGTGCGACGCTCCGGTATCCAACAAAACTCTAACTGGAACACCACATAGGAAAAGAGTACCTTGAACCACCACACTCTTTCCCTTCTCTTCAGCAGTAGGAGCTTTTGAAGATGACGGAACAGCTCCCAAAGTATAAGCCTGCACAATCTGCTTGTCCCTACTCGGTTCTGGACAATTCTTCCTGAAATGCCCTGGCTTGTCACAGTTGTGGCACTTCGCCGGCGCCTTCGGATTCTTACAATCCTTGGAGAGATGGCCTTTCTGCTGACAGTTGTAGCAAGTCACTTCGCCTTTCGGCCTCTTCTGACCATCTTTACCCTTCTGCTGCCGCTGCTTCCTCTTCTTGTTTCTACCATGCTGGGGTTTAGACTCTTCCCTGGTTACAGCAACAACAGATCCTTCCTTAGGAAACAGATTCTCGTGTCTGAGAGCTTCCTCCACAAGCTTCCTAAATGAATCGTCCAAGTGATCCATCAATCTTGGAGCCTGTACTTGATCCCCAACATCTACTGATGGCCCCGGGGCTGACATCCTTCTCCTGATCGAAGTCATCATGGTTTCGAACATAGCAACATAATCAGCAGCCCCTTCAGTAGCATGGCCTTCCCTAGCAGCTGGTCTCCCTCTTCGACTCATTCTCAATATCTATAAAAAGGAATGATTAGAACATCTAGAGAAACAACTGCATAAAAGACTCAACTCACTGCTAAACTACTATACTATATATAGTAATCATCCATCAAAAATACAATTACGTCTCTCATACGTAGTTACGACAGCGAGCGTTGGGTAAAATCGATTAACCAATGCTCTGATACCAAATGTGACGACCGCCCATGACCCCTGCACCTAATCTAGAGATAGTGCGCTGTAAAGTGTGCCAGGCGACCATGGACGATTGTCAAGGTAAGATTAAAACAACAGAATCTATCGTATTACTCACAGCGCATGGACAAAATACAATAGAACATATGTATAGTGAAGCTTTACAGAACAAAATGACATCTTATAAAACTCCATAATAGTTGAATACAAGCATTCACATAGTCAATACATCTAGCCTCACTACAAATCTCTCAGAGAATACAAAACAGCGGAATAACCAGTACATATAATAAGAAGATAATATGCAACCCTCCAGCTCGTCTTCGATATCAGCATCGTGAGAAGAGAACAGCACCTGTCACCTGCTACCTAGTCTGCCCGTCCCAAAATGGACGAACAGCCCAAGGCAATAAGAATTAAAAACATAAAGCCTTGAGTCAGACAACAGTCTTAGTGAGCAGTAAATTAACTAACAACATACCAAAAGAGCATAAAGGCAAAGGAATAGGAATACAACCCTCCCACTCCAACCTCATTCTACAGTGATAGCCCCCAGACACACACTAAGTAGAAGCCAACATAGCAGAGCATACAATTTAAAGTAAAGCAATTGTCACTCGAGTCAAGAGCGATGTTTTCCAAGTACAAATCCCAAGGTCTAAAACCAAGGTCAGATAAGCCCCCAGGAAATACCGCTCTTGAGACCGAATGACGATACAACCAAACATCCATGACTCGGCTATCACTGTTATCATTGTTGCGATATCACCGTTAATTGAATGACCGGCACATTCTTTCATCCGTCCGTCAAGGGCTAATGGTAACCCCGGTTCTAGACATAACTCCCGCACGTCATCGTGACCCGTGCCTAGGATTATCGAATCTACCCAGAGTACTTGACCATCAACCTAGTCTTTTGGGCGTCCCCATGTACTCTTGCTTAGAGCATGCTAGAACCTTCAACAACGATGAGATCTCAACCTCCTAGTCATCCTCCTCGACGACTATTGCCATACTAGCTCAAGCGCCTCTCGAGCATCCATTATCCTCAACTCGAATCATATCACCGAGTTATCAACATGCTTGGAATGATCCCGCCTGGATTAGACCAAGTCTTCATCATATGATTGCCTCGCTTCATAACATCCTCGCGAAGCCTCATCTCAACATCACATCATCAAATCTATGCATAAGAGCTTCATCATCCCGCTACATATGCCACGAGCAGCTTTACCAATCCAAGAGCCTTTCCCTTAGCTTTTGAATCACCTTTGGTCTAAATCTAATCATCAATCATCTAGTTCATAAGAATCAATCAAATCAAACATCAATCCAAGCAATCAAGCATTCAAAAATGATCTAAGTAGACAATTATAACAATAATGGCATTTTCGTAATTAAAGAGTTGAAAGTCCAATAAGCATGAAAACATGGATTATATCTCTACAAACTTGATGAATGAACTTGCATAGGTTAACATATGATAAAATGGATGCAACATCATCATGAACAATGGATCTACATGGATCTACACATAGGATGAAGAAAATGCATGGAAATCACTAATTTAACACCAAATCGAGCCAACAATCCGATCTACTCCTTTGGATCCGTGTGAGAGATAATCACCACTCACCAAATCACCTAAACAACCTCAAATCAACACACTTCAGATCTGGACAGCGAAGGATGAAGCTAGATCTATCACAAATCCGCTTCAAATGAAGAAATCTCTCTTGAAAAGATGAAGATCTTCAATCCAAGCTTTTGAATCTTCAATCTCGATCTTCGATTTGGATGGATGGAAGCACTAGATTAGAGTGGAGAAAAGAAGTGAAGAAGTGTAGAAGTCGAGCTCTCAAAATGGCAGCACTTCGTCGCTTCAAAATCCGGATCCCAAAAAGTGAGAACAACCCCTCCTATTTATAGCTGAAAACTGCCCTGAGACGAAATCTGGCCATCTCCTAAGTCGTTTCCGACTTACGACTTACGACTCTTGCCGACCTAACACTCACCGACCTAAGCCTCTCCGACCTAACAGATGAACGACTTAACTCCTCAGCGACCTAACAGTTGACGACCTAAGACAATGCGCTTCCTTCGACCTACGACTTAGTTGGGTTGCGACCTAACCACTTAGGCTTCTACGCGACCTAACACTTAGCAAAACCCAGCGACCTAACCCTAAAGCCAACACGCGACCTAACTAAAAGCAGAACTCACGACCTAACCCTTAGGTCGCTAACCTATAGGTCGCTCCACTATACTAGGTCGCTAACTACTGTCTCCAAACCCCTTAGGTCGCTGCCGACCTAACTATGCTAACTAGGAACCACTAGGTCGCTAACACGGCAACTCCTTAGGTCGCTAACAAGCTAACTCCTTAGGTCGTCCCAACCGACCTAACAACTTAATTACTAAGTCGCTAACCCGGAATCACTAGGTCGCTAGCTTTCCCAGTCGACCTAACACTTAACAAAAACTTAGGTTGCTCACAACATTTCCTTAGGTCGTTGCCGACCTAACTCTACCCCACGACCTAACCCCAGAATGCTTAGGTCGCCTACTACTCTTGAGTCGGTCGCGACTTATCACCTAGGTCGGTCACTACCTTAAGTCGGTTAACCCCACTTCCTTAACTCGGCAACGACTTAACAAACACTGGTCAGACGACTCAACTAGGCTTACGACTTAAGACTTAGTAGGTATACGATTCATCCCTCAACTCGTCCAGAACTCTTAAGTCTTCCCTCCTAAGTCGTCTACGACCTAAACACTTGGTCATTCACTCGCCCAGACGTGATTCCTATACGACTTAAGCTTCCACACGCTCTTAAGTCGTTCAACCTATAAGTCGGTTGCGACTTATCTCTTAGGTCGTTCGCGACCTAGGACTTAGAAAAATCTCAACCAAAATCTGAAACAACCTAAAAAGTTGAAAATTCCAGATTCGAACGAACTTTCCGATCCGTGAAAATACGGGTCGTTACATCAAACTTGTATAACTTTCAATTGCATTCTTAAAGTGTATATTTATATCTTACCAAATATTAAAAGTTGAAATGTTAAAGAATATGTAATGGAAATTTTTACAAGTAAAACTTATGTAATAGAAGTGTTCAATGAAATTTACCTTTATAAATAAGAAATTTGATATCAAAATAGTTATAAACTTGAGTTAAAATTGTAATACTATTAATTAAATAAAATAGAAAATTTAGTACTGTAAGCAAAGGATTTTGAACTTAAGTTAATATTGAAATTATTTATAATTAAAGTAAATAATAAAATGAATGCAATGCTGTAAAAAGAAATTGACATGATATGAATAAATGAAAATGAATTTTTGTAAGTAATAAAGGAAAAATAAATGAAATAAACACTAAATGAATGAAGGGGAATAAAATTTTGCAAGAGATAAATGTAAGTTAAAGAAATAATCCTTGTATGAATGAAAAGGAAAAAAAAGGGAAAATAAAAACTGTAAATGTTGTGAAAGGAATTTAATAAGAATAACTCAAGTACATTGTAAATTATTGGTTGTTTTAGTTTATGGATTGTTTGGAAAATGATACTTCTAATTGTTTGGTTGTATGAATAATCTATTGAGTTTTATCTAAGAATGTTGAGTAAATGGTATGCTTTGTAGTTATTTGTCATTCTATGTGATTAAAAGTGTCTTAACCCGAACAAACTATTTGTTTTAGTTGCTATGAATGGATAATTGATTTGTATTGATTTTATGTGATTGTTGTTTATATTGATTTGTTTGTTAGTGGTTGAAACAACTTTAAATATTTCATTTTATATAATTATTAACCCTTTTTGGATTATGTAAGTGAAATACAGGTTATGGAAGCAATTGCTACTGCTTTAGTTTCATAATTAAGCGTTAATTGCCCGACAAATAGGTACGTTCTCGGATTATGGTTTTCTAGCGATATTATATTGTTTTCCCGCTGTTGGGATATGTTTTTTTGAAATTTTTTGATATATATTATTATTATTATTATTGATATTATTATTTTCTCCAGAGCCTATCCGTACAAAGGAGACTCTACCGAAATTTTTCATGAATTTTGGACTTAGAAAATTTTTTGGAATATTTTCCAAACTTTATTAATTTGAGTATAAAAGGATTTAATTGTTATAAATTGATATCTTTTATTTAAATTAATTAATTTTGTAAATGTATTTGTTTATAAAGTTAATATTTTGAATAAGGTATATCGATTCTTAATTCCTTCTCTTCCCTTCTTTTTCCTTTTCGGGGACGAAAAGCTTTGAGTGGGGGATAGTGTAACGACCCGTAATTTTCGATAAGTTAAATGTGTTAATTTAATAAGATTTTGATAATTAAATTTGAAAGAAATAAAAATTAGAGATTTAGTAATCTAATAATGAAATGAATACTAAAATGAAATGTATCAACGAAGTTAATTAAAGTAAATTTTTGATAAATTGAATGAAATTCCAATTAATTGAATAATGTAAATTCTATAACTTGGTTATAAATTGAATGTAAGTAAATAAATGTAAATGTTGTATAAACTTATGAACTAGCATGATAAATGGTAACAGAATAAAATCAGTATTATGTAAGGGATTTCAACATTCACTTGTAAGTAATAAACTTACAAATATGGTTAATGGTTAATTGTGACAATTAGTATAAGTTATCTATTTATTTAGCCTGTTAAATTAAATTGGAAATCAATTACAATAATTATAATTTAATATTATGTAATGTAAATTAAGTTAATAATTGGAAATAATGTTAATTCTGTTCATAATAAGACATTTAGTTGAATAAAAGAATGGAAATAAAGATTTATCAATTTATTGGAATTTAAACTGTAATAATTGGATTAATAGAAATTAAATGAAATTAAATATTTAAATATTACATTAATTGAAATTAAGACAAAATTGGGAAACATCAATGTGCTAAGAGATAAACCAATGTTAGTTATACCCTTATTGTAATAAAAGACTTGAATAACAATGATTAAAAATTTAATACATGGATTTTGGAATTTTGATTTATAATTTCTGAATTTAATGAAATTGAATTAAACACTGAAATTGATAAATTAATCAACTTTAAATTGACATCTAAATTTGTTTAAATTAGTGTAAATGATTAAGAAATTAAAAATGATAGAAGTTGTAAATTATTAAATTTAAACTGAAAAAGTGACTTAATTAATTTAATTTTAATTTATTTAATTAATGTAAAAATAGCCATTTTGGCCACTGACTCAGATTTTGACGAAACCAGTTTCATCGGATCTGTAACGGTGAATTATTATAGGATTTCAAGTTTCGTAACGATCGGACTTGTCGTTTGATCGTACGGACTTGAAATGCCCAGAAATCAATTTAATTAAAATCAATTGAAATCAATTTGAAATAAGCTGATTTCATCATAACTTCTTCATACGATGGAATTTGGGCTTGACACTAGTTCCATTGATTTTAAAATTATCGAAAGAATCTATTTTGACATATGGGATTACCCATTTTCGTTCCGGAGACAGAACGAGGTTTTCGGGTCGTTTATCGTTCAACTTTCAAAACCGATTCGATCAATTTGTTCCTATTACTGATCTGCCTATATATATCCGATTTTAAACCCAAGCAGCCTTTCTAGTTCTCATTTCTGTACGTACAAAAATTTCTGTTGCTCCTCTTTCTCAATGGCTGAAAACCTAAATTTCCCAATTCAGTTTCAATACAAAATTCAACTTCAAAATTCAAACTCCACAAACTATATCGAATTATATATCGATTTGAAGCTCTCGACGAGCGTAAGTCAAATCAACAGTCTATTTCTCGATCTGAGTTTCTGTGCGCCCAGAATTCGCGAATCAATTCTGGCCGTTCGTAGTGGATTTTGGTCGATCCAACGGTGGATCTGCCTCCGATCGGCGATCGGGTGGTGCCGTTGCGAAGGTGGTGTCGAGCAGTGTCGTCGGTGGTTTTCGTTTGTCGTATGGAGGTCGGAATTGGCCAGAAATCGATGGGGAAGGGCTGAGGATCGGTCTCGGCCTGGGGATACCATGGTGGACCGGACCTCTGGCGTGGGGGCGGCCGGAGCTAGCGGAGGCGTGGACGATGTCAGATCATTGGATCGTGCTGCGTAGTGGACGGCGTTCGATCGTGAATAGGGTGGCGGTTTCAACTGCGTATGCGACTTTGAGATGCTGCAGTAGGGTTTTGCATGGATGAAGCTCTGATGATGTGGCGTGTACGTTTCTTCTTTATTATTGTTTTTTTGTATTAGTTTTAATTTAAATTGTATAATTATTAAACCTCAATAACTTTTACGTACAAGGTTTGATTTGGGCGTAGTTTGATCCTCTGGGATCGTGTCGAAATTCCAGACATTTTACGCTGGTTTGGACGAATTCGGAGACTATTCAAATTTTGGGCTTATTTTGAATTTAAATTCAAAGGTGAGTGTTTTAACCCACTCACAACTTCTAAAATTTCTTATGTTTGTTAAATTTAATTTATGATGTGATTAGAAATTTATTTATGACTGTTTGGTATATTTTAAATCATCATCTTAGTTAATTTGAATTTATTTGAATTAAATCGTTATTTAATTTATTATTGAATATAAATTGCCGGTTAAATACCTGTTATTGATTATCAGTTCTATATTGATATTTATTAATTAATTTGGATGATGATTGTGATGAATGTTTGATTTGTCGATATGGGATGAATGGATGTTTTATTTTATATTGGTATAAACTGCAAGTTCACTATGGGTTGAAATGATACATACCCGAATGATCAATAGATTAAGAAAAATCGTTATGGGTCGAAATGATAGACTTGAGCGATTTTATGGATTTGATATTTTCGGGATTGCGGATTGAAATGATATATATCCGTAAATATAAATTTTAAATTGTGGATTGAAATGATATATATCCGTATCACTTGACCCTAGGGTAGAGAATTATATACAAAACACCGGATTGGTTAAATTAAACGATTATAAAGCTTTAAATTTTTTTGAATCCTTTTTAAGTGATATTTTGAAATAAAAAAAATTGATTTATACGAATTGAATTATTATCGAAATTCAAGTTTATGATAAAAATTTGGAATTGGTTTAATGGTATTGTTAAAAGAATTTAATTGAAATTTCAAAGTTGAATTTGGAATAAAAAGTGACATTTGTCAGAATTGAATTATTATAAGTTGTTTGAAATATAACTTTGAAATATATCGAATTTGGAGTAATTTAAATTGATATTTCGAACATGGATTTAAGTGATAATGAATTAAATATTTTATTGCGAATTGGAATTGGAAAAATTTGAAATTGGGTTTTGGGGTATTGAAACGGTCCAAATGTGTTGGAATGAAATAAATAGTTTAAATTGATATAAATTTCAAATTTATGTTTTAATATAAACTTTTTTAAAAATATATTATTTTAAAAGACTTTATAATTAAGATTTTCAAACCTTTAAACTAATTAACCTGTTTTAACTTATTTTAAATCTAATTAATCCATGTTAAAGCTATTTAATCTATTTTAATTATATTTAATCTATTTTAAATCTATATTAACTATTTATAACTATTTATAACTATTTATAACTATTTTCTTCTAAATTCCAAACTAAGTAAAATGGACGAGCTTATATTCAAATTCTCGATTTTTAAGTGAATATGGTTAAGCGACATTATAACCTAAGTGGGGATTTAAATAACATATTTGGTTCAATATGATAATTTTGAAATGAGAGTTTAACCTATTTTGGAAACACGACTTTTGAAAGGAAATATAATTTCGAACTATGATTTCAAATGTGATATGATTTCAAAGGTAAATATGAGTAATGATTTCGAAAATGATATGATTTGAATTGAATATGATATTTTGATATCAATTATGAAATGGTTTTGGAAATGTAAAAGAACCATCCGGTGTGTAATAAGCGATTGGTTGTTAAAGAGACCGGAATCGGATATGGGCATACTATCTGTCGATACCGAAAACCATTTTGACAACCATGTACGCGGTGAAGATTCCAGGATGAAGTAGGATTGTGGTGACGATCCTAAAGGTATATACGTGGACCTGACTCCCACGAGTCAGCATAAGGTGGCTAAAACAGGAGCAATTGACGGGCTAAGTGAGGTCATTCCTCCGATCGGGAACACTCCATCGTTCTATATTCTGACTTTGTGATTTATTCGGTGGCCACCCTTCGATTTTTTTTTACTCGGGAGTGTGTTTCGAGTTGGGTGGTAGTTGCGGCTATGCGCTACCAACAGTCCGGAAGTGTAATTGGTATATCTACCCTGGCATTGCCTAGTTGTGCCGTGTCACCTACCCTTGCGCGCCTTCTATGAGTTTGGTTTGTACCATACCCATGGAGTGCCCTCTGACGGCACCCAGTACGGGTGGGATTACGATACTGTATAGACTATGGGAATATATAAAAATGTGTTAAGGGGGATATGGGTAACGCCTTAATGCTATTTTAATACTTTTACTTTACTATAGACATATTATGATAGCGTATTGTACTTCATAGTAGATAGTTTAACGGATCCTTAGGAGATGTGAATCCCGAACATCTCTTAAGTTACTACACTCACGTTAGACACTAGATAAGAGATGTCAAACCCCATAAACATCTCCAACGCCGTTCCACTTATATTTATTTACCGTTATTTTAACTTACATAAGATCTTTTAGTTCTGACTCGAGTGTTTTGTCTTTTCAATTCGCTCGGGTCAGCCTGAGCATTTCAGGATTTGAAGACCTTATTTCTGGAGGACGAAGACTTGTACTACTATTATTTACTATATTATTCCACTACATCATATTGTTCCGCTGCATTTTCAATTGTTTATCTCTGATATGTGTAACTCTGAGTTTGTATTGTATAAGTATAATCAAATGTTTTGTATACAGCTTCATGAACTGTTATTTGATTATTATATTTTGTCTTTCCGCTGCGAGATTCTGTTTGTTTTTTTTGTTTTTTTCTCTATTTCTTATTCACCCCAAATAACAATTCGCCCTTCTGTATGGTTTGAGTCGGCATGTGTGTCTGCTTAAAGCGTACAAAAAGGTGGGATGTTACAAACACCGTTTTGCTATAATTAAATTGAATAGATTATTTTGAACATCTATTTGGCAAAATAAAATATATATCCGCTATAACTAAATTGAATAGATTATTGTGGACATCTATTTAGCAAAATAAAACTCTGTTTCGCTATAGTTAAATGAAATATATTATTTTAGACATCTATTGAGCATAATAAATTCCTGTTTTGTGCTTGCAAAGTAAAATGATATTTTTCGAAGTTAATTAATAGGTGGATTAATTGATATTGTATAAGCAACGGATTAGTTAGTGATTCTTAATTTTTGGTTTTATTTACATATTTGATTGCTTATGTAAATACCAGTGATATGATTTGGAAAGTGAATTAGAAATAAATGGTAGCTTGTTTAAGTACCATAATGGTCGTTAAGCCCCATTTCGAATTTGAAAAGTTATGGATTTGAAATAAATTAATTTTATAACATTTTGGGGTAAAGTATTATATAATTATAATGATTTAAATATAAAGAGGAATGATGTTTTAAAGTTGATTAATTATTTTATTAATGATGTTTTAAAGTTAATTAATTAATTAATTATGATGTTTAAAGGTAATTAGTTAATTTTATAAAGGTTCTTATAAATAATAAATTGTTTTATAAAATTTTTACTTAATAAATGATATTGTGTATAGGAGATTTATGAATGATATTTTGTAAGAGAGATTTATAAATGGTATTTCTTAAATAATTAAGAGATTTATAAATGGTAATTTATAAATAAAAGAATGGATTTATAAGCGATATTTAAAAAAACAACGAAGATTGTGTTAAATATATAAGATTTATAAAAATGAGTTTTGGATTTATAAAAAGATTTTATAAAGGAATTTTATAAAGGAGTTTATAAAGGGAGATTTGGAAAAGAGTTTTATAAATAGAAAGGAGTTTTATAAATAAATTTAGAGATTTACAAAAAAAACATTTTATAAATTAAATTACAGATTTATAAAAGGACTTGTAAATAAAGCGATATTTTAAAAAAAATTACGAAGATTGTGTTTAATATATAAGATTTATAAAAATGAGTTTTGGATTTATAAAAGGATTTTATAAAGGATTTTTATAAAGGAGTTTATAAAGGGAGATTTGGGAAAGAGTTTTATAAATAGAAAGGAGTTTTGTAAATAAATCTAGAGATTTATAACAAAACGTTTTATAAATTAAATTACAGATTTATAAAAGGACTTGTAAATATGTAATGAGTTTATAAAAAGGGAATTTTGTAAAAGGAATGAGATTTTATTTTTATGAATAATCATTCTTAATTATGGTGGTATGGAAGCATTCTTTCCATACTCAACACCGAAGGAAAAGCGATTTGGCTTTATAGTAACAGTGTTTTAAATAACATTTGTTTGACCTGGTTAAATATGATTTTGGAAAATTGGAAAATTGATGTTTGCTAAGTATTGAAAGTGAAATGGTTTGTGAATATATGTATACCGTTGAGTTAAGTATATACATATTTTTAAAGTATTTTCAAAGTGATTTTTAATTGATGAAAGATCAATTAAAGAGGCTTAGTAACTGCTTATGTGTTTAATCGTGCTTGGTTTCTTATGAAACTAAACCTCTGTTTTGATTGATTGTTTATTTGATAGTTAAATAATCGACTATCAAATCTTAACCAAATATAACTCTAGAAATATCTAGAAGAAACACCAGAATTATATGGTGTAGTTATCTTCGATGATGCTATACTATACGTATAAACTCATGTGTTCTTCTAGGACAAATGATAAGGAAATCCATCCGCTTAAACGATTAAGAGGTGATCTCCACTCTTATGTATTGCCAGTTTATTTTCAAAAGAACCAGAGTTGAGTTTATCGAATTCTATCGATCGGTTTTGGAGCGAATGGTAAGCGGAAGAGTGTACTTATATGAGATGACTTGAAACCGTAACCACTCCAAAACCATATACGTATTCGATGCTTTGGAATACAACTTGAAGATAGTGGAGTCGAAGACGGAGTTCTTTGAAGTGCAAGGTTTACTTGCTACTAATCCTAAGGGTGATTATAAAATAGATGTAGTAGAAGTGGTGCCTTTATTTTGTTTATATCTTGAATAACTTGTATGGATGAATGCTACCATTGCATTGTTGCCTGAATGACAGTGTTAGCATTCCAAGCGGGAATTGCTGGGAGGAAAAGGTAAAATTGTAACCTCATAAGCCTTACCATTCGAAAATACAAAAACATGGGATATGCTTCAGAGCTATGTGGTTCGCTACCATTAGGAGCATCATTCCTCGATCTATATTTGATAATTACGGATTTTGGTATTCGTGCGCATTGGAGGAGTGGGGCTAGAGGCAATAGATTTGCAGCCTAGGTGCTCGGGGAATGATGTAATCTAGTATGCCATGTTAAAGGGGCAACCGACATTGATTTGCAGAGGATCCATGAAGAGGCCCTCGATACATTGCCTTGAGATGTACTGCAACCGGCAGTACCTCTTTAGCCTTGTTGTTAATGGAATTGAATTTCCAATATGTGCCTTTACAGAGTTAGTTGTGCCCAACTGCTGGAATGTGAGATGCAATCATTTCAGGTACATTATATATTTATTTTACACCCTAGACATTGTTATAATATCACCATATTTCTTATAGAGGTGATTTGATAATCGTAAGGTAAAAACTCATTCATGTTTATGTGCGGTGTGGTCTTATAAGATATCTTTATTTTTGAAAGGTTTTATAATATTACCATTTGATTTTGTTTCTCACGTTGGTTTACCAGACTGATCTGGGCATTATTTCTTATAATGCCCGGGTCAGCCCAGGCATATTTTCAGCTTTAGTTATGGATGCTTTGGAGCTTCATAGGACGAGGTGGATGCCTCCAAGACGTATTTATGTATCTTTATTTCCACTGCATTAGTTGTGTTGTATTACCAGCATTTGTGAGGACATGCTGTTATAAATGTCCATGCTAATGATATATTAGTATTACTCTGATTTATGTATGTATATTATAGTTTTCTTTTGTAAGATCATGTGTATATTATATATTATTCTTTACGTTGTGAGATTATGTTCTGTCTTTTTTTTCTTTCACTCGAAATATCTATCTTTCCAGCACTCGGATGCTCGGTACATGAATACCGTGGATGTATTATTATGGACTTTTAAAGATCGAAGAGGCTAGTCGTTACACTAAAAATATGAGTTTTCTTATAACATTTTTTAAGGAGGGGTAGTATGTATTTTGAAACTTAAGGAGGGTGTTTATATTAAAGTTTCCCTTGAAATTTATCATTTTTCTGATTCTTGAGGATTTGATCATTTTGTTCTAGCCAACTCATTCTTACACCACTGGTAAATACATTCGAACATGATCCTTAGCTCTATTTTCGTTCTTTATTTATCTTTAAGAAAATTCACTTCATCCATAATATTTATTGAATATTGGAAAGAGTTTTGTAGTCTGGTCGACACCATTAATATACATGAAGTGAAGTTGCATGTAAAGAATAAGTGACCAACACATTTTTCTATTTGTAGATAGTACACACAAGCTATCAACCACAATATTTCCTGCTCTTATCTAGCATCACTATCCTAGTGGTTAGGCATTCTGACTTTGTTTCATGAAGTCACAGGTTCAAATCATACGTAGCACGTGATTTGAATCACCAGACATATATGTTATATACTACCTAAAACTTATAGTACAATTTTTGTAATACCTCCTAAGAACCCAATTTCAAAAAAAATCCTGCCCTTAAGTTGTTTGCAGTTGATAGTTTGTTAGTCAGAGCCCTATAAGTGCATATGGTCATTTTTTGGGTTGCTTATTTGGTCAGATACCAGTGCATATCTAGGATATCAGTACTCGATTTTTCTCTGATTTTATCTCAAATATGTGAACTGATATTAGCCATTTGCATTGTCTTTACAGTGCCAATAGTCATTATCTCTATTTTTATATATTGCGATATTGTAAATTTCATTTGCAATAATTTTAGTGTTTGGTTATTTGTTGGGTACCCATATTCCATCGTTAATGATATAAATCACCTTCAGATTTTTTCTACCCATAATTGAAGTGCTTAAGTTATTGATAAGTGAACTCCCTTGTAACCATGAACCATACCAAATGCTAATAGTTTTCCTATCCATAATTTTTCTTTCTATAACTCTCAATGCCTTATGTCTCATGTTAACATGAATTTTATAGTACCATAAAAACTACTATGCATTTATACACCCAAAAAGATTTTTCATCCACATATTTGTTAAATAACCATTCAGCACAAATATCATTCTCATTTAGAATTTTCAAAATAAGTTTAATGATTGTTGTTTCATTCATTTCTATTATGTTCTTATTCCCCATACCACTTTTATTTTTCGACAGACATACTATTTAGCATGGCATTTTTAGCTCTCTTTCATTTCCATAAATAATTCCTACATCTACTATTTAATTTACTAACGGTACTTTTGTCAACTTAAAGCTTTATGTTGAAAATAAAATCATTGGGTAAATTGTGGACTTTAACCATTCAAGTTTACCTAACAAAAATAACGACGAACATTCCTAACCTTCAAAACATTTTCCCAATCATGTCTAGTAGAGAACTACTGTTAGTGTCTTTTATATACTAGTTAGATAGAGGGATTCCCATATAATTAATTGGTGGTGTAACTTTGACATATTTATAATGACACACTTATCTCTGTAATCCTTACTGAAAAAACACTTTTGTTCTGTAGGTATTCACCGCTAACCCATCATAGTTCTCCATGTTGTTAATGGTTTTCCTGATTTCCTTTACCCTTTCAGTGTCTTATTTCATAAAAATTAGTATGTCATCTGCATAAATGACAAGAGTTAGTACTAGTTGGACTCTATATATTCACTTTATTTTGTTACTTGAAGGCTTTACTTCCATCATCAAGCTAAAATATTCAATAACAATAGTGAAAAGGTAAGGTGAAAGTGGGCCACCTTGCCTTATCCTCCTCTTACCACTAAAAAAACCACCATGGAGGATTGATACAAGACTGAAAACATAGGAGTTAAAATCATTTTATCAATGACATTTACCTGCTTTATTGGAAAATCTATTAGTTTTACATATGCAGCATAAAACTCCTATTGATCTTATCATACGTTTTCTTCTACTTAATCTCTATACATAATCTATTCAGAATCAATTGATTAATACCTCTAATTTTCTCATGAGCAAGAATGATAACATCCCTAATATTTCTGTTGGGGATGAAGGCACATTGATTTTAAATAAATGAGTAAGTAGTAATTTTAATTATTACCTAGTATTTTTTTATATAAAAATTGCAACGTGCTATTGGCTAGTAACTCTCAATTCTTTTGGGTGAGTAAGTCTTTGGTACTAATGTGAAAAAGTTTTAATAGTTTATCCTTGTTAAAAATAATTTGCACATCCTTGAGCAGTTTAATACAAAGGATGTTCAAGTGTAACTTATAAAATTTGGCATTATGACCATTTGGTTCAGCGGCTTTAACATCCTTTGTAGAAAAAACAAATTTTCTTAACCCTTCTAAAGTGGGATTGTAGTTTAGAAAAAAAATTGCATTATTAATTGTTCTCCTATAGTAAATATTAGGGAAATCTAAAGCATAATCTCTATTATATAAATAACCATAATAGTCCACTACTTTTTGTATAAAAGTGCTATGTGATGTAATTAACGGAACATGTACATTATGATAGAGTTAAGGGTATCCCCTAAGGGAAATTCTATAATTTATTGTAATTATTAACTTTGTAATATAAACTCGTTCGAAATAAAAGGTGTTTTTTTGTTATATACTTGTTATAATATGTTATATTAATTGTTTATTTAATTTAAGTATATTTAATATAAGATCCATAACTGGTGTGTTTTGTGATAGTAGCTACAATGTGTGTAATCATGAGCAATTTATCACAATAAAAATACACATTTTGTTTTAAATATTCCTAGTCAAGATGTATCAATATTAGATATCGATACATCCGTTGAGACAAAAGTATGTAACGCTCTCCAAATGTTGGGCAGTATATTACTCACGACTGTTACAGGCACCAAGAGTTTATCTACTAATAGTTATTAGATACTTACTCGATAGTTTTTGGTTGGTTAATATAACTAAGGTCAAACAGAGACTATCGAAATAATATTAATAGATTACTTGCATACTCTTAATTTTTGACCTTTCCTTAAGTAAGAATTTACGTATAGTACTATTAATATATATAATATACAAGGTAAGATTCATGCACATATTTGTTGAGCTTTCCTCGAGGTATGTCAATTACACTTAGGTCGTCGTAAAATTATAGGCATGAATTAATAACCACTCTTTATTTATTAAACTTTCCTCAAGGTGAAGATGATATTAGGACAAGGATCATAAGGTTATATAACGATCCAAAATTTCGAACACTTCGTATGTAAACATCTGAATTATTTAAATATTTGAATCATGGTTAAATATATTAAAATGGATTTTATAACCTTGTTAACCCCCTTTTGATTAATAACTAATGATGGTAAACTTGTTTTTAAAAAGTTTACAAAATTAAATATTTCATAGAAATATTGATAATGTGATCGAAAATCATTTTATCGATAAACCGTCTTTTACTCGGTATAAGTTGTTAGAACATTTTGGACATGTAAAACTAATTAATGTGCCATTAATTAGCAACTAAAAATATTTTTTGTTTTGGCTAACTAATTATGAATAGTGAGAGATTAACAAGATGATTAAAGGGGAAGATATTTTGGTGAATAGTAAAGAGATATTTTTTTAACAGATGAGGTGTAAAGTAGGCAAGTTAGTGGGAGGTACTTGTGTAGCAAGACAAGAAGGTTTATGAGGTTACTTTGACCTCTTGAATACTTCTATTTAACCCTTTTACAAAGTTGGGCTGCAAGTTAGAAACCAAAAATGTTAGCATTCTTTAACCTCTTCTTCTCTTCTCTTTATCTTTCTCAAATCAATGCAAACCAAGCCCAAACTTCTCCAAACTTTGTCGATGGCCTAAGGCAACATGGAAATAAGGAAGAGCAACACAAAGCATGAATAAAAGGAGCACAACCCCCCCCTCAAACATTGGCCGTGAGCTAATGGTGGAAGCTTTGGCATGCTTGGTTGACGTAGGGAGTCATGTGTTCTTGGTGGCCTATGCTTGTGTTAGCTTGGTTTTGGGGGTCTGTTATCTCATCATTTGATATTACATATTGTGCGTGTATGTTGTGAAAATATAAAGTAAAGTAAAGAACAATGCAAGTTATTACTTTTGGACTTGCTTTGGAAAGCAAGTGATAATTTTATATGTAACATTGTCACTTTTATTACTCTCTAGAACATGTATCGTGACCTAGACTTGGTGTTTACATGATTGAATGGGTTGTGTGTGAAGTGGAAGTGTGTGTTGATGTTTGTAGCGAAGGAGTCGCCATAAGTGCACTTCGAAAATTCTCGTGTTGAACTTGCTTAAAATGGTTGTATGTGTATATATTGTGAAAGTATATATTTTGATAATGCTATAAACTTATAATAGTGTATGGGACAGCAGGGAAGTAGCTTGAAAAGTTATAGAACTTGTTAAACAAAGTGGCAGAATTTATAGTGATAAAGGTCACTATTTGAGCACTTTGAAAATGCCATGTGTTCGGCAATTTTTACTATTATTTTGAAAGACGTCCTTAGGTTTTTTTGTTGTTTTATTAAGTACTATATGTGTACTTATTACTATAAAAATATTGGAGTTCAAATCATTATAAAACTGTTTGAACGAAGTTACAAAATCTAGGAGTGTAAACTGGTTGAACGAAGTTGCATGATTTTTAAGTACCCTAAATATAGTACTTGTTGTAAAATTTTAGATCTTGAATCATTAATTTGAGTGTAGAAGACTGGACAAAACTTTCATGCTTTTTCTAAAATGCTCTTTGTCTTGTAGCATTTATAGCACTTATAAACGCCGTCTTTGAGCTACAACAGCACTTCTAGCCTTTGAAAGTCCATTGGATCTTTATATAATGCAACTTATATATAAATCATATATATAAATGTGAGAGTGAAAATTAATAATTACACTAAGCAGATAATAATAACTAAATATAAAGAAGGTAACTAATAAAAGCAAGCACACCAGATATTTTATACTGGTTCGGACATCCCGTCCTACGTACAGTCCCGAAGCTCCCCTGCGGTATTTTTTTTAACGAAATAACCCTCACTTCACCCGGCGGAATAGGCTAATATAAAGGTATTTCTCTGACAATCTTGTGTTCCAAATAATATGGATTTTGACTAATAGTACAATTCTTCCTATGATCTCTTTTGAGTATGTGAATGTGAATACTTTGATTTGTAGGAAGTGGTTTAACCAAAATGATATTTTGGTTATGATTGATTGAGAATATGTAAGCAAGCGATGCACAAATATGTAAATAGAGAGTGATAAGAAATCAAGAGAATGGTTAATTTGTAAATCTCAATCTTTGAAGTATCTATAGGATTAAAGAGATGCAGATGAGGAGTTGTTACATTTAGATAAACTCTATTCGATATAATGGCTGTAACCTTTAAATAAGAGATGAGATTATTCAATTTAAAAAGAAGCAACCATTCAGAATATAGCAGTTGCTAAACGACAGACGTCTGTGGTTTTAGGAATAAAATTCCCAAGCCTTCTCACAGATGTCTGTGGATTTTCCATGGACGTTTGTGGCTGGCATTTCCAGATTTTAAATGCTTTTCAGTGCCAATTTTGTGTATATGAATTCGTGTGTGCATATATACTCAAGGAGATCTTACAATGTTTATCAAAGACTCTTAATAGAGTAGTATAACCTTACAAATGATAGTTTGATCCATAAATCTCTGTTTGTCTTCGAATCTCGATATCTTTGAGCATGACGATCTCTTGTAGTTTATACATGTAATCTTAATAAGATATATAATATATGTGATTGTATAGTTGTTGTCATTGAAACCATAGAATGGAGTTTCTAACATTCTCCCTCATTTTGATGATGATAAATATATAATCATTAGTCATGATAAAATAACTCCTGCTTAATTTAATCTCCCCTTGTGTATGTGCATATATTTCTCCACCTTTGTCATTATCAAAAATAAAAGAAGAGAAACATAAACATACAAACATAGCAAATGAGATAGATAGATATGAAAAACACATAGACATATTACACATAAACACAAATAACATAATTGGACAATAAACCAACCTAATTTCAACAGTAAATAAATAGGAGTTCAAATATAACAAGAAACACAAACAATACGTCGATACAGCAAAGCAAAATATCAAAGTTTCAAAAGAAAACGAGAGCAAATGAAAAAGGCTTAGTTATACCGGTTTGATGGGTAAAATTATCTGCCATAGTTTTCATAATATTCCCAATAGGTGGATTGATCTTGTTGGTATTCGGCTGGATATTGTGTTTTATCATGGTACTCTTCATTCTCTTGAGTTGAAAGTCCTTGAAAAGCCAGATAATGTTGGAGAGTTTGTAATATTTATAAGGTTGATCTATTCAAGGGTGGAGTTGCTGTCTTTGGAGAGGTAGAAACATTATTTAAGGATGGGGAACTAAAGTCAATTGTGGAGTAAGTAGAATTATGGTCAGACGACATTTTAAATAAAAGTGATTTACAGGAGAATTCCTTTATATAAGATTTGTTAACTATTTTTGGAAGTTTATTTGTTAGGATAGTAAAATTTTAACTATAGAAATTAAAACAGAAGTTAGTTTATGTATGGATAAAAAACATTTGTAAATATTTTTACAAAATTATTTTGTGCATTTTATCCGAGTTATATAAATTATATACCTTAGTTTACCAAAGAACAAATTCCAAGGTCTCGTCTTAGTTTTATAAAAGTTGGTTCCCATCGTGGTTTGGCAGAAATATCTGAATTTTATTTTCGGTATTCACAAATTCAAGTGATATAATTCCTTTTTCCACATTATTCCTTAAGAAATGGTGACAAATATAGATGTGTTTTGTTCGAGAATGATTAATAGGATTTTTGGAAAGGTTTATGGCACTAGTATTATCATAATAAATTGAAGATTTAGAAACTAATTTACCGAAATCTTGAAGTGTTTATTGCATATAAATTACTTGAGCACATGCTAAAGCTGCCGAGAAGTATTCGGCTTCACATATCGAGAGAGAAACACAATTTTGTTTTTACTAAACCACGAAACTAAAGATTAACAAATAAAATAGCAAATGCCACTTGTGCTTTTTCTATCCGTTTTGCAACCACCGAAATCAGCATCACTATATGACATGAGTTTGAACGAGCTGCCTCTCGGGTAGAAAAGACCGTAATCTTTGGTGCTGGTTAAGTATCTTAAAATTTGTTTAACCGCTCGATGATGTGATTCATTCAGTTGTGGTTGAAATCGTGCACATAAACATATGCTTATCATAATATCTGGTCTACTGGCCATTAAGTATGATAAGGATCCTATCATACTTAGGTGTAAATTTTAAGCATAATCTTTTTCGTTTTCATCTTTATCTACATTAGTGTAGTACTCATAGGAGTCGGTTTACTGGAATTATTTTCCGTTTCAAAGCATTTTAATAAATCTCGATGGTATTTTTCTTGATTTATAAAAATTTCATTTTCTAGTTGTCATATTTGCAAACCCAAAAAGTAGTTTTATTCGCCCATATGTTACATTTCAAATTCATTTTTCATAATGTCAAAAATTCATTACACAATCTTTCATTAGTTGATCCAAATATAATGTCATCAACATATATTTGTACAACTAATATACCATTATTTTCTCGTTTCATAAATAAAGTAGAATCAATTTTACAAATTTGAAAACCGGAATTTTGTAAATGATTTTTTAATCTTTCATACCAAGCACAAAGTGCTTGTTTTAATCCATATAGAGCCTTTTTAAGTTTAAATACATGATCGTGCTATTTCTCATGAACAAATAGTGGAGGTTGTTTAACATAAACTTTTTATTTTATAAATCTGTTTAAAAATGCACTTTTTACGTCCATTTGAAAAAGTTTAAAATTATGATGACATGCAAAAGCAAGTAATATTCGTATTGCTTCGAGACGTGCTACCGGAGCAAATGTCTCTTCATAATCAATTCCTTCTTCTTGATTATATCCTTGAGCTACTAATCTTGCTTTATTTCGAACAATGTTTCCATTTTCATCCGCTTTATTTTTAAAAACCCATTTTGTTCCAATTACAAATTGATCGTTTGGTCTCGGTATAAGTTCCCATACGTCATTTCTTTCAAATTGATTAAATTCTTCTTGCATTGCAATAATCCAAAAATCATCTTTTGATGCTTCTTTATAATTTTTAGGTTCAAAATTTGATATAAATGCAACATGACTCATTTGATTTAACTGTTTTCTGGTTAATACTTTTGTATTTAAATCATCGATAATATTTCATTCGGATGGTCTTTTAATATCCTAGGTGGTGACGTTATCACATTATCATTACTGTTATTGATATTATTATTATCGTTATTTTCATGCATAGGTACATTAGTTTTATTATTATTTATAACTTCTTTCATCATCATCATCATTTTTATTAATTTAAATTTTTTTATCAAACGAAACATGAAGACTTTCTTCTATAATGTTTGTTAGTTTATTAAAAATTCTATATGCTTTACTTCGATCCGAATAGCGAACAAAAATTCCTTTATCAGCTTTAGAATCGAATTTCACTAGATAGTCCTTTGTGTTTAAAATAAAACATTTTGATCCAAATACTCGAAAATACGATTCTTAGGTTTCTTTTTAAAAAATATTTCATGGCATGTGTTCTTAGTCATTGGTCAAAGAGTTACATGATTCAATACATAACATGCAATAGCAACAGCTTCGGCCCAAAAACTTTTTGGTAGTTTACTACAATTTTGTAAAGTTTGTGCACATCTTGTAAAGTTTAAATTTTCCTTTCTAGAACACCATTTTGTTGTGGTGTACATCGAAATGAAAAATTATAACTAATTCCCTTTTTGTTTCAAAAATTTGTAAATAGTTCATTTTCAAATTCACCTTCATGATCGCTTCGTATACTTTTAATTTTTAAACTCGTCAAATTTTTAATTCGTTTAGCAAAAGTTTCGAACATTTCAAAAGTGTCACTTTATGTTTTAAAAATAATGTCCAAGTATATCTTGAAAAATCATCAACAATTATAAAAACATATTTGTTATGATTTATTGAACGTACTTGAGTCGGTCCGAATAAATTTAGATGGAATAGTTCGAGAGGTTGCTTTGTGGAAATTTCCTTTTTAGATTTAAAAGAACTTTTTTTAATTTACCAAATTGACAAGTGTCACACAGGATTTTAACCTTCTAGTTGATTTTTAGTAATCCTCTAACTAATTCATTTTTAGCTAGTTTGTTGATATTCTTAAAATTTTTGTGACAAAAACGTTTATACCATAACCATGGATCATCATGATTTGTAGTTAAGCATAAATTAGTGTTGTTTTTGACATTCATGTTTAAAACATATATGTTTCAATTTCTAAATACTTTAAAAATTAGATTTTTATTTTGGTCAAAGATATTGCATTTATTTTTCTCGAAATCAATTTTAAGTCCTTTATCACATAATCAAATTATACTTAATAAATTATGTTTCAAATTTTCTACCAATAAAACATTAGTAATTATAAGAGAATTAGAAATACCGATATTGATGACTTCTCCAATGCTGATGACATATCCTTAAGAATTATCTCTGAATGTCACAGTGCCACCATCGATATATGTTATAATTGATAACATATGAGTATTTCCAGTCATGTGGTTGGAGCAAGCACTATCAAATGTCCACTTCTCTTTACTTTTAATTTTTATTTTGGGTACCTACAAAATAAGAAATTTTTTATTGGTACCCACGTTCTTTGTTTAGGGTCCTACGTGTTAGTGGAAGAAGGTAGCCATATCCACAAGAATGTGGTTCCTTTAGAAATGTAGTTATTGTTATATACAACTTTCTTTAAATATTCATCAATATACTTTTGTCTAATTAGTTCATTATTTGTTTTAGGAATCCATATTTTGGCCATATTTGTGTATGAATTCTTAATCTTAGTTTCTAATTTTAGCTTTTTGAATTTGGTGTATGGTGTGCTACAATTTTTTGATTTTTGTTTGCTTTTAAAACCCAATCCATTTCGATTTCTAAGATGGTTTAGATATTATAATCAAATTTTCTAAATTTTGTTTTCCTTTGTTAAATTTTGTCACATTATTTGTTATTTTATCTAACTTACTTTTAAGATCACAAATTTCAATGTTGCTAGAATCTAAACTTTCTTGTAATTCTAGCTTTTCTTTTTCAAGATTAACTTTTTCTAACTTATAATTTTCTAAATCATGTAATAAGATGTCATTTTGATATAATAATGTTGCACATTTTTTGAGTAATTTCTAATTCTTCTTCTAAGATTGTTATTTCATCTTTTAGTAATCCAATTTCTAATTCTGCTCTAGTTAACTTTCCCATACATTCTTTATTTATTTTTTTGATTCTCTATACTTATCATCTAATTCAATGCTAATTTTCATTATTTAATCATAAGTAAATTCAAGGCGTGTTTCATCAGTGTTAGCCATAAAATACACATTCGCTTGTTACGAGTCACTTTCATTATCATTGTCAGATGAAGAAAATGAATCTGAATCGTCCTTTGTTACTTGAAAAGCTCTTTTTTGAATTTCTCAAACTTTCTTTTCTTTTTATCCTTATTGAGCCGTGGACAATCCTTCTTCATGTGGACAAAATTTTCACACTCTTAGCGTTTAATCGATGGTTGATTTAAGGAGTTTGGTTTGCCACTATTTTGAAATCTGGTCATCTTCTTAAATTTCTTGGATTTGTTGTAGTTCTTGGCAATAAAAACATCTCATCTTCGCCTAAGTCCGAATCTTCATTACTTGCTTGGAATGCTATGTTTTCTTTTCATAATTTTGATCTTTTCTAGCTTGCAAGTTAGCTGTGATGACCCGCCTTTCTATTCACAGAAAGTCTCATCATCATTGAGGAAGAAATAGATAGAAATAGAAAGAAAGAAGAAAGAACAACACAATTCAGAATCTCACAGCGGAAACGGAACAAAATATAATACATCACATAACTATTACATAGTCTTACATATATCAGAGTTACACAACATCATTCATACAAGATAGTCATATATACATATCTACCATTTCATACATTCCAAAATACAGCATACATCACTAACACAGCGGAACTAGATAGATAGATATATACGTCTGGACTTCTGCTTCAAGCTCCTCGAGACATCAACAATCCAAGACCTGATCACTTGGCTACTCATAAAAATTTGAGTACCCAAGAGTTTAAGAAAAATAGAAATAAACTACGGGTCAGACATGGGTCTGGTGTGAGTAAACGGGTTAAAGTTGCTTAACTTTGAAAACCATTTGAAACAAAGGTATCACGTAAGACTTCCCACACATAAACACGGGTAAGTTTTTACCTTACGCTAACCAAAACATTTTATAGGAAATCCAATGATATTATAATAGTGTTTAGGGTTTTCAAGTAAATAAGAAATAGCTGAAATTGTTACATGATTAAATTCCAGCATACTAGCCACAAAGTGGGTAATACAATCAAAACCGTAGGGTCACGTAGGAAGATTGGGTTTCCATCAATGGCAGGGCTACTGGGGTACCGCCCGTCAAAGTACGTGGTCTAGAACAACGTACCGAGGATCACGCCCGACCCCCTGCAACACAAGGCCAGAACCATCCCTTACTGGACGGTCCCGAACAAGATAACCCCGCAATTGTGGCTAACAACTGCCCACTAAGCCGAAATAAAAAGGGACATCTAGACAGGGGTATATCTCGTCCTACTTGGGTGCTACCCACTTAACCTTGCTGCACCTCCCCTGTTTTAGACATTCCCGGTTGATGAGGCTTGAGGCTACGATTACCTTTAGAGAACACATCTCTTAAAATGCTCATCATCCACCCGACGATGTGCTGAAAACATTCAATCCATACAAGTTCGTTCCAGGTTCGAACGAAACCGACGGCATTATCTCGTTTCACTCGTTTTGGAATCACCTTCAGAGTTAACCACAATAACCCTTGCACTCTGAAACACCATCTCGATCTTCACTTTGAGATTTCATGACCTATCGTTTAACTTGGATCGATGTGGTTTTCGGATAATCATAACTGATTCCCGATCCTGGTCTCATCGAAATCCAAACGTGTTTTAAAGGCCAAGTTGTTTAAGGTTTAAACAATTTAATTCAATTTAATATTGAATTCACACAGCATTTAACACAGATAAATATTACACATTTATCACAGATATATCCAATATCTCATCACAGAATATCACAGATTATCGTCCAATAGATATCGATCAATCCAAACATTCTACTCAAACAATCATCCACAAGCAAGAATTATTAATCCATATCATAATTAATTTAATTAACTTAAATTAAATTAATTACTTAAGAATTAATCACATAGTCCTCCTTAATCAATCATTAATTAATTACAATCATTTAATTAATTAATCATTCCTTAATTATCCTTTAAATCAATTAATTAATCCTTAATTACTTAATTAATTATCCCTTAATTATTAATTAATAAACCATAATTATTAATTAATAAAACTTAATTACAAATTAATTAATTCTTAATTACTTATTAATTATCTCTAATTACTTAATTAATTAAGCACTAATTATTAATTAATTACCTCTAATTATCTAATTAATAATTCTTAATTACTAATTAATTAACCCCTTAACTAATTAATTAATACTTTCCTTAACCATTAACTAATTAATTCTTAATCAAAATTTAGTAAAATTTATTTCACTCTTATTACTTATTTAATTATCAAAATCTTAATTACTTTCAAGATAAATCATCATCTTTATTAATTACCTAATCATATATTTTTTTTTCTTTAAAAACATTCATTCATTTAATTAACACTTGGTTATATTTATAAAAATTAAGTTTAAAATATCTTAAAGCTTAACTTAACAAACTTAAGTTAAACAAACATATAATTTCTTATTTAGAGGTTTAAGAAAACATTTATTATGGAAAAGAAGTTATTTAAGAAAAGTTTTAAATCCACTTAAATTGTCAAAACTTTGCTTTTAAAAACTTTTAAAAACATGATTAAAAACTGCTTATCACTTACTTCGGGTTCAACCCGACACTTACTCGAAACCTGCTTCGAGTTTCTCCTCTTCTTCTACATTTTCTTTTAACTTAGTTTATTTTTAAGTTAGAACCCTGGAACTCGAAACACTCTCGTTCCCACTAGAGTATTTACTCGAGTCACTCATCCCTATGCCTGAACCCTTCTTCGAGACAAACCTCAACCAAAACCACAACCCAAAAACAACTGACACAACCTCCCCTGTGCACATGCACCAGCGCCAGAATTGCTCTTCACCTCCGATGAACCTTCCAGCACGTCACTCATCGCCGCAGCAACCAGTATCGACCCCCAAAACAAAATCATGATCCCTCAAACGAGATTGAGCTATCTGGTTGAGTATGGAACTAAAGCAACCTTCCACAAAATCACTCGACCACACTGCTCCGACCACCAGAGGTCGAGAGACTCTGACCACATCCTGCCGACACACCATGCTACCATTTCCTCGAGTTACGCGACACTCGATCTATCAGAGACATCGCAATGACCACAAATTCCAGCTTCAACAAAACTAGGGTTTAGAACTTAATTCGACAACCATCGGCGCCACAGTGATCAGGAACTCCTCCTAACATTTTTGCCAACCACCCCGATCACCACACTAGCTTCAACCAAGACCCCGACCCTCCAGCTACTCCCGATCACCAGAAATTGCCCCAAAACCAATTTCCAGTCAAACCAGAACTGCACATTCATCCTTTTATATAAGGGTTCAGATCATATGCCTGAATCCATGAACTAAGAAGTTTGAATTTTCACTTATATTACTTTAAATTTAGTATAATTTTAGACTAAAATTTATGATGAAACAAACAAGTTTTATTTGAAACTTAAGTTTAAACGGAGACTAAATCAAGAGATATTGAATTTAAATCAAAATATGAACCTGGGAACTATAAACAGAGAGGACTCAGATGAAATAAACATCCATACCATACATTCATATATACACAGCAGATTGCATTTATACATATACACACTACATACTTATTCAGAGATGAACATGCAACAGATTTTTATTAACTTAAGCTTTTTTTTTAAAAATGTTTACTCACCTGAAACAATTTTGAACAGAGAAAAATCTTGCTTTTGAAAACTGCTAGCTGAAACCCCTTTGATCTTCTTTATCTCCTTGCTTTGTTGAGTTGATTTAGTTGTTGTTTAGTTGAGTTGAAATTAAGCTTCAGCTGTAAGATATTAGTGTCTACTTATATTTTCTCTGGTATGCTAAGTTTTTGTAAACGAAATGAGATAAGAAAGATGTATATAGAAAAGTGTTTTCAGGAAATAGGTATTAACTGGTACAAATGTTTTCTATTTGGGTCAGAGATTTTTTTTCTCATAAGGAGGCTGAAATGATTTTTCTAGCAAATTTGAAATGATAGCATTAAATGCCTTGGTTCCTTATCATGTTTACAAATACTATTTCCTTTTATTTTGTAGGTACAATCTTGTATGTATTTTTGTCTTGTTTTGACTTATTTCTTTGCATATACATATTGCTATAGTATATATATATTACTTGCCTGATTTGCTTTCTACCCTATGCTTTCTATAAAGTTGTAATATTTTTAGAATTATCTTATGTGTTCATTTTATATTTTTACATAACCATAAATTTATTTGAGATATTTGTTTCTATTTTTAAACTTAACTACCAAATATTCCCTTTACAAGTAAATATTTATTTTATTTTATTTTTAAACATTATTACCAGGATTACATCAAATATATATATAGATCAAAAGTGAATAAGGTAAAGCTTTCTTTAATTTAAGATAGATTTTATTGTAATTATATTGGAACACTTTAATTTAAATTCTCAAATCATAATTTTCTTCCAAAATACACATATATATATAAATAAGTAATAAATGCCCAGATATCTTATTTGTTTTTAAAATGATAAGTTTGTAATTTAATAAATCAGATTGAAATAATATTGCTAAAATCCCAGGCCGTCACATTCCTCCCCCCTTAAATGAATTTCGTCCCCGAAATTTAAAGCAAAATATAATCCAAAAGCTTTTATATTAACAACCCAAGCATACATATCATCCATACATTAACAACCAACCCAACAATTCATACAAACAAACATCACTAGCTATCCGGACACAAATCCGGATAATTTTTCCTAAAGTTATCCAGAGTTTCCCAAGTACAGTCTCTGGGATCCTCGCTCCACTGCACTTTGACAAGCTTCACTACTTTACTCCTGAGTTGCTTCTCGTCTTGATCTACAATCTGGACTGGATTCCTGACTACAGTCAAATTCGGCTCGACCTCCAAATCTTCATGGACTGCTGGTTCCACAACGAGTGATGGATCATGGACAAACTTCCTTAGATGGGATACATGAAATACATTATGAATTCCAGACATCCGTTCTGGCAGTTCAATTCTGTAGGCCACAGCACCAATCCTTTCCAGCACTCGGAATGGACCAATATATCTCGGGGCAAGTTTTCCCGTCTTTCCAAATCTTACTGCTCCTTTAATCGGGGAAATTTTAACAAAGACCAAATCTCCAATCTCAAATTCCAATGGTCTTTTCCTTTTATCTGCATATTTCTTTTGACGGTCCTGAGCAGCTTTCATTCTCTTCTTAATAAGTTCAACTTTCGCAGATGCTTCACGAATCAAATCTGGTCCAAGCACAAGACGATCTCTTGACTCGATCCAACAGGATGGGGATCTACAAGGTCTTGCATATAAAGCTTCATAGGGTGCCATCTTGATACTCACCTGATAATTGTTATTGTAGGAGAATTCTACTAAATGAAGATGGACTTCCCAAGATCCACCAAAATCCAAAACACAAGCTCTCAGCATATCCTCTAGAATACGATTCAGCCTCTCCGTCTGTCTGTCTGTCTGAGGATGATATGTTGTACTCAAACTCAATCTTGAGCCCATAGCTAATTGCAAAGCTTCCCAAAACTTGCTGGTGAAGATAGGATCACAGTCACTTACTATGCTGACAGGAACACCGTGTAACCTGACTATCTCCTTCAAGAAAATCTCAACCAACGATGCTGCAGTATGGGTCGCCTTAACTGGAATAAAATGGGTGCTCTTAGTTAACCGATCCACAATCACCCATATTCCTTCGTTTTCCCTCTTGGTTCTTGGTAAACCGTCGATGAAATCCATAGAGATCATCTCCCACTTCCACTGAGGAACTTCCAAAGGTTGCAACAACCCTGCTGACTTCTGTTGATCACCTTTCACCTGCTGACAGATCGCACATCCATTTATGAAATCAGCAACATCCTTCTTCATACCCGGCCACCAGAAGACTCTCTTCATATCCTTATACATCTTTGAAATTCCTGGGTGGACACTCAGCCTGGAGCGATGACTCTCTGTCAAAAACTTCTTGCTTCAAATCCTTGAAATTCGAAACACAAATCCTTCCGTTGATCCTCAAAGCTCCTTGGTCATCGATCTCAAAACTGGAACACTGACCATTCTTGACTCCTTTGATGATTCTCTTCAACTTTTTATCAGATCCTTGTTTACTCGCGATCCTTTCCATAAGAGATGGAACAACTTCCAAGATAGACAGAACTGCATTTCTACTCAGAGCATCTGCTACCACATTCCCCTTCCCAGGAGTATATAGAATATCCAAGTCATAGGATGATAAAAACTCAACCCATCACTGCTGTCTTAAATTCAGATCCTTCTAAGAGAAAAGATACTTCTATGGTTTGTGGTCCGTGAATAACTCGAACTTCTCTCCCAAAAGATAGTGTCTCCAGATCTTTAAAGCAAAACAATGGCTAACAATTCCAAATCGTGCGTAGCATAGTTCTTTTCATGTGGCTTCAATTGTCGACTCGCATACGCAATTATTCTCCCATTCTGCATCAGAACTGCTCCCAGTCCAACTATACAGGCATATGTATAAACCTCAAACTTGCTTTTCCCATCCGGAATAGCTAGCACATGTGCACTGGTTAGCCTTGTCTTCAACTCTTGAAAAGCCTCTTCACACTGGGGTATCCACTTAAAATTTGCTCCCTTCTTAGTCAACTTAGTAAAGTGCGAAGAAATCTTGGAATAATCCTTGATAAACTTCCTGTAGTAACCAGCTAATCCCAGAAAACTACGGACTTCAGTCGGAGCCTTCGGTTGCTTCCACTCCATAATAGTAGCTACTTTGGCTGGATCTACCGAAATGCCCTCACCAGAAACAATGCGCCCCCAAAATTTGACTTATGACTTCCAGAAATGATATTTGGAGAATTTCGCCTTCAGAACATGCCTCCTCAATGTCTCCAAAACTATCTCTAAATGTTGCCTATGCTCCTCTTCTGACTTGGAATAGACAAGAATATCATCGATGAACACCAGAACAAACTTATTCAACACATTCCGAAAAACTCGGTTCATCAGATCCACAAAATAAGCAGGAGCATTGGTTAATCCGAAAGGCATAACCAACCACTCATAGAAACAGTTGGGTCCTCGAAACGCAGTCAAGGGAATACTGTCCTCAGCTACCCTTAAATGATGGAAACCCGAAGCTAGATCTAATTGAGAGAAAACTGAAGCTCCATGCAACTGATCAAAGAGATCATCAATACGAGGTAATGGATACTTATTTCGGATAGTCACTTTGTTCAATTCTCTATAATCAACACAGAATCTTAGCGATCCATCCGACTTGGTTACAAAAACAACGACAAAACCCCAACTGGAAAAACTAGGCCGGATCAAGCCTTTCTCTAAAAAATCTTGGGTTTGCTTCACCAACTCTTCTCTCTCCTTCGGTGCCATTCTTCTACTGGGCTGAACAATAGGTACTACCCCTGGAATCAGATCAATCCGAAACTCTATCTCTCGATGTAGAGGTAAACACTTAACTTCCTCAAAGACATCAGGAAAATCTTTAACCACCTCAATATCTCCTCCCTTCTCTTGAGAAGTCTCAACTCCATGTAAAAGACTACTCAAGTGAATTTCAGAGCTATCACACGTAACTTTAGAAATCCTACCCAAATCAGTTTCCAACGAAACTGTTCTCTCTTCACAATTCAGGATAGCTTTATGCTTATCAAGCCAATCCATTCCCAAAATAAGGTCAAACCCTTTGAATTCTAATACATAAGGCTCACACGAAAAACTATGGGAAAGGTAAGTAATTCGCAAGCCTTTGCAAATCATATTAAGTCGGGTTACTTCCCCTATGGGATTAGAGACGCAAATAGAATTTTCCACGACACTAGGGATAAGGTGGAATTTTACTACCGTCTCCAAAGAAATAAAACTGAGAGATGCTCCAGAATCAAATAATACTTTAAGATAAACGCCATTAATAAGCAAAGTACCTTCCAAAACTCCCTTGCCCTTAGAAGAAGTTGATGGTGCACCTTCCAAAGCAAACACTTTGTTCGGCTGGACTTTATAAAGAAGCGGGCAATCTTTTACCATGTGTCCTGGTTGGTGATAGTTAAAACAC
This sequence comes from Allium fistulosum, assembly GCA_030737815.1. NCBI lineage: Eukaryota > Viridiplantae > Streptophyta > Magnoliopsida > Asparagales > Amaryllidaceae > Allium > Allium fistulosum. The sequence goes on from CM060903.1 coordinate 205,543,390, forward strand.
AGCGATTTCTGAACCAAAGCTGAACCCGGACCATTTTGATGCTGCTGCTGAGATCCTCTCCTGGGACATTTATTTGCCAAGTGACCCTCTTGTTTACAAATATAACACTTGCGAGGTCCGTTACTCCCTCCTGGTTTCTTCCCTTTGCCTCCAATGTGGATTGAATTTCCTCTTATTTGGATTAGCAGAATTCCCTCCAGATGCTGTTACAGGTGCCACTGGTTTCTTATTCATCAAATCCTCATATCTCAGTGCCATATCAATTAACTCCACAAAAGATCCTTTCAAATGCGCTGTCATCTTTTCATGAAATTCTGGCCTTAATCCTTGCACAAACATCTCATTCTTTTTTAGGGGAGTGTCAATGAGTCCCGGTCCATAGTGAGATAGCTCATTGAATTTGGTCTCATATTCAGCTATAGTCATGCTTCCCTGCTTCAATTCCAAAAAAATTCGATACAGACGAATTTTCCCTGCTGTTGGCATGAATTGCTCCTCAAACAACTCTTCAAATCTACTCCAAGAAATATCATCTTCTGAAACATTCACTGTAACTGCATCCCACCAAGCTGCAGCACCTTCTTGCAATTGCCACGTTGCCATTGCCCTCTTCTGCTCATCAGACAAACCCATACTCTTAAAGATTCGCTCGCAAGATCGTAGCCATGCCTGCACCTCAGTGATAGTCTCTAACCCTTTAAATGGTCTACCTCCAAGATTGGTGAAGTCCTTGCATAAGGTGGCAAAACTAACCCGAGGAGGTGCTGGATCCACAGCCTCACTTGCAATCTGACTTCTTCCATTATCGGTCAATGAACTGCCCTTACCTCTGCCTCCCCTTCCAGAACTCATGTTGGCAACCTGGACAGGTAACCCAACAATTTTAGATAGGTATATAGTTATATATAAAAATTATAATTACGCACTCTCAAGATAGATATTATTCCAAAGCCTAGGTATTCACTCAACCTAGTGCTCTGATACCAACTGTGACGACCCGCCTTTCTATCCACAGAAAGACGCATCATCGTTAAGGAAGAAATAGAAAGAAAGAAGAAAGAACAACACAATTCATAATCTTACAGTGGAAACGGAACAAAATATAATACATCACATAACTATTACATAGTCTTACATATATCAGAGTTACACAACATCATTCATACAAGACAATCATATATACATATCTGCCATTTCATACATTCCAAAATACAGCATACATCACTAACACAGTAGAACTAGATAGATAGATATATATGTCTGGACTTCTGCTTCAAGCTGCTCTAGACATCAACAATCCAAGACCTGATCACTTGGCTACTCATAAAAATTTGAGTACCCAAGAGTTTAAGAAAAATAGAAATAAACTCCAGGTCAGACATGGGTCTGGTGTGAGTAAACGGGTTAAAGTTGCTTAACTTTGAAAACCATTTGAAACAAAGGTATCACGTAAGACTTCCCACACATAAACACGGGTAAGTTTTTACCTTACGCTAACCAAAACATTTTATAGGAAATCCAATGATATCATAATAGTGTCTAGGGTTTTCAAGTAAATAAGAAATAGCTGAAATTGTTACATGATTAAATTCCAGCATACTAGCCACAAAGTGGGTAATACAACCAAAACCGTAGGGTCACGTAGGAAGATTGGGTTTCCATCAATGGCAGGGCTACTGGGGTACCGCCCGTCACAATACATGGCCTAGATCAACGTACCGAGGATCACGCCCGACCCCCTGCAACACAAGGCCGAAACCATCCCTTACTGGACAGTCCCGAACAAGATAACCCCGCAGTTGTGGCCAACAACTGCCCACTAAGCCGAAATAAAAAGGGACATCTAGACAGGGGTATATCTCGTCCTACTTGGGTGCTACCCACTTAACCTTGCTGCACCTCCCCTGTTTTAGCCATTCCCGATTGATGAGGCTTAAGGCTACGATTACCTTTAGAGAACACATCTCTTAGAATGCTCATCGTCCACTTGACGATGTGCTGAAAGCATTCAATCCATACAAGTTCATTCTGGGTTCGAACGAAACCGAAGGCAATATCTCGTTACACTCGTTTTGGAATCACCCTCAGAGTTAACGACAATAACCCTTGCACTCTGAAACACCATCTCGATCTTCACTTTGAGATTTCACGACCTATCGTTTAACTTGGATCGATGTGGTTTTCGGATAATCATAACTGATTCCCGATCCCGGTCTCATCGAAATCCAAACGTGTTTTAAAGGCCAAGTTGTTTAAAGTTTAAACAATTTAATTCAATTTAATATTGAATTCACACAGCATTTAACACAGATAAATATTACACATTTATCATAGATATATCCAATATCTCATCACAGAATATCACAGATTATCGTCCAATAGAGATCAACCAATCCAAACATTCTACTCAAACAATCATCCACAAGCAAGAATTATTAATCCATATCATAATTAATTTAATTAACTTAAATTAAATTAATTACTTAAGAATTAATCACTTAGTCATGCTTAATTAATCATTAATTAATTACAATCATTTAATTAATTAATCATTCCTTAATTATCCTTTAAATCAATTAATTAATCCTTAATTACTTAATTAATTATCCCTTAATTATTAATTAATAAACCTTAATTATTAATTAATAAAACTTAATTACAAATTAATTAATTCTTAATTACTTATTAATTATCTCTAATTACTTAATTAATTAATCACTAATTACATCTTAATTACTTAATTAATTTTTTTTGCATATCAAGCGGGGTTAAAACTGGTCCCCTACCAGATTTATTAAAAAAGGAAAGGCTACAATAAAGGACACAAAAGGTAATGTCCAGAAAAGGATAGAAAAAAACTCAGAAAATGGAAAACACAACCACACAAGGGTAACAAAGAAAAAAAGCAAAGAAAAAATAGCACTGGAAAAAACAATAGCACAGAAACTAAGGGATCCATGGTTCAATCTAATTATTAATCACTAATTATTAATTAATTACCTCTAATTATCTAATTAATAATTCTTAATTACTAATTAATTAACCCCTTAATTAATTAATTAATTAATACTTTCCTTAACCATTAACTAATTAATTCTTAATCAAAAATTAACAAAATTTATTTCACTCTTATTACTTATTTAATTATCAAAATCTTAATTACTTTTAAGATAAATCATCATCTTTATTAATTACCTAATCACATATTTTTTTTCTTTAAAAACATTCATTCATTTAATTAACACTTAGTTATATTTATAAAAATTAAGTTTAAAATATCTTAAAGCTTAACATAACAAACATAAGTTAAACAAACATATAATTTCTTATTTAGAGGTTTAAGAAAACATTTATTATGGAAAAGAAGTTATTTAAGAAAAGTTTTAAATCCATTTAAATTGTCAAAACTTTGCTTTTAAAAACTTTTAAAAACATGATTAAAAACTGCTTATCACTTACTTTGGGTTCAACCCGACACTTACTCGAAACCTGCTTCGAGTTTCTCCTCTTCTTCTACATTTTCTTTTAACTTAGTTTATTTTTAAGTTAGAACCCTGGAACTCGAAACACTCTCGTTCCCACTTGAGTATTTACTCGAGTCACTCATCCCTATGCCCGAACCCTTCTTCGAGACAAACCCCAACCAAAACCACAACCCAAAAACAACTGACACAACCTCCCCTATGCACATACACCAGCGCCGGAATCGCTCTTCACCTCCGATGAACCTTCCGGCACGTCACTCATCGCCGCAGCAACCAGTATTGACCCCCAAAACAAAATCACGATCCCTCAACGAGATCGAGCTACCTAGTTGAGTTTGGAACTAAAGCAACCTTCCACAAAATCCCTCGACCACACTGCTCCGACCACCAGAGGTCGAGAGACTCTGACCACACCCTGCCGACACACCATGCCACCATTTCCTTGAGTTACGTGACACTCGATCTATCAGAGACATCGCAATGACCACAAATTCCAGCTTCAACAAAACTAGGGTTTAAAACTTAATTCGACAACCGTCGATACCATAGTGATCAGGAACTCCTCCTGTCATTTTTGCCACCCACCCCGATCACCACACTAGCTTCAACCAAGACCCTGACCCTCCAGCTACTGCCGATCATAAAAAATTTCCCCAAAACCAATTTTCAGTCAAACCAGAACTGCACATTCATCCTTAAGCTAAAAATTAAGATCTTACTTCTAAAAATCATCATTTTATATAAGGGTTCAGATCATATGCCTGAATCCATGAACTAAGAAGTTTGAATTTTCACTTATATTTAAACTTGCTCAGTTATTTTGATTTCCAGAGACATTTCAATATTACTTTAAATTTAGTATAATTTTAGACTAAAATTTGTGATGAAACAAACAAGTTTTATTTGAAACTTAAGTTTAAACGGAGACTAAATCAAGAGATATTGAATTTAAATCAAAATATGAACCTGGGAACTATAAACAGAGAGGACTCAAATGAAACAAACATGCATACCATACATTCATATATACACAGCAGATTGCATTTATACATATACACACTACATACTTATTCAGAGATGAACATGCAACAAATATTTATTAACTTAAGCTTTTAAAAAAAAAATGTTTACTCACCTGAAACAATTTTGAACAGAGAAAAATCTTGCTTTTGAAAACTGCTAGCTGAAACCCCTTTGATCTTCTTTATCTCCTTGCTTTATTGAGTTGATTTAGTTGTTGTTTAGTTGAGTTGAAATTAAGCTTCAGCTATAAGATATTAGTGTCTACTTATATTTTCTCTGGTATGCTAAGTTTTTGTAAACGAAATGAGATATGAAAGATGTATATAGAAAAGTGTTTTCAGGAAATAGGTATTAACTGGTACAAATGTTTTCTATTTGGGTCAGAGATTTTTTTTCTCATAAGGAGGCTAAAATGATTTTTCTAGCAAATTTGAAATGATAGCATTAAATGCCTTGGTTCCTTATCATGTTTACAAATACTATTTCTTTTTATTTTGTAGGTACAATCTTGTATGTATTTTTGTCTTGTTTTGACTTATTTCTTTGCATATACATATTGCTATAGTATATATATATATTACTTGCCTGATTTTCTTTCTACCCTATGCTTTCTATAAAGTTGTTATATTTTTAGAATTATCTTATGTGTTCATTTTATATTTTTACATAACCATAAATTTATTTGAGATATTTGTTTCTATTTTTAAACTTAACTACCAAATATTCCCTTTACAAGTAAATATTTATTTTATTTTATTTTTAAACATTATTACCAGGATTACATCAAATATATATATAGATCAAAAGTGAATAAGGTAAAGCTTTCTTTAATTTAAGATAGATTTTATTGTAATTATATTGGAACACTTTAATTTAAATTCTCAAATCATAATTTTCTTCCAAAATACACACAAATATATATATAAGTAATAAATGCCCAAATATCTTATTTGTTTTTAAAATGATAAGTTTGTAATTTAATAAATCAGATTGAAATAATATTGCTAAAATCCCGTGCCATCACATTAGCTTCATACGACATTAGATTTCTTATTAGCTCTTCAATTTTGAGTTGAGAAAGATCATAAGCTTCTTCGATGGATAAAACTTTTCTTTCCCATTCATTTGTCAAAGAGTTTAAAATTCATGTGACTGAATCAAAATCTATGAATTTGACTCCAAGTGCTATGAGTTCGTGTTGAATGGTTTGAAATCTAGCATATTATATCAATAATTGATACATTTGCTTTCATTTTGAAAGGTGAAAATGGGTTTAGTAAAATCGAGATTTTAGTTTGCTTGACTTTAATTATGCCTTCATGTGTGACTTGTAAAGTGCGCCATATATCATATACAGTAGTGCAAAGCATGACACATGAAAACTCTTTTTTCTTCAAGTGAGCAAAATAATACATTCATAGCTTTGGCACTGTTAGATGCTGCAACTTTTTGTGCATCAGTCCAAGTGCTAATGTTGGTGTTAGGTGCTTCATATTTGTTTTGAGTTGCTAGCCATATTTCTAACCTATTTGCTTCCATAAAATTCTCAAACGAGTTGACCAGTAAGCATAGTTAGAACCAGTAAATAGTGAAGGACAAGCAGTTGATTGACCTACTTGAAAAGTGCTTGCCATATTAATGATTTTTCAACTATGGGTTACTATAGATTGAAAGACCGTGCTCTGATACCAAATGAAAAACCATAGGATTTTTATATAATGCAACTTATATATAAGTGTGAGAGTGTATATTACTAATTACACTAAGCAGAGAATAATAACTGAATATAAAGAAGGTAAATAATAAAAGCGAGCACACCAGATATTTTATATTAGTTCGGACCTCCCGTCCTACGTCCTGTCCTGAAGCTCCCCTTCGATATTTACTTTAACCAAATAACCCTCACTTCGCATGGAGGAATAGGCTAATACAAAAGTATTTCTCTGACAATCTTGTGTTACAAAAAACATGGATTTTGACTAATAGTACAAACCTTCCTATGATCTCCTTTGAGTATTTGAATGTGAAAATTTTGAGTTGTAGGAAGTGGTTTAACCAAAATGATATTTTGGTTATGATAGATTAAGAATATGCAAGCAAGAGACGCACAAATATATAAATAGAGAGTAATAAGAAATCAAAGGAAAAGTTAAGTTGTAAATCTCAATCTTTGAAGTATTTATAGGATTAAAGAGATACAGATGAGGATTTGTTACTGTTAGATAAACTCTATTCGATTTAATGGCTGCAACCTTTAAAGAAGAGATGAGATTATTCAATCTGAAAAGAAGCAACCATTCAGAATATAGCAGTTTCCAGATGATAGACGTCTATAGGAAAACCACATACATCTGTGTCTTCAGGAATGAAATTCCCGAGCCTTCACAGACGTCTATGGATTTTCCACGGACGTCTGGCTGGTATTTCCAGAGTTTAAATTTTTTTCAGTACCAATTTTGTGTATATGAATTCGTGTTTGCATATATACTCAAGGAGACCTTACAATGCTTATCTAAGACTCTTAATACACTAGTATAATCTTACTAATTATAGTATGGCACATAAATCTCTGTTTGTCTTCGAGTCCCGATATCTTTGAGCATGACGATCTCTTGTAATATATACCTGTAATCTTGATAAGATATATAACATATGTAATTGTATAGTCGTAGTTGTTGAAACCATAGAATGGAGGTTCTAACATTACCGACCTATCTGGGATGCCGAGCATACACCACGTAATTTAAATCCGACGTTATAGTGGGCAAAAAAATTTATATTTAGAAAGGTAATTTCATACCATGATGGTAGTGAGCCACTTAGCCTTAAAGCATCTCCTATTTTACTATTATCGGATATGAGGTTTTGAGATAACGATTACCTTTCATATAGCACATATTCCACTTGGAATGTCACTTTACCATTTCCTAATCATACAACTGATTTCTACAAACGTATTATTCCCGAGCATGACGATCTCTTGTATTATATTACTGTAATCTTGATAAGATATATAATATATGCGATTGTATAGTTGTTGTCATTGAAACTATAGAATGGAGGTTCTAACATTCTCCCCTTTTTTGATGATGACTACTATACAATCATTAGTCATGATAAAATAACTTCCACTTAATTTAATCTCCCTATATGTATATGCATAATTTCTCACCCTTTGTCATTATCAGAAATAAAGAAGAGAAACATAAACATATGGACACAGAAAATGAGATAGGTTGATATGAAAAACACATAAACAGATCACACATAAACACAAATAACATAATTGGACAATAAACCAACCTGGGTTCAACAATAAACAAATAAAAGTTCAAAGATAACAAGAAACACAAATAATACAAGGTGTTTTTTAATGCCATATAGAGCCTTTTTAAGTTTAAATACATGATCGGGATATTTCTCATGAATAAATAACGGAGGTTGTTCAACTAAACCTTTTCTTTTATGAATCTGTTTTAAAATGCACTTTTTACGTCTATTTGATACTTTTTAAAAGTATGATGCCATGCGAAAACAAGTAATGTTCGTATGGCTTCGAGACGTGCTACCGGAGCAAATGTCTCTTCATAATCAATTGCTTCTTCTTGATTATATCTTTGAGCTACTAATCTTGCTTTATTTCGAACAATGTTTCCATTTTCATCCACTTTATTTTTAAAAACCCATTTTGTTGCGATTACAGATTGATCGTTTGGTCTCAGTACAAGTTTCCATACGTCATTTCTTTCAAATTGATTAAGTTCTTCTTGCATTGCAATAATCCAACAATCATCTTTTGATGCTTCTTTATAATTTTTAGGTTCAAAATTTGATATAAATGCAACATGACTCATTTGATTTAACTGTTTTATGGTGGATACTTTTGTATTTGAATCACCAATAATATTATCAATTGGATGATCTTTTAATATCCTAGGTAGTGACGTTATTACATTATTATTATCATTATTTTCATGTATAGGTACATTGGTTTTATTATTATTTGTAACTTCTTCATCATTATCTTTTTTATTATTTTTAAAATTTTCATCAAATGAAACATGAACACTTTCTTCTATAATGTTTGTTTGTTTATTAAAAATTCTATATGCTTTACCTCGATCCTTATAGCCAACAAAAATTCCTTCATCGGCTTTAGAATCGAATTTTCCTATATAGTCTTTTGTGTTTAAAATAAAATATTTTGATCCAAATACTCGAAAATAAAATACTTTAGGTTTCTTTTTGAAAAATATTTCATAGCATGTGTTTTTAGTCATTGGTCTAAGTGTTACATGATTCAATACATAACATGCGGTAGCAACAGCTTTGACCCAAATTATTTTCGATAGGTTACTTATTTAGTAAAGTTCGTGCACATTCTTGTAAAGTTCGATTTTTTTCTTTCTACAACTCCAATTTGTTGTGGTGTACATGGAAAATAAAAATTATGACTAATTCCCTTTTTGTTGCAAAAATGTATAATTAGTTCATTTTCAAATTCACCTCCATGATCGCTTCATATACTTTTAATTTTCAAATTCATCAATTTTTTAATTCATTTAGCAAAAAATTTGAACATTTCCAAAGTGTCACTTTTATGTTTTAAAGATAATGTCCAAGTATATCTTGAAAAATCATCAACAATTACGAAAACATATTTGTTATGATTGAACGTACTTGAGTCGGTCCTATTAAATCTAAATGGAGTAGTTCGAGAGGTTGCTTTGTGAAAATTTCCATTTTAGATTTAAAAGAACTTTTCTTTAATTTACCAAATTGACAAGCGTTATACAGGTTTTTAACCTTGTAGTTGATTTTTGGTAGTCCTTTAACTAATTCATTCTTAGCCAGTTTGTTGATATTCTTAAAATTTATGTGACAAAAATGTTTATGCCATAACCATGGATCATCATGATTTGCAGCTAACCGTATGTTGTATATGTTTTGCCTAATATAGTAATCTTATATCCGCTGCACTACTAGTATGTATATATCAGCAACTCACTATGTCACAAAGTGAATCAGACAACAACGATCACACAATATAAGGTAGATTTGTTGTTATCCTAATATTTACCACTCTTTCACACAACACATGGAAAAAATCATATGTTGTGTGTCATAGCTAGTGAAATCTTTGTTCTATAAGATTTCAACCATGCTATTCAGACAACATTTTATTTGTTGTTTGATTGAAATTATTAAAAATTTCATTTTGGCTCCTTATCAAAATTTTGGTTTCCCTCTCAATATTGCCTGGATTATTTCGTGGTTGCATTCTTTTAATTATTCCCCCCTCTTTCTTTCATTTCTAGAGAAAAACTGGCATTCTTTCCTTCAATTTTTTCCTCACCGCCTTCACATAGCCCTTCTCCTAGTCATCGCCTGCTGTCGACCCTAGACTTCTCCCATCCCGTCGATGTTCTTCGATAAACTTAGGGTTTCCTAATTAAAGCTGCCTCTTTCATCTTCGTTCTGAAATTAGGGTTTCATGAAAGTTAAGCTTCGAATCACCTTGCTCCCTTCCTTCCTTGTAGATTGCATACTTTGATTTACCGACTATTGATGGTTGCGGCTCCTCCTTGTCGAGTGTTCTTCGATTGGTATTAGTATGATTTATGCCCCTCTCGATTTATATTGTTCTCGACTTCTAATCTCTGGCTGATGATGATTTGGGTTTCTTATATAGGAATTTATTTCCTAAATATGCGAATATATGATCCGATTTGACTTTTATAAATTATTTTTCTCGGCTATCGATTTATGTTTGAGTGCTCTTGATGATTTTCTGATTCTTGAATTTCTGCTATGGTTTTCGTTTGCTAATCTGATTTCTATGTTAGACCTTGTTTTTCACTATGTTGCATGACCATGTGCTCTTGACTTCATGTTCGAGTTAGTGGATTTCTATGTTGGACCTTGTTGTTCATGTAACGACCCGTATTTTCACGGATCGAAAAGTTCGTCAAATCTGGAGTTTTAGCATTTTGAGCCATTTCAGCTTTTAGGCAAATTTTGCCTAAGTCCTAAGTCGTTCACGACTTAGCATAAGTCGTGAGTCGTATACGACTTAGGAGATAAGAGTGACCCAGGGTTTGGCGCGACTTAAGGAAATAAGTCGTAGCTGGGCTAGGTTAGTAGGTTGTAAGTCGTTGCCGAGTTAAGGGATAGACAACCTAAGGAAGTGACCGACTTATGTTGTTGTGAGCGACCTAGTAGAGTTAACAACTTAGGGGATAAGCAGTTTGCGACCTATAAGAGTTAGCGACCTATGGGATTGACCGACCTAAGTGTTAGCGTAGTTAGGTCGTTAGATCTGTGTTGAGTTAGGTCGTAGGCGACCTAAGATGGTTAGGTCGCGTGTGTGTTAGGTCGTGAGTTTGCTAAGTCGTAGGTCGCGTGGGTGCTAAGTTGTTAGGTCGCAGGGTTTTGTAAGTCTTAGGTCGTAGCTTAGTAAGTTGTTAGGTCGCGGGTTGGCTTAAGTGTTAGGTCGCGTGGGAGTCTAAGGTATTAAGTCGTAACCTCGTTATGTCGTAGGTCGGCAAGGCAGTTAAGTGTTAGGTCGGCAACGACCTAAGTTAGGTCGTGGACTTCTATGGTTGTTAAGTCGCGATGTGTTAGGTCGCTGAGGAGTTGAGTCGTAGCCTATGTGTTAAGGCGCGCGTTGCGTTAGGTCGTAGGTCGCTGGGTGTTTGGATGCGCAGAAGGGTTAGGTCGGAGAGGCTTAGGTCGTAAGTCGGAAGCGACTTAGGGAGATAGCCAGATTTCGACTTAAGGAATTTCAGCTATAAATAGGAGGGGTTGTTCTCACTTTTTGGGATTCGGATTTTTGAAGCGACGAAGTGCTGCCATTTTGAGAGCTCGACTTCTACACTTCTTCACTTCTTTTCTCCACTCTAATCTAGTGCTTCCTTCCATCCAAGTTGAAGATCAAGATTGAAGATTCAAGAGCTAAAGTTGAAGATCTTCATCTTTTCAAGAGAGATTTCTTCTTTTGAAGCGGATTCGTGATAGATCAAGCTTGATCCTTCGCTGTCCAGATCTGAAGCGTGTTGGTTTGGGTTTGTTTGGGTGATTTGGTGAGTGGTGATTATCTCTCACACGGATCCAAAGGAGTATATCGGATTGTTGGCTCGATTTGGTGTTAAAATAGTGATTTCCATGCATTTTCTTCATCCTAGGTGTAGATCTATATAGATCCATTGTTCATGATGATGTTACATCCATTTTATCATATGTTAACCTATGCAAGTTCATTCATCAAGTTTGTAGAGATATAATCCATGTTTTCATGCTTATTGGACTTTCAACTCTTTAATTACGAAAATGCCATTGTTGTTATAATTGTCTACTTAGATCATTTTTGAATGCTTGATTGCTTGGATTGATGTTTGATTTGATTGATTGTTATGAACTAGATGATTGATGATTAGATTTAGATCGAAGGTGATTCAAAAGCTAAGGGAAAGGCTCTTGAATTGGGAAAGCTGCTCGTGGCATATGTAGCGGGATGATGAAGCTCTTATGCATAGATTTGATGATGTGATGATGAGATGAGGCTTTGCGAGGATGTAATGAAGCGAGGCAATCATGTGATGAAGACTTGGTCTAATCCAGACGGGATCATTCCAAGCATGTTGATAACTCGGTGATATGATTCGAGTTGAGGATAATGAATGGATATGAGAATAGTCGTCGAGGAGGATGACTAGGAGGCTTGGATAGCATCGTTGTTGAAGGTTCTAGCATGCTCTAAGCAAGAGTACGTTTGGGCAGATTCGATAGTCCCAACGGCCAACTGTTGATGGTCGAGTACTCTGGGCAGATTCGATAGTCCTAGGCACGGGCTGCGACGACGTGCGGGAGTTGTGTCTAGAACCGGGGTTTCCATTAGCCCTTGACGGACGGCTGAAAGAATGTGCCGGTCATTCAATTAACGGTGATATCAAAGCAATGATAACAGTGATAGCCAGAGTCATGGATGTTTGGTTGTATCGTCATTCGGACTCAAGAGCGGTATTTTCTGGGTGCTTATCTGATTTAGGCCTTGGTACTTGGAAAACATCGCTCTTGACTCGAGTGATAGTAGCTTTACTTTAAATTGTATGCTCTGCTATGTTTGTTTCTGCTTAGTGTGTGTCTGGGGGCTATCGCTGTGGAATGAGGTTGGAGTGGGAGGGTTGTATTCCTATTCCTTTTCCTTTATGCTCTTTTGGTATGTTGTTAGTTAATTTACTGCTCACTAAGACTGTTGTCTGACTCAAGGCTTTATGTTTTTAATTCTTATTGCCTTGGGCTGTTCGTCCATCTTGGGACGGGCAGACTAGGTAGCAGGTGACAGGTGCTCTTCTCTTCTCACGATGCTGATATCGAAGACGAGCTGGAGGGTTGCATATTATCGTCTTATTATATGTACTGGATATTCCGCTGTTTTGTATTCTCTGAGAGATATGTAGTGAGGCTAGATGTATTGACTATGTGGATGCTTGTATTCAACTATTATGGAGTTTTATATGATGTCATTTTGTTCTGTAAAGCTTCACTATACATATGTTCTATTGTATTTTGTCCATGCTCTGTGAGTAATACGATAGATTTTGTTGTTTTAAATCTTACCTTGACAATCGTCCATGGTCGCCTGGCACACTTTACAGTGCTCTATCTTTAGATTCGGTGCAGGGGTCATAGGCGGTCGTCACATTTGGTATCAGAGCATTGGTTAATCGATTTTACCCAACGCTCGCTGTCGTAACTACGTATGAGAGACGTAATTGTATTTTAATGGATGAATACTATATATAATGTAGTAGTTTAGTTGAGTTTGAGTCCTTTATGCAGTTTTTTCTCTAGATGTTCTAATCATTCCTTTTTATAGATATTGAGAATGAGTCGAAGAGGGAGACCAGCTGCTAGGGAAGGCCGTGCTACTGAAGAGACTGCTGATTATGCAGCCATGTTCGAAGCTATGATGACTTCGATCATGAGAAGGATACCAGTTCCGGGGGCAGCGGTTGATGTTGGAGTTCAAGTCCAAACTCCAAAACCAGTGGATTTTGCTAAGTTGTGCAAGGATTATACTGCTCTTGGAGGGAAGGTTTTCTTGGGAACAGAATCAACTATCGAAGTCCAGAGATGGATAGATGCTTGTAGAAGGATCTTTGGTGATTTGGGAATTGATGATGCAACTAAGAGGAAGTTGGCATCAAGGCAGCTCCAAGGGAGAGCCTCTGATTGGTGGAACTCTTTTACCATCAATACTGCGGAGGAAGAGATTACTTGGGAGCAATTCCAAGCTAGATTTGAAGCTAAGTTCATTTCTACAGCTCAGAAGTCTGTTCTGTTCAAGAAGTTTGTAGAACTCAAGCAGGGTGGAAGATCTGTTCTTGAGTATGTTTCTGAGTTTGAGGCTTTGTCCAAGTATGCCCGGTCATATATTGAATCCGCTTATCAGAAGAATGAGAAGTTTGTGACAGGCTTGGACAGTTATCTTGGGAGACAGTTGGTGGATCATTTGGACGATTCATTTGAGAAGCTTGTGGAGAAAGCTCTTAGGCATGAGAGTCTGTTTCCTAAGGAAGGATCTGTTGTTGCTGTGACTAGGGAAGAGTCTAAACCCCAGCAGGGTGGAAACAAGAAGAGGAAGCAGCAGCAGCAGAAGGGTAAGGATGGCCAGAAGAAGCCGAAAGGCGAGGTGACTTGCTACAATTGTCAGCAGAAGGGCCATTTCTCGAAGGATTGTAAGAATCCTAAGGTGCCGATGAAGTGTCACAACTGTGACAAGCCGGGGCATTTCAGGAAGAATTGTCCAGAACCGAGGAAGGACAGGCAGATTGTGCAAGCCTATGCTTTAGGTGCTGTTCCGTCGTCTTCGAAAGCTCCTACTGCTGAAAAGAAGGGAAAGAGTGTGGTTGTTCAAGGTACTCTTTTTCTATGTGGTATTCCAGTTAGAGTTTTGTTTGATACTGGAGCATCGCATTCGTTTGTTTGTAATGAACTAGTAGGCCGGTTAGGTTTGGAACCGGATATTGTTGATAGGCCATTGGTTGTGACTAATCCAGTTGGGGGTTCGTCTTGTTTGTGTATGTTATGCCGTGGTCTAGTTGTATCGAGTCATGGTTGCTCTTTTATTTGTGATTGTTTTGTTATGAACTTTGCGGGGTTTGGAATTATTTTGGGTATGGACTGGCTTAGGAAGTATGCGGCAAAGGTTGATTGCGAGAGGTTGGAAGTGACAGTCGAGAATGTGGAGGGGCGAAAGGTTGTAATACGATGTAAGCATGAAGAAGGCGTCTTCATGAGCTTCATGTATTCGCTGGTTGTTCCACGGGATGGACTGTCATCAGTACCGATCGCTAATGGATTCGAGGATGTCTTTGACGAAGTCAAAGGGTTGCCGCCGCATAGAGAGATCGAGTTTCGTATAGATCTAGTTGAAGGAGCCAGACCTGTTGTGATGCCTCTTAGGCGGATGGCGCCTAGGGAACAGCAAGAGTTGAGGGTGCAAGTTGATGACCTTTTATAGAAAGGATTCATTCGGCGTAGTGCGTCCGAGTGGGGTGCACCAGTTGTGTTTGCAACCAAGGCAGATGGGTCGTTGAGATTGTGTGTGGATTATCGTGAGCTGAATAAGGTGACTAAGAAGAACAAGTATCCATTGCCGAGAATAGATGACTTGTTTGATCAGCTTCACGAAGCCAAGGTGTTTTCTCAGATGGATTTGGCAACGGGATTTCACCAGTTGAGAGTGGCTAAGGATAGTGTGCCGAAGACTGCTTTTCAGACACCATCTGGTTTCTTTGAGTGGCTGGTAATGCCGTTTGGATTGACTAATGCGCCAGCATATTTTGTGGATCTTATGAATAGAGTGTTCAGAGATCAGTTGAACGAGTTTGTACTTGTGTTCGTGGATGATATTCTGATTTATTCCAGAACGGAAGAAGAGCACAAGACGCACTTGCGTATTGTTTTGGAGATCTTACGGAAACATCAGCTAAAGGCTAAGTTTTCGAAGTGTCACTTCTGGAAGAGTGAAGTGAGGTTCTTAGGCCATGTAATTTCTGGAAGTGGAATAGCGGTTGATCCCGCTAAGGTGGCAGCAATCCAGGATTGGGTTAGACCTAAGAATGCATCTGATGTAAGAAGTTTTCTTGGATTAGCAGGATATTATCGACGGTTTATCAAAGACTTCTCCAAGATAGCTGCACCATTAACAGGATTGACGAAGAAGAACCAAGTGTTCAGTTGGGATGCTAAGTGTGAGCAAGCTTTCGGAATCCTGAAAGAGAGATTGACGAGTACTCCTGTTTTGACTATTCCTAGTGGGAATGATGAGATGGTGGTTTACACCGATGCATGTGGTACTGGACTTGGAGCAGTGCTGATGCAGAAGGATAAAGTTGTTGGGTATGCCAGTCGACAACTGAAGCTGCATGAAAGGAATTACCCAACTCATGATTTGGAATTAGCGGCGATTGTATTTGCTCTGAAGATGTGGAGGCATTATCTGTTGGGAGTTCGATTCGAGTTGTTTACGGATCACAAGTCGTTGAAGTATCTTTTCTCCCAAAAGGATTTGAATCTTCGGCAGCAACGTTGGCTAGAGTTTGTGGCATCATATGATTTTGGTATAGCTTATACTCCGGGAAAAGGTAAAGCAGTGGCAGATGCGTTAAGTCGAAGACATGCAGGATTGGGAGCCATGTTTTCAGAATGGAAGAGTCTCGAGTATTTAGCTGGATTTGACTTCAGGCCTAGATGCGAATTGGAACCTGAGATGTTGGCAAACTTATCGATAAGACCCACTCTTGTGGAAAGGATTGGCGAGGGCCAAAAGCGAGATGATAAGCTTGTCAAGATTATCCGTGAATTGGAATCTGGATTGGATCCAGAAAAGGATAAAGGATTCAAGGTCGATCGAGAGGGTTGGCTTCGGAAGCAAGGACGACTAGTTGTTCCCGATATAGATGAATTAAGGAGTGAAGTGCTGAAGGAAAGTCATCACTCGAAGTTGACAATTCATCCAGGTGGAAATAAGATGTATCGGGATATGAAGAGAACCTACTACTGGGAAGGTATGAAGAAGGATGTAGGAAATTTTATTTCCAAATGTATGAACTGCCAGTTGGTAAAAGCCGAACAGAAGAAGCCAAGTGGATTGCTTCAGCCATTAGAAGTTCCTACATGGAAGTGGGAACAAGTGTCGATGGATTTTATCGATGGATTGCCTAGAACCAGAACGGGAAATGAAGGGATTTGGGTCATTGTGGATCGTCTGACTAAGAGTGCACGATTCATTCCTGTTCGATCGACTAGGACTGCATCAAAGTTGGCTGAGCTGTATGTTAAGTGGATAGTTCGTTTCCATGGTATTCCGAAGAGTATAGTGAGCGATCGAGACCCATTGTTCACTAGTGGATTTTGGAAGAGCTTCCAGGAAATCTTGGGAACCGAGTTGTGTTTGAGTACAGCTTATCACCCTCAAACAGATGGTCAGACCAAGAGAGTTAATCGGGTTTTGGAAGATCTCCTCAGAGCTTGTGTTTTGGATTTCGGAGGATCATGGGAAGATCACCTTCATTTGGTGGAGTTTGCATACAACAACAGTTACCAGTCAAGCATTGGTATGGCACCGTATGAGGCATTGTATGGAAGACCGTGTAACTCTCCAACATGTTGGTTGGAAACTGGAGAAAAGCTGATGCTTGGGCCAGAGATGATTCGTCAGACTTCAGATTGTATAGAGATCATTCGGCAACGAATGAAGGCAGCCCAAGACCGTCAGAAGAGTTATGCTGATAAGCGTCGTAAGGATT
The DNA here is from genome assembly GCA_030737815.1 of Allium fistulosum. Taxonomy (NCBI): domain Eukaryota; kingdom Viridiplantae; phylum Streptophyta; class Magnoliopsida; order Asparagales; family Amaryllidaceae; genus Allium; species Allium fistulosum. Next base: position 205,560,713 of record CM060903.1, read on the forward strand.
TAGAATTCGACGTTGGAGATATGGTTTTTGTGAAGATTTCTCCACTGAAGAATGTTATTCGATTCGGGAAGAAAGGAAAATTGACTCCGAGATTTGTTGGACCATTTCCGATCATCGAGCGAATTGGAAAGCTCGCCTATAGATTGGAGTTACCGGAGAAGATGTCGGGTGTGCATAATGTTTTTCACGTATCATATCTACGGAAGTATGTGCACGACTCGAATACGGTGGTTTCTGCTGATAGCTGTGAAGATTTTGAAGTTGTTCCAGTTGATAGAAGACCTCGTAAGCCGCTTCGTGTTGTTGAAACTGACACGAAACAGCTTAGGAGGAAGATAGTTAAGTTGCTCAAGATACAATGGAGTGATGATGATAATGACTGTACGTGGGAAGTGGAAGAGAGGATGAAAGCAGCTCATCCTGAACTCTTCAAGGTATGGCCCTAAGGTGTCGTGTCATCTCGCGATATTGTAACTTGTTCTAATTTTAGAATTCTGTACGCTAAGTTAGAATTGGATGCATGGTTTGCTGATTGTTATGGATGGTAGGCGTACAGAATAGTTCTGATTGCTATGATTGTTTGGGATTTCGGGGGCGAAATTCCTAAGGGGGAGAGAATGTAACGACCCGTATTTTCACGGATCGAAAAGTTCGTCAAATCTGGAGTTTTAGCATTTTGAGCCATTTCAGATTTTAGGCAAATTTTGCCTAAGTCCTAAGTCGTTCACGACTTAGCATAAGTCGTGAGTCGTATACGACTTAGGAGATAGGAGTGACCCAGGGTTTGGCGACTTAAGGAAATAAGTCGTAGCTGGGCTAGGTTAGTAGGTTGTAAGTCGTTGCCGAGTTAAGGGATAGACAACCTAAGGAAGTGACCGACTTATGTTGTTGTGAGCGACCTAGTAGAGTTAACGACTTAGGGGATAAGCAGTTTGCGACCTATAAGAGTTAGCGACCTATGGGATTGACCGACCTAAATGTTAGCGTAGTTAGGTCGTTAGATCTGTGTTGAGTTAGGTCGTAGGCGACCTAAGATGGTTAGGTCGCGTGTGTGTTAGGTCGTGAGTTTGCTAAGTCGTAGGTCGCGTGGGTGCTAAGTTGTTAGGTCGCAGGGTTTTGTAAGTCTTAGGTCGTAGCTTAGTAAGTTGTTAGGTCGCGGGTTGGCTTAAGTGTTAGGTCGCGTGGGAGTCTAAGGTATTAAGTCGTAACCTCGTTATGTCGTAGGTCGGCAAGGCAGTTAAGTGTTAGGTCGGCAACGACCTAAGTTAGGTCGTGGACTTCTATGGTTGTTAAGTCGCGATGTGTTAGGTCGCTGAGGAGTTGAGTCGTAGCCTATGTGTTAAGGCGCGCGTTGCGTTAGGTCGTAGGTCGCTGGGTGTTTGGATGCGCAGAAGGGTTAGGTCGGAGAGGCTTAGGTCGTAAGTCGGAAGCGACTTAGGGAGATAGCCAGATTTCGACTTAAGGAATTTCAGCTATAAATAGGAGGGGTTGTTCTCACTTTTTGGGATCCGGATTTTTGAAGCGACGAAGTGCTGCCATTTTGAGAGCTCGACTTCTACACTTCTTCACTTCTTTTCTCCACTCTAATCTAGTGCTTCCTTCCATCCAAGTTGAAGATCAAGATTGAAGATTCAAGAGCTAAAGTTGAAGATCTTCATCTTTTCAAGAGAGATTTCTTCTTTTGAAGCGGATTCGTGATAGATCAAGCTTGATCCTTCGCTGTCCAGATCTGAAGCGTGTTGGTTTGGGTTTGTTTGGGTGATTTGGTGAGTGGTGATTATCTCTCACACGGATCCAAAGGAGTATATCGGATTGTTGGCTCGATTTGGTGTTAAAATAGTGATTTCCATGCATTTTCTTCATCCTAGGTGTAGATCCATATAGATCCATTGTTCATGATGATGTTACATCCATTTTATCATATGTTAACCTATGCAAGTTCATTCATCAAGTTTGTAGAGATATAATCCATGTTTTCATGCTTATTGGACTTTCAACTCTTTAATTACGAAAATGCCATTGTTGTTATAATTGTCTACTTAGATCATTTTTGAATGCTTGATTGCTTGGATTGATGTTTGATTTGATTGATTGTTATGAACTAGATGATTGATGATTAGATTTAGATCGAAGGTGATTCAAAAGCTAAGGGAAAGGCTCTTGAATTGGGAAAGCTGCTCGTGGCATATGTAGCGGGATGATGAAGCTCTTATGCATAGATTTGATGATGTGATGATGAGATGAGGCTTTGCGAGGATGTAATGAAGCGAGGCAATCATGTGATGAAGACTTGGTCTAATCCAGACGGGATCATTCCAAGCATGTTGATAACTCGGTGATATGATTCGAGTTGAGGATAATGAATGGATATGAGAATAGTCGTCGAGGAGGATGACTAGGAGGCTTGGATAGCATCGTTGTTGAAGGTTCTAGCATGCTCTAAGCAAGAGTACGTTTGGGCAGATTCGATAGTCCCAACGGCCAACTGTTGATGGTCGAGTACTCTGGGCAGATTCGATAGTCCTAGGCACGGGCTGCGACGACGTGCGGGAGTTGTGTCTAGAACCGGGGTTTCCATTAGCCCTTGACGGACGGCTGAAAGAATGTGCCGGTCATTCAATTAACGGTGATATCAAAGCAATGATAACAGTGATAGCCAGAGTCATGGATGTTTGGTTGTATCGTCATTCGGACTCAAGAGCGGTATTTTCTGGGTGCTTATCTGATTTAGGCCTTGGTACTTGGAAAACATCGCTCTTGACTCGAGTGATAGTAGCTTTACTTTAAATTGTATGCTCTGCTATGTTTGTTTCTGCTTAGTGTGTGTCTGGGGGCTATCGCTGTGGAATGAGGTTGGAGTGGGAGGGTTGTATTCCTATTCCTTTTCCTTTATGCTCTTTTGGTATGTTGTTAGTTAATTTACTGCTCACTAAGACTGTTGTCTGACTCAAGGCTTTATGTTTTTAATTCTTATTGCCTTGGGCTGTTCGTCCATCTTGGGACGGGCAGACTAGGTAGCAGGTGACAGGTGCTCTTCTCTTCTCACGATGCTGATATCGAAGACGAGCTGGAGGGTTGCATATTATCGTCTTATTATATGTACTGGATATTCCGCTGTTTTGTATTCTCTGAGAGATATGTAGTGAGGCTAGATGTATTGACTATGTGGATGCTTGTATTCAACTATTATGGAGTTTTATATGATGTCATTTTGTTCTGTAAAGCTTCACTATACATATGTTCTATTGTATTTTGTCCATGCGCTGTGAGTAATACGATAGATTCTGTTGTTTTAAATCTTACCTTGACAATCGTCCATGGTCGCCTGGCACACTTTACAGCGCTCTATCTTTAGATTCGGTGCAGGGGTCATGGGCGGTCGTCACAGTTCAAGACAGTGTTAACTGTAACTACCATGTTCAAGGTAATGCACTTCAACACTGAACATGTATTCCACGTATACATGAGTATATATATATATGTGTGTGTGGGGGGGGGGCGTGTGTGTTCGTGTGTGTGTATATGTTTGTTGCTCACTATACTTATACTTGAACTTATGTGCTTGTGCACTTTCATGTGCTTGTGCCTTTACTTATTTGTGCACTTTCATGTGTTTGTGCCTTTACTTAATGTTGTCCTGTTTGATTACTTTCATGTGGTTTGGTTTCTTATATACATTTTCATGTGCACTTTCATGTGCTTATGCCTTTACTTCATGTTCTATTTACTAATTCGATGGTTTGAACTGCCTGTTGCTCACTATGTACATATACACATGTATATACAAATGTGTATATTAGTTATGCTATCTTGGTTCATCCATGTTTATACACGCATACATGTATGTGTTTTATGGTTTGGCCTTATTCTATGATTTAGCCAGAAATCGATACTTGTTCACATGTTGCATTGTTGTCTGCACTTTGTTTTTACTTGGATTAGTACTTTGCAGTAAGTTCAACTGTCGGTCGAGGTAAAGTTGTGCACTTTGATTCCAATATCATCCATGTATATACATACATACATATGTATGTATACATGTATGAATATTGGTGGCTTGAATTTGTGGTTAGTGCCAGTGTCTTGTTCAATTTTGTGGCACTTGTTCAACTTGTGCCTTGTTCAATTTATGGCACTTGTTTAAGGCAGTGATATGAAATTGTTAGTGATATAGACTTATTATTATTCAATTTGTGGCACTTGTTCAATTACTGACATGTTTGAATCTATGAGTCCGGTTTAACTCTTTTATATGCTGTCAATTTTGTTTTGTGACTTTGAAGCTTTGTTAGATGGCGCTTTGATGGGGCTTTGCTTTGCTTTGATGGTGCACTGCCCCGTTCAAGGCAGTGCACATTGGCAATTTTTGATCTTTGCTGGTCCATGTTGTTGAATTGTTGAAACTTGTTTTTGCTTTGAATTTCCATGTATATACATACATATGTATGTATATATGGTGAATGTTATTGGTTAATCTGGTTTGTTCCCTTTCATGTGCTTGTGCCTTTACTTGTTTGTGCAACAGTCCGTGAGATTTAATCGATGCCCGACCTATGATATTCACAGTGATACACCATGGATATCATAAGTTGTCCGTGCATATATATATATATTTGTCCCTATATAAAACATGAAGAGAAAAAAAGTCCATGAATTGAGGCAATATTAATATTCAAATTCAATTTAATTATGCAATTTAGGTTTGTTTCCTTTCCCATTTTATTGCGTTGTTTATTTGATAGGTATAAGATATGGTTGTATATAAGCCGGAGCAAGCATATCAAGATCAACACATCAAAAATAAACTCGAGTGAGTGTGAGTGAAAGCGAGTAAAAAAAGGTTGTAACGACCCACCAACTTATCACTTTGATATATTGAATTTATTTTTAATTAAAAATGATAATACAGATAATATCATTTCAAGTAATGATAAGTAATAGTAAACTTATTTTGAATAAATATTTACAAGAATATTTCCTCAAATTTATTTCAATAAGAAAACATTGAATTAAATTATTGATTTATTTAGATTAAATTGAAATTTAATGATTTAATAATTATTTAAATTATCCAAATAATTATTTTAAATGATGATAATTCATTTTGAATAATTATAAAGTGAAAATAAATCACTTATAATAGTTTATAAAAATATACATTTGACTTGAAAATATAAGAAAAAATCAATATCACTTTATCAGTATAATAGCAATTTTTGTAAATAATTTTTTTATATATAAATTTTGTGGTTTTATAATTCAAATGTAATCGTTTTAATTGGTTTAAAATAATAGAAAATTTATTTTTAAATTTTGTTTACAATTATGTGTACGTTATAGTATAAGTGAAAATGTGACCGATAATCGATTCACCGGATTTCAACGATTTAACAAACAAAAATTATTCGAAGACGTTCGAAGTGTTAAAACCCTACATATACATGCATATATGTGTTACATACATATGATAACATACATATAAACATACATATATAAATATAATTATGTATAAGAAATATAATATAAAATAAATAATGTATTTTAATGATTTCTTACTCTTTAAGCATAAAGAAGTCAACATATGTATACATGAGAGGATGTAAGTGATGTGCACAAGGGGGAGGGGCTTTGGCCGTGCATGGTGAAGGGAGGCAGTGTGTTGGAGAAGCCTAGAAATAGTGACAAAAGTGATGTGTACATGTCTTCTTTCATAGTCTTCCTTTTTCCTATAAATACCCTACCATCTTCTCTTCCTTTTCATTCCTTTTCTTCTTCATAATTTTCAAGATTTTGTCTCCACTTTAATGGCTTCCATTCTAAAACAAAATAATATCCAAATTTATTTCAAAAAAAGAAATAAAATCATAATATATAGTTATATATAGTTAAACGCCTCAAAACAAGCTCGAATCTCTATCTCTCCACCTCCTAAACCCAAGACACCACCATTCACCAACCTAGGCTGTGAGCTCCACCTCTTCTCCACCATAGGCCATGAGCACCAAGGCATGGTCGAGCCATTTCAAGGATCCAAGCTCGATTTCGTGGAGTTTTATTTCAAGATAGTGGAGCTATAGCCGTCTTAAAACTAGTTCGAAGGGAAAATGAAGGTGAGAACTCCTATAACTATTATACAATATGTTGTATGATGATATGATGTTTTAAATGGATGTTTAATATGCTTTGATCATCAAGTTTGGTTGTTTTCATATGAATATGGAATATATATGCAAGTCACGAATATACACATCGATAAACACAAAAAGATATCACTTTCCTTGAATTAATGAATTGGTGTATATGGAATTGTTAAATCTTTTATAAATGATTTATAATGTATCTAAAATGTTTTATAAACATTTAGAAGTGTTTTGGTGAAGTTTGGAAAGAAATAGAAATTTTGGTCAAAAATAAACGCGTTGTGTAACGGTAGTTCGCGATTTCACGCTATTAAAGTCAAACAAATGTAAAAGTTGAAATATAGCTCGGAATTCTTTGAGATAACAATTTTCCGAACTATTATATCCATAGTTTTCTAACGAAGAAAGAAAATCGAGATTTCGATAAGTATGTTTTGAAATATGAGTAAAACTAGTTTTGGAAAAATCCTTATTTTGCAGTTCGGAATCCAAAACTAGATTTCTTTGAAAATGATGTTTTAAAAATGTTTAAAAATGTGGAATAAATCTTATAAATCTTTTAAAATGTTTTAAAGTGATTTGAGTTATAAAAATAAATTTTCAAACAATAAAAAGTCGATTTGGTCAATATAGCTTAAAATGCACTTTCCGTAGGACTTTTCTATAACTTTTGAAATATAGTTTTAAACTTATCGATTCTTATCCAAATCTTTTGTAAATGTTTTCAAATGAATAATTAAGAGTTTTCAAAAAAATTGGAGGTTTTCTAGCTTATTGAGGAAATTTCAAATAAATGAATTAAAGAAAAAGCTATTATAAATGGTGGTTTAATCTTCGCTCTAAAAGCCGACGAGTAGACTGGATTTTTCTATTCGTACGATCCGGATGTGAGATGCTTAAACTAAGGAGATGATCAGGAGCAACCAGTGCCCTGGCTCACCTGGCCACTTTCCTGGGCGAGGGATAGATAAGGTCAAAATGTTGGAAATGAGTTAAGTATAAAAGAATTAATTTTCCAAATTTAAATACAACTTGGATTTTATGGAGATGAACTTCTTACACTTGGTGTTAAAGCCCAAAGAGGGAACTCTTACTATTCATGGAATTTAAAAGGTGATTTCACCGTTATTCCACCTATAGTATTTGTTGAATATGAGGATTTATATTGAGTAGAATTAGACGATTTCTATAGATTCTGCTCACTTAAAATTTACTGGTTTTGGATTAACATCCTAGATAACATGGTTTCAACTAAATCAAAAGTATGAATTTTGAATTAAGATATCTTTGCTAAGATTTAAATAAATGATTTGGAATATTTCTAAGAAAAGATGAAATGATTTGGAATTTAAAAAGGGTTTTAAGTAATCAAAGATTTGATTAGAGAGGTTTGATAGTTCTGTATATACCGAAAATGATGTTTTAGAAATATATATCTCCAAAAGAGATTTTGATAAAAAGTACTTAATCAATTAAAGAATGATTCCCTATTCACAAAACCTCTTTTCATTGATGATTGGTGGGTCGAATCTGGGGTAATTACTATCCGAAAACCACTTCGAAACCATGCATGCGTTCGGAAAATGAAGACCTGATAGAGAAAGTGAAAGATAAAGACCAAAGACCTTCGGGATGAAAGGACTGCTTGTTGATAATTCTGGTTAGCTACCCAATACTAAAGTAGCAGTGGTCCCTTCATTTCTAAAACTCTTTGGGTTACAAGGACTTTTCGCTACTAATTCTAGGGTTAAATCCCGACAGGAGGTGATAGGAGAGTGCCTTTGGTCTCATTCAGTCCCAGAATGAACTTGTATGGATGGATGTCTGACGTTGCATTATTGAGATTTCATCGTTGACTTTCATAAATATACATCTGTTTGGTGGCGTAGAAGACAACTTCACTTAGCTTTACAACCTTCTCTAAGACGTATGATCTCAAAGGTTGTATGTTTGTGGATGTCAGTAGTGACTGATGGAATGGCAGTGTGGCATTCAAAGGAAGATGAAGTGCTATGTGAAAGGTAATCGTTACCTCAAGCCTCACACCCGAAAATGACCGAAACAGGGTAGATGCGGCAAGGCTATGTAGTTCGCAACCATTAGGGTATGATCATCCCCTTCTAGATATATTTCTTCCCGCTATGACGTTCAAGACGTAAATTAATGTGGATGTATGCTAGGAGGATCCTCGGATAGGTTGGTAACGACCGGGGTGATGACATATTCGGTACTTTCTAGGAAGAGGTAGACCGGTCTTTTGTTGGTAGAAGACCATCTGTTGGCCTCGGTACATTCCTTTAAAGATGTACTGTTGGAAGGTAGTCCCTTCATCTAGTCATTTATATGGAAACCCATTCTCCGATAAGAGCTCGTACGATTTTAGATGTAGAAAGCCTTGTATTACAAGGTGGTATGCTGTAATTTAATAATGTAACTATTTCGGCTAAGATTAATAAGTTTACTTGCAAATGTTTTCAAAGATATGTCATTAGAAATAATATCAAGTATTTTGACGTAGAATGTTTTGGTTATCATAAGGTAAAAACTCGTTCCGTGTTTCTATGCGGCGTGGTCTTATGAGATACCTTTTTGTTTTCAAAACACGTATTTTGAGTTCTCACACCAGTCTCATGGGATAAAAGAACCTTTTCTTGTTCTCCTTATCTAATTCTATCAATCGATACCTTCATTTTCTACATGTATCGGTTGGTCCTAGCATGCATCCATAATAGGCAAAGTTTCCTACATAATAAAACCTTTATGTAATTATTTGTTTCATACCCCGTTTAAAAGGTGTACCGATGTTAAAATATTAATATCTGCAAATGTAACTTTTAAACATACATTTAAATAATTACTAACAACATTCAATACATCAAAAAAATTAATTATATTTAATATTTCACAAATATTAATTAATTTAACCAATTCATAACATTTAATAAATAAATTAAGTCGTGTGGTTTTTCGAAGAAATCACAAATGCGATTGTGCGGCTCAGATGTGTAAATTCAGTTAGCAACTAATATTGAATAATTCAAATATTAACATTCACATGTCACCTTAGCCGGTGGTGTGAAAATTTAGCCAAATTCATCACTTACGGTTCTTTTTGGTAAAATTCATCTTCAAGTTTCCTTAAGCGGTACCCGATAGCAATGACTTTTTTGTAGGAATTCTCTTCGTCAAAACTACATCACATTAGTACTTGTAGAACTTGATTTTGGTCAAGATTCCAATATCGTCCACATTCAACATTATAAGTCCAAAGAGAAAGTTCTTGGTTCAATAATATTTATAATTAATCATACTAGTCTGGTCAGAGATTTTGACTTTGAGTTGACAACAGTTAACCATGATACTAACCCCATATAACCGAGGAGTTGAATCTATTGAATAGTGTTCCACTTCCAATGCTTTAACTCAGACCCAACTATAGTCGTTCGATCGATGTTATGCCACGATTTAATTATAATCAAAGCGAAGTATCCACATTAAAGTTCCATAGTATTCTCAAGTGAAGTGAGTTGTGTAACATTGTCAATTCAAGATTATCTGTTTGATCCTAGTTAATTTAACTAATAGAGAACTCTCGACGAGTCATTTCATAGTTATCCAATAACTATTAGTACGTAACCCCTTAATGCTCCTAAAAGAAACGAGAAATACACAGACAACCATTTGGAGAGTGTTACGTACTTTAGTCTCAATGGATGGATCGATACCCTTTCTCAAAACTTCCTGACTAGGAATATTTAAAACATTAAGTTATTTTCAATGTGATAAAATTTTCTTGATTACGACGATTTGTAATTACTATCACATAACACATCACTTAAAATTTTTCCACCTATATACTTTAAATTAATTACTTAATTATTTATTTCACTATATAACAAGTACATAATAGAAAAAAATCATTATATTTTGAACAAGATTTGTCACAGAGTTAGATATATGTAAAAAATTACATAATTGCCCCTATGGCATACCCCTAACTCTATCAGATTAAACTTCCACACATCGCGTTCCAATAAGTGAGAACTTGGTTGTGACGCCCCACCTCTATACTCACACTAGCCAAGGACACTACGGAGTAATGCCGTCAACTAGTGCGAAGAATATAGCTGTTGAGGAGCGACCATCTGTGTAATTGCTTTGTGCGAGTACCGATATGTCAGAAAATATAACTTACATTTCGATTCAAGAGGAAATTCGACATATCAAATACAAACTCAAAGCTACCACACAGTGGCTAAGTGGACCTCGGAAACAAATATAGAAATAAACATAACATAAATCAGTCACAGATGTTCATATCTCAAAGGCGGAAACATATATGAATATAACACATAAAAGTGTACATTAGAGTAGTGGTCAAACAAGATCCACAATATCACAAAAGAATAGATACAAGTGCTAGACAAAAGAAAGTGTATACATCATGGAGTCTCTATCTCTAATGTATAACAACAAAAACTACCAATCTAATGTAGTTAGGAAAAAGTCAAAAGATGATCCAAATAAGGAGTCAAGCAGAAGCACCTGTAACATCTCGGTCTGACCCGAGTATTATTTAATAAGAAAATAATAAACGGATCAGTCTTACTATAATTATCAGATAAAGGAATGAGATATAAGCAGGGATATAATAAGAACGTATGATAACAATAGTGTCATACTAGAACAAATATGATTTAAACAACAACAAAATCATACAATATCTCAAAAATCTCAAAGCACCAAAAAGAATATCATATTCTTTATTTTATTCACCAAACTACAAATATTGACAAACATATTAATGCCAATCGCAAAAGTTGGTGAAACACAAATTCTAGAAGTCATCAATTAGAAATCCAGAAATGACAAAGGGGGGAGGCCTATCACAAACGGGAGCATGAAAACTCACCAACACGTGTATCACAAACGGAACGCTATTCCATGGTCGCTAACCATAAATTTTGAGCAGAAGCTCCACAAATGGCCCGAAGACCACGGGTCGCTACCCTGCCAAATTGAACCGAAGTTCCACAAACGGGGATTGTAATCCCCACACAAATAAATAGACATCGCACATCGCTAGTCTAAATCACAAAATGATCATCATCGATCAATAAAAAGTGTGAATTACACTAAGCCAGTAAATATAAGAGTTTAGCTTCATGTCCCATAACCACTAGTTTAACTTAAATATTTACGAATAAATTGTAGATTTCCACTCGAAAATTGTCACAAGATTTTCAATCGAACATGTCCATAAATTAACCGACGAAGTAAACGCAAGTGTTTCATACCACTTGTTTTGCTAAGCCGTTTAATTAGATTTTCTCATACGAATGAGGTAAAGGTTTGTATATACTAATAGATTAGAAAACGGTTTTATAAATGAGCTTTGTATTAAAAATAGAGTTGAAATCATCTTTGTAAAGAGTTTGAATATTTACTACTAGTATAGAAACGTTTGTATTTTAAAGTGACAAAGCACAGAAATGATTGTAGAAACAATCAACCATTAAAAATTCACATACGAAGACGTGAATCAAATCCAGAGAAATCGATACCGAATCCATCAAAAATGGATATCCACAAAAATCCCGAAAAAGAAGCCATCAGAATAGATAATCGATGATAACAACAAATCAGATGATCACGAATCGATAAAAACTGGAAATCAAAGAAAAATAATTAAGTAAGCTGAGATAATCAGGTCAGTCGACTGAACCAGGTGGTCAGTCGACTGACACAGGGATACGAATTTTGTATCCCCAGGGTCAGTCGACTGACCCAGATGGTCAGTCGACTGATACAGACCCAGGCAATTTCCTGGGTATGGTTCAGTCGACTGACCCACTAGTTCAGTCGACTGAACCTACTCCGAAGCATTTTTCATGTTCTGGTTCAGTCGACTGAACCTGCTCCGGGAGCATATTCAGCCTAGCCCCCTTTGGGGCAAATCCGATAACACGGATGGAAGCGAACGAACGAGCAACTTCGACTGAGGATTTACGCCAAACGACAACCCAGCCTTGTATGGCCCTCCGAAATGCTCCACTAACGTGTTCAAACATCAAAGATTGGATTTTTACAAAAATTGGATTCCAAAAACCAAAAATTGGACAATTCACCAATTCGATTCAAATCGAATGCAAATGGACATAAATAAGTGTTAGGAATTCATACCCATCAATAACGATATCTATAGAAATAGATGTGAGTCCAAAAACTCACTTTTAAACCCAAAAACGATGAAGGAGAAGCTTGAAAGCAAAGGAAGATCAACTACTCTACCACTTCAACTCTAGAAGCTCCAATCTAAGTCTAGAAGCAATAATTTCCCAAATTAGGTTATAGGAAATTTCTGAAATTGGAGAGAGATTGAGATGGAGAAGAAAATGATGATGCTTACTTTAGCTTATCTTTGAATTTGGAGCAAGAATTTGTATTTGCAAAGAAGATTAGGGCTTAGGAATTCTAATTCTTTTTCTCTTCCCCCATTTTTCTAAAGCTTAAGTGTTAGGAAATATTATGAAGAAGTGAAGAGGAGTGAAGTGAAGTGGAATTGGGTAAACGCCATTTTGGACTCAATGGAGGTGGTCTCGAGTCCCAATTCGACTGTTTAAAAAAAGTAGCTTTTCGAACTTTAATTCGATTAACGATTCTATATTTAATAAAATATCTAAATATTCAATCGTAAAATATGCGGGTTGTTACAGACTCCCCTCCTTAAAGAAATTGCGTCCTCGCAATCTTTAAGAAATAAATAAGAAGTAACAACAATAAAAGCATATCAACACAAAAAGAAGAAATTTGAAATAAGTTCATCTTAAGGAGCACGAGAGAGCAAGTCCGGATGTGTTCGCTCGATGAATTCTATGGATTCCCAAGAGCAATCCTTAGGATTTGAGGACCATTGAACTTTCACAAGAGGGACATCTTTATTTCGAAGGTGTTTTACCTCCGAAGCAATAATACGAATAGGATGTTTCTCATAAGTCAAATTAGGCGAAACTTCAATTTCTTCCACAACACTTGGCTCAAGAATAGAATCGGAATCTCGAAGGCATTTTAGAAGTTGAGAAACGTGAAACACGTCATGAATAGCAGAAAATTGAGCCGGTAATAAGAGGCGATAAGCCATGGAACCAATGCGTTCGGTGATGGGAAATGGACCAATATATCGCGGTGCTAATTTTCCCGATCGAAAGAAACGCACAACACCTTTCATAGGTGAAACACGAATGAACACAAAATCTTCCATAGAAAATTCTAATTTCCTTCTTCGATTATCGGCATAGGATTTTTGTCTACTTTGAGCTCCTTTCATCCTATGACGAATAAGGTCAATCTTTTCTGTGGCATCACGAATAAAATCTGGACCTAAAACCAGCTTCTCACCGGCTTCAAGCCAACACAAAGGAGATCGGCATGGCCTTCCGTATAGTGCCTCGAAAGGTGCCATACCAATACTAGATTGGAAGCTATTATTATAGGAAAATTCAACAAGAGAAATATGATCTTCCCAACTTCCACCAAAATCAAGAACACAAGCACGAAGAAGATCTTCAAGAGTTTGATTCACCCGCTCGGTTTGTCCATCGGACTGGGGATGATAAGCGGTGCTAAAATTAAGCTTCAATCCCAAAGCTTTTTGAAGACCTTTCCAAAATACACTAGTAAACAATGGATCACGGTCGCTAACAATAGAAGTAGGAACTCCATGCAATTTAACAATTTCCCTGACAAAGAGTTTAGCGAAAATAGGTACGGTCCGATTGGACCGAACGGGAAGAAAATGGGCGGATTTTGTAAGTCTATCTACTGTCACTCATAGGCTATCATGGCCCGAACGAGAACGGGGAAGACCGTCAATACAGTCCATGGAAATTTGATCCTACTTCCATATTGGAATTTCCAAAGGTTGCAATAACCCACCGGGCCTTTGATGCTCGGCCTTAACGAGTTGGCAAGTCATGCAACGCTTAACAAAGTTAGCAATATCAGATTTCATTCCATCCCAATAATAAAGTCGCTTCATATCCGCGTACATTTTACTACTACCGGGATGTATGGTAAATTTAGAACGATGAGAATCTTCTAAAATGTCTTTACGAAGATCAATAATATTTGGCACAAGAAGTCTACCAAATTTTCGAATACCGCCACGAGCATCAATATCAAAGTCTTTCAAACCTTCAATATCAATTTTATCCCTACAACTTTGGCTAAGAAGAACCAATTTGGGATCATGCTTTTGAGTTTCAAGAATGCGGTCTAAAAGAGAAGGATGTGCCTCAAGGCTATATAAAACAAGAGATGAACATGAATTGGATTCACGATCTCGAATCTCACAAGTGGATAAAGTCGCAAGATCATTCCACTCGGATATCATCATAGAAACAACCGCTTGTTGCTTTCGGCTAAGGGCATCGACAACACGATTTCCTTTTCCGGGAGTATAAAGAATATCAAGATCATAAGATGCAAGGAACTCGAGCCAACGTTGTTGACATAAATTAAGTTCCTTTTGGGAAAACAAATACTTCAAAGATTTATGATTGGTATAGAGAACAAATTTCTCTCCTGAAAGATAATAACGCCAAATTCTAAGGGCGAAAACAATAGCCACGAGCTCTAAATCATGAGTGGAATATCTAGTCTCGGCAGGCTTTAATTGCCTAGAAGCATAAGCGATAACACGTTCCCTTTGCATGAGAACGGCTCCCAAACCAACCCGACTAGCATCGGTATAAACAATAAAATCTTGGTTCCCATCGGGAATCACAAGAATAAGATGGAGTTCTTTTAATTTTTGAAATGAAGCTTCACATTTGTCTGACCAAATGTATTTAATTCCCTTCTTTGTCAAATTAGTAAGTGGTACGGAAATCTGAGAAAAGTCTTTTATGAACCGACGGTAATAGCCCACCAATCCGAGAAAGCTACGAATTTCCGTCACACTCTCCGGTCTCTTCCAATTTTGAATCGCTTCGATCTTTGAAGGATCCACGGAAATTCCGGATTCAGAAATGATATATCCCAAAAATTTCACACGAGATTTCCAGAAGTGGCATTTAGAAAATTTTGCTTTCAATTGGTTGCTCCTAAGAGTTTCCAACACAATTCAAAGATGATTTTCATTCTCTTCCTCGATCTTAGAATAAATAAGAATATCATCTATAAAGATAAGAACAAATCGATCGAGGAAGTCTTTGAAAACTCGATTCATAAGGTCAACGAAATAAGCTGGAGCATTCGTTAAACCAAATGGCATAACAAGCCATTCATAAGATCCATAACGAGTACGGAACGATGTCAAAGGAATGCTATCCTCTGCAATACGGAGCTGATGAAAACCGGTTGCTAAGTCTAACTGTGAAAAGACTTTAGCACCACTAAGCTGATCGAATAAATCATCAATCCGCGGTAAGGGATATTTATTCTTGATGGTGAGATCGTTAAGCTTGTGGTAGTCAACGCAAAGCCTAAGTGTACCATCATATTTCTTCACAAAAATAGCCGAAGCTCCCCATGGAGAGGAACTAGATTGAATAAATTGCTTCGCTTCCAATTCGGATAATTGTTTGCGCATCTCCTCATTTTCTTTATTGGACATACGATGAGGAGGACGAGTAATAGGTAGAGCTCCAGGTATTAGATTAATTCTGAACTCAATTGCTCGCTTAGGTGGTAATCCTAAAACGGGCTCAAATATGTCGGAAAATTCATGAACAATGTGAATGAGAGAAATGACATCTTCCTCATCATCATTATCGTCATCATGAGGATTTAGAGAATACAAGGATGCTTTCGAATTGGAATCTGAATCTGAATCTTTCAGAACAAGAGAAATCTGTTTAGCAGATTGAGGATGCCAAAGATATATTATCGCTCAGGACATAGGATATGGGCTTCATAACGGTTAAGCCAATCCATTCCCAAAATCATTCCGAAACCTAAATAACGCATAACATGCAAATCGGCACGGAAAGAGTAATCACATAAAATAATTTCGACATCTTTACAAAGTAAACTGAGTGTTGCGGATCCACCGACCGGATTCGCAATTCTCAAAGAAGTCATCAAGCCAATAACATCCAAAGACAAAGCATCAACAAGTTCTTTTGATATAAAAGAGTGAGATGCACCCGTATCAAAAAGAACTCGAATAGGAAGATCACGAAATATAATAATTCCATCAAGGATAGAATGAGAAATACCTTGACCACGAGAAGTGTTAGAAGGGGCTTGTACAACATTTAGCTTGCCCTCCTTCTTGCCCTGAAGTTTGGGACACAAAGATATAGTATGACCCGAACTCTTGCAATAGCGGCAATAAAGAGACTTCGGGCACTTGTTTGCATAGTGGTCCTTAGAACCACAATTGTAACATTCTCCTCGACGAGAGTTGGGAGGATTTGCTACCGAAGTTGTTTGCTTCCTTTTCTTGTTGGGATTAGGCTTGAATTTAAAAGGTCTCTTCTTGTTGATGTTTGGTTTGACCTCAGCATCACTATCTTTATCAGCCTCTTCGAGTCGAAGAGAAACATCAACAAGTTGATCAAAAGAAACTTCTAATTTCAAAAGTAATGGCTTTTTGAGGCTCTTGTTCAAGCCATACACAAATCTCTGATTTTTCTTCAATGGGGTATTAAAATACTCGACCCCATATTTAGACAGAGATTTGAAAGAAGCGACGTAATTCGTCACAGAAGATTCACCTTGGACAAGGTCTATGAAGCGTCGGGCTAAAGATACTTTTTCAACCTCTGGCACAAATTTCAATTCGAATCTTTCTCGGAATTGCTCCCAAGTAAGATCCGCTTCACTAATTTCAGAGATCAAAAGCTCGTACCAGTCTAATGCTCTCTCTTGGAGCATGCTAGAAACCACTTGGACTCGATGGAGACCAATAAGATTTATGCGAGAAAAGATGTTGTCGCATGTTCGAAGCCAAGCCTGGACTTCTATAATGCTCTCTGAACCTTTGAATGGCTTTCCACCCAAACTGGTGTAATCACTGCACAAGCATGCAAACCCAGATATAGGATGGGTGGGCTCTGGAGTGGGTCCGATAGCTTGAGCATTCCTTACAAGATCTAGAAGTTGCTGAGCAGACATAAATACTCCATCCTGGGGAGTAGCACTAGATTGACCGGTGTTGGGACGGCCTGGTCTAACCATTTCTCTTCTTTAAGAAAGAAAGAAAAGAAGAAAAAGGTTATTCACAAAATGAATATCAAACAAACTTGATTGATAAAACAAGGTATCATAAAAAGAAATAGGATAGAACGGTACGAAGACTCGAATTAAATCCTATGGCACGACTCTTAAGAGAGACTTAAGACAATGATCCTTGCTAGATTATTCTACATTGTTCCGAAGTTTGGCTCCGATACTAAGCTGTGACGCCCCACCTCTATACTCACACTAGCCAAGGACACTACAGAGTAATGCCATCAACTAGTGCGAAGAATAAGGCTGTTGAGGAGCGACCATCTGTGTAATTGCTTTGTGCGAGTACCGATATGTTAGAAAATATAACTTACATTTCGATTCAAGAGGAAATCCGACATATCAAATACAAACTCAAAGCTACCACACAGTGGCTAAGTGGACCTCGGAAATAAATATAGAAATAAACATAACATAAATCAGTCACAGATGTTCATATCTCAAAGGCGGAAACAAATATGAATATAACACATAAAAGTGTACATCAGAGTAGTGGTCAAACAAGATCCACAATATCACAAAAGAATAGATACAAGTGCTAGACAAAAGAAAGTGTATACATCATGGAGTCTCTATCTCTAATGTATAACAACAAAAACTACCAATCTAATGTAGTTAGGAAAAAGTCAGAAGATGACCCAAAATAAGGAGTCAAACAGAAGCACCTATAACATCTCGGTCTGACCCGAGTATTATTTAATAAGAAAATAATAAACGGATCAGTCTTACTATAATTATCAGATAAAGGAATGAGATATAAGCAGAGATATAATAAGAATGTATGATAACAATAGTGTCATACTAGAACAAATATGATTTAAACAACAACAAAATCATACAATATCTCAAAAATCTCAAAGCATCAAAAACATTATCATATTCTTTATTTTATTCACCAAACTACAAATATTGACAAACATATTAATGCCAATCGCAAAAGTTGGTGAAACACAAATTCTAGAAGTCATCAATTAGAAATCCAGAAATGACAAAGGGGGGAGGCCTATCACAAACGGGAGCATGAAAACTCACCAACACGTGTATCACAAACGGAACGCTATTCCATGATCGCTAACCATAAATTTTGAGCCGAAGCTCCACAAATGGCCCGAAGACCACTGGTCGCTACCCCGCCAAATTGAACCGAAGTTCCACAAACGGGGATTGTAATCCCCACACAAATAAATAGACATCGCACATCGCTAGTCTAAATCACAAAATGATCATCATCGATCAATAAAAAGTGTGAATTACACTAAGCCAGTAAATATAAGAGTTTAGCTTCATGTCCCATAACCACTAGCTTAACTTAAATATTTACGAACAAATTGTAGATTTCCACTCGAAAATTGTCACAAGATTTTCAATCGAACAAGTCCATAAATTAACCGACGAAGTAAACGCAAGCGTTTCATACCACTTGTTTTGCTAAGCCGTTTAATTAGATTTTCTCGTACGAATGAGGTAAAGGTTTGTATATACTAATAGATTAGAAAACGGTTTTATAAACGAGCTTTGTATTAAAAATAGAGTTGAAATCATCTTTGTAAAGAGTTTGAATATTTACTGCTAGTATAGAAACCTTTGTATTTTAAAGTGACAAAGCACAGAAATGATCGTAGAAACAATCAACCATCAAAAATTCACATACGAAGATGTGAATCAAATCCAGAGAAATCGATACCGAATCCATCAAAAATGGATATCCACAAAAATCCCAAAAAAGAAGCCATCAGAATAGATAATCGATGATAACAACAAATCGGATGATCACGAATCGATAAAAACTGGAAATCAAAGCAAAATAATTAAGTAGGCTGAGATAATCAGGTCAATCGAATGAACCAGGTGGTCAGTCGACTGACACAGGGATACGAATTTTGTATCCCCAGGGTCAGTCGACTGACCCAGATGGTCAGTCGACTGATACAGACCCAGGCAATTTCCTGGGTCTGGTTCAGTCGACTAACCCACTGGTTCAGTCGACTGAACATGCTCCGAAGCATTTTTCATGTTCTGGTTCAGTCAACTGACCTTCTGGTTCAGTCGCCTGAACCTGCTTCTGGAGCATATTCAGCCTAGCCCCTTTTGGGGCAAATCCGATAACACAGATGGAAGCGAACGAACGAGCAACTTCGACTGAGGGTTTACGCCAAACGACAACCCAGCCTTGTATGGCCCTCCGAAACGCTCCACTAACGTGTTCAAACATCAAAGATTGGATTTTTACAAAAATTGGATTCCAAAAATAAAAAATTGGACAATTCACCAATTCGATTCAAATCGAAAGCAAATGAACATAAATAAGTGTTAGGAATTCATACCCATCAATAATGATATCTATAGAAATAGATGTGAGTTCAAAAACTCACTTTTAAACCCAAAAACGATGAAGGAGAAGCTTGAAAGCAAAGGAAGATCAACTACTCTAGCACTTCAACTCTAGAAGCTCCAATCTAAGTCTAGAAGCAATAATTTCCCAAATTAGGTTATAGGAAATTTCTGAAATTGGAGAGAGATTGAGATGGAGAAGAAGATGATGATGCTTACCTTAGCTTATCTTTGAATTTGGAGCAAGAATTTGTATTTGCAAAGAAGATTAGGGATTAGGAATTCTAATTCTTTTTCTCTTCCCCCATTTTTCTAAAGCTTATGTGTTAGGAAATATTATGAAGAAGTGAAGTGGAGTTGGGTTAATATGTTGGGTTAATGGGCTGAAACCCAAAACCCTAAATGAAAACATCAAAAATTTTACTCACTCCAAACATATCGACGTTTATACTTAAAAAAAGTTGTAAATGCCATTTTGGACTCAATGGAGGTGGTCCCGAGTCCCAATTCGATTGTTTAAAAAAAGTATCTTTTCGAACTTTAATCTGATTAACGATTCTATATTTAAATAAAATATTTAAA
Source organism: Allium fistulosum (assembly GCA_030737815.1). Lineage (NCBI taxonomy): Eukaryota > Viridiplantae > Streptophyta > Magnoliopsida > Asparagales > Amaryllidaceae > Allium > Allium fistulosum. Next base: position 205,581,001 of record CM060903.1, read on the forward strand.
TATTCAATCGTAAAATATGCGGGTTGTTACATTGGTCTTGGCAACAGTTGATTGGAATAAAGTAGTTTCCAATGTTACGTGGTGCCAATGCGAGCCACACCTAACAATCTCCACATTGGCGTCAAACCTTCTTTGGAGCATACTAATGAAGCTTTGCAATTGAGATAGGCCACTTTCACTTCTTTTCACATTTATCTGTTTTATCTAATCTTCACCTTAACACAAGTACTTCCACTCAAGTCGACTTGGAGATCCTGAGTCCTCAATGCAATGGAGTAAGGCTATGTATCCATGAGCCCTCTTCCTGTATTGGGTCAAATTGCTTAACCATGTCTTCACCTTAACGAGTTGTTCTCTGTTAAAGCCATAAATAGTCATGCTTTAGTCACTCTCGTATCATCTCAATGGTCCCTCGAACCATCGGCTCTGATACCAATTATGTTTCGACACTACAACGCATCCATTATGTACGCATGCTTCATTCTATGTGATGAGAGGCCACTTAACAAAGTTTCTAATGTACCGGAGACTCGATTAAACTTTCGCACATCACCTTCCAACGAGCATATAATTGGTCTTCGCAACACTTGATTGTAATAAAATGATTCTCAATGTTACGTGCGACCAATCTCACACACACACACACACACACCATATTATGCTATATTTTTAGAAATGTGAGACTTTTCTATCCAATCCACACACCCTCGATGTTAGCCATACCTAACGATTGGAGTTATGTCATTTGTTAGTAATATAGTATTTCCAATGACAAGAAATAAATATTCAAGCGTAGGGAGGTAAGATCATCTCCATATGAGGAGGAAGCAAAAGATGGAGGGAGGTAATTGGAAATTTGAAGATTTCTATCTTTTTTAGTTGTATGTGTGGGTTTATGTTTAAAGATAAATGTCTATTGCTACATTGTTTCAGAAAATTATTGAATTTCATACAATTTTTGGAAAATAATTCAGATGGTAAATGGATTCCTTAAAACAATTAGGCACAAAACGAATTTTACAAATCTGATTAGCATATTAAATAATTTTAGAATTTTAAATAATTCTAAACAATTTTTGAAAAACTTTCTGGTGCCTAAAAATCTTTTTAAATTTTATTTAGCGCTTTACATTAGGAAATGTTGGAATTACTCTAGCTTTATATCTTTTGTCACACTCAAATTGATAGTATTGGAGTGTGGCAAAGCCGAAAGGGGATAATTTCAACTTTCCCTTTAACCAATACTACTGGAGATGGTGTAAGAAGCCTGATAAGAAAAGTCACATCGGGTGGTCCTCCTCATTTAATAATAAGTTAAGTAGTGTTAGCCCATTCGAGCAAACCCACTTCAATCCAAAAATTTCTAGTGACACTCTTATGCCCCCTTCAATTGTTATTGAAGTGAGTGTCACTTATGAAAGAGACGACTTAATCATGATTTTGTTGGACCAAAGTCTATTGTACATGGTCATCGCCCATCACCTTAAGCGTCTTTGAAAGTTAGTGCGGTTTACTAAGTTTAAATGTGAAAAATTCTTGATTTTCTTTAATTTCTCTAACGTGGAGGGTAATTATCATATTATGGAGGCTAATCCCATTATTATACGCTGTAATCTTTACTATTACATAGTGGATTTCAATGGTCAACGTGGATCATGAACAATTATATTCTATTTTGTTATGAATCTATTTTTCTATAATTTTATTGATTTGCTGGTCGATAGTTGAAATTAACAAAATTTCTTATCATTTTAGTAAAGTTGTATGCCATGATAAATCAATCGTGGAGCTGGAAAGTTTTGAATATTGATTTGGATATCAAAGTTGGCATGGGATCATGTCATGCCTTCCAAACTCTCACCACTAGAAATGGCTTAAAAGCAACGGACCTTTTCGGCGGCCCCGGCAAGACGTTTTTGACGATTTTCGATGGTTGATTAATTTATTAATTTAATTTATCATATTATTATAACAATTATAGAAATTTAAAATTTGCTTAAAAATACTAATTTAATTTCTAAAAACAAAAAAGATATTTTTGTTCAATTCTTTAATTTTGTGACAGTTTTTGATTAATTAAATTAGTATTTTCGATAATATTTTATTGTGTATTTCGATATTTAACTTTAGGAATCGAACTCGAATGATCAATTTATGCAACTTTTAGTCCGTCCATTATACAACTTTGGTAAAATTTATGATGCATAATAGTTTTATGAATTTAAATATATTTTTTAACCATTGTGTAACTAATTATGAATTTTTAAATGTATTTAACATTTATTAATTCATATAAAAGAAAATGTTCGTCGAAGAAATAAAAATATATTGAATCATTAAAAATGTAATATAAACAACAATGTACCTACACTGAAGTGGTGGAACACTAAGAACTGGATTAACCAAATGTGTGCATTCAAAAGCTTTGACCATCCAACGTATCGAAAGCCATATTATTTGATTAAAAGTCTCTGTGTGTGTGTGTGGTATACAGGTAATGGAAAAAAATGATTATATAGGACTGATTAAAAGATTTGAAAAGACAAGTAAGAGGGGTAATCATTAATATTCATTCATATTTATTGAGAACTAATATAAGCTATCCAATCAGCTTTGAAAAGTGTGCATATAATATTTAAGTTTATTTTTACATTGGCCAGGTGAAAATGTTTTGATTGAGTATTTTTTCTACCATATCTTTCTGTAGTAAAATTAATCATGTCGACACCTATTGTAAAGCCATTTGAGGTTTAAGTTTGAATGTCGATACCATGTATTTTAACCAAATATTTTATTTTAATTTATTATGTTAAATACATTTAAAATTCACAATTAATTATCAAATCGTTAAAAAAGTATTATTATAACGTTTAAATATAACATTTTTAATATTTAGAAACAAAAGTGGGTTATAGTAAAAAAATTAAAATATTTATAACAAATCAAAAATTTTATAACAAAATAAATTGAACTTATTATATTTTAAATAGAGAGAAAATATAAATTAGTATATTAAATAGCCATCGAAATCCGTTAAAATGTTGCCGTCAACGGCCGTCTATAGCCGTCAGAAGCTCGCGAATATTGCTTCAGCCGGGCTCATTTCTTCTTCATTTTCACCCTCTCTATTACCCCATTAATTTGCCAAGAATATGAGCCAAGGAATCGATGGTGAAGTGAAAGGTTCACGTCAAGGTTTAAACCTCCAGATGTTAAGGTAACGTTAAAGACAGATGTCAATGTCAAAGTCCTCATCAACATCAAAGACCTCAATGTCGCTTCTCAACTATGACAACATTCTTCTATTCCACGTTGAGCTTAATCAATGCCTCTCATATTCAATATCATCTCAATTTAATGACGTTGAGTCTCCTTGAAACGTGCTATCTCTTGTCGATGACGATGCACCTAGCCTTATCGACAAACTAAGAATTTCCATCTCCATGTCACCACTTATTAAGATCACATCAATGATAACTAAGGGTCATGAGCGTCGCCAAGGATTAAGAGGTGACGTAGCTTCAACCTTATTTAAGCAATGTCGACAACTGCTATTGTCGATGTTCATCAATATCATCTAAGACGCGCTTCATTGGCTTCAAGGATTATTGGAGAAGGGTGATGTCGAGCATTAATAACACATGCCCAATATCGAGGAACAACAGTACAAACATTGAAGTGCGATAACACCATCAATACCGAGGCCGATAAAACCATCATTATAAAAACTCGATGACGATGAAGACGCCGAGATTTGTGGATGCTAAGGCTCACCACTCGCCAAACTCTATAAATGGGGACCCAGGGGTCTTCATTTGGTGGCAGAATTCTTGGATTCTCTCTTCTTACTCATTCAAAACCCTAAATCAAATTGAGGAAAGTTGTATTCGATTGTAATCATTTTTGATCAATAGCAACAAAGGCTTGGATTGGCTTATGGACTTCAACCATGATTTATCAAATCATTATCTATTTAGGCCTACTAATATTTAAACTCCATGAGTTTGAAATTCGATATAGTTAAATTTCCAAATATATTCGTGCGGTAGCGAGCGTATATTTGCATGATTATACAAGCACTGGATTCTCAAGTATGGGAGCAAAAAGGGATTGGTCTATTATCATGCTTAATAGATCGTATCTCCAACTTTCCACATTTTCTACATTTCTATTCGATCATAGATATGGCATAAGTCCTTATGCGAATATATTCTCTAAAAATTTATGTGAAAAGATGCAACGTCACCATTATGGCTTACATTGAGGATGTCGAGTCCCTCTAGGGATGTCGAGCCTAATGCCTAAAGAATGATGAATGTGCATCAGCTTTCCTTCATGGACCCATTGTCATCCTTTTTCAATGATATTATCATGCACTTAGTTTCATAATGACAAGTTCGGTTTTGGTGATCTTTGACGATGACATTGATCAATAATAATATATTATGTGCTTCTATACATAACATCAAGGACTAAATTATCATTATTGGCATCCGAGGTGTTATACCATTTTTTTGTCTTATATTTTAGGTGTTAGAAAGAGGGCCCGAACCTCTGACTTATTTAGTTTTCCTTTTCAGAATTAATGAATAAAAAATTTATTTCAGAAAAAATGAAATCGACACGGCTTTGTCGTATGAACGAGGACGTAGTATGCACGACAACTTTGGAGGAAAATGTTGCTCCCACTTTCAACTCAAAAGGGCACAGAAACGGGTCAATCATCAACTCCAGCACAACCTAATAAAAATGAAGCTAAGATAAGGAGCTAGGAACAACAACTGCTAGAAACTAAAGGGCTTATAGAAATGGTGCTTACTCAAAAGTCATCCAGAAGTGCTAGACATACGGCGGGATACGAGGTGAACTCTCCGAGGAGGGAGTTAATCACTTCTCTACTTGGAAGCAAAAGCAAGCTCAACATAACTCCACAAAAGAAGAAAGGTGATCAACCTGCCAAGCTAAATTACCTAGGAAGAATAGATGAGAAGTCCAAAGAGCATTCTGGGAGCTCAACCATTGATTGCAGTGCATTCAGGACTTTCAGACATACTTGGGAGAGCTATCAGGTGATTACCTCAAAAGGTTCAATGTGGAGGCCATAACTCTAAAGGGATGAATGACAAAGATAAGCTGATAGTAGTGCATTCAGGACTGATCGCACATACCCCATTTTGGAAGAAACTCTATGTCCATGGATGCAAAGATCTCCAAGACTTTCACTTTCAAGCAGACAATTTTATTCGAATGGACGAGATGTATCATGCTAGGAAAAAAATCAACCCAGGAGGGAGACTGGAAAAGCTGGCTTCGACCGCAGTCATAAGAGGTCAAGATGGGAGGATAATCCAAACAACAATTCTATTGCCTTGAATAAACCACTATCCTATATCTATGCAGTGACAAAGGAGAAGGTTAATTTCCAGTCTTATTCAAAGCCAAAACTTATCCAGAATAGAAAAAGGGAGGTGACTACTACCCTACCATAAGGCGAACGACGATAAAACGGATGAATGTTGCGTGCTAGCATGCATTATTCAGAAGCTAATCCATGAAGGACACTTGAAGGAGTTCATTCAGGAGGAACAAAAGGTGGCTCACACTGATAACGGTCAATAGAAACTCTTTAGCAATGAAGTGGACATCTTGAAAGATGAAGATCAGCTAAGTCTTGGTCCACCTCTCAACATGATTGGTGTGATCCATGAAAGACCACATTTGGCCGAAAGCAGTAAAGGCGCACGAAACAAATACATTAGAGAAGGCAAAGAAGGACTATTTTCTATTTGAGAAGAACCGCTGCTCAAAAACCCTCGATTCAATGTCCAGATGCCTAATCTTACTATTGATCCACAAGAACTAAAGGGAATTTGATATCCCCATAACGACCATCTCATGATCACTGCTCATATTGGACTCTCCATAGTTACAGATATTCTTATGGACACTGGAAGTGCTGTCAATATAATCTTTAAACATGCTTTTAACCAAATGAGAATCCCAGAGGACAAGTTAGAACCAAACCTTGAACCCATCTTTGGATTTAACAATAAAGGATCAACACCAATAGGACAATTAAAACCGTTAGTGCAAAAGGGGATGCCACTGTGCTATAAAACTTTTGAGACACTATTCGTGATTATTAATCAGCCTTTATACTACAATGCCTTCTTTGGGCACCCAGCCCTAGATGGAGTTGATGCATTCATCTCACCTAAATACTTAATGGTGAACTTCCTGACAAAAAGTTATTGGGGAACTACAAAAAGGGAGCAGTTCAGCTCTTATGAAATGTATTTTGCTACTCTGGAATGATATAAATGAGAACACTCTTCTTACTACGATTCATCTACTATTTTTCAGTCTTTGGATGAAGGATTTCTACATCCAACATCCAAAGCGAAGGCGAGATCCAATAGAACAACTAAACATGTGCTTAAAAAGTTCAACTTTCTGAAAGAACAAGGAGAGAGTGGATGCTAACCTGGTGGAAGAAGAAGTAGAAAAGGGGAAGATAGTCATTGAATTAGATTGTCAAAGCGAACATGGAAAGAATAAAGCCCATAGGAGACCTTGAGGAAATATGCGTAGATCCAACTAGTCCAACAAAAATAGTCAAAATTGGAAGGGATTTAGAAAGAAACCTTAAGACAGAGTTAATTCAGTTTCTTCAAGCCAGTAAAGACGTATTTGCGTGGACCCATTCAGGTATGGTCGGGATTGATCCAACAGTTATGTGCCATGCTTTGAACGTAGTTTCAAATATAACCCTCGTTCAGCAAAGGAAGAGGCAATTCGACAGAATTCGGTCTGATGCTTTGAAGGAAGAAGTCAAGAAGTTACTTGGGAATAGGTTTATTAGGGAAGTGTTCTATCCAAGGTGGTTAGCTAACCCCGTATTAATAAAAAGATCGAATGGCAAATGGAGGACTTATGTTGACTACACCGACCTGAACAAAGCATGCCCAAAAGATTGTCATCCCTTACCAAGAATAGACCAGCTAGTTGATGCAACCAGTGGGCATAAACTTATGTCTTTCATAGATGCTTTCTAAAATTCCCATGTTCAAACCAAATGAAGAAAATACAAGCTTCATTACAGACTAGGGAACTTACTGTTACAAGGTGATCCCTATTCGGTTGAAGAATACAGGTGCTACCTACCAAAGATTGTTGAATATGATATTTAAAGAACAAATCGGTCGGAATATGGAAGTGTATATAGATGGCATGTTGGTGAAATCTCATGAAAAGGACAACCATTTAAAAGACATTGAAGAAATGTTTGGGGTGTTGCAAAAGAATCAAATGAAGCTTAATCCAAAAAAATGCTCTTTGGGGTGCAATCAGGAAAGTTCTTAGGAAACAGCATCACCGCATGCGGGATTAAGGCTAACTCAGATCAAATCTAGGTATAAAAGATATGGTGGAACCGGAAATAAGCAAAGATGTAATGAGTTAAATGGAAGGGTAGCACCGTTGAATAGAAATATCTCTAAAGCCACCTATAAATGCATCCTATTCTCTGATGTAATTAAAAAGAAGAAAAATTTCGAATGGGGAGAAGATTTCCAGAAAGCTTTCAAAGAATTGAAAGACCATCTTGAGAAGCCACTAATATTATCTAGTCCCATAGAAGAAGAAAATATTTGTCTATACATGGCCATCTCAGAAAATGCAGTCAGTTCGGTGTTGATGAGGGAAGAAAACGGAACTTAATTTCCCGTATACTATGTGAGTAGAAGACTAACCAAATATCTAGTCATAGAAAAGCTAGCCTATTGCTTAATACTTACGGCACCAAAATTAAGAGCTTACTTCCAAGCGCATATAATCAAAGCGCTAACCAATTTTTCACTTAAGCAGGTCTTCAGTAAACCAGAAACTACAGGGAGATTAGTGAAGTAGGGAATGAAGCTCATTCAGTATGATGTTGAATTTTTACCTCGAGCAGTGATCAAGGGGTAGGCTCTAACTGATTTTTCAACAAATGCACAAGTTTCATCAAAGAACAGTCAAAAAAAGATCTAAATTCCAAATGGCAGTTATTGTGGATGGAGCATCAAATGAGCAAGGGGTAGGAGCAAGATACGTCATTATCATCCTTGATGGGCATCATTTTCATTATACAATGAAGTTGGGCTTTCCAGTTACCAACAATGTAACGGAATATGAATCGATAGTGGCAGGGCTTACTTTGGCTTTGCAACTAAATATCCCAAGAACTGAAATCTTTAGTGACTCTCAATTAACGGTGAACCAACTAAAATGGACATATCAGGCCAAGGATGCTAAATTCATCTTATATGTGAAGAAAGTATTAAAGATGTAAATAAATTTGAGGATTTCTCTATACATCAGGTCCCTAGAGGAAAGAATTACCAAGCAACTTCATTAGCGAAGTTGGCTAGTTTAAGAGGAGCTCCAAAAACTCGAATTGTACCGGTGGGCTTTCAACCGAACCCCAGTATCGAAGACAAAGTGCTCGAATCAGGAAAGGAATCATTAGTACTAACCGGGTCTCAGGCCTTAGCGCATAAAAGAGAGGAAAGAGAAGCTGAAGACGAAGTTCCTTAGAAGAGACTCTTTCACCAAGAAATGGATAATCAGTATAAGGATAATTGGATGACCCCAATTTTTGAATAACTTATTAATGGAACACTACCGGCTGATAAATTAGATGCGAGAAGGATCAGACATCAAGCCCGAACTTTCTCTATGATAAACGGGATATTTTACAGGAAAGGATATGCTCTTCCTTACTTAAGATGTGTAAGTCCAGAGAATGGATTAAGATTATTAAGAGAGGCACATGAATGATCTTTCGAAGATTACTCCAACAAGATTAAACTAGCCAAGAAAATCATGAGACAAGACTTTTTTTGGCCCCAGATAACCAATCAAGCTAGCGACTACGTAAGAAGGTATGAAAGGTGCCAGAAGTATTCAAAAGTCCCTCGCTTGCCATCAAGCAGATTAACCATGATCTCAAGCCTGTGGCCCTTTGATGTATAGGGAATCGATTTGATTGAACCTTTGCCAATATCCAAAAGAGGAGCGAAATATGTGGTGGTCGCCGTTGATTACTTTACTAAGTGGGTGGAAGCAAAACCACTTCCAAATATCACCTCTGGAAAGGTGCTCAAATTAGTAGTTAAGAATCTTGTCACAAGATTTGGGATTCCCTACAAGATCATATCTGATAATGGTACACAATTTGAAAGTGAGGAATTCACTTGATTTTGCAACAAGAACAGAATTATCAAGAGTTTCTCTTCCGCAGCACATCCAAAGGTATCAAAACTATTCTTAAGAGGCGGTTAAACAAAGCCAAAGGAAATTGGGTAGAAGAACTACCACTATATTATGGATGTACAAAACATCTGCCAAAATTGCAGCGGGTCATACTCCATACTCCTTAACATTTGGATGTGAGGCAATGTTTCCAATCGAAGTCAAAGTACTTATACATCAAAGAATCGCATATGCATTTGACCCAAACCAAGAGCTGAAGAAAGAATATTTAGACTTAATCCACGAATTTAGAGATGAAGCGACCATGTGAACTGCTGAGTATCATAGAAGGATTACCAAATACTACAATTCGAAAGTAAGGACAACATCATTCCAAAACGGGGATTTAGTACTCCGCAGAGTGATGGAAAACACTAAAGACCCAGTAGATGGACCGCTTGGACCAAACTTAAGGTCCCATAATTATACACAAAGTGATTCCATCAGGAGCTTATCAATTATGCCGACTGGACGACAACATAGTCCCTAAAACATGGAACGTTGAACATTGATGACCATATTTACCAACAATGGATGAATAAAGATCAGATTCTAAAGTGTATCTAATGGTCGGGAGTAGGATTCTTTTAAGCAATGAAACTACCTAAGATGGAAGAAAGCCTTTGATCGCATCAAGATGGCCAGGTCAAAGCACTTCCTAGAGGGAGGTCAGTGTAAGTCTTTAGTCATGCCAAAAATAGGTAGGCTAAAGCATCTGCAAGCCCTTGATACCACCTACGTGGAAATATCAAGGCACCTCCTAGAGGGTGAATGGAGTAAGCCTTTGACATCACCTCAAAAGGGTCGGGTCAAAGCACCAACCAAACTTCTTTCCCGCCTATAAAGCCTATCTGAAGAGCCTCTTAGAGGGAGGATGGAGTAAGCCTTTGGTCCCGCGTAACAATGGCCTAGCCAAAGCATCGAACCAGCCTTCATTTCCGCCTATAAGGCTTGTTTGAAGCACCTCCTAGAGGGAGGTTGGGTAAGTCTTTGGTCCTGTTTGATGAAAGCTAACCAAATGCATCGGACGACCTGATTCATCACCTAAGATGGTGGTAAGTGGTCAAAAAATTGGACTAAGACATCCAAACCTGAAGAGTTGTACACACAAAGGATTAACAACATCTGAAGCCCAAAGAGTGGCACACATAAATGATTAACAACATCTGAAGCCCGAAGAGTGGAACACACAAAGGATTATCAACATCCAAAGCTCGGAGAGTGGCACAAACAGAGGATTAACCACATCTGAAGGTCGGATGGTGGCACGAAGCAAAGGATTAAGACAACTAAAAGCCCGGAAGGTGGCATAGAATAAGGGACTTCTACTATTACTAGAAATGGATTTCTGGTCTTCTATTATTATTGCCAGATATGGATTTCTTCTGGTCTTCTATTATTATTACCGAATATGGATTTCTGGCCTTCTATTATTATTATCAGAGGGGGATCTGATCTTCCATTATAATTATTTTTAGATAAGGATTTCTAGACTTCTATTGCTATAATGAGATAAGAGTTTATGGACTTCTTCTATATTTCCAAATATAAACTTCTGGTTTTCAATTGTTAATATCACCAGACAGGGGTTTCTGGTTTTCCCCATATTATTTGCAAATGGAGGTCTACTCTTCTTCTATTACTTCCAATATTAAGTATTGGACTTCTTTTATTATCATTGCTAAAGGAGGATTTCTGGTTTTCTAATTGTTATTAGATGGGATTTGGGTCTTCCATTATATAATTATCAGACAGATTTCTGATCTTCTTCTTCTTCAATTGCAAGCTATGAATTCATGGTCTCCCATTATCAGATTAGATTCTAGACTTCAACTAGAAAAGATTTCTGATGCTCCCTCCTATGATATTACCAGATGATCTTCTAGACTTCCATTCGAAAACTTATTATTATTTTCTACTCTTTCTCTTATAGTAGAATTATTATTTTAACTCACACAAATAATATAGTCAATGAATGCTAGTATAACTTAGTTAAATTCAAAAGGAAAATTCATAACAAATAATACCTTGCCCTTCGTGTTATAATAGGAAAATGAAGCTAGTAGGAAAATATCATTGAGGATTTGACAATGCAAAGGAATTTAGGGTTTTACCCTAAAGGGTAAAAAGCTTCTCTTATAACATGTGGGGGGTCTAAATATTACCCTAATAATTTGCCAAGGATACGAGCTAAGGAATCAATGGTGAAGTGAAAGGTTCATGTCGAGGTTTAAAACTCTAGATGCTATGGTAACGCTGAAGATGGATGTCAATGCCAAAGTCCCCATCAACATCAAAGACCACAATGTGCTTCTCAACTACGACAACATTCTTCTATGCCATGTCGAGCTTAATCAATGCCACTCCTATTCAATATCGTCTCTGTTTAACGACGTTGAGTCTCCTTGAAACAGGCTATCTCTTGTCGATGATGATGCACCTAGCCTTGTTGATAAAAGAAGAATTTTCGTCTCCATGTCACCACTTATTAAGATCACATCAATGGTAACCAGAAGTCATGAACGTTGCCATGGATACAGAGGTGATGTAGCATCAACCTTATTTAAGCAATGTTAACAACTGCTGTTGTCGATGTTCATTAATATCATTGAAGCCGCGCTTCATTGGCTTCAAGGATTACCAGAGAAGGATGATGTCGAGCATTAATAACACATGCCCAATATCGAGGAACAACAGTACAAACATTGAAGTGCGATAATGCCATCAATACCGAGGCCGATAAAAATGTCATCATCAAAACTCGATGACGATGAAGACACCGAGATTTATGGATGCCGAGGCTCACCACCGCCAAACTCTATAAATGGGGACCCAGGGGTCTTCATTTGGGGGTGGAATTCTTGCATTCTCTCTTCTTACTCATTCAAAACCCTAAACCAAATTGGAGAAAAGTTGTATTCAATTGTAATCATTTTTTATCAGCAATAGAGGCTTGGATTGGCTTATGGACTTCAACCATGATTTATCAAATCATTATCGATTTAGGCTGGTAAATATTTAAACTCATCGAGTTAGAACTTGATATAGTTGACCTCGACGAGCTTTGAACTAGGACGAACATGCCGAGAAGTTCAGGGTTCGATATGACCATTGGATGATTCTTTAATATTAACATATGCATAACCTCGACAAGGTCGATCTTGTCAAGTTTCAAGCAATAACAGGAGTATAATTGCATGATTATATGAGCATTAGATTCTCGAATATGGGAGCAAAGATCATATCTCCAACTTGCCATATTTTCTACATTTATATTCGATCATATGATATGGCATAAGTCCTTGTGGGAATATATTCTTTAAAAATTTATGTGAAAAGATGCAACATCACCATTATGGATTACATTGAGGACGTCGAGCCCTTCTAGGGATGTCGAGCCTAATTACTAAAGAATGATGAATGTGCATCATCTTTCCCTCAAGGACCAATTTTCATTCTTTGTCAATGATTTTACCATGCACTTAGTTTCATAATGACAAGTTAGGTCTTGGTTCTTCTTGACGATGACATTGATCAGTAATACTCAATTGTGTACCTCGATTCATAACGTCAAGGACTAACTTATCATTATTGGCATCCGAGGTGTTATACCATTTTTTTTGTCGAACACTCTCTAAAACCTCAAACCCAATTCCCAGACCCTCAATTCATCCAAATCTGTCCCTAACTGCTGTAATCCACCACAATTCGTCGCAATCTTCATCAAATTAGAATCTCCAAGCTTCTGCTTCAATCAATCGATAATTTGGTATATTCTTCCTCTAAACTAATTATTTAGAATTATGAAAAACTAGTGCTAATTTGTGCTTAGATTTATTGATAATAACATATCGGTCGGTTATAATGGTATATTTGTTGATTTGGAAATGTTAATTAGGGTTATTAGTGTTTAAATCCGAAAATTGATGTTTAATTAGGGCTAATTTATGTTGATTAGTGTATATGATTATTAGTGTAACATAATTTAGTTTTAATTAGTGTATGTATTAGCTAAAATGTCGGCAAAAACAATTTATTAACATAATCCTTTTATTAGTTTATACTGTTAATTATATATAAATTTAGTGTACGTGTATGTGGTATATGGTAATATAAACAAATTAGTGTATAAATTATAATGTTAATTTTTTATTAGTGTGTAATAAATTCAAATTAGTGTTAGCTAAAATGTTGAAAAGACAATTTTTATTACTTTTTAATTGTTATGAATTCAAATAATGAATTAGTGTATAATCCAAATATAAACAAATTAGTGCATAATGAACTTTATTAGAATATTTTGGCTCCACCTGATAAGTATTGTATGTGACCGTTATACAAATTTTCATTTTTACTACAAAATGGACATCGATATTCATTTGATTTAATATTTGTTGGATTTGTCCATGTATTGAACAAGTTACAAACACAATATAATAATTACATTTTGTAAATCATTTCGTCCTAAACGGTTCATAAAATTTTGATAGCATTTCCTTTTTGTTCCATGTGTATACACATTTGTGTACGATACGGGGAACAAAGAGAAAGTGCTATCGAAATTTTGTTGAATCGTTTAAAATGAAATGATTTGTGAAATGTAATCATTATTGTATTTGTAATGGAAAGTAGGATGACCGATCATCAAAGGTAAACAATAATAATATGAAAATATAATATTGTATTTACAATTTGTTAAAATTAAAAATAAGAGTTTATAAAAAATGTAAAAAGAATAATATATTATATAATTAAAAAAACACTAAAATATAAACAAATTAGCGTATAATGTTAATATAAACAAACTAGTGTATAACATAATTTATTTTTAATCCCTTTGACTTTTTGGCCCCATTTGACAAGTATTATATATGATTGTTATATAGATATTTATTTTTACTACAAAACATACATCAATATTCATTTGATATAGTATTTGCCGAATTTGTCCATGTATTAGACAAGTTACAAACAAAATACAATAATTATATTTTGAAAATCATTTCATATTAAGCAGTTCATAAAATTATGACGACACTTCCGTTTTGTTCTATGTGTATGCACATTTGTGTAAGATACGGGAAACAAAGGAGAAGTGATGCCGAAATTTTGTTGAATCGTTTAAAATGAATGATTTGCGAAATGCAATTATAATTGTGTTTGTAATGGAAAGTAGGATGACCGACCATCAAAAGTAAAAATAATAATGTGAAAATATAATATTATATTCATAATTTGTTAAAATTGAAAATAAGATTTTATAAAAAAAGTAAAAAGAATAATATAATATACAATTAATATAATATTAAAATGTATAAATGAATTGAAAAATAAAATGCCAATCCAACAAAATTCATAACTTTTCAAATCTTATTATAATTTTTTAAATATTTATCATATTTTTTGAAGTAGGAAAAAATGATTAGTTAATTTATCGATCGAAAGAGCTAGATGTATCAACGAAAGGGAATGAAAGGGCCAATAAAAGAACATTTTTATAATGGTGTAAATGAATTTATTAAATTCCCTTTAAGTAATAATGGAAATGATTATGAACTTCATTGCCCGTGTAGTAACTGCAAACATATGATGAATTGAAACCAAATATGGTTTTAGTACATTTGTCTCAAAACGGGTTTGTACCAGATTATTATTTGTTGGATTGTCATGGAGAACTTGTTGCACCTAATCCTGCAGTGTCAGATGAGATGGTGGATAATGTCAATGTTACGGCAAATTCCATAGAAGATATGATTGAAGATGCAGTACAATCAATGTTCCCTACTGTTCAAGTTGACGATGAAGATTTAAATGTCGAAGAAGAACAAAATATTGAAGCAAAAGAAAATCTATGATTTATTAGATGCAGCTAAGAAACCCCTTTGGGATGGCTGTAAATGCGGCACCTGATTATCAGTGACCGTTGAATACATTATTGTGATTCAACTTCACAGAAGCTAGATTTACAGCAATTGTACAAGCCGCAAAACGACATATACCACCCGATAATTTAATGTGTGAAAATCACAAAAGGCCATGGTAAGCATATTTTAAATTATATTCTATTAATAATAAATTAGTTATAAATAATTAAAATAATGTACTATGAATTTTATTGTAATTCTATTTTTAATCGCATGATAAATTTATGAAAGAATGAGAGAAACCGCTCGAGGGAAAAGGTCAAGACGAGCTGACGCTGAAGAGGAAGTATGGATTTTTGACATTGTCATGGAATCGCCAACGTGGAATAGGCGTTGTGGATTTGGAATCAAGAGGTAATGTTTACGTGTGATATACTTTAGAATAACGTATAACACACTGATTTTATTAATCACACTGCATGAAACACATACACTATGGTAAAGAATGTTACAAGTTAGACGAAGGCAAGGCAACTATAGAAGAGCACAGGACGATTAGGAGACTGCAGAGTTGAGAGCTCAGGTCCTAATCTGGAGGAATTATATAGTCATCGGTCCGTGGAGATGTACCAGATGCTAGATGAGCGCATTTCTGCGTATATGCAACAGCATGGTACATTTCCTTCATCAGCGGGATCGAGAGATGATGAGTATCAGTTGGTATGATTTTTTATTTCTGTTGAGACATTGTATATATATATATGCACTTTGATGTTGTGAGGTAGTTTAAGAGTTATATATACTTTGTAATGGGTGTGCTTTATGTGATTTGATATTTATGATACATTTTGAGATGTTGGAAGAATGAGGTTGATTTGACAACGATGTCCAATATATTTTGAGATTATGTTGATAGATGTTTCTGCTTTGTGATATATTGATGGATGTTGGAGATTGGTTTATTATATATATAGATGTTTTTTTGTTGATGTGATGTATTTTGTGATATATGTTATGTATGATTTCGGCTTTGATATATATGATTTATATATGTGTAATTGGGCTGTGATATATATTGTTGTATATGTGTTGCTTAAGGTATGAAGGGCCGGTGTAATAAATAAAAAAAGTTCCAGATTTTTGACGGCATCTAGATTTTCGGCAGCTAGCGACGGCCTATAGGTTTTCGGGTTTCCGACGACTAGCGGCGGCCTATAGGTTTCTTGATTTACAATGGCTAGCAATGGCTAATGACAACAAATTGATAAACGCGTGACTGGCCACGTGTACTTGATGGGGCGAGGAAAGCCGTTGAAAATTCAACGAAAGCCATCGAAAAGTTATCGACGGAGCCATCAAAAAGTCGGTCGAAGAATAGCTTCTCAACGGGCCATATTTCGACAGCTATTTCCATCGACTTTCGGCGGTTTCCGACGACTGCCAATGACAAATAGCCATCAAAATTACTCTTGTAGTGTCTTGTCATTTTAACCGCCGGACTTATTGTCTTAGATGTCTCCTTTGGTGGAAAACTTATATTTCCTCATCAAGTAAAGTTTTAGACATGTTGGTGAACGTGCCTTTGTCTTATTGATGAGCCTTTGCTTTATTCATCTCAAGCTCTCCCACCTTCATTGTTAGTCCTAGCTTCGTCTTATGATAAACTCATAAATATTCAGGAGAAGAAGATATCGTTTTTATTGCATATACACGTCTATTTATAATATAAGAGTTGACAGCCATAAAATAATAATTTAATAGTATTAGAAGATCTTAATTTATACTTTTCTTAACTTTATGATATAATTAGAAGATCTTAATTTATACTTTTCTTAACTTTATGATATAATTAGAAGATCTTAATTTAAACTTTCCAGATATTAATTTATACTTTCTTTAACTCTAGGATATAATTCCTTGCACTACCCCTCAAGTTGGAGCATGTAAATCACGAATGCCAAACTTACGTAATAGAAAACCAAACTACTGCTTCCCAAGCGCCTTTATCAAAATATCTGCCAACTGATGTCTAGTAGGAACATATGTAGTGGCTAGATTTCCAAACAACAACTCATCACGAACAAAATGACAATATGCCTCTATATGCTTAGTACGATCATGAAACACGGGATTTCTTGCAATATGGAGCAGAAATTGACTATCATAAAATAATTTCATCGACTTAAGATGTAGAACACCAAGGGAGGACAATAACAACTTCATCCATTTTAACTCACAAGTAGTAATATCCATAGCATGATACTCGGCTTCAGCAAACGAAAGAGACACAATAGGTTGTTTCTTACTCTTCCAGGAAACAAGAGAACGACTAAGGAACACCAAAAAACCAAACATCGAACGTCATGTCAAAGGGCACGCCGTCCAATCACTATCACAAAATGTCGTCAAACACATTTCAGCCATAGGATGCAATAAAATTCCTTGACCAAGACTACCTAGTAGCGTAGAACCCGTAGAGCCGCATACTAATGTTGTACCTGTGGAGCACTCAAGAATTGTGCAAGAGTATGCACTAAAATAACTCAACTCGGGACGAGTAACAGACAGGTAAACGAGTCACCCCACTAAACGATGATATTGATCCGGTTAAGCAAACGGCTCCCCCTTAGCATATGCAATACAATGATTCTACTCCATAGGCGTATCAATAGGCTTACAGCCCAACATTTCTGCTTCAGTCAAAATATCTAAGGCCATATTTTCATTGGGAAAGAAAAATACCTTCGGACTACGAGCAATTTCAATACCCAAAAAATATTTTAATGTGCTTAGTATTTCATATAAAAGCAGGAGCTCAAATATCCTTTAAATCGCACAATAGCCTCATGTGAGGAACCTGCACTTACCAAGTTGTCAACATATACAAGAACATGCAGGGACACACTACCCTGAATATAACTGACCAATGAGTAATTAGCATAAGACTACTTAAAACAGAATGCTCTCTAAGCATTATATGACTTAGCAAATCACTACCGGGGAGCCTGTTTCAAACCATATAAAGGCTTACGCAACTTGCATACCTTCCATGGAGTAGTACCATTATACCCTGGAGGATGCTACATATATACTTCCTCCTCCAAATCACGGTGTAGAAAGCATTAAGAACATCCATTTGTTACAATTCCTAGTTTTGAGCTACAACAATGGATAGAAAAACACGAATAGTCCCCATTTTTGCAACTGGGGCCAAAGTTTCATTATAATCAACCCTTGCAACTTATCGATTACCATAAACAACAAGATGTCCCTTAAGACGTTCTACTTCATCCTTCGACGTGTATTTGAACTTGTAACCCAACCAATACCAATTGCTTTCTTACCAGAAGGAAAATCTTCCAATGTCCACGTGCCACTATGTTCAAGAGCATTAATCTCTTCCTACATTGGTTTATACCAACCTGGATGTTTGAAAGCTTCCTAAAAGGAAGCTAGCTCTTTACCTTTTGTAATAGCTGTCAGAAAACATTTGTGTCTCATAGAAAATTTGTTATAATCAACATACAAGCTATATCAAACGGTTTACCTGAGGAACTCAATCGAAGAGGAGTAGCAGTTGATGTAGTATGGTCTATATTTTATCGAACAATTGTATTAGTAACATAACCTCGAAGCTTTGTTGATGGAATTTTTGTACGATGGCCACGACCTAGAACCTTACCACTACTAGACGCACCACCACCTCCTCGTGCCACAGTACCACATTCGCCATCATTCTCATTAGTGCCTACATCATATATTTCCTCTACCATTTTCTCTACAACATACTCCTCGTCATCCCACAATGGTGGTGGAGTAAAATATTTTTCCCATTGCATACTTTCATTATCAAGAAGAGACTCGATATATGGGAATTTATCCTTAAAAAATTGCATATCACGACTCACAAAAAAATTGTGAGTATCAAGATCATACAAACAACAACCTTTTTTTCCAAAGAGAACCAACAAATATACATTTTCTAGACCTCGAATCAAACTTATCTTTTACACGAGACATATTTGTAGCATAACATAACCAACCAAAAACATGTACATTATCATTCGAAGGAAGCTGACCAAACAAGCATTCATATGGTGTTTTTCCATTCAACACATGCGTATGACTCAAATTCATAAGTTGCACAAGAGTTAGAACATATTCTCCCCAAAAATACTTAGGTAATTTAGCTTGAAATAGTAATGCATGCGCAACATTAAGAATATGCCCATGTTTGCGTTCAACACGACCATTTTGCTATGCAGTATCAATACATGTGTTTGATGCAATATTTCTTTTTTGGCAAAAAATAACTTTAAACTCAAAAATTCTTGCCCTTTATCACTTCTCAAAATTTAATCTTTTTATTAAATTGAGTTTTCACCATAGCATAGAATTCTTGAATCAATTTCCCAACTTCATACTTGCCAATCATCAAACATACCCACGTTGCACAAGAGTAATCATCAACGATAGCGAGGAAAAAATGAGCATTGCAACTTGACAAAACTTTATTTGGACCTCAAATATCACAATAAATCAAACCAAACACACCAGATGTTGTATTCATACTAAAAGGAAAAGAGTTACGAGGTTGTTTACCCATAAAACACACTTGACAGTCAATGCCACAATTTTGATTTGAACTACTACCATTGACTGTTCTAGGTAAAGAAGATACCACTGTCATCGAAGGATGACCTAAACGCCTATGCCATAACATAGTTGCATCTGTAGACTTTATTCGCTTGAAAACTACGAGCATGAACTAGCCTGAAGATATAGACCCCTTTACACTGCACCCCAGCTCCAATCAGGTTCCTCAAACTGCGGTCCTATATAGTACATAGTTTGTCAGTGAAAAGAACCATATGTTTTTGTTTTTCTAATAACTGGGACGCAGACAACAAATTACAGGATAGAGCGGAAACATAAATTACATCCTCCAAAATTAAACCATCTCTTAATATGGTTTTTCCTTCTTTCATAGCAGTGATACTTTTTCCATTAGGTAAACCAACCAAAGATGATATGTCAAATAAATTAGTAAATAATTCAACAAATATGTGATTCGATGCACCCGCATCAATAATACAATCATTCGAATCATACGTACTAGATAATTTTTCAATTGAGGAACCCTTGACTATAAACATAAATTGTGTCCATTAATCATTGGTCAAAGTTGGAGCACTCGCACGATCTGCCTCCCCAATGTCTTGTGCACCTCCTTGATGAGAGCTGCCCATATTAGCAGCAAAATTACGACCTCCAACACCGGTACCTTCACTCGGATGAAAGTAATACTCAGAAAAAGGCTCATAACGAGATCCCTTCAGCGGAGTTTGATCTTCATCTCCAAACATTATGAAATAGGTTTTTGTTTGGAAAAAAAAATCTCTAATTTAAAGTGGCTCTGATACCACGATAAACTCACAAATATTCAGGAGAAGAAGATATCGTTTTTATTGCATATACGCATCTATTTACAAGAGTTGACAGCCATAAAATAATACTTTACCAATATTAGAAGATCTTAATTTATACTTTTCTTAACTCTAGGATATAATTAGAAGATCTTAATTTATACTTTTCAGATCTAAATTTATACTTTCCTTAACTTCAGGATATAATTCCTCACATCTTGTCTTACCCCTAGGATACCTCTCTTGATATTTTTCCTTTCGGGACATTATCCAATAGCGACGTGTCTTGCTCTTCCAAGGAGATTCCCGATGACCTTATAATGTATGGAATGAGGCATAATGCACTTGGCAACATATCATTAATGAAACGATGCTCTCTCCAAAAAAAAACTACTACTTCTAATGAATAACCAACACGAACAAAATCTAGGATGTTGTATTACAACATGATGGATGAAGAGTTGACTTTGAGTTATTCCGGTCATCTTGATAAATGCAACGCTAAGGTTTTTGGATGAAAATTAAGATTGAAGTTCTTTGAGGCGTTTAATTATTGTCTGAATCTTATTTGATTGTTTAACGTTAAGATCAAGAAAGTCTAGTTGGGTTGGGAGTTACTCATGTCATCGTGCCTTAGTTGGTTTATGTAATTCAAAGTAGATGAATCTTGTCATTCCTCTAATTTATTAACTTTTTTTATATAATGAAAATGAAAGATTATTCATCGCTCGCCATGCAAAAAAAAATAAAAAATGAAACAAACAACTTATTATTTTATATACAATTAGTCATTGAATGTGAAAATTTATAAAAAATTCATAGATCCTTCCAAAACAATTCATTTACAATTGATATCCATACATTTCAAACGCCACCGAATGTAGAAGATTTTCTATAAACAAAGGAACTAACGAATACAACAAGTTGTATTGTTGGTAGTTGTTAGAGTGTGTCATTTAATAACGAATTAAGTTCTTACACTATCCATTTCCTCTGGCACCCAACAATACAAAACATATTGTCAATTTACAAGACATCCCTAAGGCCGGATAAACTTATATATCACTTATGTTGTTCAGATTGAAATGATAACAAATCATAAGCACATTTTAAGAAAACCATTATCCGTTAGTTAAAACATCGGATAGTAAGCAACTCTCGGAATTAACAGGGCAACTTCAAAGCAGTATTTGTCGGTCAGTTTGAACTAACGGAAACTTGTGGGTTAAAATTGCCCATAGAAGCAGGAAAATATATCAACAATCAATGAGAAGGATATTACTAATTTCGGTTTGAAGTTTTGTATCGTTTCAGTTCCTTGTCAAGTTGACTTTAGGACAATTGCCTTGTGACTAGAATTTCTAACATCACGTAATTATCTTGATTTAGATGGCAATCATGTTTTTTCCACTAGTAGTCTAGTACCATGGAGGTACAATCACCAGGTCATATTACACTGTCCCGCGAACGTCATAAATTTTTCAAAAAACTCCTCTGTGCTTTTTTTATTAAAAACTTTTATGTTTTAGACACACCGGAACATATGATATGCACCATTTATATATTATTTTTACCAGATGTTATTATTTACCCCTATGTACACGAGCTATGCATATTTTATCTGTTAGTTTTAATTGGTTGTTTGTTGCAATATTCCAATTGAACGGTAAAGGTTCTAATGACAAATGATTGCTTAATGTAGAGTATGACACTTTTTTCTTTAAATTTTAATATTGATTCTTTATACGAAAGTATTATTATGTCCCCGTACATGCGTAAAACGTGAACTTGAACACGGCATAAGAAGCCAAAACGCTATACTAAGTGGAAATTTCATAGGAAACAACTTTATGATTAGTTGAGTATAATAGTGCTAGCCTAGTAATAAGATGAAATAAACTTGAATGGAAGAGGTGTAGTCCATTTACGTTATCATTTTTCCTTTGTCAATTCTAAGAATTCAGAAAAGTACCCATTGTTTTTAGTTTGGGACATCTTACCTTCGTAGAACCTCAAATAACAATGAAATAGTTTATATTGATGAATAAAGTAAGAGGATAAAAGGCAAAACTTTAACATATGATGGTTATGGCAACCTGTTTTTCCAGAAAGGAAGAGAATTTTCACTCGAATTTTTGAATCAATGCGCACTAATATTTTGTTTGGACGTACACGTAACGTAATTTATGCATGCTTTTATACTTTTAGGGTTTATTTATCTGAATAATACCATATTTAACAGGGAAAGACCAACAACTAAAATTGCACTCTCTATACTTTAATTGCCCTTTAGAGTCATGTAATGGCAAATGAAAGATAGACAAGTAAGCAGCAACGATATATTAAAATAACTTGACTGAATTGAAGAAATCTATTAATATATTTAAGATTCAGAGTCTGAACTTGAATATAATATGGATATGCGTATCTAAAAGAAATTAAGCATGCAGGAGTGGGATTATGCATGATTAGGTTTATATTACTTCATAATAATGAGATCATGCGTCTGCGTTTGAGTCTTTCACTTCAGTGTGGGTGCCTTTCTCTTAATGTGAAAATGTTCATTTCTTACAAGTTTTACATATACTAACACAATGTTCATGTACATTAATGCAAAGACAAAAGATCATGGATACGTAGAAGATAGGAGACTAATAAACCATGACCGATTCTGAAAATCCAGTTGTTTTGTACCAATCGTATCGTTTTCACCTTTTGAAAGTTAATTAACTTACAATTGCCTTGTGACTAGACTAGAGATTCTATCATCACGTTATCTTGTTTTAGATGGCAATTATGTTTTTTCCACTAGTGTTATGAAGATAAAATTAGCCCATTTTAAGTAGTAGATGATAAGTTAAAGCAATTGCATATTTTTCTAATGTTGATATCACAGTAAGAGTACAGGTAGAACTACATAAACTATCTCTATAGTTTTACTCTGTTTAGAACGAAATTTCTCTAGTTAAACCTCTCTGTTTTAGGATAAGTTTTATGTAGTCGTTGGATATTCTAGTTCCAATCCAGACCAATTTTTTTCTGAAAGCAACTAAACGTTAACAACATTACAGAACTTTTTAACCTGACAGCAACATTTATAAAATTTTAAAGTTTCACTGATTTCCTCCTCTTCTTTTTTTACTTGTGTCCCGATAAAATTTACATTTTTGTTATATGTGCCCATAATATATACTCGTCCGAGTATACGTTATAATTTTATGGTCTAAACTGAGATAGAGCTAGGTTTAAAAAATAATATTTCAAGACAATATGAACTGTGAATATGAACTTTTGGACTAACTAGGACGATCGATGCAGATTTCAAAATACGCTGATGTACGACATGCACAATTAATTTATCATTTTTTGTTATGATCTATGCTTATTTCACCAAGAAAAATAAAATTGAGAAACAATTTTCCACTTGATACAACGTTACTGTTGCGATACATTTAATTTGATTTGCACCCTAATTATATTTGCAAAAATTCTACAAGGCCCGAACAATATAATCGGGGATTAAGCCCGAAAGATCTTGACCATCGAACAGTAATTCCTCCTCCCCTCGCGAAATTCCATCGTTCGATTGCTTTTGCGGACACAATGATCAGGCCATGGGTCTATTCACGGACACAATAGACAACAAAGGCTAACCAAAAAGCGATTAGCGGAAATTAAGTCCGACCATATAGTAGCTCGCGTTCACGAATACTGCAAACACTAACCAAAAAGTAATTAACGGAAATTGCATCCGACTATATAATAGTTTCGTTCACGGACAATGCGAACGTACTGGAAATTACATCCGACTATAGATCTAAGTCTACTTAGTTCTCATTATATGTATATATAGTTGACCTAGACCTAAAAAACAAAAAACACAACATGCATATCTTCAAATCTATTTCTTCTAACACTTCTAATGGCATCCTCATCCTCTATCTCCTTCTCAAAGAAACTTATACAAGAATGATCCAATGGCAAAACGATCGAATTCGTCGAAACCCGCTTTCTACTGCATCAAAACTGTCTTTTTCATTGTTGCTCCTACTCCTTGTTTTTCTGGTACACCCTCCGATCAGTACAAGGAGAGGTTAGGACATATATTCGTGGATTGGTCAAGTTATCTTTGATGCAGATGGCTACCGCTAGCATTGTTTTGTCGAATACACAGAAGCTAAACATGGTTTCGACAATGAAAAAAATTGACATACCAAAGACAGTTGTTCAGATTATCCGCATCTTATTCACGACAAATTTTATCACCGACAATCCGATTAATCATAATTTTTTTGTTTGAATTTGTAGTAGTTGCTTGAATATGTATTTGAATTTGGTTTTGATTTTGATATTTTATTATTTTTTATTAAATAATTAATATAATTTAATTAATAATTTTTGCAAAAAAAGAAATAAAAAATAAAATAAACAATATATACGTTACACACTACATAACTCTAATCAAATTTCGGCTACTAACACCAACATCTAAACAAAAATGGGACCAACCCTAAGTTTTGGCTCAAAGAGTAGGGTCATCGCTTTGGACCCAAAGTATACATCTAAAATCATATACCTCTGGTATATTTGATAAAGTATGCACAAAAAGCACACCGACAACAAAATTTTCTACATCAAATGCATTAAGACCAAATCCATAGAGAAGAAAAACAAAGGATATAGAAGAAACAAACATGGACGCTCAATATGATAGTACACATGTTAACCCATTTTTTACCAAAGCAGATCTCAACTGGGCTTAGAAGATTCAAACGAGAACGAAACAACTTGGAGGCACGCTTAAAAAGACTAGAGAATGAGCTCACGAAGTTTGATCGAAAAATTGGCATGGCCTTAGGTCAACTGGTTGAAAAATTGGCTAAGTGCTTAACTCATCTTGAGTTAAGGAGAACATTGAGACGAAGACAATACGACTTGCAACTTGACATGTACACTTAGAAAAACACATGGAATGACTTAGAGAAGGTTTGTACCCACCAATTAAACTGAACCCCAAGTTAAGGCTTTAACTCAACCCAAGTTAAGGACCTTAACTCATCCCGAGTTAAAAAGAACGTCGAAACGGAATCTGAATGACTTGAAATTTGGCGAAAGAACTTAAAAAGACAAAAGGACTTGGGAAAGTTTCACCATGATTGGGCCAAGCACCTAAACTCAACCCCGAGTTAAGTAACTCGTCCCGAGTTAAGGAGAACATCGAGACGGAATCGGAATGACTTGAAATTTGACGAGATCACTTGGAAAAAACAAAAGAAGGACTTGGAAAAGTTTCACCATGATTGGACCAAGCACCTAAACTCAACCTCGAGTTAAGGACCTTAACTCGGCACGAGTTTAGGATTTGACTCGGGTCGGCTTGAGTCTTCTAGCATGACTTTTTGCTATCTCCTTGACTTCATTGCTATTGGGCCTCTAACTCTATGTTGCTCAATTCCTCTATAAATACCAGCCTACCTGCTACCACAAAAGGATCTTCTTTCAGCCGGATCTTTGTCAACACTCTTTGACTTAGAGTTTCCATTACACTTTCTTCATTTCTGTTCCCCTCAAATAACATTTTAACTTCATTATAAATCTGGAATCCACTAGATTGTGGCTAGATCGGATCTAACTAGTCGTAATCCAAAGAGAGATCAATTAACATAAAAAACTAAAATGGACGTAGGCCGGAGATTACATCGAACAACTTTAAAAACTCTTGTGTATTTTTGTTTATCTGAATTGATGCTTTCATCCGACTTCCGAGCGTTGATCCATTTTTTAGGTTAACATTTTGGTACTTTCACTGAAAAGCTAGATCTGAAACATTGAAGCTTGAATTTGAAATTTGGAGAAGATGAAGAAGCCTAGTACTAGATATAAAACCGAACCAAGTCAACCGGGGGGGAGAGCCAGGAGGTGTCTTCAAACTCTCATCAGTTCAACTACATGACCAGAGAAGAGATGGAAAGAATGATAAAGAAGATGCAGGATAGAGTGATAACTAGGCAACATGAAATGCTTGAAGGATTCTTCCAAAGGATGGAACTAAAAGGAATAGCAGAGCTGTTGGAATTCAGAACTAAAGACTAGAAACCAACGTAAGAGCATTTGGAGATAGAGCAAAGAAAATTGAAACAATGCCTCCACGATTAGGGGCACGATCGATTTGGATTTAGGATGAGCTTTAATGCCCGGAATAAGTAAACTTGGAGCCAGAGTGGCAAATTGAAATACAAATACATGACAGTAGGAGTTGGAATCAGTAGCCCACCGTTGGAACAGGGGGCTGAATAAAGTTATGGATTAGAGACTTCCATTGGATAAAAATCCCATGATCAGGATGGATTGTGGTCAGGTTCGATTCTTTTACCCTGACTTTGAATAAATGATGCAACATAACCTCTTGCTGCTTACACATGCACGAGATCCCGAACGGTCCCTAGGCACGCTCTGAGTTGGATGCCTGAGATGACTATTTAGAACAATAATAACCCCAGACCACTTAGACATGCACAAAACCTAGCTTGGTTCCTAGTCACACTATAATTCGGAAGTCTGAGGTAATTGCTTAGGATAATAACAACCCCAGACCACACAGAAATGCACAATACCTAGCTTAGTTCCTAGTCACACTCTAATTCAGATGTCTGAGGTAATTGCTTAGGATAATAACAATCCCAAACCACTCAGACGTGTACAAAACCTAGATTGGCCCCTAATCACACTTTGAGTCGGATGTCTGGGATAGACAATTAGGATTTCTGCTTATTTGCTTTGATTTGGATATTTGAATTTTGAAATTCCGCCAAAGAGTGATGACTGATTTTGATCGCCTTGTTGAATATGCTAGTATATGAATTTTGTTTGATGATAATAAACACACATACACACACACACACACACACACACATATATATATATATATATATATATATATATATATATATTCGTTTAAATGTATTTGATATTGTACTGTTTTATTTTTCACATAATTAAATAAATATTTGTTGGATAAAATAAATAACACAGAATTCATATTCAAACAAATATTTTATTCAAACAAATATTTTATTACAAATTCAAATAGTACAAATTTGAGCTCTCACTACATATATACATTTTTCAATTACATTACAATTTCGATTACATCACAAATTTCAATCTACAATTTTGATCTCACTACATATATTCACTCACACTCGTATTTTATCTTCAATTTTGTTCGAGCTTGTATCCAGCTTCTGAATAATCTGCAAAATAAATACCGACGCAGTAAAATTGAAAAAAAATATTTTGCAGTGCAAATTAAAGTGTGTATTTTGAAAATGTTATTTGCCTCAGTTATTTGGGTTATTCGTCATCATTTTCGTTTGAATCCATCTTACACGAACAACTTGTGACATGCACAATGTATCACTATACATGCCACAAGGCCGTGCACACCGATATACACTTGATAAATTGCAGGGGCATGTGAGCATAAGGTCAAACCCGACCAAATGGTGGATTTAACTCAGGTGACTCGAAGAAACTGCGACAACCCACATACCAAAGACCAGAATTCAAGAGGACAAAACCAGATCGAGCTAGCAGTTCAGTGCAACAAGACTTCAAGATGATCCAGACAAGCATGCATGTGTGGACATGTACAAATATGCAGTGATACTGTGCAGTTAAAGCGCTCGACGGATTCAAAGCGGTGGAGGTGCAAAAAGTCATAGCGGGGACACAGCGAGGATATAGCGGATGACTCTAAAATAGCATATAAAACTCGTACTTAATGTTTTTTCAAATTTATAAATGGTAATTAAATGAAAAAATATCATTCAATTGAATTATAATTAATACATAAATAATTTTAAATAAAAACATGTGCCAATATACTTTAAATAAACATAAAACTGTTATATAACATAATTGAATTTAGTAGAATATTAGAGTATTTTCATTTCTAAAAATATATTAAAAATTAAATCAAATAAACTAATTTCATAATTTTTATAATGTATAAATGCAATTTTTCAATTCATTTTATTAAAGAAGATATAGTTGAAATAGCGGAATATAGCGGGAATAACGGGATATAGCGGAAATAGCGGGGCTTAAAGCGGAAATGCTATATTTTGGGGTTATATGGAAAAATCATAGCGGTAGAAATCTGCTATGAGATATAGCGGGGTTATAGCGGGGTAATAGCGGGGCATTAACTGCATAGCAGTGATGAACACAATACAAATGAACATAAGCCCAGACTCAATATCAAACTACCATACATATGTATACATATATATGCAGTGACACACAACATATGCATATGGTCAGATACAAGGCAGCACATGAAGCAATGCAATAGAACAGTGGACACAAGTGAAAAGGTCGACACACACCAAAACTCCATGATGCAACAACAATGCAAACCAGCAACCACATACTACAAGACTCAAATGCAACATAGATCAAGCTTCAAATCAAATAGTGATGAACCAGACTACAATTACTTATGCAACAGAGCTCGAGTCTCACCAAAACAACATGTCCAAATCAATGCAACTGGAACAAGACACAATACAATATCAAATGGTACAAGTACATGAAAATACCAATAAGTCAGTGAATTGAACAAGCCAATGGTCAAGACAATATAAACTGAATGAAGCAAGTGAACAAACTCGAGTGAACATGCTCAATAAAATAGATAGAAGTTCAATAACACTCGAACTCAACCAAAAAAACTGACAATATTGGACTCAATGCAACAAGGCAACTCATCATAAAGTGTACCAAGACCAAACTGCACATGAAACCAGACTCAAGTGAACACATTAGTAATCCAGATTCAACATCAACCAAGTGCAACATCAACACAAAACAACACTACAACAACACGTGGAACCAACTAGACCAGAGGCTCTGAGTAAAATGAAATGGTGATTAACTCAACATGTTGACAGACCACATGACAATGAAGACTCGAGTACACAACAAGGCTCAAGGCTCAACAAAATGTATAAGCCAGTGACTTCAATGCACAGAGGCTCATAGCAATGCAAGTGTACAGTCCAACATAGAAATGGTCAGAACATGACAACATCTCTACACAAGTACAAGTCCAGTTACAACATGAACAAGCACTGAAGTGGATAGAGTACTTAGCAGTTCGAATAACAATTGCCAGCAAAGTAAAGAGAAGCAATTTACATGAAGCCGTGAGTCAATGAACGAAGTCAATTTTTATCTCAAGTTAGCAAATTCAAATACCAGAGAAATAAATGAAGTCGCAAGAATTATCTCAAATTTTAAATGCCGAAGTCAAGAGAAAAGAACGGAGCTAAATTCAAATTCATGAAGTATACGTATGAGATGAACAAGTCAGAATATATCTCAAGCATTCAAGCAAAAACGAATGGCCGAACAAAATTAGTTGAAGAATTCAAATCGAAAATACGAACGAAAATTAAGGGATTTGTTCCCTATATAAACCAGTAATTTCGTCGGGAGAAAAACATTTGAGTTAGAGACAAAAATCCAGAGCATACTTTTAAATCGAAAACAAATTCTCAACTCAAATCAAAGGCGAGAATTTAAAGGGGCAAAATTCACGTACCAAATCAGAGCACAAATTGAACTCGACTAAATTGGAGCAGCCGCATATCAATCAAAGCCAGAAGTCGATTGACGAAGCAAAGCAAATCAAATTCCTCAATTCAATCGATCAATAACAATCGGAGTTTTCAATTTTACCAAAAACCCTAGCTTTTGAAAAGGAACAAAGGAACGAAAAAGATCGGCCGAAGTATAAAGAAGGAAAAAGGGGAGACGTCCTCTTTTATTAATAATTGGGCCGGTGTTTATTTTATTTTAGGCTTGAATTATTAAACAGGGTTTTGTGTTTAGTTTTTATTTTGTAATTTTCTTTTAAACTGTTGTAAAATTCTAGTCGTGTGACTAGGTTACGAACTACGGTGGTGTAGTTCGAGAATTCGCAACTCGGTGGGTGAGTTGTGGCAGGGTTTTGAGCGTAGAGTTAGGTTAGTCATTAGCGGGTGTCACAAGTTTACGTGTGTAAGCGTCTGACTACTTAATTTCTAGTAGAAACCTTGGAGACAGCACGTAGGTAGGGTTTTGTCGAAGTTGGGTAAATCTATGTTCTATTTATGCTTTTATTATTCTGTTATTATCTGTGCTGTAGTTTTTCCACATTATTTTTATTATTACTAGTATCACCCTATTCACCCCCCCCCCCTCTAGGGTGAAATCGATCCTACACGCCTTAGAGTCCCGACCAGAGAGATGGGATCGGAGTGCAAGGTGCGAGTCCTCTAGCTAGAGAGCGAGCGGAAGGACTTGTATGATATTGATCGCCTTAGAGTCCCGACCAAAGAGACGGGACCGGAGTGCATGAAGTAAGTCCCCTCACCGGAGAGTGAGCGGATAAGCTTGCTTGGCTGTTGAGTCCCTTTGTCGAAGAGCGAATGGACTCGGCAAGGTTCCAGAGAGATCATCCCTTAACTTAAACATTGAACGATCCGAAGAGATCGTACATTAAAATGAATATAAAATGATCCGGATAGGTCACACATTAAACTGAATGTAAAACAATCTGGAGAGATTGCGCATTAAATCAAATGAAAAATGATCCAGAGAGATCGAACCTTAGAACAGAAACATATTTGATAAAAGGATTTGAATGCTTTGTAATTGGAATTAAACATATAATTCTGGATGAACACGAGATGATTTTGATATATGATGTGATAACTCTGAATGAAATCGAAATGATAATGATGTAAATTCCGAATGAACACGAGACGATTTTGATATGTGATGTAATATATGTTATGTAATAACTCCGAATGGAGTCGGAATGATGATGATGTATAGATTATACTTAGTCAGAGTCTGGAGTTTTAGGCTATAACAGGTTTGGAATGACCCGTGATTGACAAGAGAATCTAAAGGAATTGCACGATTCACCAAGATTGAAGTAGCCGGAGAGCTCAACTATTGAAGACTGATTATTAGAACTTATTCTTGAGCAAAGCGCGTTTTATATTCAAAAGGCGTACTTTAAGGGGCATGTGTTAACCCGCTTTTTAGCAAAGCAGATCTCAATTGGACTTAGAAGATTCAAACGAGGACGAAACGACTTGATGACCCGCCATTCATTCCATAGAATGACACATCGTTAATAAGAAAGAAAGGGATAGAAAAGAGAAAAGATAGAGAAGAAAGAACTAAACAACATCAGAATCTCACAGCGGAACGAATAAATTATATTAATCACATATGATATTACATAGTATACAACAACTATCACAGTTACACAACTTATTCAAACACAAAATAGACAGGTATAAACATCTGTCTAGTTATTACAATTCAATACAACACAGAGATACAGATAAACACTAACACAGCGGAACCAATATATATCTATACGCTGAAGCCTCCTACTCCATTGTTCCTCCACAATTCGTCAAAGCTAACCTGAATCTCTTGGCTACTCATAAAAATTTGAGTACCCAAGAGTTTAAGAAAAACAGAAATAAACTACGGGTCAGACAATGGTCTATTTAAAATCTATTTATAAAATAACACAAATTAAACTTGTAACTAATTATTCTATTTAAGAATCTATTTATAACTATATTTAAAAACAACTCATTATTAAATTGTTTGAAAATAACAAACTTTACCAATTTTAAATAATTAATTTAAGATATTATCACATTTTAAATTCCTTGAAATTCTGGGATATCACATTATTAATTAATTGGTTACTGTAATGACCCGCCATTCATTCCACAGAATGACGCATCATTAATAAGAAGAAAGGAATAGAAAAGAGAAAAGATAGAGAAGAAAGAACTAAACAACATCAGAATCTCACAGCGGAACGAATAAATTATATTAATCACATAAGATATTACATAGTATACAACAACTATCACAGTTACACAACTTATTCAAACACAAACTAGACAGTTATAAACACCTGTCTAGTTATTACAATTCAATACAACACAGAGATACAGATAAACACTAACACATCGGAACCAATATATATCTATACGCTGAAGCCTCCTGCTCCATTGCTCCTCCAGAATTCGTCAAAGCTAACCTGAATCCCTTGGCTACTCGTAAAAATTTGAGTACCCAAGGAAGTACACTTAAAAAGATTAGAGAATTGAGCTTGGGAAGTTTGGTCGAAAATTTGACAAAGTCCTTAACTCGTCCTGAGTTAAGGCCTTAGATCAACTGGTTGAAAAATTGGCTAAATCCTTAACTCATCCCGAGTTAAGGAGAACATTGAGACGGAGACGAAACGACTTGAAACTTGACATGTACACTTAAAAAAACTCAAACTCTACAGTAGCACGGCCTTCCCTAGCATCTGGTCTCCCTCTTCGACTCATTCTCAATATCTATAAAAAGGAATGATTAGCACACCTAGAGAAACAACTGCATAAAGGACTCAAACTCTACTAAGCTACTATATTATATATAGTAATCATCCATCAAAATACAATTACGTCTCTCATACGTAGTTACGTCAGCGAGTGTTGGGTAAAATCGATTAACCAATGCTCTGATACCAAATGTGACGACCGCCCATGACCCCTGCACTGAACCTAGAGATAGTGCACTGTAAAGTGTGCCAGGCGACCATGGACGATTGCCAGGGTAAATTTAAACATCAGAATCTATCGTATTTGTAACGACCCAGAATTTTGAACGAATTAAATTGAGAATATTTAATTTATTTTAAATATTTAAACGATGATTTAATTTGTGTCCCCGATATAATTTTGAAATCGGCAATTAAATTATAAAATTTAATCGATTGAAGTTAAATAAAAATTTGATTCTACAATTTTAAGCTGAAGAAAAATATTTCGAAAGCTTTTAAAATTCGTATTGATAATACTGAAGATGATAGAAGCTTCAGAATTTAATTTCGAACTGTTTTGTTCAGTTTTGAAATTAGATCGTTCGAACCGATATTTATAAAATAGTCATTTTTCAAATAGTCTCGGAATTCGACGAAACCAGTTTCATTGGGTCCGTAATAGTTTGTTATTACCGGATTTCAATTTTCGTATTTTTCGATGCTTGTATGTGAGCACACGACAGGAAAACGCATTTGAATTTTAACGAAATTCAAATTTAAATTTATATTTTTATTGGTCAACGTCAACACTTTTCTCCCTTCATCCACGCCTTTAAACACGGCCCGTTGTTCATGCTGAAGACAACGAAATTATCACGCAAACCATTCCCTTTTGTTTTCAAACACGTTCTCTTCCTCCCTCTGTTCAGTTCAAATCAAACGAAAAAAAAAATTTGAAAACTATCTCGTTCGAAGAAAATTTAATGGCCGCTCCTTCTCAGCTCACGAGTCATCGCGACTCTAAATGGAATCAAATCAAAATCGCGAGTATGGGGGCGTTCTCGGCGGCGCTCGAAGGCAGGAGGAGTCGACTACGAAGTTGTGAGTGGTTTTGGGTTGTCGCCAGTTCAATTCGATAGGGCGACTCGCGAGTGATTTGGGGGTTCGTCTCGAGGTCGCGAGGTCGAACACGAGGCTGACGGCGACAGTCGATTCGTGGCAATGGCAGTTTGAGGCTGGGGTTTCGATTCGAGCGGCATAGCCAGGTTGGAGGCGATGATAAAGGGGGTTCGCAGCTCGTTCGCGTGGGACTGTTTGACGTAGGGTTCACGATGATGGAAGTCGCGATTGGTCACGCGTGCAGTTTGGGGATTCGCGAGCA
This sequence comes from Allium fistulosum, assembly GCA_030737815.1. Classification (NCBI taxonomy): domain Eukaryota; kingdom Viridiplantae; phylum Streptophyta; class Magnoliopsida; order Asparagales; family Amaryllidaceae; genus Allium; species Allium fistulosum. The sequence continues at coordinate 205,615,360 of CM060903.1, forward strand.
CGAGGAGGCGCAGTGATCTCGAGTCGAGTTGTCGGGGTGCAGTTCGACCATGTCGTGATTTCTGTTGGTGGCAGTCAGTTAAGGGGAAGTCAACTGTAAGGTAACATTTCTTGGATTAATTTAAATTTAAATATATATATGATAGTAAAGTAAAATCTTGAAATTTTATTTACACAATTAAAATATTTACAGCAAGAGAAAAAAAAAACAGAGAGTTAGATTTTCAGTAAAACATAAAAATACTTCTATTTTAGATATTTCCATATAAAGTTGGAAAAATATATACAAGCATTTGTATAACAGTTAGTTGATTTAATTTATTAAAGTAAATATAGTTTAACTCATTTATTTAAAAGAAATGTTTGGAAGATAATATAAATGAATTATAATGTTTAAAGTATATGTAGAGTTAGAAAAAATATATTAAGTATATGTATATAATTTTAGAAATTACAGTAAACAAAAGATTAGTTTAAATGGATAAAATTTGATAAATGGAAAATTGTTTAAATTAAATTATTAGTTTAACTAAAAATCTTAGTTGAATTTAAATTATAAAATAGAAATAGATTTATAGTTCGATTTAAATTCGAGTATTAATGAATTTATATAATTATTATACAAGGTTTAAAATCAAGAAATCAAGCCGAGAAATGGGAAATGGGATAGCAAAATAAAAAGCTAAGGTGAGATCTTCTCACTCAGATTTATAATTGAATTGCAGTTATTGATTGATTTGTTTGAATGTGCTATTAGATATGGTAGGATATATCTATATATATAGCAGTATATACATATTGGCATATGTATATATTGGATTGATGATTTCCCGCCTCGTATAGCGGATGAGACCATATTGCGCCGTTAGTAAGCGGATTTATAAAAAACCTATATACCGCGATAATTCCGTACTGGAGCGGAATTGGTATTGTGCTAACATCTTTGGATGCAGGGAAACAGGTTGGAGGGATCCAACTGGACCCCTCACATTGATTGAATTTATTTCTACTGTGATGTGATAATCTGTGAATGATTATTGTTGTTATTGAATTGATATCTGGAAATTGTTTGAAAAGCTAAAATTTAGCTGAATGGATGTTTTGACATCATTGGATTAAAAAAATAAACGAAATTGAATTTTTGAAATCAAAGTAGAAATGTCTAAGTGAATCAATCTTTGAAATTGAATAAATTTTGAAGAAAGAAAATTTTAAAGTATAAAAAGTTAATTTTTATAATCTTATCGAATTAATTCCAGAATCAAGTGAAAATGTTAAATAAATGGATCTCGTAAAATAGTGATTATAAATTGAAGAATTAATTTAAGAATCTGGATTTTTAAATAGATTGAAAGAAACGATTGAAGTTTATTTTCTTAAAAAGGGATTTATTAAAAGAAGATAAGTTGGAAATCCGACTAGAAATTTACTTGGTAAATTGAAATGATTTGAGAAGTCAATGTAAAATGACTTCAATTTAAAGAATCCATTTAAAAACAGGATATTGAATAATTTGAAGGAAAATAAGAATTTATTTTAGTAGGGATAAATAAAATTAGAAATCAATCTGTAATTGATTCAATATCTGGAAATGAATTTTTGAGAAATCAGTATGGGAAGTTTATTTAAAGTTGAAAATAAATTTAGAAATCAATATCGAAATTGATTTGGGATTGAAGTTTTATAAATAGAATTGGAATTTATAAAAGTTGTTCATAAATCCGAAATCACTTATTTTGATAAGTAAAAATATAGAAGTTGATAAAAGAAGAAATTATAAGTCGAAGTTGTTATAAAAATGGAAATAGAATTTATAAACGTGTTTATAAATTCGAAATAGATTGAATTTGATAAATTAAATATAGAAGATTTTTAAAGAAGATATATTCGCGATTTTGGATAGCGAATCTCTGTGAAATTAAAATATGTAGAAATGATTGAAATTGGGTTAAGTGAATTATATTCACGATTTTGGACAGTGAATATATTGTTAAGTAAAATGGATTCATTTTTGAAAAAGTGATATTAAAAATGTATTACGAATCGAAACCATAGATTTCAACATTTATTGTTGAAATAGACGTTTTCGAGAAACTTAAGGAAATGGTGGACTATAACACTGTTGTTATAGTAGATGATTTCCGAAAGGAAATGTTTTATGTAGTATGGGGATTTATATATCTATCTAAAATCCGAATCCCTATACTAGTGATTTCGAGTCGTCGTAACGATGTTTTACGCAACATTCGTTTTGACTCAAATAGATGTTGTTAAAAAGAATGATTTCCTTAAAAGAATGAAATATATACTTAAATTGATTTAAGTATATCGAATATTTTCCAAGTGTTGAAAATAAATGATTTGTGAAGTACTTATTTTTAAATAAGTATGGAAATGCTTTTCCAATATGAAATGAACGTTTTGAGAATTTATCTTTTTAAAGATAAATTGAAATTGAATATTGAAATCGATTTGAAAATCGTATATCAGTAGATATATTGAAAATATAAATTCACTATGGAATTTATAAAAGAAAGGAAAGTTGTTTAAAAATAAATATTGATTTATTTTTGTAAGTGTGGAAATTATATATCTAGTAAAGATATTTTTGCAGATGAAATAATTTGGAAAATTATTTGGAATCTGATGATGTTGCGCATCTTTATTGATAGTTAAATAACCGACTATCAATAATTACCTTTAGATAGGTATTTGTTGTGAATTGGATGAATTTGAATGCCACACTTATTTTTAAATAAGCGCTCACTATTCGGGTTAGCCGGGAAAGGACCATGGGGTCGTATAACCCATTCCGAATATGTGATACGTCGTTATGAATCGCATTTGAAGACCGGTGTTGAAGACCGGATATTTTTTGAAAACGGAAGGATTACCGTCGAGTTACTCTACACCGACTGATCTTCGGTTTAGAGGTTTTATCACCCTTAGTGACGGGAAGTCCTGACGTGATTAGAAAATTATCCGGAAATGCAAGGGCTTCGTGAGAAGTGCCTTCGGTTCTGTTCGATCCCGGAACAGACTTGTATGGATTGTGTGTCTGACGTTACAATTTGAGATATAAAGCTGATTTCTTTCAAATACATATCTGTTGGTGGCGGAGAATTTATTCTCTTAGCTTAACACCCTTCTCTGAGACGTACGAGCTCAGAGGTTATGTAGTTGAAATTTATCAGCGATATATCCCAATTTGGTAACGTGGCATACTGAGTGTTGCTGTGAAATGATCAGTGTTTGATCATTTGTGATATGATCATTTGTTTGATCTTATATCTTTGTGATCATAGGTTGATCATTTTTGTTTGACCCGAAGCAGGGCTTTTTGAGAAAGCGTAGCTTTGTGGACGAGACTTCGTCGAGCCTCACACCCCAGAAATGGTCGAAACAGGACGAATGCGGCAAGGTTCTAGGGAGTAGCGCCCCTTAGTGTATGTCATTCCTTCTGGATAAAGGTGGTATCATGGTATGGAGCCCAGATACTTAACCTCTGTGGTTGCTGCACAGTTATTATTACTTTGTGGTTTGTTGGAAATCGGGGATCCTCGGGAAGATCGGTGACGATTGGGGGATGGCATACGCGTGTCAGTAGTTACCTATTTTTGCAGAGGTAACCCGGCCTTGTGTTGGCAGAGATCCGGTTAGGTTCTCGGGTCGTCTATTCCAGGGACGTACCCATCGTGGATAGGAAGTTCCTTAGCCTGACCATTTGTTGGAAATCCAAAGAAACAATACGAGCCTTTACGATTTCAATTGTATAACCTGTCTCCTCAGGAGGCAGCTATAGCAGGCATAATATAATGGTACCTATGCTGGCTAAGATTTATATTGTACTTTCGAAATGTTTTCTACACTATGCACTAATAATAATATCAAAAAGAATTTGATTTTTGCGTAGTAAGCATCTTTGACTATCATAAGAAGAAATCTCCTCCAAGTCTGCGTTTGCATTGTGTGTGTGGCGGGAGGTCTTATGGTAGTTTCATTTTCCAAAGGCATTGCGAATTGACTTTAAAATTATCCTGTTGTTTATTTTAAAGAATAACTGTTTTACGATCTCACACCAGTCACCATGACTGACTCGGAGTTTATTGTTTCCCTTCTAAACTCTGGGTGCCCACCAATTTCCACACGGGCAGCCTAGAGTTATATTATCAGGATATTCTGGATATTCTGGAGCTTGGAGACAAGCTGGAGTTCGAGACGTAGTATTTGTATCTGATATTATTTTATTCCGCTGTGTATTCTGTATGAGGACGAGTTTATATAACTGTCCATTGTTGTATATTGACTCTGATGATTGATGTATGTATAAACTGATATAGTTCTTTGTTTTAAAAGACTAGTGTTTATCTATTATATATTGTTCCGCTGCGATGTGTAAGATTCTGATATTGTTTTCTGTCTGATGTTGTTCAGTTGTTCTTTCTTTCTCTTCTTCTTCTCTTTTTCTTCTATTTCTTCTTTCTAAAACCCTCACTATTGGAGTTTCCGGCACTCGATTGCTCGACAGTCGATAAAGTGAGTATCGATGTTGAATTTTCGAAAGTCGAAAATTTCGGTATGTGACAAAGTGGTATCAGAGCATATGGTTAAGCGACAACCCTGCTCTGTTGGGTGTTACTCATTAGAGATAGAGTCAGCAGTACTCTAGAATGAGTTGAGTATAATAATAGATATGAGCGCGTATTTGTTAATGAATATATAAAAATTGTTTTATATTGTGATGATTGATTTATTGAGTGGTATATGGATTCTGGTCAATACGAGTAATTAACGATCATTGATAGGGATCTCTAAACACTCGAATAGAACAATTCGGCACAGTATTGTTTTAAATAGGGTAAATGAAATAATTTTACCCAAAGCTATTTTTGTATAGAAAAGAAACGATTTTCTATGAATTACTATAGTATATGGTTGCATGGTTGCTAGAAATGATAACATTAAACTATTATCATTGAAATTAAATGAGAAATTGGAATTATAACTCCAAAGTTAAGATAAATTCACATACTAGGGAAATTTGAGAATATAAATGATAAATGTGAATTGTAATTTAAAACGGAATTCCAGAAAAGTTTTTGGAAATGTTTTGAGAAGAATTTGAAATTTTTGAGATTTGGAAAGTTTAAATTCTTTTTGGAGTTGAAAATGAATTTCAAAGGATTTTGAAAAAGTATTTTGGAGAGATAAAGCTCTAAACTCTTTTCGGTCGCTGGAAAATAACTTCGGTAATGACTGCAGCATCACTGATGTTCATTTTCGGGTTTCCAAAAGAGAAATTGCTGTCAAATTGTTTTAAATAGGAGTTGTTTGAAAATTTGGGTTTTTGTTTGGAAATTCAAATGGAATTTGAATTGTTTTCAAATGGTTTTGAAAAAGTGGAAACGACTCTGGAATCCTATTTCAAATACTTACGAAATATTAATAAGTTGATAACTTATAGAATATTGAAATTTGATTAGAATGAAATTCAAATTGAAAAACGAATGAATTAGTGAATGAATGAATGAATTGCGATTGCAAGTGCCAGAAAATAAAATTGAAATGTTAAAATTCATTTTGAATTTGAAAGTAAATAGAACTGGAATTGAATTTGATAAATGAAGTATTAAACTGAAAGTTAGTAAGTGAAGCTAATTGATTATTGACCAAATGGATAAGGTTTGAACGAATTAAATTCAATGATTATAAATGAAGATAAATTAAATTCCAATAGAATTGAAAATGTGAATTATAAGTTCAAATGAATGTGAAATGAAAAATTGAACGAAATTGAATATGTAATTTCAATAGTGAACTAAAGATGATGTAAGTAGTTTATGTTGAAAATTTTGTAATCGAATTTGCAAAATGATTTAAATGCTGTAACTAGATATAATGGCTAGTAGGATATACAGGTATAAAGGGATTGGAAAATTTATTTTACAGATAATTTGAATTGCTCGACAAAAGGTACGTATTTGAGTTTTAATATGAGTTTTTGATGATTTCTCTCTAGCCGCTTGGCTTTTTCTTTTTCTTTTTGAAATCTGGGAGTCCGTAGGGACGTTTTGTAGTCGTGCCGTATTAGCCGCGCAAAGGAGACGCTGGCGAAATTTTTCGGAAATTTAGGGCGTTAGAAAATTTTGAGAAATTTTGAAAGTTTAAAATTTGAATTTAAACTCGAATTTGAAGTTAGAAGTTAAACAATGTTGTTTGAAACTTATAGTTGAAGTTGAAAAGTTAGTTGAATGATAACGAATCTTTAGTAGAAGATTTGTTTTGATGAATTGAGAAAACTATTGATTGTGAAAAATAGTAGACGAGTTAAGGACTTTTTTTTCTAACTTGTAATTTCGAGGACGAAATTCTTTTAAGGAGGGAAGTTTGTAACGACCCAGAATTTTGAACGAATTAAATTGAGAATATTTAATTTATTTTAAATATTTAAACGATGATTTAATTTGTGTCCCCGATATAATTTTGAAATCGGCAATTAAATTATAAAATTTAATCGATTGAAGTTAAATAAAAATTTGATTCTACAATTTTAAGCTGAAGAAAAATATTTCGAAAGCTTTTAAAATTCGTATTGATAATACTGAAGATGATAGAAGCTTCAGAATTTAATTTCGAACTGTTTTGTTCAGTTTTGAAATTAGATCGTTCGAACCGATATTTATAAAATAGTCATTTTTCAAACAGTCTCGGAATTCGACGAAACCAGTTTCATTGGGTCCGTAATAGTTTGTTATTACCGGATTTCAATTTTCGTATTTTTCGATGCTTGTATGTGAGCACACGACAGGAAAACGCATTTGAATTTTAACGAAATTCAAATTTAAATTTATATTTTTATTGGTCAACGTCAACACTTTTCTCCCTTCATCCACGCCTTTAAACACGGCCCGTTGTTCATGCTGAAGACAACGAAATTATCACGCAAACCATTCCCTTTTGTTTTCAAACACGTTCTCTTCCTCCCTCTGTTCAGTTCAAATCAAACGAAAAAAATAATTTGAAAACTATCTCGTTCGAAGAAAATTTAATGGCCGCTCCTTCTCAGCTCACGAGTCATCGCGACTCTAAATGGAATCAAATCAAAATCGCGAGTATGGGGGCGTTCTCGGCGGCGCTCGAAGGCAGGAGGAGTCGACTACGAAGTCGTGAGTGGTTTTGGGTTGTCGCCAGTTCAATTCGATAGGGCGACTCGCGAGTGATTTGGGGGTTCGTCTCGAGGTCGCGAGGTCGAACACGAGGCTGACGGCGACAGTCGATTCGTGGCAATGGCAGTTTGAGGCTGGGGTTTCGATTCGAGCGGCATAGCCAGGTTGGAGGCGATGATAAAGGGGGTTCGCAGCTCGTTCGCGTGGGACTGTTTGACGTAGGGTTCACGATGATGGAAGTCGCGATTGGTCACGCGTGCAGTTTGGGGATTCGCGAGCACGAGGAGGCGCAGTGATCTCGAGTCGAGTTGTCGGGGTGCAGTTCGACCATGTCGTGATTTCTGTTGGTGGCAGTCAGTTAAGGGGAAGTCAACTGTAAGGTAACATTTCTTGGATTAATTTAAATTTAAATATATATATGATAGTAAAGTAAAATCTTGAAATTTTATTTACACAATTAAAATATTTACAGCAAGAGAAAAAAAAACAGAGAGTTAGATTTTCAGTAAAACATAAAAATACTTCTATTTTAGATATTTCCATATAAAGTTGGAAAAATATATATAAGCATTTGTATAACAGTTAGTTGATTTAATTTATTAAAGTAAATATAGTTTAACTCATTTATTTAAAAGAAATGTTTGGAAGATAATATAAATGAATTATAATGTTTAAAGTATATGTAGAGTTAGAAAAAATATATTAAGTATATGTATATAATTTTAGAAATTACAGTAAACAAAAGATTAGTTTAAATGGATAAAATTTGATAAATGGAAAATTGTTTAAATTAAATTATTAGTTTAACTAAAAATCTTAGTTGAATTTAAATTGTAAAATAGAAATAGATTTATAGTTCGATTTAAATTCGAGTATTAATGAATTTATATAATTATTATACAAGGTTTAAAATCAAGAAATCAAGCCGAGAAATGGGAAATGGGATAGCAAAATAAAAAGCTAAGGTGAGATCTTCTCACTCAGATTTATAATTGAATTGCAGTTATTGATTGATTTGTTTGAATGTGCTATTAGATATGGTAGGATATATCTATATATATAGCAGTATATACATATTGGCATATGTATATATTGGATTGATGATTTCCCGCTTCGTATAGCGGATGAGACCCTATTGCGTCGTTAGTAAGCGGATTTATAAAAAACCTATATACCGCGATAATTCCGTACTGGAGCGGAATTGGTATTGTGCTAACATCTTTGGATGCAGGGAAACAGGTTGGAGGGATCCAACTGGACCCCTCACATTGATTGAATTTATTTCTACTGTGATGTGATAATCTGTGAATGATTATTGTTGTTATTGAATTGATATCTGGAAATTGTTTGAAAAGCTAAAATTTAGCTGAATGGATGTTTTGACATCATTGGATTAAAAAAATAAACGAAATTGAATTTTTGAAATCAAAGTAGAAATGTCTAAGTGAATCAATCTTTGAAATTGAATAAATTTTGTAGAAAGAAAATTTTAAAGTATAAAAAGTTAATTTTTATAATCTTATCGAATTAATTCCAGAATCAAGTGAAAATGTTAAATAAATGGATCTCGTAAAATAGTGATTATAAATTGAAGAATTAATTTAAGAATCTGGATTTTTAAATAGATTGAAAGAAACGATTGAAGTTTATTTTCTTAAAAAGGGATTTATTAAAAGAAGATAAGTTGGAAATCCGACTAGAAATTTACTTGGTAAATTGAAATGATTTGAGAAGTCAATGTAAAATGACTTCAATTTAAAGAATCCATTTAAAAACAGGATATTGAATAATTTGAAGGAAAATAAGAATTTATTTTAGTAGGGATAAATAAAATTAGAAATCAATCTGTAATTGATTCAATATCTGGAAATGAATTTTTGAGAAATCAGTATGGGAAGTTTATTTAAAGTTGAAAATAAATTTAGAAATCAATATCGAAATTGATTTGGGATTGAAGTTTTATAAATAGAATTGGAATTTATAAAAGTTGTTCATAAATCCGAAATCACTTATTTTGATAAGTAAAAATATAGAAGTTGATAAAAGAAGAAATTATAAGTCGAAGTTGTTATAAAAATGGAAATAGAATTTATAAACGTGTTTATAAATTCGAAATAGATTGAATTTGATAAATTAAATATAGAAGATTTTTAAAGAAGATATATTCGCGATTTTGGATAGCGAATCTCTGTGAAATTAAAATATGTAGAAATGATTGAAATTGGGTTAAGTGAATTATATTCACGATTTTGGACAGTGAATATATTGTTAAGTAAAATGGATTCATTTTTGAAAAAGTGATATTAAAAATGTATTACGAATCGAAACCATAGATTACAACATTTATTGTTGAAATAGACGTTTTCGAGAAACTTAAGGAAATGGTGGACTATAACACTGTTGTTATAGTAGATGATTTCCGAAAGGAAATGTTTTATGTAGTATGGGGATTTATATATCTATCTAAAATCCGAATCCCTATACTAGTGATTTCGAGTCGTCGTAACGATGTTTTACGCAACATTCGTTTTGACTCAAATAGATGTTGTTAAAAAGAATGATTTCCTTAAAAGAATGAAATATATACTTAAATTGATTTAAGTATATCGAATATTTTCCAAGTGTTGAAAATAAATGATTTGTGAAGTACTTATTTTTAAATAAGTATGGAAATGCTTTTCCAATATGAAATGAACGTTTTGAGAATTTATCTTTTTAAAGATAAATTGAAATTGAATATTGAAATCGATTTGAAAATCATATATCAGTAGATATTTTGAAAATATAAATTCACTATGGAATTTATAAAAGAAAGGAAAGTTGTTTAAAAATAAATATTGATTTATTTTTGTAAGTGTGGAAATTATATATCTAGTAAAGATATTTTTGCAGATGAAATAATTTGGAAAATTATTTGGAATCTGATGATGTTGCGCATCTTTATTGATAGTTAAATAACCGACTATCAATAATTACCTTTAGATAGGTATTTGTTGTGAATTGGATGAATTTGAATGCCACACTTATTTTTAAATAAGCGCTCACTATTCGGGTTAGCCGGGAAAGGACCATGGGGTCGTATAACCCATTCCGAATATGTGATACGTCGTTATGAATCGCATTTGAAGACCGGTGTTGAAGACCGGATATTTTTTGAAAACGGAAGGATTACCGTCGAGTTACTCTACACCGACTGATCTTCGGTTTAGAGGTTTTATCACCCTTAGTGACGGGAAGTCCTGACGTGATTAGAAAATTATCCGGAAATGCAAGGGCTTCGTGAGAAGTGCCTTCGGTTCTGTTCGATCCCGGAACAGACTTGTATGGATTGTGTGTTTGACGTTACAATTTGAGATATAAAGCTGATTTCTTTCAAATACATATCTGTTGGTGGCGGAGAATTTATTCTCTTAGCTTAACACCCTTCTCTGAGACGTACGAGCTCAGAGGTTATGTAGTTGAAATTTATCAGCGATATATCCCAATTTGGTAACGTGGCATACTGAGTGTTGCTATGAAATGATCAGTGTTTGATCATTTGTGATATGATCATTTGTTTGATCTTATATCTTTGTGATCATAGGTTGATCATTTTTGTTTGACCCGAAGCAGGGCTTTTTGAGAAAGCGTAGCTTTGTGGACGAGACTTCGTCGAGCCTCACACCCCAGAAATGGTCGAAACAGGACGAATGCGGCAAGGTTCTAGGGAGTAGCGCCCCTTAGTGTATGTCATTCCTTCTGGATAAAGGTGGTATCATGGTATGGAGCCCAGATACTTAACCTCTGTGGTTGCTGCACAGTTATTATTACTTTGTGGTTTGTTGGAAATCGGGGATCCTCGGGAAGATCGGTGACGATCGGGGGATGGCATACGCGTGTCAGTAGTTACCTATTTTTGCAGAGGTAACCCGGCCTTGTGTTGGCAGAGATCCGGTTAGGTTCTCGGGTCGTCTATTCCAGGGACGTACCCATCGTGGATAGGAAGTTCCTTAGCCTGACCATTTGTTGGAAATCCAAAGAAACAATACGAGCCTTTACGATTTCAATTGTATAACCTGTCTCCTCAGGAGGCAGCTATAGCAGGCATAATATAATGGTACCTATGCTGGCTAAGATTTATATTGTACTTTCGAAATGTTTTCTACACTATGCACTAATAATAATATCAAAAAGAATTTGATTTTTGCGTAGTAAGCATCTTTGACTATCATAAGAAGAAATCTCCTCCAAGTCTGCGTTTGCATTGTGTGTGTGGCGGGAGGTCTTATGGTAGTTTCATTTTCCAAAGGCATTGCGAATTGACTTTAAAATTATCCTGTTGTTTATTTTAAAGAATAACTGTTTTACGATCTCACACCAGTCACCATGACTGACTCGGAGTTTATTGTTTCCCTTCTAAACTCTGGGTGCCCACCAATTTCCACACGGGCAGCCTAGAGTTATATTATCAGGATATTCTGGATATTCTGGAGCTTGGAGACCAGCTGGAGTTCGAGACGTAGTATTTGTATCTGATATTATTTTATTCCGCTGTGTATTCTGTATGAGGACGAGTTTATATAACTGTCCATTGTTGTATATTGACTCTGATGATTGATGTATGTATAAACTGATATAGTTCTTTGTTTTAAAAGACTAGTGTTTATCTATTATATATTGTTCCGCTGCGATGTGTAAGATTCTGATATTGTTTTCTGTCTGATGTTGTTCAGTTGTTCTTTCTTTCTCTTCTTCTTCTCTTTTTCTTCTATTTCTTCTTTCTAAAACCCTCACTATTGGAGTTTCCGGCACTCGATTGCTCGACAGTCAATAAAGTGAGTATCGATGTTGAATTTTCGAAAGTCGAAAATTTCGGTATGTGACAGTATTACTCACAGCGCGTGGACAAAATACAGTAGAACATATATATAGTGAAGCTTCACAGAATAGAATCTCATCAATAAAACTTCATAATAGTTGAATACAATCATTAGAATAGTCAATACATCAAGCTTCACTACATGACACTCAGAGAAAATACAAACAGCGGAACATCCAATACATATAAGAAGATAATATGCAACCCTCCAGCTCGTCTTCGATATCAGCATCGTGAGAAGCAAGAACAGCACCTGTCACCTGCTACCTAGTCTGCCCGTCCCAAAATGGACGAACAGCCCAAGGCAATAAGAGTTAAAACATAAAGCCTTGAGTCAGACAACAGTCTTAGTGAGCAGTAAATTAACTAACAACATACCAAAAGAGCATAAAGGAAAAGGAATAGGAATACAACCCTCCCACTCCAACCTCTTTCTACAGTGATAGCCCCCAGACACACACTAAGTAAAAAGCAAACATAGCAAAGCACACAATTTAAGGTAAAGCAATTATCACTCGAGTCAAGGGCGATGTTTTCCAAGTACAAACCCCCAAGGCCTAAACCAAGATCAAATAAGCACCCAGAAAATACCGCTCTTGAGACCGAATGACGATACAACCAAACATCCATGACTCTGGCTATCACTGTTATCATTGCTTCGATATCATCGTTAATTGAATGACCGGCACATTCTTTCAGCCGTCCGTCAAGGGCTAATGGAAACCCCGATTCTAGACATAACTCCCGCACGTCATCGTGACCCGTGCCTAGGACTATCGAATCTGCCCAGAGTACTTGACTATCAATCATTAGCCTTCAGGGACTATCGAATCTGCCCAACGTACTCTTGCTTTGAGCATGCTAGAACCTTCAACAACAATGAGATCTCAGCCTTCTAGTCATCCTCCTCGACAACTATTTCCATACTAGCTCAAGCGCCTCTCAGGCAAACCATTATCCTCTAACTCGAACCATATCACCGAGTTATCAACTTGCTTGGAATGATCCCGCTTGGATTAGACCAAGACTACTTCATATCATGCTTCGCTTCATCATCATCATAACAAAGCTTCATCTCAACATCATCATCAAATCTATTCATATGAGCTTCATCATCCACTACATATGCCACGAGCAGCTTTCCCAATTCAAGAGCCTTTCCCTTAGCTTTCGAATCATCTTCGGTCTAAATCAAATCATCAATCATCTAATTCATAGCAATCAATCAAGTCAAACATTAATCCAAGTAATCAAGCATTCAAATATGATCTAAATAGACAATTATAACAAAAATGGCAATTTCGTAATTAAAGAGTCGAAAGTCTAATAAGCATGAAAACATGAGCAATGTCTCTATAATCTTGATGAATGAACTTGCATAGGTTAACATGTAGTAAAATGGATGCCAAATCATCATGAACAATGGATCTATATGGATCTATACTTAGGATTAGGAAATGCATGGAAATCTCTACTTTAACACCAAATCAAGCCAACGATCCAATATACTCCTTTGGATCCGTGTGAGAGATAATCACCACTCACCAAATCACCTAAACAACCCCAAATCAACACGCTTCAGATCTGGACAGCGAAGGATCTAGCTTGATCTATCACGAATCCGCTTCAAACGATGAAATCTCACTTCAATGGATGTAGATCTTCAATCTAAGCTCTTAAATCTTCAATTTGATCTTCAACTTGGATGGATGGAATCACTAGATTAGAGTGGAGAAAAGAAGTGAAGAAGTGTAGAAGTCGAGCTCTCAAAATGGCAGCACTTCGTCGCTTCGAAATCCGGATCCCAAAAAGTGAGAAATGGACGAGTATTTATAGCTGAAATCTCCTTAAGTCGTCACTCGGAATTAGGTCGTCTACGACCTATAGAGCCACGACCTACGACTTAGCAAAACACTCCGACCTAACGCGTGCCTCTTTGACCTAAGACTTAGCGCATCAGCGCGCGACCTAGCGACTTAACAACATGAGTCCTCACGCAACTTAACACATGCCGACCTAAAAACCCATACGACTTAACAGGGTCTCCGACCTACGACCTAACTGGTAAGCCCTCACGCGACCCAACGTATATGCGCATCCACGCGACTTAACTGAGATGCGCCTTACCGACCTATCACTTTACTCGATTCAACGAGTTACGGCCTAATCCCTTAAGCATCCACGCGACCTAACATAAGTCGCGAACAAACTGGAATACAACCTAACGACTTAACACCTTAGGTCGTTTAACGACCTAATTATATAGGATAATCCGACCTAACTCCTAAGTCGTCTAGACGACCTAACTATCCAACTTCTAAACTTAGGTCGCTCACCACATAACTGAACACTAGGTCGCTCACGACCTAACTACGATAACACCTTAAGTCGTTCGAACAACCTTAAACTCCCTAAGTCGTTAACCCACTTAGCTCCTTATGTCGCTGCCGACCTATCCTCCTTAGGTTGCTAACTCGCCTAGTTTCTTAGGTCGTTGCCGACCTAACTCTACCCCACGACCTAAGCTTATCACACGACCTATCTCCCCTACGACCTAACCTCAGAATCCTTAGGTCGCCTATACCTCTTAAGTCAGTCAATTCCTTAAGTCGTCTAAATTCTTAAGTCGGTCAAGTACTGTAGGTTCTCCCAATCATTTAGGTCGTTCACTTGACCTAGCCTACCCCACGACTCAACCTTTGAACGACTTAAGCTACATCATGACTCAACTTCTAGACAACTTAACTCCTACGCGACTTAACCTTAAGTCGAACTAAACTCGGGACGACTTAACAATACTAACAATCTAATATCGATTGTTTTCCGATGTTTCGATCCGTAAAAATACGGGTAATTACATGTACACTTAAAAAAACTCAAGGAATGACTTAGAAAAGGTTTGGAGTGGTTTGGCCCCACCGATTAAACTCAACCCCGAGTTAAGGACCTTAACTCATCCTAAGTTGAGGAGAACATCGGGGTGGAATCGAAATGACTTGAAATTTGACGAGAGCACTCGGAAAAAGCAAAAGGACTTGGAAAAGTTTCACCATGATTGGACCAAGCATCTAAACTCAACCTCGAGTTAAGGATCTTAACTCGGCACGAGTTTAGGATTTGACTCGGGACGGCTTGGGTCTTCTAGCATGACTTTGCGCTAACTCCTGAACTTCATTATTATTGAGCCTCTGACTTTATGCTGCTCAATTCCTCTATAAATACCAACCTACCTGCTACCACAATAGAATCTTCTTTCAGCCGGATCTTCGTCAACACTCTTGGACTTGGAGTTTTCATTACACTTTCTTCACTTCTGTTCTCCTCAAATAACACTCTTACCTCCATTATAAATATGGGATCCACTATATTGTGATCAGATCATAGTTGATCAACTAATAAAAAAATTAAAATGAACATAGGTTGAAGACTTTTTCTTTCACTTTTATATGAACTGGTGCTTCCATCCGATTTCTGAACGTTGATCCATTTTTCATTTTTTAGGTGAACACGTCAATGCAAATAAGCACAAAAATACAAACTATCCCACTTTCATAATATTAAAAATATAACAGGAAAGCACATGTATATACTTTTATATATTATAGGTTAAAAAGTAAATGCAACGTCAAAACACACACATAAATATCAGGTTTTAATAAAGTCAAATGTCTCACAACAACACTCTGGCTTGTTGAAGCAAGTTAGCAACCATTAGTGTTCATTACGTACTCAAGGTTAGCTGATTAAGAACGTATGCTCTAGGGTGAAATTACTTTAGCAACAGATTTAGCTCAAGAAAACAGCAGAAGTCATATAGGACGTTGAATAGTTATAAATAAAAGAAAAAATATATAAAAAGAAAATAATTTGTCGGTCCATTTTTTTCATCTCCGGACAAATGTAGAAAAGAATTTTTTTTCTTTTCTTTTTAAAGGTTAATCACCCAGCCATTATATCAGTTAATGAGGTCCACGTGTAGCATCAGGATGAATTTCTCCAGAAGAACTGCTGCTGGAATCAGATGGGTTGAGGCCATACTCGCTGGTGACACTGATGCCACTGTATTCTCCAGTGTACTCTTCGCTAGCAAGTGCAAGTTTATTGAATTGTCTCATTTTTGAAGAATGCGTTCTTATTTCAATTTCCGAGCCTGAGCTTTGTCCTGTCCTTGCTGCTTCACTTATGTCATCGAAGGATATCATATCGCCTTCAAGTGCACGTACGATCTGCGTCAAAAGTAATATATTCATTTTCCATGTTAGAAAAATTATTACTCAAGGGGATCAATTTTTAAACCACGGAAAATCAAAATTGATGTCTTTTCCTTCGAAAATGAAAGGATTGAATATAAAATATGTTCCAGATAGTACAACAACAACAAAGCCATTATTCCCAAACAAGTTGGGGTCGGCTAGAGATAGAACTCAAAACTAAATGACAAAGCTAATTTAAAGGTTATAACAATAGCAATAGCAATAATAAAATAAAGTCAAATAAGTAAATTAATAATAATAGTAACTAAGTAAAGTAAAAATAAAGATAAAAATACATATACATATATATATATATATATATATATATATATATGTGTGTGTGTGTGTGTGTGTAAAAAAAAAGGTGATAAAATATGTTCCAGATAATTTTAAAAAAAAGTGATAAATAACGGAAAGAAAGAGGGTACGGCGTTGGAAGAGTATGTATCTTTTCAATGGTAAAAATCACAATTTGACAAGGCCAATAAAAATTATATAAAAAGCAAAGTTAAAAAACTGTAGTTATTCATAAAGGTAGCATTAGCAACTCGGTTTTCTTCATTAGGTTTGAAGCTAAAAACCAGAATTTGGAATGTGTTGGTTATATAGTACGGTGTATGGTAAATTGGTTTGGGCTTAATATATTGAAATTGCAGCCTATAAGTCTCATTCACAGGTTTTCATGGGCCTTCATTATAAAGTGTTTACATAAGTTGGGTTTCAAACAGAAGAGTTTTAATAGAAATTTATCGACCATGAAATGTTGCAACAAGCTTCCTCTCGTCCATGAGAGAGGAAGAGATTGTAGCTTGGAAGATGTTGCTTGCACCATTGAGATAAAGTAGAAGGCGTCTGACAAATGAAATTCAATCTACAAAATAATTTGAATTGTGAACAGATGGTAAAGGTTTTAGTGTCAGATGAAAAAAAGATAAAGCAGAAGTTCATCAGAATGAAGAAGTGAAGAGTGAGATAAAAAGTAACATTTATCCATAGTTGACTATCAAGTGAAGAGGTAGCTGCAATGATGGATGATCCCTTTGGTCAGGTGCATATATATATGAATATGCTATAAAGCTTTGAGAGTGACATAAACTTCAGTAAGGCATTACATTTATCCTGGACTACAATGGTGTGGTGATGTTGTTAAATTAACATTGATAAAGGTTTTATAAATCAAATAAATTGGCTCATCACCTGGATTTAAGTTTAACTATTTTAATTCTTACTTGCTTACCAGTTTAAAAGAGATTGATACCTGGCTCATTCTTGGACGTTTTTTCCCAGAATGGCGAACAGAAGCAGCAGCACATGTTATCATGCGGTTCAACTCAATTTTGTTGTAATTTCCTTCAAGTTTTGGATCCACCAAATCATCGTAGTTCTCTTCAGCCAATATCTGTGCTAATCTAGGTCTTGCCTGTCAAAGAAAAACCACAATGCTAAGGCAAACATCGAGTTTAACCCAAAACCAGAGTCTTTTAATATATTTTATTTTACAAAAAAAACATAACTTACCCACTCTACTAAACCTTCATCCATTCTGTTTGTGTGATCAACGGGTTTACGTCCAGTTATAAGCTCGAGAAGCACAACACCATATGAGAATACATCAGATTTATCTGTAAGCTTACCGCTAGATGCATATTCAGGAGCCAAATACCTTCCAAAAATATATTACTTTATAACTATAAAGCTAGCATATATCTGAATTATAAGTAACCTATATGAAGTTTGTTATTATACGGACTCACCCAAAAGTTCCCATTATACGCGTTGAAACATGAGTGTGAGTATCCGAAGACAACTTAGCCAAACCAAAGTCAGCAACCTGTTGAAGTGTAGGTAGTAATTAGTCAAGCAGATATGCTGTAATAAGCCTCTACTATTGTTTTTATGTAGTAATAGCATACCATAGCTTCAAACTTGTAGTCGAGTAAAATATTAGCAGTTTTAATGTCCCGATGGATGATCCTAGGATGACCTTCATATCAGCAGTGCAGAATATGGTTAGTATCAGAAAGTAACAAATAGAAACAATCATGATTGTTTTGAAAAAGGCATAATGTCTAAGCTCCTCACAGTCTTCATGCAAGTATGCAAGTCCTTTGCCAGATCCAACGGCTATTTTAAGCCTTGTGGGCCAATCCATTGTTGGGACCCCGTCTCCTGTAAAAAAGAAAAAGAAAAAAGAAATCGTAGTAACATTAAATTAAAATTAATACCAAATTTCCATAAATGTGGAGCATTAGTTATTGCAAGTGTTCTCAAAGTGTTGAGCAAGATAGTTGTATAAGATGTAGGAATAGAGGATCAGGTATTGCAGATATGGTCAGATTTGCCTTTTTTTACACAACAAGGTACACATCAAAAAGTAGCATACGACATCACAATAAGGCAAACCAATTTAATCCTACCAGTGGCACTCTCTCGTTTGAGAGATGGTTACTTAGAATGTTCACTCTGCGATCACATGGTTTACATAGAGGTAAAATTTGTGCACTAGCTTCAACTGCCCTTAATACACAATGGGAGCATATTGTATGTTTAAGGCAAGTAGAGACCGTAGTTACATGATAACTTCAGTTCAGTGGAAGCAGTCCTGATCTAGTTAGCATAATTATTTAAAATTAACTGAAGCTGCCTCAAGTGTTAATCAAATTCCTCGTGCTAGCCAAGTTATTGTAGGAATATACTTTCATTGGAAAAGAGAAATGTGATATGCTATATAAGTATATTCCTTATGCTGAATTCTTTTGCATGCAAAATAATTCACAATTCTCCCTGTGTCAATCCATCAGTTTTGAGTTGGTCTTAGATTTTAAAAAAAAAACAAAGGGAAACTTTGGCATGTAACGATTTTAATGTACAGTTGAGGGAAGTTATACACATTTTGACCTTTTGAGTTGTGATGATGATAGTGAAGAATCTAACCGTGAAGATGGTATTCAAGAGTATTGTTGGGAACAAACTCATAAACAAGAAGCCTCTGAGCGCCAGCAATACAATATCCAACTAACGACACGAGATGACGATGATGAACTCTACTGATAATCTCAACCTCAGCATGAAACTCTCTCTCCCCTTGCCCACTTCCAGCTTTAAGTTGCTTAATTGCTACTTCTTTACCATTGGGAAGAATGCCTTTATATACATATCCAAACCCACCTTGACCAATAATATTTGACTGTGAAAACAAACCAGTTGCAGCAGCTAGCTCTTCATAAGTGAAAATGCTTTTCTTGAACCCGAGGCTGGGTGATGGTGGCGGCAATGAATTAGCACCGTTGGGCGAGTAGTCAGAAGAGCCCATTTCCTCGCTTGGAGTGATAAGTCCATGATGTTGCCATCCGGCATTGCCAGGTGGAGGTACCAGCCCTGGCGGTGGAGGGATTTTGTGGTTCTTACCTCGTGGTCGCCGCCCTGGAGGAGCAGAGCCTTTGTTTTTGTAGTAATCTGTGGAATTTATACTGTTACAGATGGAGAACAATTTGTTTCCATACTATTATTTTATCAAGTTATGCTATTTATCAACAATATGAAAATATCGATAATACAATAGCAGTGTTTGAAAGATGTGAAAAATAAAAAAAAATGAAATGGCCTTTGTATTATGGCCACCGTTGGCTAGACCATTAGATACAATCTTACAAACTATTGGGCTCAACAATATTAATCTCAGCTTGAAGCATGTTACAACCAAAACACAAGTAGTGTTCATCACATTTGACCATGGATCAAAATTCCAGACACCATACTGGAATGTTGGTGATTCTGTGGGCCAAGGTAGAATTCGGAGGAAATTTTGGTCCCAGTGCCAACAGCTTAAAACATAATACATCATGTTCTTATCAAAGAAAAATCAGCAAAAAACATTAAAAACCTTGAATCTTACATGATAATTGAATATTTTATCATCTAAATATAGAATTCGGTGGAAAATAAAATCATTTTTATAATTCAGTCGAACTCAAACTCAACTTTATTCAAATATATGCTCAGCGGTTAAATCAAACGATCAAATCCTTTGCAACGCCTATGAAAAAAGAAGACAAATTCATAGAAAAATAAAAGCAAGAAAATGAAAAATGTACCACAAATTATATTATTTTCGAAACTATAGTCAATTTATTGCTAAAAAAATGTACCCAAGAAAAACATAATCAAAATATATTAGCAAAAAGTGTACAAAGAAAAAGCCTCAAAAACATTCCTCAAAATAAAAACACTCAATTTATTATAATTATTTCATTTATAATTATATATAAACATTCAATAGATCTTTCTTTTTCTTTTTTGTAATTTTTATTGACAAATTTATATAGAAAACAAGTACCGAGAAGTATTAAAATTCAAAACTGGAATTGGAAAACTAGTTTTCGAAAAGGAACTGGTTATCGAAATTCCAAATGATCGAGACGGGATCAGAAGCAAAAATTTTAAAAATTGCATTTGACAATAATTTTCTAATTGTATGTACATTTATAAATTTGTTCTTATAAACGATATAATTTTTTGGGGATTTTTTGACACGACCTCCATGCTAATTTCATTATTGGACTGAACCCTCCAGTGTTGATATCATTAGAGTTAAGTCATTATGCCTCATATTTATATTATTTTTTATCATAACAAACCCATAGTTATTAAAGATGTATAGCGCAAGGTGCAAAACCAGCTGCAGCCTTGTCGTAGGGTGTGGCAAACTGACTTTTTAATTTATTGCGCATGTATTAGAAAACGTAAATATTTATTCCATATCATAATCAATTTAAAAAGATTAATTTAATTTATAATTTTAACTAAAAATTAGAAGGGGAAAAAATTATTTTTATTATTTCGTATAAATATCATTAAACATACAGGGGTAAGCATAAATATTATTTAATTATATATTACATCATGTATAATCATTTTTACAGAAATCAAATCTGGAATTAAAGGCTTATTGCTACCGTTTAGAAATCAAATTTCAAGAATAAACTAATATATTTATAGGATAGGAATATGTTCCCATCCTTTTGCTAAAAAAAAATCAAGTTTATAGTTGATTTTGTATTGTTTTAAGTGAAAAATAATGAAGAAATATAATATTTCATTATATTTATCTTTGTGTGGTGTTATATTGTTATATTTATTTTATTTCATGTTACTCTAATATGTTTATTTTATATTGCAATTTTTTTCCTTTTTATCATTTTTATTGTAAACCCCAATCATATCGAACTAAAAAAAATTCAACTTTATTCTTACATCAATTTATCATATTATCATATGAATAAATTTATAATACATTCAAAAACCAATATTCGTTTGTGCACACTTGATAAATTTTGTACTACAACTTAGTTTAAGAATATATATTACATAAAAAGTAGCTTTTCCATATAACTAACTACATGTATTTGTCTTCACGCAGAGAGAATTAAGGGAAAAAAACCAACATTTGTAATCCATAAAAAGTTATTAATACGTCAATATGTCAACACGATCAAATGATGAATACAATTCCATGCATTTTTAAATCCTAAAAAATTTATTTAAAAAAAACTAAAAAAGATTGCGGAAAACATAAACAGTCACGCTTTTTTCGTGCCATGTGCGCCTTATGCACCATTTGAGTATGTCTTTTCACATGAGCTACAACATGGGATAAAAAGGTCCGATTGGCGCATCGTGTCATGTGTTGCTCCATGACGTGTCTTTTATAACTATGAACAAACACAGCTTTCAAAAAGAAAAAGGTTAAGTCAAATAAAATGAACGCTGAAATTTAGCGGTAATATCTCAATTAACATCGATATCTAAATATTTATTTATAAAACTTTCATGAAGTATCTATGCATTATCTAACGATTTAAAAATAAATGAGAGCATGATTTGAAACTTTAAGCAGGTGTAAAATTATAATAATTTTTTGATTTTATTTCGATTGTTTGAACATTTTGAAACTTTGAAAATTTGGTTACGTTTCGAAAATATCATAAATTTTGTTCCAACCCCAGTTCTAAATTTCAGTGCTTTTAAATTTGATGTTATATAAATACCCAGGCTTCAGAATTCGACTTCAATTTTTAAGATCTTAAGAATTTCATTTTATTTCAGGAAGTTTCGATGAAGATTTCCATTTGAGTTTCAGTACTAATTTACTAAATATTGCATCATTTTCGAGCTTTTGTAGAACAATCATGAGGATTTTGATACTTTCTCAATCAAATTACATTAAAAAAAATGATGATTCCTTGTATGTATTTTTTACTAATAAAAGTAGTTAAACTATTTTAAGCCTAACTAATATAATTTGCATAAATAGTTTGTGCCAAAAAATATATAATAAATGGACTGACCACTCCAAACCCAATAATCACTCTAGTTTGAAATCCTAATTTAGTAGCCGCAATTACAATACTATTTAGCAAATAAAAAACAAGGGCATCGATCTCCTAAAATAATTAGGGTTTTGGATCGAATAAGAAGAAAATTAACTTTGTAACCTTGGATTTGGGTATGTTCTCTACTATGTTTGCGATGTTTCTTCTTTCTTCTTCTCCATCTTAGTTGCTTCGTCTGCTTTATTTTTTATTTTACTGCTACTTCTTCGAAGTTTCTGCTTTATTCTTTTCAATTTTCTGAAGTTTTTTGTTGTTATTTCATAGTAACACATTATATTTATTGGTTTGAAATGATTTTTTTTTAATTTATCATTTTTATACATGATTTCCGAAACTGAAGTTTTTTCTCTAATTTCGTCCCCAACTTCAGTCGGAATCGAAGTAGTATGGTCGAAATCTCGAGATTCCGGTCGAAAATGATTAGACTATATTAAAAAAAATATTGATAAATATCACAAATAAAATGCATATTGTACTTGTATGGAAAATATAAATAAAATGACTAGATAATAGATTGAGTGCTTTTATTTTGATGTATGTTTTTTATGTATGTTTTGTTAATGTGGTTTGAGGTATGTTTTCAAGGAATTTTTTTAAATAATAAATGGAGTGTGGATTCAGAAATAATATAATTTTCGGTACATTTTTATTCCTTCTGAATCACTTTTCTTTTTGATATATTATAGGCATTCAAAAGTGGATTCAATCTTTTGATTTAATTAATCATTCGATTTAATTGTTTAAGCATGTGGTTTTTAATATAGTTGAATTTGTGTCGATCAAATTGAAAACAAATTTGAAATTGTGTTTGATTTCTATATCCAAATGATAAAATATTCCGTTATTGCAGAAGAATCAAAGTCATTAATGTTTTCCATTTATTTTTCTTTGATAAAAAATGATTTTTATCTTCATTTTAAACTATTAATACAGAAACTAGAATTTCATTTAACTTCAATCCCGATCCTCATCAAAATCAGGATGAAATCACCAATATTTCAGTGTTGCAGATGGAATTTCAAACCATAATCTTTAGGTGTCGTTCACCCTAGTTCACATTCACACATATAAACATGTATACATGAAGGACTACATATACCCCACTTATCATCTCATCCACACCTATATGCTATCCCTAGAGCTACACCGGCACGCGCGCACCCACCCATCACCGTAAACATATCTTCACAAGATGAAGTCATTTCAAATTTTCTAGCATGCATAAAACAATGTCAACATCGACCGTTAAAACAACTATTTGTTTGAAATGTTATTTCAAACAAGTTAGGATTATTCAGATAAATCAAAATTTTGTGAAGGTCTTTGAAGTTGTAAGAATGTATCTACAAAGTTGTTTTATTTCGAATTTATGTACCCCTAAAATGTAAAGAGGAGTAGATGGAGTGTGGCAGAAGTGACATGTAGTTGACCCCTCCCCGTATATGTAAATGCATATACACACATAAGTATATATACACATAAACATGAATGTTCACTATCTTTATAACAACAATTGCAATGGAATTTCCTACTTGATTGGTTGAATGTAAAACACTAGAACCTTTTGTATATCTCATAAGAGCATCCTTAATCACAAGTTGCAAACATGAATTGTGAATCATAGGCAATGTTTTAAATCTCGGCAATCTCAACCGAGGCCTCAGTCGAGATCTCGTTTTCATGGTCAAGCGATTCGTAACAAGAAAAATCGGATACATCTCGCAGCAACTGAATCTCGAGCTAGATATTCAAATCTTGACCGATATCTTGGCTGAAGTTACGAGATCTCGGCCGAAATGATGTGTTTTTGAATTCTAGTTTTTTAACGGGCCAGGCCTAAAATAGATGCCTTGTTGGCTAGGCCCAAAATTCATGTTTTATTTCAATAAACAAGTGGGACTTTCAATTTTATTTCCAACCATTCTTTTTTTTACTTTCAAGTTTGAAATGTCAATTTTCTTCCTGAAATGTGGTTCTTCATCCTCAAATCCGGTAAGCATTTATGTTAAGTTCTTTTCTTTTTGCAAAAACATTATGAACCCTAATTATTTTGTATTATTTCCTTCTCTAGTTCCTCTTCCATTCAAATTTCTATATTTTTTGTATTTTTTTATTCTTTTTCTATTATATCATTTTTTGAAATAAATTCACTATCGTTAACTATCAATTTCATAGCAAAGTTTAAAATTTTGTATTTAATCCAATTTTTGTGTGTTGGGCCTTGGTATTTTCTATTTAATTCTACGTTTTTTTTACTGCGAATTTGTATTTTCACAATTAACTTGAAATGCCTACGCCTCTTGCTAATTCAAATCATTCATTTTAAGAGACGTTGATAGGTTTTGTTGTTAGGTTATTTTCCATTCATGTTCAATATAGTTTGTCAGCCAATATAATGTATATTTGTTGAAATATATATTCTTGTTTGAAAGAATGTGTTAGTCCGGTTAAAATAGTTTACTAATTTATATATTCTCTATTAAAAGAACTTGAGTAATGAATTCGACATTTCATCTTTATATATTTTTGTTTAAAAGATTGTGCTTGCTTGCTTGAACATAAACTAATATTGAAAATATCTAATAGTCCGAGAATGAAAATCAGATAAGTTAAATCATTTTTGTAATTAGTATTTATAACTTTAGTCGCATACTTGAATGTAAACCAATATTGAAAATATCATATAGTTCGAGATCGTTTCGAGATGTGCTTTAGGGTCCGAGATGAAATTTCGAGATGAACACCCAATATACAATCATCTCGTCCGAGATCTCATCCGATACGAGATCAGGTCCCTAAAATCTCTCGGACGAAACATAACCGAAATCCGAGTTTAAAACTTTGATCATAGGTAAACTTGCTCTCCAAGTAGGGGAAGATAAATTATTAATGACTTTCATTCAAATGATGGGCAAAGTACTTAGTTACGTAAAACACAAAATAACTTGGACCGAGTTAAAGTCAAGCGGAACCGATTTGTATTTAATTGAAAATTAGGGCTACATCATGAAAAATAAAAAATAAAATCCTTCTCATCCCTAAAATATGACCCTCATCCTTACGCTTTTCGACAAACATAATATGTCATACATAAATATTGTCAAAATGAAAATGTTGGTATAATATTTATTAGTGCAAATATTTGCAATTTGAGAACAAAAATATTGCATTTACTCACACTTTGAAACAAACAACGCACAATCATTCAGTGCAAATATTTGCTCTTACATGCACTTTAAAGCAGACTATGTACATTTCTAGTAATTCAATGTACTTAACAAAGACAATGCAAAATTTTGCGTTTTGTAATATATAATTCAAACTATAGTCATTTGGTCCAATTGTTTGCATTTTTTCCAACTATTAGAATACGCTATATCTTAAGCGCAAATGCTTGCACTTTAACAAAAAGAATGAAAATATTTGCACTTCAATGTAAAAAAAAACTAAAAACAATTGACCAACAACAATATGCGTTTCATGTGTAATTATGGGGAAATAACTAATTTCTGATCACTTTAAAAACTCCTTATTTTGATACTCTATTTAACTACAAATATTTCCACTAAAAGGTACTTTCAAAAATTCAGAAGCTAAAAAATGTTACATGTACATTTTGACCAACTTTTCTTAATGATGCCTGGATCAACATAAATTTAGGATTTTACAGCAAAAAAACGCAATTTCAACTCAGCTTTTCTACGTACAATTGATGAAAAAATGATGTGACATGATTTGGTACAATGAATTCGAAAGTAGGGATGAGTATTTATTTTGTATCTAAACGGTATGTTTTATATTTTTTAAAGGTAAATAAGGACCCAAAAAAAATATCCGGTGTACTTAATTATATAAATTTGGCCTATTTTGTAAGAAGCAGGGCTATTTTTTAATTAATTACAAAAAAATTAACCTATTTTGTACGAAGCAGGACCCGGCTCAGTATTTTATTATATAAACCTGCCCATTTTGTATGAATGGGTCCCATTTTGTATGAATTATGACTTGCCTGAGGAAGTAAATCATTGCAACTCAGGTGAAACATTTTGATCATAGGACAGTAAAAACAAGGAAGCAACTGAGGGCATTGGCAAATTCAAAACATGCAATGCTACTCCATTGGGCTTGCCATAAATTGTACGCATGTATCTTGTTTTCACTTGGCATTTTAAAGTATCATTTAACAGTTGCATACTTTGAACATGCTTTGTTTAATTTGTGTTAGTTTAAAAGTACAATTGGTTGACGAGAACGAGTCATTTGAATAATACACTGGTAACTGGGAAGATATATCAATACTCGAATTTACATAACAAAAATACCTTTCCCCCCTTCAGCATCATAACGGCCAGGCCTCTTATTCTTCTTCCTTCTGCAAAAGCAAACCAATGCACATGCCAGTATCAAAATAAAGAACAATCCAATTCCTGCAACAACCCCTATAACCACTGGTCGATTGATACTTATATCATCATTTTGTATTGCTGGTGTGCTTTGTGAACTGCTTCCACCATTAGAAGACGGTGGTGCCTTCTGGGAACTTTCCTTGCCTGAAACAGCAGCAACAGCAAGATTCAAAGGAAGATGATCCAAACATAGACGAAAATTGTTCTCAGTGAAAAGGTTTAAAATGTTTATCAACTTCTTCTGTCTTAGGACAAAACACAGGGTCACAGCAGTAAGAATCATAAGATAGTACTCTTAAATTGCATACAAAATATGACTTTTACCTCATAAAATACAAATATCAATTACAGTAAATAACCACAAGTTAAACATAAGGAAGGCCACATCATCATACAAGGGTTGCCCCAACGTTAAGAATCCGTTTTCTGATCTCTATGACACACAACTTAGCCTCTAAATTCCAAACTTCTTGTTAGACTAATGGAAACATAAAATCATTTGTACATAAAGGGAAAAGATTTCTTTAGGTTCAGTGGCAGTTTTGAATAAAATAACCTGAAACTTGCATTTAGAATTTTTGCTAGACTAAACCCTTACTTTGCCCTCACCTGGAGGAGATTGTATCGTTCCTTCTTTTGGTGCCGGTGGCTGTAATACTCCAGGACTAGATGGTAGGACTGGATTGATTGATTGAGGTGGCAGGGGAGGTGAAGAAACTATTAATGGTGGAGCATTATTATCTGCAGGAGGTGGTAGAGATGGTGTTGGTGGAGATGGTGATGACGATGCAGGTGGATGAGGAGATGCATTTGGAGGAGTTGGTGGTGGTGATTTAGTTGGAGACGGCGGTGGTGAATTAGGTGGTGGGGGTGATGCATCAGGCGGTGGAGGAGACGGAGAATCTTTTGCTGGTGAGGCTGAGCTTTCACTAGGCGGAGATGCGGAGTTTGATGGAGGAGAAGCCATTGTTATGTCCCGGAGGGCTTCAACCTCCCTTAAACTGCCGGTTGAACCAACGCTGCTGTTTAATTAGGGATTCCTGCATTGAAATTATCATAATGTATCGTTAATGGAATTTCAGGTGATCAGTCGGATAAAAACATAGTAACAATGTAGATATACACAATCAGGTAACTTTGCAAATATCAGGGCCTGAATTGCAATAATGTGTGCATGGGAAAAATTACGGATTATACACAAGAAAGAAGAAGGAAGAAAAGACCTACGGTTGATTCAGGAAGGAGGGTAAAAGAGTTCATTGGGAAGGAAAGAGGGGAAAGAATGTAACAACTTTCAACCTCAACCATTCAGAAAACATTTCCTTAAATTCAGGGATTTTATAAAAAAAAACAGAAACTTTGTCCTAAATATTATTTTTCTTCCACTCGTATCCAAATTTGGTTCTTTTATTTTCCTTTGTTGCAGTAGGCTTCTCAGCGTGAAACCATCAATAAGAGTTGACAAGGCCCATGGAACACATAAAGCATCGTATTATTAGAGGTAACATTAGCGTTCATAATATCCTCCATCAAGTTTTCCGCTAACACTGCCATTTCAAAAAACATCCAGCAATTGGCTTTAGTTCTGAAGTTGAATTACCTCTACTTATGCAATAGGGGTTCATATTCTGTAGTTAAATTCCAAGACACCTCATCATAGAACCTGAGTTGAGCGCTTTTTCACCCTTGCACTCAAAGTTGGCACATAAAGCATTCACTGAAATTTTTTTGTCACTTTATTTCATCGATCTCTAACACTTCAACATCCAGTTGAGCCCAAAAATAGTATAAAGTGCTTCATAATCACTTGCGCCCACACTATTTTGACAAAATATTCAATCGAGCTTTTTATGAGTGAACACATGACTTTCAATGTGAATTACTTGAACTGTGCGTGTTTTTATTCTTCCCTTCCAATCTAGTACCCTCAACTAGCCATGGCTACAGAAAGACAATATCTGGTGCTTCATGAAATAGTGGGCACCACATAGCAACTGAATCTATGTTTATGAAGAAAGGAAATTTCATGTTTTATGAAGGAACTGAGGAATATCTGACTATGACTCCATGTTATCTAGAATATCCCTAAAACACAGCAGATATATAGTTTAAAGAATGCACAGTCAGTCCAATTAAAATTGCCTACGTATTAATCATATATATTAATAGCGCCAAATCATTGAGTGGATAATGTTGTTATTAAATTTAGGGCACGTGTTTTCACTACAAAAAGCAATTACTATGTGAATTAGTGTGAGTAATGAACTTCAAAAGATAGTTGATGGAAACCTAAGAAAATGTTTTGATAAGTTCAAACTTTGAATAAATAAACAGAAGCAAGGCATCGAACCTACAAATAAAGATTTGTCACGGAAGTTTAAATTGTACAGGCGGAAACTTCCTGAGAAAATGGAATTATGGAAGCGCTGGACACTGTGGATGCGGGGACACGATGATGGAGAAATCGGGGGCGAAAGCGAGGGCGCACCGTGCATCCTAGCTTCGTCTGTGTTGCTGCTGCTGCAGCACTACTGAGTGAACAGTTATTGAGGAAGGGTGTTTTGACAGACAGCAAACTGTTCAAATAGGCTGTAAACGGTCCAATTAGCAAAGGCAAACGGGCGGGTTGGGGCGGGTTTTGGATGCCCAGACCCGTCTCGGATTTTTTAAAACCCTGTCCTAGATCCACTTCGTAGACCGAATGGTGTTTGAACTTTCGTCCCGTACTCGAAACCTATATGGATCAGGATGGACCCGTCCCGTCCCAAGACTCGGTGAAACATTACGTATTCATTCAAAACTTATATATTAATGTACATATATTTATTTAGTTTATTTGTAAGAGGGATTGTCACTAAATGATAAAATAAATATAAATATCAATGTGTTTACAATGATAAGTAAGATAATAAATATAAGGAGTATGATAACGGTTCAAAAAAAACATGCATACATTATCTATAATTATTAGTGATGTAACTTAATATCATAAAAATTATATAACTTATTAAATGTAACATTAGAAAATCCATATTATAACCGCTTATGTATAAAAAGATTAACAAATCATCATTATCGTAATAAAACAATTTTATGAAACCTCAGTAGTGCGGGTCGGGTTGGGACGGATCGGCCAAGCCCCAACCCGACCTTAGACCCGGAGCTCTTAAGAACGGGTCATGGGTCTACCCGTCCCGATGATTCGGTGGGGCGGGTCTTGACGGGTCAAAACAAGGGCGGACCTACCGGGTTTAGACTCTAGACCCGTCACATTGTCATCCCTAGGTCCAAGGGCTTTTTTCCATAGATTTGCAACTCCTTTTTTCCCCCACAACCAGATCGTTCACACTTCGTCTGTTCAGAAATGGCACAAAAACAAGAATACAAAATTCTATAAATGTAAGGGTCTGTTTGGTTTCATTTTGTATTTTATGTTTTCAATTTTCAACATTTATAACAAAATACGAGGATAACGGAAGATAAATTTCAAATTTTAAGTCATTACGACGATGATGGAAGGACAGCGGAGGGGATGAAAGGACAATGGAGGGGTAGATTGTTTTCCATTCTTTTATTATTTCTCGAAACACAAAAAACAAAATATATTTGTTTTCTATTTTATATGTTAGTGTCAACTTTCAAATCGGTTGTTTCAGAAATGCATGCATCATTGCACGTTTTTTGGATGAAACACAATACTAAAACTATTAAATCAAACGGGGCCTAATTTGTTACTCCGCACTTTTACGATGCGCTGCATATGCATATACTATCGTCGAAACCAACAAAAATGGAGTGCATAAAAAATTGCAATAGCGCTCAATAAAGTTTTACAATGAAGAAACTGGGTCCATTGAGTAAAATGGATAAATTTTAATAAAAATCTCTATTTGAATTTGAATTGGCTCATGAAGCATTTTAATTAACATTAGATCCAATATAAATATTAAAAGAAAATCATATTTCATTTAAAATATTTTATACTTCTTTGATTGATTATACTAATTAAATTTATTTTGGTGATTGTTTTAAATATATCATTACACACACATCCATAACATAACATAGTAACATGTATACATGTGAAAGGTCTAATTGTTATTTATGAGATGTGAATTAATAGATCATAAATGTGATAAAAGTGTAATTAATTGGGAGCTTTGTTTTAAGTTGATTAGTTAAGTTGAAAATTACTATTCTTATTTATGGGTATAAATAAGAGATCATAAATATGACATAAGTGTGCAATTAATTAAGAGTTTGATTTGCAAGTTTGGTATGTGAAAAGTCATATTATTGCATGAGGTGTATATGCATGGATTAATTTTCCAAAAAGCTTGTTAAGCAATTAATTGTATTTAAAGTCCTATTTAAATACATGTCGATATTGTACGTGCATACATAATTTTATATATATATCCAAATAATTACTAACAACGCACAAAACATCAAATAAATTAATAATTGATATTTCTTAAAGGGAAAGTTTGGCTAACATCCTTGTTAAAGTTTATGTACAAAACATCCTTCACAAAAAAAAGTTGTAAAAGACATCTCTGTTTTTGAATTTACGTACTTTGTTGTTTCCAAAAATACCCTTACGCTGGTTGAATACAAAATCCAAAACCCTCGAGATTCCTACATCGAAATCTGTTGAAGCATATGATTAAATTTCTGATATAAAAATTTCTAAACGAACGAAAATTAAGCAAAGAAGATGAAATCAAAATGACTGGAAAAGAAAAGTGAATTGAAGAAGACGAAATCAACTAAAATGGCGAAATTGAAGGTAATCGCCTACTTTTCCTCTTGAAATAGATTTTTATCAGTTATAATCGATTGATTTGTTTTAAGGATTCGTTAATAGCTCATTTCGCGTTATTCGCACATATACATGATATTATTTACGAAATTAAATATGTAAGCACGAATCTGCAAGATTGCAAAATAATACCCCAAAAAGTAAGGATAATTGCAGAAAATTCTGCAATTAAACAAAATAACTGAAGAAGTTTCAACAATTACCTGAAAATTCATGCATGCAAGTAAGAACATGTAAACTACAATATAGTTCCAAAAAAACAAATATGAATAATTGCAGATTAATCTGCAATTAATCAAAATAATTGAATAAACTAAATCAATTATACACAAAATAGAATGCACATAAGCAATTATCTAGAAAATTACACATATTTCAAAAAATATAAATAATTGCAGTATAATCCGCAATTAATAAAAATAATTGAAGAAAGAACACAAATTAGACAGTTGAATGCATTCAAGTAATTATAGGAAAAATTACAAACATATTTCCAAAAATTAATAATAATTGCAGAATAGTCTGCAATTAATAAAATAAGTTGAAGAAATGAAGCCAACTACATTGAAAATTGAATGCATATAAGAATTTGTCTGAAAAATTACAACATATTTCCAAAAGAAATACAAATAATTGTAGAGTAGTCTGCAATTAATCAAAATAACTGAGGAAATAACATCAATTATGTAAAATATTGAATGAATGCAAACAATTAAATGGTGAAAATTAATTTCATTTTACTCTGCAATTATTTATAATAATTGCATATTTATCAACACTTATTCACTAAATATCACTTACTATCATATGTCATTTGCAATTATTCATAATAATTGCAGAAGTGTTTGTTTGCAATTACTTACTCAGCACTTATTGGGAATAATTACATCTATCTCTGCAATTATACTGATTAATGCTTATTTATCAGCCACAGTTCGAAAAACTAATGCAATAATTCAAAAAAGTGCAGAAATACATGCAATTATTCACAATATTTGCTGACAAAATGCACCAGTATTAAACATTTGGTACAAAACTTTTGAATATCATTTGTTAATATTGTTTCCAGATATCTAAGAATTTTCTGTACATTGTTGCAGAAAATTACTCAAAAAGGAATCGAAGAAGAAGAAAATGTTATAGAAGAAAAATCAGTTATTCATATTCAAACTATTGTGGAGTCTGATAAAGATGGCAGTAAAAGAACAAAAAAGAGGAAAACAATCGAAGCAACAAAATTTCCTGATAAACAAGAAACCTATAGAAATAGTTTGAAACCATTTCTTGAACTAATGACGAGGATTAGAAAGGAAAATTTTCTTAGGAATTCTCACAGAAAATATCTTGAGAATTTACCTTTCTACAATTTTATTGAAATGATTTATAATGGAATAATTTCAATTAAAGGAACAACCAAAACCTCAACATTTATTGATATAATCATTAGAAACTACAAAAAACATTTGAGATATTTCGAGTTTGGGGATCAGAAAATGACATTTTCAGAGCTTGATATTGCACAAATGCTTGGAGTTCCACAGCAGGTCATTTGGTCAAAACATCCTGCCCTATTAAAAAGGAAGATAAAAGTGACAATGAGTATGTCTCGTCCATCAGCAGACATTTTGAAGGAGATGCAAACGTACACAAGAAAAAGATAGAGCAACAGTTATTTTCTGCAATTAAAGGAACTACAGAATAAGACTGAGAATACTTCTCCAATTATATTTGGTTGCAACATTTCTTGTATCAAATTAAAACTCAAATGCATCATGGAACATGGTTCCATACTGTGTATGTAATGCAAAAAGGTCCCTGATTTCATGGCCCAAAACAATTCATAAACATCTTATGGATCAAGTAGAAAAATATGTTGACAAGCCAAGAAAAATCACAGCTTATGTAACATTATTATTGGTATGATATTTCAACTTAAACAGATAAGATGCCAAAGTATTTATGTATATTTAGTTTTGATATTAAATATTTTTGTTTCAGTGGTGGATTTGCGAAAAGACTCAAGTGCTAAAGTCGGTTAAATCTGAATACAAAATCTCATACCCATTAGCTGGAAAATGGGACATTTCAAAGCTTAAACCAATAATGCTACTGACGATGAAATACAAATCTGTAAGTATACAAATAATAACAATAGAATTTGGAAAATTTGGAAAATATTTGAAGAATGATGTTGTTCAGTATACTTGCATACATATCTGCATATATAGCATATCTGCAATAATCTTTGTACTTACAGACATATCTGCATATATAAGATATATTGCAGACATATCTGCAATTTATACAAATACTTGCAGACATATCTGCAATAATATTTGATACTTGCAGACATATTTGCATATATAAGATATATTTCAGATATAACTGCAGTTTATAGAAATATTTGCAGACATATCTGTAATAATCTTTGTACTTGCAGACATATCTGCATATATAAGATATACTTGCAGACATATCTGCAATTTATACAAATACTTGCAGACATATCTGCAATAATTTTTGATACTTGTAGACATATCTGCAATTAAAAAACATACTTCCATATATAACAACAATTACCAGCAATACTTGCAGACATATCTTCAATTATATATAATTCTTGTAGACTAGTCTGTAATTATAAAACATACTTGTAGAATAGAATACAAATATTGAAAATAATTTCTTAATTGCTGAGTTATATACTGCATAATAACAGCAGACATATCTGCAATAATTTGTAAAACTTGCCGTTTCATATGCAATTATTAATAATAAATTTTGAAACTACTTGTTTTAACTCTTTGTTTCAGGATACTCAAGGGAAACAAATAGACTTATTAAAAGATGATTTAGAAAAAGGGAATGAATATGAAAAAATATACAAAACAAGACAGGAAAAATAGAAAGAAATAATTCGAAGGCTAGAAATGGACAACAAAAGCCTTCAAAATCAGAATGCTCATTTGAAAATGAGACCAAGTAAATATGAAAAAGAAACTTCTTCCACTGATTCTGATATAATGACTTTATCCTTACAAGAAGTAAGTGGTACTGAAAATTATTCCTCTAAAAGTGAAGAAGTTGAAGAAAGTGAAGAAAGTGAAGAAAGCGAAAGTGACAATGCTTCTAAACAATTTGAAGTACATACAAAGAAAAATGTTGACAAAGAAGAATATGATGAAGAAGAGGAAGAAGGTGATGAAGATGAAGAGGAAGAAGATGATGAACATGAAGTAGAAGATGATGAAGCAGATGGTGAAAGTATTGAAGAAGAAAAAGAAGATGATGCAAAAGAAGATGTTTCAAATACTGCAAAAGAAGAACTAAAAATGGTTCAAAGTGTTGAGCCAGAAGAAAAAAATGAAAATGCAGAGGATATAAATGAAGAAGAAGAAGAAGAAAAACATGATGATGAAGAAATGAAGGAAGATGAAATAAAGCAAACCGAAAAAGACAATAATGTTGATGAAAGTAATTTGAATGAAGAAGAAAACCAGTCACATGAAGCAAAGAAAAATGAAGATACAAATGCTGCTAAAGCTAATGATCAAAAACAAACAAAACCTTTATTTGGTAATTTTATGACTTATTCTCTGATATATCCATACTTATTCATAAATATTTGCTGATATATCTACACTTATTCATAACATTTGAGAAAACATGCATTTAAAAAGAATAAATGCAGATGAACTCTGCAATAATTATAAATAACTGCTACATATTCTGCATTTTTTCCTATTATTTTGGAAATAACTGCATATATTCATTATCATTTCAAAAGCACTAAATATTTAAATTTCAAATATATTTTTCAGTTCAAACCACTAAAGGAAATGAAGATGAAACTGATCCTGCTGCTAATAATGAAACAATTCAAGTTGAACACAGTCTTGAGAATGTAGTTACAATTACTTAAGATAAAATGAAACAAACTATATTATTGGAAAAGAACCTGCCAAGGAAAGTTCAGAAAAATGGAAAGAACTATTGGAATATAACCCAAACTTTAAAATTATTTCAAGTGAAAGCAGCAGTGAACCACAAGGTATCAAAAGCAGTCAAGAGCTTGACTATATCTTTAAAAAGGTAGAAGAAGAGACTGAAAAAAACAAAAACCAAATGACAGGAATCAAGGAGGAGAAAAAAAGATCAAAATCAACTGAAGAAGTTGAAGTTGAAAATGAAAAGCACATCAAAAAAGCAAAGAAGCAAAAAGAAATTCAGCCAATATCAATAGCGTTGGGGAAAATCCCTTCAGATGATCAGTCTAAGGGAATAAAAAACCCAACGCAGCGGAAAAACAACGAACTGGATCGTGATTGTAGTGAAACGGAACAAACAGAGATAAACACCAGAACAGACAGTCACAGATCTATGCGATGTAGAAAAATAAATAACACCAGTATTTATAGTGGTTCCACTACCGCGAGGCAGTGTACATCCACTTGGGGAGAGGAGATTTTATTAATCACTGAAAGATTAGAGTTACAAGATTGATTCACTTTTGGAGGCTATACATAAGAAGAATTTACAATACAGACAAAATTCTACAAAGTTTTAGCTCTCTAGGATGGCTGCCATTGTTGTCCGCAAGCTCCACTATTTATAGAGTGAAGATATGAGGAGGGGTAGCTGCTATATAGCAGCCCTGGGATTTGGTTCGGCATCAATCTGGTCCGGCATGCATCTGGTCTGGCAAATCTCTTGGTTCGGCATGCATCTGGTCCGGCGCATCTGGACCGGCAAACTCAGCAGCTCATTTGGTTCGGCATAATGCTCGAGCGAAATATTTGGACCAGCATCACTAAAT
The DNA here is from genome assembly GCA_030737815.1 of Allium fistulosum. Lineage (NCBI taxonomy): Eukaryota > Viridiplantae > Streptophyta > Magnoliopsida > Asparagales > Amaryllidaceae > Allium > Allium fistulosum. The sequence continues at coordinate 205,652,072 of CM060903.1, forward strand.
ACCGAATGAGATATTTCATTCGACATCTTCTTCTTCACCAAATCACCAAACGAAACATAATGTCGCTCCATTTTATTCACCACTGATTCAAAACACTACAAGTCGCGAACACCCTGTTTCACTGAACAACATCTCTCGAACGAGCTCACCACCGGACGAGAAATCTTGTCCGGTCCTCCACTCTACTGCTCTAGATTTGGAGCGGCAGCTGCTCCTCCACTACCGAACCAAAAGTTTGGTTCGGAAAGCCCTAGCTCCTCTACACCGAACGAGATCTTCTACATCTTCAACTTCTCAACTCGTTGCTTCTTCTCCGCAACTTCCTTCTTCTTCGTCGACGATGGAATCAGGTATCACATCCAACAATCTCCACCTTGATACCGAATTCCATATAAGCCTTCCATCTACACCTTTATGCTCCAAGCAATGGTTACTTACCCAATGAGCTTCGGCAATGCCATCACCCATTACACTCTATCAATGAACTCCGGCAAGGCCACCGCCCGTCAACAAAGTGTTCGAAGTACTCAGTCCATGTAGAACCTATCAGTCTCCACCATGAAAACAAACATTTCCATGAACCATCTCAACTTTCCCCCGTGCCACCTCGTGGCACCTAGCACTTCATTAAGCGAATCAAGTCCGAGCAATGGTAGAACTTAGCAACAGACAACGACTTAGTAAACATGTCTACTACATTCTCCTTTGTGTGAACTTTCTGAAGATGAACTAGTTTCTCTTCATTCATCGAGACAAGGAACGATTCTCTTACCTCAATATGCTTCGTTCTCGAGCTGAATGCCAGATTTTCAGCTAAGTGAATCGCACTCTGACTGTCACAGTACACATCCACGCCTTCATATACGAAGCCCGAATCACACAACAGTCGCCTCAAATAAAGCGCCTCCTTAGCTGCTTCAATCGCAGCTATGAGCTCTGCCTTTGTAGTAGACAAAGCCACAATCGTCTGTACCCTCGCTCTCCAACTGATCGTTATGCCACCAATAGTGAACACATATCTAGAGGTTTACTTCCTTCGATCTCTATCATCGGCATAGTCGAAATCACAAAATCCAACCAAGCTGAAATCTCTTCCTTTGCCGCCAAAGACAAGTCCATGGTTTGGAGTTCCTCTAAGGTATATGAAGATACACTTTACTGCTTCCCAATGCGTCTTACTTGGATTTGCCATGAATCTACTCACCAATCCAGCAACATGTGCAATGTCAGGCCTAGTGCAGGCCATTAAGGCTGTTATGGTAACAGTAAATTTACCATTACCATACCATTATCGATAAATTGGTTATCGATTACAAAATAAAACGGTATACCAATACATTCGGTACGGTAACGGTAATTTTATCGTTACAAGCGGTAAATTATTGGTAAAATTTTTTTTGAACCGTCGGTATCGGTAATTTACCGACAAATTGATTTGTGTTAAACTTTCTCATATTTTGGTCCACTGGATTATGGACTTTCAACATCTGTTGCTGCTAAGTGCTAGGGTTTCATCCGTCTAAGAGAGAAAATAACACAGCCACTCTTTTAATCTTTTTTATCTTCTTCGTTCTTTTCATTTCTCGTCTGCCGATTAGGTGATTATCGACTTATCGTGGCTGTCGCGATTCAGTCCTCTCCTTTCTCCTTCTTTCAATTGCCGACTAGACGTTTTTGAGCTTTGACGTGCTTTGATTGAACCAGATTAATTGAATTGGTACGTTGTTAAGTTTCTTTTATGCTTTAAGAGTTTTAGTCATGCCGTTTAGGGAGTTTTAATTCAGTCTTTGGGTTAGTGGAAGATTGACTGTTATATGTAAAAATTTGGCTAGTTCAGTTCATATTTATGGACGTGTTTTATGAATGAAATTTCAATGTTCTATTTTTTGATCATATTTCTTGCCAGAGAATTAAATCCTTACGTCTTGTGTTTCTAACCGAGTGTTATGTTTTACACCATTTATTTCTCCAAAATATGATAATTGGTGGAGCGGAAAACGTAAGGATTTGGCTAGTCTTCTCCTTTCTCCAAAATATGATAATGTGTCCATAATTTTCTAACTATATCTTCTTTGCTAATCAGATAGCTTGGCTATATATGGTTGTTATTTGTATGTCTTGTGTTTCTAACCAAGTGCTGTGTTTTTTTTGTGCCTGCTGAATATTTTAAACCAAAAAACAGAAGAAAAAGGAACAATTCATAAAGCATGATTTGTCTTGTAAATGGTATAAGTAACATTTTCCAGGTCGAATCTCTGCACACATTACACATATATGGAAATAGAATGATTTTACCAGTTAATTTGATGACCACTAGAGTAACACCTGGATCATTCATTGTTACCTTACTCCCAAAAACCATAGAGCTTGTTACTCCTTGAATGTTGTTATTGACATAAATATTTATACAACAACAATCGCTTGCCTCTTTATGATGACCAATTGACATAGATGCTCCTACATTTGATTCATTCCATGCAATATCAGGAGCCATGGAATTTAACCTACAACCAAATGGAAAAATACACGAACAGATCCTTGGTTATAATTCTAGTAAGTTTCTTAGTTGGATAATGAATATATTCTTCACCTCATAATTACTTTCACCCGTTTTCTTCACTATTGTGCATACCAAGCAATACTACTCACAAATACCTTGATTTCTACGCATTCCTTATACTAACTAGTTTGCTTTTCAAAGAAAAGAAAAACTAATCTACACTTCACGTACATGAAGTTTAGAATCGCCCCTTCTTTAATAGTTACATTTCAACAAAGGGTCTTGTTGTCATCTTCTTTGTTTTATCAAGCAAGGTGTGGAGCATTCAGCTTAATCTAAGTTGTTTATGTAAAAATCAGTTCTCTTTACACTTTTTTTTTGTTTATTTTTTTTGACTATATCTATTAACTTCTGTACAGGCAGTATATCTACAATAGATTCAGCGCCCAGGCTGTTTTATACCTAAACTGCATAAAATGAGTGACTTGTCTTGCGTATATGTTTTATAATTCTATAAAGGAAGTATGGGTGAGGACACATTCAACGTATTTTAGAACAATGCAAACAAGTTAAAGGAAGATTTATTATGCAATAATAAAGAAACATCACATGAAAATGGCCAAATGTCTTGTCCCGAGAAAAATAGAGCTGAGACTAAAACGAACATTTTAAGCAATATCAATTATTTTGGACGTTATCAGTTAGACTATGATTAATTGAAGTTAGACTATGATTAACTGAGTTGTTTGGAATTTGATTAGCCTATAGAAATACAGATTATATATGTTACGATGGAATTAAGATGATCTTTAAAATTGTCCGACTTAGCATTCTTATATATGTTTTGTTTTACTAAGAACTTATGTGTATGCAATACCTTATCACAGACTTAGCATTCTTTTCTCTATAATATAATACAAGCTTCATTTGGTTCATTTTAAACTATGTAAAATGCCTAAACAGACATTCTTCTGTACATACCTAATTGCAACCATAAACTAAAAGATGGAGATATTGAATCATGAATGTCTGTTGCCTACCATATTCCTGTCTTAACTATGAATGTCTGTATAATATATTATGATGTATTTTCTGTATTGTTCTTTAGACATACAGAATGGGTGACCATATTTTTTTATAGTTAGCCACTTAACAGTAATAGAAATAACATCAACACAGTCAAGTCTAGGTGATAATGTTGAGGGCGTGGAGGAACATATATCAGATTCTATACCTATAAATCAAACTAAATCATCCCCTTCATCGTTAGTGCAACAGGTAATATATTTTTATCAAAATAATAATGTTTGTAATATTGCTTCATGAACAATATAAAAACTTCATTTCGGCACCCATGTCAGTTTTAGGCACCTATGTGCTATGTCAGTAATAACTAATTTTGTGAAAATTGTATATACACACGCACACTTACTTAGCTTACTTTTTTTTACAAACTTGAACATAACCCATAAATAATTAAAACACCACTTTAAAATAGATTATGAAATGTTCACTTTCTCACTTTCAAAGTTTTCATTATTTATTTAACTTAGGTAAGAAAAAAACTTCCTGGGTATGGAAATATGTTGACAAAGAAATAAGAAAAGATTCAAATGGTAAAGAATACCATGTCGGCGTTTGTAGAACATGCAAAAAAGAAGTGAAAGCGGACAGCAAGGCACATGGAACTACCGAACTTGATAATCATTTGTCAAAACAATGCCCAAAATGTCCTGCTTTTGGACTTAATGCCAGTGCAAAAGGTCAACCTACTCTTTCATTAGATAGAGGCGCGGTGGGGACTTTAGTCCCTCATACTTTTAATCAAAAAAATGTGAAGAGAAGTTAATTAGGTATATTATCATGGATGAAATGCCTTTTAGGGTGGTCGAGGGTAAGGTGTTTAGAGAATTATTAAAGGAGTTATGTCCTTGTTTTTTCATACCTACGAGAAAAAAAATTGCGAGTTTAGTATGGGAAATGTATACTTTGGAGAAGGGTATGATAATAAGTGTGATAGGGGAAAGAAGAGTGAGCATCACTACCGATACTTGGACATCCGTTCAAAACATAAATTATATGGTTGTTACCGCTCATTACATGGATAGTGAATGGAAGTTGCATAAAAGAATAATTAATTTTACAAAAATAACGAGTCATAAAGGTGATGATATAGGAAGATGTTTGGAGATGTGCTTGAGAAGTTGGGGAATTGAAAAAATCTTTAGTATTACGGTCGAGAATGCATCCGCTAATGATGGGGCTATTGGATACATGAAAAAAAGTTTGGGTGATATGAATACTTTATTATTCAATGGTGAATACTTACATATGAGGTGTGCATGTCACATAATTAACTTGATTGTTAAGGATGGTTTGAAAGATCTATATGGCTCAATTGAATGTATAAGGAATTGTGTTAAGTTTATTCATTCATCCCACACAAGATTGGACAAGTTTAGGGTATATGCTATTATGTTCAAAATGGATCAAATGTCAAACATACCCATGGATGTTCCAACTAGATGGAATTCAACTTATAAAATGCTTGAATGTTCTGGAAAATATAAGAAGGTGTTTGATAGAATGGCCGACGAAAGTGCTCCTTTTGTAAGTTATTTCAATGAAAAAGATAAAGATGGGTTAAAAAGAGTTGGACCACCAAACGATAATGATTGGGAGAAGTCTAAGGCCTTTGTTCACTTTTTAATTTTTTTATGATGCCACTTTATCATTAAGTGCAACTAAATCTTGCACATCTCCTTTAATTTTTGTGGTTGTGTCCGACCTACTTATTAACATTGAAATGAAAATTAATGATGATGGTAATCCGATTTTGCAAAATGTTGGGAAATCTATGAAAGTTAAGTGGGATAAATATTGAGGAAATTTTGAGAGTGTGAACAAGATGATTTATGTAGCTCATGTTCTCAATCCAAGATATAAACTTGAATTGCTACAAATTTCCTTTGAAGATATGGGAAAAGATAGTCATGCAATCAAAAACATTGCCCATGAAATAAAAGAATGTGTTCTAAAGTTATATAATGAATATAAAGAGGTTAATGAAAAAGCACGAATATCTATCACAAAGGAAAATATCTCTAAGGATCATGTAAATATTAGTTCTCAATCAAGTGGAATTTATCATGTTGAGATGTTACTCAAGCGAAAGAGAGAACAAATGGAAATTAGAGAAATTAACAATGAAGTCACTACACCACAAAAGGCTTTTAACAGCGTTTGATAAACGCTGTAATATGATACAACAGCGTTATTACAAACGCTGTATAACGACATGCTGTCATATATACATAACTTACAACAGCTTTTCTATAAACGCTGTTGAAACATCTCTATGACAGCGTTTATTACGAGCTGTCAATAATCTTTTTACAGCGTTTTCAGACATGCTGTGTTATGTTTCAACAGCGTTTATAATTTAGTTGTCGAAGATGTTCAAATTCTACTTTAACTGTTTACAACAGCTTTTTCTAAACGCTGTTACTGAATCATCAACAATTTCGACAGCATGTTAAAAACGCTGTGATTGACTATTTCAAGATAATTACAGCACGAATTGAACGCTATTGTTTCTTCATTGACAGCATTAATCAAACGCTGTCTTCTATTTATATAAAAGAATAAAAAAGAAAAGAAAGGTACTCCCAAGATTATAAATCTCCACTAAAATATTGATAGTACTAGAGCTACGTTAAATATAGATACTGAACCAAATTTAATAAAATATTACACTATTACAATTATACTTGGCCTTAACCAATTTATGACTTGAAAATCTACTTCCGAAACTCTACAACATCTTAGTACAGGTTCAGGTTTTCATAAAAAAAATGTAAAAACAACGGTAGCCTGTAAACAAGACAACCAACGTCAAGATACAAGAAATTGAATTACAAGAATAGTAATAGTACATACGGTCATCCAAGTTTGAACCCGTACAGAAAGTAGTCTTTTTTTGGGCCATCACCTTCTTAAGTCAAGCGACAACAGTGAAGAAGAGGAAGCAACTACCTTTTCACGCAGGTTGAATTTCTTGGCAATTATTGGTCGAACATCTTCAACTCCTACCAAGCTTTCCAAAAATGGAAGTAATGAAAGCAGTTCTTTATCATTCCGGTCTTCAAACCAGCTCTCTATTGGGATTCCATTTTCTAACTGAAACCCAAATGCCTGCAAGTTTAAGTACAATGCTCCGAGTTAGAGACTTGTGCTGGTTCATGCTATTTAAATAGGTAACTCATCAAATCCATCACAACTTCAGAGAAAACAATATTACTGATTATATTACATAAAATCTAATAAGTAAGCTAGTACATGGGGTTAAAGAGGATAATCAATTTCCCACTATTGTAGTATGCATCCATCCCAAGGTTAATTTACCTGGCAATATGATGAACTGGACTAGAGTACTAGCTAAACTAATGTACCAGACAGATAGTGAATATGATCAGAGTAGACTAAACTATGTCCTGAAACACCTGCTGCAATAAAGCATAGAACTGAAGCATTGAGAGCAATAGGAAGAACTAATCTGAAGCAGACGATCTAAAACAAACTGAAACAGGCTAAGTTAAAACACTTGCTACCAAAAACTATTTGATCTAAACTACTATGACCAACTGTAGTTATGGCTGAGATGAAGATTGCAGTGCAATTATATTCAAACTAAAGAAAACCATAGTGTAATGATGCAACGTTGGAACTGTAGTTGCATGTAAGTTAGGGTGAAGTTGTATGCCATGTCAGTGTAACAAATTGTGAATAGTGTTTGTATCATCTGTAGATTGTTGATTAGGCTAGAACTTTGCCTTTTCTGTTTTGTTGTATCATCTGTAGATCGTGGACAGAATGTCCAACGCAACTTTCTCATGTGTGGGATTACCAACTATGACAGCCCTATGCTTGTCCAACCAATCCGTTCCCAAAATAAGGTCAAACCCTTTTAATTAACTACTTAATTACACCTTTTAATTTAATTTAATTTAAAATAAACTTAAGAATTAATTACCAATAAAAGACATTTAAATAAAATATCTTAAACTTAATTAATTTAAAACAATTTATAACTTTTAACTAATCCCAAACTTAATTAAAACATTAATTATTTTAAAGAATTAGTTAAGAAAATGTTTAACTTGATTTATTTTAAATTTTAAATCAGCTAATACAAATACCCGAGCCAATCTCAGTAACAACCCGAGCTTAGACCCGAGAACTTTCTTCTTTTCTCAAAAACTCGAGTTTGTTTAAGGGTTGGGCTCGGAATTAATTAATTTAAACTAAACTTAAAGAATTAATTACCAATAAAAGACATTTAAATAAAATATCTTAAACTGGTAATTAACTCTTAAGTTTATTTTAAATTAATTAAGTTTAAAGTGGGAGTCGAACACTTATGTTGGGATATTCTGCTGTTCTGCATAATACAAATCTATATTGGACATATCTCTTTATCCTGAAACTAACGGGCATAATTCAATAGTCCTCATCTGCCCATAATTTGAATCGCAACTATCTAATTTTTAGTGGGTTATCAGTGGGCTGGGCTCATTTAATAATAGTTTTGTTTATGAAGCATCTTTTACAGTGTATTAGAATATTTGAAATGCAGCAATAACAGGCAAGAACCTCAAAATGTTCTTGACATTTATCAAAACAAATTAACAGCCATTTCTACCCTTCTTTTTACATCCAAATCTTAACAATTAATCCTTTCTTTAAATTTGATAACATATATTGACATGCATCGAAGTAGTAGTTTTCTGTTTTTATTTTATTTTTTATTTTTTAAATTTGGTAACATATACTGACATAAAATCACAGGGAAAGCATTTACCTGAGGGGAATTGTCAATGATGATAACCCGTGCCAAATCACGACCAAGAACCGACAAATCTTTCATATAATTACCATCCACGTAGACACATGATTCACGAAAAACACGATGTCGAATCAATTTCCTTTTAGGATCAAGAATATTAAGAAGCTTATCTGCATAAATACTTTGGCTTGCAGTAAATATGGTGATCTCAAAGAGGCTAGCAACCTTTTCCATGAAATCTTTTAGATAGGGACGGCATCGTACATAGATTGTGTGTTCACTGAAATTAAAGTTTACTGGAAATGTGAAATCTGCATCTTGACATGGTTCAAGAGAGGAGTGCACTAATGTCTCTGTCAGTGGAAATGCATATTAGCAAACAATAAATAATAGAATATGACTCAAAAGAAAAAAGTATATCTATATGAAAATTACAAACCACTAATGTATATCTATAGATCTAACCTTTGATCAACTAAGTTAGAGCCATCAACCGCTACTTTTCTCTTTCTGCATTAAAGGAAACATAACATTAACAAAACTATTAACCATAGGTAATAAATCAAATATATTTCTCACCAAATCTTCAGTTAGTCGAGCCATTCCTCGACGACTACACGTGTGTGGTATTTGTTTGTCCTTCATGGATTTAAATTTATCACTTCGTAGCTAGATTACAAGATTTATCACATTGATTAGTTAATTTGCATTTTACGTACGCTTAAATTTCATATATATATACACACAAGATATAATAAAAGCAAACTGTCGCTAATTGATATTCACTGTACTTTTACATAGATATGTTCGGTTGTGTAGTTGTTACTCAGTCATTATTTACAAGTCATGTTAGTCATTATTTACAAGTCATGTTAGCAATTTCAATATATATATATATAATCAAATTTATTATATTAACTCTCTGTGTATCTTCCTTGATAATATACAAATTAATTGTTAAAACTAGATTGCCACATGGAAACAGAGGAAATGGGAATGCAGGAACGCATGTCACTATTTTATGTCTTGATTAGAACGAGGAATGATTATAAATATTATCTTCTTCAATGTGCAACGGATATAATATTTTCACGACAGCAACTCCATTTACCAATATTTTGATAACAACTTCACAGTCTACGAACTATTTCATCATGCAATGTTGATTACAATAATTTTATTTAGTATAACATTCAAATTTAATAAATAGGTACCGTTATGGATGAAATATATAGTCCAACGGAATTTAGAAAAAAGAAGTAAAATATATTATTTGTCGTATGATCACCTGGATTAAACACTCGGACCCTGGCCTTAACAATATACCTTTTCACGCCAGAAGCAACGATGCAGAATGTGTCCAGACCCTTTTCAATTTAGACACATAATAAAAAAATATTGATTAAATTAGTAAATATTAAGTAATGTTAAAGTTGACAGGATTAATATTAATTAGATTAAACGTTGAAATCACCTGAAATTTTCCTACACCATCCAATTCAAGCGAGTGTGTAAGTGACTCCAAATAACAGACTCAAAAGTTTTTAATACAGCTTATTTATCGTTAAAGTTACAAGGAATAGTTTTTATTGTATTTTATTTATTTAATATATAAGATTAAAACAAAACTAAAACTCTAAATTTCAGTATGCCTTTCAAACTTTTTAATGTTTTGAAGTAGTTTAATCTGAATGGTGGAAATAAGGACTGAGGCACTGAGCAGCAGCGGTACCATATGGTAATAAAAATGCACATGACATGAACTCTTTTACATCTGAATAAAAATAAAAATAAAAATAAAAATTCAATGACTATGTGAGAATAAATACTTCAAAAAAATCTCAATCAAGACTAGGGAGTAATTTAACAGTTTGATTCTGTAACATTGTTATAAAAGTCAAATGAACTGATAGTTCACAGTAGCAGAAAGCAGTTTTTTTAAAACTGGAAGTGTACTGCTGCGTAGGCACCTAGCTTTTGACACAATTAGCGATCGTTTGGCAGTTAAAAGAGCGGAAAAAAATCGTGAATGGAAAACACAAAACACTTGCTACAGTAATTGAATTGAAATGTCTTATTATAAGTTAAAACTAATATGTAGTAAACAGCTTTTTAATGTTTATGAAAACATGCAATATACACACAAGCTTTTGATTGCAAACAAACATACCAAATCTTGGGTAGCCACAACCAAACACAGCAACAAGTTCAAGAACTCGCTTAAAATTGAAGCACGAGGACTCTGCTTCTACAAACAGGGCAAAGCGGTATTTTGACGAGCCAGGAATCTACACAGTGAGCGTGAAAACTATGCCTACAAACAGGCAAAAGCCTGCATTTTTCGCCTTTCCTGAAGCTTTCTAAGCAAACCGAACAGTCGTCGTCTCCGCTGTTGAAGTCGTAGCTCTGCAATACCAGTACCAGCCTATAAGAAGAGAAAATGTAAATAGGATACGAAGACATTAGCATGGCAAAGCAATAAAGAGTAAATTAAAAAGAAATAAAATTTAGTAAATTTGTATTTTCAAAACACCAATGACCATGTACACATGAAAAGCCTGAATTGATATATAAATAAATCAGTTTGAGAACTCATGGGACAATAGTAAAGAACTTACGCCCATAGTTTAATTTTACGTGTGACTAATAAAAAAATTAAAGCTTCTTTAAAGCATATAAGTATAATTAATAGAACAATTGATGCATGAAGCTGATGTGTATCAAAAATGAAAAGCCTAAAATAAAATATAAATAAATCAACATAATATTTTTATACGCATACCTTGAAATATATCAATACAGTATCTGAAGATACAACTTAAACATAGATTCTTCCTATATATACAAATTGCTTGTGATTGATTTATAATATTATCACTGTTTTTATTGACATCATTCTTTGCCATCATGCATAAACTGTTCAGATTTCTAACAGCATATTACTCGTATTTGTATTCTTGAATCCCACCCCTAGTGTAATCCAATAGTTTTGAAATAATGAAGATGCAATTGATTGCTTTAGCCATCAGAAACAAATTGCTCTAACCATTTGAATCAAACATTTGCATGCATCTATGTTGCTTCTTTCTTAAAAGTCTCCTTACCTTACACATATTTGATTTGCCACTGTTTCCTATCAATATTTAACCTTGACAAGGTTTTAATGGACACGATTATTGATTCAAATTGAGCATGTAATAGGGACTTAAATGTTCAACTTATATGATAACAAGAGTGAATGATTTACCAATCGATTGGTAAATTTATAGAAGGTTTCAATGGTTCAATGACAGCTATATGCAAATTGATATTTGAAGAATGTTCGACAGAGTGAGAGGTTAAGTCCCGATGAATATGATGGGAATTGTATTTCCAAATTAGTGATAGAAAAAATAGATTTTGCTATCGATTCACCTCAGTTGTTCTATATATTTCAACACAATATTTTTAACTATGGTAGCAATATAGTTAAGCGGTAAATGTTGAAGAGACAAAGCCTTAAAAATACGAGAATAGCAAAATTTCACAGATCATGATAAAATTGTTAAGGGGTATGGTAGAAATATAGTTAAGGGGTAAATGTTGTCGGTATTTTTGTACAGTCTTATTTTTCTGTGTACTCATGACTTACCTATATTGATAGGATGGAGAATTGCATGTGCTTCCAATGTCAGCATATGGTTCAGTATAGATGAACTTGAATTTTCAAATTTGACTTAAATAATAAAGTTAATTCTTAGATTTGGTATTTTATATTAGAATATAAAGAATGATGATGCACTAGTATCTTTGTGGTGGCAATCTATGCTAGAATCAGGGCCGGCTCCGACAATTGGGTTGCCCTAGGCGTAAGCGGCAGAAAATGGGAGAAAAAAACTGCCTATGGGAATTTGAAGCCTCAACCTCACTGAAAACAAACAGATGCACAACCACTTGAGCTAATGAGTCATTGTTAAATTATATACACAACACATAGATGTTTAAAATTTATTATTTATAATTAGTATAAATTTATCCGTATTGTTGCCCCCGTCGAGGGGGATTGCCCCAGGCGGGCGCTTGCTCGGCCTCCCCCCAAGCCAGCCCTGGCTAGAATACCCTACTTGCATTTTCTTTCTGTGAACTGGTTTTACTCCATAAAATGAACAATAAATTTATTAAATGGGTGTTATATACATGAAAATTTATAAATAGAACTTTTATTAACACCATTATTCAACACCATAAAGTTTTCATATATCAAGCTAATTTTATTAACCAACAATTAGCTTTATTTATTCAATTATATACCGCACTGAAATTATTTGATTGTAAACTAACTAAACAATAATGATAATAGTTAAGAGTTTATAGCATCTGTTTCATACCTTGTTGTTTAAGCATACTAGACTAAAAATGACCAAGAAGAAATATCATCAAACCTGGAAACAATAACAATCAAGGTTTAACAAACAACATATCAAAGCATAAGTTCTCTCAATCCATTACATGATAATATGAATGAACAGCTTAGGAGGTAACAGTACTGATTAGACATATGTCAAGATGGCATTTCATTTATAAAACATGAACACATGAGTAAATGTAGTAAGCTATAAATATTGACAGTGCAAAAAGTGAAATGAGACCATATCTATTACAAAGCAAAAGGCAAAATGAGACCATATCTATTACAAATGTAGCAAGTTAAAGAATCATTAGCAACAGAATCGTTGAAAAAAGATTAAAAAAATAAAAAATCAGATTCTATAAATTTAAATCACAAAATGTTAGGTAGGTCAGTCCTTTAATATTAAAAATAAAATCACCGGATTTGATTGAGCATCAGCAATGAAAAGAATTTGAAATGTTGTCAACAATCTTGTTGATCCCTTGCGACTGTTATGGTAGTTTTCCTTTGCGACTGCAGCCAACTCCCATAAAAAGAAAAGTTCTTCGAGAACTCGCAGCCAAGGGCACCTGCTATAACCATGAAAACATTGGAAGAGACTCGATTGAATTGAAGTAGAAATACTACAACCGTACAATACAACAGATGTATAAAAAACCTATACATACTAAATAAGATCGCGGATAGTCACTAAACCGAAAAATTGGAGAACCCATTAAACCTTAAAAAAGAATTAGGGAGATTCGGTGACAAAAGGGTACCCGAGGCATTAAAGGCGAATCAGGGCAGTGATGATTGACATAATCGAAGAACAAGCAAAATCCAAGGGAAATGAAAATGAGGGAAAATGAATTAAAGGAGAGACGAGGGAGGAGTGACGAGCGAAAATGAAATTTTGGGGGAATTATAACGAGAGCGGCGCCAAATATTTTGATAGTGGAAATTAGAACCCTAGTTTCATTCTCAGCGTTTGTGCGTAAATATTTTCATTTCAAAATAGCTTTCACTGCATTTATGTGTTGAACGCTGATAATGGATGCCGTCAAAAGTAAAATTTGTTGTAGTGAGTAGACAAATACTACCTTGAACGGTGTCATTCCAAAACTTGGCCAATGGCTGTTTTTATATGCAAACTCTATTGATTGCATGTGGTCTTCCCAAGAACCTCTAATGTCAATACGCATCCTTAAAACTATTTCCAAATCCAGTTCACCCGCTCGGTCTGTCCATCCATCTATGGGTGAGCTATACTCAAATTTAGTCAATGCCCAAAGCCTTTTGAAGACTCCTCAAAAATCACTAGTAAAAAGTGGATCTCGGCCACTGGCAATATTGGTAGGAAACCTTTGTAGTCAAACTACTTCCCTTAAATATAAGGTCGCCAGAGATGTGGTTGTACTTGACTTCTAATTGGAACAAAATGATTGATAACTCAAACACTCTCATTTCATCTTCTACTTTTAGAAAGCCCATCAACAAAATCCATAGAGATGTTTTCCCATTTCCACTATAGAATATCCAAAGGCTATAATAAACCACCAGGCATTTTCTGATCTGACTTTACCCTTTGACATGTCACACACTTTGATACAAACTCTGCTACATCTTTTCATACTTGGCCAGTAAGACACCATCTTCTTATCTCGATACATTTTGTCTCCACTGGGATGAATGGTCATCCTAGAACGATGCGACCCATTTAGTACCAGGTCAATCAATTCCTTGATAAGAGGAACATACAACCTACCATCTTTGCACAACCATCCCATGAAATCAGTGGAATAACGATCCAAATGAATTGAAAGCTCATCTTTGTTCAGCTTCTAAAAAAACCCAGCAACTTCATGTCTTGCTTCTGAGTCGAACCAGTACGGTTCATAAGTGAAGGCTAAACCTATAAAGCTTCTAATAACCCTAGTGTAAGGTTTTAATGAAGGTCAGAAATTAATTGTATAAATAAACTCCAAGTTCTTCCACTCCAAAAATATGGAGCCTAGCATCATGTGTCTCTTACTCAAGGATGATGCCAAGAATTCCATCCGCTACAACATTGCCTTTGCTTGGAGTATAGAGATACTAAAATCATATGATGCCAAGAACTCCATCGGCTTATGCTGCCTTAAATCAAAATCTTTTTGGGAGAAAAAATAATTTAGAGATTTATGATCCGTAAATAACTCAAATTGTTATCCTAAAAGATAATGTCTCTAAGATTTGAGAGCAAAAACAATAGCTACCAACTCAAGATCATGAGTTGGATAATTTTCTTGTGTACTTTCAATTATCGACTAATATAACAAATAACTCTACCATCCTGTATCAAAAAAATGCCAAATCCGATGTTGCAAGCATCAGTTTACATAGTAAATGGTTTTGAACCATCAGGAAGTACTAAAACAGCTGCACAAGTAAATAACTACTTTAGTTTAATAAAATCATACTCACACTCTGAGTTCCATGAGAAAACTAAATCCATTTTAGTAAGGTGTGCCAATGGTATAGAGATATTTGAAAAATCTCTACTTACCTTCCTGTAATAGCTAGCCTAACCAAGAAAATTTCTTAATACTGTAGCATTTTTTGGTACATGCCAATTTTGCACTACAACAACTTTACTAGGATCAACCGATAATCCATGCTTAGAAACAATATGGCCAATAAAGAGAACCTCCTTGCACCAAATTGACATTTGGAAAATTTCTCTTTTAACTTATGTTTATGTAGAGTATTAAGAATTTCTCCCAAATGCAACTTGTTCTCTTCCTCGATTTTCCAATAAACAAGTATATTACATACAAATACCAACATAAACTTATTCACCAACCCTATAAGACTCGACTTATAAGGTTGACGAAATATGTTGGTGCATTGGTCAATCCAAATGTCATGACTAAACACTCCTAAAATCCGTCAGGTATACGAAAAGCATTTTTCTGAATGTTCTCCTCGACCACACATAACTGATGGAATTCGATAGCCAAGTTAAGCTGAAAAAGTATCCTTGCTCCAACTATCCGATCAAAAAAATCATCTATAGTTGGTAGTGGATAATAATTCTTTTTCGTCAGCTTGTTCAGTTCACGATAGTCTATACAGAGTCTTAAAGAGCTATCTGCTTTGGTAGTTAAGACAATAGGTGCACCCTATTCTGAAAAATTGCTTCGAATAAAACCCTTCTTCAATAATTCATTCACCTATTTACTAAGCTCGTGTCTTTCTTTAGGAGCCATATGCTTAAGCAGAAAGGCAATAGATCTGGCAATAGATCTGGCATACATTAAGGTTGCACCCACCACAAGTACCAAAGTGAATAACCTACCTATCATAATCTCATACCGCTCCATATATAGATACCCAATCTATCACTGGAAAAAACAAAACCCAAAAAATCCTTGTACAAAAGCATTGTAATTAAGTTGGACACCTAAAACATATAACTGCAAACCCTTTAAATCATAATTGGATCGACCGCCCAATGGGATTCGATGGTATAAAAGGGTCCATTACTATATGGTCGCCAAGTGCATTTCATCAACTAGCTTACTCAAAATAAATGAATATGATACTCTAATATCGAATAAATTGCAAATATATAAATTAAAAATAGTTAACATACCTTCGATGAGGACTCTCTTCCCTTTATCCACAGCTGGGGTTGCACTTGAGCTAGAGACAACACCAATTGCACAAGCTGGAACCACCTGAGTAGAAATCTTAGGCAAGATTAGGCTCTCCCTCTTTATATATCCTACCTAGTTGCAGTTTTAGCATTTTATCTTCGTAACATTCACTCTAAAATCCTTTGCCATGTGTCCCTTGATATTGCGCTTTTTACATCAAACCCTTGGTTTCTTTATTTTGCCTTAAGCTCCTACTTCACCTTTGCGTTATACTCTGCTGAATCGGATTTGCTTCTACCTTCTTAAGTTCTCTTATAGCAATTGAATTCAACAACACCATTTTAACAAAACTCTTAAAAGAAGCTTCAGTGGCAACATGGCTCAAAGCATTATCCCTCAAAGATGGTGTAAATCCCCTCATTTTAAGGTTTAAACATAGTTACTAATGATGTTGCAGTTGTTCTTAACATTATTCTCTAGTGACAAAATGAGATCAACTATTGTATCATTAATATCTAGAGCACATGAATTTACCAATTTTAACAAAACATCTGCATTCATTCATTTGCAAATTCATTATATTTTAATTACAAAACCTCGTGATTACATTATTCAAATAAAATATGATAAATACAATTATAATTCCAAGAGAGACATATGACGCTCCCATGGATGATCAGAGTCTTAACTACTTGACGATTACAATACCCGTCTTTATATACAATAAAAAATAAAGGAGTCAAAACCGACAATGGAAATATACTCTAAATATTAGCTTGCCTTCTACACATCTCTAAAAGCTTATTCGTCTTAATCTGAAATACCCTACACTAAACCTATGCAATTTCAATTAAGTACCCTAGAGTTTAGTAGGAAATCAAAAATCTTCCGGTTAGACAATAATTCCGATGTGAATAAACAGTCTCAAACCAAAATAGACAAATAGTAGATCATGCCACTAAATACGGAATGGGTTTTCCCTCACGAAAATCTTATCATACAACATGCCAATCATAACATATCCTGCAACCAAAATTTCGAACATAATCAGATGATCAATATCATACATAATAGATCAAAATGAATAGTCTGTGATTCACTAGAGTCTAAGGGTCACACATTCTCATAGTTACCCAATCCCATAAAATAGCCATGACATAGTTTTCCCATAGTCACTATGAACCTATTAGTTTTCATAGGCCAACTAAAACCTATCGAACTCAGGCAAAAATATAACCAGATAATCCAAAATCTCCTGTCCAACAATTGGAAATTACAATGAATGCTGTCCAATGGAAGAAAAAACAATGGCGAGCACCACTGCTATAAGTTCCTTTCTATGCGTAACTCCAAAATTTTAGCCTCAATATTGACAAAGGCTTAGCATTGGAATCGTGGACCTGAACAACCGAGGGTTTAACGGTTAGAAGGTAGGGCGCAACCTTATCCCTCTCTCTACCTAAGAATCTAGTTTTAAAATATCAATGAGTCATGTCTTTTGATCAATTTTAGCATCCTAACACAATTTGATCTTCATGATATCCTGGATGCAATTCTACTCATTTAGGAGTTAAATCTAATCATACCCACTACTGGAACAAGTCTAACTGGTCATTAATCCCTTGTCCCTAAGGTCATAAATGTTAGGTGATAACATATAAGTCAATATGCAAACTATTATCATATGCAATGTCAACCGATCCAGACGAAGAATTGAACATATAAAACAACATCCATTACAAACATAGGTTCAAATGTTAGCCGTTTTTATACACCAAAATTACTTGTAATCAAGCGATAATTTCCTTTATAAAAATCTTTAACAATGGGTCAAAATGTCTTTTCTTTCCTTTTTAACCTTGTCAGAATACTTTAAAAAAAATTGCTTAAGGAAAATATAGCCCAATATAGAGTTAAAAACTATCGTGTATTAATAAATAGAGTATCTTACTTCTCAAAAACTTGTACCATAGCACCTTGGAAATTTTTATAATCGTGCTCCAAAATCCATATGTTATCTCTTATCCAAATCTTATGCTATTACACTTTAAAATCCCATGTCATCGTATGTCAAAAACGTAGGCTATCGCCTTTCATAAATATAGTTATCGCATGTCTAAATACACACAACTATTGCATTTTAACAAAGCTATCAAATATCAACCAAAAGAAGCTATCGCATGCCAACCAAAACAAGTTATTGCAAGTTGAAAAACACAAAGTTATCATATGTTGAAAAATGCAAAGCTATCACATGTAAAAAAGTGCAAAGCTATCGCATGTTGAAAATTGCAAAGCTATCGCATTTTGAAGAACATAAAGTTGTCACATGTTGACAAAAGTAATGCAATCGTAATAGAAAACAAATAGTTATCGAAGGTTGAAAATTAAAATTATCGCATGTTGAAAACGCATAACTTACGAAGGTTGAAAATAAGATGTTATCACATCTTTTAGCTTTTAAAAGCTATCACATGTTTAAAACCAAGGCACTCACATGTTGAAAAATCAATAGCCATCGAATGTCAGGATAGCTTTTGCAAGTTGAAAATGGCATTTTGGTAAATATCTAAAAACTGGTTTATTTCCTTTAAAAGAAATAACTTTTACCATATAATTTCTTTGTCAAATTCTCATTGATTAATCAAAATCTTTTAAGAAATTTTATAGCAAAACTAGAGAGAAAATTTCTCTTGTCTTTACAAAACGTCAATTAAATATGATAGTTAGTTAATTATTACCCTTAATAATTAATTCTCCCTTTACTTAATAATTCGTAGAGATCGAAAATGCATAGGAAAAATATCCAGAATTCCTAAAAATAAGAATTTTACTCGTTTACAACATATAAAAATTTCGGAGAAAAATAATTATTTTTCATATTTTAGATAATTAAAATCCAAAATTATTCATTTTCTTAACTTAGAAAATTTATAATAAATTCATAATTCATCCAAAATTATGAAAGTTAAAATCCAACTCCAATAGAATATCTTAAACATCATATTAATAATTCATAACATTTGAAGATTAAAATCCACATTTTTAACCCGAAATCACTCTTGGAAAATTCCATAAAACTAATAAATGATAATTATAATTCACACAAATGATTATTAAAGCCATATGTAAGATTTCACGACACATCAATTTGGGTTCCATGTCATATACGAATTTAAACATGCAAAAACTAAAGATGGTAACATTATTTACCTTAAAGTTGATGCAACGATCAAATTTTTCTTAAGCTTTTTCTTTCCTTAGTTTTTTCTTCTTCTTCTATGTTGAAATAGTGATGGTAGAGCTAATGGTGGTTGCCCTCTTATTTTCCTTTCTTTTATTTACTTTTAGAGTGAGAATGAAAGTAAATAAGCAAGTGGAGGGGAGAGAATGATATAATATTATTAATTCCTTATTTACCCTCGTTTGATTAAGTTGATTAAAGTTCTTTTTCTCTTCTAAAAACACCGTTATTTAGTAATTAAGGTTGGATTAATTATTTTGTCAAATCCCACACTTACCTATCTTACACATATTATTTATTTAATTATCTTTTAATTAAATTTCTGAAATAACGTGCTACAAAAATTAAGGGAATTATAAGCTCCCATCCTTATAATAATTTCATCCTCGAAATTCTAGTAAGGTACAAAAAAATCAAGCATATCAATTATGCAAACATGTGCCATAAGCATATAAAATCAACAATACTAGCATAACAACTAGTCAAAGTTAAGGACCACTATCTTAAGCGGTGAAATCTCTAGATTTTGGTTCTAGAAGTCCTAGGTTTGATCCCTACAAGATACCAAAATGAGTACTCTGCATAAATTAAATGCCACTATTGCAATAAAAAAACTAGTCAAAAGTTTGTACAACAATATAGAATATACATCACAATAACTCAGAATAAGCCTCTCTAATCTTGTTCGAGTCTCCCAAGTATAGTCTCATTCATCATCACTCCACTGGATCTTCACTAAGTTGACTGTCTTGCTTCTAATCTCCTTCGTACCTCTATCCAGTATACGAGTAGGTTGTCTAATGATAGTCGTATCATGCTCCACTCTAAATCTTCCAATCATTGGCTCAACAGCTGTCTCTGGATCACCCGCATACTTCCTCAAATGAGATATGTGAATAACATTATGGAATCCTACCGAAGTATTCAGTAACTGGATGCGTTGTGAGTTTCCCGATCCTTTCTATAATAAGAATGAACCAACATATCTTGGTGCTGACTTCCTGACTTCCCAACTCATAGAACAACCATCATCGGTGTTACTATCATAAAACCTTAATCTTCAACTGAGTATTCCATGTCCTTACACCTTTTATCTATGTAACTTTTCTGCCTTGCTTGAGCTTCCTTCGTCCTTGCTTATATTAACTCAACATTTTTGATAGCTTCTTTCACCAAATTTGGACCAAGCATTGGTCTATTGTTGTCTCCAGCCAACATGTTGGTGATTTGCACGACCTTTCATTAAGTGATTCGAATGGTGTCATTCCTATACTAGTCCGATAGCTGTTATTATACAAAAACTCGATTAAGTGCAAATGATCTTCCCATGATCCCCCAAAGTTCAACACACAAGCTCTCAATATGTCCTCAAGTATCTTATTAGCCCTTTCAGTTTGTCCATCGGTCTACCAATGTTAAGCGGTACTTGTGACGACCCGGATTTTCGGACCAGTTAAAATCGTCGAAAAATCTATCTGTTCTAAAACTACTAATGAAAACTACCAACTTAATCTACCATATTTGATAAATATTCAACATTACTAAATGTATAGGATACAATTTCAATTATACAACTTATCAGAGTAATTATTTTATTTATTAATCCTACAAAGTGTGCTTTAATACATACCAAATACAATGACTATAAATCTACCACTGCACAACTCTGATGAGAGAGACATCACTATCCTTACCTGAGAACTCAATAAACAATGTAAATGCGGAATAAAATAGTAAGCAGGAAAGATACAATAACACAAGAAAAACAACATCCAATAACAGATAAACATGAAAGGGTTATATTATTTTAGGGGCTGCATCACTACCACCTGTGACTGCCTACGTACCCCTATCTAATTGTGTTTGAATCATATAACCTTACTTAATTCATACTTAAAATCACTTTAAATAGTATATTTTAAAGTGGTCAAATTCTGGATCGTTACAGTACTCATCTTCAGCTTTGTTTCCAATATATCTTGGAAGCTCCTTCGGAACTCACTCGTAAGAAACAGATCTCTGTTACTTACAATGCTACTCGGTATTACATTAAGTCCTACAACATTCTTTGTTAATAATTCTACAAAACTAGGTATTGTTCTTATCGACTTATCAGGGATAAAGAATGCACTCTTGGTCAGTCTAACAACCATAACCCAAATACTTCCATTTGAAAGGGACGTGGAAGATGATCTTAAGGCTATTTAACACTAGAGGGGGGGTGAATAGTGTTTTAAGAATTTCTTTAAAACTTCTTTGATTTAAATTGAATTAACTAACTTAATGCAAATACACAATCACAGATCAAATCACAGAATCACAAACAAATGCAAATATAAATAAAAAGCAAGTAAAGGAAAGAACACACCAGGAATTTTATACTGGTTCGGTGTTACCCTACATCCAGTCCCGCACAACCCGTACGGCTTTCTATTCAACAATAATCTAGATTACAATCCCTCGATTCCAAGGCAACGAGGTACACCCTCCAGATTCTCAGGTCTCTGGGTAGAACCACTTGATTCACAGGACACAAGTTCACCCGATCGATTTCCAAGGACACGATCACACCTTTATAACCCCACACAAGTTTCTTTGAGTACAAATGTATCTATAACTCTGATAAGCACTGAGATTCTTTGAAGAGAGTGGCAGAGAATCAAACTAGAGATATTCTGGTTTGATTCACTTAAGATTTCGGCAGAATATGGATAGGATGATTAGAAAATAAGATAAGAGAGTAAAGAGGAGAGAAAATGAAGAAAGTAGTTACTGGAAAACGTCCATAACAGTCTCTATTTATAGAGGATGAATGGATGTGTCCATTCGAAGAGGTTTAAACGAATAGACACTTCTTTTGAAAACAACCTTTGCTGTAACGGGAAGCATGTCGACATGACAGGTAAATAGGATGTCGACATGGTCTAGTAAAAAGTGATGATTTGCTTTACTTTGAAAATGATGATTTAAAACATATGCAACTTTATTCAAATGGACTCTATGTATTTTTAGAAGGTATTTAGAAGTAGAAATACTTATGAATGTATATATGTATATATACTAAAATATATTTAAAATCAAAGTAAATAAACTAAAGTAAATATAATATTAAAATAGATTTTGAGGCTAAAATATCAAGGACAATTTTGAAATCAAAATATAACAAAATGATAAATATGATTTTGAGGCTAAAACATTTTTGGAAATGTGAACGAAGGTTTTTCTTTTGAAAAGGAATATTTGAAAATCATTTTATAAAACAAGAGATAATTTTGAAAATCATTTTGAATCAAAATTAGTGGATAACAAAATAGGGCTACTATCCGTTCCACTAGATATTTCGTGAGTTCCATCTCACTAGGGTTCCATCCCTTTAACAAGAACGAAGTGGATTCCATTCCACGAGTAAATTGGATAAAAAAGAATGATAGTGCTTTCAAGGAGTTTTAACAAATATCTAACCTAACTATATTATTTGTCTTGAACTCTTGAATGTCTTGAATCTCATGAGTCTTCAATCTTGAACTCTTGATCTTTGTCTTCATCAATTTTGTTTTCTTTACTGTACAGTCTTCTTTTGTTGATACCTACATATAGATTTCCTGCACATATATATTTTATAACACTTCTATAGTTGTTGTCATCAAAACCACTATCCTATGGACTAACATTCTCCCCCTTTTTGATGATGACAACCTTTGTTTATAAAATATTTATATTCTCCTTATAACTCCCCCTAAATCTAATAACTCCCCCTTAATCTATGCCAACTAACCTATTTTATACTTCTCCCCCTTTGTCATCAACAAAAAATGACACTAACTCCCTCAAAGATAATATTAGATTTATTATCTTCGATGTGACACTTGTCTTTTTCAAATTTAATCCTATATCCTTTATCACATAACTGACTAATACTAAGTAGATTATGTTGTAGATTTTTAACTAACAAAACATTTGAAATAATAGGAGTTTCAGAATTACCTACATTGCCGATGCCAACCACATAACCTTTTGAATTATCCCCAAAATTAACCAATCCTCCATCCTTGTAAATAATGTCATTGAGTATCTCTGGATTTCCTGTCATATGTCTTGAACATCCACTATCAAGTATCCACTTGTTTTTCCTTATTTGCACAGCTTGTCCATTGTGAATAGATTCATTTGTCGCCATGAAGCAAGATTCCTGCATAGTGAGCAACTTTTGTAGACTACCTGATTCTATATAACTATCATGCATCAATTTATGAGACCACAATGATTTGATCATTAAAGAAATATTTTTAGGAAACATTTCAAACTTAGCCATGAACTTTTCAAAAATCAGATTATGAATACTTTGAAAAACTTGCTCTGATACCAAATGAAAGGGACGCGGAAGATGATCTTAAGGCTATTTAACACTAGAGGGGGGGTGAATAGTGTTTTAAGAATTTCTTTAAAACTTCTTTGATTTAAATTGAATTAACTAACTTAATGCAAATACACAATCACAGATCAAATCACAGAATCACAAACAAATGAAAATATAAATAAAAAGCAAGTAAAGGAAAGAACACACCAGGAATTTTATACTGGTTCGGTGTTACCCTACATCCAGTCCCGCACAACCCGTTCGACTTTCTATTCAACAATAATCTAGATTACAATCCCTCGATTCCAAGGCAACGAGGTACACCCTCCAGATTCTCAGGTCTCTGGGTAGAACCACTTGATTCACAGGACACAAGTTCACCCGATCGATTTCCAAGGACACGATCACACCTTTATAACCCCACACAAGTTTCTTTGAGTACAAATGTATCTATAACTCTAATAAGCACTGAGATTCTTTGAAGAGAGTGGCAGAGAATCAAACTAGAGATATTCTGGTTTGATCCACTTAAGATTTTGGCAGAATATGGATAGGATGATTAGAAAATAAGATAAGAGAGTAAAGAGGAGAGAAAATGAAGAAAGTAGTTACTGGAAAACGTCCATAACAGTCTCTATTTATAGAGGATGAATGGATGTGTCCATTCGAAGAGGTTTAAACGAATAGACACTTCTTTTGAAAACAACCTTTGCTGTAACGGGAAGCATGTCGACATGACAGGTAAATAGGATGTCGACATGGTCTAGTAAAAAGTGATGATTTGCTTTACTTTGAAAATGATGATTTAAAACATATGCAACTTTATTCAAATGGACTCTATGTATTTTTAGAAGGTATTTAGAAGTAGAAATACTTATGAATGTATATATGTATATATACTAAAATATATTTAAAATCAAAGTAAATAAACTAAAGTAAATATAATATTAAAATAGATTTTGAGGCTAAAATATCAAGGACAATTTTGAAATCAAAATATAACAAAATGATAAATATGATTTTGAGGCTAAAACATTTTTGGAAATGTGAATGAAGGTTTTTCTTTTGAAAAGGAATATTTGAAAATCATTTTATAAAACAAGAGATAATTTTGAAAATCATTTTGAATCAAAATTAGTGGATAACAAAATAGGGCTACTATCCGTTCCACTAGATATTTCGTGAGTTCCATCTCACTAGGGTTCCATCCCTTTAACAAGAACGAAGTGGATTCCATTCCACGAGTAAATTGGATAAAAAAGAATGATAGTGCTTTCAAGGAGTTTTAACAAATATCTAACCTAACTATATTATTTGTCTTGAACTCTTGAATGTCTTGAATCTCATGAGTCTTCAATCTTGAACTCTTGATCTTTGTCTTCATCAATTTTGTTTTCTTTACTGTACAGTCTTCTTTTGTTGATACCTGCATATAGATTTCCTGCACATATATATTTTATAACACTTCTATAGTTGTTGTCATCAAAACCACTATCCTATGGACTAACATTCTCCCCCTTTTTGATGATGACAACCTTTGTTTATAAAATATTTATATTCTCCTTATAACTCCCCCTAAATCTAATAACTCCCCCTTAATCTATGCCAACTAACCTATTTTATACTTCTCCCCCTTTGTCATCAACAAAAAATGACACTAACTCCCTCAAAGATAATATTAGATTTATTATCTTCGATGTGACACTTGTCTTTTTCAAATTTAATCCTATATCCTTTATCACATAACTGACTAATACTAAGTAGATTATGTTGTAGATTTTTAACTAACAAAACATTTGAAATAATAGGAGTTTCAGAATTACCTACATTGCCGATGCCAACCACATAACCTTTTGAATTATCCCCAAAATTAACCAATCCTCCATCCTTGTAAATAATGTCATTGAGTATCTCTGGATTTCCTGTCATATGTCTTGAACATCCACTATCAAGTATCCACTTGTTTTTCCTTATTTGCACAGCTTGTCCATTGTGAATAGATTCATTTGTCGCCATGAAGCAAGATTCCTGCACAGTGAGCAACTTTTGTAGACTACCTGATTCTATATAACTATCATGCATCAATTTATGAGACCACAATGATTTGATCATTAAAGAAATATTTTTAGGAAACATTTCAAACTTAGCCATGAACTTTTCAAAAATCAGATTATGAATACTTTGAAAAACTTGCTCTGATACCAAATGAAAGGGACGCGGAAGATGATCTTAAGGCTATTTAACACTAGAGGGGGGGTGAATAGTGTTTTAAGAATTTCTTTAAAACTTCTTTGATTTAAATTGAATTAACTAACTTAATGCAAATACACAATCACAGATCAAATCACAGAATCACAAACAAATGCAAATATAAATAAAAAGCAAGTAAAGGAAAGAACACACCAGGAATTTTATACTGGTTCGGTGTTACCCTACATCCAGTCCCGCACAACCCGTTCGGCTTTCTATTCAACAATAATCTAGATTACAATCCCTCGATTCCAAGGCAACGAGGTACACCCTCCAGATTCTCAGGTCTCTGGGTAGAACCACTTGATTCACAGGACACAAGTTCACCCGATCGATTTCCAAGGACACGATCACACCTTTATAACCCCACACAAGTTTCTTTGAGTACAAATGTATCTATAACTCTGATAAGCACTGAGATTCTTTGAAGAGAGTGGCAGAGAATCAAACTAGAGATATTCTGGTTTGATTCACTTAAGATTTCGGCAGAATATGGATAGGATGATTAGAAAATAAGATAAGAGAGTAAAGAGGAGAGAAAATGAAGAAAGTAGTTACTGGAAAACGTCCATAACAGTCTCTATTTATAGAGGATGAATGGATGTGTCCATTCGAAGAGGTTTAAACGAATAGACACTTCTTTTGAAAACAACCTTTGCTGTAACGGGAAGCATGTCGACATGACAGGTAAATAGGATGTCGACATGGTCTAGTAAAAAGTGATGATTTGCTTTACTTTGAAAATGATGATTTAAAACATATGCAACTTTATTCAAATGGACTCTATGTATTTTTAGAAGGTATTTAGAAGTAGAAATACTTATGAATGTATATATGTATATATACTAAAATATATTTAAAATCAAAGTAAATAAACTAAAGTAAATATAATATTAAAATAGATTTTGAGGCTAAAATATCAAGGACAATTTTGAAATCAAAATATAACAAAATGATAAATATGATTTTGAGGCTAAAACATTTTTGGAAAGGTGAACGAAGGTTTTTCTTTTGAAAAGGAATATTTGAAAATCATTTTATAAAACAAGAGATAATTTTGAAAATCATTTTGAATCAAAATTAGTGGATAACAAAATAGGGCTACTATCCGTTCCACTAGATATTTCGTGAGTTCCATCTCACTAGGGTTCCATCCCTTTAACAAGAACGAAGTGGATTCCATTCCACAAGTAAATTGGATAAAAAAGAATGATAGTGCTTTTAAGGAGTTTTAACAAATATCTAACCTAACTATATTATTTGTCTTGAACTCTTGAATGTCTTGAATCTCATGAGTCTTCAATCTTGAACTCTTGATCTTTGTCTTCATCAATTTTGTTTTCTTTACTGTACAGTCTTCTTTTGTTGATACCTGCATATAGATTTCCTGCACATATATATTTTATAACACTTCTATAGTTGTTGTCATCAAAACCACTATCCTATGGACTAACACCATTTTCCTATTCGACCTTGGCAATCTATCGATAAAATTCATAGATATAGAATCTCATTTCCACATTTATACCTTTATAGGTTGAAGTAATCCACTTGGCTTTTGATGCTTGGCTTTCACTTGTTGGCAATTCATGCGTTGCCTCACCCATAAGCCTACATCTCTCTTTACATCTTCCTAGAAGAAACTCCTCTTCATATATTGGTACATCTTCTTACCACTGGGATGAATAGTAAGCTTCGATCAATGACACTCTCTAAGTACTTTCTTTCTTATATTATCCATGTTCGGAATACACAACCATCCCTTCCTTCTCAACCATCTTCTATGGTACAGTGCAAAGTCTTTCAAATCATCCATCCCATTTCCCATTTATAGTCTCTTAATATGTTCAGCTAGTAATGGATCATCTTTTTTCTTGTAGTAATTCTTTCGAATAATGCCGGTCGAACTTCTAAACAAGAGATCACCATTACCGTGGTACTATGGCTAAAATTGGTCGATGACCTCATTCTAACTCCACCGGAAGCTAATGCCTCAGAACCTTTCCATTCGGCTAACACAGTTAATACCATATTTTGATTTTTCTTCTACTAAGTGTATCAACAACATTATTTTGTCTTCCCAACGTATAATCAATCTCAAAGTCATATGCTTTAAAAAACCCTAGCATTATGTAACACGTCGCAAAAGTTAACCAAAAACTTAATAAAAGAAAATTAAATATAATAAGGGCAAAAATAGAATGTTTACAAATGTTCTAATTTGGCTATAAAAGTTGCACCTTTGCATTCGTAGTGATTTCTTGGACAATTTTCATATATAATTTTTGTAATCGGAGCTTGTATGAAAAAGTTATTAATATTTAAAAATTAAGAATAAAAAATAATTATATAAATTAAACTAAAAAAGGAATATTTTAAATAAGGAAAGTTCCACAGTCGACACCATTAATTGGACCAATCTATCCCTAGTGGTCAACCTCTCCAAACCAAGCGATCGACCAGTCGAAGTGTTCAGGCTAGGGTTTGGGTTGGCGGAACATCCCAGATTTTATAACATTTGATCGTATGGTTGTCGTTAGTTCCTACCCGTATAAATATAACCCCAACCTAATACTGAGAAACCTAATTTAGGCTGATCGTAAAAATACTCCATCTCTTTCAAACCTCAACCCTCTTTATCTTCAAATCATAATTCTTCAAAAACAAGACTAAAATTAAATTCAAAAGTTTGAAGAAGAAGAAATCAAAATATAATCAAGGATCCAGGCAGAGGCGATTCTAAGCAAACTAAAAAAGGGATGGCATTTTAGAGGTGAGTGAGTTCATAACTAATATTATGATTTATATGTAATTAAGTTTATTTATACCCCATTTGATCTAGAATTGGAATTTTAATCGAAAATATTGTTTATCCAGCGATTGTAATAGGT
This sequence comes from Allium fistulosum, assembly GCA_030737815.1. NCBI lineage: Eukaryota > Viridiplantae > Streptophyta > Magnoliopsida > Asparagales > Amaryllidaceae > Allium > Allium fistulosum. The sequence continues at coordinate 205,681,169 of CM060903.1, forward strand.
CAGAAATTTGTTAAGAATTGAACCAATATGAATATGATCGTTGTCTAATCTAATTTTGGTTAGATAAAATCTGTTGGATAAAGGTTGAATTATGTTAAACCCCTTTTTTGTTGTTAAAATTGAATATAGACCGATATATTAGTACCTTATTAATTCTAAACCTAATTTTATTTCTTTTGATGACAAAGATGCATATAAAATTGTTAGAAAACTAACATTGAAAACATTAGAAACTGTAGATTAATAAGTAGAAGTTTACTGTAATTAACAAAAAAAGATCAATAAAGAACAGAGAACGATAATTAAAATTTTATAATAATTAGACTCCGACCAGTTGACAGGTTCACTAGAGCTGGTCAATAGCAAGCGGTCGACTACTTCAATAGCTGGCGGTCGATCGATTAACAAATTATGGCCAAAGATCGAACCTCGGCCTTAGGCCTAGGTTTATAGTATATACATATATAATATGGATGTTATTATATTTAAAGGGAAGTTAGCTCCTAAGTTGACGATTCTTCGATGGTACAGGACTATAAAGGTAGTTTACGCTAGCAATTAGGCCTAGAGACTATATATTCAACATAGTCGATATTTGACAAAGGCAACTCAATCATAAATTGCAAATATAGGAAGTTCTATGGTGTACGTAGAACACCGACAAGGATGCTTAGAGAAGTGTGTGGCCCGACACTAACGGGAGGTTCCTAGGTACATGCATGGTACTATTGTTGGAGGCCCGACGTAGTGTAATAAGTGGCATTACGTTACAATTGAGACTAGACACGGATGTAGCAGACCCTAAGATATCTTTAGCGTGAGTCGGCATTATGGGCTCCTCCTCATGGCATAAAATTATACGAGTAGTTGTAGTTTGGAAACGTAATCCCAAGGTTGATATTGTAGGCGATCCTATGTTGGAATAGTTCCAGTAATTATTAGGTTGATCCGCCGTTGTTTTTAAGGTTCAATTAGTTGTTCGACCCCGGGTATTAATCTTCACAGGATGTTGGTGTAGGTGTACATAGAACTATACCCCTTAGATAAGTGAAACTAACCATTAGTATTGATTCACGGACACGAGTATGATGCCCTAGGCCACATAGATTATAAATGGAGTCTCTTGCATGTGATCACAATATATGGATGATTTTACTCATTTATCGGACTTTTTTCTGACCCACTCCTTTCCTTTTCCCTACCAAAGGAGGATAGGGCAGTAGGTGATATGCCTAGAGAATAGTACGTGGGGAGGCGGGCTTGGCATTGGAGTTTCTTATTATTTTCCATTACTCTCTATGTAACTAGTTATCATACTTAGTAATTATCATACTATATGCTATATTTCTAAAAACTCTAGATTATGACTACGTATGCATTGAGACTATGTTTACTAGGATATTTTCTGAGATGATTATTTTCTATATTTATATTTTACTACCTTTCGCTATAAGATCTGAAAGTGTAGAATGTCTTAGCTTTCATCCTTATATTCTTAACCTTTGTAATGTTATAAAACCTGATAGCTTGTACTTTATGGAACCAAGTGAGTCTGAAAGCCACTCTAGGCATTGGATCGGTGTGTCGGGAGGTGCGAGTTGTCACATTTGGTATCAGAGGTAGGTTTAAAATTTGCTTAGGAGCAAGGTACGTATTGAGAGAACATACATGAAAGATTTTGAGAAAAAAAGTTTTCACAAAGAGTTTTAGAAAAGTTTTTCAAAATGGTTCTAAAAAGTATATAATGTGTAGATAAAAAGTTTTCCAAAGGTTTCATATATAAGTATAATATGGAAAAATATGCTATCACATATTCTTACCAATACTATATATGGAAAAGTTGCTAATAAATTCCTAAATCACAGATAGAGAGGACGAGCGATCCTGGTGGTTGCCTCTCAGGTGATATAGTTGAGATTCCAGGATTAAAAGTCCCGATATGGTTCCATCGGTATCTGTAAGCGAGAGGACAAGCTGAGCTTAACCCTAACAGGGAACCCACAAAGCGGGGGCCAGGTGTAGTTCCTGCCCACCCACCCGCCTTAGATTTCGTTGAGCTATGTAAGGACTTTATCAATCTAAGAAGGAAGCCATATGTGGGGATGAGTCTTATGTGGACTCGAAGGCATGGATTCGCACTTGTGTGAGGATTTTCGGATTGATGGTTCTTGGAGATGATGTTGGGGGACAACTTTCCACCTGACATTTACAAGGAGAGGGCCTGAATTGGTGGGACATGGTAGTCGCAGAGAACGATGAGGGAGAGATGACTTAGGGAAAGTTTAGGACACATTTTGAGATGAAGTTTCTTTCCATGGTAGAGAAGTGAACACATCTAGAGAAGTTCATACATTTACATCAATGAGAGATGTCGGTGAAGGAGTATGCAAATCAGTTCAATGAGTTGGCTAAGTTTGCTTTGGATATGATCAATACCCATCATAGAAAGCTTTGAAGTTTGCTAAAGGGCTGAATCAACATCTGCAAGTTTTGGCCCTTAACCATATTCCCATAGGTGCGACTTATGAGGGTCTGGTGGAGATGACCTTATTGAATACTATTTCCAAGAAGGAAGTGAAGAGCAAGCCCAAGAAGTCGGGAGGAAAGACGACCCCATCAGAATAAAAGCAAGGGTGGAATGGAATCCCAATGGAAGATTACGAAGTAGGAGCTCAAGTGTAGGAAATGTTATAAGAGGGGCTTTTTGCGAAGGAGTCCAAGATGGACATCTCAAAGATTAAGTGTTTCAACTGCAATCGATTTGGGCATATAAGGTGGGAGTGTCTGGCACCAAAGAAGGCCTCTACCCAAGTAGTTTCAGCTTATGCACTGGATGTTATTCCCAGCTTAAGCGTGCCTATAGTAGCAGACAAGGGAAAGAAGGTCGTAACTGAAGTTGGGTTAACTCTATCTGATTTATCTGTTCGTACCTTATTTTACACTAGGTAATGTGTAGTTAAAGCGCTTAGCGGTCGCATAGAGGTGGAGGTTCAAAATGCGATAGCGTGGATAAAGTGGGGATATAAAGGAAAATATAGGAAGTGAAAAAAGCTTCATTAGATATAAAACCAGATATTTAAAGTTAATTTATTCTTATTCTCGCATAATTTGTATAGGAAAAAGAAAGATTATTTAATCTTATATGACAAAATCAAAGAATATCGTGATTTACGTAGTCTAGATTTGTGACTACATTAGATTTCTAACTTATATTGAGCACTTTTGCCTTAAAATTAGGTCTTTACCCTAACTTTGTTGATTTGGTTTAAAAAAGAACTGGTTAGGTCAACCTTTTTATATTAATGTTGCTAAAGCAGATGATAAAAAGCCTTGATTTAGCAGATGTAGCGAAAAATAGTGAGGTTTAAAGCGGATCTACTATTTAATAGTACTATATTGAAAAATCCTAGCGGTTGAAGAGGCTATGTGCTATAGCGGGGATTATGTGGGAGTTCAGCGGAGCTTTAACTGCACAGACTGAGGCAGCACATTCTTTTATTCCGAGTAAACTTGTAATGAGTTACACTTAGACACCAGCATAGTTACAGACCCAGTAGTTGTGCCAAACCTTGTTGAAGGATCGAATTATTTATCTATGATATGTAGGGGTTTGAAATTATTTATTTTGAGGGTCAAGTTCGATTGCGATGCTTTTATCTTAGGATTTTATGGGTTTGGTTCGATTTTAAGCATGGACTGGATGACCATATGTAGGGTAATCTTAGATTGTGGTAGGAATGTTGTCAGGTTGGGTACTTGTTATGGACACAATCTAATGGTTTATTATGATCCTAGAGGTTCGGTTATGTTGAGTTACCTATATTTATTAGATCTATCACATGATGAGTTAGATTTAGTGCCTGTACTTAAAGACTATTCAGATTTTTTTTCTGAAGTTATCGGTCTCCCACCCCAGATAGAGATAGATTTTCGGATTTATCTTGTGGAGAATGCTAAACCTGTTGCTTACCCTTAAGGGATATGGCTCCTAAAAAAAGACGCCAGCTGACAATGGCATTAGGAGGAGTATTTCAGAGTGAGGAGCACTAGTTATCTTTGCCACCAAGGCATATGGTTCTCTAACGCTTTGCATCGATTATCGTGAGCTGAATAAGCTAACAAAGAAGAATCGTTACTTGTTGACATGCATAGACGATCTCTTTGATCAGTTGGCTGGAGCAAAGGTGTTCTCTCAGCTTGACTTGGCTATCGGATTCCATCAACCGTGTGTAATCGAGGACAATATTCAATAAGGCTGCTTTTCGTACACCTGACAGACTTTATGAGTGGTTGATCGTGTCCTTTGGACTAATCAATGCACCGACCTACTTTGTTGATCTGATGAGTCGGGTTTTTAGAGGATTGCTTAATAAGTTCATGGCGGTATTTGTTGACGACATACTATTCTATTCGAGGAGCAAGGAGGAGCACAGGTTGCATTTAGAAGAAGTGCTTAATACACTTCGTTGGCATAAGTTGAAGGCGAAGTTTTTCAAATGTCATTTTTGGCGCAAGGAGGTATGCTTTTTAGGACATGCTGTCTTTAAGCATGTTTGCCGGCGGTTGATCCTAGTAAAGTTGCTGCAGTACAGGATTGGCGTGTGTCGAAGAATGCCACAGAAGTAAGGAGTTTCCTTGGTTTGACGGGCTACAATTGGAAATCCATTAAGGACTTTGCTAAAATCTCTGCCCCTCTAACCCACTTCACCAAGAATAATTTGGTTTTTTTCATAGGACTCGAAGTGTGAGGATACTTTTATCAGGTTAAAGGAATTGTTGACTAGTGCACTTGTTCAAGTATTACTCGATGGTACTAAGGCATTCACAATATATACGGATGCTTGCGGTATGGGGTTGGATGCAGTTTTGATGTAGAAGAGAAGAGTCGTGAGCTATGCTAGTTGATAGCTGAAAGTCCACGGGAGAAACTATCTTACCCATGATCTTGATTTGGCGGCCATTGTCTTTGCACTCAAGTTATATAGACACTGTCTATTTAGAGAGTGGTTTGAGCTCTACATTGATTATAAGTCTTTGAAGTATTTATTCTTCTAGAAGGATTTTAATTTAAGGCAGCAGAGGTGGATGGAGTTTTTGGCATCTTATGATTCCGATAACTCCTATACTCCAGGCAAGAACAATATTGTAGATAATGCCTCGAGTAGGAAGCATGTGATGTTAAGTCTTATGTTCTTAGAGTCGAAGCACTTAGAGTTTACCTTTAGGTTCGATTTTTGACCATCGCCAGACATCACTCTAGGATTGTTAACAACCTTAGATGTGCAGGCTACACTTATGGACCATATTGGGTCAAGTCAGAAGCATGATAAGGAGCTATTGGATATTTTCGAGAAGCTTAGTAAGGAGAGAAGTCGAGTCATTTAAGGTGCTATACCATTGATTCGAAGGGGTGGTTATGGAGAGATGGTAGATTGTGTGTTCCTCTCATTATGGATTTGATTGACATGGTACTAGCCGAGTCTTATCATTTTAGGATGACCATTCATCCCCATGGAGATAAAATATACCATGACATGAAGAGAGTCTTTTATTGGCCTGGTATAAAGAGGCATATAGTAGAGCATGTGGCCAGATGTATGACTTACCAGAGGGTAAGGGCGGAGCAAAGAAGCTGAGGGGATTGTTGCAGCCATCAGACATTCCGCAGTGGAAGTGGGAGAGTGTTTCTATGGATTTCATTGATGGACTACTTAGGAGTAAGAGGGAAAATGCGAGTATTTGGGTCATAGTCGATTGACTGACCAAATTCGCTCATTTGGTTCCAGTTAGGAGTACAAGGGCTGCTGCATCTTTGGAGACATTATACGTAAGGTAGATAGTTTGGTCACATGGAGTTCCTTCTAGCATCGTTAGTGCCCGATATCCACTTTTCACCAATGAGTTTTGGAGGAGTCTTCAAGAGGCATTAGGTACTGAGTTGAGTTCGTCACACATAGGCATATGGACAGACAAAGAGGGAGAACCGAGTTTTGGAGGACTCACTTTGGATGTGTATCATATATATTAGAGGATCTTGGGGATCACTTGCGACTTGTGGAGTTTATTTATAATAATAGTTATCAGTGAGATGACAATGTCTGAGGCATTATACGGAAGGCCTTGTAGATCACCATCTTGTTGGTGGGACACTATAGATAGATTATTCTTGGATTAGATATGGTGAGAGAGACATCAGAGAAGGTAGAGTTGATCCGTAAAAGGATGAAAATCACACAGGATAGGAAGAAAACTTACGCTGATAGGAGATGCACAGAGTTGGAGTTCGTAGTGGATGACATGGTTTTTGTGAAGGTCTCATCGCTTAGGCATGTCATGAGATTTGGTAGTTCAGGAAAGTTAGAACCAAGGTTTGTAAGGCCTTTTCCGAACATAGGTAGAGTAGGGAAGTTAGCTTGTAGAGTGAAGCTTCCTGAGAAGTTAGTGGGAGTACCCGACATTTACCATATGTCACACTTGCGAAAGCGTCTACACGATACAGTAGTTGTAGTCGAAGCGTGTCATCTAGAAGAGGTGGAAGTAGAGAGAGTCGCTTTTTCGTCATGCACCCAATCGTATCTTGATCATGTTACAAAGCGACTCCGCAATAAAGCTAGCAAGTTTGTTAAGGTCTAGTAGGGAGACGATTCCAACGGGGAGTATATGCAAGCCTGAGGAGAAGATCCGAGCTACCCATCCTGAACTCTTTTCTGGTACATTTCCATTTTAGTTAAATGAGTACAAACTACTTATGTGTTTAGGTTCTAGCTTAGTATACCCTATAGATAGGGATAAGGACAATTGGACGCTAGGAATGGTTGCGAACGTGTCAATAGGACATGTTTTGGATGTTGATTAATAATGGATGTGTTTATTAAATTGATTTTTGCACACTTAGGAAAATAAATTCTCGAGTTAGTATACACTCACACCATCACTTGTTTTATTTTACCGATTATATGTATATGGTTGTTGCATATGGATTGGACGGTTGTGCATACATATAGAATTACAAGCATATTTACATAGGATATTGCATAAATTTTGGATACATGGCATAAGCACATGCATTCAGGAGGTCGACTGGATCAGGAGGCCACCTTATTTTTGCATTAGTATAGGTTCATATTCATTCCATGCCTACATGTATAAATTATATTAGAATTTGAACTAAAGATAATGATTTTCAATGGTTGATGGATGAGCAAAAGGTTGTAAGTGCTAATTTCCATACGAATAAGTTGCATTTTTTCATCTTTGGAGATTTCGAGGATGAAATTCTTTTAAGGGTAGAGAATGTAACACCCCATAAAAATTAACTGAAATTTTAATAAAAGAAAATTAAATTAAATATAGTAAGGGCAAAAATAGAATTTTCACAAATGTCTGAATTTGGCAATGAAACGCAATGTTGCGTTCGTAGCGATTTTCTGGACAATTTTCATATCATGTTTTGTAATCAGAGCTTGTATGAAAAAGTTAATAACGCTTAACATAACGCCCCACTCCGAGACCCACACCGACTAAGGATATTACTGGGAAATACTATATGTTAGTGTAGAGAATAGGGCTGTTTAGGAGTGACTATCTATAAAATTGCTTGGACGACTATCGAATACGTCGAATAATATGACTATATTTTTCTTTCTTTTCTACAAGTGGTAATTCTATATATCCGATCCAGGCACAAAACAATAATGTAGAGGTTTAATATAATTCAGAACAATACATAAAATAATATACAACACAGAATTAAATGTCACAATGGAAATAATATACATTAATATCTCTCAAAAGTATGTCTACAAAAAAAAATACTAAACTCACATTTATATACATATGCATACATAAACACTAACATATCTCAAATATACATGACTACAAAAGTCTACAACATGTACAAGCATAGAACAAGCATATACACAAGACTCAAATGGTGCATCTAAAATATGAACAACATCGAATAAAACTCCTTAAGCTAGCTCACATCCAAGACCACCGAGTCTCTGTACCTGTCAAGTCTCGGTCTGACTCGAGCATTAAAATAACACCGGGGTCAGACTATCTCTAATTATGACAAAAGGTGAGATACTGATAATAACAAGCTTGAATAAATATCAAGGATAAATATCCATAAATTGTACTTCATTAACATAACAATACTTCATTTAATGATTCACGATTTATATTTAAGTTTATGCTCATTTACCACATTCATCAAAGTCAAAGTAACCACTATAATAAGAGCATAGAAAATCACAACCATATATGCACGCAATAGTCATGCACTTTGCAAGTTAATACAAGAGGCACTCACTTTGCATGCCAATACAAGAGGTTGCACTTCGCAAAGTATAACTCGCTTGAAAACGAGTATCACAAGATGGACATGAAAACCAATTTAATCTGCCTAAACATATTTACCAAAGATCGAGTCTGAAAACTCGACAGATAGATAAGTGTTATCCACTTTCAATTAGTAATCATAAGAGTGTCGACGAATATCCCATAACCACTTAACGACACTCGAATATTTACTAAAAGTTAGTAAATTCCACTAATGTGTAAATAAATTTTCAATCCAACGAGTCCAAGAATTAACCAGTAAAACAAACGCGAGCATTTCATACCACTCATTTTATTAAACCATTTAAATCGATTCCTCATTCGATCGATGTCGTGCAATTCTGTAAAATAGTTTACCTTGTCATCCTTCTTGAAAACATTATCTTATAAAATAGAATCTTTGTGTGTGTCTATATTAGACTTGTAAATTTATACATTGATGTTTTTTAAATACAATTTTAAAACATTAATCCAAATCAATTTAAAACAATTGATATTATAATTAAATATATTATATATATATATATATATATTCTAAATATCCTTTGTAAAAATTATATTCATACTTGAAATAATTTGGAAAGCATTTGGATAAGAAATCGTTGTTTCGGAAACATTAGTTGAAATTGTGCAATAAAACTTGTGTGCAATTTTATGTATATCATCATATATCCATAGTAGTATTTCTATGGAATTAAATCATCAAAATTAATTCACAAATTCAAGGATTTAAATCCTGAAAATATGCATCCAAATCATCACAAAATAGGCATTAGAAACAAGGCACAAGATATCAAGAATAAACCGGGAAAACGGGCGGTCGAAACGGGCAATCATGGAAGTGGTTTGGCATAGCCTGGGACTCAACCCAGGCCGTGACCGATGCACCGGTCTAGATGGACCGGTGGCGCTGCCTAGGTTGAGTTCCAGGTAGTGCCTTGGCATCCTCGGTGGTCCGTTTTTGATGATTATCGAACTGCGATTTGTTTTGGTCTCTAAGGTGATGAATTTTGAAGCGTGCAAGCACACAAACATCATGGAATTGATTCTATAAGGGACTAAAAGTGTAGGGTTTCAGCTATAGGGAAACAAGATATGCAATTAACATAACCAAGTTGAGATTAATTCAACAACAATTCATCCAACAACCAAATCAGTAAATAAATTTGGAATAGAGATAAATGTGGGTTTTCAACTCACCTCTCTTCTTGAATTAGGCTGCCATACTTCTATAGCATCCCAAAAATTAGAAATTGACAAACCCTATCATTTTGCCTCAACCCAAAAAAAGAACAAACAACAATCAGAACATATTGTAATCGAAATCAATCAGACCGAATTGGAACTAGGAGAACTTACTTTGATTTTTATCATAATTTTTAGAATTTATTTTGATTTATAAACTTGATTTTTGAGAATTCTAGGTTTGAGAAGTATGAAAAGGAGATGGTTCTGTTTACTGTAAATGGAAAAATGAATGTGCAGTTCATTTGTCAAGTACAGAAGAGAGGAAATCATTTCCCTTACAAACAAATGGGCTAAAATACCATTTAAGCCAAAACCCAATCAAATAGAAGAAATAAACCATATTTCACTCTTAATCTTATATTTTAAATTGATTTTTATTTCTAGAAATTTATACATAAACACAAAAATGTATTTCAATCACTTATTTTTCTTTAAAAAAGAAAGAACCCTAATCCAAACAATTATTGGATCTCCTTTTTAATATAAAAAACAAGACAATGTTTTTATTTTCAATAAAAAGCCAAATATAACACTTTTATTGTTTAAACACAACTAACTTATTTTCTAACATGATTAAAACAGGAATATATATCTTTAAATTCCATATATTATTTTTCCAATGAAATATACATTCTTATAATCCTCATTTCAAACTCAAATTCCAATTATTATTCAAATTAACAATTAAAATTCTAATTTCTCCAATATCAATACTTGAAAAATCAAATTTCTCATTTACATTTCTAATTTAAATCTTTATTTATTTTAGTTGAGCAACATTAAAAATCAGGGTTGTTACAGACTTCCCTCGTTAAAAAAATTACGTCCTCGCAATTTCTAATTCAGAGAAAAGCCTATAATTAGTAGAAATATATTACTAGAGTAGTATTTCTATTTTTTTTCAAAAATATATACTTGCACTAAGACAACCAAGCATCCAAGCAACAAAATAACCAGGCAATATACAAGATGATTCTTGTATTTATGCTCCAATAAAATCTTTAGACTTATTTTTCAAAAGATTAAAACATCCAATTTACATATTCATCCAAGTTATTTTCAAGGATTAGATTTCTTCAATCAATTTCCAATTTAATTACTTCGTTTAATAAAAATTCACTTCTTTTAAAGCAATATCTTACATAATCTTTGCTTATCTTTTCCAAAAATTAATTTCTCCAAAACTTTGTGCTTCACAAATTGTACCATATTAAAAGCAATGATTAGTTTCTCTAAAAAATTTTACTTCACAATTGTACTTCAATTTAAAATATTCTTATGGATTTATCTTAACTTAAAATCACACCATGATCACAATCAACATCCATCATACTTAAGCTAACAATCAACTCATATTATCACAACAAACTACCATGAAAGCAAGTTATAAATCCATTATATCAATAATGGCATGCACTTCACAAGCCAACACAAAAGATAGCACTTTGCTTGTCGAATACTTAAAGGCAAGCACTTCACTTGTGTACACAAATGGCCGCACTTTGCGAGTCCAATCACAAATGACCGCTCTTTGCAAGTCTAGGACCAAGGTCTATCAAAACGACTACGCAAGTCAACACAGATGACCGCTCTTTGCAAGTCTAACATAGTGACTGCACTTCTCAAGTCTAACATAGATGACTGCACTTTGCAAGTCTAACACGGATGACTGCACTTTGCAAGTCTAACACAGGTGACTGCACTTTGCAAGTCTAGAACCAAGGTCTATCATAAATGACTTCTTCTCACAATTCAACAAAGATGACCGCACTTCGCAAGTCAACGTAGATGACATGCACTTCACATGTCATCACAAAAGTGTCAAATACCTCCTAATAGCAATCATTTGAGTAAAGCCCATGTGTCCCATAACCACTCGGGTTTACTCGAACATTTACTATAAGTGGGGGCGTTACGGTTGCGGTAACCGTCGTTATTACAACCAACCGTAACCATAACCGTTGTTGACGGTTATAAGTTCTTATAACCGTTACCGCAACCGTGTATGATGGTTCACCATCATATTTTCAATTTCGAAGCATGTCGTACATATTTTCAATTTTATGCATTGTTAATGATAAATCGATATAGCTATAACTATTTTTTGCAAATTTAACCATTTGTTTATAAAACGACCAACATGCATGCACATGTTATTAGTTCATGAAGGCACATATTATTAATGTGCAAGCTATTCCTTTAACTTAAATTACTAATTTTTATACTTTAATGTTAAATATTACACAAAACAATCATGTATGGTTGGTATGGTTAACCGCAAATTTTAAATTCTTCAACCGTTACCGTTACAGTTATAGATGGTAACCGCATGAACGGTTTGTACGGTTGAATGGTTAAGTCATTCAACCGTAACAGCCCCAACTATAAGTCAGTAAGCCCCTTTTGCTCAAATATTCTAGAAACCAAGTCGTATAATTAACAGATAAGGTGATCTCGAATGTCCCATAATCACTTGGGATTATCAAATCATTTAATCATAGTTCTTATTCCATAGAAGTAACAACTTGCAACCAAACATTATCTCAAAGAATTATTTTCATAACATGAAAATCACAAATATTCAACCATTACTCATCTTTAATTCCATTCAATTTAAATTTCTTCATTTGAGGTTTATAAACTAGAAAACTAACTTCTAATAAGAAGTTACATATAATAATTAAATCAAAAGAATTATCCTTCCTTGTCTTCAATGGCGTTCTATTCTTGCCCAAATTTGAAATTTTTTAATCCCCCACTACAATCTATCAATCTTTCTCCACATTCTTACATCTCTCAATCTTTATCTATAGATGATTTACCTCCATACTTCTTTTCCCCCTCTTATCAACCGTTATTTCCCAAATCGGTGGCTTCGTCTTTTATTGATTACCCTTCAAGAAAGCGTACGTACGCTCAAGTAGTCATGGAACCTGCGTTCTCGCCTGCCAACAAACGAGCGATAAATCAAAGAAGCTGGGTTGATTCTAGAAAGGGAAAAAGTTTTTCTTTAGATGTGGAGGTTTTTCGCATTTGGCTAAGCACTGTAGAGACCTTGTTAGATGCTTCAAGTATGGTGTTTTGGTCATAAAAAGATTAATTGCTGGAAATCAGAGATGAAGAACTTGACTTTAGAACATGGTTTTTTGTTTGTGTTGAAATGCATGAAGCTTAAGAGAATCCTTCTGGATCATTTATGGATTCAAAGGAAGGAAGGTATTGATTTTTTAGAAGACTTATTCAAACATTTTGATGCGATAAATTCTGTTAATATTGGTCGTAATCATAAGAAACCCAGATTCTCTAGAAATTGGGATGGTAGAAATTCGAAATCGAGATTTCGAAAGCTTATGCGTGATGGTTCTGTTGTAATATCGAAGGCGGTTGGTCATGTTGGTGGCAATACGTCTGATGGTATTTCAAAAGTAGATGTTTTGAAAAGTTAGCCATTGGAGGATGATGTTTCAGGCTTTGCTGTTGATTTAGAAACTCAAAGGATAGATTATTTGGATCCTATTCTTTTAGATCCTGTTGTTATACATTATAATTCAAATTTGTAGCCTCTGAATAATGATGATATACTGACTACTTCTAATAATTAGTCGCAAGATTTGGATATAAATTTAGGCTATAATCATTGCAGAAAATTCAAAGGAATTAATTGTTTCAAGGATGGTTTTGAGATGGAAATTTCTAACTGTTTTGATTGGTTAAGGGATATTGATGGTACAAGAATATTTTCTAATGGTTCACAATTACCTTTGAACCATGGTGAAGTCTTGGATGGTTTTAAGAGGGATAAAGTGAAGGGATGTTTAAGTGTTGATAATCTTTTTGAGGAATCGGTTGTGGTTTCAGATTATGGAGTGATTAACGGTGTTGTGGATGGAACTGTCAATTTGTGTATGGATGATTTGAAAGAATTTGATCACGGTGATGTTATTATTTTTGATGGGATAAAGAAACATGGTGATACTGGAAATGTTGACAGAGATTCTGGAAATCTAGTGGAAGAAAATAACAACCAAATAATCCTTTTTACCGATTTGAAAAGTTGGTTGGATAATATCATTTCTTGGACCAGAAATTCTTTTTCACCTTGTTCAATTAACTGTGGTGACATTAATGATCTAAAGTCTGTTGAGAGTGTTGCTGTTTCGAGATTTGATTGTTCATTTTCACATTCAAGAGGTAGAATTAGTAACATTAAAAGGATGAAAAGGTCCTTTTCTAAGAGAAGCTCAGGTTCTACTTCTTGTTTGCTCGAGCCAAAAACAATTAGAAGAAGTGTGCGGCTTGGTAGAGTGGTTTCTAGAGTTTCTGATAGCTCTAGCTCAGGTTTGATTTTTCCATTGGGTAGTACGTATTGTGCTTGCGCTTTAAATAATTTGTCTACTAATGATATGCATTTTCTAGCTAAGAATTCAGGTTTAATTTTTGATGATAGTTAACTAGATATTGAATTTATTAAAAATAAAGAATTAGAACGGGTTAGATCATTAAATAAATGAAATTGATTAGTAGGAACATTAGAGGACTAAATGATTTAGAGAAGTGTAGAAAAGTTAAATATGTGTTCGAATATAATAATATTGATATTGTTCTTCTTCAAGAAACTAAAATAGAGAGTCCCGATTATCGTATTTTTAAAAGCCCAAGGGGCCGTTTTTTTATCATTGGGCCTATCTTCCAGCTAGAGGTAGTGCAGGAGGTCTTAAGATAGGTTGGAAAGATAATCGTGTTAGACTTTTACAATCTACTTTTAAAGAACATTCGATGCATTTAATATTTCCTAACACTAATGACGACTCTATCCTTAATATTTCTAATGTTTACGGGCCTAACTCAAAAATAGGACGTAGGGTGCTTTGGTCGGAATGTTTGGATTTTAGGTCTTTGGCTCCTGGTCCTTGGTTTATTGGTGGAGATTTCAATGTAACTAAATTTTTAGGTGAGAGATCCCCTAGGGAAGGTGATTTAGAGGCTATGGAAAAATTTGATAGTTTTATTACTAATTGTAACCAAATTGAAATTAAATTAAGTAATAGACAATTTACTTGGTCGAATAATAGAGAATTTCCTTCCATGGCTTTACTAGACAGGTTATTTATTAGTGATGAAATTGATGATAAATTTCCTTTTTGTAAGGTTGTCGGTCTACCTTATATTTTTTCGGATCATTGTCTAATTGTTTTATCATGTTCTAATGCGATTTTTGGTAATACAATTTTTATATTTGAGAAGATGTGGTTAATGGAAAATAACTTTAAAGATTTAGTGGCTAATAAATGGCTTTCTATGAATAATTAAAATATCAAATTCTTTGGTAATATTGCTAAAGTTTGAGCTAGAAAGCTTAGAGATTTAAGATTTTTTCTTAAAAAAATGGAATAGAGATATTTTTGGTAACATTAGATTCAAAAAGGAAAAATTAATGAATGATATTCTTAAATTGAATAAAATTGAGGAAATGAGAAATTTAAATATTTCTAAAAAAATGCTCTTTATAATTTAAAAGAAGAATTAAATAAAATTATTGTTCAAGAAGAAATAATGTGGAAGCAATGGTTCAGAATTCAATGGATGGATGAAGGAGATTTGAATACTAATTTTTATCATAAAATAAATAATGGTAGAAAACGGTGTAATTCCATTAATTCCACTTTTATTAATGATGTAGAGATTTTTGACCAAGCAGAACTTAATAAGGAATTTACTAATTATTATAGAAATATTTTTAGTACAACTAATAGGCATAGGATTAAAGCTAATTGGGATTTGCTTTACAAGGATGACTTTAGAGTTGACCTAGTTGGCTTAGATGACCCTTTTAATGAAGAGGAAATTATAAAGGCTATAAAAGATATGCCTAATGATAAAGCTCCTGGACCGGAAGGTTTTCCTATTTTGTGTTACGAGACCTTGTGGAATGTTCTTAAAGATGATATTGTTAAAATGTTTAATGAATTGTATATAGGCTCTTTGCAATTAGGAAGATTTAATTATGCTAATGTAATTTTACTACATAAAAAATTAGGTGCCAATCAATTAAAAGATTTTCATCCTATTTGTTTATTAAATTGTTCTTTTAAAATTATATCTAAAGTTCTAGCTAACAGATTAAATACTAAAATGAATGCATTAATAGACAACTCTCAGACTGCTTTCATAAAGGGTAGGAATATTACGGATGGTATAATGGTAGTCCAAGAATATATTAATTATTACCGTTGCAAAAATAATATCACTTGTTCTCTTTTAAAATTAAATTTTGCTAAAGCCTTTGATTTTATTGATTGGGTTTTTCTTAAAGAGGTTTTAACAGCTAGGGGTTTTAGTACTCGGTGGATTAGTTGGATTATGTCATTGCTTTCTACGGGTAACTCTAGTATTATGGGTAATGGAATACTAGAAGATAAAATTCAGTCTAGATGTGGTCCTAGACAAGGGGTTCCTCTTTCGCTTTTATTATTTAATTTAACCGCTGATGTTTTTTCTAGAACCATTAAAGTAGCTACCAATAATAGATTATTAGGTTGTGTTGGTAATGAGATTACTAGCAGTGGTCTTTTCGTTTTACAATTTGCAGATGGTACCATGATTTTCACGTCTCATCTACCTAAACATATTATTGCACTCAAATTTATTTTATACAGTTTTGAACTTCTTTCGGGTTTAAAGATTAATTTCGACAAAAGTTCATTTTTAGTATTAAATGATATAGATAATTTAGAAAATCAAATCGCACTTACCTTAAATTGTAAAACAATGAAATTTCCAATTGAATATTTAGGTTTCTTAATTAGACCACAAAAACTCAAACATGATGATTGGAATACCATTATTGATAACTTAATAAAAGACTTTCCAATTGGAATAGTAAATTCTTATCTAGAGTGGGTAGAATTATCCTTATTAATTCGATTTTGTCCGCATTACCCATTTATTGGATGTCGTTTTATCGCTTTCTTAAATGTGTAATAGATAAAATTGACAAATTAAGAAGAGATTTTTTATGGAGGGGTTAAAATTCAAATAGTAACAACAAATGTCTTATAAAATGGGATATGGTTTGTAAATCCAAAAATGAAGGTGGTTTAGGGATTATAAATTTGCATAACTTTAATATTTCTCTTTTAGGAAAATGGTTTTGGAAATTTAGAGAAAATAACGAAATTTCTTTATGGAAAGAATTAATATCAAATCAATGGTATGAGGGTACATTTAATTTGTCACACTTGTGTATAAGTAACACCAATAACATATCTCATTTTGGAAATTAGTTATTTTAAATTTTAACATATATCAATTAGGAATTAATAATATTTTACATTTTGGTAATAATACTTCGTTTTGGCATGATTTTTGGTTATTAAATATTCCACTTAAAGTGGAATTTGAAGAATTATATGAAATCTGTAATTTTAAATTTGTTCTAATATCTGATATATATAGGCCGGAGTTAGATTTTCCTTGGGATTTTAATTTTAACCGTACATTAACTAGTAATTCTTTTGTTCAATTTGAGTTATTGTGTGCTAAATTAGAATTTTATAATATTGATAATGATAAAAATATTATAAATTGGAGTTGGGATAGTAGTAAAAAATATACATCTAATTCTTTTTACAAATTTATTAATTTGTCTGGAATTAAAATGTATATTTTTAAATGCATTTGGAAAGCTAATGCTTCATCTAAATAAAGCCAAGGTGCATATATGGTTAATTTTACATAAAAAATTGAATACTATTGAATTGTTAAAAAAGAAAAATATTTTTAATGATAAAAAATGTTATTTTTGTAATAATGAAAAGGAGGATATTTTGCATTTATATTTTAAATTGTAATAACACTAAATATATTCTTGCAAAAACTTTAAATCTATTCAATTTTAATACAAGTTTTACTCATATTACCAGTGAGAATTATTGGAATAAAATTAGATTTCTTTATTTGGGTTTGAATAGATTTTTACTAGACATTATTTTCACCATTATTTGTTGGTATATTTGGTTTGATAGAAATCAACGTATTTTTAATAATTCTAATTTAAGTTTGGATCAAATAATATATGCTACTTCTATATTTAGTTTTAGTTGGATTTCAAATCCTAGTTATAAATTAAATAAAAATATAAATTTTAAAAAGTTTCTTAGAAAAACAAAATTTTGTATAGATTCTTTCAGGAAAGCTTTTTGTTCTAATAATAATAACTTTTTAAGTCTAAATTTTGATTACTTAGACATACATTCTAGGAATTCTTTTAACATTTTGCATTTAATAGAATATTAATTTTATTTAACTTGTCATTAGAGCTACGTTTGTTTTATTTTCAAATGCATGTATATTTTATTTTTAAACATCACACTTTATACCTTTTTAGCATAAGGTTTATAAATATATGTTATTATATTTAAAGTTTTGATGGAGGTGTTGGGTAGTTTTCATATACTTTGTAATAATATGTTTTGTTGTTTGTAAATTTCTTGGTGATGGTAATATTATATTTATATTTTCATTCAGTCTTTTAACTTTAAAACATGGTTTTCTTTAGATTTTGGGAGTAATTTCTTTACCTTATTCTTAATATTTTAATTCATAGAAAAGTTTTCAATCATCTAGTATTATATTTTTTTGGAATTCTTGCTTATTTCAAATGATGTTTTACTTTTTGTTTGTTATAACTTTCTAAGTTATAATTAGTTGATTTGTTTGTTATTTATTTCAGGTCAAACTTTATATAATATTGTTTTTATTGAATCTAGTTAATTTTCATTAGTTTACTAATAGTTTTTTATTTTTAGGTTTTATGATTGGTTTTTTATTTTGTGATAAATTTTAATTATTGCTGTTGTTATTACTTTATTTTTTACCGTTATTTTTTATTGATTTTTATTTCATGTTACAGATAATTTTATAAAGTGAAATTATTTTATATGATTGTTGATATGTAGGTTAGTTCAAAATAAAGGTTTGTTATAATCTGTTATTATAGTAATCTGTTGCTTAAATTTTTATAGAATTTAATGTTACTTTGCATTGTTTTTGTTTTATTTGAGTATTTTTTATCAGTTGCAGGTCTTTTTATTTGCACCCTGTTTGTATTAAGGAATTAGATTTATTATAGGAGCTTATTATTGGAGTGTGTTTTTTAGAATTCGGCCAATGAGTTTTTTAATTTGAATTTTTTTTCTGGTCTTTTATTGAGAAATTTTTGTTAGTATAGACTATTAGTTCTTTTTTTTTCATTTTAATCTTTTAATCATAAAATTGTAAGCTAAAATTTTAGAACAATTTCTTGTTACCATAATATTATGTTCATTGTGCTTTCTTTGTATATTCTTTTAAATTTTAAAGTTTATTTTAACATAGTGATAGTTAAGATTGTTAAACCAGTTGATATTTATTTTCTTTCTATGTTATTAATATAACTTCATTTTTTACTGCTATTCCACTTTCTTGTATTGTATAAGTTTCGGTATTATAGGCTCTTAGTTTTTCGTACTTATTTATCTGATATCTACATTAAATATGATATATTGTTACCTGTTTTGCATTGTAGGAATTAGATTTCTTGTACTGTATTATTTACAGGCTTTATATTTTGCATACTTAATTTGTAGTATAGGTATAATTGGTATGAGAATTTATTCGGTACCTTATAAATTTTACACAAAAGTGTTACCTGTAGGCAATTGTATTCATGGCTGTTATGTCTTAGATAATATAAGGAAATGCATCGTAGTGCTTTAATTTCAGTTGTCTCTGGCATATTATGTTCGCATAACTCTGTATATTGTAGATAATTTTGTTATGTTTCTATTTTCATTTATTACTTATGTTATAGAATGTTTCGAGATTCTTTAGTTATTGCGGTCATTTATATTAGTTTTATATTTTACTGTTGTTTGTATTTTTCACTTGCTGTTGAACTAACATTATGCTTCATATAAATTGATCATTAATTGTTGCTTGTAGGCAATAGTTTACTTCTGTCATTGCTAATATGAAGGATGTGCATTACTATGCTATTTTTTCAGTTGTCTTTGATATTTTGAGTTTGCATTTTTCTTTAAATTACAGATAATTTGAACTGTTTCTAGTTTGGTTTAATTCTTTTTGTTATAAAGTGTTTCGGGTTTCTTCATTTTTTGCTATCGTTTGTATTAGGTTTAAATTGTGCTGTCAGTTTGTTTCTTACACTTGCTGTTGAGCAAGCATTAGTTTTCTTTTTCAGATAATTGGATCTGGGCTCTGGGAAAGACATTAATATCATTGCAATTTTTAGCTTTAATGTTCTAAATCTGGAGAGTCATTAAGGACCAATTTTTGTACATATTTGTATAAAAAGTGACCAGTTTTTTAAGGGAAAGTTTGGCACAGGTCCCTAATAAGTTTCAAAATGCACAAAAACCTCAATAAAAAAAAGTTTGTAAATTAGGTCTCTAGAATTAAATTATCGAATAATAGCATACACTTATGCAATTATTCAGTGAATAATTGTAGACATTTATGCAATTATATCAAAAAATTGCAGACATTTCCACAATTATTCATTGAAAAATTGCGGAAAATTCCGCAATTATTCACCAAAAAATTTGCGGAAATTTCCGCAATTATTCACCGAAAAAATTGCATAAATTTATGCAATTTTTGGATATAATTGCATAAATGTCTGCAATTATTCAGTGAATAATTACATAACTATATGCAATTACTTAGTAACTTAATTCTGGGGATCTAATTTACATACTTTTTTTTGCTGGGGTTTTTGTGTATTTTGAAACTTATTAGGGATCAGAGCCTAATATTCACTTTTTTAATGTCTTCTTCTCACTCATAATTCATGTTATTTACACTAGTTAATATGAGTATTGTAGTGTCAGGTGTTAATATTAGATGTTTGTATCAGTTTTGTGCCTTTTATTATAATATTGTTACCCATTGCTGATGGGTTGTTATATAGAGTATTAATGTTATACAGGCTATGATATGTTGTAGTTCGGTGGTAGCATATACTCAATATGTATTAGCGGATTGTTAACAAATGTTACATGATAGTTAGTGGTTGTTATTACTTATTTATTTTTTATGGACATTCATCTTTATTTTATGTTTTAGTCTACTTAATGATTTTGATCTAGGTCCGTTTTCTTTAGTAGTTACTCTTGACTGGCATTAGTTCTTAAACAATTTTATACGTTGGTTATAGTTTTCTAATTACATGCTATGTTTTCTTTACGCACATACAAAGATTAATATATATATATATATATATATATATATTTGTAGTTCTATTTCACAATTCTTGTTTAGTTTTTCTTAGCAGCTACAGGTGTTGGTTTTGGAGTAGCGAGTGTTGTTGATATCGAAGATTTGTATTTTGTTTTCTTTTTGTTTTTTTACTTCATTTTGGACCTTAGTTGTATAAGCTTTTGGGGTTTTTTTATCTTTTTTATTTTTATTTGTATGGGGGGTATTTCTATCTGCCAGGCTTGTTGGCAGCTCCTCAACAATGTGAAATAAAATAGATGAGTGCTCTCTTCCTTGTGAGGATCGCTCATTTTTTCTCAAAAAGAAAAAAGAACTTTCCTTCCTTCACCAAAATATTGATCTTATTAAATTTTATTTTATTTACACTTTGAAGACTTCCTTCCATAATTATAAAAAGGAAAATTTTAATGTAGTATGTCCTTATACTAAAAATCCAACTCATTTCACAAATATCTTTCTGTGCTTTATAAAGGAACTTGTTTACCTCATTACTAATAGTTTATAAAGCTTCTTGAATTTTGAAATATTCTTCATTTTCTAAAAATTAGAGTTTCCATAAATTTAACTATTTATTTATCATCCAATTTATTTTTCAGTAAAACTCCAAACTTCCTTCCAAAACTTAAACGATTTGATTTTGGATAAATTTCTTCTTTAAAATAATTTTCTAACTTTATGTTCTCCAAATAATATATTAACTTCTTATGGTATTATTTACACCAAATTCTATTCAAAAGATTCATCTTTTTAGATTCCAAATTATTAGAATATAAAATTTAATCTTCTTTTCGAACTAATTCTTTTACTTTGACATTCCAAGATTATTTACACAATTACTTATTTCCTTTATTTAACTTCTAATAGAGTTGGACTCAAAAATTTTCATTCATATAAACTATAAAATGATATACACAACAAAGCACAAACATCACATAAAATTTCCTTTTAGCACATAATAAAAATGAACATCCACAATTTCATATATGTCAAAGATAATATAACAACGTTGCCTTGCCATTTATTTATAGTAAATCGCTTTGTCGGATGGCTGCAATGTTGATTGTGAAATCAACATTGCTTCGCCACTGATCTTTGCTATTGCTAATGCTCAATGGCTGCAACTGTCGTTAAAATTAATACATATAAAACAACTTTATAGTTTTCAATAAAAATTTCTAAACCGCTAAAATTCATTAAACATATATATTTACATGAAAATAAACTTCTCTTCTTAATTTACTCTTTCAAAAATGTCTTTCCACAAAAATGTTCAAATATTATTAAAACTCCATGTAATATACCCTTTTCCAAAATAAACATGTAGCTCACAATATTTCTTTTGAAAATATTATTTATCTTTAAAATATTTTCTTTTAAACTTAACTCTTTCCCAAAAATATCCTTTTATTCCTAAAATTCATTAAATATGCATATAAATATATTTTCCAAAACATTTATCCCATTTCAAAAGAGTATTTAACTCAATTAAAACTTTACCTTATTTTTAAATATTATTCATAACTGTTGTAAAGCATTTATAAAATATTAAAACTCAAAGCATTGTGTCTGACTGTCTCGTTGAAATGTTTAGGAATTCCAATCGATAACGTTGATCAGGCACATCGATCAGAATTCTTAATGCACTCAATTGGCAATTTAACACAAAAATAATTTCCAAATATTTCTTTATCAATCTAAATATTTTCACATAATTGAACATTTATTAACAGGAAATCAAAAACACATTCATTCATCCATGCATACATCATGCAATCAAACATAATTAAATAATTAATTATAGTACTCAGTGGAAATAATCTATTAGCTTCCACTGCTCAACTCTGATCAGTAATGGATCGGGACTCTACTACACAACACTTAATTTTTAAAATCATCTTATAAAAATAATTTGTAAAGTAATTCAAAATTTTCACAAATACGTCCCAATGATTATTCCCAATAATAATTTATACTTCTATTCTAAAATAGAAAATAAATCCTATACTCTACCCGACATACTCAAGGAATGGGACACTAAGTCAGTCTAGGCCAAGATTCGTGTTTCTTATATTCTATATTGTTTTGAACCTTTACTATGATACCAACAATAATGCCCACCCGAGATCCACACTAACAAAGGGTATTACTGGGCAATACATCTGTTAATGCAGAGAACAGTGTTGGTTATGAGCGACCATCTGTAAAATTGCTTTGGATGAGTATCGAATACGTCGAATAATATGACTATGTTTTTCTTTCTTTTTTACAAGTGGTAATTCTACATATTCGATCCACGCGCAAGATAATAATACAGAGGTTTAATATAATTCAGAACAATATATAACATAATATACAACACATAATCAAATGTCGCAACAAAAATAATATACATCAATATCTCTCAAAAGTATGAGTCTACAAAAGAAAATACTGAACTCACATTTATATACATACAAACACTAATATATCTCAAATATTCATGACTATAAAAGTCTACAACATGTACAAGCATATGCATAAGACTCAAATGGTGCATCTAAAATATGAATAACATCGAATAAAACTCCTTAAGTTAGCTCACATCTAATGCCATTGAGTCTATGTATCTGTCAAGTCTCGGTCTGACCCGAGTATTAAATAACATCTGGGTCAGACTATCCCTAATTATCATAAAAGGTGAGATACTGATAATAACCAACTTGCATAAATATCAAGGATAAATAAATATCTGTAATTGTATTTCACTAACATAACAATACTTCATTTAATGATTCACAGTTTATAGTTAAGTTCATGCTCATTTACCACATTCATCAAAGTTAAAGCAACCACTATAATAAGTGCATAGACAATCACAACCATATATGCAAGCAATAGTCAAGCACTTCGCAAGTCAATACAAGAGACACGCACTTCGCTTGCCAACACAAGAGGTTGCACTTTGCAAATTATAACTTGCTTGAAAATGAGTATCACAAGATGGGCCTGAAAACCCATTTAACTCGCATAAACAGATTTACCCAATATCGAGTCTGAAAACTCGACAGATAGATAAGTGTTATCCACTTTCAATTAGTAATCATAAAAGTGTCGACTAATGTCCCATAACTACTTGACGACACTCAAATATTTACTAGAAGTTAGTGAATTCCACTAATGTGTAAATAAATGTTCAATCTAATGAGTCCAAGAATTAACTGGTAAAACAAAAAAGAGCGTTTCACACCACTCGTTTTATTAAACCACTTAAATCGATTCCTCATTCGATCGATGTCGTGCAATTTTATAAAATAGTTTACTTTGACATCCTTCTTAAAACATTATATTATAAATTAGAATACACATACATACATATATATTAGAAAGCCCTTGTAAATTTATACATTGATGTTTTTTAAATACAATTTTAAAACATTGATCCAAACCAATTTAAAACCACTGATATTATAATTAAATTATATATTTCCTTTGTAGAAAATATATTCATATTTGAAATAATTTGGAAAGCGCTTGGATTAGAAATCATTCTTTCAGAAACAATAGTTGAAATTGTACCATAAAACTTATATGCAATGTCATGTATATCATCATACATACATAGTAGTATTTCCATGGAATTAAATCATCAAAATGAATTCACAAATTCAAGGATTTAAATCTTGAAAATATGCATCCAAATCATCATAAATAGGCATCAGAAACAAGACACAAGACATCAAGAATAAACCAGGCGAACGAGCGGTCGAAACAGACAATTGGGGAAGGGGTTTGGCACAACCTGGGACTCAACCCAGGCCACGACCGGTGCACCGGTCTAGGTGGACCGGTGGACCAGTGGCGCTGCCTAGCTTGAGTTCTAGGCAGTGCTTCGGCCTCGCTGGTGGTCCGTTTCCGACGATTTTTGAACTGCGATTTGATTTAGTCTCTAGGGTGACGAATTTTGAAGATGCAAGCACAAAAACATCATGGAATTGATTCTATAGGGGATTAAAAGTCTAGGGTTTCAGCTAACAGAGAATATGGCAACAGGATATGCAATTATCACAACTAAATTAAGATTAATTCAACAATAATTCATCCAACAACCAAATCAGTAAATAAATTTGGAACAGAGAAAGATGTGAGTTTCCAACTCACCTCTCTTCCTTAAATTAGGCAGCCATATTTCTACAACAGCCCAAAAATTAGAAATTGACAAACCCTAACACTTTGCCTCAACCCATAAGAAGAACAAACAACAATCAAACCATATTATAACTGAAATCAATTAGACTAAAGTGTTAATTTGAACTAGGAGAAATTACTTTGATTTTTATCATAATTTCCTAGAATTTATTTTGATCTAAAAACTTGATTTCCGAGAAATCTAGGTTTGAGAAGTATGAAGGAGGAGATGGTTTATGTGTATTGTAAATGAAAAAATGAACGTATAGTTCATTTGCCAAGTACAAAAGAGAGGAAATCATTTCTCTCGTACATAAATGGGCTGAAATACCATTTCAGCCCAAACCGAATCAAATAAAAGAAATAAACCATATTTCACTCTTAATCTTATATTTTAAATTGATTTTTATCTCCAAAAATTTATACATAAACACAAAAATGTATTTCAATCACTTAAATTTCTTTAAAAAAGAAAGAACCCTAATTTAAACAATTATTTGGTCTCCATTTTAATATCAATAACAAGACAATGTTTTTATTTTCAATAAAAGGCCAAATATAACTCTTTTATTATTTGAACACAACTAACTTATTTTCGAACATGATTAAAACATGAATATATATCATTAAATTTCATATATTGTTTTTCCAATGAAATACACATTTTTAGAATCCTCATTTCAAACTCAAATTCCAATTATTATTCAAATAAGTAAATAAAATTCTAATTTCTCCAATATCAATAATTGAGAAATCAAATTTATCATTTAAAATTTCAATTTAAATCTTTATTTATTTTATTTACGAAACACTAAAAATCAGGGTTGTTACACTTAAAAAATCAAAATCGAAAATAATAAAATAAACTAAATTAGGAAAGAAGTATTTTAAAAAAGAAAAGCTCTACCGGTCGACTCCGTTGATTAGACCTGTTGACCCTTAGCGGTTGAGCGCTCCAAACCAAGCGGTCGACCGGTCAAACAGCTCAGGCTAGAGTTTGGTTTGGCCGAACGACCCTAGTTTTATAATTTTTGATCGAACGACTATACACCTATAAACATAACAACCAGATACTGAGAACCCTAATTTAGTCCGATTAATAAAACTCTGCCTCTTTGAAACCTTGTAACGACCCGTAAATTTCAACTGTTTTAATAACGTAATTAGTTGAAATTTTGTGAAAATCTTAAACGATAAAATTTTGAAATAAAAATTTAATATTTGGAATACGTCTAGTTAAACATAGCAACTGGTAAATTTTCGTCCGAAAATATGAAAGTTTATTTTGCGCGTAAATTTACTTCAATTTAATCAGTTAAAAAGCGATGAAAATAAAATGTTTTCAGAACCTAAATATTTTTACATAGAAAAATTCTAAACCATTTTCTGAGCAAACGTCAATTTTCGTTTTTCCAAATTCCAGCTTCTTTAGCTCCGTCGATCTTATTTTTCTGTGTTTTTCTTGCATTTTCCGCCAGTTGGAAAAATCGAATTTTTATAATTCAACCATACCACTGATATCTTTATACCGTTTTGATCGCCTCGTCATGCCGATCTCAACAGTGTATTCATTTGTGTGTTTCAGTGTCCGGTACGCGGCGAAACCGCGATACGGTTAGCCGTACCGGTACCCAATTTCAACCTTTGGGCTTCTTCTCCTTTCATCTATCCAACTGTTGAAATCAAACAACCAATTGCCTTAATGATTCCCTGAATTCTCATGCTTGACATTTGCCCTTCCCACTGTTAATTAATTGATGGTTCGTTCTGCCTTCCTATTGGTTCCTAAAGAATTAATATAGCCTATAGTTGCATACTTATTCTAGAAACCTGTTCATTTTGCACGCTCCTCCTCCTTCCTGGAACCATGTTCCCAAATTTATGTAATTATTTTTCTCTTCTTCCCTTTTTTTTTGTGAGACGCCACCCAAACCCCTAGCTGCTCTCATCCCTCCCGCAATCACATCTCGAACAACCTAGCCACCTCCGAGCCTTTAGCCTGCCCACTTCGCCAAAGTCCACAAACTTTCGGCCATCCTCCCCAGGCCGAGCCTCCACCCACCACAACTCCGACCATTACCAAACTCAGCGACCATCACCCTTCCACAGTTCCACTCGCCAGTTCCATGAACGAACTCAACCACTTGGCCACAATCTTCAACTCGACCACTCTTTCAC
Source organism: Allium fistulosum (assembly GCA_030737815.1). Lineage (NCBI taxonomy): Eukaryota > Viridiplantae > Streptophyta > Magnoliopsida > Asparagales > Amaryllidaceae > Allium > Allium fistulosum. The sequence goes on from CM060903.1 coordinate 205,708,379, forward strand.
TGAACAATGGCAGATCAATTCATTCTCGTCTCATAAAATTCTACCAAAACTATTCACCTCATTCTCATTCTCTTTACCACAGACTACTCAAACTCTACTCCCAAAACCCACTTCTACCCTATGCATACAACCTGTTTGAAACAATGCCCTCCAAAGATGTTGCCTCTTTCAACATGTTAATATCCACTCACCTCCGCATTAATCACGATTTTTCAGCTGCGTTTCATCTTTACCATGTATTATTGCGTGAGGGCTTTCGACCAACTAGTTTCACTTTTGCTACATTACTCGGTAACTCAAAATCTTTGACGCGTGTGTCTGTATTGGAGCAAATGCACTGTCACACGGTTAGGTTTGGGTTGAACTCAAATAGGTTCGTAGGGTCAACTCTAGTGAATTGTTATGAGAAGCTTAGAGGGTTGAATGAGGCCATGATGGCATTTGAGGAGATTCATGAAGTCGATTCAGTATCATGGAATGTAAAATGATAGATGCATGTGCGAGAAGTGGTGGTAAAATGTACTCGATAAGTATATTTGAAAGAATGAAGAAGGAGAGTAATTGAGGAGTTGATTGTTTTACTTTGACAAGTGTTTTGAAGACATGTGCAGGTAAAGAAGATTTGAAGCTTGGCATGCAATTGCATGCATGTGGTTTGAAAAGTGGATTGGAATATGAGACCCCAATTGGAAATTCACTTATAACGTTGTACTCAAGGTGTGGTGGGGAGACAAAGTCAGCATTGTCTCCTTTTATAAGCATTCATGACCCTAATATTGTTTCTTGGACTGCAATAATAAGTGGGCTAGCACAGAAAGGGTTGGTGGAAGAAGCTATTAGATTATATATAGAAATGGTGAAGATGGGACATTTAGAGAACAAGTTTCTATTTGCTAGTATCTTGCCAGCATTTAGTTTATTATCAACGATCAAGTTTGGAAGAATGGTTCACGCGAGACTCATCAAAACGAATTATTGCAATGATGTAGAAGCAGGCAATGCTTTAATCGACATGTACTTCAAGTGTGGTGATTCGAATGATGCTAAGTTAGTGTTTGCTACAATGATGAAACATGATATAGTTTCTTGGACTATTATGATCAATGCACTTGGTCAACATGGAAGTGGAAACGAAGCTTTATGTGCATTTGAAAAAAAATGAGAAGAGAAGGGTTTAAACCTGATAACATTACATTTCTTAATATTCTGTCTTCATGTAGTCATTGCGGTCTTGGGGATGAAGGAATATGTATGCTTCAAACCATGATTAATGAGTATAGAATTAAACCAAGAAGAGAGCACTTTATTTGTTTAGTTGATATGTTGGGTAGAGCTGGTAGATTAAGTGACGCTGAAACTTTTATCGAAAATATGAAGTTGGATTCATATGCATGGGAATCACTTCTCAATGCATGTAGGATACACGGAGAAATGCAAATAGGAGAAAGAGCAGCTAAAAAGGTTATGGAGTTGGAACCACAAAAAGAAGGACCATACGTGCAACTGTCCAAAATATACGCTGGCAAGCTATTAGGGGAAGATAAAGGCGAGATCAGAAAGAGACTGGATGCTAGCAGGTTGATCAAGGAAACTGCTGCTAGTTGGTTTTGATGTGAAAAATCCATTGAACTTCGAGCTCTACCATTTATTGGAACAGCTTTGTTCGTCAAATTATTCCCATCGTGCTTTACTTCGAAGATGTGCTTGGACCCGTAACTCATCTTACTCTCGTTCATCTCTAGCCTCGAAAGGTGAGCAATCACTCACGATTAACGTTCTTTTATTTATTAAATTTGATTTCAATTGAAACGACAATTGAAATATGCTGCTGTTAGATATTTACACTGTTATTACCTGTATCAGTTCACCTGTGACATCTGACACCAATATCTGTTATATATGCAATGATAATCCAGTAGGTTGTTAAATGACTGATTGTTTGATGTTTACAATTGGACGTTAAATTGTAATGTATAAAGTGATAAATATTAGGCAAATAAATTTGACGTAGGATAATTAAAATTTGAATCGACACATATGTTGAATTTGATTAGTTGAATATGATCCCTTTTAACTGTTAAATTAATTGACATGTAGAATAGTGATAATTACACTTTGAACCATTGAACGTATATGTGATTAATTGTTGTAGTGTTAAAATTGAAATCGAATGACAATTGAAGAACCGTATAAATATTAGTGTAATAATCTTTAATCTACATGAAATGATAGTGTAGATTCTAGAGATAATTATATTAATTCGTACAAATAACAATGCGAATTAATACGATTATTTCGGGATTATTGAATTGATTGTTTTGATTGTTATTGATTGTTGTTATTGCTTGTTTATTTACTTTGACACCATCCCAGTTATCACACTGCAAGTTCCCTCTGCTATGCTTGATTTTGAATTGAATTGGAATCGGGTTGAAATGATAAATACCCAAATTGAACTTTGACCTAGGATAGGAAATTAAATAAAACCCGATTGGTCAATAATTTGATTTAAAATAAAATGAAGATTTTATTTGAATAAATAATATGGTTTTGAAATGAAGTTGAAATTTGAATTTTTAATTTTTAATGAAAGGAAAATGTTAATGTTTAATAATCTGAAACAAAATATTAACAAATGTAATTGATGAAAGAACGTTGTTAAATTTGAGAAATGATTGAATTAAGTTTGAAATTATAATTAAGTTTGAAATTATTAAACTTTGGAATTATTTAAATAATTAAGTTTTGAATTATTTATTAATTAAATAAGATTGAATTATTTAATGATTAGATTGAATTGAATTCTTTAATAAGTGAACTTGAACTTTTGAATAAGTGAATTTTACTTCGTAAATAATTGAAATTGAGTTTCTTTATTAATTAAGTTTTGGAAAATTATTTAAGTAAGTAAATAAGTGAAATTGAATTTCTTTAACAAGAAATAAAAATGTGATTTATTGGAATAAATATAAGACTTGAAATGTAAAGAATTTGATTTGACGAATTTAATTTAATTCAATTTGAAGTTTTGATATAATGAAGTTGAACTTAAGTAATTGATTTAATGAATTGGAAATAAATAGAAATTGTTTGAATGATAAATTTACTTAACGAATATTAAACGAATCGATAAATGAACTTAAATTGATTTGAATGTAGATTAAATCATTTTAAATGATTTCGAAATGAAACTTATATATGAATTTAAATAATATTGGAATGGTTTAAATATAAATTGAAATTGTATTATAAGATTTTGAAATGGTAATTTGAAAGTTTGTAACGTAAATTATGGAAATTGATTTAGAAAGACAAATGAAATGTTGGTTTACGAATTCTATTTGAAATTGAATTGATTTGGTTTTTGAAATATATAAACGACCAATCGGTGTAATAATTACGAAAGTTATTAAAGAGACCGGAATCGGTTAGGGACATACTCACTGTCTAAACCGAAAACCACTTTAATAACTATACGCGGAGTGTGATCCAGAATGAAGTGGTTGGAATGATGTACGTGATGACTGAAGAAAGAGAACGATAATGGATAGCCTTGACACTTGTGTCAAATTGGAAATGACTAAAATAGGAGCCGTGCCGGGCCAATGGAGGTCAGCTACCTCAAGCGAACACACTTCTTCGAAACTACTCATTACTTGTTGTCGATTGGTGCACCCTTGATTTTGGGAGTGTTGTTTCGCGGTGTTGCGATCGCTGCGGCGATGCGTTCTCACCAGTCCGGATCAAGCAAACGGTAGTTTCACTACCTTGGGTATTGCCTCATGTGCCTTGTCATACTTGTATTCCTTTATACGCGACCACTACGAATTTGTTTTGTACCTTTAGTATATGGATTGCCCTCTGGTGACTTCCGGTTTTGGGGAAACTACGGTCTTGTATATACTCTTGGGAATAAAAATGTGTTAAGGGGGATAATGGTAACGCCTTAACACTATTTTGATATCTTATATTACTGATAGACATTATCTACTTACCGTACACTACTACATAGTAGATAGTTTAACGGATCCTTAAAGGATGGTTATTCCAAACATCCTTTGAGTTACTTATATTTCAATTGCTATTTCACTTGAGTTGGATTTATTGATATAAGAATGTTAATCCTGACTCGAGTGTTTTGTATTTTGCTTTACGCTCGGGTCAGACCGAGTGTACCAGTATTCGAGACTCACCTTTTGAGTTGGAGCTTTGCTTGAAGATCCAGCCATCTATTCTGCTTTCAGTATTCGATGATTCCAGAGATGTATTTTGATTTGTATCGGATGTATCGTATTACTCTTCCGTTGTATCTGGTTTAACTCTGATGTAACTTATACATTTATATAGTAGCTTCATGAACTACTATCTCTTTTATTTCCGCTGCACTTATTACTCTGTGTCTGTGATCTGTGATTATTTATTTACTGTATATGTTCAGTTTTGCCAGATTTAAATTAACAACGCGATATTTTGAGCAATTCAATTCCGGCATGAGTGTCTACCTATACACTTATAATGGATGCGAATGGTCCAAAATGGCGGGTCGTTACAAACCTCAACCCTCTTTCTATTCAAATCATAATTCTTCAAAAAAAACTAAAACTAAATTCAAAAGATTAAAGAATGTGACGACCCAGATTTTTTAACGATTGTTAATTGGTAATTATCTAGTTTAAAATATCGGGATATTAATTTTGATGGGTCAAACAAATGAATTTCTGATAAATAAGAATATCTAAATATATAAGTGGATTTGGAAACTAAAATAAATATTGAATAATTGTTTTTATTAGATATCTAATCTCTGGTTATGATAAATCCTATAGAAAAGAAAATAAACTTTTTGTATAGGTAAATATGTATACAAGCTTATGAGTGGGGAAAGTATTAAGTATGTAAATGTATGTATATATGCCCTCATAAAATAAAATATAGGAATGTGTATAAATGTGAATATATATATGTATATACATCTGTATATATGAGGGAATGACAATATCTATAAATCCAAGTAAACTAGAAAAGTAAATTTCATATGCATAACTATATACATAAGTCTATGTATACGTTTATACACATTCTCATAAAGTGGAAAGAGGCAAACATATTTTACACATAAAGGATATATATATACATACATATCAATTCATATAAAAATATGTGTAAACACATAGGGAGACAAGCATTAAATTGTAGCATACAATATATCATTTCAAGCTTACAAAACTTAAAATCAGGTCATATAAAAAAATCAAATCACTCAAAAGAAAAGATAAAATAAGAATTGAAAAAAAATAAAGAGGGGCTGAAGCTTGCTGTGTACACCAGAGAGCAACAGTGTACTCTCATATATACCTCCATTCGTTCCACATTATTTCATTCGAACAAAACTAAGTAAAACAGAAAACTATTACTTCCATTCTGCAACTTAAAGCAAACAAAATACAACTCAACAGAAGATCAAAGTATGTAAAACAGCAATTTGAAAGCCTGAATTTCAAGCAACTTCAAAACTAAATCAGAGACAAGGTTCATCTCAAAAAAAAAAATTCCAGCTTCAGTTCAAATATAAACCAAGCCTTCGAGTTCAAATTTAAAAGCTTCCAAGCTCTGTTTTCTACAATCACAGGTGAGTAAAAATTTGGGAATCTGATATATTTTAAAACTAGCATGTGATGATCTTAAGTAGTGATCTGAATTATATTGCGCCTGTTGTTTAAAAGTTGATTTTAAGTATATATATTTGTGTGTTAATAATTATTCATGATAGAAACATGAAATGAAAACCTCTGTTCAAAGCTGAAACAATGAGTAAACACCTTTTAACCCCATGTATCTGATGTTTAATTCGGTGTATATAGTTGATGTTTGTGATTATACTTGAGAGAAAAAAAATTGAAAATAAAATCATATGTATACAAATCAGTATATAATTGCCTGTGCACGTCTGGACAGAAATAGTTTCTTCTGTCTTAGTTCTAGGATTTAAAGATCTGAAGAAAAAAAATAAAAATCCCACTTCTGATCATCTATAGAACTTGATGTTTAAATAAACCATGTTAGAATTGGCAAGATCTAAATGCTAAAAACATATTTAAGCTTTAAAAATAGAAGGGTTATCTGGAAAATGTTAAACACAGTGAAAAGATCGAAATTTGTTCAATTCAATTGATTGAAATCTGATTTTTGATTTCAAAATCTTTTTTGTCTTCCTGAATCATGGATTTAGGAGAAAGAATCGAGATTTTTAGTTTAGTCTTGATCATGAAATTTGAAGCTGAAAGGGGAAATAGGAATTTGCCAAGTTTCCGACGATTGGCGTAACGTTATGAGTCGAGTTTGGGGTCGATCATTGCTTGGAGGATGCTGGTCATGGGAAAAATGGCTAGAGAAACTTTAGGCGAATGTAACGATCGGTCAAAGTTAATTTAGGGTTTAAGGCGAAGGCCTGATCGAATTTGGGTTCTGGGAAAATGTAGCATCGACATGGTGTCGAGTTGAATAGGAGTTGCGGGATTAGGAAGGTGGGAAGCAGGTTGTGGTCTCCGGTGAACGGAGGTGGACGTAGTTGAGAAGATTGACGATGGGTTTTCAGGCTGATGGGTTCGTATTCACTCGATTTGAATTCGCGTGGAGATTTAAATTTCTGGGTGGTTGATCGTGATGGGGGGGTTGAAGGTGACTTGTCTGAGGTCACGGTGGCGATTGTGGAGGAGTAGAGCAGCGGGGTACGTGCACGAGTGCACAGTATATCAGGTAAGGATGAAATTTGGGAAGAACTGTTGCCTCGAAACGATCTCGTGGAGCTTTGAAGATGACTCGAAGTCGATGGAAGGGTATTCGACTTGGTTTGTTACTCAAGAATTTGGATTGTGTGGCTCGAGTTTTTTTAGTGATGATTCTAAATGATGATTCTAGTCTAAGAATATATTACAAACAGTTTGAACTAGATAAATGATGATTCTAGTTTAAGATAAAATTATGTAAAATTATGTAAAATTTTATTTAGTTGGAAGTGTTTATAATATATTCAATGCTTGACTGGAAGATTTATTTTAAATAAAATTTGATATTGTAAGATTAGAGGATAAGGTGATTTTAAATCTTAAATGTAACCTTAAAGGGTAAGTTAATAGAGCGGTGATGAATTATTTTAAAAATTCATTTAGTAAGGATTTAAAGGGATAATTAAAGTAATGTATGAAGATAAATGGGTTATCTTTTAAATCTATTAAGATCTTTATTAATTAATGATTGATAAATCGATGTAAGAAATAAAGGTATGATTAATTACTGAATGAAATTAATTAAGATTAACTAATAAATGTAATTAATTAAAGAGTGTTAAATAGTATGATTAATTAGCTGGAGGTATTTTAAAGGATCGTTAATGAATGTCATAAATTAATTTAAGATTAATTAATATGAATGATTAAGGTTAATTGATCTAAGTAATTAATTAAGAGACAATTACTTAATGTAATTAAAGGATAATAAATCAAGGATGATTAATTAAGATGGGTAATGAAAGATAATTAATTAATTGATTTGTAAATAATTAATGTTAAGTAAAGGTAAACCAAGTGATTAAAGTTAGTGATTAATTAAATCAGAGACAAATTAAATTAATTTTGAAAGTGATCAATCTTGCTTATGAATGATTGAATAATGAAAATATCTTGAATTGGTTGATATCTCTGATATGAAATGTTTTCTGATATGATATGTTTGGAAAGACAGTGATAGTATGGTTAACTATCGTTGATGAATTGTTGTGTATAAAAGTGACATCTTGTATTTAAAGTTGAATTGTATTTCACTTGAATAACTTGGGTTAAGATGATATTGTATTCGAAGAGACCGGGGTCGGGCATCGGTAAATACCCGAAACCACTTCGATTTGTAATCTTCATGATCCTATATGGATTTGATGTGTGAAATCAATAGACTGAAACAGAATAATATGGACCTTTGAATTAAGTGGGAATACTCAAACCTTGATTTGTGAAATAAGTGATGAGCATAACAAGTAATGAACTCGTAGTGAAGTACGAGTTACCCGGGTTTCTTTATGGTTTGAACTTAGTATTTCAAATTATATGGGTTTACTCATGCTGGCTTCCAGCCTGACCCGGGTGTTACTTTGATGTAATGCTCGGGTCAGACCGAGTATTACAGATTTTCAGGTAAGGACGTTCTGGAGCTCAGGTGGCGAGCTGGATGGCAGGAACATATGGAGTGTATTCCGCTGTGATATATTGTTTTTTTTTTCTGGGGCGTGTTGATTTTAACTGTCCAGTGTTTGTGTAAATGTTGTAACTTTGATGTATTGATGTAAATTAACAGATACAGTTTTCCTTTGTGTAACTGCTATTTTATTTAATATTATATTTTGATCCGCTGCGAATGTGAGAATCTGTGTTTTGGTATTTCTGTTTCCTTCTTCTTCTTCTATCTCCTTCTTCTTTTATTAACTGTATGGAATTTCCGAGATCGAAAATTTCGGGTTGTTACAAAGAAGGAGGAATCAGAATCTAATCAAGGATCCAAGCAGTAGGGATTCTAAGCGAACTAAAAAGGGGACAGGATTTTAGAGGTGACATGATTAATAATTAATACGATGATTTATATGTAATTAAGTTTATTTATACCCTAGTTGATCTAGAATTGGTAGTTTAATCGAAAATATTATTTATCTAGTAATTGTAATAGGTTGGAAATTTGATAGGGATTGAACCCATATGAATATGATCCTTGTCTAATCTAATTTTGGTTAAAGTAAACCTGTTGGATAAAGGTTGAATTAGGTTAAACACTTTTAATATTAAAATTGAATACAGACCGACATATCAATAGCTTGTTAATTCCAAACCTGATTTAATTTGTTTTGATGACAAATATGCTTATGAAATTGTTAGAAACTGAAATTGAAAACATTGGAAACTATAGATTTACAAGTACAAGTTTACTGTAATTAACAGAGAAATGGAGAATGACAATTAAAAATTTATAGTAATCACTCTCCGACCGGTCGGCAGGCTCACTTGAGCCGACCTACTGCTCTAGTAATCGATAGTCCACCGCTCCAGAAGTCGACAGTCGAACGCTCCAGCAATAAATAGTGTTACGTTACCATTGAGATTGGACATGGATGCAGTAGACCCTAAGAAATCTTTGGTACGAGTCAGCATTGCGGGCTTCTCCTCAATGCATAAATATGATAAATGTAGTCATAGTTTGGGAACATAGTCCCAAGGTTGAAATTGTAGGCGATCCTATGTTGGAATAGTTCCAGCAGTTATTAGACCGATCCACCATTTGTTTTTGAGGTTAGATTAGTTGTTCGACCCAAAATATAAACGTTCATAAGATGTTGGTATAGGTGTACATAGAACATACCCCGTAGATAAGTGAAACTATCCATCAGTAGTGATTCATGGACATAAGTAGGACACCCTAGGTCATATAGATTATAAATGGAGTCAATTGCATGTGATCATCGTATATTAATGATGTTACTTATTCACTAAACCTTTTTCTGGCCTACTCATTTCCTTTTCCCTACCACAGGAAGATAGGGCAGCAGGTTATAGGCCTCGAAACCAGTGCGTGGAGAGGTGAGCTTGGCATTGGAGTTGCTTATTATTTTCCATTACTCTATGTGTAACTATTTATCGTACTTAGTACTTATCATACTATATGCTGTATTTTTGTGAACTCTGGATTATGACTACATATGCTTTGAAATTGTGTTTTTTGAAATATTTTCTGAGATGATTTTTTTTTGTATTTATATTTTACTGCCTTCTGAATTGAGATCTGATAGTGTATAATGCTTTAGATTTTATCCTTATATTCTTAGTCTCTGTAATGTTTTAAAACCTGACAGCTCGTACTTCTTAGCACCGATGCGAGTCCGAAAGTCACCCTAGGCTTTGGATCGCCGTGTAGGGAGTTGCGGGTTGTCATGCATTCTTTGCTACCCTATATTCATCTCCTTTTGAGAGAATAAATACTTTAAGGACTTATGATCCATAAGCAATTGGAATCGTTCCCCCAAATGTTAGTGCTCCGTCAATGCAAAGATTAATGTTGCCAACTTCAAATCATGAGTAAGGTATCGAACTTCATGCAGTTGAAGTCATTGAGAAGCAAAGACAATGACTCTGCCTTTCTACATCAGTACAACTCCTAACACGGTTCCACATGCATCATTGTCCACTACCAAATCTTGGTTTTCATTTGAAATAACTAACACGAGTACATTAGTCAATAAATGCTTTAGCTTTTGAAAGCTTCTTCACATTTATCAGTCCAAACATATTTTACGTCCTTCCTTGTTAGTTTAGTCATTGGTACTGCTATAGGAGGGAAAGTTTAATGAATCTTCGGCAGTAGCCGGCCAACCCTTAAAACTTATAATATCTGTTACATTCTTAGGTCTTTTCCAACTATTAATTGCTTTGATATTTGATGAATCCATAGATAATCAATTCTCCGAAACTACATGTCCAAGAAACTTCACTTCTCTTTCCAAAAATGACATTTAGAAAACTTCACTTTAGTTGATCTACCTTAACGTAACTAGCAGTATTCTTATATGAACTTCATAATCTTGTTCACTCTCAGAATATATCAAGACGTCATCAATAGATACCAACACGAATCTATCCAAATGTTATGGGAAGATTTAATTCATCAAGTCTACAAAGAAAGCAAACACATTGGTCAGTCTGAAGGGCATGACTAACCATTCATAAAAAGCACATCTTGGTTGAAATATCGTTAATGATATACATTCCTCTACAAATCTCAATTGATAGGAACCCGTTGCTAAGTCCAATTGCGAAAACACTGTAGCCTCACTCAATTGATCGGACAAATCATCTATTCCAGGCAAAGGTTACCAATTCTTTATTGTCTTCTCATTTAACTTCCTCTAACAATACATAGTCTCAATTACCTATTCGATTTCTTCACGAAGACGGCTGCATCTATCCAAGGAAAACTACTTGGTCTAATAAAAATTTTCCTTTCCAAATCCAATAGCTGCACCTTTAACTACTTCATTTCGGTAGGTTTCATTATACTTGGCTGTCTACTTTTGGGTTCAGCTCTTGGTACAAGATTTATTCGAAATTCTATGGTACATTTCAGCGATAGTCCCATAATCGGCTCAAAAACATCTATGTATTCTCTAACTACAAAAACCCGACTTATTTCATCTTCCATACCTACCATAGCACCCAACAATGCACATACATCGAAACTCGATTCTTCTAATGAATATATAATTTGATCATGACAATTAGGATGTATTAAGGATATTACTCTGTCTTAGCTAAATATCCTAGCATCATACAAACTTAACAAATTAATACACCTCATTCTAGGAGTTGTATAACTGCCTGTGTTATTCACAATTCTTATGAAGTAATAAGGTATTTCGGTTCAAGGTTTAACTTATCTAAACTTCTAGAGGTAAAAGAATATGATGCTCCAGTATTGAACAACACTTTGATAAGAATGTTATGTATAAGAAGTGTACCACCTAACAAGCCTTTCTCTTCTCTTCTATAGTCGGTCCCAAAGCTATAGGTTTCGAAGCAAAAACCTTTCCTTTCTCAGCTTTGACTAGTTTAAGACACTCTACCTTGGAATGCCCCATCTTGTTGTAATAATAGCACCACACTCCTTTCATATCTGCAGTCCTCTTTCCATCACCAGAGCAACACTTATTTTCATAATGCACTTTCTTATCACACTTATGACAAATCACTACAGATTTCCCTTTTTTGGAACTCCACGCTTATAAGCTACCTTCTTGTTAAAGAAATTTATCTTCTTGCCTTTGAAACTTGTTGTCTCCACAGGCTTGTTCTTCCTAATAGATGAAAACAAATCTTCATTCCTCAAAGCCATATCTATAACAACAATGAATGAATCTCTAAGGTGCGACATTATGGCCCTTGCAATCTTAGGCTTTAGTCCCCTAATCAACTTCTCGTTCTTTTTAAGCAAGGTATTAAAGATGGCATGCCCATATGTTGATAGCTTATGAAGCTTGGTTGTATACTCCAACACAATCATATCTCCTTGCTCCAACTCCACAAGTTTTCTAAAAAGGTTGACTTAGCTGCTTCAAACATAAACTTCTCTCAAACCTTTCTTTGAAGTTAGCCCAAGTAATCTCATCCTATGGTACACCCAATGTAACATTATTCCACTAATGTAGAGTCACTCCTTATGGTTGCCTTGACATCAGTCTCCTCTTCTGATCATCATTTAGCCCCAATTCGGTAAAAATACTTTCACATTAAAGAAGTCAATCCTCTACTTCGATGGAATTCTCCATTCCTAATATTAGTTTATTTACTAAGCTGTTATAGTCTTTGCTCAACATAACATAATTGTTACAAGCAGCCACTTCAGGCACAACAGCTCCAGCATTCCCAATGTTACCTCCAATCAGTCCTACTCAGGATTACATCATACTAGTAAAGAGTTGATACGTTATCCCCACATCAATTAGTGTGCCTCCAACAACCATATTAGCATTTTAATTTGCATTGGTAGTTTAGTTAGCATATCTAGCATTGTCCTGAACATTTCCATTATTTGTAGTGCTTTCATCTCCTAAGTTAAGTCTTCCACTTTTGATATCCATTTCTCGTGATCTACATATGAGTCTTCATGAGGAATAGAAGAATGATATATAGACATAGGGGAGAGTATAGATAGATAAGCAAACACACACACACACACACACACACACACACACACATATATATATAATCAAATTCCAAGTACGTCAATTTATTCTTTCTAATTCATTTAGGTTATGTTTTCCAAAAATCCTATTAAGTTTTGTGTAAACCTATGCTTGGATACCAAATTGTAACATTCCCCATTTTGAGTCTTGAAATAGATACTAATGATGTTATAGTCATCCTTAGCATTATTTCCTATTGAAAAATTTAAATCGATTTTCTAACATTAACATCAAGAGCATAAGAATTTACAAATATTAAAAATAGATTGCATTCATTCATTTGCACATTCATTGCATTTCAATTACATAACCTCGTAATTACATCGTTCAGATAAAATATAATAAATACAATTATAATTTCAAGAGTGACATTTGATGATGCCACTTGGATGATCAAAGTCTTAACTACCTGACGGTTACAGTACCCGTCTTTTCATACAATAATAAAATAAAGCATTCAAAACTGCACATCGAAAATATACTCCTGATATTAGGTTGCCTCCTACATATCTTTGAAAGCTTATTTATCTTAAATAAAAATTACCCTGCTCTCAGCCTACTCAATTTCAATTGAGTACCCGAGAGTATCGAGGGAAATCAAAAACTTTGAGTCAGACAAAAGGTCAATATTATACCATCTTAAACCAAAGCACATAAATAGTGACCACACCGCTAAAGCATAGGATAGGTTTCCCCTCACTAATATCTTATCATATAGTATGTTAACAATAATATATCTTGCAAACAAAAATGATTTGAACATAATCATAACATAAATATCATACGTAGTAGGTCAAAATTAATAGCCAATCATTCACTAAGTCTATGGGTTATACATTCCCATAATTACCCAATCTCATAAAATAGTCCATGATATAGTTTTCCTAAGGTCCTATGAACCTATTAGTTTTCATAAGCCAATTAAAAACCTACGATTTAACTCGGACCAAAACATAACCAGATAATCCAAAATCTCATGTCCAACATGAGGAAATGGCAGTGACTTTTGTCCAACAAAAGAAAAACAATGGTGAGCGTCACTGCTACGAGTTCCTTTCTATGGGTAACTCCAAAATTTGAGCCTCAATATCGTCAAAGTCCTACATATTAGAATCACAAACTTGACCAACCGAGGGCTTAACGGTTGGAAGATATGGAATGACTCAACCCAGTCTCCACCTAAGAACCTAGTTTTAAAATAACAATGAGTCATGTCATTTGATCAGTTCGGTCATCCTAACACAATTTGATCCTTAGGATCTTCTAGATGCAATTCTACTAACTCAGCAGTTAAGTCTGACTATACCCACTACTGGAATAACTCTAACAGGTCATCAATTCTGCATCCACAAGGTCATAAATGTTGGGTGATAATATATAATTTAGTGTTAGTGCAAAATTTGGTCTACAACAACACTCCGAGATCCAAAGGTAGTCTCGCGAAGCTAAATGGAATATTGTACCCGACAAAGAGGTTGCCGAGACGTGATGTAATCAAGCTTTGAGTACGAGATGCAGAACCATAAAATAACAATAGCACATGCAGAAAAGGTAAAGTGCAAAAAGTAAATAACATCGAGACTTTTATAGTGGTTGGGGCTGAAAGTCCCTACATCCACTGTCCTATCCTTATTTAGTCACCCTTATATAGCTGAGAGGCTTATTACAATGAATCCAAGTGTTTTCGCCATTAATGAGTTTTTGAATAGAGCACTAATATAGGAAAGTACTATATGATTTTATGTTAGTTCTTTTTCATGCCAGAAGATCCCTTGTGCCTTGGAATTGCCGCCTATTTATAGCCAATATGCCATAGTGCCATTGTTAGGGAGCCTTCTCCTTAGATTATAGACATGGCTTGCTATAAGCGGCATTGATTCAAACACTTGTCATCATCTGGCTAAATGTGTTTTGAGGCAGATTGCTGACATGACACTTTTATATATAGCTTCTTTGGTTCCTTTCATCTATCCTGACCGTTGATCTCGGTCTGGGGCTATTTGAGCCATTGATTGTTGATACTTGTTGAGGCTTTTGGCGTTGGCAATTGTTGCCCTCGACTAACTATTTGTCTTAGTCGGATAATGGTCTTGATCTTGGTTGACATTTTAACACATGCTTTCAGATTACATGCTCTAGGCTACTGAGTCTGGAGTTTAAGCTCTCGTTGAACACTCAATAATGGGTCTTGGAATCACAAGCCAAAGAACTTTCTTCCCAAATATTCATGAATTGTACTTTGTGGAAATTATAGTGTAAAACATGCTCCCCAACATTCACCTCAAATGGTTGGTATGAGATGGACTTTGGAAAGAATAGTGTCATGTCATGCTTAATACTTAGCTTGTTTGTTCCATCCCCATTATGAAGTTGAATCTGAGCTTTTGGGGAAGATAGTATTCTGAGAACTTTCGAAAGCACTATTTCGCTTATGTAACTCGTAAAGATCTAACTTCTTCTAAAGGGTTTTAGAAACAATTTGAAATCAATGTCTATGGGTGAAGGCTTAGCTAGTTGCTTTGGTCAAGTGGTAAATATTTAAAGGTTTTAATAGGCGAAAGGTGAAGATTTAGTTTGGGACCATGAGGTCAAAGAATTTTCAAAAATGCATTTGCCATTTAAAACCATCTAGATTAAGTGGTAAGCGAAACCGTCTGGTGCCAAAAGGTAAAACCTAACTTGAGACCGTGAGGTCAACATTTCTTAAAACTATGCTTGCCACTTGAAGTCATCTAGACTAGGTAGTAAGTGGAACCGTTTCAGTGCCGAGAGGAAAAATCTAATTTGAGACCGTGAGGTCAAAACTGTAATTGCAGTAAGGAATTTGTAAATGATCATTTGGGATTGGACTTTAAAGAGACGGGTTCTGGTCTTGCATTAAATGTGAGTCCATGTGTCAGTAGTTGATTGGTTATCTTCAAAAAGCACCTCTCTTTTCTTATGCAAGGATGATCTGGCATCTATGAAAATCTCTTTATATTTTACTTATGGGTAGTTGCTAAATGAGATCTACGATAAGAAAGACCTCTCTCTTCAATATATATCATTTTTTTAATATAAACAATCTTTCTTCTTTCTCTCTTCTTTTTATCTGTTCAAAATTGTGAAACCTTCATTGTATTTCCAAGCTTCCTTCGATTCTTCTTTCGATAACCGTTCTCAAGCTAATACATTTCCTTTTCAACTTTATTATTCTTACTAAGATCGTTATTGTAATCATCAGTAACCCTTTTTTTACTACTTTTCCAAAGATTGGTTTGGATTCTTGCTAGCTTTATCCTACTTAATTCTTGTTCTTAGGAAAATACTGTTTTTTCTTTTCATAATTAGATATCTTTCCCCGTTCTCTTAGGTTGGAAATGGATGCCCTATTAAAACTCAGCAAGAACTTGATAAGGTTTTGGCTTCTTATGGGATCACAGGAGTTGGGACGATCGCTCTCGGCTCCAGGATGCACGTTAGTAACTCTCCAGTAAGGTATTTTATATGGTCCATAGAACATCTAAAACATGGGATTCTCTTACCTTTAGCCCCTCTATTTGTTGAGATCCTTGAGTTCTATTGCATTAATCCCTTTCAACTTTTGGCTACCTATTATTCCACCTTATTGGCTATGAAGATATTATACTTCGAAAAAGGCTACCGAGATTTATCCACGATCGAGATCAACTATATGTTTAATTTGCTTGAGTCTAAGTCCATTGGAAAATTTTCCATGTACTTTCTCAAACTCTTAAGGCCTTCTCCCTTAAAGGATCCTTTTAGTAAAATAACGCCACGATAGTGGTTCTTTGTTAAGGCCTCTTCCAATCGAATAGTTACTTCTTTCAATAATGCCAACATGTCCCTGGATGTCCTTTTTTCAAATCTAGGTCATGCTTCCTCATTTTGCTATATTTCAAATAGTGAGACCCGAGAAGAGTGACGACTCGGCTATGACCACTCAATTTAAGGAATAGGTATAAGGAGGTCATGAAGATTCCATCTCTTTAGCGATAATGGCACTTAGTTTTTACCAAAAGCAAACTAAAAGCTCAAGGACTGATACCTCCTCTTGCTACATTTTCCAAACTTAAATCCTCTATGAAATTCGAGAAAACTTCTACCGTAGTCATTAATAGCGGGGATAAAGCTGAATCTAGTCCTGGGGAAAACAAGACTAAGGGTTCCATACTTTAACCGTTAAGCTAACTTATTCCATGATCTCAGTATTACTTAGTTTTGATGATTTTAGCTTATCCCATTTCTCATTGTATTGACTTCCTCTTCTAAGAAGGTCAGCTCCCTGGATAAGAAAAAGAAGGCCTTGCAGTCCTTTGAGAAAGGTACTATCGGCTCGAAGAAGCAAAAGGTTTCTTGGTCTTCCAAGATTGAAAGCTCTAAGGGGAAGGGCTCTGATCCACTTGCTGAGAAAAACAAGCAAGCGACTGAAATTACAAGAGCTTCTTTTGAAGGCGACCTCTTCAATGCCATTACTGAAGCACATGTTAGACTTCTAACCTCTGCCCCGAGAATCCCAAAAACAATCGAGTATAGCCTCTGGAAAATTGTCAAGGTAATTTTTTTTTGTGCGAGCTTACGATTTCAATATGTGTCTTTACTCTGTTTACTTCTTTCTAGACTATGGTGGAAATCTCTACCCTTCAATATAGGTGGTTGAAAATGAATGAGACAGTGGCTGCTGCCGAAGCAATGAAAAAAGAGTTTGTAGGATTCAGAGCTAAAGTTCAAGAGGCGAATACTCAAGTAGAGGAATCGGGTAGAACCGTGGGAGAGAAGGATCGTAAGATCGATATCCTTGAGAAAGCCTTAAAGGAAAAGGATGAGAGGCTGGAGAAAGCCGAGGCTAGGGTGGTTGATAAAGAACATTATATTGCTAGAGACGAGCATGAGAGGGAGGCCAGCATACGCGCTTTCCAAGTTTTATTTGATGCTTATCCTCACCATCAAGATCAAAACATGACTTTCTCTTCAGTCTACCTTGGGAACAAGGCTGCCACAGTAGAGGCTAACTTTGCTAAGAGGTACGAGGAATGTAATAATGAATAAGAAACTGAGGCCATGGTGTTGGATGAAGCCAAGACGTTGGTAGAGGAGGAGGAGGAAGCAACTTCTTTTGACAAGGAGGTACAAAAGGATCATTCTGATGATATGCTTAATGGAAAAAACATTATGTAGCTTGTCCTTGTAATAATATAACTTTTAGCTTGTATATAAAATTTTTTTTGATTAAAACTTCCTTGATGACTTTTTAATACTTAAATTTTCATCCAACCTTATACCGTATGACTTTCGTATGATATCCAAATTAGAGTAGTCGATGTGTAGTTCTTCTTCATTTTCTATCTTTTCCCTTTACTAATCTTAATTCAATGTTCCTTAGGGAGTACCTTGCCTAAACTGCTCAAAAACTCAGTGAGACTATGCTTCTCTTTACCAATCTTATGAGGATAAGGTAGCCGAACTTCAAAAGCTAAAAGAAACCCTTAAGGCCTTTGAGATTAAGAGCGGTTTCCTTGCGTCAAAGTTGGGTCTAAAAATTAACTGATGCTTCTCTTCAAAGAGGAGTGAGCTCTAAATCAATATCTGACCTTGGGAAGTGACGTCGCATTCCTTTTTCGATGAAGTGGAGGAAGGAGTCTAGGGATGACATTGTTAGTAAATTCCTTTTGAGATCACGAATACTAAGATTGTTTCGGAGATCCTGGACTTACCATCTTGGCTTGCTTATTTGGGAAGGATCTTTTCCTTTTGTTTTCACACTTTTATCCTTTGATGCTCTTGATTTTTTAATCCAGTATTGGCAATATCATTTCTTTACTAATTAGGCATCCTTCTTGGCGTATCCTTTGTAATATTTCCTTGGACAAACTATATGTAAAAGAACTTTATTCCTTTCGATTTTATTTCTTATGTCGTCAGTTTGTTTAGATGTGCTTTAGAATTTTCTCTTCATTGGGTATCTTTTGCCCTTGGTACACTTTTGTTGAAACCATATCTCGAACCCAATCGAAATTTAATATTGGTTTGTCGTCTGGGGCCAACCTAGTGGCAAAATCAGGAATTTCTTCCTTTTTTATCATGAATCTACTTTAATTATTAGTTTTAGAACTTTTTCCTTGGATTCTAATCTTATTAGGAATCCTTCCAATCCTGAACTTATGCACGATACTTCTTGATCGTGGCTTACTATTATTAGAAATCCACCCAACATTCTAATCTGACTAGGAATCTACCCAACGCATGACAGTTCTTGTCCATGGCTCACTATCATTGGGAATCGATCCAAAATTCTAGTCTAGCTAGGAATCTATCCAATGCATGACACTTCTTATCCATGTCTCACTATCATTAAGAATCTACCCAACATTCTGATCTAACTAGGAATATACCCAATGCACGACACTTCTCGTCCTTGGCTCACCCTAATTGAGAATCTACCCAACATCTAATCTAACTAGGAATCTACCCAACGCATGACACTTCTCGTCCATGGCTCACCTTCATTGAGAATCTACCTAACATTCTAATATAACTGGAAACCTACCTAGTGCATGGTACTACTTGATCATGACTCACTATTATTGGGAATCTATCCAGTATTATAATCTAACTGGGAATCTACCCAACACATGATACTACTTGACCATGGCTCACTATTATTGGGAATCTACCCAATATTCTAATCTAACTGAGGATCTACCCAGTGCATGATTCCATTTGGCCATGACTCACTACAGCATGCATTCTACTATTCGACGATCTTTTTAAACTCAAATGATATAGCCTTATACTTTGTAGTGCATCACTATGGGGGTGGTCTTATTGTGAGGTCTACCACTTATTGTTGGGTCCAAATCTATAGCCACTTTTGGCGGGCATCAGCCATCAACAACCACTTTTGGTAGGCATTGGCTATCTATAACCTCTTTTGGTGGGTGTTGGCCATCAAAATCTATTTTAAGTTAATGGCCAAACGGAAAGCTAGTTGTAACTTGGAAAAAAGGAAATAAGAATCCTTTGAAAAGAGTACTTTTGGTCCATTTTGTAAAAGACTTTTGAAATCGCATAGTTTATAAATCACATTATTCAATAGAAAGTTTGATCCGAGTTTGAGAAAGAAGATTATTGATGGAATCCATATTATTATATATATATATATATTATGAAAAATGAAACTCTTCAGGTCAATAGAGGGTTTCAGTCCTTAAATCCTAAATGCAAGCATGATATACAAGAATTCTTAAGGAGAGAGGACATACCAAAAGAGATAATGTAAATACCAAAACTTGAACACACCTTTAAAATAAGGACTCGGTAATCAGGGTTATGCCGAAGAAGAATGCACTACAAAAGGAAAACGAGACTTGTTGATTAAGGTTCAAGAAATCCAAAACCATTGATAGTGGGAGTTTGATAAAAAGGATTCCTTTTGCAACTTCATCTTTGTAGAAAAGCGTCATATGCATTCATTTGGTAAAAGTTACATGGAATTCTCCTAGAGTCATAAAACGGAAAAAAGTAAATATTTTCGAAACTAAATATTCAAACTAATGTTTAATAAATTTGGTTAACTTCCATTTTTGTATAAGCTTCTTGGTCTCATAAGAAAGCTTTCAGCATTTGTCCGTCTCATGCCCATTCATCAAATGTTAGACACGGTACTTCACACTCTTTGGGTCTTCTTTCTTTGATGGGGATAATCTGGGTAGGAGAAGTCTTCGTGAGTGTTCAAGAATACCTAAGATAGGCTCTGGTTGAGTGGCGTAAACACTTAGTCATGCTTCAACTTCTTCCGAGACTCATCATCTTAAGTATACAGGAGGGCTCTCTTATAGAAAGGAACCAAATCTTCATATTTCAACAATTCGATGGAAAGGTTCCTAACTTCATGATTTAGGGCCTTAACAATCTTCCAGAGCTGGGTTGATTCATGGAGTGATTCTTGGAGATATTCTAAAAGCTGCCTAATCTGAGAAGCTTGAAGTTCATAAACAGGATCAAATTTTTTACCATTCTCTTTCTCCGAAATGAGGGTAAGCAATCTCTAAGTGTTGTCTTCTTCAATTAGCTGAATGCGAAGGTTGAGGGGCAACTTCGAGGTTAGCTTCTCATTCTCAAAGTTAGTCATGGTTGGATGGATGATGTCACTGGATTTTTTGAGAGGGAACAAATGACGGAGGTTTGAGAACCCTCCTTCTAGCATAAAAAAGGTTAGTGCAAATTTTGGTCTACACCAACACTTCGTGATCCGAAGGTATGTCTTCGGAAGCTAAATGGAATATTGGACTCGGCAAAGAGGTTGCCGAGACATGATGTAATCAAGCTTTGAGTACGAGATGATGAACAGTAAAATAACAATAGCACATGCAGAAAAGGTAAAATGTAGAAAGTAAATAACACCAAGACCTATATAGTGGTTTGGGCCGAAAGTGCCTACGTCCATCGTCCTTTCCTTATTTAGTCACCCTTATATAGCCGATAGCCTTATTACATTGAATCTAGGATTTTCTACCATTAATGAGTTTTTTTAATAGAGCTCTAATATAAGAAAGTACTATATAGATATTAGTTCTTTTTCACGCCAGAAGATCGCTTGTGCCTTGGGATTGCCGCCTATTTATAGCCAATATGTCATGGCGCCATTGGCGAGGAGCCTTCTCCTTGGATTGTACGGCTTTGATTCAAACACTTGTCATCATCTATTTGAAAGTGCTTTAACATGGATTGCTAACATGACGCTTTTATATATAGCTTCTTTGGTTCCTTTCGTCTATCATGACCATTGATCTCGGTCTGGGGCTATCTGAGCCGTTGACTATTGATACTTGTTGAAAGGCTTTTAGCTTCGGCAACTGTTGCCCTCGACTAACCTTTTATCTTAGCCGGACAATGGTCTTCATCTTAGCTGGCATTTTAACTCATGCTTTCGGCTCACATGCTCTTGGCTACTGAGTACGGAGCTTAAGCTCTCGTTGAAAACTAAACAATAAGTATTGGAATTTCAAGCCAAAGAACTTTCTTCCCAAATATTAATGAGTTGTTCTTTATGGAAATGATGGTGTAACATTAGCATGTCAATAATTAACGTATGCAATATCAATTGATCAAGATGTAGATTTGAACATATAATAACGTCACCTATCACAAACATATTTTCACATGAAAGGCATTTTATACACAAAAATTACTTATGATTAAGTAATAATTTCTTTCACAAAACTCTTTAGAAATGGACCAAAATATCTTTTCTTTCCTTTTTAAACCTTGTCAGAAAAAAAACAATATTTTTGTTTAAGGAAAACATAGCCCGATATAGAGTTAAAAGCTATCGTGTGTCAAAAAATAGGCTATTTTACTTTGTAAAAACTTGTTCCATCGCACCTTGAAAATTTGTATTATCACGATCCAAAATCTAGATGCTATAGCATGTCAAAAACTTCTACTGATGCACTTCAATATCTCATGCTATCGCATGTCTAAAGCATAAGCTTTTGCATGTCATAAATATAACCATCGCCTATCTAAGTACATCTTACTATCGCATGTTAATAAAGTTTTCGAACACTACACCAGATTGGTGGTTTTGCAACATTTTATACACGTCAATTTCTAACACTTGTAAATGTTACAAAATACAACAGTAAAAAGTGTTAGAACACGTGTAAAAGTGTTAGTAAAAATAAATAGTTATGTGAATAATCTTTGCAACACATTGTGTGTCATTGGCAACATATATAAGTGTGACAAACAATTGGTAAAATCGTGAATAATTTATTATCAAGCATAATCTTCTATAATTTATCCATATTTCTCTTTCCTCATGCTTACCTATTCCCAGTAACATTTCGGCCGCAAAACTTCTAATTAAAATTTGGGTTTTCTCTCGCTCACCAAAATCAACGCCGACTTCAACCACTTCAACATCAACACCAACTTCAACCACTTCGATGATGGCTCAGGCGAATAGATTTACATCTTGTGATCATCGTTCTCATGGTAATCCTGAGGGCGACTTGATCGAAGACTTGGGCTTGACGTCAACGAAATAAATTGCTCAAAATTACTGATGACTCAGGTGACTGGATCGTGGCGTGTTATTCTTCAAGATCGACGTCGACGGTAATTTATAATTTCTAAAACTTTTTGTTAATCTCTTTTTCTAATCGAAATTTGGTGCTTTTCAGCAAATTAGTTTATGTTGTTTGAATAATTTTTTTAATGATGTAGGTAGGAAGATTCGCGAATGCTTAAGATAGAAATTGTTGTCCTTCAAAAAAGGTTAATTCACTTGGTTCTTCTTGCAATGCTTATGAGGTGTTTTTTCTCTTTTAATTTTAATTTTTTTAAAAAAAATATTTTTGTAGCTTTTGTACTAATATATGATGATTTGGTATGTATATTATAAAATTACTTGAAAATTTTTTGACAGGTGATGAAAACTGACTCGAGATTGTAGACTAAATTGAATGATTAACCATGAATATCAACAAAAATTTCCAGCCGATCTCTTTTATTATCTTAAAACCTCCATTGAAATATTAGTGGAAATATCATCGACAATAATTGTAGACTAAACTGACTTGAGATCGTCTACTATTTCTTTAATATAATACTAATACAGTTCCATCTAGAACTGTTACTATGAACTAGTATCGTCAACTTGAAATGGTCACGTTATAACCAATACTGATAACTTAGTTTATGATGCTAAGATTCATTGACATAGTGCACATTAACGTGGCTAGGAGAATCATGAATGCCTATTGATAGAAATGATTGTTCTTTGAATGCTGGTGTTTCACTTGGTTCTCATTGCAGTAAACTAGTTTATAAATTAATTAGAATATCTTTCTAAATCATTTTTGAATTTGTGGAAAAATTTATTGTGTTTGAGCTTGAATTTTGAGATATAGTTTGATTTTATAAGATATAAAGAAATATCTTTTTTGAAATATAACTTTTGTAAGGAATATAAAGAAATATAGTTTGAGATATCAAAGTTTGAAATATAGTTTGAACATTAGTTTGAAATATGATTTTTAAAATATGAAATTTGAACTTTGAAATAACTACGAGATAAGATTTATGAAATATTCATATGAAATACAGTTTAGAATATGATTTTTGAACTTTGAAATAACTTTGAGAAATAAATTTTGAAATATGCATACGAAAAAAATATAAAGAAATATAGTTTGATTTTTATAAGATATAAAGAAATATCTTTTTTGAAATATGATTTTTATAAAGAGTATAAGGAAATATAGTTTGAGATATCAATGTTCGATATATAGTTTGAAATATGATTTTTGAAATATAATTTTTAAACTTTGAAATAATTTTTAGACATGATTTTTGAAATATGCATATGAAAATTGAGCTTAACCGAGAACCATATATATTTCAAGTAAAGATAAACAACGGACTGTCCAAGAGCTTAGTTATAACACTCTGTATTTCTCAATGTTCACTTCAAAAAAATGAATCATGAATTTCTATGCATATTAGATCAATTGACATGAATTAATTGAAACAATCAATACACACGGCTTGGATCATATAAATTCAAAATTTGTCAAATTAGTATTTAATGAAGACTTGTGATGACCATTCTCTAAATTCATCATATTTTGATCATAACAAATATTCATTACATCAAGCATGTTAAATGCATAATAAATATAGAAAAGTGTGAAATTTTCTCACTTTTTAATATAGTTTTTAAATTTGGGTTGGCACTATATGGTTTTAATTTTATATATAGGTCGATTTAGCGTTGTTAGAAGTTTCTTCATAGATTTGTATAACTCATATCCTTTTTACTATAGTTTGCTTTCTCTTTTTTAAATACTGATTTTCTTATGGTATTTCGTGTGTGGGGTGCAAAGGAAGGAAGTGATGGAGAAAGAAAATGATAAATTGCTAAACTTTAAGCTCTGTTTTAATGAAATTATAAACTATTTTACAAGAGAAAGTATGACTAAAAATCATTCGTTTGACTAGTCAATTCAATACGATTCTTTTGTTTGTACTTACAAGTATTCAAGACTTTTCAAATTGCCAATAGATTTGGGTATTTCACCATTGAAATAGTTGTTAGAAAGATAATGTTTTGAGCTTTGAAAGCTTTCCAATCTTAGGTGGTGTTGGTTCTATTATCATATTATTCTGCATTAATCTATATAAATAAAAGAACAGTGTTAATAAATAGTAAAAATATTGATGAAAAAGTATATGAAAATAAACGTGCCCTTAGAGGTAGCTCATTTCTGAATGAAAAATGCAAGAAACTAATTTTAACAATGGCAATACATTACTTCATCAATAGTCTAAAGTGCACCACTTTATGACACACTTGTGTCTAATTTACTGATTTACTTTTTATTTAATAAAAAAACACTGCTACCCTTACCTCTCATGAACTGCGTTAATGTACATTCGAATAAACTGTTTTAGTTCAAATCTTTTTTCTATGATATAGAACATTAGCGCATCAGCTGTAGTTAAAAGTATACACAGTTACTATTATCTAAGAGATTTCAAATGTTTCACTACCAGGAAATCATCCAATTTACACATAATTTAACAAACGCAAACAATGGCAAAGCAAGTAAGGCTCCATAGGGTATCACGTCTCACTGATATCATTGTTTGCTTTATTAGCTAAATCATGTGTAATTAAGAATATTTATCAGAACTACATACAAATCCAACCCCTTCTATATGTAGGCAATATAAGTATGACTTCACCATGTAAAGATTTTTGAAAATTGAATCTTAAAGATTAACATGACAAACCTTAATCCGATACAGTTATCCAAATTCAATTTACAAAAAAGAATTTTGATTTGTACATAGTTGGAAATTTTCTACATTCAAATGCATTTTAGAAGAATATTGTACTCATAAAAATATACATTATAGGATGACCAAATCAAGGTGCTTAGCTATAAATTCCACTGAAGAAACCTTTGTTTGTCAAGTTATTTCAAATGTACCAATGCTATGTCAGTACCAATTTATGAATGAAACTTTAATTTTACTATGCATTGAGACCTATGAATATAGGTTCGGTGCAGCAAAAACCTACGTAAGTATTTTTTTACCACTAAGTAATTTATCCATTCACTTCCATTTCATTAATTTTGAAAAAAAACAAAAGTTGTTTCAATAATTAGGAAAACAGTAGTGCTCCTTTGACAAAGTTTTTTGACTCAGTGTTGCAACACTGAGTCGAAGTGGTGCTGCTGCACTGAGTTGAAGATTCAGTGCTGGTGTTCTGAGTCCAAGACTCAGTGCAGCAGCATTGAGTTTTTTTGACTTAGTGCACTGCACTGAGTCAAAAACTCATGTACATCGATATTGATGCCCTTATGCGCTGGAATTCATATAATGCAGACGGGTAACTTGGGTTGTATTTAATTGATTAGAGTTTATAAATGATTGTTTTATCGTGTTTCATCATCCTCTTTCAATTTTGTTCCTATTCATGTTGTGTCCTTATGTTAATGCCCAACTCGTTTTCATTACTTCTTAGATTAATCACTTGCAAATGTAATTGTTACTGTGAAGAAATAATGTTAATCGCTTCTAACATATCTCGTAGTACATGTATCTTTTAGTTGCGTTATTTACGAAATAGCATATGTATCTTTCCAACGTATCCTACTAAGACTAACAACTCTAGTACAATAACTGCACTGAAATTGTAAAGCGTGACAGTACTGGCTCCATAGACAAAAATTTACAGTATGGAGTAAACGGGATTATATGTGTGATTTAACTCTGAGTACAAACTGTACTCTCCCTATTGGAATCGCATGTAGAACCAATAAGATATAAAATGCAAACAGATTTACAGGGACCAATGACCATTTATCCTGAGAATGATATTACACAAAACTGACAAAATCTATACACTATCAAATTCATAACAATCATCTTCCCTGGCTGAGTATTTTATGCTACCTGTTAGGATTGGATTAAAATCCCATTATGGACACATATATGTTTAAGTGTATGTTGCTATTATAATTAATATAAGGGAGAAAATAATAAAGTGTTATTTACAATTTGTTGAGGGACCAAATTGTAAATATTACATAATTGAGTTTTATTCGTTAATAAAAATGGTTGGGTCTCCGAGAAACAGTACGTACTTTTTTTTTTCTTCTTCCCGTCAGAGAGAAATAATCGAGAAAAGTAGAAACTGTATTCTTGGAAGATCGTAACCATACATATTGATTCAATGGATTCCGGTACGCTTCCGCAAATTTCTATTTGTCTATTGTTTGTTTTCTCATGAATTGATTATGGCTAAAATTCGGATCAGTTTAATATCAACAATTGGTATCAGAGCATACCCTAAATTAATTCATGAGGATTTGATATTAATCCTGAAACCCATTTTATTCTATACGATAGCATTGCTGGTTATCAGTTTTGCTTGGAATCCTTGAAATATATTTTGCAGTAACTTGCGTTTTGGATCTGCACATTTTTTTTGGGTTCGATTGAATACTCGTTCAATCTTGACTAAATGTTTTGGTACTGCCTTCTGCATGCCCATGTTTCCATTGTTCATTTAGTTATCTTTTATGCCAACCTGGTATGAAATATGGATTCCAACAATTAATGAATATGTACTGTCAGAGATTGCTATGATGGGAATTCCATTTTTTATTATGTGTATGCATTTTGTACCAATATCAATGTTAGAAAAGTCAAACTAGTAACATGCTAAATGCCAGATACCAATATCTAGAAAGAATAATAGATTTTGGTCCCCTTGTTGGATAAAATGATTGAATATTACAAGGATTTCGAGACTTAATATACTGTTTTAGAAAACGAAATCCATTCAGATTTATCATTAAATCATTTATTACACGTTGGTATTAGTGAAATTATACAGTCAATGATTCCGTTCTGGCCACAATATGTTTCGTACGGTTTTGTTCAGATTTATCAATTTGATGCAAATCTACACATATGATATGATAATTTGATAATTTAGGATTCGTGGTTTACAAATCATTGTATGATACGAAACTGCAAATGAAAATTTAATTGTCCAACCATGTTTTCTTTCCAGTTTAGTTCACAAAATCACTCAGTTTAGTTTATTTAATCTAAACGTGGTGTGTTGTATACTGGAATTTGTAAAATTTTATACTAGGTCTACGACTAAATATATAGCGTTTAATATCTGGCAGCTATATACAAAAATGACTTGGTATGTTAGACCACCTAACATATAATAAAACAATTTGTTTTATTATATGTATTCCTTTTCTTTTAAAGGTAAATTCAAATTTGGTTTCCATGGAAATTTGGTGTTTTAAATAGATTAATTGAAGCAAAATATCACCAAAATGATCACTTTTGTGTAGACTAATCAAATTAAAATATCAAAATAATTGTGTGTATGTAATTCATGCATTTATTAACGAACTCAAAGGTGAATTAGTATTTGGCAGAATTTCATGCATACCTGTGGTGATAAATGTGTGACAATTATAAGGTGTTTTATGTAAGCAATGTGTTAGTCCAAAGACTGCATATTGTTTGACATAATTTATTGTCAACGTTTGATTGCTACAACAAGAGTACCGCTTACAGTTAATATACTGTCCAAAGACTTAATATTAATGATGTGTTTGGTATCTTGAGATGTGATTAACCATTATTTGAATTTATTGTTTTATATGAAGTCGTTAAAGGCATGTAATTTATATAATTTTATTTGTTTTCTATTTCAGCCGTTGCTACTGTATCTGCTAACCTTAATTCAGTACCGGTCCTTAATGGCAATAACTTTAAGGACTAGAAGGAGAACATATTAATTGTTCTTGGTTGCATGGATCTGGACCTTGCATTAAGGATGGATCGGCCCGCTTCTCTTACAGATGCTAGTACCTCCGAGGAAAGGAGAATTTTTGAGAAATGGGACCGTTCAAATCGCATGAGTCTTATTATCATTAAACGAGGCATACCTGAGGCTTTTAGGGGTGTGGTATCCGAAGAGATTACCGATGCCACAGATTTCCTTGCTGAAATTGAGAAACGTTTTGCCAAAAGCGATAAGGTGGAAACAAGTACTCTTTTGCAGAAACTTATTTCTATGAGGTTCAAAGGCAAGGAAAACATAAGGGAGTACATTATGGAAATGTCTCACATTGCTTCAAAATCAAAGGCACTAAAGCTTGAGCTTTCGGATGACTTGCTTGTGCATTTAGTGCTTATCTCGCTTCCTCCACAATTCAGTCAATTTAAGGCCAGTTACAACTGTCAAAAGGAGAAGTGGACTCTCAATGAGCTCATTTCATATTGTGTACAAGAGGAAGAAAGGCTGAAGCAAGGTAAGACTGAGAGTGCCCATTTGGCAAACACCTCTAAAGCAAAGGGCAAGAAAAGAAAATTTAAAAATGAAACTGCTAAGGATCCAGATCAAAAGAAACAACAAAAGGAAAAAGACGGTTGTTTCTTTTGTCACAAACCTGGACATATGAAGAAGGAATGTACCAAATATCATGCATGGCGTGAAAAGAAAGGTATGTTTGTTACTTTGGTCTGTTCTGAAGTTAATTTATCTTCAGTACCTAGAAACACTTGGTGGATAGATTCTGGTGCTACCACTCACATAAGTGTTTCTATGCAGGGTTGCCTGAGCTACCGAAAGCCGAGTGATGGTGAAAGACACATCTTTGTGGGCGATGGACAATCGGTAGAAGTGGAAGCGATTGGACATTTTAGATTGTTGTTAGGAACTGGTTTATATTTGGATTTAAAAGACACTTTTGTTGTACCGTCATTTAGACGGAATTTGGTTTCTGTTTCTGTGTTGGACAAATTTGGATATTGTTGTTCATTTGGAAACAATCAGTTTACTTTGTCTTTGAATTCAAATGTTGTTGGAACTGGTTATTTAAATGCATATGACAATCTTTATTTGTTGGAAACAGTTGCATCCTATAATGAAATCTTGCATGTAGAATCACGTGGTACTAAACGTAAATTACTTAAAGAAAATTTAGCATCTTTATGGCATAAGCGCTTAGGTCATATCTCAAAAGGTAGAGTTGAGCGCTTAGTATCTGATGGTATTTTAGAATCTCTTGACTTCACAAACTTTGACGTTTGTGTAGACTGCATTAAGGGAAAACAGACCAAAACTAAAAGATTGTGTGCTAATAGATCTTCAGACGTCTTAGAATTAATTCATATAGATATTTGTGGACCTTTCCCTATGGCATCTTGGAATGGTCAACAATATTTCATATCATTCATAGACGATTACTCACGTTATGGCTACCTATATCTAATTCATGAAATATCACTGTCACTGGATGTGTTCAAAGCTTATAAAGTTGAAGTTGAAAATCAACTCAACAAAAGAATTAAAAGTGTCAGATGTGATCGTGGTGGTGAGTATTACGGTGGATATGATGGTTTAGGTGAACAATGTCCATGACCGTTTGCTAGATTCCTAGAGGAATGTGGTATTGTCCCACAGTACACCATGCCAGGATCACCTAGCATGAATGGTGTTGCTGAAAGACGAAACCGAACTCTTAAGGATAGGGTAAGGAGTATGATTGCTCATTCCACCTTACTTGATTCTCTATGGGGAGAAGCATTAAAGACAGCAGCTTATATTCTCAATAGAGTACCAACTAAAGCAGCTGCAAAAACACATTATGAACTTTGGACAGGTCGAAAGCCTAGTCTAAAGCACTTTCACATTTGGGGTTGTCCAGCTGAGGCAAGGCCTTATAGGCCACATGAAAAGAAGCTGGATTCCAAAACAATGAGCAGCTACTTTATTGGTTATTCTGAGCGTTCTAGGGGCTATAAGTTTTATGATCCCATAGCTAAGAATATTTTTGAGATGGGAAATGTAGTATTCTTTGAGGATATTGAGTTTGAGGGGAGAAATAAAGCTAAAGACACTTCTTTTGAGGATGAATTGGATTTAAACCCAGTGCCTATTATCACTTTTGACAATGTTCAGTTGCCTACACCTATCATTGATCTAGAAGTGAATCCGGAACCTCAACAAGATAATGTTATACAACCCCTTATTCAGAATGAAGCTATTGTTCCAGAAGAACAAACTCAACAACCTCAAGAACCTATGCCATTAAGGAGGTCCATGAGAGAAAGGAGAAGTGCTATTTCAGATGAATATATTGTATTTCTCCAAGAACAAGAGAACGATAATGGAATGACGGAAGATGACCCAATCAACTTTTATCATGCCATGAAAAGTTCTAACTCTCAAAAGTGGATAGATGCCATGAATGAGGAGTATAAATCCATGCAAGACAATAAAGTTTGGGAACTTGTCTCATTACCAGAAGATGCAAAACCAATTGGTTGTAAATGGGTATTTAAAACCAAGAGGGATGCAAAGGGTAATGTGGAGAGGTATAAGGCACATCTTGTAGCAAAAGGCTATACTCAAAAGGAAGGTATCGATTTTATAGAGACTTTCTCTCCAGTTTCATCAAAAGACTCTTTTAGAACAATTATGACACTTGTTGCTCATTTTGATCTTGAGATCAGATGGATGTTAAGACGGCGTTTCTCAATGGAGACATTGATGAGACAATTTATATGGTACAACCAGAAAACTTTGTGTCGGGAGATCCAAAGAATATGGTTTGCAAATTAACAAAATCCATCTATGGACTTAAGCAAGCTTCTCGTCAATGGTACCACAAATTCCATCAAGTAATCATCTCATTTGGTTTTGAGACGAATATTGTTGATGATTGTGTGTATCACAAGTTCAGTGGGAGTAAACATATATTTCTGGTTCTATATGTCGATGACATCTTGCTTGCCACTAACGATATAGGCTTATTGCATGAAACCAAGAAATTTCTATCTAAACATTTTGAGATGAAAGACCTTGGGGACGCCTCTTTTGTATTGGGTATTCAGATACTTCGAGATCGATCTCGGGGTATTCTTGGATTATCACAAAAGAGCTATATTGATAAAGTACTCAAAAGGTTTGGCATGCAAGATTGTAGACCAAGAGATACCCCTGTTGCTAAATGAGATAAATTCAGTCTTAGTCAATGCCCTAAAAGCAATCTTGAAATTCAAGAAACGCAAAAGATTCCCTATGCTTCAGCCGTTGGGAGTCTAATGTATGCTCAAGTATGTACACGTCCAGATATTGCATACATTGTTGGGATGTTAGGCAGATACTTAAGCAATCCTGGTATAGACCATTGGAAAGCAGCCAAGAGGGTTATGAGGTATCTTCAGAGAACAAAAGATTACATGCTCACTTATAGAAGATCAGATCATTTGGAGGTCGTAAGGTATTCTGATTCTGATTTTGCTGGATGCCAAGATAGCAGAAAGTCTACATCAGGCTATATTTATCTGTTGGCTGGAGGAGCTATATCTTGGAAAAGTGTTAAACAAACACTTGTAACTTCTTCCACCATGGAAGCAGAATTTGTAGCATGTTATGAGGCATTAAACCATGGAATATGGCTACGCAACTTTATCATTGGGCTGCGCATTTTGCAAAATGTAGAAACACCGCTGAAGTTATATTGTGATAATAAGTCAGCAGTGCTATATTCTAATAATAACAAAAGCTCAACTAAGTCAAAGCATATTGACATAAAATTCTTAGTTGTGAAAGAAAGAGTGCAGAGTGGACATATATCTATAGAGCATATTGGAACAAACTTCATAATAGCGGATCTGCTCACAAAAGGTTTACCGCCCAAGGTCTTTCATGAGCACACTGCTCATATGGGTGTTGTATTACTGGAGGATGTTATGGTTTAGTGGGAGTTTGTATTTTATATGCTTTATATTTGTCTTGAAACATATATTTGGATTTTTGATCAGAAGTAAAGTATTCAGTTCATTCACTCTGTTTTATTCTTTTGATTCTGACCTCACTTAAGTTTAAGGAGGACCAATTGAAAATAGATTAATCTATGTCATTTGACTATATATATGTATGTGACCACTGATGGGTTTAGTCATGATTAATATGGCGAGACCACTGTGATCCTGTATAAATATGGTTGATGGACGAGATTATTAAGAAATACCTTTATATAATAGCAAATTTTGAGCTCACAAGGTTGTACATTTATAAAAAAACATATGTTGCCCAAGTGGGAGATTGTTGGATTAAAATCCCATTATGGGCACACATATGTTTAAGTGTATGTTGCTATTATAATTAATATAAGGTAGAAAATAATAAAGTGTTATTTACAATTTGTTGAGGGGCCAAATTGTAAATATTACATAATTGATTTTTATCCGTTAATAAAAACGGTTGGGTCCCCGAGAAACAATACGTACTTTTTTTTCTCTTCTTCCCGTCAGAGAGAAATAATCGAGAAAAGTAGAAACTGTATTCTTGGAAGATCAGAACCATACATATTGATTTAATGGATTCCGGTACGCTTCCACAAATTTCAATTTGTCTATTGTTTGTTTTCTCATGAATTGATCAAGACTAAAATTCAGATCAGTTTAATATCAACAGTTAGATGTCCAACTAAATAACACCGTAGCCTTGATGCCTAACTGCGAGAATAGGATGATGATAAAACCTACACATAAAAATATCATTGGATGAGCTACCACTAGTAATCATTTGGATAGTACTACCATAAATCTTACTATTGGGTAGCTAAATTCAAGTACCTAGAATTTGGGTACAACTCTATTATCGAATTTCATTACTTTTTTTTGTAAAAATGGATTAATATATAGACTGGTAACATAAGTCAGTAATGAAAGTGTACACCCAAAATCTGGATGCCAAAAAATTCGAAAGCTCTCAAACCGAGTTGCATTGCAGCAACTCAGTTTTAAAACTGGGTTGCAGCAACTCAGTGTTAAACAGAGTTGCAGCAACTTAGTTGCAACTAAGTTTAACACTGAGCTGCAACAACTCAGTTCTTAAACTGATTTGCGCAACTCAGATCTGAAACTGTGTTGCTTACCGAGTTACTAGCTGAGTTGTTATGAAAACCGAATGCTTGCCAAGTTAAAACTGAAAACTGAGTTGCAACTCATTAATGTAAGTACAAAATTTAGTGTACATTCATGAATACAAAAAATTACTAGAACCTGAGTTGTAACTCAGTTTTCAACCTTTTGACTTTGAATTATAAGTTTTTACCGAGTTTATATTAAATGCAGGCACTTGTGGAGGTATGTTTTGGATTGTCGTTTTGGACGTTGAAGGATGTGTAAAACCATTAGAGTTTAGAGTGGATGATCCAGAATGGTTAGGTTAACCTTAAGTTAAACTTTAACTGTATTTTGAAATTAAAAATTTCGTAGCTTATGTTGTTGTAATATCTGAATACATGACATTGTGGTATTTGAGATATCTTTAATAATTGTTTATGACATACTACATTCCATTTTGCGAAACATTTTAAACTTTGCATTGGATCTGTATGATGAATTATGTGCGATATGGAAATGATTGTTCATGATATATTATACTCCATTTTCTTTAAATATTATAATATTCGTATCGTAAGAAATTATGTAAAATCATAAGTTATATTAGTAACGGTTATAAGTGTTACCAATATACGAATTAGCAACACTTATAATGTTACAAAGCAAATGATAGGCGGTGTTACAGATATCTTTGGCTAATAGCTGTTACCAAATCCACCTATTAGCGTAAACTGAGTTGCAGCAACTCAGTTCCTAAACTGTGTTGTGCAACTCAGATCTAAAACTGAGTTGCTTACTGAGTTGTTATGAAAACGGAGTGCTTGCCGAGTTAAAACTGAAAACCGAGTTGCAACTCATTAATGTTGTTATGACCCACCTTTTTGGACGATTTAAGTCGACAATAAACCACACATGTCTAACTCAAACCATTCAAAAGGGTTGATAATCAGTGCGTTTAATAAGAAAATAAGACAAAAGAAGGAAAACAAAACACGGAATCTCGCAGCGGAATTACAAAATATAATAATCAAATAAACAGTTCATGAAGCTGTTTTACAATATACATTTCATCTCAATTTTTACAACACAATCAGAGTACAGTCAAAAAACATACCAAATAAATGCAGCGGAATAATACAATAATAGAATATACAAAACTTCGTCTTCGTCCTCCAAAAATAATGTCTTCAAACACTGAAATGCTCAGGCTGACCCAATCGTAATGAAAAGACAAAACACTCGAGTCAGAACTAAAAGTTCTTATGTAAGTTAAATCAAAACAAGTAAATATGAGTGTAATAGCTTCAGAGATGTTTACGAGACTTTACATCCCTATCCAGTGTATAATGTGCATGCAATAACTTAAGAATGTTAGGGGATTTTCCACCTCCTAAGGATCCGTTAAACAATCTATATGTAGTAAATTACGCTATATATGTAGTGTCTATCAGTAAAGTAAAGTATTAAAATAGCATTAAGGCTTCACATTGATCCCCCTTAACACATTTTTAAGCAGGTAGTCTATGCAGGTCCTGTAACACAACCAGTAACGTCGGTATCTAGTGTGTCCCCTATAGGTACCATACTAAAACAAAATCGTAGTAGTCACGAATAAGGATAAAGAGTATAACAAGGCACGTGAGGCGATGCCAAAGGTAGGATACTAACGTTTTGCATTTCTTGACTGGTGGTAACCCCTAACGGCCCACCGCGA
This sequence comes from Allium fistulosum, assembly GCA_030737815.1. Classification (NCBI taxonomy): domain Eukaryota; kingdom Viridiplantae; phylum Streptophyta; class Magnoliopsida; order Asparagales; family Amaryllidaceae; genus Allium; species Allium fistulosum. The sequence continues at coordinate 205,743,838 of CM060903.1, forward strand.
ACATCCATCCCATAATCAAATCAAGCTGCACCAATCAAGTCAAAATCATTATAGTAATACGAAGAACAGATGCCGGTAGAGGTAGCTAGCCTCATTGGTCAGGTATGACTCCTATTTTAGTCATTTCAAATTTACATAAGTGTCGAGGTCATCCATCATCGTTCTCTTTCTTCAATCTAGCAAACGTCGCCAATTCAACCTCTACATTCTTGGTAACATCCATCGCGTACACAGTTGTTAAAGTGGTTCCGGTGTTGACAAAGAGTATGCCAATATTCGACCCCAGTCTCTTTAACAACCAAACGTCATTTTTCACACCGGTTGGTTCTTTTAAATTTTAAGAACAAGTCATATTTCATATCAAAATATCAGATTCACTTCAAAATCATTTCGAAATCAAAATAGGTCATACCTTCAAAACATTCGTATTTAAATCAATGATTTATATCTAAATAGTTCCCCCTTTTAGCAGTTTGAATATTGAAAATGGTTTTGAATAATTTAAATAGTTTGAATATTGAAAGTAGTTTGGATAATTAAAATAGTTTTAATATTGAAAAATAGTTTGGAATAATTAAAATAGTTTAAAGATTGGAAATAGTTTTAAATGTAAAATAGTTTAATATTGAAGAAAATAGTTTGAATATTGAAATTAGTTTGGATAATTAAAATAGTTTATATACTAAAATAATTTGATTATTAAAATAGTTTATATTAAAGATGTTTCTTTCTTTCACAACTAGGTTCAAATTCCAAATCATAACGATTTCCAATTTTCGACTTCCAATTCAAGTAAAATTCATATTCAAAATTCAATTTAAATCAACCTCAATGCAACGATTTCCAACTTTACTCCAAATTCAATTTAAACGATTTATCCAAAGACTGAAAGTTTCAATTCACATTCTCATTTTTTAAACAATTTAGTTTAAATCCATTTCACATCCAAAAACTTTGAAATACCACTTTAATTATAGTAAATTCAAAGTTTAAATTAAAATTTAAACTTTTAAAATAATTCACTTTCAATAAATTTAAGTCATTTCGTAAATTCAACTTAAGATTTCAAATTAAATCCTTTAAACAATTAAAATTTCAACACTTCAAATCTCGAATTAGAAAATAATTTAATTCATATAAATCAAAATTTTATTTTCTTTAAAACAATCTCATTTAAACGAATCCAATTTCAATAATTTAAAATTATTTAATTTAACCAATCCGGTGTCCGTATATAATTTTTTACCCTATAGCCAAGTGATTAATTATTTCAATTTTAATTACATGGATGGATATATATCATTTCAATCCATAACTATATGACATATGTATATATCATTTCAACCTATTTCTTAGTTCATTTCAAATATTACCAGTGATAATTTATAGGATGTCAAATAATAAATGGGATAATAACAAGAATATGTCCAAATAATAAACAACCATACATCCAACATATCAATCAAAAGGTATCCAACAGCAACCAACATCCAAATGAACCAATATATCACAACAATTACTAGTTATCAATTGTCGGTGTTTAACTAGCAATTAAATTCAATATTAATTTAAATGTCAATTTAATTCAATATAAAATTCAAGTTAAATTTAAATGACAATTTAAATTACCAAACAACAATCAATAAAATTTTATCACTTCATAAATTTAATTCAACTAACAAAAGAAGATTTAGTATTGCGTGAGTGGGTTTACTCACCCACCTTTGATTTATAGCCCATTAAAAATCCAATAAAGACCAAAATTTCAACAGTCTCCAAATTTAACCAAACTAGTTCCATGTTGTTCGGAATTTCGATACGAGTCTAATGAAAGAAACCGTGTGCGAATCCGAGTTCGTAAGCAAAAGTTATCCGCGTTAGAAGTTTTAAAATTAAAATTAAATAAAATAATCTAAAGGAAATTTTGAAATTACACGTCACCTTCAACAAACGATCGAAACAGAACCCAACACGCAAGCTCAACCGCCCACGTTCATCTTCCAACCGTCGTGCCTACATGCATTGCCACCAAATCAGAGGCCACCACCATGCTCGCCGCTCCTTCCTCTACCCTCGGCCAGCTCGCGGTCGCTTCCAAAGCCGCCACCTAGACCCACCGTCGTTTACCTTCCAGCGCGATTCCTGGTGAAATCGAGCATCACGACAAGATCCAACCCACTAGATCGACTTCGCTAGTCACTCTCTACACTGCTCGAATGGTCAACGAACCACCGTCGCATCGAAACCCTACAACGGATGGCCGAAAATGTTTCACTGATTTTTGAGCAAACAGAGATTCCAATCGGAAAACGAATTGCAGATGCGAATTACATTCATTGAGAGCTTCACGATGATATATAATATGATAGAGTTTAAGCAGTTTGAATTTTTGGATTTGATTTGAAATCAGCAAGGGTTTTGGGATAGTGATCATTGAGAAGGAGTAGATTAGAACTGAAATGTACGTACAGAAAGTAGAATAGAAGGCTGCTAGGATTTCATAATATCATATATATATATAGACAAAGATGGAACAAGAATGGATGGAACAAATCGATTGGGCCAAAGCGATAACAAAGACCCGAAAAGCCCGTTTCGTTCCCGAAACGAAAATAGGTCATCCTATATGTCGACATATAGGTTTTCAATATTTTTAAACTCAATGAAACTAATTCCAAACCCTAATTCTATTATATATAGAAGTTAGCTTTTAAAACCAAATTATATTCCTTTTTACGAGTTAATTAAACGAATTATTATTAAATTGATTTAATCACTTTTAAATTCTAAATTAAAAGTTTTCTATCATTATTCTTGATTAAACAGAAATTAATAATCCTTTAAAATTAAATTTTCCATGTTAAATCCAATATTTAAATATTAAATTAATTTCAACATTTAATTACAACTGTAATAAAATCCTAGTTCATTATATTCTAATTTCAAACAAATCTTTTTTATTTTGATTTAAATGTTCTTTATATTGAATCAACCATTACCTTATGTGTTCATTAAACGTATGTTTTCATATATTACACTCATTACTCCACAATTAACGTCTTTTCTTCTATTAACTACAATATTTCAATTACATTAAATTTCATTATTTTCCAAATTAATTTCAAAATGGATTAAATAATAAGATGAGAAATAAAACAATATTTACATTTAAGTAATTTAAACGCATTTATAAATTTATTGTTTACAAACAAAGGTTAATAAATTTACGTACAAAATACTTGATTCCATGTTCTATATTAAAACCAATTTCAATTAAATAACATATGATTTTACCGTTTGATACATCATTTATTTTATTCCTTATTGACCTTTACTATTATCATTAATTGAAATTTACCTTAAAACAGTTGTCAGTTACATTCAATCAATATTATTAAATTATATGTTAATAAATTTTTTCATTAATAAATCATAAATTTTAATTTCTCAAATATTAAATTCCAAAGCCTTATTTAATTTAATATTTTTAATTGTCAAAAATACGGGTCGTTACAATCTCCCTCACTCAAAACTTTTCGTCCCCGAAAAGGAACAAGATAGAATCAAGGAATTTGACATATTTTTATCCAAAATAGTCAATTTATAAACAATTCAACTTAAATATTTAAGTTTAATATAAATTTGAAAATAACTCAACTTCCAAAAAAAATTTCTAAGTCCTAAATTTACGGAAAATTTCGGCAGCATCTCCTTTGCGCGGCTAGGTCCGGAAAAATAACAATATCAATAATTACATTGTATATATCATATTTCAATAACAAAGCATCCCAAACCATGGGAAAAATAATAAAATACCATTACAAAACCGTAATCCGAAAACGTACCTATTTGTTGGGCAAACAAAACTCTATTTATGAAACCAAAAGCAACAGCTATTGCTTCCATAAACCTGTATCTTACTTACATAATCCAAAAGAGTGTTAAACTGTATAAAAGAGCAATATATATTAGTTGTTTCAAAAAATAGCACAAGTAACACAACATATATAATAATCATATGCAAACAAAAGCAATATGATCATTAATGCAACAAAAGAATCCATCACACATCCATAGCATCCAAAACTTATGGTTTGTCCAGGTTCAGAAACTCTCTATTGTATAAGGATGATAAATAAACTACCAAGTGTATCTTACGCTCAACAGACTTTGGTAATTACTTAATAGATTATTCATACAACCTCAAACAATTTGAAGTGTCATTTCCCAAACTTCCCATAAGCCAAACAAAAAAGAATTTAAATATTATTTAAATTTGTACAATGTACATATATCATTTGTACACAATATCAATTGTGATCGCTTGCTTAAATACACAAATTTCACTTTCGAACTAGTATTGTTAACTCGACTGCTCTAGTGCGGACTATGATTTGATTCCTTGATTAGAAATCTCCATTCTCCTAGCATGCCATAAATTATGATAGAAAACTTCAAATTCATACCAAAAATCCGTATCAAGCGTTCGCTATCAAGAATCGAATGAAAATCCTAATTCGGACCGGTGTGAATTTCCACAAATCATGTATTCAAATCCGGATCAAAACTGTTATGCGAATAAAATGATCTACGCACAACCTACCTATTTTATTCTATTGGTTTATTTAACACATCTTTTACTTTTCATTTATTTTAATTTTCATTCTTTCATACAAGATCATCTTTTATTAATTTACATTCATTTATTTACATAAATTATTTTCCATTCAATATTTAAAATCATCAATGAATAGATTCTTAAAGTATTTCTTATGTTTCTTCGTAGTTTAATTCACATTTATTATTATACAACTTGGTTTCCATTTAATATTAATATTTATTAATGAAACATTTCATACTTAAGTTTCTCTTCTTTTTGATTCACTTTTATTCCTTCATATATGGTATTATTTAATATTAAATATATTTATGAATGATTTCAACATTTTCTTAAGTTTATAATCATTTACTTAAATATTATTGTAATGGCCCAGAAATTTTAACGATTTTTATAACATAATTAACTAAATTTTTCTTGAAAATATATAATTAAAATTTTGCAATAAAAATTTGATATTTGAAATATGTCTATTTAAACGTAGCAAGTATCAGATTTTCATCGAAAAATTTGTAAGTTAATTCTGTTGTGTAATTTTTAATTTCAATTTAAAATCATTTAAATTAGTTGAAAATAAATATTTTTGAAAACCTGAATATCTTTATATAAGAAAATTGCAAATCATTTTCTGAATGAGACGTCATATTTCGTTTCGCCAAATTTGGACTGCTCTAGCCCCGTTTATCTTATTTTCGGTGTTTTAGCAGCATTTTCGGTAGCGAAAAAAATTGAATTTTGATAATTTAGTTATATCGCTGACATCTGTGTACCATCATGTTTGTCTCATCGTGCTGATCTCCGCAGTATATTCATTTCTGTAATTCAGCATCCGGTACGCGGCGAAATCTGCAAAACGGTTAACCGTATCGGTACCCATTTTGGAGTCTTTTGGTTTTCTATGTCCATTCATTTGTCCAGCCGTGAGATAAAAATTGGTCACTACCTTCTTATATTCCCAGAAATAAATTTCTGACTTTTCCATTCCACTATTTTAATATTATATTGTTGTTTTGTTTTTATTATGCCGGTTCCTTTCTAATTATCAGTCTCCTTCCTCTTCCTTTTTCGTTCAGCTATTTTAAGAAAAGAAAAAACAACGTCTGCATATATATTCGAACCTATAGCCTACTCATTTTCTTCAAATCCTGAACGTGCTCGTTCATTTGAGAATATATATTATAATGTAAGCATTTTATATATGGTTTCTATGAAAGCTAGTGCTCATATATTTATATTTTAGTTTGCCTTCATATTGATTTCTTGAAAGCTCCACCATTTTTGTACACTACCTTAAACGCCCTCTGCCTTGTGCCACACGACCTGTGCAGTTAATGCCCCGCTATTACCCCGCTATAACCCCGCTATATCTCATAGCGGGTTTCTGCCGCTACGATATTTCCATATAGCCCCACAATATAGCCTTTCCGCTTTAATCCCCGCTATTTCCGCTATATCCCGTTATTTCCGCTATATTCCGCTATTCCCGCTATATCTTCTTTAATAAAATGAATTGAAAAATTCAATTTATACATTATAAAAATTATGAAACTAATTTATTTGATTTAATTTTTAATATATTTTCAGAAATGAAAATACTCTAATATTCTACTAAATTCAATTATGTTACATAACAGTTTTACGTTTATTTAAAGTATATTTGCACATGTTTTTATTTAAAAATTATTTATGTATTAGTTATAATTCAATTGAATGATAATTTTTCATTTAATTACCTTTTATATATTCGTAAAAACATTAAGTATGAGTTTTATATGCTATTTTAAAGCCATCCGCTATATCCTGCTATATCCTCGCTGTATCCCCGCTATGACTTTTTGCACCTCCACCGCTTTGAATCTGCCGAGCGCTTTAACTGCACAGCACACGACCTAGACAGTCAGACCCCGCCTTCCCTGATCCTTCCACCATGCACAGACCAAGCACTCATACCCTTCACCTCACAACATCACCTATCACCTCAAACTACCCCTCCACGTGCAGTCTAATCACCACGCTGACACGTCAGCCATCAGAACCATCCACCACCTTTGGCCATAGTCATAGCAGATCCGCCCTCTCCAGCCTCGTCACACCCTTGCAATCAACACCACAACCTTGCCTGGACCGAACCACACCCCTTGTCGATCTCCAACGGCAACGCCGCCATGACATAAATAGCTAAGCCTTCCCTTATGACCTGTCACCTTCCTTTTCCCACATTGCCTCACTTTCCTCACCGACCACACTCTCTCCCATAACAGCCTCAGTCCGCATCTCCTTTGGCCTGCCAAGCTCCCCTTCCACCATCATCCGATCACCCACCTTTCTTTAGCAGCCCATCATCCCACTGACCACCTAAAATACCACAGCCGAGAATCCATCTCTCCACCACTCCTTGGCCTCGAGCAGCTTTCCACTGCCTGTTTTATATCACCTTTTCAATTTCTTAAAAGTAAGTTTTGTTTTATATTTTTTTATTAACAGTTTTATAAGATTCATGTATATTTGGATTTTTTTACTGTTTTAAGTGTAGTTGGATTTTTAGTGTGGTACTGTTATTAAATATATATATATATATACAATTTTAAGTGTAGTTGAATTTTTAGTGTGGTACTGTTTTAAGTGTAGTTGAATTTTTAGTGTGGTACTGTTATATTATATATATATATATTTGATTTATCGATTTCGAATTCGTGTAGTTATTTACCTTGCATTGTCTTGGGTGCTCGCTATCCGGAAATTATAGCAGCTAGTCGCTTTGCTCTACCGTTGTCCGGATTCGTATCACAACAGCTTCTTGCTTTGTTCGATCCGTGCTTATTCGTGTATGTTGCTTCGTATTTCCGTTATTTCTCTAGCCTCGAAAGGTAAGCGATCACTCACGATTAACATTCTTATATTTAGTAAATTTATATTCACATGAAATGACGATTGAAATATGTTGTTAAATTTGAATTGTTAGCTATTTAATTGTTAAATATGATATGTTATTATTTGCATTTGTTCATCGATGTTAATTGACAATATTGACACAATAACATGTTTATTTAAATATTAAATTTAAATTGTTAATGATTATATATGCTTGTAATTGATATGTTATGCTATTTTATTTTATTGTTCTCACTCTGCAAGTTCCCTCTTAGTTAGGAATTCCCTATGGATTGAAATGATACATACCCGAACGATTTTATAGATTAGGGAAAATCGTTATGGGTTGAAATGATAAACCCAATCGATTTTATTGATTTTTGAAATTTTGGGATTGCGGGTTGAAATGATATATACTCGTAAATTTAAATTGTTGCAGATAGAAACGATAAATATCCGTATCACTTGACCATAGGATAGAAAATTATATCTGGACACCGTTGGTCTATTTTTAAATGATTTCCAAATTTTTGAAAAGGAGAAATATATGTGTATTGATTTTCAGAATATAATATAAAGGTATTTTTAATTTTAATATATGTCTAAAATTTAGATTTTTAAATTTATATGTTTTAGAAATTTTAAAATTATAAGTTAAGTTTCAAAATGTAAATTTTAAAATTTTAGTTATAACTTTATTATTTTTAAAATATATAAAAATAAGATTTAATACTAATTAATATAATAAAATTCAATAAAAAATTAATTTACTAATATATATATATATATATATAATATTTTTTAAATATTTATATACAATTTATATTAATATTTTAAAATAGATTTTTGTAATAATTTATATATATAATATGTTTAAACATTATTTGAATTTATATTATTATTTTTAAATAGATTTTTATAATAACTTAAATAAAATTAAGGTTGGAAAGATAAATTAAAGCCGACTTGAAATTTAAATTGGTTTAAGAATTGAATTTAAATAAGTATTGATTTGAAACTAATTGATTTTAAGATTTTTAAAGATATGATTTTATAACTTAATTACTTGATTTTGATAAAGGTGATTTAATGAATATTTCAAATTTAAATAAAATTGTAATTGAATATTAAATTTTGATTTAAATTTGTAATTTGAGATTTTATTTAAATATTTATAAAAAGGTGATTAAGTGAATAATTTCAAAGTAAATATAATTGAAGTTAGATATTTAATTTTGATTTAAACTTGTAATTTGAAATTTTATTTAAATGTTATCAAAAATGATTAAGTGAATATTTTCAAATTTAAATAAAATTAAAGTTGAATTTTGAAAGGTAAATGATTTATCAAATTGAGTTATTGTAAATATTTGAATATTTAAACTTTGAAACCTATTGAATTAGAAGTGGTTTGTAGTTCAAACCTGGATTTGAAATCGATATAAATTAAAAATGATTTTAGTGAGAATTTGGATCGAACCTCTAACCGTTTTAATTGAAATTGTTGAACTGAAATTTATTTAAATTGAGTTGTGGAACTAGAGTTGATTTGAATTGGTTTGTGAAATTGGAAGAAACAATTCTAATTTGAAACTATTTTCGATATAAACTTTTTTAAATATATACACTACTTTAATATATATTATTTTAAATTTATAAACAGTTTTAAATATATATATTTTAATATATGAACTATTTTGATATATATACTATTTTAATATATAAACTATTTTTAAATATAAACTATTTTATTATATAATTTTTTTCCAATATATAAACTACTTTCAAATGGTTTAAGTTGGAACTGTTATGATTTTGATTTAATGGATTTAAATACGAATACTTAGATATTATGATTTCGAAAATGAATATGATTTAAAGTGATATGATTTCGAAAGTGATATGGTTTTGAAATGATTATGATATTTTGATATAAAGTATGAAATGTTTGAAATATAAAGTGATCACGGTGTGAAATAAGCGTTTGGTTGTTAAAGAGACCGGGATCGGATATTGTCATACTCTATGTCAATACCGAAAACCACTTTAACAACTGTGTATGTGGTGGAGAATCCAAATCTAAGTAGGATGGTTTGGCGACGTCTATATGAGATATGAACGCAGCCCTGACTCCTACGAGTCAGCTTGATGTGACAAAAACAGGAGCTATACCTAGGCCAAGTGAGGTCGCACCTCCGATCGAGTATGCTTCTTCGATACCATTCTATTACTTTGTGATTTGATTGGGTGCATCTTTGATTTTAGGAGTGTGTCTCGAGGTGGGCGGTAGTAGCTGCTATGCGTTACCACTAGCCCGATTCTGCAAAATGGTAGACTCCTAATTTAGGCATTGCCTCGCGTGCCTTGTCACATGCCTTATCGCGCCTTCTATGAGTTTGGTTTGTACCGTACCTATGGAGTGCCCTCTGATAGCCCTCCAATTTAAGGAGGAATTACGGTACTGTATAGACTACGGGAATATATAAAAATGTGTTAAGGGGGATATGGGTAACGCCTTAATGCTATTTTAATTTTTTATTTTACTGTAGACATTATATATGTAGCGTATTGTACTATGTATGTAGATAGTTTAATGGATCCTTAAGGGATGGAATCCCAAACACCCTTTAAGTTATATTGCATTTCACTTGGCATTCCACTTGAGTTGATTTACTTGCATAAGAATGTTAATCCTGACTCGAGTGTTTTATGTTTTGCTTTATGCTCGGGTTAGACTGAGTGTCATAGCATTTGAGACTCACCTTTGGAGCTTGGAGCTTTGCTTGAAGATCTGTCTTATATCTATTCAGCTTTCAGATATTTCAGTTATTTCCATTTTTATGTTCAGACTTGTCAGTTGCTTTTATATTAGTGACTTCTATGTACTTGGGAGTTTCTGATGTATTTGTTTCAGACTCTGATGTTCTGTAGTAGCTTCATGAACTACTATATATCTATTCCGCTGCTTATTGTTTAATACTCTGTGTTTGTGATTATGTGATTGATTTATTTACCGTATATGCTAAGTTTTGCCAAATATAAATTAACAATCGTTGTTTTGAGCAATTCAAGTCTGACAAGTGTGGATTATTTGTCGATTTGAATGGTTCAAAATGCCAGGTCGTTACAAGTATCCTCTTTCTACTATTCAATTTAATTATTAAGCATTTCAAAATATTAACTTAAGTTTATAACATTTCTTGTTACATCTTAATTCCTTATTTGCAGATATATGTTCATTTTGAAACATTTTTATTACTTAAGTTTTTACTTGTATAATAATTCATTAAATCCTATAGGCATCTACTAAAGTCTTATTCATTTTACTTAACAAAAATGTTCCATAGTTTCAATCTATTTTAATGTTCATTACCTTTTAATTTAAGAGTTACTAAAACTTCCACTTTTATATTTTCATTAACCGCTTATCTTTTAATTTCAGATTTCAATTTGGAAGTTTCCAAACAATTAAAATCGTCGAAAATTCCATTTCAGTTCAATAATTAGAAATCATTAATTAACAAAAAAACTTAAGAACTAATTATCGGGTTTCATTTCAAATCATCTTGAAATAACTTATACTTATATCTTTTGTATATCAAATCAAACTTAGGAAATTTAAATCAAAATTTGTTTCACCAAACAACTGTGTAGCAAAGCTACTATAGTAGTCTTTCCACTTTGAAACTCGAAAATGAATGTCAATGATGCCGCGGTCATCACCGAAATTATTTTCCAGCGACTGAAGTGGGCAGTACAGAACTTATTTCATTTTTAAAAATTATTTAAAAACATTTCTTCCAAGTACCTTTTGAAAACATTTTGAAACATTTCTATTTGCAACTACTTCCAAATAATATTAATATTACTTTTTCCAAAATCTTTGAAAACCAAATTCAAACACAGGAATTTACGTTCTCAAATTTCCAAATTTATGTTCATTTCATTTGTAAATCTTATTTTACAAACCATATTTATAAAATTTCACTTTCTAACAAACAAACATATCACATACAACTATATCCATTTATGAAAAATTATTCTTTTACGTACAAAATATAATACTAGGTAAAATTATTTTATTTACCTATTTTTAAAACAATATTGTGTCGGTTTACCCTGTTCAAGTGTTTAGAAATCCCTATCGATGCCATAGCGTCCTATGTACCGACCGGAATTCATAAATACTCAATAGAACAAGTTAACACAACACAAAACATTTTTATAGCACTAACAAATAGGCTCTCTTGTATATATACTCTCAAGCTCGTTCTAGGGTATTAGTAACCCTGTCTCTAATAAGTTTAACCCCAATAGTTTAAGGTATCTCTAAACCTAAGTTCTGATACCAATTGTGACAACCCATCTTTTTGGATGATTTAAGTCAACAACAAACCACACATGTCTAACTTAAACCATTCAAAAGGGTAGATTATCAATGGGTTTAATAAGAAAATAAGATAATATAAGGAAAGCAAAACACAGAATCTCACAGCGGAATGACAAAATATAATAATCAAATAAACAGTTCATGAAGCTGTTTTACAATATACATTTCATCTCAATTTTTACAACGCAATCAGAGTACAATCTAAAACTTACCAAATAAATGCAGCGGAATAATATAATAATATAATATACCAAACTCCGTCTTCGTCCTCCAGAAATAATGTCTTCAAACAATGAAATGCTCAGGCTGACCCGGGCGTAATGAATAGACAAAACACTCGAGTCAGAACTAAAAGTTCTTATGTAAGTTAAATCAACAACAAGTAAATATGAGTGTAATAGCTTCAGAGATGTTTACAGGAATTTACATCTCCTACACATTGTATAAAGTGCGTGCAATAACTTAAGAGATGTTACGGGATTTTCCACCTTCTAAGGATCCGTTAAACTATCTATGTGTAGTAAAATATGCTATATATGTAGTGTCTATCAGTAAAGTAAAGTATTAAAATAGCGTTAAGGCTTTACATTGATCCCTCTTAACACATTTTTAAGCAGTTAGTCTATGCAGGTCGTGTAACACAACCAGTAACGCCGGTTGCTAGTGAGTCCCCTATAGGTATCCTACTAATACAAAATCGTAGTGGTCACGAATAAGGAAAAAGATTATGACAAGGCATGTGAGGCGATGCCAAAGGTAGGATACTAACGTTTTGCGTTTCCTGACTGGTGGTAACCCCTAACGGCCCACCGCGAACATCCATGTGACGACCGCCCATGACCCCTGCACTGATCCTAGAGATAGTGCGCTGTAAAGTGTGCCAGGCGGCCATGGACGATTGCCAGGGTAGATTAAAAACAACAGAATCTATCGTATTACTCACAGCGCATGGACAAAATACAATAGAACATATACATAGTGAAGCTTTACAGAATAGAATCTCATCAATAAAACTTCATAATAGTTGAATACAAACATCTGAATAGTCAATACATCAAGCCTCACTACATAACACTCAGAGAATATACAAACAGTGGAACATCCAGTACATATAGTAAGAAGATAATATGCAACCCTCCAGCTCGTCTTCGATATCAACACCGTGGAAAGCAAGAACAGCACCTGTCACCTGCTACCTAGTCTGCCCGTCCCAAAATGGACGAACAGCCCAAGGCAATAAGAGTTAAAACATAAAGCCTTAAGTCAGACAACAGTCTTAGTGAGCAGTAAATTAACTAACAACATACCAAAAGAGCATAAAGGAAAAGGAATAGGAATATAACCCTCCCACTCCACCTCTTTCTACAGTGATAGCCCCCAGCCACACACTAAGCAGAAGCAAACATAGCAGAGCACATAATTTAAAGTAAAGCAATTATCACTCGAGTCAAGGGCGATGTTTTCCAAGTACAAACCCCCAAGGCCTAAACCAAGATCAGATAAGCACCCAGAAAATACCGCTCTTGAGACCGAATGACGATACAACCAAACATCCATGACTCTGGCTATCACTGTTATCATTGCCTCGATATCACCGTTAATTGAATGACCGGCACATTCTTTCAGCCGTCCGTCAAGGGCTAATGGAAACCCCGGTTCTAGACATAACTCCCGCACGTCATCGTGACCCGTGCCTAGGACTATCGAATCTGCCCAGAGTACTTGACTATCAATCATTAGCCTTCAGGGACTAACGAATCTGCCCAGAGTACTTGACTATCAATCATTAGCCTTCAGGGACTATCGAATCTGCCCAACGTACTCTTGCTTTGAGCATGCTAGAACCTTCAACAACGATGAAATCTCAGCCTTCTAGTCATCCTCCTCGACGACTATTTCCATACTAGCTCAAGCGCCTCTCGAGCAAACCATTATCCTCTAACTCGAACCATATCACCGAGTTATCAACTTGCTTGGAATGATCCCGCCTAGATTAGACCAAGACTATCTCATATCATGCTTCGCCTCATCATCATCATAGCAAAGCTTCATCTCAACATCATCATCCAATCTATCCATATGAGCTTCATCATCCGCTACATATGCCACAAGCAGCTTTCCCAATTCAATAGCCTTTCCCTTAGCTTTTGAATCATCTTCGGTCTAAATCAAATCATCAATCATCTAATTCATAGCAACTAATCAAGTCAAACATTAATCCAAGTAAACAAGCATTCAAATATAGGCTAGATGGACAATTATAACAATAATGGCAATTTCATAATTAAAGAGTCAAAAGTCTAACAAGCATGAAAACATGATCAATATCTCTACAATCTTGATGAATGAACTTGCATAGGTTAACATGTAGTAAATTGGTTGTCAAATCATCATGAACAATGAATCTATATGGATCTATACTTAAGTTTACAAAGATGCATGAAAATCACTACTTTACACCAAAATCAAGTCAACAATCCGATATACTCCTTTGGATCCGTGTGAGAGATAATCACCACTCACCAAATCACCTAAACACCTCAAAAGAAACCCACTTCAGATCTAGACAGCGAAGGATCTAACTTGATCTATCACTAATCCGCTTCAAACGATGAAATCTCTCTTCGAAGGATGAAGATCTTCAATCTAAGCTCTTCAATCTTCGATTTGATCTTCGATATGGACGAAAGGAATCACTAGATTAGAGTGGAGAAAAGAAGTGAAGAAGTGTAGAAGTCGAGCTCTCAAAATGGCAGCACTTCGTCGCTTCGAAATCCGGATCCCAAAAATGAAGAAAACCCCTCCTATTTATAGGCTGAATACCCTTAGGTCGCCCGCTCTTAGGTCGTCCACGACCTATAGACCATCATGACTTACGACCTATCAAAACACTACGACCTAACGCTTTGCCGACCTAAAAACCCATACGACTTAACAGGGTCTCCGACCTACGACTTAAGCCATACCACACGCGCGCGCGAACCAGGACTCAACGAGATACGACTTAACAACTCCTAGGTCGCTCACGACCTAACACCCAGCGACCTAACACCTTAAGTCTTCACGCGACCTAAAACATCACGACCTAAGACTTAACTATAATACGACCTAACACTAAGCCAAAACCCAGCGACTTATCGTACGCGCGACCTAACAACTTACGCGCTTAGCGACCTAACAATGCCACGACCTAATGACCTATCAACCCTACGACTTAACACACACACGCGACCTAACACTCAACCAGGATACGACCTAACTCCTTAGGTCGTCTAACGACCTAACCATGCTAACTCGCTCATCACTAGGTCGCTCACTGCTGTAGGATACTAACCCTTAGGTCGCTACTCACCAGTTCCTTAGGTCGTTGCCGACCTAACTACTAAGTCGCTCCACTCCACTAGGTCGTATACTCCTTAGCTCGCATCTCTCTTAGGTCGCTGCCTTTCCTATAGGTCGCCCCAATACTTAAGTCGTCCACTCGACCTATTCTACCTCACGACCTAAGCTTATCACACGACCTATCTCCTATACGACCTATCCCAAATTCCTTAGGTCGCCAGTTTCTATAAGTCGCCTATTTCCTTAACTCGATCAGTCTTCTTAGGTCGCTCCTATCCCTTAAGTCGGTCACGACTTAGGACTTGAACAAAATTCTGCCCAAAATCTGAAACGACTTAACAACGCTAAGAATTCCAGATTTTTACGAACTTTTCGATCCGTAAAAATACGGGTCGTTACATTCTCTCCCCCTTAGGAATTTCGTCCCCGAAATTCCAAACAAACAAGAGCAATCAAAGACTATTCTACACGCCTACCATCCATAGCAATCAACAAACCATGCATCCAATTCTAGCCTAGCATGTAGAACTCTAAAACCAGAACAAGTTACAATATCGTGAGATGACACGACACCTTAGGGCCATACCTTGAAGAGTTCAGGATGAGCTGCCTTCATCCTCTCTTCCACCTCCCACGTACAGTCGTTATCATCATCACTCCATTGTATCTTGAGCAACTTAACTACCTTCCTCCTAAGCTGTTTCGTGTCGGTTTCAACAACACGAAGCAGCCTACGAGGTCTCTTATCGACTGGATCAACTTCGAAATCTTCACAGCTATCGGCAGAAACCACTGTATTCGAGTCGTGCACATACTTCCGTAGATACGATACGTGAAAAACATTGTGCACACCCGACATCTTCTCTGGTAATTCCAATCTGTAGGCGAGCTTTCCAATTCGCTCGATAATCGGGAATGGTCCAAAAAATCTCGGAGTCAATTTTCCTTTCTTCCCGAATCGAATAACATTCTTCAGCGGAGAAATCTTCACAAAAACCATATCACCTACGTCGAATTCCAAATCCTTACGACGCTTATCGGCATAACTTTTCTGACGGTCTTGGACTGCCTTCATTCATTGCCGAATGATCTCTATACAATCTGAAGTCTGTCGAATCATTTCTGGCCCAAGCATCAACTTTTCTCCAATCTCTAACCAACATGTCGGAGAGTTACACGGTCTTCCATACAATGCCTCATACGGTGCCATACCAATGCTTGACTGGTAACTGTTGTTATATGAAAATTCGACCAAATGAAGGTGATCTTCCCATGATCCTCCGAAATCCAAAACACAAGCTCTAAGAAGATCTTCCAAAACTCGGTTGACTCTCTCGGTCTGACCATCTGTTTGAGGGTGATAAGCTGTAATCAAACACAACTCGGTTCCCAAAACTTCCTGGAAGCTCTTCCAAAATCCACTAGTGAACAATGGGTCTCGATCACTCACTATACTCTTCGGAATACCATGGAATCGAACTATCCACTTAACATACAACTCTGCCAACTTTGATGCAGTCCTAGTCGATCGAACAGGAATGAATCTTGCATTCTTAGTCAAACGATCTACAATGACCCAAATCCCTTCATTTCCCGTTCTTGTTCTAGGTAATCCATCAATAAAATCCATCGATATTTGCTCCCATTTCCATGTAGGAACTTTTAATGGCTGAAGCAATCCACTTGGCTTCTTCTGTTCGGCTTTTACCAACTGGCAGTTCATGCATTTGGAAATAAAATTTCCAACATCCTTCTTCGTACCTTCCCAGTAGCAGGTTCTCTTCATATCCCGATACATCTTATTTCCACCTGGATGAATTGTCAGCTTCGAGTGATGACTTTCCTTCAGAACTTCACTCCTCAATTCATCTATATCGGGAACAACTAGTCGTCCTTGCTTCCGAAGCCAACCCTCTCGATCGACCACGAATCCTTTATCCTTTTCTGGATCCAATCCAGATTCCAATTCACGGATAATCTTGACAATCTTATCATCTCGCTTTTGACTCTCGCCAATCCTTTCCACAAAAATCGGTCTTATCGATAAGTTTGCCAACATCTCAGGTTCCAATTCACATCTAGGCCTGAAGTCAAATCCAGCTAAATACTCGAGATTCTTCCATTCTGAAAACATGGCTCCCAATCCTGCATGTCTTCGACTTAACGCAT
Organism: Allium fistulosum; assembly: GCA_030737815.1. Lineage (NCBI taxonomy): Eukaryota > Viridiplantae > Streptophyta > Magnoliopsida > Asparagales > Amaryllidaceae > Allium > Allium fistulosum. Next base: position 205,761,228 of record CM060903.1, read on the forward strand.
CTGCCACTGCGTTACCTTTTCCCAGAGTATAAGCTATACCAAAATCATATGATGCCAAAAACTCTAGCCAACGTTGCTGCCGAAGATTCAAATCCTTTTGGGAGAAAAGATACTTCAACGACTTATGATCCGTAAACAACTCAAATCGAACTCCCAATAGATAATGTCTCCACATCTTCAGAGCAAAAACAATCGCCGCTAACTCCAAATCATGAGTCGGATAATTCCTTTCATGTGGCTTCAGTTGTCGACTTGCATACGCAACAACTTTATCCCTCTACATTAGCACTGCTCCAAGTCCAGTACCACATGCGTCGGTGTAAACCACCATCTCATCATTCCCACTAGGAATAGTCAAAACAGGAGCACTCGTCAATCTTTCTTTCAGGATTCTGAAAGCTTGCTCACACTTATCTTCCCACTTGAACACTTGGTTCTTTTTCGTCAATCCTGTTAACGGTGCAGCCACCTTGGAGAAGTCTTTGATAAACCGACGATAATATCCTGCCAATCCAAGAAAACTTCTCACATCAGATGCATTCTTAGGTCTAACCCAATCCTGGATTGCTGCCACCTTAGCGGGATCAACCGCTATTCCATTTCCAGAGATAACATGGCCTAAGAACCTCACTTCACTCTTCCAGAAGTGACACTTCGAAAACTTAGCCTTCAGCTGATGTTTCCGCAAGATTTCCAAAACAATACGCAAGTGCGTCTTGTGCTCTTCTTCAGTTCTGGAATAAATCAGAATATCATCCACGAACACAAGCACGAACTTGTTCAACTGATCTCTGAACACTCTATTCATAAGATCCACAAAATATGCTGGCGCGTTAGTCAATCCAAACGGCATTACCAGCCACTCAAAGAAACCGGATGGTGTCCTAAAAGCAGTCTTCGGCACACTATCCTTAGCCACTCTCAACTGGTGAAATCCCGTTGCCAAATCTATCTGAGAAAACACCTTAGCTTCGTGAAGCTGATCAAACAAGTCATCTATTCTTGGCAACGGATACTTGTTCTTCTTAGTCACTTTATTCAGCTCACAATAATCCACACACAATCTCAATGACCCATCTGCCTTGGTTGCGAATACAACTGGTGCACCCCATTCGGACACACTACGCCGAATGAATCCTTTCTGTAAAAGGTCATCAACCTGCTGTTCCCTAGGCGCCATCCGCCTAAGAGGCATCACAACAGGTCTGGCTCCTTCAACTAGATCTATACGAAACTCGATCTCTCTATGCGGCGGTAACCCTTTGACCTCGTCAAAGACATCCTCAAATCCATTAGCGATTGGCACAGATGACAGTCCATCCCGTGGAACAACCAGCGAATACATGAAGCTCAGGAAGACGCCTTCTTCATGCTTACATCATATCACAATCTTTCGCCCCTCCACATTCTCGACTGTCACCTCCAACCTTTCACAATCAACCTTTGGCGCATACTTCCTAAGCCAGTCCATACCCAAAATAATTCCGAACCCCGCAAAGTTCAGAACATAGCAATTACAAACAAAAGAGCAATCATGACTCGATACAATCAGACCACGACATAACATACACAAACAAGACGAACCCCCAACTGGATTAGTCACAACCAATGGCCTATCAACAATATCCGGTTCTAAACCCAACCGGCCTACAAGTTCATTACAAACAAACGAATGTGACGCCCCAGTATCAAACAACACTCTGACTGGAACACCACATAGGAAAAGAGTACCTTAAACAACCACACTCTTTCCTTTCTCTTCAGCGGTAGGAGCTTTCGAAGATGATGGAACAGCTCCCAAAGCATAAGCCTGCACAATCTGCTTGTCCCTTCGCGGTTCTGGACAATTCTTCCTGATATGCCCCGGCTTGTCACAGTTGTGAAACTTCATCGGTACCTTCGGATTCTTACAATCCTTAGAGAAATGGCCCTTCTGCTGACAATTGTAGCAAGTCACTTCGCCCTTCAGCTTCTTCTGGCCATCCTTACCCTTCTGCTGCTGCTGCTTCCTCTTCTTGTTTCCACCCTGCTGGGGTTTAGACTCTTCCCTGGTTACAGCAACAATAGATCCTTCCTTAGGAAACAGACTCTCATGCCTGAGAGCTTTCTCCACAAGCTTCTCAAATGAATCGTCCAAATGATCCACTAACTGCCTCCCAAGATAACTGTCCAAGCCTATCACAAACTTCTCATTCTTCTGATATGCAGATTCAATATACGACCGGGCATACTTGGACAAAGCTTCAAACTCAGAAACATACTCAAGAACTGGTCTTCCACCTTGCTTGAGCTCCACAAATTTCTTGAACAGAACAGACTTCTGAGCTGTAGAAATGAACTTAGCTTCAAATCTGACTTGGAATTGCTCCCAAGTAATCTTTTCCTCCGGAGTATTGATGGTAATAGAGTTCCACCAATCAGAAGCTCTCCCTTGAAGCTGTCTTGATGCTAACTTCCTCTTAGTTGCATCCTCAATTCCCAAGTCACCAAAGATCCTCCTACAAGCATCTATCCACCTCTGGACTTCAATGGTTGATTCTGTTCCCAAAAAAACTTTTCCTCCAAGAGCAGTGTAGTCCTTACACAGCTTAGCAAAATCCACCGGTTTTGGAGTTTGAACTTGAACTCCAACATCTACTGCTGCCCCCGGAACTGGTATCCTTCTCATGATCGAAGTCATCATAGCTTCGAACATAGCATCATAATCTGCAGTTGCCTCAGCAGCACGACCTTCCCTAGCAGCTGGTCTCCCTCTTCGAATCATCCTTAATATCTATAAAAAGGAATGATCAGCACATCATGAGAAACAACTGCATAAAGGACTCAAACTCTACTAAGCTACTATATTATATATAGTAATCATCCATCAAAATACAATTACGTCTCTCATACGTAGTTACGTCAGCGAGCGTTGGGTAAAATCGATTAACCAAAGCTCTGATACCAAATGTGACGACCGTCCATGACCCCTGCACTGATCCTAGAGATAGTGCGCTGTAAAGTGTGCCAGGCGGCCATGGACGATTGCCAGGGTAGATTAAAAACAACAGAATCTATCGTATTACTCACAGCGCATGGACAAAATACAATAGAACATATACATAGTGAAGCTTTACAGAATAGAATCTCATCAATAAAACTTCATAATAGTTGAATACAAACATCTAAATAGTCAATACATCAAGCCTCACTACATAACACTCAGAGAATATACAAACAGCGGAACATCCATTACATATAGTAAGAAGATAATATGCAACCCTCCAGCTCGTCTTCGATATCAACACCGTGGAAAGCAAGAACAACACCTGTCACCTGCTACCTAGTCTGCCCGTCCCAAAATGGACGAACAGCCCAAGGCAATAAGAGTTAAAACATAAAGCCTTGAGTCAGACAACAGTCTTAGTGAGCAGTAAATTAACTAACAACATACCAAAAGAGCATAAAGGAAAAGGAATAGGAATACAACCCTCCCACTCCACCTCTTTCTACAGTGATAGCCCCCAGACACACACTAAGCAGAAGCAAACATAGCAGAGCACATAATTTAAAGTAAAGCAATTATCACTCAAGTCAAGGGCGATGTTTTCCAAGTACAAACCCCCAAGGCCTAAACCAAGATCAGATAAGCACCTAGAAAATACCGCTCTTGAGACCGAATGACGATACAACCAAACATCCATGACTCTGGCTATCACTGTTATCATTGCCTCGATATCACCGTTAATTGAATGACTGGCACATTCTTTCAACCGTCCGTCAAGGGCTAATGGAAACCCCGATTCTAGACATAACTCCCGCACGTCATCGTGACCCGTGCCTAGGACTATCGAATCTGCCCAGAGTACTTGACTATCAATCATTAGCCTTCAGGGACTATCGAATCTGCCCAACATACTCTTGCTTTGAGCATGCTAGAACCTTCAACAACGATGAAATCTCAGCCTTCTAGTCATCCTCCTCGACGATTATTTCCATACTAGCTCAAGCGCCTCTCGAGCAAACCATTATCCTCTAACTCGAACCATATCACCGAGTTATCAACTTGCTTGGAATGATCCCACCTGGATTAGACCAAGACTATCTCATATCATGCTTCGCCTCATCATCATCATAGCAAAGCTTCATCTCAACATCATCATCCAATCTATCCATATGAGCTTCATCATCCGCTACATATGCCACAAGCAGCTTTCCCAATTCAATAGCCTTTCCCTTAGCTTTTGAATCATCTTCGGTCTAAATCAAATCATCAATCATCTAATTCATAGCAACCAATCAAGTCAAACATTAATCCAAGTAAACAAGCATTCAAATATAGGCTAGATGGACAATAATGGCAATTTCGTAATTAAAGAGTCAAAAGTCTAACAAGCATGAAAACATGATCAATATCTCTACAATCTTGATGAATGAACTTGCATAGGTTAACATGTAGTAAATTGGTTGTCAAATCATCATGAACAATGAATCTATATGGATCTATACTTAAGTTTACAAAGATGCATGAAAATCACTACTTTACACCAAAATCAAGTCAACAATCCGATATACTCCTTTGGATCCGTGTGAGAGATAATCCCCACTCACCAAATCACCTAAACACCTCAAAAGAAACCCACTTCAGATCTGGACAGCGAAGGATCTAACTTGATCTATCACTAGTCCGCTTCAAACGATGAAATCTCTCTTCGAAGGATGAAGATCTTCAATCTAAGCTCTTCAATCTTCGATTTGATCTTCGATATAGACGAAAGGAATCACTAGATTAGAGTGGAGAAAAGAAGTGAAGAAGTGTAGAAGTCGAGCTCTCAAAATGGAAGCACTTCGTCGCTTCGAAATCCGGATCCCAAAAATGAAGAAAACCCCTCCTATTTATAGGCTGAATACCCTTAGGTCGCCCGCTCTTAGGTCGTCCACGACCTATAGACCATCACGACTTACGACCTATCAAAACACTACGACCTAACGCTTTGCCGACCTAAAAACCCATACGACTTAACAGGGTCTCCGACCTACGACTTAAGCCATACCACACGCGCGCGCGAACCAGGGCTCAACGAGATACGACTTAACAACTCCTAGGTCGCTCACGACCTAACACCCAGCGACCTAACACCTTAAGTCTTCACGCGACCTAAAACATCACGACCTAAGACTTAACTATAATACGACCTAACACTAAGCCAAAACCCAGCGACTTATCGTACGCGCGACCTAACAACTTACGCGCTTAGCGACCTAACAATGCCACGACCTAACGACCTATCAACCCTACGACTTAACACACACGCGCGACCTAACACTCAACCAGGATACGACCTAACTCCTTAGGTCGTCTAACGACCTAACCATGCTAACTCGCTCATCACTAGGTCGCTCACTGCTGTAGGATACTAACCCTTAGGTCGCTACTCACCAGTTCCTTAGGTCGTTGCCGACCTAACTACTAAGTCGCTCCACTCCACTAGGTCGTATACTCCTTAGCTCGCATCTCTCTTAGGTCGCTGCCTTTCCTATAGGTCGCCCCAATACTTAGGTCGTCCACTCGACCTATTCTATTTCACGACCTAAGCTTATCACTCGACCTATCTCCTATACGACCTATCCCAAATTCCTTACGTCGCCAGTTTCTATAAGTCGCCTATTTCCTTAACTCGGTCAGTCTTCTTAGGTCGCTCCTATCCCTTAAGTCGGTCACGACTTAGGACTTGAACAAAATTCTGCCCAAAATCTGAAACGACTTAACAACGCTAAGAATTCCAGATTTTTACGAACTTTTCGATCCGTAAAAATACGGGTCGTTACAATCCATCCCATAATCAAATCAAGGTGCACCAATCAAGTCAAAATCACTATAGTAATACGAAGAACAGATGCCGGTAGAGGTAGCTAGCCTCATTGGTCAGGTATGGCTCCTGTTTTAGTCATTTCAAATTGACATAAGTGTCGAGGTCATCCATCATCGTTCTCTTTCTTCAATCTAGCAAACGTCGCCAATTCAACCTCTACATTCTTGGTAACATCCACCGCGTACACAGTTGTTAAAGTGGTACCGGTGTTGACAGAGAGTATGCCAATATTCGACCCCGGTCTCTTTAACAACCAAACGTCATTTTTCACACCGGTTGGTTCTTTTAAATTTCAAGAACAAGTTATATTTCATATCAAAATATCAGATTCACTTCAAAATCATTTCAAAATCAAAATAGGTCATACCTTCAAAACATTCATATCTGAATCAATGATTTAAATCTAAATAGTTCCCCCCTTTTTAACGGTTTGAATATTAAAAATGGTTTTGAATAATTCAAATAGTTTGAATATTGAAAGTAGCTTGGATAATTAAAATAGTTTTAATATTGAAAAATAGTTTGGAATAATTAAAATAGATTAAAGATTGGAAATAGTTTTAAATATAAAATAGTTTAATATTGAAGAAAAATAGTTTGGATAATTAAAAATAGTTTGAATATTGAAAGTAGTTTGGATAATTAAAATAGTTTATATATTAAAATAATTTGACTATTAAAATAATTTATATATTAAAATAGTTTATATTGAAACTGTTTCTATCTTTCACAACAAGGTTCAAATTCCAAACCATAACGATTTCCAATTTTCGACTTCCAATTCAAGTAAACTTCATATTCAAAATTCAATTTAAATCAGCCTCAATGCAACGATTTCCAACTTTACTCCCAATTCAATTTAAATGATTTATCCAAAGACTGAAAGTTTCAATTCAAATTCTCATTTTTTAAACAATTTAGTTTAAATCCATTTCACATCCAAAAACTTTGAAATACCACTTTAATTACAATAAATTCAAAGTTTAAATTAAAGTTTAAACCTTTAAACTAATTCATTTTCAATAAATTTAAGTCATTTCTCAAATTCAACTTAAGATTTCAAATTAAATCCTTTAAAAAATTTCATTTGAACAATTAAAATTTCAACATTTCAAATCTCGAATTAGAAAATAATTTAATTCATATAAATCAAAATTTGATTTTCTTTAAAACAATTTCATTTAAACAAATCCAATTTCAATAATTTAAAATTATTTAATTTAACCAATCCTTTGTCCGTATATAATTTTATACCCTATGGCCAAGTGATTAATTATTTCAATTTTAATTACATGGATGGATATATCATTTCAATCCATAATTACATGACATGGGTATATATCATTTCAACCTATTTCTTAGTTCATTTCAAATATTACCAGTGACAATCTATAGGATGTCAAATAATAAATCGGATAATAACATGAATATGTTCGAATAAATAAACAACCATACATCCAACATATCAATCAATAGGCATCCAATAGCAACCAATATCCAAATGAACCAACATATTACAACAATTACTAGTTATCAATTGTCGGTGTTTAACTAGTAATTAAATTCAATATTAATTTAAATGTCAATTTAATTCAATATAAAATTCAAGTTAAATTTAAATGAAAATTTAAATTACCAAACAGCAATTAATAAAATTTTATCACTTCATAAATTTAATTCAACTAACATAAGAAGATTTAGTATTGTGTGAGTGGGTTTAATCACTCACCTTTGATTTATAGCCCATTAAAAATCCAATAAAGCCCAAAATTTCAGCAGTCTTCAAATTCAACCAAACCAATTCCATGTTGTCCGAAATTTCTATATGAGTCTAATGGATGAAACCGCGTGCGAATCCGAGTTCATAAGCAAAAGTTATTCACGTTAGAAGTTTTAAATTTTAAAATAAATAATCTAAGGAAAACTTTGAAATTACATGTCACGTTCAACGAACGATCGAAACAGAACCCAACAGCAAGCTTAGCCACCTATGTTCATCTTCGAACCGCCTCGCGTACACGCATCGCTACCCAGATCGGAGGCCACCACCATGCTCATTGCTCCTTCCTCTATCCTCGGCCAGCTCGCGGTCGCTTCCAGAGCCGCCACCTAAACCCGCAGCCGTTCGCCTTTCAGCGCAATTCTTGGTGAAATCAAGCACCATTGACGAGATCCAACCCACTAGATCGACTCCGCTAGTCACCCTCTACACTGCAGCGCTTCCCGATCGTCGAATCGAAACCTTATAATGGACGATCAAGAATGTTTCATTGATTTATGGACAAACGGAGACTCCAATCGAAAAATGAATTGCAGACGCTGATTCCATTCGTTGAGAGCTTCACAATGGTATATAATATGATAGGGTTTGAGCAGTTTGAATTTTTGGATTTGATTTGAAATCAGTAATTAAGGTTTTGGGATAATGACCATTGAGAAGGAGCGGATTATAACTGAAATGTACGTACAGAAAATAGAATAGAAGGCTGCTAGGGTTTCGTAATAACATATATATAGACAAAGATGGAATAGAAACGGATGGAACAGATCGATTGGGCTAAAGTGATAACAAAGACCCGAAAAGCCCGTTTCATTCCCAAAACGAAAATAGGTCATCCTATATGTCGAAATATAGGTTTTCAATATTTTTAAACACAATGAAACTAATTCCAAACCCTAATTCGATTGTATGTAGAAGCTAGCTTTTAAAATCAAATTATATTCATTTTTACGCGTTTATTAAATGAATTATTATTAAATTGATTTAATCACTTTTAAATTCTAAATTAAAAGTTTTCTATCATTATTCTTGATTAAACAGAAATTAATAATCCTTTAAAATTAAATTTTCCATGTTAAATCCAATATTTAAATATTAAATTAATTTCAACATTTAATTACAACTATAATAAAATCCTAGTTCATTTTATTCTAATTTCAAACAAATCCCCTTATTTTGATTTAAATGTTCTTTATATTGAACCAACCATTACCTTATGTGTTCATTAAATGTAAGTTTTCATATATTACACTCATTACTCCACAATTAACGTCTTTTCTTCTATTAACTGCAATATTTCAATTACAATAAATTTCATCGATTTCCAAATTAATTTCAGAACGGATTAAATAATAAGATGAGAAATAAAACAATATTTACATTTAAGTAATTTAAACGCATTTATAAATTTATTGTTTACAAACAAAGGTTAATAAATTTACGTACAAAATACTTGATTCCATGTTCTATATTAAAACCAATTTCAATTAAATAACATATGATTTTACCGTTTGATACATCATTTATTTTATTCCTTATTAACCTTTATTATTATCATTAATTGAAATTTACCTTAAAACAGTTGTCAATTACATTCAATCAATATTATCAAATTATATGTTAATAATTATTTTCATTAATAAATCATAAATTTTAATTTCTCACACTATTAAATTCCAAAGCCTTATTTAATTTAATATTTTTAGTTGTCAAAAATACGGGTCGTTACAAATGTATGCACAAAACTTAGTGTACATTCATGAATGCAAAAAAAATACTAGAACCCGAGTTGTAACTCAGTTTTCAACCTTTTGACTTTAAAGTTATAAGTTTTTATCGAGTGTATACTAAATGAGGCACTTGTAGAGGTACGCTTTGGATTGTCGTATTGAAGGTTAAAGAAAGTGCAAAACCATTAGAGTTTGGAGTGGATGATCTAGAATGGTTAAGTTAACTGTAAGTTAAACTTTAAGTGTATTTTAAAATTAAAAATTTTGTAGCTTATGTTATTTTAAATATCTGAGTACATGATATTATGGTATTTGGGATATCTTTAATAATTGTTTATGACATATTATATTCCATTTGCGGACTATTTTAAACTTCGTATTTGATCTGTATGATGAATTATGTGTGATATAAAAATGATTGTTTATGATATATTATACTCCATTTGCTTTAAATATTTTATATTGTAAGAAATTATGTAAAATCATAAGTTCATATTAGTAACGCCTATAAACGTTACCAATATCTGGATTAGCAACACCTATAAATGTTATAAAGCAAATGATATGCGGTGTTACAAATATCTTTAGTAACGCTAATATGCGTTTCCAGATCCACATTTTACAATGCTTATAAGTGTTGTTAAATAATACAGTAGCTATGCTTATAAGTGTTAGTAAGATGTTGTTTAGTAGCACTTATAAGTGTGACAAATTTGTCCATTTCATTCCTTACATGCCATTGGCAATCCTAAAAAGTGTTACTAAAATTATTTGTAACATGTGTAAGTGTTAGGAATTGCCTGTTTTGGTATTGTGGAATTTCTACCAAAACAAGTTATCGCATGTCAATCAAAACAAGCTTTCGCAAGTTGAAAAACACTAAGCTATCACATGCTGAATAACACAAAGCTATCACATGTTGAAAAATGCAGAGCTATCGTATGCTGAAAAACATAAAGCTATCGCACGTTGACAGATGTAATGCTATCAGATGTTGAAAACAAATATCTATTAAAGGTTGAAAATCAACGTTATCGCATGTTGAAAACCAATAGTTGTCGAAGGTTGAAATGATGTTTTCGCGTCTTTTAACTTTTAAAAGCGATCACAAGTTTAATACTAAGGCTATTGCATGTTAAAAAATTAATAGCTATCGAATGTCAAGATAGCTGTTTCAAAGTGAAAATGACATTTTCGTAAATATCTGCAAAATCGACTTATTTCCATTAAAAGTGATAATTTTCTACAAAACAAATTTTCGCGTCAAATCTCATTAGTTAATCAAAATCTTTTCAGAAATTTTGTAACAAAACTAGAGATAGAATTTTTCCTGTTTGTACAAAACCTTAATTAAATACATATTTAATTAATTATTGCCCTTAATAATTCAATCCTTTACTACATAATTCAAAGTAAGTCGAAAATGAATGGGGAAATCTCCAAAAATTCCCAAAAATATGAATTTTCCCCTTTTATAACATATAAAAATTTCAGAGCAAAATAATTATTTTCATATTTCAAATAATTAAAATTCAAAATTATATATTTTCTCAACTTAGAAAATTTATAGTAAATTCATACTTCATCCAAATGTTATGAAATTTAAAACCTATCTCAAAAATAATATCCCAAAAATCATTTCTAAAGTTCAAAGCATTTGGAGATCTAGGTCCATGTTTTTAACTCAAAATCACTCTAGAAAAATTCCACAAATTTAACAAATGATTACTAAGCCATTGCATGATTTCGTAACACATAAATTTGAGTTCCATATCAAATCAAAATTTATACAACACAAAAACCAGAGATAGTAATATTATTCACTTAAAGTTGATGTGATGGCGAGATTTGCCTTATGTTTCTTCTTCCCTCCGTTTTTCTTCTTTTAAGTTGAAATACCGAGGGTAGAATTAATTGTTACCGACCAGTCATTTTCCTTGCTATTGTCTGTTTTTAGCATGAGAATGAAAGTAAATAAGCAAGTGGAGAGGGAGAGAATGACATAATGTAATATTATTCATTCTAGATTTACCCACCTTTGATTAAGTTGATTAAGGTTCTTTCTCTCTTTCAAACACACCTTTGCGTGGGTAATTAAGGCCAAATTAATTATTTTGGAAAATTCCACACTTACCTACCATACCTACATAATTTATTTAATTATCTCTTAATTGAATATCCAAAATAGCATGCCACAAAAATAAAGGGCGTTACAAATGGGTCCAACCCCTTAGCAAATTTTGTTACCTTGTTCACTGGTGTGTTAATAAGGTCAAGGCCATACTTCGCTAGCCGATTGAATTCACTCACATACTCCTTAACACTACATTCTCCCTATTCCAAATGGAAAAACATCTCCAACACCACTCCCTATTCTTCCTCTGATATAAACATAATTTCAAAGCGCCTCTAAAATTGGTCCAAGTAGTCCTATTTTATTTTGACTCTATAGTGAAATATCCCACTAGTTCAAGGCGTCTCCCTCTAAGTGCCATAAAGTCAACTTCCACTTCATCACATTATCCATGTTGTCATAGAAAATATTTAATCACAATTGCTCAGCCATTCCCGAGTCTTGTCAAATGATTCAGTCCTTAAGTAATTCTTTCCACTCAAACTCTGGATATGCTGACATAATTTTAGAAAATCCAAAGTAGGCGGATGAGGTGGCACCATGTGCTTGAGCTGCGGGTCCTCGATTGGAGTTAATATCGGTATGGCCTCTTATTTAAAGATACCGGTGGAATCATACTGGAATGTTCGCACCTAGAATTTCAACTGCTACCTCACCGGAATTATTTCCCGTTTGATTGCTTATTTTTACTTATCCGCAAACAGAAATTATTAGCTACTTTCCTGAGATAATAATAGGCATTACTGGATTTTATGGGTGTAGTCATGCTGTACTTATATATATGTAAATAATATCTTTTAAAATATACAAGTATGCTCCTTTAATATGGGTCTATTCCCTAAGGAAAAACCTAAACTTTGATGGCAAATGTAAAAACCCCACCTCTGGACACACCGATGCAACTTCTAAAATCGGCATTCAAACTCGCGTCGTACCAAAAAGTATTGATCATTAATTTTTTAATAGTTTACATGTCATAGAGACAAATTTAAAATTAAAACATTTTACACTTTCAGATCTCACAATGATAGGAATAAAATACAAATATTGAAGTAAACCAACTCATCTTTATTTTAAAACAATAGTGGTCCATACAAGAAATATCTAAAGCTCCTAATAATATCCAACAGGAAATTTAATAAACGATAGGCTGACAAATGTAATAAGAAACATATGGAATGACTATAAATAATGTGGTTCCAAAGTACATTGTCACCTCCTTTTCGTATCTTACTCCTCTTATCACACTACCATACTACCTTATCAGCTTGTAAGTAGGTATAAAGAGGGAAAAATTGAGGAGATCAGACAAAAGTCTGGTGAGTAAGAAATATCACTAGTGGTATGGTGTTGATAGGCAGTTAAAATACCATTTATACTCTACACAACCTAAGGGTGTTTATTTGTATGTGTGTACTACATCTAACGAATTAGCCAATTGACGAATATAGGGTAACAACTTATAATACACCTATAATGCGATTAATCGAAGGACATCAGAAACTAGGAGCAATGCATCAATTATATAGCCTTGATGGTGAACCGCCTAACTATACATTGAGTAAACAATCTCAATAGTAAACCGCTTAAGTCGCACACACTGAGTATACGATCAGATGCCCAAGGCTTGCATCAAGTATACAATCCCAATGGTAAACTGCCTACCAAAGCATCAAATATACATCCTTGGTGGTAAATGTGTCCTACGCTCCACATCATTTGAAAAATAGCATAGAAAGTTTGGTAAACATTTTCGACTTCTCCCATAGGTACATCATATCGAATAATGTGAAACCTACTAACATAGATATTTCCATTCTCCTCATGCTGTCTGCAAGCTACGATATGTGATTGTGATCTTTATAGTAATAATGAGAGCAACTAGTTGTGAAACAATCACATGTCGTGTTGAGTATTGCGTTATACATCATTACGAAGCTATGTGAACTCCAAAGCATCAACAAAGGAGGAAATGAATCCTGAAAGCTATCCTATTTGGTATGTACTAGGTCTAGATTCAACCTGGGTTGTCTACAGGCTATCAATCAATTGAATAGACATGGTTAGTCAATTGGCTCCCTTTTGTATTATTATTTTTAATAGCGTAACAGTAGGTTGATAAACATAAATAGTTGACTACTTGGGCGTTCGGTTACTAGTGTTTTATAGTCTGTCGACTTATCTCCTGTAGCCTTTTTCTTTAGTAGGCCTTCGATCGATTGTTTAAGTTCAATCAATCAATTGGTTAAGTTCAATCGATCGATTGTTTAAGTTCAATCGATCGATCGTCAGCTGACCATTTGGCCTAGAAAATGTACTAATTTTCCTCACGTTTAACTCGAGTTTACTCGAAGCCAACCAGATGATCGTTTCGACGTGGTCAGTCGATCGGTTGCTTGAAAATGGGGTTTTCGACATTTATAACTGGTCATTTTTATACGGTTTTAATACTTTATCGTTAAATTTCATAGTAGGACTTCAAGTATTAGTTTTAAATTCATATAATCTCACTATTAAACTATTATCTATATCTAGTTAATTTTCATTATATCCAAAAATTTATGTAATTTGTTCAATTAACCATGTAAACTATTAGATGATCCATTATATATAAATTCAATTTTATTCATCTAAATTAATTCACATCTATTACATAGAATCAGATCTATATGATTTTAAGGATGGATTATCATTCAATCTATCCTCCCTCTAATTCATAATAATTTCTATTATCAAATTTGTGTTCTAAGGTTCACCAAATTATCCAATTTGTATAAATCATCAATTCAAAAACATCAATTCAATTTTTAAGTCATGTTTGAACCTAAATAGATATATAAGTGAAATTTCAATGCTTATTTAACAACATATTCATCTCGTAGATGAACCACTCACCTCCAAACGTTCTTTTGATAAGTTTATGGTGGTAATCTTCGAATTCCCCCATTTAATTTGATTTCCCTTCTTCTATTTGACTTTCTAGTGTTTTGATTTAATTTCCTCTTTTTCAGTTTGATTTGCTATTTTTATTTGGAGAGTTGTTTAGGATTGAGCAAGAAGAAGGAAAAGAGGACATAAATTTTCAATCTAGGTTTAGTAGTGGCTATAGATGAAGAGAAATGAGAATAAGGTGAGTTAGGGTTATGTATCCTTCTAATTCATGGTCAAAAACCCAAAATTTCCCTCAGCCTCACCTGGACTTCGACCTGTGTTGCTCCGAAAAGCGCACTATGATAAAAAATATGTATCTACATCATCCAGAATTTGTTTTTTATATGAATTTAGGCTAGAAGTATCTACTTAAAGCAATGAAAAAGTCACCTTTTCCAAATTCCTTCATTTGTAAAATTTAGTTTTTCAGCTTTATATAAAATTACCAAAATTACGGTTTTAATTAATTATTTAGTTAGAAAAATTCAGGATGTTACACTGTTGTTTTAACTTAATTTTATCTTGTATGCATATTTATATATTATAACTTATATCTATTTTGATTTATCATATTTAATTAGTTAAATGTTCACATTCATAATGCAAACACTATAAGTATTATAAACTATTCTAGGGCATATATATATTTGTGTGTGTGTGTCAACATGTAGATGTAAATAACCATTAGGATTTAGGCTTATCGATAAGGGAACTATGTCAAGAGATTTTAATATATTCACTTTATCATTATAAGTGATGTCACACATACATATATATACACACACATACATATATACATATATGTGTATATATACATATATGTGCGTATATATATGACCATTGCTAAGTATATATATTAATATTATTATTATATATAATAATAATAACTTTTTTCATGTCTCCATATGAATGTTGGACCTATTTAGATTTAACTAAATCTATTCACTTAGGAGAATTTTAGATGTAATTTTTTTTATTACATATTTGGGTCCTTGGAATAAAAGAAACCAATGACTATTTAACAATTCATATAGAAATCTATCTGCTACGTCATACTTTATTTCCTAGCATATCCTATAGAAGTCATACAAACATATAGAGCGGATTGCGAGCAATAGTCCACCACTTGACGGTCCTCCTCTACTTCTAGAAAACCAACTGGGAGATAATGGAGATTCGACTCATTTTATGTTTGTGCTTTCGTCTGTCTTTCTGGAAACCCGACTTTTCAACCAAGCATTTCGTTACTCCTTCCTCATGTTTCAGTCAACAGTTAGTATTAAGCTTTTCAACCTATGCTCCCTGCTCTTTCTGCACATATATTTCATAGCTACAGTTTGTTCTCCTACTTTATTCTAGACCCATTACGCAGTTATAGCCTATTGTATAGTTATTACTTTGACTTATGCACCTAGTCATCTAGGTAATGATCTATGTGTTTTTTTACTCTGTGATCATCATGTGTAGTCATCCATTAGACTTGTTGATGATTTTTGGATATTCATTTTAGAATAATAATAATAATGAGCGCTTTCCTCAAATTGAGGACCACACTTTTATCAAAAAATAATAATTTTTTTCAACTTAACAAAAAAATGTTTTTCCATTTTAAATTTATATTATTTATATAATTGTCGAATTAAATAATTATATTGGTTTATATTTAAACAATTGATATATATATATATATATATACAGACACACATATATTTGAAATTCTAAATTCTAAATTTATTTTTACTAATTCAATACATATAAAAATATAAAACTATTATTTTTTAGTTTTAAAATAGTGGAAATTAGCCACAAGGGCCTCTTTAGCAAGTGGAATTAGTTTCTAAGACACACAACTGGAATAATTACTTTCAATGACAAAACGCAAAATAATTAGTTTCTAGGGCCTAAAAACCTATGAAATTATATCCTTGAAAGTATTGGACTTCTGACTTTGTCCCTGAAAGTAATTATTTCGCTGACTTTGGCCTTAAAAGTAATTTCTTTGAATGTGTGTCCTAAAAACTAATTGGATTGCAAAGTTTGTCATTTTGGTGAAATGCCCCTTTAAAATAACATATATGATTTTTTTTATTAAAATCCAAAAAATAGAAAATATATTTTAATATCCAAAAGAAGAGGAAAAAATATAATTTTTTATACTCATAAACAAATATTTTTACAAAATTAAAAACAAATTTATTTTATTATACATACACGCATCTATGTATATAGATGTAAACATTGGTCATAAGCATTTATGCATAAAAAATAATTTTTTTTATAACCATAAACTTATATACAAATATAACTGTGTATATAGTTAATTTATGTGTAATGTAATCTGATATATATATATATATATATATGTTTATTGATTTTTATTTTCATAAAATAATTTTTTTATTTGGTAAAAAATAAACATAGGATAAATATACATATGTAAATTTATATCATTTAAAATAGATGTGTACCTTTTAGATCAGTTGGTTATCGACACAGATGTGTACCTTTTAGATCAGTTGGTCATCGACACATCAGTTGTTGAACTCAGTGTGAAAATTCCAACTTCAAGGCTTCAAGCAATTCTCTAATTAAGACTAGGTTTGTTATTTTCTATATTCTTTGAATGAGAGGGGGTAGGGCTATTTATAGTCACCATAAGATCAAATATCTTCCACCTTTCACTCTATTTTGAATCTAAGTCTAATCTAGAGCCACAGGTTAAGTCAAATGCCCCATTATACCTCATGTTATGACCAATTGTGCCTTCTTTGGGCTTCTAAACTTTGAACCTAATTAATATACTTTATGTCTATCAATTATTTAAGCCCGTATATTTAAGTAAATCAATATATAACAATTATATATTATTTTAATCAATTTTAAGGCCATTGATAAATAATTGAATTGCTAAAAGTTATATTAATTTTATTATCAATTTATAGCATTTTAAAAATAGTTTTGACTTGATTGAACTCAGAAATTAACTAACAAAGCGGTTGTGTTTTCTCCTTGGTGCGAGCTTGGCCCTTAGTAAATAGTTAAACAATTTAAATACCGAAGAATACATAAACTTTGTTAAAGTACAATATTAGGCATGAGTTCAGTTGCTTATAAAT
Organism: Allium fistulosum; assembly: GCA_030737815.1. NCBI lineage: Eukaryota > Viridiplantae > Streptophyta > Magnoliopsida > Asparagales > Amaryllidaceae > Allium > Allium fistulosum. The sequence continues at coordinate 205,778,771 of CM060903.1, forward strand.
CATTTAGACAAAATCCTATTTCTAACCTTTATTATAACAATATTTTGTGCAAGTTTTCTTTTTGTCGTTACTAATAATTAAGGTATCTAGAGTTTAGTTCACGGTTCAAATCTCTAATACCATCAATAGTTGATTGCATATATCACTCTAAAGCCTTGGTTCAATATGATAAAATTTATCGATTATCCATTTTGCATTGGCCGAAGATTTTGATTTTAAGTTACTAACAATTATAGTGATACAGACATTCTACAATGAAGGAGATAAATACTCTCTTGAGTAGTTTTTCACTTCAATTAATTCAACGTATGCCCAACCATGGTCGTAACATGATATGTCATGTGATTCACCATGGCTCTTTATAAAATTTTGTAATATTTTATTTATATTCAAAACAAATTTTAAATTTAATCAATAATATTCAAGTACACATATTTGAATCACCCTAAGGTGTAAAACACTTTTGAGCCTTCCACTAAGGTATACACTTGAAACAAACCATTCAGACGAGATAAGTAAAAGCCAGAAGATGGAAGGTTTTCCGTTTATGAGAATGTTCCTTAATTAAAGTAATATTATCCTTAGTTAAATATATTTTTTCTTAGACATCCATCTAATTGGATTTTTTAGGTAACTTCTCGATGTATTAGCTAATTGTTCACATGAATACAACACAGGCTCTAATACCATTATTCGATCAAATGCATTCGCAGTAGTGTAAAAGGAAGAAGTTTCAAAAATATCATGTTATTAATTTGCACTAGATCCTAGTTTGTATTTACATAAATAATCTGTTTGCACTAAGTCATATTTAGTGATCATTGGTAAAAGAGTTTGTTGATTTAAACGTAATTAATTTTATATTAAAACTTTAATTTATATATATTGTTTACTATAACTTATACATACATATATATATATATATATATTATTTTAGATATATATTATTTTAGTTTAATTTTAATTTTGATTTATCATATTTAATTATTTAGACATTCGCATTCATAATGCAAACATTATAAATATTATAAACATTTCTAGGGCATATAAATACAAATGTCAACATGTGGATGTACATAACCAATAGGATTTATGGTTATAATCAAGGGAACTATACAAGGGATTATCATGATAAGTGATGTCACATATACATAACGCGCGCGCACATCACACGCATACATACATACATATATTTGTGTGTGTGTGTTCAACCATTAGTAAGCACAAACATATACATATTAACATTATATATATATATTATATAATAATAATAATTTTTTCTACTTTAACAAAAAATATTTCTTTGGTTTAAATATATATTATATATAATCACTGAATTAAATATATATACATGTGTATACATACATACATATATATATGTATGTATGTATAAAAGTAGGATTGTATATGTATATATATTTGATATTCGAAGTTTAATTTTATCATGACTAATTCAAATATGTATCAAAGTATAGGAAAAACTTCATTATTTTTAATTTTAAAATAACATATATGAAAATTTTCATTAAAAGCCAAAAAATAAAATAATGTTTTTTATATCCGAGAGAAGACGATTTTTTTAAACCCGTAAATATTTTTTTTTGATAAAAACGAAAACAAATTTATTTTATTTTATATATACACGTATGTATATATATCCGTGAGCATTCATGCATAAACTATTCTAGGGTATATAAATATAAATATCAACATGTGGATGTAAATAACCATTGGAGTTTATGGTTATGATTAAGGGAACTACGTTGAGGGGTTTTAACATAATGACTTTATCATAATAAGTGATGTCACGTGCGCACGCATGCCCGCGTGCATATAGACACACACATATACATATACACATACATACATGTTTAGCAATTAGTAAGTATATAAATAAATTTATATGTTAGTATTATTATTTAAGAAATAATAATAATAATTTAGCTTTAACAAAAATTGAATTTTTCGGTTTAAATTCATATATATATATATATATATATATTTCAAATTAAATATTTATATACATTTATATTTGTTTATGTTTAAACTATTGATAGTGATACAACCGTTGAGACTAGAGTTCATAACACTCACTAAATGGTGGGCAACGTATTATTCATAGCTGTTGGGGGAACCACGGAGTTATGTTCTGATGGTTATTGGATAACTATGGAGTGACTCACTCGTGAGTTTTCTATTGGTTAATATGACTAAGATCAAACTGAGAATCTCGGAGTGACGATATTACAAAGTTCTCTCGACTGAAGAATATAATTAAACTTTAATGTGGACACTCCACTTTGATTATAGTTAAATTATGGTATATCGTTCATCGGACGACTATAGTTGGGTCTAAGCTGAAGCATTGGAAATGAAACACTATTCAATAGAGAATTTGTCTGTTGGGTTACATAAGGTTAGTATCACAGTTAACTATAGTCAACTCAGAGTTAAAGTCTCTGGCTAGAGCATAACAGTTAATAAAAAAATTATTATTGAACCAAAGATTTTTTGTTTGGACTAATCAAGTTGAACGTAAATGCTGTTCAATTTTGACCAAAACCAAATTCCATAAATCATAATGTGATATAGTGTTGACGAAGAGAATTGGTGTAAAGAATGATTACTACTAGGTAATGCTTATAATAGTAAAATTAGATTTTGCCGAAAAGATGTGTAAGTGATAAATTCAGCCGAAATGTCACAACGCTAGCTAATGTGACATAAGAACGTTAATATTTGAATTATTAGATGTTAATTGCTGACCGAATTTACATCATTGAATCACACAACCGTCATGATGAATACTTCAAAAAACTACACGATTTAATTAATTTATAATCATTGTAAATTTATTAAATTTATTAATATTTTTCAAATATTAATTATTATATTTTATTTGTGATTTTTTGAATACCATTAGTATTTAATAAAATGCACATATAAAAGTTAAATATATGTGCGCAAGCGATATACGATATCGATAAAATATTTAAATTGAATTTAAATAGAATAAATACTAAATGGATATGGGAAATTTTGAGGCCCATCTTGCGTTTTTTAATGGCCAGCCAAGGGAGCAAAAGGAAGTATTTCAATTTTGAATTGTAATGGAAAATGAGTAATTCAAGGAAGGCAAAAGATCTCTAGCCTCCAATTATCTTTTATTTCCTTCTTAAAAGATTTCATTCTTAAGTAATTTACCTTCTTCCTCTATCTATTACGACTGAAAATCCATGGCCTCTAGGGCTTAAAAATCCCAAAATCAAAATCCAAATAAATCAAAATTTAAATGGTGATTGTTGTCTCTTAACTCTTATAAATCTAGAGTTTGATTCAATTGGATCTAGGAGCTTTATCCATCATTCAAGGTGAGTTTTTTTGGCTACATCTTAAGGTAACATTCTAATTTTATTTTATTCATATGTTCACAATGTTTAGATCTTGCACTTTTACATCTCACCTGTTTATATGTTTATCTAGCTATATATTTTAGATCCCTTTTATCACACACCTCAATTAATTATATGTTCATCATGTTGATATAATTTAGATCCATTTTGTGCTACACTTCAATTAGTTATATATTCATCATGTTACTATATTTTGGATCCTTCATACCTCATTTAATTATTTGTTTATTTGTTTGTTTAATTAAAATCTAAACCTCTTACAATTAATTTGTATGTGCCTAAGTTGTCTTATTTATTTTGTCATTATTTTAGAAATTATCATTTAACAAAAAAAAATTTGATTGAAAAATAGTTTTTAATTAATTGATGCAATTTTATTCTTGTTATATCTACAAACATGAATAAACTAAATATGTTATTTATATGAAATCACTTTGGCAATTGATATATGTTTTACATGTTTGTTGTTTTGAAATTAATTCATTTGCTTATGTTTACTTTTTGTTTAAAAGTTGTTTTAATTAAAATAAAAAAACATAAGTGGACTTTTATGTAAAACATCATAAACCTTTTGAACCCCTCCCAAGTTAAAGTTCGATTTCCGTGTTACTTTAATTTCAAAACTTATGTTAGATTACAAATTACACACACACACACACACACACAGATATTTATGTATATATGTATGTAATATTAAATAAAAACATAGTTTGCAATTATTTATATATGTTTATGCGTGTGCATATGTGTGTGTAATTTTAAGTCAAAGTTCATAAAATGAACTTTTGTGTAAAATTATATAATTTATTTAAACCTTTCCTTAAGTGAAACTAAATCTATAATATTAAATTTTATATTTCAATCATATAAAATAGTCAAACTTAATTTTAACATACACACGCGCACACACTTACATATTATTACATATATTTTTTAAAATCAATACTATGGGCAACAAAGGCATATATAAAAGGACAAATGGATCCATTGTAGTGTAAATCCCAATATCTACATATGGTCGTATTAGCCATGCACACTTCATATTTGTAGCACATGCATTATATGCATATAAGTGTATTTGTTACGCTTATGAAAAAAAATTCGAAACTAATTAAATAAAATAAAAAATTTATTTAATATTTTTTTGATTTTATCTGAAATCCATTTAGACTTCATATTCCCAGCAAAAAACTAAAATCGAATTTTGTTTTGAAATCCACACATTTAACTTGTTGCGATCGGCTTAGTTTATTCAATGGTACCAGAGCCCAATGATCTATGCAGCCTAAGTTAGCAATGTTTAGGCTTACTGATTAAAGATTCCTTTCTTGAAAGGTACTGTATAAGGATGGTTTTGGTTAACAAGTACTCTACCCTCTAAAAAATTGTTTGAAAATTTAAAATAATATTTTAAATTTGAAAGTTAAGTTTAAAATATGAAAGGTAATTTCATAAAAGTTATAAAATGCATTGAAAATCTTCAAAAATGTTGTGAAATTAAATAATTAATTTTGAAACTTTGAAATTTAAAATTTTATTAATATGATTAATTAAATTAATTAATTAACTAAATGTTTGTTGATTTAAACATATATATTGATATACGTGTATAACTATAATTATTATAGTTATTTATTTATCCTAAAATTGTTTATGATAAGCTAAATTAAAATTTCAAATTAATTAAAATATTTAATTTAATTGTTTAAAAAAATAAAATTTATTTAATAAAATTAATTATAGTTTAATAAATTAAGATGTATATAATATTGATATGTACAAAAAAAAACTATAAATGTTATAGTTAATTAACCATCTTAAATAGTTTAAGTTGAGTAATATAAAATTTTAGAAATTTTATATAAATAAACTAAATCAATTAAATATGATTTATTAATTAAATTAAAATTAATAAAATAAGATTTAATTAGTAAGCTACATGTGTATATTATAAAGGATAAATTTTTGAAATGGACCCGCCAAAAAAACTTTATTGCAGGATTAGGCCACCTCTAAACTAATTGTAAACATAGGCCTCCTTTTATGTAGTTTGCGCATTTATAGAATGCACAAACTATATCTTTTTAGGTTTTTTTAAGCTTACGCATTTTTGGAATGCGTAAGCTATATTTTTCTTAACATATAGCTTGCGCATTCTATAAATGTGCAAACTATGTTTTTGTATTTGTGCATTTATGGAATGCACAAATATAATTTTGGGGCTGAAATAACCAATTCCCATTTTCTTTTCCATTCCATACATTTTTTCCAATTTCACAAAACCCTAGCCCCCATTCTCATCTCTAACACAATTTATATTCTCAAATTCAATTCTAATTACCAAATTCAAATTAACCCCTAAATCAGCTTCAAATAGTTTGTTGATTAATCTCAAAATGGAGGCCTTTTCTTCATCTTCTCAAATTAGAGACAATTTTTTTGAGTTTGAATTAATTGATTTCTTGGTCAAGTTTAACTTATTTTATTTGTCATTGTTGTAGCTAATTGATTTAACATTGAAATGGTATTGGCTAGCTAATTGAAAATGAAAGGCCTATTTTTAATTCTGTTAGTGCATAATTGGGTATTAATGGGTATATATTGGATGCTTAATTTTTGTAGAATTGCCAACCGGGCCTGTTGATGGAAATTTCCTTTATCTTCAACATAAACATAGTAGTGAAATCAATCACTTGTGGAGGTACTTTTTAATATACATTGGTTTGTTAATGAAAATGCAATAAAAAATATTGATTTTTATTTGTTGTCATAAATTAGAGCGTTCAAACAATTCAACCTGTAGACCATTCAAGCAAGTTTAAAGAAATAGATTATAAAGACCCTCGATTGGAACAAGGTTTAAGAATAGCTGGTTTTGTGGAAAGCAATACAAGTGGAATACATTAGATTAGATCATCATCTTATTACGGCATTGTGTGAACATTAGAGGCTTAAGACAAATAATTTTCATCATATTATGGCATAGTGCTTTAGAAGTGGTTAATGAAATTCAAGACAGTCATTTTGAGCCGAAGAAGGTGAAAAGTAAGTGTATTGACTTACGATGCTTGCTCAACTCAATTTTAGATAGAAACAAGTTACATAAACTGTTGAGACCTTTGGTGACTACCGGTAGAGAGGCTCAAGAAACACATACATGAGTGGAGACACAAGAAACAAAAACAAGAGCAAGAGCAAGTGAAAAATCTTAGGTTCAAAATTTCAAAATTAATACCTTGATTTGAGAAGAAGATGATGTTTCCTTAGAGAATCTTCGAACTTTTATTTCAATGGAATCTTTTTTTTTAATAATAAATTTTGAAGAGTGGAAGAAATTGGGGAGCAAGTAAATTGGATTTTGTGAAATGAATGATGGGAGGATAAGAAAGGAAGATAGATTGTACTGGCTGTTTATTGCAGCTCCAAAAATGTATTTGCGCATTCCATAAATACGTAAATATAAGTATATTGCATGCACAATTTTGGAATGAATAAGCTATGTTTAAAAAAAAGTATATAGCTTGTGCATTTCAAAAATGCGCCAGCTGTTTTTTTAAAATATAGCTTGTGCTTTCCATAAATGCGCAAGCTATAAAAAAGGAGGTCTATTTTTGCGATTAGTTTTGTATGAGGTCTAAACTTGCAATAAGATATTTGGAGGTCCGTATCAAAATTTTGTCACACTATATAAGTAAATTGAATTATAAAGGTTATAAATAAGTCAATACTTATATTACTGTATATGTATACACTTAAGTGGAACCGGAAAGAAACCTAAATTAACTTTAAGGAATAAATACATATGTATAGCACGCATACTATGATTTTTGATGTGCAGATAAATAGCTCTTTATTGTTCTTTATACAACCAAAAGTTAGCTTCAGAATGAGTCTATGTTTCGATAGGTCTTTTCTCTGTCAGAATTCAGGTCCGTTTTGGGACGGGTTGTTACAATGAAAGTGCAATGGGGAGATAATCTGGAAGAGAGTACATGGGAGCCCGGGGAGAAGATACAGGCTTCTCCCGAACTCTTTACCTGTACATTCTTTTGATTGGTACAATTTACTAAGAGTTAGATTCGGTTGCTTAGATTGGATGGTAGGGATTGGATGCTATAATTGTTGGATGATGTATTATATGCTATCTAATATCAACGAATTTGCATTCATATAGAATTACCAATTTTTATACTAGGTTGTTATGCATCATGCCTACTACGCTAGACTCCTACATTCACATAGGGTGCGTTTATCGCATTTATTGCATTATGCTAGATTCTCACAAGCTATCATGATCATACTCAATATATGCCATGTCTGGATTGCTAATGTTTTAATCAGGACCTATATGTATATGTTTGTAATGACTTTTACATATGGTTGCCTTATTTGAATGATTAAGCACGTGCACGAGCGACAAGAACAATACGGGTGTGCGAGTGACGAGTGAGTATATATTATATTTTCCGTTCCTTTGGAATTTCAAGGATGAAATTCTTTTAAGGGAGGAGAACGCAATACCCTGGGATTTTGTATATAAATTAAATAATGTTTATAATTAATAATAAATAAATTTTTATTTTAAACGGAAGGTATTTTTGTAAATTTAGTAGAAGGGAAAATAGTAATTCTTATAAATAACTGAACTTGCTGACGGGAGTCGCAGCATTGCATAGCACTTGTTTTTTTGGTCTAGATGAGTATTCATTTGTTTAAATCGAACGTCGTATGAGTGAATTATCGAGGATTTATTTAAGTGGGCTGGTTTGTGTGCAGACAGCGGGTCTGGTTGGGCTGAGATTGGCCAAGCCCATAATTTGAATACAAAATGAGATGACGGTTCAAATTTTCCCTCCTAAACCTTTTTAAAAGTACGTATCTTCATTTCTGAAACCATCAAAACCATCATCTTCCTCCTCACCAATTCAACACCAAATTCATAGTTCTCAAAGAAATTCGATGAGATGAAGTGTGTTGGAGTCGTAACGAGGCCTTTGATCATTTGGAGTAGGAATTGGAGGCGATTACAGTGGTTTACATTTGTGGCAATTTGGGACAGTAAGTGAAATTGGGTTCTTCTGGCCTGAAATTAACGAGTGTGGTTTCTCTGATCTCGATATAATACTTTGATATTGATATAAAATGGTTTGGGGCTAATTAGAATCTGAAATTGACATATATAAATTTAGCAATAGGGTTAAAACTAAGGTATAGGAAATGAACGTAGTTTTATATTTAGAAAACCAAAATAAGTAATTTTGACACCAAATTCCATATTTAAACTTGACAAACCCCTAAAATAACGAATGTATATATGTTAGGACATTAGAGAATTAATAGATACATGATGTATAATCATTAGAATTGGTCAAAAACAAGAAGAAACAAAATCTAAAAACCAAAATTTCAAAACAGAAATGTTTGTATTTGAAACATGCACCGGTCGACCGATGGATGCACACCGGTCCACAGTGGACATTCCAGGTTGGGAATTTGGACCTTTTGGAAGCTTGAATTGACGTGAAAGAACTTGAGTTCTTGCGTAGTGATCCCTGATGGTTATCTAAACACTTTTCTGATTTGGTTGGTTGTTGTTTGGATGTATAGATGGTTGGATGATGTATCATAGTAGTATATGTAGCTTGGAGTGATCATCGAATATTTGAAGCTTGTTTGGAAGCATAGCTTATTAGTGATGAGTCACGAATGCAGTATATGCAACTTTTGGCAACTGGGCAAGTATGTAAGACCTGGATGGAAATGATGTGATATGAATGTGTTGTGTATGGCTTTGGATTTGTGGTTTGGTATAGTATAAGTGTAAAGTTGGCGATACGAATACCTGAATCTTGTAGCGCACATGGCGGATCCTTGATTCCTTGTATTAACATGATATTTTCCTTTGAAGCATCGATGCTGGTCTAGGAGTGTTGATGTGGACAATAGTCGACCTATAGTGCATGTGGCAGGACCATATGTGAGTCCAGTCACAACCATCCTTTACCGCACGGGGCGATACCAGATAGTTGTAGACATGTTTTCCTTTACCACAAATGGCAAGATATGATTACATTTAGTGTTATTTAGATAGTATAATATTGTTCTGTAGCTTTTACCACAGACGGGTACAGAAGATATTATACTTAGACTTAAATCGTGTTATATTACTGTAACACCCCTAATTTTTAATAACATTATTCAGGAGATTTAATTAGATAAATTAAATATAATAATGTAAATAATTAGAGTGATAAGAGGATTGAGATTTTAAAATAAAATTTAGGGCCATGCTTAATTGTTTAAATGGGCTTAAGAATGGTTTATAAGCAAATTAATTTACATAAGAGCTTATTAGGAAATAGCCGCACATAACCCATTACCTTTATATATTCTCGTTTCCACCTATTCACGTTCATTTCTCATTTTCACAAAACATAAAATGCAAACATAAGAGGAGTCGGCTATTACTAGGAGAAAAGAGGAGAAATTAAATTTAAAGCTAAGGAATTAAAGCAAGGGAATTAATCTCAATCAAATCTCAAAGTCCTTATCCTAATCAAGGTGAATAGTAATCTATATCATCTCTATTTTGTTTTTATGATCATTTGTTTTTGGATTTAAGATTAAATCCATTTTAATGATGATTTGGATGATGATATGCTTGGATTATAACATGTTAATTTAAACAAAATTGTTAAATATGATTTTATACTGTTTTAAGGGTAAAACTGATTAAACTTAGTTTTGTATGCCATGAGGAAATTTTATCTTATGGAAAACATGATTTTTGAGATAGGTTTTAATTTTTATAATTTTCCAAGTTATGGAAAATTTATTATGAATTTTCAAAGGAAAATATGGTTAATTGGGTTTAGAAATTTATTTTGGAAATTATATTGAGAAATTGGGTTTGAAATTTAGATATGTTAGATAACATATTAAAAGTGAATTTCTGTGATTTTTGGAGATTTTTCCTAAGTGATTTACTATGAGAATTATATTATTTTGAAAGGAGGACCTAAATGATTTATTATTTTGCTTAACGGAAGGGCTTATTTGTTAAATTAATCTTGGTTTTGGATCTGAAATTATGCGGCTGTTTTATTTGGAAAATAATTTGAAAAGTTTATGACAACCAATCAAATGTTTACAAGTAGGCTGGTTAGTTATTAAGTATTTGCTTTGATTGGCATTAAATCAGTTTTTACCCAGAAAAGTGGATTCCGCCTCTTTTAGAAGCACCTTTCGACTCATAGCTTCCGCCTTAATTAAGTCGAAACCTACCAGGTCCAAACCCACGAAGCCGAAACCAATACACAAGGTATCAACATTGGTACGTAGTGGATTGGAGAAAGGCGGAAGGCATGGTGTCAAAACATTGCTTCCGATGGGAAGGAAACCTTTGTTTTGTTTTCTAAATAAATGTGCTTTCCTGTTTTACTAAATGCTTTCGAAGGTGTCAAAATATATGCCTTCGAAGGGGTCTTTTGAATAGCTATCGAAAGGGGGTTGCCGCCTTATTGTTTAAAGTATAGCTTTCAAATGAGTTACTTAGTTTCCAAACTAATGATTTCAAAACGGGGTACTTTCAACCTAGCCGAAACCCTTCTGCCGAACTTATGCCTTCCGAAGGAATTGAAGATACCAATGCTTTCGAAAGGTAGCCTTTGTTTTGAAAATATGATCCACTTCCTAAAGCTTTCAAAAGGGGATACTGGTTTCGAAGGCAATGGTTTTGAAAAGGGTTTCGAAGCTAAGCTTTAAACGTTTTACTTATATGGTTTAAGCTTTCGAAAGGATAGTTCGGACGCCATCAAGTTTTTCCCCAAACACTTTTATATGATAAATAATGGTTTCGAAAGGGATACTTACGTTTATGTTCACTTTGACCCAAAAGATATTTTAAGGAATAACTCAATGGTTTCGAAAGGGGTACTTTCAAATGGTTTTGAAGCTAAGCTTCTATGGTTGAATGGTAATACTTTAATACATCTGAAAAGTTTCGAAAGAAAGGTTTTAAAGTGTTTTGAAAGGCAGGTGCCTAGAGTTTTGAAAAGAAGATTTTAATGCTTTCGAAAGGAAGTTTTCCAATGGTTTCGAAAGTAATGATTAAAGGTTTCGAAATCCTTAGTTTTACAACAAATAACCCAATCTCATTTTAAAGGAAAACCATGGCATAATAAAAGAATTTTGAAATGATTTTAAGTATGGAGTTTTGAAGAAGTTTCCTTGTTTAGTAGGTTAAAGGGATTAACCAAGTTTTATATAAAATGATTTCAAGGATAATAAACCACAGGTGTTCATATTATTATGTTTTTATGTTTACTTCTTTATATATATATTCACATTTTAATGGACCCATAACTGTATTTTGAGGAGAAAGGGGTAGAATAACCAACTAGGTTGACCCAATAGTGAATATAAATTAAGTTAACTCCTGAATGAGTAGAATTGCATCCAGGAGGTCAGATAGACCAGAATGTAGGATGCTTAAATATTGATTAAAGAAGTTGTCAGGTAGACAGGTTCATAGTAAACCCATGAAAACTATGTATAGGAAAGTTATTGCCAATGGCCAATAGGTTCCTAGTAAACCCATGAAAACTATGATTAGATTGAGTTATTGGTAGGGGACAATAGGTTTGTAGTGAACCCATGAAAACTATATCCAGATTAAGTTATTGACAGATGTCAATAGGTTCCTAGTCAACCCATGAAAACTAGGATAAGAGGGAAGTTATTGAAGATACCAATACGTTCGGGGAGAACCCATGAAAGTTTCTTAGTGATCCCATGAAAACAATGAAACTGGACAGGGAGTCCATAAGTGATAAACAGGTTATTAGTCAACCCATGGAAACTAATAGGTTAATAGTGACCATAGAAACTATTACTAAGATAGACAGTTAGAATGAATAGGGATGAGAAATCCAGAATTGATTTACTTGTTTGCATATTATCATAATATTTTGAAATGTTATATTTTTAACCATTGTGGATGCAGGAGCATAGTATATGGTTTTATAAAGTTTTAGGATACCAGTGAGGGGAAATCCCATTCTGCTAACCGGCGTGGTCTCACTAGATATCTAAATGGTTTGAGGTGGTAGATTATTATTCATACCAGGCTTTATGTCTGACTTGAAGTTTATGTATTCCCCTTAAACTCTTGGGTACTCAATTGATTTTGAGTAGTTTGAGAGTTGAGGTTTGCAGGTACCTCTTTAGACGAATAAGCTTCTGGAGGCGTGCAGGAGGCATGATAGCTATTTAGAGTTCACTTTTATTTTGATTCCGTTGTGTTGTTATTGTAAAGGCAAAGTTTTTTAATTTCCTAGTTATATACTCTGATCATCCAAGGGTGCACCTTCATATCTCGCTCTTGGCGTATGTTGTAATAATTTTATTTTCTCTAAACGTGGTTGTCGTATTGGGATTATGTAATGAGTTTGAAATGATTTGAAATGGAATGTGAAAGTTGTTTTGTGATTTTAATTTTTTTACATATCCATGTGTTTCTGTTATATCAATGTATCTAACATTACCGTATTTGGTTGCCGAGGATTAATAACTATGGATGACTACAGCAGCCGTAGCCATTAGTTTTGGGCCTCCAAGTGGGGGATGTTACAAGTTGGTATCATAGCATAAGTTTATGAAACTTAAAAGAAATTTAAACCTAAAAGATTTTCAACATAATCCAATGGACCATAAAATAAGATCGGGGTTTGGGTTAATGCTATAGTAACGTACTTGTATTTGATATATATAGACATATATAAAAGTACGTATTCCTCTATCTCTTAAACCATTCTTCTGTATCTTACTAAGGCTCGTATGCAGATTTACAATAAAGAAGATATGGAGGCAGGAAACGGAAGAGGAAATCTCGGTGGAGGAAGCACCACAACCAATGGAAATGCTCGACCCACAAGGAGGAACCCAAGTCGATAGGGTAATGCTAACCAAAATGCTGACGCCAATGTGGGGGCTAGAAATCCACCAGTGGATATGAGGGCGATGTATCAGTTTTTTGTCAATATGATGTAAGCAGGAGCTGCTGTTGGAGTTGCTGGGAATGTTGGAGGAGCTAATTCTATGACTCCAGTTGGGAATAATTATGCTAAGCAGAGACTACACCAGTCTTAGTGGGAAACCGTTTATGGGAATGGAGGATGCTATAGGAGTTGAGGATTGGATGTTGCATTGCGAGAGAATCTTTGCTGATTTGGCTTTGGATGATGCGCAAAAGAGGAGGCTGGCCTCTAGGCAGTTGCAAGGGGCATCACTTCATTGGTGGAATAGTGTTAGTGTTGGAGTTCCAAAAGAGGAGTTGACTTGGGTAGATTTTAGAGGGAGATTTGAACAAAGGTTTTTATCTAAAGTTGCTGCACTGAGAAAGATTATGGATTTGGTGTAGGGAGAAATATCGTAATCAAGAATGCTACTAAGTTTGATGAGTTGTCTCGATATGGACATGCTACTATAGACACCGACATAGGGTCATTCGGGGATTGAGACCTGAGCTTGCTAGGGTGACCCTGACACATATCCGTGATCCTTGTAATGTAGTCGTGGAGATGGCAATCCGCCATGAAGAGATGCTTGCTATTTGTGCTAGAGAGAAGCCGGTTGATACCCAGGGTCCTTAGGGAAAGAAGAGGAAGTTATTTAATAAGAAGAGATCCTAGAAGGGGGAGGCTGCCAAGAAGGCAAAGGCTGATTTAGTTTGCTTCAAGTGCGACAAGAAGAGTCATTATGCTCATGAGTGTCGGTCAGGCAAGGGGAAGAAAGATGCAGAAAAGAAGAATGTCAAGTGCTTCAACTGTGACCAAGTTGGGCATTATAAGAATCAGTGTCCAGAACCGGTCAGAGCAAACAAGGGAAAGGTTTTTGCTGTTGGACCATCGTTTGCTAGGCCAACTGCAGTTGAAAAAGGGAAGACTATGATGGAAGGTACGCTTTTGATTCAGAGTATACTAGTTAGGGTACTATTTGATACCGGTGCATCACATTCATTTATATCTCAGAATTTGGTTGATATGTTATGCTTAGAACCCACATACCTTGTTACTTCCATAAGGGTTGCGAATCCACTAAAAGGGTATGCAACTCTAGGGATGAGATGTGACCAGTTAGAACTAGAATTGTTAGGTTATAAGTTTGCATGCAGTCTGTATGTTCGATTTCGTAGATTTCAGAATCACTTTGGGTATGGATTGGTTGAGTAAGTATGAGGCTAGGATATTTTGCCAGGATGGGGAGATATCACTAAGACACCCTGATATTCAAAACTGAATTATATTCTCAATGGAGAATTCTGACCGGAGTAGTTGTGCTTTGTTAAGTGCTATGGAAGTGGGAGAAGAGTTAAGTTAGGTTCGAGTAGCAAGAGATTTTTCAGATATCTTTGAGTAGGTTATGGGATTACCACCGAAACGAGGTGTTGAGTTTCAGATAGATCTTGTGCCAGGAGTTGAACCTGTGAGTAGACCAGCTAGTAGGATGACACTAACTGAGATGAAGGAATCGAAGGTGCAGCTAGTGGATCTAGAAGGAAGTAATTTTATTAGACCAAGCAGTTCGCCATGGGGATCGGCCGCGGTGTTCGTGAAGAAACCAGATGTGTCGTTGAGGATGTGTATCGACTAGCGTAAGTTGAACGAGAGGACAATTAAGAATAAGTATCCTTTGCCGAGAATTGATGATCTATTTGATCAGCTGTGTAGGGCCAGAGTGTTTTCCCAGTTGGATTTGGTGACAGGTTTCCATCAGTTAAGAGTGGCCGAGGATAGTATTCCTTTTACAGCATTTTAGACTAGGTATGGTTCGTACGAGTGGTTAGTAATGTCATTTGGGTTAACAAATGCACATGCTTTCTTCGTGGATTTGATTAACCGAGTTTTCCGAGAATACTACGATAGGTTTGTGTTAGTGTTTATAGATGACATTTTAGTGTACTCTAAAGATGAAAGGTAGCATGAGAATCATCTTAGAGTAGTGCTTGAGACGCTGAAGCAGCATAAGCTAAAAGCAAAGTTTTTCAAGTGTTATTTTTGGAAGAAAGAGGTTAAGTTCTTGGTCATGTGGTTTCAGAGAAAGGCTTGTCAGTCGATCCAGATAAGATCGAAGCTGTTAATAATTGGAAGAGACCAGAGACGGTGACTGAGATAAGGAGTTTACTCGGACTTGTTGGCTATTACCGGAGATTCATTAAGGATTTCTCAGGGATAGCAGCGCCTTTGACTAAGCTAACTAGGAAGGATGTGAAGTTTGTCTGGTCCGACAAATGTGAGGAAGTATTCCTTAAGTTAAAGCATTTGTTGACTAATGCACCTGTGTTAGTAGTTCCAGATGGAAACCAAGATTTGGTGGTGTATACCGATGCATGTGGAACTAGATTGGGAGCTGTGTTGATGTAGAAGGGTAAAGTGATTGCCTACGCTTCACGACAGCTTAAACTGCATGAAGTGAGATATCCTACTCATGATTTGGAGTTGGCTGCGGTGATCTTCGCATTGAAGATTAAGAGACATTATCTCTTAGGGGAGAGATTTGAGCTATACACAAATCATAAGTATTTAAGGTACTTATTCTCTCATAAGGAGCTGAATATGAGACAGTAGAGGTGGCTCGAGTTTTTGGCTGCTTATGGTTTTGGTATAGAGTATACTCCAGGGAAAGGAAACAAAGTAGCGAATGATCTTAGCAGGAGACATCAAAATGTGGTGTTAGCTATGTTGGCAGAGTGGAAGGATTTAGAAGCTTTGACTACTTGTAGTGTGTAGTTAAGATCGACTGCTAGTTCTAGTCAAAGTACCGCTATGTTGTCATGTTTAGAAGTTCGATCGGTGTTGATCGAAAGGATTGCTTCTAAGAAGAAGGAGGATCCATTATTAGCCGAGAAGATTAGAAGGCTTGAGGCAGAACTAAGATCAATGATCTAAAAGATTTTGGTCTTGACCAGAGGGGATGGTTGAGAAAGAAGGGACAGTTGTGTGTTCCAAATGTTGAGGACTTGAGGAAAGAAGTTCTTGGAAAATGTCATCGATCCAAGTTTACGATTCATCCCGGAGGGACCAAAATGTATCGAGATATGAAGAGGAGCTTCTTTTGGGAAGGTATAAAGAGGGATGTCGGCTTGTGGGTTAGGCAGTGTGAAAACTGTCAACAAGTGAAAACCGAACATTGGGAGCCGAGTGGATTGCTTCAACCTTTAGAGATTTCAGTTTGGAAATGGGATTCGATATCCATGAATTTTATAGACGGGTTGCCAAGTCAAATAAGGGAAATGAAAGTATATGGGTTATAGTGGACAGGATGACCAAGAGTTCCCATTTCATTCCCGTCAAGTCAACTAGGACTGCACCAGTTTTAGCTAAGTTGTTCATGAAGAACATAGTTAGACTACATGGGATTCCTAGTAGTATAGTCAATGACAGAGATGCTTTGTTCACTAGTGAATTCTGAAAGAGTCTACAGGATGTGTTAGGCACTAAGCTCAAGATGAGTACTGCGTATAACCCTCAGACGGATGGGTAGACAGAGAGAGTCAATAAAGTACTTGAGGATTTATTGAGAGCTTGTGTATTGGACTTCGATGGATCTTGGGAAGATCACCTGCATTTGGTTGAGTTTTCCTATAATAATAGTTATCAGACTAGTATAGAAATGACTCCTTTTGAAGCTTTGTATGGAAGGTCATGTAAATCACCAGCTTGTTGGTTGGAGACTGGAGACAGATTGGTCTTAGGTCAAGATATGGTTAGAGAGGCGACAGAGAAGATTTAGTTGATCCGAGAAAGGATGAAGGAAGCTCGGTCCAGACATAAAAGTTATGCAGATAAGAGATGTAAAGACATAGAATTCTCAGTTGGAGATATGGTTTTCATTAAGGTATCACCGATGAAGGGTGTGGTACGATTTGGAAAGTCAGGAAAACTGGCACCAAGATATGTTGGTTCGTTCCAGATTATAGAGAGGATTGGAAAGCTCGCATATAGAGTAGAGTAGCTGAGCAGTATGGCAGGTGTCCATAATGTGTTTCATGTGTCTCGTCTTCGCAAATATGTGCATGATCTGGAGACTACTATTCCTTCAACATGGTTGAAAGATTTGATAGTAGAGCCTAATTTGACTTTTGTTAGACAACCAGTTTGGGTTGTAGCGAGAGATGAGAAAAGATTGAGGAACAAGACAGTCAAGTTGGTGAAAGTTCAGTTGAGCGACAACGAGAAGGACTATGCTTGGGAGACAGAAGACAAGATTAGAGATAATTATCGTGATCTGCTTTGAGGGTATGTCTATATTAACTTTATATGGATGGTAGCTAGTCAGGTAGGCTAGTATGGTTGTTAGGAGTGGTTACAGATGATTGCTTTGTTTTGTATTTAGTCCTTACTAAATTTCCTGGATGAAATTCTTTAAGAAGGGGAGCCTATAACACCCTTAATTTTTAATAACATTATTCAGGATATTTAATTAGATAAATTAAATAGAATAATGTAAATAATTAGAGTGATAAGGGGATTGAGATTTGAAAATAAAATTTAGGGCCGTGCTTAATTGTTTAAATGGTCTTAAGAATGGTTTATAAGAAAATTAATTTACATAAGGGCTTAATAGGAAATAGCCGCACATAACCCATTACCTTTATATATTCTCGTTTCCACCTATTCACGTTCATTTCTTATTTTCACAAAAAATAAAACGCAAACATAAGAGGAGCCGGTCATTACTAGGAGAAAAGAGGAGAAATTAAATTTAAAGCTAAGGAATTAAAGCAAGGGGAATTAATCTCAATCAAATCACAAAGTCCTTATCCTAATCATGGTGAATAATAATCTATATCATCTCTATTTTGTTTTTATGATCATTTTTTTTCGGATTTAAGATTAAATCCATTTATTGATGATTTGGATGATGATATGCTTGGATTATAACATGTTAATTTAAACAAAATTGTTTAAATACGATTTTATACGGTTTTAAGGGTAAAACCGATTAAAATTAGTTTTGTATGCCATGAGGAAATTTTATGTTATGGGAAACATGATTTTAGAGATGGGTTTTAATTTTTATAATTTTCCAAGCTATGGAATATTTATTATAAATTTTCAAAGGAAAATATGGTTAATTGGGTTTAGAAATTTATTACGGAAATTATATTGAGAATTTAGGTCTGAAATTTAGATATGTTAGATAACATATTAAAAGTGAATTTCTGTTATATTTGGGGATTTTTCCTAAGTGATTTACTATGTGAATTAAATTATTTTAAAAGGAGGACCTAAATGATTTAACTGTTTTGCTTAATAGAAGGGCTTATTTGTTAAATTAAACTTGGTTTAGATCTGAAATTATGCGGCAGTTTTATTTGGAAAATAATTTGAAAAGTTTATGGAAACCAATCAAATGTTTACAAGTAGGCAGGTTAGTTATAATGTATTTGCTTTAATTGGCATTAAATCGGTTTTTACCCAGAAAAGTGGGTTCTGCCTCTTTTAGAAGCACCTTTCGACTCATAGCTTCTGCCTTCAATAAAGTCGAAGCCTACCAGGTCCAAACCCACGAAGCCAAAACTAATACACAAGGTATCAACATTAGTACATAGTGGATTGGAGAAAGGCGGAAGGCACAGTGTCGAAACATTGCTTCCGATGGGAACGAAACCTTTGTTTTGTTTTCTAAAGAAATGTGCTTGCTTGTTTTACTAAATGCTTTCAAAGGTGTCGAAATATATGCTTTCGAAGGGGTATTTTGAATAGCTTTCGAAAGGGGGTTGCCGCCTTATTGTTTAAAGTATAGCTTTCGAATGAGTTACTTAGTTTCCAAACTAATGATTTCAAAACAGGGTAGTTTTGACCTAGCCGAAACCCTTTTGCCGACCTTATGCCTTTCGAAGGAATTGAAGATATCAATGCTTTTGAATGGTAGCCTTTGTTTTGTAAATATGAACCACTTCCTAAAGCTTGCGAAAGGGGTTAATGGTTTCTAAAGCAATGGTTTCGAAGCTAACCTTCAAATGTTTTACTTATATGGTTTAAGCTTTCGAAAGGATGGTTCCGACGCCATCAAGTTTTCCCCCAAACACTTTTATGTGATAAATAATGGTTTCGAAAGGTATACTTTCGTTTATGTTCACTTTGACCCAAAAGATATTTTAAGGAATAACCCAATGGTTTCGAAAGGGGTACTTTCAAATGGTTTCGAAGCTAAGCTTCTATAGTTGAATGGTAATACTTTAATACATTTGAAAGGTTTCGAAAGAAAGGTTTTAAAGTGTTTTGAAAGGCATGTGCCTAGAGTTTTGAAAAGAAGATTTTATTGCTTTCGAAAGGAAGTTTTCTAATGGTTTCGAAAGTAACGATTAAAGGTTTCGAAAGCCTTAGTTTTCAAAACAAATAACCCAACCCCTTTTTAAAGGAAAACCATGACATAATAAAAGAATTTTGAAATGATTTAAGGTATGGAGTTTTGAAGATGTTTCCTTGATTAGTAGGTTAAAGGGATTAACCAAGTTTTGTATAAAATGATTTCAAGGATAATAAACCACATGCGTTGGTAATATTATGTTATTATGTTTACTTCTTCATATATATATATATTCACATTGTAATGGACCCATAACTGTATTTTGGGTAGAAAATGGCAGAATTAACCAGTTAGGTTGACCCAGTAGTGAATATAAATTAAGTTAACTCCTGAATTAGTAGAATTGCATCTAGGAGGTCAGATAGACCAGAATGTAGGATGCTTAAATATTGATTAAAGAAGTTACAGGTAGACAGGTTCATAGTAAACCCATGAAAACTATGTATAGGAAAGTTATTGGCAGGGGCAAATAGGTTCATAATAAACCCATGGAAACTATGATTAGATTGAGTTATTGGCAGAGGCCAATAGGTTTTTAGTGAACCCATGAAAATTATATCCGGATTAAGTTATTGACAGATGTCAATAGGGTCCTAGTCAACCCATGAAAACTAGGATAAGAGGGAAGTTATTGGAGATACTAATAGGTTCAGGGAGAACCCATAAAACAATGAAGTTATTGGCAGGATCCAATAGGTTCTTAGTGATACCATGAAAACTATGAAACTGGACAGGGAGTCCATAAGTGATAAACAGGTTATTAGTCAGCACATGAAAACTAATAGGTTAATAGTGACCCTAGAATGTATAACTAAGACAGATAGTCAGAATGAATGGGGATGGGAAATCCAAAATTGATTTACTTGTTTTCATACTATCATAATATTTTGAAATGTTATATTTTTAACCATTGTGGATGCAGAAGCACGGTATATGGTTTTATAAAGTTTTAGGATTCTAGTGAGGGGAAAACCCGTTTCACTAAGCGGCGTGGTCTCACTAGATATCTAAATGGTTTGAGATGGTAGATTATTATTCATACCAGGCTTTATGTCTGACTCGAAGTTTATGTTTTCCCCTTAAACTCTCGGGTACTCAATTGATTTTGAGTAGTTTGAGAGTTGATGTTTTCAGGTACCTCTTTAGATGAATAAGCTTTCAGAGACATGCATGAGGCATGATAGCTATTTAGAATTCCCTTTTATTTTGATTCCGCTGTGTTGTTGTTGTAAAGGCAAAGTTGTTTAATTGCCTAGTTATATACTATGATCATCCAAGAGGGCATCTTCATATGTCGCTCTTGGCGTATGTTGTAATATTATATTTTCTTTGAATGTGGTTCTCGTATTGGGATTATGTAATGAATTTGAAAGATTTGAAATGGAATGTGAAAGTTGTTTTGTGATTTAATTTTTTTTACATATCCATGTGTTTCTGTTATATCAATGTATCTAACATTACCGTATTTGGTCGCCGAGGATTAATAACTATGGATAACAGCAACATCCGTAGCTTTTAATTTTGGGCCTCCAAGTGGGTTATGTTACAATCACTATCAAAGTAGTATACATGTACTAAGTTTGCTTCACTCACGCAGGCATATGGTTGACCCACTCCTATATTTTCTCTCTATATTGTTCAGGTTAAAGGGGTTTGGAGATGTGATGGACCTGGAGACGAGATCTGTATATATTGTAAGAATTATACATAATTTTTGTATAAATAATTTGTAATAAAAGACAAGATGTGACAGTTTATGGTGTTGTTTGGATTTGGGTTTTTAAAGACTTATGTTATGGTACAAGATATGTAATTAACATATCTATTTGTATAATATGATATTTTTTATGACCATCTACTATGAGACTCTGAAAGTTATCAGTTAACATAGTTTTTATCTTACACTCCATCTGTGTATATCATATGTATTATCTTTCAACGACTCACCATTTCAGCACTTCATGGTGTAGCTATATGGTTCTGAAATGGCAGGTTGTTACACACTTAGCCACTTCGTGCCTCGAGAAAAAGATAAATGCATCCCATTCTTTGACCTTATCAAGAAAGCATAGTCATTCACATGGACCAAGTAGTGCACCAAAGTATTTGAAGCAACACTTTGCCACTACCCCATACTTTACAAGCCCGTGGACAGGGATTATCTCTATCTATACATCGCCATACCTAACTACGTGATCAGCACCTTGGTACGAGATGAAGGAAAGGTTCGTCGATCGATATACTATGTCAACAAAATGTTGTTGGGCCCAGAAACAAGATATTCAAAATTGGAAATACTAGCTTTTAGCATGCTACTGGTGGCTCACAAGCTTCTTCCACATTTCTAATCGCAAGCCATAAAATTCCTCACCAACCAACCCATAAGTGTTAAGCCAGCTAGA
This sequence comes from Allium fistulosum, assembly GCA_030737815.1. Classification (NCBI taxonomy): domain Eukaryota; kingdom Viridiplantae; phylum Streptophyta; class Magnoliopsida; order Asparagales; family Amaryllidaceae; genus Allium; species Allium fistulosum. Next base: position 205,800,960 of record CM060903.1, read on the forward strand.
TATAGTAGGACGCCCCTTGAAATGGTACATTTAGCTCGGGAAACATCATATCACCTTCTATCCTGCCACATCCATCAAAGGCCAAGTTGTGGCCGATTTTATCATAGAATGTTCAAGTCCGGACAGTGGCAATGAAGAAGTAATCGCTAATTAATAATCATGGGAACTGTATGTAGATGAAGCGTAAAATGAGAAAGGGGGGCCGGTGCGGTCCTTGTCCCCTCTTAGGGAAGAGAGCTTTATTTCCTTGCCCGCTTGAACTTTAAGATTACTAATAACAAAGATGAATATGAAGCCATTCTGGCAAGTCTCAAGATGGTGAGAGAAGTAAAGATTACCTTGATCCATGTATTTAGTGATTCCCCACTTGTTGTAAATCAAATCACCAAGCAATTTCAAGTCAAGCAAAAAATGCTGGCCCTATATGTTGTAGAAACAAAGAAGCTCATTAGCACCTTCTCGAATTATAAGTTGGAACAGATACTGTAAGAGAAAAATGCAAAGGCTGACTAACTAGCAAAGGCAGCAAGCATCCCTGAAGAAAATAGTCCTTGGGTACCACTAGAAGTGTGGTCTGCCCCATGTTTCAAGCTAGGGTAAAACACGATGAAGATCAACAATGACCTACTAGACACTTGGATGACCCTCCTCTTGAAATATTTAGTGAGTGGGGAGTTGCTTGTGGAGCAGAAGGAAGCCTAAAACGTCTTTACTAGGCCCCCCATTACACACTCATGGATGACAAGCTATACCGAAGGGGCTACTCCATCCCTCTCCAACGTTGTAACACTAATAAAGAAGTTGACCGAGTGCTTGAAGAGTTGGATGGGGGTTTATGTGCAGTCATTCAGGAGGACAAAACATAGCAAAAATAGCTATTCAAAAAGGGTATTACTGGGCAGCAATGATAAGGGATTCAATGGATTGTATAAAGAAGTGCGACCAATGTCAATAGTTCATGGAGACCCTAAGAGCCTCTCCAAAAAAATTTACCACCATGACAACCCCTTAGTTATTCGACACATGAGGGAATCAATTGATTGGCAAACTCCCTAATGCAAAGAGAGGATACAACAATGCCATCATCGCTATTGATTATTTCACAAAGTGGATCAAGGTGGAGCCTCAGACTAGGGTCATAACACCCAAGATTCTTAATTTTAAAATCAAGAACATAGTCTGCCATTTTGGAACCCCAAAGAATATCATCGTTGACAATGGAACCCAGTTCAAAAGTGGATTATTTAAAGGTTTCTATAAGAGAAACAAGATTGAGAATTTCTTCTTTTCTATTGCCCGTCCTCAAGCAAATAGGTAGGAGAAACAGTAAGACAACCATCAGGTCAACACTGAAGAAATGCCTTACTAAGGCTAAGGGAAACTAGGTTAAAAACCTACCCTTGTGTTTTGTTCGTACTGGACCTCAAGTTGTAGCTCAATGGAGTACTCCCCTTGCTTATTGGCCTGCAACTATGAACTTATGCTGGCCATTGAAGTGGATATCCCATCTCCAAGGTACCTCACCTATAATGTCAAATATAATGAAGATCTCTCAAATATGGGCTTGAGGCCCTAGAAGAAAGAAGAACATAGGCGTAAGTCCAAATTGAAGTTTGCAAATGGAAAGTGGCAAAGAATGACAATGCAAGATTGTGCGAACCTAAAGAACTCGGCCATGAGAGTATTGGGGCCGAATTTGGAACGACCTTATGTTATGGATGCGGTTCTAGCTAGCGAGGCCTACCACCGTACACACTCGGATGGCACCCTCGTGCCATACACTTAGAACACTGAGCACCTAAGGTTTTATTACGTTTAACAAAATTTAAGTCAGAGTTATAAGACATGAAAAAGTATGCATGCCATCTTATAAGTCAATCAATTCCATATAATATCCTATTTTTATATGATATAAACATGGCATCTCTTCTTTGTAATTCCTATCAAGCAAACCAACTAACCAAAACAACTAAGGCTACCCGAGGAAGATGAGTGAGCCAAACAATGTTCCCTTCCATAAAGGGAAAGCCATCAACACATCCTTATGAGCATTCATGAGCCAAACAATGCTCATATCCATGCCGGGGACATCGACGCATAAATGGCATGACCACCTATGCAGGGGTCCCGATTCAAGCATCTGTGGGGTATTGCTTTGTGAGGATAAGAAAGAAAAACAACGCTCTCTTCCATGTCGAGAACATTGGTGCACCGATGGCGTGACCACCTACAATGTCGTTCTGATTTAAGAAAAGGTGGTGACTGCTCCATGAGGATGTGCCAGAAAAGCAACACTTCCTTTCGTGTCAGAGGCATTGACCAACAGATGTTTGGACCACCAATGTCGTTGTCCTAATTCATTCGCCCGTGGTGTTGCCTATCCCCTAAAGGCGAGATGGGGCACTGGTGCCAAGATGGATGCGATTACCCATGAAGTAATCTCGATTTTGGCATCTGTAGTGTTGTTTTCCTTAGACAACCAAGGCAGCCTAATCATAGCATAGCTTGGCCATCAAGGGCCCATCAAGCACCAACCAACAAGTGAACCGACAAACATGAGGGTCCGACATCCAACAAAAGAATCCCCGTCACCAACTCATGTTCGCACTACATGCTAGTTAGGGGAAACTCATCTCAACAAAAAAGATAAGTCTACTCTTTATGTTCTTATACTTTGTTTTTTGCTTGTTTGCTACATTTTGCATAAGTGCTTAAGTCTACGTGTTTTCTTAACAAAGTCAATGGCCCCCTGAGTTGCTTGACAAAAAAGCTTAATCATAAGCAAAGAACTCAAGTCGAACATAGCAACGGGCATGCATGTAAGGAATTAATAAAAAAGTAAAGAAAAGACATAGAAAATAGTGGTAGAAATAAAGTCATATATGTCATAGGAAACAGAAAATATCATGTTCATTACAAAAACAAGGGGATCCAGCACATCTTACAAAAAACTATTGTAGAAATACATAAACTGGCCTACACTTATCGCTGATGATGTAGTAGTCACACTCATATGTCATCGACTTCTCAACTTCAAAAACTGTTAATACCTCAGTTATTGATTTTGATAACATTAATAATATACAGTCATATAAAATATATATACTAATGTTTTGCCAAGTTATATAGTATATAGTGCAGAATATTACAAAGGTGTTGAATCAAAGACTGTACAGTATAAAGACTCAAGATTAAGATATGAAGACTCATGAGTTCAAAGATAAAGAAAAGAAGATCTCAAGGTTAAACTTTAGTGTATAGAGCCATTAGCATGTATTGTTCAAGTCCTTGATGGCATGATCTTTATATTTAATTTTTGATCTTTGATAATTTTAAACTAAAATAAATTATTTTAATTTCGAAAATATTTTATAAAAGTTTTCTAGAGTATAAAATATTTAAAAACTATGTTCAAATTATTTTACAAAGTATAGGATTTTCAAAACATTTTAAAAGGAAAATAATTTTTATTTTAAACTAGCATATGTCGACATACATGTATAGGATATATCGACATACATGCCGCCAAACGGTTTTTCAAATTTTGAATAGAAGTGTCTATTCGACATAACTCTTCATGAATTGATACATCTTTTAATTTACTATATAAATGGGAGTGCAAACAAATTTTTTGATAACTAATTACTTACTTGCATCTCGCTCCTCACTCTCTTGAAAATTCTCTTGAAAAATATACTCTACTCTCTTCAAAATTATACAAAATCAATTTATATTTCATTGTACTGATTCAATACTACTTTTTTACTATTTTGGAGACATCTCTCTCAGTTCAAAGATCAAAGTGCTATCCAATAGGCTATAGCATCCATTTGTATCAAAGTACAAGAATTTGTCTTTGGAAAAACTATCAACTCTACTTGTGTTTGCTTGGGTGTGCTTATAGCCCGTTCAAATCAAGTGGGTGTGCTAGTAGACCGTTCAAATTAAGTGGGTGTGCTTAGTAGCCCGTTCAAATCTAATGGGTGTGCTTATAGCCTACTCAAATCAAGTGATTTTACCCCAGAATCTGAATATAGGAGGGTGTGTCTCGTGGCCTTGAAAGCGAGATTGTATTTGAGTTTACCTTCTACCTGGTTAAAGAATGGCATTTGAAAAGAAATATGTACAAGCAATCGTATGGGACTGGATGTAGGAGAAATACGAACTTGTATAAAATTCCCGGTATCATCTCTCTAATTCTTACTTTACTTTACTAATTTTGTTTATATCTGTGATTGCTTCTATGACTGATTGCTAGTATAATTCTATGTTGTTAATCTGTGACTTAATATTAATCTTAAAAGAAAATTAAAAAGATTTACATAAGTTAGAAAACACTATTCACCCCCAGTGTTATTAAGATCCATTATTCTGCAACCCACATTTGGTATCAAAGCACTAGGTTTTTAAAAACTCGTAATTTGACTTTTGAAAAGTATAAATGGCTAGTAATATTATTAGTACTCTTTTTAACACTTTTATAGAAATTTTTTTATGAAACCAACATGTTATTAGAAACTAATTGCTTTGAAAAGTCACTTGATATGTTGGAAAGGTATAATGTTGTATTAGAGAAACAAGTATGTTATATGACTAATGGTGCACAGACACTTGATAGTCATACATCACAAATCAAGAAGGACAAATGGATTTCAGACAGTGGATGTTCAAAAGACATGATGGAAGATCAAAAGAAAGGAAGAGCAATAATATAGATATATATGCTTAAAGACAAGCCTTTGGATGAAGGAACAGTAATCTTGGAATTGAAGACGTCGGCAATGTCAGTAATCTTGAAACTTTATTTAGTTTTTATATATTATTTTTAGAAGTTCTTTATTACAAAAACATTTTAGTTCTTCTTCTATGTTCCAAATGACCAAAAATATTTAAATAAGTAGAAAACAAATTTCCTCTCTAAAATTAACGGCTAGTTTTCAAATTGAAAAGAAACTTTAATTTTTGAAATGCCTTATGATTTTATCTATAGAATATTCTAAATTATTTATCTATTATTTTTATTGTAATTATCATTATGTATTAAAAGTTCGGAAAATGATTTCAAAGCAATATATTAATTTTTTTTTTTACATGTTTGTAACCAAATTGGTCACAGGCACCCAAGAATAGATTTATGTAGAGAAGTAAATCAAGAAAGTAAAATGAAAATAGAGGAATAGAATAAACTAACAAGAAATCAAAGCAATAACCAAGAACACAAGAATTTATAGTGGTTCGGCGTTGTATGCCTACGTCCACTTTAAAGATTCTCTTTATTAATTCACTAATGGTTTGATTACAACAGCAAACAACAAGAATTTAAGAGAAAACTTGATTACAATAAAGACTATTGTAATCAGTAGCATAAAGATCCTTAGAATGGCCCCCTAGGCCAGTTTTTATAGGTGAAGGTGACCACCAATCGCTCTGAAACTTCGGCTATAGGACCTTCTTATCCATATGGCCCACCATAGGGGTCGCTAGGCCCAAATCCCAATTAATAGGGATCGGTACCGATCCCTTCATTAGTTGATTCTGGGGAAGTGATCCCTATGATGGCTTACTCGTACATAGATATGTGGGCTCTTCAAATATCATGTTGATTGGATTAGTGGAGCTCATGCAACCGATGGATCTTTGATTTGACTTCACTTGCAAGTTACCTTCTGCCGAACCCTCTAAACGGATTATGCCAACCCCTCTTCCTTTAGCCATTCCGACATGCGATCCCTAGGGTATGATCCCTAGGTCCATATACTCCGCTCTCCAAATTCCATTTTCTTTGGACCGTGGGATCTCAAGATATTGATTGCTGAATAGTAGCATTCTCTTGGTTTATAACATATGCCAATCCCTCCTTTGTTTACTCAGATATGCTGACCCATTATTAACTATCAACCTTTTTCAAGCCCTCTTATGCTTTGCCGATCCCTATCTTACGAGTTGAAACATAGCTTCTCAAACCAATAAACTATACCGATCCATGCACCAACACCTACGCCGAACCCTCCATTGCTTCTTCTATGCCGACCCCTTATCTAACTTACCATGCCGACCCCTTGTCTAACTAACCATGCCGACCCTTACACCTTCATTAATACCGATACCTGGAGTCTCACCATGTCATGCTGATCCATGGAGTTTCACCATGTCATGTCGATCCCTCTGATGCTACTGAGCTATATCGATCCCTTGCTTGTCCAAGCTAATTTCCATATTTCTAGCATCCTGCATCGTCCATCTACCAACTCCGTTCAATCCTGGCTTCATATAACCATCTGAACTCTACTTCCGGATCCTATAGCCATTGCTCCATGGTCATCCTTCTTGATAACAGTCTAATCTATCTTGCGCAATCAGTTCAATATAGCCGGGTCAGGATACCGGGTAACACTTGCCCCTCAAAGTACGTCTTGTGTGTAACATGATGTGCTTTGAATCGAAACAAGTCTGAATTGTCAGAAAGAAGTCCATTTAGCTTCCTAATTGATTGCTATTCCTTTGTCGAATTATTCTCCAAGGCATTGAATCCTCCATTGATTGCCATGACGCTTGGTCTATTTCCAATAATATAAGTCCAGTGTCATATTCCCTCAACATAAACAAATCTGGTTATGCGAGACTTATAAATTTTTTTTATTATCTAGCCCAGCCTCAAACTTGAAGGTTTCATGTTTGATTTCAATTTCTGTTAATTTCAAAAAGTTGAACTTCTAAACCACTCCCGTGCATATTCATATACATGTTTCTGTCGTTGGCTCCCGGACGTGTTCGAACGCTCACGGGTCATTGCCAATTTTATAATATTTTTTATGTTCGTGTTTACAGTCAATCCTTCATGATCATTATCATCATTCATTTTTCACTCATCATTTTTTTTCATCTATAGGGATCGGCATTCAACATGCCGATCCATTGTTGAAGCTACACAAATAGGGATCGACAAGTTTTTATGCCGACCCCTTTTCCCTTATGACTCGTTCAACGTTCTCGTTGCTGAACCCTTCTCCATTCATATATATATACGAGATTTTCTCCTTTTCCTTCTTCACTTTATATTTTCCTTACTTTTTCATTCTACCTGCCTTTGCACAAAAACTCCCTTCCGAACCCAGGCTCCGCGAACTTCGACCTCAAATCCGACTACGATTCTAGCCATCCCATAAACTTGCCTTCCTTTTGTTTATGATTCAATAATCCTCAAATGCTCGCCCCTATTTAAATTCGCATCTCCACGTCTTCATATAGGTACAAATTTGTAACTCTCCTTTCAATTACATGATAAAGTACTTAGCCCTGAGTTGTTAGTGAGTGTTTGAGGTAGTGATGGCGAGCATTTTTAGATAGATGGTCTGATGGGTTGATCTTGGATACGATAGAGGGAAAGAAGAATAAGAAGAAGGAGGAGGGTTCGGCTAGAGATCTTGATGGAAGAAAAGCCAACAGTAAAGGAATGTAGGGATCGGTATGTTATAATATGGCTGTGGCAGGGATTGGCTGGGAAATGGGGGTCGGTTGTTTAGTTAGATTAGTTGAGAGAAGAAAAGGATAAGAGAAGTGAGGGTTTGGTTGGTCTAGCTATGGAGAGGGATCGGTGAGGATGGTTTAGGAAAGGGGTCGGTATTAGGCGGTGATATAGGGATGGGCATTCCTTACTCCGGGATATGGTTCGGTATAAAGGCCTTTGGTAGAGGGATCAGTGGTTGTGGTCAAATGAAGGGATTGGTATGAGTGCTCTTGGGAAAGGGATCGACAGTGGACACTAGGGATCGGCATATGCCTTATAAACTAATCCAACTCAACTCATTCAAACAATCAACGCTAGTTTTCTTTGCTGACCTTGAACATACAGTGATAATGAACAATATAACATGCATACTTGAACTGTCAAACTTGAAATTGATCAACCAAACTTTTAAAATTTTCAATATGGACTAAGCGATAACCTTGCTAATGAACTTAAGTAACAGACTTCATAATTTGATGTGCCGATAGTCGATCCCAAAGTTTTCGTTTCTGATCAATTTTCTTGCCAGCTGAGACGGTCAGTGATGATGGTCTCTCTGCACAAAACTCCAAAGTCTTGTCGTTTTATTTTGCTATTTTGATTCCAAATTGTTTATGTCTATTACATACTACACTGCACTACACTAGTTCACACTTAGCACGGGGAGAACATGTTATTTTTATAATCTCGTTCATCTATTGGGTATAGCTAATATAGATCCCAGATTTTCGAAGCGATCAGTTGACATGACTTCTGATTCGGCGATGCGATATATTGGATCTGAAGCGAAGTCAAGTTTCGCTACTATATATGGCAGGCCTTCCCAAGCTATCATGCAGAGCAAATAAAAGTTTCTAATCCACAAGCCGATCTTTTTTCCAATATCCCAGTCCTTCCAACAGAGGACATAAGCCCTTCCCTGATGCTGTAGATGGCGCTATTCTTCTCGATAATCCAGTGGATTAACAGGCCTCTCGAATTGGCGAAGCTGTTCTTCGTCGGTTATGCTCTATCCACGGAATTTCATTTAGGGACGTCTTGGTTCCCTCAAGACAAGATAGACATCACTTGTCCCTAGCAGGGTATATAGCTTGCAATAAGTTTATGTGTTAGGCTGGATGTGTATCGCCCTTCAATTCATTTGTCTGAGAAATGTTGTGATATCATGGGATCGCCCCTACACAACTTCATCCCAACAGTTATGCTTTTATTCGTGGAACCTTCTTGCTATTCATGAACGTCCTATTTCCTCCGCCTACTCTCGAAGACATAAGATTTATCTATAACTTCAAACGATGATCGGGAAGCCCCTTTTTTGTCTTTCTTGAACCTTCACCAAATTGTCAAGATCTGACGGGCGCTTGGAACAAACTCTCACTATTTAAGCACGAATGGTTCTATGTACGATGCCCTCCTGGATTTGCAAGACAATGGTTAGAAGGACGTAAGTATTACTTTCACTTTTCTCTCAAGTTCACTGATCCAAGTCATAACTTTCCCTTTGAATCCACTAACATCCGGAGTTCTTTCAGGTGTTCGCCTACGTCATGAAGGAGCCGATTTTTTCTAAAGCCGGCAATGCCATCCGCGCTACTCCCGTTGAGGATAAGGACATCAAACTTCTCATAATCGATGAACTGCTATCCTTGTTCGGGCTATTGGAAGATGGTCGTAATATTGGACTTCCTGGGAGTGCGGCATTATTAAGGAATGTTGAAGAACAAAAGAGGGATGTTGTTAACCCCGTCGTGCCCCCTACCGAGGGGACTGGGGATGATACCGAGGAGGGTGAGATTAAGGATTCTCAAGCCGAGAAGCTGGGAGATGTCGATGCAGGCCTTGGAAAAGCGCCAATGGTTGAACCTTCGTGTAACAACCCGCATATCTATTGATTTTATATTTAAATATTTTATCGTTAGTCGGATGTTAGTCCGAAAAGCTACTTTTTGCATACGGCCAAATTAGGACTCGAGACCACTCCCATTGAGTTCAAAATGACGTTTGCGATCTTTTTGAGTGTAAACTTCGATATGTTTGGAGATAGTGAAATTTTCGTCACTTTTCCCGCTTGTGACTTTGGTTTGGACTGCACCTTCCTTAGTTCAGCCCAACCCTCTTCCTCACTTCATTCACCATTTGTTTTAACATTCAAGCTTCATCAAAAATGGTGGTGGGAAGTGGAAATTAAAACTCCAAACTCAAATTCTATTGCAAATCCGAGATTCAAATCCAAATTCAAGTAGAAGATAGTGGATTCAAGCTTTGGATTGCTTCTCCTTGTTTTCAATCTTCATCTTCATCAAATTCCGTGAAAAGGTGAGATTTTTGATCTCACATCTTGCCTATAATCGTCATTGGACTGTTGGGAATGATTCCTCATCACTTTAGCATGTTGGTTTGTATTGGATTTGGATTGGATTGGCGAAAAACCCAATTTTTAGCATTTTTGATGAGTTCCAGCCCTTAGGTCGTTCTGCCCAAGTTAAGTCGTCCAAGCTGCAAGCTCACGCGCATTGAAAAGTCACCGCCTTCTTAGGTCGCTCACGAGTCAAAGGCTTAGGTCGCTCACGAGTCAAAGGCTTAGGTCGTTCACGAGTTAAAGGCTTAGGTCATTCACGAGTTAAAGGCTTAGGTCGTTCACGAGTTAAAGGCTTAGGTCGTTCGTGAGTTAAAGAGTTAGGTCGTTCATGAGTTAACTCCTTAGGTCATAAGACTTTTCTTTTCCTTAGGTCGTAAGACCTTAGGTCGTGCACTTTTAGGTCGCGAACAACCTTATGTCGCGAACCTCTTTAGGTCGTATGACCCTAATTTTCTTAGGTCGTTGGACCTTTTTAACTCGTTAGGTCGTAGACCCTTAAACCGTTAGGTCGCGCGTCTTTAGGTCGCGCACCCCTTTAGGTCGCGTACCTTCTTAGGTCGCGCATCCCACTTAGGTCGTTCGCTCCTTAGGTCGTTCGTACCTTAGGTCGTTCGTCCAGTTAGGTCGCATGACTCCATTCCCTCTAAGTCGCTCGATCACTTAGGTCGCTCACCTTCTTAGGTCGCGTACCAGTTAGGTCGCGCACCCCTTAGGTCGCGTACCAGTTAGGTCGCGCACCCCTTTAGGTCGCGTACCTTCTTAGGTCGCGCATCCCACTTAGGTCGCAGGACTCTGTTAAGTCGTAGGTCGCCTCCGACCTTACCCTTGGTCTTGTTAGGTCGCATGAACCCTTAGGTCGTATGACCTACTTTTCCTTAGGTCGCTTGACCAGCCTGCCTTCATTAGGTCGTACAGCTCTGCGTAGGCGATCTTATCTGAAAAGCATTCAACAGAACTTCCACTTTGATGCATTTTGAGCTAATTTCCTTGGATTTTGTTCACGTCTTCGAATGTGAATTTTTGTGATAGATTGTTTCAACAATCGCTTTATGACTTGTCACTTTAAAGATATATGAAGGTTTCAATACTAGTAGTAAATATCAAAACTCTTTCATCAAAGCGATTTCAACACTATTTTAAATACCAAAAGTTCGTTTTCTCAAACCGATTTCCAATCTACTAGTATATACAAGCCTTTACTTCACTCGAATGAGAAATCGACTTAAACGACTTAGTAAAACGAGTGGTATGAAACGCTTGCGTTCACTTCGTCGGTTAGCTCTTGGACTTGCTCGATTGAACCCTTTTTGTGACAATTTTCTAGTGAAGATCTACAGTTTGTTCGTAAATATTTAAGTTAAGCAAGTGGTTATGGGACATGAAGCTAAACTCATATATTTACTAGCTTGGTGTGATTGACACTTCCTGATGATCATGACGATCATTTTTGTGATTTAGACTAGCGATTGAGCGATGTCTCTTTGTCTGCGAGGGAGACTATACCCCGTTTATGTGATGTTTCGCCATCACATATGTAGGGTAGCACCCTATGGTCTTCGGACCATTCCTGTGTGAAAATTTAATGGATAGCTTCCATGAGATAGCTTCTCGTCATGTGTTTTACGCGTATGTGAGTTTTCATGCTCTCATTCATGTGTTAGGCCTCCCCCCCTTTTTTTATGTGTTTTCTGGATTTCTTGTGATGATTTTTGGAAATTATGCTTCACCAATTTTCATGATTTTCATTGATATGATATCAGTTTTTGTGCATTGGTGAATTTATGTGTTATTGACTTGTTATGAATACAAGTTTAGGGTATGATACCCTACTTTATCTTTGAGAAGATTCTAGTGATATTGATTAATCTTTTGTTGATTATCATTTACATACTTATAGTAGTATGCCGTTATGGTTGTTACATGTTCATGCCATATTATTTATCCTATACATTATCATCTGATATTTATAGCTAGACTGATCCGTTTATTATTTTCTTATAAATAATACTCGGGTCAGACCGAGATGTTACAGGTGCTTCTGCTTGACTTCTCTTCAGGATTATTCTGACTTTTGACTAACTACTTAGATTAGTAGTTTTTGATTGTACGCATTTGAGATATAGACTCTACGTTGTGTACTTATTCTTTTGTATAGCACGTGTTGCTATTCTTTTGTATTATCATGGATCTTTCTGACCACTACTCTGATGTACACTTTCATGTGTTATATATATTTATTCATATCTTCTTCCGCCTTTGTGATATGGATTTCTGTGACTGATTTATGTTATGATTACTTCTATGTTTGTTTCCGAAGATTATATAGCCACCGTGTGATAGCTTTGTGTTTGTATCGGTATGTCGGATTTCCTCCTTAAAAGATATGCATTCTATTCTATCTGACATATCGGTGCTCGCACAAAGAAGTTACATGGATGGTCGCTCCTCCACAGCCTTATTCTCCGTGCTAATTGACAGCACTACATCGTAGTGTTCTTGGTTAGCGTGGGTATAGAGGTGGGGCGTCACACTTCGCAAGTTGGACAATCCCAAACACTTACAAAGAGAAAGAAGAAGTTGGCGTACATGCTCCGCAGAAGAAAAACTACCCCGGACCCAGAGTTTGTTATTACTCCGGTTGAAGAGTAATCATCCTCTCAACACTTGGAAAACTCGTTAAAGAGATTTTCTAATCTTCAAATTCTGGACGACATCATGTCTTATGAATTTCCAAACATTAACATAGAAGGACTCAACTCTCCCACCAAAAGTGGCAAAGGCATCCAACCTTCGGACAAAAGAGAGAAAAAGCCGATGAGCAAAGCTACCGTTACCGGTTTGTTGGAGGGAACACTAGGACACTCACAACCACAATCACTTCACTATAAACTTCTATTGATCTTTCATGCGACAATTACTAATACGCTCCTATTTGGTCTTTACAGGTGCAATGTCTCAATCGAGAGCCTTCAATCGCCTTAGAAGTTCTACTGCTTACCACCGATCAAGCCGGGATTCAAAGTCTACTCGGCGTAGGGAAATGGATGAGGGACGAGATAAGATTTATCAAGGGAATCCTCTTCCTCTTCCAAATGCAAATCCCAATCCCAAACATCTCAACAAGGTGAACAGTCTGACTTTCCTGCCCAAAGTAGAGACCAGCATTCCTATCGTGGTCCTCATATCGCCGCGTCTCATGAGCCACATTCCAGCTCTTCAAGCTCCAGACAATCTCGTGAGCACCGATTTGGCAAACATCCTCTTGCTACTTCTGAACCACCTTTGTTGGCCACTGCTCCTAACATTTCCGCAACAGAGAAGTTGACCGAGCTCAAGATCACTTTTCCAAAGATTTGCTTTGATGGCCTCAAATTCCTTCTTTTATTCACATAATCCCAGGGCATGCCAAGGAAAGTTCTTTCGTGTGCGTGAACGACGTATTTGTGCAGCACGAATCATTTATACGCTTAGCAGAGAAACTCTCTAAAGTTTCTATTGAGTGACAACACGAGATAGACTGCCTCAAGTTGGAAGCTATACACGACAAAGATATAATCAAGCATTAGGATGCTGAATTGCTAGAATTTAAAACCCAACTTGCTAAAGCGGAGAAGAACGCCAAGGAAATGGCAGAGGCATTAAGCCATTTGGAAGCTACTCACAAAAAAGAACTCGACGCAGCACTCCATCGTAGCAGGGCACTCACTTTAGAAAAGTATTCCATGCATAAAGAGAAGGACGCTCTTGCTCGTCGCATCGAGGAACTTAAAGAACTTTTAAAGAAAGAAAGGGAGGAAAAAATTAAAGCTCAAGAGGAATCACGGAAATACTACGAGGAAGTTGTTATGGCTAGAAGCTAATAGGCTAAACTCGATGAGAAATTCGCCAGAATCGAAGCTCTTAAAGAAGAAGATCGAGAGGATGGCCGGAAAGAGATGATCGAATAAGTTAACTCCCAAGTGGAAGCTACGATCGAGTCTGGTAGGAATGAGATTAAGGACTTATTCTATAATGACCCATTTTTCCATACTCTTTGAATCGATAAGAAATCTCACATGTCTAACTCAAATTGCACGAACAAGCGAATCATTAAGGGTAGAAAGAAATATAAAGATAGAACGGAAGAGAAAAATAGAATCTCACACAAATGGAATAACATATATTATTTCAACAATAATATTTACAGTGGAAAATTTTAAAACATATATCAAAGTCTAACCTAGATTCAGCCTGGACAGTTATAACACCCGCCCTTACAAATGCGGACAAACAACAAAACAAATGCAGCGGATAATAGAATACATCCATACGATGATGAAGATTTTTAGCTCTCCTCTGGAAACTCAAACCGTCTTCAACTAAACCTAAAACTACTCGGATCTGACCCGAGTATTAAAAATACCCAGATTAGGCTTGATAAACCAGCGTGAGGTACTTAAATTTTTTAATGTTTAGCTCATGACGATGTTATCAAAACCTTTGAAAAGAAGGGTATCTCATAAGACCACGCACACACATAAATATAGGCGAGCTTTTACCTTATGATAACCAAAAAACTTTTATTACCAAAATAATTTTATATTATCTTAAATATCTTTAATGACATTCTTTTGGAAAACATCATTCAAATAAACTTATTCAAATAAGGTATCAATACTCGGGCTAAGTCTAAGGGAATATATCCGGACTGGGTCAAAGGAATATACCGGACGGAATATATGATACCAAAAGGGGTAGCTGAAATGTTTGTAATGCATTACAGCTATTTTGGGACTACAATCAAAACCGTAAAGCTCGTATTGGAATTGGATTTTCCAACATGATAGGGAAACTCGATAACCACGCATAGCAACCAGAACCCGGTGGTTTTTCATGCAAGGACTCACACACCACTATTCCTCATACTGCTAAACTTCTTAATATCCGGTGGCTTCTAATGCAATGACTCACACGCCACTATAACATACAATAAGGGCTCCGTCTGGACACCTTGGTGACATAGATCATACGCCGCCAGTCACCTTGAGGGATCATACACAACCCTCGTCATAATAAGCCTGAAATATGTAACATAATTCCCGTATCATTTTCGAGATGTGAGGCTTGGGAGTGAGGTTACACTCAACTTAGACAAAGCCACGCTTTTCATACCAAACCACGCTTTGATCATAAAAGGTTCCACTTTGAATGCCACATTGCCATTCCTTAATCACACAACTGATTTCTACCAACGTAAAATTCCTGAGCTCGTACGTCTCAGAAAAGGGTGTTAAGCTAAGAGAAGTTACCTTCTCCACCACCAAACAGATAATACGTTGATAGAGATCAATTTATGTGATCGGAAATGCACTGTCAGACACTCATCTATACAAGTTCGTTCTGGGACTAAACGAAACCGAAGGCACTCCTCCTACTACCATTAGTAGTGAGTAGTCCTTGCAATTCGAAGATTTCAAAATACAATAGGACCACTGCTATAATAAATGTCTCTATGTTGGGAGCTACCCAGAGAATGTCAACAAGCAGTCCTTCCGCTAATGAAGATCTCCGGTCTTCAATAATCATCATCTTCAACACGTCTTCACTTTCGAACGTATACATTGGTTCGAAGAGGTTTTCAGATAGAAGTTACCCAAATTCGACCCTGGTTCCTTCGAAACCAATTATCGATGAAAAGATGTTTAGTTCATATGTGGATATCAATCATCAATCAATTAATTCACCTTTTATTTAAATCAAATATCTTTCTTAGATATATTCTTTTCAATTTATTCCATTCTCTTTTCAAGAGTATATGGAATCATTAAGCCTCATTTATCAAATCATTTGGTTTAATTAAACCTTTCTTAAATCGTGAAATAATTTCGAATTATTTTCTCTTCTACTTAGGAAAACATGTCAACATTATTTCTTTAAATCTTTCATTTAAAACTCCTCTTTATTCTTGGGAAATACCAAGTCATCTTACTCAAAATCACGTTTAAACCTTTAATAAAGATTTTCTATTTCCAAATCCTCATTTAAATGGGTTAAAAATGATGTTATGTAAAACATTGTTACAACAAACCCAAAACCATTTTATTCAAATCCTCGTTTAACTCTTGAAAAACTCTTCACTTTTTACTATGGGAAAACCATTTTAGAGCATCCTGGCTTTCCTTTCGATTTGTTCCACCTCTCGTCTAAAAGAGAAAACAAAGGCCAGGTAAGTTCAGGGCACTAGTTGCTCCATTCCTAACCTTCGTTACACACCTTGTTTTACCATTTAGATCTCATAGGTGGGACAAATGTACTAGACATTTCCGCATACTCGGTTTGTTATTACATTCAAGGAAGTGATTTCTATTATATTGTTTAAGTGTTATAATAACCATTTATTTAAACTCATTCTAAAAGAATTATCAAACTTCCAATTTATCCTTGAAACACTTAATTATTTATTTAAAAATATTTATAAATGATTCTAGAAAGAATCGTTAAGTTTAAATCTTTATTTCAAAAGTTATGGAAACTGCAGCAGAAAAGTGCTGCGAAAAGTGCTTAAAACAACTTATTTGATTAAAAAGCTTTTTTAATGTTTGAAAATTCTTATTTTCCAATTCAAATCTCCTTCAAACCATTTTAATAGATTTATCAAATTTATTTTATATTTTTAATCATTTAAAAATATCATTAATAAAGAAATTCCTTCTTGGATTTCGAACTGCAAAATCGTGATTTTTCCAAAAATTTGTTTTACTCATATTTAAAAATCTACTTGTCGAAATCTCGATTTTCTTTCCTTGATTAAAAACTATGGATATAATAGTCCGAAAAATTCTTATCTCGAAGATTTCCAAGCTATATTCCACTCTCTCCACTTGTTTGAATTCTACGGTGCGAAATCGCGAACTACCGTTACGCGACGCGCCTATTTTTGACTAAATTTTCAATTCTCATTTAAACTTCACCAAAACACTTTTAAATATTTATAAAACATTTATAAACCATTTTCAAATATTTAAACCAATATTTCCATATTAAATCTCTTTTTCACTTTTAAATCATTTCATAATATTATATTATTATAATATTCATTTTCAATCTTTTTATATTTTCAAAACCATTAAGAGGCTAAATCACTTCATATACACATCCATAAGGATTTATTTTTCATTAAATAACTATGGTTAATTACTTAACCATTTTTATTATGATTTCTAATAATTTATCACAACCAAGTTATCAACCATATCAACATCCATATAATCAATCAAGTAATCATCCAAGAATTTAAATTTATAATTTAAACATTCATATAATTATTTTCTAAATGTAAGTAAATTGAGTACTCACCTTTAACCAAAAGATTAACTTTCGACCAACATTCATATTATCAACACTTCACTAACATTCATATTATTAACACTTCACTAATATTATCAACACTTCACCTCCTCAATAGGTTTGGCCTCCCCCTATTCCACCTCTTCCTCCAACATTTATTCACTTCTTAGATGCTAAACCATGTTTTAATGATGATATAAGAACTTTGGCAAAGCTTGGTGGAGTTTGGAGTTGGTTTGATATGATTTTAAGAAAAGTTAGTAAGGAAAAGAAGAGAAGAAGAAGCCATTAGCATAGCTTAAAGGAAGAATAAGAAAAGAATGATTTGTGTGAGAAAATGAGTGAATGGAAGGTGGTATTTATAGAAAAAATAAAGAGTGGTAAATTACTAAATTAACCATTTACCAAATTACCAAATTATCCTTCCATTATCTTACTTTTTTCAACACTTAACATCACTTTGTCACATCACTACTTTATGTCTTAATCACTTAAGTATTAAGTAAAGAATATAATAATTATGTTTAGTTTTGACTTGATGTTTACTTTTTGACTTTTATAACTTTTTTTGTCTTTTTATGCTTACTTTTTGTCGATTAAATTCTAGAATTTTCTAAGTATGTTTAGTAAAAGTAAACTTGATTAGTGAATTAATTAATACTTATACTATTTTAATATATGTTTATATATAAGAAAATAAAGGTGCGACTATGTTGCGACAACTTTAAATCGATAAAACGTTGATTTTCGACAAAATGTTTTACGGTCGCATTTTGATGTTTTTGTTAAACTATTTATTCATGTGAACCAAACTTGAAAATAAATTTCTTATCATATTTAATTAATTAAAACAATTATATTTGGCTTATAAAATAATATCAAAATTCATTTGCAAAATATGACATTGATTTTGTTAATGCGCGATGAAATTTGTCAATCACTATAACATAAATATATATATAGTTATCAAACTTTTATCAACCAATTATTATCATTATATAATGATTTTAAAAGTAATTATTTATCCTTTAAACAATTATTGGACTATATATTCAATTTTATCGAAAACCGGCTTTTGTCAATTTTGTCGATGTTACGGTAAAAGTCCAAAATCTTTATTCAATTCTAAAAATAAGTTCACCATTCTTATTTATTATATAAAAAATGATTATTTAATTTTGAAAATTATATATTTGACTATTTAAATACATTAAATATTTCATTTTCAAAGTGGTAAATTACGGGTCGTTACAGACTTCCCCCCTTAAAAGAATTTCGTCCCCGAAATTACCCCAAAACAAACCCCAAAGATATTTACCAAAAATATTCATATTTAATCTTATTTGTTTAGTATATACATAAACCATCTGTATGTAATATATGATTTGATCTCTTATTCGTATACACAACTCTTCTTCCGAACTAGTATCGATCCCCCAATCCTCTAGTGCGGACTCTAATCAGGCTTCTAGATCATAAACCTTTGCTTTCCTTGCATAGCTTTCAACTATGATAGAAAACTCAAGTACCTAACCACAAACCTCATCAATGTTCGCCGTCAAGAATTGAGTGATAAATCCTTTTTCGGATTGGTGTAAACACTTCAAAGTTCGGTACTCGAATTTTGGATCAATAGATCTAGTAACTCCAAAACCATACCAAGGAACTGGGTACTACCAATAGTATCACATATCCCTTTAACAAGAAGAGTAATACTTAAGAGAAGTGTTTACCATCCGAACACATCTCTTCCCATTTTTAGTTTATTTTTGAGCTGCTAAAACTAGTTATCATAAAATACTTCTTTTTATTTGAAATAATATCATTATTATTTTCAAAATCCTTTAGAGACTACTTTGTTTATAAAATATATTTTATAAATTCATCTTATATTAACTTACTTTCTTTTAATCACCTTTAAATTTTCATATCTTCCATATCTAACTTTTATAAATTTATCTTATCTTTTTAAAATACCTCCTTTTTTGTAAGACGTGCTCATTTATTATCTTATATTAATTCATTTATCTTAACCTAGTATTATTATCAAACATCTTATAATCAAATCGTGAAACTTAATTCACAAGATGTTCATTCAATCAACAAATGGTAATATCTAAATATTATCATTCCCTTAACCATAAACTGACACACATAAATATCTATATCTTTCAAAAGATATTCCTTTATACTTAAAATATAATCCTTTTAAAACAGTGTGTCGATTTGTCTTATTTAAGTGTTCAGAAATCCCTACTGATAACGGTGATCAGGCGCATCAACCAAAATCTATAAATCTCTCAACAGATAAACTAACACAAAATATTTTATTAGTTACTTACAAATACGCGCTCATATTTAATACTCTCAAATTCATTTTAGGGTGTTACTAACCCTATCTCCGACGAGTCTTACCTCAACAAATTCTAGGTGTTCGCTCAACCTAAGCTCTGATACCAAATGCAATGACCGTTTTTCCATACCCTTTGAATCGATAATAAATCCCACATGTCTAACTCAAATTGCACGAACAAGCGGATCATTAAGCGTAGAAAGAAAAATAAAGATAGAATGGAACAGAAAAACAGAATCTCACACGAATGGAATAACATATATTATTTCAACAATAATCTTTATAGTGGAAAACTTTCAAACATATACCAGAGTCTAACCTAGATTCAACCTGGATAGTTATAACACCTGCCCTTACAAATGCTGATGTTACCTCGCCTTTTGGTAAGGTCGGGATATCAACAAATTTGCTAAAAATGACGAATATCAGATTGGAGATCGATTGGAAACAAGGCTATGATCGATACCGTCAAAATTGGTACAAGCTCCAATCAAGGTGGGATCGATCGGGAATGATAAACAAGCCTCGGTGAGGCTACACTTCAAATTTTAGGTTAATCGGAGTTCATATGCTCGAGTTATGGATGGATCAATATTCATATGATCGATTGGAAACAAGGCTATGATCGATACCGTTAAAATTGGACCAAGCTCCAATCAAGGTGGGATCCATTAGAAATGATAAACAAGCCTCGTGAGGCTACACTTCAAATTTCAGGTTAATCGGAGTTTATATGCTCGAGTTATAGATGAATCAATATTCATATGATCGATTGGAAACAAGGCTATGATCGATACCGTCAAAATTGGACCAAGCTCCAATAAAGGTGGGATCGATTGGTAATGATAACCAAGGATCACTGAGGCTACACTTCGAATTTCAGGTTAATAGGAGTTCATATGCTTGAGTTATGGATGGATCAATATTCGTGAAAAACTGGCTTGTATCGATGCTTTCATATCCATTACTATGGATACAAGATGATGGATACGAGATGACGGATACCAGATGATGGATATGAGATGATTGAAATTTGGAGAGCAAGGACTTTGCACTACCATCTTTCACCATGATCGATCTCAGCTCGATCAGAGCAGTTTATGATCGATGCAAACTCGCTAGGGATCGATCAAGGATCTATCCCAAATGACTCCAGATCGATCATGTGGGCTCATCTGGGCTTAAGAAAGAGTATTACAAGATTCAAGGCAGATATTTCCAGCTCCACACATAATATAACACCTCCATTTCAACTAAAAAGGGTCTTTTTTCTCGGCTCCTCTTTATCTTCTTCTCTTTTGGAAAAACTCTGCCATTTTTGGCTATTGATATTCAACGGATTGTAACTATAACCACAGTATAAAGGAAATAAAAGGATCATTCAAAGTGGACATAGGCCAAAGATAGTCGAACCGCTATAAATCTTATGTCTTCTCTTACTTTCTTTCATTTTAATTTTGCTATTCTTCATTTTTACTCTCTACATCATCTGAATCTGAGATCTGTGACTGGATACTAAAGATTTGTGTGTAAACACGGTGCTTTCATTACATCTGGAGTTTGTGACCATTTTTGGCGCAAACAGCTGACAAACAACAAAACAAATGCAGCGGATAATAGAATACGTCCATACAAGGATGAAGATCTTCATCTCTCCTTTGGAAACTCAAACCGTCTTCAACTAAGCCTAAAACTACTCGGATCTGACCCGTGTATTAAAAATACCTTGATCAGGCTTGATAAACCAGCGTGAGATACTTGAAACTTTAAATGTATAGCTCATGACGATGTTATCAAAACCTTTGAAAAGAAGGGTATCTCATAAGACCATGCCCACACATAAATACGAACGGGTTTTTACCTTATGATAACCAAAACACTTTTATTACCAAAATAATTTGATATTATCTTTAATGACATTATTTTGGAAAACATATTTCAAATAAACTTATTCAAATAAGGTATCAATAACCGGACTAAGTCTAAGGGAATATATATATCCAGACTGGGTCAACGAAATATACCGGATGGAATATATGATACCAAAAGGGATAGCTGAAATGTTTGCAAGGCATTACAACTATTTTGGGACTATATTCAAAACCGTAAAGCTCGTATTGGAATTGGATTTTCCAACATGATAGGGAAACTCGATAACCATGCATAGCAACCGGAACCCAGTGGTTTTTCATGCAAGGACTCACACACCACTATTCCTCATATTGCTACACTTCTTGATATCCGGTGGCTTCTCATGCAAGGACTCACACGCCACTATACCATACAATAAGGGTCCTGTCTGGACACCTTGGTGACCTAGATCATATGCCGCCAGTCACCTTGAGGGATCATACGCCACCCTCGTCATACTAAGCCTGAAATATGTAACATAATTCCCGCATCATTTTCGAGATGTGAGGCTTGGGAGTGTGGTTATGTTCAACTTAGACAAAGTCACGCTTTTCATACAAAACCACGCTTTGATCATAACAGGTTCCACTTTGAATGCCACATTTCCATTCCTTAATCACACAACTGATTTCTACCAACGTGTAACTCCTGAGCTCGTACATCTCAAAAAAGGGAGTTAAGATAAGATAAGTTACCTTCTCTGCCACCAAACAGATAATACGTTGATAGAGATCAATTTATGTTATCAGAAATGCACTGTCAGACACTCGTCCAAACAAGTTCGTTCTGGGACTGAACGAAAATGAATGCACTCCTCTTACTACCATTAGTAGCGAGTAGTCCTTGCAATCCGAGATTTCAAAATACGATAGGACCACTGCTATAATAAATGTCTCTATGTTGAGAGCTACCCAGAGAATGTTAACAAGCAGTCCTTCCATTAATGAAGATCTTCGGTCTTCAATAATCATCATCTTCAACACGTCTTCACTTTTGAACGTATACATTGGTTCGAAGTGGTTTTCGGATAGGAGTTACCCAAATACGACCCCGGTTCCTTCAAAACCAATTATCGATGAAAAGATGTTTAGTTCATATATTTGGTATCAATCATCAATCAATTACTTCATCTTTTATTTAAATCAAATACCTTTCTTAGATATATTCTTTTCAATTTATTCCATTCTCTTTTCAAGAGTATCTGGAATCATTAAGCCTCATTAATCAAATCATTTGGTTTATTTAAACCTTTCGTAATCTTGAAATAATTCCAAATTATTTTCTCTTCTACTTAGGAAAACATTTCAACAATATTTCTTTAAATACTTCATTTAAAACTCCTTATTATTCTTAGGAAATACCAAGTCATCTTACTTAAAATCACGTTTAAACCTTTAATAAAGATTTTCTATTTCCAAATCCTCATTTAAATGGGTTAAAAATGATGTTATGTAAAATATTATTACAACAAACCCAAAACCATTTTATTCAAACCCTTTTTTAAGTCTTGGAAAACTCTTCACTTTTTAGTATGGGAAAACCTTTTTAGAGCATCCGGGTTTTTCTTTCGATTTGTTCCACCCCTCGTCTAAAAGAGAAAACAAAGGCCAGGTAAGTTCAGGGCACTGGTTGCTCCATTCCTAACCTTACTTACACGCCTTGTTTTACCATTTAGATCTCACAAGGGGGACAAATGTACTAGTCGTTTCCGCATACTCGGTTTTTTATTACATTCAAGGAAGTGATTTCTATTATATTGTTTAAGTGTTATAATAACCATTTATTTAAACTCTTTCTAAAAGAATTATAAAACTTCCAATATATCTTTAAAACCCTTAATTATTTAAAAACATTTATAAACGATTCTAGAAAGAATAGTTAAGTTTAAATCTTTATTTCGAAAGTTATAGAAACTATAGCAGAAAAGTGCTGTGAAAAGTGCTTAAAACAACTTATTTGATTAAAAAAGCTTTTTATAATGTTTGAAAATTCTTATTTTCCAATTCAAATATATTTCAAACCATTTTAATAGATTAATCAACTTTATTTCATATTTTTAATCATTTAAAAATATTATTTATAAAGAAATTCCTTTTTGGATTCCGAACTGCAAAACCGCGATTTTTTCAAAAACTTGTTTTACTCGTATTTCAAAATCTACCTCGAAATCTCGATTTTCTTTCTTTAATTAAAAACTATGGATATAATAGTCCGGAAAATTCTTATCTCGAAGAATTCCGAGCTATATTCCACTCTCTACACTTGCTTGATTTCTACGGCGCGAAATCACGAACTACCTTTACACGACACGCCAATTTTTGACTAAATTTTCAATTCTCATTCAAACTTCACCAAAACACTTTTAAATGTTCATAAAATATTTATAAACTATTTTAAAATATTTAAACCAATATTTTCCATATTAAATCTCTTTTTCACCTTTAAATTATTTCATAATATTATATTATTATAATATTCATTTTCAATCTTTTTATATTTTCAAAACCATTAAGAGGCTAAATAACTTCATATACACATCCATATGGATTTATTTTTCATTAAATAACCATGGTTAATTACTTAACCGTTTTTATTATGATTTCTCATAATTTATCACAACCAAGTTATCAACCATACCAATATCCATATAATCAATCAAGTAATCATCCAAGCATTTAAATTAATAATTTAAACATTCATATAATTATTTTTAAATGTAAGTAAATTGAGTACTCACCTTTGACCAAAAGATTAACTTCCTACCAATATTCAAATTATCAATACTTCACTAACATTTTCAACTTCAACCAATCTTAGAAATTTCGGCAAAGCTTCTGCGGTACTTCAAACTTCCTCCATTCTCCTTGGAATGAAACAGGCAGCACTTCCTTCTCTTTTTCTTGCACCGGAGCTTTCTAACTTGCTCCTACCTCCTCAATAGGTTCGGCCTCCTCCTATTCCACCTCTTCCTCCAACATTTCTTCACTTCTTAGATGCTAAACCATGTTTTAATGATGATATAAGAACTTTGGCAAAGTCTGATGGAGTTTGGAGTTGGTTTGATATGATTTTAAGAAAATTTAGTAAGGAAAAGAAGAGAAGAAGAAGCCATTACCATAGCTTAAAGGAAGAAGAAGAAAAGAATGATTTGTGTGAGAAAATGAGTGAATGGAAGATGGTATTTATATAAAAAATAAAGAGTGGTAAATTAATAAATTAACCCTTTACCAAATTACCAAATTATCTTTACTTTATCTTACTT
Organism: Allium fistulosum; assembly: GCA_030737815.1. Lineage (NCBI taxonomy): Eukaryota > Viridiplantae > Streptophyta > Magnoliopsida > Asparagales > Amaryllidaceae > Allium > Allium fistulosum. The sequence continues at coordinate 205,825,678 of CM060903.1, forward strand.
TTTTCAACAGTTAACATCACTTTGTAAGTAAAGAATATAATAATTATGTTTAGTTTGATTTGATGTTTACCTTTTGACTTTTATAATTCCTTTTGTCTTTTTATGCTTACTTTTTGTTAATTATATTCTAGAATTTTCTAAGTATTTTTATTAAAATTAAACTTGATTAGTGAATTAATTAATACTTATACTATTTTAATATATGTTCATATATAAGAAAATAAAGGTGCGACGACATTGCGACAACTTTAAATCGACAAAACGTTGATTTTCGACAAAATGTTTTACGGTCACATTTTGACGTTTTTGTTAAACTATTTATTCATGTAAACCAAACTTGAAAATAAATTTCTTATCATATTTAATTAATTAAAACAAGTATCTTTGGATTATAAAATAATATAAAATAATATCGAAATTCATTTGCAAAATATGACATTGATTTTGTTAATGCGCGATGAAATTTGTCAATCACTACATAAATATATATATAGTTATCAAACTTTTATCAACCAATTATTATCATTATATAATGATTTTAAAATTAATTATTTATCCTTTAAAACAATTATTGGACTATATATTTAATTTTATCGAAAACCAACTTTTGTCAATTTTGTCAATGTTATGGTTAAAGTCCAAAATCTTTATTCAATTCTAAAAATATGCTCACCATTCTTATTTATTCAATTCTAAAAATATTTCATTTTCAAAGTGATAAAATTACGGGTCATTACATATTCGATCCGTTGATCATTGAATACAATGCCAAAGTCCTGATCCATCGCAACTTAAGCTTTCACCCTGAGGGTTACCTTTAATCGCTCGTTGAAGCTTGGGAGCACATTGTTGAGATGAAGAAGAAAGAGCTGGGTGAAGTTGAATTTAACGAGGAAGAATTAGTGAGGGAAATTCTTCGCGGGAACGAGCTTTCAGATCTAGCTACCGCAAAACTTCGATTTTTCAATGCTTCTGCACCTACTGAAGGAGGAGAGGATATTGCTAGGTCTTCAAGGATTGACCCAAAGGGTCCCTCTCCAATCCAAGTAGCCGGACCATCAATTTCTCTTGATACGGAGCAGGATCTTGGCTACAATACAGATAAGCCTAGCTTCGAATCCAAAATGTTATCTCCCATCCTAGAAGGAGGCACCCCGGCAATGACAGAGAGTTAACCAGATGCTGGTATTTCGCTTTACTCCTTAGTATATGAAAAGTCTTCGTTCTTCACGTGCAACGGCTTTGTGCTAATCTCCTTGTTTTATCAAATTTTGTATGTCTTCCGGGTCCTAGTCAAACTCCCATAAGTGGCGCTGTTGCAGAACAACACGAAGAAACGGCTGAAGACCCGGTTGCTGCTAATGGTCCGGGACCCGATGCTCAAGTCATCAGTGCTCTTGATGGAGACAAGATCGAGGATCCACTCCCGACCAATGAATCTAATGACGTGATAATTCTCGGTGCCCCGGAACATACTAATAAGACCAGCATAAGGGAGCAGATTGAAAAGGAGGAACTATTGAAAAGAAAGGTTAAAATTGAACCCGCCGAGGTGGACGTCGATGATCCTCATCTCGTGCCATTGCAAATTATTCCACCGGGTGGGTCGATCCCTGATGAACTTCCTTCTACCTCCTCAAGCTCTTCGGCAAAGGGTCCCGAAAGAGAAGCACAAGTGGCTCTACCTATGAGAAATCCAAAAGTGAAAGAAAGTCAAAGAAGTAATTACTGCTCCGACTCAATATACATAGTTTGCATAACCAACTCTTTCACTAGTTGTAGTTGTACGAGTATGAATCCCGATCTTTTGAAATAACTTGTACTGAAGTTTCGGCACCTGTTTTGTAAATAAAAACTTTTATTTTCTGCTATGCTTCATGTGAATTGTTATTTAAGTAGTCGAACAATTACTTTCCATTCAATGTACTTGTAATTCGTTGCTTGTGAAATTTGTTAAAAATCCACCATCTTCATCCTGAGGCGTCCATGTGGTCGTAGCCTCAAGTCATATCAAACACCAAGCTTGGGCATTAGTGTTACACTTTCGGATTCAGCTGTTTTTTTTTGAATAACTGTGCTCCTGCCCTCGACATTGGTTCAGCGAGGCCATAAGTCGAACGGTCGAATTCCATCCTTAGCGAGTTTATACTCCTTCTATCAATTTCAGGCCGGAGTTTGTGGAATAGAGAACGATCGAAATCCACTCACCTATTCATCCATGTTTATGCTCTAGTCCATACTCTGGGGACTTAAAGTTATTTTGCGGAGTAGAGAACGGTAAAAATCCACTCATCTATTCATTCATGTTTATACTCCAGTCCACATTCTAGGGACTTAGAGTTGTTTCGTGGGGAGTCGGTTCCACCAGATTTATGTTTATACTCCAGTCCACACTCTGGGGACTTAGAGTTATTTCGCAGGCAGTCGGTATTCGCCCGATTTATGTTTATACTTCAGTCCACACTCTCGGGACTTAGAGTTGTTTCGCGGGCAGTCGGTATCCACCAGATTTATGTTTATACTCCAGTTTGCACTTTGGGGACTTAGAGTTGTTTCAGAGAGCAGTCAGGTCGCACCCTTTTTTGGTTTAGCGAGGGATCGGTCAAATCTTGGTCACTTTTATTTCTGTTTCAGTTCCAAAGTCCGGGCTGGAATTATTAAACAAACAAGTTGATTGAGCTCATCTTGTTTGATCCCAGTGGGAGTTAACACGATTGATTGATTCCAAACTCTGGGAGCCTGTTCATACATATCGACATTAATCAGTTTCGCTATGTAATTATCATGCAATGCAGTAGTAAACATAAATACAGAGGAAGCCTAAAACTTTATTCTTTAAATGGAAGGGAACAACATAAACTGTCTTATTACATATTCGGTAAATCAAATGCTAAAGCAAATTCTGAAAATAAATACAATTGAAATGTAAAGGAAATAAGCTAAGTGAAATAGCGTCATAGATGTTCGCTATTCCATGCTCTTGGAAGTGTAATGCCATCGACGGTCGCTAGCTTGAAAGTTCCTTCTCCAAGCCTCTGTTCAATGACATATGGTCCTTTCCAAATCAGATTCATGTGTGACGGGGTAGGAAAAACCCGTTTCAAGACGAGATCGCCAATTTCGAAGGTTCTCGGGAGAACTTTAGTATTGTAATACCGGGTAACTCGATGTCGGTGTGTGGCTGCCCTCAGATCAGCTTCCTTGCGGTTCTCGTCTATAAAGTCCAAAGATTCCAAGAGGAGATCTTGATTTGTTTTGGGATCATAGTATGTCACTTGATGAGAAGGGACTTCGAGCTCGACAGGAATAATGACTTCTGAACTGTAAGCGAGGGCAAATGGAGTATGGTCAGTCATGGACTTGTGAGTGGTTCTGTAAGCCCAAAGTGTTGTAGGGAGTTCATCTACTCCCTCTCCAGTTTGGCTTTCTTCTCCTCATGATACTTGGAGGTTATGAAGCACTGATGTTAAAGAAGAAACATCTTTAGGTCTGCCATCCCCTTCTCCCTACCTTCCATTTGGGTCCTCAATTGACCCAGCTCTAGTTTAACACGTCCCTAAAAGACACCTCATCAGCATCGTCCCCAATAGATGTTTTCCGGGCAGCCTCCAAGGTAGCCCTAGCCACCTTTGTGTCTGTAGCCCGCCACTCAACCTCTGCAAGTATCTTTTGATCCAAGCATCACACTGTGACTTCCTCTACCATGCATTTCTTCAATGTTACCACTCCTTGGTGGATTTAAAGAGTGTGAAACCTAGCCCGTAAAAAGAACCGAAGTTCAATAAAAAGGGAATGAGGAAAAAAAAACATAACTACAAGAACACCTTACTAGGAAAGCCTCCTGAACATCAGTATCTAGTATCGACTCTAGGTTATGGCTATTCTGTCCAGACTTGGGCTGACTAAATTACACTAGAACAAGGTCTGGAGAAACCCAAGCAGAGGCATCCCGTTCTTCTCTTAGACCACTAACAAGCTAGTGGCCCCTATCACCCCCTTTTGCCCCCTACTAAGTTTTCTCAAGAAAAATGAAAAGTGAGCTCTTTTCTTAAGCTCTTTGGCTTCTCACTAGTTTTCCGCTTCTCGATGTAGATCAAGTCGAGACCAGCCATAGCCCCAGGGCGAAAAAGTCATGGGCGCTGAGTTTGTGATGTTGCAAAAGCACCAGGGATGAAATGATGTTACGACACAAGGTGGACCCCTTCGGTTGAGTTTGTCAGGGGTATGAGGGGAATGGCTATTACTGCAAGTCATCTGTGCCTATAGGTTGTGTCTATAGGGTATTAGAGGAGGCATTCCCAACAATAGCAAAGTCGACCAGCTCAACAAAGTTAAACTGCACCACTGCAAATAATAAAATGTTAATTGGTTATAAAGGAAGAAAAAGGATAAAGCTACTGACTACAAGGCGGACTAAATGGATCTACTATCTACTTGGTCCTGCGGCCTCCTCCTAATTAAAGGCAGGAAAGGGGACCTCGTACCACCACTACTAGTTTGTGCCCATTCAAAGATTTTTGTGCTAGAGGGCATGGTGTTGTGTGTTTCTTGTTGGTATGACCCTCGAGCGGTAGGGACTTCAGCGGTGGAGCCAATGCTCTCAACATGTTTGGAGCTCTGTAACAACCAGTACCTCCATGGGCCTAAATTTCGACAAAAATCAAAACACAAGTCCATAAAAGCATAGATCGTTGGATTTGTGACCTACAAATAAACATGAGCATTATCAGAGATTGATAGAAATCTAAACACACAGCGGAAACAGTAGTAGGATAAGAATACTGATTATGACTACTACCTTGGAACTAATGGTATTCTTTGTATAGCAGATTGTCACATCAACATTGAGCATGAGAGAAAGATGACTTCTCCAACAACAACAAAGCACATTCAGCTCCAGTGATCCGTTCCTCTGAATTCTATCCTGTGGGTTGTATTGAGGAGGGGGTCAGAACAACGTTCTGGTGACTGAAAATATAAACTGTCCATAACATAAACTTATACAGATTCATTCCATTTAATTGTTATGTCCATTAAAGTTAGCAATTCTAATCTAACCTTGCATTGCACAAACGATCACCTACCCCTTCCCAATGTACAAAATACTAATAAAGCCTTATCAACCATCTAATACTTCCAAACCCATTTGTCACTTAATACTTCTACATATGAAGCAGGCTTCTATAATACTTTTAAAAAGAGAAATGGGTAGACTTTGCCTTTTAAGACCTTAATCAAGGTAGAACCATCATTTAAGACCTATCCCCAAGGTGGTTTCCTAACAATGTTGTTAATGGTTGGTGGGTCCTAGCTACAAAGACCTCTAACCACTATTTAAGGCTTTCGACATTTAATGTCCAACTATTACCTCGTCTATCGTCGATAAAATCGTAAGCATGTAATAAACATTACTCAAGCTACTTAATACCTTTTATTGGAAAATAGGCAGACTCTGGTCATTTAAGACCATAACTAAGGTAGACCCCATCATTTAAGACCTATCCCTAAGGCGTGCTCCTAAATGGTACTTTTGTTATTACGGCCTTAGCAATGTGAGAGACTATACCCAAACCACTTAATACCTTTTATTGGAAAATAGGCAGACTATGGTCATTTAAGACCTTAATTAAGGCAGACCTCATCATTTAAGACCTATTATCAAAGCGTGCACCTTAATGGTACTATCTAGCTAACATTGCTTGGAAATCTCATTGGGCTACTTAATACTTCTTTTATAGTAAAGACCCTATAATCACTTAAGACCCTAAAGCTAAAGCGAACCCTTCCCGAGATATCCATTGTCACTCTTAATTAAATATGGAATCCCATTAAGTTACTTCTTTCGGTAGGGAAGCAGACCCTTAAGCCACTTAAGACCTCAACACTGAAGTAAACCCTTTTAGAGACATCCTTATTTATTTATTTTGAATCTCACTAGGTTACTTAATACTTCCATTTAGGAGAGAAGCAGATCCTTCAGCCACTTAAGACCTCAAACCAGAAGCGAACCCCTATGGAGATATCCCTCACAGCTCCTAATTCCAAATTTGGACCATTTAATACTTTCCAATTAAGAAAGCAGACTCAATCTCTCACGTCGTCATGGGTGCCAGGATTAGTAATATCTCACATCAGTAGTAAGTACATCCAACTGCTGGTAGCCTCAAAGTGAAGGGCGGTCTTCTGTCAAGTGACTCTACTGACCTCGCATCACTAACCCACTAAGTCCAACTAACCATCCTAAGTTTTTACTTATGTTATCTTAGGTAGACATTGTACGTAGCTTACTAATTTCCTTTTTATTTAAGGCGATGAGATTTACCTTAAATACTTATCTACCTATAAATCCCAGTTTAATGCTCATAAATGTTATTTTGTCTAAAAATCCTAATAGACATTTCCTAAGGCATTTATGTATGATTACTAATTTCAAATTATTAACATTTTATATCTATTCCATTTTTGTTAATTCAACTTCTTTATTTATCAGTCCTATTAATCCATTTACCGTATCAAATTATTGCAACTCCCATATTTATTACCATTCATTTCCCATTTATTGGAGCTACAACCTTTTAAATTCATTTCTCATTAATTAATTATCCTAAGTGTGAATATTATGTGTTAGCGTCGTTATTAGCTTTTATTTAATTATTACAAGCGCAGTAAATTACGTACAAATATCTACTTTTATCAAATGTGTTCTAGTTATATATCTTCACTAGAATATTCTTTTCCATGTTAAATTGTTGGAATCATATCTAAAAAGATTATCCACTATAATTTCCATAAATTAGTCCAAAATATAGGTTTTTCCTCTTTCTATTTACAAGGAATAATCATTTCTTTTTATTCCTGAAATAGACAGTGTAAACTACAACGAATTCATACTATACACATCTCTTTCTCTTTCTATTTTCATCTATTCCTTGTTAGATCAAATGCTTTATTTTTCTAAAGGGAAAGAAATCAAACTAATTTACAAATATTAAGTGGAACTAAATTCCAACCATTCCAAACATAGAAAAGTTTACATTCCAACAAGATTAGAGTGATAATCCAAAATATAACATTATTATACAACCTATTTCAGATTTGGAATAAATTTCATTCAAATCAATATTCTAAATTCATACTTTAGGGACTAATTTCTGGATCAGTTTGTAAATAATTCTAAAATAATTCATAAACAAGAATATGTAGGCGATATTCATTATATTCAGATAGTATTCAATTTGTTGCCTACAACTCATATGTAATCATCCAATTAGGCATAAAAATCAAATAAACACCAATGGGATAATTTTCATATTATAACAATCTATAAAATTTCCCACTTACCTTTTAAAAGCGATCCAAATCTCCAGATTTGAAGTAGAACCTTTAATTCTTCTCCAAATCCTTTTTAATCTAAGAGATATGTATAAAAGAGTATAAATATACATTAGAATTACAGATCTGAGAAGAGATTTGGGATAGGGAGAGAAAATAGATACCCTTAACCCGCCTATCGGCAAGGCAGTACACAGGAGGATTTAACCCAATAGACTTCATGATCATCAAGGCAGAAAGCCCGGAGAGATGGTTACAAGAATTGGAGATCGATTATGGACAGGACTATGGATGATAGTCGTATGGATTCTTGCGAATAGCATTCTGGAATTGGCTAAGTATGAATTTCACACTTTAACTGAAAAGACAATCGGCTATGATCGTTTTTCATAATGGATTGGCTATGATCCTTCTCCATATGGATCATCAATGGTCCATCTCTATTATGGATCGGCTATGATCCATCTCTATTATGGATCAGCTATGATTCATCTCCAAAATGGATCGGCTATGATCCATCCCCAATATGGATCAGATATGGTCTTTAAATCGATATGGATAGGATTGCTTGGATTGACAGTACAAATCAATGATGATTGATCAATAACTCAAAATCCAGAAGTCAACTGTGCATGAAACTTTGGGAATAACAAGATATCGACATGGTAAGACCCACTATATCGATCGCATATGAAAAGGAGCAAGTAAAACGATCGGCACCGAACATTATTTTGAAGGAAGTGGGGCCCGTGATTGATAGGGTGACCTTGTCTGGATTTGGAGACTGCGCTGTCGAAATTTCAGGAAGATATTTCATCGTCTTCCTCTATAAATACAAGCTTCATGACTCATTTGAAGGATCTTTTTTTTTCCGGCTGGCTCTTCTTCTTCATTATCTTCTCTTTCTCTATTACATTTCTAAAGAAAAAAACAACTGTACTTATAATCTTACTGTATAAATAAAAGATTATTGGAGTGGGCATATGCTAGAGTTTGTCGAACCACTATAAAACTTGCGTGTTCATTTACTTTTCTGTAATTCATTATTTGATCTGTGTTCTTATCTCTATTTGGATATTGTTATTGGATATTGGTGCTTTCACAATTAATCGAGTGTTGGTGGCCATTTTTGACACCAACATTTTGGTGCTTTCAATGAGAAAGCTAGCCCCCGTGGATTTGGAATTCAAATTCAGAGTTTGGAAAAGATCTAGAGCTTAGATTTGGAGCAATGGTGAGACAATCAATAAGGAGATTGGTATCGGAAAGGAGCCACCATGGAGGGAGTCAAGAGGCTTCCTCAGGAGTTGGAGCTAATCAAGCATCTATCTACTTCACCAGGAATGAAATGGAAACAATGATGGATGCTATGTTGGAAAGGATGCTAAAAAAATAGGAGGAGATGATGCATAATTTACTCTGATAAAATGGATAAACTAGAGTGCAGAACCAATGGTAGAGTAACAGGAGCTTATAAAAACTTAGATCAAGGAGTTGAAGCAACATGAATCGTTGGAAATCAGAACTGGGAACATGGAGATAGAGCTATTAGACAATGGAATGGAATAGAGTAGCCGGGGGCAGTCTTCGGCCATCTTAGAGGGATCGGCCCCGATCCCTCCAAAGGTATCGGCTCCGATCCTTGAAGGCTTGTGGGCATGCCTCCGGGTCTGCTCGATCGCGATGCTAGAGGACCTATGGTCGATCACATGGAGCTTGGTGCGAATCGAAATTTGGATGCTCGTCTGCAGGAGTACGTTCTGGAATTTCCTCGTGGACTCGAGGGGCAGTTTGGAAATGCTGATGGGAGAGTACCGTTGGATGACAATGAAAGGTTTGCAAAGATGATCGGGCGAGCTATGCGTGGAGGATTGGTGAACAAGGATATGGAGGATGTAAATAGAAGTCCATTCGCTCCTAATATCAGGAATGCTAGGAATCCACTGGAGTTTAACCTACCAACACTGGAAGTATATGACAGAATGTCGGGCCCAACTATGCATATGATAAGATATATATGGAACATGGAAATACTGGGGGAATCAGAGGAAGTATGGCAAGATGCTTTCCCATGTATTTAATGGATATAGATGCACCGTGGTTTAGGTAATTGGAGAGAGGTTCTATTGGCACATAGATGGAATAGGTCGAAAGATTCATGAGGCAGTTCAGGATTCACATTTCGAGACCCAAAAATGTGATGAGTCTGGAAACACTAAACAGAAGATCGGAGAGTCTGTAAAGAGTTTTCTTACATGATTTAATGATGCTACAGCATCGATGGATCAGCTAGACCCATCTATGGTTTTGATGGTAGTTGTATCAGGAATTGCCAATGGCACGGATTTCAAGGATTCATTGGCATGGGATCCTCCTATGAACCTTAGAGAGTTTTTTCATGAAGCAGAAATGTTCATGTGGCAAGAAGACGCACGGGCCGACAACCGAAGGTGAACGTTGTGGAAAGCAGAGGATCATTAGGTGATGCAAATAAGAATGATAAAGGCAAACGGAAACTAGATGATGGATATGATGGGACAAAAAGGCGATGGAAAGAGCAGGAGCCGAAGTTCTCCTCCTACTCGGATTTGATGGAAAACCTAAAACGGATTTATTTGGACACTAGGGGGCAACTTCCCTATTGGGAACCGACAAGGAGGGATTCCACAAAGCGGGAGCGTATGTCTGGAAAGTATCCACGAATTGAATGGGCACACCATGGATGATAGGAGGCATTTAAAGGATATGATTAAGAAACACGTCAAAAATGGCAGACTACCGCAGTACGTGAGGAATCGGACAACGGAGGTGGAACTAGAGCAACCACCATCCGCATCGAGTAGAAGTAGGAATGGCCTTGGATCGGGGTCATGGATCGTCATCAACTGATCGTGATGGTAAGGACGAGTTCAGGACTTGAACTCCGTCCATAATAATAATAAACTCTATAATAAGACGGCGAAGTCACTTGCATGTGTACACGATTGAGGACAATCCCTAGGCATGCTTTGATATGATGATGAACTGTTGTGCCTGGAGAGGCACCCTTTGGCTTTTTTAGTTTTTTGGATTTCTGGATGTATGAACTTTTATCCATTAGGTTATTTATGATCCACATTACTACGATGAATAGAACAGGATGCGATTGCTGTCCCGATCGGAGTGATGGGGCGGTATCTACAAGGTGCGAGTCCTTTCACTAAAGAACGATATAATGGACTTGTACATGGATTAAGTCCTTGACTAGAGAGTCAAGGATGGAGAATAAAACCCAAAATGATGTCAAGTATGGAATATGCCTGGCAAGGAGTAGGTCGCTTTACCGGAGAGCGACAGGATTGACCTACTCAGGTCGTCGAGTATGGATTATACTTGGCAAGGGTCCAGAGAGACCACGATCGGCCTAGGACTTAGGTCAAGACATCACTTAATGTTCATGGACACTGAACCGAAGTACAAGAAATAATGTCGCTTCACCGGAGAGCGACAGAATTGGCTTACTCAGTCGTATAGTATGGATTGTACTTGGCAAGGACCTAGAGAGGTCAAGGATTTGGATATCAGCCTCGAACGACAATGGATTTAGCTACGGATGGATATGGATTTGGGTAAAATGATCCAGAGAGATCGTGAGTTCATAAATAGATATCGACTCAGAATTGTCATTGATTTCATTAACGACCCGGAGAGATCATGGATTTGGATTGACAACGGATTGGATATATGGCTATCGATGGATTATGGACTTTGGATTTTGTATTTACGACAAATCAAAACACACCTTCCTATCGCAAGGCATGTTTTAGAGGGCAAAGTGTTAACCCGCCTTTTGGCAAGGTTGTACATAGGTGGATTTAACCCAACAGACTTCATGATCATCAAGGCAGAAAGTCCGAAGAGAAGGTTATCAGGATTGGAGATTGATTATGGAAAAGATTATGGATGGTAGTCATAGGGATTCATGCGAATAGCATTCTGGAATTAGCTAAGCATGAATTTCATTCTTCAACTGAAAAATCAATCGGGTACGATCGTTTTTCACAATGGATCGGCTACGATCCTTCTCTAATATGGATCAACAATGATCCATCTCCATTATGGACCAGCTATGATCCTTCTCTATTATGGATCGGCTATGATCCATCTCCAAAATGGATCGGCTATAATCCATCCCCAATATGGATCAGATATGGAATATCTTCATTATGGATCGGCGTGAATCGATATGGATACTGATCGCTTAGATTGATAGTACAAATCAACGATGATCGATCAATAACTCACAGTCCATAAGTCAACTACGTACGAAACTTTGGGAATAGCAAGATATTACATGGTGGGACCCACCATATCGATCACACGTGAAAAGGAATAGGAAAAACGATTAACACTGATTTCTATTCTGATGGAAGTGGGGCTCACGATCGATAGGGTGACCTCATCTGGATCTGGAGACTCTGCTGCTAAAATTTCAGGAAGATATTTCACCGTCTTCCCCTATAAATACAAGCTTCATGGTTCATTTGAGGGATCATTTTTTTCTGGCTGACTCTTCTTCTTCACTATCTTATCTTCCTCCATTACTTTTCTAAGGCAAAAAACAACTGTACTTATAATCTTATAGTATAAATAAAAGATTATTGGAGTGGACATAGGCCAAAGTTTGCCGAACCACTATAAAACTTGCATATTCATTTACTTTTCTACAATTTATTCTATGATCTGTGCTCTTATCTCTATTTGGATATTATTATTGGATATTGGTGCTTTCACATTCAATCAGGTGTTGGCCGCAATTTTTGACGCCAACAGATACAAACATATAAATTACCTCAAATACGCATATGGTTGATTATCTTCTCTTCTCCTTTTATTAGATTTCTACTCTTTTCCTATTTGTATAAATATAGATACAAATATCTTGTCTTTATAATTTTGAAAGAAAGCAGAGAAGAAGAAATGGCAGAGCTTCGCTACTGACTTCATAAAAATATGAGAAGTGAAGGGAGGATTAGGCCTGAATTTATAGGCGCTAGAATCAACCATAACCGTTCAATTTAACATATTAAATCCGGGCCATATATGGCATAGGTTTACTGGAGCCACCACCCACAAAGCGGTCGACCGCCCCTTTCCTAGGGGTTAATTGCCCTTGGTCGACCGCTCCAATACACGGTTTGACCTATAGGCCCCAGCTAATTAATTAAAAATGTTAACTTTTCCTATTTATTTTCATTCCAAATTTGTTTTTCGTTTGTAACTTCTTCGTTTGGACTCCGATCACGAAACTCCAAGATTAAAGTTGCTTAGAATTTCGCCACGAATGCAATGGGGCAAGTTTCGTAATCAATTCCATTGTTTGCACAAATTCCATTTTCGAAGCCTAATTAATTAACTTACTAACTAATTAAATAACTAACGCCAAATTATGGGGTACTACAAGCTCACGCCCACTTATCTGTGATCTTCCCCTCGGGTGTCTCAGGGGTAATTATATAATTAGAGGACTATGAGAGGTGAGCATGGCCCCCATCCACAAGCATTTCTAACTAGTGGTTGTCCCTCGCATTTCTCGCTTCGAGTATTCATAGCGCCAAAGATCGTGCATCTTTTACTCACCCTCTTCTTCATGGTGATTTAGGTTGGTGCTCTGAACCTGATTAGTCTATGTGGTCTCCTCCTCCTTTATGTCCACCACGGTCTCTTAGGGGGGCCCTTTCTATCACCAAACCAATAGGCACCGCAACTGGTCGCTCCTTGGAAGTCGAGACACCCCTTCTCTCATCTTCATTGACTGGCCAGACCTTGGCAACCCAACCCTATGAAGATTCTCATTCTCCGGTATAATAGCTAGGTTCCTTGCCATGTCCTTTATCTTCACTCTTCGCTCATGATAGTGCATGAAGATAGCTTGGTCCTTCCTGGTACTAATGGGGATCACTGCATTGAATAATTCAAGTTAGAAACTAATAAAGGAAAGTACAAATTGGAAAGAAAATTAGGGATATAATAAGTACTTGGGATCTAATGTGAGAAATGCGGATTACGGATCTGAAGGCTAGAATTAACACTAGAGGGGAGGTGAATAGTGTTTTAAGGAATTACTAATTCTTTTTGAGTTTATATTAATTTGAACATAAATTTATGCAATCTTCAGACACAGATATGATCACAGAATCAAACACAGATGCAGATATAAAGTAAAAGCAATAAAGGAAAGAACACACCGGATTTTATACTGGTTTGGAGTTACCCTACATCCAGTCCCGCAACACAAGTACGGATTTCCTTTCAAAATCAATTCTTACAATAACACCCTCGATTTCAAGGCCACGAGGTACACCGCTCCAAATTCACAATCCTCTGGGTAGAGATACTGGATTTTACGGGCAACAAGTTCACCCGATTGATTTTTCAGGCTACAATCACACCTTTTCTCGCTCGATTGAATATAAAGAAGTTTATAACTCTGAATAGCACTGGGATCTAGTTGAGATAGTGATAGAGAATCAAACCAGAGATGATCTAGTTAGATTCAATGGTGATTTCGGCAGAGTAATGGTAAAAATGTATATAAAGAAATGTGGAAGAAGAAGAGGAGTGAAATCAGAGAAAATATGAATGTAAATTCGTTTAAAACAACCCCTATTTATAGTAGAACAACAGCCATGTCCATTCGTGAAAGGATATGACGAATAGACACTTCCTTTGAAATTCAAACTTTTGAAATAAACTGTCACCTTGTCGATAAGGGGTCCTTGGGGTTGTCGACAAGCCTAAGTTATTTTTGGTAATTTGTTTTTCTTTGAAAATAACTTCTATCTTGTATTAAAACTATTTTAAACTTTATAAATATACTTAGCTATAGTTAAAATACATAAATAAGTATAGAGAATAATATTTTGGTATATATAAAATTTTACTATAATTTTATATTTAAATCTAAGTATAAATATTAAAAGTTAAATATATTATAATTAAAAGATAGTTTAAAACCAATGATAATTTGATATTGAAAATAAAGATTATTTTGAGGCTAAAAGTATTTTAAAACCAGGATAGATGTTTTTGATTTAAAAAGAAAGATTTTGAAATCATTTTGAAAACAAGATATAATTTTGTAAAACATTTGAATAAAAGTTAGTGGATACAAAACAATGTTCCACTAGATTTTTCGTAGGTTCCATCCTACTTAGGGTTCCATCCCTTTAACGGGCTCGAAGTGGATTCCATTCCACGAATAAAATGGATTTTAAGATGTCAGTGCTTTTATAGGAGTTTTAACAAAATTCCTAACTAAATTACTTATCTTGAAATCTTGAACCCTTGATAATCTTGATACTCATGAGTCTTGAATCTTGATATCTTCGATCTTGAGTTCATCAGTTCTTGAATATCTATACTGTACAGTCTTCATTCTTTGGTACCTGTATATATATCCTGCATATACATATATATCTAAACAATAATGTTAGTATTTATATTTTATAATCTTATTCTAAGGTTGTTGTCATAAAAACCAACTTCTTAGGGACTAACAATCTCCCCTTTTTTGATGATGACAACCTTTGTTTATAAAATATTACTTCTATCCTAATAACTCCCCCTAAAACTAATAACTCCCCCTTAATCTATGCCTAACTATCCTATTTTATACTTCTCCCCCTTTGCCATCAACAAAAACTAACTCCAAACTATATAACTCCCCTTATTCTTGTACTAAAGTACCTGCATTAATAAAATATATAATGGAGTATGTAATAGATAGATTAAGAGATAATTATATTGATAGACATGATAACTAATCAAAGATCATATAAATATCAATGTGTATTTATACATATTATGTTTTGCACACCAATTATCAATCCACACCAAACCAAATCAAATCAAATCAATCCAAGCAATCAATTCAAATCAAACAAAGCAATCAAATAAAATCAAACATTACGAGGAACTTCCACCCATCCTTCTTCTCCAAATATAGGGTCTGCTTTAATGGCATTCCAATTTTCATTTTCATTGGTGAGAGAGACTGGAGGATGTGCTTCATTATCATTTTTGTGCAGGGAGGAAATCATCCATCGAATCGCATCGAAATGCTTTTCTTGCTCCTTGATCATCTTCATTTGACTTAACTCTAAGTGTCGCTAATTACGAAGAATGAAAGAAAGAATATTCTTGAAATAATTAAGGGTTTCTTCAAGATTCTCTGTCAAACTATGAATTGGATCAGCCATATTTGAGTTTGTGAGAAGAAATATAGATAGAGTAGATAAGAAATGATTTTGAGTGATGAATTCTGGAAGAAATATGTATTTATAGGTGTAGAAATTGGTTTGAAATGAATAGACACAAGGTATTTATTCAAATTTCAAATTTCAAATGAAAAGTCATTTCTGACCAGTACTTGTCGACAGGGTCTTTGGGTGGTTGTCGATAGGGGTCATTTAATTTTGATGACTCATTTTGATTTTGTGAATAATTGTGTGTATATATATATATATTTATATAATATACTAACATTTATTCTGGAGATAAGATAAGCTAGATAACAGAAAAGTAATTCAATTTCATTTGATAATAGAACGATACAATGATTAAACATTAAGAACTATACGAACATTCAAATCAAAACAAACTAAAACCAATACAACATGACATGAAAAGGTATAATTAGTTAGAGGATGACGAAGATGAAGATAATCCAAGCTTCTTGCTTACTTTGGAGAAAAACTTGTTCATCTTGGATGACATTTTATCCAATTTCTTGCTAACGGACCGTTTAAGAGTTCGTTGATTCTCAACAATGGTCTTTTGATTTTTGAGTAAGGTTTTGTTGGTTGGATTAGAGGGATAGTCAATACTTTCCAAGGATGTTTCACCTTCTTCTTCTTCTTCTATTTCCATTTCATCCCCTTCTTCTTCTTCCTCCTCTTCCATCTCCTCATGAGCCAAACGCTCTTCCTTTTCGGCAAGAGTCTCATATGGTTGAAAAACATATGGAATTTTCATAAGAGAAATGTTTGAATGATTAAAAACTTTTATTGAAACAAATTCTTCTCCTTTGAAATCCACTCCAAAATAATTAAAAATCCGAGTGAGATAGATTCCATGATACAAAGTGTTTTCACCCACTTCAAAAATTTTGGGACGAAGTTCATCCAAAATAACTTGCGCCCAATTAATATCATAATTTCCAAAAATAGCAAAAAGTGCTTTGCAAACTTTTGAAGTTGGATTGTTAAAACTCCCCGATCTTGGGGTCAAAGTATGTTGTAAAAGAAGATTAACAATTCTTGCTTTTGGTCGAAAGTTTCGATTTATGAATTCAATGTTATCATCTCCTTCGAAAATGTGATGAAATGTCTCATGATCATTTTCATCGATATTAAAACTAGAAAGATCCATTCCCGTGCTCTTGCAATTGGGAATGGTACCCAAAACATCACAATTTAAAATGATTCTAGTGCCTTTGACACTACTCCAAATTTCATCATCATTTCCATTATAAAATCCACGGTTGAGATTTGAATAGAAAATTTTAACAAGATTTGGATAACAAACAAAGTCATTTTGTGAAGCATCAACAAGACTAAGAACTTGGTTGTTTGCAAAAAGAGAATCGATTTCATAAGTAGAGAAATCTTGAAATAAAGCAAACTTTCCGAGATGACTTTTCCATCGTTAGCATAGTTGATATATGCTTTTATAGCCTCCGGATTATTGAAAAGTTGCTCTTTTATATCTCTGGAAAGTCTCATTGTGGAAGGGTTGCTTGAAGAGGCCATTAGAGTAGAGAGTAGAGAGCTTGATATTTTGAAATAAGAGTTTGAATTTGAAAATGAAAGTGAAAAGTTGTGATAAAAGATAGTAAATAAATAGATTCTCAAGGGACAAGTTCTCTGGTAAAAAGGTGACTTTTCAGAGATTTGAATGAAGTGAAAAGATGGAGGGAAATTCAAACATTTGAATTCAAATTTGAATTTCAAATTTTTGTACCCTTGTCGACAACGTCGGGGGGGCCTTGTCGACAGGTGTCTCTGAATTTTCATTATTTATTTCTCTTAAGTATTCTAATATATATATATATTATTTTTAATTTCTATATAATATCTGGAATATTACTAGAATTATAGTATATTCCATAAAATATTATGATACTATTTAAAAATAAAAATAATAATAAAATAATAGTAAAAATATAATAAAATAATAATAAAAATTTTAAAATTCAAACGACACACCAATTCAAAATCAACCAATCAAACATCCAATCCTAAGCATGCAATTTCAACCAATGTATTGTAAACATGTACCTTTTTCTGAGTCTGTTTCTTTGAATTCGTCGGAGTCGTGAACTGCCGTGAAACACATATTTGAATTATCTGTCTTCTGATCATCATCGCTTGAGGACGAGTCTGAGTCATCTAGAGTAGCGGTAAATGCAAGTTTTCGTTTCTTTGCGGAATCATTGTTTATAGGAAGATTTTGCTTATCTGGATGCAGACAGTCTCTTTTGATATGGAATGGTTCGTCACAGTTGAAACATTTGATATAGTTTGGCACTACATTCTGATTACCAGAGTTCTTATAGTTGTTTCTCTTGAGATTATTCATCTTTTTGTATTTCAGGAATTTCCGAAAGTTCTTGGTCATAAAGGCTATCTCTTCATCATTATCGCTGTTTGAGTCTGATCCATCGGTCAATGCATTGAATGCAATTGATTTCTTTTCAGATGCTTTGCTTTCTCTTCTCCCAAGCATTTGGACTTCAAACGACATTAGATTTCCAATTAATTCTTCTATCTTTAAGGTACTGATGTCATTTGCCTCTTCGATCGCAAGTGTCTTTTGATCCCATTCCGGAGTAAGAGAATTTAAGATTTTTCTGACTTAATCTTCTTCCGAAAATACCTTTCCCAAGGATATTAGAGAATGCACAATATCCTGAAATCTACTATACATATCTGGAATAGACTCATTAGGATTCATTTTAAATAATTGAAACTGATTTGTGAGCATGGAAATTTTGGTCTGTTTAACTTTGCTTGTTCCTTCGTGAGTAACTTGCAAAGTTTTCCAGATTTCATATGCAGACTTACAAACTGACACTCTATTAAATTCATTCCTATTAAGTGAACAAAACAGAATATTCATAGCTTTAGAGTTATTTTGTGCGATGGTCTTTTGCTTAGCAGTCCACTGTGCAAAACCAGTTGTGGGTTCAAAATATTCAGTCTGTGTGATATTCCAAGTGTATAATCCTACAGATTGTAAATATATTTTCATCCTACATGCCCAATATGCATAGTTACTGCCATTAAAAAGTGGTGGTCTGACAGTAGACTGACCTTCTACAAATGAACTAGTGACAGAGGTAATAGAACCAGTGTTGGTAGTAGTAACAATACCAGTGTTGGTAGCCATTTTGAAATTTTTCAAAATTCAGATTATGAAACTTTGAAAACCTTGCTCTGATACCAAATGTGAGAAATGCGGATTACAGATCTTAAGGCTAGAATTAACACTAGAGGGGGGGTGAATAGTGTTTTAAGGAATTACTAATTCTTTTTGAGTTTATATTAATTTGAACACAAATGTATGCAATATTCAGACACAGATATGATTACAGAATCAAACACAGATGCAGATATAAAGTAAAAGCAATAAAGGAAAGAACACACTGGATTTAATACTGGTTCAGAGTTACCCTACATCCAGTCCCCCAACACAAGTACGGATTTGCTTTCAAAATAAATCCTTACAATTACACCCTCGATTTCAAGGCCACGAGGTACACCGTTCCAGATTCACAATCCTCTGGGTAGAGATACTTGATTTTACGGGCAACAAGTTCACCCGATTGATTTTCCAGGCTACAATCACACCTTTTCTCGCTCGATTGAATACGAAGAAGTCTATAACTCTGAATAGCACTGGGATCTTGTTGAGATAGTGATAGAGAATCAAACCAGAGATGATATAGTTAGATTCAATGGTGATTTCGGCAGAGTAATGGTAAAAATGTATATAAAGAAATGTGGAAGAAGAAGAGGAGTGAAATCAGAGAAAATATGAATGTAAATTCGTTTAAAACAGCCCCTATTTATAGTAGAACAATAGCCATGTCCATTCGTGAAAGGATATGACGAATAGACACTTCCTTTGAAATTCAAACTTTTGAAATAAACTGTCACCTTGTCGACAAGGGGTCCTTTGGGTTGTCGACAAGCCTATGTTATTTTTGGTAATTTGTTTTTCTTTGAAAATAACTTCTATCTTGTATTAAAACTATTTTAAACTTTATAAATATACTTAACGATAGTTAAAATACATAAATAAGTATAGAGAATAATATTTTGGTATATATAAAACTTTACTATAATTTTATATTTAAATCTAAGTATAAATATTAAAAGTTAAATATATTATAATTAAAAGATAATTTAAAACCAAGGATAATTTGATATTGAAAATAAAGATTATTTTGAGGCTAAAAGTATTTTAAAACCAGGATAGATGTTTTTGATTTAAAAAGAAAGATTTTAAAATCATTTTGAAAACAAGATATAATTTTGTAAAACATTTGAATAAAATTTAGTGGATACAAAACAATGTTCCACTAGATTTTTCGTAGGTTCCATCCTACTTAGGGTTCCATCCCTTTAACGGGCTTGAAGTGGATTCCATTCCACGAATAAAATGGATTTCAAGATGTCAGTGCTTCTCTAGGAGTTTTAACAAAATTCCTAACTAAATTACTTATCTTGAAATCTTGAACCCTTGATAATCTTGATACTCATGAGTCTTAAATCTTGATATCTTCGATCTTGAGTTCATCAGTTCTTGAATCTCTATGCTGTACAATCTTCATTCTTTGGTACCTGTATATATATCCTGCATATACATATATATCTAAACAATAATGTTAGTATTTATATTTTATAATCTTATTCTAAGGTTGTTGTCATCAAAACCAACTTCTTAGGGACTAACATCTGAAACGCCCGCACCAAGAGAGTGGGGTTGATGGTCATTGACACATAACATTGTGGTCTTGATACTCTACCCTCTTTCTCAACAATCCACTGAATAGAGGTGGAAGGCCATAATTTTGGAGATGTTAGTACCAACCGACAAGGGCATGAGCCTCCTTTAATAAGTTGAACACATGCTTAATAAAGAGGAGGCCAAGCTCTAGTATCCCTAGATCATGCCAGACAATAAATAGCCCTGCTAGGAGCCTATATTTGTTGGGAGAAATTTATGTAGGAGCCATTTGGTGGTCATTCAAGAATAAGATGAAGTAGCGGTGAAGAGGAGGTGTCACCCTACTCTGCATGTACAGAAGTGACCAGGTAAAGTAACCGTGTGGGGGTTGGTTGGGCCTATCCATGACTAGTAGGTACAAAGGCTCATCCTCGTCACTCCCTACTAAACTAAAGAAAACTAGCAAAGTCATCCTTTTCCTCCTTGACTTTTGCCAAGCCGACCACAAAATTGTGCCCATCAGAGGAGGCCCCATCGATTGTTTTCTTTCCTCTAGCCATTTGTAAAACAGCTTATTTAATGAACCTCCCTAAAAAAGGCATAGGGGTACCTATATTCAAGGGTAATCTTCCCTCAATCCACATATGATCAATCCACACCCAGGTGCACCCACCAGAGGTACCCCCGCGAGCACAAGGTCGACCTCCATGCACAATCCCTCGCCTAAGCTCATTACAATTCTAAGTGGTTGTGTGGCCTGCATTACTTACACTTTCAACTTACTACTATATACGGGTCAAGGCCCGAAACACAATTAAAAAGGCATCTTCTTCATGACCAAAGGGGAGGGGTAGTTCATAATTTTGACATATCTAAAGTTTTTTAGGTGACTGGGAGCATCCTAATGCCGATCGATCAACGTCGGCCAATCACTCCTTCCTCAAAGACATTATCCACCTACAATGTTTCTCAAGAAGGCAAACAAAGAACAATGGGGGAGAAAATAAATCAATTCTCAACAAAACAACATAATCACTTAAAGGAAGACGAGAAGAGCAAATGTTGAACTAGCAATCGAAAATCACTATGAAGAGAGAAAAGCAACTACTGGTTGTATCAGAAGAAGGATTGAAGAACTGTTAAAGACTTTGTGGGGAAGATTGAAGATAACTCAAACTCGATAATGGCAGAAAATGGGAATGCTTAGTAAAGAATGAAAGGAAGGGGTGATGATGGTTTATATAGATTTTGTTTTAGATATAAGCAGTCGGATTGGATGGGCAGGAAGCAATATTGACCATGTTGATTTAATGAATTACCTCATCAAATTAAACGTCGTTCCACTAAACCTTCTTCAACACATCTCAAAAATCGAACCATCACAACCAGTAGGAAAATGACTCATGTCGCCAGTAATAAATGCACAAGATGATAAGTATTTCTCTGCCTATAGAAGCAAACTTTGGGGCAAATTATTGCTCAATTTTATCACAAAGGGATAAATAGGTCGACATGCTAGCCTCTTAGTGCTCTCGCTTCGCCTTATATTGCATTGGCATCATCTCGCATCCATTATTTTTACAAGTGCCTGAGCTACCCACAAAAAAAGCATCTAGGCGGTCATAGACTTTTGACATCGACCTAACAAGATAGTGCTCTTAGAAGGAGATATGCCCGACTAAGAGTACCTGCCCACATTGTGGAGGCCACTCACCCGGTTTCCTCTTAGAGCTCCTAGGTCCTTATCGCCTTGCAGCCTATCCAAAGATTTTCCTGCCCCATCTTCCTTTTTTGCCCTCACTCGGCAGTGTAACAACCTGTTATCTACGATAACACAATTCATGCATAAAATGACATAACCATCGTGGATGGTAGATCATTTTGAGATAAAATACAAAACAGATCACAAAGCTATCTATAATATTCTATACTTTCTGAAATTCACAACGGAAGGAATAAAATATAATAATCAATAACAAAATAATCACAAATGAACAAAATAATACAGTACAAACTATACTTCACTTACAACATTTCTGTATACTAGTAACAAAGTAGCCTAATGTCTAGGACTAACTGAAATAAAATAGTAGCTAATAAACAAATAAATGTGCATCTCCATCATGCCTCCATGCCTCCAAGTCACCACCAGTCCTCTCTATCGACCTATCAGAGTATAACTAAAATGAAAAAAAATGATGGGGGAAGACATAAGTCTGCCGCGTGAAACACATCATATAAGTTGTAATACTAATAAGCTAGTAAAACAACACTTATGCTCGAAAACCGTACCTTAACTTGTGTCACCTGCACCTAAAAAGTCGGATAAACACAATATAATACTATAGTAACACCATATGCTAAGGTCATCACTAAAACCTATCTTATGCCTAATCATATGCACACGATTGGTAACAAAGTCCCTATTCGCATGCCCAAAATCGTATGCGACTCGCTACCGAGGAGCCATATGTCTCAGCCCACCATCGCTAAATCGTGCACCGAGGACTTGACTACTCTAAATGTACCATTTCGTCAAATCATATGCAACTCGATACTAAAGAACTACATGCCTCAGCCTACTATCTCTAGACATCATTGGTTACACCTAAGAACTCGTGTCCTCTGAAAAGTGTACCATAATGCCTACACTATCGAAATTGTCATCACTAAAGGTCACCAGTCACACTGAAGAACTCATTTTGTCTGAAAGTGTACCATGCCCATCATCATTAAATTGTGCACCAAAGAACTCATTTCCTCTTAAAATGTACTGCAACACTATCGTTGGACATCGATAGTTAAATTGAAGAACTCATTTCCTTTGAAAAATGTACCACCATGCCTATAATCGTAATTGCCATCGTAGATGTCACCGATTACACCGAAGAACCCATTTCCTTTGAAAATATGTTATAATGCCTACCTTTGTAATCATCTGTCGAACAATGTGTAATGAATCTACCCAACTAGAACACTTTTCTAAAGTGCCTCAAAACACAGCAAGAACATATCAAAATGTTCTTCGTCTCACCACGATCACAACGTCGTGAACCACGCATGAAACAGATGTCGTATATGAAAATTATAAGCATTTGAAGTTAAGGAGCATTATGGTAATTATTTATTTTAATAACTTAATTATTATTATATTATTCATTCACTACAATACTCCCTTCTTCACGCGCTTAACCTGAACCCGACCTTCGTCTACTTCAAGTTGACACACAATCTTCGTTCGCTAATTACAATCAATAAAAAAATCACTTTTTGATCATTTAACCCAGGCATACTACCTCCTATTAAGATGTATATAAAAAATTCAATTTTAATTGTTAGTTACACCATTATAATTTGGTATAATATCATAATAGGTGAATCACTACTTCCTACCAATATATAAGCAAATGTGATAAATCTCACTTATCGCTTAGCCATGCATCTTCTCTGGTACGAGGTGAATCCTCCTCCTTCTTCGCTGTCTAGAAATTCCTTGCCTTAAAAATGCTAAATTTCTTGATAGCTTCAATTTATTTGCATAGCTCTCTCTGTGATGATAGGTTCCATATATTTATTTGTTTAATTTAGATTTGATCTGGTGGATTTAGAATTGATTTTGGGATTATGGATTTATATATGGAAGCAAGATTATTAGAGCAAAAGGAATAAGGTTAGAGATCTATTTATAGGCCAAAAAATATAACATCTAGGCTAAAATCTCGAAATTAGTTTATTATGGAGATGCCACTAGGTTTGACTTCTTCTCAGTTCTAGTCCGTTTAACCAAATTCAATAAGTTATATATGTTTTCTAACCGTAAATAACATTCTCGACGCAATGGAAAAGGTCCCAAAGCCTAATTCCAATTCATTTAGAAATTTACTATTTTTCTCTTTATGTAAAACTACGATTTTACCCTTTTTAATTTAATTATTTAATTTCATAAAATTATGGGGTATTACAGGAAGGCCTCTGCAAAAATGCCTGACCATCCCTACAATTAGAATCAATGACCCTGCACTACTCTACTAAAAAGATTGGAATATACAATACTATTATCTGATAAAAGCGGCATTATGCAACAACCACTCCTTGCCCTCCACTATCAACATGACAACGACGTTGCTGTTCAATAAACACCTTATTCCAATGTCACCCCTTTTTGAAAATATCATGCTTTAGTATAGTCCACCAGATGGCCATCATCTGGACCATTCAACCCAACTGGCATCCTAAGTAGCTTACATTTAAACCATTCAATGCCATCAACGATGGCAAGGATTCCTAGAAGTTGGCATATCAAACCGAGCCATCTAAACTATCTTCCCACTAATATAAATATAAATTGAATGCATTTGTACAAGGATCGACTTTTCATTTATTGTATTTCTTATTATCTCTTGTATACAAGCAATTGTGACCAAAACTCTTAGGCAATACAAATTACTACCATAGTGAACGTAGATCGTTTTCAATCGAACCACTCTAAACCTCTACCTTTCTACTTTGCTTATAGTTTGTATTTCCCTTATTTTTCATTTTGAACTACGTGTTAGTAAGTAACATTTGCTAATATCAACTCATAATCGCATTTTTTTAGGTTGGCTAAATTTTTAGCCAATAAGTTGCTTATAGATTATTTAGGCGAAATCTAATTTCTGACCTTTATTAAGCCACACCTTTTAACAATACTTTATGCACGTTTTCTTTTCATCGTCACCATATAACTAAGATATCTAGAGTTTGGTCAATGGTCAAAAACTATATAATATCCATAGTTAATTGCACGGTGCCACTTTGAAGCCCTTGGTTCAATTAGATAACATTTATTGATTTACAGTTTTATTATTTCAGTCATTTTGACTTCAAGTTGGCTACTTGCTATGGTGATACTACCCATCTATATTCAAAGGAATGAATCCTCTCTTGAGTAGTGTTTCATTTCAAGTATTCAATGGGTACCAAACTATGGTCATGTCTTGGTCATTATGTCATGTTATTAATCATAATCCAAGTACAATTTAGCTACTTAAGATCAACACTACTCTCAAGTCTAAAGACTACTACATGTCATTGCGTGAGATCTTCTATTTTGACTTAGTTGTATTAATCTATAGAAGAGTCTCGTCAAGTCGTTATGTGATTGTTCCAAACAACCACAAGTATGTAATCTCATGATGTCTCCAATGGTCTTGAGTAATTCATGTCCATCGTATAGAGAGCTATATATACACTAGACTTGACGGATGTATCAATATCTTTTTCTCGATACATCTCGACTAGGAACAACTTAAGGATAAGTATTTTGTGTTTAATTCAAAACTCATAGTTACAAACATATTCGCCACACCAATCGATAAAATACATTTTCTAAGGTTTTTCCACTAATTTAAGTTTAATGTATTCATATCATTATTTATATCACGATACAACAACATATATAATAGAAAAAACAAAAAGCATACTTTATTCTGAAGAAGATTGTTATATGAGAGCTAAGTTATATATTAGTTACATAATTGTCCTTAGGGAACATCCTTAACTCCATCAATCTTTATCTCCATCAAATCGTAGGTTCATCCATATTAAGGGAAGAACTGTATTCCTCTATATTATTCTTTCCTTTGCCCATAATTTGATGCAGGCCTCCATTGAAGGTTAGTACTTCAAGCAGTCAAGGCGAGGATCCCTAGCTCTTATTTATGAGGATTGTAGATATTAAGTGTCGGTAATAGTTACGGCGGTACAGGTAATTGTAGCCAAAAAGGTTATTAGGAATTTTCTTTCAGTTCCATGCATAATGCTAAAGTTGTCGCCATTTGATTAACTATTATGTCTAGTTTCTTAAATGACAACATTTGTCAGTATCATAACCTATTGAATTACAAAATTGGATAAAGTTTCTAGATCTTTTTGCTTTTCTAATTCCTTCTACAGAAATGGTCTTTGAAATATCTCGGTGTGTTAGTCAGGAAGAAAGATATTTTCTTCGGTTTTTGTAAATGTAGTAAAACTCGGAGAATCTATAGTTATATTTATTTGGCCTCCTATTTCTTAAGTCCTTGTTGCTTTCAAAAATCTTCCTATTTTCCTTATATTTTTTCTTACTGGGTGATATGGATTAGGAGGCTATAGAATGAGGTGGGTCCGCAAATCCTTCCTTAAATATCATTTCTTCTTGGTGTGTGAAGTGCTTCATTTTACAAGAATAATCCAAATTAATTATCTTCTTTGAAGCTAAACTTTCTACATATTTAGTTTCCTTCCTCACCTTGCAATTAGGCTGTAATATTTCAAAGCTTCATTCATCTTTTCTTTATTTATCAAACTGAATAGGTAAATAGGATGTTACCATAAGTACATAGTTACAGGATTTAGACTATAATACTACTTGGCAACTAGCCCTATAAGTGTTGTTGGGAAGATTCTACATCACTTGGATTTGGGAAATGTGCAACCTCTATAGTAATTACATAGCTCTCAATATGGCCAGTTGGATCTATTATTCCATTGAACTGAGGTAAATGGAGGATTTTGTATCATGGCAAGTTTGCTAAATTGGCAATATATGGCG
Source organism: Allium fistulosum (assembly GCA_030737815.1). Lineage (NCBI taxonomy): Eukaryota > Viridiplantae > Streptophyta > Magnoliopsida > Asparagales > Amaryllidaceae > Allium > Allium fistulosum. The sequence goes on from CM060903.1 coordinate 205,852,577, forward strand.
CAATCAATTATTGGTATGATGATTTAAATTAGATTTATTGACTTTTAAACATATGTTTTATGTATATAATATTCAAAAGAAAATCCAAAATCATAAACTCATGCCAACCTTTAATGTATTTTCATTGGGAAGGTCTAATTTTTCATTCTAAGCTCTTATTTATAGTTGAATTTGGATGTGAGAAATTTCGAGGAAATTCATATTTTTTAGAGAAAAAATGAACAACGATTAATTTAAATACTTTATTTTAATCGTACCCTAGCTCACCTCTGAGTCATCTTTGACCAAACTTGATATGTGCTTCGACCCTCTATGTTTTGACCCCACCGATGTTCACTCTTCCATACTTCGAGCGAACCTTGGGTCTCTTTTATGCCTGACAGGATTAGATTCCAGCGGTCCATCATGAGCATTATCACCTAGCCAAGCATCGAGCATTTTATTATCGCTAAGTTCACTAGATCTAGATTTTTATCACTTGCTTTAGCAATTTTAATATGAAAAATTACCGCTAAATCGAATGCTTTAAGTGGATCCTTACTATTTACCACTAAGTTTGCTAAATCAGAGCTTTTTAACACCCATTCACCCGCTTTTTCTGTTTTTATATAAAAAATAAAATCAACCATTTATTTTCAAAACATTTAGTGCATGGGCCCTAAGTTCAAGGCACAAATGCTTTGTATAAGTTAAAATACTACTCCTAGTCTTCAAGTATGAAATAGATTGACCATGACTTTTTTGAATTTTTTTGCATAAAAGTAAACAATGTTTAATTTTCTTATTCTAATGAAGTGAGGTTGATGATAAATCCATTTTTGGCAATTAATTTTATCTATAATACATCGGTATGCACCTTCGCTGTTTTCCACTATATTCTAGCTTTACCCTTGCTATAGCTTTTGCCACCTTCACCACTATGGATCAACTAAGGCGTTTAACTACAGAGGAAAAAGAAAATGAGTTATATATATATATATGAATATTTATTAAAGCAAATGAAAGAGAAAAATTAACTCAAGAGAAATGGAACACAAGTACTTCAATGATAGAGATATCTGAAGTGTTTGGTAAGTCTGTTAAAGTCTTGGTAATTTTGGTAAAGATCGCAAACAAATATTGTTGGTATTTCTCTTTTATTTAACTCTATTTTGAATATTTAACATATTTACATAAACATAAAATATGAGTTTAAAAATATGGAACTCAAAACTAAATTTTGAAAAAGAATATCAAAATTTATCAGAGTATGTCGATGTACTCTTCATCGGTATGTCGATATACATGTAGCTATTTTGAAATTCAAATTTTAAATGAAAGAATTTTGGTGTTATCCCTTCATCAATGGACGTGTTCATTCATCCTCTATTTGATTGGTCTGAAAAACAAATTTTCAAAAATAATTCTCCAATATTTTCTTACTCTTTCTTGTGAGAAAGATCCCAGAATATTCTTCCACTCTATTTGATAATTCATACTCTTTAACCCCAATTCTTCAAGGATTTGCAAGCCACACAAAATCAAAGAGTTTGTTCTACAATTCTCAATCATTCCCTCTTTGCTCTTTCCTATTCCTCATTGATTTCAATAATGTACTGGTATTGGATCTATAGGATTATTTTACTAAAACTACAAGAATCTATATTAGAGATACAACTACTTGCTATACTCAACCGTTGCTTGTGAAGAGAAATGTGTTCTTGTCCATCATGAAAATCAAAAGGAAAGGTGAATCTTATCAACCATGAATTGCAAGATAGTAAAGGTGCTCTTGCTACCCATGGAAAGCAAGAAAGTGATAGTGGAAATTATGTACATGGAGTACACGATTGGACGTAGGATTGGGTATCTAAAACAGTATAAAAATTCCTGACGTTGTTTACTTTTCTATTTTTACTTTACTTATTATTTATTCTTTGATTATATGCCTTTGTTTATGGTTAGATTATTGATCTAAGTAGATCAACAATAAATTCACAAGTTAATTTTTAAATAGTTAATACATAGTATTCACCCCTTCCTATATTATATAAGTGGCCTTAAGATCCACATCAAAGTGTTTGGGCATGTCATAACCCGTATTAGGTATCGGAGCACGAGGTTTTCAAAAGATTCATAATATGAACTTTTAAGAGGATAAATTGCCAAACAAAAGTAATATACTTTTCAACACTTTCGTAGAAGGACAATCTACTCCTAGACCACCATCTAATGGTAGTAGCTATACATACTGGTCTTGTAAGATGAAAATTTATATAAAGTCAAATAGATTACATATCAAAAATGTTACAAAAACTAAATGCACTAAGCCCTGAATAGATTATGCACAATGGACTAATGATGAAAACACCCAAGCACTTTAAAATTCAAAGGGTATGAATATTCTATTCTATACCGTGGATAAACGTCAAATTAACAGAGCATTAGTTTGTAAAAGTGCATATGAAGGACTCTTCAAGTAACTCGTGAAGGTACTAGTAAAGTCAAACAGACTAAAATCTCTATTTTAACAAACTAATTTCGACTTTATAAAATAAAATATAGTAAATCCATATGTGACATGTATTCTAGATTACAAGTTATTTACCATGAACTAGTACTATTCGGGAAAAGTTTCTCTAAAGAGGACCAAGTCACAAAGTTCTTAAATTCACTCTTTAATGAAGGGGTCGGAAGGTTTTCACCATCAAAGAAGCCAATGATATTAGTACAATGAAAGTAAAAGAATTAGTAGGGAATCTTATGTCATATAAAGCACAATTGCATGCTAAAAAAAAGTCAAGCAAATGAGAAGAAGTCACTGGCAATCAACACTACAAATAACAATCATTGATCAGATGGTGATAATGATGAGGAAATCGCTTTCATGACCAGAAATTTTGATAAATTCTTTAAATACAAAAAAATGAATAAACTTTGAAGAACAGACAGTAATACAAATAATTCCAGAAAAGGAATGATCTGAATTGTTCCAAATGTGGTAAAATTGGTCATTTGAAAAGAGATATTTTAAATGCAAAGACATTAAAGGAATCTTCAAATGCTAATACATTCAATAAGAAAAGGAATTGGGATTTCAATACAATATGGGATGACTCAGATACATCATGAAATGATAGTGATCCAAAAATCGAAAATGCCAACATGTGCTTTATAGCAATTGATGCCCAGATATGGAATTATAATGAAAAAAATCATGAATATTTTAAATGATGTATAAAGGATATAAATGCTTAGAAAATATTATAAGAATAGTTCAACAGAGATGGACAAAATAAAAATGTTTAGTGAAATGTTGATTATAACAAACAATGTATAGAAGAAGAAACTAAAAGACTCAACGGACTCGAAAATGAAAAGGATGTGAACCTGGAAAGATTTGAAAATTTGAAAAGTGAAAATGAACCCTTAAAAAGTAGAAAATATTTCAAAAAAGTCACAAATTACTATCTGAATGACAAAGTAACATCTCTAGGCAATTTTATTCTCGACGGTAACAAGGACAATGATAAGATAAAAACTAATATTGATAAGTTCAATAGGGATGAAGATAATTTTGAAAATTTACTGTCTTCATCAAAAACCCTAAATAATGAACATGGACTTGAATATACTCTGAAGCCTAAACCGAAGAAAAATATCACTCAGAATACTGCATTTATTAAGGCTTCCAAGTTCAAATCTAAACCTAGAAAATTAAGATTAAAACCACCTAATAAATATATTAGGATATAGGTTCCTAGAAGATTAGATAATAGTGATAAAGAGAAATATATTGATGATTTTGTTAATGAAATTCATTTGTCAAACAATTATATTTTTATAGGGTATTCAAACTCTTTATGGGTTTGGCTCCAAATTTTAACTCTATGGATCCTAAAACAAAATAGGGTACCAATGCGTGTATTTTATATTTTTCGGGTACCTATTATTGCAATAAACAAAGAGAAATAGATATATTTTTTGAGAAAAATGAGTGATCCTCACAAAGAGGAGAACACTCATATAATTTTATTCTACACTTAAAAAGGAACTGCCAACAAGTCTAGCAGGTAGCAACAGACCCCATACAAATAAGAGAAAATATAAAACCCTTTCAAAACCTATGCAACTAAGGTCCATTATAAAAATATACAACAAAACAAAATGTGAAAAATGCTCAAATCCTCAAGATCGGAAGAATCCATCCAATCCAGTAACTGTACCTGTAGCTGCTAAGAAAACTATACAAAAAATATAAGATCAACACATATGTATGTATATATATATACATATATATATTTGAAAATAAACCAAAATAATAATATAAGACATAGAACAAGTACACATTGAAAACGCAAATCATAAAACTCAATTTTCAAAATGAAATAGCAATAACAGTTCATTAATATGCCACTAAGATTAATAAATATCATATATAACAAAAGAAGTAATGTTTTGAGGAAAAGCTTGATAGGTTAATAATCCTAAACATCTCATCTTTTAAGGAAAAGACAGTATGCCCAACACCCACACTATGAACAAACTAAAGGTGCACACATACAAGCGAGGCATGTTCAAACATGTATATGTTCAAACATGTATAAAATGAACCTAGGAAATTAAAAAGGAACAGAAATATACACATAGGTATTAGAGTATGAACAAGAACCAAGTACATGTTTTCAAATGAAATGAAGAAGTGCAACACCACACAGTGCACCTAGAAGGATGTAACCAATCCAACGCAAGTCAAGACCCGGGTAAAATATGAGCAAATGCAAAAACTACCCCAACATATTAGTGCTATCAAATTTATCTCAATCTATCTAAATTCAATAAGGATTCAAACCTCTACAACAGTACAACAACATGCAATAGAGTCAGAAACACAATTGACACTAAAAAAGTTAGGACTGAAATCAAAGCAAGAATGGAAAGCCTTGGTATAACTTTAATAAACAGAGTGCATGGCATCAGAAGATAGTGAGCTATGACCATTGTGTATGAGAGCATCATAATCAAAGCAACTACAATTTTAATTCAGTTGAGCAGTGTCAAGTTTGATCAGGTATACAAAAATTAAAGCCCAAAATCAAAAATCCAAAAAGAGTCAACATATATTCGAATATTTTTATATATATATACAGGTGAAATATTTATACAGTTCTAATGATCTAATTATAATATATTAGTAAGCTTAATAACAAAAATGGAGAAATTAGCTAAAATGTTTAGATTCTTAGATGATAAATGCATGTCAAGTTAGAAAAACACCACTTCCAAATCACTGTTGACACTCAATCAAGCCTGTAAGTACATAAGTCCCTAATTATATCGCAAAGCTCGTTTTATATACATGTATTATGGACATACTAGGCTTTAAAATGTAGAACAATTATCATGAACATCCACAATTGCCATGCATCTCTAATACTTTAAAAGAGTAAAAACTAAGTGAAACCAAAATCAATTTTTAGTCATGTGTATTCATAATCAAAAACTAGTTGTCCTTATAACATCAATTATAGACCCACTTATACAAACAATTACGAAATCCTCTGAACTAAACAATATAAGTAACTAAGAGAGTCAATAATATGAATCGGCCAAACATTTAAGAACCCTTAAATGCTCATAAGATCCACAGCTAAGAACAAGGTCCTTTATATATACCAAATATTTTATCTTTTTAATGAGAGTTCTCCATTTTACTAACAAGCAAGTATTAGGAAGTTATTCTAATAAAATAAAATGACTAACATTCTATAAATCGTTAAACAACCAAATCAATGCAAATTATAGTGGTTGCATACATAATTCAAATAAACTTTTGTTATAACACCCAGTGAAGAAGCTAGCTTTTAACTTACACTTTAGCTTTGCCCTTGATAACACCAGACTTAGATTATTTGTGCATAGACACTGAATGAGAAAAAACCGATTTAAATTGAAACAGAAAAACCAATTATGTCCTAAGGCCTTCTGTCTATGGGTGGAACCTAATGCCTGCACTAACTCGATCAATATTCTATTTCGATTCTATGAATATAATTAAGTTTCTACTGTAACCTGGGATATAAGCTATATTAATAGAAATGGTTATCTTGTATAAAAAAATTGTTCCTGTTTCAAGCTCAGTATATTGAGTTTTCATTAAAATTTCTTCCCAATTCCAACAGTTGAAAAATGAAAATACTAACTAAAAGTTAGAAACATGAACTTGAAACCTTTGGTAAAAGCAGTTACAAACTTATGCATTGATCAGACCATGTGACTACTAAAACTCTAACAGTATATAAACAAACTTTGTAACTGTACCAACCACGCAACATTATATGGCTTTCAAAACACGCTAATACCGTCAAAACAGTAACGTCAGAAAGTGTTATGAAACTGTATACAAAGATTGTTAACAGTAATGTTACAAAGGTGTTACGAAACTGTTACAATTATGTTGCAAATTGCAACAACAACAAACTGTCACAGGCACGTGGCAAAATGTTACGAGTAGAACTGTGCAGTTAACAAATAAAATAGTAAATAAGTACCGATTAGATTGTCCGAGTCTAGCGTTTGAAAGTTGTTTCCTTGAGAGAATATTGCTCCCTCTACGGCGCTTAAGGATATCGAGCAATTATTTCCCAAGATGAAATAGACCTTCTCTACGATGCTGCGCAACATTCACATAGCAATGACGAACTCAAGAGAGTATATTTAAGAACAGAGTACTGTGAGGAGAAAGAAAATGCAGAAAAACTTAATTGTTATGTTCACTGTTTTCTTTTTGCCTATATATAGGCGTGGGGAGGTGCGCCTATTCGGTAATAGGTGCCTGTTCAAACAAATGCGACTGTTGGAAAGATTGCGACCCTTTACCAGGTGGTGCGACCGTTTGATTTTGAACGGACAAAAATAAAAACTGTTCGGTCTGAACAACCACGCCAAGCCAACTGCAAAGTGCTAAGTCCCTCTAATACGCCTCAAACGCCCATTCACCCGCACCGCGGATGTAGGTGTGGGCATGCGCGTGCGGGGTGGTGCGTTGCACCACCCGTCATGGCTTGTGTCTCTTTTTTCCTATAGGAATTATCATAGTATCCACATCTTAGTATATAAACACAAATAGTTTATTTTATTCCAAGATGTGGGACGATTCGTCTCCCAATGCATTTAGTGAACTTCCCCAATGCTACCCATTCATTTCTAACAATCCCCCACATGAATGAGTAATTGTTCAATTTGTTCTTAAAAATTTTTCAAAACATTTATCGTATCGGTTAAAGTAGCACATTGGCCTTGAACTATCCTAGTGTTTATCCTTTTGACTTACTGGCGAATCAGTTGACTAGGTTGTCTTTGAACTGTAAGCATTTTGTGTAAATCTAAAATAGACAACATGTAATAAGTGTTTCTAATCCTCCTTGGTTCTCTGTTTGTGTTCGTTTTTTCCATGAACACCGGCTTGGTCTCATGAGTGCTTTGGAGAATTTGGCCTTACAATTCTCCTTGAAGCGGCACCTTCGCACTCGCGTAGGTGATTCTATAATGGGTATTTTCACAATACTCTATTTGGTTCTTAATATTACCAACTATAGACATCATTAAAAGTATCAAAAATTGTCCTATTCACCGGCGAGTAGTGCACTGACTTATCATAGGAATGGTTTGAGTATTTACAGTGCTATCAAGTTTATCTAAACTTAGTTGTCCCTTTAAACCTAGATCTTTGGATCTCCAGTCAGCTAGATGGGCTTTCCGTTTAAAGAAACTTTTAGTTTATAGGCCTTAACCCCATTCCCATCGATAAGATATTTAACCTTCTTTCTAGGTAAACCTTTTGTTAGTGGATCCGCAATGTTATTGTTTGATCTTAAATAGTCAATTGTGATAACCCCATTGGAGAGAAGTTGTCTAACAGTTTTTTGTCTACGACGAATATGTCTAGACTTGCCATTATAAAGCTTACTATCGGGCCTTCCAATAGTTGATTGGCTATCGCAATGTATGCTTATTGGAGATACAGGTTTTTCCCAATTCGAAATACCTTCTAAGAAACCTCGAAGCCAATCTGCTTCTTCTACGGCTTTGTCTAAGGCAATAAATTATGATTCCATGGTTGATCTTGCTATACAAGTTTGTTTAGAGGATCTCCAAGATATTGCCCCAATAGCTAAGGTAAACGCATTTCCACTAGTGGATATTGTATCTGATGAACCAGTTATCCGGTTTGCATCACAATACCTTTCTATTATAGATGAGTACCTATCATAATGTAGTCCATGACTTTGTGTATACCTTAGGTATCCTAGTACTCGAATGATAGCTTTCCAGTGATTCATTCCTGGGTTGCTAGTATATCTGCTGAGTGTACTTACAACATATGCTATATCAGGCCTAGTGCAGTTCATTACGTACATAATGCTGCCTAGCATACGAGAGTTCTCAAGTTGATAAATACTACTACCACTATTTTTTACCCAGTTTTGGTTCAAATCTACTTGTGATTTTGCTAATATTATATTATGTTGTTTAAACTTTTCAAGTAATTTCCCAATGTAGTGTGATTGGGAAACATATATCCTTGGTTGGTTTTATGTATTTTTACACCAAGTATCACATCAGTGATTCCCAGATCTTTCATATCAAATCTGCCGGAGAGCATATCTTTTGTAGATTTTATTATCTCCTTGTTGCTTCCAAATATTAGTAGATCATCTAGATATAGACATACAATAACATATCCCATATTTATATGTTTAGAATAGACACATTTGTCACATTCATTTATATGAAACCCATCAATATCATATTTTCATCAAATTTTTCATGCCATTGTTTAGGCGCTTGTTTAAGCCCATACAGTGATTTTCTTAATCTACAAACCTTACTTTCATTTTCAATTTTTAGGAAACCTTCAGGTTGTTTCATGTATATTTCTTCTTCCAGTTCACCATTTAAAAATGATGTCTTTACATCCATTTGATGTATTTCTAAATCGAGTGTGGATGTGATTGCTATCAGCATTCTTATTGATGTTATTCTAGTTATTGGAGAATATGTATCAAAATAGTCCGAGTCTTCCTTTTGTCCGAAACCTTGAACCACAAGTCGAGCTTTATACTTGTCTATTGAACCATCAGGTTTCAATTTCTTTTTAAATATCCATTTATTACCCAAGGTCTTGCATTCTTGAAGTAAATCAACTAATTCCCATGTATGGTTTTCCATAATGGATTCGGTTTCATTGTTAATAGCCTCCTTCAAATAAGGGGCATCGGTGGAGGACATAGCTTGTTTGTATGTTAATGGATCGTCTTCTAACATAAACGTGTAGAAGTCTGGACCAAAGGTTTGTGATGTCCTTGATCTTTTGCTTCTCCTTGGTTCCTCCTCTTATTGATTAGCACTATTTTGCCGATCATTATCCATATTTTGTTTAGTATTCTCAAGAGAATTGGAGATTTCAGTTTCCGTTGGTCTCTTTTGAGGATAATTTTCAATACCCTGTTTTAAAGGGTATACATGTTCGAAAAATCTAGCATTTCTCGACTCAATGATGATATTTACATGAATATCACCAATTTTGGATTTTTGTACCAAAAACCGATAAGCGGCATTGTTTTGTGCATATCCATTGAATACACAATCAATTGTTTTTGGTCCAATTTTTGACTTTCTTTGGTTTAGGTACCTCCATTTTTGCAAGACACCCCCACACTTTTAAGTATTTGTAGGATGGTGGTCTATTTTTCAAAAGTTCGTAGGGAGATTTAAATGTTTTCTTTCATGGTATCTTATTCAAAATATGATTTGCAGAAAGAATAGCTTCTCCCCAAAAGTTATTTGGCAAGGCAAAACTAATTAGTAAGGCATTCATCGTTTCTTTAAGAGTTCAATTTCCATTCGGCTATACCTTTGGATTGAGGTGAATATGGAGCTGTAGTTTGGTGTATAATACCATGTTCGGCGTAGAATTCCTCAAAGGGAAATTCCTATTCTCCTCCTCTATCACTTCTTAAAGCTTTTATTTTCTTGTTGAGTTGATTTTCAACTTCTGCTTTATACTGTTTAAACATGTCGAATGCTTCATCCTTGCTTCTAAGGAGATACACGTAACAATACCTTGTACAATCATCAATGAAGGTAATGAAATACCTTTTTCCACCTCTAGTTTGACACATTTTTAAGTCACATGCATCTGTGTGTATTAGGTCTAGAGGTTTAGTCTCTCGTTCAACATGGTGAAACGAAGTTCTTGTCAATTTTGCTTCTGCACAAACCTGACATTTATAGCTGGAATCTATGTTGCATTTTGTTATAAAGTCTAGATTAATCAATTTTCATAAGGTATCGAAATTTACATAGCCTAATCTAGAATGCCATATGTTAGAGGAATCAACAATATAAGTAGAAGATACAATTTTGTTCATATCATTGTTTGGTGTAATAGTGGTTACATTTGCCTTAAATAAACCATCACAAACATATCCTCTTCCTACATACATTCCATTCTTTGACAACAAAAACTTATCAGACACAAAAGTTAGTTTGAGGCCATGCTTGCTAAGCAACAATCTGAAAATCAGGTTCTTGCAGATCTTTGGAACATGAAGAACATCTGCCAAAGTTAGTTCTTTTCCAGAAGTCATTTTATGTACAATCTATCCTTTACCTTCAACTTTTGATGCGGATCAATTACCCATAAAAAGTTGTTCATCCTCAGTAGCAGTTTTGTAGGTTGTAAACATCCACTTATTTGCACATGTGTGTCGTGTGACTCCTGTGTCTACAAACCATTCCTTCGAGTTACCAACAAGGTTGCATTCAGATACTACTACACATAAGTCCATATCAGACACGCCTTCTGAGATGTCAGCCATGTTTGCTTCTGATTTCTTTTTCTTGGGTGCGCAACATTCGGCGGCTTTGTTTCCTTTCTTTCCACAATTATGGCATGAACCCTGAAATTTCTTTGATTTCTTAGGAGCATGCTCACGTTTCTATTTGTTGGGTTTCTTTGACTCGACTACATTTGCCTTGGCAATCATGGTATGCAAAGTCTTCTTCTTAGGTTTTCTGTTATCTTCCTCAATCCTCAATCGGATTACAAGTTCCTCCATTGTCATCTCCTTGCGTTTGTGCTTAAGGTAGTTTTTGAAATCTTTCCATGATGGAGGAAGCTTTTCAATTGCAGTGGCAACCTGAAAGGATTCGCTTAAAGTCATTCCTTCATCATGTAGTTGGTGAATGATGACTTGTAACTCTTGAATCTGGTTGATAACGGTCTTTGCATCAATCATTTTGAAGTCGAGGAATTTCCCTGCTATGAATTTCTTCATGCCCGCATCTTCGATTTTGTACTTTTTCTCTAATGCCATCCAAAGTTCTTTGGAAGTTCGAGCAGTATAGTATACATTGTATGGGCTGTTGTCAAGCCCATTTAATATGTAGTTCTTGCACATAAAGTCAGAACTCTTCCAGACATTCAAGGCTTCAACTTTTGTTGCATCGGGTTCCAATTTTTCGACTACATTAGAATCTTCTGTAAGAAACTTTGCAATGCCCAAAGTTTCAAGTAAAACAACATCTTTTTCTGCCAGCGTTTGAAGTCCATCCCTATAAACTTTTCCGGCTGTTCTCTATGAGACAACACCATTGTTGGAACCATGCCTGTAGACTGAGTAGTAATCACAGTCTGTATTGGTGCCGAATTGTTGCTTTCATGAGACATTTTCGTCTACAAAAACTACCAACAATAAATCAATATTGTTTCAAGATTGTTAAGACAGTAGCGACAGAAAAGTGTTATGAAACTGTATACAAAGATTTTAACAGTAACGTTACAAAAGTGTTACGAAACTGTTACAATTATGTTGCAAATTGCGACAACAACAAACTGTCACAGGCACATCGCAAAAATGATACGAGTAGAACTGTGTAGTTAACCAATAAAGCAGTAAATAGAGTACCAATTAAATTGTCCATGTCCAGCATTTGAAAGTTGTTTCCTTGAAACAATATTGCTCCCTCTACGGCGCTTAAGGATATCGAGCAATTGTTTCCCAAGATGAAACGGACCCTCTCCGCTATGCTGCGCAACATTCGCAAAGCAATAACGAACTCAAGAGAGTAAATTTAAGAACAGAGTGTTGTGAGGAGAAAGAAAATGCAGAAAAACTTAATTGTTATGTTCACTGTTTTCTTTCTTCCTATATATAGGCGCGGGGAGGTGCACCTATTCGGTAATAGGTGCATGTTCAAACGAATACGACAGTTGGAAAGGTTGTGACCCTTTACCAGGCGGTGCAACCGTTTGAGTTTGAACAGACAAAAATAAAAATTGTTCGGTCTGAACAGACACGCCAAGCCAACTGCCAACTGCAAAGTGCTAAGTGCCTCTAATACGCCTCAAACGCCCATTCGCGCGCGCGTACGTGGTGATGCGTTGCACCACCTGTCATGGCTTGTGTCTCTCTTTGTCTATAGGAAATATCATAGTGTCCATATCTTAGTATATAAACAAAAATAGTTTATTTTATTCTAAGATGTGGGACTATTCATCTCCCATGGCATTTAATGCCTTCACATTCCCTAATGCTACTCATTCATTTCTAACAAATACCAGCTTATTACAAACTATTGGCCATTTAATGTATCTCAGATTGAGTGGGGATGATTATTTGTGGTCACTCGTGGAATAAGCCTAAAACTAAATACCTAGGCGGCTAAAACTTGATTGTAATTTAAAACTAACTGAGGTGCAATTCCTTTAATGGAAACTAATGTATTCTATAAACTATTTTCCACTAGCTCTATATTCTGTTCCAGTAGCAGTAGAAAAATATTTAAGGAGGTATGTGGCACAGGGAAAATTGGAATAGGCAACCTATAAAACGGTATCCTTAAAATGCTAATCATGATGAAGAGATGAACATGTAAAACATAAAATGTTAAAATAATTGAACCTAACCAATCCCACCTACTCATCATCAGTTTACACTATCAGCTAGATTTCTAACTCAATTTTTATAGAAATGTTGTGGAATGTTGACAATTGAAAGGACTCCATTAGTCCCAACCCAATGTCAAATAGCATGAACCATCAAACTAATAACAAACAAAACATTGTGGAATTTTAACAAATTGCTTCATCTAAGACGTATATACTTGTAAAACTAATAACATTCATGAAGACTTGTGTTTTTACAAAAACCAATATTGATAAACGAACGTTATTAAATAAACAAAAATTTCTTCAAATGAAATGAAATGTAATAAACGAATCTACTGAAAATAAAGTAAGCAATAAAAACTATAAAGACAATAAATGAATTATACTTGATACTATGCAAGAAGAATAAAAAGTATAAATCAAACATATTGCATAATATCCTAGAAAAGACTTATATCCTAATAAGGAGAATATCCAACATAGGATAAACAAATGACCGAATAAAGTAACTAAAATACTAATATTCTAATAAAGACGAAGAACTAAATGTAACCCTAGTCGGATTATCCATGAAAACTAAATTTAGTCTTAAACTATTCTTATTATTTGGATTGATTTTGTTCTTTAAAAACTCAATACGAGATTTTATTTTTTTAAGAAACTCTTTAAAATTTAAATTTTTATTTAGTTTATAACTAAGATTTGCAATCCAATTAAAGCTAAATAGAGAAATTACATATATTAAATTATGCAAACCAATATTAATGTTATTAAACACCCATTAGTTCCTTTCAAACCAAATATACCAATATGTAATTGTGTAAATAGTGCCTAGTAAAAATCTATTATGACCCTTATAATAAAATCTAATACTATTCCAGTATAACTCATAATTAATATGTGTATAATTTATATTAAAATCAAATAAGTTTAGAGTTTTTACATGGATAAATCTAGTAATGTTTCAAAAATAATACTAGTGCATAATATCTTCCATTTTATTATTACAAAAATAATATTTTTTATCGTTAAATATATTTTTCTTTTTTAAAAAATATATAGTATTTAACTTCTCATGTAAAATCAACCACATGTGCACCTTAGCTTAAGATGGAGCACTAAGTTTCCAAATGTATTTCAATATTTTCAATTTAGTTTTCGAAAAATTTATGAACTTATAAAATGAATTAGATGTGTATTTCTTACTAATATCCCAACACCATGTTTTAATATCTTTTTCCTTATCAATAGTATATAATTCTAATTTAGCATACAATAAAGCAAATTGTGCAAAAGTATTTCCCGTTAACGTATGATTAAAACTAAATTCCCAAAGGAAGTTTAAATTAGGTCTATAAATATCAGAAATTAGAACATTTTTTGTAACGACCCACTATTTTGGACCATTCAAATCGATAATAATCCACACATGCCGGACTTGAATAATTCAAAACAATGGATTGTAAATAAAATTTGGCAAAACTCAGCATATACAGTAAATAAAATAATCACAGACACAGAGTAATATAACAATAATGCAGCGGAAACAAAAGAATAGTAGTTCATGAAGCTACTACATATATATAACAGAGTTAAACAAGATACAACAGAAGTCTCGAATACAATAGTCAAATACAAGAACAGAATACATCACTGGAATCAACTTAATATCTGAAAACTGGATAGATAGCTGGATCTCCAAGCGAAGCTCCAACTCCAAAGATGAGCCTTGAATACTGGTACACTCAGTCTGACCCGAGTGTAAAGCAAAACACAAAACACTCGAGTCAGGATTAACATTCTTATATCAATAAATCCAACTCAAGTGAAATAACAACTGAAATACAAGTAACTCAAAGGATGTTTGGGATAACCATCCTCTAAGGATCCGATAAACTATCTACTATGTAGTAGTGTATGCTAAGTAGATAATACCTATCAGTAATATAAAATATCAAAATAGTGTTAAGGCGTTACCATTATCCCCCTTAACACATTTTATATCAGCATCATAGTCTATACAGCACTGTAAACTCCACCGTAAACTGGTGGGCTATCAGGGAGTACTCCATAGGTATAACACAAAACAAATCGTAGTGGTCGCGCATAGGGATACAAGTATGATAAGGCACATGAGGCAATACCCAAGGTAGTGAAACTACCGTTTTCCTGATCCGGACTGGTGAGAACGCATCGCCGCAGCGATCGCAACACCGTGAAACAACACTCCCAAATCAAGGGTGCGCACCAATCAAAAACAAGTAATGAGTAGTTTATGAAGAAGTGTGTCCACTAGAGGTAGCTAACCTCACTGGCCCGGCACGGCTCCTGTTTAAGTCATTTCCAATTTGATACAAGTGTCAAGGCTATCCATTATCGTTCTCTTTCTTCAAATCCAACAACGTCATCATTCCAACCACTTCATTCTGGATCACAGTCCGCGTATAATAGTTATTAAAGTGGTTTTCGGTTTGGACAGAGAGTATGTCCCTAACCGATCCCAGACTCTTCAATAACTACGTAATTATTACACCGATTGGTCATTTAATAAACTTCCAAAATAGTTTATATTTCAATCCGAAATATCATTGCCATTTCAAAACCATATCCATACGATATCATTTTTACTTCAAATAAATCCATTTCCAAAATCATATCACTTTCCAAAGTTATATCACTTTCGAAATCGTAAGTCTTTTAAATCAAAACACTTTGGAAATCAAAACCTTGAAATTCATAACACTTTGAAACTATAGTTTGAAATCATAACATTTTGGAATTCATAACACTTTCCTCCTAAACAGTTTAGATATTAAAATTAGTGTATATAATAAAATAGTTTATAAAATAAAAATAGTTTATATAAAATAGTTATAAGTTAAAATAGTTTATAATAAAATAATATATATTGAAATGATTTATATAAAATAGTTTATACTAAAATAATTTATAAAGTAAAATATAAATAGTTGTAGATATAGTTTAAAAATACTTTATAAAATAAAATAGCTTCCACAAATTCACAAATCGATTCAAATTAACTCGACTTCCAAATTCAACTTAATTCAATCCCAATTCATAAATTTCAACTCAATTCAATTTCTCAATAAATCATTTTGAATTCTAACGATTTCAAATACAGATTTGATACACAAAATAAACCATTAAATTTCAATATATTTCAAAGCTTTAAATGTTCCACATTTCAAAAACTAAATTTGATAATTCCATTTATATCTTAATTTAATTTCATTACATTTAGTTTCTGAGATATTTCTTTAATCATTTAAATACATCTAAATACACTTCAATTTACAAATTTATATAAACAAAATATCCCATTTAAATTTATATAAGTTTGAAATATTCATTTAAGCCACTTTTTAATCAAATTCAAGTTATAAAACATATCTTAAAATTTCAAATTTAATAGATTTCAAATCAACTTATTTAAGTATAATTCTTAAAAAAAATTAAAAATTCCAAATCAAATTCAAATTTTATCTTTCAACCTGAAACATTATAAACTTTATATTTGAAAATATAAATTTTACATAAATACTCAAAACATATTTTTATATTGATTCAAATCAACTTTAATAAATCTTTAAAATCAATATTTATTAAAACCATATATTTCTTTTCAAAACCATAGAAATCATTTCAAATTATTTATATATAGACCAACGGTGTCTGTATATAATTTTCTACCCTATGGTCAAGTGATACAGATATTTATCATTTCAATCCGTAATTTAAATATATACGGGTATATATATATATATATATATATATCATTTCAACCCGTAATCCCAAATTCAATTCAATTGAAAATCGCTTGGGTTTATCATTTCAACCCATAACGATTTTCTCCTATTCTAAAGTCCGTTCGGGTATGTATCATTTCAACCCATAGTGAATTCTATACTAACAGGGAACTTGCAGAGTGATAACAGATATGATAATAATATAACAAACATATATCATCAATATAAATAACAAATAATTGTGTCAGGTGACACAGGTGAACAGATACAGATAATGGCATATATATAGCAATATAAATAACAGATAATGGTGTCAGATGTCACAGGTGAACAGATACAGATAATGGCATATATATAGCAATGTAAATAACTAGCAGCAGCATATTTCAATTGTCGTTTCAATTGAAATCAAATTTAATAAATAAAAGAATGTTAATCGTGGGTGATTGCTCACCTTTCGAGGCTAGATAAATTTGACAAGGAAACGAGCTATGAATTTCAAAGCAACGCTGGATGGACACGATTCGATGAAGAAAACAAGAACGACGGACGAAGCTGATAACAGAAATCGATAACGAATCAGAACCAAATTGACGAAGATAGATGGTATAAATGAACTTATAACTATAACCAACATTTATATGCAGACTTGCTTTATATAATATATAAAACAATGTTATATCTAAGTAGCAAATACAATATTAATATAAAACGGTATTATACTATGCTTAATATAAAGTAATGCATCTAAATATGTAGACTATCAACATGTATATGCAGACAAAAATGTGAACAATAATTACGAAAACAAATGCAGACCACACTTCACAACCAAATAGGTATTAAATATATATGCCTACCTTCAGACAACCTATGCAGACACCTATATTGGATATCTAACTATATATATTTTATAATTTAACCTCTTTATACTTTCTGAAATCAAGTGTCCATCTATATAATATTTTAAAATACATACGTATGCAAACATCTATTTGTATTAGCAATATATATAAGCTTACAACATTATATACCTTCTTACTTTATATAAAAGAACAGAGCCTAATATAATATATGACTTCCAACAACAGATCTGGGTTGCTAAATTTAGATAACAATATACATTATATAAACACACGCAACACACATATACTAATATATACACACACGCACCACATATTTATATACAGATTATTTGTATAAAACAAATATAACATATACAGTAAACATCTAATACGTATACAATTAGATAGATATATTATTATTACAAAACTATTGAATATAAACATATGAAACAAAATTATAGGATATAAAGTAGGCACAGCTGTAAACATACTCACACCCATATACTTTAATATATAACAGAGCCACTTCACTTGGACTTGTTTTCAAACAAATGGACCAATTTACAAACAACCAAAACAGACTTATAATATAAACTGTATAAATATATATATATATATATTGTATAACTTTTTATAACTTCACATCTTTCTAAACAAAATCCTATATATCTAACCATACAGTTCTGTATACCACTTTTATAAACTGGATATATATATACTAATATAAGTTGACTTTGTAAGGTTAATACTTTAAACATCAAAACTACAAAATATAAACTCTCGGCATAATCATATATAAGTATAGCCACTGGAACAACTAGCAACACATAAATATATATAATCAAATATATATATATATATATATAATCAAGAGAGGAGAAGAGCAAGGCTTACATCCAAGTCTGTTAGATTTCGAACCAAGCCTTAGACAATACTGCAACAATTTGCATGCAGAGGTTTGGGAGGAAGAGGCCGAACAGTGATGGCTCAGGGTTTCGGCAAGTCTCAGGAGAGGTGAATGGGATGAGCAGGCCGAGGCTATTGTGGGGCTGGTCGCGTGGGCTTCGACGCTGGGTGGTCGCACTAGGCTGACGAGGTGGAGTTGCATGAGGTCGGCCATGCTTGGGTACAGGGTGAAAGTGAGGAGAGCAGGTAAGATTTTAAAAGAGAAGTGGACAGGTTTGAGGCAAAAATGGAGAGGAAGAAATAGATCTGGCATAAATATTTTTTTTTTGTAAACAAACGGTAGGAAGAGAATGAGAAGGCACGATTGTAGAGCAGTGAATAAAAGCAAATATCTTTGAACCGGTAGAAAAATAAAATGATAAAAGTTAGATATAAATTTTGGAAATAGTGACAGCCCCTTAAATTCCGGAATAATAAAAGCAATAAGTGGGTTGACTGGACAATACGTTTCAAATTTTGAAACCGAAGAAGTAGCAATGTCACAGTTTAGCGTACTGTTACAACGAACAGTTTATTGTTTCCGTCGCGTACCGGACCTCAAATTACAGAAATAAATATACTACCGAGATCAGCATGACGAGACAATCAAAACAATATACGGATATCAGTGGTATGATTGAATTATAAAAATTCGAATTTTCTACTAGCGGAAAATGCAGCAAAAATGTAGAAAAATAAGATCGACGGAGCAAAAGAAGTCCGAATTTGGAAAAACGAAAAATTTCGTCTTAGTCAGAAGATGAATTAGAATTTTTCTATGTAAAAATATTCAGGTTTGGAAAACATTTTATTATCATCAATTTTAACTGATATAAATTGGAATAAAATTACACTAGAAAATAAACTTCCAAATTATCTGATGAAAATTTACCAGTTGCTATGATTAATTAGATGCATTCCAAATATCAAATTTTTATTTAAAAATTTATCGTTTAAAATTTCAACTAATTACGTTATTAAAACAGTTAAAAATTTACGGGTCGTTACATTTTTAAAATTGCAAATTTCATATAATTCTTTAAATTCCACTTTAAGTGGCATAACTGATAATCAACGTTCATGCCAAAATGTGTTATTCCCATAATGTACAACATTATTAATTCCTAAATTATATATCAAAATTTAAAATTATCGATTTCCAGAAGTGAGATATGTTTGTGTTATTTGTAAATGAGTGAAACAAATTAAAAGAACCTCATACCATTGGTCGATATTAATTCTTTACATAGCAGATTTTCATTACTATCACAAATTTCCATATCCATTTTCCTAAAAGGGATATATTTAAGTTATGTAAATTTATAATTCCTAAACCTCCCTTATTTTTAGACTTGCAAACAATTTCTCAATTTACAAGATATTTAGAGCTACTATTAGGATTGTCTCCATTCCAAAAAAAACTCTCTTCATTTTACCAATCTTATCTATTATCCATTTAGGAAAACGATAAAATGACATCTAATAAAGGGGTAATTTAGATAAAACTGAATTAATAAGAATCATCCTACCTGTTTTCGATAAGAATTTACCATTCTATTTGGATAATCTTTTATTAATATTATCTATAATGGTATTCCAATCACGGAGGAGGAAATTGTGCGCATCATCTCTAATAACACTATAAGATACCTCTTCTGAACATCCAGATGAAACAGCTCAACCATCAATGGTAGGGGATTCAATGGCCAGAGCACATATGCTCTCAAACTAATTAGACTAACTCATATAGACAATAATCTGAGAATTATTAAATGACCTATCAAACTCAACCGAACTTGTTTTAGCCCAAACCCGCAAATGGTCCATACACCATTTGTTCAACAACACATCACTTGAAACCAAAGCATCACATCCCTTCATGCACTCTTGCACCACTCCATTTGTAGCAACCTGCTTTTTCGTACAGTTCAAGTTAACAATAAACCATGTCTAATCCAAATTGAACGGAAAGACGGATAGTTATGGGAAGAAGAAGAAAGAAGAAGAGGAGAGAAGAAGAAGAGAAAGAACTAAAAAAACAACACAGAATCTCATAATCGCAGTGGAACAACATATAATATAAAATCAAAGATCTTTACCACAAGAGAAACTCTTATATACTTACATCCATCAAAGTATAACAAAAAATCACCATCATCAGCCAGGACAGTTATAACAACCTGTCCTCACAATTGCTGATGATTTCAAAAACAAAGTAGTGGAAAATAAACATATACGTGAATACGACTTAAAGACCTCCAACTCGACTCCTGAGCTCCAATGAATCCAAAGCAATCTGTAAATATGCTCGGTCTGATCCGAGCATTATCATAAAATAAAAACCGAGTCAGTCTGGAAAACCAGCAAGAGAATACACACCCAATTGGATTTTAAAGTTATGGAAAAACCGTTAAAAACAAAGGCATCTCAGAAGACCACACTGCACATAAACGTAGACAGGTTTTTACCTTACGATAACCAAAGCATTTTCTATATGAAGTTCTCTGGTATTATAATAATGTCTAGATACAATTACTTACTAATCATAGCTGAAATTGTTACATTATTAAATTCCAATATAATAGGTATTCAATCAAGTCCGAAGGCACTTATTGGAGAATGGATTCCAACTATGAAAGGGTAAGGGTCTACCCCACCGAATTCGTACACCTCTAGATAAAATGTACGGGAGGTCGCAATTGAAACTGCACCTTAGCTACTCAGGACCGGCACTAACACTTACTGGATAGCACCAAATATGATCACCCCTTGGTTGTGATCAGACAACCACAATGGGCCCTGAAGTATACATAGAGACATCGATACTAGATCTTGGGATAATCATACCCTGATGGGAGCGACCCACATAGCCCTGCCGCATGTCCCTGCTTTAGTCATTTTCCCGATTAATGAGATTTGAGGCTACGTTTACCTTTTAAATAGCACTTCCCACTTAGAATGCTAACACTACTCTCCAGGCAACAATGCAATATCAACATTCATCCATACAAGTTTGTTGTGGGACTGAACGAAACACTCGAGAGCTCCATCTTAAATTCCATCATCTTCAAGATATCTTCACTTCGAAACGCTTGAGATGAATTGAAGTGGTT
This sequence comes from Allium fistulosum, assembly GCA_030737815.1. NCBI lineage: Eukaryota > Viridiplantae > Streptophyta > Magnoliopsida > Asparagales > Amaryllidaceae > Allium > Allium fistulosum. Next base: position 205,874,181 of record CM060903.1, read on the forward strand.
TTCGGATAACATACCTGATCTCGGTCTCTTCAAAACAACTTTCGATAATTTTCAGTAAACTCAACCCCGGTTCTTTAGGAAATAAGCAAACAAAGATAAGAGCGAAGATCACCTCCTAACCATTAGTAGATGAATTTCCTTATCATTGTCCTAGGACAGCGAAACGAGATTTATATGCATAGTACAACATCCTCGGGAATGCCCGTACCATATAACTCACGCGTTTCTCCTAGATATTTCCAAAGTTACGTTTGGGTCAAAATTCGATAGTCGGTTATTTAACTATCGAGTAACAAACATTCAATCAGGGATCTAATTCCATAGGGAAAACCAACATTTGGTTAAGCACCAAGAAACACTAAGCCTCTTTTAATAGTCTTTCATTAATTAAATTTACTTTGTAAATACCCGAATAAAAATCCTTTTACAAAGATATATATATATATATATATATATATATATATATATATATGTGTGTGTGTGTGTGTATATATATTCACCAATCCATATTTCTCAATACTTAGAAAATTATCTATACACTTATCTCATCACCATAAGTATACTTGCAAAACTGAGAAAGATTTCCTTTCTGTACAATTCAAAAATCATTTACAAATCCCTTACCAATCTAAAATATTTATAAAACCATTTAAAAACTTTAAAACCATTTATAAATATCATTTCTCAAATCATTTATAAACCATTTTATAAATCCATGTGACTATTTATAAGGCTCTTCTTATAAACCTATAAACCCATTTATAATTTTTCCTTTATAATTATCTAAAACCATTTGCAAAGCTCTCTTCATACATTATAAATGATTCTCCTTTAAGTCTCCAAAACATTCTATAAACTTCTCTTATAAGCCCAAATCTGTTTATAAAACCTTATTTATAAATCTTGAAACATTTATAAATAAATAATAATCATTTACTATAAAACGCTATTATATAATAATAACATTATAAATAAATAAGTATTAACTTTAAACATCTTACAAATAGTAATCGATAAATTTCAAAACATTTTAATAAACAATAATAACTTTACCTTCAACATTTTTATAAATAAAAATAATTAATTTCCAAAACTATATTGATAAATAATCATACTCAATTTCAAATCATACTAATAATTTAAATAGTTAACTTCCAATTATTTAAAACAGTGATAACCCACTTTAAAACAATATTAGTATAAATAACCAGCTTTTAAAACATAAATGTTTTTCTTTGATAAAAATCCATACTTAATCTTCCACGTAATCGTTTCCATATTTATAAAGCTATATTTATAAATCTCTTCTATTTTATGAAACTTCCTTTCATAAAATCTCTTTATTTATGAACCCTATTTATAACTCCATTCCATTATAAATCTCACTTATTCATAAATTCCATTAAAAACATCAATCACCATTAGTTTTTAACATTGCCCCCAAGTGGATAAATTTCTTTTATAAATTATTTTTAATTTATAAAATACCGTTTAACATTCCTAAATTTACCCTCATCTTCGATTTTAAAATAGGGTTAACTATTTTCTAAAAGAAACTTCCATATCTTATAATAAATCCACCATTTGATTTATTTCACCAATTTGTTAAATGATAATAATTTCCTTTGATTTATAATGCCGTTTATAAATCCATACTTTATTAACAAAACATGATTTTACAAGTCTTTGCTTCCTTGTAAAACATCACTTTATACAAAATGATTAATAATATTTATATCAAATATTTCTATTTTCTTTTAAAACCATATCCCTTAATCATAAAAGATGGACTTAAATTTAAGATTTAAAAATCTTTATCCACAGTTCAAAAATCTCCATTTAAACTATTTTATAAAACTATTAATTTAAAATCTCCAAAAATCAAACTTTAAATTTAGTTTAAAATTAAATTCCTTCTCTTAATAATTCAAGATTTTTTTTATAAAAACGAACATATTTTTGAAACACTCAAATCCCTTTATAAAATTAAATCTACATTTTATAATATTTCAAAATGTTAAAAATATGACCCAGTGTTACCATAGCACTAATTAGGGAAAATTATCCATGTCATCATTATGACATCCAACACATCATATATCAATTTATATGGAAAATAAAATCAACAGTGTGAGGAATCCCGTTGGATCCCTCCAACCTGTCCCCCTGCATCACATATAGCATATAATCAAATAATATAAAATCAACCGCTTTGAGGCGGGATTCGTATACAAAGGGTCATCCGCTCTTACACGGGAACGTGATAGGGTCTCGTCCGCTCCAATAGGCGGGAATATATCCAAACTAACAATACAAAATATATTAATTCATCCAAACAGTCAATGACAATCAATAAAATATTGACACTTTCAATAAATAATTATATTGACTATATACTATTTTTTGATTAACCAAAAAGGTGAGATTAACTCACTTGATTTTCAGTCTCGCCAAACTTCCATTTTGAATTAAAATTGAATAGTCATTCAATTTAACCAAAATTCCTACTAGCTCCAAAATACTCCAATCCAACTCCATAGCATAGTATTTGCTGATACGAATGCAATGCAACTCGTCGCGCTCAAAACCAACCTCGTATGAACAAGTTATGGATTAATTAACATACAGGATAATTAAATTTATAATTAACTTTAATTAAATAAAGTTTAAAATTAAACCTTCCCTTCCCTCCTCTCATTCTCGTTTGATACCAGGCCGCATCAAGTTTTCTTTTTTTTAATAATTGAAATCTTTTAATGTTTAAATAACTTTGAATTAATTAATACATTTAATTTTGGCTATTTTAAATATTAAAAAAGTTATAGCTCGTGGCTATAAGTATAAAAATAAAAAAGATATTAGTTAGAATCTTGAATTAGTCATAGACATATGTTATCTTGCATTTGAACCAAGTGGTATTTGGATGGATTTGGACTATTGAGTGGTAGAGGAATGAGCTAAGAAGAACAAGGGATATCAACGATGATGAATACATGAAAAATGGCCAAATGTAGATTAGATCAAATGGATCGGTACCGAACCTTAAAGAAGTGGTTTACTTTGCCATTTCAGGAGCCAAAGATATGAAGATATGAGAAGAAGTGAGAACATCCAGTCAAGGGAGTGGATCGGTACCGACCGATAAGGATCAATATCGAACCATCATAGTTCGTGAATTGGGCCCGTCTAGATGCTGTAGACAATGCCAAGTTGAAGAAGATTATAAGAGTTAGACAAGGAAATAAATTTGCACCGACCTATAGTGATCGGTACTAAACTATTTTTATTTGGGATTTTTGTGTTGTGACTGATTTTTCCTACAGAATCATCAGATCTGAAGGCGTTAACATGTTCAAATCGATCCTAGCAAATTTGATGGTCGATTTCATCTATAAATACCAATTCTATTGCAACTAGAAAGCGATATGGAATCACCTTCTTGCACTTTACTGATTTTTGCATTGATACTCTATCATAATTCATACCCAAATGGTTTGAGTACGGCATCATTGTAATTTGATTGTAATCACTGAAGTTATCGGTAACAAAGTTGATAGTGGACGTAGGAAATCAGGTTGAACCACTTTTAAAATCTTATGATTCCTTTCTCTCTTTTGATTCTTAGTATTTTAATTTTCATTCTTACTTGATTAATCTCATTTTTGTTCGAACTAGGGTTTGTACCATTTTTGGCATAACATTTTTGATACTTTGACTAAGAAAATTCATTCTAGGGTGTAGATTTGTACTTTCACTTTAGATTTGGAGAAGTCTAAAGGAAATATCTAGAGGATATGACTCATAGGAAAACTAGATCTAGTTCAATTCCTTGACCGAGAGCTATACCTCTATCATCTCGATTGTCCGATTAATTGGGCTCTCAGAACCATATTCCGGGGCTTTTTCCCTTACCTGCAACAACCACTTTGGAATCCATTGTCGCAGAGATTCAAAGCCTGAAGGTGATAATGAAGGCTCTCAACATGAAGAAGAAATAAATCAATCAAGTACTCTGGCTGCTTTGCTAGAATCCTCATCTCAATTAGAGGTTGCGATGAAGGTTGAATTGGATAGGATGATGGTTGAGAAGAACAGGAAGATGATGGAGAGCTAAAAGGCCCTCATGGATGAAATGAAGAAGAGTTTTTCTTTGATTTCGCAACCATCTCAAAGGTGTAGAAAGAGCCATAAAGATTCATCATCTTCAGACTCTAAATAAGAAAATTTGTCGTCGGATTGGAATCGAAGGGATAGCAAGAAAAAGTTGAGGAGTAAGTACATAGAGACATCAAGGAAAGAAACTATAAGTATTTGAACGGAAAATCTAGGACCAAGAATGATCGGTACATACCAGTCTGTGCAATGGTACTAATCAGTTCGGTATGGTGGTGTCGAGTGATTCGAAAGATGAGCTCAATGATGGTATGGAGGCCAGTGGAAATGGATGAAATGCTGGTGCTCAAACAAGGTGTTTAAACTAATGTTGTAGAACTAGTTAGAAGAGAATGAAAAGAATAAGGATGAATGGTTCCTCTAGAGACAGGGGAACCTAGACATTATGTAACCAACCGAGACCATTTGCAGAGTTAAATACTTGAGAGTGTTTCGAATGATCGCCATCTAGCCGCCCAAAGCAATGAAGATACATTGTTGATATGTTAAAAAGGCTATTTAATGATAGTCAATACAGATGGGATGTTGAATAAGGTGATGCCATAAGTCGGAGTCATTCGCTGAAGATATTCTGGCAGCTAAGTATCCTAAGAAGTTTGTGATGTCAACCATGCCGAGTTATAATGATGCAACAAACCCTAGGCAGCATCTTTAAAAGTAACGAATGACATATGGATACTACCTGTGCGATAGATGTTGTCACATGAAGATGTTATTCAATTTTCTTACAAGGAATAACAATGATGTGGTTCACTCAGCTTGTGACAAGGTAGATATCATCATTTGTTCAGTTGGTTAAGAAGTTTATAGAGTAGTTTCAAGTCCATGCAGTCTAACCAATGGACGTTATGTCATTATTCAATGTTCATCAAAGGTTTGGAGAGACCCTGAAGAGTCTCTTAAAAGTATCTAACGCAGCTATAACTAAGGTTAGCAACCCCAAGGAGGAAATCGTGTTGATGGCGCCGATAAATGAGGCTCACCCAAAGAGTGATTTTGCAAGTGTCTCAAGGGAAAAGAGCAACCCACCTTGAAGGAGTTTTACAGCAAATCATCTTAATTTCTATGCTTGGAAGAGGCACGTTTTGCTTCTAGATTAGCTACTGATGGTCATGAGGGGCTGAGTAGTGCGGTAGAAAGCAACATTTCTAACAAACAGAGTGGTGACAGTGCTGGAAACATTGTAGTGAATGTTGGCAACAACAATAACAGTAAACGGAAAAATGAAAACACTAGCAGAAAGAAAGAGGACACCAAGAAGCTTACTAGGTATACTCGTCCTAGAGATTACACAAAATTGACCGATTCCGTTAAAAATATCTACCTTGATAAGAAGGGTACACACATGAATGTTCCCTTGGACTAACACTGGTACTTATCAAAACATCGTATAAATAACTCATCTATATGAACACAGTATCAGTACAAAGGAATAAACATATGTGCCTCTAGGACAGAACAATACATAATATACAGCAAATAACAGAGATCATGGAGTCAATCACATTGATAATACATATAATATACAATGTCTATTTGAATTACATTTCAAGAATATACATCGATAAAATACATCATATATAATAATATGCAACTAAACCGAATAACTAGCCTCCATTAAACCTAGTAAACACAAGCTGGTCTCATTGCCTATGTACTTCAAATGTCAAGACTGACCTACATAAATAATAAACAGGTCAGACTATATTTAAATCAAGGGTTGTGTATGTGCATAGATTAAGAATATGCATAGTATAATGGTGATGACATACAAATAGTAGTATAACAAGATAAAAATAATCACAACACCCAATATAAAGATGTCATTGCCCATACAAATCACATAAAATATTATCTCATCGAAACAATAACAAATGGGTGAATCAACCATATCTGAAATCACTATGAAATCCAGAAATAATCAATAATGAGATATCCTCAAGTGAAGTCAAAGCAGTAACAAATCTCTCTTGATCTCATATTATAAAATATCATTATCGAATCAATAAAATCAATAAGAAAGGTTTGAGCCAACTCATAACAATATCCGCGTATAATCAATTATAGGTAGGTCAACTAACAGTAAAGAACATGCCGTCTGCCTAAGAAGGATACAGGATTGACCATAATCTGGACACAGTCTCAAGTATAATCTCATCTATACATAGTATACGTCTATCTACCACACACATACATACAGATACACCATAACCAGATGGGAGACCGACATCACGTCTGCTTGCTCTAGGAGCCACATGTGGTCTATATGACATGACTCCTACAGTTATCGGTTACCATTACCTCTCCCCTCTTGTTATCGTGATGATGATCCACTATCGGCTCGACAATGCATGGCCTCTTCGGCCATGACTACCAATATGTACCCCTATGGTAACTGACTGTTGGCTTATGCGACACAAGGGGTAACCAACTACCAATCTCGTGATGCATATCGAATATCATAAACAACAATGGTGTCACAAATATAGGGCACAAGTGCACGATCAGGCCACTAGGGTGGATTCTAGTCAATCTGGTTCACTCCTGAAACATAAAGAGGGTGGTACAAAAGGTAAATAGACACGTAGCATATATCTAGTCTAAGGCTACGTCTAGCCTCCATATATGCTCATCGCAGCAGGTCACACACAACATACCCCTGTATAAGTGTCATCCACGAGCAAAGAATAACTGAATAAACAACACAATGGCGTATCATACCACCACATATTACTACTCCATTTATTCAGTGCTCATACATCACACTCACCCTTCTTTATTCTATATAACGAGTCCAAAGAATAACCCAAAAAGTGTTACCGAAAGTCTCATATTAGACCGTATCACTAAACTATTTATTCTAATTTCTCGTCACACAGAATAAAACAACATAAAATCACAGAGGGATGTCATCATCATATCATATTAAAATAATCAACAAAATCAACATCAACGGTGAAATCATTTACAATATTGAAATCTGTATAAGAAATGAGAATTCAAAAGATCTAGAAATCATACTTAAATCCTAATTTTAATTCAAACATTGAAAATATAAAGTTCTTTAATAATTAAATTGAATATTCAAATATAAATATTTATAACATTCAAAATCATTTTATAGAATGAATTCCTTTTCAAAAATATTATTAAAACCATTCAATTATACAGAATCATCAAATAAACAAATTTCGAACCAATAAATTATATAAGGGAAAATAACTTTCAAAACTCTTAAGGTAGATTTTTTCTATAATCAAAGGCCCCTTTTTAAATTACGTTTAAAATATTTCATAGTTTGGCTTGTATTCAAAATAAGCTTATAAACATAAAATCCCCTTTTAAAAATAATTCCTAGATCCATTTTAATAAATATTCACATTACAAAAAAATTTCCTTTTCAGAAAATGTTATTGGAAACCGCTCATTTATACTTATAAATTTCCATACATTCCAGTAAATTGAAAATTCTTTATTTTATTTTTAAATCAATTTTTATTTCTAAAACAATTCTCATAAATATTTTCTCAAAGCTTTCAAAATATTGTAAAACGGAAAAATTAATAAATCATCAAAAAAGAAATCCATGCAGTGAAAATCTCTAAAAATCAATAACAAAACAACAATATAAATTTTATCGAGTGGCCGAGTCAAATTCCATCGAATTTCGGCCTTCGATACACTGTACACATAATATAAATAACCAACACAATTCAAAATGCAAATGGACGACATTTCCTTTGCATTTTGGACATCCAACAAACATAAAATCTCACTATCTAATCCAACATCCAATATCAAAAACAACCAATACAACTAATATTCCAAACAACAACCTTTCTCAAACTAATATAACAACCAAATGATTCTACCAATAATCTCCGTCAATTCAACTAAACTATGCAATCTATTATCGGGATGAATAATATAACATATAAAAATTATAGACATAGTTGTGAGTATAAACTCACCTCAAGTGATTGCTGCCCTAAACTTCATCATCTCTACTTCAACCCGCTACCACACGAAAATTGAGAACGTGAACACCTTCAGCCGACATCGCAGCAAGCTACCTTCATGCCTTGAAGCTCACACATGCCTCCGCTCTATCTCTAGCACCTGTTTTACATTGCCCAAGGTTCTACGTCGATCTGCCATGGCTGGTAATCACCATGCCTCCAACCCATCACTCCCCATCTTTGCAGAAACCCAGTCACCATGTTTTAACTGGATAGGAGCGGATAAACATAGTTAGGCCTTACACTAGTATTGGTTACCGTAGTTGGGCCTTACACTAGTATTTCCAAAAAAAGGCAAATAACATTATTTGGAAGAATAAGGCTGGATAGGAGCGGCCATCCGTAGTTGGGCCTTACACTAGTGGTTACCTCGATAGGAGTGGTATATATTTTTATTTTTCATCTCTTATTTATTTACTCCTATCGACATACCCAATTCTAGTATAAAACGAACTACGATGGTTCATAATAGCTTAGGACAATATATATAATAATAACACAAATACTAAAAATGCGGAACACAGATAACAAAAGTCTCATATATATATATATAACTAATGTCAGTTACAATACATTTGACACAATACATATGATACAACTACAACTGTCGACTCTGGATGTTATATATACAAGTACATTATCGTATAATATACATGAATACATATCAACCTAAATCAAGTACACTGACTACTACAAAATGACGAAGACTACTTCAAAAGATATGAAAAGACTTCATAGCTCAAGCAGCAACCCAAAGCAGGATATCTACAACCTGTAATAAGTCGGTTTGACCCGAGTATTAAATAAAAAAGAAAATAATACATGGGTCAGTCTAACTCAAACTCGGTTATTAATGCACGGAAGCAATAATAATTAAATAATCAAATAGACGACAGTCACAGAAATCTCGTCTATCCAATCCTTTAACAAGGAAATCAGATAACGGTAGATATAACACTAAACAGTGTTAAACACAAATCAGCAAGTTCAAATCTGAAAGTCTATATGAGTGGATCGTCTAGATTATATGCAAGTATAGACAGTTAGCTATATAATATAATACTATAAAGTATAGTAACAAAGTAAATAAAACTAATCACACCGGTATTTTATACTGGTTCGGACCTCCCGTCCTACGTCCAGTCCCGAAGCTCCTCTTCGGAATTTCCTTTCAACTAACCCTCGCTTAACCCGGAGGAACAGGTTTACAATAGAAGAGTTTCTTTGTCAAGAATGTGTTCTGTAACACGGATGTTGACTATCGAGTACAAGAGTGCTTCCAATATATATTTATCTAGAGAATATCTGAATGAGGAGTTCTATATATATGGAAGAGTTGATTATAGGTAGTTGATTGCTTGTAGATCAGGAATAAACAGGGTATAAGAGATAAGAGAGTAGGTAAGTCAGGGTGTACTTTTCTCTTGAATTCCTGATGCTATTTATAGTGATGAAGAGTTTTCTTGTATAGTTGCATCTGTTGTAATCTTCGTAAAGTCGCTTCTGATGATGATGAAGAGTTGCGACAAAGAGAAGTGGATGTGTCTTTTTGAATGTGACAGTTAAGCCTTGAAAATGCACAACCGAGTCTTGAATCAGACGTCTGGAAAGTTACCTCAGACGTCTGGTCTTCATATCTGTTATAAGCCTGGATACTTTTCAGACGTCTGATGTTGGTAACCAGACGTCTGGTTGCTTCTGAATTATGAACCAGAGGAATCATTCAGATGTCTGGCTTGTGCTCTCAGACGTCTGAAAGTGTCTGAAAGTGTGCATGTTGCTTTATCTTGTGCATGTCATATTTCTCTTCAATCTCTTCTGATTTAACGTCTTTTGATTCTTGTCTTGAGTGTTGCTTTAGTCTCTTTGGTGACGTTACTCTATCAACTATCTGTAAATATAGATATATATGTACATTCGATTTCAATTGTATAGTTGTTATCATCGAAACCATAGAATTGATTTCCTTACAATCTCCCCCTTTTTGATGATGACAACTATTCAATGTACTTATATATATATTTCAAATCTCCCCCTGAATATGTGCTTAGTTTTGTTGATAAGATTATATATATATATTTCTCCCCCTTTGACATTATCAAAAAGAGTATGTAAACGATCAAGTAAAAAAGAAATTTTTATTAAAAATAAGAAGGAGATATATGAGAAAGATATCAAAGCTTAGACAATATCTTGAAGTGAACAAATTCCTAAACTTCGTCTGAGTTTTATGAAAGTTTGTTCATTTAATGGTTTTGTAAATATGTCGGCTACTTGATTTTCGGTACTTACATATTCTAAAGATATAGTTCCTTTTTCAACATGGTCTCGTAAGAAATGATGTCGAATATCTATATGTTTTGTGCGTGAGTGATTTACAGGATTTTTTGACAAATTTATAGCACTTGTGTTGTCACAATATATTGGAGAATTTTTTATGATTTTACCAAAATCCATTAGTGTTTGTTGCATGTATATTACTTGCGCACATGCTAGAGCTGCGGAGATGTATTCAGCTTCACAAGTAGATAAAGAAACACAATTTTGCTTTTTACTAAACCACGAAACTAACGATTGTCCGATAAAATGACAAGTTCCACTAGTACTCTTACGGTCTGTTCTACAACCACCAAAATCTGCATCGCTATATGAAACAAGTTCAAAAGGTGATCCTTTAGGATAAAACAAACCATAATCTTTAGTACTAGATAAATAGCGTAAAATGCGCTTAACAGATCGTAGATGAGATTCTTTTGGTTTGGCTTGAAATCGGGCACAAAGACATACACTCATCATAATATCTGGTAGACTAGCCGTTAAATATAGTAAAGAACCAATCATACTTCGATATAACCTTTCAGCAAAATCTTTTCCATTTTCATCTTTTTCTAAGTGAATAGTGGTACTCATTGGTGTTGGTTTGCTTGAAGTTTTATCCATTTTAAATCGATGTAATAAATCGTTACAATATTTTTCTTGATGAATAAAAATTCCATTTTCTAGTTGTTTTATTTGTAATCCTAAGAAAAAATTTAATTCTCCCATGTGTGACATTTCAAATTCATTTGTCATAATATTTGAAAAATCATTAGTTTGTTGTTTGAAAGGATTTTCGTCAAACGAGACATGTAGACTCTCTTCTATAGTATTATTCTTTTTATTAAAGATTCTATATGCCTTGCTACGATCTGAATATCCAACAAAGATACCTTCATCGGCTTTTGGATCAAATTTTCCTAATTTGTCTATTGTATTTAATATAAAACATTTTGAGCCAAACGTTTTAAAGTATGATACTTTAGGTTTTTTACCAAAAAATATTTCAAAACAAGTTTGTTTAGTCATTGGGCAAATAGTTACTCGATTCAATACATAACAGGATGTAGCAATAGCTTCGGCCCAAAAGTGTTTTGGTAATCCGCTACTATTTAATAATGTTCGTGCGCATTCTTGTAATGTACGATTTTTTCTTTCTACGACACCATTTTGTTGGGGTGTACGAGGAAAAGAAAAATTATGAGTTATTCCCTTTTTATTGCAAAAATTTGAAAAAAGATCGTTTTCGAATTCTCCTCCATGATCGCTTCTAATGTTTTTAATTTTTAAATTCATTTGAGTTTTAATCCGTTTTGCAAATATTTTAAACATACCAAAAGTATCGCTTTTATGTTTTAGAAATAAAGTCCATGTATATCTTGAGAAATCATCGACTATTACAAAAACATATTTGTTATGATTAATAGATCTTACTTGTGTTGGACCAAATAAATCTAAATGTAATAATTCTAACGGTTGTTTTGTAGAAATATTATTTTTAGATTTAAAAGAGCTTTTCTTTAGTTTACCAATTTGACAATCATCGCATAAATTTTCTACTTTGTAACTCATTTTAGGTAACCCTCTTACTAACTCATATTTAGCTAACTTATTAATGTTCTTAAAATTAATATGACAAAATCGTTTATGCCATAACCATGGATCATCATGTTTGGCAGTTAAGCATAAGCTTGAACCTTTATTAATATTCATGTTTAATATATAAATATTTTTGTTTCTAAAACCTTCAAAAATGAGTTGTTTGTTATTATCTAAAATGTTACATCTATCTTTTTCAAAATTTATTTGAAAACCTTTATCACATAATTGACTAATGCTTAATAAGTTGTGTTTTAAATTTTCTACTAGTAAAACATTTGTAATAACAGGAGAGTTAGATATACCAGAGTTGATGACTTCTCCAATGCCTATGACAAATCCCTTTGAATTGTCCCCAAATGTTACCGTTCCACCATCGATGTATGTTATATTCGATAACATTTTTGAATTTCCAGTCATATGTTTGGAGCATCCGCTATCTAGTATCCATTTCTCCTTATTTTTTTATTTTGGGTACCTACAAGATAAAAAATATTTTAATTGGTACCCACATATTTGATTAGGGTCCTAATTGTTAGAGAGAGGTAGCCATACCCAAGATGGTTTGGTACCTTTATAAATATAATTTTTATTATAAACTACATTTTCTAAGTAATTATTGATATGCTTTTGTCTAATCAATTTGTTATTTGTTTTAGGAACCCAAATTTTCATATTTTTGGTATTCGATTTTTGTTTAGATAATCTTCTAGTTTTTATATAACTAATATTTTTAGCCTTATTTTCTCTTTGTTTAGAGCCTTTTTTAAATCCTATTCCATTTCTATTACCTGATGGTTTTGATGTTTTGATAAGATTTTCCAAGTCTTGTTTCCCTTTGTTAAATTTTGACACATTATTGGTAATTTTATCTAATTTTTCTTTTAACTCTCTATTTTATGTTGTCAATAATTCAATATCCTCTTTAAAATCAATATTTTCTTTTAGCAAATTCTCTTTTTCTAGAGTAATGTTCTCACTTTCTATCACAATATTTCTTAATTTTTCTTGAGATATTTCAAGTTCTTCTTCTAAAATAGTTTTTTCATCTTTCAACATTCCTACTTCAAGTTCTAATCTATTTACTTTTACTATATATTCTTTGTTTAATTTTTTTATTTGTCTAAATTTATCATCTAATTCTATGCTAAGTTCAAGTAATTCTTCATAGTTAAGTTTTGGACATACCTCATCTTTTTGTGCCATAAAACACACATTAGCTTGTTCTCCATCGCTATCACTATCACTTTCTGAAGATGAAGACTCGGAGTCATCCCACGTTACCTTGAAAGCTTTCTTCTTTTTGAGTTTTTCAAATTTGCTCTTCTTTTTATCATTGTTAAGTTTTGGGCAATCCTTCTTCATGTGTCCGTATTGATCACATTCATAGCACTTGAGTTGAGATAGATTTGTTGAATTGGTTTTTCCTTCGTTTTGAAACTTGGTCATCTTTCTAAATTTCTTGAATCTATTATAGTTTTTGGCAATGAATACTATCTCATTTTCATCTAAATCTGAGTCATCATTCTTTATTGATGGAAATGCTATGTTCTTCGTTTCTGAATTTAATTCTTTACGTGCCTGCAAATTAGCTTCATAGGACATCAAATTTCCTACCAACTCTTCAACTTTGAGAGTAGAGAGATCATTAGCTTCTTCAATAGCTAATACTTTTCTTTCCCAATCAGGTGTTAAAGAGTTGAGTATTCGTGATACTAAATCAAAATCAGTAAACTTAACTCATAATGCCATAAGATCATGTTGAATAGTTTGAAATCTTGAATACATGTCTACTATAGTTTCATTTTGTTTCATTTTAAATGATGAAAATTGATTTTGCAAAATTGAAATTTTAGTTTGTTTGACCTTTGTTGTACCTTCATGTGTGATTTGTAAGGTACGCCAAATTTCAAATGCAGTAGTGCATAACATGACACGTGAGAATTCATTTTTGTCAAGTGAGCAAAACAGGACATTCATAGCTTTAGCATTATTTGATGCTAAGGTTTTTTGTGCATCGGTCCATGTGTTCATAGCAGTAGTTGGAGCTTCATATTTATCTTGAGTGGTTGACCAAATTTCTAAACCATTAGCTTCCATAAAAATTCTCATACGTGTAGACCAATATGAATAATTAGATCCATTAAAAAGTGGGGGTCGTGCTGTGGATTGTCCTTCTTGAAAAATACTTGCCATATTATAATGATTTAAAAAACGTGTTACTGTTTTTCTAAACGAACCTTGCTCTGATACCAATTGAAAGTCTATATGAGTGGATCGTCTAGATTATATGCAAGTATAGACAGTTAGCTATATAATATAATACTATAAAGTATAGTAACAAAGTAAATAAAACTAATCACACCGGTATTTTATACTGGTTCGGACCTCCCGTCCTACGTCCAGTCCCGAAGCTCCTCTTCGGAATTTCCTTTCAACTAACCCTCGCTTAACCCGGAGGAACAGGTTTACAATAGAAGAGTTTCTTTGTCAAGAATGTGTTCTGTAACACGGATGTTGACTATCGAGTACAAGAGTGCTTCCAATATATATTTATCTAGAGAATATCTGAATGAGGAGTTCTATATATATGGAAGAGTTGATTACAGGTAGTTGATTGCTTGTAGATAAGGAATAAACAGGGTACAAGAGATAAGAGAGTAGGTAAGTCAGGGTGTACTTTTCTCTTGAATTCCTGATGCTATTTATAGTGATGAAGAGTTTTCTTGTGTAGTTGCATCTGTTGTAATCTTCGTAAAGTCGCTTCTGATGATGATGAAGAGTTGCGACAAAGAGAAGTGGATGTGTCTTTTCGAATGTGACAGTTGAGCCTTGAAAATGCACAGCCGAGTCTTGAATCAGACGTCTGGAAAGTTACCTCAGACGTCTGGTCTTCATATCTGTTATAAGCCTGGATACTTTTCAGACGTCTGATGTTGGTAACCAGACGTCTGGTTGCTTCTGAATTATGAACCAGAGGAATCATTCAGATGTCTGGCTTGTGCTCTCAGACGTCTGAAAGTGTCTGAAAGTGTGCATGTTGCTTTATCTTGTGCATGTCATATTTCTCTTCAATCTCTTCTGATTTAACGTCTTTTGATTCTTGTCTTGAGTGTTGCTTTAGTCTCTTTGGTGACGTTACTCTATCAACTATCTATAAATATAGATATATATGTACATTCGATTTCCATTGTATAGTTGTTATCATCGAAACCATAGAATTGATTTCCTAACAAAATCATCAACAAGGATAAATAAAAAGATTATCAACGAAGATAACATGAAAACCGCAGAATTGCCTAAGCAGCAATTAACAACAAAATCTAATTATTAATAAATAATTAGAAACTCATAATCTAACTATCCATAGATAATTAGAAAACCACAAAATGATCAAATCAAACCAAATCAGAATACAATATCAAAATATTGAATTGGACACACAAAACAATTCAAGCAATTGAAATACCACTTGAAACATCAATACTGATAGGGCTGTAGTACAGGCACACGTGCACTGCCTCGCCACTACAGTGACGAAATACACACAAGCTCAATGAAAGTTCACAACACGAGCACAAGGTCAAACCCGAATACCGGATTCAAGTCAAGTGCGATTAAAAAAGCAAATCCAACTGCATCAATGCAATGCAAACCAACAAGGGCAGGACTACATACAAAATGAAACTGCAGTCACTCATGGATGTAACAGTTCAAGTTCCAAAATGTCAAGAAAAGATGACAATAGTGGTATAGTGGACCACCCTGAAACCAAACCAATATGTATATATAACTACAAACTAAATGAAACTTATAGTGCAACTGGCCAGAGGTTCAAGTGCAAGTCCACTATCAGAAATGTAGACTGCAATTAAACAGACCCAAATGCTCAAAGCAACTAGAAGCCAGAGCAGTACAATTTTTAAATCAAGTGCTCATGATAACATGCCTCGAAGGACAGGCAATAACAGAGGCAAACAAGAATCAGGAACAAAGGCAGTTCACAAGTCTCAAGAACCCTATACATATTAGTGCACAAATGAAAATATGTAGATGCAACTCACAAGCAACTATCAAATGAAAGAGTGCAGACATGAATGTCAAGACACTGCAAATGCAACAGGTAAGGGATGAATACAAATAATCTCAAATCAGGTTCAAGTGCATCAATACATGACACATCAAACCAGACAAGCCACAAACCAAAATGCAACAATGGTAGAATCACAAATGAATTAAGTCCAGATACAACAAAACTAAAGAAGCATGCGCAGTTCAAAATCAGAGAGTATGCAGAAGGCAGCAAGCATACAAGTTAATCAAGTTTCAAGTCAGGAGAATCAAAGACTAGTTCAGGTAGTACAAGAATGGTGAAAGACAAGTCTCAAGACAGTGCAATGTACAAATCACAATACAACAATGTCCGGACCAGGCCAAAATGAAGCAAACCACTGACTCGAGTATACTAGTGACACCAATGAAGTCAAGACAAAGCAATGCTAACACAAAGTAGAGCAACAGTACAAGAAGGCTAAATGAAGACATACAGATATGCTACAGAGAACAGTGACTCAAACCAGACTTATACAGGAATGCAGACTGAACAACAAAGTGTGCACTTGACAATGAACAAATAAGTAGTAAAAACCATGGCAAGTTCGAAATACAAATCAAAGCCGGATGTGAATGAACAAGTCAAATTTCATCTAACAAACTCAAATTCGAGTCAAGCCAGGGATTCATGGAATCAAGAAAATGCCAGAAATCAAAATACCGTGGTGGCTAAGAAATAGGGAATTCAACACCGTGTTAAACCAACCAAAAATATACGCATATGAACAGGTCAGAGATGTGGTGGTAAGGAAACGAACAGTTCAGATTCAAAGCCGTGGGAAACAAGTATCAAACTACACGAAAATATACGAATTTGAATCAGTCAGTGAAATCTCAAGCATCCAAGCAATGATCAAACGGCCGAAAGCATAATATTGAAAAATAATCAAGCGGCCAAGCAAAATCGATTGACAAATTCAACCAGATTCATACGAACGAGAATAAAGGGTTAAACTCATATAAACGAAATCAAGATCTCGAATCATATATAACAAAAGGCTGAATTAGATGTGAGTGAAAATATCACTCACCTTTTTCGACGAACCAAACAAATTTACAGCCGAAGGCAAAGATCGAACAACCAGAATCGAGGCCGTGGCACCACAAAGACGAGCGAACCCTAACAGCCATTCGACAGATCAAGGAATCACATTCAATTGAGTATTTGAAGTCGATCTCTTCGAAATTTTGAAAACCCTAATTTGATCGAACCAGAAAATGGATCGAGCCGCCATTTCTTTCTTTCGTTCATTTGTTTTGTGTAGGGTTTCGAAAATGAAAAAAGAATAATAGGGAACGGGTTAGCTTGCTAGTTATCACGACAAAGCAAAAGAGACGTGGGCCAACATTTATTTTAAGCCCGCATACTCTTAACACTTAACAAAATTTTAAAAGAATATCACCGATTTAAAAACTCCAATAATAATTAACAACCAATATAATCGTCATTTGACGACAATTAATTGTTGTAAAACTCTGGGTTGTTACAGACTCCCCTCCTTATAAAAATTGCGTCCCCGCAATTTTCATAATTAAAGTTGTCAATAACAATTATTTATCTAACATAAACTGGTTAAGCTAGAAAAATAGAGGTCAAGAACACAACAGCAAAGAAATCTTTTAATTCCATAACAGAAATTCACAAATTCTCAACAAAATCTAACTATCAATTAGATAATCAAAAAAAAATAAAACTGGACAAACACAATTATCAGCAATATTCAATTATCAACTAGATAATTAAAATACAGAAAATCACAAAACAACAATATCTAATTATCGATATGATAATTAGAAGACGGCAAAATCTAATTATCAACAAAGACAATTAGAAAACACAAATCTCAAATCGCAAAACCGCAAATATCTAGTTATCCAACAAATAACTAGAAAACACGAACTTCATAGCAGCCAACTCTAACTATCAACAGAGATAGATAGAAAATAGCAATTCAATAAAATCAATATAATCTAGAATCAATTAGAGACTAGAAAATTTTATAATCAACAAAATCAGCAAACATCCAATTATCAAAACGATAGTCAGAAAACATCAAATATCTAATTATCAAAAACGATAATCAGAAATCACAAATCACAAATCAACAAATATCTAATTATCAAAAACGATAATCAGAAAACATCAAATATCTAATTATCAAAAACGATAATCAGAAATCTCAAATCAACAAATATCTAATTATCACAAACGATAATCAGAACTCAAATCAACAAATATCGATTATCAAAAACGATAATAAAAAACAACAAATATCTGATTATCAAAAACGATAATCAGAAATCTCAAATCAACAAATATCTAATTATCAAAAACGATAATCAGAAATCACAAATCAACAAATATCTAATTATCAAAAATGATAATTAGAAAACATCAAATATCTGATTATCAAAAACGATAATCAGAAATCTCAAATAAACGAATATCTAATTATCAAAAACGATAATCAGAAAACATCAAATATCTAATTATCAAAAACGATAATCGGAAATCTCAAATCAACAAATATCTAATTATCAAAAACGATAATCAGAAAACATCAAATATCTAATTATCAAAAACGATAATCGGAAATCTCAAATCAACAAATATCTAATTATCAAAAACGATAATCAGAAAACATCAAATATCTAATTATCAAAAACGATAATCAGAAATCTCAAATCAACAAATATCTAATTATCACAAACGATAATCAGAAAACATCAAATCAACAATTATCTAATTATCACAAACGATAATCAGAACTCTCAAATCAACAAATATCTAATTATCAAAAACAATAATCAGAAAACATCAAATATCTAATTATCAAAAACGATAATCAGAAATCTCAAATCAACAAATATCCAATTATCAAAACGATAGTCAGAAAACATCAAATATCTAATTATCAAAAACGATAATCAGAAATCTCAAATCAACAAATATCTAATTATCAAAAACGATAATAAAAAAACATCAAATATCTAATTATCAAAAACGATAATCAGAAATCTCAAATCAACAAATATCTAATTATCACAAACGATAATTAGAAAACATCAAATCAACAATTATCTAATTATCACAAACGATAATCAGAACTCAAATCAACAAATATCTGATTATCAAAAACGATAATCAGAAACAACAAATATCCGATTACCAAAAACGATAATCAGAAATCTCAAATCAACAAATATCTAATTATCAAAAACGATAATCAGAAATCTCAAATCAACAAATATCTAATTATCAAAAACGATAACCAGAGATCTCAAATCAATAAATATCTAATTATCAAAAACGATAATCATAAATCACAAATCACAAATCAACAAATATCTAATTATCAAAAACGATAATCAAATCTCATAACAGCAAATATCTAATTATCGATACGATAATCAAATCTCATAACAGCAAATATCTAATTATCGATACGATAATTAAATCTCATAATAGCAAATATCTAATTATCGATACGATAATTAAATCTCATAACAGCAAATATATAATTACCTGCACATAATTAGAAACAACAAATATCTAGAAATCAATTAAGATAATCTAGAAAATCAACATAAAAGGTGGATCGATCCCATCAGATGGCGAGTTTTTAGCTACGCCGCACGTGCATCAACAAATGGTCGAAGCCTACCAAGTACTCATCATAATTTTGGCGCCCAACAAATGACCCGAAGGTCCAACATATGACCCGAAGGTCTAGTACTGGTATTTGACCCGAAGGTCCATATATGACCCGAAGGTCCAACATATGACCCGAAGGTCCATCATATGACCCGAAGGTCCAACATATGACCCGAAGGTCCATCATAGTGGCTCGAAAGCACACAAAATCATCAAAATCATCAAAACATCAAATATTTCAATTAACGAGTCCGGAATTAACCGAAATAGCAAACGCACATGTCCCATACCACGAGTTTTACTAAATCGTTTAATTCTCTTCATCGTTTCCTTGAAAGTGCAAAATTGTGTATTTTGTAAAAATACATTTTACATTCTCAAACGGATAAGTCCGGAATTAAGAGAAACAGTAAAAGTAAGGGTTCATAGTCCTCGATTTTGCTGAATCGTTTAAATCGCTCCCTCATTCTTTTGAAAGCACAAACTGTAAATTTTTTGTATTTTATATAATTAACATTTTACGTTCTCAAACGGACAAGTCCGGAACTAAGCGAAACAGTAAAAGTGAGGGTTCATAGTCCTCAATTTTGCTGAAGCGTTTAAATCGCTTCCTCATTCTTTTGAAAGCGCAAACTGTAAAAATTTTAAAACAATTTTCAAAACACGTGATTAAAACAGCAACCTCAGTAGCAATTTCGAAAAGGAAATTGCACTTCCCAAAACATCGTAAAATGAATCTCAAAATCAGCATTGCGGAATAACCGCCTGAAAATCCACTTTTAAAATTTGACGGTTACTGAAGCCAAGGCGACAGAAATTTTTATATGTCAAAATCTCATCAAAATAATTCACATCAAAATGTAATACCAGTAAATTTTCATTCATTAAAAATGTCAACAAAACACCGCGCTTCAAAAAATTTAGCATCGGTGTAAAAATCCCGTTATAAAAATAACGGCAACAAAATACGTTTAAACC
This sequence comes from Allium fistulosum, assembly GCA_030737815.1. Classification (NCBI taxonomy): domain Eukaryota; kingdom Viridiplantae; phylum Streptophyta; class Magnoliopsida; order Asparagales; family Amaryllidaceae; genus Allium; species Allium fistulosum. The sequence continues at coordinate 205,895,034 of CM060903.1, forward strand.
AAACACCGGTTCAACGTAAAATTAATGCAGTAACATGCAACTCAAATTTACACGTATGCTACAAAATGAACAAAGAAATCATTCGAATGTATCTTCAATGAAGATAATTCAAAACAACAAAAATCTCAACAAAAATCACATAACTGCAATCGCTTCGAATCCTCAAATCGGATTCAAAATTTTCAAAGAAACAAAATAAACCCAACTATGTAAACAACAAATGAAATTTATTTCAATTTCATATTTTGATTTTTAAACCAAAAAGATTATCAGCTGTATTCAGCGAAGACAGTCTCACTGTTTCCGCTGCGCACTGTGATAAACAGAACACAAATTATTTAATCATCAAAATACAGTTTCACTTTTATTTTTAAATAAAGATATTTAAAAATTTCATCATAATTTCAAAACTTTAGTTTTGACTCAAAGCACAAATAAAAACATCGACAAATAGTTGTAACACATGTTCCATCTAAGTTATGTTTTATATTATGTCCATAAACCCCAAGCTCTGATACCAACTGTGACGCCCCACCTCTATGCTCACAATAACAAAGAGTATTAAAAGAAATATTGTCTGTTATTACGAAGAATAAGGCTGGATAGGAGCGACCATCCGTAGTTGGGCCTTACACTAGTATTGGTTACCTCGATAGGAGTGGTATATATTTTTATTTTTTATCTCTTATTTATTTACTCCCATCGACATACCCAATTCCAGTATAAAACGAACTACGATGGTTCATAATAGTTTAGGACAATATATATAATAATAACACAGATACTAAAAATTTGGAACACAGATAACAAAAGTCTCGTATATATATAACTGATGTCAGTTACAATACATTTGACACAATACATATGATACAACTACAACTGTCGACTCTGGAAGTTATATATACAAGTACATTATTGTATAATATACATGAATACATATCAACCTAAATCAAGTACACTGACTACTACAAAATGACGAAGACTACTTCAAAAGATATGAAAAGACTTCATAGCTCAAGCAGCAACCCAAAGCAGGATATCTACAACCTGTAATAACTCAGTCTGACCCGAGTATTAAATTCAAAAGAAAATAATACACGGGTCAGTCTAACTCAAACTCGGTTATTAATGCACGGAAGCAATAATAATTAAATAATCAAATAGACGACAGTCACAGAAATCTCGTCTATCCAATCCTTTAACAAGGAAATCGGATAACGGTAGATATAACACTAAACAGTGTTAAACACAAATCAGCAAATTCAAATCATCAACAAGGATAAATAAAAAGATTATCAACGAAGATAAAATGAAAACCGCAGATTTGCCTAAGCAGCAATTAACAACAAAATCTAATTATTAATAAATAATTAGAAACTCATAATCTAACTATCCATAGATAATTAGAAAACCACAAAATGATCATATCAAACCAAATCAGAATACAATATCAAAATATTGAATTGGACACACAAAACAATTCAAGCAATTGAAATACCACTTGAAACATCAATACTGATAGGGCTGCAGTACACGCACGCGTGCACTGCCTCGCCACTACAGTGACGAAATACACACAAGCTCCATGAAAGTTCACAACACGAGCACAAGGTCAAACCCGAATACCGGATTCAAGTCAAGTGCGATTAAAAAAGCAAATCCAACAGCATCAATGCAATGCAAACCAACAAGGGCAGGACTGCATACAAAATGAAACTGCAGTCACCCATGGATGTAACAGTTCAAGTTCCAAAATGTCAAGAAAAGATGACAATAGTGGTATAGTGGACCACCCTGAAACCAAACCAATATGTATATATAACTACAAACTAAATGAAACTTATAGTGCAACTGGCCAGAGGTTCAAGTGCAAGTCCACTATCAGAAATGTAGACTGCAATTAAACAGACCCAAATGCTCAAAGCAACTAGAAGCCAGAGCAGTACAATTTTTAAATCAAGTGCTCATGATAACATGCCTCGAAGGACAGGCAATAACAGAGGCAAACAAGAATCAGGAACAAAGGCAGTTCACAAGTCTCAAGAACCCTATACATATTAGTGCACAAATGAAAATATGTAGATGCAACTCACAAGCAACTATCAAATGAAAGAGTGCAGACATGAATGTCAAGACACTGCAAATGCAACAGGTAAGGGATGAATACAAATAATCTCAAATCAGGTTCAAGTGCATCAATACATGACACATCAAACCAGACAAGCCACAAACCAAAATGCAACAATGGTAGAATCACAAATGAATTAAGTCCAGATACAACAAAACTAAAGAAGCATGCGCAGTTCAAAATCATAGAGTATGCAGAAGGCAGCAAGCATACAAGTTAATCAAGTTTCAAGTCAGGAGAATCAAAGACTAGTTCAGGTAGTACAAGAATGGTCAGAGACAAGTCTCAAGATAGTGCAATGTACAAATCACAATACAACAATGTCCGGACCAGGCCAAAATGAAGCAAACCACTGACTCGAGTATACTAGTGACACCAATGAAGTCAAGACAAAGCAATGCTAACACAAAGTAGAGCAACATCACAAGAAGGCTAAATGAAGACATACAAATATGCTACAGAGAACAGTGACTCAAACCAGACTTATACAGGAATGCAGACTGAACAACAAAGTGTGCACTTGACAATGAACAAATAAGCAGTAAAAACCATGGCAAGTTCGAAATACAAATCAAAGCCAGATGTGAATGAACAAGTCAACTTTCATCTAACAAACTCAAATTCGAGTCAAGCCAGGGATTCATGGAATCAAGAAAATGCCAGAAATCAAAATACCGCGGTGGCTAAGAAACAGGGAATTCAACACCGTGTTAAACCAACCAAAAATATACGCATATGAACAGGTCAGAGACATGGTGGTAAGGAAACGAACAGTTCAGATTCAAAGCCGTGGGAAACAAGTATCAAACTACACGAAAATATACAAATTTGAATCAGTCAGTGAAATCTCAAGCATCCAAGCAATGATCAAACGGCCGAAAGCATAATATTGAAAAATAATCAAGCGGCCAAGCAAAATCGATTGACAAATTCAACCAGATTCATACGAACGAGAATAAAGGGTTAAACTCATATAAACGAAATCAAGATCTCGAATCATATATAACAAAAGGCTGAATTAGATGTGAGTGAAAATATCACTCACCTTTTTCGACGAACCAAACAAATTTGCAGCCGAAGGCAAAGATCGAACAACCGGAATCGAGGCCGTGGCACCACAAAGACGAGCAAACCCTAACAGCCATTCGATAGATCAAGGAATCACATTCAATTGAGTATTTGAAGTCAGTCTCTTCGAAATTTTGAAAACCCTAATTTGATCGAACTAGAAAATGGATCGAGCCGCCATTTCTTTCTTTCGTTCATTTGTTTTGTGTAGGGTTTCGAAAATGAAAAAAGAATAATGGGGAACGGGTTAGCTTGCTAGTTATCACGGCAAAGCAAAAGAGACGTGGGCCAACATTTATTTTAAGCCCGCATACTCTTAACACTTAACAAAATTTTAAAAGAATATCACCGATTTAAAAACTCCAATAATAATTAACAACCAATATAATCGTCATTTGATGACAATTAATTGTTGTAAAACTCCGGGTTGTTACAACTTCTTTATGTTAGGTCGTGTACTAAAGAGTAAGCACATAAGGTTAAAATTAATTTCATCTAAAGCATAGTTTACGATATGGTACAAGAAAGAGTTTATAAGAAACCACAATATATCATTAGTTAAGGAGTTGGCAGGTTGTGTGAGTTGAGAGACTGCACATAATACTAGTTTGTAATGGATCTTGTGTGGACCACCCCAAAGGAGTTTAGGACCAATCAAAATTGATTGACCAATTTATGCGAGGAGCATAAGTTATGTAAACTAAAAAAATAGGTTTTATACATATGTAAAGGTAGTATATTAAAATTTTTATGAGTACCTATTCTATTGCACTAAGAAATAATTGTTATTTCAAGGAACACCAACTTCATGACGAAGGAATTTCTTTGGGAAATTATTGGTAGTAAAATGAATTTGGATATAATCAAAACATAAAACTGATTACAAAGGATGAAATGAAATTTACCAAGCCTAAATGGACATAACTAAGTAGAATGTATAATAAGAACTCTTGCACATTAAAGAGAAACTATGATTCTCTTATCGATTTCGAGAAAATAATTTCCTCGGTTGTTAATAAGCCCTTAAGAGTATTGACTTTGTCATATGACATGATGTGCAAATCCAGAATGAATTCCAAGTGCATAATTAAAACATGATTTTAATGGTTATACCTTAAGGGATATGATCCATCTGCTGCAAATGTCTCCAAAGGAAGACTAATACAGTTGGAAAATGGTAAAGTGAGTTTATAGAATAACATTGTAAATTTCTATCTTTCAAATTAGCATAACAGATTCATCATTTAATGTACTTAAGTTAATTCAGATTTTACTAACAAAATTATTGCTCGATATGATTTTGAATTTTGGTATATATATATATATCGAAACAAAAATTCAAAACAATAATTTAGAATATGTTGGTCATGCTTAATAACCAAAGTGTCTCGAAGTTAGTGGAAGCGATTATGGGTTTGTGGGTTATTGGGTATGATCTAAGAAATGATGCAAAAGTATTTTCAATAAGCATCGGAGTTAAGCAAGTATTTTGATGGAGAAATCAATATTTTGATTTTCATTCAAAATGCAAAGGAAGCATGTGTCTGTAAGAAAAAATATTAGTATGTTCTAAAATATTTCTACAACAAAACAAACAGCAAACATAAGATTATTAATGATGTATTCATGATAAAATCATTTCAATTTGGTTATTTTATTTTTGTCATAGATTTGGAAATACATCTTTTATAATCAGTGTAAAAGGATGTTAGGAATGTCCCAAAACGATATACACAAACACTATATTAAATAAATTCTTTAATATGGAGCATGTAAGATGAGTTCCTTAAGCATTAGCAATAGGGATTATCATACATACCTTTTTGCTTATGTATTTGATATATAGAGCAATCATTAAATCTAAATCAACATTACTATGTGATATTTTAGAGCCTTCTTGAGTATTTATGAAATACTAGAGAATTGTTTATAGAAACGACGAGCTCCGACAAGCTTCTTATGAACTCGAACTTCATAAGTGATATCAAGTACAGTGTGTCAATCCTAAGTTCATGTTAAATCTTCAGTTAAGAACTTTAAGTTGGATATGTTCCAAACAATAGGTGGGGGCTGATTTAAACCTAAGGCTAAGCACATTGCCTTAAATCACACTATAATATTATAAGTATACATAAACGCATAAATTTATAACCGAGCTAAGGGTGATTCTAAATGTTGAGTGTAACAACCTTGCTTTCTATACAGTAGTATTAAACAAATTTAACTTAAATAAAAATATTCATACATTATTTTGATATTATTATTTTGAAAACTTTTACTTGGTTAAAATCTATTTAATAAAATATTTTTTGTTTAATAATTTTTTCTAAAATAATATATTTAAAATCCAATAAAAGGTTTTAATTAATACAAAATATTTTTAAATGTGTGAATAACTTTTATATCATTGAAGTGGTTGAAAATAAATTTATTTTGTGATGATATAATGAATAATTAAATAAATAAATAAATAAACAAGTATTGAATTGTATAGAGCTGTCTAGTTATCGAAATACAATTTGTATAATGAAGTGTAAATCAATTTCAATTAGATTAAAATAGATTTATAAATTAATAAAATAGTTGTTTAAAAGGAAAAGAAAACAAATAAAACTAAAAAAGGACAAAAATTGAAATTAAAATAGTAAAGCCTAATAAAAAAATAAGCCCAAGCCACCTTTAAACTTACTCTCTTTTCTTTTCCAATTGATTAGAACCCAAGCTCTGTGCAAAATCAAAACCTGACTTCCCACTATACCCTAATCCTTAAAAGAAAAATCGATGAAAAGAAAAAAGTAAATAGAGCGTACGGACATGCGATGAAGGCTAAAAACGACAGCCTTGAGTGGTGGTCAAAGGCGACACTAAAAGGAAGATGCACGATCGAGCCTAGTGGCGTCGGCATGGAGGCAAACACATCTGCACATGATGACTGACGATGGGCGGAGGATGGTCGCGAGCACGACATGGGGAACGTCAACGATGAAGCAGGTCTGGCAGTTGGTGTGGAAGTGAGGCAATAAGCGATGCTGCTGATGGCGATGGTGATTGAGCAAAGAGTGTAAGTTAGAACACAGATTGATTCTTACATCCACCATTTTGGTGAGTTGTTTAACTAAAGCCTATATTTAATTTAATTCGCATGCTTTTTGTTGATTATGAATTGTAATAATATTTGGTAGTGAATGATTGAAATACTTGAAATAAAATTGCCTGCAATGATCTCAATTAGTTTGTTGGTTGAATTGTGTGTTTTTTAAATATTTGATTCAATTAGATTGTCGATTATGAAATTGTATGTATGTTGAAAACCATCAAAACGCATTTGATTTTTTGTAGCTAAATTATATGGTTGTTGTGCATTGGCTCTGTGATCCGAGTTCGCCAAAAAGCAACTCGGATCATTAAAATAGCTCTTAATTTGATGAGTGATATTTTCCAGAGAAATTTATTCTAGAATTTTCATTTTTGGCTGTTTACTGTTGAATTCATTTTTATTAGTGGATGATTTTTGATGAATGGTTCTAAATTTTTAAAAAATCTCAAATGTGATTTTTATCTACTTTTGGATTTTTAGCAAAATTACCTTTGAAAAATACTATTGAATCATATAACTCATTTCCATATTCAAATTCTATTTCAAGCTCTTAAAATGTTTTTATTTAATTTCGAAATCCTGTAAAATCACTATTTCAATTATATTTTAAATTTGGGAATGTTTTAAAGGCCAATAAAATATACCGCTCTTTTATTAAATATATATTATGAAAGAGATTATTTTATTCAAAGTGATTTTGATTATAGAAGTTATCTAATATATTTGGAAGAGTTTTAAGCTTGTGAAAATAAGGCGCTCGATTCTAGAAATAATTATCTGGTTTTAAATATGGTTTTAGTAAATATAATTTTATTTTATATGACGGGAATTACAAGTAACATATATTATTAAAAAAATCTTTTTTTATCCGAGCACAAGATGCTTTACAATTGATTTAAAAGTGTTTCATGCCTTTGTATTTTTTCTTCAAATGAATTTAAGGATTTGAAAGTGATTTTTAAGAAAGTATATGTTTGTATATAAATAAATAAATAAATAAACACATATATATAATAGACATTTATACAAAGGTTTTAAAGGGAGAATAATTTTAGTGAAGTTTATTTAAATTGAAAGGTATCACAAGTGCTTTCAATATATTTTAAATCTTTTTAGTAAATATAACATGTTTTATAAAACTAAAATTAAAAATCATTTTTAATGTTTTTCTATGAATAATACCTTTTCTATATAACGAGGAGGTTAAATAAACGATTTAGTATTGCCGTCTGGAATGAGACTTTCATTAAAGCTTTATCGGTTATTTATACGACTTGTTATGTAGACTATTTTTAGTACTGGAGTTTACTAACTTAAAGTAAATATTCAAGTAAACCTGTATGGTATGCGTTGCACGGGCGTTACTCGTGTGATTACTATTAGAAAGTATATGACACTTTTTGTGGTGACGTGCTTTCAAGACCATCTTTAGTGGAATTTACCGACTTATAGTAAATATTCAAGTAAACCCGAGTGGTATGGGACACCTGGACGTTACTCGAGTGGTTACCATTTGGAAGTAGGTGACACTTTTCATGTTGACGTGCTTTCATGTCATCTTTGTGTTGATGTGCTTTCATGCCGTCTTTAAGTTGATGTGTTTTCATGGCCTCTTTTTGTTGACATGCTTTGATGCCCTCTTTGAGTTGATGTGCTTTCATGCCATCTTTGAGTTAACGTACTTTCATGACGTCTTTGTGTTGGCACCTTTTTGTTTTACTTTTTATTGCAACCTTTGTGATTTGATTAAAGATGTTTAATCACCTTTTTTTCTATGCTTGCCTATGAAGGGTATGATTTTGTTTTATGATGTGGTGATTTATGTCGATGGTTATGCCATATGTTTTATTTGTTTCTGGCATATTTTTGGTTATGATTATATCATTTTGTATTTGCCTATTTGCTTTGTTTGATGTTGGCATATTTAGTATAGTATTACTATATTGCTTGAGATTCACATATGCATTACTATTATGATCTTACCCTTTTTGGATTAGATATAGTCTGATCTGTCTATTATTTTTATAATCCTCGGGTCAGACCGAGACATGACATGTTTTGGGGACTAACTGACCATAGATGTTGGGCTATCTTCGAAGATAGTTATATAGTTTTGTTCTAGTCCCTTCTGTATATACATTTTTATGAATTTTATGAGATAGTGTGAATGGCAATGTATATTCTTTTGAAACTTATCGAGTACCGGATGTATGTATGTATATATGGGTGTAGTGTTTCCATTTGTAGACACACTTTATAAATAATGGAATTTAGGTTGGAGGGCTTTTCATTCCAAGATAATAAGTTTTAAGGATAGCACTTCTGAATAATTAGTTTTAAGGACAATTTACAAAAAAATGATAAATTCATTTATCCTTTAAGATATTTACAGAAAAATGATAAATTCATTTATCATTATTTCTGTATAACTAAAAATGATAACTTCGTTTATCCTTTTCCTGTAAATTGTCCTTAAAACTAATTTTTCAAAAGTGTCATCCTTAAAACTTATTACCCTACACAAGGAAGCCCTTTGAGTGAAAATCCCCTTATAAATATATTTTGAGAGGTATCATATTTTTTTGCTATGATCAATGACTCTGTGTTTTGTGTTATATTATATATTGTTCTGTTTTGAAATTAGCCAATGTGTTTATTGCTTTGTGCTGATACTATACATGTCATTTGTAGTTATATGAGGTAAATAAAATCATGTCAGTGTTAGCCAAAAGAAATATTCATGGATAGTCTCTCCAAACCAGCCTTATTCTCCGTATTACCAGATGATATTACTATGTAATACATTCTTTGGTAGTATGGGCATAGAGGTTGGGCATTACAACATTGTATCAAAGCCAGGTTCAGAACAATATAGAATATGTGTGACACAAGTGTTGGCCTTAGAGTGACTTAGAGTCCCTGTTTCCCTTAGGTGTGTTGCAGTTACCCTATATTAAAGGGCTAATGGGAGTATACATTACTGGGGTAATCAACAGGGAACATACTTGTTATTTTTCTATTATATATTACCCATATTCTTACCCTTTTGTACATTTATCTACATGGGAAATGGAAGTTGTTGATGGAAGTAGCTCGGTTAGGGAAGCTATAATAGACCCTAGTCCGAATCTCGCATTGAATACTTTATAACCCTAAGTTGTGAAAAAGTGTGTTTGTATAGAAAGATCCAGTAGGGGTCGAAGTGCGTAACGAAATCTTGAATATAGCTTTCCCCCGAAGGCATTTGGTTGTATATTTGTTTTTTGATGTATACCTGGTTGTATAAATGTTTGTTGTTCTTCTTTGGGCCAGTCTATAATTCAGAAGTTGAGTATGAGTTAACGCTCAAAATATATAACCTAGTTGAATCTGGACGAACCCAATTATTAATAGAAGCCAGTGGTTTCTTCAAAACAGAACCGCTGTGGGGATAATAAATCTGCTTAAGAAAATTTATGGTGACAGTATATATGGTATACAATTAAATGTAGAATTTAAAATATATATGTAATAAATAAAATAAAAAATAATTAGATGAAGGATTGCTTATTGTGTGAATAGTTGATTATGGTGGATTGCATTGTTGTTATTGATGGTTGATGAATTGATTATATATATAGTTTTAAAATTGAATATCCTCATACAAGCAAGCACATGAGTAAATAAAATATGATAAATTATTTTTTAAGTAATTGAAAATATTTTAATGGTTTGTTATAGTGTTAATCTGTCTGTAGTGTATTTTAAGAATTCTGGTCGATATGTCTGATCAGCATTATCGATAGGTATTCCTAAATGCTTATACGAGGTAGTACGACACAATATTTACGGAATGCTAAGTAATATTTTACTTAGAATTACATATTATTTTGTAAAATGATATATAATTATTTTAGAAAATGAATTTTTTTTAATTTAAATAATTTTGGAACAACATTTTTAGTAGCCATTGGGTATTAGTGTGAAGTTGAGATCAATGGCAAGGCAATGTTGATATATTATACTAGGCAGTCAACATTGCAGCCAATTGGCGAAACGAATCACTAAAATTTATGGCACAACAACGTTATAAATTTAAAAATAAATTAATATATAGATTATTGTATATAAATATTTATTTGATTAAGTTTGAAACAAAAGAAATTCTTTAATAATGTGTAAATATATATTGATATAAAATAGATTTGATTTGAGACGAAGATAAATTCTCTAGAAAAAAAATGCAACCTATTTTTATAAATAAAGGTATGTCAAGACAATATGAGAGGATGTTATATATAATATAAAGATGTTTGAAATCATTCAAAGAAATAAAATTCATTGAAAATAATATATATTTATTTACTTATGGAATAAAGGATGAGTATATAGTAAGGAAAAATTAATTATTCTCAACTTTATAAGTTTAATATGTTGATAAGAATTCGAATCTTTGCAACTCTTAGGTTCTGAAAGGAAGATTTAAAAATGAATAAAAATGTGTAGTTCTAGAATAGAAAGAACATGAAGTGAAAATGTTAAGTGGTATTTAATATACATACATACATACATATATATATATAAGTTAAGAAAGAGATATATTATTATAGCTGGTGATAAAATGAAATTAAAAGGTAAGATTTTCAAATATGAAGTAAAAGGTTTGAAACAAAATAATAATAATATATGTGATTGAAATTTATAATTTTGTGAATGGGAAAAACAATTTGAAAAAAAAGTGATGAAATAAAATTTCAAATTGAAAATTTAAAAGTAAATTTATATTTGACAACGATTATCGAATACTCGAGAATAATATTTCATGTAGTGTTTGATTACTTGAAACGTAAATTTTTATAATTTTTGGATTTAGTGTGAAGTACTTGATTCTCGGAAAAGAAATTTTAATACATAAGATATTTTGAGAAAAAGTAATTCCAAGAATATTCTATATAAGGGATTTTCAAATTTTTATGAAATATTTTTAGAAAAAAATGCTACATGGAAATTTATGTTTTGTTTTTGAAGAAAAAATGACGATCTTACCCTTTTCAAAAAGCTAATAACATAAAAAAAAACTTTTATTTTAAGCATTTTGCAAAGTTTTGAGGTTTCCCAGGCAAAAATCGTAAATTACTAAAGTGGACCTGCACTTATATTCCTAAGACCGGTTCTATCTTTCTTTGGAAAATCACTCATAATCCAAGTTGTGCTTCACATTCTTGCAATCCGAAAGTTGTTTTGCGATGCTAGCACATTATTTAACAAATTGATCTTTTAAACCATTATTGAATTTTCCATTTTGATGCTTGAAATCTTTGTCAGAAAATGGCTAAAACAAATAAGTTATGTGCTTATAGATTAAATGAATGCACATTTGTTATACTTCTTCTATGTGACTAATGTTTAAACTTGAGTTGAGAACAGATACTCATGGAGCATATTTGGACTAAATGGCAATGATAGCTTGCTTTTTCTCGCTTTAAAATGCTAAATAGAGGTATGTTTTTATGATATAGCGAAATATATGTAATATTATATTGTTTTCTCCGTGTTTCAAGATGCCCCATGGTTGGGATGTATATATATATATATATATTGTAATTATATATTGTTTTGATTTCTATAGTTTATTATATGAGAAAAGTAGAAAATTGTTGAATGTGATTATTTAAATATTGACGTACAAAAAGATAACTTATAGAAAGAGTGACATAAATGGATTAAAAGTAAGTTTAGTTGAAGAATTTAGGATACGAAGAAAGTGAGGGTATGAGTTGTGTGGGTCATCTCCTTATCGGAAATTTCATTGATGCAATTTTCATAAGAGAAAAAGTCTGTAACAACCCTACTTTCTATGCTGCAATATTAAAAAAATTAATTAATTAAAAATATTCAAATTTGATATTAATATTATTATTTTGAAAATTATCTTTTGCTTGGTTAAAATCTATTTAATAAAAGATTTTTTATTTAATAAATTCTTTTTAAATAATATATTTAAAACTAAATAAAAGGTTTTAATTAATATAAAATATTTTTGAAAGTGTGAATAATTTTTATATCATTGAAATGGTTAAAAATAAATTTATTTTGTGATAATACAATGAATAATCAATAAACTAAAGAAATAAACAAGTATTGAATTGAAAGGAGCTGTCTAGTTATCGAAATGTAATTTGTATAATGAAAGTGTAAATCGGTTTCAATTAGATTGAAATGGATTTATAAGTTTAAAAGGAAGAGAAAACAAATAGAACTAAAAAAGGGGGACAAAATGGAAATTAAATACTAAAGCCCAATAGACAAAAGTAAGCCCAAGCCACTTTTAAACTTACTCTTTTTTTTTCCTGTTGATCAAAACCTAAGCCCTGTGCAAAATCAAAACCCAACTTCCTACTATGCCCTAATCTCCATAAGAAAAATCGACGTAAAGAAAACAAAACAAAGAAAGTGCATGGACGTGCGATGAAGGCTGGCAATGGCAGCCTCGAGTGGTGGTCAAAGGCGACACTAAGGGGAAGACGCGCGATCGAACCTGGCGACGTCAGAATGGAGGTGCACACATCTACGTGTAATGATGACGATGGGCTGAGGATGCTCGCGAGAACGGCATGGGGGACTTCGATGATGAAGCAGTCTGGTTGTTGGTACGGGAGTGAGGCAGTAAGCGTGTTGCTGGTGGCGATGGTGACTAAGCAAAGAGTGGAACCTAGAACACAGCTTGATTCTTACGTCAGCCATGTCGGTGAGTTGTTTAACTCGCACCTATATTTAGTTTAACTTGCATGCTTTTTATTGATTGCAATAATATTTGGTGATGATGAATAAATGCTTGAAATAAAATTGCATGTTATGGTTTAAATTAGTTTAGTGGTTGAAACACCACACACCCCTTAATATACCCAAAAGGACACATTAAAAGGCATGGTGCATTGTAGGTATAACTGAAACTAACAGAGACTAAGATTCACAAGACAAAAATAGGTAAAAACAGCGGAAATAAAAATAATATCTTAATTTAAAACTAGACTTCATAATTACTTCGTAAATAAGTCAAATACCAAATACATCATCCATATCTCAAAACCCATCATGTCTTATGAAATAAAAATTCATAGTCTCATAATCAGAGTACATAATATCCCTCATAATAAGCCAGTACATAGAAAGAACAAAAGCTGAAATAAAAGAAATACACAGAAGAAATCTCCTCCAAGAAATGTGATGCCCCACCTCTATGCTCACAATAACAAAGAGTATTAAAAGAAATACTATCTATTATTACGAAGAATAAGGCTGGATAGGAGCGGCCATCCGTAGTTGGCCTTACACTAGTATTGGTTACCTCGATAGAAGTAGTATATATTTTTCATTTTTCGTCTCCCATCTATTTACTCCCATCGACATACCCAATTACCAGTATAAAACGAACTACGATGGTTCATAATAGTTTAGGACAATGTATATAATAATAACACAGATACAAAAAGAATGCGGAACACCGATAATAAAGTCTCATATATATATAACTGATGTCAGTTACAGTACAGTTGACACAGTACATGTGATACAACTACAACTGTCGACTCTGGAAGTTATATATACAAGTACATTATCGACTAATATACATGAATACATATCAACCTAAATCTGTACACTGACTACTACAAAAAGACGCAGACTACTTCAAAAGATATGAAAAGTCTTCATAGCCCAAACAGCAACTCAAAGCAGGAAATCTACAACCTGAAATAACTCGGGTTTGACCCGAGTATTAAATTCAAAAGAAAATAATACACGGGTCAGTCTAATTCAAACTCAGTTATTAATGCACAGAAACAATAATAATCAAATTACAAATAGACCACAGTCACAGAAATCTCGTATATCCAACTCCTCGATAAGAGAATCGGATAACAGCAGATATAACACTAAACAGTGTTAAACAATAAATCAGCAAATCCAAATCATCAATAAAGATAGATAAAAAGATTATCAATGAAGATAATTTTAGAAAACAACAGAATTGCCTAAACGGCAATTAACAACCAAATCCAATTATTAAATAAATAATTAGAAAATCTCAAAGTGGTTAAATCAAACCAAACTCTATGTGGCTGTAGTACACGCACGCGTGCACTGCCTCGCCACTACAGCACGTGAAATCATAACAACAGTGAATACTAACCGCAATCAAAACTGCAGAGGTCAAAGTGAAAGCCAAGCCAACAAAACCGCGTAAACAACGAAAATCTAATTATCAATACGATAATTAGAAAACATATAATCTAATTATCTAAAAGAAAATTAGATATCAACAAAATCATCAGCTTAAACCAAATCAGAATACAACTCAAAATATTGAATTGAACCAACGAAACAATTCAACAATCGAAATATCAATTAAATCTGTCACATTTGCTAGGGCTGCAGTACACGCACGCGTGTACTGCCTCGCCGCTACAATAATGCAAGCAAACTCGACTAACAAATCAGAGAACTGCAAGGGTAAAACTACACCCAAATACAACTGCAAACAAGAACAGTGCACCTAAATGCACAATGAAACTTTACAACTAACACAAGGTCAAACCCAAAGAAGTCGGGTCAACACATGCGAAAATAAAACTAGATCACAAGGGCAACAAGTAGCAGTGAGCAAGTGCATACCACAAAGGCAAAGCCTTAACATCAGATATGAAACAAAGAACAAACGCATATGCACAAGTCAAGTGATACAAGTAGAATGAACAAGTGCAGACAGACAGAATAGTCTGGCAATGACTACTCAGATCTAAACAATAACACAAGACCCCAATTCCAAACCAAGTTCAAACAGTCAAAACATCATTGACAAAATGATACAACATTTGCCGACTCGATCAGACACACAATGACTACATGAAGACAGTGTTCACAAATGCAACTCACTAACCAGCTCGAAGAACCAGAACACAAACCCAGACCAGGCAATAGTGAGTATGACATCACTAACATATGCAAACTCAAGTAATCACGTGAACACAATACAGCAATGAACCAAACTGCTTAAGCTCAAAGACTCAAATTCATGTACAATGCAGACTCAAATCAGTACTAGATTTCAATTTAAACGAAACATATGCAATATGCAATGCAACCAGACTCACATATACATGAATCAGTGCACCAGTTCAAAACAACTTCAACCACAAAACCAGACATGGAGGCAAAGCTCAAACCAAACAGTTGAAGTCAAGGCTGTAAACCAAAGTGTACAACAAATCCGAGGTGTACAAAGAAATGTACACAGTGGTGTACAATATCAATAACCATGTTCAAAACAATTTCAACATAACAGTAACAGCAATGCAGAACTGACCAACATGGCACAAGAATGAACAACACCAAGGTTAACAAATGCAAGTCCAAGCAATACAAATATATATATATATGTACACACATATATATCTGTATCAAATGAAACAACAGAACCAACAAACATAGCATGTACATGAAGACTAAATGAAACAATGCAACTTTATGCAAACAGCCTCAAAAGCATGAACGTACAAATTGCAACCACTAAAGCAAAATTGAAGCAAATCGAACTCCAGACAACAAATCATGCAAAGCAATTCATGAAATCAGAGAGTGAAGTCAGAGACCAAGAAATGCAGTTTCAAATCAAGGCTGAAGCCATCAAAAATATCACATAATCAAAGTAATCGAAGTCAAATAAACAGTTTCAAATCAAGGCCGAGACCAACTCAAGCATAAAGGTTCAAGTTATAAAAATATACAAAACTATTTGCAAACTAAATCTGGCCAGAAGTTCTAGACAGTGAACTGAAGTGAAGGCATGAGTGTGCTCGTGACAACAAGACTCAAGTATGCTCAAATCCAAATGCATCAAGTTCGAACAAACCCAAAGTCATAACAGTAATCGAACAAGTATCAAAATTACAATGAAACTGCAGTTACAAACAAGAACAACTGCAACCGGCCAAATAAACAATGTCAAGTGACCGGAGTAGAATGTAAATCAACCCATAATGACCAAGGAGATCGAACCGATCAAAAATTATCAAGCCGTGGATAAAACGAGAAATCGACCCAAATCAGAAAACATCAACATTCAACATAATCGAATGGCCGACAAACCAAGGGTCGAATTCAACAATCAAATACGAACGATAATCATAGAATTCGAACACTAAAAAAAAACTCGAGATAAGAATTAGATGTGAGTGAAAGTTGAGATTCACTCACCTTTTTCCGGTCGAGAAGGCGAAGTCGAACTCGATCAATCGAGGAGCAGCCATGTGCAAGACGAAGTAACCATCGATCGACAAAAGAAACGAACGCCAAATAATCTTTCGATCGAGAAAATAGAGTCGGCCGCCTCAAATTTTTACAAGCCTTAATTTTGGAACGATCGAAGAAGCCATAATCACAAACAAGGATCGGGCCGAAGCAATATAAGGGAGAAAGGGATTTTCTTTTGAACGAGGCCGCCATTTTTTTCGTATTGTTTTGATTTAGGGTTTTAGAACGAATGAAGTCGAAAAGAGGAACGGGTATGAATTTTATCTCGGCAAAAGAAACGTGGGCCAATACTATTTAAAGCCCGCTTAACCCTTAATAATTATAAAAGAGTTTCAATTCGATTTAAATTTCAAACTTTAATCGTTAAATGACGATTATAAATTGAATCAAATCCCGGGTTGTTATAGACTCCCCTCCTTATAAAAATTGCATCCCCGCAATTTTCATAATTAAAGTTGTCTATAACAATTATTTTTCTAACATAAATTGGTTAAGCTAGAAAAATAAAGATCGAGAACACAAACACCAAAGAAACCTTTTAATTTCACAAGGGAAATTTCACAAATTCTCAACAAAGTCTAATTATCAATAGATAATCAGAAAACAACAAAACTCGATAAATACAATTATCAGCAATATTCAGTTATCAACTCGATAATTAAAATACAGAAATTCACAAAACAGCAATATCTAATTATCGATACGATAATTAGAAAACAACAAAATCTAATTATCAACAAAGATAATTAGAAAACACAAATCACAAATCGCAAAACCGCAAATATCTAGTTATTCAACAAATAACTAGAAAATACGAACTTCATAATCAACAAACTCTAACTATCAACAGAGATAGATAGAAAACAGCAATTCAATAAAATCAGCATACTCTAGAATCAATTAGAGACTAGAAAATCTCATATCAATAAAATCAGCAAACATCCAATTATCCAAACGATAATCAGAAAACACAATTATCTAATTAACAAAAACGATACTCAGAAAACATAAGATAATCAAAAATCACAAATCAACAAATATCTAATTATCAAAAACGATAATCAAATCTCAAATCAACAAATATTTAATTATCACAAACAATAATCAAATTTCAAATCAACAAATATTCGATTATCAAACGATAATCAAATTTCAAATCAACAAATATTCGATTATCAAAAATGATAATCAAATCTCAAATCAACAAATATTCGATTATCAAAAACGATAATCAAATCTCAAATCAACAAATATTTAATTATCACAAACGATAATCAAATTTCAAATCAACAAATATTCGATTATCAAACGATAATCAAATTTCAAATTAACAAATATTCGATTATCAAAAATGATAATCAAATCTCAAATCAACAAATATTCGATTATCAAAAATGATAATCAAATCTCAAATCAACAAATATTTAATTATCACAAACGATAATCAAATTTCAATCAACAAATATTCGATTATCAAACGATAATCAAATTTCAAATTAACAAATATTCAATTATCAAAAATGATAATCAAATCTCAAATCAACAAATATTTGATTATCAAAAACGATAATCAAATCTCAAATCAACAAATATTCGATTATCAAAAACGATAATCAAATGTCAAATCAACAAATATTCGATTATCAAACAATAATCAAATTTCAAATCAACAAATATTCGATTATCAAACGATAATCAAATTTCAAATTAACAAATATTCGATTATCAAAAATGATAATCAAATCTCAAATCAACAAATATTCGATTATCAAAAAAGATAATCAAATTTCAAATCAACAAATATTCGATTATCAAAAACGATAATCAAATTTCAAGTCAACAAATATTCGATTATCAAAAACGATAATCAAATTTCAAATATCTAATTATCACAAGCGATAATCAGAAACAACAAATATTCAATTATCAATAACGATAATCAAATCTCAAATATCTAATTATCACAAGCGATAATCAGAAACAACAAATATCTAATTATCACAAGCAATAATTAGAAACAACAAATATCTGATTATCAAAAACGATAATCAAATCTCAAATCAACAAATATTCGATTATCAAAAACGATAATCAAATTTCAAATCAACAAATATTCGATTATCAAAAACGATAATCAAATTTTAAATATCTAATTATCACAAGCGATAATCAGAAACAACAAATATTCAATTATCAATAATGATAATCAAATCTCAAATATCTAATTATCACATGCGATAATCAGAAACAACAAATATCTAATTATCACAAGCGATAATTAGAAACAACAAATATCCGATTATCAAAAACGATAATGAAATTTCAAATCAACAAATATTCGATTATCAAAAACGATAATCAAATTTCAAATCAACAAATATTCGATTATCAAAAACGATAATCAAATTTCAAATATCTAATTATCACAAGCGATAATCAGAAACAGCAAATATTCAATTATCAATAACGATAATCAAATCTCAAATATCTAATTATCACACGCGATAATCAGAAACAACAAATATCTAATTATCACAAGCGATAATTAGAAACAACAAATATCCGATTATCAAAAATGATAATCAGAACTCATATCAACAAATATCCAATTACCTGTAGATAATTGGAAACAACAAATATCTAGAAATCAATTAAGAAGACTAGAAAATCAACATAAAAGCTTGGATCGATCCCATCAGATGGCGAGTTTTTAGTTCGCCGCACGTGCATCAACAAATGGCCGAAGCCTACCAAGTACTCAACATAATTTTGGCGCCCAACAAATGACCCGAAGGTCCGCAGAGTGGCCCGAAGGTCTAGTACTGGTATTTGACCCGAAGGTCCATCAGAGTAGCCCGAAAGCCCAACAAATGACCCGAAGGTCCAACAAATGACCCGAAGGTCCAACATAGTGGCTCGAAAGCACACAAATCATCAGAATCATCAAAACATCAAATATTTCAATTAACGAGTCCGGAATTAACCGAAATAGCAAACGCACATGTCTCATACCACGTGTTTTACTAAATCGTTTGATTCTCTTCATCGTTTCCTTGAAAGTGCAAAATTTGTGTATTTGTAAAAATACGTTTTACATTCTCAAACGGACAAGTCCGGAATTAAGCGAATCAGTAAAAGAAAGGGGTCATAGTCCTCGATTTTGCTGAAACGTTTAAATCGCTTCCTCGTTCTTTTGAAAAAGAAAACTGTAAAATTCCTGAAAGCAATTTTATTTATTTTATAAAAATAACAATTCACATTCTCAACTGGACAAGTCCGGAGTTAAGCGAATCAGTAAAAGAAAGGGGTCATATTCCTCGATTTTGCTGAATCATCTAAGTCACTTCCTCATTCTTTTGAAAGCGCAAACTGTTAAAATTTTTATAAAACAATTTTCATTTTAAAACGATTTTTAGAACACGTGATTAAAACAGCAAATCAGTAACAATTTCGATAAGGAAATTGTACTTCTCAAAATACCATAAAAACGGGTCACATATCAACATTGCGGTATAACCGCTTGAAAATCCACTTTTAAAATTTGACGGTTACTGAAGTCAAAGCGACAGTAATTTTTAAACGTCAAAATCTCATCAAAATAATTCACATCAAAATGTACACCAGTGAATTTTCATTCATTAAAATTGTCAACAAAACACCGTGCTTCAAAAATTTAGCATTGATGTAAAAATCCCGTTATAAAAATAATGACACAAAATACGTTTCATAACCAAGCATCGGTTCAACGTAAAATTAATGCAGTAACGTGCAACTCAAATTTGCTCGTACTACAAAATGAACAAAGAAATCATTCGAATGTATCTTCAATGAAGATAATTCAAAACAGCTAAATCTAATCAATATATGATTAGCATAAAAGAAAACCAGCAAAGATCTCAACAAAAATCACATAACTGCAATCGTTTCGAATCCTCAATTCGGATTCGAAATTCTCTAGGAAACAAAATAAACACAGCAATGTAAACAGCAAATGAAATTTATTTCAATTTTCATATTTTGATCTTTAAATCAAAAAGATTATCAGCCGTATTCAGCGAAGACAGTTTCACTATTTCCGCTACGCACTCTGATAAACAGTCACAAATCAGTCAATCAACAAAACACAATTTCACTATTATTTTTAAATAAAGATATTTAAAAATTTCATTATAATTTCAAAACTTTAGTTTTGACTCAAAGCACAAAGAAAACATCGACCAATAGTTGTAACACATGTTCCATCCAAGTTATGTTTTATATTATGTCCATAAACCCCAAGCTCTAATACCAACTGTGACGCCCCACCTCTATGCTCATAATAACAAAGAGTATTAAAAGAAATACTATCTATTATTACGAAGAATAAGGCTGGATAGGAGCGGCCATCCGTAGTTGGCCTTACACTAGTATTGGTTACCTCAATAGGAGTAGTATATATTTTTCATTTTTCGTCTCCCATCTATTTACTCCCATCGACATACCCAATTACCAGTATAAAACGAACTACGATGGTTCATAATAGTTTAGGACAATGTATATAATAATAACACAGATACAAAAAGAATGCGGAACACCGATAATAAAGTCTCATATATATATATATAACTGATGTCAG
Organism: Allium fistulosum; assembly: GCA_030737815.1. Lineage (NCBI taxonomy): Eukaryota > Viridiplantae > Streptophyta > Magnoliopsida > Asparagales > Amaryllidaceae > Allium > Allium fistulosum. Next base: position 205,916,232 of record CM060903.1, read on the forward strand.
TTACAGTACAGTTGACACAGTACATGTGATACAACTACAACTGTCGACTCTGGAAGTTATATATACAAGTACATTATCGAATAATATACATGAATACATATCAACCTAAATCTGTACACTGACTACTACAAAAAGACGCAGACTACTTCAAAAGATATGAAAAGTCTTCATAGCCCAAACAGCAACTCAAAGCAGGAAATCTACAACCTGAAATAACTCGGGTTTGACCCGAGTATTAAATTCAAAAGAAAATAATACACGGGTCAGTCTAATTCAAACTCAGTTATTAATGCACAGAAACAATAATAATCAAATTACAAATAGACCACAGTCACAGAAATCTCGTATATCCAACTCCTCGATAAGAGAATCGGATAACAGCAGATATAACACTAAACAGTGTTAAACAATAAATCAGCAAATCCAAATCATCAATAAAGATAGATAAAAAGATTATCAATGAAGATAATTTTAGAAAACAACAGAATTGCCTAAACGGCAATTAACAACCAAATCCAATTATTAAATAAATAATTAGAAAATCTCAAAGTGGTTAAATCAAACCAAACTCTATGTGGCTGCAGTACACGCACGCGTGCACTGCCTCGCCACTACAGCACGTGAAATCATCACAACAGTGAATACTAACTGCAATCAAAACTGTAGAGGTCAAAGTGAAACCCAAGCCAACAAAACCGCGTAAACAACGAAAATCTAATTATCGATACGATAATTAGAAAACATATAATCTAATTATCTAAAAGAAAATTAGATATCAACAAAATCATCAGCTTAAACCAAATCAGAATACAACTCAAAATATTGAATTGAACCAACGAAACAATTAAACAATCGAAATATCAATTAAATCTGTCACATTTGCTAGGGCTGCAGTACACGCACGCGTGTACTGCCTCGCCACTACAATAATGCAAGCAAACTCGACTAATAGATCAGAGAACTGCAAGGGTAAAACTGCACCCAAATACAACTGCAAACAAGAATAGTGCACCTAAATGCACAATGAAACTTTACAACTAACACAAGGTCAAACCCAAAGAAGCCGGGTCAACACATGCGAAAATAAAACTAGATCACAGGGGCAACAAGTAGCAGTGAGCAAGTGCAGACCACAAAGGGAAAGCCTTAACATCAGATATGAAACAAAGAACAAACACATATGCACAAGTCAAGTGATACAAGTAGAATGAACAAGTGCAGACAGACAGAATAGTCTGGCAATGACTACTCAGATCTAAACAATAACACAAGACCCCAATTCCAAACCAAGTTCAAACAGTCAAAACATCATTGACAAAATGATACAACATTTGCCGACTCGATCAAACACATAATGACTACATGAAAACAGTGTTCACAAATGCAACTCACTAACCAGCTTGAAGAACCAAAACACAAACCCAGACCAGGCAATAGTGAGTACGGCATCACTAACATATGCAAACTCAAGTAATCACGTGAACACAATACAGCAATGAACCAAACTGCTTAAGCTCAAAGACTCAAATTCATGTACAATGCAGACTCAAATCAGTACTAGATTTCAATTTAAACGAAACATATGCAATATGCAATGCAACCAGACTCACATATACATGAATCAGTGCACCAGTTCAAAACAACTTCAACCACAAAACCTGACATGGAGGCAAAGTTCAAACCAAACAGTCGAAGTCAAGGCTTTAAACCAAAGTGTACAACAAATTCGAGGTGTATAGAGAAATGTACACAGTGGTGTACAATATCAATAACCATGTTCAAAACAATTTCAACATAACAGTAACAGCAATGCAGAACTGACCAACATGGCACAAGAATGAACAACACCAAGGTTAACAAATGCATGTCCAAGCAATACAAATATATATATGTACACACATATATATCTGTATCAAATGAAACAACAGAACCAACAAACATAGCATGTACATGAAGACTAAATGAAACAATGCAACTGTATGCAAACAGCCTCAAAAGCATGAACGTACAAATTGCAACCACTAAAGCAAAATTGAAGCAACTCGAACTCCAGACAATAAATCAAGCAAAGCAATTCATGAAATCAGAGAGTGAAGTCGGAGACCAAGAAATGCAGTTTCAAATCAAGGCTGAAGCCATCAAAAATATCACATAATCAAAGTAATCGAAGTCAAATAAACAGTTTAAAATCAAGGCCGAGACCAACTCAAGCATAAAGGTTCAAGTTATAAAAATATACAAAACTATTTGCAAACTGAATCTGGCCAGAAGTTCTAGACAGTGAACTGAAGTGAAGGCATGAGTGTGCTCGTGACAACAAGACTCAAGTATGCTCAAATCCAAATGCATCAAGTTCAAACAAACCCAAAGTCATAACAGTAATCGAACAAGTATCAAAATTACAATGAAACTGCAGTTACAAACAAGAACAACTGCAACCGGCCAAATAAACAATGTCAAGTGACCGGAGTAGAATGTAAATCAACCCATAATGACCAAGGAGATCGAACCGATCAAAAATTATCAAGCCGTGGATAAAACGAGAAATCGACCCAAATCAAAAAACAACAACATTCAACATAATCGAATGGCCGACAAACCAAGAGGCGAATTCAACAATCAAATACAAACGAAAATCGTAGAATTCGAACACTAAAAAAACTCAAGATAAGAATTAGATGTGAGTGAAAGTTGAGATTCACTCACCTTTTTTCGGTCGAGAAGGCGAAGTCGAACTCGATCAATCGAGGAGCAGCCGTGTGCAAGACGAAGTAACCATCGATCGACAAAAGAAACGAATGCCAAATCATCATTCGATCGAGAAAATGGAGTCGGCCGCCTCAAATTTTTACAAGCCCTAATTTTGGAACGATCGAAGAAGCCATTATCACAAACAAGGATCGGGCCGAAGCAATATAAGGGAGAAAGAGATTTTCTTTTGAACGAGGCCGCCATTTTTTTCGTATTGTTTTGATTTAGGGTTTTAGAACGAATGAAGTCGAAAAGAGGAACGGGTATGAATTTTATCTCGGCAAAAGAAACGTGGGCCAATACTATTCAAAGCCCGCTTAACCCTTAACAATTATAAAAGAGTTTCAATTCGATTTAAATTTCAAACTTTAATCGTTAAATGACGATTATAAATTGAATCAAATCCCGGGTTGTTACAAGAAAACTCAAAACTGCAGCAATCTACCGACTTCTCCCTTGATTGCCTAAGGGGGGAAATGAGAAAATAAAGGAGTGGGTCGGACTAAAAGTCTGGTGAATGATAGTAATTACTAGAGTCTTTAAGCAATATAAAAGTAATAGACTCTACAACAGTTCTAGCATAAATAAGGATAACAAAGGAAAAAAGAAAAGAGATAAACTGAAAATAAGTACGATTAATGTTGCTCAATTTATAAGATAGGTTAACTTTGATTGCTTGCACTTGTCCTTGATTTCTGCTTTAATTAGGATGAATTCCTAATCCTGTAATTAGGATGTGACCCTAATTCTACCCTTTTTGATCGGCCTGCTACTCCATAGACTTTACTGTGGACCAACCGCTATATAACTCCCTACACAGCAGCAAATGGTATCTACGGAAGATGCACAGAGCAACCACCGTGGATCCAGACGACATATATAGCTCCCTACATAGAAGGCAATGGTGTCTACGAAAGACACTCATACTAAGCGCTTGGAACTCATAGCTATTACTGAGCACCCGAATGGAAGTCTCATTCATAACTGCCACCATGCCCATGCTACCTTTTGCTCCACCTATTGGGTCTTCTTATTACCTCAACATCCATCATAAGCGTGCCCCTCATCCCATTTTAGGCTAACGTGAGATCACCGTGTGTCCATAGAATCTATAAGGAAATGTTGTTGATACTGGCCCTTCATCCAAATAATATCTAGTTGCGCCCCTTATCCAAATCCCCTCGTGATTTGGACTTCTGTTTGACCAACTACTACCATTCTTAGCATAAGCGTGCCCTAGGCTCACCGTTTTGTCTAATAGGGAATGCTATTTGGTACAGGTCCTACTTTCATCTTTGCTTATTAACTTAGATAAATTATTTTAAATAAGCCTTTACACTTTTATCTACTATCTGTGCTTATTAATTTATCCTAAGTCTTAAGATAAGCCTTATTATGTTCTTTTTCTTATTATAACCTACGTTGTAATCATGTTTATTACTTAACCCAAGGTCTAAGTGTGAAAATAAGCTTCTTTCATCATTTACTCTATTTAGTTATAATTCTAAGTTATAAGTATGCCAATTATCTTTAATTAGTCCAATTCTAATTATAGTTAGGCGTAATTTCAGTCCAGTTTCATTATTTATTACAACCCAATTCCATTATTTAGTACAGTCTTTATAATTTACATCTTATTTTCTTCATTCAATATTCTTACTTATATAATCCATATTCGCGTTTAATTTATTCTAATCCATACGCGAAGAAAAGTGGGATGAAGAGAATAGACGTTTGCATAAAATCCAAAACGTCAAAAAAGATGTAAATAAGAAATAAATAACAGTAAATAAACTTAAATACAATAAATAAACTGTAAATCAATAAAAAGCTATGCTTAACAGTAATAAATTATAATTAACAGAAATAAACTAAAATTTCTGAAAAGAATAGCTGAAAGGAAATAGACTGAAAATAATTCTAAAAACTGTAAATAAACTATTGAAAAGGCTATTCCAAAAATCGTAATAAAACTACAACTATTGGAAACCCTATTATTTTAAATTACTTAAAGAAATCGTAAAATAATTACAATCACTCACCTCCGGTCCTAAGCTCTTCCTTTGGTCTTCCCGAATTCACTTGGAGTTGTAAAATTTAATTTATAACGATTTTCTCTTTTGAAAAAATTATTCCATTTAGGGTCCTTCCTAGAAAGGTGAACCCAATTGGAGAAAACCTAGAACGAAAAAAAGGGTTAGGTCTAGGGGTCTATTTATAGATGTAGAAGTGGATCTCGGACCATTGGATTTGGAGATTGAATAGGATGCAACCACGTCATAGGCTGAATAGAAGCCGTCGAATGCAAGAATGGAAGGACTAAATTGAGTTAAACAATGAAAAACCACGTAGAAAATAGGCTAACAAACGTTACTGGATGAAGGAATTTTTCTTCGTCCAATTTCTAAGGCGGGTCGACCGCCCCTATACCCAGGTCGACCGGCCGGTCGACCTAGGGTGAGGTTAGGTCGACCTAGTGGTCGACCTAGCCAATATATATTTTTTATTTTTTCGTTTTCTTGTTTGTCTCATATCTTGCTCATATTAGCTCGGTTTCTGGCGTTCTATATATGGAAATTGACCAAAACATTACCACGGACACAATGATTTAACTCCAGTGGCTCAATTCCAATAATTTCATAAAGTTATTTTATTATTTAGATAATTAATGAATTAATTATTACAGGTTAAATTTCAGGTTGTTACATTCTCCCCTCCTTAAGGGATTTCGTCCCCGAAATCTCTAAGGATAAAAGAATGTACTAAATGTTTTCATCCAATTCTACGACCAACTACTCATTCATCAACCATTCATCCATTGTCCTTAAGTTTTTTTAATGCAATTTTGATACTTATGAAATTAGTGTAGTGTAAATGTTCCTAACTAATGCAAAAGATTAGGCGGTCCACTGATTTAGTCGACCTCCTTTTTGTGCGATCATGTATGTGCCATGCATCCAGATGGATGCAAAAAAATTCCTAATGATATTGATAATTTTATATGCATGCTACAAACATCATCCAAATGCAACAGTCATGTGATAAACATCCATTTATAACAACCATGGAAATAAAATAAAAATGTGCACACATCCATATGCATATGCTTTAGCGTCCTAGTTAGGCCGATTCCTAAGGAATAATAGTGCCTAGTGTACCTATATGCATCCATTAGCATCCACTAGCAAACACTTGCAATCACTAGCATACATCATTCATAACATGTTCTATTAACATGTTTACATCAAATTCTAAGTTCTACCCTCCCAAAGGATAATAAAGGAAAGAACCTATTCAAAACTAAAGAAGGAAAAAGGAAATTCTATAACCTATTATCAAAGAGACATGGATATGATATATGAATTTTCTCCTAATAAAATTAGTCTTCTCTGAAATTTCTCTAACCATGTCGGAACCAAGAACCAACCTTTCCATGGACTCCAACCAACAAGAAGACGTCTTACACGGCCTTCCCAAAAAGAGCTTCAAAAGGTGTCATTCCAATGCTAGCTTGAAAACTACTACCATATGAATTCCACTAAAGAAAGATGCTTTCCCCGAGTTCTTCCAAAAACAAGAATACTCATTCTCAACCATGATTGTCTTACTATCCTACTAATTTCGTTTTGCTGTTCTTCATGAATCAACATTCCTAGGTTCTTACTAGTGTCCTATACACTTTACGGAAACTTCCAGTATTACTTTTAAGAGTAATTACTGCTATCTCCTTACACCTTTTCCGTTACTCCTAGGAAATGATTCTTATCTACTCCACATTTAAGAGTTTGGTTTGATATTTATCACCTTGTTTTAAAAACTAAGGTTTCTAAAAAAATTAAAACATCAAATCTCAAAATCTTTGTCTTTAAAAGTGTTTTCAGTTTCTATTAATTTCAAAAATACTTGGTCACTTAATATTATTTCCCAAACTTAGAGGGAAAAAAACTTCCATATTTTTTTAAAGTCTAAAACTTATATCTCTCTTTCTTTTAAAGACTTTTACAGTTTTCTATAAAAATTTGAATTTTCAAATTTTACTTTTATCAAGTTTTTGATTCCAAAAAAATATTTACTTTTCCACCAAACCATTTTCTTTTAAAATATCTTTAAAATATCATTTAACTGTTTTTATGTGTTTCAAAACATTTTCTTATTATACCTTATGGTCTCATACCTTAATATATTAGAACTACTTTCTCAAATGAGAAATTATTAACGCTAAAATCTCCTATGAACCTTTTAAAAGGGAATTTCATGTTTATATGAAATTACAAGGAACTTATTTTATATTTTTCGAAATGGGCTATACAAAATATGGTGTCTTTCATACCTTGTATATCTCTTTCATGTATTCCTTGTAACTTGCACAAAACATTTTTATTGGTTTCATAGATAATCATATCATTATTCTTTTCATTCACCATTATTCTTTTCATTCCAATAGATTAAAATATGTTTAAATTATATTCTTCCGTGATAAATATTTTCTAATATCTAACTTACACATTTTCCTTTCAGAAAAACTCATCTTCAAAACTATTTTAATATTTCCATAACTGCAAAAACACTTCCTTATACTTATTAATAATAAGCGTACTTTACAAACCATTTTGTTTGTATACTTAGAAATTACCTTTTTATAATACATTTTTATTTGGGTTTAAAACAGATGTTGCGTAAAACACCGTTACTACAACCCAAAAGTACTAGTATAAGAATTTAATAAATACTAACAAATCTCATATACTATATAAAAACATCTCTCTTAGGAGTTGCTTACTATAACAATAGGGTTATAGTCTATGCTCGTTTATTTTTCATGAAAACATTTATTACAACAATAAAAATTGTAATCTACTTTTTCGATACTTGATACACTCTAGGTTTTTATGTTTAAAATCTTTGTTTACTTACATGAAACTAGTGAGTTATACACACACACACACACACTCCATAATCTTTCAAAAGATTTCCAATTTTTCATTATATAAAAACCAACTTAAATTTCATACCATTCTTCAAAATCCTCATGTTTATTTTCAGAAAGAAAATATTAACAATGAAAATTTTCAATTCCAACAATTACAAAAAAAAATTCAACTTTTAAAATCTCAAAAAATTCATTTTATTGGGCTTAGCATAAAGTGGATCTTCATACTTACTACCCTCGGAGTACTTTCCTAGACTAAAGGCTTTTACTCCTATTCCTCTTATATACTCATATTTATTCTAAGGCATCACCGTCAAATCCACTTGTTTGAGACAATTATAATTTCTGCAATTACCTACACATGGACTTTCTTCTCTACTTATCTATTGAATTTTATTGTACATCTCTAACCTTTTCCTACCTCTCTTTGGATTTCCATAATCCCAATCCTAAATGTATAAAACCATTTCTTAAATCCCTATCATGTGTAGACATTCTCTATGCCCCAATAAACACACTTCAAAAGTGATACTTCAAGAACTCTGCTCTCAACTGACGAACACGAAGCGTACAAAGAACCTTCTTTAGATGAATAACATGCTCTTCCATACTTCTTGGAAAACACCAAAATGTTGTCCATGAATACCACCACGAGCTTACTTAGGACATCTCTAAAAACATGGCTCATCAAATCTACAAAATAGGTTAGGGCATTAGTTAATCCAAAAGGCATAACCAACCACTCAAAGAGTCTGTCGGGTGTCCTAAATACGGTCTTATTAATGTTGTCATCAGCGACCTTAAGCTGATGAAATCCAGTGGCTAAATCAAACTGGGAGAATACTAAAGAGCCAACTAACTGGTTGAAAAGATCATCTATCCTAGAGAATGGATAATGGTTCTTCTTTGTGAGCTTATTCAATTCTCTATAGTCGATGCAAAGTCGAAGAGAAACACCTGCTTCAGTAGCGAAGACGACTAGCGCTCCCTATTTCGATATGTTTCTTCTTATGAAACCTTTCTCCAAAGCTCACGGATCTGCTTGCTCAATCCCTTCCTTTCCCTAGGTGCCATATGCCCTACGGGTAATGCTACTGGCTAGCCAAATAAATCCTGAAGTCAATCTCTCTCTTAGAGGGTAGTCCCCTAACCTTCTTAAGGATGTTTGGAAAAATCTCTCACGATAGGAACCGAGTCTGACTCTGATGATGATGAATCGAGGGAATAAAGGAAGCTCAACATAACTGACCCTTACGGGTCGCAAGAAATGTCGAGAGTCCTACTGATGCATGTCTCTAGTCTAACGACTCTCTTTTCGCAATCTAATATAGCTCCATATGTGGATAGCCAATCTATTCCCAAAATCATCCCATACCCCGAAAATCCCAAAACATAGGCGTCATAGTCAAATTCTACGCCTAGGATATAAATTTTCAAACCCCTACAAACCATAGTCAAGTGTGTCGATCCTCCTATGGGGTTTGAAACAACAATGGGGTCTACTAAAGGAATGTCTAAGTGCAAACAATCTACTAAATAACTAAAGATGAAAAGGGTTGATGCTCTGGGATCGAAAAGAGTCTGAATGGGAAAATCAGAAATAGAAACCAAATTTTCCTACCTCGATCCGGTCCGTTGCTGGAAGGTGTTGCATCCAAAGCCTGAATCTGCACTGCAGGTGCACTCGCTCTCTGCCCCATCTTCTGAGGACAAAACCTACTAAAGTGACCAAGCTGTCCATAATTGAAACACCTTCCCTTCATTCCTGCCTTCTTACAGTCTCTTGCATAACGACCAGTCATTCTATAACGGTTACATCTCCTACTTTTCTTGATTCGCTTCTAAGGGCCTTCCCTTTTCCTCTTATCCTTCTTGCCCTTCCACCATGGCTTCTTACAGCTTGTAGGAACCGCTCTATGCTCTTCTTCCAGCTGCCCAGATAGAAGTTGACCACTCTGTCGGTCCTCCAAACCTAACCGCCTAAACTTTCGCTCCATATCTTCCAACCTAGCTTGTGTCTACATGAAATCCTTCATGCCAGAAAACATTCCGCCCCCTATGCTAGTGAAGTCCTTGCATAGCTTAGAAAATCGGCTGGTGTAGGTGGATTAAAGGGATTTCCACCTACTAGTGTTGTATTGGGCGCTTGCCCTTGCACCTCTGGTACCGTAGCTCTACGGGACCAGTCATCCATACTGTGCAAATAAAAGGAAACTTAGGCTCGAAGGAATCGAAAGAAGGTTGAACTGGACTTTGCAGGGACTTTTATAAAAACTCTTTTTATCTTATACTATAAAGCAAAAACCTTGGTCAAAAGGTCAAAGTGAAGCCTTTTTAGGATTTCCAAAAATGCCCCTGCAGAGATTTAAAGTTATACCTCTTAGTCGTTGTCCCCACCCACTTACCCACCACGTACAGATCCACGTTCTCATTTCCTATGAGGAGTTATCTCTTCTGACGTTTCCTTCGCATTTCTAACCAATTCATCTATTTCCCATCAAAGATTATTGCATCTCCATTATTCATAAATTAATCGAAAGTCAATTACCAAGAATAGATAGCATAAACAGCGTTTGGTAATGGAAGATGAAAGTTGGGGCTGAAGACTTCACTGTTTTTCAGGTAAATTCATCAAACTGTGAATTTTTACTTACTACCTTCTTTTGACATTAATCATATATTTCATTGGTTTGATTATGTTTGGGAAAAATTTAATTTTTGGCTCCTGTTTGTCATTAAGTTATGAACGACTACTGTTTGTACAGTGAATGTTTGAAATTGAGATGAATTTTTCGATTGTAGTGGACGTTCAGTTGGCTTTTGCTGAAAATTTTGATTTTTCCAACAGATTTTTGACAGTTGTTTCACTTAATAATTGCAATGGATTTGTATAGACATTGTAATATGCTAATTTTATCGGTTGAATGTTCAATTAAGATTGATTAATTGACTATGAGTGTGGAAATTTGCATCTGAGACCTATACCGAAGATGCATAGACTGTGCTTAGGATTAAGATTGAAGATTTATTACCTCACAACTTTGATTGGCAAACCATTTACTGTTAAGTATTGTGGTCTTGCTATTAATAATAATATTAAGAATGAACTCATTTTCTCTTTTTAGTTACCACTGTCTCTACAGTCAATTTCTTTGCTTATGACAATTCTGTTGTTTTAATTTCAATGTTTTGTTACTGTTGTACTTTATTTTTCTATTAGGTTGAAGTATTTCTCAAAAGTTGGTCCTTATTTTATTTGTCGGTTGTTTGCTACATGTTTGATCAACTGTGTTTGAAAGATGACGATGCGAAACATAAAACATTTGCACTAAATTTTGTTAAATATCACCATGCATGCATCCTTATTCAAAGAGTTGCTTCATTATTAAATATTCATGTAAACATCGATGTTGGAAAATATTTCGGAGATGCCCATTCATTTAAAAAAACTGTAAGATAAGCATGGATGTATGAGACTATGATACAGGTTTTGGGTAGAAAATGCAAATTATTAATTTAGGTTCTTAGATATTGTTGTCAGATTTTGGAGTCATCAATGCCAAAATGATGACTATACAGAGTAGGCCTAACCAATTTGCTTGCCTTAACCCAATTTTTTTAAAAAAAATAAAGAAAAAAAGACATAAAGCTAAAAAAAATTGTCTGCACATAGCTTGGACCGTGGTTGCTTGATATTCATAGTAGCCAAAAACTCTTTGGTTGATAAATTAAATCAACATAGTTAGAGAAGGATGGTATGTGATTGTTCATTCGAAATAGACTTATTTCCTCTCTTTTTATATATAATTCACAAGTATTATGTACTTACGTTTCATGTACTTTTGTGCTTCTAAATTATTTTTACGAACTTCTTTGAACAATGCAATTCTCAATATAACATTATTGACTTAGATACTTTGCCTTTTAATGTGTTATAAGCTGTAAAGAAGATAAAAAGTGCAATAGAAGAAAGTAGCAACATACATAAAGCTTGAAGTATAAAAGTACATTGGGTTTCACCTTTTTTATATGCAATCTCCTCAATGTCACTAATATTTTAGTTGTTGTTCTTCTCTATGGACTGATTTTCAATTAGACGTTTACAAACAGAAATGACGTATGAGATAGGAGTTGCAAGAGGTGAGGTATTCAAAAGCTCAAGGATGGCCAAATTGGTGAAATGACACTACCGAGACAAGATTGTTTCGGTTTCTTTACAAACTGTTTATATGTATGAACTCATCTATTTAATTGAATCTTGGTTAAAATTTCAATATTCATGTACATGACTTATTACTATACGATAGAAGTTTATGTGTGCACATTTTTTTGCAATAGGGACTAAGTCAATTATGTGCTTATGTTCTACACTTTTTGCTTAAATTTTAATTTAATATTCATATGTTTTACTCTTTGATTGCACAGAAGAAATAAAAATGAGATTTGGGCCCAGACATGTTAAAGACATGGATTAAACAAGGCCTTTGACTCCAAAGTTTGAATAAAGGTACATCATTTTTTGGATTAAAGACATTGCATGAATTTAAATTACAACAATTTTATATTTTTAAACAATGCTCAAACTATTAGTTAATACTTATCAAGAGGTGGACACTTCTGTGCCAACACTAAAATTATATTATAATGACATTAGTAATCATTTCGAATCTTTGCAATTACGGTAAAACCTGCCTCTCGAAACACATCAAACTTACCAATATATTATCAATGAACTCAGTAATGCAATTAATATTGTCAAGCCACTTAGAATTACTATTCCATGTCTTTGTTGCTTCTCATTCAGGATTTAGTGCCACTATCGGGAGAAAATAAAGAATTATGGTGCCAAGGATGGGAGGCTAACCTCAATAATTCCTGAATATTACAAACAAGAGGGACATTTTGCAAAGTGGTTAGTGTCACCCTTTTATGTAAAGAAAAATTAGTACTGATACTACTATTATCATCATTTTAATCATCTATCTGAAGCCTTTTGAATGCGTAAGAGATCCATGATATTGTTATTGTATAAATTTTTAATATAGGGTTATTTTGTCATATGTATAGATAAAGTACTTGGTGAGTAAAATATCATTGTCTCATCTGTTATCTATTACCACAGACCACTAAATCCATCTTCCTCTTTTATTTACAAATGTATAATCGATGTTAGTGGTGAACAACTTCTATTGATAAAGCAATTAACTAAATCTATAATTTGCAGTTGGAATTTCCAATTCATGAAACATCGACATCAGTGAAAGTAGAGTAAGGGATAAAAGGACACTACCAAAAAGGAAAAGGAGGAATTACTAAAGAGGCGATGTTCAAAGCCAAGTATTATATCTCAATATATTTCTGGTATGTATTAATTGGTATTTTCTATGAATTTGTAGTGTTTGATTAGGTTATAGATGCCTAAATTTTCTTCTAAAAACTGCCTTATAATTATCTTGAACCTACTATATTTATCCAAAATACTTTTGATGAGTATTCAGAAAAAATTGTTTAACTGTTAGGTGGACTAGCGTTATAGTTTTTTATTAGTTATATTAAGAAAAACATGAAAAAATCGAATCTTTAACTTCATCTTTTAGTACTTTTCTTATTTACTAACTTCATAATGTGTTGTAACTTATATTCTTAAGTAAGCATATGATGGATATTGTACAATACTGAAGGAGACCGATGTACATACAAAATAGCTGTCTTTGCTTATATTGTTAAATTTGACATATCTCATGATTCATATGAGTAAACATTTTTTTTGGTTAAAAATTGGTTTTATTTCACTGCTTAGTTAAGTTATGAGGTTCAAATGAACAAGTATTGCACATGGAATGCACCATTGGTCTTATGACTTGTGACGACCCTGAATTTTGAACATTTGAAATTAGAATATTTAATTGATTTTAAATATTTGGAAGATAGTTTAACTTTAATTTCGAAATTTATTTGGCAATTAAATTATTGAATTTAAAAATTGGAAATTGGCAAAATTGTTGAATCTGGATGTTCTAGGCTTGTTAAAAATATTTTAAAGGCTTAGAAAATTCGTATTGATAATACTGGAGATAATAGAAGTTTTAAATTTGAATTTGAAAGTGATTTGTTCAGTTTTGAATTTATATCGTTTAAGTCGATATTTAAAAATAGCCTTTCGGGGCACAGTCTTGGAATTCGACGAAACTAGTTTCATTGGATCCGTAATAGTGTATTATTATCGGATTTCAATTTTCGTAGCATTGGAGTTGTCGTGTGATCGTACGGATTGTAAATGCGATGAAATTAAGTCGAAAATTCAATATAATAACTAGTTCAAAAAGCAATCTTCTCCATATGATCGAATTTGGACTCGAAACCTTTTCCATTGCGTTCGGAATAGGGGTATAACCTTATGAATGCCTGGCGGCACGCCTCGATAGGAGTTCGAAATTTTGAGCTATGAATTCAAAAACGATTTGAATTTGAATTTAAAATTTAAATATAAATAAGCACTATAGCATCAAACACGTGGAAAAATTTTCAACCACGTGTTCGTTTGGTATACATGCGTCCCCTTTTGTTTTTATCATAACCGAGCATTTTCTTTTAAAAAGAAAAAGAAAGGCAGAAATCAAAATGAAAAAAAATTTAATCAATGGTTGCATGCATTCTTCGTTCCTTCTTTACCAAAATCGAAATCAAATTAATGGTGACCTCTCTTCAAATTCAACTCCCTCTCCAGTTTGATTTCCTCCCTAGCTCAATTCCAATCCAAATCAAAATCGTTTGTTTATAAAAAAAAATCAAAATCAATCGAGGGCACGAACGACAAGGTGAGAGGCGGGTCTCGTGGAGGTTTGTGTCGATCGCAAGGCACGGTGACCCGAGCTTGAGATAGCGAAATCGAAGTCGCGACGGCAACGGGACTGTCGCGTTCAAGGGCGCGAGGCAAGAGGCATCATTGTTAGTATGGGTTCGCATTTGAGTTCGTTTGAGGGTTCGCTCGCATTTGGTTGAGGAGGCGACCTGCTGTGAAGTGGTGGCGAACGCATAGGGCCAGGGTTTCGATTAACAGTAAGGTCTGAAATCATGAATAAATGGTCGTGCCTGGGTTCGAAATTCTTTCCCTGAAGGTATTTGATAATTCGCCTTTAATTAACATTTCTATAGGTTAGAAAAATATTTTAACAGTAAGGTATAAGATCATTTTGTTTTTAATTTACTAAATATACATTTTAAACTTACTAGTTGGTTTAAATTAACCTATTTAATTATTCTAAGATATTAAAAGATTTTTTAAAGAAGAATTATTGGTTTAAAATTAAATTAATAAATGAAAATTGATTTGTCCAATTGTTCAAATATTAATCAACTGTATAATATTTATACAAGGATTAAAAATCGTGAAAACAAGCTGGAAAGGAAATGGATTGCAAAATAAAACAAAGGTGAGAACTTCTCACTCGATCGGATTACTGATTTAATTTAAATAGTTAAATTTAAATTATTGATTGTTTGCTTGGATTGATAATTGTTATCAGTTGGATTGGTATGTCATATATAATAGTATATATATATTAGAGTGATTGATTTCCAGCATTATATAGCGGATGAGACCCTATGTGCCGCATAATAGCGGATGATATGATATGAACCCATATACCGCGATATTCCACCTCGAAGTGGAATTGGTATTTTATATTGTGCTAACATCTGTGGATGCAGGGAAACAGGTTGGAGGGATCCAACTGGATTCCTCAAATTGTTTGAATTTATTTCATATGCTGTGATATGATTTATTGATAATCTGTGATTGATTATATTGGTAATTAAAATTAGTGGAGGCTATGGTTTAGCCGAATATATTCTGGTATTTTAAAATACCAGAAATATAAGAATTGGATTGTTGGAAGTAAAATAATTTTTAGAAAATTGTATAAATTAAAAGAAGGAATTTGGAAAAGGATAAAAGTTGATTTTTGAAATCCTATCGAATAAATTTCAACTTTGGGAAAAAGATCTTTTATAAATGAAAATAAATGGATTTTGAGAACTTAAGTAGTATTGTTTAAAAGCTGAAGAATTTATTTTAAAATTCGGATTTTAAATGGTTTGGGAGAAATAAAGGAATTTATTTTAAAAATGGAGTTAGTTTTGGGAAATCGATTTGAAAACTAATTAAATGTTTGAAACTATGTTTTAAAAGGAAGATAAGACTATGGAATTTATAAACTGGGTTACTAAAGAGAAATAATATATATCAGTAGATATTTGGAAAATATAAATTCATGGTAGGAATTTACAATGGAATGGGTAATTTGTTTTAAAAATAAATAGTGGTTTACTTTTAAAAGGTGTGAGAGAAAAGCGTATTTCCCTGAAAAACCAAGTACGTTTTCAAAGCAGATTTGCAAGTATAAGTTTGAAGTTTCAAAGTTGTTTTGGCTTAAGTTTTACATGAAAAATTATTATTAAATTTCATAACTGGTATTTTAAATAAAGTGTTTTAAATAGTTTTTATTCTAAGTATTTCAAAGCATATATATTTTTAGAAAGTGATTTAAATTAGTTTAAAAATCTAAAGCATTTAGTCTTGGTAATTTTCAGTGGAAATAAACAATATTTGAATTTATTCCGCGAGAGGAAAGTGATTTGAAAACTGTTTTTCAAAAGGGTTGAAGTGTAGAAAAATTTATATCTTGCGAAGATATTTTAAAAATAAATAATTTGGGAAATTATTTAAATCTGATAGTTGTTTGTGGATGTTGTATGATATTTAAATAACCGACTATCAATATTGGCCTTTAAGACGACATTTGAATTTCGATATGACCGGGGGTCGGATTCCAAATGGTTATCCGAAAACCACATCGAATTTTAAAAGGTGGATCTTTTGTTTAAAAGATCAAAAGTGGAAATTTGTTGTGACTTAATTTAGAACTGAATGTATCCACTTGTTTTTAAACTAAGCGCTCATTATTCGGTTAAGCCGAGAGAGGACATTAAGTCATAAAACCCATTCCGAATAATGATACGACGAAATGGGATTGCATTTGAAGACGGTGGTTTAAGACCAGGTATTTTCGAAAACGAAAGGATTTCCTGTTGAATGTCTCTGCACCGAGTTGCTCCGGTATAGAGATTTTGATTACCCTATGTGATGGGGAGTCTGGACGTGATTAGGGGATATCCAGATTTGCAAGGACTTCTTTCCTTAATTGGATGAAGTGCCTTCGGTTCCATTCAGACCCAGGATGGACTTGGATGTATGTCTGACATTACACTTTGAGATATAAAGCCGGTTTCTATCAAATATATTTCTGTTGGTGGCGGAGAATTTATTCTCTTAGCTTAACACCCTTCTCTGAGACGTACGAGCTCAGAGGTTATGTAGTTGATTGTTACTAGTGATATATTCTCAATTTGGTAATGTGGCATGCTAAGTGCTGATCATTGGTTGATCGAAGCATGGCTTTTGTGAAAAGCGTAGCTTTGTGGGAGAAACTTCATCGAACCTCACACCCCGGAAATGGTCGAAACAAGAAGGATGCAGCAAGGTTATGGGGGGCGCGCCCCTCAGGGTATGTACATATCCTTCTGGATAAAAAAGTGGTATTCTGGTATGGAGCCCAAATATTTTACTTATGTGGTTGTTGGAATTCGAGGCACCTCGGTAAAGGTTGGTTACGACCGGGGGATGGCATACTCGTGACAGTTAGTTACCTAGTTACAGAGGTAACCCGGCCTTGTGTTTGCAGAGATCCGGTTAGGTTCTCGAGGCATCCCTCCAGAGGCGTACCCATTCGGAAAGGAAGTTCCTTAGCCTTGACCATTTGTTGGAAATCCAAACAAAACAATACGAACCCTTTACGATTGCAGTTGTAGAACCTGTCACCTCAGGTGGTATCTATAGTAGGCGTAATATAATGGTACCTATGCTGGCTAAGATTAATATTATACTTTTGAAATTTTTTCCACACTATGCACTAATAATAATATCAAAAGGATTTTCGCGTATCAAGCATGTTTGACTACTATAAGGAGAAATCTCCCCCAAGTGTGCGATTGCATTGTGTGTGTGCCGGGAGGCCTTATGGTAGTTTCATTTTCCAAAAAGCATAAACGAATTTCTTTTTTGTTCAAATAACTATTTTAAGTTCTCACACCAGTCCCATGACTGACTCGGAGTTTATTGTTCCCTTTTCTAAACTCTGGGTGCCCATAATTTTCCACACTGGCAGCTTAGAGTCAGGTTATTAGTAAATTCTGGATGGATTGCTGTGGAGCTCAGGAAACGAACTGGATGGCGAGACGTATCACTTATATTATGTATTATTCCGCTGTGTATTCAGTTATGAGGACAAGTTTATATAACTGTCCAGTTATGTGCTATGAAACTGTTGTACTCTGATGATGTAATGTATAAACTGATATAGTTCGTTTGTTTTAAAGATTTGTCATTTATCTATTATATATTGTTCCGCTGCGGTTGTGAGATTTTGATATTTTTCTATTTCTTCTTCTACCTCTTTCTTCTTTAACCCTAATGGTTCGGTTTTCCGGCATTCGATTGTTCGGCATTTAATACAGTGGACATATTGATGTCGATTTTCAGGCATCGAAAAATTGGGTCGTTACAGAGTGGTATCAAAGCTTAGGTTGGCGATAACCTTGGCTCTGGTGGGAATTACTCATTAGAAATAGAGTCTGTAGTACTCTAGAATGAGTGAGAGTGTATTAATAGATATGAGCGCGTATTTGTTAGTGAATATAAAATTGTTCTATATTGTGTTGATTAGTTTGTCGAGTGGTATATGGATTCTGGTCAATACGAGTAATTAAAGTTATTGATAGGGATCTCTAAACACTTGAATAAAACAATTTGACATGGTATTTTTTTAAAATAGGGTAAATGAAATAATTTTACCCAAATTATTTTTGTATACAAATGAAATAATTTTCTATAAATTATTATAGTATATGGTTGCTTGGTTGTTAGGAAGTGATAATATTGAATTATTATAACTGTTGTATGGAAATTGAATAAGAAATTAAGGTAATAACCAAAGGATAAGGAAATAAATTCATTAATAGAATGAAATTTGTAGTGTGAGTTTATAAATGAGTTTTATAAATTGAAATAAGATACCAGAGTAATTTTTGGAATACGGATTAAAAGATTTGGGATTGAAATTTCAAAAGTTTAAATTCCTTTTGATTTGAAAATGATTTTCAAAAGTTTTGGAAAAATATGGTGAAATTATTTGGGATATATTTTTGAATTGGATTTAAAATCTGGTGGAATTTGGAATTAAAAATATTTGAAAATGTTTTAAAGGGATGAAAGAAATAAACTCTTTTCGGTCGCTGGAAAATAATTCTGATGATGATCGCGACATCATCGGTGTTCATTTTCGAGTTTCCAAGGGAGGAATTGCTACCCGAATGTTTTGAATTGGGAATATTTTTGAAATTGATTTTGATTTTAAAGTAGTTGATTTTGGATATAATTGATTTCAAAAATGATTTTGAAATACTTAAGTGATTATTTAAACTCTGGAATCTTATAAAGAAATGGTTATGGAATATTTATAAGTTTAAAAACTTATAAGAGTTTGGAAAAGATTATTTGGAATGG
Organism: Allium fistulosum; assembly: GCA_030737815.1. Taxonomy (NCBI): domain Eukaryota; kingdom Viridiplantae; phylum Streptophyta; class Magnoliopsida; order Asparagales; family Amaryllidaceae; genus Allium; species Allium fistulosum. The sequence continues at coordinate 205,935,536 of CM060903.1, forward strand.
GATTGAAAATTTGAGTCAAATAAAAATGGTTGAGATATGAATAAATTAGTAAGTGGAACTAATTAAAATGGTTAGTTTGAGATAAGATGAATGGAATTCAATATTTAAATTGAAATTGTAAATTGAATTCAAATGGAATTAAAAATGCAAAGTTGAATGGAAATGAATATATAACTTCAGTAGTGAAGTAAAAATAAATATAAGAAGTATATAAATACTTATATTGAACTTAAGAAATAAATGGTGAAATTCATAAGTAAAATCTGGAACTGGGAAAATATTCTAAGTTAATATTTGAATAGAAATCAATATAAATGTGAATAAAAGAGAATTGATATAGCTAATAATCAATTAGAAAAAAATACGTGGGATGTACGTATATTACTTTATTCGTATAGCGATTTGATCCAGATTCGAGCACAGAATTTCGAGATAGTTATATCGATCCGAGATGGGATTTTTCACTCGATTTTTGACGACGAACCCTGGATATGGATTTTTGGTTGATTCTGGAAATTCCCTATCATAGTTTACGGCTATGCAAGGAGAATGACGGTGTAACGACCCGACTTTTTCTCCACAGAAAGTCGTATCATTAATAAGAAAGAAAGGGGTAGAAAATAGAAAAGAAGAGAAGAAAGAAAGAAACAACAACAACGATCTCACAGCGGAACGAATAAATTATATTAATAACATATACATTTACATAGTATACAACACTTTACAGAGTTACACAACATATACATCACTTACTAGACAGTTATAACATCTGTCTAGACATTACAACTCAATACACTACAGAGATACAGACACAGCGGAACTACTATATATATCTACAACGCTGAAGCCTCCTGCTCCATTGCTCCTCCACAATTCGTCAAAGCTAAACCTGAATCCCTTGGCTACTCGTAAAAATTTGAGTACCCAAGAGTTTATAAAACAGAAATAAACAACTTGGGTCAGACATGGGTCTGGTGTGAGTAACAGGTTAAACTTGCTTAACTTCAAAACCTTTAGAAAGAAAAGGTATTACGTAAGACTCCCCACAAATAAACATGGGTAAGTTTTTACCTTACGCTAACCAAAACATTTGATAGGAAATCCAGTTATATTATAATAGGGTCTAGGGTTTTCAAATAAATATGAAATAGCTGAAATTGTTACATTATTAAATTCCAGCATATTAGCCACAAAGTGGGTTATACAATCAAAACCGTAAGGGCACGTAGGAAGAATGGGTTTCCATACAATGGCAGGGCTACTGGGGTACCGCCCGTCACAGTACGTGGCCTAGATCACCGTACCGAGGAGTACGCCCGCTCCCCTGCAACACAAAGCCGGAACCATCCCTTACTGGATAATTCCGAACAAGATAACCCCGTAGTTGGCGCGACCAACCACACACTAAGCCGAATAAAAAGAAAAGGGACCTCTAGACAGGGATCTATCTTGCTCTCAGTGGGTGCTACCCACGAAGCCTTGCTGCACCTCCCATGTTTTAGCCATTCCCGGTTGATGAGGCTTGAGGTTACGATTACCTTTAATCAGAACATATCACTTAGAATGCTCATCGTCCGCCTGACGATGTGCTGAAAGCATTCAATCCATACAAGTTCGTTCCGGGTTCGAACGAAACCGAAGGCATTATCTCGTTACACTCGTTTTGGAATCACCCTCAGAGTTAACGACAATAACCCTTGCACTCTGAATCTTCATCTTCACTTGAGATTCACGACCTATCGTAAATTTGGATTGATGTGGTATTCGGGTCTCCAGACCTGGAATTCCGGTATACGGAAACCCGATCCCGGTCTCATCGAAATCCAAAACGTATCTTTTAAGGGCCAAGTTGTTTTAAGGTTAAAACAATTCAATTCTTATCTATACTACACAAAGATAGATAATTCAATAGATAATCTACATTATCATCCCAAACAGATAATTCACATTATCATTATAATTCAACCAAACATCCATATCATATATCAATCATATCTCATCAGAGATATCAAACAATGAAATACATTCAATCTCATTCATCCATCCTTAAGCAATGATTTATATCATCTAATTAATTTAAAGTGAATTAAACTAATTACTTCATTCTATAAATCCTGCTTACTTAATTATTAATTAAACCAATTAATTAATCATTACTCTAAGTATCCATCTTAATTAATCATTCCTGATTAATAATCCTTTAATTACTTTAAGTAACTAATCCCTAATTAATTTCACAAATTAATTATCTTAAACCATTTCAGTAATTAATCTTAAATTACTTCATTAATTAATTAACCATACTTAATTACATTAATCCTTAATTAATTACAATTAATTAATTACTTTAATCACTTATTATTTATTAATTACTCTTAATTAATCAATTCTTAATTACATCATTAATTAATTAATGATCCTTAATTATTCTTAATTAATTATCTTATTTAAATTAATAATTAATTAGTCACATTTATAAATCACCTTTGATTAATAACATTTAGTAATTAACTTCCCTTAATTACTCCACTTCATAAATTAATTACTCCTTAATTAATTATCCTTTAATTAATCCCTTGATTAATTATTCAAAAGTAATTAACTCAAATTACTTTTATTATTAAATCATCTTTAGTTAATTACATCCAGTAATTACCTTTAATTACTTTCCTAAGTAATTATACTTTCACTAATTACATTTAAGTAATTATCAAATTTCCAAATCATTATCTTAAATTAATTTAACTAATTAATTTAAACTTATCAAATTTATTTAATTAATTACCTTAAATTAATTTCTTTAATTACTTTCATTAAGTAATTTATACTTAACCAATTTATATTAATTAATTAATCTAATTGATTATCAAAAATTAATCACATTAATCTGATATTTAATAATTCCTAATTAATGATCTCTCATTAATTATTAACAATTATTTAATTACTTTCTTTAAGAAATTTAGCTTTAATCAACTATTTATTCATTACAACTTAATAATTTCTTAATTACCAATTAATTTCTAATTACTAAATTAATTGCTTAATTAATCTTTAAATTAAAGTATTAACCTTTAACTACTTTAATTATTATTAACAAAAGCTTTGAAATAATTTACCTTTAAATCTTTCTTTTATTTCATTTCAAATTAATGATTTAAATTTGAATAACAAATTTAACTTTAACCAAGACTTAAATCAAATTTACCAAAATCTTTTTAAATCTAAATGTTAAGAACACTTAACATTTATAAAGAAAATTTATAAGATTTTAAACCCATTCATTAAAATTCAAACCCTTTTAAAATTATTCTTTTAAATATTTAAGTTGTTAAATAAAAACTCATTTATTTCACAACTGGAATTCAAGTTTAAATTTGAATCCACATTTAAAAATTTGATTTTTAAACTCTGTTTAAATTTAAAAACAAACAGGCTCTATAACCTGTAACACTTCAATTAACCCGAGCCTTATATCAAAATACCCGAGACAATCTACAGAAATCCCGAGACCAGCTTCGAGTTTTCCCTTCCCCTCTTTAATAAACTTTGTTATGTTTAAAAATTTAAAAACAGTTAAAACTCACGCGAGTTCCTCTGCACGAACCCGAGCCATTTCCCTTCTTTCCCGAACATGACTTCGAGTCATTCCACCATCTACTTCGAGAACAACATCTTCTTCCTTAAACTCATTCCAGACATTGCTGCTACCTTGTGCACGTGCACAGGCAACTCGATCGCCTTCGACCACCCATGCCAACGCCGGCACATCGTCTACGACTCCCATCCACGATCGCGACCTCCAGAACCACGAACAAGCATCCCCATCGAATTCGAGCCATCTCAATCACAAAACTGGAACAGACCCAAACTTGTCAACGACTCGCATTCCCTCCTCCGACCACCATCGCCATTGAAACTCTGGTGAAGTCCTCGTCAACTCACCATCTTTCAATACCCAAAACCCCTGGCAACTCGATCAACAAGTGAAATCGAACCCAAACAAAAACCGTAGCCCAGTAAAACTAGGTTTAGAGACTCAATCGTCCAACCACTATCGCCACGATCATCTATACGATCATCTAATATTTTTCCCTTACTCACTGATAGTTCCTTTCCCCCCAGAATGAACCACAACCCTCCAGACAAATGAGATCATCAGAAACTACCCAAAATGCAATTTCTGATCAACCTGACATTTCTCATCTAATCCAAATCTAAAAATTATGATTTCTCTTCTAAAATCATGATTTTGAATAAGCTTCCAGATTATATATTTAGATCAATGAATTAATATAATTGAAATTTAACATAAATGTTTTTGCACTGTTGTATTGAGTTTTCCAGAGACATGAAATGTTTATTTTAACTTGATTACAAGTTTAAGCCTATCCTATGATCTAACAAACATATTCTGTTAATACTTAAACCAAAAACAATAGATTGGATCAAGAGAAAAAGAATTTGACCAAATCTTGCTTAAACTTGAACATATATGTTTTAAAAGAAACAACTTGCACACATAATATACATTCAATACATATATGCAGAATTACCTATAAATACTCACATGCATCCATCTTTTATTCAGAACTTAACAGGAAATCAGAGTCAAATTAAGTTATTTTAAAGATGTTACTCACCTGTTCAAATGAAACAGAGGACAGTTTTAGCTTTTGTAAACCTGGATTGTTTTAAAACTGGAAATTTGCATTGCCATTGCTTTTGAAAACTTTAAACTTGAAACTTGAATGCTTCTTTGATTTAAATACTTGAGTTGCTTGCTTCCAAACAGAATTTAAGTTGCTGGAATATTGTAAAGACCCGCAAATCCGTCTTCCGAAAACCCGACACTGCTACGTCCACTGTAGCAATTGCCGAACAATCGGATGGCGAAAACGCGAAACTTTAATATTTAAAAGAAGAGGAGGAAGAGAAGATAAGAGAAAAAGAGAAGAAGAACAACACATCAACATCAGAATAGAAAACAATATCAGAATCTTACACATCGCAGCGGAACAATATATAATAGATAAATGAATAATCTTTAAAACAAAGAACTATATCATTTTATACATACATCAATCATCAGAGTCACTATACAACTTAGTACAACAATGGACAGTTATATAAACTTGTCCTCATACAGAATACACAACGGAATAAATACTATCAGATACAAATACTACGTCTCGTCATCCAGCTTATCTCCAAAGCTCCAGAATATCCAGAATATCCTGATAACATAACTCTAGGCTGCCCGTGTGGAAAATTTGTGGGCACCCAGAGTTTAGAAGGGAACAATAAACTCCGAGTCAGTCATGGTGACTGGTGTGAGATCGTAAAACAGTTATTCTTTAAAATAAAACTAGATAATTTTCAAAGTCAATTCGAAATGCTTTTGGAAAATGAAACTACCATAAGACCTCCCACCACACACACAATGCAAACGCAGACTTGGAGGAGATTTCTTCTTATGATAGTCAAAGATGCTTACTACGCAAAAAAATCAAATCATTTTTGATATTATTATTAGTGCATAGTGGAAAACATTTCGAAAGTAGAATATAAATCTTAGCCAGCATAGGTACCATTATATTATGCCTGCTATAGCTGCCTCCTGAGGAGACAGGTTATACAATTGAAATCGTAAAGGCTCGTATTGTTTCTTTGGATTTCCAACAAATGGTCAGGCTAAGGAACTTCCTATCCACGATGGGTACGTCCCTGGAATAGACGACCCGAGAACCTAACCGGATCTCTGCCAACACAAGGTCGGGTTACCTCTGCAAAAATAGGTAACTACTGACACGCGTATGCCATCCCCCGATCGTCACCGATCTTCCCGAGGATCCCCGATTCGCAACAAACCACATAGATAAAAATAAATGCAGTAACCACAGAGGTTAAGTATCTGGGCTCCATACCATGATACCACCTTTATCCAGAAGGAATGACATACACTAAGGGGCGCTACTCCCTAGAACCTTGCCGCATTCGTCCTGTTTCGACCATTTCCGGGGTGTGAGGCTCGATGAAGTCTCGTCCACAAAGCTACGCTTTCTTAAAAAGCCCTGCTTCGGGTCAAACAAAATGATCAACCTATGATCACAAAGATATAAGATCAAACAAATGATCATATCGCAAATGATCAAACACTGATCATTTCACAGCAACACTCAGTATGCCACGTTACCAAATTGGGATATATCGCTGATAAATTTCAACTACATAACCTCTGAGCTCGTACGTCTCAGAGAAGGGTGTTAAGCTAAGAGAATAAATTCTCCGCCACCAACAGAAATGTATTGGGAAGAAATCAGCTTTATATCTCAAATTGTAACGTCAGACACACAATCCATACAAGTCTGTTCCGGGATCGAACAGAACCGAAGGTACTTCTCACGAAGCCCTTGCATTTCCGGATAATTTTCAATCACGTCAGGACTTCCCGTCACTAAGGGTGATAAAACCTCTAAATCGAAGATCAGTCGATGTAGAGTAACTCGACGGTAATCCTTCCGTTTTCAAAAATATCCGGTCTTCAACACCGGTCTTCGAATGCGATTCATAACGACGTACCACATATTCGGAATGGGTTATACGACCCCATGGTCCTTTCCCGGCTAACCCGAATAGTGAGCGATTATTCAAAAATAAGTGTGGCATTCAAATTCATCCAATTCACAACAAATACCTATCTAAAGGTAATTATTGATAGTCGGTTATTTAACTATCAATAAAGATGCGCAACATCATCAGATTCCAAATAATTTTCCAAATTATTTCATCTTTCAAAATATCTTTTACTAGATATAAAATTTCCACACTTAACCGCTTGAAAACAAATTTCAAATATTCAATTTCCACATTTCACTTTATCTTTGAAGATAAAATCTCAAAACGTTCATTTCATATTAGAAAAGCATTTCCATACTTATTTAAAAATAAGTATTTCACAAATCATTTATTTTCAACATTTGAAAATATTCGATATACTTAAATCAATATTAAGTATACATTTCATTCTTTAAGGAAATCATAAATTTTAACATCTATTTGAGTCAAAAACGAATGTTGCGTAAAACATCGTTACGACGACTCAAAATTACTAGTATAGGGATTCGAAATTAAAATAGATATATAAATCCCAATACTACGTAAAAATATTTCCTTTCGAAAATCATTTACTATAACAACAGTGTTATAGTCTACCATTTCCTTATTTTTCTCGAAAACGTCTATTTCAACAATGAATGTTGAAATCTATGTATTCGATACTTAACACGTTTTAAAACATCTTTTAAAACAGTTACTTCATTTTTATAATATCGCTTTCCCAAAACCATATCCATTCTACTTCAAAAATATATTCACTGTCCAAAATCGTGAATATACTTCACTAATCACATTTCACTATTTAATTCATCAAATTCAATTTATTTCGAATTTATAAAACAACGCTTATAAATTCCATTTCTGTTTTATAACAACTTCGGTTTATAAATCTCCTTTTATTAATTTCTATAATACACTTATTAAAATAAGTGATTTCAGATTTATAAAACAACGTTTATAAATTCAACCTTATATTTCACAATAACTTTGATTTATAAATCCCCTTTATTAACAAGTTCGATCAATACTCCCTTTAAAGGTAAAAATCCAATTTTATAAGTTAATTTCTTATAAATCCTCCATTCTACAATTTCATTCATTTTAACTTCACCATTTATAAATCTATAAATTTCATTCTTTTTAACTTTACAATTTATACATCTATAAATTTCATATCGATTTTCCAAATTCGTTTCAATTTGCCAGTTAAATTTCTAATTGGACTTCCCACTTATTTCTTTTTAAATAAATTCCTTTTAAAGAAAATAAATTCCTTTATTTTTTCCCAAACTATTTAGAAATCCAATTTTTTTATTAAATTCTTCAATTTAAAAATCACTATTATACGAAATTCATTTATTTAACATTTTCACTTGATTCTGGAATTTATTCAATACGATTATAAAAATTTACTTTTTATACTTTAAAAATTCCTTTCTTCGAATTTATTCAATTTCTAAAAATTTATTTACTTAAAAATTTCTATTTTGATTTCAAAAATCCAATTTCATTTATTTTTGGAATCCAATGATATCAAACATCCATTCAGCTAAATTTTTAGCTTTCAATCAATTTCCAAACATCGATATGATCAATAACATCAATATAATCATTCACAGATTTATACCACAGTATAAATAAAATCAATCAATGTGAGGGGTCCAGTTGGATCCCTCCAACCTGTTTCCCTGCATCCAAAGACGTTAGCACAATACCAATTCCGCTCCAGTACGGAATTATCGCGGTATATAGGTTTTTATTAATCCGCTTACTAACGGCGCAATAGGGTCTCATCCGCTATACGAGGCGGGAAATCAATCAATCCAATATATACATATGCCAATATGTATATACTGCTATATATATAGATATATCCTATCATATCTAATAGCACATTCAAAATCAATCATATCAATCAATAACTACAATACAAATTTAAATCTGAGTGAGGAGATCTCACCTTAGCTTTTCAATTTGCAATCCATTTTCCAATCCATTTCCATTTCAGTTTATTTCTCCCTTTTAGACCTTGTATAAAACAATTTTATACCGTTTATTAATATTCGAACTTATCGAAAATAAATTTCCATTTATCAATTTTTTTTATTTAAACAAATTTTTTCCTTAATCTTCTAGTAATTAAATAATTAAACAAGTTTATCTAACAAACTAATTCCTTTACTCCACTAATTTATAATAACTTTGTACACACAAATATGTATATGATTGTTTTAGTTTTATATTCTGAACCCACATGTATATATATAGAATAACTCATATAGATTTCATAAAAACAAATTTATATAAACTTTCACATACTTTTTTTTCAAAATTCCTATGCTTTAAACATATATCGATATATATTTTATAAAATTGAATTTAACAAAACTGCAGGTACCTAAAGCCTCACAACGAGCTCTGGCCACCAGCGAATCGCTGCACCACTCCGATCCTCCTTGAACGCCGGTCCCACGCGAGCTCGAGCCAACATCGCGATCCCCAAAATCGTGTGCGCCTCCTATCTGGAATCACGAGCATGTGAATTCACCGCGCTCGATATCGCGAGCACCGCCTGCTCGTGCTCGCCCTCGCAGTCTTCGCGAATCCCCAGGCTCTCGCGTGATTCCTAATTGTCGACCCCTCACATCGCCGCCTTCGCTTCACTGCTCCACTTCGTCACGAATTCCCACGAGCGCGCTATCGACCAATACCCCCAACAAGCTTCAACATTGCCCACAAATTCGCGAGCAACCCTCGATCGCCTGAGGCTTCGAATCGCCTCCCTTTCCTGGTCGCGAGTTCGTTCGCGAATCGGTGTATGCTTATTCGAGTTTTATCTTGGCCGAGGAAGTGTGTGTGTTGAACTGAAAATCGACAGAGGGAAATGCGATTTGAAAACTAGGAATGGGTTTGATTTTGAACGAAGGGTTTTTGTTTGTTTATTTTTAACGAGAGAGAAGCGGCCATACTTGATTTTTCCTCTGAATAAAATTTTGAACGAGATGTTTTCTTTTGAACTTGCGTGATTTTTTTTTTAAAAGAGATGGGGAAGACAGAAGAACATGGGTTGCACGATAATTTCGTGATCGATGGCGTGATTTTAGGCGTGGATGAAGGGATGCTGTCCTTTGTGTAAATATTTAAATTTAAATTCAATTTGTTTCGGTACAATTTTAAACGCGTTTATGTGTCGTATTCTTATCCAACAACTCTGAACGATACGAAATTTAAAACCCGGTGATAATTTAACGTTACGGACCCAATGGAACTGGTTTCGTCGAATTCCGAGACTGTGTGAAAATTGACTATTTTTAAATATCGATTCGAACGATCTAATTTCAAAGCTGAACGAAATGCTTTGAAATACAATTCTGAAGTTTCTATTGTCTTCAGTATTATCCATACGAATTTTAAAAGCCTTCGAAATATTTTTCTTCAACTTAAAATTGAAGATTCAAATTTTTATTCAACATTTAACCGATTAAATTTTATAATTTAATCGTCAAATTCACGGTTATATCGGGGATTCAAATTAAATCATCGTTCAAATATTTAAAATAAATTAAATATTCTCAATTTAATTCGTTCAAAATTCAGGGTCGTTACAAATATGCTCCGGGTTGAAGAAATGCAGGTTTTTGAATTTCCAGTTTGAAGGATTTGATTTACAGGCTTTGATTTGAAAACGAATTACAGATTTTAGATTTGATAAATCTCTGGTTTGAGGAGTTTTGATGATCAGATTGTTTTAGAGAATTGGTTATAGGATTTGGCTTTTGATTTTGGAAGATGTTTACAATGTAATGATTTTTGGTTTTGAGGAATTGATTTACTGAATATCAGATTTTGTTTTGAGATTTTGTTACAGCTGAAGTTTCTTAAGTTTTGAAAAAGAATAGAAAACGAAAAGAAGATGAGAAGCATATGTTTATATATAGGCTGAAAAATGATTTAATAAAAATAAAAGAAAAACAAATTTAAATGACACTTGTCTCATTGTTAATTCATTACTTAACACATGTTATTTAGGTGTCTTAATTTTATTACACTTGTCTTTTAAGTTAGTTTATATTTATTTTAAATGTAGATAAAAGACTTTACTTAATTTATTACTTATCTATATATATATATTATTTTAAAGAAAATAAAACCAATTATATATATATATAAATAAAAGCTTATCCATATATTTTAAAATCCAAAACTATTTGAATATTACCTTTTGAATTCTAAATTCAAATTTTCATTCAAATTCAAATTATATTTAAAATCCAATTTAAAGTTAATTTTAAACAACACATTCAATTTGAAATAACAATCCTATTTTATTAAAATCTATTTATATCTATAAAACAATATATTATTAATATTGTTTGAAACAAATAAATATTCATTGAAGAAGATTATTAAACCAAATTAAACATTTTTAATAAAGATTATCAAATCAATTTAATTATTTAAACAGATTATTAAATTGATATTGTCCAAAATTCCGGGATATTACATTCCTCCCCCCTTAAAATAATTTCGTCCCCGAAATTTAAAACAAAGGTAATTTAATAATCTATTTAAATCACAAGCATATATTATCTTCCAAATGCTAACAACCATAGCAACCAATTCACACAATCAAATAATTCTAACTATCCAGACAAAAATTCTGGATAGAATTTCCCCGAATTTCCCAAATATAAATACCGGGATACTCGCTCTACAGAATCCAAACAATCAATACTAACTAAGCTATAGAGCTTCTACTCATCTAGATTTACAGAACTAAACAAGATATCAGACTACAGACGAGTCTGACTCAACAATCACAACAACCAAATCCTCCAGAACTGCTGATTCCAAAACCAGAGATAGATCATACACGTACTTCCTCAGAGATACGTGAAACACATTGAATCCCAATTATCCAAACTGACAATTCAATCCAGTAGATCAAAGCACTTATCCAAATCAGAACACAGAAAAGATCCAAAACAACTCGGAGCTGACTTCCCAGACTTACCCAATCTTATAGATCCTTTTACCAGAGAAAACTTCAACAACAATGAAGTCTCCAACTTCGAATTCCAAATTCCTCCGTCTCTTATCCACAAAATCCTTCAGACGATCTTGGGCTTCCTACAAATCCTTCTTGATCAGCTCAACCTTCGCTGATGCTTCTCGAAACAAACTGGACCAAAAACAACTCAACAAAATGATCCTCTCAAGATCTACCCAAAACAAAACACAACTCTACTCACAAACATCAGAAGACCGAACTAACTTCTCCTATCTGGAAAAGACAAACAGGAGCACTCGCCAAACTGCTTCCGCTACACCACTCTGATCTGGAGTTGATAAGAATACTAATGAAGAACACAACCCAGACTGGATAACCCATCCCAGAAATAAGGTCCAACAGATCCATAAAGAAAACTCAGATACTCCATCAAAACCTGAGCTGCTTCACCAAACTCTATCTCTAGGAATCATCCTTCAACTTGGCTGATCCACCGGTACCACTTCTGGAATTCTAGTCGATAAGAAAACTCAATCTCCAGATGCGGACCAACTTCTGACTCCTCTGAAGACATCCAGAAAAACTCTGACAACACAAGAGAACACTCAGACAATCGCAAGTCACTTTTGCGATCAACTCATCCTAATTCCAAACAGACTGTTCTCTCTTTACCAATCAGAACAGCTTACACTTATTTATCCAATTTATCGAAGAAATGGATCCACTCTGCTGCTTCTGATCTTCATCTTCAGAAAAAAAAACTGCTCAGCCAGAAAAACTTCCTACCAATGTACAGAACACTCCGAGCTGCACTGCTGACACTGATGCCAAGGACTTCCTATTCCAAAGATCTTCGAGAAATTCGAACTCCAAACCAAACAGAAACACCATGCTGAACTCAGACACAATACCAAAGCATACACACTTCCTTAATCTTGTTCCAAAGAAAACATCTTCAGGAACATCCATCGTCACTGTATCTCATCATACAGCTACTATTACCTGAGGTATCAAGGTACCATCACTCGCTTCTGTTCAACCGACAGATCCAACTTTACTCATCCAAACTTCAAAGATGAACTCTGAACCTTAACAGGTTTTCTTCAGAGATCGATGAAATCCTCATAATTAAGGGGAGTTAATTACTAGATGAGATTAATCACAATGATTAATAAATGTTGTTTAATTAAAGGTTAATTACTTAATGTAATTAATTTAATTTTAGTAATTAATAATCAATTTGTAATTAAGGATCATTAATTAATATAATTAATGATGTAATTAAGATTGATTAATTAAGTAATAATTAATAATTGAAGTGATTAATAATGTAATTAATTAAGGATTAATGTAATTAATTATAGTTGATTAATTTAATTATATTATAGTTAATTAATTAATGAAGTAATTAAAGGTTAATTACTATAAGTGGTTAAGGATAATTAATTTAAGTAATTAATTAAAGATAAATTACCTGAATGGAATTAAAGGGTAATTAAAGGATAATTAATTAATTTGTAATTAATTAATGATTAAGTAAGCAGGATTTATAGAATGAAGTAATTAATTTAATTCATTTTAAATTAATTAGAAATGGTATAAATCATTACTTAAGAATGGATGATAATATTGAATGCTTTGCATTGATTGATATCTCTGATGAGATATATGCTGTGTGATATGGATGTTTAGTTGAATTGTGATGATAATATGGATTATCTGATAATGTTGATTATCTATTATGAATTATCCTTCTATGTGTATAAAGATAATTGAATTGAATTGTTTTAACTTTAAAACAACTTGGCCTTAAAAGATACGCTTTGGATTTCGATGAGACCGGGATCGGGTTTCCGTATACCGGATTTCCAGGTCTGGAGACCCGAATACCACATCGATCCAAATTAACGATAGGTCGTGAATCAAGTGAAGATGAAGATTCAGAGTGCAAGGGTTATTGTCGTTAACTCTGAGGGTGATTCCAAAACGAGTGTAACGAGATAATGCCTTCGGTTTCGTTCGAACCCGGAACGAACTTGTATGGATTGAATGCTTTCAGAACATTGTCAGGTGGACGATGAGCATTCTAAGTGATGTGTTCTTTTCTAAGGTAATCGTGACCTCAAGCCTCACAAACCGGGAATGGCTAAAACAGGGGAGGTGCAGCAAGGTTAGTGGGTAGCACCCAAGTAGGACAAGATTACCTCTGTCTAGATGTCCCTTTCTATTTTCGACTTAGTGGTGCGGTTGCTGATCCCAACCGTGAGGTATCTTGTGCGGGAATTATCCAGTAAGGGATGTTCCGGCCTTGTGTTGCAGGGGATTGGGAGTGATCCTCGGTACGGTGATCTAGGCCACGTACTGTGATGGGTGGTACCCCGGTAGCCCTGCCATTGTATGGAATCCAAAATCCAATAAGTGCCAACGGACTTGATTGTATAACCCACTTTGTGGCTAGTATGCTGGAATTTAATAATGTAACAATTTCGGCTATTTCATATTTACTTGAAAACCCTAGACCCTATTATAATACAATCGAATTTCCTATCAAATGTTTTGGTTAGCGTAAGGTAAAAACTTACCCATGTTTATTTGTGGGAAGTCTTACGTGATACCTTTTCTTTCAAAAGGTTTTGAAGTTAAACAAGTTTAACCTGTTACTCACACCAGACCCATGTCTGACCCAAGTTGTTTATTTCTGTTTTATAAACTCTTGGGTACTCAAATTTTTACGAGTAGCCAAGGGATTCAGGTTAGCCTTGACGAATTGTGGAGGAGCAATGGAGCAGGAGGCTTCGGCGTTCGTAGATATAGTATTCCGCTGTGTTGATATCTGTGTTAGAGTCTTGTATTGTATTTGAGTTGTAATATCTAGACAGATGTTTATAACTGTCTAGTATGTGTTGTATAGTTGTGTAAACTCTGATAAGTGTTGTATACTATGTAATAGTTTATGTTATTAATATAATTTATTCGTTCCGTTGTGAGATCGTTGTTGTTGTTTCTTTCTTTCTTTTCTTCTTTTCTATTTTCTACCCCTTTCTTTCTTATTAATGAAGCGTCATTCTGTGGAATGAGTGGCGGGTCATTACAATATGTGTGATGAAATTTCTATGTGAGCACGACATTCTGAAATTGAGATTGTTTTGCTAAAAACAACTTGACTTAAAAGATGCCGTTTGGATTCGAAGAGACCAGGATCAGATATCAGCGATATCCGGAACCACTTCGGTTTAATAACTATTTCAATCTCCGTAGATTTGATTTGTAGAATCAAATAGGCTGGAATTAAATAAAATTAGGTAAATTCGATTATTTTGAATAAGTAACTGCACTTAGATATTATAATGGATTTAGCAACAAGTGTTGGTTAAAACAAGATAAGAACTCGAAAGGTTGGGCGAGTTACCCGGGTTTGCAAAGAAGTTTATATCTTAAGTGTTTCATATAGATGGGTTTACTCACGCTGGTTTCCAGCCTGACTCGGGTGTTACTTTATTGTAATGCTCGGGTCAGACCGAGTATTACAGATTTTCAGGTAAGGACGTTCTGGAGCTCAGGAGACGAGCTGGATGGCAGGAACGTATGGAGTGTTTCCGCTGTGATATTATTTCTGTTTATCTAAGACATGCGATTTGTATATGTCCAGTGTTTGTGTATGAGTGTAACTCTGATGTAAAAATATAATTGATAGATACAGGTATTCTTTTGTAAACTTTTATTATTTGATATTATATTTTGATCCGCTGCGACTTGTGAGAATCAGTGCTGTGTTTCTGTTTCTTCTTCTTCTATCTCTTTCTTCTTTTCCTAACTATCTGGAATTTTCGTGATCGAAGATTCCGGGTCGTTTCATTTGGTATCAGAGCAAAGGTTAAGTGAGAACCTTGGCTCTGGTGGGTTTACACATCAAGGATAGGGTCAGCGGTATCCTAGGATGAGTTGAGTGTGTGTGTCTATATATATATATATATATATATATATATGAGAGCGTACTTGTTATTTTCTTATATAAAGGTTTTAAAAATGGTTTTAAAACTGGATGATTTTTTAAAAGCTTATATCATATTTATAAAGCATAATTGGTTATGAAATAAGAAATTAAGTAACATATATATACATATCCAAATAAGTATTGGATAAAATGAACTATACAAATAAGATGAATTAAAATGGTTCCAAACCAGAAAATAAATGGTTATTGAGTTTAAATAGGATGATTGTTTTCCAATAAACACATAATTGTTTAAGGAAGTAACCATTAGATGTGAATAACTTGTAAATTAGAAAGGATGTAAATTGAAAAGTATTGAAATTGTTTCAAATGTTAATAGAAATAATAAAGAGTATTATTCAGAATATTTTGAATGTGATCTTATTTTAAAATAAGAGTTGTTTGAAAGCATTAAAGGAAACTGTTTGAACTAAAACCAAAAGTGGTTTAAAATTTAAGGATAACTTAGAGTGTAAAGGAAATAATATGTATATATGAGGGATATACATAATATCAAAAATGGTTTGAAATAAACTCTAAATGTTGAGTTTCAAATTTGGAATGAGATGTGAAACCCAAGGTGATAAGTTTTTGAACTTATAAGATTATTAATGTGAAGTTTAAATTTTGAAGCAGGAATTCAAATTGGGTAAGGTTAATGAAATTAAATTGAATTTAACTTGGGAAAGTTAAATAAGTTAACAAGCAACCTGAATTGGAAATTTCGAGATGGAATTGGAATCTAACTTGGGAAGTTTAATGGTTAATTTGAATTGGGAGTTTGTGTGATCTCAAAATGGGTATGAGATCTGGAAATTAAAAATGGATGGATGTTTTAGAATAAATTGGATGATGTCATCCTATTGTTATTAATAATCTTTAAATTGTGAATTGGATTTTTTAAATGAATGAGGAATGAAGTGTGGTAATATATCCATTATTGAGATAAAAGGGAAATTAAACTTTAATTTGAAATTAAGGATATGGAATTACTTTGTACTACAAATTTGAATAATTGAATTTGTAAATTAAAATTTGTTTAAGAACTGGTTTCAGAACTGGAAGATAAAAATTGGGTAATAAATTGAATTTTTAAGATAAAATTGTTTTGAACTCTTATTTGAATTTTGAAATAAGTTAAGTAAAGATAATTTTGAAATTGTTTTGAACTCTAGTATATGATGTGTAATCTGTGTAGCTCTGATAAGTGTTGTATATGATACTATGTAATATTTATGTGATATAATATATTTTGTTTCGTTCCGCTGTGAGATTCTGATATTGTTTAGATCTTTCTTTCTTTCTTTCTTATTACCTTTAATCAGAACATATCACTTAGAATGCTCATCGTCCGCCTGACGATGTGCTGAAAGCATTCAATCCATACAAGTTCGTTCCGGGTCCGAACGAAACCGAAGGCATTATCTCGTTACACTCGTTTTGGAATCACCCTCAGAGTTAACGACAATAACCCTTGCACTCTGAATCTTCATCTTCACTTGAGATTCACGACCTATCGTTATTTTGGATCGATGTGGTATTCGGGTCTCCAGACCTGGAATTCCGGTATACGGAAACCCGATCCCGGTCTCATCGAAATCCAAAATGTATCTTTTAAGGGCCAAGTTGTTTTAAGGTTAAAACAATTCAATTCTTATCTATATACACAAAGATAGATAATTCAATAGATAATCTACATTATCATCCCAAACAGATAATTCACATTATCATTATAATTCAACCAAACATCCATATCATATATCAATCATATCTCATCAGAGATATCAAACAATGAAATACATTCAATCTCATTCATCCATCCTTAAGCAATGATTTATATCATCTAATTAATTTAAAGTGAATTAAACTAATTACTTCATTCTATAAATCCTGCTTACTTAATTATTAATTAAACCAATTAATTAATCATTACTCTAAATATCCATCTTAATTAATCATTCTTGATTAATTATACTCTAATTACTTTAAGTAATTAATCCCTAATTAATTTCACAAATTAATTATCTTAAACCATTTCAGTAATTAATCTTAAATTACTTCATTAATTAATTAACCATACTTAATTACATTAATCCTTAATTAATTACAATTTATTAATTACTTTAATCACTTATTATTTATTAATTAATCTTAATTAATCAATTCTTAATTTCATCATTAATTATATTAATTAATGATCCTTAATTATTCTTAATTAATTATCTTATTTAAATTAATAATTAATTAGTCACATTTATTAATCACCTTTGATTAATCTCATTTAGTAATTAACTACTCTTAATTACTACACTTCATAAATTAATTACTCCTTAATTAATTATCCTTTAATTAATCCCCTGATTAATTATACAAAGTAATTAAACTAAAATTACTTTTATTATTAAAATCTTCTTTAGTTAATTACATCCACTAATTAACTTTAATTACTTTCCTAAGTAATTACACTTCACTAATTACATTTAAGTAATTATATTTATCACATCTCTAAATGATTATCTTAAATTAATTTAATTAATTAATTAAACTCATCAAATTTATTTAATTAATTACCTTAAGTAATTAATTCCTTTAATTACTTTCATTAAGTAATTATACTTAACCAATTCATAAAAGATTTATCATTTATTAAAATCTATACTTATCTAAATAAATGATTAATTCCAAATTAATTAAACTTAATTTATTAACTTATAATCCTAATTATTTAATTAATTAACACTAAATCATTAATTAATTAAATTACCTAATTATTCTTTAATTACCTTATTAATTTAATGACTCCTTTATCATTAAACCTTAATCACTTTCTAAATTAAAGTATTAACCTTTAACTACTTTAATTATTACTAACAAAGACTTTAAAACATTTACATTAAAAATCTTTCTTTTAATTTATCTTAAATTAATGCTTTAAAATAAATTACAATTTAACTTTAACCATAATTTGAATCTAATTTACAAAATCTTCTTAAATTCCAAATGTTAAGAAACACTTAACATTTATAAGATTTTTAAACCAATTTATTTAAATTCAAAACCTTTTTAAAATATACTTTTAACAATTTAAATTTGTTAAAACATTATTTTTATAAAACTTTATTTGTCTCAAATTCTAGGATACACATTTAAACTTGAACCCATAATTAAACTTGATTTAAATCTGGATTTAAATCCTGCTTCAACTTTTAAAACTCATTCAGATTTAAACACTGTCAGGCTTTAAAAACATAACATCACAAATGACTCGAAACCATCTATCAAAATACCCGAGCAAAAACTGAAAACCCCCGAGACAACTTCGAGTTTTCTTCCGTCCCTATTCCTTCGAGTCGAACGCAAAGAAACTTCGAGCCAAACCCGTACCGTCTCTTCTTCCCCAAACTACAAGTGTTCTGATATAACGTGTACGTGCACAGACGTTCTGGCCATCTCCGATCCATACTCCGACCATCGACAAGTCAGCGACCTCCTCCCCTAACGTTTCGATCCCCCAGAAACTCGAATCGATGACGAACTCAAAATCGAGCAACTCGATACAACCTGGAACCCAAACTTGATCATCCAAATCCATCTCGTATGGCCACCTCCGTTCATCTGATCTTACGCCACCAAGTCCAAAGCTACGCCACATCATGATGCATCAATTCAGCCCATACCGGTCACCTCCGGTGCTTTGACGACGACGAAATCGCCTGGAAACTCACGTCGACCAAAACCAGTTCTTAAACCCTACTTCTACCTCCCTTGGTCACCACGGTGAATTGAAAAATGCCTCATTATTTTTCCAATGATCCCTGACCATCCACCATCCTCCAGCCTTAACCACGACCTCAATTCATCTCGCGATCACCAGAAATCAACAGAAACCCATATTCTGTTCATCTTACTAATTCTCTAGATTTACCAAATTAAAAATCGTGATTTTCTTTTTAAAAATCATTATTTTGTATAAGGAATCAGTTTATAAACCTGAATTGATAAATAACGATACTTGAATTTTCACTTGTTTAAACATGCACTGTTATTCTCTAGTTTCTTAGAGACATTCATATATATTTTTACTTAATTAAATATTAAACACTAACCCATGGTTAAACAACGATTATTGTTTGAATCTGAAATCTTAATAAAGATCAGATAAGGGAATAATGGAATTTCTACAAATTTCTTAACTTAAAAACAGTAATAGGCAAGAACTGATACTCAACAACACACATATACATCAATAAATACATACAGGAAAGATGCACTTGTACACATTCACATAACATACTCACTTCAGATATCACCCAAGCAACCAGATTTTATATAATTAAGATTTTAAAACAGATGTTACTCATAGGTTTGAAATGAAGAACAGAGCTTCATTTTGAAACTGCTTTGAAAACTTTTTAAAACTTGAATGCTGATTTTGAAACTTGCATGCATGCTCTAAAATCTTGTTTGTTGAGATGTTGCTTAGATCAGTTGTACTGAAATGATCTTGCTTCCAGATTTGAAAGAATGAACAGGCTTTTGATTCCAGAAAATTCACATGCAAATAAATATCCCTACTTAATTTTAAAAAGAAAGTTACTCACCTAATTTGAAATGAAGAACAGAGCTTGAAACAGTTTTGATTTTGAAAACTTTAAAACTCGAATTGATGGAATTTGTAAAAGAACTTGAAACTTGGGTGCAGGTAAGATGATTATGAGCTTGCTTTTGAACATGCATTTCAGGGATTGATTTTCTGGGTTTTGAAGAAGGGATTTGCAGGTTGAACTTTGATGTTGGAAAGAATTGCAGGTTTGTTTTTGAGAGATTTATTTTCTGGTTTGCTCTTAGAAGGGGAAAATGAATTTCAGATTTTAGAATTGAAGATTAGAAAGAAATATAGATGAGGAAAACATGCATATGTAGGCTGAAAATAATTTCTTAAAAATAAAATATAATATAAATTAAAAGATTGACACTTGTCTTTATATGTGTTAATTGGTTTACACTTGTTTTAAACAAGCCTTTATATGTTTACACATGTCCTTTTATTTAATTTATATTTATTTTAAATGTAAAAACCTTTTTCTTTATTTATTAAATACAATTACTTATCTATATATATATATATAACTTCTTAAAGAGATATACCAATTATACTTATAAATAAAAGTTTATCCATATAATTTAAAATCCAAAACTATTTAAAATCTTACCTCTTTTGAATTTCAAAAATAATTTACATTCAAATTCAAATTGTATTTAAAAATTCAATTTAAAGTAAATTTAAACAACACATTAAATTTGAAATAACAATCTTTTTATTAAAGTCAATTTATATCTATATATAAAACAATACACTATTAATATTGTATTTTAAACCTATATATATATACACTCTTAAATCTGATTTATTAAGCAATATTCAAAAAGAAAATAAAATAACTTTATTATTAATTTTATTTAAAACCATATAGTTATTTGTTAAATAACTTTGAAAAGCTACTATTAAATAAATCATAATTTCCAAACTATAAGAATATACATTAGAAATTTAAAACAAGATTTTTATTTATTTATCAAATTCCAAATTAAAGCTTATCTATTTACAATATATACAATTATATATATACATTATAAATAGAAATTATTTTATTGGTTTTAAAAAGATAAATTTACTAATTAAATATTCATTTAATCAGATTATTAAATCAATCCAAACTTTAATTATCAAAGATTATTAATCAATTTAATTATTTAAACAAATTATTAAATTTATATTGCCCCAAATTTCCGGGATATTACAGTCCTTCCACCTTAAAATAATTTCGTCCCCGAAATTTAAGACAAAGGTAATTTAATAATCTTTTTAAATCACAAGGATGTATTATCATCCATATGCTAACAATCATAGCAACCAATCATCCAAACAAACAATTCTAACTATCAAGCGAAAAATTCTAAATAGAATTTCCTCGAGTTTCCCCAAGTATATATATACCGGGATACTCGCTCTACAAAATCCAAACAATCAACAATACTAAAAATTGTGATTAATCAATCAAACAATAGTTCCGCTGTGTCTGTATCTCTGTAGTGTATTGAGTTGTAATGTCTAGACAGATGTTATAACTGTCTAGTAAGTGATGTATATGTTGTGTAACTCTGTAAAGTGTTGTATACTATGTAAATGTATATGTTATTAATATAATTTATTCGTTCCGCTGTGAGATCGTTGTTGTTGTTTCTTTCTTTCTTCTCTTCTTTTCTATTTTCTACCCCTTTCTTTCTTATTAGCGATACGACTTTCTGTGGAGAGAAAGTCTTGGTCGTTACAGACGGTTTTTGATCAAGAAACCAGATCTGAGTCCGCACTAGGAAGTCGGGTGGACGATACTAGTTCGAAAGTGAAATTGTATGATCGAGTGAGCGATCAGAATTTGGTATTGCGTACGAATGATATATGTGTATCGTACAGACTTGAATGAAATAGATATATAAACTTTTGTAAAGAAATGCGCAAAATGATTTTGAATTTTATAATTAGACATTATTGATAAGTAGGATATACATGTGTTTAAAAGAAAAAAAGAAATTGGGATTTTTGATTTCGAAGATAAATTAAATTGCTCGACAAAGGTATGTATTTAAATTTCTGTATGAAATTTGATGATTTTCTGGTCTAGCCACTTGGCGTTTTGTTTTCTTTTGAAATTTGGAGGCCCGTAGGGGCATTTTGTAGTTGTACCGAGCTAGCCGCGCAAAGGAGAAGCTGGCGAAATTTTTCGAAAATTTAGAGAGTTAGAAATTTTTTGAGAAATTTGGATAATTTAAAATTTAAATTTAAATTTGAATTGTTGAGAAAATAATATTGTTGGGAACTATGGAAGAGTTAGGGAAGTTAGTAAGAAATGATAGTGTCTTTAATAAAAAAAATTGTTTTGGAAAGTTGAAATGTTTGGTTTTGGGAAATTGATAAATGGGTTATGGATCATTCTTCTTAACTAGTAATTTCAGGACAAAATTCTTTTAAGGGGGGAAGAATGTGACGACCCTGAATTTTGAACATTTGAAATTAGAATATTTAATTGATTTTAAATATTTGGAAGATAGTTTAACTTGAATTTCGAAATATCACTATTTATTAGGCAATTAAATTATTGAATTTAAAAATTGGAAATTGGAAAAATTGTTGAATCTGGATGTTCCAGGATTGTTAAAAATATTTTAAAGGCTTAGGAAATTCATATTGATAATACTGGAGATAATAGAAGTTTTAAATTTGAATTTGAAAGTGATTTGTTCGGTTTTGAATTTATATCGTTTAAATCGATATTTAAAAATAGTCTTCCGGGGCACAGTCTCGGAATTCGACGAAACTAGTTTCATTGGATCCGTAATAGTTTATTATTATCGGATTTCAATTTTCGTAGTATTTGGACTTGTCGTGTGATCGTACGGATTGTAAACGCGCTGAAATTAAATCGAAAATTCAATATAATAACTGGTTCAAAAAGCTATCTTCTCCATATGATCGAATTTGGACTCAAAATCGTTTCCATTGCGTTCGGAATAGGGGTATAACCTTATGAACGCCTGGTGGCACGCCTCGATAGGAGTTCGAAATTTTGAGCTATGAATTCAAAAACGATTTGAATTTGAATTTAAAATTTAAATATAAATAAGCACTGTAGAATCAGACACGTTGAAAAACTTTCAACCACGTCTTCGTTTGGTATACACACGTCCCCTTTTGTTTTTATCATGACCGAGCATTTTCTTTTAAAAAGGAAACGAAAGGCAGAAATCAAAATGAAAAAAAATTTAATCAATGGCCACATGCATTCTTCGTTCCTTCTTTATCAAAATCGAAATCAAATTAATAGCGACCTCTGCTCAAATTCAACTCCCTCTCCAGTTCGATTTCCTCCCCAGCTCAATTCAAATCCAAATCGAAATCGTTTGTTTATAAAAAAATCAAAATCAATCGAGGGCACGAACGACTAGGTGAGCGGCGGGTCTCATGGAGGTTTGTGTCGATCGTGAGGCACGGTGACCCGAGCTCGAGATGGCAGAATCGAAGTCGCGACGGCAATGGGACTGTTGCATTCAAGGGCACGAGGCATCATTGTTAGTATGGGTTCGCATTTGATTTCATTCGAGGGTTCACTCGCATTTGGTTGAGGAGGCGACCAGTTGTAAAGTGGTGGCGAACGCGTAGGGCCAGGGTTTCGATTAATAGTAAGGTCTGAAATCATGAAGAAATGGTCGTGCCTGGGTTCGAAATTCTTTCGCTGAAGGTATTTGATAATTCACCTTTAATTTACATTTGTATAGGTTAGAAAAATATTTTAACAGTAAGGTATAAAATCATTTTGTTTTTAATTTAGTAAATATACATTTTAAACTTACTAGTTGGTTTAAATTAACCTATTTAATTATTCTAAGATATTATTTTTAAAGAAGAATTATTAGTTTAAAATTAAATTAATAAATGGAAATTGATTTGTCCAATTGTTCAAATATTAATCAACTGTATAATATTTATACAAGGTTTAAAAATCGTGAAAACAAGCTGGAAAGGAAATGGATTGCAAAATAAAACAAAGGTGAGAACTTCTCACTCAATCAGATTACCGATTTAATTTAAATAGTTGAATTTAAATTATTGATTGTTTGCTTGGATTGATAATTGTTATCAGTTGGATTGGTATGTTATATATAATAGTATATATATTGGAGTGATTGATTTCCCGCATTATATAGCGGATGAGACCCTATGCGCCACATAATAGCAGATGATATGATATGAACCCATATACCGCGATATTCCACCTCGAAGTGGAATTAGTATTTTATATTGTGCTAACATCTGTGGATGCAGGGAAACAGGTTGGAGGGATCCAACTGGATTCCTCAAATTGTTTGAATTTATTTCATATGCTGTGATATGGTTTATTAATAATCTATGATTGATTATATTGGTAATTGAAATTAGTGGAGGCTATGGTTTAGCCAAATATATTCTGGTATTTTAAAATACCAGAAATATAAGAATTGGATTGTTGGAAGTAAAATAATTTTTAGAAAATTGTATAAATTAAAAGAAGGAATTTGGAAAAGGATAAAAGTTGATTTTTGAAATCCTATCGAAAAAATTTTAAGTATGGGAAAAAGATCTTTTATAAATGAAAATAAATGGATTTTGAGAACTTAAGTAGTATTGTTTAAAAGTTGAAGTATTTATTTTAAAATTCGGATTTTAAATGGTTTGGGAGAAATAAAGGAATTTATTTTAAAAATGAAGTTAGTTTTGGGAAATCGATTTGAAAACTAATTAAATGTTTGAAACTATGTTTTAAAAGGAAGATAAGACTATGGAATTTATAAACTGGGTTTAAAAAGAGAAATAATATATATCAGTAGATATTTGGAAAATATAAATTCATGGTGGGAATTTATAATGGAATGGGTAATTTGTTTTAAAATAAATAGTGGTTTATTTTTAAAAGGTTTGAGAGAAAAGCGTATTTCCCTGAAAAGACAAGTATGTTTTCAAAGCAGATTTGCAAGTATAAGTTTGAAGTTTCAAAGTTTTTTTGGCTTAAGTTTTACATGAAAAATTATTATTAAATTTCATAACTGATATTTTAAATAAAGTGTTTTAAATAGTTTTTATTCTAAGTATTTCAAAGCATATATATTTTTAGAAAGTGATTTAAATTACTTAAAAAATCTAAAGCATTTAGTCTTGGTAATTTTCAGTGGAAATAAACACTGTTTGGAATTTATTCCGCGAGAGGAAAGTGATTTGAAAAATGTTTTTCAAAAAAGTTGAAGTGTAGAAAAATTTATATCTTGCGAAGATATTATTAAAATAAATAATTTGGGAAATTATTTAAATCTGATAGTTGTTTGTGGATGTTGTATGATAGTTAAATAACCGACTATCAATATTGGCCTTTAAGATGGCATTTGAATTTCGATGCGACCGGGGGTCGGATTCCAAATGGTTATCCGAAAACCACATCGAAATTTAAAAGGTGGATCTTTTGTTTAAAAGATCAAAAGTGGAAATTTGTTGTGACTTAATTTAGAACTGAATGTATCCACTTGTTTTTAAAATAAGCGATCATTATTCGGTTAAGCCGAGAGAGGATATTAAGTCATAAAACCCATTCCGAATAATGATATGATGAAATAGGATTGCATTTGAAGACGGTGGTTGAAGACCGGGTATTTTCGAAAACGAAAGGATTTCCTGTTGAATGTCTCTGCACCGAGTTGCTCCGTTATAGATATTTTGATTACTCTATGTGATGGGGAGTCTGGACATGATTAGGAGATATCCGGATTTGCAAGGACTTCTTTCCTTAATTGGATGAAGTGCCTTCGGTTCCATTCAGACCCAGGATGGACTTGGATGTATGTCTGACATTACACTTTGAGATATAAAGCTGGTTTCTATCAAATATATTTATGTTGGTGGCGGAGAATTTATTCTCTTAGCTTAACACCATTCTCTAAGACATACGAGCTCAGAGGTTATGTAGTTGATTGTTACTAGTGATATATTCCTAATTTGGTAATGTGGCATGCTAAGTGCTGATCATTGGTTGATCGAAGCATGGCTTTTGTGAAAAGCGTAGCTTTGTGAGAGAGACTTCCTCGAACCTCACACCCCGGAAATGGTCGAAACAGGAAGGATGCGGTAAGGTTATGAGGGTCGCGCCCCTCACGGTATGTACATTTCCTTCTGGATAAAAAAGTGGTATTCTGGTATGGAGCCCAAATATTTTACTTATGTGGTTGTTGGAATTCGAGGCGCCTCGGTAAAGGTTGATTACGACCGGGGGATGGCATACTCATGACAGTTAGTTACCTAGTTACAGAGGTAACCCGGCCTTGTGTTGGCAGAGATCCGGTTAGGTTCTCGGGGCGTCCCTCCAAAGCGTACCCATTCTGAAAGAAAGTTCCTTAGCCTTAACCACTTGTTGGAAATCAAAACAAAACAATACGAGCCCTTTACGATTGCATTTGTAGAACCTGCCACCTCAGGTGGTAGCTATAGTAGGCATACTATAATGGTACCTATGCTGGCTAAGATTAATATTATACTTTCGAAATGTTTTCCACACTATGCACTAATAATAATATCAAAAGGATTTTCTTGTATCAAGCATGTTTGACTACTATAAGGAGAAATCTCCCCCAAGTGTGCGATTGCATTGTGTGTGTGCCGGGAGGCCTTATGGTAGTTTCATTTTCCAAAAAGCATAAACGGAATTCTTTTTTATTCAAATAACTGTTTTAAGTTCTCACACCAGTCCCATTACTGACTCGGAGTTTATTGTTCCCTTTTCTAAACTCTGGGTTCCCATAATTTTCCACATGAGCAGCCTAGAGTCAGGTTATCAGTAGATTCTGGATGGATTGTTGTGGAGCTCAGGAGACGAGTTGGATAGCGAGATGTATCACTTATATTATGTATTATTCCGCTGTGTATTCAGTTATGAGGACAAGTTTATATAACTGTCCAGTTGTGTGCTATGAAACTGTTGTACTCTGATGATGTAATGTATAAACTGATATAGTTCGTTTGTTTTAAAGATTTGTCATTCATCTATTATATATTGTTCCGCTGCGATTGTGAGATTCTGATATTGTTTCTATTTCTTCTTCTACCTCTTTCTTCTTTAACCCTAACGGTTCGGTTTTTCGGCATTCGATTGTTCGGCATTTAATACAGTGGACGTATTGATGTCGATTTTCGGGCGTCGAAAAATTGGTCGTTACATGACTGCAGAGTTTGTGCCTCACTGCTTTACTAAATATACATTGTAAATTGATACATAACTCTTTTAGTAACATGCATATTTATTCATGAACTCCCTTATTCTAATTTTATTCATACGACTTTATATTTCTTTTATTAAACTAGAAAAACAATCATTGGATTAGGTTGTTTGACATGTTATCTTCAGTTCTCATATGTATACACATATTACCATAAACATATATTGTGTCGAATTTCTACATGGGTTCGCTATGAAATATGTAACTAATTTCTTCATGATTGATGTAAAATTTATTACACATATTATAATATGAAATATATGTTTGATTTACAATTAATGTTACGTTGAAATTTAATTACATTATGTAAATATGCCTTTTCTTTTTAGATAACAAATGAGAGCACTTTCAAGTTTTATGACATATGAAACGGAAGCGCTTCGCGTCATGTTCAGTATAGGATGTTCTGGAAAATAAAGGCAATCACTTGGTTGGTTTTTCGAACGTAATGTCTATTCCATATTATTTTGTTTGCTCTGTATGTCTTTATGCTCTTTTGTAAACAAGATGAATGCAGTTCATGATTGTGTAACACAAGAATTAAAAATACATATTGAGGATATCATATGCTTCATTTTGCTATCGAAACCCAGTTCAAATCGAAATCAGACATTATTGCATTGAATTGGTTTAGAAATATCCGGTTGTGTCATGTCTTGCCAACTTAGCTTTCAGTTATGTCTTATGTGCACCATTTTCACATAATTAATTATAAGCTTATTCATTTGAGACATCATTCAACTGTTATTGTACACCTTTTCATGCTGCAATTCTAATTGGTCATGAGCTGTTAATATATATTTTTGCATGCATGCCATCTAGACTTGCGTGATACATGGAAAACTACTTAGTGACTAGGCCATATACTTTTGTGTGTGTATAAATGTTGTACGTACATGACTTCGGTTTTAACAATATTAATGTCACTGGGGTAATTATTTCCACATGTATTCACCCTTTCTTCCCCTGTCCTCATTCTTTTATTCACTGTTAAGTGTATAAAGTCCATATTTCACCTCGCGTATATATTTGCTTGCATGCTTGCATTATTCCTTCCGCATGCATACAGGCATATGGTTTGCCTTCGTGAATTTATCCGTAATTTGTGAAATATAGTCATCAAGAAGTAAAGTTTACACACACACAAAACTGTTGTCGCGTTACATACGTTTACAACATTACGTATAATTCAACATCATGTTGTAAATTCCAAAAAGAAATATCACAGATGAGTTTTTAATACCTGTTTCTTATAGCACGTGCATCGCACGTGCCAAAGTACTCGTACTTAAAAACTATTTCTAAGAGTACTTTTCTGAAAAATACTTTTAAAACAAGTTATTTTGGAAAATACTTTACTTTTAAAATAAATTTTTAGGAATCCTGTAACCTTAGGCTCTGATACCAAGTGAAACACCCCACACCCCTTAATATACCCAAAAGGACACATTAAAAGGCGTGGTGCATTGCAGGTATAACTGAAACTAACTGAGACTAAGATTCACAAGACAAAAATAGGTAAAAACAGCGGAAACTAAAATAATATCTTAATTTAAAACAAGACTTCATAAATACTTCGTAAATAAGTCAAATACCAAATGCATCATCCATATTTTAAAACCCATCATGTCTTATGAAATAAAAATTCATAGTCTCATAATCAGAGTACATAATATCCCTCATAATAAGCCAGTACATAGAAAGAAAAAAAGCTGAAATAAAAGAAATACATAGAATAAATCTCCTCCAAGAAAACTCCAAGCTGCACCAATCTACCGACTTCTCCCTTGATTGCCAAAGGGGGAAAAGGGGAAAATAGAGGAGTGGGTCGGACTAAAAGTCTGGTGAATGATAGTAATTACTAGAGTCTTTAAGCAAGATAAAAGTAATAGAATCTATAATAGTTCTAGCATAAATAAGGATAACAAAGGAAAAAAGAAAAGAGATAAACTGAAAATAAGTACGATTAATGTTGCTCAATTTATAAGATAGGTTAACTTTGATTGCTTGCACTTGTCCTTGATTTCTGCTTTAATTAGGCTGAATTCCTAATCCTGTAATTAGGATGTGACCCTAATTCTACCCTTTTTGATCGGCCTGCTACTCCATAGACTTTACTGTGGACCAACCGCTATATAACTCCCTACACAGAAGCCAATGGTATCTACGGAAGATGAACAATGCAACCACCATGGATCCGGACGACATATATAGCTCCCTACATGGAAGGCAATGGTGTCTACGAAAGACACTCATACTAAGCGCTTAGAACTCATATGTGACGCCCCACCTCTATACCCACGCTAGACAAGAACACTACGGTGTAATGCTGTCGACTAGCACGGAGAATAAGACTGTTGAGGAGCGACCATCCGTGTAACTTCTTTGTGCGAGCACCGATATATCAGATAGTATAGAATGCATATCATTTGAGGAGGAAATCCGACATATCGATACAAACTCAAAGCTATCACACGGTGGCTATATAAAATCTTCGGAAACAAACATAGAAGTAATCATAACATAAATCAGTCACAGACATCCATATCACAAAGGCGGAAAAAGATATGAATATATATATAACACATGAAAGTGTACATCAGAGTAGTGGTCAGAAAGATCCATGATAATACAAAATAATAGCAACATGTGCTATACAAAAGAATACATCAATGAGTCGATATCTCAAATGTGTACAACAAAAACTACTAATCTAAGTAGTTAGCCAAAAGTCAGAGTAATCCAAAGGAGAAGTCAAGAAGAAGCACCTGTAACATCTCGGTCTGACCCGAGTATTATTTATAAGAAAATAATAAACGGATCAGTCTAACTATAAATATCAGATGACATGATATAGAATAAGGGGTATGGCATAAACATATAATAACCATAATGGCATACTACTATAAGTATGTAAATGATAATCAACAAGAGATTAATCAATATCACAAGAATATTCTCTGAGATCCAAACCCATAAAAAGGTAATGACACACGAATTCACCATTACACAAAAATTGATAAAGCATATCAATGAAAACCACGAAAATTGGTGAAGCACTAAATCCAAAAATCAACACACGAAATCCAGATTAAATCCCAGAAATCAACACACGAAATCCAGAAATCACAAAAAAGGGGAAGTCCGAGCACACGGACGAGAAGCTATCTCATGGAAGCTATCCATTTAATTTTTCGAACACACGAATGACCCGAAGGCCTTTGATACACGAATGGCCCGAAGACCATGGGGTGCTACCCTATATATGTGATGGTGAAACATCACAAAAGCGGGGTCTAGTCTCCCTCGCAGACAAAGAGACATCGCTCAATCGCTAGTCTAAATCACAAAAAATGATCGTCATGATCATAGGGAAGTGTCGATCACACCAAGCTAGTAAATATATGAGTTTAGCTTCATGTCCCATAACCACTTGCTTAACTTAAATATTTAACAAACTGTAGATCTTCACTAGAAAATTGTCACGAAAAGGTTCAATCGAACAAGTCCAAGAATTAACCGACGAAGTGAACGCAAGCGTTTCATACCACTCGTTTTACTAAGCCGTTTAATTAGATTTCTCATCCGAGTGAAGTAAAGGCTTGTATATACTAGTAGATTGGAAAACGGTTTGATAAACAAGTTTGGTATTTAAACATAGAGTTGAAAATGTTTTGATAAAAGAGTTTTGATATTTACTACTAGTATTGAAACCTTCATATTTTTAAAGTGACAAAACACAAAAATGATTGTAGAACAATCAATCACAGAAATTCACATACGAAGACGTGAATAAAATCCAAGGAAATCAGCTCAAAATACATCAAAGTGGAAGTTCTGTTGAATGTTTTTCAGATAAGATCCCCTACGGAGGGGGGTCCAGGGGGGTGGCAACCCCCTAGGTGGGGGTGCGGGGGCAACACCCCCGCTACGGGGTTCGACCTATGGAAGACAAGCGACCTAGTGGAGCCAAACGACCTAAGGGGCCATGCGACCTACGACCTAAGTGGAAGACAGGTCGAGCGACCTAAGGGATATGAGGTCCAGCGACCTAATGGATATAAGGCCCAACGACCTAAGTGAAGCAAGGCCTAGCGACCTAAGGAATATAAGGTCCAGCGACCTAATGGATATAAGGTCCAACGACCTAAGTGAAGCAAGGCCTAGCGACCTAAGGAATATAAGGTCTAACGACCTAAGGAATATAAGGTCTAACGACCTAAGGAAAAGAGACTCGCGACCTAAAACTCGCGACCTAAGGACTCGCGACCTAAAACTCGCGACCTAAGGACTCGCGACCTAAAGGCGAACGACCTAAATATTCAAGGCAGAACGACCTAAGCAACATATGGCCGAGCGACCTATGGCCCAGCGACCTACGACCTAGGGGCGAACGACCTAAGTGTGACGAGCCAGTTCCGAGGCAGAACGACCTAACTGCAGGAAATTCACCAAAACACTAAAATTTGGAGTTTTTCGCCAATCCAATCCAAACCACATGTAAGTACTCGTGCTAAAGTGATAGGAATACATCCTAAACAGTCCAAGATAGTTATAGGCAAGAATTGTGAGATAAAAATCTCACTTTTTCACTAAAATGAATGAAGATGAAGTTTGAAAGTAAGGAGAAGCAATCCAAAGCTTGAATCCAATATCTTCTACATGAATTTGGAGTTAGATGTTGAATTTGCTAATGAACTTGAGCTTGGAATTTTAATTTCCCATTCCCTCCACCATTTTTGATAAAGCTTGAAGTGTTTGGTGAAGTGATGAAGAGGAGATGGGGTTGAGACTGAGTTAACAAGTGCAGTCCAAACCAAAGCTCAAAGCAAAAAGTGACGAAAATTTCACTATCTCCAAACATATTGAAGTTTACACTAAAAAAGATCGCAAACGTCATTTTGAACTCAATGGAAGTGGTCTCGAGTCCTAATTTGACCGTATGCAAAAAGTAGCTTTTCGGACTAACATCCGACTAACGATAAAATATTTAAATATAAATTCGATAAATATGCGGGTTGTTACATCATAGTTATTACTGAGCACCCGAATGGAAGTCGCATGCATAACTGCCACCATGCCCATGCTACCTTTTGCTTCACCTATTGGGTCTTCTTATTACCTCAACATCCATCATAAGCGTGCCCCCTCATCCCACTTCAGGCTAACGTGAGATCACCGTGTGTCCATATTGGATTTGGGGATTATGGAAATTGACTAATCATTTTTCAATTTTTGGTTGAAATATTCTTGAATATTTATTTTCAACTTCATTTTCTAGAATTCAAACCTATTTTGGATATCATTCAAAGATTGATTCGAATATGGTATTCAGTAGTGGAAATACGTTTGGTTTATGAAATTTCATAATATGATTAATTTGGTAACTTATTCCATGACCATTTCTAATTCTACCATCTTTTCTATCATTCATAATGGTTTTGAAAAATGAGAAGAGTAAATTGCTTTTAAATTAAAAAGGAAAAATCAAAGAAAAATTTAAAATATTCCTTATGCATCCATTCTCATTTAAAAGTCCTTATGGTTATGCATGGATGGATCATTAGAGGTTATCATCACTCCATTCTCATTTAAAAGTCCTTATGGTTATGCATGGATGGAGCTTGATAACTAATGAGTAACTGCTAATCCCATTTAAAAGTCCTTATGGTTATGCATGGTTAGTAAGTGCTTATTATTTTTATGCTTAAATGACAAATCTTTTTATAATAAATAGAATAAATCATCTCTCTTCTCATTATAAAAACCAAATCATCAATCCATTCTCTAAAATGTGGAAATTGTTATCTTGTTATGATATATTATGGTTTTTCCCTATTTTTTCCATTTGTTTTCCCCTACTGTTTCATTATTTTTTGTCAGTCTTTTGATGATAACAAAAGGGGGGAGAAGGAAGAGATTTTGATAAGAAAATAAGTATTTTTGGAATACTACACCAAATTTGTTAAATGTTGTTAGTTATTTTCTATAGTTCTTTTATTCGTCTGTAATTTCCTAAATCTTCTAAATAGGAAACAGTCTCAGTTGTAGGGGGAGTATTCATGTAGGGGGAGCATACATGTAGGGGGAGCTAAATATATTCATGTTTAAACACATCTACTGGAATTTCAAAATCTTTAATATATGTTTGTCATCATCAAAAGTGGGAGATTGTTTGATGTGTGTTTAGTGTTTGATGATAACAAAATATATATATTATAGATGTGTTTGCAGATTTTATTTTACATTTACAGATGTTATTTTACACATACAGGAATAAATATAAATATTGAATAATAATGCTATTGCACAAAATTTAACAAATTCAAACAGTAATTTTATTCAATATAATATTTTATTCAGTACAATGTTTACAGTACACTAATTTCATATTTATAGCTCACTCTCACTCATACACTTTCATTGTTACAATGATTTCCTCACTACATCACTCATACACTCAGTTGTTCTTCTACATCTGCATTGTCCAACTCCAGTATTTGTCTTGTCTCCTGTGCACCTGTATAATTGACAATCTACAGCAGTAATCTGAACAGAAACGAATTTAAATTTGCAAAAATATAAAATTTGTTTTTAAAGCTGTCTCAGATATATGGGTTAAACGTTATCATCTTTGATTGTGTAATATCTGTGCATATCAGTATTCATACCAGGGACAGGTAATCACGAGTGGCTGCAGTACACACGTATGCACGTGTGCACTGCCTCGCCAACTTGAGTGCACAAGGTCAAATCAAAATTAGATTCAACACAAATGCAAGCACGTATGAATCAACTGAGCAAGACAACCAGTAAACAATGAGGTGCACAGCTACAAATGGTCAAGCTACAAGTAGCTCAACATCATCAATGTACACAAGTCAAGTTACAAACTTCTACATCAACCAGAAAATCAAGACCAACATGATCAAGTTCATCAATGCAGTTCAACAGAGAAGATGAATCAAGTACATCAATCAAGTGCATGAATGCCAACATGCATGAATGCAGAACCTACTCTAGACAGAATGACAACATACATGCAAGTATACAACTATGAACAGCAACATGTCAATCTTTGAATGAGCTACAAGTGTACAACACAGTGAAGTTCAAAGAAGTGTAAAAGGAACCATCAAACCTACAGCAAATGTCACCAACATAACAAAAGTGAACCAGACCTCAACAATGAATACACCAGCCTCAATGCACAGTGAATCAACTACAGGTAGACATAACAGGGATGAACGAAATTCAACAGTGCAGAAATAATCTCAAAGCCGCATGATACAGAGTACACGAAACAAAGAAAAAAAATCGTATCTTTCTCTTTGAAAAAGTCAAAACTTTATAATAGGAAAGCTTCTGGATCGACTAGTTTAAAATCACAAAATCGCACGTTCGAAATCGAAACCGTGCTCGTGAAGGAATTTCCAACAAATATATCGGAGCTTAAAACAGGAAAGTTTCAACAACGTGGTGATCACGTAATATCAAATCAGACTCTATAAATAGAAGACCCAAAATCATCATTGACGTTGTGGTGAAGAACAGAAAAGCTAAACCCAATCATCACCGACAAAAGCTCTCAAGCAATCGAGTTCAATCAAGTAATAACCAGCGTAGCAAAAGCAAAAATCACGTACAAGTATCACATACGAACTCGAGAGGAGGAACCACAAGCATCAACATCAAATTCGATAGAGCGGTACTTCTAATTTTTTCGCAAGCCCCAATTTTCAGTATGAAGAAACAATCAAAGTCGAACAAAGCCACAATTCGTCAGAAGATCGAAGTCGAAGAAAGTCGCAGATTATCAGAGGATCGAAGTCGAGCAAAACAGCCGAAGCCCTAATTCTCAACGGCAAAGAAGAACAACCAAGCACTCATTATTTTTCACAAAAATAATAAAGAGATCGGGCCGATAATATTAAAAGGGGATTGGGCTGGAGAATTATTGAAGTGGGCCGGCCTAGTTTTTTAAATAGGGTTTTAAAGTTTAATTTAGTTTTAAATTTGGGCCGGGTTTTTTGATTTAATTTTTAGGCCTAGTTTATTTGAGGGCAAAATTGTTTTTAAATTGTCAATCTATATTTTGCCCTAGGTTTATAAACCGTGTTTTGTATTTTCAGTTTGTTTTTTCAAAGTCCAGTCAAAGTGAATCACCACCTAGGGTTTAGGTGTTGTCAGATTGTCTAGTTAGAATTAGTTCAGTGAGCAGGGGGGCTGCGAGTTTGCAAAGCTCTATAGGCGGGAGCAGAGTTTGCGAGTTTACGAAGCTCTATAGGCGGAGCAGGGTGTGCGAGTCTGTAGGAGTGTTTGTGAACGGGAGCGAGTGTTTGCGAGTCTGTCAGAGTGTTTGTAAGCGAGAGACTGTTTAATTCTAATAGAAATCTAGGAATGCAGCAGTAGGCAGGGGTTGCCGAAGCTGGGTAAACTTTGTGTGTGATTTACTTTACTGCATATTTATTTATCTGCTGTTTGCTTCCGCGTTTAATTTGAGAAAATTTGCGATAACCCTATTCACCCCCCTTCTAGGGTTAATCTAGATCCTACAAGTGGTATCGGAGCGAGGTAATTTCTTTTTAACTCTAGAGTCATGAATTTATCAAATAATGCTTTTTCTGAGGGGCAATCTATTGTTAGGCCACCAATGTTTAATGGGAATGATTATGCTTACTGGAAGGTTAGGATGAGTATTTATCTTAGTTCTATTGATTACGATGTTTGGGATATTATTGAATCTGGCTATAAAACTCCCACTATAACTGTTGGTGATACTGAGATTCCTAAACCGAAGGATAGGTGGGATGCTATTGATAAGAAGTCAAGGAGTCTCGTCTAGCCCTGTTCAGCAATGAATACGAGAACTTTGTGATGGACAAAGGCGAGAGCATAAAGGATATGTTTGGACGCTTCTCAACCTTGGTGTACAATGCTAGAGCGCTTGGAAAGGTATTCTCTGAAGTAGAGCTGGTGAGGAAGATTCTACGAGTCTTACCAATGAACTTTGAGGCAAAAGTCACGGCAATACAAGAATCAAAAGATTTGAGTAAACTACGCATGGAGGATTTGTTCGGAAATCTGATGACGTATGAGCTTGAGTTGAAAGCAAAGGAGGAACGCATCAATTCCGAACCAAAGAAGAAGACGATTGCCTTAAAGAGCAGAGAAGAGAGCGATGAAGAAGAAGTTGATCCAATTGAAGGACTTGTAGTGGCTGTCAATAATTTCAGAAGGTGGTCGAAATACAAGCCACGAAAGAAGAAGACCAGTAGTAATAGATCTAAAGATTCTGACAACTCTGAAAACGAACTAATCTGTTATAACTGCAACAAGCCTGGTCACTTCAAACAAAACTGTCCACTTCTCAAAAACAACAAGGGAAAGAAAAAGAAGAAAAAGGCCTTCGCAGCAACTTGGAATGATGAGGAAGGAGAGGAAGTTTCAACTAATAGCTCAGAGGAGGCTAACTTGTGTCTTATGGTAAGATCAGATTCAGAAGCAAGCTCAGAGGAATCAAGATCAGATTCAGAAGCAAGCTCAAAGGAATATAATGAGGTAAAAAACTATTCTTATAAAGATCTTGTTTATTTGTGCCTTGATCTTACTAAAACAGTTGAAGCTCTTGATTCTAAAAACGATAAACTGAAATCTGATAGGAGAAAACTTGCCCGTGAAAATTTTAGGTTAGAATCTGAACTTGAAAAAATTCAAAACCTAGAATGTAAAAACTGTAAAATTTTAGATTCAGAATTATCAAAATTGAAGAATAATTTTGAGGATCTAGAGAAAGAAAACTTGAACCTAAAGGAAACCATTGAAACTAGGAAAAAGGATTTTATAAATAGATGCACCTCACTTGTGTCTGAAAACTTAACACTAAAAACCAAAGTCCAAGATCTTGAGAAATCACTGAATAACTTTTCTAGAGGAGAAAAATCATTCAATATGTTATTAGGAAATCAATTGTTTGCTAACAATCGAAAAGGACTAGGTTTTGGTAAATCACAAGCTAATGATAGTGCAAAAGGAAAGGGCATCTTTACTGAACGTGAAATAATTGGACATCATATTGAAAATTGTAGTCATAGGAACAAGAACACTAAATTTATACAGGTTTGGGTTCCTAAAAATTCTACAGACAAATTTCATGTCTATTGGAACAAAAATGAAAAGACAAAACAAGTTTGGGTTCCAAAGGGATTATTTATTCATAATTATTCTGCCACTAACAATCATGGACCTATAAAAACAAATAGGTCACATACATCTTTAACCGTGTAGGTGTGGTGGCAGGCTAAGGAACAACATTAGTGTTATCTGGATTCTGGTTGTTCCAGATATACATCGAGCGTCAAATCAACGTTCCTTAGCCTAGTATAAAGGTGACAGATTCACTATGGGCAAACAACGAAAGATTATCGTACAGGTAAAACAGGTAGTTGTATTTCTTTCAAACGATAGATAACCGGTAAGAATCTGCATCTGAATTAAATCAGCCAGTTTGATTGATGATGTTAATTCTGAGTTTTAACCAATCATCTTACTCGAAGTAATTGTGATGGATGACAGAATCTAACTTGCTTGATTTATGATCTTATATGATTCGATTTTAATCTGTGCTTGAAAATTGATCAACCATTTTCTTCTTAAACTTAATATGTTTGGTCAAACTATGATTGCTCATGCTATAAAAGGTTTTTGAGAAACTGTTGAAACTGGTGCTTCACTGATGAAAACTTCAAATTGTTTTTGAGATAATCTTGATATTTTAACTGTGATTCTACGGAAGGTATACACACTCGCTCTTCATTTGATAAAAGTTTGTGTGAGTTTTGTTAACACCGTAGATTTATTTCTGAAGATGAATCTGATACTGTTGAAATGATTCTTAACTGCTTCTAAACCCCATATTATGTTTTCTGTGTGTTTGTGTGCACGTTTTCACTCTAATTCTAAAGAATCACATTTGAATACCACGAAACGAAATTTTGAGATATTTTTCACACACACACACATTTGGACTATGATATCTTTCGTGTGAAAACTTTAATTTAGTTGGTTATTCTGATGTTGATTATACGGGTTCACTGGTTGACAGGAAAAGTACTAGTAGGACATGCTTCATGCTAGGACACTCACTAATTTCATTGTCTAATAATCCTGCTCTCCATTCACTCACGAAACTCATTGATGTGAAACACCATATTTTTTATCACATTCCTAGGGAAAACATTTGCATTAAATTCAACTGAGAATCAACTTGCTGATATTTTCACAAAACCCCTTCCCGAAGATAGAT
Source organism: Allium fistulosum (assembly GCA_030737815.1). Classification (NCBI taxonomy): domain Eukaryota; kingdom Viridiplantae; phylum Streptophyta; class Magnoliopsida; order Asparagales; family Amaryllidaceae; genus Allium; species Allium fistulosum. The sequence goes on from CM060903.1 coordinate 205,974,317, forward strand.
TTTCCAGATTACGTTTGGATTTGGGGATTATGGAAATTGACTAATCATTTTTCAATTTTTGGTTGAAATATTCTTGAATATTTATTTTCAACTTCATTTTCTAGAATTCAAACCTATTTTGGATATCATTCAAAGATTGATTCGAATATGGTATTCAGTAGTGGAAATACGTTTGGTTTATGAAATTTCATAATATGATTAATTTGGTAACTTATTCCATGACCATTTCTAATTCTACCATCTTTTCTATCATTCATAATGGTTTTGAAAAATGAGAAGAGTAAATTGCTTTTAAATTAAAAAGGAAAAATCAAAGAAAAATTTAAAATATTCCTTATGCATCCATTCTCATTTAAAAGTCCTTATGGTTATGCATGGATGGATCATTAGAGGTTATCATCACTCCATTCTCATTTAAAAGTCCTTATGGTTATGCATGGATGGAGCTTGATAACTAATGAGTAACTGCTAATCCCATTTAAAAGTCCTTATGGTTATGCGTGGTTAGTAAGTGCTTATTATTTTTATGCTTAAATGACAAATCTTTTTATAATAAATAGAATAAATCATCTCTCTTCTCATTATAAAAACCAAATCATCAATCCATTCTCTAAAATGTGGAAATTGTTATCTTGTTATGATATATTATGGTTTTTCCCTATTTTTTCCATTTGTTTTCCCCTACTGTTTCATTATTTTTTGTCAGTCTTTTGATGATAACAAAAGGGGGAGAAGGAAGAGATTTTGATAAGAAAATAAGTATTTTTGGAATACTACACCAAATTTGTTAAATGTTGTTAGTTATTTTCTATAGTTCTTTTATTCGTCTGTAATTTCCTAAATCTTCTAAATAGGAAACAGTCTCAGTTGTAGGGGAAGTATTCATGTAGGGGGAGCATACATGTAGGGGGAGCTAAATATAGTCATGTTTAAACACATCTACTGGAATTTCAAAATCTTTAATATATGTTTGTCATCATCAAAAGGGGGAGATTGTTTGATGTGTGTTTAGTGTTTGATGATAACAAAATATATATATTATAGATGTGTTTGCAGATTTTATTTTACATTTACAGATGTTATTTTACACATACAGGAATAAATATAAATATTGAATAATAATGCTATTGCACAGAATTTAACAAATTCAAACAGTAATTTTATTCAATATAATATTTTATTCAGTACAATGTTTACAGTACACTAATTTCATATTTATAGCTCACTCTCACTCATACACTTTCATTGTTACAATGATTTCCTCACTACATCACTCATACACTCAGTTGTTCTTCTGCATCTGCATTGTCCAACTCCAGTATTTGTCTTGTCTCCTGTGCACCTGTATAATTGACAATCTACAGCAGTAATCTGAACAGAAACGAATTTAAATTTGCAAAAATATAAAATTTGTTTTTAAAGCTGTCTCAGATATATGGGTTAAACGTTATCATCTTTGATTGTGTAATATCTGTGCATATCAGTATTCATACCAGGGACAGGTAATCACGAGTGGCTGCAGTACACACGTATGCACGTGTGCACTGCCTCGCCAACTTGAGTGCACAAGGTCAAATCAAAATTAGATTCAACACAAATGCAAGCACGTATGAATCAACTGAGCAAGACAACCAGTAAACAATGAGGTGCACATCTACAAATGGTCAAGCTACAAGTATCTCAACATCATCAATGTACACAAGTCAAGTTACAAACTTCTACATCAACCAGAAAATCAAGACCAACATGATCAAGTTCATCAATGCAGTTCAACAGAGAAGATGAATCAAGTACAGCAATCAAGTGCATGAATGCCAACATGCATGAATGCAGAACCTACTCTAGACAGAATGACAACATACATGCAAGTATACAACTATGAACAGCAACATGTCAATCTTTGAATGAGCTACAAGTGTACAACACAGTGAAGTTCAAAGAAGTGTAACAGGAACCATCAAACCAACAGCAAATGTCACCAACATAACAAAAGTGAACCAGACCTCAACAATGAATGCACCAGCCTCAATGCACAGTGAATCAACTACAGGTAGACATAACAGGGATGAACGAAATTCAACAGTGCAGAAATAATCTCAAAGCCGCATGATACAGAGTACACGAAACAAAGAAAAAAAAATCGTATCTTTCTCTTTGAAAAAGTCAAAACTTTATAATAGGAAAGCTTCTGGATCGACTAGTTTAAAATCACAAAATCGCACGTTCGAAATCAAAACCGTGCTCGTGAAGGAATTTCCAACAAATATATCGGAGCTTAAAACAGGAAAGTTTCAACAACGTGGTGATCACGTAATATCAAATCAGACTCTATAAATAGAAGACCCAAAATCATCATTGACGTTGTGGTGAAGAACAGAAAAGCTAAACCCAATCATCACCGACAAAAGCTCTCAAGCAATCGAGTTTAATCAAGTAATAACCAGCATAGCAAAAGCAAAAATCACGTACCAGTATCACATACGAACTCGAGAGGAGGAACCGCAAGCATCAACATCAAATTCGACAGAGCGGTACTTCTAATTTTTTCGCAAGCCCCAATTTTCAGTACGAAGAAACAATCAAAGTCGAACAAAGCCACAATTCGTCAGAAGATCGAAGTCGAAGAAAGTCGCAGATTATCAGAGGATCGAAGTCGAGCAAAACAGCCGAAGCCCTAATTCTCAGCGGCAAAGAAGAACAACCAAGCACTCATTATTTTTCACAAAAATAATAAAGAGATCGGGCCGATAATATTAAAAGGGGATTGGGCTGGAGAATTATTGAAGTGGGCCGGCCTAGTTTTTTAAATAGGGTTTTAAAGTTTAATTTAGTTTTAAATTTGGGCCGGGTTTTTTGATTTAATTTTTAGGCCTAGTTTATTTGAGGGCAAAATTGTTTTTAAATTGTCAATCTATATTTTGCCCTAGGTTTTTAAACTGTGTTTTGTATTTTCAGTTTGTTTTTTCAAAGTCCAGTCAGAGTGAATCACCACCTAGGGTTTAGGTGTTGTCAGATTGTCTAGTTAGAATTAGTTCAGTGAGTAGGGGGGTGCGAGTTTGGAAAGCTCTATAGGCGGGAGCAGAGTTTGCGAGTTTACGAAGCTCTATAGGCGGAGCAGGGTGTGCGAGTCTGTAGGAGTGTTTGTGAGCGGGAGCGAGTGTCTGCGAGTCTGTCAGAGTGTTTGTAAGCGGGAGACTGTTTAATTCTAATAGAAATCTGGGAATGCAGTAGTAGGCAGGGGTTGCCGAAGCTGGGTAAACTTTGTGTGTGATTTACTTTACTGCATATTTATTTATCTACTGTTTGCTTCCGCGTTTAATTTGAGAAAATTTGCGATAACCCTATTCACCCCCTCTAGGGTTAATCTAGATCCTACAATATCTAGTTGCGCCCCTTATCCAAATCCCCTCGAGATTTGGACTTTTATTTGACCAATTACTACCGTTCTTAGCATAAGCGTGCCCTAGACTCACTGTTTTGTCTAATAGGGAATGCTATTTGGTATAGGTCCTACTTTCATCTTTGCTTATTAACTTAGATAAATTATTTTAAATACGCCTTTACACTTTTCTCTACTATTTGTGCTTATTAATTTATCCAAAGTCTTAAGATAAGCCTTATTCTGTTGTTTTTCTTATTATAACCTACGGTATAATCATGCTTATTACTTAACCAAAGGTCTAAGTGTGAAAATAAGCTTCTTTCATCTTTTACTCTATTTAGTTATAATTCTAAGTTATAACTATGCCAATTATCTTTAATTAGTCCAATTCTAATTATAATTAGGCGTAATTTCAGTCCAATTCCATTATTTATTACAGCCCAATTCCGTTATTTATTACAGTCTTTATAATTCACACCTTATTTTCTTCATTCAATATTCTTACTTATATAATCCATATTCGCGTTTAATTTATTCTAATCCATACGCAAAGAAAAGGGGGATGAAGAGAATAGACGTTTGCATAAAATCCAAAACGTCAAAAAAAGATGTAAATAAGAAATAAATAATAGTAAATAAACTTAAATACTGTAAATAAACTGTAAATCAATAAAAAGCTATGCTTAACAGTAATAAATTATAATTAACAGAAATTAACTAAAATTTCTGAAAAGAATAGCTGAAAGGAAATATGTTGAAAATAATTCTAAAATCTGTAAATAAACTACGGAAAAGGCTATTCCAAAAATCGTAGTAAAACTACAACTATTGAAAACCCTATAATTTTAAATTACTTAAAGAAATCTTAAAATAATTACAATCACTCACCTCCGGTCCTAAGCTCTTCCTTTGATCTTTCCGGATCTACTTGGAGTTGTAAAACTTAATTTATAACGATTTTTTCATTTGGAAAAATTATTTCGTTCAGGGTCCTTCCTAGAAAGGTGAACCCAATTGGAGAAAATCTAGAATGAAAAAAAAGTGTTAGGTCTAGGGGTCTATTTATAGGGGTAGAAGTGGATCTTGGACCGTTGGATTTGGAGATTGAATAGGATGCAACCACGTCATAAGATGAATAGGAGCTGTAACGTCCCCGATTTTCGCGTTCGAAAATCGACATCCATACTTTACATCGTACTCGAATGTCGTAGATTCGAGCGTTCAAATCCGAGTCGCCGGAGCTTATAACACAGTTATGTAAATATCACAGCGGAATAAAAAGAATATAGATATACAACATCTGATACAATATCCAGATACAATGATGATACAATGAATATCTATATACATCAGAGATATGATACAACAAATAGCAGCGGAAAAGAAAAATAGATAACATCAGCAGCGGATAATCTCCATCTCCAAAGCACGATCCAGAAATAGCTCGAACTCCCAATAACGAGGCACAAAGATAAGCAAGTGCAGTCTGATCCAAAGACTGAACCAACTCCAGAAAATCTACTAAACCTGAATATCTGAAAACCCCAACTCTAGACTGCTCGTGTAGGAAATTATGAGCACCCAAAGTTTAGGAAAGGAACAATAAACTCCGGATCAGTCATGGGACTGGTGTGAGCAACAAAAAAAGTTTATCTTTAAAACAAATAGCAGAGAATTTTAAAGTCAATTCGCAATGCTTTTGGAAAATGAAACTACCATAAGACCTCCCACCACACACACAATGCAAACGCAGAATTGGAGGAGATTTCTTCTTATGATAGTCAAACATGCTTACTACGCAAATCATTGGTTATTATTATTAGTGCATAGTGTAGAAAACAATTTCGAAAGTAGAATATAAATCTTAGCCAGCATAGACATTTCGCACTTATGCCTACTATAGCTACCATGTTCAATAGCAGGTTACCACCACATTCCATGGCAGGTAATACAACTAAAACCGTACAGGGCTCGTATTGTTTTGTTTGGATTTCCAACAAATGGTCAGGCTAAGGAACTTCCTATTCCACGAAAGAAACGCCTCTGGCGGGACGTTCCGAGAACCAACTGTTCTCTGCCAAACAAGGCCGGCAACCCCTTTTCCCAAGGGATAAAAGAAACCTCAGATATGCCACCCCCGGTCCTTTGGGACCTTTAACCGAGGTACCTCTAATCCAACATCACACGTCATAAATAAAGTGTGTCCACATGAGTAAGTATCTGGGCTCCATACCATGATACTACCCTTTTCCAGAAGGAATGGTCATACCCTAGGGGAGCTACCCCTGAAAACCTTGCCGCAACATTCCTGTTTCGACCATTACCGGGTTGTGAGGCTCGACGAAGTCTCGTCCACAAAGCTACGCTTTTTCAAAAAGCCACGCTTCGGGTCAAACAAATGATCAACCTATGATCACAAAGATATAAGATCAAACAAATGATCATATCGCAAATGATCAAACACTGATCATTTCACAGCAGCACTCAGCATGCCACATTACCAAATTGGGATATATCGCTGATAAATTTCAACTACATAACCTCTGAGCTCGTACGTCTCAGAGAAGGGTGTTAAGCTAAGAGAATAAATTCTCCGCCACCAAACAGAAATGTATTTGAAAGAAATCGGCTTTATATCTCAAAGTGTAATGTCAGACATGTAACCATACAAGTCTGTTCCGGGATCGAACAGAACCGAAGGCACTTCTCACGAAGCCCTTGCAAATCCGGATAATTTTCAAATCACGTCCAGACTTCCCATCACAAAAAGAGTGATATAAATCTCTATACCGGGAGCTACCCAGTGCAGAGACATTCGACAGGTTGTCCTTTCATTTTCGAAAATATCCGGTCTTCAACACCGATCTTCAAATGCTATCCATATACGACGTATCACTATTCGGAATGGGTTATATGACACAAATGTCTTTTCCCGGCTAACCCGAATAGTGAGCGCAATATTCAAAAACAAATGGATAATGGGATTTCAATTAAGTCACAATTTAAACCCAAACTTTCTCTTTCAAATGGTTAAACAAATTTCCATTTTAATCTTTTTAAACAAAAAGATTCAATTCACAAAGTTCACTTAATTTCACAAAGATTCATTCACAGATTTTCCAAATCAATTTCCCTTTCAATTTGATTAATTCGTTAAATCTTTAAATCAAAGATTTAACTCATAGCTTTCAAAACAATTTCATTTCGAATGGTTTAAACAAAACATCACTTTTAAATCTGTTAAAAATAAACAGATTTAATTCATAGCTTTCAAAAAGAATTCATTCATAACTTGGAAAATCCATTTTTCAATTCACTTGAAATTCCTTTAATTTAAACTGGAATTTCTTTTCTTATCTAAAAGCTTTTATCATTTGAAAACAACAATTTTCAATTTGGAAATCTGATTCATTCATACGAGTTGAAATCCTTGGTTTAAATTAAAATTCCCAAATTAATACTTTAAAATGGTTTAATTCATACAAACACATTTATATCATCTTTTATCCCTAGTTTCCAAATCATAGATTTAATTTCAAACTTGAATTCAAATTAAAATCTAATTATTTAAATTTTCAAAAACTCGGTTAAGTTATTCAAAATAACTTTTATATTTGAAATTCCATTTCAAAAGCTTTTCACTTTAAACCCCAAATTTCTAATTTCAAAATCAATTGAAAATTAAAATTTCAATTTCAAAAACATCAAATTTAAATTATCTGTGACTTAACCGATTTCCACGTGAAATCCATATTTGTGTGTGAAACAGTGTGGTCCAGGGGTTTCACACAATAGTGCACAACATCAATCCTCACAGATATATCGATAAGCGGTATAATCGATAACGCTTATCTTCATTCACAGATTCATAGATAAAATAAATTTATCGGTTACAAAGATTCACTAGTACAATTCGATGTGGGTTTCGGATAACCAACTGGAATCCGACTCCCTGTCGCATCGAAAATCAAGTGCCTTTTTACGGACCAAGGGATTGCATATTCATATAACAATATATACATCACAGATAAGTAAATTATAGATCACCACATAAATCAGGACGCATCACAGAGCATCATATATCAGGGATGTCAAATAATTCAAATCATCCAATATAATCCAAGCATCCATAAGTAAGGTCAATAAATTATCTGATTAATTCAAATCAGATTAATTTCTTATGAATTACTAATCCTGGTTAATTAACATTAATAAATTACAAATCATTTTGATTAATTATCCTTTAATTAATTAATTAACCTTTAATTAACTATTCTTAATTAATTACAATAAGTGATTATCCTAATCACTTGTATTATTGAATCACGAATTAATTATCATTTGATCAATTAATTATTAATCATAAGTTAATTTAGCTCTCAACAAATTAATCAACCTTAAATTGATATTCGATTAAACTCCGATTAAGTAATTATCATCAGATATTAAGATTAATAATCTTTTAAAGTAACACATTTATCTTAATTAATTTCATAAAATTTAACTTAACCCTTTTTAAATTAATTGATAATCAAAATCGTATTCTCAAAATAAACCATTTGTCTTTAAAATCTTATTTTAAATAATCTTAAAAGTGGATTGTCATCAACATACGAGTTAACTTAATACCTTCAAGTTAATTTCAAGTCAACAACATTGTTTAGGTTAAACCATTAACTTTTAAATCAAATTCTTAATTTAACTATTAAATTTTTATTTTCAAAGTAGATTTTAGAAACCCAAAATTAAATAATTTTAAGTTAAATAGCTGTACAACTTTTATTGATCAAAATTTAATTACACCTTTATTATAAAGAAATTTGTTTAAGGATAAAGTTTTAAAACTTATTTTATTCAAAATTCAGAACTTGTTTTGTTAAAGGCTTCAGACCCGAGACCAACATTAACTGCTTCGAGACCACCCCCTTCTTTCTCGAATGAAACCCGAGTCCAGTGCCTAAAAACTTCGAGACCCCAAACAAAACAACTCGAGGAAACTCGAGCCTTTCTTCCCCAACCATTTTACTGACACAAACCAATATACGTGCACGTGCACGTGCCCCAACGCCACCGTCCTCCGACGATCGTCGCGATGGTGTCCCACGACCCCACGTTCTCCTTCGAACACGAAATCGTACCCAGATCGTACGCAACCCCAACCGAACGAAATCGAGCAAAATACTCGACCAACCCAAAACACAGCACATCAGAAAACTCGCCTTCTACGTCGCCTCCGACCTCGAAAACTCCGGCCATCATTCCTAAAGACGCGTAAGCCTTCCACGCACATTCTCCCCCAGGTGCGATCGACCTAATCTCTTCCACGACGCCACACGATTCAAATCTTTCGACATGGGTTCAAATTAGACTAAAACCCTAAATCGACATTGCCTGGTCTCCACGGTGAACTAAAATTCGAACGAACATTTTTCTGATAATCACCCATACACTAGCCTCCTCCACCATCAATCGCAACCTCCCACTCTTCGTCGTTGGATGGGATTTGACGAAAATGCTAGAATTAGTAATTTCGAGATAACTCGCCAAACCCTCACTTAAAAATTGAGATTTTGATTTTAAAAATCATAACATTCCAAGCCAAAACCAGTTATGTATTTGGATCAGAGAATTGTACCAGATAAATTTTAGCATAATTATAAGGTTACTGTAAAAATCTGGGTTCGAGGCACTATACAGAGATATACAAGTTTATACTGATTTTAGATCCTAGTTCATTGTTAAACAACTGAATTTACTTGAAGTTTAGGGCCTATCAGAGAATCAGAGGTAAAAGAAGTGAAGTTTGAAATTTAATTTAAACTCAGTGATAAAAAAAACAGGGAGAAACCTCATACTAAATATCCAATTTCCCATATGTATACTCGGAAAAGTATGTCTATATATATATAGCCTGTCATTTCAGATTTTATCATGCAACCAAAAATTTATATACTTAAATTTTTTTAGAATGTTACTCACCAGATATGGAAGGGAAGAACAGAGCATCATTTTGAAAACAAGCTTTGATACTTTAAAACTGGAAGGTGTTTGAAAGTTGCTACCCTGTTCTGATTTTCTTGAAAACTTTGCCTTGTCAAAACTGGAATGCTCAGTCTCTTTTGTAAACGAGATGTAAACGAAATGAAATGAAAAAGCTAAAGCAGGTTGATAAATAGATAGAAGGATGTTTCACAGGCATTGTTTCTTGTGAACGAAAATGAAATGAGGCAGATAGATATGTGTGAACAAATATACAGGTTATTCTTTCTTTTGGTACAAACAGGTTTCAGAGATTTTTATCTCTATGGTGGCTGAAGTGATCTATACAATGTACACTAGAGATATTAGCATTTAATGACAATGTCCTTTATGTCTACAGATTATCTTATACTTTACATTTCGTATGTACTTATGTTTCATGTTTATCTTTTGTTTTTCTTCCAGGTCTTATATGTAAATTTGTACATATATAAAGTTGTTTAAATTGAATCTTTGTTTTAAGTTTAAAAGATGATGCTTCAGTTTTGTAGCTGGACGAAATGATGAAGATGTTTGATATATAGGAGAAAACAAATCTACAGGTTATTATATTGTTGTACAAAGTAATACTGTTTTTTTTTCCCTTGTATATTGGCTGATGTATAGGAACTTGTACTTAGAGATGATGGCATTAAGGGCTGATGTACTTTATGTCTCTATACTTGCCTTATTCTATTCTTTTGTTCATAGATTTACTTTTTTTTTATTTGCCAGGTTCATTTTGGAGGCTGAAAATCTTATTTCAGTGGCTAAAGAGATATTGGTATTAATTGTTTTGTACCATACCCTATTCTATTTCCATTTCGGCTGTACAACATGTATTTTATTTTTTTCTTCATTTGTACAATGCATGAGTATGATAGTGGCTTCTTTTACAAGCTTTTCTCAAGTATATGTTTTGTTTTCCCCTGTTTCATTCCATGTTGTATTGTTGTTTGCTGGTTTCACATTTGAGCATATTTATATTTTATTTGTTTTCATGTTTTACTCGGCTGGGATGATGTTGTTTAAGTGTACATATATATTTTTGTTTTCATTTTAATCCCAACCCATTTCCAATTTATTTGGATTCAAATTGTCTATTAAAAATCTTTTTGCTTTGCATATTACTTTGCATTTCAATTTAATATGTTGTTTACTTTATAGTATGAAGTTCCATTTTTAATAAGTTGTTAAAATTTTATTAAATGAATTACTTTATATTTTTATAACTTACCTTTTACTTTATTTATTTCTCATTATTTTGAATTATAGATAAATTTCTAGATTTAATTTGTTATTGGATTTTATCCAATGTATTTACTTTATCTATCTATCTTTTATATCTTCATTTATAAATCATTTATATGAAGATTTAAACTCAACTCAAATATACAAATATATATTATTTCAAATTTAATCACATATGCTAAAATACATATATATTCACATATATATACAATATTAACAATATTTTTAAATTAAAATGGTTTATATAGAATTTATTTGATCCGGGGAAACTCGCTCAAATATTCTAATTAAATTAACAAATTTTTATCAAAAAATTATTTTAATTACTCAATTTAATTCAAAAATCCAATAAATTATTAATTTAAATAAATTTAATTTTCGGGGTCGTTACAAACTCCCCCCCTTAAAAGAATTTCGTCCTCGAAATTCGCAGGCACGAAACAAAGACAGAGATAGATAGATTCGATCTCCTATAATCCCTCAAACTTACGATATGGATTCCGAATTCAAGTCGGAATATCACAAAATACATACCAATTTGTCCCTCTTCGGACTTCGGTACAAGAAATACAATAGAATTTCAAAATTTGGTTTTAAACGAAATCGGTTTATTGATTTAATTCAATTTAAATTTTCCAATTCAAATTCATTAAGGTTTAAATTAAAAAGCTGATAAGAAACCGATGGAGATACGAAGTAAGAATTTTCTACAACGATTCGTAGAGCCATCATCACACCGGAACTTCTTCTTGTAGCTGATACAAAGAAATCAAAAGAATTTGGAATCGAATCAAAGGAGCTTGATAAGAAAGTTATTTCCACTGTTGTAGGGTATTGACATTTGTAGTCATATTCCCCTTCCCTATCTTATCCTCTTCTTGTACTCATACTCACTATCAGTGGATAGTAAGAGAATTTATTGAGGCGTTCGAACAGATATCTTAGGGATTACTCATTCTAGAGTTTACTTCACTCTATCTCTAATGAGCTACTTAACGTGTTATACTCCTGAGCTAAAGTTCAACCTTAGCTCTGATACCAAATGTAACGTCCCCGATTTTCACGTTCGAAAATCGACATCCATACTTTACATCGTACTCGAATATCGTAGATTCGAGCGTTCAAATCCGAGTCGCCGGAGCTTATAACACAGTTATGTAAATATCACAGCGGAATAAAAAGAATATAGATATACAACATCTGATACAATATCCAGATAAAATGATGATACAATGAATATCTATATACATCAGAGATATGATACAACAAATAGCAGCGGAAAAGAAAAATAGATAACATCAGCAGCGGATAATCTCCATCTCCAAAGCACGATCCAGAAATAGCTCGAACTCCCAATAACGAGGCACAAAGATAAGCAAGTGCAGTCTGATCCAAAGACTGAACCAACTCCAGAAAATCTACTAAACCTGAATATCTGAAAACCCCAACTCTAGACTGCTCGTGTAGGAAATTATGAGCACCCAGAGTTTAGGAAAGGAACAATAAACTCCGGATCAGTCATGGGACCGGTGTGAGCAACAAAAACAGTTTATCTTTAAAACAAATAGCAGAGAATTTTAAAGTCAATTCGCAATGCTTTTGGAAAATGAAACTACCATAAGACCTCCCACCACACACACAATGCAAACGCAGAATTGGAGGAGATTTCTTCTTATGATAGTCAAACATGCTTACTACGCAAATCATTGGTTATTATTATTAGTGCATAGTGTAGAAAACAATTTCGAAAGTAGAATATAAATCTTAGCCAGCATAGACATTTCGCACTTATGCCTACTATAGCTACCATGTTCAATAGCAGGTTACCACCACATTCCATGGCAGGTAATACAACTAAAACCGTACAGGGCTCGTATTGTTTTGTTTGGATTTCCAACAAATGGTCAGGCTAAGGAACTTCCTATTCCACGAAAGAAACGCCTCTGGCGGGACATTCCGAGAACCAACTGTTCTCTGCCAAACAAGGCCGGCAACCCCTTTTCCCAAGGGATAAAAGAAACCTCAGATATGCCACCCCCGGTCCTTTGGGACCTTTAACCGAGGTACCTCTAATCCAACATCACACGTCATAAATAAAGTGTGTCCACATGAGTAAGTATCTGGGCTCCATACCATGATACTACCCTTTTCCAGAAGGAATGGTCATACCCTAGGGGAGCTACCCCTGAAAACCTTGCCGCAACATTCCTGTTTCGACCATTACCGGGTTGTGAGGCTCGACGAAGTCTCGTCCACAAAGCTACGCTTTTTCAAAAAGCCACGCTTCGGGTCAAACAAATGATCAACCTATGATCACAAAGATATAAGATCAAACAAATGATCATATCGCAAATGATCAAACACTGATCATTTCACAGCAGCACTCAGCATGCCACATTACCAAATTGGGATATATCGCTGATAAATTTCAACTACATAACCTCTGAGCTCGTACGTCTCAGAGAAGGGTGTTAAGCTAAGAGAATAAATTCTCCGCCACCAAACAGAAATGTATTTGAAAGAAATCGGCTTTATATCTCAAAGTGTAATGTCAGACATGTAACCATACAAGTCTGTTCCGGGATCGAACAGAACCGAAGGCACTTCTCACGAAGCCCTTGCAAATCCGGATAATTTTCAAATCACGTCCAGACTTCCCATCACAAAAAGAGTGATATAAATCTCTATACCGGGAGCTACCCAGTGCAGAGACATTCGACAGGTTGTCCTTTCATTTTCGAAAATATCCGGTCTTCAACACCGATCTTCAAATGCTATCCATATACGACGTATCACTATTCGGAATGGGTTATATGACACAAATGTCTTTTCCCGGCTAACCCGAATAGTGAGCGCAATATTCAAAAACAAATGGATAATGGGATTTCAATTAAGTCACAATTTAAACCCAAACTTTCTCTTTCAAATGGTTAAACAAATTTCCATTTTAATCTTTTTAAACAAAAAGATTCAATTCACAAAGTTCACTTAATTTCACAAAGATTCATTCACAGATTTTCCAAATCAATTTCCCTTTCAATTTGATTAATTCGTTAAATCTTTAAATCAAAGATTTAACTCATAGCTTTCAAAACAATTTCATTTCGAATGGTTTAAACAAAACATCACTTTTAAATCTGTTAAAAATAAACAGATTTAATTCATAGCTTTCAAAAAGAATTCATTCATAACTTGGAAAATCCATTTTTCAATTCACTTGAAATTCCTTTAATTTAAACTGGAATTTCTTTTCTTATCTAAAAGCTTTTATCATTTGAAAACAACAGTTTTCAATTTGGAAATCTGATTCATTCATACGAGTTGAAATCCTTGGTTTAAATTCAAATTCCCAAATTAATACTTTAAAATGGTTTAATTCATACAAACACATTTATATCATCTTTTATCCCTAGTTTCCAAATCATAGATTTAATTTCAAACTTGAATTCAAATTAAAATCTAATTATTTAAATTTTCAAAAACTCGGTTAAGTTATTCAAAATAACTTTTATATTTGAAATTCCATTTCAAAAGCTTTTCACTTTAAACCCCAAATTTGTAATTTCAAAATCAATTGAAAATTAAAATTTCAATTTCAAAAACATCAAAGTTAAATTATCTGTGACTTAACCGATTTCCACGTGAAATCCATATTTGTGTGTGAAACAGTGTGGTCCAGGGGTTTCACACAATAGTGCACAACATCAATCCTCACAGATATATCGATAAGCGGTATAATCGATAACGCTTATCTTCATTCACAGATTCATAGATAAAATAAATTTATCGGTTACAAAGATTCACTAGTACAATTCGATGTGGGTTTCGGATAACCAACTGGAATCCGACTCCCTGTCGCATCGAAATTCAAGTGCCGTTTTACGGACCAAGGGATTGCATATTCATATAACAATATATACATCACAGATAAGTAAATTACAGATCACCACATAAATCAGGACGCATCACAGAGCATCATATATCAGGGATGTCAAATAATTCAAATCATCCAATATAATCCAAGCATCCATAAGTAAGGTCAATAAATTATCTGATTAATTCAAATCAGATTAATTTCTTATGAATTACTAATCCTGGTTAATTAACATTAATAAATTACAAATCATTTTGATTAATTATCCTTTAATTAATTAATTAACCTTTAATTAACTATTCTTAATTAATTACAATAAGTGATTATCCTAATCACTTGTATTATTGAATCACGAATTAATTATCATTTGATCAATTAATTATTAATCATAAGTTAATTTAGCTCTCAACAAATTAATCAACCTTAAATTGATATTCGATTAAACTCCGATTAAGTAATTATCATCAGATATTAAGATTAATAATCTTTTAAAGTAACACATTTATCTTAATTAATTTCATAAAATTTAACTTAACCCTTTTTAAATTAATTGATAATCAAAATCGTATTCTCAAAATAAACCATTTGTCTTTGAAATCTTATTTTAAATAATCTTAAAAGTGGATTGTCATCAACATACGAGTTAACTTAATACCTTCAAGTTAATTTCAAGTCAACAACATTGTTTAGGTTAAACCATTAACTTTTAAATCAAATTCTTAATTTAACTATTAAATTTTTATTTTCAAAGTAGATTTTAGAAACCCAAAATTAAATAATTTTAAGTTAAATAGCTGTACAACTTTTATTGATCAAAATTTAATTACACCTTTATTATAAAGAAATTTGTTTAAGGATAAAGTTTTAAAACTTATTTTATTCAAAATTCAGAACTTGTTTTGTTAAAGGCTTCAGACCCGAGACCAACATTAACTGCTTCGAGACCACCCCCTTCTTTCTCGAATGAAACCCGAGTCCAGTGCCTAAAAACTTCGAGACCCCAAACAAAACAACTCGAGGAAACTCGAGCCTTTCTTCCCCAACCATTTTACTGACACAAACCAATATACGTGCACGTGCACGTGCCCCAACGCCACCGTCCTCCGACGATCGTCGCGATGGTGTCCCACGACCCCACGTTCTCCTTCGAACACGAAATCGTACCCAGATCGTACGCAACCCCAACCGAACGAAATCGAGCAAAATACTCGACCAACCCAAAACACAGCACATCAGAAAACTCGCCTTCTACGTCGCCTCCAACCTCGAAAACTCCGGCCATCATTCCTAAAGACGCGTAAGCCTTCCACGCACATTCTCCCCCAGGTGCGATCGACCTAATCTCTTCCACGACGCCACACGATTCAAATCTTTCGACATGGGTTCAAATTAGACTAAAACCCTAAATCGACATTGCCTGGTCTCCACGGTGAACTAAAATTCGAACGAACATTTTTCTGATAATCACCCATACACTAGCCTCCTCCACCATCAATCGCAACCTCCCACTCTTCGTCGTTGGATGGGATTTGACGAAAATGCTAGAATTAGTAATTTCAAGATAACTCGCCAAACCCTCACTTAAAAATTGAGATTTTGATTTTAAAAATCATAACATTCCAAGCCAAAACCAGTTATGTATTTGGATCAGAGAATTGTACCAGATAAATTTTAGCATAATTATAAGGTTACTGTAAAAATCTGGGTTCGAGGCACTATACAGAGATATACAAGTTTATACTGATTTTAGATCCTAGTTCATTGTTAAACAACTGAATTTACTTGAAGTTTAGGGCCTATCAGAGAATCAGAGGTAAAAGAAGTGAAGTTTGAAATTTAATTTAAACTCAGTGATAAAAAAAACAGGGAGAAACCTCATACTAAATATCCAATTTCCCATATGTATACTCGGAAAAGTATGTCTATATATATATATAGCCTGTCATTTCAGATTTTATCATGCAACCAAAAATTTATATACTTAAATTTTTTTAGAATGTTACTCACCAGATATGGAAGGGAAGAACAGAGCATCATTTTGAAAACAAGCTTTGATACTTTAAAACTGGAAGGTGTTTGAAAGTTGCTACCCTGTTCTGATTTTCTTGAAAACTTTGCCTTGTCAAAACTGGAATGCTCAGTCTCTTTTGTAAACGAGATGTAAACGAAATGAAATGAAAAAGCTAAAGCAGGTTGATAAATAGATAGAAGGATGTTTCACAGGCATTGTTTCTTGTGAACGAAAATGAAATGAGGCAGATAGATATGTGTGAACAAATATACAGGTTATTCTTTCTTTTGGTACAAACAGGTTTCAGAGATTTTTATCTCTATGGTGGCTGAAGTGATCTATACAATGTACACTAGAGATATTAGCATTTAATGACAATGTCCTTTATGTCTACAAATTATCTTATACTTTACATTTCGTATGTACTTATGTTTCATGTTTATCTTTTGTTTTTCTTCCAGGTCTTATATGTAAATTTGTACATATATAAAGTTGTTTAAATTGAATCTTTGTTTTAAGTTTAAAAGATGATGCTTCAGTTTTGTAGCTGGACGAAATGATGAAGATGTTTGATATATAGGAGAAAACAAATCTACAGGTTATTATATTGTTGTACAAAGTAATACTGTTTTTTTTTTCCCTTGTATATTGGCTGATGTATAGGAACGTGTACTTAGAGATGATGGCATTAAGGGCTGATGTACTTTATGTCTCTATACTTGCCTTATTCTATTCTTTTGTTCATAGATTTACTTTTTTTTTTATTTGCCAGGTTCATTTTGGAGGCTGAAAATCTTATTTCAGTGGCTAAAGAGATATTGGTATTAATTGTTTTGTACCATACCCTATTCTATTTCCATTTCGGCTGTACAACATGTATTTTATTTTTTTCTTCATTTGTACAATGCATGAGTATGATAGTGGCTTCTTTTACAAGCTTTTCTCAAGTATATGTTTTGTTTTCCCCTGTTTCATTCCATGTTGTATTGTTGTTTGCTGGTTTCACATTTGAGCATATTTATATTTTATTTGTTTTCATGTTTTACTCGGCTGGGATGATGTTGTTTAAGTGTACATATATATTTTTGTTTTCATTTTAATCCCAACCCATTTCCAATTTATTTGGATTCAAATTGTCTATTAAAAATCATTTCAAAAATCTTTTTGCTTTGCATATTACTTTGCATTTCAATTTAATATGTTGTTTACTTTATAGTATGAAGTTCCATTTTTAATAAGTTGTTAAAATTTTATTAAATGAATTACTTTATATTTTTATAACTTATCTTTTACTTTATTTATTTCTCATTATTTTGAATTATAGATAAATTTCTAGATTTAATTTGTTATTGGATTTTATCCAATGTATTTACTTTATCTATCTATCTTTTATATCTTCATTTATAAATCATTTATATGAAGATTTAAACTCAACTCAAATATACAAATATATATTATTTCAAATTTAATCACATATGCTAAAATACATATATATTCACATATATATACAATATTAACAATATTTTTAAATTAAAATGGTTTATATAGAATTTATTTGATCCGGGGAAACTCGCTCAAATATTCTAATTAAATTAACAAATTTTTATCAAAAAATTATTTTAATTACTCAATTTAATTCAAAAATCCAATAAATTATTAATTTAAATAAATTTAAATTTCGGGGTCGTTACAAACTCCCCCCCTTAAAAGAATTTCGTCCTCGAAATTCGCAGGCACGAAACAAAGACAGAGATAGATAGATTCGATCTCCTATAATCCCTCAAACTTACGATATGGATTCCGAATTCAAGTCGGAATATCACAAAATACATACCAATTTGTCCCTCTTCGGACTTCGGTACAAGAAATACAATATAATTTCAAAATTTGGTTTCAAACGAAATCGGTTTATTGATTTAATTCAATTTAAATTTTCCAATTCAAATTCATTAAGGTTTAAATTAAAAAGCTGATAAGAAACCGATGGAGATACGAAGTAAGAATTTTCTACAACGATTCGTAGAGCCATCATCACACCGGAACTTCTTCTTGTAGCTGATACAAAGAAATCAAAAGAATTTGGAATCGAATCAAAGGAGCTTGATAAGAAAGTTATTTCCACTGTTGTAGGGTATTGACATTTGTAGTCATATTCCCCTTCCCTATCTTATCCTCTTCTTGTACTCATACTCACTATCAGTGGATAGTAAGAGAATTTACTGAGGCGTTCGAACAGATATCTTAGGGATTACTCATTCTAGAGTTTACTTCACTCTATCTCTAATGAGCTACTTAACGTGTTATACTCCTGAGCTAAAGTTCAACCTTAGCTCTGATACCAAATGTAACGTCCCCGATTTTCGCGTTCGAAAATCGACATCCATACTTTACATCGTACTCGAATGTCGTAGATTCGAGCGTTCAAATCCGAGTCGCCGGAGCTTATAACACAGTTATGTAAATATCACAGCGGAATAAAAAGAATATAGATATACAACATCTGATACAATATCCAGATACAATGATGATACAATGAATATCTGTATACATCAGAGATATGATACAACAAATAGCAGCGGAAAAGAAAAATAGATAACATCAGCAGCGGATAATCTCCATCTCCAAAGCACGATCTAGAAATAGCTCGAACTCCCAATAACGAGGCACAAAGATAAGCAAGTGCAGTCTGATCCAAAGACTGAACCAACTCCAGAAAATCTACTAAACCTGAATATCTGAAAACCCCAACTCTAGACTGCTCGTGTAGGAAATTATGAGCACCCAGAGTTTAGGAAAGGAACAGTAAACTCTGGATCAGTCATGGGACTGGTGTGAGCAACAAAAACAGTTTATCTTTAAAACAAATAGCAGAGAATTTTAAAGTCAATTCGCAATGCTTTTGGAAAATGAAACTACCATAAGACCTCCCACCACACACACAATGCAAACGCAGAATTGGAGGAGATTTCTTCTTATGATAGTCAAACATGCTTACTACGCAAATCATTGGTTATTATTATTAGTGCATAGTGTAGAAAACAATTTCGAAAGTAGAATATAAATCTTAGCCAGCATAGACATTTCGCACTTATGCCTACTATAGCTACCATGTTCAATAGCAGGTTACCACCACATTCCATGGCAGGTAATACAACTAAAACCGTACAGGGCTCGTATTGTTTTGTTTGGATTTCCAACAAATGGTCAGGCTAAGGAACTTCCTATTCCACGAAAGAAACGCCTCTGGCGGGACGTTCCGAGAACCAACTGTTCTCTGCCAAACAAGGCCGGCAACCCCTTTTCCCAAGGGATAAAAGAAACCTCAGATATGCCACCCCCGGTCCTTTGGGACCTTTAACCGAGGTACCTCTAATCCAACATCACACGTCATAAATAAAGTGTGTCCACATGAGTAAGTATCTGGGCTCCATACCATGATACTACCCTTTTCCAGAAGGAATGGTCATACCCTAGGGGAGCTACCCCTGAAAACCTTGCCGCAACATTCCTGTTTCGACCATTACCGGGTTGTGAGGCTCGACGAAGTCTCGTCCACAAAGCTACGCTTTTTCAAAAAGCCACGCTTCGGGTCAAACAAATGATCAACCTATGATCACAAAGATATAAGATCAAACAAATGATCATATCGCAAATGATCAAACACTGATCATTTCACAGCAGCACTCAGCATGCCACATTACCAAATTGGGATATATCGCTGATAAATTTCAACTACATAACCTCTGAGCTCGTACGTCTCAGAGAAGGGTGTTAAGCTAAGAGAATAAATTCTCCGCCACCAAACAGAAATGTATTTGAAAGAAATCGGCTTTATATCTCAAAGTGTAATGTCAGACATGTAACCATACAAGTCTGTTCCGGGATCGAACAGAACCGAAGGCACTTCTCACGAAGCCCTTGCAAATCCGGATAATTTTCAAATCACGTCCAGACTTCCCATCACAAAAAGAGTGATATAAATCTCTATACCGGGAGCTACCCAGTGCAGAGACATTCGACAGGTTGTCCTTTCATTTTCGAAAATATCCGGTCTTCAACACCGATCTTCAAATGCTATCCATATACGACGTATCACTATTCGGAATGGGTTATATGACACAAATGTCTTTTCCCGGCTAACCCGAATAGTGAGCGCAATATTCAAAAACAAATGGATAATGGGATTTCAATTAAGTCACAATTTAAACCCAAACTTTCTCTTTCAAATGGTTAAACAAATTTCCATTTTAATCTTTTTAAACAAAAAGATTCAATTCACAAAGTTCACTTAATTTCACAAAGATTCATTCACAGATTTTCCAAATCAATTTCCCTTTCAATTTGATTAATTCGTTAAATCTTTAAATCAAAGATTTAACTCATAGCTTTCAAAACAATTTCATTTCGAATGGTTTAAACAAAACATCACTTTTAAATCTGTTAAAAATAAACAGATTTAATTCATAGCTTTCAAAAAGAATTCATTCATAACTTGGAAAATCCATTTTTCAATTCACTTGAAATTCCTTTAATTTAAACTGGAATTTCTTTTCTTATCTAAAAGCTTTTATCATTTGAAAACAACAGTTTTCAATTTGGAAATCTGATTCATTCATACGAGTTGAAATCCTTGGTTTAAATTCAAATTCCCAAATTAATACTTTAAAATGGTTTAATTCATACAAACACATTTATATCATCTTTTATCCCTAGTTTCCAAATCATAGATTTAATTTCAAACTTGAATTCAAATTAAAATCTAATTATTTAAATTTTCAAAAACTCGGTTAAGTTATTCAAAATAACTTTTATATTTGAAATTCCATTTCAAAAGCTTTTCACTTTAAACCCCAAATTTCTAATTTCAAAATCAATTGAAAATTAAAATTTCAATTTCAAAAACATCAAATTTAAATTATCTGTGACTTAACCGATTTCCACGTGAAATCCATATTTGTGTGTGAAACAGTGTGGTCCAGGGGTTTCACACAATAGTGCACAACATCAATCCTCACAGATATATCGATAAGCGGTATAATCGATAACGCTTATCTTCATTCACAGATTCATAGATAAAATAAATTTATCGGTTACAAAGATTCACTAGTACAATTCGATGTGGGTTTCGGATAACCAACTGGAATCCGACTCCCTGTCGCATCGAAATTCAAGTGCCGTTTTACGGACCAAGGGATTGCATATTCATATAACAATATATACATCACAGATAAGTAAATTACAGATCACCACATAAATCAGGACGCATCACAGAGCATCATATATCAGGGATGTCAAATAATTCAAATCATCCAATATAATCCAAGCATCCATAAGTAAGGTCAATAAATTATCTGATTAATTCAAATCAGATTAATTTCTTATGAATTACTAATCCTGGTTAATTAACATTAATAAATTACAAATCATTTTGATTAATTATCCTTTAATTAATTAATTAACCTTTAATTAACTATTCTTAATTAATTACAATAAGTGATTATCCTAATCACTTGTATTATTGAATCACGAATTAATTATCATTTGATCAATTAATTATTAATCATAAGTTAATTTAGCTCTCAACAAATTAATCAACCTTAAATTGATATTCGATTAAACTCCGATTAAGTAATTATCATCAAATATTAAGATTAATAATCTTTTAAAGTAACACATTTATCTTAATTAATTTCATAAAATTTAACTTAACCCTTTTTAAATTAATTGATAATCAAAATCGTATTCTCAAAATAAACCATTTGTCTTTAAAATCTTATTTTAAATAATCTTAAAAGTGGATTGTCATCAACATACGAGTTAACTTAATACCTTCAAGTTAATTTCAAGTCAACAACATTGTTTAGGTTAAACCATTAACTTTTAAATCAAATTCTTAATTTAACTATTAAATTTTTATTTTCAAAGTAGATTTTAGAAACCCAAAATTAAATAATTTTAAGTTAAATAGCTGTACAACTTTTATTGATCAAAATTTAATTACACCTTTATTATAAAGAAATTTGTTTAAGGGTAAAGTTTTAAAACTTATTTTATTCAAAATTCAGAACTTGTTTTGTTAAAGGCTTCAGACCCGAGACCAACATTAACTGCTTCGAGACCACCCCCTTCTTTCTCGAATGAAACCCGAGTCCAGTGCCTAAAAACTTCGAGACCCCAAACAAAACAACTCGAGGAAACTCGAGCCTTTCTTCCCCAACCATTTTACTGACACAAACCAATATACGTGCACGTGCACGTGCCCCAACGCCACCGTCCTCCGACGATCGTCGCGATGGTGTCCCACGACCCCACGTTCTCCTTCGAACACGAAATCGTACCCAGATCGTACGCAACCCCAACCGAACGAAATCGAGCAAAATACTCGACCAACCCAAAACACAGCACATCAGAAAACTCGCCTTCTACGTCGCCTCCGACCTCGAAAACTCCGGCCATCATTCCTAAAGACGCGTAAGCCTTCCACGCACATTCTCCCCCAGGTGCGATCGACCTAATCTCTTCCACGACGCCACACGATTCAAATCTTTTGACATGGGTTCAAATTAGACTAAAACCCTAAATCGACATTGCCTGGTCTCCACGGTGAACTAAAATTCGAACGAACATTTTTCTGATAATCACCCATACACTAGCCTCCTCCACCATCAATCGCAACCTCCCACTCTTCGTCGTTGGATGGGATTTGACGAAAATGCTAGAATTAGTAATTTCGAGATAACTCGCCAAACCCTCACTTAAAAATTGAGATTTTGATTTTAAAAATCATAACATTCCAAGCCAAAACCAGTTATGTATTTGGATCAGAGAATTGTACCAGATAAATTTTAGCATAATTATAAGGTTACTGTAAAAATCTGGGTTCGAGGCACTATACAGAGATATACAAGTTTATACTGATTTTAGATCCTAGTTCATTGTTAAACAACTGAATTTACTTGAAGTTTAGGGCCTATCAGAGAATCAGAGGTAAAAGAAGTGAAGTTTGAAATTTAATTTAAACTCAGTGATAAAAAAAACAGGGAGAAACCTCATACTAAATATCCAATTTCCCATATGTATACTCGGAAAAGTATGTCTATATATATATATATAGCCTGTCATTTCAGATTTTATCATGCAACCAAAAATTTATATACTTAAATTTTTTTAGAATGTTACTCACCAGATATGGAAGGGAAGAACAGAGCATCATTTTGAAAACAAGCTTTGATACTTTAAAACTGGAAGGTGTTTGAAAGTTGCTACCCTGTTCTGATTTTCTTGAAAACTTTGCCTTGTCAAAACTGGAATGCTCAGTCTCTTTTGTAAACGAGATGTAAACGAAATGAAATGAAAAAGCTAAAGCAGGTTGATAAATAGATAGAAGGATGTTTCACAGGCATTGTTTCTTGTGAACGAAAATGAAATGAGGCAGATAGATATGTGTGAACAAATATACAGGTTATTCTTTCTTTTGGTACAAACAGGTTTCAGAGATTTTTATCTCTATGGTGGCTGAAGTGATCTATACAATGTACACTAGAGATATTAGCATTTAATGACAATGTCCTTTATGTCTACAAATTATCTTATACTTTACATTTCGTATGTACTTATGTTTCATGTTTATCTTTTGTTTTTCTTCCAGGTCTTATATGTAAATTTGTACATATATAAAGTTGTTTAAATTGAATCTTTGTTTTAAGTTTAAAAGATGATGCTTCAGTTTTGTAGCTGGACGAAATGATGAAGATGTTTGATATATAGGAGAAAACAAATCTACAGGTTATTATATTGTTGTACAAAGTAATACTGTTTTTTTTTCCCTTGTATATTGGCTGATGTATAGGAACGTGTACTTAGAGATGATGGCATTAAGGGCTGATGTACTTTATGTCTCTATACTTGCCTTATTCTATTCTTTTGTTCATAGATTTACTTTTTTTTTATTTGCCAGGTTCATTTTGGAGGCTGAAAATCTTATTTCAGTGGCTAAAGAGATATTGGTATTAATTGTTTTGTACCATACCCTATTCTATTTCCATTTCGGCTGTACAACATGTATTTTATTTTTTTCTTCATTTGTACAATGCATGAGTATGATAGTGGCTTCTTTTACAAGCTTTTCTCAAGTATATGTTTTGTTTTCCCCTGTTTCATTCCATGTTGTATTGTTGTTTGCTGGTTTCACATTTGAGCATATTTATATTTTATTTGTTTTCATGTTTTACTCGGCTGGGATGATGTTGTTTAAGTGTACATATATATTTTTGTTTTCATTTTAATCCCAACCCATTTCCAATTTATTTGGATTCAAATTGTCTATTAAAAATCATTTCAAAAATCTTTTTGCTTTGCATATTACTTTGCATTTCAATTTAATATGTTGTTTACTTTATAGTATGAAGTTCCATTTTTAATAAGTTGTTAAAATTTTATTAAATGAATTACTTTATATTTTTATAACTTATCTTTTACTTTATTTATTTCTCATTATTTTGAATTATAGATAAATTTCTAGATTTAATTTGTTATTGGATTTTATCCAATGTATTTACTTTATCTATCTATCTTTTATATCTTCATTTATAAATCATTTATATGAAGATTTAAACTCAACTCAAATATACAAATATATATTATTTCAAATTTAATCACATATGCTAAAATACATATATATTCACATATATATACAATATTAACAATATTTTTAAATTAAAATGGTTTATATAGAATTTATTTGATCCGGGGAAACTCGCTCAAATATTCTAATTAAATTAACAAATTTTTATCAAAAAATTATTTTAATTACTCAATTTAATTCAAAAATCCAATAAATTATTAATTTAAATAAATTTAAATTTCGGGGTCGTTACAAACTCCCCCCTTAAAAGAATTTCGTCCTCGAAATTCGCAGGCACGAAACAAAGACAGAGATAGATAGATTCGATCTCCTATAATCCCTCAAACTTACGATATGGATTCCGAATTCAAGTCGGAATATCACAAAATACATACCAATTTGTCCCTCTTCGGACTTCGGTACAAGAAATACAATATAATTTCAAAATTTGGTTTCAAACGAAATCGGTTTATTGATTTAATTCAATTTAAATTTTCCAATTCAAATTCATTAAGGTTTAAATTAAAAAGCTGATAAGAAACCGATGGAGATACGAAGTAAGAATTTTCTACAACGATTCGTAGAGCCATCATCACACCGGAACTTCTTCTTGTAGCTGATACAAAGAAATCAAAAGAATTTGGAATCGAATCAAAGGAGCTTGATAAGAAAGTTATTTCCACTGTTGTAGGGTATTGACATTTGTAGTCATATTCCCCTTCCCTATCTTATCCTCTTCTTGTACTCATACTCACTATCAGTGGATAGTAAGAGAATTTACTGAGGCGTTCGAACAGATATCTTAGGGATTACTCATTCTAGAGTTTACTTCACTCTATCTCTAATGAGCTACTTAACGTGTTATACTCCTGAGCTAAAGTTCAACCTTAGCTCTGATACCAAATGTAACGTCCCCGATTTTCGCGTTCGAAAATCGACATCCATACTTTACATCGTACTCGAATGTCGTAGATTCGAGCGTTCAAATCCGAGTCGCCGGAGCTTATAACACAGTTATGTAAATATCACAGCGGAATAAAAAGAATATAGATATACAACATCTGATACAATATCCAGATACAATGATGATACAATGAATATCTGTATACATCAGAGATATGATACAACAAATAGCAGCGGAAAAGAAAAATAGATAACATCAGCAGCGGATAATCTCCATCTCCAAAGCACGATCTAGAAATAGCTCGAACTCCCAATAACGAGGCACAAAGATAAGCAAGTGCAGTCTGATCCAAAGACTGAACCAACTCCAGAAAATCTACTAAATCTGAATATCTGAAAACCCCAACTCTAGACTGCTCGTGTAGGAAATTATGAGCACCCAGAGTTTAGGAAAGGAACAGTAAACTCCGGATCAGTCATGGGACTGGTGTGAGCAACAAAAACAGTTTATCTTTAAAACAAATAGCAGAGAATTTTAAAGTCAATTCGCAATGCTTTTGGAAAATGAAACTACCATAAGACCTCCCACCACACACACAATGCAAACGCAGAATTGGAGGAGATTTCTTCTTATGATAGTCAAACATGCTTACTACGCAAATCATTGGTTATTATTATTAGTGCATAGTGTAGAAAACAATTTCGAAAGTAGAATATAAATCTTAGCCAGCATAGACATTTCGCACTTATGCCTACTATAGCTACCATGTTCAATAGCAGGTTACCACCACATTCCATGGCAGGTAATACAACTAAAACCGTACAGGGCTCGTATTGTTTTGTTTGGATTTCCAACAAATGGTCAGGCTAAGGAACTTCCTATTCCACGAAAGAAACGCCTCTGGCGGGACGTTCCGAGAACCAACTGTTCTCTGCCAAACAAGGCCGGCAACCCCTTTTCCCAAGGGATAAAAGAAACCTCAGATATGCCACCCCCGGTCCTTTGGGACCTTTAACCGAGGTACCTCTAATCCAACATCACACGTCATAAATAAAGTGTGTCCACATGAGTAAGTATCTGGGCTCCATACCATGATACTACCCTTTTCCAGAAGGAATGGTCATACCCTAGGGGAGCTACCCCTGAAAACCTTGCCGCAACATTCCTGTTTCGACCATTACCGGGTTGTGAGGCTCGACGAAGTCTCGTCCACAAAGCTACGCTTTTTCAAAAAGCCACGCTTCGGGTCAAACAAATGATCAACCTATGATCACAAAGATATAAGATCAAACAAATGATCATATCGCAAATGATCAAACACTGATCATTTCACAGCAGCACTCAGCATGCCACATTACCAAATTGGGATATATCGCTGATAAATTTCAACTACATAACCTCTGAGCTCGTACGTCTCAGAGAAGGGTGTTAAGCTAAGAGAATAAATTCTCCGCCACCAAACAGAAATGTATTTGAAAGAAATCGGCTTTATATCTCAAAGTGTAATGTCAGACATGTAACCATACAAGTCTGTTCCGGGATCGAACAGAACCGAAGGCACTTCTCACGAAGCCCTTGCAAATCCGGATAATTTTCAAATCACGTCCAGACTTCCCATCACAAAAAGAGTGATATAAATCTCTATACCGGGAGCTACCCAGTGCAGAGACATTCGACAGGTTGTCCTTTCATTTTCGAAAATATCCGGTCTTCAACACCGATCTTCAAATGCTATCCATATACGACGTATCACTATTCGGAATGGGTTATATGACACAAATGTCTTTTCCCGGCTAACCCGAATAGTGAGCGCAATATTCAAAAACAAATGGATAATGGGATTTCAATTAAGTCACAATTTAAACCCAAACTTTCTCTTTCAAATGGTTAAACAAATTTCCATTTTAATCTTTTTAAACAAAAAGATTCAATTCACAAAGTTCACTTAATTTCACAAAGATTCATTCACAGATTTTCCAAATCAATTTCCCTTTCAATTTGATTAATTCGTTAAATCTTTAAATCAAAGATTTAACTCATAGCTTTCAAAACAATTTCATTTCGAATGGTTTAAACAAAACATCACTTTTAAATCTGTTAAAAATAAACAGATTTAATTCATAGCTTTCAAAAAGAATTCATTCATAACTTGGAAAATCCATTTTTCAATTCACTTGAAATTCCTTTAATTTAAACTGGAATTTCTTTTCTTATCTAAAAGCTTTTATCATTTGAAAACAACAGTTTTCAATTTGGAAATCTGATTCATTCATACGAGTTGAAATCCTTGGTTTAAATTCAAATTCCCAAATTAATACTTTAAAATGGTTTAATTCATACAAACACATTTATATCATCTTTTATCCCTAGTTTCCAAATCATAGATTTAATTTCAAACTTGAATTCAAATTAAAATCTAATTATTTAAATTTTCAAAAACTCGGTTAAGTTATTCAAAATAACTTTTATATTTGAAATTCCATTTCAAAAGCTTTTCACTTTAAACCCCAAATTTCTAATTTCAAAATCAATTGAAAATTAAAATTTCAATTTCAAAAACATCAAATTTAAATTATCTGTGACTTAACCGATTTCCACGTGAAATCCATATTTGTGTGTGAAACAGTGTGGTCCAGGGGTTTCACACAATAGTGCACAACATCAATCCTCACAGATATATCGATAAGCGGTATAATCGATAACGCTTATCTTCATTCACAGATTCATAGATAAAATAAATTTATCGGTTACAAAGATTCACTAGTACAATTCGATGTGGGTTTCGGATAACCAACTGGAATCCGACTCCCTGTCGCATCGAAATTCAAGTGCCGTTTTACGGACCAAGGGATTGCATATTCATATAACAATATATACATCACAGATAAGTAAATTACAGATCACCACATAAATCAGGACGCATCACAGAGCATCATATATCAGGGATGTCAAATAATTCAAATCATCCAATATAATCCAAGCATCCATAAGTAAGGTCAATAAATTATCTGATTAATTCAAATCAGATTAATTTCTTATGAATTACTAATCCTGGTTAATTAACATTAATAAATTACAAATCATTTTGATTAATTATCCTTTAATTAATTAATTAACCTTTAATTAACTATTCTTAATTAATTACAATAAGTGATTATCCTAATCACTTGTATTATTGAATCACGAATTAATTATCATTTGATCAATTAATTATTAATCATAAGTTAATTTAGCTCTCAACAAATTAATCAACCTTAAATTGATATTCGATTAAACTCCGATTAAGTAATTATCATCAGATATTAAGATTAATAATCTTTTAAAGTAACACATTTATCTTAATTAATTTCATAAAATTTAACTTAACCCTTTTTAAATTAATTGATAATCAAAATCGTATTCTCAAAATAAACCATTTGTCTTTAAAATCTTATTTTAAATAATCTTAAAAGTGGATTGTCATCAACATACGAGTTAACTTAATACCTTCAAGTTAATTTCAAGTCAACAACATTGTTTAGGTTAAACCATTAACTTTTAAATCAAATTCTTAATTTAACTATTAAATTTTTATTTTCAAAGTAGATTTTAGAAACCCAAAATTAAATAATTTTAAGTTAAATAGCTGTACAACTTTTATTGATCAAAATTTAATTACACCTTTATTATAAAGAAATTTGTTTAAGGATAAAGTTTTAAAACTTATTTTATTCAAAATTCAGAACTTGTTTTGTTAAAGGCTTCAGACCCGAGACCAACATTAACTGCTTCGAGACCACCCCCTTCTTTCTCGAATGAAACCCGAGTCCAGTGCCTAAAAACTTCGAGACCCCAAACAAAACAACTCGAGGAAACTCGAGCCTTTCTTCCCCAACCATTTTACTGACACAAACCAATATACGTGCACGTGCACGTGCCCCAACGCCACCGTCCTCCGACGATCGTCGCGATGGTGTCCCACGACCCCACGTTCTCCTTCGAACACGAAATCGTACCCAGATCGTACGCAACCCCAAACGAACGAAATCGAGCAAAATACTCGACCAACCCAAAATACAGCACATCAGAAAACTCGCCTTCTACGTCGCCTCCGACCTCGAAAACTCCGGCCATCATTCCTAAAGACGCGTAAGCCTTCCACGCACATTCTCCCCCAGGTGCGATCGACCTAATCTCTTCCACGACGCCACACGATTCAAATCTTTCGACATGGGTTCAAATTAGACTAAAACCCTAAATCGACATTGCCTGGTCTCCACGGTGAACTAAAATTCGAACGAACATTTTTCTGATAATCACCCATACACTAGCCTCCTCCACCATCAATCGCAACCTCCCACTCTTCGTCGTTGGATGGGATTTGACGAAAATGCTAGAATTAGTAATTTCGAGATAACTCGCCAAACCCTCACTTAAAAATTGAGATTTTGATTTTAAAAATCATAACATTCCAAGCCAAAACCAGTTATGTATTTGGATCAGAGAATTGTACCAGATAAATTTTAGCATAATTATAAGGTTACTGTAAAAATCTGGGTTCGAGGCACTATACAGAGATATACAAGTTTATACTGATTTTAGATCCTAGTTCATTGTTAAACAACTGAATTTACTTGAAGTTTAGGGCCTATCAGAGAATCAGAGGTAAAAGAAGTGAAGTTTGAAATTTAATTTAAACTCAGTGATAAAAAAAACAGGGAGAAACCTCATACTAAATATCCAATTTCCCATATGTATACTCGGAAAAGTATGTCTATATATATATATAGCCTGTCATTTCAGATTTTATCATGCAACCAAAAATTTATATACTTAAATTTTTTTAGAATGTTACTCACCAGATATGGAAGGGAAGAACAGAGCATCATTTTGAAAACAAGCTTTGATACTTTAAAACTGGAAGGTGTTTGAAAGTTGCTACCCTGTTCTGATTTTCTTGAAAACTTTGCCTTGTCAAAACTGGAATGCTCAATCTCTTTTGTAAATGAGATGTAAACGAAATGAAATGAAAAAGCTAAAGCAGGTTGATAAATAGATAGAAGGATGTTTCACAGGCATTGTTTCTTGTGAACGAAAATGAAATGAGGCAGATAGATATGTGTGAACAAATATACAGGTTATTCTTTCTTTTGGTACAAACAGGTTTCAGAGATTTTTATCTCTATGGTGGCTGAAGTGATCTATACAATGTACACTAGAGATATTAGCATTTAATGACAATGTCCTTTATGTCTACAGATTATCTTATACTTTACATTTCGTATGTACTTATGTTTCATGTTTATCTTTTGTTTTTCTTCCAGGTCTTATATGTAAATTTGTACATATATAAAGTTGTTTAAATTGAATCTTTGTTTTAAGTTTAAAAGATGATGCTTCAGTTTTGTAGCTGGACGAAATGATGAAGATGTTTGATATATAGGAGAAAACAAATCTACAGGTTATTATATTGTTGTACAAAGTAATACTGTTTTTTTTCCCTTGTATATTGGCTGATGTATAGGAACGTGTACTTAGAGATGATGGCATTAAGGGCTGATGTACTTTATGTCTCTATACTTGCCTTATTCTATTCTTTTGTTCATAGATTTACTTCTTTTTTTTTATTTGCCAGGTTCATTTTGGAGGCTGAAAATCTTATTTCAGTGGCTAAAGAGATATTGGTATTAATTGTTTTGTACCATACCCTATTCTATTTCCATTTCGGCTGTACAACATGTATTTTATTTTTTTCTTCATTTGTACAATGCATGAGTATGATAGTGGCTTCTTTTACAAGCTTTTCTCAAGTATATGTTTTGTTTTCCCCTGTTTCATTCCATGTTGTATTGTTGTTTGCTGGTTTCACATTTGAGCATATTTATATTTTATTTGTTTTCATGTTTTACTCGGCTGGGATGATGTTGTTTAAGTGTACATATATATTTTTGTTTTCATTTTAATCCCAACCCATTTCCAATTTATTTGGATTCAAATTGTCTATTAAAAATCATTTCAAAAATCTTTTTGCTTTGCATATTACTTTGCATTTCAATTTAATATGTTGTTTACTTTATAGTATGAAGTTCCATTTTTAATAAGTTGTTAAAATTTTATTAAATGAATTACTTTATATTTTTATAACTTATCTTTTACTTTATTTATTTCTCATTATTTTGAATTATAGATAAATTTCTAGATTTAATTTGTTATTGGATTTTATCCAATGTATTTACTTTATCTATCTATCTTTTATATCTTCATTTATAAATCATTTATATGAAGATTTAAACTCAACTCAAATATACAAATATATATTATTTCAAATTTAATCACATATGCTAAAATACATATATATTCACATATATATACAATATTAACAATATTTTTAAATTAAAATGGTTTATATAGAATTTATTTGATCCGGGGAAACTCGCTCAAATATTCTAATTAAATTAACAAATTTTTATCAAAAAATTATTTTAATTACTCAATTTAATTCAAAAATCCAATAAATTATTAATTTAAATAAATTTAAATTTCGGGGTCGTTACAGGAGCCATAAGATGCAAGAATGGAAGGACCGGATTGAGTTAACAATGCAAAACATGTAGAAAATAGGCTAATAAACGTTACTAGACGAAGGAATTTTCCTTTGTCCAATTTCTAAGGCGGGTCGACCGCCCTTATACCCAGGTCGACCGGCCGGTCGACCTAGGGCGAGGTTAGGTCGACCTAGCCAATATTTTTGTTTCTTGTTTGTCCCATATCTTGCTCATATTAACTCGGTTTCTGACGTTCTATATATAGAAATTGACCAGAAAATTATAACAGACACAATTGTGCAACTCCCATGGCTCAGTTTCGAAAATTTTACAAAGTGATTTTATTATTTAGTTAATTAACGAATTAATTATTACGGGTTAAATTTTGGGTTGTTATAGTGGTTGAATTGGTTGAATTATGTGCTTTAAATATTGGATTCAATTGGATTGTCGATTTTGAAATTGCGTGTATATTGAAAACCATAAAAACACATTTGATTTTTTGTAGCTAAATTATATGGTTGTTGTGCATTGTTTGTGTGATCGGAGTTCATCAAAAAGCAACTCGGATCATTAAAATAGCTCTCGATTTGATGAGTGATATTTTCTGAAGGAATTTATTCTAGAATTTTCATTTTTGGCTGACTTACCATTGAATTCTTTTTTAAATATTGGTGGATGATTTTTGATGAATGGTTTTAAATATTTTTTAAAAATTTCAAATGCGATTTTTATCTACTTTTGGATTTTTAGTGAAAATTACCTTTGAAAAATACTATTGAATCATATTGAATTCTTAAATCATTTCCATATTCAAATTCTATTTCAAGCTTTTAAAATAATTGTGTTTAATTTCCAAATCCTCTAAAATCACTATTTCAATTATATTTTAAATTTAGGAATGTTTTAAAGGCCAATAAAATATATTACTCTTTTATAAAATGTATATTTTTTGGCATAGCGAACGGGGTTAAATGGGCCCCTATCATTTTATTAAATAAAAAAGAGGTTATAAGGATAGATGGCATACCATCTCAATATACAAATTCAAGACAAACAATATAATGAAGAGAAACTAAGTGCTAAAGAAATTGGAAATAGAAAGGAACACTACTTGTTTAGTGGTGGAACGACCACAAAACACTCTATTGTTCCTCTCCATCCAAATAAGATATATTGCCTTCTTAAGAACTCGTAATAGGAGAGTTCCATTAGGTGATGTTTGCACAAAAAATGGACAAACACCTCAAAGTCGTATGATTTAGTTGATTTTATGCTGTTCTTAGTGATTTGAGTGGTTTATGCAAATATATGAAAAGCAGGGACTAAACTGTAAAAAGACACGCAGATTTATAGTGGTTCAGCCAGAATGTGCCTACGTCCACTTTATATATTATTTCTCCTTTCTTGTTCAGATTACAAGTACAAAGCTTTGATACAAGTAAATGAAAGTTGTTTGAAAGTTCTATCCGTGCTTGAGCTCTCAAACTTGTCCCCATTGTTGTACCCCCTGCCCCTCTATTTATAGAGTGAGGCTGAGGGCAGGGGTCTTGGATGTACATAGTTGCTGGTGGGCCTGGGCTGATGTAATCTGGCCTGGTAGCGTTGGTTCGGCATTGCTTTGGCTCGGCAGTAGGTGGTAGACGCTTTGATTCGGCATCGCTTGGTTCGGAGATGGTTGGAGAAGTGGATTGGACCGGTAGTAGTTGGTTCGATGATTGGTCCGGTGGCGAGTGGTTCGGTGGTGAGAGGATGGCCTTGATTCTGATTCGGTGGTGACCTCCCCTCTTTGGTTCGGTGAAAACATGCCCAACATTTGCCCCCCAAAGTGGGGCAT
Source organism: Allium fistulosum (assembly GCA_030737815.1). NCBI lineage: Eukaryota > Viridiplantae > Streptophyta > Magnoliopsida > Asparagales > Amaryllidaceae > Allium > Allium fistulosum. The sequence goes on from CM060903.1 coordinate 206,008,741, forward strand.
ATGCCAGTCATATGTCTCGCTTTGTTTCAGCTTGGACATTCCCATCCGGTCCTACGTGCCAACCCAGTTGGTCCGGTCATTTACGTTTGCCTATAAGTATGGGTTTCATGTCTCTATTCACCTTCTATCTTTTGAAATAGCCGAATCAGTCAAATACCGAACCAGACTCAACTGTTTGAAATAGCCGAATCAACCATACTGCCGAATCACGTTTGACTACCGGTCTAGGTAATTGCCGAATGACCTTATGTTTTGAATTACGAGTGAAACTCCAGACTGCATACACTTGCTTTTTTATATCTCTACATCCTTATTCTAACAATGTACTCTTTTGTGTTGCGGATAATGTCTCATAAAGTTGAAACCCGTTCTGATAAGAAGAAGTCTAAGGACCAAGGAGAGTCCTCCATAGTGCCTCCAGTTCAGGCAGCACCAGAACGTCATGGACCAACCCCGAGATCGCTAGTAGACGTGTATGGTCCTCAAGAGCTCCTGAACTCACCGCCTGACTGCTTTCCTGGCTCCCTCAAAGATGAGCAGCTCGATGCTATTTCTCGCTCTTTTGGGATTGACAGAACGCTTATGCTGTTGCCGGTGGAAGGAGGTAGGTGTGCAAGTAGAAGATGATGATCAAGACGATCAAGGAGCAGATGCTGGTAAGTCCTCCCCTTTAGTATTTCCGTTAACTTGGTTGCTTATCACTAATGAATTCTTTCCTTGATCGGATAGGCGGTCAACAGGATAAGGGTAAAGCTCCGATGCAGCCGGCTCCTTGACTTGACCTGGATATCTTTTTGCTTACTAAACATTGTTGTATATGTTAGTCTCAAAATAGTAACGTAACTTTTAGGTCGTAATTATGTTACTTGTAATAAACAACATTATCTTTGGCGTGTAATTTTTAAACTTAAGCTGATTCTGTCGTATTTGAATGCTTTGTTATTTTGCCATGTTGTATGAGAAATATAGCTATGCATATGCTTGTAATTCAATTGTGTTTGATGTCAAGTTCTTGCTTAAAACATAATTTCATGCCTTGCAATGCTAGTGTGATGTATGAATAAATTATAGCCATGTATTTGTACACAAAAGAAGAAAATACCGCCTTTCATGTTCTAATTGTAGATGGCAGTTTTGAATGTCTTGTGTGACTGAGTATGGAATGCGGCCTAGTGTCCCGTTGTGGGTTCCGACTCCCATTAGCGAATGCCTCCTATTCCGTGTCCTGTACTTTAGGGATTGTTATAGAGGATAGGAGAAAAGTATTTCAAATAAAATTGAAATATGAGAAATAGTAAAACTTCCAATCACGGAAGGCCTTCGATGTGCTTAAGTTCGTGGCAAACGGGCTTTGTAGTCACTTTCCCTAGCTGTGGGTCTTGGAGACATTTGTCACCCATCTTACGCCTCCGCGGGGAGTTAATTCTTTTTTACCACAGCCGCACTTAAGACACATCGGAGCCGAGATCGTGCACAGTAACTACCCGGGCCATTATGGCCCGTAATCGTGGGTATTATTCGATTTACTGTGCCCGGCTAGCGTGGGTGCCGATCGTCAACCGTGAACTGCCCCTGGCTAGCCACACCTTATGTTGATGCTTATAGTCGGTTCACAGTTGCCGACGAGCCGAACACCGTAATGAGCTGCCTCGGCTATAGTCGGCCTTCTCGGTGGCTTATAATCGGCTCATTACAGTTGGCTTTAAGGGCCGTCGCGATCAATGAGTTAACCCGCAGCAGAGGGATGCTGGAGCAAAAGTGTCTCATTGGCGAGGGCATACATTCGCATAGTACCTGTTAGGTCTTGTCCAGGTGAAGTTGCGCTGTGGAGTGCCTTGAATGGGAATGCTATATGCACAGGATTTTGTTCAACAGAAAAGGATAAAGTTAACAAGCAGCCAAGATATAAAGGTACAAGTTAAAAAAGAGACAATATTTTTTAAAGTGGTTCGGCACGGAAATGCCTACGTCCACTGATTCTCTTTGTTAATTTACTTCATATGGGCAGTACAAGTTAAGAAAAGTATCGACGGAGGTGTTGGATGTTCCATGCCCTCTGGAACACCTCTCCGTCCACTGTTGACAAAATATAAGCTCCGTTGTGGAGATCTTTATGAATTACATATGGTCCATCCCAGATTGGATCTAGTGCTCCGGGGCGAGGGAAGATTCGCTTGAGGACAAGATCTCCTTCTTGTAAGGTACGATGCTTGACTTTGGAGTTGTATTGTGCTGCCACTTTTTGCTTGTGGGCCGCTGCTTTAAGGACTGCATCATTTCTTCTCTCCTCAACTAGATCCAAAGACATGTGAAGGAGTTCTTCGTTTTCTTCTGGGTTATAGTGGACCCTACGGTGGGAAGGCACAATGTTTTCAACTGGGAGCATAGCCTCTGATCCGTATGCCAAAGAGAAAGGAGTATGACCCATCGATGTTCTGAAAGATGTGCGATAGGCCCATAGTGCCGTAGAGAGTTCATCCACCCAAGCGCCCTTTGACCTTTCGGGCTTCTTTTTTATTAGAGTTTTCAGAATTTTGTTGACGGCTTCGATTTGTCCGTTTGCCTGGGGATACGCTACGGATGAGAAGCTTTTGTGAATTCCGTGCTCTTGGCACCAGTTGGCAAATTCCTCGTTGTCAAACTGAAGTCCATTGTCTGATATGATTTTGAGTGGGACTCCGTACCTGCACAGAACATTTTTGATCAAGAAGTTAATAACTTTTGTTGAAGATACTTTATTCAGAGGTTCTGCTTCCACCCATTTGGTGAAATAGTCGACTGCCAATATAGCATATTTAGCCCCGCCTCGGCCCATTGGCAGTTCGCCAATTAAGTCAATTCCCCATACTGCAAAGGGCCATGGGCTGGTCATTTGAGTAATCTCAGTTGTTGGTAGTTGTGGAATCTTAGCAAACTTCTGGCATCTGTCACATTTTCTGACGAAATCTAAGGCGTCCTTTCTTAAGGTGGGCCAGAAATATCCATATCGGAGTATCTTTTTTGCCAAAGTCTGCCCTCCAGTGTGATCTCCGCAGCTCCCTTGATGAATGTTGGATAAGATTTCCTTGGCTTCCCTTCCAGCGACACACCTTAATAGGGGGTTAGAGAATCCGCGCCGATAGAGGATGTCCTCCTGTATTGTGTAGCGGGAAGCTTTCCTCAAGATTTTCTTGATTTCGTTACGCCCGTTGGGTAGTGTGCCACTTTGTAAGTAGTCTCGGATGGGAGTCATCCAAGTTGCTTCTTCGGTTGTAGCTATCAGATTCACTTGCTCAAAACTTGGGGTCAGTTGCTTTGAGATGGCTACTGCTCCGGAAATATCGTCGTCTCTCACGCTTGCTTGCTTCGCCAATTCGTCGGCCTCTCGGTTCTCTTCCCGAGGGATGTGTTTGACTAAGTAGTGGTCCAATCGACTGAGAAGTAACTTGGTCTTCTTTAAATATGCTATGAGTCGTTCTTCTTGAGCCTGGAATTCTCCTAGTATTTGATTAACAATAAGTTGAGAATCGCTATGAAGACACAAAGAATTGGCTCCGATTTCCAAGGCAAGTTCTAATCCAGCTATCATTACTTCATACTCTGCATCGTTGTTGGTGGCAGCGAACTCCAACCTTATAGCATAGTGCAACTTATTTCCCCTAGGAGTGATTATTACCACACCTGCCCCCGAGCCTTGTTCGTTTGACGCACCATCCACGAAGAGATTCCACTTGATGTCTTCTGCTATTTCCGATTGCTCCTTACTTTCGTTGGTAGTGAATTCTGCAATGAAATCGGCCATGGTGTGTCCCTTGATAGCGGTGCGAGGGTGATAGGTGATATCTTACTGACTTAGTTCAATGCACCATTTAAGTAGTCGCCCAGAAGTGTCGGGACGATGGAGTACCTGCCTCAGTGGTTGGTCGGTCAGAACTTTGATGGAATGGGATTGGAAGTAGTGACGCAGTTTCCGTGATGTGATTAGTAAACAGTATGCTAGCTTCTAAAGTTTAGTATGTGGCATGCTATGTCAGGGGAGATTCCAGTCATGTCAGCATGTGACCATGCAAATACATCCAAGTTGTGGCGGAGAAAGTCAATGAGTTGTTCCTTCAACTCTGTTTTTAGCTGGGACCCGATTTTCAATAGTCTACTCTCGTCATGTTTGTTTATAGATACAAATTCCATAGCCTCTGCAGGCTCGGCGGTGGCCTCCTCCTCCCTGACCCTGGGGCATAATTCATTGAAGGGATCGCTGGTATATCGAAGAGGAGGGGCTTTCTTTAGTTGCTATGCTTCCAAACTTTTTGTGCAAAGGGCAACCTCTACACTCTTCCCTTTATCCTTCATGTGGTTGTTGCAAAGTTCAGTTACATAGCAGTCTCGAGCAACGTCCTGGTCTCCCTCTACTTCCCCTACTCCATTGTCCGTTGGAAATTTCATCTTTAGGCATTATGGGGCAGGACAATTTGGAAGTCGGACAGGGCTGGCCTTCCCAAGAAAGCATTGTAGTTTCTTCCTTCTGATGTGTTCTTCAATCAAGTCCTGGAGATGATGGCATTCATTGGTATCATGCCCATGAGATTCGTGGAAGCGGCAGAACTTTCCAGACTTCTGTGCGTTATCTGATTCCTTCTTGTACGGTGGGCGTTCGTATCTAACTTCGCCTTGGGTGGCAAGGAAGATGTTTTTCGACGGTTTCATTCAAAGGAGTGTAAGTGTCGAATCTCGGTCCTGGCCGATATAGGCGCTTTTCTCCCTTCTTGCCCCCAGCATTGTCTCTAGAATCATTTCTTCGAACGTCCTTTGCTACAGCGGGCGCGTTGTTGTGAGTTGCCTTATTTTGTTGCCCTGACTGCCCCTTAGTGGCAGCATCTTCAAGCCTCATATATTTCCCGGCTTCATGGAAGAAATCGGGTAAAGTAGCTGGTTTTTCTTTTGTCAATCTTCTAGCGTATTTAGTATCCGGATGCACACCACTACAGAGGGCCATTAAGACAAGCTTCTCATCGGCATCTTGAACTACGGTCGCTGCGGCATTGAATCGGGTTAAATATTGCTGCAGCTTCTCTCCAGGTTTCTATTTGATATTGGATAAGGAATAAGCGTCCTTGGGTTGTTCCACATGAATGCGGAACTGGCTGATAAACTTTTCTTTCAACATTTCCCACGAGCTGATGGATCCTTGGGGTAGATGGCAGAACTAGGAGGTAGCTAGATCTGCTAAGAATAGTGGAAAGCATTTGCATAGTACTCCCTCTGTTGCTTCACTCATGAGCATATGCTGTGTGTATCTCTGTAAGTGTACAACGGGGTCGGAGATTCCTTTGTAAGGTTCCATTGTTGGCATCTTCCATTCTCGGGGGGTGATAGCAATTTCGATATTGCGGGCGAAAGGGCTGGTTACCCTAGCGCCTATCCCTCGATCTCTTTGATCCCATTGGACGCACTCTCTGAACAAGCGTGCCATCCTTTCATCAGAATTCGGAGCAGATAGAAACGAGTTCGGTTCTGTTCTGTGGGATTGATTCCGTCCAGATGACCTGTAGGGATGGTACCGTCTATCATTCCTCATATTTTCCAGTGGCTGCCTTTGGTCTTCTGGGAGCATGCTAGGGTCAGCTAGAGTTGGCCCTTGCCTTGATCTTCCCCTGCTGGGTTCTGATCTAAGCACTTCCTCGGGTCCAACTTCGGGCTGGATTCTAGCTCGGCCCCGTTCATTGGCGTTTCCGTGGTTAGGCAGTACGACCGGCTCACCTACAGTTGACCTCCGCCCGGTACCTCCCCCGTTGGGTTCGGTTCCAAGCGTTTCCTCAGGACTAACTTTGGGCTGTGCTCGATCTCGGCTCCTACCATGGCTGCTTCTGCCGTTAGCTCCTTCGAAGAAGGAAGATCTTTGTTGTCTCTGAGATCCTCCAAACTGGGATTCACCCCATGACTCAGTGTTGCGGTTGGACTCTTCAGCATCCCTTAAGCGTGACATGAGATGGTCCACTAAGGCTTCCTGCTGGGACGTGAAGCGGTTAGTTACTTCAGCCACAACCCTGTCTAGATCTGCCCTAGTAATTGCTGCAAGCGGTTCTGCGGCAGGAGTGGTCGGATTTGCCCAACCTTCATTTGGTACTACTGCTGGAGGGGGACGATTTACTTGATCTGTGTCCACTGGATCTGGAAGACTACTGGTTGCGATGTTTTTTCCTTTGTTAACATCTTTCTTCTGCTTGGGAGGCATGTTTTCCAAGCGATGAACGATGATGTTAGGAAAAAGGTTAAGTGAAAGAAGCTGAAGCTTCGAGCTTCTAGTTCTCAGTGAAAGCACCAAAAATGTTTGCACAAACAATGGACAAACACCTCAAAGTCGTATGATTTAGTTGATTTTATGTTGTTCTTAGTGATTTGAGTGATTTATGCAAATATATGAAAAGCAGGGACTAAACTGTAAAATGACACACATATTTATAGTGGTTCAGCCAGAATGTGCCTACGTCCACTTTATATATTATTTCTCCTTTCTTGTTCAGATTACAAGTACAAAGCTTTGATACAAGTAAATGAAAGTTGTTTGAAAGTTCTATCCGTGCTTGAGCGCTCAAACTTGTCCCCATTGTTGTACCCCTGCCCCTCTATTTATAGAGTGAGGCTGAGGGCAGGGGTCTTGGATGTACATAGTTGCTGGTGGGCCTAGGCTGATGTAATCTGGCCTGGTAGCGTTGGTTCGGCATTGCTTTGGCTCGGTAGTAGGTGGTAGACGCTTTGGTTCGGCATCGCTTGGTTCAGAGATGGTTGGAGAAGTGGATTGGACCGGTAGTAGGTGGTTCGATGATTGGTCCGGTGGCGAGTGGTTCGGTGGTGAGAGGATGGCCTTGATTCTGTTTCGGTGGTGACCTCCCCTCTTTGGTTCGGTGAAAACATGCCCAACAGGTGATTTCCATCTCGAAGCTTGAAAGATGCTATACCATTCCAAAGAAGCATTTCGAATATGCTTATGCAAGTGAAGTAAATTCAAGGATCTAACCCATATGAAATAAGAGAATTCACACTCAAAAAACAAATGATGGACAGTCTCTTCTACCTTGTGACATAGCAAGATAGTAGAGTTCTGAACAATACCTATAGATTTAGGCCTCTGTAGAGTATGAAGACCATTTCTCAACACCTTCGAGAGCAACATATTCTCTCTAGGATATGATGAAGAGGACCAAATCCTAGAGTGCCATGGAAAACTGTCTAAGGTGTGGGGAATTGACAAGGAATCTGTAGACTGTTTTAATAGCATGAGGCTTGCCATTCCACAGAGCATGAATATTAACATTGATATAAGAATTGCCATGAATGATGCTCCAACAAGACCCAAAAAAATATGAGCTTGAGTAAGGGAGGTTTATCAACCCATCTGACCAGTAATAAGCAACAGAGGCCTTCTCATTGATACCAGTAAGAATTGTCAAAGGATAGATAATTACATCCGCAAGAATTACTCCTTGAGCTAACCATGGATCAAACTAGAAGGACAGGTGATCCATATTCTTCATGCAGCTTTGAAAAATGGAAAGAAAAGCATCCCTGCTTCTGAGAATATTTCTCCAAGACCAACTGCAGTTAGCAGGAGGAGATAAAGTCCAAAAGCTATTACTCTTAATCAGATTATTTCTGACCCAAGAAGCCCATAGATTACTGTCATACTTTAGTAGCTTATCAATACGAGAAGAAAGAACAGCCTGATTCCACTTCTTGATGTTCATAACTCCAAGCCCACCAAACTTATAAGGGCAGCATATATTTTTAAATGCAACAAGGATCACCTTCCTTAAATAAGGTTTGCTATGCCAAAGAAAATGATTCAAAGCAGAGTTTATCATAGAAATGAGCTTGGATGGTAAGATGAAAATTCTAGCATAGTAAAGACACATGGAAGTGGCTGTGGATTTAACAATGGTCAGTCTACATGCCATAGTAAATTTTGAAGTTTGCCAAGAGGAGATTCTAGCAGTAATCTTTTCAAACAGCTTTAGGCATTGGCTTGTCTTGACTTTGGATGAGCATATTGGAGCTCCAAGATAATCATCATTATCATCAAGAGGAGATAAACCAGATAAGGAGTATATAATAGCCTTTTCAATTTGAGGTATCCCTGCTATCCTAATTTTGGATTTGTCTCAATTGATAGAAAGGCCAGTCTAAGATTTAAAAGCATTCAAGATGTCCAATACTCCACTTATAGATTTAACATTAGGCTTAGTGTATAGCATGAGATCATCAGCAAATAACAAAGCATAAATACCAGTGTTTTTGCATAGAGGATGAAAATCCAAGAGGTTAAGAGACATAGCATTAGCAGTGAGGCAAGTAAATAATTCCATAACACAGACAAACAAATAAGGTGACATAGGATCACCTTGTCTTATACCCTTAGTAGCTACAAAATAGCCAAATGAATAACCATTTAAGCTAAGAGTGTATTTAACAGTTGATAGGCAAGTGAAAATCCATGCCAGAAAAGGAATGGGAAAATTCATTTTATAAAGTATGTATATAATGGATTTCCATTGAATGGAATCATATGCTTTCTAAATATCTAATTTCAAGGCACATCTTGGGGAAATATTTTTCCTATTGTACCCTCTTAGGAGCTCACTTGAAAGGAGGATATTATCAGTGATGTCTCTGGACTGAAGGAAAGCACTCTGATTAGGAGATATCACTTCAGAAAGCACAGACATCATCCAAGCAGCCATGATCCTAGATATGCACTAGTAAATTACATTGCAACAAGCAATGGGCCTGAAATGATTAACAGAAGAAGGTTGCTGAATCTTGGGGATTAAGGAAAGTTTGGTAGCATTTATACCAAAGAGCATTCTATTGTGCTTGAAAAAGTTTTTGACAGCACAGACCATAGTAGGCCCAATGATAGACCATGTTACCTTGAAAAAATGAGCATTAAAGCCACCTGGACTAGGAGAGCTAAACGACTTCATACTAAAGATAGAGCATTTGATTTCATCATCAGAAATATCCTTAGTTAAATTAGCCTTGTTAACATCTGAAATAGTTGGGAGAGGAGGATGGGTAAACTACTGCAAGTGGATATCATGGTTAGCAAGGAGATTATAGAAATAGTCCAGAAAAGCAGTTTGAATGGTGTCATGAGAGGAGCAAGGAATGTCATCTTTGTCACGAATATTGGAGATGTTAGCTTTAGATTGAAGGATTCCAAGGGAATCATGAAAAACAACTGTATTCTTGTCTCCATGAACCTGCCAATTGAGCTTTGACTTTTGTTTTTCCATATTGTTTTACTCCAGCGGAGCTTTAGCAAGCTTATTGTAAAGGATAGATTCTTGGTTTGTAAGATTTATAAGCAGAGAATTATCAAGACAAGTCTGAAAGTCTCTTTGAACCTGGTGAAGATTTTCTCTGATCGTAGTAGAAAGACTGCTGCCATTACCATAAGTAGCATGAGCTCATTCCTTAAGAATATTTTTGAGATGTCTAAGTTTTGCCTACAAAATATACATAGGGTTACCAAAAACATGTAAATTCCAACAATCAGAAACTATTTTTAAGAAATCGGGTGATCAGACCAAAAATTAAAAAATGAAAAAGAGGAGTGACCCCTCACAATGTCCTTGCCCCAATCCAAAATCAAGGGGGAATGGTCGGATAAAGAAGGAGGGGGAATGATGGTGTTAAGTAAAGGGCAAGACATTGCAAATGAGAGATTATGATAGGACCTATCAAGTTTGCAGAGAGTCATATTACCAGTTTTGCTAGAATTATTCCAAGTAAAGAAACAGCCACTAGCAGAATTTGGAAGGAGATTTGAGTCAAAGATTGCATTATTGAGAGGTCTAGTTTGTGGATAAGAAAGTGGGACACCACCACTTTTATTAGAAGAGAGTCGCATACAATTCCAGTCTCCAATGCATATCCATGGAGAAGTGGAAGGCTGAAGTGAAGGAGCTTGTCAAGGAGAAGTTGCCTTTGCACAACGCTATTTTCAGCATAAAGAAAAGTCAGGAAAAAAGATGAGGGGTAGGGATGTGAGTGATTTGAGAATGAATGGATTGTCTATGAACACATAAAGAAGAAATAGTGAAGATTGAAGGGTTCCACATTATTAGAAGTCTACCAAAAGGAGCTTGTGAAAGGTTATGTAAGTATTTCCAGTGCGATTTATTGTAGTGGTAGCTCTGATGGTGTTAACATGATTTAGTTTGGTTTCTGCAATAGCAATGAGTTGAATTTTATGAACAAAGATAAGATTATTGATTTCTAGTTGCTTAACTAAAGAGTGTGCACCCCTTGTATTCCAATAACTTATTATGTCTATCATTATGAACCTGTGACGACCCGCAAATCTATACCCTTTGAATCGACAATAAATCACACATGTTCGACCCAAAAAGCACAGACTGACGAAAAGTCAAGAGAAAGAAAAGAAGAGAGAAGAAGAGAAGAGAGAGAAAGAGAGAAGATAGAACCAAACAGAACAATACAGAATATCACATCACAGCGGAAAACATATAATATCATATCAATGATCTTTACAAAACAGAACTGTATATACATACATCAATCAGAGTTCAACAATCAATCAATAGTTATCAGCCTAGACAGTTATAATAACCTGCTCTTACAATTGCCGACAATATACAACAACTAAGCACAGCGGATAATCAAACGAAACATGTACGTGTATACGAAATGAAGATCTCCAGCTCTCCTGCTGAAGCTCCAATAGCACCAATCTGAACTTGTAAATATACTCGGTCTGACCCGAGAATTAAAAGGGAAGAACGCCTGGATCAGTCTGGTAAACCAGCGTGAGAAACACACTCAACTGAATTTATTAGATTACCAAACTTTTCCTTTATCAAAACAAAAGTATCTCGTAAGACAAGTCCACACATAAACACGGACATGTTTTTACCTTACAATAACTAAAACATTTCATATCAAATCCTCTTATATTATACTAGTGTATAGTATATACAAGTAATAATCAAAATAGCCGAAATTGTTACCATTATTAAATTCTAGCATATAGCCCAAAATGGGTAATACAATCAAAATGGCAGGTACGTAGTGGAGTTTGGATTTCCATACAAATGACTAGGTGAAGGGACTACCTTCTGGCAGTACATCTCTAGAAGAATGTACCGAGGACCATCACAAAGGATCCTCTACCAACACAAGACTGGCCCACCTCTATAACTAGATGGTACCAAATATATCATCCTCCGGTCGTTACCGACCTTTATTGAGGGCCCTCTAGCATACAAACCACAATAATCAGATACACGACGTCATAGCGTGTAAAGATATATGTAGAAGAGGATGATCATACCCTACTTGGGAGCGACCCAGTTAGCCTTGCCGCATCTAACCCTGTTTTGGTCATTTCCGGTTGATGAGGCCAGAGAGGTAACGATTACCTTTCACAATCACAATCACATCACTTTGAATGCCACACGGCCATTTTCGTTGACTACTAATTGCTTTCCACAAAAATACAACCCTTGAGCTCATACGTCTTAAGGAAGGGTGTTAAGCTAAGAGAAGTTGCCTTCTCCGTTATCAACTGATGTACGTTTGTAAAAACCAATGTATGTAATCCGTAGAAATGCAATGTCAGACAAACATCCATACAAGTTGTCCAGGAACAGGACAAACCGAAGGTACTTTCCTACCACATCCTGTTGGGAAATCCCTAGGATTAGTAGCGAATAGTCCTCGCATTGGATATTTCATAACGAAGAGACTACTGCTACTGGATGTATATTGGGATTTTAACCCCAAACGATCAACAAGCAGTCCCCCACTATGAAAATCCAGAATATCAATATCATCACAAGCAACCTGCATAATCGTCGCATATACGTTGGTCCGAAGTGGTTTTCAGATAAATCTGATCCCGGTCTCTTTGCACCAACAACGCAAAAGTGTTTCTCAACCTCACACAGAAACTAAGTCTCATAGACTTATCACGTCTCCAACTTTCAACTTGCTATTCTTCGGGCCAAGAAGGAAGCTCGATAGATTGAAGTAATACTTCGCACTATACAAATCATCATCCTCAACACAAACGATAATCAAGCCTACATAGAAGGCTACGTACTAAGTGTATGACTAAATAGTTCCCATATCAAGTCGACGAACTAAAATTTGGCCAAGTTTGATAGTCGGTTCTTTAACTATCAAAACAAACAAACAAATATTCAGCACCATAACAATCACTAGGCCCTTTAATTAATCTTTTATTAATTAATTCACTTGCCAAATATTCACTTCAAATTATCTTTAAAAAGATATATTATCAAAACATTTCAACATTGGAAAACATTTCCATATACTTATTTAATAATAAGTAATTCACAAATCAATTTATTTTCAACACTTGGAAATTATTCCATATACTTAAATAACGAATAAGTATATATTTTAATGTTTAAGGAAAACATTCTTTTTAAACACATTTATTTGGGTCAAAACGAATGTTGCGTAAAACATCGTTACGACAACCCAAACTCAATAGTATAGGGATTCGAAAATAAGATAGATATATAAATCCCAAATACTATACAAAATATTTCCTTTCGAAAATCATTTACTATAACAACAATGTTATAGTCCATCATTTCCTTACTTCTCGAAAACGTCTATCTCAATAATGAATGTTGAAATCTATGTATTTGATAATTAAAACATTTTAAAACATATTCAAAACATTTAACTTCATTTAACATATCACATTCCAAAACATTTATTTAATTTAAATTATTATTCACTGTCCAAAATCGTGAATATAACTCTCTAACCAAATTCAATACTTCTGCACATTATTTATTAAAGGATTATCCACTGTCCAAAATTGTGGATATACTTCATTTACCAAATCCAATATTTCTAAACATTTATTAAAGGATAATCCACTGTCCAAAATCGTGGATATAATACTTTTAATAATCTTCTATATTTAATTTATCAAAATCAATTGGTTTCAGATTTATAAAACAGTGTTTATAAATTCACATTTCTATTTTATAAAAACTTCAATTTATAAAATCCTTTTATTAACCAAACTCCATTTATCCCATTTATATGCCAAAATCCAAATTATAAGTAAATTACTTATAATTCTATTTATTCACAAATTCATTCATTTTATAACTTCACTTAAACATATATAAAAACTCCATTATAATTCCATTATTCTGATTTATAAAAATATCAATTTTATAAACCTTTTATATAAAACCATTTATAATAAGCTCAAAAATCTCAATTTAAATCATTTCACAAAATAGTTAACTTCATATTTCAAAAATCATATTCTAACTATATTTCACAAAAATCATAATTTTTATAGCATAAAAATTATAACTTTTATTTATTCAAAATAAATCCATTCCTTAACAATTCAAAATTATATATTTTCAAATCACTTGAAAATCCTTTTTTATTTGAAAACATCACTTTAACATTTTTAAATTTCCAAAATAGGCCCAATGATGCAACAGCACTAAATACATCAATCACGGCATCCAAAACATCATATATCATATGATAACAGCATATATCACAATATCTGTGAATAAATCAACAGTGGTGAGGAATCTAGTTGGATCCCTCCAAACTGTCACCTACAACAAATATACATATTAGAAATATATGTACAATGTCCTCTTCAAGGCAGACGCGCGTACAAAGGGTCATCTGCTCATACACAGGAACGTATAGGGTCATCTGCTCCAATAGGCAGGAATATATCCAAATACCAATCAATATATCATATATCATCCAAGCAATCATCAATCATCATAAAATAAATTATTTCTCACTTATATAAAAATATCAATGAGGCAGAAAGAGTGAGTTGTACTCATATTGCTTCCAATAGCAGTTGCAGTGTTTTATTCCGAATAAAATTAAACGACCGTTTAATTTTACCCAAAATTCACACTAGCTCTAATCAACTCCAATACAGCTCTAAAATGTAGTGCTCGTCAATACGACCCAACGCAATTTGTTTCGTCAAAAACGGACCTTGTATGACAAAGTTATAACATTTTAAAGTTTGTACGAATTTTTATATAAATTAATATACAATTTTCTTTTTTCATTTTTAACCTTAAATCAAATCGGGACGCTCATTCAAACCAAGAAAATCACGGCCGTCCTTATTATCTTCTCCACCCTTCGTTTCAGCCGCGTAAAGAAAACCCAAAGCCGCCATTTTCAATTCGAATTATACACCACCATCTTCACGTCGTAGCCCGATCAACCACCACAGCTTCGAAGTCAGAGCCGAGCTCTACCCCCTCCCCAAACGCCTTGAAGCTCGGCCTCCCCTATCGCATGGAAAAATGTGCGCAACCAAGCACGAACGTGGGCCAAAATCTCCCCCTATGGTCGACGATTCGTCGACCTACCCGTATGGATTTGAAGTTCCCATAATGCTCTTCAATATTGCTGAAGGAAGTTTTTGCTATTAGTCGATGGACTGGAAGAAATAAAGGGAGAAAGAAGTGAACATTTTTAGCCATTCAATAAAGAAGTGGCGGCTAGCCCTAACCCTAGTAGGGTTTTGAGAAAATTAGAAAAAACAACGTCCTTTTATAGAAAATTCGTGCGCACTATTCACCCGAATTTTTCTCGAACTCAAAACAAAGCGTGCCGCCTGGAGTTTATAATGTTTTACCCCTATTCCGAACACAATGGAATATATATCGAAAGCCAATTCGATCATATTTGGAAGATAGGTTTTCGAATCGAATATTTAAATTTAAAATTCACTTAAATCGATTTCTACGCATTTTAGCTTGCCCCGGACAAACCGTAAATCCGAATGACACGAAATTTGAAATCTTACAATAATATAACATTACAGATCCGATGAAACTAGTTTCGTCGAATTCTGAGACTGTATGAAAAATGACCATTTTCACTCGTCTAATTAAATATTAAAATATTCAATTTCTATAATTTAACTTTTAATTCAATTTTAAAAGTTCACTAACATCATTCTAATTCAAATAGAATTTATTACAGCTTTATAAATCATTTTTATTCACATTAAATTCAAATTCCAATTATTTACACAATTTCAAATATTAAATTAGCAATTTAATTATCCAATTAAACCACTATATTCGAAATATAAGTTATTCAGCTTATAAAATTAACTTGTGAATATTTAAAATTAATTAAATATCCGAATTTCAAATGACTGAAATTCCGGGTCGTTACAAAACCTGTTGTTGAAGCACTAGTTTTAACCCCAGAGGAAGAAGCAGGGAGATCAACAGATGATGGCATTGTGAAGAGAGTTTGATCCAAGGAGTAGATAACTCCTCTATCTAGATCAGAAGAAGGAGCTTGAATATTGATAGACTTCTTTGGTCTTCCCCTTTTTTCTTAGAAGAAGTACCAGGGATGGAGGATCGTTGAATGCGAGATTCAACAAGGGGCTGACTTGTAGAAGGGATATGCTGAATATCATTGAATATTTGATTGGGAAGAGTTAAAGAATTATGAGGAGATGAGGATGTATCAGAAGGATGAGTGTTTAATTGCATGGTGGAATAATTTGGAGAAGAGGGGTTTTGAATATTTATAAAATGTATATTATGAAAGCGATTATCTTATTTCAAGTGATTTTGATTATAGAAGTTATTTAAAAATATTTGGAAAAGTTTTGAGCTTGTTTAAAATAAAGCACACGATTCTAGAAATAATTATATGGTTTAAAAAATGGTTTTAATAAAGTACAATTTTATTTTATATAATGATAATTGCAAGTAACATATAATAAAAAACATTATTTCGAGTTATCCGAGCACAAGAAGCTTTACAATTGATTTAAAAGTGTTTTCATGCCTTTGTAAATAATTAACTTTTCTTCAAAATGAATTTAAGGATTTAAAAGTGATTTTTGAGAAAGTATATATTTGTGTGTGTGTGTGTATAACTGATATTTATACAAAGGCTTAAAAGTGAGAATTATTTTGATGAAGTATATTTAAATCGAAAGGTATCATAAGTGCTTTCAATATATTTTAAATATTTTTAGTAAATATAAACATGTTTTATAAAATCAAAATTAAACCTACTTTTTAATGCTTTTCTATAAATAATACCTTTTCTATATAATGAGGAGTTCTAATAAATGATTTAGTATTACCGTTTGGTATGAGATTTTTGATAAAACTTTATCGATTATTTGTACTTGTTGTGTAGAATATTTTTAATAGTGGAGTTTACTAACTTAAAGTAAATATTCAAGTGAAACCGTGTGGTATGGGATGCATGGGCATTACTCGAGTGAAGACTGTTAGGAAGTATATGACACTTTTAATGGTGACATGCTTTCGGGCTCGTCTTTAATGGAATTTTCCGATTCTAGTAAATATTCAAGTAAACCCGAGTGATATAGAACACCCGGGTATTACTCGAGTGGTTACTATTTGGAAATAGGTGACACTTTTTGTGTTGATGTGCTTTCATGTCATCTTTGTGCTGATGCGCTTTCATGCCATCTTTGTGTTGATGTGCTTTCATGCCATCTTTGAGTTGACATGCTTTCATGCCGTCTTTAAGTTGATGTACTTTCATGCCATCTTTATGTTGGCGCCTTTTTGTCTTACTTTTCATTGCAACCTTTCTAATTTGATTAAAGATGTCTAATCATCGTATTTTCTATGTTTTCCTATGAAGGGCGTGATTTTGTTTTATGACATGGTGATTTTTGTTAATGGTTATTCCATATGTTTTATTTATTTCTAGCATATTTTCGGGTTGCAATTATATCATTTTGGATTTGCCATTTCACTTTGTTTGACGCTAGCATACTTGGTATAGTATGACTATATTGCTTGAGATTCACATATGCATTGCTATTATGATCTCATCCTTTTTAAATTAGATATAGTCTGACCCATTTATTATTTTTATATTACTCGGGTCAGACCATGACATGACAGATTCTGGGGACTCACTGACCAAGGATGTTAGGCTAGCTTTGGAGATAGATATATAGTTTTGTTCTAGTCCCTTGTGTATATACATTTGTATGAATTTTATGAGATAGTGCGAATGGCGATGTATATTCTTTTGAAACATATCGAGTACCAGATGTATGTATATATGGGTGTAGTGTTTCCATTTGTAGACACACTTTATAAATATATTTTGAGAAGTATTATATTTTTCCGCTGTGATCAATGACTCTATGTTTTATGTTATATTATATATTGTTCTGTTCTGAAATTAGCCAATGTGTTTATTACTTTGTGCTGAAACCATACATGTCATTTGTAGTTATATGAGGCAAAGAAAAACGTGTCGGTGTTAGCCGAAAGAAATATTCATGGATGGTCGTTCCTAACCAGCCTTATTCTCCATATTACCAGACAATATTACCGTGTAATATATTTTTTGGTAGTATGGTCATAGAGGTGGGGGCGTTACATTGACAATACCTTATTATTGTTATATGATACCAATGCAATGATATAGGTCACAAAAGAACATAGAACTCACCTGAAGATGACTAAGGTACTCTGAACAGTTCCACATTTTAAAGGCAATTTATCAGAGTCGGAGAGAGTTGATTGATAGAGTAGATAATTAAAACAAAATAGCATACCCGTTCACTAAGAGAGTGGCTTGATTAGTTTTTAAGAAAATCGATTAAAGGAGTTGGAATAAGAATTCCATAATTGACCCGAAGTGAAAGTGGGAGATTGATAGAGTTAGGGGTATGTCCTATGGGAAATTATGTAATTTGTTACATACATCTAACTCGACAACCAATCTTACTCAAAATAAATTGTGTTTTATTTATATTATATACTCATCATATAATCATATGTTAATTAATTATTTAATTTGGTATGTTAAATAGAAAATCCTTAAATGGTATGTTATGTTATAGTAACTACAATATGTTGTAATCATTAGACATTTGTCACATTAAAAATAACACATAATTTTAAATATTCCTTGTCAAGATGTTTTGAGATAGGGTATCGATGCATCGTTTGAGACTATAGTCATAATGCTCTTCAAATGTTGGGCAATGTATTAATCGTGGATGCTATGGACACCAAAGGGTTACATACTGATAGCTATTGGATAACTATGGAATAACTCACTCGAGAGTTTTCTGTTGGTTAATATATCAAGGCCAAACTAAGAACCTTGAAGTAACGATGTTACATAGTTCCCTCGACTTCAGAATACTATAGACCTTCAAATCAATGTGGATTATAGTTAAATCATAGTATGGCGTACATCGAACGACTATAGATAGGTCCGAGTTAGAGCATTAAAAGTGAAATACTCTTAAATAGAGAATTCGTCTCCTAGTTGTACGATGTTAGCATACCCGCCAACTATAGTCAACACAAAGTCAAAGTCTATGGTAAGACTACTACGGTTAACAATTATTATTATTATTATCGAATCAAGGATTTTGCTTTTAGACTAATCGAGTTGAATGTGGACGATGTTGGAATTTTTGACCAAAACCAAATTCCATAAGTTGTAATGTGAAATAGTGTTAACGAAGAGAATTGGTGTAAATAATTTTTGCTACTGGGTGCTGCTTATAATAGTAAAATTGGATTTTTTACAAAAAGATGTGTAACGATAAATTCAACAAAAATGTCACACCGTTAGCTAGAGTGATGTGTGAACATTACTATTCGAATTGTTTGATATTAATCGCTGACTGGATTTATACCTTTGAGTCGCACAGCCATAATGATGAATACTCTGAAAAAAACCACATGATTTAATTAATTTATCATTGTTGTAAATTAATTGAATAAATTAATATTTATAAAATATTTGTTATTATATTTTATTTTATTTGATGTCTGAAAGCCATTAGTATACATTGACATGCGAATATATAAATGTAATGTATGTGCGTATCGAATTACGATATCGGTAAAATATTTAAATTTGATTTGAATCAATTAATAACTAAAGATTCTTGGAAATTTTTGAGGGCCCATGAGGCATCATTCTTGGTCGGCTGCACTTGGTAGAAGTGTGAGAGAATCTTATTGAGATACAATAAAGAATTGAAGATGGAATGTTTTAAGGAAGGAATTGGAAAGGCTTCAATCATTCTTTTAAAACAAATTTCTATTCATTTCTTTCATTAAATTCTTTCCAACAAATTCACTTTCTTTCCCTTACTCTCCTCCTCTCCCTTAATGGCCGAAATCATCATGGCTCCTGGGGCAAAATTTCCAAAAACAAAATCAAATTAAATCAACTCAGATATATACAAAGGTGGTGCTTTAGATTGTTGCAATTTCTGGAGGTGATTCAATCAGATCTAAGAGATTTCTTATTCAAGGTGCAAATCAAAAAGAAACATCAACAAGTTAGAATTTAATTATTTTTTATCTATATATTCCATGATTTTTTAAATCTTGTAGTTAATTCATTCTAATGAATTTAAATATGCATTTGCTGTCCATTATAAATATAAAAGTGGAGATCTTAAGGTATTATAAAGTATTTTCCTTTAAATTGGTTTTGAATTGATATTGATGATTTTCATTGATAATTTCTATCGATTCCGATCTATATATAGATTTAGTAATTAATTTGTTATTTGTATAAATATTTATTCAATTGTAATGACAGTTTCTATTGATTCAAAATTGATTTTTCTATTTTAAAATACATACATATATAAGTACACACACACACACACATATATATATATATATATATGTTAAAATTATTTAAAATTATTTTGCATTTGAAAGGTTTCAAAATTTTCTATAAATCTACATACTAATAACAAAGGAGGATTGTACTAATTTATAAATGAATATAAATCAATACAGTAGTTTTGTTAAAATAAAATATAATTATTGCAAATTATTGCTTATAAAATATATATATATATATTATCTTACTTTAAATTATTAACATATTCATGTAGGTTATATTTTAATTTATAGATAATTATCTGTTTTCAAATTGTTTCACTAAATCAAATACTGCATGTTTTGGAAAAAAAATCTTGAATTCAAAATAGTTGACTTAGTTGAATTAATTCAGATTTATTAATAGATTCAATAACAATACATACATCTACATATTTGTAATATATTTAAACACACACACACACACACACACACATATATATATATATATATATATAATATATTAATGCGTTGGATAGCCAATGCATATATAAATGGGAAATGTGTCTGCTATAGTGTAAATCCTAACACCTTAACACATGCACATTAACTACATACACAGTAAGATATGTTTAACTTACACAATATACACTAGAGTATATTTGGATATACTCATAATATATGCCAAGTATAAATTTTTTCATTAATGTCATTTAATAAATCAAACCACTTAGCTAACAAGAGAAAAATGGAAGGTTTCTCTCTTTAAAATAGTACCTTCACTCATTAATTGAATAAGTTTAAGATAGAGAAACGAAAGGTTTCCTTCTATAAATTAAATTAAACAATTAAATGTTACACACACACACAAGAGAGTATATTTGATACACTCTATTTTATATAAATCTTGTAGAGATTAAAATATATATAATTAAACCTTTTTTTAAAACAAAATAAAATAAAATAAAGAATTTATTTATAATATTTTAGACTGGAACTAAAATCTCTTTAGACTTCTTAGGCCCAGAAGATCCAAAAGTAGGATTTTTTTTTAAATCTACCTATCTAACCTGCTTCCGACTGGCATGGTTCCTGCATTCGACAATAGCACACCCATAAGCAAATAGATAGGTGGAAGCGGTGAGCAAGATCATCAAATCTATCATTAAAAAGGGTTTGAAAATAGCCAAGGACAACTAGGTGGATGATTTACCACTAGCATTACGGGCTTATCAGATAACCCATAAGTCCACAACTGGTCATACTTCATTTGCTTTAGCCTACAGAACTGAGGCCATGATACTGATTGTAGCCGAAGTCTCTTCTCATAGAGGATTACACTATGATTCCAAGGTGAATGAGGAACTCTTGCTTGAGTCCCTCGATTTGGTTGAAGAAAAATGAGAAGAGGCTAATCTGAGGGTGGAAGCTTACTGGATAAGAGTAGCAATGCAATGCCAAAGGCAGACACCATACCTATGAGACCTTATTTCGCAACCGGTATTTCTGGGTACGAGAGCACTTGGTCCGAATTGGGAAGGTTTATATGTGATTGCATAAAAGCGTAGGGGTGGAACTTTCAAGCTGTTGATTATTGATGTAATAAGTGATGTTTGCCATTTCTTTGTTCATAAATTGACGTTTGGAATTATGGAATTGTATTCCTAAAGTCTCACTCTGTGTTGCATGACCAGTGGCACAATTAGACATTTTATGTTTCAAAAAACTGGATGTTTAGGTACACAAAGATATGTAGCAATGAACTTCTTCGATCCATGATCAAGCTGCTAGAGTATAATTGTACTAGGGTCAATTGGATGATTCACACTTACACATATATTCTTCAAACAACGCCGAGAGATAGGCTAAGTCAAACATTGATGCTCAGAGGTAGGCATCTGAGACACCGATTCCCAGAGATAGGAATCAGTGGAATTGAATCTTTTTGTAGGTACGCTATTGGAATATATTGGTGCTTATGGTGACATGAGTAGACAAGCCATATAATCGCACTTGCATCGATATGACAACCTTGTTTATCAAACAAAACATGTTCGGTCGATGATAAACAAGGTCGATCAATGTGAAATGGTTTTGTTTAGCCAAGCTAGCTTGATTTTTTAGCAAACGATAAAAAAATCCATGTAACCAAAATGATATTAGCAATTGCAAAAAAATTTCTATATATACAGAGTTATATTAAATAATAGCATTGTAAGGATCACAAACATAGGCCCGTATAATATATAAGTAATCGAATTATAGATGGTTGAACATTATAAGTGTAGGAAAGTACACAAGCAAAAAATGAAAAGTGTAGTAAAGTAAACAAGACATAGTTGAAAGGAAAACAACTTTGATTACTTTCACTTTTTTCAAATACAAAAACCAGGGGCCGAACCCACACATTAATGGCTTATGTACATAGCACTCAAAAAGTAAAAGGATAAAACGAGATATCCACGTTGATGCTTTCCCCTCTTCAGCTTCTTCATGTCCTTTCTAGGGGTGTAGTTTCCATTTTCATACTATCGGCATCTTTAAGGGTATTGGGGTCCTCATCCTAGTTGTAATCGCTCTTTGACTCGGTCTGGGGCTTGAGGACATTAATCAAATCCCTGGTAGAAAGGGAGGTGGGAATTGAAATTGGGAAAAAAGGAATAGGTAAGTATATAGAGAGTGGAGGTGGAACATTCTCTAAGCCTAGATCCTTTTTGATACTTTTCAGCTTAGATGGGCAGATGGTATCCCTCTCTGCCATAGATGGTCCAACTTCATCCCCTTTGACATTTCAGACAACCACGTCTCATCACTACCAAAGCGCCTTCCTCGTTTAAAGCGGTGATCTTTTCTGCATCGGGCCTAGGAAAGGACCCGACAATGGGGACTGATGTAGAAACAATGATAGAATCAATAATGAAGGCTTCAGGACCTGAGGCAATGATCACACCCAGCACGGAGCGGTAGCCCTAGAAGTTAACAAATAAAAAGAAAAAAAGGATAGAGACATCTCCATAAGACATCTAAAGTTTCTCGAATATAGGAGAGGTCAGTGGTATATCTTTAGGAGACGACGTTGGAGTTTGGAAAGAAATCGCCCTTCCTTTGGAACAGGTGATAAAGCATGAAGTTTAGGAAGGATCACTAGTGGCACGAGGCTTGGATCCTCAGGATTGTTCATCTTGGAAATTGAGATTGACGCAGTGGTTGTAATGGTCGTTTCTAATATAGCCATTATTGCTGATGAGGTTGTGGAGGTAAGAACGGCGAGATGGGTATGGATGACCTAGTTGTAGGAGTTACGACGGCCTTAGAGTTGGCCATCGCAGAAGTAACGATCTCTATCCACCTGGCACCTAGGTGAAAGTTAAAGCATCAAGTGCTTGCTCAACCTAACCCTCAGCAAGGGCCTCCAAGTATTCCTCGTCGAGAAGGTCAGCTTTGATTTCTTCTTCATTGATATTGCCAACATACTTTCTCTCTTGGCTAAGAATCTCATCCCAACAGAGCCAACACTTTGGGATACTTGTTATCGAGCTACATGAGGTTCCTATATTTTATTACTTTTGCGTAGAATCATACCAAAGTGGCATCAATTTTCCCATGAAGTTCATCCTCTCTTTTATCGACCTTGATGGCTCCGGTGTCTAGAATTTTCTTTTCCTTGTTAGCATCACGACTTTAGTCATATGCTCTTCTAATTGTGTGAGAGCATCATTCTTTTCTTTCTTCTCCTTTTCCACCTTGGCCTTGAGGTTTGTAATCATTGGGGCTTAGGTATCGATGGTGGTTTATAGTGTCGCCTTCTCTTTAGCTAGTTCACCACTCTAATGGTAGGCATTTTGAAGTTGTTTGTCTTGCAGCTTATATTTAGCCTGAAATGTTTTCTACTCATCTTGGCAGTTTCTTTCGAAGTCCTCTAGCACCATTTTCAATTGATCTATTTCTCGAGTGTTGAACTCACCATTATGGAAATAGGCAGTGCAAACTATGAATAAGGGAATCCATACTTTACACACCATTTTCTCACTTATTTTTCTTTTTGGAACCCTTTAACACATCATTAGAGAAGAGTTGAAAGTGGAATAGAATATGAAATATTCAAATTGCAATAACAAAAAGAATTCTACTATTTTAATATAAAATAATTAAGATTCCAATAACATAGGAATTGACATTTTGTTTGTGGGAATTTTGGAGTTTTAGTTTTAGGATTTTCTTGTCCAAACTTCTATTATACAAATAAAAAAATGAAAAAAAACTAAGATTTCCACTCATAGAGAATTTACCTACTCCCTTTTTGGATTTGATTCACGCCCGCTCCTAATTCCCTTTTAGATCTCTTCTTTTTGGAATATACAACAATTGGATTATATACAAATTAGATTCAGAATCATGGATTATGGAAGAATAGAATTAGAAATTGAATATTTAAATATCTAAAATATTTTAGCTAGAAATACTAAGTGATGCTGAATCGTTGAGAAGAAGAAGACTGACAGAGTTCCGTTAGCGTTCCAAATAATTTGTGAATAAACGTGAGGTGGCTAGCCTCCTATTTATAGTGGTTAGAATGTACCAGAACCATCAGATTTAAGTCGGTTTAAAATAAAATCTGTTCCGTTGGTGCCTCATGAAACCCTAGCCGCCACTCTATCCACTAGTCGATCGCTCCACCCTAGGCGATCGACTAGTTGCCCATATTTGGAATGAATTTATTATTGCATTAAATTTTAATTAATTCTTTATTAATGTTAATGTTTACTTAAACTCGAAGTTTCTAATCAACATTAACATATTTTTAATTTTCAAATTTCAAATTTAAATCCAGTTCGAATTATTTTAAATTCGAAAACTTCAAACGTCAATAACTTTTCCATTCGAGCTCCGATTACAAAACGTTAAATATGAAAGTTGATCAGAAAATCAAACGCAATAGTGTGACTTTTATAGCCAAATTCTGATATTCACAAAATTTCTGTTTTTAAACTTATTATTAATTAATTAACCAATTTCTTACTAATTTTTATGGGGCGTTGCAGTGAGGATGAATGGTCGCTTCTCTTCTTGATAATGTAAAAGTATCTAAATTCTACGAGTGAAGGCACCATGCCTAATTGCCAAAGGGAAATCATGTATGTATAGTTTCATGCAGCATACATGCTCGGGTAAAGTTGGGCAAGGGCGAGTTTCATGAATTGAGGAATTATTCGAATGAAGTGATTAAATGGTGGAATGCCTCTAGAGAGACACATGCAGTGACCGTACACTATGTAACCTTCCAGAGGGTTGTGTGCCCTTTAGTGAGGCTTCGGTGTCAAGGTTTCTTCTATAGGTATTCCATGACGATCACGGATCCTTCTAACATCCATGATTAGGATTAAGGCCGGAGAATCTAGAGAATCATCGAGGATCATTATGTCTTCTAAGTCAACATTGAAAGCAACACTGATGTGAGGTTCTTCCTTAGTGGAAAATGTGTCAATTTAAAGAGATTACTCAAGTGGATGGTGAGATTGTCGAGGCCTAGAGGGCATTGAAGTAGACATCGTGCTAAAGATGAATCTATCATCGGAGGAGTGAACCCAGAGGTAGAGGGACCTACATCCAAGGCGAAGATTCGCTGGGAGCATCTACAATCCATAATTTATTAAAAGCTTGATACATGAACGTGGTCGGGTATAATTTGAATTCAATGTGTGTGCTTCTTGTCTAGCCAATATAGAGAACCCAATGGATGTCAACGTATGTTGACCAATCGGTCTCTGTACAATGACCGGAGTAGTGATATGTATTCATACTGTGTGATGTGTGTCCTCTGTCCTTGGCACAATGAATGGATGCATTCTGGTGTAAATAGCCCACTCGTTCCGGTAAACGAGCTCTGACATGCGATGGAACTATGTGTTGGATTTTACACGTTACTGTAGGTTCTATGATAAGGAAACCGCTATCCAAAGCAACTTGATGCCTCTCTTTGTAGAATTGCATGGATATTGTATCAAGTTTGAGTGTCAATAGGACGAATGTCCTAGGGTGCATCTACCCTTGAATATGCTATGTGTAGGAGTGCATTTGTGTGATTTCCTTGAGCATTGAAATCAAACTCCTTGTCGTCGATCAATTTCCAAATTCAACCAAAGAATCGCTCGACATGGGTGAATTTATTTCTCATACTTCACCACTTCTACCCTGAGTGTCATGGATGACCAACCTTGGCCATGAAATGTTCATGGTGGTAGTGATGAAGAAATCATTATTGGATCGACAGCGTGTGGTTGGAGTCTACAAAGGTGGTGATGATTCAGCGACACGACGGAGCATGGCAATGGCAACCTACTCGAGTATTTAGATCTAAAAGGAGGGGAAGCACCAAAGTATTGATGGAGTTCAAGATAATATTCTAATAGATCGACTGTGTTAGATCGGATGAATCAAGGCATGAAGTTGGCTAGAAATCGATGGGCTTTAGAGCTTGAAAATGGCTGCAAGGGCCGTGTTGTCATGGGGAAGATGAAGTCGTAGGAGCTTGCAAAAGAAATATTGGCAAAGGCTGTGAAAGTGAATTAAAAATAAAAAAATTCACCGAGTATTTCTTAAATTGAAATATGCTAAAAAGATCAGTACCAATCTATATGGATCGATACCGATCCATTTGAATCTCACTTTCAAACAAAAGAAAAAAAGGGAAAAGGAAAATGTATATATGTATGTGTACGGATAATATGGGATTGAATGCTGATGAGATAGGAACCTATATGTCATGAAAAGAAGGTGTTTTTAAAGTTCTTGAATGTTACCGAAATCCCAAATTAAATACCAAAACTCTTATGATCACTGAAGAGTTGTGATTATATAGCCGCCCGAAGTGGTATCCTGATTTATCTAGAGAGGGTGTAATGCTCCACAAAGATAGTTCAAGAGATAGAAGCATCTTTGTAGATAGGAGTTCAAATTCAGTTGCTCATCTCGATCCAAAGCTTACATTGTTGGCACAATATTTTGGAGGGCAAGTTTTATCCTGCATTTGAACCAAGCAATACCATGATGTATTGGACTATTAAGTGGTCAACGAATGAGTTAAGAAGAACAAGAGATATCAAGAATGAAGAATACAAGAAAAATGACTAAGTGTAGAAGAGATCAAATGGATCGATATCGATCCATATGGATTGGTACCGAACCTTATGGAAGCTAGTTTACTTAACCATTTCAGGAGCCAAAGATATGAAAATAGGAGAAGAAAAGAGAACTTCCAATCAAGAGAATGGATCGGTACCGACCTATAGGGATCAGTACCGAACCATCATAGTTCGTGAGTTGGGCCAATCCACGTGTTGTTGAATACGATGCCAAGTTAAAGAAGAATGTAAAAGTAGGACAAGGAAATAGATCGATATTGATCCATAACGATCAATACCAAACTGTTTCTTTCGTATTTTGTGTCCTGACTGATTCTTAATGCTAAATCTTCAAATCTATAGGCATGAACTTTTTCACATAAATCCCAACGAATTTGATGGTCGATTTCGTCTATGAATACCAATTCTATTGCAACTAGAAAGAGATGTGGAATTACCTTCTTGCTCCTTACTTATTTTTTCATTGATACTCTATCAAAATTCATACTCGAACGGTTTGAATATCAGAGTCATTGTAATATAATTGTGATTGCTAAAGCGATTAGTAACAAAGTTAATAGTGGGCGTATGCAATCGAATTGAGACTAAACCACTTTAAAAGTTTTTGTGTTTCCTCTCACTCTTTTGATTCTTAGTATTTTAATTTTCAATCTTACTTGATTAATCTCGTTATTGTTCGAATTGGGGTGTTGTACCATTATTTTAGCGTAAGTATACACACACATGCACACATACACACATACACACATATACATACATACATACATACATATATATATATATATATTAATTTAGAAGACTTATAATAGTTGAAAATAAATTTAATACTAATATATGTATAATTAAATACATTTAAACGTATAAGCTTATGTATAATACTAATTACAACAAATAAAATATTTTTATAAATTTTAATTTATTATAAATATAATTATGTGCGCGTGTATATATAATTATATGTCTATTTTACTATTTTCCAAAATAATTTTATGTATTTATAGTCACATGAGTTATTTTATAATATTAAATAAACAATACTTATATATATACACTTATATATTTCAATATAAACATATATCCCACTGGACATTTTGTTGACCGTAGGACAAAGCGACCAACTCTCCCATGAATCCCTAGATTCAGATATATATTATATAGTTAACATGTTCATATTGTGAATATAAACACCATCTTATATTGAAATTTAAACATTAAAATAAATTTGTAAATCAATTTAAACTAATGTATAATAATCTTAATCTTAAACATTAATAATCAATACATTTTATATAAATCAAATAAAATTAAAATATATCTAATCTATTTTTTTTAAAATACAAAATTTTATTTAGTTTAACTGAAATATTGTTTACATACAGAGAATAAATATTTTGTGTAAATTAATAAAAGGAAATTTTTTGAAATTCATTATTTTAACACAGTTGCTAGTGCACCTGATTCGATAATGGTGTCAGAGCCCATATTGTGTTTGTGTAAATAATTTAACCAACACTAAGGGAAAATGCCTTAAGAAAATTATATTGATGGTGTCTAGGAAAGGGTGCTTAAATAGGAGAAGGTTACTCTAATTGATGACAACTTATGTGGAAAACTTCCTGATCTCCTAACCTTTACCTGGCACATTGAAATGGTTTATTTCTAGGGTATGCTCTTCTGGAAGACTTAAATGTTATTTGATCTTAGGTTAATTCAAATATTGTAATTGAATATTATAAAATAATTTAAATTTTTTAATTAAATTATTAATCACATAATTTTATAAAAGTTATAAAATGAAAGTTTAAAATTATTTTAAATTAAATATGTCATTAATTAATATTATAAATGGTTATATAAGTTTAAAATTGTTTTAAATTTAAATAAATAAATATAAATGTTATGCTTTTAAGTTAATTAATTATTTAGTTAATAGAAGGAAATACATACATACATACATACATACATATATATATATATATATCTGTGCATGTGTGCGTGCGTGCGTGTATGTGTAACTAAATAAATTATAAATGTTATAACTAAAAGTATATATATTATATGTATAAATAAAATGGGAGGTAAAAATAGATAAAACCCATGAAACTTAACGGAGTATACATTTGATGTGCATAATAGATATTTGATACCATATGATACAATTGTTATATACTCAAATCCCATAAATAACTGATAATACTCTACAAAATTAATTTTAAATTATGAATTTAAATAAATAATGGCTCTCTATTACTTATAATATAAATAGAGTACCTTACATATCCATAGTTGTTGAGCACCTCGAACCATGTAATATCCAAGGTGATGTTTGTATTATATGTAGATATATAATAATGGTGCGCAACTTTATTGAGCACCCTTAAGGGTTACATAGCTCCCCTTAGGATATCACAAAATGATATGTTAAGAGTGTCTATTGTACTTTATGATTTGTTTAGCACCCTCAATGTCATGAAGTTAATAAGGAGCATAGTTAAAATGTAAGTTAGGAATTATAATGGATATAATAGTAAAGGGTTACTTTCTATTTCTAGGTACTATGATCTGTTGAGCACCTCAAGGTCGTAGAAACATGACAAACAAATCTTAACATCCATTGGAGGAATTTATGAAATTCTCATACCTCTTTTAATGTTTTTGAGAGATGCAAAATTCAGTGGGAAGCTAACTAGATAAATAAAATAAGCCAATCTAATAAGTATAAGAACACATGTTGTAACGACCCAGAATTTCTTTCATTTGAAATTCAGATATTTAATTGATTTTTAAATATTAACAAGTGAAATTTGTAAGTTGAATAAATTTAATTTCGAATATAGAGATTTAATTGGATAATTAGATCGATAATTAATATTTGAAATTCCAGAAATAACTGATAATTGGGTTTAATGTGTATAAAAATGAATTATGAAGTTATAATAAATCATATTGGAGTTAGAATGATGTTATAGAACTTTTAAAATTGAATTAAAAGTTAAATTGTGAAAATTGAATATTTTAATATTTAATTGACGACTGAAAATAGTCATTTTTCAAACAGTCTCAGATTTTGACGAAACCAGTTTCATCGGATCCGTAATGTGAAACTATTGTAAGATTTCAAATTTCGTGTCAATCGGATGTACGGTTTGTCCGAGGCAAGCCAAAACGCATCAAAATCGTTTCAATCGATTTGATTTAAATTTGATCGTTTATTTCCGTGACTCTCACATATGACCGAATTAGCTCCCGAAACACGTTCCATTGTGTTCGGAACGTGGGTAAAACCCTAGAAATGCTAGCCGGCACGCTTCGTTTGGAGTTCGGAAAATTTTCGATGAATAGTGTTTTGAGAAATTTTCTACAAAAGGACGTGAATATTTTCATTTGCACTCAAACCCTAACCTTATCTTCAGCCGTCCCTAATAATTCAATGGCTGATAGTGTGTGATTCTTCCTCCTTCAATCTCTCACGATCCACTCACTTTCGTTAAAATCTTTCAAGTTTCAACTACAAAGTGTTAGAGCTAGTCGTGATCTTCAAATCCATACGGGTAAGTCGACGAATCGTCGACCATAGGTGAACAATTTTGCTCGCGCTTGGCTTCAGTTCGTGCACATTTTCCCATGCAAGGATGCAACCGAGCTCGCCCAAACTCAGGGCGGAGGTGCGCGTGGGGGTAAGCTTCACGATGGTGGTTGTTGATCAACGTCTCGGCGTTCGAGGAGGTCGCAATAATTCATGAAATATTGGCGGCAATGGGTTGTTTTTCACGCGATGTTTGCCTGGGGTTTTCATGTAGGGAAGAAGCACATTTCGATCGGCCCAGATCTCATCATCAAAGAAACGAACGGCTGAAATCATTTCTGGGTATAAAAATAAAAAAAATATGAAATTGTAAATTATATATATATATAATTCGTACGAACTTTAAAATGCGATATCTTCTTCATATGAGGTCGAAAAATTATGAAACAAATTGCGTTGGAATCGTTTCGACGAGCACTACGCAATGGAGCTAGTTTGGAGTCGATTGGAGCCAGTGAAAATTTTGAGTAAAATTAAACGTGTTTTTAATTTTATTCGAAACGAAACACTGCAACTGTTATCAGAACTCAAGGTGAGAACTCCCCACTCAATCGAATTGTGTTTCGATTTAAATTTTAAATAGTTAGATTTAAAATTGTTGATTGTGTGAATTGGATGATAAATTATTATCTATTGTGTTAAATAGACCCTATACGCCGTATATTAAGTAGAGGTTATTTATTAAAAACATATACCGCGATAATTCCACATTGAAGTGGAATTGGTATTATATATGTATTTGGAGTTAATTTCCCGCATTATATAGTGGATGAGACCCTATTGCGCTGCATAATAGCGGATAATATTTATAAATCTCATATACCGCGATATTCCACTTCGAAGTGGAATTAGTATTGTGCTAACATCTGTTGATGCAGGGAAACAAGTTGGAGGGATCCAACTGGATTCCTCAAACATTTGAATTTATTTCATATGTTGTGTGTTGATTATTTATAATCTCCGTGTGATTATATTTGTGGATTGGAATTTGTTGAAGGCTATAATTTAGCAGAATATATATTTTGGTATCGTTGGATACCAGAAATAAATAAAATTGGATTTTTGAAATTCAAGTTGAAAATTTATCGAAAGATTTATTTTAGAGAGTTGGATAAATTTAAAAGGAGTTTTAAAAAGATAAAAGTCTTATTTTTGAACCATATTGAATTAAAATTCAAAATTTGGGAAAAAGGCTTAATAAATCGATTTCGATAATATTATTTATAAGTTGAAGAATTTATTTAAAATTTGGATTTTTAAATAGATTTGAAGGGATAAAGAAATTTATTTTAAAAAGGAAATAACTTTAGAAATTTATTTGATTTAAATTAATCGGATGATTAAATTAATCCTACTTCTGGATATTTGGATTATATTGGATGTTGAATTGTTTGACATCTCTGATATATAATGCTTTATGATATATCCTGTTTTGTGTTGTGATTTGTGATATACATATATCTGTGATCTGTGAATGAAAGATAAGCGTTATAGTTATACCGCTTATCAAATTATATTGTTATATTTGATCTGTGATGGTTGAATGTTGTTGCACTATTGTGTTAAACCGTGGACTACACAATACACACACAAATGTGGATTTCACGTGGAAATCGGTTAAGTCACAGATTTTTATCAATTTTGGAAAAATTGAATTTTTGAATCCAAAATAGTTTTGGAATTGGAATTGAAAGTTTTTGAAAATGAGTTTCAGAAATAAAAGTTATTTTAAATAACTTAATAAAAAATTGGAATTTAAATCATTTGATTTAAATTTTGAATTCAATACTTAAAAATTGAATTCGATGATTTGGGAATTTTGGTTTAAAAGATTTTACAAGTGTAAAAGGTGTTATATGGGTTTTTAACCATTTGAAATATGGTTTTGGAAATTTAAATTTAAATTCAAGTTTTATACTTAGACGGCTTTAACTGTGTAATTGTAACCAGTTTTTCCCAAAACGAAAACTATCTGTTTTCAGATAATAATAGCTTTCATTAAGTGAAAAGATTTCCAATTTGTATCGAAACATTTCAAGTTGAAAATTGAATTGTAAATAGTTTGGAAAAACTATGAATTAACCTTTCTGAAGATGATTAAGCTTTATTTTGAAATCAAAGAAGATTTTAAAAGGTTTATCTTTTATACTATAAAAGACTTGAATTGTGAATAGTTTTGAAAGCTATAAATTAAATCTTAATTTAAATATTTAGTGGGTTAATCCAATTGAAATGGAAATTGATTTGGAAATCCATGAAGGGATCTTTGTGAACGGGGTGAACTTTGTGAATTGAATCTTTTTGTTTAAAAGATTAAAAGTGTGGGAATTGTTTAAACCATTGAAGGTTTTTGAAATGAATCTTTTTGTTTAAAAGATTGGAAATGGTAATTTGTTTAAACCATTTAAAGGAAAGAATTTGGGTAATAAGTTGTGACTTAATTGAAATCCCATATCCATATGTTTTAAATATTGTGCTCACTATTCGGGTTAGCCGGGAAAAGACCTTTGTGTCTTATAACCCATTCCGAATTAGTGATACGACGATATGGATCTTATTGAAGACCGGTGGTGAAGACCGGGTATTTTCGAAAATGAAAGGACAACCTATCGAATGTCTCTGCACTGAGTTGCTCCGGTATAGAGATTTATATCACTCTTCATGTGATGGGAAGTCCGATCGGGATTGTGAATACCCGGATTGCAAGGGCTTCTTTGGAAGTGCCTTCGGTTCTGTTCGAACCCGGAACAGACTTGTATGGTTGTCTGTCTGACATTACACTTTGAGATGTAAAGTTGGTTTCTATCAAATACATTTCTGTTGGTGGCGGAGAATTTATTCTCTTAGCTTAACACCCTTCTCTGAGACGTACGAGCTCAGAGGTTATGTAGTTGATGGTTACTAGTGATACATTCCCAATTTGGTAATGTGGCATACGAAGTGCTGTTGATCATTTGTTGATCAAAGCGTGGCTTTGTGAAAAAGCGTGGCTTTGTGAAAAAGCGTGGCTTTGTGAAAAAGCGTGGCTTTGTGAAAAAGCGTGGCTTTGTGGACGAGACTTCGTCGAGCCTCCCAACCCGGTAATGGTCGAAATAGGAATGTTGCGGCAAGGTTGTTAGGGGTCGCGCCCCTAGGGTATGTCATTTCCTTCTGGATAAAAGGTGATATCATGGTATGGAGCCCAGATATTTTACCTATGTTGATGCTGCAAATTTATTATACTTTGTGGTTGTTGCTTTGTGGTTGAGGATCCTCGGATAAAGGTCGGTAATGACCGAGGGATGGCATAGCTCGTGTGTTAGCTACCTAGTTACAGCTGTACAGCGTGAGGTAGCGTCGGCCTTGTGTTTGCAGAGATCAGGTTGACTCTCGGGGCGTCTTTCCAGAGGCGTTTCCATTTCGGTGTAAGGAAGTTCCTTAGCCTGACCATTTGTTGGAAAATCCAAAGAAACAATGCGAACCTTGTACGGTTTTAGTTGTATAACCTGCTATGGAATGTGGCGGTAACCTGCTATTGAACATAGTAGCTATAGTAGGCATACACTAATGGTTGTATGTTGGCTAAGATTAATATTATACTTTCGAAATGTTTCCATTATGCACTAGTAATAACATCGAATGATTTTGCGTAGTAAGCATGTTTGACTATCATAAGAAGAAACCTCCTCCAATTCTGCGTTTGCATTGTGTGTGTGGCGGGAGGTCTTATGGTAGTTTCATTTTCCAAAAGCATTGCGAATGTCTTTTACTTCCCTCGTTGTTTTTGTTGTTTTAAAGATAAAAACTGTTTTAGTTCTCACACCAGTCACCATGACTGACCTGGAGTTTATTGTTTCCTTCCTAAACTCTGGGTGCCCACTAATTTCCACACGGGCAGTCTAGAGTCAGGTTATCAGGTCATTCTGGATTCAGGAGATGCTGTGGAGCTCAATGGCGAGCTGGATGGCGAGGCGTAGCATTTGTATATGATATTATTATTCCGCTGTGTATTCTGTATGAGGACAAGTTTGTATAACTGTCCATTGATGTGTTGTATGTATATTGACTCTGCTGATGTAATGTATAAAATGATATAGTTCTTGATTTAAAGATTATTCATTTATCTATTATATGTTGTTCCGCTGCGAATGTGAGATTCTGATATTGTTTCTATTTCTATATTCTGTTCTTTCTTTTCTTCTGTCTTCTTCTACCTCTTCTTTTTAACCATAACAATTCGGTTTTCCGGCATTCGATTGCTCGGCAGTTGATACAGTGGACGTATTAATGTCGATTTTCGGAAGTCGAAAATCCGGGACGTTACATGTGGTATCAGAGCAAATGGTTAAGCGATAACCTTGGCTCTGTTGGGTGTTACTCATTAGAGATAGAGTCAGTAGTACTCTAGAATGATTGTGAGTGTAATAATAGATACGAGCGCGTATTTGTTAGTGAATATGAAATTGTTTTGTATTGTGTTGACTTATCGGTTGATTGTTTATGGATTCTGGTCGATGCAGTCTAGCTAACTGTAATCGATAGGGGTTTCTAAACTCTTAAACAAGATGAACCGACACAGTATCATTTTAAATTGGGTAAATGAAATAAGTTTACCTCGATTATATTTTGTATATAAAGGAAATAATTTTTCAGAATTATTAAGGTGTATATAAAATTGAATTGTTTGGTTGTTGAAAATGTGAATATATATAAGTTAATAAAAGTTGTTTGAATAATCTAAATAAAAACAACAATTGTAAAAGAATGAAGTATAAAAGCAACAATTGTATAAGTATAGAATTATAATTAAGATGATTTACAATTGTTAAATAATCTTGTATAAGTAAAGTAAAATAGTGAAATTATATGAGAGAAAAAAAGATTTATAAATGTGATTTATAAATAAAAGGAAATTTTGAAAGAATATTAAGCACTGAATTCACTATTGTTGCTGGGAAATAATAAGGGTGATGACTGCAGCATCATCAGAATCATTTTCGAATTTCTGTGTGATGGATTTGCTACCATAATAAATTGGAAATTGAATTTTTGTTGTGATAAACAAATTTAATTTAAAAATCCAAGTTGAAATTGATAAATATAAGTAAAACGAGGTTTGAACTTATAATATGAGATAATAAATTTGACTTTGGTAAAAGTTAAATATAATTTACTTTAGAATTGGAATCTGAATTGGACTTATAAGTGGAAATTTAAGTTAAGTTAAACAAATGATGTTTAATTGGAATGTAACTTAAGTAATGATGAATGAATTTGATTTTGATATCAAAGTAAATTAATAAAGCGAATTAATGAAATGAAGTCATTAAGAATATGAACTTGAGTTATGTAATGAAATTCAACTTTATTTGTAAAATGGATTAGCAATTGAATTAATAAATGGATTGAATGCTAATCAATTTAATGTAAATGAATTGATATGGAATAATGGATGTAAGTGTTAATTCATTAAAGCTAATTGAAAGTGTTGAACCAAAATTGAATGTAAATTTAATAATTTGGTTGTGTTGGTTATGATTTGATTGTTATATGATTGTTGGTTGATTGTATATAGTATATAATTCATTAAGTATAATGAAATTGAATTGATTAAGATTGAAAGCTATGTGATGGAATTTGAATGGGAAGTGAACCAATGTGAATTTAAATTTGTGAATGTAAACTAATTAAAAATGAAGAAATGAATGTCGTTGTAAACAATTACAAGTAATGTCGAAACTATATAAGTTGTTTATAAACCTTGTTTAGTATGCATTTCTTTAATATGCATGTGTTGTAGTTGTTTAAAAAAGTAAATTGTTAATAACCTTATATATATATGTCACTTACGTGTTTAAATTAAGTAAGTACAGGTGTCGTGGCTGCCGTTCGGCTGGTTGGGTCGCGCTAAAATGCATAATAAATAAATGCTTTGCTTAAAAATGCTAAAAGGTACGCCTACGCAATAAAAGTAGGAAATATGAACTGTTTTTCTGCTTTTCCGACCGGGTGGGTCGATGTATATATATTTATGTCTATTGTGATCCTACTACGATCGAACCGCGCAAAGGAGGCTATGGCGAATTTTTTTGAAAATTTAAGGCATTAGAAAACTTTTTGTTAATGAAAAGTCAATTTCTAAATTGTAATGAAAATGTAGGAATTGAACTAGAAAATGGAAACCATTGTTTTGGTTGAAGTTAAAGGTTTTGGAAAAGGTGAATATAAAATTTTCACTAAGTGGATTTTTGAAAAGTTAATGAATTTGGGGCATTTTTCTTACTTGGCAATTTCGAGGACGAAATTCCTTTAAGGGGGGAAGATTATAACGATCCAGAATTTCTGTCATTTGAAATTCAGATATTTAATTGATTTTTAAATATTAACAAGTGAAATTTATAAGCTGAATAAATTTAATTTCGAATATAGAGATTTAATTGGATAATTAGATCGATAATTAATATTTGAAATTCCAGAAATAATTGATAATTGGGATTAATATGTATAAAAATGATTTATAAAGTTGTAATAAATCATATTGGAGTTAGAATGATGTTATAGAACTTTTAAAATTGAATTAAAAGTTAAATTGTGAAAATTGAATATTTTAATATTTAATTGACGACTGAAAATAGTTATTTTTCACATAGTCTCGGATTTTGACAAAACCAGTTTCATCGGATCCATAATGTGAAACTATTGTAAGATTTCAAATTTCATGTCAATCGGATGTACGGTTTGTCCGGGGCAAGCCAAAACGCATCGAAATCGTTTTAATCGATTTGATTTAAATTTGATCGTTTATTTCCATAACTCTCACATATGACCGAATTAGCTCCCGAAACACATTCCATTGTGTTCGGAACGTGGGTAAAACCCTAGAAACGCCAGCCGGTACGCTTCGTTTGGAGTTCGGAAAATTTTCGATGAATAGTGTTTTGAGAAATTTTCTATAAAAGGACGTGAATATTTTCATTTGCACTCAAACCCTAACCCTATCTTCAGCCGGCCCTAATAATTCAATGGCCGATAGTGTGCGATTCTTCCTCCCTCAATCTCTCACGATCCACTCACTTTCGTTAAAATCTTTCAACTACAAAGTGTTAGAGCTAGTCGTGATCTTCAAATCCATACGGGTAAGTCGACGAATCGTCGACCATAGGTGAAGAATTTTGCTCACGTTTGGCTTCGGTTCATGCATGTTTTCCCATGCAAGGGTGCAACCGAGCTCGTCCAAACTCAGGGTGGAGGTGCGCGTGGGGGTGAGCTTCACGATGGTGGTTGTTGATCAACGTCTCGGCGTTCGAGGAGGTCGCAATAATTCACGAAATATTGGCGGCAATGGGTTGTTTTTCATGCAATGTTTGCCTGGGGTTTTCACGTAGGGAAGAAGCACATTTCGATCGGCCCAGATCTCATCATCAAAGAAATGAACGGCTGAAATCATTTCTGGGTATAAAAAAATGAAATTGTAAATTATATTTATATAATTCGTACGAACTTTAAAATGCGATATCTTCTTAATATGAGGTCGAAAAATTACGAAACAAATTGCGTTGGAATCGTTTCGACGAGCACTATGCAATAAAGCTGGTTTGGCTTTGATTGGAGCCAGTGAAAATTTTGAGTAAAATTAAACGCGTGTTTAATTTTATTCGAAACGAAACACTGCAACTGTTATCAGAACTCAAGGTGAGAACTCCTCACTCAATCGAATTGTGTTTCGATTTAAATTTTAAATAGTTAGATTTAAAATTGTTGATTGTCTGAATTGGATGATAAATTGTTATCTATTGTGTTAAATAGACCCTATACGCCGTATATTAAGCGGAGGTTATTTATTAAAAACATATACCACGATAATTCCACATTGAAGTGGAATTGGTATTATATATGTATTTGGAGTTGATTTCCCGCATTATATAGCGGATGCGACCCTATTACGCCGCATAATAGCAGATAATATTTATAAATCCCATATACCGCGATATTCCACTTCGAAGTGGAATTGGTATTGTGCTAACATCTGTGGATGCAGGGAAACAGGTTGGAGGGATCCAACTAGATTCCTCAAACATTTGAATTTATTTCATATGTTGTGTGTTGATTATTTATAATCTCCGTGTGATTATATTTATGGATTGGAATTTGTTGAAGGCTATAACTTAGCCGAATATATATTTTGGTATCGTTGGATACCAGAAATAAATAAAATTGGATTTTTGAAATTCAAGTTGAAAATTTATCGAAAGATTTATTTTAGAGAGTTGGATAAATTTAAAAGGAGTTTTAAAAAGATAAAAGTCTTATTTTTGAACCATATTGAATTAAATTCAAAATTTGGGAAAAAGGCTTAATAAATGGATTTCGATAATATTATTAATAAGTTGAAGAATTTATTTAAAATTTGGATTTTTAAATAGATTTGAAGGGATAAAGAAATTTATTTTAAAAAGGAAATAACTTTAGAAATTTATTTGATTTAAATTAATCAGATGATTAAATTAATCCTACTTATGGATATTTGGATTATATTGGATGTTGAATTGTTTGACATCTCTGATATGTGATGCTTTGTGATATATCCTATTTTGTGTTGTGATTTGTGATATACATATATCTGTGATCTGTGAATGAAAGATAAGCGTTATAGTTATACCGCTTATCAAATTATATTGTTATATTTGATCTGTGATGGTTGAATGTTGTTGCACTATTGTGTTAAACCGTGGACTACACAATACACACACAAATGTGGATTTCACGTGGAAATCGGTTAAGTCACAGATTTTTATCAATTTTGGAAAAATTGAATTTTTGAATCCAAAATAGTTTTGGAATTGGAATTGAAAGTTTTTGAAAATGAGTTTCAGAAATAAAAGTTATTTTAAATAACTTAATAAAAAATTGGAATTTAAATCATTTGATTTAAATTTTGAATTCAATACTTAAAAATTGAATTCGATGATTTGGGAATTTTGGTTTAAAAGATTTTACAAGTGTAAAAGGTGTTATATGGGTTTTTAACCATTTGAAATATGGTTTTGGAAATTTAAATTTAAATTCAAGTTTTATACTTGGACGGCTTTAACTGTGTAATTGTAACCAATTTTTCCCAAAACGAAAACTATCTGTTTTCAGATAATAATAGCTTTCATTAAGTGAAAAGATTTCCAATTTGTATCGAAACATTTCAAGTTGAA
The DNA here is from genome assembly GCA_030737815.1 of Allium fistulosum. NCBI lineage: Eukaryota > Viridiplantae > Streptophyta > Magnoliopsida > Asparagales > Amaryllidaceae > Allium > Allium fistulosum. The sequence continues at coordinate 206,048,306 of CM060903.1, forward strand.
AATTGAATTGTAAATAGTTTGGAAAAACTATGAATTAACCTTTGTGAAGATGATTAAGCTTTATTTTGAAATCAAAGAAGATTTTAAAAGGTTTATCTTTTATACTATAAAAGACTTGAATTGTGAATAGTTTTGAAAGCTATAAATTAAATCTTAATTTAAATATTTAATGGGTTAATCCAATTGAAATGGAAATTGATTTGGAAATCCATGAAGGGATCTTTGTGAACGGGGTGAACTTTGTGAATTGAATCTTTTTGTTTAAAAGATTAAAAGTGTGGGAATTGTTTAAACCATTGAAGGTTTTTGAAATGAATCTTTTTGTTTAAAAGATTGGAAATGGTAATTTGTTTAAACCATTTAAAGGAAAGGATTTGGGTAATAAGTTGTGACTTAATTGAAATCCCATATCCATATGTTTTAAATATTGTGCTCACTATTCGGGTTAGCCGGGAAAAGACCTTTGTGTCTTATAACCCATTCCGAATTAGTGATACGATGATATGGATCGTATTGAAGACCGGTGGTGAAGACCGGGTATTTTCGAAAATGAAAGGACAACATATCGAATGTCTCTGCACTGAGTTGCTCCGGTATAGAGATTTATATCACTCTTCTTGTGATGGGAAGTCCGATCGGGATTGTGAATACCCGGATTGCAAGGGCTTCTTTGGAAGTGCCTTCGGTTCTGTTCGAACCCGGAACAGACTTGTATGGTTGTATGTCTGACATTACACTTTGAGATGTGTTATAAAATGAAGAAGAGAAAAGTTTATTTGAATTAACTGTTTCGCTCTTACAATACAAAGCAGAGTATTCAAGTATTTATACAAACAGTATAGCACGAGTATATGTACAAACATTACAGCCCAGTAGCCACAAAGCCCAAAAGAAAATGTACCAGCCCAGTCGAACATTTAGCATAAACACACTAAATCAGTAAAGCCTTTTCAAACACTCCCCCTCAAGTTGGTGCGTGTACATCTACAATGCCCAACTTGCCTCGCAAATACTCCATCTTCTTCCCATCAACAGCTTTTGTAAATATATCTGCAACTTGTTCATTTGTTCGCACATGTCTTGAACATACAATTCCTTGTTGCATCTTCTCTCTAACAAAATGGCAATCCATCTCTATATGTTTGGTTCGTTCATGAAACACTGGATTTGAAGCGATATGCAAGGCAGCTTGGTTGTCACACTTTAATACAATACGCTTTTCCACTGTAAAACCCAGTTCAGTCATTAGATGATCTACCCACATCACTTCACATACAACTTTTGCAATTGCTCTATATTCAGATTCAGCTGATGACCGAGCCACTACACTCTGCTTCTTGCTCTTCCACGAAATTAAATTGCCTCCTACAAATACACAGTAACCCCCAGTTGACTTTCTATCTAGCCTTGAGCCTGCCCAGTCAGCATCTGAAAAACCTTCAACCTTAATATGATGGTGATTTGAGTACATCAGTCCATATCCAACTGTACCCTTCAGGTATCCAAGAATTTGCTCCACTGCTCTCCATTGATGAATATTTGGTGCATTCATGTACTGACTCACAACACTAACAGCATAGGATATGTCAGGTCGAGTAACAGATAAGTAATTCAACTTCCCAACAATTCTTCTATACCTTTCAGGATCACTGAATTTATCACCTTCAGTAGCTAGATCAACATTTGGTATCATTGGAGTTTTCACTGGCTTCACTGCAAGTTTTCCAGTTTCACTCAACAAATCTAATATATATTTTCTTTGTGACAGAAATATATTCTCCTTATTTCGAATAACTTCAACACCCAAGAAGTATCTTAATTCACCAAGTTCCTTGGTATGAAAATGTGTGTGTATGAACTGTTTTAATAATAGAATTCCTGCTTCATCACTACCAGTAATCACAATATCATCAACATATACAACCAATAATATAATGCCTGAATTTGTCTTCTTGTAGAAAACTGAGTGATCAAATTTGCTCTTGACAATGCCAAAAGACTCCATAACTTGACTGAATTTACCAAACCAATCCCTTGGGCTCTGCTTCAAGCCATACAGAGTTTTGTTAAGTTTACAAACCAACTCAGTCTCCCCCTTAACTTCGAACCCAGGTGGTTGTAACATGTACATTTCTTCTTGTAAATCACCATGTAGAAAAGCATTCTTAATATCCAATTGGTGTAATTTCCAGCTGTATGTAGTTGCAAGAGATATTAGCAACCTGACTGAAGTTAACTTAGCAACTGGAGAAAAAGTCTCTAAGTAATCTACTCCATACACTTGAGCATAACCCTTCGCTACAAGTCTAGCTTTATAGCGTGCAATAGTTCCATCTGGATTTATTTTGATTGAATATACCCATTTACAACCAATGGGTTTCTTGTCATGTGGCAAAGTAACTAAATCCCATGTCTTGTTCACTTTTAAAGCATTCATCTCCTCAACCATAGCTGCAGACCATTTTACATCAGATAATGCCTCATTGATGGTCCTTGGTGTGGTAACACTGTCAAGTGATTTGAAGAATAAACATGTTCCAGGTGATAGATAATTATATGATGCATATGTTGATATTGGGTATGTGCACTGACGTTTACCCTTCCTTAATGCTATGGGAAGGTTCAAATCAAGATCAACATTCAGAACTGGTTCATGGATTGGAGTTTCTGGTTGCACATCAGTGGCATTCACTTGTATATCATTATTCAGGGTATAAACAAGAAAATCATCATTAGGTTCCTCAGGCCCAACAACAGTTTCTTCTTGAGGGCTAGTTAACAAATCTGGTGATGCATGAAAATAAGGTATATCTTCATGAAAAACAACATCAATAGAAACAAGATATTTCCCAAGATTAGGACAATAACACCTGTAACCTTTTTGAACTCGTGAGTATCCAACAAATACACACTTAACTGATTTTGGATCAAGTTTAGATAAGTGTTGCCTCACATCTCTAACAAAACAAACACACCCAAATACCTTAGGTTTTACTGGAAATACTTGTTTATCTGGAAATAGTACCTTATATGGTATCTCCCCTTCTAATACAGATGATGGCATTCTGTTTATTAAAAAACATGCTGTCAAAACTGCATCAGCCCAAAAACATTTTTGCATATTTGTTTGAAACAATAATGCCCTTGCTGTTTCTAACAAATGTCTATTCTTTCGTTCTGCCACACCATTCTGAGAAGCTGTGTCCACACATGAAGTCTCATGTATTATACCTTTATTACTCATAAATTTCTGAAATGACTCAGACATGTACTCTTTGGCATTATCACTTCTTAACCTTTTAATCACTATATTGAATTGATTTTCAATCTCAGCACAAAACTTACAAAACACAGAGTACAACTCAGATCTACTTTTCATAAGAAATAACCATGTAGTACGTGTATAGTCATCTACAAATGTGACAAAGTATCTAAAGCTAGGTTTAGAAATAATAGCTGATGGTCCCCATATATCAGAATGCACAAGTTCAAAAACAGAATCAACCCTTCTATTTATTCTTGAATTTGAAGACAATCTATGATGTTTAGCATATTGACATGAATCACAATTTAAAACTTGTAATGAGCTATATTTTGGACACAGTTTCTTGAAAGTAGGTAAAGAGGGATGACCTAGTTGACAATGAGCCTTGAATGCTTCATTATTACTTGTGCAAGTAGTAGTAACTGACAAACACTCATCTAGCACATATAATCCATCCACTTCATGACCTCTACCAATAATCTTCTTGCTCGTTAGATCCTGGAATACACAATAGTTGGGGTAAAAGGAAATGCAGCAATTCATTCCCTTAGTTATCTGACTAACAGATAAAAGGTTAAATGCTAGTTCAGGAGTATGTAATACTGAAGTTAATAATAACTTTGAGGTAGGTTTAACTATTCCAGAACCATTTGAATTCGATATAGATCCATCAGCCAAGGTAACACTCTTAGTTGATTTATTCCTTTGTAATTCAGAAAATAACAGTGAATTACCTGACATATGATCTGAAGCACCAGAATCAATTATCCACTTGTTAGATTTGGCTACTGTTGTCACTGATCTTGATGAATTCTTCAGTCCTTCTTTAAATTCAACAAACTTTGCATACTCTTCTGCATTAACTAACTTGGATCCATCTTCAACTCCTTTTGCAACATTTGCAGATTGACTTGGTGGATTTTGCCATTTGTTATTGTATGGAGCACTATTTGCATTGTTTTGCCTTTGTTTAGCTAACTTCCAACAATTCTTGTATGTATGCCCAGATTTCTTACAATATGTGCATGAGTACATCCCTTTATTCTCAGTTCTACCAGCCTCTCCAGAACTCCTCTGACTAAGCAATGCACTATTGTTTGATGCAGCAGGATTCTGAGTAGAACTTGAATTAGTTACACTTTCAGATCTCAAAATACGACTAAACACTTCCTGTAGAGAATTAATATCAGATCCAGAAAGCACTTGTGCTTTTGCAGCCTCATATTCAGATGAAAGACCTCCAAGAAAGCTCATAATAGCCATCTGTTCTCTCTATTGTTGTTGAATCTTCACATCAGAACTAATAGGAAGTAACAAATTAAACTCTTCATATACCTTCTTAAAATTCATGAAGTAATTCATTAATGTCAGATCTTGCTTCTCTGTGCGATAAAATGATTTACATATATCATACATTCTAGTTAGATTTCCTTTACCAGAATACAGGAACTCCAGATAATCCATTAACTCTTTTACAAATCCACAATGATTGATTAAACTGATCACACTGTTGTCGATAGTATTCCTTATTTGAAGAAATAGCCGAGCATCATCTCTAAGCCACAGCTGGTCTTCCTTATCATCTGAATCTTCCTTTGGTGGATCTTTTCGAAGATGATCATCTTTATCTATGCTTCGAAGGTATAGCCGAATCGTTTTGCTCCAGTCAAAATAATTTGATTCCCCCAATTTATAGTCAGTGATCTTTGACATCACTGGCATAATATCCATAATTGATTTACTCTCAGCCATAGTGAGAAACAAATAGGGAACGAGAAATCGAAGAAAATTTGAAGCTAATTTAGATCGCGCTCTGATACCATGTTATAAAATGAAGAAGAGAAAAGTTTATTTGAATTAACTGTTTCGCTCTTACAATACAAAGCAGAGTATTCAAGTATTTATACAAACAGTATAGCCCGAGTATATGTACAAACATTACAGCCCAGTAGCCACAAAGCCCAAAAGAAAATGTACTAGCCCAGTCGAACATTTAGCATAAACACACTAAATCAGTAAAGCCTTTTCAAACAAGATGTAAAGTTGGTTTCTATCAAATACATTTCTGTTGGTGGCGGAGAATTTATTCTCTTAGCTTAACACCCTTCTCTGAGATGTACGAGCTCAGAGTTTATGTAGTTGATGGTTACTAGTGATACATTCCCAATTTGGTAATGTGGCATACGAAGTGCTGTTGATCATTTGTTGATCAAAGCGTGGCTTTGTGAAAAAGCGTGGCTTTGTGAAAAAGCGTTGCTTTGTGGACGATACTTCGTCGAGCCTCACAATCCAGTAATGGTCGAATGTTGCGGCAAGGTTGTTAGGGGTCGCTCCCCTAGGGTATGTCATTTCCTTCTGGATAAAAGGTGATATCATGGTATGGAGCCCAGATATTTTACCTATGTTGATGCTGCAAATTTATTATACTTTGTGGTTGTTGCTTTGTGGTTGAGGATCCTCGGATAAAGGTCGGTAACGACCGGGGGATGGCATAGCTTGTGTGTTAGCTACCTAGTTACAGCTGTACAGCGTGAGGTAGCGTCGGCCTTGTGTTTGCAGAGAGCAGGTTGACTCTCGGGGCGTCTTTCCAGAGGCGTTTCCATTTCGGTGTAAGGAAGTTCCTTAGCCTGACCATTTGTTGGAAAATCAAAAGAAACAATACGAACCTTGTACGGTTTTAGTTGTATAACCTGCTATGGAATGTGGCGGTAACCTGCTATTGAACATAGTAGCTATAGTAGGCATACAATAATGGTTGTATGTTGGCTAAGATTAATATTATACTTTCGAAATGTTTCCATTATGCACTAGTAATAACATCGAATGATTTTGCGTAGTAAGCATGTTTGACTATCATAAGAAGAAATCTCCTCCAATTCTGCGTTTGCATTATGTGTGTGGCGGGAGGTCTTATGGTAGTTTCATTTTCCAAAAGCATTGTGAATGTCTTTTACTTCCCTCGTTGTTTTTGTTGTTTTAAAGATAAAAACTGTTTTAGTTCTCACACCAGTCACCATGACTGACCTGGAGTTTATTGTTTTCTTTCTAAACTCTGGGTGCCCACTAATTTCCACACGGGCAGCCTAGAGTCAGGTTATCAGGTCATTCTGGATTCAGGAGATGCTGTGGAGCTCAATGGCGAGCTGGATGGCGAGGCGTAGCATTTGTATATGATATTATTATTCCGCTGTGTATTCTGTATGAGGACAAGTTTGTATAACTGTCCATTGATGTATTGTATGTATATTAACTCTGATGATGTAATGTATAAAATGATATAGTTCTTGATTTAAAGATTATTCATTTATCTATTATATGTTGTTCCACTGCGAATGTGAGATTCTGATATTGTTTCTATTTCTGTTTTTCTATTCTTTCTTTTCTTCTGTCTTCTTCTACCTCTTCTTTTTAACCATAACAATTCGGTTTTCCGGCATTCGATTGCTCGGCAGTTGATACAGTGGACGTATTAATGTCGATTTTTGGAAGTCGAAAATCCGGGACGTTACATGTGGTATCAGAGCAAATGGTTAAGTGATAACCTTGGCTCTGTTGGGTGTTACTCATTAGAGATAGAGTCAATAATACTCTAGAATGATTGTGAGTGTAATAATAGATACGAGCGCGTATTTGTTAGTGAATATGAAATTGTTTTGTATTGTGTTGACTTATCGGTTGATTGTTTATGGATTCTGGTCGGTGCAGTCTAGCTAACTGTAATCGATAGGGGTTTCTAAACTCTTAAACAAGATGAACCGACACAGTATCATTTTAAATTGGGTAAATGAAATAATTTTACCTCGATTATATTTTGTATATAAAGGAAATAATTTTTCAGAATTATTAAGGTGTATATAAAATTGAATTGTTTGGTTGTTGAAAATGTGAATATATATAAGTTAATAAAAGTTGTTTGAATAATCTAAATAAAAACAAAAATTGTAAAAGAATGAAGTATAAAAGCAACAATTGTATAAGTATAGAATTATAATTAAGATGATTAACAATTGTGAAATAATCTTGTATAAGTAAAGTAAAATAGTGAAATTATACGAGAAAAAAAAAAGATTTATAAATGTGATTTATAAATAAAAGGAAATTTTGAAAGAATATTAAGCACTGAATTCACTATTGTTGCTAGGAAATAAAAGGGACATCCAGACAGGGATGACCCCACCCTAATGGGTGCTACCCACTTAGCCTTGCTGCATAACACCTGATTTTCAGTCATTCTCGGTTGATGGGGCTCGAGGCTAAGCATTACCTTTACAGAACATTTCACTTAGAATGCTCACCGTCCTCCTGACGATGTTCTGAAAGCATTCATCCATACAAGTCCATTCCGGGTTCGAACGGAACCGAAGGCACTATTCCTACTACATCAATTTTGGAATCATCCTCGGGATTAGTAGCGACTAGCCCTTGCACTTCACTGTACCATATTCGACTCCAAACTCGTTTCCCCCACGAAACGTACAAACCGGATAGAAGTGGTTTTTGAGAAATTAATCTCGATCCCGGTCTCTTCGAAACGATCAACGCATTGGCCAATATTGATAGTCGGTTATTTAACTATCAATTAACATCCACAAAACATCCAACAAACATAAATAATTTCCCAAATTATTTATTAATCTCAAAATATCTTCGCAAGATATATTTCCACTTTTCAACCCTTTGAAAACAGTTTCAAACCGTCTTCTCTCATGGAATAAATTCCCAAATATTTTCTATTTCCACTGAAATCACCAAGTACAATAATTTAAAACACTATATTATGAAATATGCTTTAAACATTTAAATTTAAAACTACTTTAATACTTTATTCAAAGATATATGCTTAAAGAATATTTAAAATAAAGCTACTTATAAAATATAACACTAAATTTTATCCTTTCTAAACAAAATACTACGTCACTTTTAATAATTACTACTATAATAAATTTGAGAAATACTTACTTCAAAATTTAATCATTTGAAAAATAATAAATTTTCTAAAACACACTTTGAAACACGTTAAAACTTTTACCTTATACTTAAAACTTTGCTTTGGAAACGTACTTGGCTATTCAAGGAAATATGTTTCTCTTTCACATCCTTTAAAAATAAATCACTATTTATTTTATTTTTTTTCTTAAACAAATTCACATTCCTTTATAAATCCCCACCTTGAATTTATGTTTCCAAATATCCGCTAATATTTTACTTCACTTTATAAACCCAGTTTACAAATTCCAAAATCTCACTTCTCTTTTAAATTCCAATTCCAAACACTTAAATCAATTTACAATTGATTTCCAATTTACTTCACTTTAAAATAAATTTCCTTACTTACTCCATTTATTTCAAAATCCATTAACTTTCAGATTTTATTTCTTTATTATGATTTAAAATCTTATTTAAACTGAAATAAAATTTTCTTTTATTTCTTTCAAATTCCTTCTTTATCCTTTCAAATAAGTTTAAACCTTGAATTTTAGAATAAATTCTTTATTCCTTAAAATAATATCACCTAAGTTTTAAAATTCATTATTTTCCCTTTTATTCTAAATCCTCTTTCCCATATTCGGAATTTATTTAATAGAATTTAAATCACTTTTCCTTTCCCAATTCATTCTTTAAATTATTTAATTTCTCTATACTTTTTCTGCTTAAAAATTCCCTCTTTTATTTTCTCATCAAAAATATCATATATATATTTTTGGTATCTTAGTATACCCAAATATATTCAACCAAACACAGCACCCAACATTCCCAATTACCAATGTAATCTATCACAGATCATCAAATAAATCATATCACAGAATATTAAACAATCTAAATATTTCGAGGAATCCAGTTGGATCCCTCCAACCTGTTTCCCTACATCCACAGATGTTAGCACAATACCAATTCCACTTCGAGGTGGAATATCACGGTATATAGGTTTAATATAATATCATCCGCTATTATGCGGCGCATAGGGTCTCATCCGCTATATAATGCGGGAAATCAATCACTCCAATATATATATATATATATACTACTATATAATATACCACATCCAAACAATTCAATCATTCAGCCAAATATTTAAATTTAACCATTTAAATTTAAATTGAACCTAGATGAGTGAGATTAACTCACCTTTGCCCCTTAAATTTGCAATCCACTTCAATCCCAATTTGGTTTCCCAGTTTTGTCCTTGTAAAAACATTAGATGATTTATTAACATTTGAATTAATTGACCAATTAATTACTATTTATCTATTTAATTTAACTAAAAATTTGGTTTTAAACTAATAATTTAACTTTACCTAATTTTCCTATAATAAGTTATTTTTAAGAACCAAAATAAATAAATAAAGTTTAATTAAACAATTTAATCATCAAGATCCATTAACTTAAATAAACTAGTAAGCTTTAAGATCCTATATATATATATATATATATATATTCCTAAATTAACTAATTATCCCATAATTAAAATGAAAATTTTAATATTAAACACCTTTTAAAACTTTAAATAAAAACCAAATCACCTTTGCTGTTTTAAATGTGTGTATATATATATATATAGCTGACTAATTTTAAAATCACTGTTTTGAAATTAACCAAATCAATTTTTCTCTTAATAATTTCTTTATTTTCGATCTGAAGACGAAATTTAATTGAATTAAATAAGGATGGAATCACTACCTCACTGCCTTCGATTCAAGCTTCTTTCATCGCACGACCCTTCACTGTATGCTCCAGTCTTCCTTGCGATCTGCGTACTCATTACCGCGGCCTTGACTTCGCTCTGAATCGCGAAAATGATTCTTGACTTCAACATCTATTCATGTGCGGCTTCCCCCAGTGCCGCCTACGTCGAACCCCGATCTAGGCAGTCGATGCTACGCCCTTTTCCAAACTCGCCTCTTTCCTCCCACGCGTGTGCGAATGCCTAAGCTTCACCTTTACTCGAGCGCGAACGCGTGCCACAGTCATACCTCGCGAAACTCGTCGCGATTCGAAATCGCGACCTACCCCTTCTCGATTCGAAAAGAAGGCGGAAGACATCTACTCGAACAGCGGTGAAAGGAAGAGAATTGATTTTTAGAATTGTCTCGATATCGATTTGGAAATTGGTTTCAATTCGTGGGTTATAGCTGAATGAAGAAAGGAATACATGTGGATTTGATTCGAAGAAGATGGAGATTTCGAATTCGTTCTTTTCTTTGGACTTTATTCGGCCATTTTTTTATTTTTTAGAAGCTTTCAACTTCTTTACTTTTTGAGTCTGCCTTCATTTTTTTTAAAGAGAGAATGGGGGACATGAAAAGATGTTTGCGTGAGGAGTTGAAGGCTACAGTGATTTGGAAAAGAGAGGAAAAAGATTTGATGTGAAAAGAATTCAGCTGATGGTTGACCATTATACAAATATATATTTTTATTTAAATTCAAATTTAAATTTTCTCAATAATCGCAACTCAAAAATCTCGACATCCTATCGAGGCATGCCACTATGCGTTTATAATGTTATGCCCCTATTTCGAATGCAATGGAAAAGGTTTCGAGTCCTAATTCGATCGTATGGAGAAGATAGCTTTTTGGACCCAGTTATTAAATAAAATTTCGATATAAATTTCAGCGCGTTTATACACCGTACGCTCACACAACAACTCCAATTACTACGTAAATTGAAATCCGATAATAATACACTATTACGGATCCAATGGAACTAGTTTCGTCGAAATCCGAGACCGTGCGTCGGAAGGCTATTTTTAAATATCAATTTAAACTATAAAATTTCAAAACTTAACAAAACACTTCCAAATTCAAGTTTAACACTTTTACTATCTTCAGTACTATCACTATAAATTTTACAAGCCTTCAAATTATTTTTAATAAGCTTGAAATCCCAGATTCAAAATTTTAACCGACTTCAAATTATTTAATTTAATAATTAAACTACCAAATAAGTAGTGATATTTGAAATTCAAGTTAAAAATTAACTTTAAATATTTCAAATCAATTAAATATCCCGATTCCAAATATCAAGAAATTCCGGGTCGTCACATTCCTCCCCCCTTAAAAGAATTTCGTCCCCGAAATTACTAGTTAAGAAGAATGGTCCAATACCCGTTTTCTTTTTCCCAAAACCAAATAGTTTTCAATGACTTCCCAAAACAATCTTTTTTTATTAAAGACACACTATTTCCCTCTTTCTAACTTTCCAGCTTATCCATAAGTCCTAAACAATATTACTTACTTATCAATTCAAATCATAATTCAAATTCAAATTTTAATTTATCAAAGTTTTCTCAAAATTTTCAAACTCTCTAAATTTTCGAAAAATTTCGCCAGCGTCTCCTTTGCGCGGCTAGATCGGTACAACTACAAAATGCCTCTATAGGCCACCAAATTTCAAAAGAAAACAAAATGCCAAGTGGCTAGACTAGAAAATCATCAAATTTCATACATAAATTTAACCAAATACCTTTTGTCGGGCTATTAAATTTTATCTTTTGAAATCAAAAAATCCCAATTTCCTTTTTGCTTTTAAATACCTGTATTCTACTTAGAAATAATATCCAATCATAGAATCCAAATCATTTTATTCATTTCCTTTACAAACAATATTTGCTTTACTTAAGCCCGTACGATGCACATATATCATCCGTACGCAATACCAAATCTGATCGCTCACTCGATCACACAATTTCATTTCCAAACTAGTATCGTCCACCCGACATCCTAGTGCGGACTCAGATCTGGTTTCTTGATCAGAAACCGTCATTCTCCTTGCATAGTTCTAAACTATGATAGAGAATTTACAGAATAAATCAAAAATCCATATCCAGGGTTCGCCGTCGAACATCGAGTGAAAAATCCTAACTCGGATCGATATAACTATCTCAAAATTCTGTGCTCGAATCTGGATCAAACCGCTATGCGAATAAAATAATATACGTACATCCTACATATTAATTTCAATTGATCATTACTTATATGAATTCTATTCACATTCATTTTGATTTCTATTCACTTATCCACAATTATCCCATTTCACAACTTCCAGTTTTAATCTTCATTCAATTATTCACTTAGAATAATTTTCTCAATACCAAATTTACTTAAGAATTTCACCATTCATTTCTTAAGTTCAATATCAATATTTTATATATATTCCTTATATTTATTTTTACTTCACTATTGAAGTTTATATCCATTTCTATTCACTTTGCCTTCACAATTCCATTTGAATTCAATTTGCTTCAATTTACAAATTATTTCAAATCTAAATACTTTTTCCCAATTTTCATTCAGATTTTCTTTTTCAATTTTACTTGAATTCAATTCATCTCCAACCTCTGAATATTGAATTTTATTTACCTTTATCTCAAATTCCAATTTTAAATCATTTGTCGTTAGTGAAAATTTTCTAACTCCCAAAATTTTCAGAAAATTATGGCAGAGTTCCCTTTGAACGGAGGAGCTTTTGCAATTTGACAAGAGATACAAATATAAATACATCGACCCACACGGTCGGAAAAACAAGGAAACAAACAATAGTTCATATTTCCTATCTTTTATTTGCGTAGGCGTACCTTTATTTAGCATTTTTAAGCAAGCAGCTTATTTATTTAGCATTTTGCGCAACCAAATCCAGCCACACGGCTTCCCTATACCTGTACTAACTCAATTCAAACATGTAAGTGCCAAATATATGCAATTTACAATATTCCACTTGCGTTAACCAAGCTAATACATGAATTCTATAACAATGCATGTTATATAGTTTTTCATAAGCACATATAAGGTTTCGACACCTATTTCAATTTCATATTTGCATAATTTTCATTCGAAACCATTTTATTTAGGCTCGACAACATTCCTTGCTTGTATATTAATAACCATTTCCAAATTAATTCAACTCAAACTTTATTTAATGGACTTTCATTTTCACCGAAGCCAAGCTTCCATAAATTTAAACTTTAGTTAATTTACTTCAAATCATTCCAATTTCATAACTTAAATTCATTCTCATTCTATTTGGTTCTCATCAAATTCCATCTAATTCAAATTGCCCATTTTCTTTATCCATTTTAAATTTTAATTCACATTCTCAATTTATTTCTAAACTTATTTCATTAATAACAAGACCAATTAAATTTTTATTTAAGTAACCATTTTACTCAATTTACTAACAATTTTCAGATTCACTAGTATTTTACTTATTTAAAATAGCTAAAACATGCATTTGATAAACAATGCATACTAAACAGTCTTCATAAGCAATTTCCAATGTTCTAACATTAATTTTAATTGTTGACAACCAATTCATATACTATTTCAATTGTTTCAATCAACCCACATTCTATTTTCATTTAATTTAAATAGTTTACAACTTAATTGCTTACATTCAATCCATTTTTAACTTAAACAATCCCATTTATATTTCCATAAACATTTCCAATTTTCTTTCAGAATTTTAAACAATTCCTCAACACTTCAAAAACCCCTTTGAAATCAATTATATCCAAAATCCTTTGGTATAACCAACTATTTCTTTGAATTTCAAAACCAAAACCCAGTTTTGCGAACAAACATCAATCCAAAACATCCAGGTAGCAATTCCTCTCTTGGAAACTCGAAAATGAACACCGATGATGTCGCGATCATCATCGGAATTATTTTCCAGCGACTAAAGAGAGTTTAGTGCTTTTATCCCAATCAAAAGCATTTCAAATATTTTTAAATTCCAAACCTCACCAGATTTCAAATCCAATTCAAATATATTTCCAAAATAATATCACTATTATTTCTTTAAAACTTTGAAAATCATTTTCAAACCCAAAGGAATTTAAAACTTTCCCAAAATTCCAAATTTTAAATTCTTTCAATCTATATTCAACATTACTCTGGAATTTACCTCATTTCAATTATAATTCACATTCATAAATCCCATTTTGTTATATAAATTTATTTCCTTAACTTTGGTTATAATTCGATTTCTCATTCAATTTTACACTTAATGATAATAATTTAAAATTATCACTTCCTAACAACCAAGCAACCAATAATTTACAAAAACTTTTCCTTTTACATCCGAAAATAATTTGGCATAAAATTATTTCATTTACCCTATTTGAAAACCATACTGTGTCGGTTTATCTCATTTAAGAGTTTAGAAACCCATATCGATGCCATGGCGTCCCACATATCGACCAGAATCCATAAACACTCAACCGATAAATCAACACAGTATAAAAACAAATTTTATATTCACTAACAAATACGCGCTCATATCTATTAATACACTCAAACTCATTCTAGAGTACTACGGACTCTATTTCAATGAGTAATCCCCACCAGTGCCAAGGTTCTCGCTTAACCTTCGGCTCTGATACCAACTGTAATGGCCCGCAAACCCGTACCCCTTAAATCGACACTATTCTCCGACATATCGACTCAAAGTGAACGGAAATATGAACCATAAGGGTTAAAGAAGAAGAGGTAGAAGAAAAAAATAGAGAAAAAACAACATCAGAATCTCACATCGCAGCGGAATAAAATATAATAGATAATAACTGATCTTTACAGAAAGAAACTATATTTGTTTATACATACATCAATAGAATACAACATCAGAGTACAATATAATCAACATCACAATTCAGGACAGTTATAATAACTTGTCCCACATACATAATACACAACATACTCAACACAGCGGAATATACATCATATACGTGTGATACGTCTCGCCATCCAGCTCGTCTCATGAGCTCCACAGCATCATATCCTGTATCTTATAATACTCGGTCTGACCCGAGCTTTATAATAAAATAACACCCGAGTCAGTCTAGAAAACCAGCGTGAGAAAACACACTTAATTGGATTATTAAAGTTTTCAAAATCCTTTGAAATCAAAGGCATCTCGTAAGACCATGCCACAAATAAACATGTTGGGTTTTTACCTTACGATAGCCAAAACACTTTTTATCAAATCCGTCTATATTATAATAGTGTCTATTGAAAGTAAAATAGAATCTAGCTGAAATGCTTGCATCTCATGTTTCAGCAATAGTTGGGCACAATCAAAACCGTACAGGCGCGTAGGAAGAATGGATTTCCAACTAATGACTAGGCACTGGGGTACCACCTGTCACAGTACCTGATCTAGATCAGCGTACCGAGGATCACGTCCAATCCCCTGCAACACAAGACCAGAACTACCCCTTACTGGATAATTCCGAGTAAGATCACCCCGCGGTTGGGATCAGCAACCGCCCACTAAGCCGAAATAAAAGGGACATCTAGACAAGGATGACCTCACCCTAATGGGTGCTACCCACTTAGCCTTGCTGCATAACCCTTGATTTTCAGTCATTCCCGGTTGATGAGGCTCGAGGCTAAGCGTTACCTTTATAGAACATTTCACTTAGAATGCTCACCGTCCTCCTGACGATGTTCTGAAAGCATTCATCCATACAAGTCCGTCCCGAGTTCGAACGGAACCGAAGGCACTATTCCTACTACATCCATTTTGGAATCATCCTTAGGATTAGTAGCGACTAGCCCTTGCACTTCACTGTACCATCTTTAACTCCAAACTCATTTCCCCCACGAAACGTACAAACCGGATCGAAGTGGTTTTCGAGAAATTAATCCCGATCCCGGTCTCTTCGAAATGATCAGCGCATTGGCCAATATTGGTAGTCGGTTATTTAACTATCAATTAACATCCACAAAACATCCAACAAACATAAATAATTTCCCAAATTATTTATTAATCTCAAAATATCTTCGCAAGATATATTTCCACTTTTCAACCCTTTGAAAACAGTTTCAAACCGTCTTCTCTCATAGAATAAATTCCCAAATATTTTCTATTTCCATTGAAATCACCAAGTACAATAATTTAAAACACTATAATATGAAATATGCTTTAAACATTTAAATTTAAAACTACTTTAATACTTTATTCAAAGATATATGCTTAAAGAATATTTAAAATAAAGCTACTTATAAAATATAACACTAAATTTTATCCTTTCTAAACAAAATACTACGTCACTTTTAATAATTACTACTATAATAAATTTGAGAAATACTTACTTCAAAATTTAATCATTTGAAAAATAATAAATTTTCTAAAACACACTTTAAAACACGTTAAAACCTTTACCTTATACTTAAAACTTTGCTTTGGAAACGTACTTGGCTATTCAAGGAAATATGCTTCTCTTTCACATCCTTTAAAAATAAATCACTATTGATTTATTTTTTTCTCTTAAACAAATTCACATTCCTTTATAAATCCCCACCTTGAATTTATGTTTCCAAATATCCACCGATATTTTACTTCACTTTATAAACCCAGTTTATAAATTCCAAAATCTCACTTCTCTTTTAAATTCCAATTCCAAACACTTAAATCAATTTACAATTGATTTCCAATTTACTTCACTTTGAAATAAATTTCCTTACTTACTCCATTTACTTCAAAATCCATTAACTTTCAGATTTTATTTCTTTATTATGATTTAAAATCTTATTTAAACTGAAATAAAATTTTCTTTTATTTCTTTCAAATTCCTTCTTTATCCTTTAAAGTAAGTTTAAACCTTGAATTTTAGAATAAATTCTTTATTCGTTAAAATAATATCACCTAAGTTTTAAAATTCATTATTTTCCTTTTTAGTCTAAATCTGCTTTCCCATATTCGGAATTTATTTAATAGAATTTAAATCACTTTTCCTCTCCCAATTCATTCTTTAAATTATTTAATTTCTCTATACTAATTCTGCTTAAAAATTCCCTCTTTTATTTTCTCATCAAAAATCTCATCTATATATTTTTGGTATCTCAGTATACCCAAATATATTCAACCAAACACAGCACCCAACATTCCCAATTACCAATGTAATCTATCACAGATCATCAAATAAATCATATCACAAAATATTAAACAATCTAAATATTTCAAGGAATCTAGTTGGATCCCTCCAACCCGTTTCCCTGCATCCACAGATGTTAGCACAATACCAATTCCACTTTGAGGTAGAATATCGCGGTATATAGGATTAATATAATATCATCTGCTATTATGCGGCGCATAGGGTCTCATCCGCTATATAATGCGGGAAATCAATCACTCCAATATATATATATATACTACTATATAATATACCACATCCAATCAATTCAATCATTCAGCCAAATATTTAAATTTAACCATTTATATTTAAATTGAACCCAGATGAGTGAGATTAACTCACCTTTGCCCCTTAAATTTGCAATCCACTTCAATCTCGATTTGGTTTCCCGGTTTTGTCCTTGTAAAAACATTAGATGATTTATTAACATTGGAATTAATTGACCAATTAATTACTATTTACCTATTTAGTTTAACTAAAAATTTTGTTTTAAACTAATAAATTAATTTTACCTAATTTTCCTATAATAAGTTATTTTTAAGAACCAAAATAAATAAAGAAAGTTTAAATAAACAATTTAATCATCAAGATCCATTAACTTAAATAAACTAGTAAGCTTTAAGATCTTATATATATATTTTTTCCTAAATTAACTAATTATCCCATAATCAAAATGAAATTTTTAAAATTAAACACCTTTTAAAACTTTAAATAAAAACCAAATCACCTTTGCTGTTTTAAATGTGTATTATATATATAGCTGACTAATTTTAAAATCACTGTTTTGAAATTAACCAAATCAATTTTTCTCTTAATAATTTCTTTATTTTCGATCTGAAGACGAAATTTAATTGAATTAAATAAGGATGGAATCACTACCTCACTGCCTTCGATTCGAGCTTCTTCCATCGAACGACCCTTCACTGCATGCTCCAGTCTTCCTTGCGATCTGCCGTACTCATTGCCGCGGCCTTGACTTCACTCTGAATCGCGAAAATGATTCTTGACTTCAACACCTATTCCTGCACGGCTTCCCCCAGTGCCGCCTATGTCAAACCCCGATCTAGGCATTCGATGCTACGCCCTTTTCCAGGCTCGCCTCTTTCCTTCCACGCGTGTGCGAATGCCTAAGCTTCACCTTTACTCGAGCACGAACGCGCGCCACAGTTATGCCTCGCGAAACTCGTCGCGATTCGAAATCGCGACCTACCCCTTCTTGATTCGAAAAGAAGGCGGAATACATCTACTCGAACAGCGGTGAAAGGAAGGGAATTGATTTTTGGAATTGTCTCGATATCGATTTGGAAATTGGTTTCAATTCGTAGGTTATAGCTGAATGAAGAAAGGAATACATGTGGATTTGATTCGAAGAAGATGGAGATTTCGAATTCGTTCTTTACTTTGGACTTTATTCGGCCATTTTTTTATTTTTCAGAAGCTTTCAACTTCTTTACTTTTTGAGACTGTCTTCATTTTTTTTAAAGAGAGAATGGGGGACAGGAAAAGATGTTTGCATGAGGAGTTGAAGGCTACAGTGATTTGGAAAAGAGAGGAAAAAGATTTGATGTGAAAAGAATTCAGCTGATGGTTGACCATTATACAAATATATATTTTTATTTAAATTCAAATTAAAATTTTCTCAATGAGGAGTTGAAGGCGTTTATAATATTATGCCCCTATTTCGAACGCAATGGAAAAGGTTTCGAGTCCTAATTCGATCGTATGGAGAAGATAGCTTTTTGGACCCAGTTATTAAATAAAATTTCGATATAAATTTCAGCGCGTTTATACACCGTACACTCACACAACAACTCCAATTACTACGTAAATTGAAATCCGATAATAATACACTATTACGGATCCAATGGAACTGGTTTCGTCAAAATCCGAGACTGTGCCTCGGAAGGCTATTTTTAAATATCAATTTAAACTATACAATTTCAAAAACTTAACAAAACACTTCCAAATTCAAGTTTAACACTTTTACTATCTTCAGTACTATCACTATAAATTTTACAAGCCTTCAAATTATTTTTAATAAGCTTGAAATCCCAGATTCAAAATTTTAACCGATTCAAATTATTTAATTTAATAATTAAATTACCAAATAAGTAGTGATATTTGAAATTCAAGTTAAAAATCAACTTTAAATATTTAAAATCAATTAAATATCCCAATTCCAAATATCCAGAAATTCTGGGTCGTCACACACAAACTAAGAGCTACAAGACAAACCTTGGAGTTTGATTACTAAAATATCAGTTTGATCAGTTTATATCAGTGCACCTTATTCAATACCCTTAGAAGTTAAGGACGAAGAAACGCATTTCTATAAAGAATTCGGTGCAGACCTGAAGTAAAGGGTTTCTCCTTTGAACAGTTTGACCATTTGAAAGATACAGCGAAAGTTTGAGAATGGTAAAACTATTGGCACGGTTGGGATGACAGGAGTGAATGGTCACTTCTGGTTCATGAAGAGACATCGAAAACACAATTAATTATAATATTTGTGGATGCTTAATAAGGGAATAAAAATATGATTTTTATTCGAAATGTATTTTTCTCACAAATTTTTTTTTCAAAATTTTATATCTTTGAGTCAAGATGTTTAATCTAAAACTCTCGACTGTAAATTAGTTACAGTAAAAGACATAAATAGCCTATAGTAAATATTTGAACGAAGCTTTGTATTTCAAACATTGTTATTGTAATAGCACAAATAGTGGGAGCATACCATATAACACTTACTATTAAACGCACCTAGTTTAGAAAGACTACTTTCACGTACGCTAATAAATAACAGCCATTTTCAACATTGATCGAAAATAGTAGCAGCTTTATTTTAGTTTGAATATTCATTATAAAATAAATCTATGCTTTAGCATTCATTGATGGTATTTTTTTTCATAATAATATTGATTTGTTAGCTATAGAAAATACAGAAGTATCTTGAAACACCCTCACCTCTATACCCATACTATCCAAGAGTATTATAGAGTAATACTATCGTATAATATGGAGAATAAGATGATATGGAATACACATGTTATTATTCCTTTGGGCAAACACTGGTACATATTAAAATATCAAATATAACTCACCAAAAAATGTACACAGTATCAACACAAAGTAATAAATATGTGTGCCTCAAGGATAAAACAATACACCATATACAGAAATATCAGAGATCACATATTCAAACACAACGATATTACATAATATCAAATATATAGAATATGTCCAATATACATCACAATAATATACACACAAGAGACTATACAATACAGGATGATAATCTAAATTACTGAATATCTAGTCTCTTCTATGCCCAGAATACAAGCTAGTCTCATAGTCCATATACCTAAAATATCTCGGACCCAAGTATTTTATAAATAATAAACAGGTCAGAATATATCTAAATCCAAGGTCAATAAACATATGGATCATAGTATATGTTGGGTATAAATAATTATAATAATGTCATCTCAGCAATCTCAAATAACATATTCGTAAACACTAAAACCCCCAGCATAAAGATGTCATTACCCATATAAAACTCATCAAATTAGAAATCATAAACAACATCAAATGGGTAAACCATTCATTTCCCAAAATTCATCATCTAAATCTAGAAAACATCTATAAAAGAGATATCACCATGTATAATCAAGCTAACCCAAAGCTTAGCCCAAATATATTACTCAATCTCTATAAATAAAATATTTTCCACATCAATACGAATAATCATCTATAAACAAAATCACAGAAATGACAACACATGCTAGTAACAGATATAATTGGCTAACACATGCCTATAAAGAATAATAGGTGACACACGCCTTAAAAAGATAAATAGGCAACACAAAAGATAACTAGGCAACACATGTCAATGAATAATAGTTGGCGACACACACCAATAAGATATAAAAGGAATCACATGAAAATAAATAGTAGTTTCTATACATGCCAATGGAAAGAAATTACTCGGCGACACACGCCAAAGATGGATACGGGGATGGATCATACTCTAGACACAGTCATAGGTACAATCATAATGCCATGGATATATATGAGTATATGTCAATATCACACACACTAGAACCAGATGGGAGAATGACAGACACACCTGCTTCAAGAGACTACACACGTGACTGGCGAACACGACACACGTATTCCACCAACATGCTCCTACAGTCTTGGTTACCTCAACGGACATCGTGACTCTTATCCATCCATGTCATAAACACACTGTACGACTACGCTATGCATCGATCACTATGACAACCCACCTTTTTGACCCCTAAGAATGACACTCAACATGACCTCGGTGTTCATGTGACACTGTCCAAGCATTTGAAAGATGAGTTGTCATAGGGTAAAATAGAAGAACATATCAGAACAGAACAGAAAAGAACAAAAAATTCTGACATCAGAATGGTAACATATAATACAACAATAATATAGTACATCAGGTTACTCCTAACATTGAGTTATCAGAGTTATACAAAAGTACTACAACTATCAGACTAGGCAGTTATACATTCTGCCTTTACACTATCTGATACAAAACACATACATACATAAACATATGGCGAAAATAGATAACTAGATAGATAAAGGAGCCTCCTGCTCATCCATCATCTTCAAAGAGCCAAAAGAAAACCTGCTACTCTCGAACTACTCAAATATAAATATGTACCCGATAGTTTAGGGAAAACAAAAAACCTAGGTGAGACAATAAGTTTGGTATGAGCAAAAACTCTAGGCAAAGGGTGGAAATAAACACAATATGTGAGACCGCGCCGCCAATAGTGGATTGGGTTTCCCCTCATAATAAAAACATACAATCATAATAATGGATACAAATAATTAAACATCGTGAAAGTGCTCACAACACTACCCGATGCAATTAAGAAAGAGGTAAATTTAAAATTTTGGAATCAAAGGAAAGAAGGAGAATTTTCCAACAAAATGACTAGGAGGGTGCACCTCCCTTACCGAAAGTATACCTCGAGAATATACTTGAGAACTACGATGGCTCTCGAACAATACCAAGCCAGACCCCGTCAACCTTTATCGAGAAGCCAAGTATTTCACATCTTATTGCGCATATGATCAAAATCGACCTAGAGTAAATGTGTAAATACCCTAATGGGAGCAACCCCACATAGCTTGGCTTCCACTTGCGCTATGGTTTTGGTCATTTTTGGCAAAGGATATCAATGCTCAAATGAGCAACAAATCGCCTTAGACTAATGATACATAATGAAGAAAGCTGATTCGATAGTTAATAAATCAACTATCGAGAAAAATTAAAAATGATCGTATATGAAAATTAAATTTCATATTCTTACCACTACTCATCGACTCTAAACAAGTGCTATCCCTTAGTTGAAAATAAAGCGGGCAAGTTGAGGTAGTATTACCTTTAGGCATTGCCTTGATGCTATTTTTAACCTTCGAGATAGAAATGAGTCCATGCCTCGACGTTTAGTGTTCAAAGTATCATTAAATCCTTTCCATATAAGTGATATCATTTACGAAATTACTTTTTCATAACCGAATCGAACTTTTACTTTTAAATCTAAACTTGTGCTGAGGTTTCACATTAAAAATAATAATTTTAAACAATTTTAACGACTGATTTGTTAACTTTTAAAACCTAATCGATTTCTTTAATATCATTACTTCGAATGATTTGTCCACTTTAATCAATGATTAATTATTTCAAACATCTTTATTTAAAATAATTAATTGGCTTTAATCTTGATTAATTACTTCAAAATAGCACTATTTAAAATGATTAGTTAACTTTAATAATCCTTGTTAAATGATTTATTAATTTTAAAACATCATTATTAGAATAGTTAATTTACCCTTAAACATAATTATTAAAATGATTAATTAATTTTGAACATCATTATTAAAATGATTAATTAAATTTAAAACATTATTATTAAAGTAGTTAATTAATCTTAAAATATAATTAACAAAATGATTAATTAACTTTAATACATCATTAATTACATAATTAATTAGCCTTAAACATCATTAGTTAAAATGATTAATTAATTTTATAAAGATCATTAAGAAAATGATTAATTAATCTTAATCATAGCATTATTTAAATAATTAATTAAGCTTAATCATCATGATTTAAAATGATTAACTAAATTTAAAATATCATTATTAAAATAATTATTTAACCTTGAACCATCATTATAAAAATGATTAATTAAAATTTATCCATCATTCATAAAGTAATTAATTACCCTTATAAAACCTAAACACAAGTAACCAAAGATTCCAAAAAAAAGAATGTTGGTTTCAAAAGTGCCGATATAACGATAGTCGCTATATGAACACTTCCGCAAACACTTCTCACATGTCATTTACTTATCCAAGCATCACAAAGTATGGTATAAGCATATAAATAAAAGTAAATAGCAATTATACAACATATAGTTCATCACTTGCAAACAAGAACATAACTTTCCAACTAATCATCAAGATGTCAACTTTTCAAGGAGGTTAACTAGCCAACACATCCAACATAATTAGCACATACAACATAAACAAATAACATGTATTTCCATCAATATACTAAAGGTCAAAACTTTATTTAAAACGGTGAGGAACCTGCTCACCAAAAAGCAACCAAACTATCACCAAACTCTCGATCGACACTAGATCTAAGCATCTACTTGCTAAAGATGGAATTTTTGGACCCTAAATGTGCCTAAGTGGTTAGGCCTTGGGGGTTGTAGGGCTCGGCCTATGGTGTTAAGTTCGGTTTAGGCTTGTTTTTTGAGAAGAGAGGGTGGAAGAAGAGAAAGGAGAGTGTTTAAATAGGTTTTTAAAATTAAAAGAGTGAAAATGAGTAATTTTTAAACATTGAAACTTTTATGGAAGCCAATAACAATCCTTTAAAAGCTTAAAATGAAGATATAAGAACTTTTAGAAAGATGGAAAATGAAATGGTAAAGGAGAGAGAAAATTTAGAGTTAATTTTATACAAAGGGAAATTGTAAAATTACCAAACTAACCCTTATCACATTACCCACCATTCAAATAAAACCACATCATCATCTCCACCTTATATCCCTTCAAACACACGTTTCCCACCCTTCTCCTATTATCCAACATGTAAAACACTTCCATGTACTTATGTGTCATAAAATGTGACATTTGCTTTTTCTTATTTCATTTTTATTTAAATTTTTAGTAAAATGTCACATCTCCTTCCTTTTCACTTGAGTAAGCAGATATCTATCACTTATTTTTAATAACCATACTTAAGTTATTTAATAAATGTAAGTGTATATGTTAACTATAATGTACACAACTTTCCCGACAACTTTTAGGCACCGAAAAGTTGGAAATTCGGAAAACGATTTCTGGTCACATTTTTTATTTTTCTTTGAACTAATTATTTTTGTAAACAAATTTTAAAAATTATTTCTCTATCGCTACTTATTATATAAAAGAGTTTTATTTGTGTTATAATATTTATTAATTAATTATTTAAAAATATATTAAATATTGAGATTTAAAAGTGATTAAATTACTGGCTGTTACAGTCACGACCATACACACATCCCCAAATGGTAATGGGCTGCTGGCCTAGGTGACACACATGGGTTATACATCGTCGATACATATAGATTATCGACACAGATGTGGTGTTATGGATCCAGGGTGTGACCACTACGATCAGGCCACCGAGATGGATACTGGTCAATCTGGTTCAGCTTTCGTAATATACAGAAAGTCGGACAGTGAATATGATAGAGTTAGGGGTATGCCCTAGGGGAAATTATCTAATTTGTTAAATATATCTAACTCGTTGACCAATCTTGTTCGAAATAAAGGTGTTTTCTTTCTATTATATACTTGATATAATGTGGTTATATTAATTAATCAATTTAATTAAAAATATACTTAATAGAAAATCCATAAATGGTATGTTTTGTGATAGTAGTTACAAAGTGTTGTAACCGTGAGTAATTTATCACAATGAAACAAATATACCATTTTAAATGTTCCTACTCAAGATGTATCGAGACTGGATATCGATGTATCCGTTGAGACTAGAGTACGTAACGCTCTCCAAATGTTGGGCAGTGTAATACTCATGACTACTGTGGGCACCTAGATGTTACGTACTACAAGTTATTGGATAACTATGGAACGACTCACTTGATAGTTTTCTGTTGGTTAATATAACTAAGGTCAAACAGAAAATATCGATGTGACTGATTTACACAGTTCTCTCGACTTGAGAATACTGTGGATCTTTAATATGAAAGCTCCGCTTTGATTATAGTCAAATCATGGCATGGCGCTCCATCGAGTGACTATAGTTGGGTCGAGTGGAAGTATTGGAAGTGAAGCACTATTCAAGAGAGGATTCATCTCCTCATTTATATGGAGTTAGTATCATGGTCAACTCAAGTCGACTCAAAGTCAAAGTCTCTTGCCAGAGCATTTTGCTTAATAATAATTGTTATTATTTAACTAAAAACTTTATGCTTGGACAAAAGTTGAATGTGGATGACATTAGAATTTTGACCATTACCAAATTCCATAAATACAGAGTGATATAGTTTTGACGAAGAGAATTGGTGTAAATAATTGTCACTATTAGGTACCGCTTATAATAATTAAAATTTGATTTTACCAAAAGATGTGTAAGCGATGAATTTAGCCAAAATGTCACACCACCTGCTAAGTGACGTGTGAACGTTAATATTTGAATTGTTCAATATTAACCGCTGACTAAATTTACACCTTTGAGTCGCACAACTGTAATGATGAATTCTCCGAAAAACCACATGATTTAATTAATTTATAAAAAGTTGTAAATTAATTAGTATTTTAGAAATATTAATTATTATTTATTTTATTTGATGTTTGGGAGTTATTTGTAATTATTTGAATGCATTTATCAAAGTTATATTTGCGTGCATTGATATATGATATCATTGTAATTAAATAAAAGATAATTAAATGTGTTAATTTATGGAATCCTATGTCATTTCATGGCACGTAATTTTCAGCCAACCATGTAAAGAAATAGGAGTGAAAAGAGAAAGTTAATCAAGAGAATCAATTAGAGAAGTTTTAATTAAAGAATGGAAAAGGTTTCCTTCTTTCAAATAAAACATATTCTCTAATTCATTCTGTACGTACAATTCATTTTTTTTCTTTCACTCCTTCTAACTTTTCATGGCAGAAAAAAAAATTCCACAATTCTTACAACTCCATATGAAAACATCAAAAATAAATAAAACAAAAGTGGTTCATCCATCTCTTGCAAGGATAGGATGGGGACCTTGAAGATCTGAGGAGATATCATCATTCAAGGTTTGACTTCTAGGCAACATCCTAAAGAGAGTCCATTTTCAAGATGTGCTTCAAGGATTTGGGTAATAAGGTGTGTTTTTCATTAATAGATAATGATTTTTTATGTAATGTTTGTTGAAAGAGAAATTTAATCATCATAATTTGTATGTACATATCATTGCCTCATTTAAGTTGAGAATTGTTTGTGTAGCTTGTATTGTTTGTTGGATGAATCAATTGGTGTTTTATTTAATAAATCAAAACTAATATTTGTATATGTTTAAATATAATGTTTTGTTTTGGAACTATGTTGTAAACATTCAATTTAAAGTCTAATTTTTAGATTAGAAATTTTATATGGTCAATTTATCAATCGGGTTCTTATTTTATTAAATTAGAATTAATATATATATATATATATATGCTTGAATACAATGTTTTATTATAGATCTATATTGTAAACATTCAATTCAAAGTATAATCCTTTAGATCTAAATTTTTTTATGTTCATATTGTTTTGATTGAATTTTACTTTAACAAATTAAGCTAAAATTTGTTTATGAATATTATTAAAGATTCACGTTTTAAATCATATAAAACAAAATGTAATTTTAGATTCGAAAGTTTACATGTATGTATTTTGTGTTTGTATTGTTTTCAAAAAAAAAAGGAAGATGTTTTGGCAATATATCTAAATTTTAATTTGATTACTATAGTCTCTAATTTGTATTAATTAGAGATATTTTATTGAATATTACATACATGCAATTAATGTTTTGACAATAAACTTACTTTTGACGTGATTGCTATAAATCTCTAATTTTTATCAAGTAGAAAGATTTGATTTAATCTTATGTACACAGAATTAATTATATATATATGTTTGCATATTTAAAATTTATTACATGTATTTCATATTGTCTAAGTATGATTAGATTTCTTCCAATAGGAGGAAACAATTTAAATGAGGCAATGATATATACATATATTTATTTTCTCCCGTTTATATCCCTATATTATGATGCCTATAATTTTTCATTTATTTGTTGCATTAATTAAGTTTACAAAATGGGAAATTGTTTCAATCATCGTTGTTACCCTTTATTTATTTTCCATTTTTCCTTTATGTGATTAGCTATCCATTTAATTTTGTTTATATTCTACACCTTGCCACCAATTGATAACACCTATCATGTTGCACTTATAGAATTTACACTATAACATATTTGTTTAAACTTATATTCATGACATATATATGTTGCTAATTAATGACATTCATATGATCAATCAACTTAATTAAAGAGAGAGAAATGAAATGTTTCTCTCTCCATAAAAATTTATGCCCATCATTAATTGAATAAGTTAAGGGGAAGGAAATAAAAAGTTTCTTTCTCTAAATAAATTTATGCTCCGTCATTAATTGAATATTTTAAGAGATAGGAAATGAAAAGTTTCCTTCTCTAAATAAATTTAATAAGTTACTATTACACACAATTATGTACATAAGAGTATATTTGATATACTCTAATTTACATACACATTAAATTAGAGTAAAGCTTTATTTATAAAATTGAATAAAATATTAATTTTATTTAAAAGAAACTTAGAAAAGTTTTAAGTATATTTAGACTTCATAGGCCTATTAAAGATCCAAAATGGCTAAATTTTTTGAAATTCATCCATTTCTTCCGCTGTGGACTGGCCGAGTTCCTTTGGAATAAACGAATATATAATAACTTGTGCTGATGCAAAACATGATATATTCCGACACACTACAAAATATGTGACTCGCTATAGCGAACCTCAATATATATAATTAATCCCTGCATGAGCATCATCGACAAGCACATAATAACTAAATAAACAACACAACGGCATCTCATACCACTGCGTGTTACTAGTCCATTATATACAATGCTCACACATCACACTCACTCTGTCATTATTCTGTATCTAACGAGTCCAAAGAATAACTGGAGAAATATTACTGAAAGTCCCATACTAGACGGTATTATAACTCCATTTATTCATATTTCTCGTCACACAGAATAGAAATCATCACAAAATCAAACAATGAGATGCCATCACTATATGAAATTACATCAACGTCAATTGATCAACATAGATACGGTGAATCACTCATTTAATCTAATTCAATATATATATTAAATAATATATTCATTTTATTAGTCCCAATATAAGATTCAAATACAATAATTCACTTCTAAATCCTTTTATTCATATTTTCCAAATTTCCAAAATCACTTTATAAATCAAAATAATTGTATAATATACTGCGTAAATTTTCTATAACTGAATAATACTTTAGAATCCATTATAACCCCAAAAATATTTATTTTCATTTCCAATCATAATTTTAATTCAAAATTTTCTTATCATATAGAATTTTTCATAATATCAATAAATCAATTTCGAACTGCCAACATATATACACATGAAAAGGGATTTATATTAAAATCCACTTAAAACCATTCAATAATATTTCATAATTGGTTTATCTTCAAAATAAGCCCATGTACTCAAAAATCCCTTTTTGAAAATATCTCTTAAATTCTATTTTTTTAAACATACACTATAAACAATAAATTCCTTTTCGAAAATATTATCCAAACCTTTTAATTATACAAAACAATCAAATAAACTACTTCCATATACTTGATTACTTTTGGAAATCTCTGTTTCCATTTTCAAATCAACTTTTATTTTTAAAACAATTCCCATATATAATTTCCCGAAACTTTCAAAAATATTTTAAAATGGGAAAACCAATAAACCATCTAAAGTAATATTCATGGAGTAAAACCCTCCAAAATCAACATACACAATCAGCAATATACATTTACCGTGTGGTGGAGTTGAATTCCATCGAATTTCGACCATCTATACAATATACACACAATATAAATAAATTACAAATTAAAATGAAAACGAATAGCATCTCCTTTGCATTTCGGACATCCAACAAACACAGAACTCCACTGTCAAACACCTATAAACACCCAATATCACTATAACCAATCGAATATCCCAATCAAATAATTTATCCAAGCAAATAATTCTATATTACTAATCAATCAAATTTCAAATAACCAATTCAACCAAAAAAATTCATAAATAATCGAGACAATAATATATATGCAATATGCAAGTGGAAATAAATATAGTTGTGATAAGAAAACTCACAGAATATTCTAAACGAAGACTTATAGCCTCCGTCAGTCTGATTGTCATCGCAGCCTATAGTTGTCGTGGCCTTTAATTGCATCATTTCCAGCCCAATTGTTCTCCAAAACCATACCCAAACCCCAAACTATCGCTACTCAAATCTCCAACAGTCGTGCCTCCATCATCTCACGTCGTCGCCTCAACCCAAGTCACTAGCAATTGCCTCCATACAATAGCTGACGCCTCCTTCATCGATGCCAAACCTAACACGCATGCATAACCTCCCTCGAACAACATGTCTATGCCTCCTTCACCTGACACTCACACACGCTACACATCAAGCACGTGCACGTCATCCAAGTCAAACGCAACCACCTTCAAGTCGCACAGCTCCACATCAATCGCATTGTTCATGGTCGCACACCCCACTAAGTAGCCTTCTCTTACTTCATGCAAATGACAGTCGTGCCTCTTCTTCCAAGCCATGAGGCCGAGCGCCACATGCCATCGCCATTAACGACCTCTCTAGGTTGCGAGGTGGGATCTATTTTTAATTTTTAATTTTTTTTAACTTTAGGATGTCGCGATTTTTTAATTTGAGGAATTAGGGCTTCGAGTGTTTCCTGGAGAGGGTTAGGCAATAAAATGAAATTATCTCTAGGAACAGATTATTTTTGGGGAAAAATAGAGAGAGGGACAAATGGGCTTGGTCTTTTATTCCTTTGGCTTATTTTAATTTTTCTTTTTAAATAACTTGTATGTTATTTACAAATAAAATTCTAATCTAATATGAGTTAATTTACGCATCATACTATGAAATATAATTTGATAACTACCCAATTTCATTGAAGTCGATGTCGTTTCACTCTATTTATTTATACAATATATTATTATGAAAAGAATTTATTAATTTAATTTATTAAAACAAAATTATTTATTAATTAACTTCAAATAAATAAGAATTTATTTTAAAAATAATAATTATCAAAATCGAATTAAACAATTTTATTTTAATTTTAATTTATTTAATTTACTGCGTTGAAAATAGGGCTGTTACACATCTAAAATATTTAACCATTAATTTTGAGATTATAGATTAAATTGTATTTCTGAGAAATGTTTCTTTAATAATATGATTATGAATCATATGGTATTTGTGGATTGCATTTCAAATTACTAAATGCAAAGCACCCATTCGATGGAAGCAATAAAAGAGTTAATTAACTCTCTAGATTAATACATGTAGATGTATATATTCTAAAGTCTATTGTATCAAAAGCGGATTCACTTACTTTGTTAAATTCACCAATGAATTATCTAAGATATAAAAATTTGTATCTGATACATAAGTCTGATATTTGTGATAAGTTCATAGAATATAACGGAAGAAGAAAACCAAACATGGAAAAGAAATAAAACAAGTTTATTTGATCGAATGGGTGAGTGTATGAAAAAGCGTTTAAATAGTATGTAAAATGAGTAAGATTTAATCTCTAAAGTCACTCCTCTTATGATTCATAATGATGTATCGATAAGGAGTAATCAGATTTTATATGTTCTTATCATGTCGAAAAAATAAATAACAATATTCTTAGTTCTCAACAACCCATGGAGAGTATATACTCTACCGCATGGCATGATGCTTTAAATTCAAAATGGATTCCAAGTATATTAATAAAATACGATTTTGGTTTTTGAACTCGAAAGGATATGATCCATCAGTCGCAATTAAGTTTTCTAGAAGAAGATCGATGTAGTTAGAATTGTATAAAGCGATATTGAAAGGAAATAACTTCGCTAATTTCAAATGTTGAAATTAGTAAAGTAATTTCACTAGTCAACATGCTTAAGTGCATTCGGATTTTATATGCAATTATCGCTCAATTTGCTTTTGATTTTTTGATTTTTTTGGCACATTGATGTTAAAACAGAACTTTTAAATAATGATTTAGAAGTGACTATTTACACATAATAACCAAAATGTCTCAAAATTAGTGGAAGTGATAACATAGTTTGCATGTTTTAGATACGACCGTAGAGCCGATATAACAATGGCATCCTACAAGCATCGGATTTGAGCGAGTATTTTGACAGAGATACTAAATAGTTTGATTTCAATCAAAATGTAGAGGAAGCGTCTCTTTAAGAAAGGAAATCAAAAGGTACTAAAATGTTTCTACTATTATAAGTAACAACATATTATTGATTATTGATGATGTGCACATGTCAAAAAGTGTTTAGCATGATTGTTTAATTCTTGATGAAGGGTTTGATATAAACATATTTTATAGTTGGTACAAAAGAATTTTGGTATTATCCCAATCTATATATATGCATACACCATAAAAATTTTAATATATAACATATGATATAATCCCTTATGCATCGGTAATAGGGGTTATCATGAATGTTAAGCTGCGTGGTATATAATATTATTGCTTATACACCTGGTGCATTAAGAGAATATAAAATCTGAAGCAAAATCTCTAATAGTTTAGAGTATTCTCGAGTATATACAAAATACTAGAGAACTGTTTATGGAAACAATAAACTCCTTAGGAAGGTGTGTTTAAACTTGAACTTCATAAATGATATCGAATATAGTAAAGTTAATCTTAAATTCATGTTCAACCTTAGTTAAGGAGCTTTAATTGGGAAATGTTCCAAATGAGAAATTATAAAGGCTAAGCACATAGCCTTGAATACCGCCGCAATGAAAGCTGTATGCATATGCACAAATTTATAAGAGAGTTAGGAGTGGTTTCCACCATTGAAAATCTAATAACGTTTTTTCATTTTAATAATGCAATAGAGAATGCAATATGAACCACTAGCTTGATAAGAAATCGAGATACGTTCTCCATAATGAACATATGATAAAAGAGTTTATCAATGTTGGGGAAGTGTAATCAAAAAGTAAATACAAAATACTAATTTTGCAGATTAATTCACTAAGGCCCCTTCTTAGTCTAGTTTAGGTATATTGATTAAAGATATGAACATGAGGCACCCTAATTGGCCCCAAGTACAATTCGAAGATTGATAAAGTTAAGGGTGTTCTCTAGGGACAATTGTGTTATTTATTACATAATTTAATCTTAAAAGAAAATCTAGTTCGAAATAATGTAAGCATTTGGGATTTTCTTTTATATATGTTGATATATATATACACATACAAACAATCAGTTAAAATCATTAATCATATATAAGTAGAAAATTCTTATAGGAATTATTTTATCAATTGCAGCTACGGATACGTTTGTAAACAGAGTATTGAATCGATATGTATATGTATATCAGTATGTGTATGTGTGTACTTACTCCATAAATATTCTAGTCAAAATGGATCAAGAAAATCCTTAGGGGCACTTTCATTTGGCATCAGATCTAGAATTTCAAAAAACCATAACAAAGTTTGTAAATACTTGCCAGTAATATAGACACTCTATAGCTACATTTGTTGAAGATCAATCCACTACATGACCACCACACTTCACATGGTTTAATTATGTTTATTGGTCAACTAGGATGAAAATTTATATGCAAGCTAGTAGTTTTGAAATTTGAAATGCTACTCAAGTATAATACAATATGCCCACTACTGAATATTCCAAACGGTCTGACACACAAAAGATAAATGCCACTAATAATGCTAAAGTTATGAATATTTTATTTTACTTATTAGATAAAAATTAGTTTAATAAAGTAAGAGTTTGTAGGACTGCATATGATATATGGCATACAAGTTACCCATGAAGGAACATATAAAGTAAAGTGGAGTAATATTTAAATGTTGAAAATTCAATTTCAGAATTTTAGAGTGAAGCAAAATGAAAATATTGCTGATATGTACTCTAGATTTCAAGATGTTACTCATGCTCTTATGGCTCTAGGTGAAAGTTTTTCAGATTTTGATATAGTTTGAAAAATTCTTAACTCTTTGATGGATGAATGGGAATGAAAGGTATTAGCAATTGAAGAGGTTAATGATCTTTTGGCCCTTAAACTCGAAGGGTTAATTAGGAATCTAATGTCCTATGATGTTAATTTGCAGGCTTAGAATGATCAAGAAAGAAAGACGATTGCCTTTCAAGGCAAAGATGAATCAAACATCGATGAACATGAGTTCTTTTTTCTTGCCAAAATCTTCAAAAAAAATCTGAAAGTAAAAAGGAATAAAAGATTTGGAAAAAATAACAATTCATCTTCTTTAATAAAATGTTATGAATGCAATAAGATGGGGTATATAAAGAAAGATTATCCATATCTCCAAAAAGGAAAGAATAGCTTAAGAACAAGAATGAGAAATCATTTAAGAAAAAGAAGCAAGCCTTCCAAGTAACTTGGGATGATTTAGACGCTTCCTCGTCAGAAAGTGAACAATACAGAAAAGGAAAATATATATTTCGTGGCTTCAAACAATGATGTAAGTTCCAATGTTCTTTTGAAGACCTAGTTGAAATTAAATCTAAACTTACTGAAAAATTACTTAAAAGAACTAGTAAGGATACTATAGGAAAATTAAATAGTGCCGAATTAGAAACTATATATTAAAAGATGAAAAGAGTATCTTAGAGGAAGAACATCAAAAACACAATATTCTTATGATAATTTGACTTCTCAAATCACTACTTTAAGTGGTGAAATTAAAATATATAAAGATGAGAATGTCACATTATCAAAAGAAATTTGTGATTCGGGTTATATCATTGACACTCGTAGTAAGGAAATAAAAGAGCTTAGAACTAATTTTGAAAATCTTCCTACAAATGTTTCAAACTTTAACAAATGTAGAGAAAATTTATCTAGAATTATCATAGTTTCAAAATCCTCATATAATAGAAGGGAACTAGGATTTAGGAGTTCTAATAAAATGAAAATTAGCCTAAGCACTATAGTTCTTTATATACTAATTTCAAAAAGGGTAAGAATGTTAGTAAAACAAAGTATATGATAAATGATAGAAAAACTACAAAAATAAGTATATAAAAACATTTACGTAAAATGTTCATGATAATGATAATTTTATTTTTAGAGATTACAAACCCTCTTGGGTATGGTTTTCTAAGATCTAACTCTGAGGACCCTAACATAGAAAATGGGCACCATTTCAAATACTTATTTTTTGTAGGTACCTGACAATAATAAGGAGATATGGATACTCGATAGTGATTACTCAAAGCACATGATGGGAAACCAATAGATGCTTATAAATATTACTTACATGGATGGAAGCACCGCCATCTTTGGAGACAACTCCAAAGGATATGTGATTGCTAAAGGCGGTGTTTGCAATGATGGTATATCTAACTCCCATCTTCTTACTAATGTCCTACTAGTGAAAAAATTAAAACATAATTTATTAAGTATAAGCTAAATATGTTACCAAGGTTTTATAATTTCTTTTGAAAAAGATAAATGCAATATATTTTACCAAAATAAAAGGTTAATTTTTGAAGGTATTAGAAAAAGAATATTTATCCTTAAATATGAAAATTAACTATAATTATGATATTTGATTATTGTTAATTCAATGTGACTTTTGTGACGTAATATGCATCTGTGTGATATGTGTCATTTTTAGTCTCTCATACTTTGATATTTCTCTCTTATGTTACTTTATATTGATGGCAAAGGGGGAGAACATCCCAACATATCAATAGGGGGAGCAAAATAAAATTTTATATATTTATCTCTTTTTATAAACGTATAGTTCTCATCATCAAAAAAGGAGAGAATGTTAAATGCTATTTTTTGAGTTGAAGAGACAACTATACATTTTAATATATTTTTACAAATCAAATTTTCAAGAAATATTACCCTTGAAAACTAAGGCGAACTACTTAATGACTATAGAGAAGCAGTCGACGATTGAAGATAAAAATTAGAAATCGTCATGTATTGTAAGTCTTAGAAATGTTATTACTTGTATGTGATGACACACATACACAATTCTTTTTATAAAATTATTTTGAAAATTTTTACTTGGATTTTTTTTAAAGTTTATTTAGTTTCTACAGGGAGTCAAACATTTGAGCTAGTAATCCAAAGATCTGAATTAATGTATTTTTACACTATATTCTTTCTGTTTAAAACTCTTTTGGAAATAGACGTCTGAAACGAATATTCATACGTCCAAATAAAGGGTGTTGTTTCTAGATGACTTAAAACCTAATTTCCAAATCTTTTTTTTTTAAAATACATGTATTTGGACAACTGAAAGAATTATCCAGACGTCTAATTGAGAATTTAGACGTCTGAATAAACTTTTCAAATGTCTAAATATGGGTATTTTTAAAATATTTCTTTTCTATATAAAGATTGTAGTATTTCAGATGTCTGAATTTTTATAATGACTATTTCTCTATTTTAGATAGAAATTTATTTTGAAAGGTTATCTTCTTCTATAAATAGTTGCATTTTTCTAATGGCTATTTCATTTCAAATAGAATCCTTCAAACAGTACAAATAACATTGTTTTTGAACTTTTGATCTCTCCTAACCTATCTTTGCTTTATATACTCTTTATATTTTATGATTTCAAAAGCATTCATAACAACCTTTCATTCCTTAAAACTACATGTTCAAATCATTTCATCAAAGGAGATTATAGGAAGGGTATACAAAAAGTGACTTATCACTGTTATCAAAGAACATAACAAGTCAAAGACTAGTTTCGTCTTATTTTGTGAAGTTCTTTTGGAGATCTTCGGGAAAGGTGTTGTATTCCTATTCAGTTGTTCAGGAGGTCTTGTAGAAACCTGTTCCTTTGGATAAAGTGAAGGTTATTTAGTGAAACTCCAGAAGGAATCTAAGATTAGACGTAGGATGTGAAGTCTGGACTGGTATAAAAATTGCTAGTGCAATATTTTATTTACTATTTTTTATTTAGCTTTCTTATATAATTACTTTAAGTTATATCATTCATATTATTAGATCCTTAGGCGCACTTTCAATCACTTTCAATCACTACAATGCTCTTTCAATTCTCCAATTTCAGAAGATATTTTGCTCTTTACTTTGCATTTACCTAGACACATCGCAGCTCTTAAGTTTATTTTATATAGCTTTGAAATGCTTTCAAGTCTTAAGATAATTTTGACAAGAATTATGTTTTAGTCCTAAACGACATAGATAATGTCAAAAATCTAGTTCCTAATACTCTTAATTTTAAAACCATAAAATTCCTAATAAACTACGAAGGATTTTTGATTAGACTGGTTAAAAAGGAAAGGTGGAAAATAATAATAGAAAAATTAATATAAAAAAATTTCAAATTTGAATTGTAGATCTTTATCTGGAGCTGGTAGAATCATTGAAATTTATTCTATTTTATCGGCCTACCCATTTATTGGATGTCCTTCACTTCTTTCCAAAATGGGTAATTGATAAACTAGATAAAACTAGAAGAAATTTCATTTGGAGTGGGCATAACTCATGTAGTAGTATTAATTGTTTTGTTAATTGGAAAATGGTTTGCATATCTAAAGAGGATGGGGGCATAGAAATAATATATCTTCATAACCTCAACTCGTCTTTATTAGGAAAAACGATCTTGAAAATTTAATAGTGGTAATGAAAACCTTATTCCAAAAGAAATAGTTTCAAATCAATTTTATGGTCGAACTTATAACCGTCGCCATATCACTTCAAATTCTAACAATATGTCTCACTTTTGGAAATCCATCTTTAAAAACTTAGATTTCATTAACCTTGGGGTTAATAATATATTTCATTTAGGTAATAAAACAACATTTTGTTATCATAACTGGATTTTCACTATACCCTTCGAGTTGAGTATAAAGAACCTTTTGACAACGATGATTTTAAATATGCTTTAATTTCAAAGGTTTTTATACCTCAAATGAATTTCTATGGAAATTTAGTTTCGATCGAACTCTTGAAGGTATTTACTTGACCAGTTCATTTTATTTCGTGCTAATATAAAATATTATAACTTAGACAATGAGAGACACAAAGATTTGGTGTTGGGAAAACAACAAAATTTACTCCTCAAAATCGACTTATAAATTCTTAAATTTCTCAAGAACTAAACCAAGCATTTTCAAACTTATTTGGAAAGCGAATGCTCCACCCAAAACAACACGGTACATGTGGTTGATATTACATAAGAAATTAAACACAATTGAGTTTCTAAAGAAAAAGAATTTGCTTATAGGTAAAAAATGTGTTTTTGCAATTTAGGATTAGAAAATGTAACTCACCTATATTACAATTATTCCTTAACTAACATTATATTTGTAAACATGGCTAATATCTTTGACTTTAGCATGATCAATACTAATATTAACTATGAATACTTCTGGAATAACTTTAGGCTGCAATATGAAAAAGGTTATAGAATTTTACTTGATGTTATCTTCACTATTGCTTGTCGATATTTACGGCTTGGAAGAACCTAAAAAATGTTCAATAATGTTATTATGTCTACCGATAACATGATTTATGACATTGTGCTTTTTTCTTATAACTAAATTGCAAATAGTAGCTATAAATTGGCTAAAAGTGTTCATTTAAGGAATATCTGACCAAAGTAAAAGGTCATTTAGATATCCTCAAGGTAAGAATTGCCTTTAACAATAGAAGAAACATATGGCCTTAATCAAAAATCTAGTTGACACTTTTAATGTTCTTTGAACGTTATACCTTTAATTGAAAACTAATTTAGTTTTACGGATTTTGTTTTTCCCCCATACATATATGTATATAAACTTATGTATGTGTGTGTGTGTGATGGTCACATGACATTTTTGGTTCTTTCAATTTGGGTGTTTCTCTGGATGGGATTGCTTATGCTAAGGCCTTACCGGGGTTTGGTTTGTTGATGTTGAATTGTTATTATTATCTACCTATTGTTGGCTCATTGTGGATAGTGTGATGTTATTTGGAATTCCATGGATGACATAGTGTTTTTGGACTTACATCTTTAGTAGTTTTGTTGGTGTTTGATATAAACATCTCCTCTTGTATATTATATGTTTTGTATTCCATTGTTCCTATTCTTATCTCATCATGGACTCTAGTTAGTAGACTAGGGATGGTCTTTTCCTTTTCTTTTACTGTATAAGGGGTTTTTGCTGCCTAATAGGCTTGATGGCATCTCCTTTTAAAGTGTAGAATAAATTATATGAGTACTCTCCTCTTAAAGAGGATCGTCCTTTTTTCTAAAAAAAAACTAGTATACGTTGACATATACTTCATCAATATGTCACATATCAGTGGATTTTCAAAAATTAAATTTCCTACCTATTTTTAAATTTAAACTCCCAATTGGTAATTGACTAGTTTCATGGTTTGTCTTATTCTCTAGTAAAACTCCACAAACTTAATCTATAATGGATCTAAGTAACTCAAAAGGACCTAGGGATGAATCCTCTTCTCTACAATCTTCGTTTAAGGCTTTCGTGTTCAAACCTATTGTCAAATTTACAATGAATATGCTTCCTATAATAGAAGTACTCTAGATTAGGTTAAAAATGAACAAGAAAGAAAGGGGGAATGATTAGGAACCTTTAGAATCGTTTCTTAAATAACCAAGCATGTCCGATAATCATAACAGAACTGATCCAGAACCCAATTTGGTTATTGTAAACCCATAAATTCAGGGGATGATGAAGAGGATGAAGAATAAGAAGAGGAAGAGGAAGAAGAAATAGAAATAAATAACAGTGGAAATTTTTATTGTGTCGACAAAGTAATTTTTGATGCACAAGGTTAAATCATTGAACGTATAGAAACTTTTATGCATTCTACCCTCATTATGTCGCACAATAGTGACCCATAGTAAAGCAGTGTCATCATCATTAGGTGCTATGCTGTGTTTATGTTAATATTTAAGTGTTGTATTGTGTTTATGTTGTAATGTGATATGTGTTGTAATGTTTAATGTTTTAATAAATATGCATATAATTTTATAATGTGTAGTATTTTAATATACATCTCCTTTTTATACTCTGCATTGATTTTGATTTCTGACACAGCGGATTACACAAAAACAAGGTAGATCGATGAAAGTAGCAGTCGGCGGATTGAGAAATACTGAAATGCCCAAATTCGTTTATCCGAAGATACCGAATTCTAGCTATCTTTGACACGTTGATCGCGCACGATACCGTGAAGAGAGATCTACAATTCTTCGAGTGTTGATCAAGCGCACTTGATTTCGCGAATTGGCTTCAACGATCGAAGATTCGAGCGCACTCGAATGTTGAAGGTGGAGACAGGAGATTACACTCAACTACCAATTTGGGGAAAGCACAAAGCTAACAAAACAAAGTTTTTATTTCCAATCAACTAAACTATTACAAATGGCACCACTGGCCTATTTATAGAAGTTACAACACCCGCCACATAAAACTGTACAACACTTAGGTCGGACCCGACTTACCACATCACGACCTAAAAAGTACACGACCTAAAACATCTCGACTTAAAAACATCACGACTTAAAAACATCACGACTTAAAATAGTACAACCTAAGCAAATACAACACAACGCTTTACAACACATAGGTCGGAAACGACCCAAAATTACACGACTTATCATTTGAACGACCTAAAACAAGGCAGCATCTTCCGGGAATCCAGGCGGCAGCGAACTGTAACAATCGGCAATCTAAAGTTCTCGCGACCTAACTTAGGTCGTAGGTCGTACGCGACCTAACTTAGGTCGTAGGTCGTACGCGACCTAACTTAGGTCGTAGGTCGAGGCATTCTTCATTCTGAATTTCGGAGCGACTTATCTTAGGTCGTAGGTCGTTTACGCGACCTAACTTAGGTCGAATCAAAACTCCGCGACCTAACATAGATCGAACTTCAATCTCGTGACCTAACTTAGGTCGTATCCTTTTAGCTCGTTCGCACCGCTTCACACTGAATCCAGTAACTCATATACCGTCTTCACTAAGTCGTGAGCGACCTTCACTAGGTCGTGAGCGACCTAAGACTTCAAATTTCCACGACTTATCTCCAAGATCTAGTTCGTTAACTCGTGCGTCTCCACTAGGTCGTTGCCGACCTTCACCAAGTCGCTGGAATGACCTTAAGGCCTCGTTAGGTCGTACGCGACCTAAAACTTCAACTTCCCACAAGTCTTTACGAAGTCTTAACTCGTTAGCCTCCTCTTTAAGTCGTACCCGACTTACCAGTATGTTAGGTCGTACACGACCTATGTCATCTATGTCTTCAACTTTCTGGGCTGCATCATCCTCCCCAGGTTGAGAAAAATTCGTCCTCGAATTTGCACCCTCTTCTTCCATAACAGACTCATCCCCATGATATGGTATAAGATGTTTAACATTGAAAACATCAGAAGTGTATACATCTTCCGGTAGCTTCAATCTATAAGCATTTTCATTGATCTGTTTCACAATCTTCACAGGACCAATCTTTCTGGCTTTCAACTTGTTGTAAGTGCCTACTGGAAAACGATCTTTCGTTAGCACAGCATAGACTAAATCTCCTTCATTAAATTCAACGCTTCTTCGCTTCAAATCTGCAGATCGTTTATAACTTTCATTTGCTTTCTCCAATCATTCCTGAACGATTTTATGACATTCCGCCAATCCATCAACAAAATCAACAGCCCGTTTAACGGTCCCCTTTGGTTGTGGTATTATAGTCAAATCCAACGGCCCCTTTGGTAAGCTTGAATACACAATCTGAAATGGATTGAATCCAGTACTTCGATTGACAGCATGATTATGTGCAAATTCCGCCTGACACAATTTTATATCCCAACTCTTCAAATTATCCTGCACAAGACATCGCAACAAGTTTCCCAATGATCTATTCACCACTTCCGTTTGCCCATCTGTTTGTGGATGATATGCACTACTGAATTTCAGCTTCGTTCCCACCATCTTCCACAAACTCAACCAAAAGTGACTCAGAAATCGAGTATCTCGGTCGGAAACAATAGATTCAGGTAATCCATGTAAACGATATATTTCTTTAAAGAATAACTGAGCAACATGAACAACATCCGCCATCTTCTTACAAGCAATAAAATGTGCCATTTTCGAAAATCGGTCAACCACCACATAAATGGAATCATTACCACGCTGCGTTCTCGGCAATCCCAATACAAAGTCCATACTCACATCAACCCAAGGCTTACTTGGTACCGGTAACGGCATATATAATCCAGCATTGGTCGCAGTTCCTTTCGACACCTGACAGATGTGACATCGCTCCACAAACCTTTCCACTTCTTTCCTCAT
The DNA here is from genome assembly GCA_030737815.1 of Allium fistulosum. NCBI lineage: Eukaryota > Viridiplantae > Streptophyta > Magnoliopsida > Asparagales > Amaryllidaceae > Allium > Allium fistulosum. The sequence continues at coordinate 206,090,251 of CM060903.1, forward strand.
TGATGGCCAAAAGTAAGATTGAGAAATCAAATGCAACGTACGATCCCGTCCTATATGTCCTTCCTCGTGCAACTCCTTGATAATCTTTATTCTCAAGCTGCTATTTGGAATACATAATCGATTTCCCTTAAACAGGAAACCATCCACCAACACAAATTCATCAGCACTCCCCTCCTTAACCTTTTCAACAAATTTCATAAAGTAAGGATCTTCTTCAATCATCTCTGGCAATAATTCAAAACCTGTCACCTCAACTTTCATTGTCGTTAATAAATGACTCCTCCTACTCAAAGCATCAGCCACACGATTCGTCACTCCTGACTTGTGTTTGACAACAAAAGTAAACTGTTGCAGGTACGCAATCCATGATGCATGCCTTGCTGAAATCTTCTCTTGCCCTTGTAGATGTTTCAACGCCTCATGATCAGTGTACAGCACAAACTCCTTGTGAAATAAGTAATGTCTCCAATGTTTAATCGCTTGTACAACAGCATAAAATTCCACATCATACGTACTATATCTCATCTTCGCTCCCGATAGCTTCTCACTAAAATATGCAATAGGACGTCCCTTCTGACTTAACACCCCTCCAATTCCAACCTTTGATGCATTAGTATGTAATTCAAACAATAACTGAAAATCCGGCAACACTAGAATCGGCGCTGTCATCAAAAGCTCCTTGATCCTTTCAAAAGCAAATTCTGCTTCCTCCGTCCATGAAAATTGTTTCCCCTTCATACAATCAGTAACTGGTGCCATCACGCTACTGAAGTGCGGAATAAACCTTCGCTAGAATGATGCCAAACCATGAAAGCTTCTAACTTCTGTAATCGTCTTAGGTTGTGGCCAATTTCTGATTGCTTCAACTTTATTCTGATCCACTTGTATACCTCCTCCCGATATAACATACCCCAAGAATAAAACACTATGCGTCATGAACACGCATTTCTTCGTTGCAGCATAAAATTGTTCTTGTCGCAATACCATTAACACTTCCCTCAGATGTTGTAAATGTTCTTTTGAGCTTCTGATATATATCAGTATATCATCAAATACACCACCACAAACTTTCCAATGAATGGTCTAAAAATCTGATTCATCACCCGCATAAATGTACTCGGTGCATTTGAAAGACCAAACGACATAACCAGTCATTCGTATAATCCTTCCCTCGTCTTGAATGCCGTCTTCCATTCATCTCCTGGTCTGATTCGAATTTGATGATAACCGCTCTTCAAATCAATCTTTGAAAATATAATAGCTCCACTAAGCTGATCCAACAAATCATCCAGTCTAGGCATAGGAAATCTATATCTCACTGTAATCTTATTCAACGCCCGACTATCAGTGCACATCCTCCATGTCCCATCCTTCTTCGGTACTAACAATGCTGGCACAGCATATGGACTTAGACTTTCCTGCACATGCCCCTGTTCAAGCAATTCTTCCACTTGTCTTCTCAACTCCTCATGTTCTTTTGGACTCATTCTGTAGTGTGGTCTATGTGGCAACACAGCACCTGGAACAAGATCAATTTGATGTTGAATGTCTCTCAACGGAGGTAACTCCGTTGGTAGCTCTTCAGGAAATACATCGTCAAATTCTCCCAGCACTGGCTTCACTTCCTCAGGAATCTCAACCACTTCATGACTCTCTCGTCCAATTAACAAGAATACTTCAGGCTCCTCTTCTACCTCCTTAACGAACTCCTTTAATGATAACAAAGTTTTCAACTCTTCAATCTCCTCCAGTTTGTTTTCTTCTTGTTGTCGCTTCTTTGGAACTAGAGTAATCTTTGTGCCTTCAAACATGAAACTGTAACTGTTGGTACGCCCATCATGTTGCACCGCCCTATCATACTGCCACGGTCTCCCCAGCAACAAATGAAAGACATCCATATCTACCACATCACACCAAATTTCATCTTTATATTTCTTTCTAATTGAAAAATTAATTCGAGCTCTTCGTCCAACTTTCACCTCCCCGCCTTTCCTCAACCAAGCCAACTTGTACGGTTTTGGGTGTTTCTCAGTCTTCAATGCCAACTTCCTCACAGCCTCCGACGAAATTATATTATCATAGCTTCCAGCATCAATAACAAATTTGCAAACTTTCCCCGGAATAGTACATGTCGACTGAAAAATATTGCTCCGCAACCAACTACAATCCTCCTCTTGCTTTGGTGTCAAACAAGACCTCCTCATCATCAGATTACAACCTTCGTCTCCCGACACTTCTTCTTCCCCCTCATTAGGTGGTGAATTGGAACATTCGGCTTCTTCATCCTCATCCTCAACCTCTGCTATCATAGCTCTCTTCTTCGGCTTTGGACATTCATTACTTTTGTGGCCCATTTATTGACAATTATAACACTTGAAACCATTATTGACTTTCATCTTCCCAACCTCATTTACAACTGGTTTTGCAACAGCTTTTGAAACATTAGAACTTCCACTAACACCCTTCACTGAATTGTTGGAATTTGTAAACACACCACCTCCTCGTCTTCCCTGTTTCTCCCAAGCCAACGCCTTCTGGTGTGCTTCCGCTACAGATCTAGGATCAATCATGTTAACCATATCTTGAATCTGCATTCGCAATCCTCCAACAAATCTAGCTGTTAATTGTTCCTCTGTCTCCATGATATCGTTCCTTGCAATTAGTTGATAGAATTCATCAGCATAGTCATTAACAGACTTCGTTCCTTGCCTCAAGTTTTGCAGCCTCTGATACATAAGCGATTGATAATTATAAGGTAAGAATGTGGCTTTCATCATTTTCCTCATCTTTTCCCATGATTCAACCTTTGACTTCCCCATCCGTTCACGTGTAAGTTTGGTTTGCTGCCACCATGCCAAAGCTCTACCCCTCAACCTTGTAGCAACCAACTTCACTCTACGATGTTCTGGAACTTCCTTGAAGTCAAAAATCTCCTCCACATTAGACAACCAATCCAAAAACTCCTCAGCTTGCATACCACCCTTGAATTCTGGAAATTCAGTCTTCATCCCAGATTCCCACTTGTGATCATATTCCGATTGATTTCTGCCTTGGCCTCGTCCATGAACACTACCTCCATCAAACTCCTCTTCAAAATCAGATGTATATCGATGTCGATCCTGACCACCAACATCTCTACTAGCATCACGTCTTCCACCATCATCCCTTCTATCTACATTCCTCCGTTCTCGATCATTCACATTCCTATCATGCCTTCGATCATCATCATTTCTATAACAATCTCGACTCGTACTTCTATGATCATTATCAACACTTCTCTCCCGATTGGAATGTGGCGAAACTCTACTTCCCCCATGGTTAGATTCAGGTGAAACCCTTCTCCGATTTTGATTCATCTCTAACATCATCTTCTCTAATCGTCCAATTCCTTCATTAAGTTTCTCACTAAAGTTTTCATTAATTCTTTGCTCCATCTCATCAGCTTCTTATCTTCTATATAAAGCTTCTACGTTTTGGTGATGATTAGCTCTTCTCGGCGGCATGGTTGATTCTTCAAAACTTTGACTTTCGGCTCCACTCCAAATTTCAAACACCTTTCGAACTTAGATCCAAAAATGAAATGGATCGAAAAATCCCACTTGTTGTAAAAAATATGATGAACACGATGAACACAACTTCAACACTTCAAACAAAATTGCACGGCTCAACACTTCAAGCTCGGCTAACACTTCAACTTCGAAATTCTCGGCTCCAAGACTCGATTTAGCTATGATTGGCTAAAACAAGCTTTGATACCAAACTGACGCAGCGGATTACACAAAAACAAGGTAGATCGATGAAAGTAGCAATCGGTGGATTGAGAAATACTGAAATGCCCAAATTCGTTGATCCGAAGATACCGAATTCTAGCTATCTCTGACACGTTGATCGCGCACGATACCGTGAAGAGAGATCTACAATTATTCGAGCGTTGATCAAGCGCACTTGATTCCGCGAATTGGCTTCAACGATCGAAGATTCGAGCGCACTCGAATGTCGAAGGTGGAGATAGGAGATTACACTCAACTACCAATTTGGTGAAAGCACAAAGCTAACAAAACAAAGTTTTTATTTCCAATCAACTAAACTATTACAAATGGCACCACTGGCCTATTTATAGAAGTTACAACACACACCACATAAAACTGTACAACACTTAGGTCGGACCCGACTTACCACATCACGACCTAAAAAGTACACGACCTAAAACATCTCGACTTAAAAACATCACGACTTAAAAACATCACGACTTAAAATAGTACAACCTAAGCAAATACAACACAATGCTTTACAACACATAGGTCGGAAACGACCCAAAATTACACGACTTATCATTTGAACGACCTAAAACAAGGCAACATCTCCGGGAATCCAGGCGGCATCGAACTGTAGCAATCGGCGATCTAAAGTTCTCGCGACCTAACTTAGGTCGTAGGTCGTACGCAACCTAACTTAGGTCGTAGGTCGAGGCATTCTTCATTCTGAATTTCGGAGTGACTTATCTTAGGTCGTAGGTCGTTTACGCGACCTAACTTAGGTCGAATCAAAACTCCGCGACCTAACATAGATCGAACTTCAATCTCGTGACCTAACTTAGGTCGTATCCTTTTAGCTCGTTCGCACCCCTTCACACTGAATCCAGTAACTCGTATACCGTCTTCACTAAGTCGTGAGCGACCTTCACTAGGTCGTGAGCGACCTAAGGCTTCAACTTTCCACGACTTATCTCCAAGATCTAGTTCGTTAACTCGTGCGTCTCCACTAGGTCGTTGCCGACCTTCACCAAGTCGCTGGAACGACCTTAAGGCCTCGTTAGGTCGTACGCGACCTAAAACTTCAACTTCCCACAAGTCTTTACGAAGTCTTAACTCGTTAGCCTCCTCTTTAAGTCGTACCCGACTTACCAGTATGTTAGGTTGTACACGACCTATGTCATCTATGTCTTCAACTTTCTGGGCTGCATCATCCTCCCCAGGTTGAGAAAAATTCGTACATGCAAATGAGTTATATATATCTATATGTCTATGAAAGAGCAAAATATGACTCAAGGTGAATGAAACACAAGAGCTTCAACGATAAGATATTTGAAGTGTTCAGTAAGTCTGTTTGAGTCCTAGAAATTTTGCTGAAGGCCCTACAACAAATATCCTTGATATTTCTCTTTCATTTACCTCTATTTTAACCTCTAACATCTTCTTATAAATATATAGTATGAGTTTTAAAACCGTGGAATCAAAACTAAATTTTGATAAAGAATATCAAAACTTACCAGAGTATATCGACATGCTCTTCACGGATGTGTTGACATACAGGCAGTTATTTTGAAATTCAAATTTTAACTGAAGGATTTTCGCATTATCTCTTCGTCGTTGGACACATCCTTTCATCCTCGATTTGAAAGGTCTAGAAAAGAAACTTTTGACAAAAATTCTCCAATATTCGCTTATTCTTTCATTTCTATAATTTTGTGAGAAAGATTCCTTAATATACTACAACTCTCTTTGCAAATTCATACCCTTTCCTTGTATTATTCATGGATTTGCAGACCACACAAGATCAGAGAGTTTGCACTTGAGTTCTTAATCATTCTCTCTATGATCTCATCCTATTCCTCATTGATTTCAAAGATATACTGCTATTGGAGGTCTATAAGATCATTGTACTGAAACTCCAATAATCCATTTTGGAGATACAACTACTTGCCATATTCTACTATTGTTTGATTATAAAGAGAAATGTAACACTCCACCTCTATACCCATACTATCCAAGAGTATTACTAGGTAACACTGTCGAATAATACGAAGAATGAGGCTATATGAGGTACGCACGTGAATATTCCTTTGGGCAAACATTGGTACATATTTCAAAATAAAATAAATAACTCACTAATACGTGCATAGTATTGGCACAAAGCAATAAACATGTGTGCCTCTAAGATAGAACAATACACAATATTCAATAAATGATAGAGAACATAAGGTCAGTATAGCAGCGACGGGATATAATATAAAATATACAACGTATGTCCAATATATAACACAAGGATATACATACATGAGACTATATAATACAAAATGATATACAAATACTGGATACTTGTTGGAAACGGACTAGCCCACAGCGGAAGTTATGAGTGATTTTCAAAAAATTTACCCTATTGGGTCTTTTATTGGGCCTATGAAGTCTAACTAAATTAGAACATTTCTAAATTTCATTTAAATAAAATCATTTATTTTATTTAAATTCAAATATATTAAGATATGAAATTATTTTTATTTGATTTAGTTTATACATAAATGTATCATATACATATATGTATGAGTGCATGTGTAACATAATAATCCGTGAAGGGTATAATATGCCCATATGTAGATGTTGGGATTTACATCGCAATAGACATATTAGCTCATTTTGTATGTCATGTCTGTTGTCTAAATATGTGCATGTATATGTGTTACAATACACACACACATGTATGTATAAATATATTATATATAATATATGAACATAAAACATTTATACATAGATAAATATATGTATAGAAAGAGAGAGAGCAATTGTTAAAAATTATTTATAATCCAAAATTTAACTTAGGTTTTCAAACATAATAATTTTAGTATTTTAATTTGTATATATATTATGAATAAAATAATGTTTTCATCCATAAATAATTAACATAAAATAATCTATCGATGAAAATTCAAATTTTACAATTTTCAAAAATCTAGGATCATAAAATATAACTTAGAAAAAATTTGGAGATTTTTCAAAGTTGAAATATTATTTTTAAAAACCAATACAATGATTTTGGCAATAATTATTTAATATGAAATAATATATTATTAAAAATTCAAATTTTAACATTTCAGAAATTCTAGGATCATGAATGAAAGGTTAAGAAAAAATTTCAAGAATTTTTCAATTAAATTATTATTTTTAATAAATCATAAACAGTTTTTCCGAAACAATATTAATTATTAAAAATAATAAAATTTATTTAAAAAATCCTAAATTTTTTCTATATGTTTCTGGAATGATATAATATATTTTTTAAATATAAAATTGAATTTTTATTGTAATAATTATTTTATATATAATAAAAGATTCAAAATTCAATAAATGTTAATTTAAAAATACGAATATATGTATGATAATTAATTTTTGAATTCATATTATATATAAATAAGTGTACTAAAATTTTCAAATCATATATATATCTTATATATGAATATATGCTATTATGAGAGAGAAATATACACTAATATATATATATATATATGAATTTATTAACAAATATATATAAAACAATTATTAATGACAAAAATTGATTTTGTACAGTAAACAACGTTTGTCTATACATAAATCAAATAGTATAATAAACAAATTATGCACATAACTAAACTAATTTGTGACAACTACATCTACTTACAAAATCTCACATAACTAAACATATAGTAGTAATTATTTAAACAAATATGAAATTTCTCATTATAGGATCATAGAATATAATTTAATTACTGTAATATGAATTAAAATTATCAATTTAATGATGCCTTTAAATCCACGATGAAGCAATGACTTCCCTTCCTTTTACTGTTCTTGATTCGTTAGATTGCAAGTTCGGAATCACCGACCTCTAATTATCAAATAATATTATTTTAATTTGAAATATATTTGAGAATTTTGGAGTGGATTGAGAGCTATGTTTTAACCAGCAATGTAGAAGGCAATGGCGAGCAAAAAAAGATTAATCCTTATTTTTAGAGACGCGCGCGCGCGCACACACACACGCATGCGCGCGCGCGCGCACACACACACACACACACATATATATATGGTTGTATTTGAGAGAAACGAGGAAAACCTTTTTACCCATTCTCACTTGATCTCAACCTATTATCTCTAAGCCAATTCCTTATGTTTTAGCCACCCCTAGACCTTCCCAAAACCGAAATTTTTCAGCTCTAATGATGGGCCTTAAACCCATCTAAGCCCAAGTCAAAATACTATGCAATTAAATCTAATTTAATCGCTTGTCGATGTTGTATATCGATCGATATATTTATAACTATTATAAATATATATAACATTATTTATTTCTCAAATCATATTCAAATTTTATAATTAATATTTCATAAATATTAATTAATTTAATTAATTTATAACAATTATAAACTAATTAAATCGTTTGGTCTTAAGGGAATCCATCATTTCGGTTGTGTAACTCTTGGGTGTAAATTTGGTCAGTGATTAACATCGAACTATTCTAATGTTAACATTCGCATATCACTTAGCAGGTGGTGTGACATTATGGCCAAATTTATCACTTACTCATTTTCGGTAAAATCCAATTTTAGTTTAATAAGCGTTACCCGGTTGTGACATTTGTTTACACAAATTCTCTTCATCAAAACTATATCACTTTGGACTTATGGAATTTGGTAATGGTCAAAATTTTAACCTCATCCACATTCAATTTTATAGTCCAAATACAAAGTCCTTGGTTCAATAATAACAATTATTATTAACCAAAATGTTCTGGCCAGAGACTTTGACTTTGAGTTGACTTGAGTTGACTGTGATACTAACCACATATAAATGAGGAGATGAATCCTCTCTTGAATAGTGCTTCACTTCTAATACTTCCACTCGACCCAACTATATTCACTCGATGGACGTCATGCCATGATTTGGCTATAATCAAAGTGGAGCTTTCATATTGAAGATCCACGGTATTCTCAAGTTGAGAGAACTGTGTAAATCAGTCACATCGATATTTTCTATTTGACCTTAGTTATATTAACCAATAGAAAACTATCGAGCGAGTCGTTCCATAGTTATCCAATAACTATTAGTACGTAACCCCTAGGTGCTCCAAGTAGTCATGAGTAATACACTGCCCAACATTTGGAGAGCGTTACGTACTCCAGTATCAACGGATACATCGATATCCAGTCTCGATGCATCTTGATTATGAACATTTAAAATGGTATATTTGTTTTGTTGTGATTAATTACTCACGGTTACAACACTTTGTAACTACTATCACAAAATATACCATTTATGGATTTTTCTATTAAATATACTTTTAATTAAGTTAATTAATTAATATAATCACATTATATCAAGTATATAATAAGAAGAAAATACATTTTATTTCGAACAAGATTGGTCAATGAGTTAGATATATTTAACAAATTACATAATTTCCCCTAGAGCATACCCCTAACTCTATCAGTACTAGCCTCCTCTATGCCTAGAAAAGATAAGCTAATCTCTTTGTCCCTGAACCTGAAATGTCTCGGATTAACTCGAGTATTATGTAAATAACACATGGGTCATACTATGTCTAAATGTAGAGGTAATATAAATATATATATATATATCAGTATATGCATGGTGTGGTATTGATATCATAAACCACGACAATATATCAAAATGGAAACTATCATGAAACCATGCACGAAGATGTCTTCACCCATACATATCAAATAAGGAATCATAGAATCAATGTCTAATGGGTGTATCATCCATATCAAAGTCATCATCCAAAATCCAGAAATCATCAGTACTTGAGATATTACCAAGTATAGTCAGGCTAGCACACAGTAAAATGCCCAAGTATAGCCCTCAATCTCATATAATAAAATATCGTCATCAATCAACATAAAATAGGCCACCTATCAGTAAGATCAAATACACTACAAGATACAAGATACAAGGATTGACTATATTTTGGACACTATCCTAAATATAATCACATCTCCCCATAAAAAAATAACACATAATAATAAATGGGGGTGGGTTTTGATTGTACGATAGACACGAAGTCCCAATTAGAGTCATATCTCAACACGTGGGTCGTTCACCCATATCCATATTTAGGTGTGGCGTATCAATAGTATATGTCAATCTATCACTCCGCTAGAACCAGAAGGGAGACTGATGGCCATCTGCCTGCTTCAGGAGCACACGGGTTAACCACCCGGATCCGCTCCTACAATCTTCAGTTACCTCCATGGAATCGTGAAAATATCCACCAGTGTGCTCATTAATGCGAGGACTCTTAATCATGAACCGGGCTCGACTCCTATGGTAGCAGACTGCTGGCCTAGGTGACACAAGGGGTTAAGGGTTAACCACCCTACTGTGAATACTATAGCGTGTCATAGAACTAGGGCACGATCCCACGATCAACTCACTAGGATTGATGCTAGACATCTGGTTCACTCCAACACCAATAACCATGAGCACATCATGATAGACAAACACATAGTATCTACAAATATGTGTATCCACCTAACTCAAATCCATGAGCATCACTATGTAAGTATATCCCAGTATCCCTATACTCTTCACATGAGTGACATCTACTTACAATAAATAACCAAATAAATCACAACGACGTCCTATACCATCACATGATACTCAATAATTTATTTATTGCTCATAAATTATACTTAATCTCCACAGTATTCTATAGTATGAGTTATAGGGGTAACCAAAAAAGTATCACCAAATATCTTATACCAAATGGTATTACTAATCTGTTTACTCAAATTCCTCACAGTATAGAATCTCCACAATATTATTATATATAACGAGTATATAGAACAATTGGAGAAATATTACTGAAATTCATATAATAGGTGGTATTATAACTCTGTTTATTCAGATTCCATGTTACACAGAAATATAAACAATCAAAACATTTAAATATAATTAGAAAAGAGATGATATTACAAGAATGTGATAAAACTTCTAAAATCAATTGTAATATTCTAATAACAATACCTTTAAAATAATTATATAATAAATAATACGTTCATTTTATTTTCAATTCTAATGTTTAAACATTTAATATTAAATTCCTAGTTATATATATATATTTAATATAATCTATAAAGATATAATTTGAATACAAAATTATTTTCTAAGTTCTGTTTATATTTTTATTTATTATATATATATTATCTACATTTACTTTTATTTTTTCATTTTTTAAATATACATGTGCACTGGTGCACTACCGGTCAACCAGTAGCGATCGATCGATAGGCGGTCGACTGATGCTGCGACTCAGAAGCCCTTATTCAATCCTTTTGATTGAATTCCTCCCTTCTTCCTACACTTTCTTGCCATCCATTTCTCCAAGTCAATGCCCACAATTGATATAGGCACACAAACAGAGCTCCATACATTTATAAATCAAAAATAAACATAGTATGCAAGTTGAATCACTCACTTGAACTTGCAAAGCTACTAACTCTTCATTTCCTATTTCTCATTCCCCTCTTTCCCTTAACTGTAATTTTCCTATTCAAAGTAGACGACAAAAAACTTCAACTTCGATCCTCCCAGTGGTGTAGATCCATATTGAGATGCATATTTTCTAATTTGGGAATTTATATATTTTCCTTCTGTTTTATTTTTTCCATGAAGAGGTTATGGCTTGAGATGGTTTTAAGGAAGTGGAATATGAGCTACTGGACACCCAAATATTAAGGGAAATGATATATTTTTAAACATGGAAGAACATTTTAGATTTTTGAATTGTTTGGAAACTTAAACAAGGCTTGAGCTAATTGGATTTTAATGAACTATTAATCTCATTTGCTTTGCTTTCTCTACTTCAAATAATTTATATACTTAGCTTAGCACACTTTTAAATCAAATAAAAATCGTATTTGCTTTTCATAAGTATTCAAGCCACTATATATAATTTTACAAATTATTTTCTGTAATTTTAATATATTTAATTTAATCATTTCCTTAATTAATTCTTTAAATTCATCTTTAATCAATTAAATTACTATTATTAAATTTAATATTTGATTCTTAGCACCAGGTTGTTACAAGAAAGGTGTTCTTGTCACCCGTGGAAGTCAAGAGGAATGGTGTATCATGTCATCCATGAAATTACAAGTTTGTAAAAGTGTTCTTGCCACTCATGAAAGCAAGGAAGTGATTGTGGAAATTCTGTACATGGAATAATGTACTGGACTTAGGATTGGATATCTGATTAGTATAAAAATTCCTGGTGTCGTTTACTTTACTGTTTTTACTTTACTTTATATTTATTCTCTGATTATCTACCTTTATTTGTGGTTTGGTTACTTATTTGAGTAGATAAACTTTAAATTCACGAGTTAATTTTTAAATAGTAAAATATACACTATTCATTCCACTCTAGTGTATTAGTGGCCTTAAGATCCATTCTACATCGGCGTGTTTAGGCATCTCATAACCCACAAATAGATGTATTATTTTATTTATAAATACATACATACTTATATACATACATACATACATACATAAATAAATACACACACACACACACACACATATATATATATATATATTATAATTATGGATTTTGAATTATAAAATGATTTGAATACTTCAAAATTAAATTTTTAACCCCGTGAGGAAAGAGGAGAAAAAATTGATTTTTTAAATTATATGGATATAATATAATATAATGTATTTTGAAAATTAGTACCTTTGTTGCCAAATACCAATCGTATACTTCAATAATATGCCCTAGCAAAAATCTTACAACCCATCAACCTAAATGAGTAGAAAAGAGTAAGTATTACACTCATATATTAACCTATATTGTTTAAATACAAGACAAATACACGAAAACACATGAAAATACATATCGATGCATAACCAATATGCAGGGTTGAAATCGCCTGGTCATATTTTTCCATAGTCCCATGAACCCTCTAAAATCCAAACGTTCATTTTTATTTTTTTAATATTTACTAAACAAAAAAAAATTAAAATGAACGATGTAGATTCGTTTGGTTCACTGGGACCATAGAAAATGGTTTGATGTTAGGGACAGTTTGGCACAGGTCCCTAACAAGTTTCGAAATACACAAAAACCTCAGTAAAAAAAATTGTAAATTTGGTCCCTAGAATTAAGTTACTGAATAATGGCATACACTTATGCAATTATTCAGTGGATAATTGCAGACATTTATGCAATTATATCAAAAAATTGCAGACATTTCCGTAATCATTCATTGAAAAATTGGGGTAATTTACGCAATTTTTTCAAAAAATTGCGTAAAATTCCGCAATTATTCACACAAAAAATTGCAAAAATTTATGCAATTTTTGGATATAATTGCATAAATATCTACAATTATTCGGTGAATAATTGAATAACTGTATGCAATTACTTAGTGACTTAATTGCAGGGACCTAATTTACGTAATTTTTTTTACTGGGATTTTTATGTATTTTGAAACTTATTAGGGACGTTAACCTAATATTCACTTAACCCCAATATGTGGACATGCTACTCAATGACTTCGCACACCCGACCCAGTCACATTTACATCTCACTGCTTAATCTGTTTTCTGTCCTGAACTTCAAGAAACCTTACTTTATTTTGATGGCATCGTAGATAACCTTGTACTATTCAGCTCGATAACCATGTATTATTCAGCTCAACCCCCCACCATTGCAATTTTTTTCAAGTTCTGCGTAGTGAATCTAGTCTTGCTTCCGTTGCCATTTATTAAATAAGTTGCTTCTTTCTCAATCATCTTCATTTTTTTCTATTTTATCTGTTCATTTATGTCTGAATATCCTTGAATTTCATTCATACCAGATGAAGTAGACCGTTGATGTCAACGCAGCGTAGGTGACATCTCTCACTTGGTTATTTTTAGAGAAACGGAGTTGGATTTTATTTGCAGCCTCAACAATGCTGAAGGATGATTCTGATGTTCTTGGTAATAATTTCAACTTCAATCGACTAACAGTCCATAGATATTTATTATAAGGACATTTAAAAAATAGGTGATTTTTAGTCATTCAATCAATCTGCAGTATAAAGTCTATTAATACATGCTTTATAAGAATAGAAACTCAATTTCCTCAAATTTTTGTTAATGCAAAATCACACTTGCCTAGTTATGGATAGTATTATGTGATATGATTTTATCCCATGCTACATGAAAACTAAAGTTGCCTCCATTGGTCCACTCATTGCAATCTGTGGTAATTTTAGAATGTAAACAAATTTGATTAAGCTACCTTATTATTTCTCTTGTTGCTGCAAGAATGGTAGGATAAATAACACCATTTCTAATAGGATAATTTTAAATTTTAGCTAATTTTAAAAACTAATTACAAATTTAGACCAATTTAATAACTTATTACAAAAATAGACCATTTTGTGACACATGAGTGTCAAAATGTACTGGAGGCATTTCAAATGCCGTTAGTTTTTTTACAAAAATAACAACTCTGGGCGGCATTTCGAATGGCGCACAATGGCGATATCTCAGATGCCGCAAACTTTTGTTTAAAAAAATTGTATTGGCGCCATTTGAGATGCCTCCAGTGCATTTTGGCGCTGATGTGGCACAAAACGACCTATTTTTGTAATAAGTTATTAAACTAGTCTAAATTTGTAATTAGTTTTTAAAATTGGCCTACAATTAAAAATTATCCTTTCTAATAATGCAAGATAGTTTTTCAGTGCCAGAACTAATAATACTAAATATATCCAACCCCAATATATCAACCAAGAATTTGCTATGAATCTAAGATCCTTCCATAAGAGTGTATTAGTACCATCAACCAATAATTTATTAAAAGTTGTCTAACATTAGATCTAAATCTAAACATGTTTTCCTCTGTACTTGAAGAGTTATTGTCAATAGGCATTATCCAAAAATTGACATGCTTGTAGCATTTTGAATGCATCCAGTTAGACCATAAAATATCCTTAGTTAAGAAACTCCAATCAATTTTGATCAGCTATTATTATGAAGAATAGCTGATCATGGCACTCCTAAATTGGTAATTAGTAAGCTTCCCTCTTCAATCTCTAGCGTATCTTTAAAATACTGTGCTTTTGTAAAGCATTAGTGTTGAAATATACTGTAGACTTCATAATATTGATACTTAAACCAATACGTGCATTCAGTGTAGATAAAATCTGACCTATTGTTGCTGCATTCTGAACAGTAGACTTCCCAAAATTATCAAATCATCATCATATAGTAAGTGTGTAACAATAGGATGTTAAAGTTGATGAAGGAATAAACACCTTATTGACATATGTTTCATCCGTTAAGTTTGTGAAATACTCCATAACTATTGAGAATAGATAAAGGGATAATGGATCTCCTTGTCTAATTCATTATTACTCATAATAAATCCCTTGACAATGTCTTATAATAATATTGAGAGGGTTAAGGAGCTAATGCATTCAAAAACAACATTAACAAAAGGAGAGTGGGACCCCATATTCACCATAGCATGACAAGTAAATTCCCTACTTATTTTATCATATGCTTTGCAAATCCACTTTTACACAAAATTTGCTTATTCTTGCTCTCTAAAAATCTCTAAGTAATTCATGTGCAAGTAAGTAGTATGTTCTCACCAATGTTCCTTCCATGTATAAACGATGACTGATTTGGTGTTATGAAAGTGGTAAAAAAAAGTTAATTATATTACACAACACTTTACCCAAAACTTTGTAGTACATGTTGCAGCATGAGATAGGTTTATCATTTTTTGGAAATAGAGATAGGAAAGTATGGTTTAAACCATGTGGCAACTTAACAGTCTGAAAAGGTCAATAATTGCATTCAATGAATCATATTTAATACCAACCCAATGCAATTTCATAAATTTAGAATTTATACCATTCACCCAGGGCTTTTATTTTCATGCATTAGGTATATTACATCCTTTATTTGCTTCATTTGAATTGGCTACATAAGAAAAAAATTCCTCCATCATTTGTATATGTTCTACATTGCATTATTGGAAAATCAGTTTTCGATTCACCTTTAAATAATTCAGTGTAATAAGAAATTGCTTCATTCTCAATGGCATCTGGCTTATATATACAGTCTCCTTTGCTGTTAATTAATGCTTGAACGTTATTTAAGTACCTCCTTTGTGACATTTTGGCATGAATTTCTTTTGAAGTAGTGTCTCCTTGCTGTAACCACTACTTACTGCTCCCATACTAAAATTTTTGCTGCGTTTGAAATATGTGCCTTGCTTGCAACATTAAGTCATATAACTCTGTGTTTTCAGGATCCTCATCGACCAGTTCCAGCAGCAGATTGCATTCTTCTTCAGCATCATCAAGACAAGTGTCCACTTTGGCCCTTTGTTTATTTCACTGCTTCAACTTATTTTTACATTCTCTTAATTTAGTTCAGAAAACATATTTGTAGTCACCCTATGTTTGAATATTTAGCCCATTTTGAACGCATTCATCGTAGCCTTCAAATCGATACCAGAGATATCATATCTAAAAGGCCTTTCCTTTTGTGAATATGTCTGAATCAAGTAAATCATTATTGGGTTGCAATCACTTGAATAATTAGGTAACATCAAAGATTTCATAAAAGAAAAGGTTTGAATAAGCATTCAATTAATTGGTATTTTATCAATATTACATCAATGCCCCTTCTTCTCCATGTATAGTTAAGACCTTGTGCTTTAATCTCCAGTTAAACCAGACTATAGGAGACAATTATTAAAATTTCTAATTTGATGAAAAGGAACTGGGATACCTCCTTGATTATCAGCATGAGAAAATGAATTATTGAAATCACTAGCCATGCACATGTGATATGTTGTAATTCTGCAATCAGTTGCTGCAATAAAACTTCCCTTTCTACCTGTTAATTACTTGCATAGACAACAGTGAACAAAATCCACCAGTATTAGTAACATTAAATATTATATATCTGATTCAGACATTTTTCTTAAATTCCACACATTTTTATCCTAAATTAGCATAATTCTACCTTTGAAATCTGACGTGTTGTTTGTAGTATCATCCCAATGTGATGGTAATTTATGCATAAAGTACTACGAATTGCTATCATTTAATTTATTTTCTAATAAATCAACCATTGTTGGTTTATATTTCATTAGAAGTATAAGAATGTCTTGCATTCTTTTGTTATTGCTCATACCCCCAACACTGCACATTATGATGGTCATTTACCTCTCATACTGCTCCTCAAATGTCTTTTAGCATAGGCATTTACAATGTTGGTTGACTTGCTTTCTGTACTTTTCATATATGCCTAATTTGTAGTTACATGACCACGTATCAGTAGCATCTTTAACATTCAGAACTTCATCAATAATCATGTCTGCAGTAGTTTCTATAATATCATCGTTCAATATTTCTATACGCATTTTGTTATTAAGAATGTTTAAAGAATCCGCATCTTCAGTGTTATTTTTCTGACATTAGCACTATGGCCTGTTCGAGTTATTGTTTTCCAAAGTTGCATTTGTAATTGCCAACGTTTTGATGTATCAATGGACATACTATCATTTTCATAATCAAATTGGGTCGCATTATGTTATTAGTTTAGGGAACGTTGAGTATTGATATATTTGATCTTTAGAACTAATTGTGGGCGGTTTTAACCCTGAAAATTTGTAGAAGCTATACTTGATGGAAGTCGAGTTAGGGTTTGAATTACTCTCGAATGAAAGATATGATGGTTTGTCTTTTTGTGGAGTGGTCATAACAGATTTTTGGACATATGGTTTAAGAGATATGGCCTTCAAAAGTTAGATGGTTTTTGAACAAATTAGTGGATAAGTAGACTAAGTCCATAATTAGTATACTAACCTATTTCAGATTAGAGCTAATTATAGCCGATGAGACACCCTTAATGATCATTCTTCATCATCCAAAATACTCTAAACCTCCATTAGCAAAAACCAACTCAAATTTTCAATAAAAGTAGCCTAATCACGCAATCAAAGGGTGATTAGTGTAGGGATTAGCAAGGGAACTTTTGGGATCATGAAATTTGACGTCTTTGGATTCAAGCTTGGTTGTTCTACATCAAATTTTCCTCGTAGGTGAGTGGTCTATCATCTCACAACCTTTTAAAAATGTTATAAATGTTTAAAATATGTTTTTGAAACCTATTTATGATTAAAAACGAGACCTTTTATTTACTTGGATTTATAGATGTTTTATAAGCGAATTTAAATGGTTTATAATTGATTTTTGTAAATTTGTGCATTGTTGTATCATATGAATGTTTGACTAGATTATGGTTGATATGGTGCTTGTATTGTATAAATTATGTTGCTTGTTTGGTTATTTTTGTGTTTTTATTTGCTTAGAATAGGAGATGGTGTGACAATGTACATTTTTGAGTATGGATCAGTTCTAGAAAGAATGAAGGTATATTGATAGAGTTTGGAGCTTGTTTTGCAGAATTGAGATGGAAAATCAGAAGAGGATCAATGCAAAAGCTGGAAAATGACTTAGGAGAAACTCTGGCAAAGTCATATCGATTGGCACCGACCCATATAGGTTGGTGTCGATTGACCAAGAGGACTGAAGTGTAAAAGTGTGCAAGTGTTGAAGTTGTCTTGGGAGTGCACATGGCATGCACGAACAAGGCTTCAGGCTACTTAAGCAAAAACGCAAGGGAAAACTTCAGGGAGACTTACCATCAATTGATCCCATTGTCAATTGATCGATGTCGTGCTCCAATGATGGCACAATCGATATGGGAAGTCAAGGATGGTGCGATGAGGCTATGTGATCAATCACCATGCTTTTGGCCAAGTGGTTTATAAGTTGGAAGCAAAAGGCGATCGATAGGAACTTCATAGCTAACCCAGTGCAAACACGAGGAGGATGTGATGATGCTTCGAAGCAAGTTCATGCTTACTTCTTGAAAGTCACGGGTTACTTTGGAATGATTCAAAAAGCTAAAATTTTGGCTAAGTGTTTGGGATTGTCGATCGACACTGATCGAACCCGTTAGTCATTTAATGATGCGATCGTTGTGAGATGCTCAAGGTGATGAAAGGGGATTATATGATTGATCGCAAACCATTTTAATAAGTGGATGTCATCTTATGATGAAAAGATGATTGATAGAGGCATTGTGAAGATACGGTAATGGCGCAGGGGTTCCATGATTTTTCCTAGGGTCCTACATGAGGAAATGGGCATATTACTTCAGGCTCGACGGTAGAGAATCCTAGGGACTTTGTGAGGTGTTCTGAGGTTCGGCGAATTGATAATGTGAGTCGTTTGGGTTGGGTACTTCAACTGAACGTGCACGTTCGACGATGTGAGTTGATGGAGTGGAACGTAACATGTTCTACTATTGAGTCGTGTGCTAATGGATCAATGGATAACTTGAAATAGATATGTGCTTGCAGAGCAGGGGTATGTAGGGATGCTCACCTGTGGACCATGGACCTTGGTGATGGTCTAGCTCGCCTTATGATGACAAGCCATAGCGATGGCCAAACCTTAGTGATGGTTGTACAAGTTATCATATATCCAAAGGCATTTTAGTGGTGATGTGAGACCTAGTGATGGTTTTTGTGTTTGATATGGTTGTTTTATTTGTTGTGGTTGTTGTTTTGTGATGGAAGTTATGGGATGTGCATGTCGCATCCTATAAAATAAACAGTAACTAATTAAAAAATTTTATAAATAATTTCTAAAGCTCAAAAATGGAATTTGAACAAACATTGGAGTTTGGTTATGAAACTTACACCATTGTGTTCATAGCGATCTTCTGAGCAACTTTCATACATAAAGCTTCACGATCGGAGTTCAAATGAAGAAGTTATTGATGTTTGAAGTTTTCGGATCGGAAATAATTTAAAACCTGTTAAGGTAATAAATATCAATAAATTAACGTTTAAGTTAACGGAAAAGTTAACTGCCTTCATTGGGTCGGTCGACAGCTAGCGGTCGACCGCCTATGGGGAGCGGTCAATCGATTTGTGTTGTGGCAGCTAGGATTGAACCCTTGCATAATGGTCCTTATTTAATAAATTATAATCTAAGAAATAGAATTTATTCAAATTGAGGTCTAACCCTTCACTTTTTCTTCTCATATTTTCTGAACGGAGCAACAGAGCTCTGCCATTTGTTCTTTTCCACTATTTCTAAAAATTATAAAAAAATACTATATTATGTGTGTGTGTGTGTATGTATGTATGTGTGTGTGTGTGTATGTATGTATGTGTGTGTGTATGTATGTATATGTGTGTGTATTGGAGAAGGACAAAAAATAAAAGAGAAGAGAAGAAGTGAAGCAATTCTACGAAGGTAAACTCTATAATTATAAATCTAAATTCCACTTAACTTAGATCTTCTCTCAGATCTGTAATTCTAATGGGTATGTATATATCTTTATATATATATATATATGTGTGTGTGTGTGTGTGTTGGAAGGGGAAAAATGAGTCAATTAAAGGAATGAATTCGGATTTAGAGATTTGAAAAGCTTGAAAGGTGAGTGGAAATTATATAATTTATATATAACACTATAATTTACATCGTTGAATTTTATTTGATTATTATGCCTATGTAAGACCCATTGAATTGTAGGCTTAAAATGAATGTACTTAATTAAAATCTCGCCTGCATATTCTATAAGTTATGTAATTATAATGGAATGGCATATACACCCTAATCTAGAAATTTTAGGAAATTAGTCCCTGAAAATTTTAATGTTTGATGTTGATAAGATCGTGAAGTTTATTCCAAATTTATGTTAATTAGGTTGTAAATTGTTAGCATTCATTTGAAATGCCCTAACTTGACTTGGAGTGTAAATTTCTATGTTTTAATTTATTGGGAGTGTTAAATGTACAACTAAATTGTATCTATTTCCATGTAAATTTCCATAGACCGTCTAACTTCACAACTATGTATAAAAAGTGCATCGTATTGAAAAATAAAGGATATGCCTAAATGAAAGAGGTGTGTAAGGTACCGATGTCCTTCTTCGTAGTTCGCACTGTCTATTTCAATATGAAATGAAAAGAGAAAATTCATTGTAATTTCAAACGGAGCAAAAGTCCTACTTGAGGTAGTTTATGGAAAGTTATAACGGTAATTAATGTCCTCTTTGGAGAATGATAACTCCAATATATTGAAATGTGGAAATAGATATTCTTTGTAGAATTTAGGAATAAGTGTATATTCTGAAATTCCTACACGTAGAAATTAAAAAGTCAAAAGTAGAAATATATATATACATATAACTATGTCCACTAATTAAAAATATAAATATAGGTAAGGTAAAGGATAAAAAATACTAAATAAATATACATCGATTCTCGTATTAATTGCTATTAAAACGTTTAAATATTAATAACATAATAAATCAAAGGGTCAGGAGGTCGCAATGAAAAAGGGGTAATAACTCCAGTATTAATAAACAATAATTACAATATTAATGGGCAACGAATGCATAGTTAACAGGAAGTTACAGAAATCAAATGGGGATATTAATATGTTTAAGGGGTTAATTACATAATTAAATATGACATTTATGGAGAAAACAGAATAGGCATAATAAGTTAGATGTAAAACAGATAAATAATTATCATTAGAGATTGTCCAATTTCAATAATAATGGCCATTTATAAAGGATAATTAACTAAAAGTAAAGAAATGAATGACATTTAAATGATAAAAAGGAAAATGAAAAACAAAGACAACGAACGTGTAAAATAAGAGTAAGTTCATAGTAAGTAAGTGAATAAATATTAATAAATGTATTAAAGAGGTGGAATAATTTAAGTTATTGAAATTATAAGACCTCGATAATACGTTTTCGATGGGTGTAAATTACTAGGCCTAACCCAATATTTTGGTTAATTATAAATGACTTGGTTTAGTATGGTTTGGGATGCGAGGTTAGTAGAGTTACACAATAAAAGTCTACCCTCCACAAGTGGCTACTAGCAGTTGTGTATACGTACTACTGATGTGAGACATCTCCAATCATAGGACCCATAGAAGGGATATACGTGCGTGTATAGGTTGGGAAAATATACCAGGGGTTCGTCTCAAGTTGAAGTATTAAATAGCTCGAGTACCTTTGGGGTGGTTAAGGGGTTCACTCCGAGGTAAAATGTATTAAATGGTTGATGGAGTCTGCCCCTTTCCCATTAAGGAGGTTACTTTAGATGGTGCCCAATTGGGAACGGGGTTTGCTTCAATTTAAAAACAAAGGTACTAAGTAACCGTATTAAGTTTTTTCCTTGATTTGTACTAGGAAAATCTAAACGGGAGCTGCGTAGAGAGGTTGGCGCTATGCCAGCATTATGTACCGTATTTGTAGAGTAGGGTTGGGCATAGATTGAGTACCCTATTGGTCCTATGCGGTTAGTAGTGATGTCTCGGGTTAAGCCTGTACGGATTACATTGACTACTGGTGTAGAATTCGTATGGGATATGCATTTCCTAAAAGTTTGGTTGTTTGTTTGTTTGGTCGGATGTGGGTTAGTGAACCCTTAGATGAGTTATTTAAAGATGCGTTAGTTGTACAGCTAGCTTAAATTATAAAGCCGTATCTTGGAGTCATCAGCCTATGTAGTTAGGATCGGTTGTCCGGCGATTACGTTACGGGGGTTTTCTTTTTGGGTAATACAACACTTATACATATATATTTATAGGCATATATATATATATATAGTTATACCTCGGAGAAGGTTGGTGTTATAGGAAATTTTGCCTAAGAGATTAAGGCTTAGGAATTGCCGAACAAGAGCACGTGTACTTCACTGGTCAAGGCAGGTCAAGAAAAAGGTGACTTGGAAGAGAGGCTAAGACAAAGCAAGGGAAGGCAAACACAGCAAGGCAAGTCAAGGAAGAAAAAGGGAGGACCCCCATGTTTGGTAGTTCAAGTACTGAACAGGAAATCATGTCCGGTACCCAAGGTACCGAACAAAAATCATGTTCGGTACCCCCAAGGTATCGAACAGGATTTCCTGTCTAGTACCTATGGTACTGGACAGGATTTGCTGTCCGATGGATGGAATCCTACCGAGCCAAGGGGAAAGAAGCCCGATGGGCCAAGTACAAAGGAGCTTACCAAACCAAGAAGGGAAGTGCAGGAACCTGGCTAACATGATGGCCATGTACATTTCGCCTAACCAACACACCCCGGACCGGACTTCTAGCATTTGTATTTGGAAATTATCAATCACATTCATGGTACCTGGGAATATTCCATCTGAGTGAGATACAGATGGAAATTTCCTAACTTTCCGAATTAATAACACCACCTCTTCACCCCTATGAATATTTAAGCATTTGGCATCCATGGGGATAATTTTTTGAAGTTTGGAGACTCTATGCTATAGGAAAAACCAAACCGAGCTTTAGGTCTCTATTTTCAATGATAATTCGTCATATTTCTTCTCAAAACTCTAGTAAAATTTGAATTATAAGAAAAGGAAGGATGCAGGCCCGTTATGGCTAATCCACTATAAATTTGTGTCTCTTTTACTTTCTATGCATTTATTTACCATTGAATTTGCTATTGTTAATTCGATTGGAGGTGTTTGTCCAATTTTTGGGCGAACATGTTTTGTTCTTTCATTGAGAACGATTTCTCAACATGCCTCCTAAATCAAAGAGCAAGATTGGCGGTGCTACGGGAGCATCAATCTGGTTTTTGCTAATTAAGACAACCAATCATCCAGTACACTGGGACCATGCACCATCACTAGGGGTGACTTGGATAGGATTGTGGTGGATTTCGACACCCGCTTCGTTGCTCAATAGTAAGCCATTGTGGATCAAATCATGACACGCTTGGGGCACACGCAGCCAACCGCACACAACATTGAAACCAGGGGCATGACCCAGTCATGGGGGGCCAGGAGACAAAGGAGATCACACTCTAGAGGCGAATCAGATCAAGAAAATTAAGGAGCTAGACAAGTAAACACCGAGGAAACAGGTCGAATAGGAGCTCAACCAAACACTGCACCCGAGGACCAGTTCAGCTTCAAACCAAATGGGGGAGGTAATGAACCAGAGGCAGACAAGGCTGAACCTCCTCAACCTAGGCAACGTTCTCCAGTCTTGGTAGAAGTAGACGCTGACATAAGGCGGCTCATCATTGTGAATGACCTCGAAGCAAGGAACGAAGCCGGGAACACACATCAAGTCATCATAGAAGGTATAAAAGAAGCCTCTCGTCTTGACGGGGGAGGTCAACCCAGCTCTCCTCATCCCCTAAACTGAAGATTGCATGGCGCAACTTATAAGGGAGTCTGTCCATTGCAAGCAAATAGAACGTGGAATAGGAGCAAGAGTTGGCTGCCCATTTTCTATGGAGATAGAGACTTCTTGGAATCCGAAGAGCTTTCGGATGCCCACTATGGATCCTTACCAAGGCTTGACTGATCCCATAGTGCATTTACAACGATATACGCAACATATGCAATGAGCGGAGAAACAAAGGAAGTTTTGTCGTCCATGTGGTTCTTCCGTCTTCCATCTGACATGATCCAACCGTGGGAAATGTTGAAGGAAAAATTCATTAGTTAATTTTGGGTTCATATAGAGCAACCTAAGGACCCGTACTCTTTGTCAGATGTTTTTACATCAGGAGGATGAGACTCTGCGATAATACATGACTTGTTTCAACGCCGCAGCCGTCGGTGTCCAAAATATTGATGAACGGTTAACTCTTATGGCATTGTGTAGTGGTGTTCATCTTGACATGAAGATGGCTCAAAAATTGACTAAGGAGAAGCCGACTACTCTTTAGGACTTCTTCTATGAAGCTGCAAAGTACATGAGATTGGAGGAAGCTGAAGTGGGACGGAAGGCGAGGATAATTGTCAAACCGTCGGAAGCTTCTAGTAGCGCGAACGCCATGGTTAAGAACAATGAAGGTGGTGCTGTGGAGAAAAAGAAGTACAATAACCCTAATAACTCTGGTGGGAGGAAGGTAGAGCGAAGGAGGTTTAAGCACGACATGAAATTTGAGACTTATACGGACTTAAATTACACTATAGAGAAAATCTATCTCACTACGCAAGCAGAACTCAAATACAACAGGCATGCGCCAAAAAAAGAAACCGAAGAAGAAATGAACACGGGGAAATACTGCAAGTTTCATGAGTCCCATGAGCATAACACTAATGAATGTCGTCATTTACGAGACATTATTGAAGAACACATCAGGTGAAAGAATCTAGAGCAGTATGTCAAAAATCCAAATGCTCCCACTACTCCTGAGAAGCAGGCCCCGAGGCAGCTTCCACCGGGAAATGGGGGAGAATGATCCAGCGTTGACCGTGGAAAAAATGAGAGGTTGGTTACTAATACCATCGAAGGAGGACCGCATGGGGCCGACAAAAGTTAGGCAGAGATGGAGAGATATGCAAAGTCATTGAAGAATGAAGATGCATACATGTACACCATAGGTGAGGAGCAGAGGACTAAGGTCCAACGTCCGGAATAGGATGAGATCACCTTCAACGACGTTGACTTGCTGGGTAAGCAAGACCCGCATACCGATCCTATGGTAATTTCAGCTATGCTTGGCCCAACGGAGGTGTATCAGATTCTAGTAGATAATGGAAATTCAGTGAACATTCTGTTTAAGGATGAGTTTGACAAGATGGGATTGTCCATGGAAGCTGTCACACCCTGCAACTAGCAGTTACATGGTTTCATGGAAGAGGGCACCATTCCCTTAGGAAGGTTGGATTTGTTTGTTGAGATAGGAACCCATCCCCGATCAGCCATATAAAGGCAAACTTTCGTCTTCTTGAATGGATTCTCAGCTTACAACGCCTTCCTAGGGCGTCCAACTTTATCTAACTTTCACGTATGGGTGACACCATGGTGCTTAACCATGAAGTTCCCTACAACGAATGGGGTAGGAGTAGTAGAAAGAAAATTGGATGCTGCTAGGGAGTGCTATGTAGTGGAACTCAGGGAAAATAAATGATGGGAGAAAAGGAAGGGTGCCGAAGTCGCACTTTGCACCAAGAATTCTATCGCATAGTAATTAAAGGAAGGGCCCCTAGGTTCACGAGCGATCCTCATAAGTACTTGAAACGAGAGACGAATGAGAGGGTGCCACAACTGAGCCTGGAGAGGCGATGGAATTTATGGAGGCAGACAGTAATAATCTAAGGAAACTCATGAAAATCGGACCCGGATTGCAGCGAAATCTAAAGATACAACTGATAGGATTCTTTTGGGACAATTAGGATGTGTTCGCCCAGTTTCATGTAGATATGTGCAGAATCTCTCCCATAATTGCATGTCATGCTTTAAATGTTGATCCTATAAAAACCTTAGTGAAGCAGAAGAAGAGAAGTATAGGTCCGGAGCGGTCAGCTGCACTAAATGAAGAAGTAAAACCTTATCAGCAAATGACTTCATCAAAGATTCTCTGTACCCAAAATGGATTGCAAACCTAGTTTTAGTCAGGAAGTCAAATGGAAAGTGGTAGACATGCATCGACTTCTCCAACCTGAATGATGCTTGTCCTAAGGGTGCTTCCCGCTCCCGAGGATTGACCAGCTAGTGGATGGGTCTGTAGGGCATGAGCGCCTATCTTTTATGGACGCATACCGATACAACAAAATTACGATGCACGTCCCTGATTAAAAACACACTAGCTTTGTTACTGACTTGGGGCTTTACTGCTATAAGATCATGCCATTTAGGCTTAAGAACGTAGGAGCGACCTACCAACGCTTGGTTAATAAAATATTTGTCCGCCAGATTAGGAAAGACTATGGAAGTATACGTCGACGACATGCTTGTGAAATCATAAAGGGCTGAGGACACATCTTACACTTGGGTGAGATGTTTCATTTTCTATGAGAGTTTAGGATGAAGTAGAATCCGCTAAAATGTTCCTTTGGGGTGTCATTTGGGGGATTCTTGGGATTTATCGTGCATGCTAAGGAAATCGAGGCTAACCTGGAGAAGGTCCAGGCTATGAATGACATTAAAATTCCTGAAACTCGGAAGGAGATGCAAAGTTTGAACGGGAAAGTACCCACATTGATCAGATTCATATCTAGGGCAATAGATAAATGTGTTCTGTTCTTCGAAGCACTTATGAAGGAAAAAGGCAATTTTAAGTGGACAGATGAATGCTTAGCCCCGTTCTTTAACTTGTTGGAACATTTACAGAAGCCATTGTTTCTCTCTACACCATTCGAGGGAGAAGACCTTCACATGTACTTGGCACTATCACTCCACACCCCAAGCACGACATTAGTGAGAGAAGAAGATCAGGTGCAACATCTAGTGTACTACGTGCGTAAGCATTTCACCGGACCAGGGTCAAGGTATCCTAAGCTAGAGAAGTTGGTATACTGCTTGTTAATCGCATCTCAAAAATTGAGCCATTATTTCCAGTCGCACCCTTTTCGAGTGCTTACAGATCAGCCTCTAAGACAAGTCCTACACAGGCCCGATACTTTAGGGAGACTTACCAAATAAAAAATTGAATAAACTAATACGAGGTAACCTATCACTCGACAACTATGATTTGAGGGCAAGCGTTGGCTGACTTTATCGTTGATTTTACCATTCGAGATGACGAAGTGGAACACCAGGAGGAAGAAGCTCTTAAGTGGTGAATATACGTGGACGGAGCATCGAATGACCTTGACTCCAGTGCAGGAGTGGTATTGTTAACACCTGATGGAAGGAAGTTAAGCTATGCAATATGGCTTGGATTCAAGTAAACAAATAATGAAGCAAAATATGAATCTTTGATAGCGGGGTTAAAGATAATAAAGGTGTTGGGAATCAGGTCGTTGTGCATGCACAGTGACTCATAGTTGATAGTGAACTAGGTACTCGAAAATTCCAAGCTAAGGGGGAGCGCTTGAAATCCTATTTGGGGAAGGTGAAGGCCTTATTTAATGAGATGGAACACTATGTGATCAAGCACATTCCCCATAAGGAGAACCAGATGCAGACGAATTGGCAATATTAACGAGTTGGGCCTTTGTTGGGGTCGTACCCATTACGACCCTGCATAGTCCCAGCTTCGAGGAGGTAAACGTGATTGCAACTATCAATGGCGAGGAAACCTAGATGACACCATTAATAAAGTATCTGAGTGAAGGAGTATTACTAGGTAACAGAAACGAAGCTAGGAAGGTCCTATGAAAGGCGCCCCTCTTCGTCATTCAGGATGGTGTGTTGTACCGGAGAGGATTTTCTAACCCATTGCTAAGGTGTGTCATCGGAAAGGAAGCCAAAGAGGTTTTGGAGATCATACATCAAGGGAGCTGTGGAGACCATACTGAGGGACGAACTTTGGCCAAGAAGGTGTTGCGGTATGGGTACTTCTGGATAACATTGAACCATGATGCGATGGAATACGCAAGGAAGTGTGACAAGTGTCAGCGATTTTTGAAGATTCTTAGGTTGCCTTGTACTGAGTCGACTCACATGATCAGCCCTTTGCCCTTCGCGGTCTGGGAGATAGATTTAACCAGAGAACTTCTGATGGGGCGGGGTGGATCTAAATATTCTATAATGGTGGTTTTCTACTTTACTAAGTGGGTAAAAGTCGACCACTTACTAAGGTGTCAACGGCCAAGGTTATAAACTTTTTGATCAGGACTGTAATATGAAGGTACAGAGTTCCCCTTCAAATCATCTCGAACAATCGACTACAATTCGACAGTGAGGAATTTTTCGATTTTTGCCAGCAGCATGGAATAAAGAAGACCTACTCGGCTGTGGCATACCCGTAGGCTAATAAGCAGGTGGATGCGGTCAATAAATTCCTAAAGACGCTTATAAAGAAGCGGTTGGAAAAGGTAAAGGGAGCATGGATGGACGAACTTCCTCTAGCATTATGGGCACATCACACTTCCTTCAAGACAGCTACAGAACATACTCCTTTCTCATTAGCTTACGGGCTGGAGGCAATGTTGCCAGTAGAAACAGTAGTACCATCATACAGAAGGATTTACTATGACCCAAGTGAGAATGAAGAGTTGCTGAACATGTCACTCGACTTAGTTGACAAGAGGCGCGAGGAAGCTGCCTTGAAGGCTGAAGCACACAAGCGAAGGGTATCTGCACAATACAACTCTAAGTCAAATGTCACCCACTCAAGGAAGGGGACTTGGTTCTGAAGCGAATATTCCCCAGACCTAGGGAACTCGACCCAATCTAGAAAGGACCGTATGTTATCTACAAGGACTTGGGCAATGGAGCTTTCATCCTTAGCACAGTTGATGGAGCTATATTCAGAAGAACTTGAAATGCACACTATCTCCACCATTGTTTTTCTTAAATTCCCACTATTTCACTAATTGTAATGTAATTTTGTAATTGAAGCAGTTATGAAATGCATTCTAATAAAGTGTGCTTTCCATAAAATCTTGTCATGGCAATTAATGGTTAGGAAATGTAACTTTGCGTTATCATTTGAACATGTTGGACTAACATTAACGCTTGGAGGAAACATCGCCTAAGCCCAGAGAGCTAACTTCTTGACTCGGAGGCAAAGCTGCCTTATCGCTCAAACTCCTTATCAGCAGTGATGGACCAAAGTGATCCTATAATCTGGTGTCTATCACCGACGATTGACCCAAACCCCTTGTCGATAGTGATGGACCAAAGTTCTCTTAATCGAGTGTTCATCACTGACGATCGGCCCAAACTCCTTGCTGGTAGTGATGGATCAGAGTGATCCCTTAATCCGGTGTCCATAACCGATGATCGACCCAAACTTCTTGCCAGCAACGATGGACCAGAGTGATCCCTTAATCGTGTGTCCATCACCGATGATCGACCCAAATACTTACCGACGGTGATGGACCAGAGTGATCCGTTAATCTGGTGTCCATCGCTGATGATCGGCACACGTTTTTCCATTAGCTATGGTAAACTAATGTGGCCCTACCTGGAAGTTCGCTATTGTCGACAGCTTTAAGTGCTTGACCAAGGTCGCAAAGAGCTCGACTTACGATAGTTAGGCATGACAACCACCAAGTTGGTTCTTCCCCAACAGCTAGACCATGATCTAGCGAATGGCGGGCAACCAAGATCTGTGATGGCAGGCATCAATTATCAGTAAAAACTTGCCTAAGGCACACAAGAATTATGCAGACAACCAGAGAAAGGCAAAAAATGGAGCAAAAAAGGATAATGAAAATACAAATCATAATAGTAAGGCATACAGATGATTACAGGCCTAAAAATACAAATATAAAGGAATAACATGCACTCAACCTCACCAATTCATCAAAGTCGGTCGATCGCATATGGAAATGTTTGATACATGCAAAGAAAGAAAAATATTTACATAATGATTTATCTCCAACAAGAGAAAATGCATATTGAACACGGGCGCAGCTCCCACTTAGGCCTGGGCTTGGATTTGAAAGGCAATTTTCTTGCTGTGATGATTATGCCCTTTTTGGTCACCTTTTTTCTTCTCCTCTTCTTGCTTGGCAGTGGGGGTAACAACATCAATTTTCACTTATTGCTTCTACATGCATTTTAGCTCCTTATAGGCTTCGATTTTGACCCTTTCTAACTCTATGGGAAATCTTGCTAGAACTTGTTGCTTCAAGGCCTCATCCCTGTCAAACTCCTCCATAGGATCTGAAGCACCCACTATCTCGACGTTGGTGTCCTCTTGGAGAGCAACAATCATCTCATTGTGAGCCTCATCAACCGAGGGATCAGAAGGGCTCAAGGGCATTGCACCAGCGGGATTCGTCATAAGCTTATCACCTGCAGGGAAGTGAGGAGGATTGTCAGACATGGATCCACTCAAACAAGCTCTAACATGCTGAGTACTGACCCATGGACTGTAAAGAAAAATCCTACCTCCCTTAGAGAACCTAGGGGCAACGTTGGGAGGTTGAATGTGAGATGGAGAAGGAGATGTTTCTATAGGCTGGCTCTTAGCAGGTGGATCTGAAGAAACGTGGAAGATAGTTTGTGGAACATCGTGCATGGGGGCATAAGTAATCAGTTTCGAAATCTGACCTTGCATTATAGTTTCGAAGGTCGAGCCACCCTTGTTCCCTTTCTCTGCTTCTTCCTTCTGGGTCTTCACAGATTCAGCCAATTTAGTGTAACCCAGGCAGATAAATTCCATCTCGTGCGATAAGAAGCAAGTATCAATGGCCTCAAGGCTGAAAGGTGGACCTCCTTGCTCGCTAACAGCCTTTGCATCTCTGGTTAGCCGCTTGTGGATAGAAACCATGACTTCATGGTAACCATCCATCCAAGCCAGACTCTTCTCTGTGAACATTCTGTAATAGATTTCATCTAGGAGAGATTCTACTTGATCAAGTTGGCTATTCGCTTCATCACTTTCTTCTTGCAGCTTCTCGACCCTGGAAGTTTTAACAGCTTTGCCTGTAGTCAAGGCCTTAACCTTCGCTTGTATAGAAACTCTCTCAGCTCTCCACGTCACCACTTTTTCTTTCAATTAGGCGATGCCGGGTTCCACTCCCTCAACCACCGCTCGGAGTTCATCCACCCTCTCAGTAAACTTACCTTTGACATTCTTATAGTTATCGAAGAACTACCCGACCCTATCATTATAATCCTTTTAGGCAGCCCTAGTATTGGCAGTGTGATCTCGCTTCAACTGCTCCGGTTCTTCAGTATGAGCAGCCTTAAGCCTCTTGATCTCGTCGGCCTACTTCCTCATCTCCTCGTTATGAGATCTCTCCAATGCATCCACTACTTTCTTGTGGTCTATGTTTTTCTCGTGCAATTAATTCCTCAAATCAAAGATCTTCAAGTTCTGCTCGACATTCTTCTTGTTGATCTCCTCTTCAGCCTTGGTGACTTTGGCGTGATACTCTACCAGGGTCTTAACATTGCCCAATCAATTTACACGAAGATTAATCGCCCTAATAAAGGAAAGAGGGTGCCTTTGCAAGCAAGCAGACCATAGGTTCTCTTGGCTGATAGATCTATTGGAACTTGCCAAATTTCGGTTCCGTGGGGTCATTTATGACAACTATTCCTTCCGTCCCCTTCCCTTTGTCTTTTCTCCTGGGGCAGGGACTACCGCTCCTATCTTCTCCATCTTCTCCTACTGTTTGAAAGCTTCTAAGTCAGATAAAGAAAAAGGCGAATGACAGGGAAACTTGAAGGGACGGACCAGAGTTTGGGATCTCGATTTACTGCCGGGAGAGCGAGATCTTTTCTGAAAACTATCCTTAGGGTCCTGGTCGCCTTTGTCCCCAACTGGACAGTAATGGATAATCTCCCAAATTAGCAGCTTCGTAGCTGGTTGTCCGAAATTTCACTTGTGTCGAATGAATACACAGCTTGTTTGACATCCTTGGAAGGCGCTTTCAGCACCAACTGATTGATCTAAGGGAGAAAATTTTCCCTTCTCAAGATCATGCTACCTGCAATGGCAAAGTACGACAGATTAGAACTAGAACCAACACTTGAAAGGTGCATGAGTGTGACATGAGCATGCAATTGTGCGAGTGTGTATGCAAGAGCGCGTAGTGACTGCACAAACACTTGGGGTCCTCATGGGTCTCCAGCAGTCGCTGTATTTCCATTATAGAAGCGGAGTCCCCATAATCAATCCCAAGCTTCGGGTCTTAAAGATAGTTAGAAACAGAAAGAAATGTCTTTGGGAATGAAAGTTCCTTCCTCTTCCATGGGACCAAAAACATAGCGTAAGGCCTTATCCACCTCTAAGTTAGGAGGGGTAGCTAAACCAATGTTTTTAGAGGAATGCTCTTCATCACGGTCAGATGCAGTATGATCACTATCATGAGGCCTCACCCCTTCTGCTATCTTTGTATGGATGTTGTCGTCTTCCCACTCCCTTAAAGGCTTGAGCAACCGCTTTGACAAGTTTCGACTTTGAAGGGTTCTAACCCCGCTTCCTCTAAACCCATAAGGACAGTAGGAGTAACTCCGTATGGATCTATAGTCAGAGGGCAACAGAAATAGAAGGCTGAGAAGAAGGTGCGTCATTCGGCTCGCCGGTTGTCAAGTCTTTTCTTTTCGTCTTCTTCCAGAGCTAATGTGTGGAAGGTTGCCTGCCTCTACCGATTGAGCGACCGGATGCCCGCAGCCCAAGATGCCTTAGATGATCATCGGTAACTAGACGGAGATCCTCTCGGAGTTCCTTTTAGATTTGCCGGAGTCTATGCAGCATATCTTCTGGGTATTCTCCTGTCGGTGCTCTTACTGCTAGGGCTGTTATGGTAACGGTAAATTTACCATTACCATACCATTACCAGCCAATCGGTTACCATTTTCGAGTGAAATCGGTATACCAGTTTAATCGCTATGGTAACGGTAAATTTACTATTTTCTATGGTAAATCATCGGTAACATTTCTTCAATACCAGCGGTAACGGTAATTTTACCAGTCAATTTATAATACATGTATATTCATGTAACATGCTTTACTATAGGCATTTAGAACCAAACAAATGATTAAATTTAGTTTATTAACCAGGTGAAATAATGTTAAATACACTTCACTTCTTTCTCATTTACATCTTTTATTAAGTAACACTATAAATTGTATAATGAAGCACCGTTATGGTGTGAATACGTGTTATGTTACGAACATTTTTTAGACAAACGGTAATTTACCATTACCAATGTAACGGTTACCATATTATCGGTATACCAGTCTTCGGTATACCAGCCTATCGGTAACGGTAACGGTAAGCAATTTTCGCTTACCAGTAAAAATGGTACGGTAACGGTATTTGTGAAATGGTAACGGTAACCATTACCATAACAGCCCTACTTACTGCACCTGGAAGAAAGTCCGAAGAGGAAGAATTAATCATTTAATGCAAAATTTCGCAATGCTATGAGAAGAAGTAAGTGGAAGAAAAAACTCACATCTAGAATGAAACCGATGAAAGCACGGGGATCTATCCTGGACGAAGAAGTATTCATTCTTAAACATGATGTACTTGGAGTAAAAGTTCTCGACCGGCTTGAATTTGCTCTCCGCTTCGAGACAAATAAAAGGAGAGTCCTCTAATTTTCTTTCTATCGCATAAAGGAATCTAATTTGGCAGTGAGTAAGAGGCATTTGGAACTCCCTCATGAAGGTAACATATAAACTAGTAAGGATAGCATATCCGTTGGGGTGCAATTGGAATAAAGCAATTTTCAAATACACAAGGAAGCCAACAATCCATTAAGGAAGAGAAGGCATGCCTCCAACCGTGTAGTGGTAGCAAGAATAGGCCATGTATTTGTTTGGTGGAGCGTGTGCCCATTGTTCAGAAGTAGGCAAAAGGAGATCATCTCTGGGAATACCATGAGTGGCAACAATCAAACCTAGCTGCTTGGAAGTCAAAGTGGAAGCCTCGAAGTCGATAGGATCCACCAAATGTTCAGATGGTCCATATCCATATACTAAAGAGCGAGTGGAACTGGACTGATTAGAACGGTGCCCCGATGGTGCTAGATCAGGTGGTGGAGGGGAAGAAGGACCCATGTCTTTGAAAGTAGTTAGCGAACGATTCTGTCGACGGCCCGACATACCTATCTAATAGGATAATTCATTTAATAGATTATCGCAAAGGGTTAAAGTGTTGTGTGTGAACATGAATGTATGTATGTGCATTAGAAAAGAACTAAGACGATGTTAACTTAAACATTCCGATGCCATTTGAATACTGCCCTAGTGTCATGCTCTACCTGGAAGTACTTGCTCAAAGTTTTTTTAAATAACCATCTCATGTGCTTGGTTAAGAGCCGACCAACCTAAACTATAGACCCTAGGCCAACCATCGGATAGAACTTGAATTATCGAATGCAAATCTATAGTATGGATGTATAGGTGGATAGAGATGCTTACCAGATCATGTGATGGTTGTGGATGGAAGCTACATTGAGTTGAAGGCAAGAGAAGCAAAGAATGGTACGTGTAGTCTGTTGGAGGCAAACGGTCGAAGTATTGAGGATAGGAGAAAAATAAAGTAGTCTGCCCGGTAGGAGGATGTGTTAGAGCTTATGTTGAGGTGAGCTCACATCCAGAGCTGAACCGGTAGCATGCCGAACCAATCCTAGCCACCGAACAAGTGGTATACTGAACCAGGAGAACGTCGACCCAGCTAAGACTAGGAGAATGACATACACTGATGGATTCATGAAGAAGTTCAACAATGCCAACCTCGTATTTTACGAGCCTAGCTTTTGGGGGCAAGTTTTATGGGAAATTTCGCCTAACAGATTAAGGCTTGGGAATAGCCGAACAAGAGCATGTGTACTTCACTGGTCAAGGCGAGTCAGGAAAAGGTGACTTGGAAGAGAGTCTAAGACAAAGCAAGGAAAGGCAAAAACAGTAAGGGATGATAAGGGAGAAGAAGGGAGGATCCCCTTGTCCGGTAGTTCAAGTACCGAACAGGAAATCATGTTCAGTATCTAAGGTACCGAACAGGAAATCCTGTTCAGTACCCTGGGGTACCGAACATGATTTCCTTCCTGGTACCTAAGGTATCAGATAGGATTTATTATTCGGTGGATGGAAGCCCACCGAGCCAAGGGCTAAGAAGACCATCGGGCCAAGTACAAAGGAGCTTACCGAACCAATAAGGGAAGTGCAGGAACCTGGGCAACATGATAGCCAAGTACATTTCGTCGAGCCGACACACCCCGAGTGAATTTCTAGCTAGATCAAACGAATCAGATACGACATAAAATCTGCATATATTTGGAAATAATCAGTCACATTTATGATACTTGGGAATATTCCATCTGGGCGAGACATAAATGGAAATTTCCTAATTTTTGAATTAATCACACCAACTCTTCAACCTTATAAATATCCAAGCATTTCACATTCATGTAGACAATTTTGAAGCTTGGAGACTCTATGCTATAGGAAAAACTAAATCGAGCTTCAGATTTCTATTTACAGTGATAATTCGTTGTATTTCTTTTCAAAACTATTGTAAAATTTGAATTATAAGAAAAGGAATGAATATGAACAGTGGATGCAGGTCCGTTATGGTTGAACCACTATAAATCTGTGTGTCTTTTACTTTCTTCGCATTTATTTACTGTTGAATCTGCTATTGTTAATTTACTTGGAGGTGTTTGTCCATTTTTTTGTGCAAACAGTCGGAAATATTGTATGCGCATAGGGAATTAAATGAATAACCCATGAATAGTAGATATAACACTTAAATAGAAATTAATCGGTGTAAACTAGTGTTATGAATAAAGTATGTAATTACTAGTCATCGGAAAGTTGTTTAGACCCCCTCCTCATTTCAACCCACATGATAGATTTAGAGGGACATGCTACTGGTGCAAGGCGGGAATAGTAGGTGGATATGTCTTCTCATTAATGCTTAGTATTGATAAGGCAACTAGATATCCAAGGAGTAATATTGATTCCAAGTTAGTAGCCTTTGTCGGTTTATATGTTATGTTATATTTTACTACGCCATTGTGAGTTTATAGTTAGCTCTCTGATATACTTATGTTTATTACATGTTACCAACACCAGCGATTCGTACCCTAATGGACTTGGGTTTTCGATTTTGTCAAAAATTCGGGCTTGTTTAGGTGCAGATTGTTGCATTTAGTATCAGAGCATAGGTTAGTCGATCATAGGAATTAGGATACGTTGAGTGAATGCATTTATATTTTTACCTATATATATATATATATTATATGCTACACTATATGAATTTCAACTATAGAAGTAGTGCGACCATATCCTGAAAATATGGATAGGGAAACTATGAGTTGAGACAATACATGGAGTTAAATTTATACACCTATCCCGATTACCCCGTGAGGTGTAGGTCGTACCATAATACGTTGACCAAGAAGAGCATGAGCACGACATATAGAAGGGTCCCTGAAGCTGGATGGTATTTGACTCCTTTTTTGGGACTAGATTGCCTTATGATTGTGGATTTCGCTGGATTGTCGATTGATGATGTGCATTTCATTCAAACAAAGGGGAGTAAGAATCTTTACGCTGCGGATATCCGGAGTAAGAATTGAGCAAGTTCCCGTAAGAAGATGTGCATTGGCCACCTCAAGATGATAGTCGGATTTTGATATGCTCTTAATTAAGATAAGTTAAGAATAATTAGAAAAGAAGAAAAGTCTAAAGGAAAGGATAAATAAGAGCATTTCTGAGTTCGTCCCAATGTAAAGGAATTGAATAAAGATTTTAAAATTTTCCTAAAATATTTTAAATGACTTTCAAAGTATTTATTTATAAATAAAAGAGCCCTATCACCGAATAGTTATTATTTTTGAAAGGTGGGTAAATACTAAATTTTTCTTCATGTAAGATATTCTTTAAAAATATATAAGGAAATTTGGAAATTTAATAAGAAGAGATATTTAGAGATTCCTAAAATATTTTTAAAAAAATATTCAATTTAAATGTTTTTGGTAAAGAGATTTTCCTTTTTTGAAGTAAATGGAAAATAGAGCATATGTTTGGCTCGATGATTTCTCTATTTTTTGTCAATTCAACATTTTTGAATTATTTTTAAGAGATGGATAAATGGAAATGGACTTGATTCAAATGGGATAAAGTGAATGGAAGCGTAAGAATACCGAATAATGAAGATAGGAAAAATATTCCCGTATAAGGTTAATGCGGAGAGAAACAACTGAAATAGGTTTATACATTTGGTATCTCTTTTCATGTTAATAAAGAAAAGCCCAATGGCTAAACCAGCAGGCAAACACACTGCAATGATCTAATAAAGAAAAAAATTAAAGAGAAAATGAGATATATAGGGTGAAGCCATTTAAAATAAGAGCAACTTAGACAGAAGAAATTTAAATAGAAACAATGTTAGGAATTTATATTAAAATAAGGTTAGTAATCTAATTAGAAACAATATAGGAGAAAAACAAAAAGGAAAAATGGAAAATTTCCATAAATATGTGCAGCAATTGCGTATATCTATTAAAAGTCCCCCTCATATACATTGTAATCTTCGTTAAGGTTGGAAGTGGAAATAACATTAATGATAGGATGAAAGTTATCCTTATCTACTCTAGTTTTTATTAAAGTTGTAAAAGACGTAGAAATATGGTAATAGTCCATTTTTGAAAAATGGTTTGGTATAACAATTAAGTCTTTTAAATGCAAGACTTAGTAAGTGGTTTGAGTTTTAAAAATCATACCTTTTAAGAAGTAAATCTCTGTTGTAAAAATGGAAAAATTGATTTACTGACTATTCAGTAATAAAAGCTTGACTCTTACTGTTTGAAAAGAATTAAATAATGCATTGTTTTAAGGAAATGATTTTTTCAAATGGCTAACATTGTCTTTTGAACTTAATAAATAAACTTACTTCTAAAGTCCTAAATTCTAGTATTAAAAGTTATGACACATATAGTTAAAGTTGGTTAAAATGAGAAATTTTTCATGGCTTCTTTTGGAAACCAAGCAATTTTTTGAATTTAATAAAAAGGTTTCTAAATTTATATTTTCGAAAGAAATTTGGATTAATTACTTCATGATTGTGAAGTTTAATAATTTATAAAGAGTGGTGAAAACCAAACTAACTTTAATATGAAAAAGATAGGGATGATTTTTTAGGTAAGACGGGGTAAGAATAAAGGCTATGAATAAAATAGCTATGAATGTTCATAGGGTAGAAACAAGGAACCCTTATTGAATATTAGGAATATTGGTATGAACCTAGGGATGTTTTGTTAGACATATGCAAAAGTCATAAGAAGAACCCACAAAGGAATGGGAAATGGTATCAAAGTATACTTCTATGAGTTCTAGAGTACACTCGCATGAAGGGTTAAAGATAAATGAATTAAATACCGAAATTTGAGAACTCTATCAAGAGGTTTTGATTAAAAGAAGATAGTGATATAATTGGGGAAGAAGGTAATGAGATGGTGAACACATATAAAGGATGTTGGTTGAGTTGGGATTAAAGAAGGCAAGATAGATGGTAGGAAGTTCTTCCGACAAGCCAATTTTCTGATGAGTAATTCTAAATGTGCATGGTTTATATTTCTTGCCCAATGTAGTGTGGAAATGCACGCTTTATTTTATAAATTTTTTAAGAAAAGAAGTACTGGATGTACCTTATTTATTAGAAGTCATACTAAAATTTTCCATTTTAATTGAGTAGGGGGTGATGGGGCCACAATGCCATTAATACTAGTTGAGATTGAAGGGAAGCTTCCAGCAACTATTTCTTTTAAGTTATTTGGGTTGTAATTGCTAGTTGTCTCTTTTCTATTGAAAATCTGTATGATATGATATGGGATATGTCCCTATTTTATTATTATGTTGATTTTTTGGATGAGCTTTAACAGTTATATATATTGGAAAACATGTAAATAAGGAAATCTCATAAGGACCCTTAACTCACAATGAATGTAAAGTAAGGTTGGAAGTTTATAAAATAATTTAGGAAAGCAATTAAATTAGCAACTAAAAATAAAGAATGCTTAAATCCCAAAATAAACTTTATAATTTTAGGAAAGATAAATTTTAGCAAGCAGGGAAAGGGAAGGGTTGTTGCGAAACCAAGGGTCACTATCCCTATGCCTTAAAAGCTAAAATTCATAAATATACTTGTGTGTTGTTTATTGTTCTGAAATAAAAGAAAAAGTTTTCAAAATCTACTGTTAAGCGTTCAATTATAAGGTTAATCATATGCATTAACTTATTAATTGAATCTCGATTATGTTAAGATATGGCTTGATTTGTTTTAAAGATGCAAAGGCAAATACTTTAAAAATTGTGTTAAAAAAAATCAAACTAATTTGCAAATTTGACTAAAAAGGGAAAACGATTTTTAACGAAAAATGAGAAAATTGCTAGTTTTCAAGTGCCACATGCTTAGCGTAGGGAGGGTCGTCGTGTTAGTGAATATGAATATTACTATTCAATAAGTGTGACAGTATACAAAATACAGATAATAATAAGCAAAAAAAAATTTAGGTTTGAAATTTCTATTTTCATACCTTGTTGATAATAAAAAAACTTATTTTTAAAATAATTATTTTATAAATTTTAAATATAAATCTCCTTATGCAAATTGTACTTAGAAAAAATTGGAAAAGAGTTGGGGGGAAAAAGAAAGTTCCAAATTACAATGGAATTGGTACCCAAAAGAAGGGTGGAAATATAAAATTTTCCATCTAAACTCCTTTAATGGCATAAGAGTATAGATTTAGGAAAACTGGATTTTTAAAATTTCGGATGCTATAAATTATGTGTTATTGTAACCCTACCTCTATACCCATACTATCCAAGAGTATGAACAGGTAATACTATCGGATGATTCGGAGAATGAGGTAATATGAGGTATATACATAAATACTCCCTTGGACCAACACCTATACATGTCTCATATATCAATAATACTTACCATAGATGTAACGATCCAGAATTTTTAACGTTTCGAGTGGGAATATTTAATTTTTTAAAATAAAATATTCAAATTTGATTTGAATTTAATAAATAATAAGAAAATAAATTTTTGATAAAAGGAGTTGATTTTTAATGACATATTTTAGTTTAATTTATGGGATTTTTCCATAATTTTTAATTTGGAAAATATTTATATTTTCGTTTGACGTATGTTACGGCAAACGTTGGTATTTTTGTAATTCCACGTAATAAAATAACCAGTGCATTTTATTGTTGTTTTGTGATCGTGTCACATTTTCTAAAGTTATTTTTAATTTTGGAAAACTTTTACTTTTGTCATTCGGGGTCTGTACGTGAACGGAATATTGTGTAGCTGGATGCCCTATTTGGCGGTTGCTTATCTCGGAAGCTTCGTGTTGCTTCATTTACCTCACTTCACTTCTTTCACTTCTTATTTTGACTTTGATTTGGTTTTGGTTTGCTTAGTGGTTAAGTTATTGAACTTTTAGTTATGAGCTTGTGCCTTGAACTTTTAGTTATGAGCTTGTGCCTTGGAATTTTGGTTATGAGCTTGTGCTCTCAACCTTGACTTCTTTCTTTGCCTTTGGTTTGCATTTTGATGTGATAGGTCATTAATCTTGGTTTTCTTAGCACTTAAGAAATTTGGTTTACTTAGTTTTTGGAAACACTACATCACAACACTTCAATATCAACTCATCAGACATCAACACTTCAATCCTTCCTTCCTTCTTTTATTTTCATGTCCAGTAAAAAGAAAACTCCACCCTCCCCACTTCAAAAGTCATTATATAACCTAAACTATCATTTGTTACCACTTGCTTCTCTCTTTTTTATCATCTCAACTTATATCTACATTATATTCAAGCATTAATTCTTGTAGCTTTCGTTTTCTTCTTCTCTGTAGATTTAGAAAAGGAATATATTTTTAGCCTTAACTTGTTAAAAAAATGTTTCGGCAATCAACTTGTTCATATTTACTTTGGATGAATTTCTGATTTCCCATTTTGGATTATTATACTACTTCGAATCTATTGTTAACTGAGTTCCTTGATGCCTTGAGTTGACCTATATGTATGCATGCACCGATCTGCTTTGCTGGTTGATGTTTGAGTGTGCATGTGCTTCATTTTTTACCTATGCACTTTACTTACTTAAGAACACTGATACACTGTCTTGCCTTGAGTTGTTGTTGCGTACTTGTGTACACTTATGTCCGCCGTGTCGAGTCAGAGTGTGGCATGAGCAGGTCGTAGGTGAGGTGTGAGGCAGGCGGTCGCGTTGGTGGTGGCATCATGGGTTTCAAATTGCTGAGGCAGCGGAATTTTGGGTGTTGGTCGAGGCATGGTTTGGGGGCAGAGGGTAGGTGGCGTAGCAACTGGATGGGTCGGCATCGAAGTGCGGTGGCCGAAAGAGCTCTAGCGAGGTCGATTAGGGTTTCTGGTGGCTGGTTGTGGTCGAGGTGGAGGCAAGGAGTAGATGACGTGGAGGGTTTGGTTCGTTCTTTTCGTCCTGCGCGCGTTTTGATATATGGTGAAGAGGAACTGTAGCTTGTGAGTTGGGCCGGGTTTTGGGTGCTGTAGCAGCAGTTGCGTATTATGCTTGGGCTGTTTAAAGTATTGGTGAGAATAATTAAATTTTGTTTTAATATAAATTAAGTATGTGTTGAATTTTAAAAATGCCATAGCCCACCCATATGAAATCCAATTAACCCACGGATTTTAGAATTTAACTCGTATTGACTAGTATAACACTATGGTATGACCTGTTGATAGTATGGATGAGTGATATTATAATAGTGATTGAATTAAATTATGTTGTTTAAATAATAATGTAGTTAAATTAATTTTACTTCATTTTTTCTATTTATTTGCTAAATAAAACCCATTTCTATTAAAT
This sequence comes from Allium fistulosum, assembly GCA_030737815.1. Taxonomy (NCBI): domain Eukaryota; kingdom Viridiplantae; phylum Streptophyta; class Magnoliopsida; order Asparagales; family Amaryllidaceae; genus Allium; species Allium fistulosum. The sequence continues at coordinate 206,132,340 of CM060903.1, forward strand.
TAAATTGAATAGATTATTTTGGACATCTTTTCAGCGGAATAAAAACCTCGTTCTGCTATAATTAAATTGAATATTTATTGATGACATCTATTTAGCAGAATAAATCCCCGTTCTGCTATTGTGTTAATTTGGACATTTGTTCATATCCCAGTTAATTAATATGAGGATTAATTAATATTGGATAAGTGATGGATTAGGTAGTGATAGTGAATTGTTGATTTTATTTACATATATACTTGCGTATAGTGATATGACTTGGATAGTGAATTACAAATAAATGGTAGCTTGTTAAGTATCATAAGGGTCGCTAAGCCTCCTTCCAAATTTGGAAAGTTATGGATTTAAATTAACTTAAAGTAAATCAATTATCTTATTAATGATTTTTTAAGGTTAATTAATTATCTTATTAATGATATTTTAAAGTAAATTAAATATTTTACCAATGATGTTCTAAAGTTTATTAATTATTTTGGTAATGATGTTTTAAAGTTAATTAATCAATTTAATAAAGATTTTTATAAATAATAAATTGTTTTATAAATTATATTTTGTAAGAGAGATTTATAAATGGTATTTATAAACATAAGAGAGATTTATAATGGCAATTTATATATAAAAGAATGAATTTACAAGCGATATTTTGTAAAGGAGATTTATAAGTGATATTTTGTAAATGAGTTTTATAAATAATTTTAGAGATTTATAAAAGAGTTTAATAAATTTATTTAAAGATTTATTAAAGGATTTGTAAATATGGAATGGGTTTATAAAAAGGGAAATTTTATAAAAAGGATGAGGTTTAACTTTGATAAATAATCCCGCTTAATTATGGTGGTATGGAAACATTCTTTCCATACTTAAGACCAAAGGAAAAGGGGATTTGGGTTTAGAATAAGTAATGTTTTAAATGATATTTGTTTTTGGCCCATTTAAATATAAATTTTAAAAAGAGGAAATCTTCCTTAAGTTTTGTAAATATACTTATACTATTGAGATATAAGTATATGGATATATTTTCTAAGCATTGAAAATAAAAGTGTCTTGTGGAAATACTTATACTATTGTGATAAGTATATGGATATATTTTCTATGTGTTGAAATTAAAAGTGTTTTCTGCATATACTTATACCATTGTGATAAGTATATTGATATATTTTCTAAGTATTGAAATAAAAGTGTTTTCTGAATATACTTATACCATTGTGTTAAGTATATGGATATGTTTTCTAAGTATTGGAAATAAAAGTGTTTTGTGAATATACTTATACTATTGAGATAAGTATATGGATATATTTTCTAAGTACTAAAAATAAAAGTGTTTTGTGAATATACTTACACCATTGTGATAAGTATATGGATATATTTTCTAAGTATCGAAAATGAAATAGTTTTCATGAATATACTTATACCATGGAGATAAGCATATGGATATTTTCAGAGCATTAAAAGAGTATAAATGAATAGTGATTGAGAAGTGTACATATGTATATTTTGTAAAAGTATTTTAATACAAGTATTTACAAAGTGGTTTAATTAACGAAAGGATTGATTAAAGAGGCTTAGTGGTTGCTTATGTGCTTAACCATATGAAGTAAAATCTATAATTGGATTGTTTGTTTATTTGATAGTTAAATAACCGATTATCAAATCTTGGCCAAAATATACTTTGGAAATATCTAAAAGAAACACGAAAATTATATGGTACAGTTATCATCGGTGATGCTATACTGTACGTATATAAAATCTTTTTGTTCTTCTAGGACAAATGATAAGGAAATTCATCTGCTTAAACAGTTAGGAGGTGATCTCCACTCTTATGTATTGTCTGTTTATTTCCCATAGAACTGAAGTTGAGATTAATAAGAATTATCGATTGGCTTTGAAGCGATCGGTAAGCGGGAAGAGTGTACTTATTGAGATGACTCAAAACCGAAACCACTTCAAACCATATGCGGGTTCTATGATTCGAAAGAGGTTCAAGATGGGTTTCATATGTTGGAAACTAGGTGGAGGTTCATGATCTATTTTAAGATGTGGAAATTCATGTGTGATTCCAAGACCTGTTGAAGTATGAGAATCCATGTGTGTTTTCAAAATCTGTTGAGATGTGGGAATCCATATGAGATTCTGAGACCTGTTGAGGTATGGGAATCCATGTATGGTTCCAAGATCTGTTCGAGTGGAGACTCGTGTGGTGGAATGTTGGACCTAGCCTTACTAGCGGTAATGACTAAAACTAAAGATAAGCATGCATAGCCAGGGGTTTAACTAACCTATAAGGGGCAGTCGAATCTCTTTTCTAGTGATACCTATAGTTTATGCATGCAGGAAGCGGTGCACTTGGTCTGGAGTGGCCAGCTATGTATTTCCTATATACCTCAGCTAGACAGGTACGATGCTTCGAAAGGATATCTCCGACCCTTGTGCAGGAGGTCCGTTCCCAGATGTTCTGAGGGGCACCTCCATGGAATCGTACACAATTAGTGAACGCGCCTTAGTGGTTTTGATTAGTATTGTTGTGATGAACATTCACATGCATCACAACTATTTAATTATTTATGTTTTACACCCTAGATATTATTATATTATCATTGGATTCTCTATAAAAATTGTTTGGTTATCGTAAGGTAAAACCCATCCATGTTTATGTGCGTTGGGGTCTTACGAGAAACCTTTATTTTGAAAGGTTTTATAACATTAAAATCCATATGATTTGTGGTTCTCATTCTAGTTTTCCAGACTAATATGGGTGTTATTTTCTTATAATGCTCAGGTCAGCCTGAGCAAAATTTTCAGATTTAGATGGATACATTGGAGCTTCAAGAGCCGAGCTGGATGCCTCTAAGAGGTATTCACGTACCTTTATTTCCGCTGCATTTGTGAGGACAGACTGTTATAACTGTACAAGCTGATGATATGTTAGTATAACTCTGATTGATGGATATGTGTATTACAGTTTTCTTTGTAAAGATCATTATTATTTTATAGACTACTCGTCACGTTGTGAGGTTCTATTATGTCTTTTATTTTCTTTCACCCAACAATCTGCCTTTTCTGCACTTGGATGCTTGGCACGTGAATACCGTGGATGTGCTAGTGTCGACTTTTAAGGGTGGAAAGGGCAGGTTAGTACAGTTGGTATCAGAGCTGAAGGTTAAGCGAGAACCTTGGCTTCGGCGGGGTAAAACTCATTAGAGATTGGGTAAGTGGCACCCTAGAATGAGTTTGAGTGTGTATATATATAAGGGTTATTTATTAGTGCTATAAAATTGTTTTATACTATGTTGATCGGTCTGATGAGTGGTTTATGAATTCTAGTCACGTGCCTGATCAACGTTGTCGATAGGGGTGGTTTCTAAACAATTAAACAAGGCAAAGTGACACTGTATTATTTTAAATTTGTTAAATGAAATAATTTTACCTAGGATTATATTTTATACATGAAAGAATAGTTTTTTTTGTGTGTTTGTTTGTTAGGAAATAATGATATTTATTTATCATCGTTTATTGATTGATTTCTTATGCTCGACCAGTTTATGAGTAGTTTTACCTTTTCACTGCATTGGTTGCGTAGATAGTAATTTCAAGGGACATTGAAAAGAACATCTTGTGAATTAAGTTTCATGGTTTGACTATAAGGCGTTCACTGATAATATTAGGTAGAAATTTAATGTTAATAAAAGTTATTTATTTTAATCTAAATGAGGGTATACATTTGTGAAATTATTTTATATAAGAAGGTGAAATTATGTAAGTATGAGTTATAAACATGGTTTATAAATAAAAAGATTTAAAGCTAAGAATTTAAAAACTTAAATCTTGGTGTTTTTGATAATTGTTTTTCAAAGTTTTGGGGAAATGATTGTAGTATTATTTTTAAAGTGTTTATGAATAGAAATATTTTAAAGGGATTTTAAAGGAGATAGAAAACACTGAACTCATTTCTGTCGCTGGAAAATAATTCTGATGATGACTGCAGTATCATCGACATTCATTTTTAAGTTTCTAAGTGGGAAAATGCTATCATAATAATTTACGATGGAATTGTTTAATAAAACAAATTTTGATTTAATCCCAAAAGTATAATTTGATATACAAAAGGTGATGGTATTGTTTTATTATTTCAAAATAATTTGAAATAAAAACCCGATGTTTAGTGCTTGAGTTGTTCGGTTAAGTTATTATATAAACTCATGTATCCTATGCATTAGGGTAGTTTGAATTATGCATCTCATAATGATACGTAGTTGGGTAGTTCTCATTTGTTAAAATGAAATGGAATTTTCAACGATTTTGGACAGTCGAAAACTTCAGAGTTAATATAGGAGTCGAAGCTAAGTGTTTTTGTTGAAAATATAAAAGTAGAGTTTTGTAACTCTAGAATGAAAGGACAGTAATTTAAAACAAGTTTAAATTTGTTGAACATCCTAGTTAAGTAAAACAAATCTGATATTGTATATATACTCTCGGGATATAGTAGGGTATTATACAAATTTTAAACTTAAGTTAAGTTTTTATGAAATATTTCATAAATTATTTTGGAAGTAAAAAGAAATTGGTATAACTAAGAACCAATAAGAATATGTAGGTAAGTTATATGTAGGTCATTTCTTCACACGATTCTCGATCCAAGATTCGAGCATATGACTTTGAGGTGATTTACATAGACCCGAATAAGGATTTATCACTAGATTTTTGACGGTGAATACTTGATGTGGGTTCTTGATATGTTACCAAGGTTTTCTATCATTATTTATGGCTATGTCAGAAGAGCGGAAGTTTCTAATCAAGAAGCCTGATCGGAGTTCGCATTAGGAAATCGGGTGAGCGACAATAGTTCGGAAGAGAAGTTTATACATTCAAGTAAGTGATTGAATCAGATATTGTGTGCGGATGATCTATTTACATCGTACGGGCTTATGGAAAATTATAAGTATTTATGTAGACTTATATCTTACAGGTTTGATAGTGATGGAATTTCGGGGTCGAAATTCTTTTAAGGTGGAAAGAATGTAACGCCCGGAATTTTAACATTTCGAATGAGAATATTTAATTTATTTAAATATTTGAATTTGATTCGAATTTAGTAAATAATAAGAAAATCAATTTTTGATAAAAGGACTTGATTTTTAATTAGGGTTGTCAATGGATACCCGAAAATTCTGAAATCCGTTCGCATCTATATTCGAAAATACGTATATTATCCGATATTCGAAAAGCGGGTGCGGATATCCGATATCCAAAAAGAATTTCAGATGCGGATATGAGTATATCTGTATCCGAAAAATATCCATCCGATCTGAAACTAGGTATGTTTCTAATAATTATTATTTTAAGTAGACAACTAAATTAAATTTAAAAAGCTATGGTGGATGGAAGAAGGAACAAATATTATCTATTGTTTTAGTTTGTTTTTGTTTAGTAAAATTGTTGTAATAGCGTGTGTTTGACATATGTTGCTATTTTGTCATTTGAATTGTTGTAATATCGTATGAAATTGTTTGACATTATGTGTGTTGCTATTTTGTCATTTGAAAAACAGATTAGTATTGTAGTTTGTGTGTATTGTCATTTGAAAAACAGATTAGTATTGTAGTTTGTGTGTATTGTCATTTGAGAAAGTGATTGTTTTAGCTGTGATGTTTTAGTTCAAAAATATTGGTATAATAAAAATCTTATTCAATTTCGGATGCGGATATTTCGGATATTTTCGAATATCCGAAAATATCTGCTTTTTATTTTCGGATGCGGATACGGATGTTAATTCTCTGATATCCATGGATATCAGATGCGGATTTAAATTTTCGAATGCGGATGTGGATATAGCCATATCTGCATCCGTTTGTATCCGTTGATAGCCCTATTTTTAATAACGTATTTTTAATTTAATTCATGGGATATTTCCATAATTTTTAATTTGAAAAATATCTAAATTTCCATTTGACGTGTTTTACGACAAACATTGGTATTATGAAATTCCATAAAATAAAATAACCAGTGCATTTTATTGTTGCTTTGTGATCATGTCACATTTTTGTATGCGATCGTACTTTTACTTCTATCGTTTGAGGTCTATACGCGAACGAAAAATTGTATAGCAGGATGCCCAATTTGATAGTTGCTTAGCTTAGAAGCTCGTGTAGCTTCATTTACCTCACTTCACTTCTTCTTTTGAATTTGATTTGGTTTTGGTTTTAGTGGTTAATCTATTGAACTTTTGGTTATGAGCTTGTGCCTTGAAATTTTGGTTATGGGCTTATGCCTTGAACTTTTGATTATAAGCGTGTGCTCTCAAACTTCACTTCTTTCTTTGCCTTTGATTTGCATTTTGATGTGAGAGGTCATTGATCTTGGTTTGCTTAGCACTTAAGAAATTTAGTTTACTTTTTTTTTGGTAACACTACATCACAATACTACAATATCAACTCATCAGACATCAACACTTCAATCCTTCCTTCTTCTTTTATTTTTATGTCCAGTAAAAGGAATACTCCAGCCTTCCCACTTCAAAAGTCATTATATAACCTAAACTATCTTTTGTTACCACTTACTTCTCTCTTTGTTATCACCTTAACTTATATCAACATCATATTCAAGCATTAATTCTTGTAGCTTTCCTTTTCCTCTTCTCCGAAAATTTGGAAAAGGAATATACTTTCAGCCTTGACTTGTTAAAAAACTATTTCGGCAATCAACTTTTCATATTTACTTCAGTTGAATTTATGATTTCCTATTTAGGCTTATTATGCTACTTCGAATCTCTTGTCGATTGAGTTCCTTGATGCCTTGAGTTTATGTTTATGTGTGAGTGCACTGATCTTCTTTGGTGGTTGATGTTTGAGTGTGTATGTGCTTTATTTTGTACCTATCCACTTCACTTGCTTGAGAACACTGATACACTGTCTTGCCTTGAGTTGCTGTTGTGTACTTGTATGCACTTATGTCCTTTATGTCGAGTCAGAATATGGCGTGAGCAGGTCAGAGGTGAGGCGAGAGGCAGGCGATCACGTTGGTGGTGGCAGCGTGGGTTTCAGGTGGCCGAGGTGGCGGCGTTTTGGGTGTAGGCCGAGGCATGGGTTGGAGCAAAGGGTAGGTGCTGAAGCTACTGGTGGTTCGACATCGACGTCAGGTGGTTGGAGGAGCTATAGCGAGGTCGATTAGGTTTTTGGTGGTTGCTTGTGGTCGAGGCGGAGGCAAGGAGGAGATGATGTGGAGGGTTTGGTTCATTCTTTTCGTTCCTGCACGTGTTTTGATATATGGGGAAGAGGAACTGTAGCTTGTGAGTTAGGTTGGGTTTTGGGTGTTGTAGCATGCATTTGCGTGTTGCGCTTAGGCCGTTTAAAGTGTTGGTGAGAATAATTAAATTTTGTTTCAATATAAATTAAGTACGTGTTGAATTTTAAAAATTCCATAACTCACTCATATGAAATCTAATTAATCTACGGATTTTTGCATTTGACTCGTATTGAGGAGTATAACACTATGGTATGACCTGTTGATAGTTTGGATAAAGTTAATTTTTATGATATTATAATAGTGATTGAATTAAATTACGTTGTTTAAATAATAATGTAGTTAAATTAATTTTACTTTATTAGTGTTATCTATTTGGCCAAATAGGACACTGTTATGTTAAATTAAATTGAATAGATTGTTTTGGACATCTATTCAGTAGAGTAAAAATACAATTCTTCTATAAGTAATTGAACAGAACATCTGCTTAGCAAATAAATCCCAGTTCTGCTATTATGTTAATTTGGGCATTTTTCATATGCCAGTTGATTAATATAAGGAGTAATTAATATCTGATAAGTGACGGATTAGCTTATGATAGTGAATTGTTGATTTTATTTACATATATACTTGCGTATGTAAATACTAGTGTTTTGACTTAGATAATGAATTAAAATTAAATGGTAGCTTGTTAAGTACCATAAGGGTCACTAAGCCTCTTTCTGCATTTGGAAAGTTATGGATTTAAATTAACTTCATGTAAATTAATCATCTTATTAATTATATTTTAAGGTTAATTAATTATCTTATTAATGATATTTTAAGTAAATTAATTATTTTAGTAATGATGTTTTAAAGTTAATTAAATAATTTAATAAAGATTTTTATAAACAATAAATTATTTTATAAATGACATTTTGTAAGAGAGATTTATAAAAGGAAATTTATAAATAAAAGTGCGATTTATAAATGGAAATTTGTAAACAAAAGAATGGATTTACAAATGATATTTTGTAAAGGAGATTTATAAGTGATATTTTGTAAAGGAGTTTTATAAATAATTTTAGAGATTTGTAAAAGTGGTTTTATAAATTTATTTAGAGATTTTATAAAAGGATTTGTAAATATGTAATGGGTCTATAAAAAGGGAAATCTTATAAAAGGGATGAGGTTTAATTTTGATAAATAATCCTTCTTAATTATGGTGGTATGTAGGCATTCTTTTCATACTTAACATCGAAGGAACCTTTCAGAAAATTATAACAATAGAGGGGATATCTATGTTTTATTTTTCTTAAGGTGGGAAAAAAGATAAAACTAATTATTGATCACATTTAGAATTTTAAACTTAAAAAAGGGTTTGGATTTAGAATAAGTAATGTTTTAAATGATATTTGTTTTTGGCCCATTTAAATATAAATTTGAAAACAAGGAAATCTTCCTTAAGTTTTGTAATTAGAATTATACTATTGAGATAAGTATATTGATATATTTTCAAAGTATTAAAAATAAAAGTGTTTTGTGAATATACTTATACTATAGAGGTAAGTATATGGATATATTTTCTAAGTATTGAAAATAAAAGTGTTTTGCGATTATACTTATACCATTGTGATAAGTATATGGATATATTTTCTTAGTATTAAAAATAAAAGTGTTTTGTGAATATACTTATACTATTGTGATAAGTATATGGATATATTTTCTAAGTATTGAAAATAAAAGTGTTTTGGGAATATACTTATATTATTGAGATAAGTATATGGATATATTTTCTAAGTATTGAAAACAAAAATGTTTTGTGAATATACTTATACCATTGTGATAAGTATATGGATATATTTTCTAAGTATCGAAAATTAAAGAGTTTTTGTGAATATACTTATACCGTGGAGATAAGTATATGGATATTTTCCAAGCATTAAAAGAATATAAATGAATAGCGATTGAGAAGTATATATATGTATATTTTGTAAAAGTATTTTAATGCAAGTATTTACAAAGTGATTGAATTAATGAAAGGATTAATTAAAGAGGCTTAGCTATTTCTTATGTGCTTGACCATATGAAGTTAAATCTATAATTGAATTGTTTTTTTATTTGATAGTTAAATAACCGACTATCAAATCTTGGCCAAAATATAATTTTGAAATATTTAGAAGAAACATGATAATTATATGGTACGGTTATCTTTGGTGATGCTATACTATACGTATAAACTTGTTTTGCTCTTCTAGGACAAATGATAGGGAAATCCGTCCGCTTAAATGGCTAGGAGGTGATCTCCGCTCTTATGTATTGTCTATTAATTTCCCATAGAACCGAAGTTGAAATTATCGGAAATTATCGATTGGTTTTAGAGCGACCGATAAGCGGGAAGAGTGTACTTATATGAGATGAATCGAAACCAAAACCATTCCAAAACCATATACAAAATCTATGCTTCAGAAGAGGTTCAAGATGGATTCAAGATGCTAGAATGTAGGTGGAGGTTTGTGACCTTTTTTTAGATGTGGGAATCCATGTGTAATCCTGAGACCTGTTGAGGTATGAGAATTCATGTGTGATTGCGAGATCTGTTGAGATGTGGGAATACATGTGATATTCCGAGACCTGTTGAGGTATAGGATCCATGTGTGGTTCTAAGATCTGTTCGAGTTAAGAATCATATGCTGGAATGTCAGACGTAGCCTCACCAGCGGCAATGACTATAACCATAGATAGGATGTATAGCTTGGGGTTTAGCTAACCCATAAGGGACAGTCTACTCTCTTATCTAGCTATACCTATAGTTCATCAAGCAGGGAGCAATGCACTCGGTCCAGAGTGTTAGAACTTTGTATTTTGATGTTTTTATTATGACAACTATATAAGTAAATATTCTATGAACTAACCATATTTGCAGGAGAAGATACTATTCTACTCGATAATAGATTGCAGACCAGAATTCAGATAGAAGCTTTAAATATTGTCTATGGTTTGTCTATGGTCTAGATGTTATAGTTCATTTTTATTCAAATCTCTCCAAACTACCCATTTCAATCGACTGAATATAGTGTTTTTTGTACTATTTCCTCTCTGGTTCGAATTTTTAATATTTCAGCTGGCTGAATTCTTTTTCTCAATCGACTTAAATTGCATAGCGGCTATATTTCTGAATAGACACTTCTCTTCATCGGACAGAAACAACCCTTGATTCAAGAGTTATTACCGTATCTTTTGATCATCTCATTTCACGATAAGTTGCAACACTTAAACACTATATATAGCCTTCAAATTCACTTGTTTTAATCACCTAATTTTCTGATTCTATCTTATACTCTTATTGTCTAAACTCTCTACAATCAAACTCTTGTTCTAATCACTTGCACATTCAAGAGCAAACTCATTTGTGATTAAATTAACTTCCTATCTTCACAAACTACACTATATACCACAAAGGAGAAGATTATAGGAAGGTTGTATGTTATTGACTTATCAGTGCTACTCAAGAGCATACTCGGTCAGAAGCAATTTACTGTTTGTATTAGAAGTCCTGTTCGGTTGCTTAGGCGGTTGAAGTCTTATTTTGTGGCTTAGGCGGTAAAACTCCTGTTCGGTTGCTCAAGCGGTGTAATACCTATTCCTCTGGGTTAAGAGAGGGTTGATAGTTAAGTTCCAGAAGGAGTTTGAGACTGGACGTAGAACGAGAAGTTCGAACCAGTATAAAAATATCTGGTGTCATTTACTTTACTCTTTACTGTTATATTTATATTCCGCACTAGTAAATAACTTAGATAATATTCCATATTACAATCCTTGTTCACTTTCATTTGGTATCGGAGCGGGTCATCATATAACCATAATACCGTTATTTGATATTAAGTTAATATGGAAAATAACACTAACACAAGTTTTATTGAAGGTCAATCCACCGCACGACCACCACTATTTAACAGTTTGAATTACAACTATTGGTCAACTCACATGAGTATTTATATGCCAGCAAATGGATATGATACTTCTAATATCACTCAGAATGAATACATTATACCTACCACACCATATGCACAATGGTCAAACATACAAAGAATAGATGCTACTTCGAATGCAAAAGCCATGAATATGTTATTTTGTGCTTTAGATAAGAATGAATTTAATAGAGTTAGTATATGTAAAACTGCTTATGAAATCCGGCGAACTCTTAAAGTTACACACGAAGAAACAAATAAAGTGAAACAAAGCAAGATTTCTATGCTTAAAAATTAGTTCCAAAATATCAGAATGAAACCAGATGAAACTATAAATGACACATATTCTAGATTCCAAGACATAAATCATTCACTATTAGCACTAGGAGAAAAATATTCAGATTTTGATATTGTCTCAAAAATTCTAAACTCTTTAATGGATGAATGGGAATGAAAAGTCTTAGCTATTGAAGAAGCTAATGATATTTCTACCATCAAACCTGAAGAGTTAATAGGAAATCTCATATCGGATGAAGTTAATTTGCAGGCAAAACGAGATCAAGCCCAAGATAGAAAGAATATAGCTTTTCAAGCTGAACAAGAAGACTTGGACTTAGAAGAAGATGATATGGCATTTATAGCAAAGAATTTCAAATTTTTTTTGAAATTTAGAAAGAATAAGAAATTCAGAAATAACAGGAGAGACAATAAATCACCAGCTTCAAATCTCAAATGTTATGGATGTCATAAGAAGGGTCACATAAAGAAAGATTGTCTTGACCGAAAGAAAGACAAATACAAGAATAGGAAGTACAAGTACAAGAAGAAGCAATCATTCTCTGTTACATGGGATGATTCAGAATCGTCTTCATCATCAGATAGTGACACTGACAGTGATTCTGAACAAGCCAATGTCTGCTTTATGGCTTCGACTAACAATGTAAGTGATCTTAATTTTGGTGATTTAATAGAAATAAACTCAGAGCTATTGGATAAACTATATGAAGTTAAAATAAAATATAAAGATACTCTAGAAAAATTAAATAGAAATGAAATAGAAGTTGATATGCCAAGAGATGAAAAGAAAATCTTAGAAGAAGAACTTGTTAAAACACAAGAATCTTTGTCTGATGTTTCTTCTCAACTCACTTTGCTATCAAATGAAATAGAAGTTCAAAAAGAAAAGAATGTGACATTAGCTTCAGAAAATCATGATTTGAAATCAAATGTCAAAATTCTTGGATTAAACAATACTAGTCTCAAAACTAAGTTAGAGAGTATCACTAAAAATGCATCTAATTTTAATAAAAGAAGAGAAAATATTTCTAAGATTATTAGTATTCTCAAACTACTTCTAATAAGAAAGGGTTAGGATATACAAATTCTTCAAAGACTAATTCAAAGAAGAATAACCCATCATATAAAAATTTCAATTTGAATAAGAATTTTGTAAAATCAAAACCAAATGTTTTCACTCAAAAGAAAGAAAATTACAACTCAAATACTATAAAGGTTTGGGTACCAAAAACTAATAATAATTCAATCAAAAATGAGTATATTAAATCTTTTATAAATTCAGTTCATAAAAATAAAGATTTTACTTATAAAGGGAATTCTAAACCCTTTTGGGTTTGGTTTCCTAAGATCTAACTCTTAGGACCCTAATAAAATGTGGGTACCAACATCATTCCAATATTTTTTGCAGGTACTAACTAAGAAAAGAGGAAAGTGGATACTTGATAGTGGTTGCTCAAAACATATGACATGAAACAAAGATATGATGACTAACATTATCTACTCAGATGGAGGATCTGTCACATTTGGAGATATTTCCAAAGGCTATATCATCGGCAAAGGTGATGTGAGCAATTACGATACATCTAACTTACCTCTTATTACAAATGTTTTACTAGTTAAGAATTAAAACATAATTTGCTTAGTATAAGTCAATTATGCGATAAAGGTTTTAATATAATTTTTTCAGAAAATAAATGCAACATATTTGATCAAAACAATAATCTTATATTTGAAGGAACTGGAGAACGAAATATTTACATATTGAATATGAAAGTTAATCACAACACAAATGTGTCTAGTAGCCAAAGAAAATTATCCTTGGTTATGGCACAAAAGATTTTGTCATAAAATTTTTAAAGCAATAAGCAAATTATCTAAGAATAATTTAGTTAAAGGTTTACCAAAAATGAACTATAAACTTGCGGGTTGCTTTTTCCTGTAAACCAGTCGACTGACCTCCACAATACAGTCGACTAAATCTTCAAATTTTTGAAATTTTACTCAGCAGCCAGTCGACTGCCATACGATAAACAGTCGATTGAATTCCCTTATTTTACACTATAAACATGCGGGATGGAAAACCCCGCATACCAGTCGACTGGCCCGTATATTTTCAGTTTTTTATAATATCAATGCACTCTTCCCAATGCAACCTTTCACCTGACCACTACTTAACTCATATATTCTCTTTATTTACCCATTACCTAAACCTTTCTACTTCAGCAGAAACCCTACCCTCCACTACAAAAAATTTAATTTTTTTCACCAAACCTACTCAAATCAATGGCACCTAGAACAAAACGTGCACGTGAATCTACTACTGGTCCTTCCAAAAGCCAAATCTGCTCATGGCTTCACAACGAGACAACAATGACTTGGTTTAATTCAATGAAAACTTCTCGGATTTTTGAAGGAGCCTTCGTCAAGTTTGTTGATTTTGATGGATATGCCATCCAAGAGCTTGCTGAAACTTGTGGTAATGATCACCTTATTGGGTATGACTCAAATAATGTCAAATTTTATCCTCTCTTGATTAAGTTATTTTTCACCAATATGAACCTAGATCACCAAGATCCACGTAATAAGGATGATTGTATTTGGACTTTAGTTTGTGGAGCTAAAATTTATCTCCCTCTACAATGACTTTGCCACATTTTGCAATGTCCATCCGAAGGATTGGATATTGGTAATGTCGAAGCAGACATGTATAACCGAGATGAAGTTTCTCATCGGTTTCTATCAGATGATTTGACAATCTTGAAATCCAGTGCCTTACGTCCAATGGCACGTACTCTTCACCGAGCTCTCATTCGATCACTTCAACCTTGTACCGGTAGCTACAAGAAAGTATACAAGAGGGATTTCCATGCCCTCTATACCATTTACTCATCCCAAAGAGTAAATTGGGAAAATATCATTTTAGAGGAGTTTCTCACTGCTAACCACAAAAGAAACTATAAAACCATCCACTATGGAGCCTACATCATGAGGATTCTTCAAAACATTGGGGTTCCTTTACCCGATGCGGATTACATGAACATTGGAGAACTCAACTCAAAGACTCTAAGTCCTATGGGTCTTCCAAAATGACCGGAATCTCAACAAATAATAAGCTTCCAACAATGGGCGGCAAATCGTGATCAAGGTATTTCTCAACCAAGGGATACTAATATCGCATCCTTATCCTTACAACCTCCCCGCCAAGAAGAAGAAGGAGACGATGATGAGATTCATGAGCTCCCTAGTGACATTACTCCAAAGCAAGCTCTTGTTACTCTCTCTCGCAATCAAAGTAAGCTTGGATGACGATTGGCTAACGTCGATAAAAATGTCATAAAAAAAAGAAGCTTAATTCCATAAAAGGTTTCTTAAACAAAATTTGGGAGAAAATATCATGTACCGGCTCTACCTCTACCGTATTGTCGAAAACCCTGCACCTTTTACATGGTCAACCTCTGAAGAAGAAGAGGAAGAGGAAGCTTTAGATAGTGAGGAAGTCTAGTTTTTTCTTTTTATCTACTTATGCTCTTCTTATCATGTTATTTAAGACATTGTTTTAGGTACGCTTGTTATGTTTTGATATTATTGTGTGACATTGTTATTTGAATTCCATTCTCATGTTTATTTATCTATGATGTTAAGTTCATTTACTTTCCCTATGATGTATATGTTTATTTCTATGCTTATATGTCTATATTTCTCATATTATCAATTTGTTCCTTTTTGTCGATGACAAAGGGGGTGAAATTGTTTGATAAGGGGGATATTCATTTTGGGGGAGTAAATTGCTTTTATAAATTTTCAAACTTACATAGTTGTCATCATCAAAAAGGGGGAGAATGTTAGAACCTTGTATTTTGGTGTTTTGATTGTGACAACTATATAAGTAAATAAAATATGAACTAACCATATTTGCAGGAGAAGATACTATTCTACTCGACAATAGATTGCAGACCAGAATTCAGATAGAAGCTTCAAGTAATGTCTATGGTCTAGGTTTTATAGTTAATTTTTGTTAAAATCTCTCCAAAGTGGTATATACACGCACACGTACTTAAAAAATATTTTCAAATCATGTTTGCCAAGATTTCTACTACACAAGTTCACATGCAAAAGATTTTTGAAAAATACTTCAATATGGCACAAAACATGATATTCAGCCGACTGAACTAGGTAGTTCAGTCGACTGAATATCTGTGCACATGGACCATCTAATATGAATATTCAGCCGACTGAACTAAACATTTTAGTCGATTGAATATAGTGCTTTTGTACTATTTCCTCTATGATTTGAATTTTTAATATTTCAGCTAGTTGAATTCTTCTGCTCAGTCTACTAAAATTGCACAACGACTATATTTCTGAAAAGACACTTCTCTTCATCGAACAGAAACAACCCTTGATTCAATAGTTGTTTCAGTATCTTTTGATATTCTCTTTTCACGATAAGTTGCAACACTAAAACACTATATATAGCCTTCAAATTCACTTGTTTTAATCACCTAATTTTCTGATTCTATCTTATACTCTTATTGTCTAAACTCTCTGCAATCAAACTCTTGTTCTAATCACTTGCACATTCAAGAGAAATTTCATTTGTGATTAAATTAACTTCCTATATTCACAAACTGCACTATATACCACAAAGGAGAAGATTATAGGAAGGGTGTACGTTATTGATTTATCAGTGCTACTCAAAAGCATACTCGGTCAGAAGAAATTTTACTATTTTTATTAGAAGTCCTGTTTGGTTACTCAGGCGGTTGAAGTCATATTCTGTTGCTTAGGCGATAGAAGTCCTGTTCGGTTGCTTAGGCGGTGTAATACCTATTCCTCCGGGTTAAGAGAGGTTTGATAGTTAAATTTCAGAAGGAGTCTAGGACTGGACGTAGAACGGAAAGTTTGAACCAGTATGAAAATCTCTAGTGTCATTTACTTTACTCTTTACTTTTATATTTATATTCCACACTAGTAGATAACTTAGATAATATTCCATATTACGATCCTTGTTCACTTTCACAGAGTGGCTAGCTGTGTATTTCCTATGTACATCGACTATACAAGTACGATGCTTCGGAAGGATATCTCTGACCTTTGTGCAGGAGGACCGTTCCCAGATGTTCTAAGAGGCACATCCATGGAATCTTTCACAATTAGCGAATGCCCCTTAGAGGTTTTGATTGTATACCTAGTATTGTTGTGATGAACACTCACATGCATCACAACTATTTAATTATTTATGTTTTACACCCTAGATATTATTATAATATCATTGGATCCTCTATAAAAATGGTTTGGTTATCGTAAGGTAAAAACTCGTCCGTGTTTATGTGCGGTGGGTGTTAGACCAAAAATTGTTATAACATTTATGATGCCAATAGTGATAAAATAATCCTTGACCTATGCAAATATGGTAACATGATGAAGCATAACTCAATCAATATTGACTTATTTATATCATCAAGAACCAATTCATCACTTAAGACTAGTGCATGATGGAATCATTAAAGGATGCATTGGTGATGGCAATAGGCCTTTAAGGAGAAATGTACGGAAGTCCACGTGTTTTCTTGGATCATTATGCTTGGGATACCTTAAGGCCATTTAAAGTTGTCATATTCAAGAGTCTATATGGGCTTTCGAGAATAATATTCCAAAAAGGCCTATGTCATGTCATATGTCATATGTTCAATAAAGGTATAGAAGGCAAGTAACAAATTTGTGCAATAGTCCATTAGGCTCGATAATGGGCTATGTAATTTGTCCTTTTATTCAAAGTCCAATGTCCATATAATTATGCATATATGCATGTTCATCATAGTTCAAAACTTCTCGAAATAGTTCACATCGAGTTTTGATCTTGATGAGTTTGAATATATCAAGTCCATATCAATAATGTTTGAAAAAAGGCATAATCGAAGTCAATGGACGGTCCAAGTCCTTGTTTGTATTAACTATGCATGATGACAATCAAATTGGATTTGTCCCTAATTTGATTTAAGGTTTACAAGAGTATGATTTCAAGGATAGAGAGAGAAAAGAAAATGCCACTATTTACACAACCCTAGGTCTATATATATAGAGGTTGTGCAACTCGACTTCATCTTTTATATCTTCGGCAGGCTCGACTTCGACGTGATTGGCTTCGATAGTGTCAACCTAGCATTATCTTGGTCGGTGAATGGCATATAGAGGCAGCATTATGAATATTGATAGTCTTCAGTCTTGATCATCTTGTATATTGATATGCTCTTGATTGATCGTCAACGTCCTCAGTTGAAAGTGGCATTGAACATTGATGGGAGGCAGCGGTGTTGTGAGAAAACAACTTCATATAATTTGGTAACAAGATTGATGATCCTTGACTTCGATGATTTCCATTGTGATGATTGGTGCTTCTCATTGGCTAGTGGCAGTGGCATCGATCATTGTCCCTCCTTTATGGACGTCGACGACATTCATCATCCACGCCGCGAAGGTTGATGGTGCCGACATTCTTAGAGCGGTATATTAATAACAACCTATCTCAATGAGATTCAACGTCATTATAGGGGCACTAATAAGTGGTGTGACTGATGACATACGGTATGGTCCATTAGCGGCACTGATTGATTGGTGACTTTATTATAAGCAGCATCCTCCAATGGATGACAAAGTGCGATACAAACTAAGCGTGGTGTTTGCAATAGACGGTGCATGTACAAGAGCTCCATCGCTTGATGTACGATATGTAATGATGAAGTGCAACATCATCCGAAGGCGATACCAGAGAGGCGCGATATATATGAGAAGCGGTATGGATAGTGTTGATGATGAGCGGCATTGCTTAATGGTGACGTTGATTCTTTTTACTTGTTGATGGAATTCGACGTTGTTGAATCTTGAAGTGATGTAATGCGGTATGTTTGAGAGGCGACACTGAAGAAATGCGAAACCAATGAATGGCAACATGATAAGGTGTAGTATTAAAGTGAAGCAGAGTCGTAATTCTATTGAATTGGCCTATCCTTGTACTTTCGATGTTGTTGGTCTTCATCAAAGAACCTAGCAGCGTCAATTCCCTTATGATGCCACTTCTTACAGCATCATTTTCAACATTAACATTGTATGGATAAAAGCGGGGTCTTACAAGAAACCTTTATTTTTGAAAGGTTTTATAACATTAAAATCCATATGATTTGTGGTTCTCACGCTGGTTTACAAACTGATATGGGCGTTATTTTCTTATAATGCTTGGGTCAGCCCGAGCATATTTTCCAAATTTACCTAGACACTTTAGAGCTTCAAGAGCCGAGCTGGATGCCTCCAATACGTATTCACGTATCTTTATTTCTGCTTCATTTGTTGTATTGTATTTATCAGCATTTTTGAGGACAAACTGTTATAACTATCTAGGCTGATGATAGGTTAGTATCACTCTGATTGATGGATATGTGTATTACAGTTTTCGTTTGTAATGATCATTGGTATATTATAGATTACTCGTCACATTGTGAAATTTTGTTCTAAATTTTATTTTTTTCACCCCAACAATCTGTCTTTTTGGCACTTGGATGCTCCGCCAATGAATATCGTGGATGTATTAGTGTCGACTTTTAAGGACCGAAAGGGCGGGTTGTTACA
This sequence comes from Allium fistulosum, assembly GCA_030737815.1. Lineage (NCBI taxonomy): Eukaryota > Viridiplantae > Streptophyta > Magnoliopsida > Asparagales > Amaryllidaceae > Allium > Allium fistulosum. The sequence continues at coordinate 206,151,443 of CM060903.1, forward strand.
ATAGATGTACACGGTCCTGGTACAAAACAATAAACATGTGTACCTCTAGGATGAACAATACACAATCACATATGATATTTATTAGAGAACACAAAGTCAAAATGCAGTAAATAAAATATAATATATAACATACAAAAAATACATAGTTCAATGGGCTACAAAATGATAGTCACTAGCCCAATATATCATACATCACTAAATACTACATAAAGAGAACTCGAGGCTACAAAATGAATAGGGAATGTATCATCCTATTGCTTCTACCAGCCTCCCCAAAAGCCCATATCTAAGTATGTCTTCACTGGGTACTAGCACCTGAAATCTCTCAGGCCGACCCGAGTATTATAAATAACACATAGGTCAGACTATGTCTGATTATAACATCAAGCGATATAGTGATAATAATAATATCCGGTATAAAATGAAAATATCATATAAGTCAAGATATAATGTGAGATAGCCCATTAAATGATCTATACAATAACCAACATCATACAAATCACAAGGATAAGTCAACGATGATCCAATCCACAATCAATAAACAAAGGCTATCTCCAAAATATTAGATCATCAAAAGTATATAGATATAATGGGGACTGGCTACACTTTAGATACGAGACCTCTAGTATAGCCAAACTCATCGTAGGAATATAAATAGTATATGTCAATCCACCATACATATACCTGAACCACATGGGAGACTAATAGCATGTCTACTTACTCCAGGAGTTGCACATGTGTTTGTCTGACATGACTCTTACAGTCATCGGTTATCATTACCTCTCCCCTTCGGTATCGTGACAATGATCCACCAATGTTCTCGACGACGCAAGAACTCTTCAGTCACAACACGACATGTGCCTCTATGGTACCTGACCGCTCACCTATATAACACAGGGGAAACCACACAACAACTGCTAATAATATAATGGTGTCACAACTTCCACAATCAGGCCGTCATGGTAGATTCTAGCTAATCAGGCTCACTAAATAGGGTTTTTTTCGACTGATCTATCCCTTCTTTCAACTGAATTACTGAAGGTCAGAAATGGTTTTCATGTCTTCTACACTTTGATTCTACTAGGCATCGCACTCTTGTTAGCATTATTCTCTCATATTATCTCATACTTTTACTATATTGTACTTTTACTATACTATAATCATACGTAAAAATTTATACCAATGAAGCACAATTCATATATATGAAAGTGTGATCGTTAAACTACCAATGTGTAAATTGATCATTGACTTATGATCACTAAATCAATTCAAACATAGTTGTGAGTAGGAGTACTCACCTTGAATTGATGATCACACTAGATTCTACTTCTTCCTTTCTTCCCTCTTCTTGTCCTATGTACAAGAATTCCTTAACTCAACTTAGTTGATCAACTTGTGCTTCACTTGATTGGTTGGTGCAGATGATTGTCAAGAAGCTTGCATTTGATTGTATGAATCATTGGGATTTAATGTGAATTTATTTCAGATTTTAAGGTGGAGTTTGGTGGGAATTCAAATTTTACCTCCATTTGAAATGAGAGGTTGAGTTATATTTATATTGGAGGGTGAAATCTCTAGATTTAGAAAACTCCAGAACTCATTCTCATGAAACAATCTTTTTTTACTTATTTTTGGTTTTGGGTCTTAACTAATTGGTCTTAATTAATTTATAAACATTTCTTTTCTTTTCTTGTTTACATGAAAACAATATCAACACATCACCGACCTTCATTATTTACATGAAGCCATATTGGATTTGGGCTTGTGTACTAATAGGCTTTATTTTACTTATTAAATAAATTTCTTTCGTTTTCTTTTAAAAACATTTCTAAATAAATTTCAAATTATTCTAACATTATAAAATTATTTCTATCATCTAAACTAATTTCAACACATTTATTTCAAACATCATCTACTATAAGATTTTATTTTTTCAATTTATATCAAATGATTAATTCATAACTTCACATATTAATATAACCAAATAAACTATTAAGTCAATATCCTTTTCGAATTAAATTATTTTCATTTTGATAAAATATTTTCCATTAACTTTCAAATTATTCCTTTAATCACATATTGATTAATTCAAAATTCCATTTACTTCATTAATAATAATTATTTTATTATTAATAGCTTCTCGACAAAGGGTTGTTATAATTAGGTAGTGGATGATAGGGATTAAATGCAAAATTGGTTGAACCATACTCCTGTTCGTAGGAGTGTGGAAATTGTTATATGAGAACAAAGATGTTTGTTTTTGAAAACTTACGTACATATAGAACTGCCAGTATATATACGTTGCTGCATCATAATTTCGAAATGGTTTTAAAAAAATGCATTCACATAGGAGACACCAATTTAGTATTATTTAGCATACATTTCATATGTGTTGTGATACACTGTACACTAGTATACGATTGACTGCAAAATTGGTTATACACTAATTGGTTAGATAGCTTGGAATGGTTGTGCACCATGTTACATGATTCAATCCTTGAGGAATTTCGAGGATGAAATTCTTTTAAGGGGGAGAATGTAACACCTCATAAAATAAACAATAATTGATTAAAAGAATTAATAAATAATCATTAAAGTTCAAAAATGAAATTTGAGCAAACGTTGGAATTTGGCTATGAAACTTGCATTATTGTATTTGTAGAGATCTTCTGAGCAACTTTCATATATATAAAACTTTGTGATTGGAGATTAAACGAAGAAGTTATTAATGTTTGAAGTTTTTGGATCGAAAATAATTCAAAACTAGTTAAGGTAATAAATACTAATAAATTAACGTTTAACTTAATGGAAAATTAACGTTAATAATACAGTTAATGTTTAGAAATTATGGTAATTAAAAGTAAATAAAATTGGCTAACGTTAATAAATGGCTGGACCACTATAGGTCGATCACTTATGGGGAGCAGTTGACTGGTTTATATTGTGATGACTAGGTTTGAACCATGGCCCAACGACGCAGATTTAATAAATTATAATCTAACAAACATAATATTTTAAACGCCTATAAATACAGGCACATCCCCTCACTTTTCTTCTCATATTTTCCAAACAGAGCAGCAGAGTTCTTCCATTTTCCCTTCTCCACTATTTCTAGAAATTATAAAAAAACTATATATATATATATATATATTGGATAAGGGCAAAAAAAATAAAAGAGAAGAAAAGAAGGAGTGAATCAACTCTGCAAAAAATGGAATCTCTATAGTTATAAATCTAAATTCCACTTAACTCAAATCTCCTCACATATTTGTAATCCTAGTAGGTATGTGTATATGTTTTTATACATATTTTTTGGTTGGAAGGGAAAAAGGAGTCAATTAAAGGAATGAATTCGAATTTGGAGATTTTGATAGCTGAAAAGGTGAGTGGACAATTATATGATTTATATACAACACTGAAATTTATATCATTGAATTTTATTTGAAATCTCACCTACATTTTCTATAAGTTATGTAGTTACGATCGAATGGCACATACACCCTAATCTGGAATTTTGGGAAATTAGTCCTTGAAAATTTTAAAGTATGATGTTGATAAGATTGTGAAATTTATTACAAATTTACATTAATTGGGTTGTAAATTGTTAGCGTTCATTTGGAATGCCCTAATTTGACCTGAAATGTAAATTTTTATGTTTAATTTATTAGGAATGTTAATTGTATAGTTTGGTTGTATCTATTTCCTTTTGAATTTCCATAGACTGTCTAACTTCACAACTATGTATAAAAAGTGCATTATTTGGAAAAGTAAGGAATATGCCTAAATAAAAGAGATGTGTAAAGTACGAATGTTCTTCTCCATAGTTTGCACTATTTATTTCAATAGAAGTTAAAAGAGATAAAAATTCCTTGTAATTTCAAATGGAGCAAAACTCCCACTTTTAGGTAGTTTATGGAAAATTATAACGATAATAATCTCCTTTTAGGGGAAAGATAGCTCTAATAAATAAAAATGTGGAAATAAATATTCTTTGTACAATTTACACGTAAGTGTATATTCTTAAATTCCTAAACGTATAAATTAAAAAGTTAAAAATAGAAATATATACATATAACCGTGTCTACTAATTAAAAATATAACATACATAAGGAAAATGATAAAAGCTAATATATATATATATATATATATGTTAACTCTCATAGTAATTGTGATTAAACCGTTTAAATATTAATAAATAAATCAAAGGGATATGAGAATGCAATGGGAAAGGGGTAATAACTTCAATATTTGAACAATAATTACAATATTAATATGCAATAAATGCGCAACTAATAAATAGTTACATAAATCAAATGGGGATATGAATGTGTTTAAGGGGCCTAATTACAAAATAAATAGGACATTTATGGTGAAAACAAAATAGGGATAATAAGTTAGATGTGAAACAGATAAATAAATATCATTAATGATTATCCAATTTAAATAATAGTGGAGATTTATAATGGACAACTAATTGGAAGTAAAGAAATAAATGACATTTAAATGACAAAAAGGGAAATGAAATATAAAGGCAATTAACGTGTAAAATAGGAATAAGTTCATAGTAAGTGAGTGAATAAATATTAATAAATGGACTTAAGAGGCGGAATAACTTATGTAGTTAAAAGTATAAGGCCTTGATAATACATTTACAACGGGTTTGAATTTATGGGCATAACCCAATATTTAGGTAATAAATGACTTGGTTTAGTACGGGTTGGGATGTGAGGTCAATAGAGTTCACAATAGAAGTCCACCTTCTACAAGAGGCTACCAATAGTTATGTAAACGTACTACTGATGTGAGACATCTACAACTATAAGACCTATGAGAGGGATATATATGCGTGTATAGGTCGGGAAAATATACCAAGGGTTCACCTCGATTTGAAGTATTAAATGGTTGGAATACCTTTGGGATGGTCAAGGGGTTTACTTTGGGGTGGAAGGTATTAAATGGCCGACTGGGTCTGCCTCTTCCCTATTAAGGAGTTTACTTACAACTGTGCCCAAGTTGGAATGTGGACTACTTCATTTCAAAAACAGAGGTACTAAGTAACTGTAATGGGCATTTTCCTTGATTTGTACTAGGAAAATCTAAATGGGAGTTGCATAGAGAGATCGACACTATGCCAGCATTGTGTACAAATATTTGTATAGTAGGGTTAGGCATAGGTCGAGTACTCCGCTGGTCTTGCGCGGTCTATAGTGAAGGCTCGGGTTAAGCCTATATGGATTACACTTTCTGCTAGTGTAGAGTTCGTATGGAATGTGCATTTTCTTAAAGATTGGTTGTTTGTTTGTTTGGTTGGAGGGAGGCTAGTTAACCCCTAGACGATTTGCTTCAAGATGCATTAGTTATACGACTAGCTTAAAGTATAAAGTCGTATCTAGGTGTCATCGGCCTTCGTAGTTAGGGTCGGTCGACCAACGATTACATTACATGGGTTTTCTTTCTAGGTAATACAACGCTTATAGATATGTATCTCTATGCATATATAGTTATACCTCAAAGATAGTTGGATATACCATACGCGCTTAGGGAATTAAATGAATAACCCATGAATAGTAGACATAACACTTAAATGGAAATCAGTTAGCATTAACTAGTGTTATGAATAAAGTATGTAATTTACCAGTCACCAGAACGTTGTTCTGACCCCCCCCCCCCTTATTTCAACCCATAGGATAAATTTAGAGGGACAGGCTACTAGTGTAAGATGGGAACAGTAGGTAGATAGGTCTTCTCATTCATGCTCAACGCTGATAAGGCAACTAGATATCCAAGGAATTATATTGATTCCAAGGTAGTAACCTTAGTTGATTTATATGTTTTATTATATTTTACTATTCCACCGTGAGTTCATAGTTAGCTCTCTGTTATACTTATGTTTATTACAGGTTACCAACACAAGCAATCCATACCCTAATTGACTTGGGTTTTCGTTTTTGTTGAAAACCAGGCCCATTTGGGTGCAAGTGTTTACAATATGTACTAGTTTGCTAGGTCCTCCGACACCCTATATTATACTTAGTGTAGTATATACCTATATGCCGACAATGTAGCATATATTATGTTATGTTCTAACTTTTTAAATATAAGGACGGGTTTGGTATGATTCTCTATACCTTTTATTCCTGCTTTACCTACCTATTTTGAGATTATCGATCTCTCATACTAGATTGTTGTCTGACTTATGGTTATTTTTTTTTGCTTCTTATCATTTTGTGTACTCTTAAATGAGTAGATTAGAGATAGCAGGTATGACATAATGCATGGAGCTGTGCGGAGGACGAGCATGTGGCTAGCGCTTTCATATATCTATTTTTTGAGCTATTATCTATATTGCTTAGTGTTATGGAGCTATTTTTGTACTGTATAATATTATTAGAGATAGTTATTTGTAGTTTATTTTATCAGATGTATAAACTCTCTTGCATTTGGTTTTGTATAACTGTAATAAACATATTTCACTCTGATTTTGTTTGGTTCACTTAGTTATATTGTTATCTCTCCTATTTTATATCTATGTGATTATTATATTTTATCATATATGTTGTGAGATATATGATGGGATTGCTTTGGATTGCTTCTGCTTTACCTTTGACTATGACTATTTAGATACTAATGGTGTAGGGTGGCCGTCACATTTGGTTTTAGAGCTTAGATTGAGATATGACCTAAGGTGGTATCGGGATCCATTAGAAATAAGGAAGGAGCTATAACTTTAGAATAAATTGAGTGATATATGAGAGACTAGCCGCATTGCACACATGCTTACCACTTATGCAGCTTTACTTTATGAGAGACTGATCATTCTTATTATAGTTTGTAAGAATGAGCAAGAAAATAAGGAACGTGGCAAAGAACTCTATTTCTAGAGTTGAAGAAGCAGCAGGCTTAAGGGTAGCAGCTAATCTTGACTTGCAGACCATATTATGATAAGGAACATGCTACTGAATGCCCAAGGAGGTGCTCCAGTTGTTGCTAATGGTGGTACTTCTATGCATTTGCTAAGAGGTGATTTTTCTAGGTTAATAAAGACTTCTCCAATCTTAAAGGCAAACCGTTCATGGGAACATAATCATCTGTTAAAGTGAAAGATTAGCTTAATACCTACGAACGCATCTTTAATGATTTCAAGTTGGAGGATGCGATGAAGAGGAATTTTGCATCTAGAAAACTTTAAGAAACGGTCATGGGTTAGTGGAACGCCCTTATGATTGCTACTCCTGAGGACCGGTTTACTTGGGATTGGTTGAAGGCTCGATGAGAAGTTCGTTCATGTTGTTCATAAGTCAGTTTTGTTTTGGAAGTTTACTGATCTAAAATAGGGCGAAATGTCCATTTTAGAATATGAAGCTAAGTTTGACATGTTGTCGAAATATGAGATGTCTTTCATTGACACCCTTAAAGAAAAATTAGAAGTTTATTATAGGCTTGGATGAGTATCTCAAAGAGAGGCTAGTGGGCCTCACTGATGAAAGCTTCGAGGAGTTGGTTGAGAAGGCTCTACGAAGTGAGAGTTTGTATCCTAAGTCCAAAGCTATCGTTATTTCATGGGAGGAGTCTTAAACACAACTGAACGAGGGTGGCAAAAGAAAGTGGAACAATAGCAAAGGCAAGAAGCAGCTCCGGGGAAGGAGGGTCGGAAGAAGGGCAAGTGGGTGCTTATTTCCTTTAATTGTAAGATACCGAGGCCACCACTTTAGCAAAACCTGTAGGAATCCAAAGAGCATGGAGAGAAAGTGCTTTAATTTTGAAAAGGATAGACATTTGAAGAAGAATTATCTTAGGCGCTGTGTCCACTTATGCTAGTAATGTTGTCCCAACTTTGTCAAGTGCTCCATTAGTGAAGGAGAAAGGAAAGGCATTACTATCAAAGGCATGCTTTCTGTTTATTGTATACTTATTATTGTTTTATTTAATACCGGTGCATCACATTCCTTTATATCTGGTGACCTAGTAGATAGACTAGGATTGAAAATTACTTAATGGACAGATCACTAGTAGTGACGAACCCTATGGGTGGTTCGTCTAGTTTGTCTATGGTTTTTCATTACATAATGTTGTCGAGTCATAGATGTGTGTTTTCTTGTGATTGCTTTATGCTTGGTTTTGTTAGGTTCAATATTATTTTGGGGATGGACTGGTTGTACAAATATAGAGTCGTGGTGGATTGTGAGAGGATATCGATGATGATGGGGACTATGGTGAGAGTAGGCTAGAGTTGAGCAGCACAACCGATAATGTAGTGATGGGTATCTTTCTTTATTTTATCGAGATCCCATACAATGACTTGTCATCGGTATCCATTGCTAAAGAGTATTCAACCATATTTGAGGAGGTGATCGCATTACTGCCACATAGGGAGATAGAGTTCTATATTGATTTAGCAAAGGATGTTAGCCAGTGGTTATGCCATTGAGGCTTGTGGCACTCAAAGAGCAACGTAGACTAGAGGGAAAAGCAAAATGACATGGTGAGGAAGAGATTCATTCGTAAGAGTATATCTTAGTGGGGAGCACATGTAGTGTTTTCCATGAAGGCGGACGACCCTTTGAGACTTTGTGTTGATTACTATGAGCTGAATAAGGTGACTAGGAAGAGCGATTATCCACTTTTATGTATTTTTGATTTGTTCGACCAACTTCACGGTGCGAAAGTGTTTTCTTAGTTTGACCAGGCAAAGGGGTTCCACCAACTGAGGGCGGTGAAGCACAGTGTGTTGATTACTACATTCCATAATCATCGGGATTTTATGAATGGATTGTTATGCCATTCGAGCTAACCAATGCGCTTAAAGATGTGCCAAGGCTATCGAGGGAGCACCGGGTAAAAGCGAAGATTTTGAAGTGTCACTTCTAGAAGAGGGAAGTATGTTTCTTAGGACATGTGGCCTTGGAGCAAGGCATCATAGTGGATCCTACCAAGGTAGCAGGAGCCCAAGATTGGAATAGACCTGAGCGCTATAGATTTGAGAAGTTTCCTTGGATTAGTGGGTTACTATAAATGATTTATAAAGAACTTCTCAAAGGTAGCAGTATGGTTAACAAACTTAATGCAGAAGAATCAGACTTTTGCTTGGGCTGCAAGGTGCAAGCACACATTTATAAATCTAGAGTAGAGGTTGGCGAGTGCACTAGAGTAGTCATTTCAAGTGAGAATGATGAGCTAACGATATACACAGAAGCCCGTGGTACTGAATTGGAGGCGGAATTGATGCGGAGAGGTAAAGTTGTTGCTTAAGCTAGTAGGAAGTTGAAACTGCATGAGAAGAAATGCCCAACCCATTATTTGGATTTCGCAGCGATAGTGTTTGCATTAAAGATATAGAGGCATTACTTGCTAAGGGAGAGAGGTTTGAGTTATTTATCGACCATAAATTGTTGTAGTACCTTTTCTCACAGAAGGACCTTAACCTTCGTTAATAGCGATGGTTAAATCTTTTGGCCTCCAAAGACTTTGACATTTCCTATACTTCTAGTAAGGAAAATGGAATTTTTGATGCATCGAGTAGGAGATATGCCATCTTGGGAGTTATGTTCCTAGAATAGATGCGTTCAGAGTATATTATTGGCCGACCGAGATGTGAGCTAGAGCTAGATGTGTTGGCGAGCTTTACTATTAAACCCACATTGATTGAGCGAATCATTACTAGTTAGTGACGTGATGATAGACTATGGATATTATTGCTAAGATTGAGATGACAGTAGAGTCTGAGGATATGAGACAGTACAAACTCAACGGAGATGGTTTGCTCCATAAGGGTTGTAGACTATTTGTACCCGATGTTGATGGACTTAGGGCTGAGGTGCCATAAGAGTACCATCCTTCGATATTGATTATATATCCCCAAGGCGATAAAAGGCATTAAAATATGAAGCAAACATTTCATTGGAAGGGATGAAGAAGGACGTTGAGACATTTATTTTGAAGTGTATGAATTGTCAATTACTGAAAGCTGTACAAAAGAACTCGAGTGATTTGTTCCAACGCTTGACATTCCCTTATGGAAGTAGGAACATATACCTATGGATTTCATCGATGGGTTGCCGAAGACTATAGGAGGGTAGGATGGCATATGATTCATAATTGATAGGTTAACGAAAAGTGCAAGATTGAACCTGTGAAGTCCAATCAAATGACATCGAAGATGGTTGAGTTATATGTGAAGTGGATAGTCTAATTCCTGTTGTGTTGAAGAGCATTATAAACGATCAAGACTCGTTATTCATGAGTAGAATTTGAATGTTAGGCATGCTTGGAATCTATATTGTTTAGTTATGTTTGTGTGGTTGGAATTTCGATGGTGAAATTCCTATAGGCGAAAGAATGTAACACCCACATTTTTACGTATCGATGCAAAATATTGCTTTCAAAACCAAATTGGATCACATTAGGCTATTACTTTGGGGAATGTTGAGCATTGACATATTTGACCCTTAAAATTAATTGTGGATGGTTTTGGCCTTGAAAACTTGTAAGAGCTATAGCTTTTGATAGAATCCAGATTATGGTTAGAAACCACATCCAAATTAAAGATATAATGGCTTGTCTTTCTTTATAGTGGTCATAATAGATTGTTAAACTTACCATTCGGTAGATATAATTGTTTTAAGTTAGACAATTTTTGGACAGACTAGTAGCTAATTAGACTAAGCTCATAATTAGCCTATTAACCCATTTTGGGATCAGAGCTAATTACAACTGACGCAGCAGCCTTTAATCATTATTCTCCACCTCCCAAAACACTCTCTAACCTCTATTACATCTCCATTAGCCAAAACCATCTCAAATCTTCAGTAGATTAGCCTAATAAAGCAATTAAAGGGTGATTAATGTAGGTATTAGCAAAGGGAATTTTAGGATCTTGAAATTCGCTATCTTGGATTCCTAATTGGATGCCTACATCAAATTTGCCTCATTTTTTGTTATTTTTGTAAGTAGGTGAGTGGTCTATCATCTCAAAACTTTGAAAATGTTTTATGTGTTTAAAAATGTATTTTTGAAACCCACTAAGATTAAAAACAAGATCTTTGATTTACTTGGATTTCTAAACATTTTATAAAATGGTTTATAATTGATTTTTATATGAATTTCCATATATTGTTGTATCATATGAATGTTAGATTAGATTATGGTTGATATGATGCTTGTATTGTATGGATGTGATGTTTGTTTGTTTGTTTTTATGTGTTTGTTTACTTAGAATAGAAGATGGTGTCTCGATGTGCATTTTTGGGTATGGGTTGGTTCTACAAAGATTGAAGGTGTATCGATAGAATTTAGAGTTGGCATTCAGATTGGAGCCGAAAAATCAAGGATGATCGGTGCAAAAGGCTAGAAAATAACTTAGGAGAATTTCTAGCAAAGATATATCGATTGGCACAACCCATATGGATCGGTACCGACCGAGCAAGGGGTAAAGTTTGCAAGTGTTGAAGTTTTGGAGTTTTCTTGGGAGCGCACGAGCAAGGCTTTGAGCTAAAGCAAAAATGCAAGGAAAACTTTAGGGCGACTTATCACCGACTGATCCCACCATCGATCAATTAATGCTATGGTCCAAAGATAGCGCGAACAATGTGGGAAGTCAAGGATGGTGCTACGAGTCCATGGAATCGGTTACTACACTTTTGGCCAAGTGGTTTAAGAGTTTGAATCAAAAGACAATTGATAGGAACTTTAGAGCTAACTTGGTGCGAACGCAAGGAGGATATGATGATTTTTCAGGGCAAGTGCACGTTAGCTTCGAGGAAGTCATGGGATTACTTTGGAATGATTCAAGGATCCAAAATTTTGGCTAAGTGTTGGGGATGGTCGGTCGACATCGAACGATTGTCGTTGGTCATCTAGTGATGCAACTGATGTGGGATGCTCAAGGTGATGAAAGGGTCTTGTGTGATCGATCGCAAACCATTCTAATGAGTGGATGTCAAGTTATGATGAAAAGATGATCGATACAAAGCATTATGAAGATGTGGTAGTAACATAGGGATTCCTTGAGTTTGCTTCAGATTCTACATGAGTAAATGGGTGTGTTACTTCGGGCTCGATGCTGGAGAATCCTAGGGACTATGTGAGCTTTTCCGAGCTCTGACGAATCGATAATGTGAGTCGTTTAGGTTGAGTACTTCCAGTGAGTAGTTCTCATAGGACTTAGTGATGGTCTAGAGAGGCACGTTCAATGATGCGAGTTGATGGAGTGGAACATGGTGTGTTCTACAATTGATCCGTGTGTCAAAGGGATCGATGGATAACTCAAAGAAGTGATATGCGCTTGTAAAACAGGGGCATGCGAGGATGCTTGCCTGTGTCCTAGGGTCTTAGTGATGGTCTAGCTTGCCTTAGTGATAGCAAATCCTTAGTGATGGAAAAACCTTAGTGATTGTCCAGCTCGCCTTAGTGGTGGAAAATCTTTTATGATGGCAGAACCTTAGTGATGGTCGTGCGAGTTATCATATATCCATAGGCATCTTAATGGTGATACGAGACCTAGTGATGGTTGTTGTGATGCCATGTGATGTAGGTCTAATGAGATAGGTATCTGACACTCAATATTATACTTAGTGCAGCATACCTATATGATGATAGTGTAGTATATACTATGTTATGTGCGAACTTGTTGGATGTAAGGACGTGTCAGGTATGATTCCTTATACCTTGTGTTCCCACTTTGCTGACCTATTTTAAGATTATAGATCGCTCATACCAGGCTATTTTCTAGCCATAGGTTATTTTCTTTACTTCTTATCATCCTAGGTACTCTTGAATGAGTAGACTAGAGATAGCAGGTATGAGATAGGACATGGAATTGTGTGGAGGACGAGCAATTGGCTAGTGCTTTCATATATCTATTTTTGGAGCTATTATCACTGTTTCCATTATGCAGTGTTATGGATCTATTTCAACACTTTTCTATTATTAATAGAGACACTTATTTGGAGTTTGTATTATCCGATGTATAAACTCTATTTGCATTTGGTTTTGTATAATTGTGATGAACCTGCTGCACTCTAGTTCTGTTTGGTTCATTTAGTTATATTGTTGTCTCGCCTATTTTGCATCTATGTGATTATTAAATTTTATCCTACGCTTTGTGAGATATATGATGGGTTCTATTTTGAATTGATTTTCCTTTACCTTTGTCCACCACTCTACATTAGTCGAGTACTGTAGCAGCGCAATATTTGTGTTATTTAGGTACCAATGGTGTAGGGTTGTCGTCACAGCATCACACTAATCTTTTCAATTAATTTCTGGCTGAACTTGCCCAGCCTTCTCCTTATTTACATCAGACCGCTCTATATCTTTCAGTTCACTTTCATCGTTATTTTTATATTACGTAGATTTATCTTTATCATGCTTTTTAGTAGCTTTGGGATCCACCGTAGTTTAGCTTGTTCAGAATGAATGGATTTTGTATGCCAAAGAGCTTAATCTAGAACAGTTAGCAAGAATATAGTCGTAAGTAACTATAAACTCCTTGTTAATCCTATTATGTAGTAGTATAGAAATCAATGTTGCTAAAGTGGACTGTATATTTAGTTTGATCAGGCTCTGGCAAATCTTGTTATTTTTCTTTCTTTGGTAGTTGCATCAACTCTGATAGGTTTGTCAATGTAACTTTTTGTTATTGATATTGCCTCTAGGCTCCACATCAAGACCATGTAATTTTGCCCAAATTTGAAGATTGTTTAAGTCAATTTCTTTGTAATCGAAACTGGGTTGTCATGCCTCTACTATGATCAATTTCCAAAATTAGTGTAGGTTTTCTTGTTTAGTATTGTATCATCGTCTTCCTTATCAGAGAACTGAACTACATAGTAGTTAATTTTTTCATTGTAAATTATGAAATTGCCATTAGGTTTCTAGAATTTCTATATGTACGACTTGATTCTGAAATAAGGAATTCTTATTTCCACCGCATATAGCATCACAATATTCTCAAATGCCTCTTTTAATCTGTTAAAAACTTTTCTGCCAAGAATACATATCCTTATGAAAGCATCACATAATTCAGTTGTGCAGTTGTTATGTGCCCCCTCTTGGATTCAGGTCCATTACTTCTCACAGCATCAACATATGTCTTGCTTGACTTTTCAGTTGAACAATAACTATTGGGAGGATATGTTTCTTCTTCCTCTTGCATTCGGTTATTACCTTTCTCTCCACTCATTTCGCTATTTTCTTTATATGTATGTATGTATGTATGTATGTGTATGTGTATATATGTATATGTATGTATGGGAAATTTCGATATTTGAATTTAAAATTATTTTGACCATTTCAAAATAAAGAAAGTATTCTTTTAACAACTAAAAATAATTTAGAATAGTTAAATATAATTTTATTATTATTTAATTTCTCTTCGTGTGTGTGTATATGTATGTATGTATGTATGCGTGTATATATATATATATATATATATATATATATTTGGAAACCCGAGAGTAACACATAATAAAAAAATTAAATATTAAAAACTAAAAATAATTTAAAGCTTAAATAATATAGTATTTATATATATATATATCATATCTGAATGTATAAAAAAATTCCTTTTTTTAAACTCGAATAATAATTATAAATATATATATATATATATATATATATATATATATTTCTTAGGTATTAAATTATTATCATTGTTATTTCGAATTTTTTTAGTTTCATGGTTGAATTGCGTATTAAAGGCAACAAGAAAATAAGAACATAAACATATATATATTAGAATATATTAAAATAAAAATTTACCTCCACTTTGTGATCTTGACAACCATCAAACACATCGGTCATTAGTTATTTCCTCTCTTGAACATCTTGTTCGGCCTCCTTTACTACGAGATGCAACATCGTCTCCTTTGTTTCACTAATGTTTTCTATGGAGGCTAGGGTTAGGTTTATTTAGGGTATAGAGAATGAGAAAAGGTTTGCTTTTTATAGCCAATCATATCATAAATATCCAGCCCTCTTCTCTCTAACCCTAGAAGACTAATTCTTCTTTTGCCTTTAGCTTGCCATGGCTAGCCATGACCTGGGTTTGGGCTTCCAAACTTTGGGCTAAAATGACTTTCACAATTAAATCATTCATTTAGTTAATTTATCCAAAGTTGTTAGTTAATTAAATCAGCGTATAAATTTTATGCATCGTTTTAATTAATTTTTGGGCTTTAAATAAATAACTAAAATGCCACAAGAATTTAATAAAACATTTGTATGCAATTTTATTGTTAATTTATAACGTTTATAAAATAATTTTATATTGGTTAAACTTAGAAATAACTAAAAACGTGGTTGCGTTGACTCCCAGGAGTGAACTCAGTTCTCAGCCAGTATTTAAATTGTTTAAATACTGAAGCATGTACGAACATTGCTAAAGCATAATATTGGGAACAAGTTTAATCTCTTACAAATTATTTAGGCGAAACCAATTTCTAATCTATATTAAACTGCACCTAGGAATGGCATTTTGTACACATTTTCTTTTCTTCATTACTATATCACCTAGATAACTAGGGTTTGGTCTAAGGTCAAAACTCTACTGATATTTGTATTTAAGTGTGTAGGCCACTTTAAAATCCTTGGTTCATCCAATAACATTTATTAATTAATCGATTTACTATAGCTAGAGATTTGGGCTTTAAGTTGACTACAAATTATGGTCATACCAACCTTATATAATGAAAGAGATGAATCCTCTCTTGAGTAGTGTTTTACATCAAGTAGTTCAATGTGTATCAAATTATGGTCAAAACCTGTCGACATGCCATGTGCTTGACTATAATCAAACTATAACATAGGTACTTAAAAACAAAAAAAACCCTCAAGTTTGAAGACTAATGTATATTGTTACCATGAGATCAATATTTTGACCTGGTTGTATTACCTATAGAAGACTCTCATCGAGTTGTATTGCGATTGCTTCAAACAACCACACGTACATAAATCTTTTGGTGCCTCTAACGGTCATGAGTAATATACCATCCACCGGATGGAGAGCGTTACAAACACTAGTTTCAATAAATGTATCAACATCCACTCCTTGATACATCTTGACTAGGACCATTTAAGGAGTAAGTATTAAAATATTGATTCAATACCCATGGTTATGAACACATTCGTAACTGCAATTGATAAAATACTTCTCCTAAGAATTTTCTACTTATATATGTTTAGTGTGTTAATTTATATTACTTATATATATAAGAAAATAAAACCAAAATTATACTTCATCTCAAACAAGATTCATTTATAGATGTTAAGTTACGTAATAAATTACATAAGTGCCCCTAGAGCACTCCCTTAACTCTACCATAAATAACTTCAGGTACTTGCTTTAAGCATTTCAAATCTTTATTTTTAGCACTCGGAGTTTTATTTTGAGTGCTTTGAATCTTTATTTTTGAGATAAATTCCATATTAAATATTTACCTAATTTTCCATTGCTTTCTTAATGATTCTTCAACTAAATATTTGGTTTTTAAAAATGGATTTCGGAATATTTCTTGGGTTTTAACCTTAATTTCCAAGTAGTATTTGAGTCTCTTTTCATTGGGTTTTTCGACGAGATCTAAAATAAGCACATCCTTATATTATACTATTAATTTTGAAAAAGGAGAGACATTTTTCGAGCACAAGCCTTCTAGGTATGGCCAAGATACGGTATGACATTAATATTACAATAGTCAAGTGTGAGAGATTACATATCTATAATCTCAATCGTGGGCTATTGAAAAGGACATCGCCCATATCCAAGCAATATGCATCATTGTCTATAATGATTACTTTTAAAACAGTTGGTTTCTAACGACTATTTTTCAATGGTTACTTTTATTCCTATATAAACAATAAAGTTTTACAAATAATTCACACCAAATCATATCATTCTATCCCAACAACTATTTAATTAAAATCTAAGTGTTTACATCAAAAATAACCAAATACTCCATAACATAGATAGGGTAGAGCCAAGGATCCAAGTGCAGTCCTAATGTTGGCTTCTTGGAGGTGAAATCTATGTTCATCAAATATGTTAAGTTCTTATTCTAATCTATATCACAAGTCATATATAGATATATTAGAAAGTGGAAAATAAAGTGTAGAAAAAGTAAAGGGTACACATAATTTTTATAGTGGTTCAACAATCTATGACCTACATCCACTTTATATCTTTCATTATGATTCTCTAAACTACAATTGTGATTATGCTTGGTAAACCTCTCTAGATCGACTACAATAGTTGCAAGTAGTCAATTTGCTTGGTTTGAAATTCTAAGGTCTTATAGTTACAATTATATCTATGGCTTACAGTCTAAATTATATTTTGGCTTACGATCATAATTGTTTTAATGGCTCGCAATAAGAATTCTAGTTGAAGTGGTGAATCAGGTCGACCTTGTTTTGGACCTATAGTTGTGTTTTCGGACGATCCCTTGTTGTCCGGTAGTGCTCTAAGTGCTATTAGGATTTGATAGGTAAGGTACTTAAGTTCCTTGAAAATTCTGCCTTGTACAAGTGATTCGAAGAGATATTTTGAAACACGCTACCTCTATACCCATACTGTCCAAGAGTATACTAGGTAAGACTATCGGATAATACGAACAATGAGACTATGTGAGGTATACACATGAATATTCTCTAGGCTAACACAGGTACGCATTTCAAAATCGAATAATTAAACTCATCTATATTTACTTAGTATCTGCACAAAGTAAGCCTTTAGGATAGAACAATACACAATATATAATAAATAATAAAGAACATAAAGTCACTATCACGACGATAATATATAATATGAAATATATAAGAAACAGTGTGAATATAAAACACCTCAAATGTCCATTATTTCTAAGATATCCAATACATGAATCCAATATACATCTCGATGGCAGACGTATCTAGAATGACATAATATATAGTGGTATCCAATAATACTCTATCCTCCATCCATGCCCAAAATCCACAACCGGTCTCATCGTCCCTAAACGTGAAATGTCTCAGACTAACCCAAGTATTACGTAAATAACACGCAGTTTAGGTAATATCTAAATATATAGGTCGATATACATATATAACTTAGTATATGTAGGGTATAATAATATGATAACACCATCCGAATAACTCAAGACAACAAATATAAATGTTAATATGTACACACACACACACACACACACACATATATATATATATATATATATATATTAATGTACGCATGGTATATAATTATATTATCATAAAAATACCCAAACTATTATAAAATGTCGAGTATCACAAAACCATGCATAAAGATGTCATCACCTATTTAAAACCATACTAAATAAGGGATCACATAATCAATGTCAAATAGGTGAATCATCCATATCAAAATCATCATCAAGATCCATAAAACATCAATACTTGAGATATCAGAAGGGAGACTGATAGTCGTCTGCCTACTGCAGGAGCTCCCAGGTTATCCACCCGGATCCACTCTTACAATCTTCCATCACCCTTAAGGTATCATAACACATATCCATCAATATGCTCGTCAATGCGAGGACTTCCAATCATGACCCGGCTTCGACCCTTATGGTAACAGACTATTGGTCTAAGGGCCTAGAGTTAACTACTGCGCTGTGGATACTATAGTGTGTCACATATCTAGGGCACAACCCTACAACTGGGCTGCTAAGATGGATGCTAGTCATCTTGTTCACTATAACCCAATTTCCAGGAGTACAGTGTGATAGACGAACGCTTAGTATCTACATATATAGGTATCCCACCTAACTCAAATCCCTGAGTTTGCTCAACACCATGAGCATCACCTCACGTAAGTATTATCTTAGTATCACTGATCCCATCATATGAGTGACATTTTCTTACAGTGAATAACCGAATAAATATCATAAAGGCATCCCATACCACTGCGTGATACTCAAACGTTTATTCACTGCTCATTGGCTAAACTTAATCCCCTCTATATTTTATATTGTGAGTCGTAGAAGTAATCGGATAAGTATCACCAAATGTCCCATACCAATCTATTTACTCAAATTTCTCACAACCTAGAATCTCCTCGGTATTATTCTATATAACGAGTCCAAAGAATAACTGAAGAAATATTACCGAAAGTCCTATACTAGATGGCATTATAACTCTGTCTTTTCAGATTCCTCTTTACAAATAATTAACTACCATGAAATCAAATAGAGTGATGTCATCACCATATAAAATCACATTGAAACACACACACACACACACGCACACACACACACATATATATATAATGAATTATATGATTAAACATAAATTTGTATGTACGAATACTCACCTGAAGCTTTCCTCTTCATTTTCAATTCAAACACATACGGGTGCCACATAAATTGGCATCGATACATGTATTCAAATTTACGAATTTATGGTAATTTATTTGATTTGTTTAGAAATTTAGAAGAGGAGGATTATATGAGAAGAGGTATCAGTATGTATTCGTTTGAACTTAACTTATATTTGTAAATAATAATAGAATATCTAGAATTAGAAAAATCTATAATCATAGAAATCAGGATATGGGATGACGGAGTTTTAGGCTTGAGAACATGGGCTTGGGCTTATGTAAACATTTATTTTCTTTTTCATTTATTTTTTATTATAAAACTATTTTCTATTCTCTTAAATCACCATAAAATCCAAATAAAAATTATATTTATACTTCTTAAGTAATTACACAATATTACAGAATTTTCTGGAATTTAATTCTTACAAATTCTTCTTATTTTAATTATTTACTCAAACTTTCTATATTTAACCCAAACCAGTATTATTCATTCATTATATAACTTTTATAAAACATTATTTCCATATTTTGACTCATTTTAATTTAAATACCACATATTTGCATTCTAAATCCATTTAATTACTTCTCAACACTGGGTTGTTACATATTTATAGGTGCAAAATATGTTATTTTCCATATTATATTCGACTAATTCTATTTGGCATATTCTGTTCAGAAAATTATGTTAGGTAAATTTTGTTCGGTTAAATCTATTTGGCTAATTCGTTTTTGGTTCTGAACAAATTTATGCCTATAAGACCATATTCACGATACTATATATTTCTGATTAGGTATTTCTGTTCGACATTTATCTTTGGTATAATTTTGTTTGGTACCTAAAAGGTACATCAAGGTCAAATCAATTTTCTTTACGCCAGAACTTCTTTATTTTAAGTTGGAATTAAGCAAAACTTCGACCGATGGCTTCATACTATTAAGCAGAATGTCTAGTGCCTTCGGATGTTCCATTTGGGTGACATAACTATTAGGCCTCTATGGTGGGCCCAAATCTACCAATATTAGTATAGCTATATCTTCCAATCCTTAGATTGTATTATTACATGGTTTTGACCAAGGTGCATTTCCCGACCTTAAGAATATTTTCCAACTGGTTTGGGTCTATTCCAAGACTATACCAAATATACCCTAAACACTTTACCTAAAAGTATGCTTTGTGGATACGAAGCATTCTTTGATCAAGATCTAATCAAAGTGGGGGAATGGTTCAGTTGAGGTAGAATCCCATAGTGATTAGGTGAAACCATTTGTCTAACCTATAAATAAAGAGGTCTATCCGACCCTTAGGGGTTTACATCATCTGTTTTGCCCATTCATACGTCATTTCTCCCATATCCTTAATGTTGACTACAAATTCAATCAACATCGGAATTATGATTATGGAGTGACATTAATAAAGGTTACTTTCTAATATCTTGATTAAAAATGTAAAATAAGGAAGTAAGGTGCAAAAGACGTAAAAGAGCACAAGGTTTAGAGTGGTTTGGCTAAGCTTGCCCACGTCCACTGTAAGGAATTTCTTTCTACTTTTCTTCTCTTACAATAGATGATCACAAGAGATAATAAGAAAAATACAATGCTTGAGAACTTATGTTCTTCAACCTTTGTAAATATGTAAGTCTTGATGTACTTATATCAACTAGAAGTTGTGTTGAGTTGCTGGGATTGCGCAGTTAAGACCCAGAAATTGCTCAGAACCATGATGTGGTAGCATGGTCGATGTTCACACTAGTTAGAAGACCAGTTGGAATGTGTGGATGAGATGATGCCAGTTGGCGGGAAGTACCTCGAGCATGCTTTATGTAGGAGCATGTGACATGGGTTTAGAGATGGGTCATTGTAGAGTTGCTTTGGTGAAAACAAAGGACATGAAGTCGTTACTATACTTTTGTTAGATGAATGGTGCCATTTGTCAGACCTTGTAGAAGAATGATGCAGACAAAGCTTCCTTTTGCATGGACTGGTAGGCGTTGATGATTGGAACTTGTCGATATAATGCGAGGAAGCCATAAAAAGTGGGCAGGCGAAGATGATAACGATAAGGAGACTAGGATGAGGAGTAGGTCGCTTAGTCGGGCTACTAGATAGGTAGGAGGCATGTTGAGTGCTGAGCATCTAGTTGTTGGCATCATCCACTCATGACCTTTAGAAGAATCACCTTGACTTTGGAGACCTGACTAGTCATTGGGACGGAGGTCGGTTTAATCGACTACCGAGGGGCGCATTGTATACCGAACTGCTATCCACTATTATCTCACTTGCTATTGTCCGAGTGGGTGATGTTAGGACAATTTGTACTTGAGTTAAACGGCATGCTTATGGGTTGAGCCTTGTTGTCTTTGTATAGGGCCGGTATGCATAATTGGCGCATGAAGGAATCAGGCCATGAAGATATGTGGGCCAAGATGAATACAGGTGCAATCAAATGGGGTTGTTGGACAATACAGGCCAGCATGATTCGTACTTGCAAGAAATTCGTGCAACAATTTTCCCCTTAGTCTATGTCCATGTGCGGGGATGGGCATGTGAATCAAGCATTTAATGATCACACACATGGCATCAGATCATGTGTAAAGGCGGGTTATTCCCGGGTGCTACAGGGATAGTGCGTTTTTCAATGTGGCAATTTGATAGATACAATTATGATATCTAAACTGTTGCGATTACTTCTTACGCGGCTGATTTAATGGTTCACACTGCTTTCTACTGTCTATAATTATTTCTGCTCCTTTTCTCTTCTAACATTTACTGAGCTTTTGATCATTTCCGCCACTAAAACGCTTTTGAGAGCTTCTCTTCTTTGTCTATGTGTTCGATTTGCAAATGCATACTTGAATCATAACCAAAGATTATTATTTTTATTTTTATTCATCATGCTTTCCTTATATTTTAAAGATAGGATTTTACTTGATTTTTTTGCGTTTTATTTGTTATTGTATTTGAAATAACTGGAACGCCTTTGTTGCATTAATGAACTTTTCTTATGAACTTCTATTGTTTGCAGCATATTATGGTCATCGACGACACAACGGTGGCCATTCAATGTCAAGCAATGAACAAACCATACAAAACTTGATGTTGCCAACATTAATGAATTTCACCCTTCGCATTCAAAGTAGGAAGATGACATATTAGTCTAAACCCATAGACGGGATTGGATGGTTTGTTGATAAGGTTGCAGGTCATACGGCCCATCTTTGGTTGGAACTCAAGCGGGCTATTGTAAGTAGGTGGGTTGCTTGCATCAGCGGTGGGGGAGTAGATCTCCCCCATGCCTAGTTAGTTTTTTAGTAGCTTAGGGTGGTTTAGTAATATAGGTTGTTCGCTATTGATTGCAGATGACCGAGGTTGTTTCTACAAGTGGATGTTAGGCTCTCTATTAGGGTGCATCTAAGATCCTGGAAGACTATGCCAACCTTGCTCACTCTTTGGCTGACTTTAGCTATTAACACATCATCCTTCTTAATCCTTTGACAGCTGATTGAGCCAACCAGCCCCCAACTGGTTACTTCTCTTGCTCACTAGCTTATATGAAGACAGGACTGGCACTTCCTCTCCAATTCTACCATGTCAGGTCCTTGAATATGCATCACCTACTTCTGGGGCAGCTTACCTCGAATAGCTACAAGCCCTTAGCAAGGCTTTTCATTGATTTCTTTGATTTGAACATTCTTGAGCCTGATCAAGTCCTGATCAGGTTGTCTTCAATCTTTGTTGGCAGGATAAGACCGACTCGGGAAACTATTACTACCTTTAGAGGATCGACCTCTTATTTGGCCTTCCGAGTAAAGCGTCAGCCTACCGAGACCAGTTCTTCTTTGTCTCGGCAACAGTCAACCTGGACCTTATGACATGTGTGTTCGGTGTGCCCAGTATGTTTCCTACTTAGTGCATTTTATTTAGAATATCTTTCATGACTTGTAACCCATTCTTTTCTTCTACAGTAGTGAACCCTACAGGAATGAGCATAAGCACAGTTATTTATGAGGACTAAATCCGTTAGATAAAGGCGATAGGTAGTAATGCCAGGAACTTGGTGATGACTTTCACAAATGAGAACTTCCATTAGGTGGGACTATTCGGCTCAAGGCAAAGTATGGGAGGGGGTGGAGCTACAACCAGGGTCCTAATTATGCGGTCGGCTAGGCCTTTGGGAGTCATGATCAGAGAACAACCGACGATAGTGCCGGTGGTTGATATAGAAGATGAAGAGGAGGTCATTATGTCAGTTTTGAGTCAGAATGATGCGGGTGATAATGGTGAGTGGGAGGCTTACGACAAGGCTCTTTGAGGGAACGTCATGATTCTGGACGGCGATCCTTTTATTGACCAGTCTTCCAGTTATTCTAGTATGTACAAGACTCCTAATGTGGTGAGGATAGGCGATTGGGCCTAGAAGTCGGATATACCAACAAGCGAGGGCTCCTCCTCCGAGACCCCTCCCACCCGCGGCTCTTTGAACCAATGAACCCACGCAATGCCCCTTGATATACCAAACTCTAGAGTGGTGCACTTTAGTAGTGACAACACGTAGTCCTCCTACCAAATCTAGCAAGAAGGCGAAGGGGGACCAATCTGATGTGGGTAACTTGGCCTTGCTTTATTTTTCCACTGCTTCCCATTGAAATATTTCTAACCCTCTTCCTTATTGGTTTTTTGCAGTGATCTTACTGAACTTGGCAGTTACTCTTAAGTCCACTGCAAGGGTAAGTACTCCTTCTTTGAGCCCTACCTTGCACCCTTATACGAGCATCGAATTTCAGCAAAAACCTTCAGTAGTTAGCGCCCAACAACGAATGCCGGTTGGCACCCAACCGTCTTAAAGAAGAGGATACGTCCCACCTATGCATGATTTTACATTAACGGAGTAAACCTTGGTAGAGATGGCTAACCAAGAGGCCGAGGTAGAGAAGGAGTGGGGGCAGTCGAAGAGGCTCTGCATAGATGAACTGAAGGATTCTAGGAGCGGTCCAACTTTCATATTTACAAAGGAGGTAGAGATTCTTAGGCCCTTACCGGGGAAATCACAATATGAGGTGGTGGGTGGACCATTTTGAGGATAGCCAAGGAGGATGATGGGATCATCCTATAGATGTTAGTACATTTGATGGACGAAGTGGCTTTAGAGGCCCTAGCTAATAGGCATCACCCAAGTCGGGCTGGAAGTCTCATTCTTTAGAGGTCGTGGTGGATGCCCAACTGATAGACGCTTATTTGATAAGAATTCCCACACTTAACTATCTTTCTTTTTCTTCACCGCTCTTTATTGTGTCTTTTTTTATTCAACATAATGTTTATTATGTAGAATGCCTCGTGTGCCCTTTGCATTCATACAGGCATGTGGCCTTGATGAAGCAATAGAGGATGAGACAGCCACTCGTCGGCGAGTGAAGAACAAGAGAGCTTAAGTGGGGGCTCTTGAGGTTGATAATAGGGTCGGGGAGCTTGAGAGATGGGGCTTGGAGGCAGAAATGGCTCGTCATGTAGCCATGCAGGTTAAGGACACCATCGATAAAGAGAAGGCGGAAGCAGGGTGAAGCTGGGGGAGGAGCTCAGGTAGGCTCGAGTGAACCTAGAGATAAGTCGAAACAAGCGGATGGTGTGAGCGACCGGCTGCAGCTGCATTTACGTTGCACTACCCTGGAGGAGTAAGCGAAGTAAGGGTTGACAAGGATGAGGAGTCGAACGGATGGTTTACGAACATGCTAAAGCTTATCTTTCTGACCAACTGCTACTTCCTTTTGGTAGTTGGCTTACTCACTCTGAAGGAGTATGATGAGGTGTAGTGGGAAGCGGAGTAGGAGATGGCAGTGGAAGGTAGGGATCCCCCAGTGGTTTTGACCCTTAAGCAGATTGCCTCCCTAACATGCAGCCTAAGCGATTCAACCATTAATGTCGCTCTAATGGACAGGAAACCAATTTTTGATGATAACTACCACATTACTAGGGAGCTTCCACCTTTATGAACCATGGGGCAGTAATCAATCTTTTTATATCTTTTTTGCTGTCCAAGCAAGGCCCATTGTTTAAATGACGTGTGTAATGAAATGGCTTTATTTGCCTTTGATACACTGAATTTTCTTTTATGATGAAAGATGTTGAATTAGACTTGTGTGTTATATTCCTTGTTTTCCTCCTACTCTTCTATTTGCACTCCACATATTTATCTATCTCCCATGTTAAGTTAATGTGACTTTTACTTGCTCTATGCCAAGTGGTTCATATGATCCTCAACTCTATTAAATAAACACGTAGACCTGGCAAATTATGCAAAATGTAACAAATAAGAAAAGAAGGGAATAAAGTAATAGTGAACCAAATAAACATATCTTCTGCTGAGGCTGCCTGTCCCCATCTTTGCATAGCAGAAGCGAGCTAGCGACTCAGCTTCTTCAAGTGGTCGCATGGTGCTTAGGTTGAGCCACCTTTGTTGCATTAGCGGGTCATTAAGGGGTTAGGTTTTGTTTGATCGGGTTGCTCGAGGTGTTCAATTCGGCAAGCACTATAGATGCAAGATTCGAAGATATATCTTAGTTAACCACGTTGCCTCAACACCAGTGCCCATTCCGTTTAGGGACGGGCAGCATCATGGGCAGCAAGTAAGAACTAGGGCATGGGTGGTCTCACCATCGTTTGTCGATGCCTCTGTCATGGAAGGGAGCGTTGAATGGATCGTGCATCCTCATGAAGCAATGTTGTGGGTGCTATGTTCAGGGTTACGACGCGAGCAACCACGCCTACTTGGCACCAGAGCCCCGCACCACTGGAGGGATAGGAAACATCATGGGCGAATGAATCAGGACCATGTCATGAGTGGTCTTACCATCATTTTGTCAATGCCTCCGGCATGGAAGGGAGCTTTGAGTGGCATGTGCATCCTCATGGAGTAGCAATATGGCTACTGGGTTCAGGTTTACGATGTAAGTAACCATGCCATCTTATCACAAATTCCTTGCCCCATTAGAGCAACGAGCAATATCATGGGCAAACAAATCGGGACCATGACATGAGAGGTCTCACCATCGGTTCGTTGATGCCTCTAGCATTGAAGGGAGCATTGAGTGGCTTGCGCATCCTTATGGAACAACACTACGGGTGCTAGGTTCGGGGTTACGATGTGGATAACTATGCTGCGTTGTCACCAGTGCCACGCGCCATTGGACGGATGGGTAACATCAAGGGAGAACGAATAAGGACCACGACGCTGGTGGTCTCGCCATCAGTTCATGGATCCCTTTGACATAAAAGGGAGAGTTATATGGCTCATGCATCTTCATGGATAAGTTTTGGCTTTCCTCAATTGCAAAGGAGGGCTTTTGTAATCCCCCGGAAATTTACAAGAATTTAATAAAGATTTAAATGGGAATTTAATAGGGAAATTAAATCAAGATAAAACAAGGAATTAAAATCAAATTTTCATAGGTGTCTAAATTTGGCTACGAAACTTGCACCATTGTGTTCGTAGTGATTTTCTAGATGATTTTCATATATAACACTTTATAATCCGAGTTAGTATAGAGAAGTTACGTGCATTAGAATGAATTAAGAATTAAAAACTAAAAATTTGAAAATTAAAAAAGCCACCAGTCGACCCAAGGGTTCAAGATCGACCGGTAGTAGTCGATCGTGGTAGGGGGTAGGTCGATCCGCATGCGAGTAAAATTGTGGGTTATCAATTTTCTAAGACGATGATAAACGGACGAGATGATTTACTTAGGGACGAAGTGTACGATGTGCGAACCTAATGCCATGAATATTCACCCAAGCTAATCTAATTGTCCAAACTAAAACCCTACCGCTATAAATACTAAGCTAATGAAACTCTAATTCTCCATTAAAAACTTACAATAATCAAACTCTGCCAAAATTTCTCTCACCCTAGTCTAAAATTCCAAAAATCAAATCTATTCAACCTAACAGATTAAAGCAAGCAAATAAAGGCAGATCAAGGCAGTCTAAGGAGGGGCTATCAATTTGGGAGCCAAATTCTCGAATGAAAGCACTAATAAGAGCTTAAGCTAGAGGTGAGTGGGCATAAATTTAATAAGTTGTTCATTGTAGTTAATGTAAACTATCATAATTTGTTAGGATGTTAGCAACCCTAAGTTGAATATGCTAATATCTTAAAATCTAAGTTTTGATCTAAACCCTAGTTTTAAATTATCAATTAACTGTTAATTGGAATTATGCATATACACCTTTTCTCTTGAAAGTGGAAACCCTAAAATCAACAAACCCTAAACCCAATTGCAAATTATTGATTAGACTACAATTTGGGTTCACAAATCACAATTAGCGATCTGATTTAAATGCATAAACAATCGATAATAGAAACTGCGAGAATCCCTAAAAATTGTTCGTCAACGGTCAAGCTAGTAACCCTAACAGTCGATCGGTAGCGGTCGACCTAAGGGTATATGTGATCGACCGTTCGCATCAAAAATTGGCAACCTGAATCGTGGCTAAGGCTCAAAATTTATAAATAAAAATTATATAAACGTGAATTGTTGTGGCTCTATTTAAGGGGAATTATATGTGTGTTATGACTTGTAGGGAAGTTAGTTCTTTGTGAACGGATGCTAGGTTGTGGCAGTGTTGGGTAAATGTTGTTTACCAAATTTAGGATAGTAATCGATTCGAGGTGACGTATGTTCATAATTGGCACTCAAAGGAGGTTCCAACAGTGGGCGTGCAGCTAGCATGGATGCCTGATGGAGTGGGTCTGACACAAGTCCTGGTATTTACGAATTTCTAACGAACATGACACAATTAGAGAGGAGGACCAAGAGCATGCAATAAGAGGCCAACGCTACGATCGAGAGGTGGAAGCGAATGTAGACATTGAGACCTTGCGATAAGTCGGCATTTCAGGTTCTTTCTCTCCAGGCATAGTAAGAGGGAACGTTCCTAGTAGCCTAGTGGCGATGATGGAATGATGGAAGTGGAAATTTATGTCCATACCAGCCTAGTGGTGGTGTCTTTCATAGTTAGTAGCCAAGAGGGCAGTGTCTTATGCAATGAGTAGATCTTGGTGCGGTGGCCGATCGTTAGATATGAAATTTGATACTCAGTTAGATGCACTGAATTAGCCTACACAAT
This sequence comes from Allium fistulosum, assembly GCA_030737815.1. Classification (NCBI taxonomy): domain Eukaryota; kingdom Viridiplantae; phylum Streptophyta; class Magnoliopsida; order Asparagales; family Amaryllidaceae; genus Allium; species Allium fistulosum. The sequence goes on from CM060903.1 coordinate 206,179,881, forward strand.
TTATAATGTAGGAATGTACTAGGCAAGAACCCTAAGGTAACAGACCTTAGGAATTCACAGACACTTGTATCACACCCTATGTCATTTATAGTAGTATTAAAGTAACTGCATACGATCATCATGTTAAACTTATACTCATTCACCAGACTTTACGTCTAACCCATTCTTTTTCCTTCTTTTTTCCCACTATAGGTGGACAGAGCAGAAGGTGACTGTCATATTCTAAATACTTGGAGAGCTGAGCTTATATTCAAAGTCTGCTTTTATCCTATTTTACTCTCCATGTATTATTCTAGCTTATTAGTACATTTTGCTTCTTGCATCAGACTTTGAGGGATGTTTTATTATGTACTCTGTATTGGATCATGTACTAATATTTTTCTGAGACTATAACTTGATATTTTCTAGGATTATGTTTTTTTGTGACATATACATGTTTATTTCCTTTCGCTATGGGATCTGAAAGTGTAGTATATCTTAGATTACATCTGCTTGTATTAGTATCTGAGATTTGAAATGTTTAAACCCTGACAATTCGCATTTATCAGCATGGCATGAGTTTGAAAGTCACACTAGGCTTTGGATCAACGTGTCAGGAGGTGCGGGTTGTCATAGCCTTTTTGGCCCACCCTCTCCGGAAATGTTGGTTTTTTACATTCCTCGATAGTGAAAAGAGCATTGGCTCCTCCCTAGCGGATAGCCTTGCTGATGCTTAGATGGAAAAAGTTCGGGAACACTCCATTTATATTCCATACCTAGAATGTTTATACAAAAATTCTTTTGCCTTTATGAAAAAAAATCCTGTAGCCTTATAATTGCGGCTAAAATTTTCTAGCCATATAATTACAGCTTACATAACTTCATACATAATATGCCTGAAGGTGCTCTGAATTTCAAGTGCGAGATATGTGGGTGCCATTAGGATGTAAAAGCGGTAGGCAACGTTGATAAGTGCGGCACAGATCACATATGGACCTTCCTAGTTCGACCCCAATACTCCATTCGTTGGGTTTTTAGTGCTTGTAAAGACCTGACATAGTACTAAGTCTCTGACCTTGAATTGATGGAGCTTCACCCCTGTATTATAGTGTTTGGCTCGTTTTCTTTTGTATGCAACAGTGTAGAGTTCTGCCTTCACTCTTCTTTCTTCTAATCCATTGAGCCCAAGTTTGAATAGCTCTTTATTTTGCTTGGAGTTGTGAATGAGGCACCTTGGAGATTGTATATCGACCTTGATAGGCAGTATTGTGTTATACCGTAAGCTAAAGAGAATAGGTAATGCGTGGTTGATGTGCAGCTCGAGGTGAGGTATGATCAAAACACGAGCGGTAGGTCTTCGAGCCAGTTTCCTCTAGCTTTTGTGAGGCACTTCTTCCTTGTCACCTTGATGGTTTTGTATATGGCCTCAATCTGCCCATTTGCTTGTGGGTGGGCAACTAAGAAGAAGCATTTATATCTCATTCCACTCACAGAACCCTTGGAATAGCTTGCTCTCGAACTATGTGCCATTGTAAGTGATGATTTTCTCTGGGAGTCTAATGCAGTAGACGATATTATTGACTACAAAGTTGAGGATCTTGGGAGCGGTGACCCCATTGAGGGGCTTTGCCTCAACCCACTTTGCAAAGTAGTCAATGGCGACTGTTCATGGTTATATCCACCTTTGGCATTTATGAGCTTACCGATCGGATCAATCCCCAAGTTTTGAACGACCATGGGGATCTCATTGGAGTTAGGAGATTTAGGGAAGCTCTTAGTATTTTGGCGAACCACTGACACCGATCGCACTTCTTAACATAGTCTAGTAATAGCCTTGGTGAGCAACTTTCTTTCCTAGGCTTTGTACTTCAGCATGATCTCCACGGAAGCCTTACTCCAATATGTGGTTAGCTTCCTTATATGTCACATAACACTGAAGGGGAGTTGAATACCCCCATCAATAGAGCTTTCCATTTATGTTGGTATAACGGGGTGCATAGTACAGGACTTTCCATACCTCTTTCCTGTTAGTGGGCAATTCATCGCTCGTGAGGTATTTCAACAGATGGGTCATCTAGGAATCAATTCGGGCTTCATTAAATTCCATGGCGGTTGCCACTGATTCGAAGCAAAGGGCAGTCCACACCTCCATTGGGACCTATGGGAGGCTATCTTCAAGATTACTTACTGCCTTTCTAGCTGGTCGGCATTGGCTTTCTTCTCATAGAGGATTTTCTTAAGAAGTCTGTGAAGGTGTTGATGAGTTTCTTGGCTTCTATGACATAGAGAGCCAGAGTTTAACTTAGAAACGTTCTCCAATCTGGTTGACAACCAGTAAAGAGTCATTGAACGCAAGCAAACATTCTACCAGTAGCTCTCTAGCCATCCCGAGTCCAACCAGTACGGCTTCATATTCGGCTTCATTATTTATAATCTAGAAGCTTAGGCGAATGGAAGATCCCAGCTCTTTCCTGTTGGACATGATTAAGACCATGTCGACCCCAACACCTTTCTTATTAGATGCACCATCAAAATAAAGATGCCATACCGACGAGTTGGTTGCTGCCTCTTTATCATCGCTATTCGGGCTTGAACATTTTGCTTTGAAATTAGCCACAACCTGGCCTTTGATTAAGGTGCAAGGGTGGAATGTGCTGTGATATTGTCTGATCTCTACGGGCCGCTTTAGGAGTCCGCCCTCTATATTGGGTCATCTCAGCCCTTGCTTCAATTGTTGTTTTGTGAGGACTTTTACGGGGTGAGCTTGGAAATATGGTCGAAGACGCTAGGCTACCACAGCTACGATTAGAAGGCAGTAAGCTAGCTTTTCCAGCTTGGAGTATCTTGTCTCTAGACCCGTTAGCCTTTTGCTCACATAATATATAGATCATTGGAATTTCTCTTCATCGCGGACCGAGGTAGCATTGATCGCATGGTCATAACTGTGAGGTATAGTTGCCTTTTCAAGTCTTTAAAGGCCTTGATGCACTCTTCATTCCATACAAACAAATTTACCTTGTTGATGAGGTCGAAGAAGGGTACGCAACAGTCTTTAGCTTTTGACATAAAGCAGTTAAGCATCGTGACAATCTCATTCAGGCTCTGCACTTGCTTGACTGTGAGAGGTACCTGCATATCTTAAATTGCCTGAAGTTTGTCGGGATTGGCTTTATGCCCTTGGCACTTACCATAAAGCCAAGGAACTTTCTAAATCGAACAGCAAAGGAACACTTCTTAGGGTTGAGCTTTATATTATACATGTCGAGGATGATGAAAGTTTCAGCAAGGTTCTCTACATGCCCGTTGGCCATTTAGATTTTACCTACATGTTGTCTATGTAGACCTCCATCAACCGGCCAATTTTATTGAGCAACATCCTATTACAAAACCATTAATATGTGGTGCCTACATTACGAAGGCTGAACGACATGGCTTAGTAGCAGTAGAGCTCAGCATTGATGATAAAGGAAATGTATTCTGAATCTAGGTCGTGTATGGCAATTTGATTATACCTAGAGTAGGCATCCATGAATGTAAGTAACTTATGACTGTTGATCGCGCTAGTCGATGCAGGGCAATGGAGAACTCTCCATGAGGTAGGTCTTGTTAAGTTCTAAGAAATCAATATAAGTTCTCTAGGCCCCATCGGGCTTTGGGACTAGCACTGGGTTAGCAACCTAGATTGGGAATGTAGCTTCATGAATGCATCCCTTTGCAAGTAGCTTTCCTACTTCTTCTTTGAGTGCCTTATACCATTTAGGATTGAGGGGTTGTCTTTTTTGCCAGACTAGATGAGCCATCGGGTCAATGTGGAGAGCACGACATATAACCGAAGGATCCACACCAGTCATGTCAGTGTGCCCCATGGAAAACGCGTCCGTACTTTTTCTTAGAAATTTTTTTAGCTCATACTTTACTTTTGGAATTAGCTCCAAGCCTATTTGGATGACCTTGCTAGGATTTTCGCTGCCAATTGATATCGTCTCAAGTGGAGTTACTGGCCTGTAGTTGGGGATTGATTCTCCCATAGGGGTCGAGGGGATCATAATCATTATCCACCACAATCTCTTCTTAGTCACATCGATCCAATTTATATATCATGCACTTAATAACATCCTTGGTCGGGATGGACGTATATGCAGGAATTGGAGAGCTATGGATGCCCCCGATTCTTATAAATGAGTCCGCTGGCATTGAGAGGGAAAGACTGGTAATGTCCTCTACTCCCATATACCAATGGGGTGAACTTTCTTATTACATGTTGATATAAGTCCTTTTGTCTTGCTTGGGCTAGCTAAGGAAAGATTATCCCCATCAACCTTGTTATCTTGCCTCCGGCATGAACATGAGCATTGAACGGTTCGCTTGTTCCCTCAGAGATAGTGATTATTGCACATGCTTTGTTTTCTAGGCTTTGGGGGACCTTGTCATGAAGGGAAGCATAGGAGACTCATGCATTCTCTCGGATATGTCACCATTTTGTCAATTCTTGTTGCAGCATGATACTCATTTTTTGCCTATTGCAGTGAGATTCTGTAGCAGTCTCTGGTAGCTTTCTCGTTGTTGCGGACTCACTCTATTTCTCCCAAGGTTGGGAACTCCATCGTTAGCCACTGGTATGCCACAACTGCATCCATGTTCACTAATGTCGGTCTATCTATTAAGATATTATGGATGAGCGGTCTGCCACAAAAAATTATACTTGAATTCTGGTCGCCAGAGGTTCCTGGCTAAAAAGACTAGAGGCGGGAAGCTTTATCTTGTCAAAAATTTCTTTGACTGAGCTGCACCCATCAATGAAAACTCTGTGAACTTTGGTGCTACCACACTAACTAAAATGACCGTAGGGTCATGATGGGGGAAACTAACTCCACTTTTTCCTTTTACATCAATAGCAATGGCAATTACATCTTCTTCAACCTAGAGAGCTATTGGGGCCCGAAGGTCTACTGAATATATTTGATCACTAGACGCAAGCTCCCTTCTATATTGGGCCTAAGCCCCCCGACTTCTTTTGCCCATGTGGACTACCACAAGTTGACAAAATATCTGTTGATTGGGAACACTTTGTTGTCGTCTGTCCACTAGGATAAGGTAATTGGATTTTTATGGGCACTACGCTATTCCTCTTGTTGTCTCATATACTGAACTAATACACCCTTACAGATCAGCTCTATATTTCATCTTGAAGATGCCGACACTTGTTGGTAGAGTAGCCATTAAACTGGTGGAATTCATAATACTTTCTGTTGCCTCTGAGCTCCTCCCTCTGCCCAGACCGGGAGGGAGCGGGCCCTTGAAATGACATGCGATCATGCATTATAGATATTCATGTCATGGTTTAGAGTTGCATAATATGTGTACCTGGGCTTGAACTGCGCTACGTCCTTGGCATGCTTTTTATTGTTTTCCCATTAACCATTCTTCCGACAATTGTCTTCTCTTGGACCAACTTTGTTTCTCTGATTTCTCTTCTCATCATTGTCAGAGATGTAGGCTTCCTCTACCCACATTATATGGTTCACCATTTAAAGGAAGTCAATCAAGGATGAAGCGAGTTGCTTCGGTAGTTCCTTTCACATTTGGGACTAGTATTTCACCTTTGAATAGAGGGCAACAACCATGTTATTCTTGTCCACTCCCCTTACAAGGGTTGATTCCTTATTGAAGCGGTTAGCAAATGAGTGAAGGGATTTAGTTGGACCTTGTTTCATGTTGCCTAGCTCGCTTGCCACATGACCCTTGTTTTTATATAAAGAAACAGACTTTGAAGTTGGGTCACAATTGACCCCAAGAATGGATGTTGTCGCCTTGTAGATGAAGAAACCAAAGGGATGCCGACCTGGTTAGGGTGGAGGGAAAAAGGAGAGATTTTTCACGATCGGAAAACTGATCGACACCAATTACTATGTTTGGCAGTGATATGATCGGATGGGTCAGTTCTCCCATCATATTTATCCATAGGAGGAAAAGCATACCTCTAGTGGATGTAATTGCTTAGGATTTCCTCTAAGAAGGGGCGTCCGTTCTTGTCATCTAACAAACCCTTACTGCCTTGATTTTGCTTTGGATTCTGTGCATGTGCTAGTGTAGGCTGGCCATTTCTTCTTGGAGGCCGGCTTCCTCATGCTATGGATGACACTGAGCCCCTGCTAGGAAACGGCTCTTCAATCGTTTATCTAGTGTAGGGGACCTATGACGGCAGTATAGAGATGGGAAGCGATGACATCTGGCTGGGGTAGGAGATCTGCTCCTCACAACTAAAGGTGACTTAGGTAACATGGGTGCCTTTCACTAGACCTAGGCTGCGAAAGTTCCCACTAGGCTGGGCGTGAACTAATGGTTGCCTTGGCTTTTGATTTTTACCTTGGTCCCCTCCACTGAGGCATTTATAGTGTAGGTCATGGATCTCATCCACTATCCGAAGGCGTTGAAAGGCAGACAATCTTGTGGTTGAAGGAAAGTGATACTATACAGCCAGTTCTGGTTCTGGGACCTCAAGGACGTTTTCTTACTCGTGGATAGCATGCATGTTCCTATGGTGGACGTGAGCGACTCCTATGGGAGTTTCCAACATGACTCTCATGCGAGCCCCATGCACTATGTTGGAGTTATTGGGCATAACAGGCTGGAGAGGGTCCGATCAGCCATTAGGGGGACTACAGGGCCAAAGTTTACAGTATCTTAAGTGTTCATTCTTGCCTGAAGGTCATTCACATAACAAGCAAGCTATCATATGCTAGTCAAGCCATTAATCATGTCGAGCCACACATCATTACTCAGCCCAGGGATGGGATAGACGACACTTACTCTAGTAGCTCCATTGGTATTGGGAAAATTGGAGTCGTCGGCTCCATTTTCACCAGGATTTGACATGGTGCAAATATGAAAAAAGTTTGTAGAGAAGTAAAGTGAAGAAAAGTGAGAGTTTTTAGGGGGGCCTTCCTTCTAGTGTCAAAATGTTGACTAAAAATTTAGCCAACCTAAGAATTATGATTGTGGAGGTGATATTAACAAAGTTTACTTGTTGATATCTTGACTAAAAATGTAAAATAAGGAAGTAAGGTGCAAAATATGTAAAAGAACACAAGATTTAGAGCGGTTCGACTAAGCTTGCCTACATCCACTATGAGCAATTTCTTAATACTTTTCTTCTCTTACTATAGATGGTTACATAAGCTAATAATAAAAATACTATTTGAGAGCATATGTTCTTCAATGTTTCTAAAGATGTCGGTCTTTACGTATTTATAGCTAATAGAAATTGTGCTGAGTGGCTGAGATTACACGGTTGATACCTAGAAATTGCTTAGAACCAATGATGTAGTCGCACAGTTGATATGTAAGTGTTAGGAGGCCAACTAGAATGTGTAGTAGAGATGATTCCAACTGGCGAGCAGTACCTCGAGCACACTTCATCTAGGACCAGGTGGTGTGGGTTCAAAGAGTGGTTGCTGCAAAGTTTCTTTAGTGGCAGCAAAGGACATTGAGTGATTACTATACTTTGTTAGATGAATGATGCCTTTTGTCAGACTTTGTAGAAGAACGATATAGACGAAGCTTCTTTTGTAAGGACTAGTAGGATCGATAACCGAAGCTTATCAAGACAAGGCGAGGAAGCCTTAGAAGGTGTGGGTAGTCGATGATGATAAAGAGCGGGGGATAAGGATAAGGAGTAAGTGTTTAGTCGGGCCACTCGATAGGTAGGAGGCATGTTAAATGTCAAGCGGCCAACTGTTTGCATCGTCCGCTCATGACCATTGGGAGCTTCGCCCTGACTATGGAGACCTGACCGATCGTTCGAATGGAGGGGCTGGGCCGGTTGACTACCGAGGGGCACATCTTATATAGAGCTAATATCTATTGTTATCTCCCCTACTGCTGTCGGAGCGGGCAAAGCTTGGTTAATTTGTACATAAGCCAGATGATCTGCTTGTGTGTTGAACCTTATTGTCTTAGTTCGGGGCCAGTGATGCACAATGGGCGGGTAAAAGAATCAAGCCATGGAGATATGTGGGCCAAGATGAACGGGTGCAATGAGACAGGGCAGTTAGACAATGCGGGCGGCCTGATTCATACTTGTGAGAAATTCAAGCAATGCTTATGTTTCACGTGTTCAGGTGGCAAGATGTTATTATGCCCCAAGTCTTTATATCAAACATCCACCAGAATTTATTCACAAAATATAGTCATACCTTTGCGTTATGATTTCCATAATCCATGAGGATACTTGGTCTCTAGAGTATCACAACACATGTTGAGATGAAGTCGACCTTGCCACTGGAGCCTTTTAGAAAGATTACACTCCACTGTTGCTAGAGGAAAAGGGTCCTATTTTTCTGATTAGTTAGAATTATACTCCATTGTCTCTAGAGGAGTTGAGCCTTGCCTCTAAGGTTGAACAACTTGATACTTCCCTATCTCTGGTGAAGTTACACCATATCTTTGAGGTTAAGCGATACTATACTCTATTGTCTTTGATGGAGTTGAACCCTATCTATAGGACAAGAAAGTTTGTACTCCACTATCTCTAGCAGAGTTTGGTTAGTTTATACTCCATTGTCTCTAGTAGAGTGGTTTGGTTTTATACTCTATAGTTTCAAGTAGTTGAATGAGTTTATACTATGTTCTCTTTGGTAGAGTTGAATGAGTTTATACTTTGATATCTCCGACAAAGTTGAAGAACAACCAATAAGTCATTTCAAGCATTTGGAGGTGAAAGGGGTTCATGACTTCTAGGTCAAAAAGCATCCAACAAGTCCAGTCATTCAATCTTTAGCAACAAGGGAGTTGAGTCATTAGGTACTAGGGGCGTTAGATGAAACCATCCCGTCATTTGTCAAATCGAAAGGACATATTACTACTTGGCATTTCACAATTACATGGAGACCTATCTCTGGATGTATAGTAGGAGATAGACATACTCCAATGTCCAGGGGGATCCAACACTATGCCCTTGAGTGTGGTTTATACTCCTCCACCATAGGTAATCAATCTATCAAGGGCCTACAGATTGGTGTTCATGGCACTCTTGTTGGAGTTACCTACGAGGGGTGTAGTCAATCCCAACCATTCATACGATAATTCCATAATGTTATACTAAGCTAAACACACACTATTGGTACATATTATACAAAACATGGTTAAATTGGTTCATAAATCAATCACAAGACATAATTCTATTAGTCTAGAAAACCAAGTTCGAAACTAAAATGTTCAAAAAATTCATAAAGAAAGTAAAAAAATCAAATATAATATAAAGGTTTAGACCGAAATGCATATTGGGTTTTAGCCCAGAGCATGCTCGTGAGATCTATATTAACTCGCACATGTGTAGACATACCAAGGTACATTCTTGAACTTTATTTTAATAAGAAAGAAATAAAAAAAGTACTAAATATAGTTCGTTTTGCGCCTTCAAAGGATGACCAATCCCCTGGACGTGCCACTTGTGCAACCATTGGTGATCACTGCCTCATTCGTTGGTTATTGTAACTGTTGCCCAATAGGATCTCAACCACTATCCGATGGATTCTTAACATACTGCAGTAGCCTCTTCTCTCGGATGTGCCTCTTGATGGTATCTTTAATATGTCATCATTCATTTGTCTCATGGCCATAAATATAATGGAAGATGTAGTATTTTCCAGTTATCATCTCTAATAAAGTTAACTCTCTAGCCATCGATTTACCATAATCCATGATTTTCCTAGTTGTAGGGTAGATTCTTTTGGAGTTTCTATAAGCTTTGAATGTGGAAACTTGCTTTATCCTCTGAAGCGTTTCTTTCCTCCAACCTTGTCGTTCATCCTTTGATTTCCCTTATCCTTAGACTTTTATCTCCAACTTGGTTGATAGTGATAATTCCTGTCTCGATATTAGAATCCTTCAAGTGCATGTACTTATCGGTTTAATAGTAGAAGTCCTCCAAACTGGCAGTTAGGTTTTTCTTTAGTTACCTATAAAACTCTATTTTCCCATCAACTTCTGAGACATTAACCACATGGATGATTCATTAGTTCAGCTGATGCATAACAACTGCTATAACATTGAATCATGCAAAATAGCTCCGTAAAGTTTCGACATCCTTTTGCATAATATCTACCAAGCACATTTCATTTATAGGTTAAATGACATAACTCTAAATTAATTCATGAACTTTTCCTTCAACACTGCCCAGGTGTTGATAGAACCAAGTTCTAGGCGACTAGACAACAGAGTTGTTAACTCATATAAGAATAGAGTAAAGCAACGATACATTACTTCCTCTATACTTCCAACTTCCTCCATGTATTGAATGTATCAATTGTGCTGTAGGGTTAGATTTTCCAACATATGGTCCATAATTGACATTCTAAACTCTAGGGGTTGACCTCTTTTTCATTTTTTTCATTTTTTGGAGTGAATGGGCTTTGGTTCATCTCATCAACATCTATCATGTTCTGCTCTCCCAATCCTCCACGTATTATCTCAACTACTTACTCCTCTACCTTTGGAGTGCTTCCTTAGGGTGCTTTTGTGGGCCATGTCATTCCCTTATGCAATAGATTAACCACCTATGCACTAGTCAGTCCAAACTCAAGTAGTCCCATTTCGACAGCCAAGCATATGGTTCTAATGTCAATATTGACTTTTGGTAGAAGGTCCTCCCTTGGTCCAGTATAGGCGACAACATTCGATCTGGTATCAATTTGGTTGATTTTGAGCCAAATTAGTTCAGGTCCAGGCCCGTTTGGATGAGTGAAATTTCATATTTCCATTGCTACCATTTGCCTTATTTATTCTCTAGCAATGACTACTGGTCGACTGACAGAATCCTAGCTCCATTATGGCCTCCTTGAGCCTGCATTGATGTTATTTTCTCCATGCGTCTAAGGAATGTGTCTGTGATCACCTACTTCTTAGCTAAGAAAGAAGATTCTATATTCGCCATCATCATTTACACCTCTTTCTTCATCAGATAGCTGACTGATTGACTTGAATTGGAAATTATTTCCTAAATGCTCTCCTTCAAACAATATCTTCATTAGTCCCTAGTTTATAGTTGGTGGCTTCACGATCTTAATCTAGTTTTCATTGAAAGCGCCCTAAATGTTTGCATCAAAAATGACCGAACACCCCCAAAGTAGAGATTTGGTAGAGCCTAAGATCCTGAATGCGATCCTAGTGCTTGTTTCTAGGAAGTGGATCTCATTTTGTCAGAGATGTTAAGTTCTTACTTTAATTCAGATCATAAGTCACAAACAGATATATTAGAAAGCATAAAATAAAGTACTAAAAAAGTAAATGGTACACAGAATTTTTACAGTGGTTCGGTAATCTCCACACTACATCCATTTTGTTTTTTTATGATGATTCTCTGAGTTACAATTATTGTAACTTGGTCCATTTCATAGTGGTTGAAATGGATAAATTTCAAAAAAAATTCCTAATTGAATCTTAGTGGGCTATGTTATCTAATATCTAATACTATATCCAATTTAATTGTTTGACAAAATCATATTTTACTTGAATAATTTTTTTATTTAATTAATCCAAATAATTAAATATATTTGGTGTGAATATATAATTAAAAGACGTAGCAAAGGGACTGCTTTACCATAGATGAAAGAATCAATTCAATAAAATTCAATCGAATAAAGAGGAGGGTTTTGTTTCATGTAGAGAAGGGAACCTTTTCATTTCTTTCTTTTAAAAGCTTTACTTAAATTTGGATCCAACAATTAGACATATCCTTCTATGTATGGCCAACCAAATATTGATTTATACATGCACTACTATATGTAATATGCATACATACAACTATCAACAACACACATAGGTTATAGCACGACGATATGAAAATCAATGACAAATTTAATATATATACATGTGTAGATATTGAGGTTTATATCTACCATGTATATATTCACCATTATATATAAATATATATATAGCCTCAATTAAATTTTAGTAAAGATATATATATAGGTATTTCTAAAATACATATCTTAATAACATAAAGGTTAAATTGGCAGTATCTAACATAGATTGACTGAATTAAAGTTACAAATTCAAAATCATAAATTAAAAGATTGAAGTTTGACCTATAGAATATATTTAAATTAAGATCTAGATTAATTTAATCAATGTAAAATATCTCTAGTTTACTTTATTAATATTATAACACACACACACATATGTAATAATAAGATTAAATAATTTTCAATTAATTCAAAATACACATACATGTAAACCAACACACACATATATATATATATACATACATACATATATATATACATATATATATATATATACATATATACATATATATGTGTGTGTGCGTGTATGTATGTATGCTCGCGTGTATAAATGAACCTTTTGCGAAAAAATCCCTTGTTATTTATTTATTTTTATTGCAACTAAAAGTTTTAAGTCAATATACATATGTTAAGTTGAATAAGAGACCAATGAACCTTACGTTTTTAAATGATCAAAATTTAATACTAAATGATTGGATTATAAAAATTGTAAACTGTATTTAGAAAGCTATTACATGTTTATTAAAATCATATTCATGGCTGAAAACATAATTTTAAACATATATTTATTTTTGATTTTAATTTATTAAATTAAATCAAACCAAATCAATTGGTTTGTTATTTAGAATGAAACATTAATTCCAAATCAAGTTGAGGCAAAAATACATATATAAAATTGTGATAAGAATGATGCAGAAAATACATATAAATCTAGATTTAGGACATACGTGGTAGATCTAGCCTATTAGTGACACTATGATTTGAAAATCCTTTTAAGATCCCTTAAATCAACGCCTGACTTTGCTGGAATTGGATAAACCATGTATATTTAATTTTATTTGTTGTTTTTATTTTATTTTTAAATGAAAACTTTGGACAAAGCGGCTTAGGGTGGTAGCCATGAAAGGTGGAAAAAGGAGAAAAGAATTGAAGAAGGAAAATAAACCAGGGGATTTTGTTTTAATGAGAAGAACGGAAGCTATTGGTGAGATTTTTCATCTTACAACACCAATTTAATTATGAAGCAATTACTGTGTTGGATTCTTCCATAATCAGGAATCGATAAACTTAATTAATAGTAAATTTGTCTTAAAATGTAGTATTTGTGTTGCTAAAGCTCACACAATCATGTAGATGCACTTTAACCGTTTGTTAAAATGTTAGCTTCAATTTGATTATTCGTTTGATATAATCCAAACGAAACCAAGCACAGAAAATAAGATAAATAATGCAAAAAAGTAAAGAGACACAAAGATTTACATGGTCCGGATTTTAAAGAAACCCTACATCCGTGGAATAACTACTTCTTCTTATCATTCATTCATAGTACAACCTTACATGATTTGATGGTAGAGAACATTATTTTTACAATATATTTCTTAGAGAATAAAAAGTGCGATCCCTTTTTTGCTAATAAAGTACAGTTCCTTTTATAGTAGAGGTTCTCTTATGTGGATTGCTAATGCCATATCTTTGTATTCTTTCCCATCATCAGATGTTGCCACGTGATTTCGTCTATTTGATTATTTAATTGTAAGAATATTATTGACATGGCTTCATGCAGTAAAATTTACCTTCAGTGGGAACTAAGTTGAAGTTAGGCAGGATGATTTAAATTTGAAGTGTTGTGTTTGGAGCCATGCAATGAGATGCTTGGCACTAACCCTGGAAATGTGCGTTGTATGCTGATATGGTCTGTTGCAGCACTTAGTATTTGAGTGATAGAATATATTATGAAGTATGGTTAGGTTATGTTGACGTGGTTTGGGTTGGCTGAACTGGCTACTTCCTATGCCTTTTAGTTTGGTCGGAGTGGATTCATCCTATTGATGCATGTTGGCGTAGTTGCTTGATATTTGGTCGGTGTAGTTGTTTGATATTTGGTCGGCGCGGTCTACTATATTGTTGCGGCGTAGTTCTATATTAGCAAGGTAGCTTTTCGTAACTGGTGCAGTATATATGTCAGGTATATGCAGTTCAACTATGGTCAAGGCGGTGTAGTTCAGAAACATTGAAATGATGCAATCAGTTATTTTATTGCGTCAGTGCAGTTCATTATTGGTGGAGTATTCCAAATTAATCTGTATAGTTGCACACCGTATAAATATGCGTAGTTGGCTTCTGTTATTCTTGCATTTCTTATTTAATGAAGTTTCATAAAGATGTGGATACTTGGCTTGTGCCTTATTATTTTCCTTTGTTGAACTAGTGCAATCATTTGGATGGGAGCATAACCAGTGCATGTCTAGGAGTAAGTTGTGCTTTGATTATCGTGATGCAGTTAACACTGTTTACATTAGGACTACGCAGCTTGATCTATCGGTATATACTGCCTTTTCTCGTTACGGTTTATTTAAGGCTGCACTGTGCCAATGGTTTCTTGTGAGTTGTTGGCTATTTAAACATGTTGAACATAGTCTATTGGGCTTCATATGTTCCATTTTGGAGCTTGCATACTTTCGTGACTTGTTTTTTCATCTATTAATCCATGCAATCCATTGGCTTCTTAATTTGCATGGTATATATTAAGTGAGAAAAACGGGTGTAACCCTTGCCCCCAAAGTCTGCGCTAATGCATGTTAGGGCAGACTTGTCACTATTCGTACCTGGTTTTTTGAGCTATCTAACCAATCGTTTCGCATTTAATGCTTTCTTGCATGTGTCTCCATATGAATTGATTGTTTTTTCTGATTGTTGTCAAGGAAATTGTTTCGTATTCCAAGAAATTCGCTTAGATTTTTGTGAATATTAATTATCACTATTAACATCTAACGGACGTTATTTCTTATGTCGTTTGAATTTTAAGGTCAAGATTTCTTTAGCCAACATACATACATACATACATACATACATATATATATATATCATCTCTCCTCTCATTTCTCTTTTACTTGTTTAGAAAAACACATATTAAATACTATGATTTTTACATTATCTTCTTTCTTTCATGCTTCAACATTTCCAACTGTAGGTTGAAATTTTCTATTTTATACTTTTTCCTTTTCTTCTCTTGTTTTTCATTTAGCTTTGTCAAATTGATTTGGCTAATTTGTTTTCCTTTTTTTTAAGTTCAAATAATTATATATAATGCCTTTAAGCTATTTGATGAATTTTTTATTCAAATTTGTTTTATTGGTTTATCAATATTGTAATTAGCCTTTTATTTTTCTATAAATCAATGTTGATTTGTGAAATTTAACGTTAATTTATCCCTTCTTTTAGCTATTAATGGCCTCCAATGATGTACCGACCGCTCTATACCACCACCCACCAATAGTATACAAGTAGTGTGTTGAAGTTGTGCCCGACTGATATAGGACGATCATCAGGATGAATGAAAACAAAAAACATCATATAACCTATCATATCTCACAGCGCATGGATAAATTATAATATCACAGATAAAACAGAAGAGATAGTAATAACCATGTGAACAAATCATCATCAGAGTAACAGATCCCTAGAGTTATACATCAAATGGAGTAAAGTTTATACAATAGAAGTAAACTCAAATAAACCATCTCAACAAATAGAAATAAGAAAGCACTGTAATGGGCTCCATAATGTTGCTTAATGGAAAAGCGTAGAAATCCATATATGTGCGTAATACGAGATAGCTCCATCTACCTCGTCCTCCAAACTGCTATTGCGTCATCGAGACCTATTATCTAGTCTACTCATTTAAGAGTACCCAAGATAATAATAAGAAAAGCATAAAACGTTGGGTCAAACAACAGTCTGGTGTGACGGTAAATGAATCTCAAAATACTATACAGGTAAATATGGTAAGGAACAAGAGTACATGAACCATACCTGACCTGTCCCTGCAATCAGAGTTATCACATAACATTATAATATGCTACTTTACAATATCATTAAGGTACCATACAATATACAATAGTGGATGTCCAGATATCCCTATCTCCAGTACCTACTCCCAATGATATCCATGAGTGATAGCCCACTAAACAAAGCAACCATAGTATCCATCAAGCAATACCCACTATCACTCATCCCTGTGTTTTGAATATATGATAACTCATATAGCCTCCTTACTGCCACGGACTAATGAAAATCTCTATTTTCATTGTACTCTCATATCACGCAGCCTAAAGGTCGATACGTGACTCGTAGTCCAAAGTTAGACACTAGACCCAAAGCAACTGGTCCAGGGTATACAGATCCATACATGATCCATGGGCGTCCCCACTTACAATACCCCTACTTCGGGTACAACAGAAAACACTCTGAGTATCAACAATTCCTTAGCACATTCATATCCAAGCCCTTCTTTGCTCTATTTTGATTTTGAGCCCTTCTATTGGTCAATCCAGTTTACACTATGCAGGAACCCACCATGTTCCTCATTCTACAGCTCTCTCCTTTATCCTGCTGTTATCTTCGGTACCTACTCCCACCACGAGTCACAAACCGAAGATACATAGCTTTCATCATGCTACTACATCGCCATCCAACCTTGATGCGAATGAGCCAACACCTCCAGCATGATCTACAGGACATCTACTTCGTTCCCTAAAAATTTCACATCCATAGGAACCACCAAGATAATTCGGTGCCGAACTATTCATGTCGGTACCGACCTCTGCCCTTAACCCATCTTTGCCCAACTTTTCTTCCTCGCCTTCCTTGCTTCCAGTACTCCTCTCCTAGATGCTTTGACCCCGACCTATCCATCCAGTATAATTCGGTCCACTCTTCAAAACATCCAACTTTTAGTTCTAGAAACAAGTCGGTCTAGCCTCCATCCCTTAGCCAATCACCAACATCTTGCTATAGGCAATCTCTACTAGCCATACTCTAGAATCCAATGCCAACCACCAGCTTGTTGGACTAATCAGCATAAGTCGATACCGAACTATTCATGTCGGTGTCGAGTTATTAACTTAGATGTTTTGGACCCTCGACTCTTTGATCTCTTCTTAATACTCCGAAGTCTCCCCTCCAAGTTTCGTCCAATTCCATCTTTGCCTCTGATTTGCCCAATTCACTAACCTATCTTCATATGCATCGAAAACACTAACAAACCCATCAAGGCTCAACATACAATATAGAATAACATGCATTCACATCCAATCACATAGGCAATACATGGAATTATAGCAACTAAACAATTTCTAATCCAAATCTAAGCAGTCAATGATCATATGAATATGAATAAGGTGAATTACAAGGCTATTACTGCTAATTATATTAAAATTCATCAATTTAGGTCATAAACATATGTCGACATGTAATTTAGGTTAGAAAAGGATTTTAAGATCAAAAACTGCGTTAAAACCTATAATTCTACTAAATAAACATGCATAGGATAATAAGAAGGTATAAATCACTTACCAATTACCAAATTCAACCAAATAGAGTGTAGATCTAGTATGGACACCAACCAAAAGCAATGCGAATCGACCAAATTGATGACCTCTATCTTCTAATCAATGATCCATTCACTAATCTTCAATTTAATTTGACTGAGAGAGTAATTTTGGTGATTTTAGATGAATTTAGGGTTAATGGAGGTTTAGATCTAATTTGGAAGAGAGGAAAAAGTTTTAATTTGACTCTCCAGCCTCTTATGTATAGCAATTCTCAAACTAAACTAATGGGCTTATTAATGGGCTTAATTAATTATACACTAATTCTGGTCAACAGTTGTTAAACCTTAAAATATGCATAACTTCCTAACTGTAAGTCCTTTTTTGTACTATGACAACTTAACGGAATGGGAAACCATCATCTTGAAGTAATGGAATTGGTACGAGACCCTAATTTGACTCCTATTAAAAGTTATAGCCAAAACAAGATTTTTAGGGCTAAAATAGTCACATGAAAATTCAAAAAAAATCATAGGTACGTAAAATGTCCCTAAGAGTCATATCCCAAAATTATAAAATTAGACGACCTCACATGAATAAAATAAAAATATTTTACGATTCTCTGATACCTAAAATACGGGTCGTTACATTCTTCCCCCTTTAGGAATTTTGCCTTCGAAATCCCTAAACAAGCCAAGGTATAAGCAACCATAGTTATCCCGTTTGCCTACCAATCATAATCAACCATCAAACATCTTCAACAAGCAATCATGCAACCAACAGTATGGGTGTACCTACCCAAGCATGTAGAATACTAACTTATCAAATATAATATACAATGGTGAAAGTAGATACGATAAACAATGGATCTTACCATTCAAAGAGCTCCGGATACGTAGTCTGCATGCTCTCCTCAGCCTCCCACGTACAATTGTCACCACTTTCGCTCAATTGTACCTTCACTAGCTTCATCGACTTTCTCCAAAGCTATTTTATATCATATCCAACAATACGAAGCGGCCTACGAGATTTAGAAACTTCTGGTTCTACCTCAACATCATCTAGCTGATCCGGTATAATCATTACGTCCAAGTCATGCACAGACTTCCATAGACAAGGGACATGGAAAATGTTGTATATGCCCGCCATCTTTTGAGGTAAGTTGACCCTACGCTAGCTTCCCAATCCTCTTAACTATCGGAAAAGGTTCTAAGAATCTCAGTGCTAACTTCCCCTTTCTACCAAACAAACTACATTCTTCAAAGAAGAAACCTTCACGAATACCATATCCCCAATAGAAAAATCTAAATCTCTTCATCTCTTATCAGCTTAGCTTTTCTATCGGTCCTGAGCAGCTTTCATTCATTGCCGAATGACCTTAATCTTTTCAAATGTCTCTCTAATCATATCTAGCCCAAGTATCAGTTTCTCACCCACTTTCCACCACATGAAGGAGCATTACATGGTCGGCCATACAGTGCTTCATACAGTGCCATACCAATACTAAACCGATAACTACTATTGTATGCAAACTTTACCAAATGCTAATGATCATCCCACAATCTTCCAAAATCTATAATGCATGCTCGCAAAAGATCTTCCAATATATTGTTTACTCTTTTGGTCTGCCCATCTGTTTGCGGATGATAAACTATACTAAGATGCAGCTCGGTCCCTAATGCCTCTTTTGAGCTCTTCAAAAACCCAATTGTGAACAATGGGTCTTGGTCGCTCATAATGCTCTTTGGCACACCGTGAAATCCTACTATCCACTTCACATACAACTCTGACAGCTTAGATGCCATTCTACTTGACTTGATAGGTATAAATCTTGCACTCTTGGTCAATCAATCTACCATAACCCAAATGCCATCGCACCCTGCTCAAGTCCTCGACAGCCCATCCATAAAATCCATTAATACTTGCTCCCATTTCCAATCAGGAATATCTAGTGGTTGCAATAATCCACTAGGTTTCTTCTACTCTGCCTTTACCAACTGGCAGTTCATACACTTCGAGATGAATGCCCCAACATCCCTCTTCATACCTTCCCAATAATAAGTTCGCTTCATATCTTAGTACATCTTATTACTGCCAGGATAAATAGTCAACTTAGAATGATGACACTCTCGTAACACTTCTTCTCTTAATCCATCAACATCGGGAATAAATAATCTTCCATCCTTACAAAGCCAACCTTCTCGGTCGAGTTTGTATTGCTTCATGTCTTCAGATTCCACTCCTTCTATCCTTGCTATGATCTCCTCTAGCTTAGCATCTCGCTTCTAACTAGGGCCGGTCCTTTCAATTAGAGTAGGTCCGATCGACAAACCTGCTAACATCTCTGGATCCAACTCGCAATGAGGTCTAAAATCATATCTAGCAATATAGTCAATTTGCTTACATTCTAAGAACATTGCTCCGAAACTAGCATGTCTTCTACTTAACCATCGGCGGCCGCATTCCCTTTTCCTGGTGTATAGGAAATACCAAGATCATAGGAGGCCAAGAACTCCGACTACCGTTGCTGACAAAGGTTGAGATCCTTCTGAGAGAAAAGGTACTTCAAGGATTTGTGATATGTAAACAGCTCAAACCTTTCTCCCAACAAAGCATCCACATCTTCAAAGAAAAAACTATTGCCGCCAATACCAAATCATGAGTCGGATAATTTCTTTCGTGCGGCTTTAGCTGTTAAATAGTATATGCAACAACTCTTTCCTTTTGCATCAATACCGCACCCAATCTAGTACCACAGACATCTATATATACTGTTAACTCCTCATTTCCACTTGGAACGGTCGATATCGGTGCACTCGTCAACCACTCTTTCAGACTGACAAATGCATGCTCACACTTTGCGTCCCAAACAAAAGTCTGATTCTTCTTCGTCAAATTGGTCAAAGGTGTTGCTATCTTTGAGAAATCCTTGATGAAGCTTCTAAAGTATCCTCCAACCCTAGGAAACTCCTTATATCCGTAGAATTCTTGGGTGGTTCCAATCTTGGACCGTTGCTAACTTTGCAGGATCTACTACTATACCTTGTCCCGAAAACGACATGACCTAAGAATCCCACTTCTTCTCTCCAGAAGTGACACTCAGATAACTTCGCTCTCAACTTATGCTTCCTTAATATCTCTAGCACAATCCTCAAGTGCGTCTTGTACTCCTCTTTAGGTTTAGAATAGATCAGAATATCATCCACGAACACAAGCACGAACTTATCCAACTGGTCTCTGAAAACCGGATTCATGAGATCCACAAAGTGTGCTAGAGCATTGGTCAATTCAAATGGCATCACCAACCACTCATAGAAACCCGATGGCATAAGAAATGCAGTAATAGACACACTCTCTTCACTGCTCTCAACTAGTGAAATCCCACTACCAAATCCATTTGAGAGAACACCTTCATATCGTGAAGCTGATCAAACAAGTCATCAATGCGTGGGTATGGATACTTGTTCTTCTTTATCACTTTATTCAGTTCACAATAATCCACACACAGCCTAAAAGAGCCATCCGCCTTAGTCGCGAATACTACAGTTACACTCTACTCGCATATACTCCTTTAAATAAACCCTCTCCTTAATAGGTCATTCACTTGCACCTCTAATTCCTTCTACTCTTTGGGTGTCATACGCCTCAAAGGCATAACTATAGATCTGACTTCCTTCACTAAGTCTATTCGAAACCCAATCTCTCTATGTGACGGCAATCCTGTCATTTCCTCAAAGACATCCGGATACTCTCTAATGATAGGCATAGATGACAACCCCTCTTGTGGAACCTCTACTGAATATAGAAAGCTAACCATCACCCCATCCTCTAGTAGGTAGCTAATCACTACTGTTTTCCCATCCACATCTCCAATTGTCACCAATAGCTTCTTCCAATCCACTATAGCCGCATACTTCTTTAACCGGTCCATGCCCAAGATAATCCCAAACCTAATGAAATTCAAAGCAAAGAAATCACAAAAAAGGAGCATCCATGACTCGATAATACTAAACCACTACAAACCATGCACAGGTGAGTAGAGCCTCCAACAGGGTTTGTCATGATCAAGGGTCGATCTACTATCTTAGGTCTCTGTCCTAATATGTCTATTAGGTCACTATATATGAATGAATGTGATGCTCCGGTATTAAATAAAACTCGAACAGGAACATCACCAATGGAAAGCATACCTTGAATGATAACTCTCTTCCCCTTCTCCTTCGCCAAGGGAGCACTCGATGAAGTCAGGACTGCGTCCAAAGCACACGCTTTCACAATCTGCTTATCTTTCACTGATTTCGGGCAATCCTTCTTCAAATGCCTAGCCTTATCACAATTATAGCACTTCTTCTTACCGCTCACTTTGAAATCCGTGATCAAATGGCCTTTCTCCTTGCACGCATAGCAAGTAGGTTCCTATTTACCCTTTTTTGACCATTCTTTCCTTGAGACTGCTTCCTCTTCCCGTTCCACTTCTTTTTGCCTCCACCATTTTGATGTGGTTTTGGCTCTTCCTTCTTAGTGGAAACAACGATAGCTGTCCTAGTCTTAGGATAAAGATTCTCATGACGAAGTGCTTTCTCTACAAGCTTCTCAAATGCTTCATCAATGTGTTCTACCAGCTTCTCTCTAAGATGGTCATCTAAGCCAATGATGAACTTCTCATTCTTTCACAATAGAGTATTGATGAATGCCATCCCATACTTTGACAAAGCATCAAATTCTGCTACATACTCAAAAACTGACATCTTTCCACATCTAAGATCAGCAAACTTTCTGAACAACACCGACTTTAGGGCAGCCGAAATGAACTTCTCCTCGAACCTTATCTTAAACTATTCCTAACTGAATTGATCTTCAGGAGTAGCAATAGTCACGGTGTTCCACCAATTCATGGCCTGCCCCTGAAGTTGTCTAGAAGCAACTTTCTCTTCATAGCGTCATCTATCCCATATCACTAAAGATACGCTCATAAGTATCAATCTAGTCTTGCACTTTAAAGCTCATTCCATTCCATGGAATGGCTTTCCTCCCAAAGTATAGTAATGTTTGATCAACTTAGCGAAATCATTCCTAGGCGCTTGCATAGGAGTACCTCTACCAACAGCTATGCTAGGAGCATTCCTCATCATATTCGCTATAATAACATTAAACATACCATGAAAATTAGGCATAACAGCTCCTGATCCCACTTCTTCTTCAACTCCTAAAGCAAATCTCACGGTATTCCTTATATGCTGGCTCATTCTTATTTGTAATAAGAACGATCAGTCGAAAAACTCTGTCTATAGTGCTTATGTGCATGCGACTTGAACTATAAAATATATTATATAGTTTTGAAAACCAAAGTACATAATAGGTATGCACTCTCTCGTATATATACACACACTCTTGATCTAGTCTAAGGTGATAACACATTCTTTATCTCTACTGGATCACGGTATCAACTCCGGTCAATCATGTAACCTGGGCTCTGATACCATATGTCATGATCGCCCTATACCACCACGCACCAATAGTACACAAGTAGTGCGCTGTAGTCATGCCCGGTTGATATAGGACGATCATCAGGATGAATAATAACAAAAAACATCATATAACCTATCATATCTCATAGCGCATGCATAAAATATAATATCACAGATATAAAAGAAGAGATGGTAATAACTATGTGAACAAATCATCATCAGAGTAATAGATCCACAGAGTTATACATCAAATGTAGTAGAGTTTATACAGCAGCAGTAAACTCAAATAAACTATCTCAACAAATAGAAATAAGCAAGCACTACCATGGGCTCCAGTATTGCTCAGCGGAAGAGCATAGAAATCTATATATGTATATAATACGAGATGGCTCCATCTAGGTCGTCCTTCAAATATTACTGCATCACCTAGACCTGTTATCTAGTCTACTCATTTAAGAGTACTCAATAACAAGCAATGCATAAAACATTGGGTCAAACAACAGTCTAGTGTGAGCAGTAAATGAATCTCAAATACTTTACAGGTAAATATGGTAAGGAACAAGACCACACGAACCATATATGACATGTCCCTACAACCAAAGAGTTAGCACATAACACTATAATATGCTACTCTATAATATCATTAAGGTACCATATAATATACAATAGTGGATATCCAGATATCCATATATCCAATGCATACTTCCAACGATATCCAGGAGTGATAGCCCACTAAAGAAAGCAACCAAAGAAAACATAGCATCCATCAATCAATTTGAATATATGGTAACTCATATGGCCTCCTTACTGCCAGGGACTAATGAAAATCCCAGTTTTTGTTATACTCTCATATCACACGGCCCAAAGCTCGATATGTTTATCGTAGCCCAGAGCTAGACACTACAAAGCAACTGGTTCAGGGTATACAGAGCCCTACATGATCCATGGGAATCCCCACTTACAATACCCATGCTTCGAGTACAATAGAAAACACTCGGAGTATTAACGATTCCTTAGAACATTCATATCCAAGCCCTCCTTTGCTCCATTTGGATTCTGAGCCCTTCTATTGCTCAATCCAGTTTCCATTCTCCAGGAATCCACCACGTTCCTCATTCTATAGCTCTCTAATTTATTTAGATGATATCTTTGGTATCTACTCCCACCATAAGTCACAAACCGAAGATATATAGCTTTCATCGTGTCGTTACATCGCCACCCAACCTTGATGCGAACGGGCCTACACCTCCAGTACGATCTGCAGTACATCTACTTCGTCCCCCAAAAATTTCACATCCATAGGACCGACCAGGATAACTTGGTACTGAACTATTCATGTCGGTACCGACCTCTGCACTTAATCCATCTTTGGCCAAGTTTTCTTCCTTTCCTTCCTTGCTTCTATTACTCCTTTCTTAGATGCTTTAACCCTGACCTATCCATCCAATATAACTCGGGTCCACTCTTCAGAACATCCAACTTTAAGTTTTAGAAACAAGTTGGTCTAGTCTCCATCCCTTAGCCAATCACCAACAACTTGCTATAGTCAACCTCTACTAGCCATACTCTATCATCCCATGCCAACCACCAACATGTTAGACCAACCAACATAAGTCGATACCGACCTATTCATGTCGATGCCAAGTTATGCCCTTAAAGAAATTGGACCCATGACTTGAACTCCGAGATCTTCCCATACTCCAGAGTCTCCCCTCCCAGTTTCATCCAATTCCGATCATCTTTGTCTCTAATTTGCCCAATTCGCCAACCTCTCTTCTTATGCATCCAAAACACTAACAAACAACATCAAGGCTCAACATACAACATAGAATAACATGCATTCACATCTAATCACATAGGCAATACATGGAATTACAGCAACCAAACGATTTCTAATCCAAATCTAAGCAATCAATGATCATATGAATATGAATAAGGTGAATTACGAGGATATTACTACTAATTATATTAAAGTTCACCAATTTAGGTCATAAACATATGTCGACATGTAACTTAGGTTAGAAAAGGATTTTAAGATCAAAAACCATGTTAAAATCTATAATTCTACCATATAAACATGCATAGAATAGTGAGAAGGCATAAATCACTCACCAATTACCAAATTCAACCAAATCGATGTGGATCTAGTATGGACAACAATCAAAAGCAATCCAAATCGGCCAAATCGATGATCTCTATCTTCTTATCAATGATATATTCACTAATCTTCAATTCAGTTTGATTTAGAGAGTAATTTGGGTGAATTTGGATGAATTTAGGGTTAATGGGGGTTTAGATCTAATTGGGAGAGAGGGAAACGTTTTAATTTGACTCTCCAGTCCCTTATTTATAATGATTCTCAAATTAAACTAATGGGCTTATTAGTGGGCTTAATTAATTATATAATTATGGCCAGTAGTTGTTAAAACTTAAAATGGGCATAACTTTCTAACCGTAAGTCCATTTTTTTATTATGATCATTTTACGGAATGGGAAACAATCATCCTGAATCATTGAAATTGGTTTGAGAACCTAAATTCAACTCTTATCAAAAGTTATAGCCTAAAAAAATTTCAAGGTCAAAATTTTCGTATAGAAATTCAGAAAAATATCATAGGCATGTAAAATGTTCCTAAACGTCATATTCCAAAATTATAGAACCATACAACCTCATACGAAAAAAATAAAAATATTTTACGGTCCTTCGATACGTAAAATACGGGTCATTACAGACGATCTCCCTAGTACATTGAATCATAGTTCGTCTTTTATAAAGTTAACTTTAGCCATCTACAAGGAAAGTAAGTTTGAGGGTACTCTAACTAACTTTGGAATTAGTGGTTACAAATTTTGGATTCCCTCACCCTCTGGACATGTTCAACTGCCATAGAGGGGAATATTTCTTTGACCTCAGAACATATCTAATGTGATATTTACCTTCCTCTTCGCCCACTTGCTAAAAAGTGGTTAACTGTCATTGGTTTATCCCCGATCCAGTTACCCTATATATCTTACTATCTTTTGACCTGTACCTATATTCTATATGCTGAGGACTTGACTCCTCCTTCTTGCCGAGAGCTTCCTTTTTATATTTCATATGTAAGAGTCTTTCTTTGGGATGCTTTGGATTTGGTTTTTGTTTAAGCCATGAAATCCCTATTTTTGCTCTTCTCCCTATAAGACTTATAGGTGGGAGCACCAATTTTTTTCATTTCCAACCAGGATGGTTTTGTTCCTTTGTTTCAAAAGTCAGGAACTGCCCATTCCTTTCTTTGTCCAGTCCCTTTAATTTTCTTTGCTGCACTAACTTACATCTTCTTTTCTTTTTAGTCAATCATCTAGACTTCACCTGCGATGAGCAGGAGCTATTTGTAGCATGTAGGGCAACTACACTTAGGCTTAGTGATGATGTTCATAAGGGTTCGAGACTCTTTACAGGAACTCTATTGTGCAAACATAATTCTCTGTGTCAATATCATCATTTTTCTTAATCTATTTTCATCTATCTTTTTGACACTTCTGCACCACATGGTATATTTTTAGTTATGCATTTTCTACTTAGATTTTTTGTGTATAAATTAATATGTGTTAACAACATTGTCATTTGAACTGTGTAGGAAGCATGTCGAAACTGGCCACCGCATTCTAAAAGAAAACGAGGAGAAGAAAAGGTTAGGGGAAGACCTAACTGCGTTGGAAAATGCAAGTAAGCAACTGAAGATAGATGTCACTCCTCCCCTTTAAATTCTCTTACGGCTACCGCGATTCCTACACTGCCCATTAATATTCTTCCAGCTTCTTCCTGCTTCTTGTTATCCCAGGAGAGGTGTTGTTTCAGATATATTAGAGCGAATGGGGCGTCTACTTATTGATGACCTTACGATGCTGCCTCCTACCTCGTTACCTTATTCTAATTTGTCTACTAGGGAGGTTTTCTCTAGCTTGCACTATTGTGGCTTTCAAGTTAGTTCAATTTTTTTAAATTACCTTGCCTATAGCTTAGATGCATTTTTTCACATTATAATATTAATACTTTTAGGGTGTGGCCTTTGCAATGGAACTACACAATTGCCTTGAAGTTTTAGAGCCAGCACTGACTATCACTCAAATGAAGGATTCAAAGTTGAAATAGGATAATTTAAAGTTGAAACAAGATTCAGATGCTGCTTCCCTAGACATTAAGATGAGAGATAAGATGGAGGAAGACTATAAAAAAAAGCTGGATGCGACCTCTAAGAAGGTTGAGGAAGTGGAGATGAGGGCCACAAAGGCAGAGAAAGATGCTAGGAAATCAAAGGGGATGATGAAAAAGTTGGAATGGAAGCTTTCTAAGACAAAGAAGGACTTGGACTCCATGACTTATAATGTTCTTTACAAGATTTATGCCCAAGTGAAAAAAGTAGTTCTATGTGGATCATTTTAATGTAGTGGAGGCAGATGTTAGCTTGGATTTCCTAGAGGACGCCGAACTAATCCAGAATGCACTGGGATACTGTAGAAAAAAGTAGGTTCAAGAGTGTAGTGGTATACCAGACTCCCCTTCAGAATCAACCTAGGGTTATGATGTGCTTGGCGATTTCGATGTAGAAGTGGACTCGACTAATGCATATGCACAGTTTAAGGATGCCTTACCAGAATCCTCCACTACCGCCGAAAGTAAACTCTGAACCCTTTAGTTTCAGGCTATATTTTTTCTGGGAATTTTTGTCGTTTGCATTTTTTATATTGTACCTATTGAGGTGAACTGCACCACTTTCATTTCTAAAAATTTCTTTGGATCATACATGTGTAAATAGAGGACTTATGAATGAAACAACCATCCTTTTCCGTATTCAGCATTGGTTTTTCACCTTGCTATTTTGTTCTACTTGATATTTTTGTTAGCTGTAGCAATATCTTATAAACTTGTACTCTTTTCTTTTTGGGTAAGAAACATAGGTGTTGTTAAACCTCTTGTGTTAAAGTCGTATGAAGGAGGTGACTTAGTTCAATATTTAAGGAGGTGTATTGAGCATTTAGAAAAGCAAGCTGGGGAGAGGTTATAAACAAGAACTATCTTTGTATGTAGAAGGAAGGCTAAACTTGAAAAGGCTATTCATAGTTAAAGAGAAAGTCTCAAGGTCTCTTACTCAAAAATACATAAGTTATACAAGGGGGATGTGCTTTATGACTTAGTACTGCATAAGTAGGTTCCTTCCTTAGAGGATGAACCACTTCCTTTAGGGCATCCCCGTTTGCTATGGTTGAAAATAGACTCAGCTGTAGCCGAGAATAGTGTCTTTTCATGTACTTTTGATTTTTGATTGAATAAAACATTTTCATGGCTTAAGTATCATTCTGTTTTCTATTCATCATATTTGGATACATGTATTATTATTTTCTTGCTTACTTCTTTTGAATGTTCACTGATTTCTTGCTTCTTTTAAATGTTCATTTTATAATCTAGGCTATTTTTACTCCTTGGGTTGGATCTTCCCTGGTTGCCCTTCACGAACGCAGTAGTCCTCCATACATTCTTTGCAGCTTTTACTTTAGGGAGCATGCTTCAACTAACGTCTTTGAAACTTATGAGAATCGAATAAAAAAGCTTGAGGTTGCCAACGCAGACCTCATTAGAGAGAAGGAATTGATTGTGGATGACGTTCGATAAGAACTGCGCATCTAATATAAAGAACAAATGTGATAGTTGGAAGAATCAAAGCAAGTAAACATTTGATAATATAATTGCAGTACTAAATAAAGAGCTGATTTAGTATTTGCATAAAATAAAATACAAGAGATGAAAAGGAAATTGAAACCTGTGAGAGTGCATGTTGTTGAATTGCAGTAGTTGTTGAATGATGCAGGGAGGCAATATGCGGCGTCTTGTGAATGTGAGATTAAGACTTTGAATAGTACAATTGAAGAACTATCTTTGCAAATAGCAAAGAAGTTTAGCAAGGAAGATAATCCTCCCATGACTTTGGTTCCTCATGCCTGTAAGAGCTAGGATTGCTCCTATGCCCCCACCAATGGTGGATAACGATGTTCTCTATTAAAGGAAGATCTAAAAAATTACCACAAGTCCAAGTTTTATGAATTAAAAACTATTACAGGAAGAAATAGTAACTTTTAAAGGTAATAATACATAGGGTATATCTACTACGAACTAACTTTTTGGTTCTTTTTCTAAGTTAACTAAGAAGACTAAACTTCAACTCTAGGAAGAATTTGAGAATGGATGAGTGGCTGTAGAGAGCACGAATGCCCTTGAAATTAAGACTGCTACTTTAGAGTCCAAATCCTCCACACAAGCTATAGAAAGGGTTTCTACCGCTGCATCATCAAGGTCTTCTACACCTTCTTTTCGCGATTTTGATAAGGCTTCCCTAATTGAGGAGCTTCATAAAGATAGAATTAGGCAGGTCATAGCAGATATTGTTACGAAACGTACGGTCGATGTTTTTAGTCATTCTTGGCCCAATCTCGACTTAGCTTTTGGTGCAACCATGAGGGTTCCTTTTCTACTGCGTAGGATGCTAGTGATACCTGGACTAACGGTAATTATGATCCTAGGATCATGTTTGGTACTATCACTCACCATTCGTCGGTTATTATTACTGAACTGATCGATTCCCATATGAATTTACAAATAGGAGGTAGCTCTACCCCACGTTTTGCACTGACGACTCAAACTTCCCACCATAGAAGAGGTCTTAGCTAATGATTCCCCCAAGTCCGAATCAGATTCATAACACAGTTTGTATTATGGTGATTACTAATTGCATAAGTATGTATTCATGGTGTCCTTCATTCTGAATTCAACTCTTAGCGTATTCCATGTGATAGCTTTTCCTTTTACTTATGATATTTTTGTAAATGTTTAAAGTATGTAAATAGAGGTAGATTAAAGTTTTGCATACACATGACGAGCTTTATGTAGATTCTTGAGTCGTACCTTACTCTCATTTTGTATTGCATCCAATGTATTATTTTGTCTTTTCTCACCGCCTTTGATTTTTGTTGTAGGTATTTATTATATCCACTTCATGCTTTCTGAACTTAGCCCTTAGTATCCATATTTCATCATGCGCTCAGCATGATCTACTCCATTTGTGGTGTAGATTGATCGTGTTTGACTGAGAAATCAGGTTATGTACTTACAACCCCTTTTGCTCGTGTGCATGTTTTTTATTGTAGGTTCGGATCGTCTAGTATCCCTACATCCAACACAGTAATTTAGCTGAAAAGCCGAGTTATGTGTTTTATAAATCCTTTGTTTTGTATGTGTGTATTA
Source organism: Allium fistulosum (assembly GCA_030737815.1). Lineage (NCBI taxonomy): Eukaryota > Viridiplantae > Streptophyta > Magnoliopsida > Asparagales > Amaryllidaceae > Allium > Allium fistulosum. Next base: position 206,209,957 of record CM060903.1, read on the forward strand.
TTGGTAGTTCGGGTTTTTTGATATCCCTACAACCAGCGCAATATTTTTGACTAAAAAGATGGACTGCATTTTTTGCAGCTCCATGAGTAGGTGATAATTATTGATTTTGGAGGAAGGTTATGGGAAGTTTCAAGATACCCAGGGACCTTCTTTGACGTACATGCCCCCTTCTTTTGTGCAATTCATTTTGCTATGTTTTTTGTTGCATAGTTCGAATTAAAATCTTTTGGCTTGTCGTAGGATTTGTCTTGAGCTTTGGTTTTAACTCTTTGCCCTCATGCATTTGAGTTTGATCTCACCGTTCTTAATGTTTAAATTACCATTTTTATTCTCCAGCCACGCCCTTGGTTAGCTAGTGAGTGTTGGCGGTAAACCATGGAATTACAATAGTAGGTTTACTTCGATGGATTTTGGACTTATATCTGTCTTAGGCCTGGTTATTCTTTGGCATACATAGGTTATGGAATGCACCGAGGGTCGTAGGTTTTGGGTCAATAGTGATTTTCTATGGTGCTCCTTCCAGTTTGGATAAAGGGATATGATGGTGGTATTTGGTAGTGAGAAGATGTATTTTAGACGGAAAAGCAAGTTGTAGATTTCTATTTTGGAGATAAGGAAGTGGTGTTTGTAAAGTACATGGGAGTTTTATAGGAAAGTAACTTTCTGAGGGCTTAGCTCTTCTTCTAGCACTAAAATGTTGGTGATATTTCTCATTTCACAACACAAATTTAATTATAAAGCAATTATTATGCTGGATGCTTCCGTTATGAGGAATCGACAAACTTGGTTGATAATAAATTTGTCTTAAAATGTAGTAATTGTGTTGCTAAAGCTCAAACAATCGTGTAGATGTACTTTAACTATTTGTTAAAACGCCGGCTTTGATTTGATTATCCATTTGATATAATCCAAATGAAACCAAGCACATAAAACAAGGTAAATAATGCAATAAAGTAAAGAGACACAAAGATTTACGTGGTTCAGATTTTAAAGAAATCCTAAATCCACAAGCCAACTCATTCTTCTTATCATTCATTCATTGTACAACCTTACATGATTTAATGGCAAAAAACATTATTTTTAAAATATATTGCTTAGAGAATAAAATGTGCGATATCCCTTTTTGTTGCTAAAGTGTCTTTCCTTTTATAGCAAAGGTTTTCTCACGTGGATTGCCAACGTCATATCTTTGTATTATTCCCACCGTTAGATGTTGCCACCTATTTCCCATCTACTTGATTTTAAGTGTATGCAGATTATTGACATGGCTTTAGGTGGGAGAATTTACATTTTGGGGGAACTAATTTGAATTTAGGCAACATGATTTAAATTTGAAGTGCTGTGTTTAGAGCCATGCAGTGAGATGTTTGGAACCAACCTTGCACTGCACGTCGTATGTTGATATTGTCTGCCGATGCACTTAGTATTTGAGTAATTGAATATATTATGAAGTATGGCTAGGTTATGTTAGTGTAGTTTGAATTAGCTTAACTAGCTACTTCCTGAGCAATTTAGTTTGGCTAGATTGGATTCATCTTATTGATGCATGTTGGTGCAGTTATTTGCTATTTAATCCAAGGTTCAAAATTCCGTTTTCCGTTTCCGTTCCGGTCATTGAAAAATTTTAGCATTTCGGTTCCGTTTCGGAAATTCCGGAAATTCCGCTTTAATTCCGGCTTGCAAATTCCGGTACTTTCTTGTAAATATGTCAATAAAAATACGATGCTGGTACTAAATTATATTGATTCGTTCAAATTATGTAGAGGATACAAAACATACAACATAAAAATTTAATACTAAAAACTGTTTCTTTGAGCATCATACGAACCGTGTTCATCGTTGTCTTCATTTTATGTCCCAATACAATGAATGTTTCACTGATAATTTTTAAATGTTAATTAAATAAAACATTTAACTATTAAACAATTACCCATAATTCAATTACTGATAAACAATTATGCCTATTACTGATAAACAATTATGCCTAATCCAGTTACTGTAACTCATTACTTTTAACAGTTATAAACCAACTGACATATCAAACAATTCACTTTAGATTTAGCCTAATCCAATTAATGATAAAACAATTACTCATAATCCAATTACTGATTACATATTAAACCAACTAACATATTACTAATTAGCCCAGTCCAGTTTAGCCCCCTAATCCAATTACGCTCAATTCATTGTCTCTCTGCCTACCGTGCCCTAGTTTACTACCGCTGATCGATTTCAGTGCCGCTCAAAAAATTCACTTCAGTTTCAAATTCGTAGATTAAAAAGAGAAGGAAAAAACAGATAGCTGCTTCACGATAGCTCGCACGCGTTGATTTGATCGCACGGAGTAAGCAACGATTGCTGGATTAAGCCGCAATTTAGATTTAGGATTCCTGAAAAGCTTTAAATTTGTAAGCATTTGTTTTGTGTATTGCTATATGATTGTTATGGTTTTTATACTCCAAAACTGATTCTTTTGCATATAATTGAATTGACAGAAAGTTCAAAGCATGATTTTGTTGTCTGAATTTGTTTGCAAACTGCTAATTTGTAGTGTAGGCATGTTGAGATTCACTCCTTTTGAATCGTTGAAATTATTTGTTTTTGTTTTTTGTTTTTTGTTTTTTTAAATTCGTTCATAGTTTTTTTAACCTAGGTAACGGAACGGGTTATTGGACGGATTCCGTTTCGGTCGCCACCGGAACCGGGCCGAGATGGCCGGAGTTCCGGCGTGCCGGACGGAATCTGGAACCTATTTTAATCGGCACAGTCTGATGTATTATTGGGGTGCAGTTCTATGTCAGCGGAGTACCTTGTCGCAACTCATGCAGTTTGTATATCAGGTATATGCAATTCAACTATGGTCAAGGCATTGTAGTTCAGCAGTGTTGAAGTGACCCATTCGGTTATTTTATTATGTCGACATAGATCATTATTAGTGGATTATTTCCAAATTAATATGTATAGTTATGCATAGTATAAATATGCGTAGTTGGCTTTTGTTATTTTTGTGAATTCTATTTAGTCAAGTTTTGTGAAGACATGGCCACTTGGCTCGAGCCTTGTTATTTTCCTTCGTTGGACTAGTGCAGTTTTTTGGATGGGTGCATAACCTGTGCGCCTCCAGAATTATGTTGTGCTTTAATTATCGTGATGTGGTATTTGCATTAGTACTGCATAGCCTGCTCTATTGTTTTATATCGCCTTTCGCAATACGTTTGATTTAACGTTGCTACTGCATCGATGGTTTCTTATGAGTTGTTGGTTGTTCGGTCATGTTGAACATAGTCTACTGGGCTTTGTATATTTCATTTTGAAGCATGTGTAGTTTCATGACGCGTTCTTGTTATCTTATTAATCCATGTAGTCTGTTGGCCTCTTAATCTACATGATATATATTATGGGAGAAAAACAGGCGTAACAAAACCTTTCCAGTTCTTATTATTAAAGCTTCCCTTCATTGATTCCATTCAATTTTCAATCATGCCACTTCATCTCATATCAAGCATGGCCGGCCATACTTTCCCTTAATTGAAGCAAGGTTTCTAAACGCCTATTTGGATAACTTTCTCTATTAAACCCCATTTAAATATATATCGATACTGTATATATAACGTTTATATATACATCCAAATTATTACTAACAAAACCAAAAAACATCAAATAAACTAATAATTAATATTTTTCAAATATTAATCAATTTATATCATTTTATAAACTATTTAAATCATGTGGTTTTTTGAAGTATTCACAAATGCGATTTTAAGGCACAAAGACGTGAATTCAGTCAGTGATTAATATTGAATAATTCAAATATTAATATTCACACTTCATCTTAACTAGCGGTGTGACAGTTTGGCCAAATTCATTGCTTACGAATCTTTTTAGTAAACTCAATCTCATAATTTCTTAAGTGGTACCTTTTAGTAACAATAATTTACACATGTTCTCTTTATCAAAATTATATCACTATAGGATACATGGAATTTGGTATTGGTCAAGATTCTAATACTATCCACATTCTACTTGATTTGTCTAAAAACAAAGTCTTTGGTTCAATAATAACATCTTTTATTAATTGTACAGCTTTTGCGAGAGATTTTGACTTTAAGTTGACTATAATTGATCGTGAAAGCAACCACATACAACCGAGGAAATGAATTCTAGTGAATAGTGTTTCACTTCTAATGCTTCAACTCAAACCCAACAATAGTCCTCCCGAAGGATTGTCCTCCAGACTTTATCTTCTGTTTCCCAAGTACAACCTTCTTGGTCCTTACTCCACTAGACTTGTAAAAGTTTCACAACCTTATTACAGAGCTCCTTCATGTCTCGGTCTACTATCCTAATGGGCTTTCTTACGTAGGTCATGTTTGGATATACAAACAAATATTCCATAGCTGTCGGACTTACAACCTCATTGGGTTATCAAATACACTTCATTACATGGGATAACACATTATGGATCGCATCATAAGTACTCGGTAATGCAACCCTATAGGCTACTTTACCGGCCCTCTTAAGTATAGAAAATGGGACAATATACCTTGGTACTAACTTCCATGGTTTTCCAAACCTCATATTGCCTCTCACGAAACTTTAACAAACATTTGATCCTCGAGATCAAACTCCAAATCTTCCCACCTCTTATTGGCATGGCTCTTCTACCTTGATTGAGCATCTTTCATTCTTTGCCGAATCAACTCAACCATCTTCGAAGCCTCTAATACAAAATCCGGACCCATAATCGTTTTATATCCCATCTCCCACCAACATATTAATAACCTATAAGGTCTTTCATACACTTCCTCGAAAGGTGTCATCCCAATAATGGACTGATAACTATTATTGTATGAACATTCTACAAAGTGATCTTCCCAAGATCAACTAAAGTCTAACATAAATGCTCGTACAAATCCTCAAGCACTCGGTTGACCCTCTCGGTCTGTCCATCTATCTATGATGGTACACCGTGTTATGCATAACTCCACTCCCAAAGCACTATGTAGGCTCTACAACAACTCACTAACAAATTATGAGGCTTATTCACAAACTATATTACTTGGAACCCACACTGTAGTTTCTATATAAGTCTCGACTATATTTGCTATCATCCTTTTAGATTTTACTGGAATAAATTGGGCACTCTTAATCAATCTATCTACTATGACCCATATACTCTTGTTCCCTCCCCTTGACCTCAGAAACAATATATGAAGGGCATGGGAACCATTTCCACACTAGAATATCTCAAACCCATAAATGTCTACTTGGCTTTTGGTGCTTAGCCTTAACTTGTTGGTAGGTGAAACATTTTTTCACACATTCTCCAACATTTCTCTTCATCCTTTTTCCAGTAAAAGCTCTGCTTGATATCATAGTATATCTCAGTGCCCCCTAGACGGATTAGAAACATCGAATGATGGGATTCGTCCAAGACCAATCTCTAAAGGTCTCCACTATCTAAGACATTAAACCTTCCCTTCCTCCGAAGTTAACCTTTTTCATCGATGTTGAAGCCTTTCAGCTCTTCGATGTTGGCACCACTGCTCCGACCATTAATCCTTTTGAAACATAGTCCTAGTGGACCATATTTCTGTTTTTGGCAATCATTTCAATGAGAGCTAGATGTACTTCTAAGCATGAAAACGTCCTATAAGTTCTACTTGGTCCCGCACTCGACTGAAAATGAACATTACAAGAAGCTAATGTCTATAATACATTCCACTCTTCTCACTACACCAAAATATTGAATTGCCAACACGTATATTTTGCAACTACTAACACTTATTTCCCATTACAAAGAAGCAACATGGTTTATACATTACAAATCCAGTAGAACCACTGGAAAATAAGGATTTATTTTTACAATACAACAAAATTATTTTCCAACACTTGCTTCCGTTAGAATGTCCGAAAAAATTGAAAATATATAAAACTCGAAAGGATATTATCGTAGTGTTTTCTAACGTTGTAATCCCATTCACGCTTAATTCGTCTTCTCAAAACAATATTCCAGCGGCCTTCTTGAAAAATCATTCATCTCGTGATTCTTCTTGTGAAATAATTTTTTTCATCTTCTCACTAAATACCATTCATGTTGTAATATCATTTAATTCCTTCATTTTTCGACGTATAAAATTCTAGGGAAAACTCGATCATCCCAAATTGAGATAAATTAGTTTATGTTTTGTATTCTATTCACCTAAGATTCACTCCTGATTAAGAATTTCTTTGTTTTCATTTATCGATTTTATTTTGGATTAAGGGTTTTAGTTTGTTTTTAGTCAGTATTTAGATTTTGAAACGTTCCCCATTCAAGGCATTTTCTCTATTTATTTGTTAACTCTAAATTCATGTGTTTCAACTTGAATTATAATCTAATTCTGTTAAGATTAGTAAACTAGTGTTAATCTGAAGTTGAGCACAACCAATTAGACTTTTTCATGTTTACATAGTGCATTTGATATTTGAATTTGATCCAAACTAGAATTTATTGATTATTTTGGTCTATACTGATATATGTTTTGAGCAGTCAAGGACCAAAACTATCACCTTGTCAAGAGTAGGACATGGTTTTAATAGATTGTAGAATGATAAAGTTTGATGTGGACGATCATTAACTAATGTGTGTTACATGCAGCCTTCATAGCTTAACTGATTTCTATGCATAAAAGTGTTAAATTTTGGTGATACAAAATCACAAATAGAAGGAAACAAATATGCAAAAAGAAAAGTAATCTCGTGTGTTCATTATGGAATACATAAATTATTGGATTGCATTTGAATGAGATGGTAAGAAAATATATGCATGCGCATGTTATGGAATAATATATATGCAAAAGGATATGCATATTATTTCTTTCTTCGTAATCGCATTGCTTTGGGATTATTTTCTTCCATCTTTGGAATGAGTGAATTACTTGCTATGTTTGCGTGATTTGTTACCATTGTAACTTGCCTCCATTATCTTTTTACCACATCTTGGTAATTTGATTGATGACTCACATGAATTTACATTGGTTATATATTGAGGGTAGACTTAATTGTAAATCTATCCTGGTATTCAGCTAGTGATCCCCAATGGAGTGTCTCTTCTTGTTAATCCTAATTTAGGGCTTTGGTATGTAAACTCTTATCTGGTAATCTCTTGTAATTCTCTCAGGTGTAATAAAATCTCTCTCCTTTGGACTGGACGCACACTATCTTGATGATAGTGGAACCAGTGTAAATATTGTGCGTCATTTTTTTTCTTTATAGTTGTTTGCTATTCATTTGGAGAAATAGAATAATTGTTGCTAGATTAAGTGATGTTCAAATTAGCAAATCTAGATCTTGTTTATTGTTTTTCCGCATTTGTGCAAGTTTTTGCACAACAGATTGGTATCAGAACAAGGAGATTTGTTTAAATGTGTGCATCAATGGCTTCTAGAAAGAGCGGTAGATCCGGTGATAATTATGCTATTACTCATTTGGAAGAAAAAAGAAATTTTGTGCAATATTGAAGATAAAGACAGAGGAGATTATGTTGAGAGAGAAGAGCGTTCCAGTCTTGGAACTTTGGTGATAAGGAGTTTACTGTGTTGAAGGGACATCTAAATTTAGGAACCTGTATCTGCTTCATGGCTCAATGTTGATGTGAGAGTCTTATGTTGATTTCCATGGGAAATTTGTTGTTTGGCAGATAAGGTATGTGGGAGGAGAGAGATTTGGATTAGCCTTGTTATGTCCATTGACTTTTGTTTTTTGGCTCTATATTAGGATTGGCGATTGTGAGGATTTTTTGGCCTTGGTGGCTTTGAGATTATTTTGGTATCTACCTTCTTTTGATTTAGGATATTTGCAACATTTTGTTGGCGGGTGGGGCATAGTCTGAGCTCGTTAGCAAGGTGTGATGGGGGTGGTCTTGCCGGAACCCATTGGGTAAGTATTCATTTTTGGTATCTATCTCGTTAAGAGATTTTGGTTGAAGGTGGAGTTCATTTTTAAGATTTTATGTTGAGAAGAGAATTTGAATCGATGTAAGGTGTTGGAGATATGTGATTTTGCATCAAGGTGGAGTGTTAAATTTTGGCGATACAAAATCATAAATAGAAGGAAACAAATATGGAAAAAGAAAAGTAATCACGTATGTTCATTATGGAAATGCATAAATTATTGAATTGCATTTGAATGAGATGGTAAGGAAATATATGCATGCGCACGTTATGAAATAATATATATGCAAAAAGATATGCATATTATTTCTTTCTTCGTAATCGCATTGCTTTGGGATTATTTTCTTCCATCTTTAAAATGAGTGAATTACTTGCTATGTTTGCGCGATTTGTTTCCATTGTAACTTGCCTCCATTATCTTTTTACCACATCTTGGTAATTTAATCGATGGCTCTTATGGATTTGCACTGGCTATATACTGAGGGTAGACTTTATTGTAAACCCATCCTGGCATTCAGCCAGCGATCTCCAAATAGAGTGTATCTTCTTGTTAACCCTAATTTAGGGCTTTGGTATGTAAACTCTTATCTTGTAATCTCTTATAACTCTCTCATGTGTAATAAAATCTCACTTGGACTAGACTTACACTACCTTGATGATATAGTTATTTACTATTTATTTGGAGTATTAAAATAATTGCTACTAGATTAAGTGATGTTCAAATTGGCAAATCTAGATCATGTTTATTGTTTTTCCGCTGTAATTTTTGCACAACAAAAGGTGCATGTGTGCTCATGTGAGAGATAGGACTCAGGAATCCTAAAGTTATATCTATAAAATGTTTGTAACATTAAAATATTTTGTTCAATTGTACTCTTCCAACAACGAAAAAATTATTGAATCAGAACAACTAGGCACTGCATAGTAGGCACTCGACAATCTCCAAATCTTTAAGGAATATGGTATTATTTCATATAATGGATAGTACAATGGCTCTGCACAAGATGTTAAGGAAACTATAAAAATAAGTTTATTCACAATGCATGCAGAAGCTAACCCGCGAGACTGACTCCCGATAATTTGCTTGAATGCCTACATTATTGGGAAATCCATTCTACATGACTGCTATATTGCATCGATCGTAGTTCAAATATCTGATAATTGGGTTCCCAAATGAAACCCCATCTTGGGAGGCTAGAGCAAACTGAGAAGAAGGTGAAGCATTCAAAGATGGCCTTACATATGGATTTGAATTAAAATTGCTAGGAATTCCACCCATAGGAAACGATGTTGGGGGTAGTGTTAGTACTAATAGGATTAATATTACTAATATTATAATAGGATTTAAATTTGAGAGTTCGCAGAAATAGGATTTAAATTTGAGATAATGATTATTATTACTAATATTATTATAGCTTAATTGGTTAAGAATTTGCAGAAATATGATTTAATTTTGAGATGATTATTATTACTACTGCTATGCAAAGTTAGGATAACATAATGAACCTTTCAAATTTAGTATTATAGAAGATGTATCTTCTACATACATTTTATACTGAAGTGAGTTCTATTGTATGTACGCATGTTTCATAATTGGTTTTTATTTTTGCATATTTTGGGCTATTGAAGTATATATTGATGTGCATCTATACAAAATTGAAAGTGAATAGTGAGATTTTGAAATATCATTTAGTTAGGTTTCGTGTGCTTCGTTTTGTTATATATTTGATTTTGAGTGCACATTGCATCTGTTATTGGTCTTTTCATATGTTTATGTTGTCTCGGAATAAGCTAAAATAGTTCAATCACTTTGCTTTATCTTCTAGGCATGATATTGTTATCACATTTCTCCTTCGAAATGGTGTACTTATCACGTGACTAAAAATTTGAATGAATAGCTAACAGTATGACTACTAATGCATTGTAGTTTCATGTACTACTTATGATAAATGGTTCCTACTGTTAAACATAGGTTACATGTCAGCAAAGATGCAAATGATTATTTTTTTTATAGTCCAAACATTCAAACAATACTTTCGAATGGAAACATATATAATTGTATTTTGGCTATGATCATTTGATCATATTTTACTGATTTTGTGCAATGTTAATTGTCCTTTACTGTAAATCCAAAAAAGGACCCCTAAAATTCATAATTTTGCATAAATTAACAAATGTAATGCTTAATTTTTGTACATTTTCTTTTTGAAACTTTAAACATAATTAGTGTTTTTATTGTATTTAAACTTAAAATGAATAAATTATTATCTCATTTTGTGGGTAATGATCGCTAATTTAGTTGTTCTATATTGACTTTTATGAGCAATATGTGATTTACAGTAGCGTTTTGTGGTATCATAGTTTTTGATAAATGACTTAAGTGTTATATTTAGCTGAATTGAAGGCATTTTTTGGAATCATAAACCAATCTCTATCACACTTATATGCTCATGGATATCTGCTCTACGTACGTTGCACTATTTAAGCAACTGAGTGAATAAGTCTATTTGCTGTATTAAAATGGCTATGAAATCCGCAATATATGTTATGTCCGAGTAAAAGGTATACTTTTTCTTCTAGGAAAATCAGGATATTTAGTGATGCCTAATAGAAAGTGATCTGCCGGATATTATCAAACTTATATGCTCTTTTTGCATGCATTGAGGCTCATGTACAACTACAAGGTCACCAAGTCAGGGAATGGCAAATGGTAGGAAAAATGTGTTGCAAAATATGGATTCTTGAGGTAGTTATATTGTGCTGAAGGAGATAAAGAAGTGGCGTATGTGGGTTTAGAACGATTGCTTACAAATTTGAATTTCTATATAACACAAACGAATCAAATAGATAGCCGTGACTTATGTGTTACGAATGAGCTACAAGAAATGAACATTTTTTAACTTCTGTTCTGGTTATGGAAATAATTCTTATTGGTTAAGTGAAAATTTATGGATCCTTAGTTTTATTGTATCTAAATCGTTCAATGTTGTATTTGATATATACTAGTGTGAATCCATGCTACGCACACGGTGTTTATCATGCATGAAAAATAGTCCATTTAAAAAGTCAGAAGTACACAATATAGAACAGAACTTCTAAACATCAAATGAGATCTTGTGCATGGTACATTTGAAATTTGAATGCAATGCCTTCTTGTTCATCTTGAAATCTAAAATTTTGACACACCCATTCTAATATTTTATATGCAGATAAAGAAATGCTATGAATATAATCTAAACTAACATGAAGAGAACAATGGGAAAAAATATATACTTTGGTGATACACGTTGGACTTGCATTTAGACATAATTTTTTTTAGTGTTAAAAAGTATCCCCCCTATCTCTCGGCCATGAATGATCTTTCATTTTAACACTTAGAAAAACACTACTTAGAACTATATATTAATATCTATAATTGCGTACACCATGTAAAACATAAAACTGGGAATGATAAAATAGCAAATTGAATTATGGGATGCGACCATCATATAATTCCAAATTTGAAGTCAGATTTCAAATACTTTCACATGCTCGTCATTTTCTGGTATTCTTACCACTTATATTAAGCATACATCCATATCATTGTTACCTCACTTTGTACACTTTTGGCATTCAACTTATTTCAAATTGTATGATATAAACATTAAACAGGGAATAAAGGATGCTACTGTCCCCAACACCCAACCGCATATCTTGTGATGCCAATCATCTCCAACTATTGTATCAGTCAAACCAACATCAGCTTTATAACCTACACATAATAAACATAATTAACCATAATTGATATATATGCATTATACTTGTTACTTAAAACGTGACCAATAATAAACATTATGTTAAATTTTGTGACACTATATGAAGGTGAATTGAAGGGGATGGATGTAGTTTGGTGTCAGAGAAGATGAGTTGTGAAATGGAGTCCGGAGGAGCAAACTGGAGTGGTAGCAAGTGCTGGCTGCAGGCAGCCTGTAGCAGCCAAACGTCTGCAGGCATGGGCCAGACGTCTGGACCTACAGGGTGCAGTCTCCCGAATGTTCGGTCAGACGTCTGGAGCCCTGTTCCAAACGTCTGAGCCGGCGAGTTGCAGTTTTCTGGGCTGGGTTTTGTGTTGTTTCGTTCAAGGGCAAGTTCGTCTTTTGCCAGGGTTTTCTCCACCAGTATATATGCTCTCTTCATTTGAAAGAGGGATGAAGCAAGCAATTATCTAATCAAGGGTTTAGTCCTCCATTAATTAGGGTTTTAGGCAAAACTCTATTTCTTCAATTCTAATCTCCACAAACATTGATTCTCGAATAGATCATTGTAATCAATCTCTTGTACTCTTCTTATTTGGTGATAATAAAAGATATCTCTCAAAGTGGATGTACACTAACACGACGTTAGTGGAACCACTATAAATCGGTGTGTGATTTATTGTTTTCGTTATTGCTTCTTATCATATATTGCTTGTGGTATTATTGTGATCGTGCTTTGGCTTGGATATATTGAATTCTAGTGGTGTTTGGTTGTTTTGCACTATCTATCACGATCTAGCTTTTCCGCTGCGTTTGGGGATTTTAATAAGAGTGGTCTCGATTGGAATCCGCCAATAACATTTGGTATCAGAGCTTTGGAGTTGGTAGGTGGTTGTTGAAATGCCGGAAATGGATAACTCTGGAAATTCAATGGTTAGTCCAAGTGGTATAGCGCCGTATGTGCGTGGGTCGTATGTGGCGTCGGGATCGCAATTGGTTATCGACAAGTGGAATGGCGATAATGATTTTGAAAAATGGCAATGGAAGATGAAAGCGGTTCTAAGGAGGAATCGGGTACATCGAGTGGTGTTTGATATACATTTGTTGCCGGCGGACATCTTGGATGTCGAGAGAGAGGAAATGGAAGAGTGGGCATTTACTACACTACAACTTGTTATGGGAGAGAATGTGATCTCCGAAATTAGTGGTGAGACCACCGCTAAGGGAATTTAAAACAAGTTGGAAGAATTGTATATGAAGAAGTCTCTAACTAATCGTTTGATCTTGTTGCGAACGTTTTTCACCTATAAGATGAAAGAAGGAACTTCGCTAAAGGCACATTTGAATGTGTTTGATGATTTGCTAATGAAGATGAAGGCAGTAGATTTGAAGATTGAGGAAGAGCAAAAGGCGATGATATTGTTATGTTCATTGCCGGACCGTTATACGGGTTTCTCAAATAGTTTGATCTATAGCCGGGATACATTGACGTTAGATGATGTCAAGACGGGTCTTCTTAGTGAGGAATTGAGAGATCAAATGAAGGAGTTGAGTGTTGGTGGTAGTAGTGCCGGTAATTGTCAAGGTCTATTTGTGGAGAAGGAAAGATATGTGAAGAAGGACAACCGAGGGCGTTCTAAATCAAGGAATCCCGGTTGGAGATGAAAATCAAAGGAAAGGAAAGGCAAGTGCTATATTTGTAAGAAACACGGTCATTGGAGAAATGAATGTCCGGACAAGGAGAAGGGTAAAAGGGAAGTAGCATCTTCATCTGTAGCGGTGGAGAGAGGTGTTGGTGAGGAAGACATAGATGTGTTGACGGCAGTAGCATCTGATGTTTCCGGAAGTGAGTGGGTGCTCGACTCGGGGGCGTCGTATCATATGACGCCTAATAGGAATTGTTTTTCTTCTCTTGTTGCTAAAGAGGGAAATTCAATTATTATGGAAAATGGTGCTATGTGTAGGTCTCAAGTCATTGGTTCCATGAAAATTCGAATGTTTGACGGAGTGGTTCGTACTCTCACTAATGTACGCTATGTTCCGAGACTTCGAAGTCTCTTATCTCTTTGGGGCAATTGGATTCTCTTGGATGTAAGATCACTATTGACAGTGATTTTTTACGGGTTTCGAAAGGGGCACTTGTGATCATGAAAGGTGCTAGGGCTCATGGTGTTTATTTGCTTCGTGGAGAGACCATAGAAGGTGAAACTTGTGTAGGTGTTGATAGTTCTCGTGGCTTGGATGCGACAAGGTTGTGGCATTTGAGGTTGGGTCATAGCTCGGAGAGGAGTTTGGAGATTCTTCGGAAGAGGGAGATGATCAATGGTGAGAGTTTCAACAAATTGGAGTTTTGCGAAGAGTGTGTCTTGGGGAAGCAAACAAAAGTATCATTCGGTGAAGGAAAACATGATTCAAGAAATGTTCTTGAGTATATGCACACGGATGTATGGGGACCGGCACCGGTAGCTTCTTTGGGAGGAGCAAGGTATTATATTTCCTTTATAGATGATTTTTCTCGTAAAGTTTGGGTGTATGTAATGAAAGCTAAGTCGGAGGCATTTGCAAAGTTCAAAGCATGGAAGGCTCTTGTTGAGAATGAGAGTAGTAAGTCTTTGAAGGTTCTTCGGTCCGACAATGGCGGGGAGTATGTTTCCGGAGAATTCTTAGAGTTTTGCAAGCATCATGGGATTCAGAGACATTTTACTACACCGGGAGATCCGCAATCAAATGGAGTTGCGGAGAGGAAGAATCGTACTCTACTAGAGAAAGCTCGATGCTTGAGATTGACATCGGGTTTGTCTAAGGGATTTTGGGCCGAAGCTTTGTCAACCGCGGTGCATATCATTAATCGAATTCCATGCTCGGCTATTGATAACAAAATTCCGGAGGAAGTGTGGAAGGGAAAGAGTATTGACTTGAGCTATCTTCGTGTATTTGGAAGTCCGGTTTATGTGCATGATCCGGGTAATGATAAGCTTGAACCAAGAGCTCTCAAGGGGGTTTTGCTTGGCTATACAGATGGAGTGAAATGCTATCAGATTTGGAATCCGGAAACGAAGAAGGTGACAAACTCTTGTCATGTTACTTTTGATGAGTCGGCATTGTTCAAGGAGAATGAGAGCTCATCGGATATTCCGGTCTTGGTTCGTGATGAATCGAAGGTGAAGGAAATTATTCCACCATTTCGTCCCAGTGGTAGAGGAGGTAGAGTAGTTGAAGATGCTTGTGAAGAAAATGCGGTTGATGTTACATCACAAAGTCCACGTGGTGCCTCTAGTAGTGTTGGTGATGTACACGAGCCTGGAGAAGTTTCGGTTCAAGGTGGAGCCGAAAGGAGTTTGGGTGAAAATATTGCTACTCGGGTTGGGCGTCATCCCATAAGACCACCCGAAAGATATGGTGATTGGAACTATCTTAGATTTTGTGATAAGTTGGACTATGCGCTTCATGTAGTCCAAGATGAGCCAATGGACCTTGATGATGTCATGAAGTCGAGTGATAGCTCGAAATGGATTTGTGCCATGGAGGAAGAGATGCAATCATTGATGAAGAATCGAACTTGGAGTTTGGTTCCGCTTTCTAAAGGAAACCGTGCTATAGGGTGCAAATGGATTTACAAGGTGAAGGACGATGGGAGATACAAGGCTAGGCTAGTGGCTAAGGGGTTTGCACAGAGAAAGGGTATGGAGTATGATGAGATATTCGCACCGGTCGTGCGCCATACTTCCATACGGATATTACTTGCCATAGTTGCTATTCACGACTTGGAGTTGGAGCAACTTGATGTGAAGATCGCCTTCTTGCATGGTGACTTGGATGAAGACATTTACATGGAGCAACCGCAAGGTTTTGTTGTAAATGGTAAGTCAAATATGGTGTGTAAGTTGAAGAAATCACTATATGGGTTGAAGCAATCACCTAGACAATGGTACAAGAGATTTGATCATTTTATGCTTGAAAACGGTTTCAATAGAAGCGTCAAGGATGCTTGTGTGTATTTCAAGAAGTTGGGAAATGATTGTTGGGTGTATTTACTCTTGTATGTGGACGGTATGCTCATTGCTTCGAAGGACAAGAATGAAATCAACTAGTTGAAATTGCAATTAAAGTCGGAATTCGAAATAAAGGACCTTGGAGAAGCAAAGAGGATATTGGGCATGGAAATAGAAAGGGATCGAAAGTATTTTGAGTTGAAATTGACTCAAAAGGAGTACATTAAGAAAGTGCTTTGCCGGTTTAGCATGGAGAATGCAAAGGTGTCAAATACACCTTTACCTTTGCATGTGAAGCTTTCGAGTAAAGGGTCACCTATCTTGGAGAAAGACAAGGCTTATATGGCAAATGTGCCATATGCAAGTGCGGTTGGAAGCTTGATGTATGCTATGGTGTGTACAAGGCCCGATATAGCAAATGCCGTCGGGGTGGTTAGTCGTTTTATATCTAATCCGGGAAAATCGCATTGGAAAGCGGTGAAGCTTATATTAAGATACCTTAGGGGTACGTCATCTCATGGTCTTGTTTTTGGCGGTAGTGGAAAAATGAATTGCAACTTGGTTGGTTATTGTGATTCGGACTACGCCGGTGATAGAGATAGGAGAAAGCCAACTTCCGGTTATGCCTTCACACTTGGTGGTATGGCCATAAGTTGGAGATCTAGATTGCAGACCATAGTAGCTTTATCCACTACGGAGGCAGAGTTGATAGCCGCGGTAGAGGCGGCAAAAGAAGCACTCTATTTGAAGCGATTGTTGTGTGACTTGGGTATTGAACACGATAGCATCGATGTTCAATGTGATAGCCAAAGTGCTATTCGCTTGGTGGAGAATTTGGCGTTTAGCTCACGGACGAAGCATATAGAAGTGAGGGAGTCATTCTTGGTAGCCATGGATGAGGATAAGCAGTATATCTTCGAAAGGTGCACACAAAGGAAAACGCGACGGATATGTTCACTAAGGCATTGCCGGTTGGGAAGTTCGAGCATTGCTCGGACTTAATTCGCTTGGAGAAGTGCTAGGTGCCACGGGGTGGCACGGTTGAGAGAGATACTTGGTTGTAGATGAGGAAGAGTATTGGTACGAGATTGTGGTTCTATCTTCTTGATGTAGTGCTAGTTTACACTCCTAGTGCTCTTGTCTTTGGTGAGACGGTGTTTGAATGTTTTCAACATTTCGTTGGCGGGTGGGGGCTTTGTGCCTGAACTCGTTGATGGAGTGCAATGGGGGGCGGCTTTGCTTAAACCCGTTGGGGAAACATTCATGTTTGGTTGAAGGTAGAAGTGTTGGTAGTTGGAGCTATCGATTGTTGATGGTATGGTACCATTGGTGTTGGAGATGGATATAGTGTCAAGGTGGAGTTTTAAATTTTGTGACACTATATGAAGGTGAATTGAAGGGGATGGATGTAGTTTGGTGTCGGAGAAGACGGGTTGCGAAACGAAGTCCGGAGGAGCAAACTGGAGTGGTAGCAAGTGCTGGCTACAGGCAGCCTGTAGCAGCCAGACGTCTGCAAGCATGGGCCAGACATCTAGTCCTACAGGGTGCAGTCTCCCCAATGTTCGGTCAGACGTCTGGAGCCCTGTTCCAGACGTCTGAGCCGGTGAGTTGCAGTTTTCTGGGCTGGGTTTTGTGTTGTTTCGTTCAGGGGAAAGTTCATCTTTTGCCAGGGTTTTCTCCACCAGTATATATGCTCTCTTCATTTGAAAGAGGGATCAAGCAAGCAATTATCTAATCAAGGGTTTAGTCCTCCATTAATTAGGGTTTTAGGCAAAACTCTATTTCTTCAATTCTAATCTCTACAAACATTGATTCTGAAATTAATAGATCATTGTAATCAATCTCTTGTACTATTCTTATTTGGTGATAATAAAAGATATCTCTCAAAGTGAATGTACACTAACGCGACGTTAGTGGAACCACTATAAATCGGTATGTGATTTATTGTTTTCGTTATTGCTTCTTATCATATATTGCTTGTGGTGTTATTGTGATCGTGCTTTGGTTTGGATATATTGAATTCTAGTGGTGTTTGGTTGTTTTGCACTATTTATCACGATCTAGCTTTTCCGCTGTGTTTGGGGATTTTAATTTGAGTGGTCTCGATTGAAACCCAGCCCAGAAAACTGCAACTCGCCAGCTCAGACATTTGGAACAGGGCTCCAGACGTCTGACCGAACATTCGGGAGACTGCACCCTGTAGGACTAGACGTTTGGCTGCTACAGGCTGCCTGCAGCCAGCACTTACTACCACTCCAGTTTGCTCCTCCGGACTCCGTTTCACAACCCGTCTTCTCCGACACCAAACTACATCCATCCCTTCAATTCACTTTCATATAGTGTCACAAAATTTAACACATTATTTATTACAATAAAATTTTACATTCATAACACAAAAAGTACCATTTTTGGTCCCACTTTCACCTTTAAGCTCCTTTAAAAATACTTTTTCCTCACGCTGCTTTTGCTTTGTGGCAAACACTGCCAGGAGGAGGAAATGACTTCCATGTATTGCAGCAAATCAAGGAACGCAAAAGTAGCATAATAGATCACATGACCAGTACCATACACACATTACTAATGTTTTGAGCTTGATTACCACAGGTTTAAAATGGAAATTCAGCACAGAGTTGTAAGCGAAATATTAATGAAAAATGTGCACAACAGTACTATGTTTCCTCAAATAAATTGATATGTGAAATAATTCTTTATAACCTACACATAATAAACATAATTAACCATAATTGATATATATATATAATAAATGGATATGTGAAACATGTGAAAGGAGGAGTGGTTAACCAACATCAGCTTTATAACCTACACATAATAAACATGATTAACCATAATTGATATATATAACCATGCAACCTAGATGAGTGGACACATATTATTCTCCATCACATTTACAGTCAATGGAGAAAGAGCAATATATCTACTGATAACAATAATGAGTGATTAAGTCACTCATAATAGTTATATTCAAAAATTAGACGATTATTAAAGTCAATCTAGTGGTAGTATAATATCTTTTCACAATAGTCATATTAGCTTTGACCCTTCGGCAATTTTAACTTGGAAGCCACCATCAAAATAGAATTTGTTAAGTGGATCCTCAAATACAGTTCTTTTTATGTCAAAAGCTTGTAAGGTTGCTCCTATGAAGAAAAGTAAATTCCAACCATAATGCTAGAAATAAAACATGCAACAAACCAAAAGGACAACCCTCGGTGTGGAAAAGCTTTTCTTACACTGATAAATTTTACAAACGTAGGCATGCAATAACAACGGAGAAAATAAATCTATTTAGTATCAGTTTGATTAAAGTCAATTTTAAAATCAAGAAAGCTTACATTGCAAATATATATCATATACAATGATAGTTGGGTTCAAACTGTGGACTGTTAAATAAAATTGCGTATTTCCTTAAAAAGATTTGTCATTTGTTCCAAAGCTTACACCATGCATTTATATGTATTGTGCATCAATCAAACATAATCATATACTCAAAAATACCGAATTACCCAAATGTCCACTTAGCCTTACCAATACCCAAATAATAATGTATGAAAAAGGTTTAAAAAAAATCAATAGTATAAATAATGAAAGTGGAGAAAATATAGAAACTGCATTATATAAACCTGAAGATCATTGCTGCAATGGCAGGGTGGATGCCTATATTAAAGTAGGATGGTACCCTTGTAAAAATACTGATACTATTATCAGGAGGTCGGGATTTTTTCTTATATCAATGAACATTATTAAGGCATTACATATTTATGGTCGTTTATTTTTCTAAAATTCAGATTTGTTTATAACTACAATTGTATTGGTGGATAAATGTACTATCAATATCAATCAATTTTTATAGTTAATTAGTTAGGAAGCTCAATAGTCGTCTTTATTTATCTATTTTTTCCCATTTGTGCAAGAGCTATTATTCAACAATACACCAAGTGGAATAGCAAGTTATGAGGATGGTAAAACTACCTATATATGTATATATTTTTTGCATTCATGTCATGATACATAATTAAGTATTAGAGTGATCTCTCTTGTATACAATTATCAACTGGGGAAGTAAATGATAGTTCGCAAGTGTAGAACAACCTATTACTAATTACATAGGAAAAGAAAATTAAAAAGAGATGTGATAAGAATGTATCCTGACATTCTACCTCCATTTTAATTTCAATAATCAACCAATAGTAAACCAAATAGATGTAGGATATGAACAACTAAACACATTTTTCCAATACCATGATTAAGAAATAATAGTCGTGCAATAATTGATTTAATGCTATTTAATGACATCGAATGATGTAGAAATGATAATAGTCAATTGGCTCTAAAACTATTGGTGATATGCCAAAATCCTATCATAATATTTTCCAATTGAAAACCCTGAAATTTAAAGCTCATGTCAAACAGATACATGAAAATGCAGTTTCAAATCAAATTACCTAAAACTTTATCTCATTGAACAATATATTAAATCAAGCTAAATACCAGCAAAAAAAATACTACATATAACAAAGTAGTCATGCCTATTTTAATCAAAGAGTGCATGAGAAATTTGTTCACTTCGAACTAATTATTTATATGTTTGTCAACTTGAAGAGAGTACATGATTCTATTTAAATTGGAACTAAGAATAAAAGAAATGCGTACAGTTTCATAAAACATTGTGAAATGCCTTACATTTTCATAAAAGCTACATATTTTTAGGACACACCATATTAATCACATAGTGATTAAATGCCCTAAAATAAATTTTGAAATTGGTAGGTTGACTACAAATGCATACCCAACAATTAGCTTGTATACGCAACTTCATTTTGACAAACTGTTGGTTATTAGGTAGTTAATTACCATTTAGATTCTATTAGGAAATCTCAACAGTATGTATCCCATTAATTGGAAGTCTTTGATTATTAGCTTCACCTTTTGGTACAAATAATTGGATTTTCATAATCAGTTAAGTTTTTTTTGAAAACCTAGGAGAACCCGACGGGCCGGTAAACTCCCGAGGAGAGTATAATAAAGCCGTCTGCTGATCCAAGCCCCCGTACCCCCAGGTAAATTTATATAAGATAGGGAAGCACGTGGTAGGAATCGAACCTGGGTCTTTTTACCAGAACCCAAGCCTCCTTTCCACTGCGCCGCACCCGCGGACTACATAATCAGTTAAGTTAAAACTTGTATATTGACCATACTAGAAGTAGTCAATAGTTGTTTTAGAATTTGAATATTTCAAAAAAAAAATCAAACTCAAAAGAAAGGGGAAAAACTACCTGAACATATGTATTCCCCCTCCATAACCCCCATATTGGCTCCAATATAATTAGATTAAAGGAAGGACTCAACACCTATTGAGAAACTATAGCCATTTGAGAGCTACTGCGTTTTTGATTCATATAAAGTCCAGAAAATGATTCCCAAGTAAAGCAGTAAGCCGTATTCATGCAAAAATTAATTTCTCCAATTGATACTCGATAATACAACTGACTTTAATAGCAACTGATGCTGAAGTTGAGGATTTAGACTTGTTGAACCTGTCTGATAACAGATCAGGATCATGTTCAATTTAACAGTACGCACAACTAAAATAACAATATAAAGAAACATCAAAGATATCTCTTACTCTGATTGGCTGTAATTGAGTAGTTTAATTGGGTAGTATTTTGACCTCTGGTCAGCATTGACTAAGAAGTAATTGGCTGAGAAGTGATAATTTTACCAATGTCGAATTTGTTTGCCGATATAGAGCTTAGGTTAAATGTGCTATTGTAAGTTTGAAACTCATGATTCTTATTATCTGCACAGCCTGCATAATATTCTTAGTTTACCAGTATATTCTTTTTGATGCATATTGCAACCCTATTTATCGACTTAAAAGTGCTGATGAAAACCGCCTTAAATTAATGTTGATTAAGACTTTTATCAGCTGCACTAGATTCAAAAAAATCACACTTCTTTCAACCCTACTATTTTCATTCATATTGGATTGAAAGGAGCTCTCAACGGTCAAATGATCATCGGTTTTGGATAAAGAGTTGAAATTCGGAGTACCACATATGGTTTGAGAGTTATGATGTATTTTATTATCTGTATTTGCAGAACCCGTAGTAAACATGTTTAGCATAAATTAGTACCACAAAATTAACACCACTATCATTTTTCTTTTGTTCCCATGCTAGTATTAATAAAGCAGGTAATATTCATGCTTCAAACACCATCCTTTTAGGAATATATTATGCATTGACTGGTGTTTGAAACACCACCCATATCCCTATACTTCCCAACTCTTAGAATCCCAATACGGGAGCATATAATTTCTCTTCTCCATTTTTGGAAATGCTATGATCGAAGTTTGAATTTAAATTAACAATGATCTTACAAAATTATAGCTTTTCAATTGCTAATTACAGATGCAGAGCACTGGTAGATTATTGCCAAGAGAAGAAAAACTTCAGTGTAAATATTCTATAGCCTAAGACCTTTGCTTCCTTTAGACTTTTAGAGTGGCTCGTAAGCTTAATTAAGAAACATATATTTATTCACATAGTACAGAAAATTGACACTCTTGCAGATTCATGGATATACCATCTGCTCCATACTAATTTTATTCAGATATATAATACCATTATTTCAAACTAATTTCGAGCCCAAGTTTTTACTTGATCAAATTTGAAAATTTTCAGCATATAGCAATACATAATCTAATATAGCAATTTGATTATCAATATTCTAGTTCAAGTTCTAAAACTATTAAAGAACAAAATCACATGGTAGATTGGGATTAGAATAGTCAAACGCACCTTTCGATACTGGTGCTTTTATCTAACTATCATCAATAATGCTCTGGATTGGAATGTAACAGTCAAACACACCATTCATCAGACGATGCATTGGCAAATTATAGAAGTTAGGTGAGGGTAAAGATTTGAAGTTTATTACTTAATAAATTTCCCACTGTTTGACCTTCACGTTTCCATTTTCTATTCTGAAACTAATTATAAAAATTATACATAATTCAAAGATAGAGACAAACCCATACGCAAGCATGGGTTCGCACTATTTATTCATTCCCGAGAGGCATATATCGACTAAATGTAGTGATTCGAACATGAAAGTGTATAAATAACTTCAACGTCTTAGTTAAGAAATTTTTGCCTTACTAATACCTATAATATATTATAATGAAGCAAGAATTCGATAGTATCAATAACATATTACCTTACCATTATAGGTAAAGCAAGAAGCACTTCAGAAATAATAAATAAACAAATAGATGTGAGAATCAAAACTAAATGTAAAAACAGAAACTATAAGAACAGTATAAGTTGAGCATTATTTATAATCTAGTCCTAGAAATTAAATTTTATTGCTGCTTTATGTGACTTGCATGTGAATCTTAAGAGGGAATACAAATTACTCGAAGTCTCGTGTAAAGCTACCAAATTTTTATCCATGAATGCTTAGTCTTCTACCACACTCAAAACTATATATACATGCATATAAGCATTTGCAATAAAAATTGAAGGGAAAATGAAACTGGAATAAAATGAATTTGGGAAAAAATAAAAAGAAAGGGAAAATAAGTCAAAGGAAATTTTATCGAGGTGGAGCTACACTCGACTATATTTATAAAATAACAATTTAGAACAAAAATTCGGCGATACAATTGTCTCAGTCCCCACTGCACAGGTTATTTTAAATCCATTAATTTTCATTTATCTGTTCCCCATCGGACAATAACAGTACACCACTACTATAAACTTTTATTTTCTACTTCCAAAACCAAATACAACAAAATGCAATTTATTTGGCAAAATCATGGCTCGCAATTCCTAGCGTCGACTGTCATTTGGTTTTCCAATATCAAAAATCAATATTGGTAAAGCAGAGCTGGCAAACTTATAACTAAATTATCTGGAGATGAAGAAATATGAAATGCAGTCTCAACATCCTATTAGAAAATTAGCATTTAAGATAACATTTAACATACCCAGAGCAGTCTTGAGCGAGGATTCAAGGTAATTTTTGGGCCGTTCCGTGCTATATAACTTCTCGACAGGAAATAATGTGCCAGGAATATTCAAAACGGGACAGCCTGAGAAATTTTTTGATACCATTACACCATCCAAAGTCGCTGATGTAATAAGAACCTTTAGGTTTGAAGAACGATACTTGACTAAACGCTTCATCAACCCAAGCAATATGTTTGAGGGAAAAACGAAATTTGCTGATTTAAACCTGAATTAACAATATCATTACTTTATTTTACAATCTATTATTAACTTATTCGAGCAATCAGATTCGTTTAAAAATTGACGAAGCAGACTGCTTTCAACTGTATCTACAAAATTAAATGCAGACAAAAATCAGGAATAAACGGAATCTAATAAAGCGATTAGATGAGGTATCAACAAATTTTAGGAACCAAAGAAAAGATTTGAGTAAATGAGTACCGAAGGAAGAAAGCAACAATTCGAATCTAAGAAGCCCTAGAAAAACGAATTCAATCTGGCAGAGACCGCCTCAGATATCATATCAGTTTTTGTATACATAAAGGAGGAAGTGGATTGGGCAGAGGTTTGGAGCTGCAGGGAAACGACTGTTATCAGAGGAAAAGCCGACTTCGATATATTAAAAAAGGAGGACGTTGATATTTAGGGTTTGGAGGATAAAAGAACGAAGAGGAGAGTTGGGTACGAATAGGAAGAAATAAGAAATGCGACTGTTGATTTCACAAAATATGGAGAGGGCTTGTACGCTCCTCAAATTGAACTTAGTAATAATAATATAATAGTATAGATTCCTTTTCTTGTGCGGTTTGAAAGTGATGTATTCTAAGTTTCATGATAGTATGGAAATGGTGATCCATTAGAGTAAATCAATTAAGCCTAAGCTCAATCAAATAATTAAGGTAAATTTTCTTGGTTTATTCTTAATACTGCATAACTGTTTTCAAGTGTAGCCACTAAGTTGGCACTATTTACTTTGCTGAGCTCACTCAAGTCCTTCCAATAAAAGAAAAATACAATTATAGTAATTTAAAGAGCAGTAAGTAACTCATATTTAGGATTTTTAAAAAAATGCTCTTTCTTAGATTGGATTTTCATACATAATAAATAGAAAAAATATAAATATACACCTGTGCATGCGTGTGCTTAATTATTTGTAGTTATTTAGAGTTCTTTTTATAATTATATCCTATAAAAGGTGATCAAAGAGAAGTTTGTTCCATCCATATAATGTATAATTTGTAATCTATAATATAATTTTAAACTTCAAAAAGCTGCTAGCATAATGTATATTTATTATAAGTATTGTTGCATGAACATAGGCCATATATGAAGCTTTGAAAAGTTATACACAGTAGCTAAAGCTACACTAAACTAAACCAATGTATTGTAAATGAGAATCATAAATTCAAGTTTTTGAAATTACCATTTCAATATAAGAAAAATATGGATTTTTGTTGTTTTTGATTTAGATTAAAAACATACAGCTCATTGATATCATACATTTAGCATATAAATGAGTTGTACTGTTGTAGCAAATTTACCATATAAATAAGGTTCCACACTACCATTCGGAACACGGTGCAAATGCACTTTTCAAAGTGCATTTGCACTGAACACCTGACTTTATTAACTCAGTGCATTTATACTGAGTATAACTGAGTTAATAAACTTAGTGCATCTGAGTTCATTAACTTAGTGGAAATGCACTGAGTTTACTGAGTTACTCATTGCAGTGCACTAAGTTTACCGTTTATACCTCAGTGCACTGTCTTAAGTTATAAATGTGTTTCTTAAACTTTTCTTTGAGTGTGCAATTCGTTGCGAGTGGTTTGATACAAGGTTTCAATTTCTTTTTCATTTCTCTTTTTTGTACTAAAACTAATTTTTGAATCATTATTAACTTTCAAAGTTTTAATTTACTTTCATTGGTAATATATTAAATGTAGGTGCTTGTGGAGGAGGAAGAAAAGAAAACGTGAAAGGTGATGGTGATGACATAACAAACATATGAGTATCATCCTCAAAGTGGAATGCACAAGCTATATGAATTTTCGGATGAGGGCTTCGTTATATGTTCGGAGTTTTGTATTCAGTATTTGTAGACTTTAACTATGAATGTTTCCTATCTTTTATTATTCTAAATTGATATTAGTATGGAATTGGTAAATATGCATTGAAATTGTCTTTTGTTAGTCGATACTCTATTTTGTTACCATGAATATGGATGATGTTCCTTGATATTGATTTGGTTATAATTTGCTAACTTGAGATAATATCATTTTTGAATGCATATTAAACATAGCCTAAGCTATCAGCATGCATGGCATATTAATTATTGCATTGGTTGTTAATGTTAGATAATCGAAATTACCAATATTTATTTATGTTACTATATTTGTTATTTCTCACACTCATATTTATTATACCATCAATTTTGCAACTGGTATACGTGTTGCAAAATAGATATTACTAACACTTATTTCTGTTGGAAGGTACAATTTAGTAACAAATATAAGTGTTGCAAATATAAAATTTCTAACGCTTATAACTGTTGGAAAAAAATTGTTTTTCAATGCTTATAAATGTCGTTAGATAGAATTTAGTAATGGATATAAGCGTTACAAATAAATGCTCACGTCTTAATAGCAACACATATAAGTGTTACTGAAATTACTAGTGAGTTATACTCATTGGGAATCCTTTGTTTTGGTATATCATAGCCAGAACACATCTCTATTGTCTTCAACTCAAAGCATCAGCAACCTTACTTCCTTTCCACAAGGTGTACCCAATCCCTAAATCATAAGAAGAAAAGAATTTCAACCACCTACGCTGTCTCAATTTCAACTCCTTTTGGGAGATCAACTATCTCAAAGACTTGTGGTAAGTAAACAATTCAAACCTTTCTCCGAGAAGGTAATGTCTCCAAAACTACCGTTAGCTCCAAGTTATGTATCGAGTACCAAAGCTCGTGGAGTCGCAACCATCTAGATAGTTGCATAGACTATTACTTTGCCTCATTGTATTAAAACTACCCTAACCCCAAACCCAAAGCATCAGTTTAAACTATCATATCTTATTCTCCTCGGGCATTACCAAAACCAGAGCATTCGTCAGCAGAAGCTTCAACTCTTGGAATGCCATCTCGCACTGCTTCGTTTAAACACATCTCTCGTTCTTTCAAGTAAGTCTTGTTAGTAGGGCTGTTATACGAAAGAAGTCTTTAACGAATATCCAATTGTACCCTACCAATCCCAAGGAACTCCGAATATCAGTAATAGTTTTTCGTCCCTTCCAATTATTCACAGCCTCAACCTTCGAAGGATCCCTCTTTCAAAACTACGTGGCCTAGAAACTTAACTTCCTGTTTCCAAAAGAGACACTTGAAAATTTTACCTTTAACTTGTGTTGTCTCAAGGTCTCTAACAAAAATCTAAGATGAACCTCATGATCTCGCTCATCCTTAAAGTATAACAAAATAACATCTATAAAAACCAACATAAACACGTCTAGCTGATCATGAAGAATCTGGTTTAAGATCCACAAAGAATGCTTGAGAACTAATTAGTCCAAAAAGCATGACTAACCACTCGTATGAACCATATCTTGTTTTAAACGCGATCAAAGGAATACTTTCTTTAGTAACTTTTAGTTGCTGGAATCCCATAGCTAAATCTAGCTGCAATAATACTCTAGTTCCTCTCAACTGATCAAATTAATTGATTATCCTTGGCAATCGATAACGATTCTTTGCTGTCAACTAATTCAACTACCTATAATCAATGCATATTTGCAGTGACCCATTTGACTTCTTTACAAATACCACAAATTCTCCTCATGGTGAACTACTTGGTCTAATGAAACTCTTATGCTCAAGTTCCACTAGATTCTTCTTTAACTCTTCCATGTCCTTAGGTGGCATTCTATTAGGGGGTCTACTAATATGTTATGCCCCTGATATCAAATCTATACAAACCCCAACCGCCCTTCTCGACGGCGATCCCGGTATTGGATCAAAGAGATCCACAAATTCCCAACCAATAAAACTACATCAACATCCTATTCTAGATTTTCCATTGCACATAATGAAACCTCGGACCTCCCTTTCATCACGTCCAAAGTTACTAAGATCTTATCTCCTTGCTACGGGTTTCATAAAGCAACAACCCTCTTGGCATAATAAATCCAAGCATTGTTCTGCACTAACCAATCCGTATCCAAATTTACCTCATGCCATACAATGTCAAATACATATGAGTCACAAGAAAACAAATGTTCACATAGAACAAATTCTAGAGTAGTGCATAATAGAGGGGACCCACTAATCGGATTGACAACACATAAAGAAGTAACTAGATAGGTAACATCTAACACCAATCTAACAACCAAATCTTTCAAAATGAAAGAGCGTGTAGCCCCAGAATTATAACTCCGACTGAAAAACTATAGATCCAAATGGTACCTTCAAAAACAACACTCTTGCCTTTCTCTTCTACCGGTCCTCCTCCTTTCGACCCTTCCAAAGCAAACAACTTTGTCTTCTTTAGCTCTAGACAATCCTTCTTCTTATGTCTCGACTTATCGCAGTTAAAAAAATTAACCATGATCACTCCAGCGATTGCGAACACCTTGATGCATAACGCCCCTTCTGACTACAGTGGTAATTTCCAAAACATCCTGGCAGCCTCGTCCTCCTCACGTGCTTTTTCTTTCAGGTTGTTTTCCCTTCTTACTCTTCTGGTATGGGGTAAACCTCTTCTTATGCTCTGTCTTGGGCTTCATCTCAACCCTCTTCTCCTCTCGATACATGCAATCATACCTTTGGTTCATATCTACAACAAACTCAAAAGGAGATGCTAAATGTGCCATCGCCTTATGAATCAAACCCTCCTTCAATCCTCGAATGAAACTCTCATTCTTCTTCAGTGGAACACTAATCATCTCCTTACCATACATAGACAAAGCATTGAACTTCTAAATAGTAATCCTGCACAGAAAGATCGGAGTAAAACACTTCGCTGAGACTAGGAAATGAACTGAGCCTTAAACCTTTCCTTAAACTGGTCCAAGAAATCTCCTCTTCAGGGATCTCGACGGTTGTTATCTTCCACTAGTCTATAGCATCTTTATGCAACTCCCTTAAAGCCAATCTTCTCTTTTGCACATTATTTAGCGCTAGATCTTCGAAGATACGCTCGCACACCTTTAGCCAATTTTTTACTTCAACTGCAGACTCCTTTCCGGTAAACATCTTACCTCGCAAGTTCTGATAGTCTTGGCTCAACAACCTTTGACATATTTTCCCTCATTATGTAGCATGAATTTCCAGAATAAACCATTTATGTCCATCCCTACGGCATTGGTAGGGTAGCAGATTCGTTTTCAGCCGCCGGTGGCACTTTCCTTCCATTTCCTCCATTTATTTGAGTACTTTTGGTCTCTTTTCTAGCATTAGCTCCCCTATTGCAATCCTTCCACTTCTCATTTCCGTTTTTGTTTTTCTGTTAAGAAAGTCTTCAATAGAACTTAAAGGAAAGAGAGTGAAATAATAGTAAAAAGGTAGATGTATCCACCTGTATCTATATAGAAAAATATAAGTACGTCATGTAATAAGGTATACCCTCCCCTAGGTGTTTTTATCTAGTCTCTACCTAAACCTTTTCTTAGCACTATTTTGCTTAAGTATCCACTAACCTAAGCTCTGATACCAACTGTAACTTCCCCCTATTTTGAAACTCAAAAATGGAACTCCAATGCGTTGTAGTTACCTTGGAATTATCTTTCGGTGACGAGCTGAGATCAGGTTAAAAATATAACTATAAAGTAAACACAGTGACTAATTAATGTTATATATGATCATTCTTACATTTTCAAATTATTCCCAAAATTGTGCCAATGCTGGGATCAAAAACATAATAGAACATAGATAATAGTGTCATGCCTAACATATGAAGATGTTGACACGAACACTTTGTATAATGGAATCAAAACAACATTTATATCATCTCAGCCTCCTGCTTCATCTTTGGACGTCTTCGTTCATCTTTCGAAAGCAACCTGCTTATATCCATAAACTCAAGCTACTCGAATGAGTACCCATGAGTTTATGGGAAAATATTAATAAAAACATGGGCCATACATAAAGTCTGCTATGGACAATATATTACCCTAAACATGAAACATAGTGAGACCACGCTGCTAAAGCACAAAATGAGTAACCCCTCACTATAAAACAACATTTGTTTAACAACCTGAAACATGAACATTAATTATTATTTCATTCCTAAGGGTCCTATACATGCTATAATATCATAACTAGACCAATAGCCATTTTATTCGGTATGTCATTCAGTCGCTAACCATTTTTATTTTCAAATCCTAAGCTACAAAGCCTTCGGATACCACTAAGGCCTTATGCCTTCACTACTTCCTTAGTTTCTACTAGTTATACTATTCGGTTTCGGTTGCCACTCAGGCCTTACACCTTCACTTTTGTGTTTCAGTTGCCACACAATTCTTACATCTACATTTTTGTGTTTCGGTTGCCACGCCTTACACCTAAGTTTTCAGTTTTTTGTTGCCACAACAGATCTTACACCATCTATCAAACTCTGATTTGGTTGTCATTCCAAGTCTTAAACCAATCACTTTTGTGTTTCATATACCACCTTAGGCCTTATCCAACACTTCGGTTGCGATTTCCACTTAGGCCTTACACCAAAGCTTTCCTTTTCAGTTGCCACTTAAGCCTTACACCTTTGATTTCATGTCTCGGTTTCCATATCGGCCTTACACCTACGTTTTTGGTTCTTGGTTGCCACAACAGACCTTACACCATTTCATGAACACTGTACCTAACCCATCATTTCTTAGGTTTCATCTTTAGCTACTCATTAAGCTACTCAAAGTTTCGAAACTATCTTTGGCCTTCTAGACCTCGAAACCACCTCTACCATACTTTATATTTCATAATGTTCTATGTGCTTGTTTTGACTATCTTAAGCCTCTGCATTAACAATACCCTCTAGAAGTCAATGGATTCCAGTATTAGCTTTCCAGTGGAAGTTAATAGGTTTACGCAGTCACTATGCACAGTCTTGTCTAGGAAAGCTTGAATTATTTTAGTTTCATTTTGTCTTTAATTAGAGTTTCACTACTGAGTCTCGGAAATCACCTCCTTTACCTATAATTCCTCTACCACCCTCGTATATTCTCTCACCTCCAGGCCTCAGCTATTACCCTCGGTATATTAACCTATGCTCACACTTAGAATTACTTAGCTTCTATTACTTGAGTCTAATATTATGAATTCCTTTTTCTTTCAGTTCAGTTATCTACCCTCGACACTGCCTCTCAGTACAGGTCAAAAGCATGCCTTCTGCAACTACGCCACCTCTACACATGTCAACATGTAATTTGTTCTGACTTCGTCCTTTTATAGTTATCAATGCTTCTATACTTATTTAGCATATATTATAGATCTAGTCTCTTGATCTTTATTAAAATACTTTACCCATTTGAATTATCTCATGGCCTCTTATATTTGCCTTTCAGCACCCATAAGTCCCTCTTGGGTTAAGTGTATTTGGTTTAGAAATCATTTATAAAAATTCTTGGAAATCTTAAAAAATATTTGTATGTATTTTCTTTTCATAAATTTCTTAAACTCTTTATTTCTAACCATTTTCTAGAAAAAATGGTTCCTTAGATAATTCATATCTAATTATTTCTATATGGGAAAATCCTACAAATCAAAATTCATCTCTAAAAATATGTCCATCGCATGAAATTATATTTTCAATTTATTTTTATCCTAAGAAGCATAAGAACGAAACATAGTATTCATGGCCATACCCAATTATAATAGAAAACGAGGATTAAGGGATATATTACTCAGATAGATTTCTTAATTGACTTGACCTTAACTCTCTTTTAGTTTCCTTAGCTTTGATCTTCTTCTTTTCCTCTTTTCCCTTCTTAGACCACCACCACTAAAATGCTCCTAGCTTATATCTTATTTTGTGAGTGAAGAATGAAATGAAAAGAGAGAAAGTAATGAACTTTATTTCTCATGATTAGTTGGGTCGATGGCCCACTACTTCTCTTTTTCATTTATTTCTTCTTAGCGAGCTTTAATTGAAAAGGCAGTTGTAATGACCCGTAATTTTTAACGTTTTAAATTAGAATATTTAATTTATTTAAATATTATAATTTGATTTAAATGTAATAAATAGTAAGAAAATAAATTGTTAATAAAACGACTTGATTTTTAATAATGTATTTTTAAATGGATATACAGAATTTTTTATAAATTTTAATTTGAAAAATATTAAAATTATCATTTGACGTATTTTTCAACAAACATAGGTATTTTTGAAATTTCACAGAATAAGATAACCAGTGTATTTTTTATTATTTGGAGATCATATCGCATTGTTGTGCACGGTCGTATTTTTATTTTGGTCGTTCACGATTCGTACGCGAATAAGATACTGTGCAGTGACGTACCATAAATTATAAAATAAACACACCTTAACCCTCACTTTTCTCACTCACTCACTCCTCCCACTCTCTTGGCGGGGGCACCTACCAACGTTAATAGCTGGAGCTCCGGCACCTAGAAGCAAAACGCAGCATCGGGTATGTCGCTAAAGATCTTCCATGTCACGTTTGCAATGGGGACGTCGAGCTTGGCATGATGTATTGGGATGCGGAGCTCTCGCGATGTGGAGTTCGTCGGTGGAGGCGGCACACGATTATGTGAAGAGATGATGGAGATAGGAAGAGAAAGAAGGGTCGACAATTGGGTGCTATGCACGAACATGTACATTTGCACATTTTGATTTGGGGAAGAAAGGGGGAAGGTAATTAAGGTAATAATTTAATTAATTAGAGTAATTAATTAAATTTTATAATTCGATTTCTTATAAAATTCATATCTTCTACATATGATGTCCAATCAAGACGCGGTCTTTTGTGTTGTGCTCATACGAGCGATATATGGATTGAAGTTGGTTTCATTAAGTTTGGAGCAAGTGAAATTTTTAGCTAAAATCTAACGGTTACTATTCTGGAATGCATAAGCGACAACTGCATTTTTTATGAGTTAACTTACATTTGAATGAACATTATATGATATATGGTAGATATAAATTATTGTTTTCATGCTTCAGTGGTTTATTAGTTTGGTTGAATTTCCGCTTTGAAAAGAAAATGATATATAAAATGAAATATAAGGAATTTTGTAGAGGAATCTGAATTCCTCGCCGTTGTGATTTTAAATTTTAGTTATATACCTATTGTATAAATCGTTGAATGTCAAAACTTGGTAGTTTGGTCATATTGGATATGATTGACTTGTTGAATAGTTGAACTCTTTTAGTTGTAAATCTATGGAAGCTCTTGTTAAGTGCTATGTTAGCTATAGGCTTTATTTTGGTATTTTGGAAATACTATTATTTGCTGTTTGATTTGAAAATAGCTTCGATTCGAAAGATGATTTTAAATCTTTTTTTTTGAATTTTCTGTGGCATTTTATTTAATATGGTTTTTGAACTTCTCTATTTTACTCCAACCTTTTTGTTAGTCTCTTCTAATTTATATGGAAATGTTTTATAAAGTATTTCAAGAAGTATTTATGTTACAGAAAAGTTAATATAATAATGGATGTTTCTTATAAAAACATGGGATTTATCTTTTATAATTTAGCAATTCTGTTTTAAAGGAAGATATAAATATTTTGGGAAAAATATTTGTGTAACGCCTCATAAAAAATGTTGTAAAGAATGAAAGATATATAAATGGTATTTATAAATAAATGAATAGATTTATAAACGATATTTTATAAAAGAGAAATTAATATCATTTTGATAAATTGAAAAATAAATCTAGTTGTGAATTTGCAGTGGTATTTGGAATGATCATTTTATGGGAAGCATTTTTTCCTATCTTGAAAACCGATGATTTGTGATAAATATATAAGACTTAAAATTTGGAGATTTATAAAAAAGTTTTATAAATAATTTTGGAGATTATATAAGGAGTTTTATAAATAAATTTGGAGATTTATAAAAGGAGTTTTATAAATAAATTTAGAGAATTAGAAAAGGAGTTATATATAAATAAAATGAGAATTGATTTCCATAAATGATCAATTTAAATTATGGTGGTATGGAAAGTATTATTTTCATACTTAACACCGTATTCTGAGGCATGGAAACTCGTCTCTATCTATGAGAATTAAGAATGTATGTCAAGGCAAGGATAGTTTTTAAACTTATCTGATTCCATTTTTAATCGATGGATAGTACAAATTTGAAATCATAAAGTGTTGGTAAGTATATTTGGTCTAATTTCCCTACGATCCATTTACTTACACAAGAAAATGGGTTTGGGTTTATAGTAAGCACTGATTTAAGTGACATTTGTTTTTGACCCGTTTAAGCACGCTTTTGAGATATGAAAATCTTTCTTAAGAGTTGTGAATATACTTATTACATGGATATAAGTATATGGGGACATTTTATAAGTATTGAAAGTGAAATGGTTTTCGAATATAGTTATACTGTCAAGATAAGTATATGAATATTTTTCAAGCATAGGTGTTAAGCTGGCAGTTGGGTGATGATCATATCTGATACTATCCAGTAAAGGGTAGGTCGATTCTGTGTTGGCAGAAGTGCAATAGGTTTGTAGCCTTGGTACATTACATCTAGAGGTATACTATACAGAAGGTAGTCCCTTACCTAGTCATTATTGGAATCCATTTTCCAGTACGTGCCTTACCGACTTAGTTGTATACCAAATATGTTGGAATGTGAGATGCAAGCATTTCAGCTATGTTATATATTTATTTTAAACCCTGGACATTATTATAATATTATGAGATTTTCTAATAAAATGGTTTGGTTATCGTAAGGTAAAAACATGTATGTGTTTATATGTAGTGTATTCTTATGATATAGCTTTATTTTTGAAAGGTTTATAACATTAAAAATCCATATGATTTGTGTTTCTCACACTAGTTTACTAGATTGGTCCGAATGCTATTTTCTTATAATGCTCGGATCAGCCCAAGCATATTTCCAGATTTAGTTATGGATGCTTTACAGCTTCAGGATATGAGCTAGATGCCTCCAAGACATATTCGCGTATCTTTATTTCCACTGCATTTCTTGTTTTGTGTTTATCAACATTTGTGAGGACATGATGTTATAACTATCTAACCTAATGATATATTAGTTTACCCTAATTGATGTATGTATATTAAAGTTTTCTTTTATAAAGATTGCTGCATATTATATATCACTCATCACGATGTGAGATTATGTTCTGTCTTTTCTTTCTTTCACCCAAACAATCTGCCTTCTCGACACTTGGATGCTCGGCGCATGAGTACCATGGATATATTAGTGACGACTTTTGAGGGTCGAAAAGGTTGGTCGTTACACATGTAATAAGCTGCCATTATTGTCATATTTATTTTCTTATGTTAAATATATGTCTGCTTAGGTGAAACAATTCCATAGAAGTATTTAATATATTATGGGGTGTTACAACCGTAATCGAGGACAAAAGACCAAGGGTTCAGATAAATCACTAACAACCTCAGTGTTATCAATCGGTAGGATAATAATAAGGTAAATTCCAATTTTGATGAATTAATTCATATGAATATACATACATACGTACATACATGCATATACACACATACATGCATGCATGCATACATATATTCATATACATATACATATGCAAGCTTCCCAATTTTATTCGCTCAAAATAAAATAAAATAAAAATTTGAAAACTAAATTTAATATTGGGTAATTAAAATAATATACATACATATATAATTATATTATATGTTTATATATGTACAACTTATTTGGACTTGTAAAAAAGGTATAGACCTGAACTATATACATAAATGTTTCTCAAAATTGTTTTTCATGGCTTTTAAAATTAAAGGATCGGTATTTTCTTTCTTGGTTTTAAAAAAAATTACTTATTTTTAGATATTGTGTTTGTGTTTACGCGCACGCACACACATGCATGCATGCATACACACATACGCACATACATATATATTTGTGTGTGTGTACGCGACTTGTAATTTATATAAAAAAATTGTTTGTTTATGCTTTAATAAAATAAAAAACCATTTTTTTATATTGAGAAAAAGTCAAAAATATTTTAAAATTTGACTTTTAAATATATGTCAAACTTACTAAATATATATACGTAAACAAATATAATATATATATATACAGTTTTAATTTAATCCAAATCGAAAATTTTATATATATATATATATATATTCACGTCGAGAATAATAATGTTGTGATATGTAATATATATTTATGTTCAAACAATATTTTATATATATATATATATTAGTAAATAGGTTAATGGCTGGATATCAATGTGTGTGTATGTACGAGTTTGCTACATCATCATTATCATCCTCTTGTTCAAGATTGGAGAAGTGATTTATTTATTGAGAATAATTCACTTTCACTTGATGATAATACAATTTGTTACTAGCAATTATAAGGATATTACTTAGAGTCTAAGTAAGTATACAATAGGAAAACTATTGTAAAATGAGAAATCCTAGATATTGGAAATATCTATGATTTATTCTTTTTAACATATACAAATTATCTCTTAACATCCCCTCTCAAACTCACGATGCGGCAGCCAAAAACATGAAGAGTTTGCCAACTAAAGAATCAAAAACGTGAAACTGAGTGTGAGTTAGTAAAGAGATCTGCTATCTGCATGGAAGAGGGAATGAATGGTAAAGTAATAATGCCTTTTTCAAGATGATGACGTGTGATGTGACAATCAATCTCAATGTTTTTGGTTCTTCCATGAAAAACAGAATTATGAAAAATCTGTATAGCACTCTTATTGTCACAATACATAGGAGTAGTATTAGAAAAAGACACTCCTATATCTGCAAGTAACCTACGTAGCAAAACAATCTCTTTGGTGGTAGATGCCACATCACGATACTCTGCTTCAGTTGAAGAACGAGAAACAACAAATTTAGTCTTGCTCTTCCAAGATATAAGAGAGTCGCCCAAAAAGATATAGAAGCCAGTAATCGACTTACGATCTATGGGTTTGCTAGCATAATCGGCATTAGAGTAGGCACGCAATTCTAAGGTGGAGGTGGATGAAAATAGAAGACTATGGAAAATAGTACCTCGAAGATACCATAAAATATGAAGGATGGCTACCTAATGAACTGTAGTTGGGGATGTTACAAACTGACTAACAACTTGAACATCATGTGATATATACCGACGTGTGACGGTAAGATAAACCAAACTTCCAACCGTGGTATGGTAAAAAGTAGGATCTAATAGTGGTACACCATGCGAAGGAGTGTACTTTGTATTAACTTCAATAGGAGTGCCAACAACCATATTATCAGTAAGTCTAGCTTTCTCAAGAATATCTATGATATATTTTGACTGAGAAAGAAGATAGCCTTTTGGTGAGTATGCTACCTCAATTCCTTAAAGATATTTTAGAGGAACCAGATCCATCATTTCAAATTTTCTAGCTAACTCTTTTTTCAAGTTAGAAATGCCATCCACATCATCCCCTGTAATAATCATATCATCAACATATAATGATAATATGATACATCATGCAGTAGTCCATACAATGCTTTCTTAAGCTTGCAAACATATTTGGATTTATGGGATATACTTAGAGGAGGCTCCATATAAACTTCTTCTTAAAGATCTCTATTTAAAATGGCATTTTTAACATCAAGTTGTGAAATAAACCACTGTCGAATATAAGCTACAACAATGAGAGTATGAATGGTAGTCATTTTTGCAACGGGAGCAAAAGTCTCCTCATAATCTATGCCATATTGTTGAGAGTAACCTTTCGCAATCAATCTAGCTTTATATCTTTCAATTATTTCATCAGATTTGGTTTTTAGTTTATATACCCAACAACAGTCGACAACACTCTTACCATGAGGTAGAGGAACCAAATCCCAAATACCCATCTTCTGCAAGGCAGACAGTTCTTCATTCATAGCCTCTCACCAACAAGGATTAAGAACTGCCTTCTTATAAGATGTTGCTCATAAAAATTATGTATGGAGGTTAAGAATAAAGAAAAAGTTGATGAGTAACAAGAATAAGCAAAGTCAAGTAACTTTGTAGACTTATGAATGCATATGAAATGACGAAGAGGTAGATCTATACGCTCAACTGAAGATTGAGGGACCATGGAAGAGGAAGAGGCTTTAGACATTTCAGTCTTTGTGGGGCTATTAGTATTATTATTATCATCAGAAAAGGGATCAATATGTACAAGATCTGATTTGGTTAAATTATGAGTATTGGGTGGAATAAAGTAAAATAGTATATGTTCAAGCAAAACAACATTTTGAGACAAATAAAGTTTTTGAGTACTTGGATTAAAATATTTATATCCCTTTTTACCCTCACCATAGCCAAGAAAAACACAAATGGCAGACCGAGAAGATAACTTGTTATGTTCAACATGATAAAGAAGAACGAAGCAAGTACAACCAAACACTTTAAAAATAGAATAATCAGGTGCTTGTCCATACAATTTTTCAAAAGGTGAAATACCTGACAAATGGAAGGATGGAATAGTGTTAAGTAATCTAACAGCTATAAGAACAACTTCACCCTAAAATTCCCAAGAACAGAAGCAGAAAGTAACATAGATCGAGCAATTTCAAGAATATGTCTATGTTTTCTTTCCACGACTGCATTTTATTGAGGAGTATCGGTGCACGAGGTTTGTTGAATAGTTCCATCTACGGAAAGTAATTCACCAAATTTCTTAGAAGTGTACTCTCCACCTAAATCACACCTAAAACATTTTATAACAAATGAATGTTATGTTTTGAAAAGTGCTCGAAAGTTTTTGTATTTTTTAAAGAAATCAGAACGATGTCTTATCAAATAAATCCAACAATAGCGTGTATAATCATCAATAAAAGGCACATAATATTGAGACCCTCCTTTAGTAGAAATTGGAGAGAGTCCTCATACATCAAAATGAATCAAATCAAGTAGGGCAGAAGAAACAATGATACTATTATTAAAAGGTAAAGAAGAAAATTTTGCATGTTACATCCACTACAGTCGGAAATATCATGAGTTTGTAAATTTTCTAATGCAACCATTGATGCCAAGAACCTTAAACGAGAAAAAGAAACATGATCTAGACGAGAATGCCATATATGTAAAAACTAGAATAAGAGGGAGTTAAATGGAATGAGTATAAATCAATATTAGTAGCAGCACTAACTGGAACTTTTAGTTCATCAACATATAAGCCTCCTTCCCTATGGCCTGTCCCAATCAACTTCTGAGACTGCAGATCCTATACAAAGCAAGAAGAATTGGTAAATGTGAAAATATTTGTCAGAATCACACAATTAGCCAATGAATGCAAGATTAATGTAAAATTTGGAATAGGTAAACATTAGGAAGAGATAAATTTGAAGTAATGAGAGGCCCAACTTCTGCTAAATACATAAGAGTGCCATCAGCAGTCATAACAGGAATAGAAGATGATTTGGATAAAGAAGTAAAGAATGAAGGGTCTTGTGACATATGGTAAGATGCATCAGAGTCCAAAATCCATAAAGATTTATTACTTGAAGAATTGTTAGTTATCTAACTTATAGAGGAAGAAGACATAGCTTGAGGCTGTAAAGACAAGAATTTTTTAAATTGCTCAACCAAAGCATTGAGATTTGTAGGAGTTTTTGAAGGAGCCTTCGCATAGGTATATCTTGACTTCATGCGGAAAGGTCTTCCTTTTGGTTTCATAGGACATTGATCAATGTGGTGACCGATTTTTTGCGGTAACGACAAAAAGGTTTACTGTAATTGTTCAGTATTGACTTTGTAGGTACTGCTAACACAGAAGTGTTTAGAGGAGCAACACTTTCTTTCTCTAAAAAGGAAGTTAGACGTATTTCCTCAGTTAATAGCTCACTTACAACTGAATCAACTGATGGGAGTGGAGAGCGATTCAAAATTGAACCTCGAAGTCCTTTAAAATCACTGTGAAGTGCCATTAAGAA
Organism: Allium fistulosum; assembly: GCA_030737815.1. Taxonomy (NCBI): domain Eukaryota; kingdom Viridiplantae; phylum Streptophyta; class Magnoliopsida; order Asparagales; family Amaryllidaceae; genus Allium; species Allium fistulosum. Next base: position 206,249,749 of record CM060903.1, read on the forward strand.
TTGAACTAATCATTACTTCTCTATACATATGATATACGCTATACATACCTTCAATTCATCAGATTCTGTAAGAGCCAATTGATCCCAAAGGTCGTTCATAATCGAATAGAATTCTTAGATACGCATATTATTTTGTTGAAGTGCCTGTATGTCATATTCTAGCTGATATTGTTTTGCAAAATTTGATTGTGTGAACAGCCTTTCCAAATGATCCCAAATCTCCTTTTCCTTCTCATTCTTAGCTAACTGTGTGCCAATGACATTCTCGACAGAATTATTAATCAATGTAATGATTTTTGCATTATTTGCATCCCACATCCATTTCGTCAGCATTTTTATTGGCAGGCTGCTTGCAGCTTCCACTGACATAACCCCAAAGTTGTTTTCCTTTAAAAAAAATCTTCATTACATAGCTCCAATATGAAAATAAAAATTCATTCAATTTTACATTTATACATTGAAGTGAATCACCTTCGCTTGCCATAACTCAATAATTGATAAAGCACCCAAAAAAATTTCAAATCCTTTGTTCTCAATTTTTTTTTCAAATCTTCCTTTTTCCCAACCCAAAGCAAATAAAAGAAGAATCAATGTAAACAAAAGAGAAATAAACAGAGCTCACTTCCTAGAAGTTTGCAGATCTGATACAAGGTCACAAACGTCGGATGGTGGCTTGGATCTGATGTCGGGATTAAGGACAATCATGGATTTGTGTTGTACGAAGAGGAGATGCGATGTAGGACAAGGATTTTGGTTAGAAGAGGAGGTAGGAGAGCGTACAAATTTTTTTGACGGTTTTAGTTGATGAAGGCTATACTTTTGAGAAGAGGAAGAGGAGATAGTCAGGACAATCCCTGCTCTAATACCATGTTAAAGATTGGAAATTTGATTTATTTATTGAGAATAATTCATTTTCACTTGATGATAATACAATTCATTACTATCAATTTATAGGGACATTATTTAGAGCCTAAGTAATTATACAATAGGAAAACTATTGTAAGATAGGAAAGCCTAGATATTGAAAATATCTCTGATTTATTATTTAACATACACAAATTATCTCTTAACACATCCCTTGACACTATACTCTAAATATATTAACCATAGACCCGAACGGTTAATCATACAGTTATGACATTTATTCATCATGTATACTTTGGGTTAATTTACCATATTTATAAGTTTGCATTGCGAATGCGAACATATTATGACTTAAACATAAAAAAATGTTATAATTAAATCATAATATATAACCTAAATGTTTTAATACAAATTAATTAAATTAAATTAAAACACAAAACCCCTTTATTAATCACCATTAAATATTATTTAGCACAAAGATTTTATTCATGTAAACACAAAATAAGACCTTGTGCAACTTAATAAAATGATTTTTTTTAGAAATTTCCTAGCTCCCTTTTACCCTGCTGCCAATGCACCTGATCCAACAATGGGTTATTACATTGCCTTATGACAATTCTCTCAATCAATGCAAGTTTCCTTTCCAAACATGATAACATCACTGAATTCTAGATTGAACAAGCTTTTAAACTTAAATGAGCAAGAGAAGAAGCCAATGCCAGTAAATATTTTGTTTGGTGATTATCACCAGAACCATCGCTTGATTCTTTTAAGTCAATGCATCAACTACCGTATTCCCTTTCTTTGGTGCATACTCAATCTTGGAACCAAAGGCAGCTAACAACCTAAGCCATCTTTGTGGGTGCATGTTCATCTCCTTTCAAAAGAATATGGATATAACACTTGAGATCTATAAACATCTCTCTAATAGACAATGCCTCTGAACTTTCAAACCAAAAATTACCATTGCCAATTCCTAATACTGAATAAGATGGAGGACTTTGTGAAGCATCAATTGTCAAGAAAAAAAAGTTGCAACTCTACCTCTCTACATCATAACAGCTCCTAAACTAGTTCTACAACCATTAATATAAACAACTAGATCTCTATTTCTATTATACACAATTAACATAGATGTGTTCGCTGGTAAATGCATAAGCTTTAAGAAATCCATTTACACTTCTCATCCATCTAAACTTATAATATTTCATGCATATCTTGGTCATATTGTCTACTATATGTAAGAAACCTTTAACACTATAGCCAAGGAATCTCACTATCTTAGGTATAATCTTTGGTCTCTTCCAATCTTTAATAGCTTCAATCTTTGCAAGGTCCATATATAATCCATGCTTCGAAATCACAAGACCCTAGAATTTTACGTTTTTCTTCTAAGAATGACACTTGAAGAAATTAACCTTCGGCTTGTGTTGTCTCACCATCACCAGCAAATATCTGATATAAACCTCGTGATCACATTCATAATTGGAGTCCACTAAGACTTCGTTGATAAAAAAACAAAATGAATCTATCCAACTACTCACAGAATACCCAATTCATCGGATCGAAAAAGAACGTGAGAGCATTAATCAATCTAAATGACATGACAAACAAGTCATGTGACTCATATCTCATCCAAAATGTAGTCACAATATACCTTCTTCAAGTACTCTTAGTTAATAAAACCACTTCGTTCAAATGATTAAACCGATCGTCTATCCCTATAATAGAATAAGATTCTTTACCATTTGCTTGTCAACTTTCGATTGTTGATAAGTAACCTGAGAGAACCATGCACATTTTCATGAATACTATAGATGCTCTCCAATGTGGACTGCTAGACCTAGCAAAACCTTTTCCTTCTTACCTTACCAGTTATATCTTGGTTTATTCTATATACCTTGTCGTTATTCTTGATAATATACCGACTGGATCTATTTTAAGTAATAAGTCAAATCGAAATTATATTGTTATTTTAGCTAGTAATTTAATAACCAGCTTAAAAAATATGTATATTATTATGCTATAAATATTTTATCTATATCTTTAGAAGTATCTTCTCAAGTAAAGAGCCATAACACCATGCCACAAATTGAATCAGACAACAACGATCATACAACATAAGGTAGATTTGCTGTTATCCCAATATTTACCATTGTTTCACACAACACATGGAAAAACCATTAGTTGTGTGTCATAGCCCGTGAATCTTTGTTCTATTAAGATTTCATCCATGCCATTCAAACAACATTTTATCTGTTGTTTGATTGAAATTATCAAAAATTTCATTTTGGCTCCTTATCAAAATTTTGGTTTCCCTCTCAATGTTGCCTAGATTATTTCATGGCCGCGTTCTTTTAATTATTTCCCCCTCTTTCTTTCGTCTCTAGAGAAAATAATGGCATTCGTTCCTTCAATTATTTTCCTCACCGCCTTCGCCTATCCCTCCTCCTAGTCATCGCCTACTGCCGGTCCTAGCCTTCTCCCATCCCATCGATGTTCTTCGATAAACTTAGGGTTTCCTAATCAGAGCCGCCTCTTTAATATTCGTTCTGAAATTAGGGTTTCATGAAAGACATTGCTTGAAAGTTAAGCTTCGAATCACCTTGCTCCCTTCCTTCATTGTAGATTGCATACTTTGATTTATTGGCTATTGATAATTGCGGCTCCTCCTTATCGAGTGTTCTTCGATTGATATTGGTATGATTTATGCCCTTTCGATTTATATTGTTCTCGACTTCTAATCTTTGGCCAATGATGATTTGGGTTTCTTATATAGGAATTTATTTCCTAGATATGCAAATATATAATTTGATTTGAATTTTTCAAATTATTTTTCTCGGCTGTCGATTTATGTTTGAACGCTCTTAAAGATTTTCTAATTCTTGAATTTCTACTTTGGTTTCCGTTTGCTAATTTGATTGCTATGTTGGACCTTGTTTTTCACTATGTTGCCTGACCATGTGCTCTTGACTTCATGTCTGAGTTAGTGGATTGCTATGTTGGACCTTGTTGTCCAAAGCAATGTTGACTGGAACTGCCTTGTTCAAGGCAGTGCGCTTTAACACTGAACATGTGTTGCATATATACATGTATATATGTATGTGTATATATGTGTGTGTGTGTGTGTGTGTTGCTCACTACTTATACTTTAACTTATGTGCTCGTGCACTTTCATGTGCTTGTGCCTTTACTTGTTTTTGCACTTTCATGTGCTTGTGCCTTTACTTCATGTTTTTCTATTTGATTACTTTCATGTGCTTTGGTTTCTTATATACATTTTCATGTTCATTTTCATGTGCTTGTGCCTTTACTTCATGTTCTGTTTACTAATTCGATGGTTTGAACTGCCAGTTGCTCACTATGTAGATATATATGTGTATATACATATGTGTATATATGTATATTAGTTATGTTATCTTGGTTCATCCCTGTATATACATGCATACATGTATGTATGTGTTCTATGGTTTAGCCTTGTTCTATGGTTTAGCCTGAAACTGATATTTGTTCACATGTTGCATTATTGTCTATACTTTTATTTTACTTGGATTAGTACTTTGTAGTTAGTTCAACTATCCATCGAGGTAAAGTTGTGCCCTTTAATTCCAATATCATCCATGTATATACATACATACATATGTATGTATATATGTGAATGTTGGTGGTTCAAATTTGTGGTTAGTGTTAGTGTCTTGTTCAATTTTGTGGCACTTGTTCAATTTGTGCCTTGTTCAATTTGTGGCACTTGTTCAAGGCAGTGATTTGAAATTGTTAGTGATATGGACTTATTATTATTCAATTTGTGGCACTTGTTCAATTACTGACATGTTTGAACCCATGAGTCTGGTTTAACTCTTTTATATGCTGTCGATTTTTTTGTGACTTTGAAGCTTTGTTTGATGGTGCTTTGATAGGGCTTTGCTTTGGTTTGATGGTGCACTGCCCTATTCAAGGCAGTGCACACTGGCACTATTTGATCTTTTTTATCTTTGCTGGTCCATGTTGTTAAATTGTTGAAACTTGTTTTTTGCTTTGAATTTCCATGTATACACATACATATGTATGTATATACAGTGAATGTTGGTGGTTAATCTGGTTTGTGCACTTTTATGTGTTTGTGCCTTTACTTTTTTGTGCAACAGTCCATGAGATTTAATCGATGTCTAGCCTTGTGATATTCAGAGTGATACACTGTGCATATCATAAGTTGTTTGTGCACATATATATTTATCCCTGTCTGAAACATGAAGATTAAACAAACTCATGAACTAAGGCAATATTAATATTCAAATTCAATTTAATTATGCAATTTATGTTTTTTTTCATTTTCCATTTTACTGCGTTGTTTATTTGACAAGTAGAGGAGATGGCTAGATACAGGCTGGAGCAAGCAAATCAAGATCAACACATCAAAAATAAACTTGAGTGAGTGTGAGTGAGAGCAAGGAGAAAAGTTGTATATATGAGAGTGATAGTGAAAGTTATATTGCATTGAATTTGATTTGAAATAAAATATTTATTTAAATAAAATTATGATTCATTTATTTCATTTTGCAAATATAATATACGTGTAATCGGTATGCAAATATTATATATATATATATGTTATATAATAGAAAATTCTAGAAATAATGCTACAACATTAGAAAACATAAGGTTTTTTTGCTGCATTAGTACATATCAAATGACGGGGCATGTATGTGGTCTGATGTGAAATGAGGCGGCACGCGATCTAATGACAAATAGATATGCAATCAAACAATGAAGCATATTTGTCGTCCGATGCGTTTTTCCCTATAGTGCAAAGATCACTCAATGCCTCTAATGCAATATGAACTTGCTCGCTTCTATCGAGATGGTTCATAGAAAAACACTGGATCCATACAAAATAACCTTATTATATAATGGCTTAATCAATCTAACATAATATTACCCCAATGTTATAAAAATCAAACATGAGCAAAGATATGAACCCGCCGACCTAACTCTCCCTGACCAAACTTTAAGACAACTATTGCATATTGTCCTATAAGATTCACGACCCCTTATAAAGTGATTAGGTATATAGGTTTAAGTTTAATCTACTAGTAGGTACTTAGATACAAAGGAATGGTATGCTTATATATCAAGTAATGCTATAATATCAATATTACATATAATAAACGTAGCTTCAAGCATGTGATTTTTTCTTTTTTCAACATCAAATGGTCCAAATAATGCTTCCAAAGAAAAAACTTCAGCATGTCCTTTTTTGCCCAAGTCTTGGTAGTTCTTAAGATAAGCTGACTTGTTGCATTTATAGCATTTTCCCTTCTCTTTCAGTTTCTCCCTGATGATAGTTAATTACGAGAAAAGGTAACGAGTAATATCAACTTCCTATTTCTTTAATCTGTCCTTCTTGGCCTTCCCCTTTGATTCCTTTTACTTGCGACCAACACTAGGATTGAACCATTCCCTCGCCTAAATTTATTATTTATACCAGTCACATCCTCATAACATATGACCAAATCCACCACCTCGTTTATATAAATCAAGCAGTGTTATCATTATCTCACTCAAACCAAATCTCTATCCTAAAATAACTATTTTTTAGCCTTCTTTCTAGTTAGTATTCAGAAACACCGTCTTAGAAAAAGCATTGATCTAGTCCAAAAATTTGACACAAAAAAAGTCCGCAAAAGCTCTAAATATAACTGATATCTCAATTACATTGATGAATTGTCTCTTAAAAAGCTCAGTGATCAACCTATTTTAAGTTATATAATACTCAAAAGTTTCAACATCATAGCACCTCATTGGTATTTAAAATCTCTTTCAACTACCTAAACCCTAATACAAAATTGTAACTTCAGTTTTACTACATATGCGAAAATGTTGTAGATATTAGTTTTATGCATCAAAATGTGCAAGTCATTCTCAGTTTTCATTACAAAGCAACTAAATTTAAACTTTAATCATTTTTTACATCTTTATTCGACTGTAAGCCTCAAAGAACGGCATATATAGATCAATAATATCAACATACAACAATGCCATATTTGATTAAAATCTCAAAGTACCAGATAGTTATAAACTAATTGACTTACTACAAGAAAACGAGGCACAACCAAAATTAACTACTAAATGGTATATAGTTAAGAAGTACTATCTCCTACGGTTATCTAAAATGCTTTATTTGTCTTCCATAAATACCATAATCCATTATCCTCAACCAACTCAAATTAGTAACGAGAATTTACAAGGGAAACAAAAATAAACGAAGGGGTTAGACATATAACCTACTATGAGAATGTTATTCACACAAATTATAATGCACAGCGGGACTACACTATCCAATGATAGGTTGGGCTTTCAACTCACTTGTATTGTACTACAAACACATGAACAAGTTCTATATGACTTACCGTTCCATAAAGTGAGCATGAGACAATCCTAGCATGTTATTGTTATCTTACCCTCTTACAATCACATGCAGTAGCACTTAAATCATAGTTTATATTGTTAAAACCATTCACAAAGATAAAATAAGTGTCACTTGCCCCATAAGCTACCTCATTTCTTCCACAAAACTTATCATAATATCAACATATCTCAGTCTCTAGTATTATTACTTATTTATAGGTTAATTTATACCTATTTTAGGAGTTGATTATTCATAACTTGTTACTCAAGGTTACCATACTCCAAAACATAGTGCGCTTCCTCAATCAGTCCATTTTATTACACATCGTCATTTTATCACTTTGATTATTTAAGAACTTACTATGTAGTGGGACTATTAATCATGTAGCCATAGTAAGTAAGTAAAAATTCCTTGAGATAATCTAGGCCCTCTATCTTCTCCTAATTATTCGTCGATTTCGTCATTTAGTTAGTTTCACTGCAACAACCTCCAGATCAGCTTGTACATTCTAACATATTAGATCTACTTGATTTAGAGTATGAAATTGCAATTGATTTTTGCCCATCATACCTACCTTATGATAACCTACCTTGGTAATCAAATCCCAGTCCCTGGTATTCTATATTAGGTTATTCTAATACAAGGTGTGTACGATGTTATGATAGGACAAATAGACAAAACGAAGCCATTTAAACCTAAGCAACTAAAACATATAAGTGATAGCCTTACTACTGTAAATTCAATAGTTGGAAAGTAACATTAAGTTTTTATAATGCTTTCAAACACATTATTGATCTCCAGTGGATCGGCCTTCTCATAATAGTGCACCTTCACAATTTATCAATCTAACTTTGGATTTACCTCCAATGGACTTATATTCTTAGAATAAAATAACTTAACAATAACCATTTGTTCATCATCCATTAAGCATCCCAACTCATCCAATCATGTCCAAATTTGAGCTCTCAACCCCCTTAATTGATTATACTGGTACTTAAACTTTGTTTGACAATATCTAATTCATCCCAAAACAATATGTACAAAATAAACATCCCAAATGCTTTATATACTATTCGAGGTATTTTCCAAAGACATCAAGAACATTTGAAGCTATCCTTACTTAGTGATGTCAAGATACTAAGAATCAATGTCAATTGTTTATTTTACCATCATGGAATATAAAGTTCCAGACTAGTTGGCCATCACCAACATGTCTGTATAGAATTCAGAACCCATCAGTACTGTTCATTGCTCCCAACTTCTATCTAATAGTCAATAATGATCATCTTAAGATATATCCCTTGTTATCCAGATTCGAACAACTTGGCCATTGGTGCACCATTGGACATATGCCATCTCTCCGCCTTAAGATAAGATCTTAATCGGTATATGGCATAACACTAATCCCATTGGAGTCAACCTGTAGCTCACAACAAACCATTTCAACACCAACATGCACTTGCTATAATAGAAGTTATCCCTTGGGGTGTAAATTGATCGGACCGGACGGAGGTATGTTCAGTTTCTGTCCCAAATAAAATTGGACCGGACACGAACCAGACAAGATTTATGCTTGTATAAATTTTGTTGTCCTAATTCATATCCGGAACAAAATCGAACGTACACGAACAGACGTTTTTAGGTCACAGGCACGAACAGACCACTACAAGGACGGCAGCAGATAGCAACGGCTTTTAGCCGTCGCCGGCCGTCGCAGGCCGTCGCTATTTACCTCGTCGCCCAATAGTATCGCGACGGCTTTAGCGACGACTCCGTCACCAAAATAGCGACGGCTCGTGACTGCAAATGTGCCATGTGGAAATTTTCCAACGACTAAATGGCGTCACTAGCCGTCGCTACGCGGCACAAAAATTTTGCACTTTAGCCGTCGCTAGCCTGCAACATACAGGTCGTCGCTAGCCGTCGCTAATCTGAAGCAAAATTTGTGCACTTGCACAGCCCATACACACTTCAAACAACAACCATCAAATAACATCATCATAGCCAATATACACTATATTCATTAACTATAGCCATCATATATCCATCATATAACATCACTATACATTCAAACAATATAAAATCCAACCAAATCTCATTTTCAAATCCAACCAAATCAAACAATATAAAATCCAACCAAATCCATTAACCAGAATATGTACATAGTAACCCGAAATTTCTACATAATATCCCGACATATGTATACATAATAGCCAACCAAATCCATCAACTAGAAATCATCAAAATATGTACATAATATCCTGAAATATATATACACCAAACCAATCAAAATGTGTATATACCAAACTATAACACGAGCAAACAAACATACCTACTCCTCACCATCGCTGCCGTCCTCTCCAGGCATCCTCCCATGCTGTTGCAAATAAGCCGCAATCCGCTCATCCAGCTGTTGCTCAAAGAAACTCTTCCTCCAATCATTTATTTCTTCCACTGTCGCCCTCAACTAAGCAATCTCCGCCTCTTTCTGTGACTTCCTGTATGCACTCTGCATTCTCATCGCCTGTAAAATAGTTCATAATTATTTATATATTAGTATATATATAATATTATTAAAATTATTTAACTATTCATATGCATGAGTAAATTTATATATTAGTACATGTCAAAATTTACCTCCACATTTCCATAGCTATACCGTCGACTGGTCCGAGAAGGCGGGTCAATAATAGCATCTCAAATATGGTTCTCCTCCTCTAACGTAAGCTCTTCCCGACCAGTGGACTGTGCTACACGAGCCCGCTCTGCTTCGTACCTGTCCTGCGATTACAAACAATTGTTTTACACGATAAAAACCGAATTTCAAATTTTTGAAAATAAAATAAGACAAAATATTGTTATTAACAATAAATTAATTTACCATTATAGATTGTGATTTGTCATCCGTCCACTCGTACGAAACATTGCCCTCTTCGTCAGTCCTCTCCACGGTATGTGTGGCCTTGAATAGCTCGGCCATAGTGGGCTCACGGTTGTATCTCGCGGCCTGAAAATATATAAATATTATTGCTAATCTGATTATAAAATATTGTAATAAAATGTAAACACAGTTTATAAATTTAATTACCAGCTCTCTCTTGTGCTCCTGAAAGGATTTGGAGCCACCACGGTGCAATGCAGGATTTTTATTCCTGTTTGTCCGATTCCGCGTAGATAATTCCTACAAATTAAGATAAATTATCACGTATATATATTACGAGATTTATATTAGATTTAAATAATAAATAAAACATATTTTACTTACTTTTGCTGCCGGACTGTCCCAAAGCCGAAGAAATTCATTCCATACACCCTCACCCATCCAGTTCGGCTTTTTCCCTACATTCTTAGCCTTGGACAATGTATCCCTGTAATTTTTTCTCATTCGTTTGTTCCAGTGATTTAAAAAAATGTCCAAGTCGTTAGGGTCAACGCGGACTGCAGCCTGTAAATTAAAATTATTTTAAGTTATATACATTATATTAATTTACAACTGAAATTCAAACTACTACTTACAAGTAAATCCGCCTGTATTGCGTTTTTGACGTGAGGGGGGATGTCGTCCCAGCGAGGCCAACAACCATCCATGTGGCTCTGAAATGCCTTTCTCGAAACCTGTAAAATATAATTTGATGGCTCCACCTCAAAGCCACTGCAAAAGTTATGATATACATGTTTAGTGGATTTTAAAACTTATACTTTAAATAAAATTGATACTTACCCAGCACTTCTAGGAACTACTTCTGCAATCGGACGTAAGTCCGGTGCAGTGCCACTACCACCTGCACCGGGAGATGGGGATGGCGTGCCATTACCACCTACACTCCGTCTCTTGTCAGACATATCTGCTATAGAAAAACAATATCATCAAAGAACAATTATAGAAATTCACTACTACATAGCATGTTTCAATCACTTTCACAGAAACAATTATAAAAATTTACTAGTACAAAACATGGATAAAAATTATATAAATATTCATCACAGAACCATAATAGAAATTCACTACTACATAGCATGTTTCAATCACTTTCACAGAACAATTATAAATATTTACTAGTACAAAACATGGATAAAAATTAACTAAATGATCATCACAGAACAATTACAGAAATTTACTATTACATCGCATGTTTCAATCACTATCACATAACAATTATATCAATAACGATCAGTCTTCATCATTTTCTGATTCAGACTCAGTCTCGTATTCTATCTCATTTTCTTCGGTACTTTCGAATGCATCAAATAGGACGTTCGATTCATCATTCAAAGGCCCTACATCAATATCATCAGTTATTATTATTTCTGTATTTGATTCAAGATCGGCTTGATATGCTGCTTCATCTGGAATATTATTTCCATCAAACGTAAACCTTGGTTTCGTTTTGAAAACAGCGGACCAATCCGCTTTATCTCTTTTCAAAGATGGATACGGAGCAAAATAAACTTGTAACGCTTGCTTGGATAATACAAAAGGATCATACTTATAGTAGTGTGAAGTATGCCTTATTTCAATAAGTTTGTACTCTTTATGCACGTTGATTCCGGAACCAGGAACGTTACTGAACCAATTGCACTTAAATAAAAAACCTTTTCTAAAGGTTCAACATAATATGTCAACTCTAGAATCTGTGTTAAGACGCCGTAAAAATCTTTTAAATGCTCATCTGGATCATCACTGCCTTTGACAAATACCCCGCTGTTATATGTTAATTTTTCAGCACCGTAATCTTTCGTGTTGAACTTAAACCCATTGACAAGAATATTGGATAAGTCTTCACATTTCTTTTCGGTCCAATCGCAAGATGTCTTAAGCCTTCATCAACGACACAGTTTCTTGGCTCATAAACATAGTTCAAAACCATTTAGCAAATTCTTTACTAAGATCGCCAGATGGATACTGTGATTCGTAGATACTGCATATATGTAATATGTGTTATTATTATTATGTACGTACAAGTAAATTACAAGTGAATTAATTATTACCTGACAAATGGTGCGACTTCGACACAATTTAAAAGAACATACGTGTGCGCTACATGGTGGTCTCTATCGTCCAACCATATTTCCACACATTTTCCACCAGGTCTACTATGTTGTCTAAAAACAGATAACATTGTTTGAGAAGAATTTTGTTCAACGACTTCCTCATTTCGAGGAACAGTTACAAACGATAAGTTCACATCGTCCTTGAAGTAGTGAGAGAAAAAAAATGAGGCTTCTTCTTCAAGATACGATTTGCATATCGAACCCTCAACTCGGGATTTTTGTTGAATCTTCTTCTTCAGATGATTCAAGTACCTATTAAGATATTTATTACATATTTAGATATACAAATTTGAATTTGAAATTGACATGAACATTGCACATGTTTTACCTCTCAAATGGATACATCCATCCATATTGCACAGAACCTCGAAGAAGTGCTTCGGATGGAAGATGAATAGGTAAATGCTCCATTACGTTAAAGAAACCAGGCGGAAGTATTTTCTCCAGTTTGCATAGCAGTATGGGTATTTCTACTTCAAGTTTACGTATACGATCCACCTTTAATGTTGTCGAACAAAGCTGTTTATAAAACAAACATAACTCTGTTATGACGTTCCATACTTTTACGGGCAATGGTTCTTTGAAAGCCACGGGTAGTAAATATTCCATCATGATATGACAATCGTGACTTTTCATCCCACTCAGTTTACTATTTTTGAAGTCAACACATCTACGAAGATTGGAAGAAATCCCATCGGGAAATCTTAATTCTTCCACCCACTTTAGCACGAGTTTTACTTGCTTATTGTCTAGCTCATAGCATGCTTCCGATTTTTTATTGTCATTAGGCTTCATATGAAGTTCCGGCCGCTTACAATAGTTTGCTATATCAAGCCTTGAATTCAAATCGTCCTTGGTTTTGCCCTTTACATTCAAAATTGTATTAAACAGATTATCAAACACGTTCTTTTCGTTGTGCATCACGTCAATATTATGTCGGAGTAATAGATATTTCCAATATGGTGACTCCCAAAATATACTTTGTTTGCACCAATTATGAATGTCTGACTTTCCTGGGATTTCAGTCTGGACTCCAGTTTCATGTATCTTTGGATAGTCCCTTACAATTTCGTATATTTCCTCGCCTGACCAAACCTTAGGTGGTTTCAGATTCTCTTCTCTGTTAGCTATGAAAATTTTCTTATCTCTTCTAAAAGTATGATTGGGATGAAGAAAACACTGATGACAATCAAACCACGAAACTTTCTTCCCATATCGTAACGAAAATGCTCGTGTTTCTTTCATACAATAAGGGCATGCTAGACGACCGGCCGTACTCCAACCAGAAAGCATCCCGTATGCAGGAAAATCATTAATAGTCCATAACAAAGAATCGAACATACGAAAAAAAAATTCCTTGATACATCGTAAGTTTCGACTCCTTCATACCACAGTTTCTTCAACTTTTCGATCAATGGTTGTAAATAAACATCAATTCCTTGGGTTGGATCATGAGGGCCGGGAACGACAGTGGTGAGAAACATATATGGTGTCTTCATACACATCCATGGAGGTAAATTATATGGAGTAACGATAATTGGCCAGGATGAATATTTACTACCAAACTGTGAAAATGGTGAAAATCCATCCGCACATAAACCAAGTCTGACATTACGGCTTTCCGCAGCAAATGCGGGATAAGTCTTATTGAAATGTTTCCATGCTTCTCCGTCGGATGGATGTATCAAAGTTCCTTCTTCCGCTGTTCTCACACTATGCCATCGCATATGACAGGCCGTAGCAGAAGATGCATATAATCTTTGAAGTCTGGGAGTGATGGGTAAATAATGCATTCTCTTGTACGAGACTTCTTTCCCTTTCTTCTTTCTTGGTTTGTATCTTTCTTTGTTTGTATCTTTCTTCGTTACATATTTTGCATTTTCTGAGGTCAACGTCGTCTTTCCAATACAATATGCAACCTTTCACACATGCATCTATCTTCTCGTACGGTAGACCGAAAGCGGACATTAATTTTTTTACTTTATAATGACTATCGCACATCAGATTATTGGGTGGCATGTGTCGTTTTGCAGCTTGTACAACTGCTGTAAATGCAGCTTCCGTAAGGTTGAATTTTGATTTCATAGTTATGTATTCGGCGGTTACTAAAAGTTCGGTTCCGCTTTTACATCCGTCCCACAACGGCCTCTTAGCAGAATCCAACAAATCGTATATTTTTTTAGCTCCCGCAGTCGGTTCTTCTTCGACATTTTCGTCTTCATCGACAACTTCAGTTGTAGGAAACATTGATCGTGCTGCATCATCCACCATATTTTCTATCGGATTCGTCATCATATTACCGTCCTCTAACACTTCAGTATTAGGTATAGGTTCAACAAGTTCTCCATGACGATCCCAGAAATAATAATCAGGCACGAAACCATATTGATACAAATGTACTTCAACTATATCCGGTTTCCAATGCTTCAAATGTTGGCACTTACTACACGGGCAACGAATTTCTGTATTGTTTCAGTTATTAGATTTAGCAAATCTAATAAATTCATGTACACCGTTGTAGAAATGTTGCTTTATTGATCCCTTCTTTCCAGTTCTGACTTCATACATCCAAGTACGGTCGAGAAAATAATTGAACATTTTTCCTGATTTGAAAATGTATATTAGACAGTTTAAATCATTAATTTTCAAAATATAAACTTCACTTTATTTTTTAATTTTTTGGTATTTTGGTTTTCACTTCGGTGGTCAGTCATCCTACTTCCCATTACAAACACAATAATGTAATTACATTTTATAAATCATTTCAGATTAAACGGTTCAACAAAATTTCGGCAGCACTTCCCTTATGTTCCTTGTATCGTACACAAATGCGTGTACATAGGGAACGTAAAGGAAGTGCTGTCGAAATTTTGTAAACGTTTAAAATGAAATGATTTATAATATGTAATTACTTTATTGTGTTTGTAACTTGTCCAATACAGGGACAAATCCGACAAAAATTGTATCAGATGAATATAAATGTCTGTTCCGTTACAAAACGAACATTCATATAACGATCATATACAACACTTGCCAGACGGGGCCAAAGCCAATCTAAGGGATAAAAAAAAGAATTTTATCAAATATTGTTGTTCTTTTCAAATTTTGACAATGTTTCAACTATTTATATTTTATTCCAAAAATTTGTGTATTTAAATTTTAGTTCAACATTCCATTAACAATTTTAGTTCAATATTCAATTCTTTATTTTTTTACGACATAGATTTTATGTGACTATTTGTTGTTGTTATATTCAACTTGATCATGATAAACTAACTAATGTAATACTTAATTCAAGTTCTTGATAATACACTAATTAATCTACCAAATCAACATACAACACTACTAATACCTAATTTAACAACACTACTAATACCCAATTTAACAACAAATCTCAATTTTACAACAAATCATAATTGAATTAGGGTTTAAACTAAACCTAAAAACATCAAATTTACATTCAAACAAGAGATTAGGAGCATACCGACACAAATTTGGGTGATTTGGAGGCGTTGAAGGCTGGGGCGGCGGCTTCGATGACGGGGGGCGTCGGATTGGGGGGGAAGGAGGAAGGTTTTGAGGGAGGATGGAAATGAGATATCTGTTCTCAGGTTGGATCTGTATATCGTGTATAGTGACGGCTAGCGACGGCCGCTTTTTTTAGCCGTCGCTAGGCTCTGCCGCTATACGAAACCTTTCTAGTAGTGGACATTGCTATTTACATCACATTTTATGTATTTTAATAGAGTTTCTATCAATTATATTATTCTTATCAGTATGTACTGAAGTATAAGCATTTTATGAATCTTTATTCAATCAACCAGCCAAATAGTTGTCAAAAATATTTTGAAGAATATAATAGATATACTGAATTATAAGAAATTCGAACGAACTCTGATTGGACGAGATTTTTGCTCATACAAATTTTGTTGTCCTGATTCATGTCCTAAATGAAAATCGAATGGACTCGGACAGACGTTTTTCGGCACGGACTCAAACGGACATTGAACACTCATACAAAATTAACAGCCCTAGCTATCCCATTTCTATTGAGGAACCCCATAATAGCTGATGCCTTTTTCTTTGTACAACCATTGCAATTATCATTTCCCATTACGTCGCTTTGCGATTGCAGCAACATCTTTATTGTGCTACCACTTTCCATCAACATTTTTCCCATCGTTCTCTTATACTATTGTGCCTTATTTCCATCTCCAGTAAACCTCATTATATCGTCATTTACTATGGCAGTGAGTGCCCGATAGGCGATGGCATTACACCATCATGCTACCCGGATGATTTCTCTTTCCATCAGAGGTGCACTCCTTTATTAACCCATCCCCATTACACCTACTACCAATAACTTCCCTATGGAAAGCCCATTGTACTTCCATTGCCATTAGCTACATACCCTACCACATTTTGAGTGATCTCAAATGACAAACTCAAACATCAAAGATAGGCTTTGGGTAACATCCCATATTCTAGACTCGAAAATAGATACTATTGACACTGCAGTTTTCCTTAGCATTATTTCCCACTGATAGAATGAGATCTGTTATTGAATCATTAACACCAAGAGCACTAGAATTTATAAAATTTTAACAAAACATTTCATTCATTCATTTGCGAATTCATTATATTTCGTTTCATGACCCTATGAATACATCTTTCAGATAAAATATAAAAACTACATATATAAGGGGCAACGACATATGAAGATGCCTCCTTGGATGATCAGAGTTCTAACTACTTAGACGGTTATAGTACCCGTAATTACACACATTCAACTAAATAAATAGTAGTTAAAATTTAGGTTCGGACAAAAAGTTTAATGTGAATGAAGATGCCTTCGCATGCTTTTGTTTACTTCAACCTTAGCGAGCTGTCATCTTGCAGCTTGGCCCTTCATGTATTACCCCACCACCACTTTTAAATATATTCATTTTGTTTATGTTTCATGCATTCATTCATGACTAGGCTATACCAATAGCCTATGCATATAAAAGAGTCGTCACGAATTATAGCCTTCGTGGCTAGTTTATGTTGGCCTTTGTGTAAAAGCGGCGTCGCACAAATAATGTAAAGAGCTATCATGTGCTATATTAAATGCCTTCATGATGAATATATATTCTTTTCTTTCTTTGTTCATGTTTTGGCTTTCATGTGCTGAGATGAATTTTTGATGCTTGGTACCATACGAATCCACGAGCCCTCGTGTGGGCAATCCACTTTCTATTTGCAAGTGTACAAATCTGTGTGCTCTTATGTGAGATGGCATAATTATAATAGTCTTTGTGAATAATCTGTAGCCTTCGTATTTTATTTTTCAACATGTGCTGACATTTGCTATGCCCTCCAGCCAGGCCATCGCGTACAACCATACAGGGGTCATCGCATGTTATATGTGTGTGTAATACTGTTGGGAGATAAATTCTATCGCAAACAATATATATATTTATATGTGTCTTTGTGAGTAAGTTAAAGTTTATCATTGGGTATTAAGTTTTACTTGGTCAAAAATGGTTCAGCGGCATTTTTGTAATTAAATTAAAAACTGATTTATTACCCTCTTAAATAACTTCTTTTTACTAAATCCAATTTGGTGTTAAATTACTATTGGCCGATTCTCTTATCGTTTCAGCAACTTTTCAGAAAGTGTTAACTCATATAATTAAATTAATTAATTAATTTTCTCTATAATTAATTAGTGTTTTCCTTTACTAAATAATTCATATAAAATGGAAAATTGATGGGAAAAATCCCAAAAATTTACCAAAAATCACTTTTATCATTTTATACCTTTTGTAAAAAGTTTGGACCAAAAGAATTATTTTTATTATTTTTAATAATTAATTTCCAAAAATTATGAAGTTTGAAATCCATATCCAAAATAATAATTCGATCATCATAGCAAAATTTTAGATCATTTGGAGATCAAAAATGTAGGCAGTGATTGGTTTGTGATTTTTAGTTTTGGATTTTCATCCATACAAAAATATGCATGATGCATGCATATTATCGAAAATGACCGTTTTAGGAAACGAAGTTAACATACAAAATAGAAAATAACTTCTTTTTATTTTCCGTGTTTTGACATATAACAGAAGCATGAAATACAATCCATCATTCCGTCGTCCCCTCCATCCTCTCCGCCGTCCCCTCTATCTTTCTGTCATCTCCTCCATTGTTCCTCCACTCTTCTCATATTTGACATACATATTGAAAACCGAAAACACAAAATTTATTTTTGAACCGAACACTACCATAGTTTTTCACATTGAAACCTTTTAAGAAAATTCCTAAAAATCATTTAATTAGTAACAAATCATCCAAAAACTCATATTCACGATCGTTCAATTAAAATGCAAAATATAAACATCCAAAAATTCGTATTTACAGCAAACCCAATTTAAAACATATAAAAATAATGAAATGGATGTGTATGTTCACCTTAACCCTTGTTGAAATAATGGAATTTGTCTTAAGCTTTCTTTTCTTCTTCTTCTTCTTCTCTTAAATTCTCTTTTTCTTCCTTAGTTCAGTTATGGTGGGCCTCCCTTTCTTTGTTTTGTTTTGAGAATAAAACATGGAAGTGAATGAGGGAGAGAAGAGAGTGGTATGTAAATATCTTTTCCTCTTTTACCCTCCTTATTCATGTTTATTAATTCCTTTTGTGACGACCCACCTTTTTGGACGGTTTAAATCGACAATAAACCACACATGTCTAACTCAAACCATTCAAAAGGGAGGATTGTCAATGGAATTTAATAAGAAAATAAAAGAAAGGAAGGGAAAACATAATACATAATCTCGTAGCGGAATGACAAAATATAATAATCAAATACACAGTTCATGAACCTGTTTTACAATATACATTTGATTACGCAACTTTTACAACATAATCAGAATAAAATCAACAACATACCAAAATGATGCAGCGTAATAATACTAATAACATAATATACCAAACTTCGTCTTCGTCCTCCAGAAATAATGTCTTCAAACACTGAAAAGCTCAGACTGACTCGAGCGTAATGAAAAGACAAAACACTCGAGTCAGAACTAAAAGTTCTTAAGTAAGTTAAATCAACAACAAGTAAATATGAGTGTAATAGCTTCACAGTAGTTTACAGGATTTTACATCTCTTATCCAGTGTATAACGTGTGTGCAATAACTTAAGAGATGTTACGGGATTTTCCACCTCTTAACGATCCGTTAAACTATCTATATGTAGTAAGATACGCTATATATGTAGTGTCTAATCAGTAAAATAAATATTTTTCTTAGCGTTAAGGCTTTACATTAATCCCCCTTAACACATTTTTAAGCAGGTAGTCTATGCAGGTCCTGTAACACAACCAATAACGTCGGTAGCCAGTGAGTCCTCTATAGGTACCATACTAAAACAAAATCATAGTGGGCGTAAGGATAAAGAGTATGACAAGGCACGTCAGGCGATGCCCAAGGTAGGATACTACCGTTTTGCATTTCCTGACTGGTGGTAACCCTTAACGGCCCACCGGGTCCAACACCCCCAAAAATCAAATCAAGATGAACCGATCAAGCCAACATCAATATAGTAATACGAAGAGGTGTGTCCGCTAGAGTTAGCTAGCCTCGTTGGTCAGGTATAGCTCCTGTTTTAGTCATTTCAAATTGACACAAGTGTCGGGGTCATCCATCATCGTTCTCTTTCTTCAAGTCCAGCAAACGCCTCCAATTCAACCACTTCATTCTGGATAACATCCACCACATACACAGTTGTTAAAGTGGTTCCAATATTGACAGAGAGTATGCCAATAAGAGGTCCAGGTCTCTTTAACAACCAAACGTCATTTTTCACACCGTTTGGTTCTTTTACATTTCAAAACCGGTTCATATTTGATATCAAAATATTATATTCAATTCAAAATATCCTTCATTTCAAAATCATCATATTTACTCAAAATATGTCATTTTGACTTGAAAATATCATTTCAGATTCCAACTTAGGTTATAAATTCATTTAACCACATTCACATTTAAATCGATGATTTAAATATAAACATTCTAACTTTGCATAGTTTGAATTTCTAGAAAATAGTTCGAATAGTTTTAAATAGTTTAAAATAGTTAAATAGTTTCATATAAAATGGTTTGAGTATTGAAAATGGTTTATATAGTAAAATAGTTTGGAAAATCAAAATAATTTGACTATTAAAAAAAATAGATTTTAAACGGTTATATTAAAATAATTCATTTTGGAAATAGTACCAAATCAACTTGTTCTTTCCATTTCAACAAATCTGGACCCATGTCCAATTTCAAATCAACAAATTCAATTTCCAATCTTTCAATTCAGTTGACTCAATTTCAATTTAGTTTCAAATCAACTTGATTTCGGTTTCAATTCGAAATAACTTCAATTTTCGAAATGTTCATTTTTAACTTTAAATTCGATTCAACAATTCAATTCAATGATTTAAATTTCGATCCAATTCTTAATTTAAACCATTTTAATTTACATCAATTTCAAGTCCAATTTCAATTTACTGATTTGAAATACTTAAATCAAATCAAACCTCATTGTCCAATTCTAAAATCCACATCTTCGAAATAATTCAATTTTTTCGAATTAAAGTCATATATCGATTATAACTTCACATTTCCAATTCAATTCTTGAAACAATTTCTTTTAACCAATTTCAATTCCAACATTTCAAAGCTTGAATTAGAAAATAATTTAATTCTTATAAATCCACAATTTATTTTCTTTAAAACAATATCATTTAATCAAACCCAAATTCAAGATTTTAAAACCATTTAATTTAACCAAACTAGTGGCCGTATATAATTTTCTACCCTATGGTCAAGTGAATAGTTATTTCAACTTTTAATTTCAGGGATAGATATATATCATTTCAATCCAAATCAAAGTGTCATTGGTATATCATTTCAACCTATTTCTTAATTTATTCGAATAATTTGAATAACAGTTTATATGCTTTCAATTAATATACAGGGTGATAACGGGGATATATATAAATAAATAAACATCCAATCATCAAAAATGTCAACAAATAGACATCCATCACAATCAACATCCAAACCAGCCAATAAATCATAAAAATTAACTAGTTATCAATATCAGGTATTTAACTAGCAATTAAATTCAATATTAATTTAAATAGCAATTTAATTCAATAAAATTCAATTTCAAATTAAAATGTCAATTTAAACTACCAAACAACAACTAATAAAATTCTTATCACTTCATAAATTTAATTCAACTAACATAAGAAGGTTTAGTATTGCGTGAGTGGGTTAAATCACTTACCTTTGATTTATAGTCGATTAAAAATCCAATAAAAGCCCAAAATTTGAATAGTCTCCAAATTCAACCAAACAAGTTAAAGATTGTTTGGAATTTCGATATGATCCCAACAGAAGAAACCATGTCCAAATCTGAGTTTGTATGCAAAAGTTATGATGGCTAGAAGTTTTAAAAATTAAAATTAACTAGGGGCAAAATTGTAAATTCATCATCACTTGAAACCCTCGTTTATCACGTATGCGAGGACAACCCACACGTACACTACACCGCACCGCCGCCTTCACGTTCGAAATGCCGCTGCCACCTTCACCTAACACCAAATTAGAGACCACCGCCACGATGGCCACCTCCGGCCGCCCCCATCCCCCACTGCACGACCGCCTCCGGCCATGCTTAGGGTGCTGCCGCCGCCACCTATATAGCCAATTCTGGCGACTTCGTGCACTTTCGACAAGAACGAAAACCACAGATGCACTCTGCTCGACGTCCTCTACAATACTGTATCCTGCGATCGTCGTATAGTCGAGATCCACCGTCGAATCGACAACCCTATAACGAACCGCCACGACTGTTTCTGCAATTTCTGGATAAACCGTAACTTGATTGCAAAAATGACTGCAGACGTAGATTACGTTCGTCGAGAGCTTTGCGATGATATATTATATGATAGGGTTTGAGGAGTTTGGATTTTCGCTTTGATTTGGTATTGGGAATTAAGGTTTTGAAATGTCTGCCATTGAGAAAGAACAGATAATTGAACAGATAGATAGAAATTGTACGTATAGAAAATGAAAATAAGAAGCTGCTAGGGTTTATAATAGCCTATATATAAACAGAGATGTATAAGAATGGATGGAACAGATCGAAGTGGATCGAAACGATAACAACGACCCGAAAAGCCTGTTTCGTTCCCGAAACGAAAATAGGTCATCCAATATATCGAAATATATTTTTTCGATTTTTTTAAACTCAGTGGAACTAGTTTCGAACCCTAATTCTTTTGTATATAGAAGTTAGCTTTTAAAAATCAAAATATATTCATTTAAATTCCTTTAATTGATTTCTACGCCTTTCGAGCTCGCACGATCAAAAGATAAGTCTGATCGCTACGAAACCTGAAATCCTATAATGATTCACTATTACAGATCCAATGAAACTAGTTTCGTCGAAATCGGTGACAGTGTCCAAAAAGGCTAATTTTACACGTTAATTAATTAAATTATTAATTAAAAATCAATTTAAACACTTTTAAATTCAAAATTAAAAGTTGAAAATTTCCATCATTCTTGATTACACGGAAATTTATAATCTTTTAAAATACAATTTTCCATGTTAAATATAAGATTTAAATATTATATTAATTTCGCGTTAAATTACAATAGTAATAAAATCTTAGTTTATTATAATCTATATTTCAACAAAATCCTTTTGCTTTGATCACGAGTTCTTCATATTAAATTAACCATTAACCTTATGTATTTTATTTAACATAAGTTTTCAATTATCACATTCGTATTCTACAGTTAACGTCTTTTAGCATATTAATTGCATTTAATTCCGTTAATTACCAATTCAATATTCAAACGGACTAATTAATGCGATGAGGAAAAACCAATTGTTATAACTTAGTAATCCTTATTCATTAACTTATTGTTTACAAACAAAAATTATAAATCTACTTACAAATAGCTGATTTCGTATTCTATATTAAAACCACTTTCAATTAAATTACATACAATTTCACCATTAAATATAACATTTAATTTATTTCCTTATTTACAATTATAACCAAATTAACATTACAATTATTTCAATTGATTGAGATTACATTAAAATAGTTGTCAATGACATTCAAACAACAATACTAAATTATGTTCTAATAATTTTTCCAATTAATAAATCATAAATTTTAATTTATGACAATATTAAATTCCAAAAATCTTATTAAATTTAATATTTTTGACTATCAAAAATACGGGTCGTTACACCTTTAAACTATTCTTTTTATCATATTTACTAAGGCCAACCTACACTAATTAATTAATCAGTTGATTTTAGCAAATATCATAGTCTCAACTTCTCACTTAATCATCTCATAATTAAATATTTAAATTACGTGCTACATAAAAAGTAGGGGTGTTACACTTTGGCCCATCGTATTAATCCTTATCACATAGTTCCTCCCTTATGCGGTGGAAAAGTCGACTTATGATGCCTACTTTGGAGCAGGTTGATTAGAAATTTAGCCAACCTAAAAAATGCAAATAGAAGTCGATATTAGAAAAGGTTACTTACTGATACAATAGTTAGTAAATTAAAAATGAAAGCAAAGCAAGGTAGTGAATGGTAGAAAAAACAAAGAAACACAAGGATTAGAGTGGTTCAATCAAGAATGATCTACATTCACTATGATAGTAATTTCTAACGCTCCGAGTTTCTATTATAATTACTTGTTTACAAGGGGACATAATGAGTGCAATAAATGAAAATTCGATCATGTACAAGTGCTTTCAATATTGTATTTATAGTAGTTAGAATATAGTTCGGACAACTCAGATTGATATGCCAATTAGTAGGAATCCTTTCTACCGTTGATGGCATTAAATGGTTCAAACACAGGCCGGCTAGGATGCCAACTGGGCTGAATGGCCCAAATGATGGACATGTTGGTGGACCATACCAAAGCATGTGGTTGTCAAAAAGGGTGACATGAGAACAAGGAATTTGTTAAACAGTATCATCATTGCCATGTGGATAGTGAAGGATGGGGAGTGATAGTTGTACTGTGTCACTTTTATCAAATAAACAATGTCGTATATGTCAATATTTTCAGTGAAAAAATATAGATTTGTTGTATCTTTGGAAGAGGCAACTAGACACTTTTGGAAGAGGCCTACTGAACCATGACAAAATAAGGGATACGGGGCGAGCAAAACCTTAGATAAGTTGTAGGGTGGTGAGGACCTAAGGGTCCGAAGAGGAGAGTAGGGGAGTGGCCTTTATTAAGCGAGTACGTACTCTTGGTTGGGAAGCTCTCCTACAGAGAGTATCGTCTAGTCAAGCCATTGTCCAAAATCTCTGACCGCTTAGATGTTATGGTCTTTTGTGGACAACTTGGGGCATTTAATAGGGATTAGGTTGATTGGAGCAATGTCGAGGCTTCTTTGAGAAAGGCAAGAGCACCGAACACTAGGCAGGCCAGCCTATTACCTTTTTGTGAGAAAATCGAGCAACATTTTTCTCCCTAAGTTCACTTCTACATGCAGAGGCAAACTTGCCGCCTTATGCATTTAATGTTGGTGACATGTGTCCTTTTCGTACTGGCTATCACTCGGTTTTTGAGATGGATTAGTAATGGTTCGATGATATAATTGTTAATTTGATAGATTAATCAATTAAACTTAGACAGTCTGAGTTACTTCCCGCCCATTTTGTGTAACTGCTTGGATCTAAAACAAAAGCTATTGTTTTCTACCATTAACAAGTTTGAGTTTTCTTCAAGCTTTACCATAAATTTTTCAACAGTTCTTCGATTCTTCTTTCGATAAAACTGCTAAGAGCTTTTCTTTATTCGTAAGTATTTTCGATTGCTGATTCAACATTCACTCTTTTCTTCTTTTTCCTTTAAATGACTGTGCGATTTTGCCAAAAATTTGCACGATCTTCCATACTGTTCTTCATTTTATTGCTTAAGAGATGCTATAGTTGGGTAATTTCTTTGAGGAAGGTGCTAAACATCAACATTGAGAAGTCAACATTAATTGATCATGTTCAAATACTTCCCTCTCTCGTAGAAATCTTAAGTAGAATTACGAACTGCCCTCACTCCTTAGTTATGAAGAAGACACCTTTTTAATTATGTTGCGGGCCTTGACCCATATATAGAAGTTAGTTCAATGTGTAAGCGATGTGGGTCATACAACCCACTTAGGATGGTAATAAGTTTAGGAAAGGGACCTTGCATGACGCTTGACCTCGTCCTCGTAGGGAGTCTTTAGGGGTGTGCCAGAGTTTGGGTCGACCATACTAGGTTGGGGAAGCTTGCTTCGGAGTCTAGTGTACCCTTATGTCTTTGTTAGGGTGGTTCAGTAACTAGGCTGTTTGATAATTACAGATGGCTAGTAGAAAGAAAATAGCTGATGGGTCCTCCTCAAATGGGCGCACTTTCGTTGTCGGCTTAACAAAATTCGGGGAGGATAAGGACGATTTGGCTAGTGCTTTAGCTCAGTATGAGGCACCGAGGATCAAGCCTCTGTACCCATTGATCGAGGATAGGCCCAACCAACACCCAGTGAGTTACTTCACTTGGTCTCTTCTGTATATGCCAAACAGGGTAACACATCCCCTTTGCTCCTATTTCATCTGATTCTTAAATGGCCACCAATTAGCTCTCATGCAAATCTCTCCCAACAGCTACAGTCTCCTGGCCGGGCTATGTATTGTCTACTATAATTGGGAATACTAGATCCCATCCCACTCTTTATTAGGCATACGGTCAAACTATCAAAGCAGGCTCATTCCCCTGCCAATTGTTACTACCATCACCAGGCTTGTAGCCTTCCACCTCTATTCTATGACTGGTTGAGAAAGGTGTCAAGGTATAAGGACTAATATTTTAATGTGCTAGCAACCATCAACCCCACTCTTTTGGCGCAGGCATGCCAGACCCCAGGTTCTTGTTATCCCTTAATTTTCTTTCAAATCTGCACTTTTATATTGATTTTTAACTTGCTATGTTTAATGCGGTGACCCACTTGTTTTTGTAAAGAACATGATATTTTCTATTTTATGTAATCTGAACGACTTGTTTCTGTTGCCATGTTTTGTGTTTATTCTTTGCTTTTCCACTAGTATCTTGCATGCACGACGTCTTTTATGTTTGACAATGAGTTATCTGCTTATGATCAGGCTTGGTTTTGCTTTGTATGGGATGTAAAAGGTGGCCCTCAACTTTGTTAAGAAAACACCTATACTTGGGCACTTATGCAAAATATAACAAATAAGTAAAAAAGATAACAAACAAAACCAAAGAATAAACTTATCTTCATTTTTTGCTAAGACGGTTTGCACCTGATTAACATGTATGTTCAGACATGAGTTTGTGGTGGGGCATACTTTGCTGAACGTTGCACCCTCATGCTGTTGGCTCACTTATTGAGTGATTGTTAATGGGCACTTGATTGCCGAGCTTTATTATGATGAGGCCGCCTCGATTGGTTGATGTAGACACGTTATGAATGCCGAATTAGGATTACTTCATGGGTAATCGTGCCCATCTTGGCATTAGTTCCCCATCCTGCTATCGGAGGACAAGTAGCATCATGGCCAAATGAATCGATACCACGACATGTAGAGCTGGTGTTTTTCCCTTTAATTAAAAGTGCCCATTGATTTGATTGATAACCAATAATGAATCACTGAACATACAGATTAATTCAATCTTTAGTTCTCTTACCATCCCAAGGCTGGCCAGGATGGCTCATATTTAGCTTCGTTGTTAATTCTTTTAAAGTTAAAATGGGTAGCAAAACAAAGCTCTTTTCCTTCAAGGGTGAGGAGGATCATACTGGCTCCTGCCCCTTTCCTGTTGGACGCTCTATCAACGTATAATTGTCATGAGTGTTAATTAGTGATTGTTTCCACCTCGTCATTGTCTGAGCTGGAACATTTTGTGACAAAGACGGCCACAACTTGGCCTCTAATGGATGTGTGGCAATGGTAGGTGATATGATGTTTCCTAAGCTCAACGGACCATTTCCAAAGGAGGCTTTCTTTATCTGGTCTGCTTAACACTTATTTTAGGTTTGGTTAGTGAGTACTTTTACCAAGTGCACCTGGAAATAAGCGTGGAGTTCATGGACCACCATCAGCAGGTAGAAAGCTAGCTTTTCCAACTTTGAGTATCTTGTTTATGGGCCTGATAACCTTTTGCTGACATAATATATCGACCACTGAACCTTTTCTTCATCACGTACCAAGGCAACACTGATCGTGTGGTCAGTGACTGAAAGATATAGATGGAGATCTTCCCTATCCACAAACTTAGACAGGATGGGGGTATGGCCAAGTGTTGCTTTAATTCTTTAAAATGCTTTGGTACACTAATTAATCCATGTGAATGACATTCATTTCTTGATAAGGTTAAAGAATGGAACATGTCTATCAGTTGCTTGGGACACAAAGTGGCTAAGTGCAGCGACCTTCCCATTCAAACTTTGTACTTGCATGGCTGTGCGGAGGATCTACCTGTCCAAAATTGCTTGAATCTTGTTAGGGTTGGCTTAAACTCCCATTGCACTGACAACATACCCATGGAATTTCCTAGAGCGGATTCGAACGAGCATTTCTGAGGATTTGGCTTCATGTTATATTGGCGGAGAATGCCAAAAGTTCGGCCAAATTTTGTATAATTCTGTAACATCCCCCTACTTGGAGGCTCAAAACTAATGGCTACAGATGCTGCAATTATCTATAGTTATTAATCCTCGACGATCAAATACGACGGTGTTAGATACATTGATACATAGATCCCAAGAATATGGAAAAAATTTAACAAATTAAAAACACATTTCCACATTCCATTCAAAACATTTCATGTTCATTACATAATCCCATGAACGTTAACCACGTTCAGAAAAATATAATTATTACACATACGCCAAGAGCAACATATGAAGATGCCTCCTTGGTTGATCAGAGTATATAATAAGGCTAATAAGTCTGCCTTTACATCCAAAATACACAGTGGAAAAAAAATAACTCTAAATAACTAACTACCTCATGCACGCCTCCGAAATATTTATTCATCTAAGAAGAGAACCTGGAAACCCTAAACCTCAAACTACTCAAAATCAATTGAGTACCCGAGAGTTTAAGGGGAAAACAAAAACTTCGAGTCTGACATAAAGCCTAGTATGAATAATATCTAACATCTCAATCCATTTAGATATCTAATGAGACCACGCCGCTTAGCGGAATGGATTTTCCTCTGACTAGTATCCTAAAACCTTTTCAAAACCATACACCGTACTCCTACATCCACAATGGTTAAAAACATAGCATTTCAAAATATGATGATGATATACATATATAAACATGTTGGATATCCCATCTCTAGTTTAATTGACTCCCTGTTATATTTATAGTTTCTAGGGTCAATATTAACCTATTAGTTTTCATGGGTTTACTAATAACCATTTTATAATTCATGGACACCCTATCCTATTTCAGAGTTTTCATGGGATCACTAAGAACCTATAGGCCTCTGCCAATTAACTTAATAAATTCATAGGTTCCCCTGAACCTATTGGTCACTTCAATAACTCATCTTATATCCTAGTTTTCATGGGGTGACTAGAAATCAATGGATTACTCCGGTAACTCTCTTCTTAGCCTAGTTTTCATGGGTTGACTAGGAACCTACTGATGCCTCATATAACTTCTTTCTTATCCTAGTTTTCATGGATTGACTAGGAACCTTTTGACGGATGTCAATACTTAATCCGAATATAGTTTCCATAGGTTCACAACAAACCAATTGGCCCCAGCCAACCATCCTTGATACATAGTTTTCATAGGTCTACTATGAACCTGTTGGTTATCCCCAATAACTTCCTAATCATAGTTTTCATGGGTTTACTATGAACCTATCTTTAGGACAACTTCAAGGTATAGGCATCCTATATTTTGGTCTCCTTGACTCCTTGGATAAAATTCTACTCATTCAGGAGTTTAATCAATTTATATTCACTACTGGGTTAACCTACTGATTTTTCTACCCCTTTATCCCAAAAAATGCAGTTATGGGTCCTTTATCATGTGAATATACATAACATCCCCTATCTAGAGGCCTCAAAGCTAAGCGCTACTAATGCTGCAGTCATCCATAGTATTAACTTCCGGCGACTAAATACTACTGTGTTAATGGTATCTATAATTTCAGATGCACTTGAATATGAAACAAAGCACAGATTTCAAAACAACCTTTTTCTATTACATTTCAAAACAGATGTTCCATATTCAAATTATATAATCCCAAAATGTTTCCAAGGCTACGATAAAATATACTTATTACAAAATACACCAAGACCGACATATGAAGATGCTCCCTTGGATGATCACAGTCATATAGTCATAATTGACTTAATACATACACAGCGGAAATAAACACAAAATAAAGTATTGTAAATCCTATATAGCTATTCGTTAGCCTCTTGCTCTCCTCCAGTAGCTTTATTCGTCATCCTACTAAAACCTGAAAGAACCTTAACCCTCAGCCTACTCAAATCAATTTTGAGCGCCCGAGAGTTTAAGGGGAAAACATAAACTTCGAGTCAGACATAAAGCCTGGTGTGAATAATATTACACATCTCGATTATTAATGTTAAGTGAGACCACGCCGCTTAGTGGAACGGGTTTCCCCTCACTAACATCCTTTTAAAACATATCTTTTGCAAACCTTTATCGTGCAACCAAAACTGGTTAAGACTGTAAAGAATTATTATGTAAACATACATATCAGGTAATAAATGGACTATTTGTCCGAACACTATAGTTTTGTTTAGCTTACTATTAACCTTTGGCTAACTCGGGCCTACCAGACAAAGTAACAAAATTTATCTAACATTGTTAGACACACCTCTTCTGAATGGTATGTCCTTAACTATCAATTAAATACTTCTCTTCTGGACGGTCTGTCCCTAATTTAACATCTCCCAAGGTCACCTGATCCTAACGGTTTTACAGGCTCACCAATAACCTATTGTATACAAACATATATTCCTTTATGTGTGTAATCATAATTTTAGTCTTACCCGTGATAAAGCCATACACACTGGAATTTTGGACTAAATTAGCTGGGGCCAATAGCTAATGTAAAGGGCGTGACCCTATACCAGTCTCATCCGGTATTCTAATATCTAGGTCATTTTCACTTAGGGATATCTTCCCATAATTTTCCTTAAAAACCTTTTCATCTGAAATTGATTTAAAACCTTTTAAACCAAACTTAAACAAGGAAAACATTTATACTCTGTGCTCTACTCGAAATCACTTTCCATGTTATATATATATATATATATACTTTACTCAAACCTTTGTTGATGAAAACCTTTAAACATTTGAAAGTACCCCTTTCGAAACCATTCATATAAACCTGTCAAAACCATTGAAATTCCTTTTTCTTAGAAAGCTAAAAACCTTGGACATCCCTCTTTAAAACCAATAAATATTGCCTTTCGAAACCATAGGAAAAACCTTTCATTTAAATCATTCAAAATCATTGGAAGAACTTTCCTTTAGACCTTTCGAAACCATTGGGAAACCTCCCTTAGAAACCTTCTTTAAAACCTTTCGAAGGTATTAAAACTCCAAACCGTTCGAAAGCATTTGGGATTCAAATTAATGTATGTGAAAAACACCTTTCGAAACCATTTAAGTCGAAACCATTCTCTTTCAAAACCATTAGGTTATTCCTTTAAAGAAAATCACTAAGGGTCACAAGCAACAAGGTCAAAAGCTTACCCTTTCGAAAGTGTCGAAACACCCCTTCCGAAAGTATTGGAGAAGTGGAAGGGTTTTCATAATTTAAGACACCCCCTTCGAAAGCTCTATTTCGAAAGGTAGAAAATGGTAGTAAAGGCTTCGACATAGTCGAAAGCTATTATTTAAAAACAATGGTGCAACTATTTCGAAACCAACCTTTTTAAACCATTGACTTAGTTGAAAGCTACTTTTTAGAACAAAGGCGCAACCTTAAAAACCTCTCTTTTAAATCAATTGACCCAGTCGGAAGCCAACTAAGTCGAAAGCTACTTGGTCGAAAGCAAGCAGACGCTTTCTGTCTTTTAAAACAAAAAGGCACTTCGACCCTTTCGGAACTCCTTGGTTTCGACTCTTACCTTTCGCCTTTGTCCAATTCATTGTATACTGAAATTGATAGTATGTGCATTGGTTTAAGGAAGGAGAAGGAGGGTCTTAGTCGAAAGCAACCTGGGCGAAAACCAAAAGAGGCGAAACATGCTTTTAACATGAATTTCTAATTTAAACCCTTTTTAAGTAAAACTTTTTAACTAACCTACCTTGTTTGTCAAACTCTTATTGGTTGCAAAATTTTCTTTTCTAAAAGTACTGCCATAATTTTCAGAATTAATTAATTTAAATCATTTGCGAAATACCCCTTTTCCTTAGATATATAAAACATTTAAGTCCCATACCTTAAATAATTTTATATATTCATCAAAACACTTAGGAAAATTTTACAAAAATTCCAGAAAATCCTTTTGGATATGTTTTCTAACATATATAAATTTCAGACCCAAATAATTATTTATTATGCCGTAAATAATTTATAACCCAATAAATCATTTTCTCCACTAGAAAATTAATGTAAAATCCACATTGATTCAGATAATTATGAAAATTGAAACTCGTCTCTAAAATAACATTTCTGGTCTGTATCTAAAATCACAAGGCATTTGGATGTCATTAAATAGAGTTTCACATCAAAACATATCATAAAAATCAATATGAACATGCATAAATCACCAACAAGTATATATAAACATTTAATCATTCAAAACATGGAATTATCATGCAAAATCATTTCGGTTTAACCTTAAAACCGAAAATTATAAGAAAAATGGGATGTAATTATCATTCACCTTAGCTTTGTGATTAAAGATGTGAGATTTGATGTTGAACAAGTTGATTTACTTCTTCCTCTTAAAAATCCTAGCTTTATCTTCTCTTGAGATTGAAAATGGTGACCGGCCTTAAAATATTTTACTTGAAAATGAAATTGATTTCCTAAGGGTTTAGGGTATAAGTTCCTCTTATTTCCCATTTTGCCTTCCCTTATTCCCTAACACTTTTATTCATGTTATTTTCTTAGTTCATTACACACATAGGAACGACTGCCCTTGGTTAAATCAAATCTCAATCTATTATTCATCTTACATTATTTTATTTTATTAGCTAATTAAATATTCTAATTAATGTTACAAAAAATATGGGGTGTTACAATCTCCACTCCTTAAAGAATTTCGTCCTCGAAATTATGATAAGGAACACATCAAAACAATCAAAGGTAAAACATACCATCAAACAAATCAGGATAAGCATCTCTAATCTTGCTCTTAGTCTCCTAAGTACAGTCTTTAGCATCGTCACTCCACTGGACTTTCACTAATCTGAATGTCTTGTTCCTCGGCTTCTTCTCATCTCTCTTGACTATCCGGATAGGCTTCCTAACTATAGTCATATCTGGTTCCTCTACTAAATCTTCTAACACAATCGGTGCTATAGTAGCGTCTAGATCCCTAACACATTTCCTCAAATGAGATACATGAAAAACATCGTGGACTCCTGTTAAACTACTCAATAACTCTACTCTATACGCGAGTTTCTCGATCCTTTCTAAAATAGAAAATGGTCCAACGAACCTCGGTGCTAACTTTCCCGTCTTCTCAAACCTGATAACACCTTTCATCGGCGATACTTTGACGAAAACATGGTCTCCAACAGAGAACTCTAAATCTTTTCGTCTTCTATCTCATAGCTTTTCGGCCTGAACTGAGTTTCCTTCATTCTTGCCCTTATCAGCTCAATCTTTTCCGGTGCTTCTTTTACCAAATCAGGACCAAAAATCAATCTATCCCCGGTCTCTAACCAACATGTAGGGGATTTGCATGGTCTTCCATACAAAGCCTCAAATGGTGTCATCCTATACTAGTCTGATAACTATTGTTATACGAAAACTCGACTAGATGTAGGCGGTCTTCCCATGGTCCCCCAAAGTACAATACACAAGCTCGTAATAAGTCCTCCAAGATCTTGTTAACTCTTTCCGTCTGCCCATCAGTATGTGGATGGTAATCGGTACTCATCTTGAGCTTGGTTCCCAAAGCTTCCTGAAGACTCTTCCAGAACTCGCTAGTAAACAAAGAATCTCTATCACTAACAATACTACTAGGAATTCCGTGCAGTTTAACCACATTCTTCATAAATAACTTAGCCAATACAGGTGCCATCCTATTTGCCTTAACTGGAATGAAATGGGTGCTCTTGGTCAATCTATCTACTATGACCCATATGCTTTCATTCCCTTTATTAGATCTCGGCAACCCATCAATAAAATCCATAGAAATGGAATCCCACTTCCATATTGGGGTATCTAATGGCTGAAGCAATCCACTCGGTTTTTGATGTTCGGCTTTCACTTGCTGACAGTTCAAATAGTGTTTTACGCATAAGCCAACATCCTTCTTCATCCCTTCCCATCAGAAACTTCTCTTCATATCCTCATACATTTTCATTCCTCCTGGATGAATAGTGAACTTTGAACGATGGCATTCCTCCAAAATTTCCTTCCTTATGTCTCCCACATTTGGAACACATAATCTGCCCTTCTTTCTCAACCATCCATTTTGATCAAGACGGAAATCCTTTGAGTCATCGCTTTCCGTTCCTTCCCTTAACTTTCTGATCCATTCAGCCAAAACTGGATCCTCCTCCTGTTTAGACGCTATCTTCTCAATCAATATCGATCGGACTTCCAAACAAGACAACCCAGCAGATCTTTCACTAGACTCAGCATCGGATCTACACAGTGTTCTACAAGCTGACAATGCTTTTAACTCTCTCGATTCTGCTATCATAGCCAATACTGCATTCTGATGCCTTCTACTAAGCGCATCAGCAACGTTATTTCCTTTTCCGGGTGTGTACTCTATTCCAAAATCATAAGCGGCTAGAAACTCCAACCATCTTTGCTGTCTCATGTTCAGCTCTTTCTGAGAGAACAAGTACTTCGACGATTTATGATCTGTATAAAGCTCAAACCTCTATCCCAAAAGGTAATGCCTCCACACCTTCAAGGCAAATATTACTGCAGCTAATTTCAAGTCATGCGTTGGATATCTAACCTCATGTAGTCTAAGTTGTCTAGAAGCGTAGGCAATCACTTTACCCCTCTGCATTAGTACAGCTCCCAACCCAGTACCACATGCATCAGTATAAACAACTAAATCTTGGTTTCCCTCCGGAACCACCAACACAGGTGCATGGGTCAACAAGTGTTTCAAGCTCTGAAATTCTTCCACACACTTATCGGTCCATAGAAACTTTACATCCTTTCGTGTCAGCTTTGTCATCGGCGCTGCAATCCGCGAGAAATCCTTTATAAACCTCCAATAATATCCCACTAATCCAAGGAAACTTCTTAGCTCAGTTACCGTTTTTGTTCTTTTCCAATTATTAACGACTTCGATCTTTTCCGGATCAACTGACAATCCTTTCTTCGAAACCACATGACCAAGAAACTTTACTTCTCTCTTCCAAAAATGGCACTTCGAATACTTTGCTTTTAGCTGATGTTGCCTCACCGTTTCAAGCACAATTCTAAAATGAACTGCATGCTCCTTCTTGTCCTTAGAGTATATCAAAATATCACCTATAAACACCAAAACGAATCTATCCAAGTGCTCTCGAAAAATTTGGTTCATCAAATCTACAAAGAATGCCGATGCATTAGTGAGTCCGAACGGCATAACTAACCATTCGTATGACCCATATCTTGTTCTGAATGACATCAAAGGTATATTATCTTCCACTACTCTAAGCTGATGAAATCCTGTTGCCAATCTAGCTGAGAGAATATCTTGGCCTCACTTAACTGGTCGAACAAATCGTCAATTCTTGGCAGTGGATATCGATTCTTTATTATCTTCTCATTCAACTTACAATAATCGATACATAGCCCTAACGATCCGTCTGGCTTCTTAGCAAATACAGCAGTTGCTCCTCAAGGCGAACTACTTGGTCTGATAAAACTCTTGCCTTCCAAGTCTACTAACTGATATTTCAACTCCTTCATCTCCGTAGGTGGCATCCTGCTTGGCGGCCTACTCACCGGTTCTGCACTAGGCACTAAATCAATCTGAAACTCAATGGCTCATTTCAGCGGCAATCCAACTACAGGCTCAAACACATCCATGAATTCTCTAACTACGAAAACAAAATTCAACTCATCTTCCAACTCCATAACACCCAACAAAGCATTCACCTCACAACTGGGGTTTTCTACGGTATAAACTATCTGATCATTACAATTCGAGTGTCTAAGTGATATTTTCCTATCTAGGCAAAATATTCTAGCATCATAATTACTTAACCAATCCATACCCAATATAATTCTGAACCCAACAAAATCAAATACATGCAAACTGCAAACAAAGGTGTAACCTAGCAAGTCAAACTCTAAGTGGTCACACTTCATCCCAAGCGTCGCATACCCTCCTATCGAATTTGCAACTCTTAAGGAAGTAACTAAATATGTGGGTTCTAGGTTAAGTCCATCTACCAAACATCTAGATGTAAAAGAATGAGATGCACCAATATCAAATAAAACACTAACAGATGTATCATGGATCTGAAGTGTACCTCCTAACACGGCCTTTCTCTTCTCCTACGCTGTCAACTTTGACGTAGCAGGCTCCAATGCAAACACTTGGCCTTTATCCCCTTTTGCCGGCTCTTTGCACTGGTTCTTGTAGTGCCCAATTTGATCACAGTTAAAACATCTAATCCTTTCTTCTCAGCAGCCTTCTTTCCTCTGCCTGTTGGGCACTCATGAGCATAATGGAATTTCTTATCACACTTGTAGCAGACCACCTCAAACTTTCCTTTCTTTGTCGCACCTCCTTTTTTAGCATTCTTTTTATGGAAAAACATTCTCTTTTGGCCCTATCCGACCTGGACCTCTTTCTTCTTCTTCTTCTTCTTCTCCAAGCAAGCTAACATCTCTTCATGTATCAACGCCATTTCCACTACCACATCACACGGATCTTTGATGTGCGGTAAAGTAGCCCTAGCCAACTCCGGCTTCAGACTCTAATAAACTTTTCATTTCTTTTCAATACTGTGTCAATAGTGGCATACCCATACCAGGCTAACTCTTCAAATCTACTAGCATATTCTAGAACTGACATTTCACCTTGTTCCTGCTCAGCAAACTTGCTGACCAAGACAGACTGCGCCATTGATGACATGAACCTTTCTTGAAACCTCCTCCTGAACTCCACCCACGTCATAGTCTCTTCATCCACGCCAGCAGTTACAGTATTCCACCAAAACAAAGCAGCTCCTTAAAGCTGCCTTGAAGCAAGTCTTCTTTTCTACTCGTCGTTGAGCCCTAGGTCAACAAAAATCCTCTCGCAATGTAGCAGCCAATTTTCTACTTCAATAGCATCCTCCGCTTTGATAAACGGTTTTCCTCTAAGCCTAGTATAGACTCTGCCCAAGTTAGCATACTGATTGACCATCAAAGCTTCCTGAACTCCTCCACCAGCAGCATTTCCTCCAACAACTCTAGCTGCAATTCCAGCTTGCATCATGTTTACGAAAAACTGATATATGGCTCCCATGTCTACTTGGGGAACCCCAGCACCAAGATTCTCAGCCTGAGCCTGACCTCTTCTAGCATTTGGTCAGGCATTTCCATTTGTAGTGGTGATGTCTCCTCCTAGATTGACTCTGCATCTTCTTCCATCCATATCTGTATTCAAGCCTCGTGGGATACAGAAGAATAGCCTAACAAAGATAGGAGTCTAGAGATAAAGCGTATACTTATATATAGCAATACAAGTACGTAACTATAGCGTTATCTCATACCCCAATCCTAACTCTAATTCCTAAGGATTATGTTTTCAAAAATCATTTGTAGTTAAATTATTACATAAACCTATGCTCTGATACCAAGTTATAACATCCCCTATCTAGAGGCCCCAAAGCTAAGCGCTACAGATGTTGTAGTCATCCATAGTATTAATTACCGACGACTAAATACGACTATGTTAATGGTATCTATAATATCAGAAGCACTTGAATATGAAACAAAACACAAATTTCAAAATAACCTTTTTCTATTACATTTCAAAACAGATGTTCCAAATTCAAATTACATAATCCCAAAACATTTCCCAGGCAACGATAAAATATACTTATTACAAAATACGCCAAGAGCGACATATGAAAATGCCCCCTTGGATGATCAGAGTGTAGGATCGATTTCACCCTAGAGGGGGGGTGAATAGGGTGATACTATTAATTATAAAAATTATTGCGGAAGTTTATATAAAATAATTTAAACACAGATCTCAGCAAAATAATAGCAGCATAGATATAGCAGAATAATAAAAACAGAAAATAGAACACACAAATTTACCCAGCTTCGGCAAAACCCTGCCTAAGTGATGCCCCCAAGGTTTCTACTAGAAATTAAGTAGTCAGACGCTTACACACGTAAACTCGCGACACCCGCTATCGACTAACCTTAACTCTACGCTCAATACTCTACCACAACTCAGCCATTGAGTTGCGAATTCTAAAACTACGCCACGTAGTTTGTGCCCTAGTCACACGACTAGAAATTACAACGGTTTAAGGAAGAAATACAAATTAAAAAACTTAAAACCCTAATTTAGAAATAAAAGCCCAAACTATAAATCAGCCCAAAATAAATAAGTGATAATTCTTTTGTTTTTATTCCTTAGGCCCGACTCCTTTTATTTCTCTGGCCTTTAATTCTTTGAGTTAAAAATGGCAGCTTCGTCTGTAGCTCGTTCGTTTCTTCTTTGCTTTGAAATTAGGGATTTGGAAGATTGAAGTCGCCGACATTCGGTTGCTTGATCGAAATAGATGTTTTCCAGTTCCTTGCTTTCGTCGATCGTTTGTCTCTTTGAATTGCTTTCGGCTACTTCAATTCAATCAAGTTCGAATTAAAATTGGTATGTTATTTTCTTTGCTTTTCTGTTTTTCTTGCTTGAACTTGATCTGATTCGAGTTGTTGATTATTCTTTGTTGCTTGAACTCAAATACTGATTTTGCCGATGATGCTAAACCTTTATATAGGGTTTGAATCCCTTTATTTTCGTTCGTCTGAATTTATTTGAATTCGTCAACTATTTTGTTCCGGCCGTTCGATGATGCTTAGATGTTGATGATGATTTCTGACTTGTTCCAATTCGTATAATTTGACGATTGTTTACTTGATAATCACAAGTTTGAATCTTGGTCACCACGGCTTTGATATTTGCTTGATTATCACGGTTTGATTTTTAGTTGACTTTGTATTCTCTGATTTTCTGAATATCACGGCTTTTAAAAAAGAGTTTCTAGCATGTCGAACTTGCCTTGATTATTTTGAAACTGCTACTGATGCATTTACTTGGACTTGTACTTGGTTATGTGGTGGTTGTTTTGGTCAATATGCATTAGTGCTTTGGCAGCTGTTGACTGGTCTTTGCTTGCACCTGTTCCTCATGTATATGATATCACCTCTGTTGACTTTGATTACTTGTACATAGCATATTAAGCTGGTACATGTTGATTACTTTGTAGTTGTACATATGTCTTTGAGTTCGCACTGTATATATATGTGCTAGCTGTTGTGCACATGTTCTGATTCTATATGAAGTCACATCTGTACACTTGTTGTTGATTTAGTCTGTTGCATCGAGTTTGCATTGAGCTTTGGTGGTTGTTTTGCATTGCTTTGTTTTTCATTTTGACTTCACTTTGAACCTTTTGCACTTCCTTTTGTACTTGAATGCATGTTGAACTTGACTGTGCGATCTGCACTGTTGTACTCCTGATCATGCTATATTGTTCCATGAGTGTTGAGGCTTCACTTGTATAGTGAGTTGATGTGCATGCTTTGTACTTGTAGTCTTTACTGCAACCATATTGAGCTAAACCATGTTGTCTGATATTGGTCTTTGTTTTCTGGTCTGGTTCACTTTGACCTTCTGATCTGTTGCATTTAAGTCATGTTAGACCTGAGCATGTTTGTTGAGTTGAGTTGCATCTTCACTTTATTCGACTCCATATTCTAGTGTGCCATGACTTGTGTACTTGTCTGGTTCATGCTGTACATATATGCTGTTGAACTTCAAGTTAAGGCCTGGTGAACTGTTTTGATACAAGTCTGTACTTTTATTCATGAGTTGGTCCAGTGCAGTTTCATTGTGACTTCACTTGATTTGAGCTGTAGTTTGAATTATGATGTTGTTGCCGTTTTGGTTGTTTTGACCATTTTATTGTACTGTTCATTTTTGGACTGCACCTGTGTTGAATCCAGCTTTAAAGCTTGGGTTTGACCTTGTGCTCACATGTCCCTGTAATTTTATCAAGTGTACATTTGGTGTGCACAGCCTTGTGGCATGTACAGTGATACACTATGCATGTCACAAGCTGTTCGTATATGATAAATTCAAAATTAAATGATGACGAACAACCCAAATAACCGAGACAAATAATATTTTCAAAATAACATTTTATTTTATACTGCAAAAATATTTTATTTTCAATTTTACTGCGAAGTGTATATTTTTGCAGATAACTCAGATGTTGGATTCAATCTGGATTGGAGTTGAGGATAAATACGAGTTGAGTGAACGAGTGATATGTAGTGAGGTCCAAATGTAAATGTGAATTGTGATGTAATCAAATTTGTATTGTAATCGAAATTGTGTATATATAGTGAGAGCTCAAATTTGTACTATTCAAAATTGTAATAAATATTTGTTTGAATAAAATATCTGTTTGAATTTAAATTCTATGTTATTTATTTTATTCAGCAAATATTTATTTAATTCTGTGAAAATAAAATAGTACATTAAAAAATACATTTAAATGAATATATATATGTTTATTATCATCAAACAAAAATCATATAGTCACATATTCAACACAGAGTCATATAGTCATAATTGACTTAATGCATACACAGCGGAAATAAACACAAAACAAAGTAATGCAACTCCTATATAGCTATCTGTTAGCCTCCTGCTCTCCTCCAATAGCTTTATTCATCATCCTATTAGAACCTGAAAGAACCTCAATCCTCAGCCTACTCAAATCAATTTTAAGCACCTGAGAGTTTAAGGGGAAAACATAAACTTCGAGTCAGATATAAAGTCTGGTGTGAATAATACTATACATCCCCGTTATTAATGTTAAGTGAGACCACGACGCTTAGCGGAATGGGTTTCCCCTCACTAACATCCTTTTAAAACATATCTTTTGCAAGCATTTATCCTACAATCAAAACTGGTTAAGACTGTAAAGCATTATTATGTAAACAAACATATCAGGTAACAAATGCAATATCTATCCGAACACTATAGTTTTGTTTGACTTACTATTAACCTTTAGCTGACTCGTGCCTACTAGATAAAGTAACAAAATTTATCTAGCATCTGTTAGACACACCTCTTCTGGACGGTCTGTCCTTAACTATTTATTAAATACTTCTCTTCTGGATGGTCTGTCCCTAACTTAACATCCCTCAGGGTCACCTGATCCTAATGGTTTTGCGGGCTCAATAACCTATGTGTATATAAACATTTTTTTTTTCTGTGTGTAATCATAATTCTAGTCTTACCTATGACAAAGCCCTACACACTGGAATTTTGGACTAAATAAAGAACAAATTTGGACTAAATTAGCTAGGGCTAATAGCTAATGTATACGGCGCAACCCTATACCAGTATCATATGGTTTCTCTGAGTCATTCTCACTTAGGGATACCTTCCCATAATTTTCCTTGAAAACCTTTTCATCCGAAATTGATTCAAAACCTTTTAAACCAAACTTAAACAAGGAAAACATTTATACTCTATGCTTTACTCAAAATCACCTTTCCATGTTATATATATATACTTTACTCAAACCTTTGTTGATGAAAACCTTTAAACATTTGAAAGTTCCCCTTTCGATCTTATTGAAAGTACCCCTTTCGAAACCATTCATATAAACCTGTCGAAACCATTGAAATTCCTTTTTCTTCGAAAGCTAAAAGCCTTGGACATCCCTCTTTAAAACCAATAAATATTGCCTTTCGAAACCATACGAAAAACCTTTCCTTTAAATCATTCAAAATTATTGGAAAACCTTTCCTTTAGACCTTTCGAAACCATTGGTAAACCTCCATTCGAAACACTTGTTGACCCATGCACCTGTGTGATTTCCTAAGGGTTTGGGGTATAAGTTCCTCCTGTTTCCCATTTTTCCTTCCCTTATTCCCTAACACTTTTTTTCATGTTATTTTCTCAGTTCATTACACACATAGACACGGCTACCCTTGGTGAAATCAAAACTCAATCTATTAATCATCTTACATTATTTTATTTTATTTAGCTAATTAAATATTCTAAATAACGTTACTAAAAATGTGGGGTGTTATGATATATTCATATTTGAAGAAGCAAACAGTACAACTTACAATACCACTCTTGTGGGTTTAAAGTCCTTGAAATACTTTTCATATAAAACATAGTTAATCCCTTTAACCTATATTATTATCAAGGTAATACTTCTTCAAATTTACATAAAATCATTTCAAAACTCCTTTATTTTTCCAAGGGTTTTTCCTTAAAAAATGAGTTTGGGTTTAAAAAGCCTTTCGACACCTTCGAAACCGTGCTTTCGACTTTATTGGACTACCTCCTTCGAAAGCATTAAATTCTATCTTTAGAACATTAGGCTCCTACCTTTTGAATACTTTAAAGCATCTCTTTCGAAACCTTTCGACCTTGTTAAAGTATCATCATATAAGTATAGAAGCATAGCTTCGAAACCATTCAAAAATACCCCTTTCAAAAATATTGAAGGTTACCCTCTAAAACCATTGAAAGTCGCCCTTCGAAACCAATACCTTTCGAAGCCATTGGGTTTATATTTAAAATAACATTTTTGGGTCAAAGTGAACATAAGCAAAAGCACTTCTTTCGAAACCATTCTTCATTTTATAAAAGAATTGGGGAAATTTGATGGAGTCGAAACCATCATTTCGAAAACATTAAAATATCTGGATAAAATAATTGAAGGTTGGCTTCGAAACCCCTTCCGAAACCATTGTCTTCGAAACCCCTAACCCCTTTCGAAAGCAGTAGGAAGTGGCTAATATTTTATAAAACAAACGGTACCTTTCAACAGCATGATGTTTTCAATGCCATCGAAAGGCATCAAATCACAGAAGGGTTTCGACTTGGTCGAAACTACCCTTTCCGACAGCTTCAATAAAAATCTAAGTAACTCCTTCGGAAGCTACTACTTTAAAACAAAGGCGGCGGCTCTCTTTCGAAAGATTTTTTTGAAATACCCTTTCAAAACCATTGGTTTCGACAACTACAAAACC
This sequence comes from Allium fistulosum, assembly GCA_030737815.1. NCBI lineage: Eukaryota > Viridiplantae > Streptophyta > Magnoliopsida > Asparagales > Amaryllidaceae > Allium > Allium fistulosum. The sequence goes on from CM060903.1 coordinate 206,292,584, forward strand.
CTTTTATAAACAGGCAAGCGCTTCTCTTTTAAAACAAAACAAAACAAAGGAACTAACCCCTTCGGAAGCCACGTTTCGACACCCTACCTTCTGCCTTTCTCCAATCCACTACGTACCATCTAAATGATACCATGTGTATTGGTTTACAAGTTTCAACTAGGTTGGAGGCGGAAGCTCTGGGTCGAAAGGTCCTTCTAAAAAAGGCGGAACTCACTTTTCTGAGCTAAAAGGCTGATTTTACCAAATAAAATAAACTTTTTATAACTAACTTGCCCACTTGTAAGCACATGATTGGTTAAAATAAACTTTCAAATTATTTACTAAAATTTGCTGCATTTTCTCAGATCTAAAACTAAACAACATTTAACAAATAAGCCCTTCCTATTAACAAAATAATTAAATCATTTAGGTCCTCCTTTTAAAATAATTTAATTTCCATAATAAATCACTTAGTAAAAATACCCAAAAATTCCAAAATTTTACTTTAGTCATGTTGCCTAACATATTAAAATTTCAGACCCAAAACCTTAATAATATTTTCGAAATAATTTTATAAACCCAAATAATCATATTTTCCTTTGAAAATTCATAACTAAGTCCCCACGACTTGGAAAATTATAAAACTTGAAACCCAACTCCAAAATCATGTTTCTCATAACATATAATTTTTCCATGGCATTTAAAAATCATTTAACCTCGGTTTTTCCCGAAACCGTGCATATCTCCTTTAAAACAATATTGTTTAATCTAAACAAATTATAAATCAAGCATATCATCATCCAATATATCATAAAAAACGAACATACCCTTAAATCCAAAATCATATGATTATAAAACCAAAAATAGAGATGTGGTGATTATTATTCACCTTAGCTTGGATAAGAAAATTGGAGATTGATTGAGATTGATTTCTTCTAGCTTGAATCCTAAGCTTTACTTGATTTTCTCTTCTTTTTTACCTTCTTAATGGCCGACCTTTGCTCTTTCTTTTTCTTATGTTTTTGCTTATAATGAAAATGAACGTGTATGGCTAAGGAATAATGGTATAAGGGTGTGAAATATGGGCGGCTATTTAACTTAATGCCCTTATGTTTAATTAGTTAGCACTTAACCATTTATATGTTCATTCCATTCAATTAAGCACGGCCACCTATATTCATTTACCAATCTCAATCCCCTTATCACTCTACACTATTCTATTTAATTTATTCTAATTAAATCTCCTGAATAATATTATTAAAAATTAGGGGTGTTACAGGCTCCCCTCCTTAAAGAATTTCATCCTCGAAATTCAGTAAGGACTAAATATCAAACATAGCAATTATTTGTAACAACTCCTAATATCCATACTAACCTACCCGACTAGCAACTAATCTATATAAATCTAATATAGACATACCATCAAAGTAGATCAGGATAAGCCTCTCGAATCATGTCCTCTGTCTCCCAAGTACAATCCTTCTCGTTGTCGCTCCACTAAACTTTCACCAACTTGACTGTCTTGGTCATCCATCTTTTCTCATCCCTCGCTACAACCCGAACTAGATGTCTAACAAATGTTAAATCAAACTCTACTACCAAGTCCTCCAACTCTGTCTAAGGAATAGCAGCCTCTGGATCATGTACATACTTGCAAAGATGAGACACATAGAATATATTATGGACACCTGCCAAACTGCTCGGCAACTCTACTCGGTGATACACCCTTCATCGGTGATACCTTAATGAAAACTCGGTCTCCCACTGAGAACTCTAGGTCTTTACGCCTCTTATCTATGTAACTCTTCTGTCTGGATTGAGCTTCCTTCATCCGTCCTCGGATTAACTCAATCTTTTCTGGCGCCTCTCTAACCAAATCCGGACCTAAGACCAATCTGTCTCCAGTCTCTAACCAACATGCGGGTGATCTGCATGGCCTTCCATACAAGGCTTCAAACGACATCATTCCTATGCTAGTCTGATAGCTATTATTATAGGAAAACTCAATCAAATGTAGGTGATCCTCCCAAGATCCACTAAAGTCCAATACACAAACTCTCAATAAATCCTCGAGTACTTTGTTGACTATATCTGTCCGCCCATCCGTCTGTGGGTGATAAGCTATACTCATCCTGAGCTTGGTACCCAATACCTCTTGTAGACTCTTCCAAAATTCACTAGTGAATAATGCATCTCTATCACTGACTATGCTACTAGGAATCCCATGGAGTCTAACTATGTTCTTCAGGAACAACTTTGCCAAAATAGGTGCCGTCCTGGTTGACTTGACTAGAATAAAATGGGCACTCTTGGTCAACCTGTCCACTATGACTCATATGCTCTCATTTCCGCTTCTTGACCTTGGCAACCTATCTACAAAATCCATGGATATCGAATCCCATTTCCAAATTAGAATCTCTAAGGGCTGAAACAATCCACTTGGCTTCTGATATTCGGCCTTCACATGTTGACAGTTCACGCACTACCTAACCCACCAGCCAACATCCCTCTTCATGCCTTCCCAATAGAAGCTCCTCTTTATATCTTGATACATCTTGGTTCCTCCAGGATGAATCGTAAACTTGAATCGATGACATTCTTCCATAACTTCTTTCCTTAAGTTCTCTATATTCGGAACACATAATCGTCCCTTCTTTCTCAACTATCCCCTTTGGTCAAGACTATAATCCTTTAGATCATCGATCTCTGATCCTACCTCAAGCCTTCTAATCATCTCGGCTAAAACTGGTTCTTCTCTCTGTTTAGAAGCTATCCTTTCGATCAATACTGGACGAACTTCCAAACAAGACAACATGGCAGTCACCTGACTAGAACTAGCAGTAGATCTTAACTGCACGCCGCAACTGGCCAAAGCTTCAAGATCCCTCCATTCTGCTAACATAGCTAACACCACATTCTAATGTTTTCTACTAAGATCATCTGCTACCTTATTTCCTTTCCTAGGAGTATACTCTATACCGAAATCATAAGCAGCCAAAAACTCCAGCCACCTTTGCTGCCTCATATTCAACTCCTTCTGAGAGAATAAATATCTTAAAGACTTATGATCAGTAAATAACTCAAATCTCTCCCCTAAGAGATAACGAGTCCAAATATTTAAGGCAAAAATTACCGCAACCAAGTCTAAGTCATGAGCAGGATATCTTACTTCATGCGGTCTAAGCTGTCTGGATGCGTAGGCAACAACTTTACCCTTCTGCATCAATACTGCTCCCAATCCAGTTCCACATGCATCAGTGTATACTACCAACCCTTGGTTTCCTTCTGGAACTACTAACACTGGAGCATTGGTCAACAAATGCTTTAACTTAAGGAACCCTTCCTCACATTTGTAAGACCAAACAAACTTCACATCTTTCTGGGTTAACTTAGTCAGAGGTGCTTCAATCCGCGAGAAATCCGTAATGAATCTCCGGTCATAGCCAGCAAGTCCAAGAAAACTTCTGATCTCGGTTACCGTCTCTAGTCTCTTCCTATTGTTCACTGCTTCGATCTTATCTGGATCGACGACAATCCTTTCTTTGAAACCACATTAGTAAGAAACTTAACCTCTTTCATCTAAAAATGACACTTAGAAAACTTCGCTTTTAGTTGATTCTACCTCAGCGTCTCAAGCACAACTCTAAGATGATCTTCATGCTCCCTATCATCCTTAGAGTATACCAAAATGTCATCTATAAACACCAACTCAAATCTATCCAAATACTCTTGGAAGACTCGATTCATCAAATCCACAAAGAAAGCGGGTGCATTCGTCAACCCGAATGGCATCACTAACTACTCATATGAACCATATCTAGTTCGAAATGCTGTCAAAAGAATGTTGTCCTCCACCACTCTTAACTGATGGAACCTTGTCACCTAATCCAATTGGGAAAACATCTTGGCTTCATTCAACTGATCAAACAAATCATCTATCCTCGGTAGAGGGTACCTATTCTTGATTGTCCTTTCGTTTAACTTACGATAGTCGATGCACATCCTTAATGACCCATCTGGTTTCTTCACAAATACCGCGGCCGCTCCCCAAGGCGAACTGCTTGATCTAATAAAATTCCTTCCTTCAAGATCCACTAGCTGCACCTTCAATTCTTTCATCTCTATCAGTGTCATCTTGTTAGGTGGTCTACTTACAGGTTCAGCTCCTGGTATAAGATCTATTCGAAACTCAACAGCTCGTTTCGTGGGTAATCCCGTAACCGGCTCAAAAACATATGCAAATTCTCTTGCTACCCGAACCCGACTAAGCTCTTCTCCAATCTCCATAGCACTTAACAAAGCCCAAACACTCCTACTGGAATTTTCCACTGAGAAGATGATTCGGTTATGACTATCTGGGTGTCTCAATAATATTTCCCTATCCTGGCAAAATATCCTAGCCTCATACTTACCAACCAATCCATACCCAAAATGATCCCGAAATCTACGAAATCAAAACCAAACAGACTTCATGCAAACTTATGACCTAACAAATCAAGTTCTAACTGGTCACATCTCATCCCTAGAGTTGCATACCCTCCTATTGGATTCGCAACCCTTAAGGAAGTAACAAGGTATGTGGGTTCTATGCATAACCTATCAACCAAATACTGTGATATAAATGAATGTGATGCACCGGTATCATATAGTACTCTAACTGGTGTACTCTGAATCAAAAGCGTACCTTCCATCATGGTTTTTCCATTTTCTGCTGCAGTAGGCCTAGAAGAAGATGGTGGTCCAATAGCAAAAACCTTCCCTCTGTCTGCCCTAACTGGCTCTGGACACTGATTCTTGTAATGCCCAACTTGGTCGCAGTTGAAGCATTTCACATTCTTCTTCTCTGTAGGCTTCTTCCCTTTGCCTGTCCGGCACTCGTGAGCATAATGATCCTTCTTATCACACTTGAAGCACACCAAATCAGCATTTGCCTTCTTAGCAACCTCCCTTTTCTAGGCCGCCTTCTTCTTAAAGAATTTTCTTTTCTTTCCCTGAGGACCCGGGAATTCAACTGGCTTCTCCCTAGAAAAAACGGAAAACATCTCTTCATGGCGAATAGCCATCCCCACCACCACATTAAAAGGTTCTCTGACATGAGCCATAGTCATTCTAACTAGCTCTGGCCTTAGTCCACGAATGAACCTCTCGTTCCTCCTTATGTCAGTGTCTATAGTAGCATATCCATATCGAGATAGCTCATCAAACTTAGCAGCATACTCGATTACTGACATATCCCCCTGGATAAGATCCATGAACTTCCTCATCAGTGCCGACTTAACTACCTCAGATGCTCAAACCTTATTCTGAAATCAACCCAAGTCAGTTCTTCCACCGGAACTCCGGCTGTCACACTATTCCACCAATGGAGCGCTGCCCCTTGCAACTGTCTAGATGCCAGCCTCCTCTTTTCCCCATCATCCAAGCCTAAATCAGTAAAGATCCTCTCAGAGCTCAGCAGCCAATTCTCAATCTCAACAGCATCCTCTGTTCTCATAAACGGCTTTCCACCCAGACTGGTATAATTCATGCTCAGCCTAGCATAATTATATCCAACTGAAGCCACAAGATTAGCTCCTCCAATATTACCAACAGCTCCTGCTTGCAAACGATTGACCAACAACTGATATACCATCCCCGCATCTACTAGCGGATTTCCAGCACCTACATTGGCTTCAGCATTTGGATTAGAATTAGCATGTCGCCTTGGTTCCTCCTGGTATTAGGTCGAGCATTTTCGTTGGTTGTGGTGCTTCCTCCACCTAGATTTCATCTTCCATTTCTTGCTTCCATATCTTCTTTCTCGTAAATCTGCATACAAGCTTTAGTAAAATATAGAAGAATGGTCAAAGAGAGAGGAGATTACGTTCTTAGATGCATACCTATATATCAAATACAAGTACGTTACTATAGCTTTAACCTAAACCACAATCATAATTTCAAATTTATTGGATTATGTTTCAAAAAGCTTTTAGGTTTTACTTTTCTTTTAAAGTTACACAAACCTATGATCTGATACCAACTTGTAATATCCCCCTACTTGGAGGCCAAAAACTAACGGCTACGGATGTTGCAGTCATCTATAGTTATTAATCATCGGCGACCAAATACAGCCGTGTTAGATACATTGATACACAGATCACAAGAATATGGGAAAAATTAACAAATTAAAAACACATTTCCACATTCGATTTAAAACATTTCATATTCATTACATAATCCCACAAACGTTAACCACGTTCAGAAAAATATAATTATTACACATACATCAAGAACGACATATGAAGATACCCCCATGGTTGATCAGAGTATATAATAAGTCTGCCTTTACATCCAAAATACACAGCGAAAAAAGATAACTCTAAATAACTAACTGCCTCCTGCACGCCTCCGGAAGTTTTATTCGTCTAAGAAGAGAACTTGGAAACCCTAAACCTCAAACTACTAAAATCAATTGAGTACCCGAGAGTTTAAGGGAAAAACAAAAACTTCGAGTCAAACATAAAGCCTGATATGATAATAATCTAACATCTCATTCCATTTAGATATCTAATGAGACCACGCTGCTTAGCGGAATGGGTTTTCCCCTCACTAGTATCCTAAAACCTTTTCAAAACCATATACTATGCTCCTGCATCCACAATGGTTAAAAACATAGCATTTCAAAATATGATGATGGTATACATATATAAACATGTTGGATATCCCATCCCCAGTTTAATTGACTCTCTGTCGTATTTATAGTTTCTAGGGTCAATATTAACCTATTAGTTTTCATGGGTTTACTAATAACCATTTTATAATTTATGGACATGCTGTCTTATTTCAGAGTTTTCATGAGATCACTAAGAACTTATAGACCCCTGCCAATTAACTTAATTAATTCATGGGTTCCCCTAAACCTATTGGTCACTTTAATAACTCATCTTATATCCTAGTTTTCATGGGTTGACTAGGAACCTATGGATTACTTTAGTAACTCCCTTCTTAGCCTAGTTTTCATCGGTTGACTAGGAACCTACTAATGCCTCCTATAACTTCTTTCTTATCCTAGTTTTCATGGGTTGACTAGGAACCTTTTGACTGATGTCAATAGTTAATCCGGATATAGTTTCCATGAGTTCACTACAAACTAATTGGCCCCTACCAACCATCCTTAATACATAGTTTTCATGGGTTTACTATGAACCTGTCGGTTATCCCCGATAACTTCCCAATCATAGTTTTCATGGGTTTACTACGAACCTATCTCCCGGACAACTTCAAGGCTTAGGGATCCTATATTTTGGTCTCCCTGACTCCCTGGATGCAATTCTACTCATTCAAGATTTTATTCAATTTATACTCACTGCTGGGTTAACCTACTGGTTTTTCTACCCCTTTATCCCTAAAATGCAGTTATGGGTCCTTTATCATGTGAATATATTCATATTTGAAGAAGCAAACATTACAACTTACAATACCACTCCTGTAGGTTTAAAGTCCTTGAAATACTTTTCATATAAAACATAGTTAATCCCTCTAACCTATATTTTTATTAAGATAATACTTCTTCACATTTACATACTTAAAATCATTTCAAAACTCCTTTATTTAGCCATGGGTTTTTTCTTTAAAAATGAGTTTGGGTTTAAAAAGCCTTTCGACACCTTCGAAACCGTGCTTTCGACTTTATTGGACAACCTCCTTCGAAAGCATTAAATTCATCTTTAAAACATTAGGCTCCTGCCTATCGAATACTTGAAAGCATCTCTTTCGAAACCTTTCGACCTTGTTAAAGTATTATCATATAAGTATAGAAGCATAGCTTCGAAACCATTCAAAAATACCCCTTTCGAAACCATTGAAGGTTACCCTTCGAAACCATTGAAAGTTACCCTTTGAAACCAATACCTTTCAAAGCCATTGGGTTTATATTTAAAATAACATTTTTGGGTCAAAGTGAACATAAGCGAAAGCATCTCTTTCGAAACCATTCTTCATTTTATAAAAGTATTGGGGAAACTTGATGGTGTCAAAACAATCCTTTCGAAAGCATTAAATATCTGGGTAAAACAATTGAAGGCTGGCTTCGAAACCCCTTCCGAAACCATTGCCTTCGAAACCCCTAACCTCTTTCCAAAGCAATAGGAAGTGGCTATTATTTTATAAAACAAACGGTACCTTTCGACAGCATTGATGTCTTCAATACCATCGAAAGGCATCAAATCACAGAAGAGTTTCAACTTGGTGGAAACTACCCCTTCCGACAGCTTCAATAAAAATCTAAGTAACTCCTTCGGAAGCTACTACTTTAAAACAAAGGCGATAGCTCTCCTTCGAAGCTTCTTTTGAAATACCCTTTCGAAACCATTGGTTTCGACAACTGTGAAACCCTTTTATAAACATGCAAGCGCTTCTCTTTTAAAACAAAACAAAACAAAGAAACCAACCTCTTTGGAAGCCACGTTTCGACACTCTACCTTCCGTCTTTCTCCAATGCACTACGTACCATCTAAATGATACCATGTGTATTGGTTTACTAGTATCGACCTAGAAGGTTTCGACTAGGATGAAGGCGGAAGCTCTGGGTCGAAAGGTCCTTCTAAAGAAGGCGGAATCCACTTTTCTGAGCTAAAGGCTGATTTTACCAAATAAAGTAAACTTTTTGTAATTAACTTGCCCACTTGTAAACACATGATTGGTTACAATAAATTTTCAAATTATTTTACTTAAATTTTCCACATTTTCTCAAATCTAAAACTATACAACATTTAACAAATAAGCCCTTCCTATTAACAAAACAATTAAATCTTTTAGGTCCTCCTTTTGAAATAATTTAATTTCCATACTAAATCACTTAGTAAAAACCCCGAAAATTCCAAAAAATTACTTTAATCATGTTGCCTAACATATTAAAATTTCAGACCCAAAACCTTAATATAATTTCCGAAATAATTTTATAAACCCAAATAATCACATTTTCCTTTGAAAATTCATAACTAATTCCCCACGGCTTGGAAAATTAAAAAAATTGAAACCCAACTCCAAAATCATGTTTCTCATAACATATAATTTTGCCATGGCATTTAAAAATCATTTAACCTTGGTTTTGCCCTAAAACCGCGCATATCTCCTTTAAAACAATATTGTTTAATCTAAACAAATTATAAATCAAGCATATCATCATCCAATATATCATAAAAAACGAATTTACCCTTAAATCCGAAATCATATGATTATAGAACCAAAAATAGAAATATAGTGATTATTATTCACCTTAGCTTGGATAAGGAAATTGGAGATTGATTGAGATTGATTTCTTCTAGCTTGAATCCTAAGCTTTACTTGATTTTCTCTTCTTTTCTACCTTCTTAATGGCGGACCTTTGCTCTTTCTTTTTATTACGTTTTTGCTTCTGATGAAAATGAACGTGTATGGCTAAGGAATAATAGTACAAGGGTGGGAAATATAGGCGGCTATTTACCCTAATGCCCTTATGTTTAATTAGTTAGCATAATCATTTATAAGTTCATTCAATTTAATTAAGCACGGCCACCTATATTCATTTACCAATCTCAATCCCCTTATCACTCTACATTATTCTATTTAATTTATTCTAATTGAATCTCCTGAATAATGTTATTAAAAATTAGGAGTGTTACAAATCCCCCTTGCCATCTCTGACTTAACCAATATGTCATCCACATACACTTCCATTGATCTGCCAGCAAACATCCTATTAACGAGCCATTGATATGTTTCACCTGCATTACGAATCCCCATACAGGATTGCTATGAAGCAATAGAGCCCTGCGTTTGTGATAAATAGTGTGTGCTCTTGATCTGGCTCTTGTATGGCTATTTTGTTGTACCCCAAATAAGTGTCTATAAAGGTAAGAAGCTCATACCCATTAGTTGCATATACAAGTTGATCAATGCACGATAAAGGGAATTTGTCCTTCAGGTAGGCTTTGTTCAGGTTGGAGAAGTCGATGCACGTTCTTCAAGCTCCGCTCGGTAATTAGCATTGGATTAGCTACCCACATTACGAACTCAGACTCCCGGATGAAGAGGTTGCCGAGGAGCTTTCTACTTCCTCTTTTAATGTTCTATATCTGTTCGAGTTGAGAGGTCTTCTCTATTGATAGATTGGGTGAGCCTTGGGGTCGATATTAAGGGAGTGAAAAATTATGAAGGGATATATGCTGGTCATGTCAGCATGCCTCAGAGTGAATACATCCTTGCTTTTTTAAGAAATGTTTAGCTTATATTGGGATTGGGGATATGATATTTCCAATCGACTGGATTGATAAATTTTGGAGAATTAGGCTTTGGGATTTTGGAGGCATTTTTGTCTTTTTTAGGATGTTTGGAGTTTCCACCATATATTTCCGCATATCTTTGATCCACTGGCTGAAATTATACCAGGTTATTGTAAATATGCTTATATAGGGTTTGTTGTGATTAGAGATAAAAAGAATGATTATTGTTATAATTCTGCGGATTGAGATTTTTTTCTCAACTTCTAGGATTTTTCTTTGTACTCTTTTGATGATTCAAATTTTGTTAGGAGGAATCGTTTATCTATTATTATTTTTTAATTCTTATCTCTAATCTAATTATGTAGAGATCTTTAGGATAACCTTAATAATTGGTATTAAAGTCTACTGCATAAATTTTTCTATAGAGATTTTGGTTATGGTGAAGATAAGTATTGAAAGAACTTAATGGAAAATTTTGGGGATTATGAAAGATGAAGATAGAGGATTTTCTACATCTTAATGACCTTCACCAACCGTTGAAGAACAAAGGGGAGAGTCCTAGTGGTATAACAGAAATAAAATTGAAAACTTTGGGTAAGAAGTTGTGACTGCTATTCAATGTTTTTTGGAGAATAAGGTGTTTCATATTGTTGCTAATGAAACATCTGCTTATGCAATTCGGGAGAAATTAAAAGGAATTTACGCGAAGATTTTAGCAATAAACAAGACTCTTCCTATGAGTAGATTGGTAAATCTAAAGCTTAAGGCAGGTAGGTCAATTGGTGAGCATCTTAATGATTTTCGAGCAATTGTGAATCAATTGACGGCCATGAGTTACAAGGTTGATGATGAGACATGAGCCTGGATTTTGATGAGTTTATAGCCGGATTGTTGGGAAACATTTGTGTTCACATTAAACAACTCAAATTCGGATGAAGTTTTTTTAATGGGATCGATGGTTAGTGGCTTTGTTAATGAGGAGATGCAAAGGAAAAACCTAATGTAAGAAAAGGTTAATGAAGAGGTGCATCTAACAAGGAATAGTAACCATCCAAATATGAAAGGATGATCAATATATCAACAATGCAAAGAGATTTCATCTGTTGTTACTGTGAAAAATAAAGTCAACGACTGAAATTTTGCAATAAGCTTAAAGAGAGGATGAAAGCATTGGAAGAAGACCAAAGGAACAAAATGATAATAGCGACGGTGAGGTGCATTTTGATGAGGAATCTGATGATAATGTCCTAAGTGTAGATAAAGGAAAAAAGCAAAGATTGAGTGCTTGATTTAGACGCTTTTTTCCATGTACGCCATCAAAAGGAAGCGTTTATTAATGATGGAGAGTAAAATGATAAGATAGAATATGTTGATGGTGGTGTTTTGCATGTTAAATGCAGAGGTTCGATTAGGTCGAAGATATACGATGGAATGGTGGTGAAGCTTACAGATGTATGGCATATCCCAGAAATTAAGAAGAATCTTGCTTCGTGAGATGGTTGGAAGAAAAAGTTATGATTTTTCAACTTGAGGTGAAGTCACAAGGGTTTGGAAGGGTAATAGAGAGGTCCTACGTGAAAACGGAAAAGCAATAATATATATATATATATAAGTACTAGGAAAAATGGTGGAAAATGAAGGGAGCTATCAAATTGGAGTTAGAGAGGCAAATTTGTCTGAACCAAGGTAAAACCAAAAGCTGAAAGACGCAAACTCCACCTAAAGGCCTTTATGGTATCACAGGCATTTCTAATTCATTGGTCATGTGCATGTTTAATTGGCATGCATGCATAAGTAGCTGGTTTGGAGGTTGGTTAACGTTATTTTGTAATGGAGACATTTAATTCCATGGCGATATTGGAAATTGTTTGAAGTATGGTGTTGTAGGTGGAGTTTGGACGGCTTCTATGGAAATTGTTAGTCGATGTTTTCGTAAGTAAAAAGAAACAATCAAGGCTTTTTAGCTTAGCTCGGTCCGGATCAGGTCAGCTCGAACCCAGGCCGATCCACCGCAAAACAGCCAAGGCTAGTGACAAGTCGGCCAGACTTCCTCAATTTTCGGCCCAAACCCAAGCCAAGCCCATGTCAGCCCCTCTAAGCAGCACATCAGGCTAACAACCTTTTGGTTGACCCCGCAGCGGCTTCAACAGCCAATTCATCAAGCCAGGCCTAAGTATAACCCGACCTAATCCACACCGGCCTGTCTAATTACGACCGACTCTCTCGTGCCAGACCACACTCAACATGGCTCCAAATCAGCCCATCTACTCAGCATATCTCCCAGCTATGTGCCGACCGGCATAGCTCAAAACCGGTCCTAAATGGCCCACGCCTGTCATCTCACATCTAGTCCAATACCTCTCTCTTATGTTGGATCATTGGTTTTGATTGCTGACAAGACAACAATTCACGAATCTACGACTACGACAACATCCAGACTCAACGACTCAAAGTATGGTTCATATATGTATATAGAGTCTAGTTTAGTGCTTTGTTAAAATCTTTCCTCAAGAATCATCATTCACATTCAAATAAACTTGCATGCATATTTTAATCAAAATCAAGTTTTCAAAAAATGAACGGAGCGGGGCTTGAACCCGAGTCACTAGTTTATAAGGCAAGTGCTCTAACCAAATGAGCTATGGTGATTTTTAATTATCAACAGAATTCAGTCGACTGAACAAAATCGACCAGTCGACTGAATATCTATAAACAACCTACTGAACTTGTGCACATATGTATACACGTTTATATTTTCAAATTCAGTCGACTGACCGAAAACGATCAGTCGACTGAACCTGTTTAGTTGCACAGATATACTCTGTTTTACATAGTCTTTGAATATTCAACTGACTGGTCGATTTTGCTCAGTCGACTGAACGATTCTAACAGCTATTTTTTCTGAAAAGACACTTCCATTTGCAAAGAGTTACGATCCAAATTAAAGAGATATGGCTGCATCTTTTGATCAAAACTCTTCGTGAATAGTTGTAGTTGTTTGTCTACTATATAAACACTTCAAAATCATTTTCCAAATCACTGAATTTCATTTTTCTTTCTGATCGTACTCTCTACTTTCTATCTCTGCATTCTAAAAGCAATCACAATCTTTATATTTCTTGAATCTCTGAACTAATCAATATATTCTTTGATTCTAAGCAATATCTTCCTTTCATATCTTCACACACATAATATATACTTGAGGATTTGATTATAGGAATGTTGTATACTTAAAGACATATCAGTGTTATTCAGAACACAATTGTCAACTATTTTTTTATACCAGTAAAAGTCATGTTCGGTTGTTCAGGCGGTAAAAGCCCTCTTTCGGCTGTTAGAGGCGGAAAAATCCTGTTCGGCTGCTCAGGTGTTGTATACCTATTCCTCCGGGTTAAGTGAGGGGTTACTGAGTTGAAATTCCAGAAGGAAGTCTGGGACTGGACATAGAACGGGAAGTTCGAACCAGTATAAAAACTCCTGGTGTGTTTATTCTTATTTGCTTTATTATTATTATCTGTTTTCGCATTTAGATTATAATATATTCCATATTACATGATCCTAAGTGATAACTAGCCACACAATAGTCACTTTCATCTTAATATTGTCCTTAACACTCTAAGCCTATAGCCGGTCGGTTCGAGTTGGTACGGCCTCGGCAGCCATCCCATCATTGGTTGGCTTCTCCACAACACCCCTTCGACCGATTTCAAGATGTCCATCTCATCGCCTCATGCCCGGCTTGGCACGTCCTCCATTGATTGGACCTCAGCAACTCTATTTTCTTCATGGCTTCAGCATTGCACTAGACACCTCGTCAATCCTTTTCACATCAGCATGCAAAAATAAACGGTAAGGGGCACAACCAACCGTGCTTCATTCTAATAAAAAGCCTATCTTACCCCCAGCAGCATGCCACCACAGTACATATGCATTAAATGCGCAGTAAAGGCAGGACACATGAGCCTTGTATTGGTTCCATGCTGGCACTCATCTCAGTTGCACATTCTTTTCAGTTCTCCAACCGTCTTCCATCAGCCCATTCGACCGGATCAACGGCTAGGCACGCTTTCCACCTGATTCATAGCGCAACCTCATCCATCTAGCATCCATTTCAACTACTATAAATAACTCATATATTTCCCCTTCAAACGGGTTGAAAAACTCTACTTTCTAATATATTATTATTATCACTATCTTATAATCTATGTCGTTGTAACTGGAAAAGCAAGTAATAAGAAACTTCTCTTAATGAACGTAGATCATCTTTGGTTGAACCACTCTATACTCTTGTCTCTTTACTTTTCAGTGTACTAGTATCTCTTCATTTTTCATTTTAACTAGTGTATTAGTAACCAATATTTTACTAATATCACCCCTCAAGCACACTTTCGAGGTTAACTAAAATTCTAGCCAACATTTTGGTGCTAGAAGGAGGCCCCGAACCTCCAATCAACAGGTAGTAACAATGGAGAACTATATTACACCACCTCCTCCAGTTGATGAACAAATGCCTTTGAACATTGGGACCATAAGCCCTGGCTTTGTATCATGCGCAGCTATGATGCATGCTCTTTCACTTCTTCAAACCACTAATATTATCGACCAAGTCATGTAATTATGCATGTATTCTACATGAGGATCACACCAACCGCTTTGCAAATTTTATTGCTTCCCGACCTTCACTATGTGACGGTAGTCATCCTAGTGCGAGTAGCGTTAGTGCGATAGCGTTAATGTCGTTTCTTGCACCAAAGGAGGGTCACGCTCTTATTTCCGCCTAGGAATGTTGCCCTCATAGAAACACCCGAGTCGGTCAGCGTTCGTAGAAAGGCGGAGAGGTAAGGAAACTTACCAAATGATCATAGCTACCCGCCTCATGTCTCCTCGGAAAATCCTAGAGCCATTTAGCACTCGAGTTAATGTCCGGACCATGCTTCCTGCAGGGACCGGGCGGCAAGGCCACGAAAAATTGTCCGATAGGGTTGAAGCCCACCAACGGGCAGCCTACTCAATCAGTAGGTCACCAAAGAGCTCCCTCGTTCTTCTTCGTCCTCATCTAGGCCTGCCCTCACCCATAGGTTCCTGTAATTGCCTTCAACCATGTTCGTTGCAACCAGACGTCCATTTGCATATCTGAAGACGGTCGGGCTTAAGGTTAGCATTCTTCTCAAAGCTCGCTTGCAAGCCCATCCCATCACCATAGATAAGTTCTCATTTTTGATAACAAGTTCCCCTAAGTTCTTGTGAATGGTCGGCACTCATCGCTCATCTCATCATCATATAACACTTTTGTAGATTGCTCGAGCCAGCCGTGCGCCTCGGTTCATGTCGAGGTCTGCAGTCACCATACGACCGACGATGTGTCACCTAGGAAAACCCTCACGCGCTTTGGTTTGAGCTGGGTCCATCCGCCACTCTGCATATGATTGCTTGTCACCAGGAGAACTCATGAGCTGACATGAGCTCATGCTCATGCCGGTACCACCCGACGCTCTACATCTGACTGACACATGGTTCATATGAATAGTCGGACTCAACTCGTCTTATAAACCTACATTGCTATTTGATTTATCTTAGAATTTTTTTTTGCAAATAATGCAAGGACTACGCTAGCTACTCGAATATGTTACTTTACAAGTCATACACGGACAAACAAGAAAAGATAGAGCAACAAAGTTATTGGCCAAAGTTAATAGAAAAATATATGTTTTATCTGTTACGAAAGTGCAAAGGCACAGTGCCCGCTCCGCTAGGCGTACAAAGATTTTTTATCACTAACTAGTTGAAAAGAAGAAAAAGAGGAAGAGACTCCTACCATGGAACGCCCTAGAAGATCCAGCTTCAAATACGCAGATGAAGCATGCCGACCCGCTCTCTTAGCTCCACTCGGTCAGTATTTTACTGTGGAAATAGGGGTGCGCCGCCACCCTTGTAGCTTTCCACCTCGAATCTCACAGAGATCTTGAAAAGCTACTAGTCGATGATGCAAAAAAGCCACCAAAGACTTTAGCTATAACATTAGAGGCAGAGACGATAGCCTCTGCACTTTCTAGCAAGGCATTAAAGCGTCCAAGCCGATCTAAATCTGGTACTGCCGAAGCAAGATGGCAAGGAAGTCCTCCCGCATCAACTGAATCATTGGTATAACGGTAATGGTCAATCGACGTCAAAAAGATGACCAGAGGGCATGGGCCCAGGTCAAGCAATGAGGCAAGATCCCTTTCAAAACATTGTTCAGAATAGTAGTCCAAGACGAAGATCAACGTTCAAAACAACATCACTAGGAGACTTTTTTTACAACAAAAGGAAAGTTTGAAAAACATTCAAAGGCATTCGAAGAGAAAGGGGAAGAAAAAATTAGCTGCTTTTACCAGTAGAGAATCATGGAAAATTTGAAGCTTTTAAGGAATTTACAAGGCAAAAATTTTGTAGGTTCAGGGTGATGGAGGAAAGGTATTTATATACCTACCCCTTCAATCAAAACCGTTGTATTCAAAAAGGAAAAGAGGATCTCAATCGTTCAGATGCAATCAAGTGTTGTGTCACACCATACACGTAGGGGACATGACACGTCATCGCCACATCTTGAGAAGCACAACTGTCTCAGCCAGTAGCACAACCACGTGTGGCCACTACCAAAAAAACAGCCTGTGACAGCGCATAAAAATCTCTATAATAGCATATAATAGCGGTTTAATAAAGTTGTATATCGACACAATATAATAGATATTGGACTATTTACAGCATAAAAAACTGTTATAAAAAGTTTACTTTCACTAGCGCTATTTATCCGCTATTGCAAGTTTTTTTATAGCTTTATGTGTTATCTTTACTTGTATACCCCGGGAAACCCTATAAAATCCAATAATTGCACTTTAACGTTGTATATTGACATGTTTGATAGATATTGGACTATTTATAAACAAAAAAAGGCTATAAAAGTTGTGCATTTGATAACGCTTTGTATATGCTATTATAAGATTTCATTAGTGTTTTATAAGCACCACGATTTATTTTTCTGCATTTTTAAAACCTGCTACATCCCTATAAATTGCAATAGTTAATATCATATCAAAACACTGCATTAAGAATATTCTAAAAATAAAACCATTTAATAATGCAATAAACATATAAAATAATTAACATAAAGATGTAATGCATTGTATTAAACATAATCAAATATTCATACACATAATATCCCACAGTTTTAACCACATAATTTTCCATCGTATATGTTTTAAGCACAAACCAAAAAGTAGTAGCCAATGTTTCAACAAAAACAAGTAGCTAGTTGTTTGCATTAAAAAGAAGAAATACCCCAAATCTTTCATTATCACACCTGCAAATGAAATGAACATCTACATTAAAAATGAATACAAATATGAATATGAATAAACTTCGAAAATAAACCATCCACGACGAATAAAATTGCAAATGTGGAGACTTACTTAATTGAAATAAACTCGATTAATATTTCATAATTTATTATTATTATTATAAACTCAGTAAATTTTTATAAAACTTAATTAACGAAGTTAATTTTTGTAAACTTTGTCGTTGTTGCTGTCAGCTGTTGTTGTTATTATTATTATTATTATTATTATTATTTAAATTTAGTTAATTTTCATAAAACTTAGTTAACTTGGTTAATATTTTATAATTTATTATCATTTCTGGTATATATATTATTATTATTATTATAAAGTTAGTTAATTTTTATAAAACTTATAGTTAATTTATTATTATTATTATTATTATTTATTATTATCATTATTATAAAGTTGGCTAATTTTTATAAAACTTATAGTTAATTTATTATTATTATTATTATTTATTATTATCATTATTATAAAGTTAGCTAATTTTTATAAAACTTATAGTTAATTTATTATTATTATCATTATTATAAACCTAGTTAATTTTTATAAAACTTAATTAGCTTGGTTAATATTTTATAATTTATATTATTATTATTATAAACTTTGGTTAATTGTTATAAAACTGGTTAATTTTTATAAACTTAGTTTGTTTATTAGTATTATTATTATTATAAAGTTAGTTAATTTATTACTATTATTATATAAATAAATTTAGCTATTTTTTATAAAATTAGCTAACTTGATCAATATTTTATAATTTATTGTTATTATATTAGTATTAGTAGTATTATTATTATAAACTTAGTTAATTTTTATAAAACTTATAGTTAAATTTATAATAATAATTATTATTATTATAAACTTAGTTAACTTAATAAATACTTTATAATTTTTTATTATTCTAAACTTGGTTATGGTTATTTTTTTATAAACCTAGTTTGTTTATTGTTATTACTATTACTATTATGATTATTGTTGTTTTGTTATTATTAGTATTAATATTATAATATAATATTAGTCAATTTATCATTATTATTATATATATAAATTTAGTTAATTTTTACAAAAATTATAAGTAATTTTTTACTATTATTATAAACTTGGTTAATTTTTATAAAACTTAGTTAGCTTGGCTAATACTTTATAATTTATTATTATTATTATTCAGAATATTGATGATGATGTCCTAATTTATAAGATTTATGACCGACTTGGACACAAGTATGATATCAATTTACTCGAGTCTGGGTCATCATAATATGTGATCTTTGAAAAGTTGTAAATCATGCATCCAAGATCTATATCCTTCAGCCCGTTCACCTTGTAGCAGGCTGCGTTCCAACAGAGCTCCACACCAAAAACACTAAAGTTGAAGTCCAAAATTTAGGCCCCGTTTGGTTTATCGTTTTTTGTTTTGTGTTTTCGTCTATACAAAAGCGCGTTCGTTGTATGCATTGTTGAAAAACAAACAATTTTGAAAAATAAAATTAACATGTAAAATAGAAAACAAGTTTATTTTGTTTTTCGTGTTTCGAGAGATAACAAAAGCACGAAAACAATCCAACTTCTTCGTTTTCCGTTGGTGGTCGCAATGGCTAAGAATTATAAATCTTCTTATCTTATTTCTTGTTATTTCTTAGTGCAAGTTGAAAACACAAAACTCAAAATACAAAATGAAACCAAACGGACCCTTAATTTTTGGCTCTTGGGCTCTTAAATATGGCTAGAAAAAGTGTGTTAGGCATTGCTGAGCAACAAAACATTGAATAGAAGCACAAAATAAATTCAATATATGGTGATCTGGTGACATCTTTGATATGGTTCACAAAAGCCAACAAAATAGATTTTGGGTCCTTTGGTTAAAAGCCTGTGTCAGGCATTGCTGTGCAACAAAATATTGAATAGATGTACAACATAAATTCAATGTACGGTGAGCAAGTGACATGCCGAGGTTCTCATATTTTTTTGTGGTTCCATCCCCTTGTTAAATTACTTATTTGTGCAAATGCAACCGAATCTACCGGAACAAATGATAATGCATTATGAACTCACACATGCATAAGAATGTATTCATAGGCTAGAATAACTAACAGTCCATGCATGAGGCATGTCATTAGTTAGTTATTCTCATTAAATTGGTGAAGTACCCAAGCAGAACTAAGGAAGTCGAGAACTAAATCATTGGCGGCAAGCCTATATCGTTTTCCATTGAACCAAAAACTGCCAACACCACGACTAAATCAGATAAATTCGTATAATAAAAATATGCAGCAATACCGAAGCAATCGGAAAATCTATGATGCTCTAGACCGCATTTAATATACTAAGAGAGAAAAGTACAATTACTTGAAAATACAAACCTTCTTCACAGCAAATCATAATCTTCTAGCATACCATATTCCCACTCAAAACATAGCCATGAATGACAATCTACTGATATAAATTAACTCTTCAGTAAATGAACATAACAATTGAATCAAGTCTATGAAATTAAAATTCTAGAAGGTAAAAAGAAAAAAAGGAGCATGGAAATTTTGATAATGCATAGTCTATAATTGCAATTAATGCAAGATGATAATTAGAGGTCAGATACATAGATTACATATATAGACCATGTAGAAATAACTACAACATGATACACACAAGTTCATTGATTTACTTTGCCTACTAGGTATAGTATTTCTCCAAGAAATATGTCAACATCAGAACATGGACTACGCAAAAATAAAGGACCTTGACATAGAATGTTATCATTTCATCAGAAAAAAATGGACCTAGAATTGATAACAGGGTGTGCAGTAGCAAATAAGAGACTGAAATATCCTCAGTAAAATTATTCAAAGAAAAACATGCACCAAATGCAACAAAGATAATGCTTGTGCACATTAGGCATAAAAACCACTAAGATTATGAGCTTTCAAAAGAGTAAACGAAGGGGCATGTAACACCATTCAGGTGGCACATGCTACTGAGTGTCTACCTCAGAACCTGCTCCAGATAATCTCATTGTATATCATCTCTTGTAAATGGATCTTGCTTCATTTATATG
Organism: Allium fistulosum; assembly: GCA_030737815.1. Taxonomy (NCBI): domain Eukaryota; kingdom Viridiplantae; phylum Streptophyta; class Magnoliopsida; order Asparagales; family Amaryllidaceae; genus Allium; species Allium fistulosum. The sequence goes on from CM060903.1 coordinate 206,313,232, forward strand.
ACCAAATCCAATCTCTTTTTTTATATAACCTTGCCGAGCTTCTAGTAAAGAGCCACTAAATAGGTAAATAATCTTAATCAAAACACATAAGAGAATGCAATAATCCTCTTAGTAGAAAATGTTTCACACACTCATTTAAACCCAATACACCTAGAAACACATCTTTAGGATAATCATGAAAATCTATAAAGAAAAAAAAATTAGGTACATTAATGCATGGATAATAGGGTAATGCATTTTATGGTACTACAACCAAGAAATGGAAACATCTTTGCTTCTCAGATCCAAACATGCCAAAGTTGGTAAGGGAGACACAACAAGAATTTTCAACCCAATTTTAGTTTCTTATTATCATATTATACTTTTAGTTCTAAGTTCTAACAACAAATTCTAGATCCACATCTACATCTGGTCTCCTTTCGCAGTAAGTCGTGTAACCAAACTTTCACATGCAATGCTAAGTTGTTAACACCTAGTTTAGTATTTGGTATTTCATTGTTTACTTTTGAGGTTTTTGGGCAGCAGGTCTTCATTTATTTTTGTTAAAGCTTGTATCCCATGGCAATTCGACAAAGACGATGAAGCCACTTATACTATAAAATCTTACTCATCTGACTGACCATTTGTATGAAATAAAGGAGCTATTTCTTTGGCTTTGACATTCAAAACGATGTATAGAAACATACCAGTATGATCATATTTAAATAGACTAGGGAAATAAAAACACTATTAAAGCATTTACAGCGAAAAGTTCTAGCATGAACAAACACATCATCAAAAATAAAAAGGTTGCATAGTGTGATAGTGGCAATTAACAATTATATGATAGCAATAGTTTGCCAAGGGAGATTTGAAACGGTTGTTGTCACATGTCATACTATATTAACACCCAAGGATTCAATATAAATATAAAGAAAGTCAAACAAGTTCTACCTAATATGCTTTTGCCAACACCCACCCAAATAAAAGAAAGAAGTGGTGTTCATATAGTTTTACCTAACCAACAAAAAAGTTGAATTTTATAGAGATGGAACCACTAACACCAACAAGATCTATAGTTTCACATATTTAACTTTATCACTAAATAGGCATCTATTAACTTGACTTAGGCGGAGACAACTAAGGATACAATTTATGCTTTTAGTAGATGCAAACTGTCATATGATGACACATAAAAGTCTAAACAGATTTTTTAGCAAGTACAAATGGAATAACAAGACTCTTCTTCTCAAATACAGTTATGTTGATCAAATTGAACTGCATAGCAGTTGGGAACTATACATGTGCAAAAGGAATAATAATCGGCGACAGGTGAATTCTGGCATGGAAGGAAAACAATATCAAAAAATGATAATAGAAAAAGAAGGTTAAAAGCTTGATTCACCAAGTTTTAGGCTTACTTCCAAGAGGAATAGATCCTGGAACAAAAATATTAATAATCAACAAGTTATAAGGATATGCTAAATTTTATGTTATATGCTTGCTACAAAGTTTTAGAGCTTGACTAACTATATTATATATTTTAGGTGGTTAAATATATATATTTTTATTTCTTATGCAAGGAACTTGTTATACGGATAGGCTGAATTTGTAAAACCACTTGTATTCCAATCGTTTTAATAAAAATTATATTATATACATATAAACAGACATGTATACATATTACACACACACATATGTGTGTGTGTTGGAAAATAGGGTAATATGTAGCTTTAATTTGTAAATATGTAACTATATTTTTTTAAAGTATCGTGTTCGTTAGTTGTCACAACCAAAAAATATTTTCACCCAAATCTTGAGTTTGAAATAACTTTTCATATCATACTGTAATCTGATTTCTAGCTATCGAACTAGAATTTCAATGCACGTGTTTGATAAGGTCATGCTGCAAGACGATGTAAATAAAAAAGAAAGTAAATTTTTGTTAGATGAAATTCATCTCTCTAAATGTATTATTTTCTAATAGCAAGGACCGAAGGATAGAGAGTGAGGACATTGTTCTATGATACACATTATGGTTTCACCATATCCCTTGTCAAAAAGATTGTCCTATAATGCCAACTGTGTCTTCCAGTATTGACTTGAAACCTGTTAATTTCTTCAGGAGAAACCCAATTCTTATAATAGCACCATATGTCGACAATGACTTACCTATGTGTAAAAAGGGAAAATATTGAAACAATATGGTTTAAGTGGTAAAGTTTATAATTGTTAAGTTGCAGTGCCACTCTAATTGGAGCATACATAGCTTTTATTTTTTTGTATCCAAATAAATACAACCAGTAATTATATGTACGACCAGAACTTGAAACACAAGCTTAAAGACTTGAGTAAAAGATAGAAAGATATATCATATCTCTTCGAAATAAAACCAGATGGACATTTTATATATATGACAAGGCACATGAATCGGGATATTTATAAACCAAAACGCAAAAAATGTTTACCATTACCATGTTGAACTTAGCTCGTCATTCTTTTATATACTTGAGCAATCCATATAGGATTATCCCTGCACAAACAAGAGAACATAGGAGTTATAATGGATACAAAAATATCAGACAACATAATAGAAGTATTCTAGGTAAAATAATCATTTGAAGAGTGTCATAGTATTACATTATGGCTAACATATCATGTGTTCTCTTGATTTAGCGGTTTTAAGTATTACACACCTCTAGAATAAAAGGGCAGTAAAGTGGACTTATGCAAGGAAACAGAAACCGATCAAAACACCACATTTTAGAACCAAGCACAAAAATATATCAACAGAAACTGACCTTAATCCCAGATGGCATCTCCATAAAGTTAAGCTAGTAAGTATTTGTCCTAAAACTATGAAAATAACACCCCTGCCCTGACAACAGTGGCACTCCTAAATTCCCTTTATCCACACTGCACCAACAAGGTGACTATAAACAATCAAGTCAAAATCCAAATTTACGTTAATAGAAAGAATAAATCTTTGAAAAAATGGACAAAAGAAGGGGAACCTGGTGGGGTCCATCTTTATGGTGAATGATCTGAGGGTGACGCTAATGTTTAAAGGTGAGCCCAGCGTCATCGGGAGTGAGGTGAGGGTCGTTCAAGGTCAGGCAAGGGTCGTCGACGCGAGGGTCTAATTCTCTTTTTGATAAAATCGAATGAATTTTTTTGGGAGTCGAGTAAACCGAATTTAGGGTTAGAGGTTAGGGTGGGAAATGAACCTTAACAACCAGCACATCCATTCTCTTTCTGTGAGATACCTTATACCTCTATTGTGCAAATTGTGATACATACCTCCGATCTTCCACGACGACTCCATTTTCTTGTGATTTCATTCTTTTTTCTTTTGCCATGCTGCTTGTTGGTGAGTGGCGCCCTAGATTTTGACGAGGCCCAAAGCAGATGCTTTCTCTGCTTTATCCAAAGGCTGGTCCTGAGTTTATGATGGAGAATATGATCTGTGGAGTGATTTGGGGATTTGTATGAGACAGAATTAAGGTTTCTTTTGGTTTGAGAGATGAAAAAAATGGAAGGAAAAGGAAGAGGGAGGAGGGAAATAATCTGAGGAAGAGATGGCCGGGAAAATAATTGAGACAGCCTCCATACCTACCCTAAATAAAACAAATAATAATACAGTGAAATAAAGGGTTATTTATTTGCGTTATGATTTGAAAAACCTACACCCGATATCAATACGGACTTTGAGGAGCAAAATATTACTTAATTTTTTTGAAAGTAAAAGGATAAACAATCAAGGTATCTTAGTCTTGGCCGGTCCGGGTCAGGTCAGTTCGGATCTGGGTCAATCCATCGCAAAACAGCAAATATTAAAGACACGCCATCCAAACTTCCTTAACTTCCGACCCAAACGTAGGCTGAGTGTCAGCCCCTCTACTAAGCAGCAACGCAGGCCAACAACCTTCCGGCTCACCCCGTAGCGGCTTTAACAGCTAATTCATCAAGCCAAGTCAGACCTAAGTATAACCTGATCCGGTCAACACCGTACCGTCTCATTACGACCGGCTCTCTTGTGTTAGTCCACACTCGGCATGGCTCCAGATCATCCCGTCTACTCAAGCATATCTCCTAGTAACGTGCCGACCGGCACGGCTCAAAACGGTCCTAAGTGGCCCGCGCCTATCATCTTATATCCAGCCTGGCACCTCCCTCTCAGCCTTGTACTTAACACTCCAAGCCTGCAATCGGCCGGCTCGACTCGATACGGCTCGGCAGCCATCCCATCTTTGGCCCAGCTTCTCCATAGCCCCACTTTGACTGATCTCAAGACGTTCATCCCGTCTTCTCAGGCAGGCTTGACACGTCCTCCATGGCTTGATCCTCAACAACTATGTTTTCTTCACATCTTCAACTTTCCACTAGATAGCTCGTCAATCCTTGCAGCATGCATAAGTAAACGGTAAGGGGCACAGCCAGGTATGCCTGACTCTGACAAAAAGCATATCGTATACCCACAGCATGCCACCATAGTACATGTGCATTAAATGCATGATAAAGGTTGGACATGTGCCTTGTACGGTTTCCCTATTGGCGTCCATCTCAGCTACACATTCTTTTCGCTTTTCTAGCTATCCCCATCAATTGATTTAACCAGATCAACGACCAAGCATGCTTTTTCACCTGATTTATAGCACAATCTCAACCATCCAACATCCAATTCAACTACTATAAATACCTCATGTGTTACCCTTTTAAAAGGGTTGAGAAACAGTGTTTTCAAGTATCTTAGTATTATCACTATCTTGTAATCTAGGCTGTTGTAATAGAAGTGCAAGTAATAAAAAACTTCTCATAGTGGACGTAAATCACTTTGATTGAACCACTCTAAACTCTTGTCTCTTTACTTTTCAGCATACTAGCATCTCTTCATTTTTCATTTTTAACTAGGGTATTAGTAACCAATCTTTTGCTAATATAACCCCTTAAACACACTTTCAAGATTGACTAAATTTCTAATCGATAGAAATGTAGTATCAAGGTAGAGATTGTTGGGATTGGTGATACAATACTTCCAATCGACTGGATTGACAAATTCTAAGGATCATGCTTCAAGACTTCAGGGGCATTTTTGTTCTTTTTAGGATGTTTTGGAGTGTCCATCGTAGATTTTTGCATACCTTTGATCCAATGATTGGAATTGCATCCATCTATTATAAATAGGCTTGTATAAGGTTCATATTGATTAGAGAGAACAAGAAGGGTTACTGTTCTAACTTTAGAGATTGAGATTTTTTTCTCAACTTTTAGGAATTTTTCTTTATACTCTTTGGTGATTCTAATAAAGTTTTTTTGAAGGAAATTATTTTTCTATTAATTTTCTTCACTTTTTATCTCTTCTCATATCTAATTGTGTACGGATTGTAACATCCTCTCCGAAACAGACCTAATTTTTTATCCAATAATAGCCCATCGAACCTTAGATACATTTCAAAGCTGGTTGTTAGTTGGTAAAATTGATATAATGAACAATATACAGAGCTATATATCTATGCTTTTAGAATCTCGTAGCAGAAGGGATAAAATATAATAACAGAAATAAGTACCCATTACATAAAAATCAAATCTCAGAAATACAATTTCCTAATATATCCACAGTACAATATCTCAAAATAAATATCAACATGTCTGAAACATGGGTACATCTGAATACATAAAAAACATAGATAAATAAGTAATCTGCCACAAATCTTCACCATCGCCATCGTCTTCTTCATCATCATCGTTTCCCCCTAACTGTTAGTTCCTAAGATGATGATTTTGATGACAACAACCTTAGGACTTTTTATAAAATATAAATACTAATATCTTTGTCTAGATATATATGTATATGCAGGATATATATATATATATATACATGCATGTACTGAGAAATTTAAAATATTAATGGAAGTAACTAAACTAATGGCGGACGAAGAGACGACTGAAGCGACTGGAGGAAAAACTGCAGCTGAATCTTCAATTAATGAACCTATCTCCGTGGTTAATGAGGCAGATGACACGGGTTGGATAGAGGTTCGTCACAAGAAGAAAAGCGAAAACTAAATTGGGGATCGGCAGCAGTCAACTAGGGTTCCATCTCATGTGGGTCCTAGATCTAGGGTTCCTGTTCATATGGGACCATATCCCAAATCGAAATCTAGAGTATCACAGGAGGGATCCACCTACAAACCAGATTTCAAGGGAGGCATCAGAACGTGGGCTGAAGCTATATCTGGAAATACGTACATTGATGGTGGGGTCAAGAAATTTGACCTTCTAGAAGATGAGGAAGGTGAATACGCAGATCTGGATGAAGAAGTATTTAATAATGCGAAAAATCTGTGGGGTACGTCACTATACATATATGTTGCTAGTAAGAAACCTTATTATATTCATCTTAATGCATATATTAAAAGAGAATGGAAACCCTCTGGTAAATGGGATGTATTCCCTCGTGAAAATGGATTTTATCTTATAAAATTCAGTAATGAAGATGATTGCAAGAAGGTCTTAGAAGGGGGCCCCTGGTTTATAGACAGTAAACTTATCTTCACAAAAAGATGGGAACCTAATCTTAGACTAGAGAGGGACATGCTAGAATCCCACCCTGTATGGGTAAAACTAAAGAACTTGGACTTATCTCTATGGAACGTGCGGGGGATCAGTAAGATTGCAAGTCTAATTGGTAATCCTCTGGATATGGATGACTATACCAGACACGTTAAAAGATTAAAGTATGCAAGAGTTATAGTTGAAATTAAAGCAAGTGATACAATCAAAAAACAAGTGAGAGCAAAAGACAGGAATGGTAACATATACATTCAGGAAATAGAGTATGAGCATATTCCTCTCATATGCAATAGCTGTAAGTGTTTTGGTCATACCTTGGATCAATGCGAGACTGTGTCTCCCCCCATCAAACAAGTCTGGAGACAGAAGACAACTACTGAACAAAATATACAACAAAATACGTCTCAGAAAGACCAAGGTACAGTTGATACTTATATACAATCGGAAACATCAAAAACTAAAGAGCAGGTGGAAAATAAGGATGAATCTGTGGAGGCTGCCCAGGATACAGGTGACCCACTGAATGTAGAGGCGGTGAATACTGCATTGCTCCATAGTTTGGAAGAGGATACAATAAAGAACTCATCTGTAACACCAGAGGAAGAAGACGATATTAATAATGTTAACCTTGACAAAATAGACTCAGGTAATGAATCTGAGGGTGATAACAAACATGAGTATACTACTATTAATCTAAGCTATGAAAAGCAGTTTAAAAGTAGAGATTCTAAAGGAAAGGGCAAGGCGATTTCCAGTCGTGAGGTGTCTCCTATGAAGCTGAGGAGTCGTCCTCCACCATCTAAATGTCTATAATCAGCTGGAATGTAAGAGGTCTAAACAATGATACTAGACGTTTGGACCTCTTAAACATAAGGAGAAATTATTCTCCTTCGATTTTAAGTATTTTAGAAAACAAACTCACAGCTGATAATCTTAAAAATTTTATGGAATCTCTTGATACTGATTGGGATCATTTTCACAATCATGATGTGGGGGGCAAAGGGCGCATATTATTGCTGTGGAATAAAAAAGTTTGGAATGTTAATATGTTAAATAGAGATGATCAACAAATGACTGTAAGTGCTCAGAATATGGGTGGGTTTAAACTGTTTCTAAGTTGTGTCTATGCTAGTAATTTAGCTTCCCAACGTACACACTTATGGAAAGTCATTACAGAGAATAGCAAAAAAATCACTGAACCGTGGATAGTCATGGGAGATTTCAATGCAATACTTAAAGCAGAGGAGAAAAAAGGTGGACTCACCGTCAGAGTATCCCAATTGGAAGAATTCAACAACTGCATCATTGAAGCTGGATTATTAGAACCCATCCATGGAGGCCTGAAATATACATGGAGAAGTGGAGAGAATAAGAAAATCTCTTGCAAGCTAGACAGAGCCCTTATCAATGTTCCATGCATAAATAAACTGGCTAATATTAAAGTTAACATACTTCCTCCTTCTACTAGTGATCATTGCCCCATATTGATTAATTTAAAGGAGAGGAGCTTGGCCAAAGGCAAACCTTTTAGATATTCCAATCATTGGAATGAAATAGAAGGTTACAAAGAAGTCATTAACTTTAATAATATGTCTAGGGTGGAGGGAACCCAATGTTTTAAACTTGTGCAGAAAATCAAGTCTGCTAAGGTGCTCCTAAAAGAGTGGAACAGGAATAGAATGAAAGATGGAGACCAGATTAGCTATTTACAGAAACAGTGTGAAGACCTTCTATTATTAATTGACAGTGAAACAGCAACTGATGATACTTGGAAACTATACTACCAATCCCAAAGCAAGTTAAAGGAGGCACTCAGAATTAAATCCATAGAGTTAAAACAAAAGGCTAAAGAAAAATGGTTGACTGAAGGAGATGAGTGTACAAAATTTTTTTATACTAAAATGGCTGTCAGAAATAATTCTAATAACTCGATTCAACTAATGGATCAGGATGGTAATTTGACCAGCAACTTATATGATATAGAACAACAAGCTATTAAATACTACTCTGAAATGTTTAATGGAAATATTAACAATAATTTACCAGAAATTCAGTGCAGGAGGCTGATTAACACCAAAGGGAGAAGGATGCTGGACAAGAGCATTGCTATGGTTGAAGTCTGGGATGCTCTGAAATCCATATATATTGATTCCAGCCCAGGGCCAGATGGTATGGGGGCCAAATTCTTCCTCGTTCACTGGGAAGACCTGAAAGAAGACATTTTATCAGCTATGCAAGATATATTCAAGAATGGTAAATTTGTGAGAGAAATCAACCACACATTTATATGCTTAATTCCTAAGAAGGAAAATCCAGGAAAAATTGAAGACTATCGGCCAATTGCATGTTGTAATGTGGTGTACAAAATTCTAAGTAAGATTCTTTGCAACAGAATGAAACTTATATTACCTGATCTAATTTCAGAATGTCAAAGTGCGTTCATCAAAAGCAGAGGCATTTCCGAAAACTCATTGATGGCACATGAATTGATAAGAAACTTCAACAAACCAGGTGCGGACAAATTCTGTCTAAAGGTGGATCTCCATAAAGCATACGATAAAATAAACAGGAATTTTATTATACATATGCTAAAAGCTATGGGATTTCCATCAAAATTTGTGAACATAGTTAAGGAATGCATTTCCACGCCGACATTCTCGATTCTGATTAATGGCTTACCGAAGGGTTTTATTGGGTCCAATAGAGGTATCAAACAGGGGGATCCTCTATCTCCTTATCTGTTTACGATTGCTATGGAATTTTTTTCACTACAGATGGAGCTGGCAGCATTTAACAGACTTATACATCCCATTTATAATTTCCAACCTATTGTGACACATCTACTCTATGCTGATGATCTTCTCATTTGCATTAAATATGACCAGTCAGCAGCTAGAGCTGTAAAGGAAACTTTTAGCAATCTAGAGAGTTTTTCTGGACTCAGACTGAATGAACAAAAAACCAAATGTTACTTCAATAAAACTTGCATTAGAAGAAATGAAATTTTGGAGTGCTTAAATGTGAAAGAAGGAAATCTCCCTGTCAAGTACCTAGGGGTACCTTTATCTTCCAATAAAATAACTGACAGAGAATGTGCAGTTTTAATTTCTTCCATAAGAGAAAGACTTCAGGGGTGGAGTTCAAGACTCCTATCGCTAGCAGGCAGAATTGAACTGGTACACACTGTTATACACTCTAAAGTTAATTTCTGGCTTCAAACATTCCAACTGCCTGATGCCTCTTTACAAAAGATCGAAAAAGTCTGTGCGGATTTTATTTGGAAAGGGGGGTTACACAAGATTAGATATGAGAACTTATGTAGACCTAAGGAGGAAGGAGGAGTTGGTCTCAGAAAATTAACTGACATGAGATTGGCTTATACTTTGAAGCAAGCTTGGAGAATTATCAAGGGCAAGGGTCTATGGGGGAATTGGATGAGGAAAAGATATATCAGAGGCAATTTCCGGTGCATGCATTTGGACAACAATGCTTCATCGACATGGAAAGCTATTATGAGAATAAGGGGAGTACTTGCCTCATGTTGTAAAAGGGAAATTGCTTCTGGGAAGGAAACTGACTTATGGAGGGATCCCTGGGTCCAAGGAAATTCATTAATAGATATTCTGGGACTTAACACATTTTCAGACTATGGATGCCCAGATAAAAAAGTAACAGAAATTATTAATAACAATGAGTGGAATTGCTCAACGTTACCAGTAAGTCAGGAAATAAAAAGGAAAATTCAATACATGCCGATATTTAGTGGACGAGAGAATGATATTTGGGCTTGGAAACATACTGGAAATGATTTTAGTACGAAAACAGCATGGAATGAAGTCAGACTCACAGATAACAAGGTCGATTGGAGCAAGATTATCTGGAATCATGAGAATTGCCCTAAAATGGCTTTCACAGCTTATAAAGCGATACTCAAGAGACTTCCTACTAAGGATAGACTCTTAAAATGAGGTATAATAGCAGAAAAGATGTGTGTTCTATGTAATCAAGCTGAGGAAACGCATGAACATCTATTTTTTTCCTGCAATTTCTCGGAAAAAGTGTGTAATTCATGTACAAAAGCTATCAATTCAACAATACAGACTCACCTGCTAACCGATGCGGTTAATTACCTGGTTCATAATAGGAGAGGCGAAAACATGGAAGCCAAATTGGGCGGAATTGCTATCACTGTCACGATTTGGAGTTTGTGGAAGGAGAGGAACCGCAGAGTATTTCAAAACAAACAAAGGAAACAGTAAGAGGTCAGTAAACTTGCGATTATTGACATGCGAATGGTTCAGAGAAGATGTAAAAGTTGGGGTCTTACCTTACAGGGAAGAGACGAAGAGCAAACTGGAGCAGGGGATCTGAGCTATTCATCGGCAGAAATCCCAAGTACGAGTTACCTTGTTCATGATCGGCCGCCATGATTTGAGGAGGAAGAAGTGTTTCGCTTTTTTTACTTTTTTACTTTCTGTTTCTTTTTGGAAAGTATGTGAGTTATGTCGGTCTATCGTATAACTCTTGTTTTGTAGATATTCTCTAGGCCTGATTTTGGGTCTTGATTTGGGCTTCCATGCCTTAATAAATTTCTTACCCATTTTCAAAAAAAAATGCATGTACTGAGAATGAAGACTATACAGTATAGAGATTCAAGGCTGACGAATTCAAGATTGTAGAAATCAAGACTGAAGATTCATGAGTATCAAGATTATCAAGAGTTCAAGATAAGTAATAGAATCTAGATTTATGTTAAAACTTCATAATAGCACTCTAAAATCTTTATTCTGATTTCAATTGTGGAATGGAATCCACCTTCTCGCTTTAATAGTGGAATGGAACCCACGACCTCTTTAGTGAGATAGAATCCACGACCTTCTCTAGTGGAATGGAATCCACGAAATATTCAAAATAATTTATTTTAACTATTTTTTCAAAAACTATCTTTTTAAAAGTAATCTCTATCAATTTAAATATTTTAGCCTTAATTCAAAAACTATTCTTATCATCTTTTAATATTTTGATCTCAAAATCATCTCTTGTTTTTTAAACTATCTCTTGATTTTAATATTTTAGCTTTAAATCTCAAAAATATATTTTAAAGAAGTCTATACTTAGTTTTTAATATTACTTTTATAATATAGATTATATATTTTAAGATTACTTTCTAAAACTCTTTTATAAGTTTAAACTATATTCAAAATGGTTTACAAAGTTTAGAAATTGTTTTGACAAGTTTTAGAATAGAAATCATTTTAAAGCGAAATCAATTTTCAAAAATAACATAGGCATGTCGACATCCCTATACCCCCCATGTCGACATGGTAGCCATAGATTTTAAAATTCAAATTTTCAAAAGAACTGTCTATTCATCATAACCTTTCACGAATGGACATGACCATTATTCTTCTATATATACCAGTAGTTTTCAACGAATTTCCACTTAAGATTTCTTTGTTTTCTCTCCTCTTTCTCTTCCATTTTTATTTTCAAACTTTCTTAACAAAAATCTACCAAAATCCTAAGTGAATCAAACTCGATCGTCTATAGTTTGATTCTTTGCCACTCTCTCTCAAAGATCTCGGTGTTATTCAGAGTTATATGATCATTTGTAATCAAAGATCGAAGTGTATCGAGTCTCTCTCTATCAAAGTGTGATTGGAAACGGTGTGATTGTGGCCCCTAAATCAATTGGATGTGATTGTAGCCCGTAAATCAATTAGGTGATCTTGTATCTTGGTTAAATCAAGAGAGTTTGCCCTGGACTTGGAGACAGGAGGGTGCATCTTGTGGCCTTGAAATCGAGGTTGTAATATCGACATTATATTTGAAAAGAAATCTGCACAAGAAATTGTATGGGACTGAATGTAGGGTAACTCCGAACCAGTATAAAATTATTGTGTGTTCTTTCCTTTAATGCTTTTATTTACTATTTGCATCTGTGTTTGGTTCTGTGATTGTCTCTGTGTTTGTGAATTGCATCTGTTTGGGTTCAATTTGAAAAGATTTCAAAAAGATTCATAAAATTAATTAAACATTATTCACCCCTCCCCCCTCTAGTGTTAATTCTGCCTTAAGATCCGTAATTCGCATTTCCTACATTTGGTATCGAAGCATAGGTTTTCAAAGTTATCATAATCCGAATTTTGAAAAAGTTTAAAATGGCAATTTTTGGAGATTCAGTTAACACTAGTTTAAAACTGTCCAAATCATCATTGTCTCATAAGTCTGCATATTGTTATTATAGAAAATCAAGTTATCTACCGAATTGGTGTGTTGTGCGGGAACAAATGTGTTATATGGCTTTTGAAGAATCAACACTCAATGGACAAATGGTGCAAATCAAGAAAAACAAATGGATAATTGATAATGGATGTTCAAGACACATGAATGGTAATCCGGAGATACTGAATGACATAATTTATGAAGGTGGAGGAATGGTCAACTTTGGAGACAATTCAAAATGATATGTGATTGGCATCGACAATGTCGGTAACTCTAAAACTCCTACTATTTCTGATGTTCTGTTAGTTAGGAATCTAAAACACAACTTACTTAGTATAAGTCAACTATGTGACAAGGGCTACAAAATTAAATTTGAAAAGAGTAAGTGTCATATCGAAGATAATAAATCAAATATTATCTTTGAAGGAATTAGGAAGAAAAATATTTATATTCTCAGTATGAAAATCTCAAATGATAACCTATGTCTTTTGGCTAATACAAGTGACCCTTGGATTTGGCATAAAAGATTTGAGCATTTGAATTTCAAACTCTTATCTAGACTTTCAAAATTTGATTTAGTAAGAGGTCTTCCTAAAATGGATTTTAAAGTAGATAGTATATGTAATGCTTGTCAATTAGGAAAACTTAGGAAGAGTCCAATCAAATTGAAAGATATGATTTCAACTTCAAAACCTCCTGAGTTACTTCATTTAGATTTGTTTGGTCCATCTCAAATTTAGTTAATAAATCACAATAAATATGTTTTTGTAATTGTAGATGATTATTCTAGATTTACATAGACAATTTTTCTGAAACATAAAAGTGATGTTTTTGATTTATTTAAAACTTTTGCAAAAAGAATTCAAAATCAACTTTCTTTAAAAATCAAAACTATTCGTAGTGATCACGGGGGAGAATTTGAAAATAAAATTTTTGAGAATTTCTGTAATAAAAAAGGAATAGCTCATAAATTTTCTTTTCCAAGAACTCCACAACAAAACGGAGTGGAAGAGTGTAAAAATAGGACGATTCAAGAGTGTGCAAGAACTATGCTTTCAAATAGTAAATTACCAAGAATTTTTTGGGCTGAAGCAGTCGCTATAGCTTGTTACATTTTGAATAGGATTTTAATTAGACCACTAACAAATAAAACACCATATGAACTTCTTTTCAATAAGAAACCAAAGGTATCTTATTTTAAAGTTTTTAGAAGTAAATACTTTATTCTAAATACAAAGGACAATTTGGATAAATTTGATCCTAAATCCGACAAAGGAATCTTTATCGGATATTCTAATAGAAGTAAAGCATACAGAGTTTTCAATTTAAAAACTAACACTATTGAAGAAATAATGCATGTATCTTTTGATGAAAATTTCAAAGATTTTGCTCAAATAAATGATGAAGATGATTTTGTTACTTTAAATAATGAATCAAATGAAACAAATTGTGAAACTGTTTATCCTAATAAAAGGATCGGGCTTTTAAAAGATCATCCTATAGAAAATATACTAGAAAATATTGAATCTGTTGTTAGAACTAGAAATCAACTAAACAAGATGAGTAATGTAGCTTTTATATTAACTATTGAACCTAAAAATCCAAAGGAAGCATCAGCCGATGATTCATGGATTCTTACTATGCAAGAAGAACTGAATCAATTCACCAGAAATGATGTATGGGAACTTGTTCCTAGACCTGAGGACAAAACTATAATATGAACTAAATGGGTTTATAAAAATAAAATGAATGAACAAGGTGAAGTCGTTATAAATAAAGCTCGGTTAGTCGCGCAAGGTTATTGTCAAGAAGAAGGAATAAACTTTGATGAAACCTTTTCACCCGTAGCAAGATTATAAGCCATTAGAATTCTACTTGCTTTCGCAAACCACAACAATTTCAAATTATTTCAAACAGATGTCAAAAGTGCATTTTTAAATGGTTTTGTTAAAGAGGATGTTTATGTTGAACAACCACCCCTTTTTGAAGAAGAAAAGTTTCCAAATAATGTTTACAAATTAAAGGAAGCTTTATATGGTCTAAAACAAGCTCCTAGAGCCTGGTATGCTAGACTAAGATCTTACCTATTACAATCAAATTTTGAAATTGGTAGAGTAGATAATACTCTTTTTATGAAAAGAAACAAAAATGATATCCAATTAGTATAGATTTATGTAGATGATATCATTTTTAGATCAACAAACAATGAAATGAACAAAGAGCTTTCTAAAATAATGACAAAAGAGTTTGAGATGAGTCATATGGGTGAACTTACTTTCTTTTTAGGATTGCAAATAAAACAATTAGATAGTGGTATTTTCATTAGTCAAGAAAAGCATGCTAGGGATCTAGTTAGTAAGTTTGGTATGACCACTACGAGTGGAAAACCCACTCCTATGGCAACCAATGAAGCCTTGCATGTCAAAAGATGTTGATCAAAAA
This sequence comes from Allium fistulosum, assembly GCA_030737815.1. Lineage (NCBI taxonomy): Eukaryota > Viridiplantae > Streptophyta > Magnoliopsida > Asparagales > Amaryllidaceae > Allium > Allium fistulosum. Next base: position 206,328,451 of record CM060903.1, read on the forward strand.
CTATACAGGGGAATGATTGGATTGCTACTCTATATAACTGCGAGTAGGCCTGATATCAAGCATATTGTCTGTATTTGTGCAAGGTACCAATCTCAACCCAAAGAAACCCATTTAAAAGATGTTAAACATATCCTAAGATATGTTAAACACACTTTAGACTATGGCCTATTTTACCCAAAAAATGATTCATTTGATTTAATCTCATATTGTGATGTTGACTATGATGGTTGTAAATCAGACTAAAAAGGTACAAGTGGAACTTGTCACATTTTAGGACATTCTCTGGTTTCCTGGTTTAGTAAAAAGCAAAATACTGTCTCACTACCAACAACTGAAGCAGAATATATCTCTGCTGCTTTGGCTTGTTCTCAAGTTATCTATATGCAACAGACCCTAAATGATCTTGGATTAAATATTTCAAATCACCAATTTATTGTGACAATAAAAGTGCAATAAATTTATTCAAAAACCCTACTCATCATGCCAGAACCAAACATATTGATATCAGACATCATTTTCTTAGAGATAATATAAGTAAAGAGATTATTTCTCTTGAATTTATCAACACTGAGAATCAAATAGCTGATATTCTGACCAAACCCTTGAATCAATCAACCTTTACTAAATTAAGAAGAGAACTACGTATTTGTTCTATAATTGAGATATAGAATATAGATATAGTAACATATATATTTAAATAAATAAAGAAAAACAAATTTGTCAAAATTTTCAAAGGGATGTCGACATGCCCCTACTCCCCATGTCGACATACAACTGTCAAATTTGATATTTTGATTTTCCCTCTAAAATCAGTTTGGTGGTTATATAAGCACAATATTTCGACTTCGTCTATCTTCTCACTTCATTTTCTCTTTACCAAACTTCTGAAATACAAAGTAATGGCCTCCTCTTCTAAATCAAACCAAAATGCAACCATTTCCTTCCCTTCTCCTAATTCTGGTCCATTCCAACATACTACATTGGCTCGAGTAATGAAGATCGAAGAAATTATGAAGGATTCTCTGCAAATGCTAACTAAATTACAAGTCATGCAAATAAAGATGGCAAAGGAACAAGAGAAACAAGCAAGATCCTTAGAAATTTGCAAAAATTTTTAATGCATAATCATGCAGACCCTATTGTGATTGAAGATGATTCTCTAACATACGTATTCATAATCCATTAGATGACGATGATGATGAAGAAGAAAAGGAGGAGGAAGAAGCGCAAATGGAAGAGGACAATAATGTTGTTTGCGTTGGAGAAGTCTGTTTTGACAAAAATGGTAATTTGGTTGAACAACATGGAAACTTTTGTCTCCATTACCCTAATTATTCAATTCACAAGTCACCAATTATCAAGAACTCTCGTTAGATTGTTATTATATTAATGTTTTTATATTTTGTGTACTTGTATATATTTGTGTCTATGTTTCATATATATGTGTAATGTAACATCATATATAATAAAATTAGATTTATGTTTCGCTTATTATACTTCGTTATTAGCATTTAGTTCCATAGTATTAGTTTAAGGGGAAGTTATGTAGTTTAGGCTTAGTTTTTGTTGATGACAAAGGGGGAGAATTATAAAATAGGATAGTTAGGCTTAGATTAAGGGGGAGTTAGTAGATTAAGGGGGAGTTGTTGGACTAAGGGGGAGTCAGAGTAGAATCAGAGTTGGGTGGAGTATATTTTATAAACATAGGTTGTCATCATCATAAAGGGGGAGATTGTTAGTTCCTGAGATGATGGTTTCGATGAAAACAACCTTAGGACTTGTTATAAAATATAAATACTAATATCTTTGTCTAGATATATATGTATATGCAGGATATATGTATATATATATATATGCAAGTAATGAGAATGAAGATTGTATAGTATAGAGATTCAGGACTGACGAATTCAAGATTGTAGAAATCAAGACTGAAGACTCATGAGTATCAAGATTATCAAGAGTTCAAGATATCAAGATAAGTAATAGAGTCTAGATTTATGTTAAAACTTCATAATAGCACTAAAATCTTTATTCTGATTTTAATTGTGGAATGGAATCCACCTTCTCGCTTTAATAGTGGGATGGAACCCACGACTTCTTTAGTGGGATGGAACCCATGACCTTCTCTAGTGGAATGAAATCCATGAAATATTCAATATAATTTATTTTAACTATTTTTCCAAAAACTATCTTTTTAAAAGTCATCTCTATCAATTTAAATATTTTATCCTTAATTCAAAAACTATTCTTATCATCTTTTAATATTTTGATCTCAAAATCATCTCTTGTTTTTTAAACTATCTCTTGATTTTAATATTTTAGCTTTAGATCTCAAAAATATATTTTAAAGAAGTCTATACTTAGTTTTTAATATTACTTTTATAATATAGATTATATATTTTTTAAGATTACTTTCTAAAACTCTTTTATAAGTTTAAACTATATTCAAAATGGTTTACAAAGTTTAGAAATTGTTTTGACAAGTTTTAAAATAGAAATCATTTTAAAGCAAAACCAATTTTCGAAAATAACATAGGCATGTCGACATCCCTATACAACCCCCCCCCCCCCATGTCGACATGGTAGCCGTAGATTTTAAAATTCAAATTTTCAAAAGAAGTGTATATTTGTCATAACCTTTCACGAATGGACATAACCGTTATTCTCCTATATATACCCGTAGTTTTCAACGAATTTTCACTTAAGATTTCTTTGTTTTATCTCCTCTTTCTCTTCCATTCTTATTTTCAAACATTCTTAACAAAACTCTGCCAAAATCATAAGTGAATCAAACTCGATCGTCTCTAGTTTGATTCTCTGCCACTCTCTCTTAAAGATCTTGGTGCTATTCAGAGTTATAGGATCATTTGTAATCAAAGATCGAAAGATCAAAGTGTATCGAGTCTCTCTATATCAAAGTGTGATTGGAAACGGTGTGATTGTGGCCCGTAAATCAATTGGGTGTGATTGTAGCTCGTAAATCAATTAGGTGATCTTGTAGCCTGGTTAAATTAAGAGAGTTTGCCCTGGACTCGGAGACAGGAGGGTGTATCTCGTGGCCTTGAAATCGAGGTTGTAATATCGACATTATATTTGAAAAGGAATCTACACAAGAAATTGTATGGGACTGGATGTAGGGTAAATCCGAACCAGTATAAAATTCCTGTGTGTTCTTTCCTTTACTGCTTTTATTTACTATTTGCATCTATGTCTGGTTCTGTGATTGTCTCTGTGTTTGTGAATTACATCTGTTTGGGTTTAATTTGAAAAGGTTTCAAAAAGATTCATAAAATTAATTAAACACTATTCACCCCTCTCCCCTCTAGTGTTAATTCTGCCTTTAGATCTATAATCCGCATTTCCTACACTAACATGTGGGTTTTAAGGAGGAGAGAGTCAGAACAATAATTCTGGTGAATGAAAATCTCAAGCCTTACCATAATAGAATTTGGGCAGTATCATTTAGATAAGTAATATGTCTTGCACTTCCTACTAAGTATACCTCACTGTAAGCCAAAAGGCTTTTCCAGTCCAACTAGATAACATACCTTTAACTATAGGCCAAGAGCCCTTTTCAGTCCTTCTTCACAATTACTGTAAATCATGCCCTAACGATGTGAAAGAAAGCACCTGAGCCACTTAATACCTCTTTAATCGAAATTAGGCAGACTCTAACCATTTAATACCATACCCTAAGCAGGTCCCCGTCATTAAATACCTAATGCCAAGGCGGACCACTCCCTGGTGCTTCCTAACTGACATCGTAAAAAATCCCATCAGGCCACTTGATACTTTTTTTATGGGAAGAGGCGGACCTTACAATAGCCACTTAATACCACAACCTTTAAGAGGACCCCTACCATAGATTTCTCACTACCGGACCTAAAAGATAATCTCGATCATTTAATACTTCTTAAGAGGGAAGGAGGCGGAACCTAAAACAACCACTTAATAACCCTAACTCGGAAGCAGGTCCGTACTAGGGTATCCGCCGTATGACCCGTAACCCAAACAGTGTTGTCTCACATTAGTCTGACTATTCGTAGATGCTAGTAGCAAGATTAGCTAGGCAAACTTACCCTATAGGATTGGGACTAACGTTGCATCCACTATGGGTACTTATTATAGGCGATGTCTCAGATCGGTCCCAAAGTCACACTGCTGATAGCCAGATTAGCTGGGCGGACTTCGGTGTGCTTTTGACTGACATCGCACCCCTATAACTTAGTTATATTTTCGCTCTCCTAACATACTACTACATATATATTGCATACATACATATACATACATACATATATATATATATATATATAATATCTCACCACATTTTCGACTTAAGACAATATAAGGAAAGTTCCTTATTTCGCCTTTAATTATGGATTAATTTCCATAATTATCCTTAACTTCCTTCCTAAAGGGGTTTAATGCTATTTATTAACCTATTTATTCAACGTGGTACGAATTATACGTTACCACTTATACGCTATTAATATATTTATACATATGTAAATTTTAGGCTAACCAGTATTCCTAAGCATGTGTAGAAATATTCATATTCTAAGGTTAATGCTTCCTATACTAATTGTTAAAATGTCAAAACTTTCATATTTATACAAGCCTTAGTTTCATACAATAATTTAAAAAATAGCTAATATCCTTAGCTAGACAAAACAGACTTATATACATATATATTCAAAAATGGAACCATAATATCAAACTTATTTTACATTACTACAATAGAGTCAACGCGTCTATTTCAAGGAAACAAAACTTTACAATTTAAATCATTTATATTCTATTCAACTTTACATATACAAACTTGAAGCGGAAAAGGGATTCATATTTGTCTAAATTACGGGAATAGGCGGTGCAAACTACAAATAGGAAATCCATACTTTGCACAACATTTCCTAATAATTTCCTTTTTGAACCCTTTTATCGCAACAACCGAAATTAGAAGGGGAAGTTGAGTAGATCATAAATTATTTAAATTGCAAACAACAAATTAAATCCTACAATATTAACATAAAATAATCTAAGATTCCAACTATCCAAGAATTGACATATTATTTAGGGAAATTGTAGGGTTTTAGATTTTAGTGTTTTTGTATATAAAATTCTCCAAGGCATAAAACAAATTCAAACTTTTACGACACAAGTTACTAAATGTAAAAAACTAAGATTTACACTTATAGATAGTTTTCATGCTTCTTTTGGATTTGATTCACACATCTGCCTAATTTCTCCTTCAGGTATTTTTCTTTTTGAAATATACAACAATTTAATTATATATAGATTAGATTCAGAATCAGAGATTAGGGGAGGATAGAAATGGAAAAACGTATATGTATGTATGTGTGTGTGTACAATCCATTACCTTTAAGTCCAACTGGTTCTGAGTCGAAGAATTAAAGAAGAAGACTAATGGATTTTCGCTAGCGTTCCAAATATTTTGTGAATAAAAATAAGGGGGCTAGCATCTTATTTATAGTGGTTAGAACGCATCTGGACCATAGGATTTAATTCGGTTTAAGATAATAAAATATGGACCATTTGTGGCCAGGACAGACCCTAACCGACATTCACTAACTGATCGACTGCTCCTCCTTAGGCAGTCGACCGGCCTTCTGCCGCCAATATTAATTTATTACTTGCCCTGATATTTTGATTTCTTACCTATTTTCTTAATTGATATTGATGTTTGCTTAAACCCTAAGCTTCTCTTCAACATTAAAATATTTACTAACATTTTTAATTCCAAACATTAGCATTACTTAATTTTTAGATTTTAATTCGTTTTGAATTATTTTAAATTCGAATAATTCAAATGTTAATAACATTTGCATTTGAGCTTCGATCGCAAAACTTCATATAAGAAAGTTGATCAGAAAATCGCCACGAACATAATTGTGTAACTTTCGTGGACAAATGTCAATAAAGTGGGCTGATTTTATCGTTCCCTCCACATATTGGATCGGTGCCTCACCTAGAACACATGACGACCACCAATCAATTCTTGTTACTCCCTTTGCACGGGTTGATTCTTTGTTGAAGCGGTTGATATAGGAGTGGAGTGACTCATTTGGCCCATGTCTTATGTTGCAAAGCTTGCTCGCCATCATAATATGCTTTGCTAAGAGAAGAAGAAAGTCTTGAAATCTGTACACACCTGAGCCTAGGATTGAATGCAGCCAACTTGAAGATGCAAAACCCAGCATGAGACAGGTCCGTCAAGGTGGAGGGAAACAGAAGGCAATTTGCATTATCAGAGAGCTGACTGGATAGGGTTTGATTCCTCAATAGAGAAAGAAAAGAGAGGGGTATTCTAGAGAAAAAGGAAATGAGGGGTCTAAATGGCTTATTTGGATTAGGCTTTGGGCCTTATTTTAATTTAATTTCTAATTAATTTTTTTCTCTTAGCCCATTTGTTTAATATTATTCTTTCTTTTCTTTTAATTAATATTTTTATTAATTTGTAAATTTATTTCAACTAATTTAAATTAAGTTACACTTTGTTGTTTTAATGATTAACCAAATTATTTCCATTCAATACTTATTTATTTTCATTTAGTTATTCATTTTATTAACGTAAATTAAATTTATTTTCAACTATTTTAATTATTTGAAAATTATTTACTGTATAATCATATTCATTAAAATATTTTATTTAATTTCAAAATATTACCCGAAAAGAATTTATTGATTTAATTCTATTTATTAAAAAAAATCATATATAAATAGAATTTAATTAAGTAAAATTTTATTTTTAGAAATAATAGTTAATTAAGTAAAATTATTGTTATTACGACGTAGAAAGTAGGATTGTTACAGACTTCTCCCCTTACAAAAATTGTGTTCCCACAATTTCTTATAAGGAGACGTCATACAACTCACATTCTAACTTTCTTCGTATCTATAATCTTCTATAAGCTTACATAAAACAATCCTTTATGTGGCTTTCACAAACTTATTTTATCATATGCTACCATTTAAATAGACCCAATTAATGACTTCCATTTCGCATACAATAAATTTTTGAAATTTTTTCTAAGTGTCGGATTTTTCGTAAATTTTGGCAAAGTCTCCTTTGTACGAAGAGCGTTTCAAACAATTATAATATGATAAATTAGTTATATGTCGACCAAAACATGGTCGAAAACAATTTATATATCAAAATCTTGCCACACATCATGTATTCCACAATATATATCGCTCTTTTAAGTAAAATATACCTTAGTTTGTTTTCTTAAGCGAGTTTGTGTAATTTTTGTGCAACTATGCACCAAATTTAATCCAATTAGTCTTCATGTACGTGCGCTTATCTCAAACAATTATCAAAGCATTACATATATATACATACATATATATATATATATATAAATTTATAACCATTCCATTTTAGTTTTAGCTACTTTCCGATCAACATTAAAGTGTCGAAGAAATAAGATTATTTCATGTTTTCAAATGTAGAGTTGTAGCATAACTTATAGACTTTCCAAAACTTCTTTGGAATAATGAAAATGTGAAGTACATCATTAACTATGAATGTTTTTACCTAACACAACAATTCGAAAAGTCGCTTTTATATAGCATGTCCACCTTTTAAAACAGCGTTTTTAGCCTAGAAAGCATCAAAATTTTGCGATACCTAAAATAAAAGTTGTTTCTTGTATTCTTATCTTTTTAAAATGGGAAAGATCATCAAAATCGGATAAACCGTTTGAAAGATATGCTTAATTGAATTCTATGATGTTTTACGAAGTTTACATTTTTTGGGCAGTGATATACATTTGTTGCAATTCATGTTTTAATTTTAAATTTTCATTTTGCATTAGAAACAAAAATTGTTCTCTGCTAAAAATAGCTTTCTAATAAAATTAAATTCGTCAAAAACGGAATGATGGTTTGTGATTTCTGATCAAACAAATCATGTTTTGTTTTTTTCCAATAACTAACTCCAAATTTAGTTAATTAAAATTACATTACCAAATAATGTACTAACATATCAATAAAAAAATATAATCATATTATAAACCAATCTGTCCACTCTTAAACAAAACACCTTCACCATGGTATGTAGCGAGGAAAAGAAATACTTCAGAAAGGAACTGGTTATAAGAATATTAAAGAGTACAAAAACATGTAAACTTTGTTGTGATTAAATAAGTTTATATTTAATAGATTACCAACAAAATATTGTGGTGTGAATCCACACATAAAGAGCTTATCCACTTAAGGCAAAAGAGGAAGTGCTTATCAACTCAAAATATAAACACACTAAACCAAAACCACAAAAATCCTTATCGACTTGAATGTGCTTAACAAAATTGTATAACCACCGATCTAGGTAGTACATTTTCTTTATGTGACACAATTACCTTAATGTTCAAGCCGTTTAGAGCATGTACTAACATAGTTTTGTAACAACCTAACAGAAGTAAAGAAACGATGGATGAGAACTCATCAAAAAACCTTAGAAGTAAAATATTTGTAAAGATTTACTTCTTGCAATTGAGATAGTCTTATTGATGCCATGTCATCAAAAAATTTAAGTTCACGTTTAGATTATGTGCATTAAGATGTTGATGTTAATTGAAAAAGATAATGTCATATTAATTTGTATATAGGTGAGCCATCTTGTAAAGGCCAAAAATGTAAATCCAGACTTAAAATGAAAATTTTAGAAACAAAAATTATCCTTGACCATTCACTTATGCTAATAAGAAATGAAAATCATCAGTTTATACATAAACTTATAGGAAAATATTATTGTAATCACATAGATAAAATTGAAATTCATTTGTAACTAATATTCAAATAATGAAGTAAAGTATAAATATTATTGTTATTATAACACTACCAAAAAAATTTCCATTTTTTATCAAAACAGCAATTCTCCATTTTTCCAAACTTTGCATATATATATTTTTCAAAATATTTTTTTTCAAAACATATTATTCTTTTCAAACAATTGTGTCGAAATGCCTCGTCCTAGTGTTTAGGAATCTCTATCGATAACGTTGGCCAGATGAATCAACAGAATTCTTAAAGCACTCGACGGACAAATAACATTATAATAAACTGTTAAAATATTTTCAATCACTTTATAAAATAAATTTCATATTTTATCAAATCATTATCTTGCTTGTGTGAAAGTATTTATTTTCAAAACTCATATATACATCCAATTCATCTATCTTCGATAACAATGAAAATCATCACACGTCATTCATCCGAAATATCAATCAATTGTTCTATTAATTTAATTTAATATAATTTTTCACTCCACATTTTAATTATATTATTAGTATTATTTCTTAAACAGATTTATATCCCCTAGTGGTTCAAATTTGGATGAACCGCTAACTTTCATTAATATTTGGCTCCATCCAAATTCAAGTGGATTTATAAATATTTGGATGATGACTCCTTATCAATTCCCACTTTCTAACTAAGGTCAAATAAATAAACAAATAAAACAACTATTTATAACAATAAACACATCAATCAAAAAATGAACAAATGCCTTCAGTGGAAAGTTATTTATCAGTATCCGCTGCATACTCTGCCATTACTGGATCAGGCTACCCTATTCAAAGCCACACAAAGGTTTATTCACCATTACCCATGCCAACACTACTCATTAGACTGACCACTCCTTATTTCATTACTTTCCTCAAAAAAAATATTCCACGATGAATACACCAAAGTAATGGAGATATGATATATATATATATATATAATCAAGAGAAATAAAAAGTACGTTCCCTGATGATTACCCCAGTAATCATCGTATAGTCTTACTGTCCCTTTAATATAGGGTAACTACCCAACATACCCAAGGGGATAGGGACTCTAAGTTTCATCGAAGGCCGTGACTCGTGTCTCATATATATATAATATATTGCTCTAAATTGGCTCTGATACCAAAATGAAACACCCCTCATCTATACCCTTACTATCTAAGAGTATCACTAAGTGATACTATCAGATAATATGGAGAATGTGGCTATATGGGGTACATACGTGAATATTCCTTTGGGCTAACACTGGTACGTATTTCAAAAATCAAATAAATAACTCACCTACATATATTCAGTATCAGCATAAAGCAATAAACACATGTGTTTTCAGGATAGAACAATACACAATATACAATAAATATCTGAGATCACGGAGTCAATCATAGTGACAACACATAATATGAAATATATAAGACATAAAGAATATAAAACTTCTCAAATAATGTACACCGTCTCAATATAATACAATGTATAATCACTGTATACAACACAATAACATACAAACCATGATACAACATAAACAATATGATACGTATAATGATAAGAAATCTTTAATCTCCACTATGCTTACAAAACACATACTGGTCATATTGTCCCTGTACCTTAAATGTCTCGGACTAACCCAGGCATTATGTAAATAATGCATGTGTCAGGCTATGTCTAAATATAAAGGTCAACACATATATAGATATAGGATATGCATAGTGCAATAGAGATACATACAAAAAAGTACTATTGTAAAATAGCAACAACCATGAAACTAAGTATAAAGATGTCATCACCCATATAAAATCACATTAAATATTATCCAATCAAAACAATATCAACTGGGTGAATCATCCATATCAAAAAAACATTATCAAAGTCCATAAATCATCAATAAATGAAATATGCTCAAATATAATCGGGCTAGTAAACAACAAGGCCCAAATATCTCTCAATTTCAGTAAACGGGTATCATCATTAATGTATATGTGTGTGTATAGGACAGGCTACCAATCAGTATAATAAAAGATATGAGAATCCACTACACTCTGGACATCTATCCAGATATAATTTTAGCTCCTTATATATAAATAAATCAAAATATATCATGACAGGGAATGGTTGTATGATAGATGCAAAGTCCCAAGTAGAGTCATAACTAAACTAAGTGAGGTGTATCAATAGTATATGCTAATCTACAACTCTGTTAGTACGAAAAGGGAAACTGATAGCACGAAGCAAGCTCTAGAGTCACGAAGTCTCTACAGTCTTTAGTTACCTTCATGGTATCATGACACGTATCGACCAATGTTCTCGTCAACGCAAGGACTTAAAAGTCACAATCCGACTCTAGCTTCTATAGGTAACAGAGTGATGGCCTATGTGACACAGGGGCGAACAAACGAAGAGAAAGCACGAAGCTCTATATATATGGTGTCACAGATCTGGGGTGTGACCCTACAATCAGGCCGTTATGGTGGATTCTAGCCATTTGGTCCTCTCTAATGCTAACAAAAGGAGTACATCATGATAGTAGCACACAATACCGATAAATATAGACATGAAGTCTTGATCATCGTTAGGCACGTAGTCATACCCATCACTATGTATATCACCTCGCACTCATATCACTATTCCTATCATGTGAGTGTCATCTACTTACAATGAATAAGCAAATAAGTATTATAACACCATCTCATACCACTATGTGATACTCGATCGTTTACTCACTACTTATAAACTACACTTAAACTCCATAATATTCTATATAATGAGTCCAGTGAATAACCAAAGAAATATTACCGAATGCCCTATCCCAAACGATATTATAACTCCGTTTATTCAGATTTTCATCACACGGAATGGAAATCACAAAATCATACAGAATAATGTCATCACTATATCATATTAAAATCATCAATCCAATCAACCTCAACTGTGAGTTACGCATAACATTAAAATCAGTATAGAAAGGATGAATAATCAAAAAAGCAGAATAAAATAGAATCAGTCAAACATATATACATAAAATATTCTGATTTAAGTTTATTAATTATATATATATTACTTTATATTACTTAAATATTAACCCAAAAAAGATTTCTTATTTCCAGAAATTACATCACATCCGAAATAGTTATTTAAAACTCAAATATGAATTTGAAAAGTGTTATATTTATAAAATGTAATAAGACGTCTTAAATCAATTTTATATTTTAAAAATAAGAACCTTTTAAACCTATATTATATATTGAATAATGCATTCACTTTATTTATATTATCCAAAATAGAGATTTAAATATAGAAATTCACTTCCAAATCTTTACTTATATATGTTAAAATATTCAGGAACACTTTGCAAATCAAATATCCTTTATAGAAGTTTTTCTACAATTTTCTAGAATTAGTTGTTATTTCAATTAAATTTATAAACTTCAAAATAAATTTTCTTTTTTTTCTAAAATATAAATTACTGTTTAAACTTCACTTTATACTGAAATCATTGGTAATTTATAACAAAATCACTTAATAACATTTAAAAATCATTTCATAATCTCCCATAATTATAAAAAATTTCAATTAAATTTATAATCTACAAAATAATTTTTTCTTTTAGCAAAGTTAGCGAGCTTTATAGTGGGTCGTGCCACTCTTACTAATAATATAAAATAGGCGTTCTGCACATGCACAGAACAATTAATAGCTAGATTTACAGTGGCCAGACCACTAAAGAAGAAGAATATAGGTAAGAGGCAAAAACGCCTCATCGGCTAAAAAAACAAGCTAGTTTCCCTCCGAGGAGGAAGATCCACTATGCTCATTCAAAGATTCAGGCCCAATAACATGATGGTACCCTGAGAATAGAGAAGCTAATGTGGGAACAAAATCGACAGAATTGGAACTATAAAGGAATTTCCTGTCCCACAAGGAATATGAGATAACAATGTGATTCAGTTCACCTAACTTACCAATAACAGAAAGCACTAGGCCTTCACCCTCAACATGGTAAAATAGTCTCCTTTCTTCGTCATCTCCACCAACATACTTATAGAACCTACCCCCTTTAGGGTCAAATCTCATCTCAGTAGGTTCATGAATCCATGCCTGCTCAGACGAGCCCCAAAAGAAATCATCCAAGGATGGAGCCAAATCCAAAAGACCCGTTGAGCAGACCTCAACATCAACCGAGCGAACATCAATGACAACATCATCAGAACGAACATCAATGACATGGGACACTATCGTAGGAGGCGAAAACCCATCAGCATCAGCTAAACGAACATCAACAACAACATCAGTTGAAAAAACCACGTCCACGGGCAAGGAAGCAGGAGGTAAGATCAAAGTAGCAGGTGAAACTTTCGGAACCTACTTCATGATAGGACGAGGAAGTGGGATTCTATCAAAGAGAGGAGCAGGAGTAACATCAAAAGATAGAGAGAAGGTTTCCATAAAATGTCCAAAAGACCGACAAGATATGCATATATAAGGTTTCCAACTATACCGAATAATAACCTCGACATCCAGCCCCTCAGCAATTTTGACCTTAAGCAAAGAAGGCAAAGGCCTCTTGGAACTGACTTCAATGAAGGCTTTGGCATACACCAATCTTTTCCTGGCCATAGTATTAGTATCAAAACAAATCACCTTGCCAACTAGGCCAGCATGCAAGTCAAGCCCAATCATAGGTTGCAATATAGATGGGATGTGAGAGAAGTGATCCTAGACAAGGATAGATAATACTTGTGCCTTTTCCTTGTCCGTTGATGGACTTCAGGTAGTGATAATAAAAGGCTTCCCACCTATAATAATTGGATTAGCTTCTAGAACATTAAGTCTTTCGTCACTTCTTAAAAATTTAAAGAAGAACATCTCATTATCAAAACGCACACTAATACCACCCCTTGGCTTCCAAACTTGACTACTACGCGATTGGACTAGATAATAGGGTGGGTTAAAATCCAAGAAGAAACCAACCAGATAATCAAACCAATAATTGCCTGCAATACTTCGACAGGAGGAATCATCACTCTGTTGATCTCGATGTTGTCATTAGAATGGGGAGAAAAGTCCTAAGGATTTTTTGAAACTTTTGAACATAAAGACGACCACATCGGAGTCACAACAGGAGCATGAACCCTAAGAATTACAACCTAGGCTGAATATTATGAACAAAATTTTCACAAGCATCATAAATGCATGCAATATCACCACGTATATGTGCGGTATCAGAATTCTCAAGCATGACGTCAATCCTAAAAGCTAAATCAGTTCCATTAATACATGCAATATAAGAATTAACATCACCAATGACTGGCCCAACTATTTCAGACCATTATGGAATATCACCAGTGGCAGTAGCATGAACTAGAGGTGAAAGCAACATACCCTTTGAGCGATTGTTGTCAATGCCAAATACTGGAGATGAACTTGCAAAAGTCTTTGCATTGTCCAAGTCAGTTACAAACGTGTGTAGAGGTGTTGTATGGCTCGAGCATGAAACTGGAGGAGTAGGCATCAACTGTGGACTTCCCAAGGATGGGCATTAACAATTTGCTCAGATCTAGTTATTGATGCCACTGGATCCAACGGCACCAAGACTTCACATGAGCATGACATGGAAGGATGAGGAGGCGAGCTGAAATATGGGTGAAAGTAGGATAGGAGGAGAAGAGAGAGAAATGGAAGGGGAGAAAGTCGCACGAGATCTATGGGCTGCAAGAAGCCATTTCTTTTTTAGTGCGGAACTAAGGAATTAGATTTTTGTTAAAACAAACTTATAATTTTATATACAAAGTAAATTTTTATTCATTCCAAACTATAGAATATTATCTAAAATCTCTTATTTACATTCGAAATTACTAATAGTACTCATTACAATCATTTAAATGCATTTTAGAAATTATTTTATATTTTCCAAATAATATATAAGGTTTCTAAATAATGATTTCAAAATTATTCTTAGATTTAAAATGTAATAATTATAATTGCAATTTTTATAGGATTTTGCGATTGAAAGAAAACTATATTTATAATTAAAATAGATTTCTAAAATATGAAAAATAAGTTAAATTATATATAAGTTTAATAAATTATATATAAAATACTTTTAATATAATTTTAAATCCTTAAAATAATTTCCCAATGCTTTTTAAAATATATTTTCAAAAGAAGTAGAATAAATAAAACATCCATAGAAAGCAACACATCAACGTTCAAATTATATATATATATATATATATATATATAATTCAATTCACAATCAGACTTCCGTTTGCAAATTGACGCTACAAGCCAATCCAAACAATCAACTATCACAACAACAACCAATTCCAATTCAATATACCAAACAATCATTCAATTAATCATTTCAACCCAACGACCAATAATCCATGACATACAACTTAATTTCAATCCTATAAAATCATATCATATCATAGATGAAATGAATTCACAGCGAGAAATTAATAGTTAAACATAGATGTGAATTTAGAAAAATCACCTTTATCGATGCATGAACAATGAATTTCTCTCCGCCCATCATTAAAACCTGACTGCCTTGAATTGCTAACCACTAGCCAAATCGAACGCCTGAAGATGCTCCAGCCACCTCGCCAACGCCTCCACCTCATCGCCATCGCCAGATTTGCATCATCGCCTCGAACCGCGACAGAGCCACACAACCACCACTCACCACGACTCCACATCATGACCTCCCTTGCGTCATCACCTGGCACCTCGAGCGCCTTCCCCCTCACCTGCGGTGTTCACCGTTGCCAATAATCCATTCACATCGACGTGATTTTTTTAGTTTTGTTTGCGATTTGAAGTTTGGGAAATCATCGATGGGATGGTTCGAAGGGGTTCAGGTTCGATTCCTGAATAAAGAAAGAAAGGAGAGGGGTATTCTAGAGAAAAAGAAAATGAGGAGTTTAAATGGCTTATTTGGATTAGGCTTTGGGCCCTATTTTAATTTAATTTCTAATTAATTTTTTTTCTCTTAGCCCATTTGTTTAATCTTATTCTTTCTTTTCTTTTAATTAATCTTTTTATCAATTTGTAAATTTATTTCAACTAATTTATTAAGTTATAATTCATTGTTTTAATAATTAACCAAATTATTTCCATTTAATACTTATTTATTTTCATTTAGTTATTCATTTTATTAACGTAAAGTAAATTTATTTTCAACTATTTCATATTCATTAAAACATTTTATTTAATTTTAAAATACTATCCGATTTTTTATTATTAATTTAATTCCATTTATTAAAACAAAATCTTATACTAAATAGAATTTCATTAAGTAAAATTGTATTTTCAGAATTGTAGTTATTAAAATCAAATTCAAACATTTTGTTTTAACTAAATTTATTATTATTACGGCGTAGACAGTAGGGTTGTTACAAAAGCGGTTCTTTTATGATTACTACTATCATATGTCAACACCTAGCACAAACTTTTTAGTTTGCTAGTAGATTTTAATGATTATTAGTAGGATAACAAATTTTACTTGAATATCTTAACATGTTTTTGCCTTATCATTTTTTGATCAAACAAGCGTATAAAAATGATTAAAAAATTCCTTAAATTCTACGTCACCCTCCAAACATACAAAACCAATTTTGAATCACATAATCATGTGATTGAGAATTTCAAAGGACGTACAACTATCCTTGTAACAACTCTCACCTACGGACACACTAATCCAAAGCCCAAAAGTGACTTCTGAACTCAAGTCGTGCCAAGAAACACGAAACGTTAGGTTTTTAGAGTTACATGATACAGAGATGAAAATAAATTTTTGAACGTTTTACACTTTCAGATCTCATAGTGGAAGGAAATAAAATATAGGGACAGTTTGGCTAAAGTCCCTATTAAGTTTCAAAATACACCAAACATCCTTGCCAAAAAAAGTATGTAAATTAGGTCCCTAGAATAAAGTTGCTGAATAATTGCATACATTTATACAATTATTTAGTGAATAATTGCAGACATTTATGCAATTATATTCCAATACATTTTCGCAATTATCCACTGAGAAATTGTGGAAAGTTCAGCAATTTTTTGAAAAAATTGCAGAAATTTCCGCAGTTATTCACTGAATAATTGTAGATATTTATGCAATTTTTGGATATAATTACATAAATGTCTGCAATTATTTACTAAATAATTGCACAAATGTATGCAATTATTCAGTAACTTAATTCTAGAGACCTAATTTACAATCTTTTTTTGGGGAGGAGTTTTCGTGTATTAAGTTTGATTTTAAGGACCTGAGCCTAATATTCACTAAAATATAAGTATTGAAAACAACCCAATCATATGGTAGTCTCGGCATAAACGTTGTCCATACAGTAATTGAGAAATAGTATCTCCAAATGATAATTCAACAAGAGTTTGACTGATAGATATAATATAATATAAAAACCATAGGGGAGTAACTATAAATAAATATAGGTCTAGAGCGCTAAGTCACCTCCTCCACTCACCGTATTTTGGCCAAATCACCTACTAGCATGTTCTCTTGTAATAGAGATAAAGAGGGAGAAATGGAGGGGATCAGACAAGGTATGGTGAGTGAAACATATTACTGGTGGTATGGTGTTGGCAGATAGTTAAATTGTAGTTATAATCAACACAACCTATCTCTAATGCGCCTAAGCCCAAATACAATCTATGTGAATTTCCACCCGAAGGTTGGATATCTAGAAACTAAGTAGACATAGGAATATCCTTACTATATAGTCTTAATAATAAACCATCTTAATAATAAACCATCTTACCATATATTGAGTTAACATTCTCAATGGTAGATCGCTTAAGCATCACATACACACTGACCAAACATCGCAATTCCTAAGCAAGCACCGAGTATACAACCCCGACGATTTATGACCTACCAAATCATTAGTGTAACCTTCTTAATAGTAAACATGTCAATGCTCTATATCATTCAACCTAAAGCTACAGAAGTCTTTTAACAGTACAACCCCTTGTAGGTTCAACCGCCTTACAAGGTCATATAGCCCTACTATTATGGATGTCTCTATCACCTTCCTTGTTGTCCAGCATATTAAAACATGCGACTGAGTGCACTACAGTAATGATCAGAGCATCTAGTTGTGATACAATCGCACGTCTTATTGAGTGTCATGTTATGCATGCTATAAAGTGTGAACCTAAGTTCGTCTCTAAGTGTTAAACCAATCCCTCTTGTTACACTGCTCCATGTAGCTACGTAAACTTCCGTAAGTTGAGAAAGTGGATTTTGGTCCAAACGGTCGGTTACCTATACAAAATTTTCTATAGATGTTCAGATGTTTGATCATCTATTCAGACTTCTGGCTTTGATTCCAGACATCTGAATTAACGTTTAGACGTCTGAAACAAGTCAGTTTTTCATTATTTGCTTTCTGTTTCGCACTGTAAAAGAATTTAGATGCCTCTTTTATTGCTTAGATGTCCGGCATTGGTATTTTTCATCGTTTTTGATGTTTTACTTTCATTTATTCTTTTTGGACTTTTTTATAAACTAATTTCTTTTTTATTCAAGTTTTAGGCAATTAGGTATATACAATTCCTGTTACATTCATTCTTAGCTTCATGTTGTTATCCCTTTTGATTATATGTATATATTTTCTTATTTATCTATGTATAATTCAAAATAAGTAGAGTCGGATCTAGATAAATATCCAAGGTATATGTGTGAATTTCCTTAGATCTATCTAACTCATACTAATAATTTAGATTTATGCAGTTTTCAAAGTAAATTTTGTTTGATCTACCATATTCCCAAGTTTCATTGATTCAAAGTTATTACTTGGGGTTTTTCCAACGTATGAAATCATGTTTACAATTCAAATTCAATTGAAATTACCAATTCAAATCCATAATTCATAATTTTAATTTAGATAGATGTATAAAACAAATTTAACTACTGTTTCACAATATAAGTACATTATAATAGATCCACTCGGTTGGAAATGCTTTTTGAAGAGAATATCCTTTTAATTTTGATTAGTGTTTCTCTTCCTCTTGCTAGCTTGTTTTTATGTTTGGTTATCTCTCTTAATTTTCTAGTTTGAATTCTCTCTCTCTTTTCCTTTTCATTTTATTTTGTTTGATTTTAGATTTGAATTGTTTGAGGAAGGAGAAGAAGAGAGTATGAAGAATAAGCGAGGTGGGGGCTAGTATTTTGGAATGAAGAAACTTGAGAGTTGTATTTTATTTATAGATAAAAATTAGGGTTACTATGCTTAGTCCTGAAATTACTATTTACAGAAATGCTACTATGTCAGTTTCCACTAATTCTGACCTGTCATATCAAATTCAACAAGTTATATATATTTTCTGGCTGCAAACGGCAACCACTATAGGATAGGTTCCGAAGGCTAATTCTAACGTTTGTAAAATTTACTATTTTTCCTTTTTATATAAAAGTACATTTTTACCCATGTTAATATTTTAATTTATTACTAAAATTTTCTAAGATATCAAATTCCCCTTCCTTAAAAGGATTTTGTCTTCGAAATCTTCATGGATGTGAAAATGCAACCCGCTTATAAAAACCAATATCTACGGCCATCCACTCAACCATCAACCACTTGCAAACATTGTCCTTAAATTCAAAACTTAGAATGCAGCATGTATATATAGGTATGGAATGCATATGAACATATGTGTAATGTAAAATTAGGCAATCTCCTAAATCACTCGACCTCCTAAAATGCAAGTGTTCATACCATGTATCCAAAATGGATGCAACGTCCTATATACTTGCAATTCTATATGGATGAGCAGTCATTCAATACATAGGCAAAATACAGAAACCATTATGCATCTAAACTGATATCATAAAATAGACAAGGTGATGTACGACATAAGCTAACGGGAACATATCAGTCTATATGTGCAATCCTAATAGATAAAATACATCCATTAGCAACCATCATACAAAATATGTCCTAATGACGCATTCACATACATACACACCTAGCCATGGAATATACTATGCTAAATAATATGTATTCAAGAAATTATACTAACTTGAATAAAAAATTACCAAAAAAGAGCTCTAGATGGATAGCTTGGATTTTCTCTTCGGGCCCTGAAGTACTTTCGACTGGACCATCTCCCCAATGGACTCTACTAGCTTAATTTCTTTATTGGGGAGTCGCTTTATCTCATGCTCAACAATGTGAGTAGGTGCACGATGAACAAATGACTCTCTCCCCAGTTCAACTTCTTCTAACTAACTCACTCGACCATTGTAGCCGAATCATGTAAACACTTTTGCGAGTACGACACATAGAAGACATTGTGAGCCCCCGTCGACTTTTCGGGAATCTCCACTCTATAGACTTACTTCCTTGTTCTTTCCAAGATCTGAAAAGGCCCTCCAAACCTCGGTGCTATCTTCCGAAACTACTGAACCTCATAACGTGTTTAAGCGACAAGACCTTCGTAGGGACTATGTTGCCCACTAAGAACAACTCCATGCATCTCCTATCAGAATATGATTTAAGTATGTCCTACGGAGTCTTCCTCCTCCTACAAATCAAATCTACCTTCTTCGAAGTCTCTCTAATCATGGCTAGTCCAAAAATGATTTTATCCATAGTGTTCCACCAATAAGATGGAGATCTACATAGCCTCCCACGCAATGCCTTGAACGGTTACATTCCTATACTTGCTTGATAGCTATTATTACATGCAAACTCTACTAACGGCAAGTGATCATCCCAAGAATATCCAAAGTACAAAATACATATCCACATACCCAATTCACCCTCTCAGTTCGTCCGTTCGACTGTGGGTGGTAGGTGGTACTCAAATTTAGTTCAGCACCCAAGGACTCTAGAAGCTTACTCTAAAACTCACTAGTAAAAAAAGGATCTCGGTCATTGACAATACTAGAAGGAAATCCATGCAACTGAACTATCACCCTCACACACAAGGTCACTAAAGATGCACCTGTCCTCATACTTCTAATCGGAATAAGATGTGCATTTGGTTTGCTAATCAACTTTGAACCGAGCACTCTCATTCCCACTTCTACCCCTAGGTAGCCCATCAACAAAATCCATGGAGATGCTCTCCTATTTCCACTACGGTATATCCATAGGGTATAATAATCTACCAGGCTTCTTCTACTCTGCCTTTACTCTTTGACAAATCATACACTTGGAAACAAACTCCGCTACATGCCTTTCCATACATGACCAGTAAAACACTCTCTACATATCACGATACATTCTGTCACCACCGGAATGAATAATCACCCTAGAATGATGGGACTCTTCTTGTATCATGTCCACCAACTCCTTAATAAGAGGGACATACGACCTACCATCTCTTTGTAGCCATCCTCTCTAGTCAATGGAATAATGGTCCAAATGATTCGAATTTTCTCCTCTGCTTAACTTCTCAAAAATACCCAATAACTTCGTATCTTGCTTCTGACTCGAACTAATATGATAGATAAGTGATAGCTGAACATCTAAAGCTGTCGATAGCCTCGGTGTAAAGTATAATGAAGGTTAAAATCAAATGTAGAAAAGAACTCCTAGTGCTTCCATTCAAAAAACATAGGGCTTAACATCGCAAGCTTTCTACTTAAGGCATCGACTACAACATTACCTTTGTCCAGAGTATATGAGATACTGAAATCATATGACGTCAAAAGCTCCATCCACTTTTTTGCCTCAAATCAGATCTTTTTAGGAGAACAAATACTTTAGAGACTTATGATCCATGAATACATCAAATTACACCCCCAAAAGATAACGCATCCAAGATTTGAGGGTAAAAACAATAGCTTCTGACTAAAGATCATGGGTCGGATAATTTCTATCATGTACTTTCAACCGTTGACTAGCATAGCAAATAACTCTACCCTTCTACCTTAAAACAACGCTCAATCCTATACCACAAGCATTGGAATATACCACAAATGCTTTCGAATCATCAGGGAGTACTAAAATAGGTGCACTAGCCAACAACTCCTTTTGTTGAATAAAAGCATGCCCGCACTTCGAGTTCCACGAGAATACTATATTATTTTTGGTAAGGCATGTAAATGGTGTAGATATCTTAGAAAACTCTTTAATGAACTTCCTATAATAGCTCGACCAAACCAAGAAAACTTCTCACCTCTGTAGCATTTTTGGGTATGTGTCAATCCTGTACTGTATCAACTTTAGGATCGACTGATAATCCATGCTCGAAAACAACATGTCCTGAAAAGCGAACCTCCTTGCCACAAAAGTGACATTTGAAAATTTTGGCATTTAACATACATTAATGGAGAGTATTGAGCACTCCTCCTAAATGCAACTTGTGCTCTTCCTCGCTTTTCAATTAGACAATTATATCATCAATAAATACAACCACAAACTTAGTCAGCAAACCACTTAAGATTCAACTCATAAGGTCGATAAAATATGTCAGTGCATTGGTCGGTCCAAATGACATGACTATCTATTTGTAAAGTTCATCGGGTATATGAAAACCAATTTTCTAAATGCTATCCTCTGCTAATGGAATCTAATAGCTAAGTCAAGCCGAGGGAATACTCCTTCCCTAACCAACTGATCAAAAAGATCGTCTATACATAGAAGTAGATAACAATACTTCTATGTCACTTATTTAGCTAACGATAATCAATGTTAAGGTTAAAGAGCCATCTTATTTAATAACAAAGACAACGGGTGCTCCCTATTCCAAAATACTTCTCCGAATAAAACCCTTCTCCAATAATCCATTCACCTATTTATTTAGCTTGCATCTTTCTTTAGGAGGAAGGTCAGAAACTTCGATAAAGACATCTTAGAAGTCATGGGTATAGAAGCTAACTCCTCATGCGATGGGTCTAGGGAATACATATAACTCAACATAACTACACTTTTGGGATCGTAGTAAACCTCCAAGTTGCACCCACTACAAGTACTCAAATGAACCACCTTCATATCATAATATAGAATTTCTCCATACATATTCTTCCAGTCCATCTCCAAAATTAAACCAAACCTAGAAAATCCCAAAACAAAAGCATCGCAATCAAATTCAACATCCAAAATATACAATTTCAAACCCTTACGAATCATGGATAAACAAATCAATCCCCAATAAGGTTAGATACTATAACAAGGTCTGTAACTATACTAGTCTCTAAGCATAATTCATCTACTAGCTTACCCGAAATAAATGAGTGTGATGCTCTGGTGTCAAATAAAGTGCAAATAGATAAATAAAAGAAAGTCAACTGTAACAACCCGCCTTTTCAATCCCTAGGTTTAACTCCCAAACCGACTTCAATACCTGAAAACTGAAAAGGCGAGTCGTTGGGTAGATATAAAATAAATATCAGATATAGTTCTAACTAACACTATCTACTTTCAAAGTCTCACAACAGAAGGAAATAAATATAATACATAAATAAATGCCATAGTCACATCACTATAACTTTGTCAAAATTATCAAACACATGTGTCTGATATTACAAATATAACACAATCCACATATGCAGTCAACTTCAGGTCACAACACCTATGTACATCATATACATAATATACGAATGAATCTCTACTCCTAATACCATCTCATCTTCAAACTCCATCAAACCTGGATATATATTTAAAGGAAAATAAGAGGGGTCGGACATAAGTTTAGTGAGTGAGTCATACTCTACTCTACATCTTTACTACTAATAAAGAGAATTCATTGAATAGATTTCCTCGGTGTCTTTTTGAAATTCCAAATATACCCTTTCACATCTCATAGAAAAATAGTATTCAAATATGGGAATATAGCCTGTTAATTTCTAAGTACAACTATTAGTCACCATGGAGAACTACAGTGTGCGTACACAAGATGAAGTATCCGAGTGTACCATATTGTCCGTAATTTAGGTGGGAGTTCATCGGACGAAGTTTTGTCAGATTCCAAGTTAGTATGAAGAAGTTATTACAGTCTGAACAAAAAAAGTAATGGCTTCTGCACTAGGCGGTGTTCAAATATTGGGATGTGATAGCCTGTTATTTCTAAGTACAACTGTCAGTCCACATGGAGAACTACAATGTACGTTCACAAAATGAAGTATCTGAGTGTTTCATATTGTTCGTAATTTAGGTGGGAGTTAATCAGTCGAAGTCTCGCCGATTCCGAGTTAGTATGAAGAAAATATTATAGTATGAACAAAAAAATAGCGACTTCTTCACTAGGCGGAGTTCAAATGTGGGGATGTGGTATCCTGTTATTTTCTAAGTACAACTGTTAGTGCACATGGAGAACTACAGTGTGCGTTCACAAGATGAAGTATCCGAGTGTTCCATATTGTCTGTAATTTAGGTGGGAGTTAATTGGTCGAAGTCTCACCGGATTATGAATTAGTATAAAGAAGTAATTATAGTTTGAACAAAAAAATAGTGGCTTCTGCACTAGGCAGAGTTCAAATATGAGGATGTGGTAGCATGTTATTTTCTAAGTACAACTCTCAGTCCCTATGGAGAACAACAGTGTGTGTTCAGAAGATGAAGTATCCGAGTGTTTCATATTATCTATAATTTAGGTGGGAGTTGATCTGTCGAAGTCTCGCTGGATTCCGAGTTAGTATGAAGAAAATGTAGCAGTCTGAACAAAAAAAATAGCGGCTTCTGCACTAGGCGGAGTTCAAATACGGGGATGTGGTAGCCTGTTATTTTCTAAGTACAACTGTCAGTCCCCATGGAGAACTACAGTGTGCGTTCATAGGATGAAGTATCCGATTGTTCCATATTGTCCGTAATTTAGGTGGGAGTTAACCGGTCGAAGTCTTGCCAGATTACAAATTAGTATAAAGAAGTTATTACAGTTTGAACAATAAAAATAGCGGCTTCTGCACTAGGCAAAGTTCAAATATGGGGATGTGGTAGCCTATTATTTTCTAAGTACAACTGTCAGTCCCTATGGAGAACTATAGTGTGCGTTCATAAGATGAAGTATACGAGTGTTCCATATTGTCCGTAATTTAGGTGGGAGTTAATCGGTCGAAGTCTCGCCGGGTTCCGAATTAGTATGAAGAAGTTATTGCAGACTGAACAAAAAAAATAGCGGCTTCTGCACTAGACGGAGTTCAAATATGGGGATGTGGTAGCATGTTATTTTCTAAGTAAACTATCAGTCCCCATGAAGAACTACAGTGTGCGTTCACAAGATGAAGTATCCGAGTGTACCATATTGTTCGTAATTTAGGTGGGAGTTCATCGGTCGAAGTTTTGCCTGATTCCGAGTTAGTATGAAGAAGTTATTGCAGTCTAAACAAAAAAAATAGTGGATTTTTCATAGGCAGAGTTCAAATATGAGGATGTAGCCTGTTATTTTCTAAGTACAACTATTAGTCACCATGGAGAACTACAGTGAGCGTTGAAGTGGGGATATAGCCTGTTATTTTCTAAGTACAACTGTCAGTCACCATGGAGAACTACAGTGTGCGTTCACAAGATGAAGTATCCAACTATACTGTATTGTCCGTAATTTAGGTGGGAGTTCATCGGTCAAAGTATCGCCTGATTTCGAGTTAGTATGAAGAAGTTATTGCAGTCTGAACAAAAAAAATAGCGGCTTCTGCACTAGGCGGAGTTGAAATATGGGGATGTGGTAGCCTGTTATTTTCTAAGTACAACTGTTAGTCCCCATGGAGAACTATAGTGTGCGTTCATAAGATGAAGTATCCGAGTGTTCCATATTGTCCGTAATTTAGGTGGGAGTTAATCTGTCGAAGTCTCGCCGGATTCCGAGTTAGTATGAAGAAAATATAGCAGTCTGAACAAAAAAAAATAGCGGCTTCTGCACTAGACGGAGTTCAAATACGGGGATGTGGTAGCCTGTTATTTTCTAAGTACAACTGTCAGTCCCCATGGAGAACTACGGTGTGCGTTCACAGGATGAAGTATCCGAGTGTTTCATATTGTCTGTAATTTAGGTGGGAGTTAACCAGTCGAAGTCTCACCGGATTCCAAATTAGTATGAAGAAGTTATTGCAGTCTGAACAAAAAAATAGCGGCTTCTGCACTAGGCAAAGTTCAAATATGGGGATGTGGTAACCGATTATTTTCTAAGTACAACTGTCAGTCCCCATGGAGAACTATAGTGTGCGTTCATAAGATGAAGTATACGAGTGTTCCATATTGTCCGTAATTTAGGTGGGAGTTAATCGGTCGAAGTCTCGCCGGGTTCCGAATTAGTATGAAGAAGTTATTGCAGACTGAACAAAAAAAATAGCGGCTTCTGCACTAGACGGAGTTCAAATATGGGGATGTGGTAGCATGTTATTTTCTAAGTAAACTATCAGTCCCCATGAAGAACTACAGTGTGCGTTCACAAGATGAAGTATCCGAGTGTACCATATTGTTCGTAATTTAGGTGGGAGTTCATCGGTCGAAGTTTTGCCTGATTCCGAGTTAGTATGAAGAAGTTATTGCAGTCTGAACAAAAAAAATAGCGGCTTTTTCCTAGGCAAAGTTCAAATATGAGGATGTAGCCTGTTATTTTCTAAGTACAACTATTAGTCACCATGGAGAACTACAGTGAGCATTGAAGTGGGGATATAGCCTGTTATTTTCTAAGTACAACTGTCAGTCGCCATGGAGAACTACAGTGTGCGTTCACAAGATAAAGTATCCAACTATACCGTATTGTCTGTAATTTAGGTGGGAGTTCATCGGTTGAAGTATCGCCTGATTCCGAGTTAGTATGAAGAAGTTATTGCAATATGAACAAAAAAATAGCGGCTTGTGCACTAGGCGGAGTTGAAATATGGGGATGTGGTAGCCTGTTATTTTCTAAGTACAACTGTCAGTCCCCATGGAGAACTATAGTGTGCATTCATTGTTGGAATATAAACTTGATTTATTAGTTTCTAGAGAATTCCTGTATTATGTTTAAAGGGGGTGAGAGTTCTAGAATTATGTTTTCTTTGTAATCAAGTAAAAGTCTTTCTAGAATTATGTTTTCTTTGTAACCAGGTAAAAGTATTTCCAGAATTATGTTTTCTTTGTAATCAAGCAAAAGTAATTCTAGAATGATCTATTAGGGACTATAAATAGAGGAGCTCTCCCCTCATTTGTAATCGAAGCAATAAAGCAATCAAGCAAAAAATAATAATAATAAAGCATTATTTGTGAGAACAAGTTTCTTCTCTTTGTGTGTGAGTTGTGCGGATTAGTGAGAACAAGTTTCTTCTCTCTAGTCTCCAACCTTTTTTTTAAAATATATATTCCAACAAAGTGGTATTAGAGCAAGGTTTAGGGATGACTTCCAACAATATGTTACAACCTCAACTTCCTCGTTTGACGGGAAAAAATTACAATCAATGGAGCATTCAAATGAAGGTCTTGTATGGCTCTCAAGATCTTTGGGAGATTGTTGAAAATGGATATGAAGAACCGGAGAATCAAGCAACACTTTCAACACAACAATTGAATACTTTGAAAGAGATTCGAAAGAAGGACAAGAAGGCTCTTTATTTTATCTATCAAGCGGTGGATGAAGCAATTTTTGAAAGGATCTCTTCGGCATCAACATCAAATGAGGCATGGGACATCCTCAACAAGGCGTACAAAGGTGAAGAAAAGGTAAAGATGGTAAGACTTCAAGCTCTAAGAGGTGAGTTTGATTTACTCGAAATGAAAGAAAGTGAATCAGTGGAGGAATTTTATAATAGAACTATTTCTATTGCTAATCAACTTCGAGTCAATGGTGAAGAAATTTCGGATAAAAGAATTATTGAAAATATTCTTTGAAGTATGACAAGGAAATTTGAGCATTTTATTGTTGCTATTGAAGAATCAAAAGATTTGAATACTTTCTCTCTTGAAAAATTGTTGGGCTCACTACAATCTCTTGAGCTTAGCATCAAACAATTTGATTCCTCTCCTTCCGAGCAAGCTTTTCAAATTCGAGACACCAACCGTGGTGGTTTTAGAGGAAGAGGTGGAAGATCAACCTGTGGTAGAGGACAAGGAAGAGGCCAAATTCAAAGTAAAAATTCAAGCCCATCTCAAGGAGGAAGAGGAAGAGGTCATGGAGGATACAGTGGAAGAGGAAGAGGTAACTCTTATAATATTCAATGTCATTATTGTCATAAATATGGGCATATGAAAATGGATTGTTTTAAAAGAATTAATGATGAAAAAGATAATTCTAATTTTCTACATGAGAATTTGGAGACACAAGATGAAACTATGCTTCTTGCTTGTAATGTTCAAGAAGCTTCTTTTGATGATATATGGTATATTGATAGTGGTTGTAGTAACCACATGACCGGAAATAAAAGTTTCTTTGTGAATTTTGATGAAAGTGTCCAACGAGAAGTCAAGACAGGTGATAACAAAAGGCTCATTGTCAAAGGTAGTGGTGATATTCCAATACGGACAAAGCAAGGTACAAATTATATTTCTAATGTTTATTATGTTCCCGATCTTAAACACAATCTTTTGAGTGTTGGGCAACTTTTAAAGAAGGGACATAATGTGAATTTCAAAAATGATTTATGTGAGATCAAAGACAAAACTGGTATTCTTATTGCAAAAGTGAAGATGACACCAACAAAAATGTTTTTGTTGCAAATTAAAAATGAAGCATTTCCATGTTTGGCTAATATTGTTAATGACAAGTCATGGCTTTGGCATCTTCGTTATAATCACTTGAGTTTTAGCGCACTATCCAAGATTTGCAAAGATCATATGGTGAGAGGCATCCCAAATATTAGCAAACAGATCAAGTATGTGAAAGTTGTGTTTTTGGCAAGCACCATCGAGATCCATTTCCAAAAGAAAAGGCATGGCGAGCAAAGAATCCTTTGGAGCTAGTGCATTCAGATTTATGTGGACCTATGCGCACAAACTCTCCTAGAGGTAATCGGTATTTTCTCACTTTTATTGATGACTATAGTCGCAAGATGTGGATTTACTTTCTCAAAGAAAAATCTCAAGTATTTGAAGTGTTCAAGAATTTTAAAGCACTTGTGGAGAAGCAAAGTGGTTTTTCTATAAAGACACTCTGATCCGATCGTGGTGGAGAATATATGGCGGAAGAATTCGGAAATTTCTTAAAGGATCATGGTGTTCATCATCAACTAACGGTCCGCTCAACCCCTCAACAAAATGGGGTGGCCGAAAGAAAGAACCGTATCATCATGGAACTTGTTCGAAGTATGTTGAAGACAAAAGGATTGCCTAAATATTTTGGGCCGAAGCTATAGCATGTGCATGCTATGTTCTCAACCGTGCGGCAACTAAAAGTTTTCAAAGAAAGACTCCACAAGAAGCATGGAGTGGTCACAAGCCATGTGTCTCCCACTTCCGAATTTTTGGAAGCATTTGTTACTCTCATGTGCCGGATGAAAAAAGAGGAAAACTTGATGACAAATCTAAAAAGTGCATCTTTGTTGGCTATAGTGAAAGATCCAAGGCATATAAATTATATAACCCCATCACAACGAAGACTATTATTAGTCGTGATGTAATTTTCAATGAGGAAGAAGCATGGGAATGGAAAAATGAGAAAAAGAGTACAAGTATCTTGCTTGATAATGATGCATTTGAGCCAATTGAAGAAGAAGGATCGACTCCACCTACTCCACCATCTAATTCTCCTCCAAGCTCATCATCTTCAAGTTCAAAATCAACACCTAGAAGGACAAGACCTCTTGTGGAGATTTATGGAGAAACAAGAAGAATTTTAGAAGATGAATTTGTTGATTTTGCTTTATATGCAACTGCGGATCTGGTTGATTTTGAAGAAGCTGCCAAGGAAGACAAATGGAGACGAGCCATGGATCAAGAAATTGATGCAATTGAAAGGAACCAAACATGGGAGTTGGTTGAAGTACCTGAAGGGAAGAAACCCATTGGAGTCAAATGGGTTTACAAGACAAAGTTGAATGCACAAGGTGAAGTTGAAAAACATAAGGCACGATTAGTTGTGAAAGGATACAAGCAAAAGTATGGTGTTGATTACAAAGAAGTTTTTGCTCCCGTGGCACGTCTTGAAACAATTCGTTTGATAATTTCATTGGCCGCTCAAAATAAGTGGCAAGTTTATCAAATGGATGTTAAATCTGCTTTCTTGAATGAAGTACTACAAGAAGAGGTGTACATTGATCAACCTTCCGGCTATGTGATAAAGGATGAAGAGCATAAAGTCTATCGATTGAAGAAGGCATTGTATGGCCTTAAGCAAGCCCCTCGTGCATGGTATAGTCGCATAGATGACTATTTTGTGAAGATGGGATTCAAGAGATGTCCATTTGAGCATACTCTTTATATCAAGGAGAACAAAGGTAGCATTCTCATCATTGGTTTATATGTGGATGATTTGATTTTTACGGGAAATAGTCTTGATAATATTGAAGAATTTAAGAGAAGTATGATGCAAGAATTTGAGATGACCGACTTGGGTCTACTTCATTACTTTATTGGTATTGAAGTAAAGCAAGATAATGATGGTATATTTATCTCTCAAGAAAAGTATGCAAGAGATTTTCAAGGAGTTAAAGAAGAAACTTGGTATGCGTAAAAGTTTAGCTCAAAGGGGGGCAAATCAAGTTTAAAGGGGGTGTTGGAATATAAACTTGATTTATTAGTTTCTAGAGAATTCCTGTATTATGTTTAAAGGGGGGTGAGAGTTCTAGAATTATGTTTTCTTTGTAATCAAGTAAAAGTCTTTCTAGAATTATGTTTTCTTTGTAACCAAGTAAAAGTATTTCTAGAATTATGTTTTCTTTGTAATCAAGCAAAAGTAATTCTAGAATGATCTATTAGGGACTATAAATAGAGGAGCTCTCCCCTCATTTGTAATTGAAGCAATAAAGCAATCAAGCAAAATAATAATAATAATAAAGCATTTTTTGTGAGAACAAGTTTCTTCTCTTTGTGTGTGAGTTGTGTGGATTAGTGAGAACAAGTTTCTTCTCTCTAGTCCACAACTTTTTTTTAAATATATATTCCAACATTCATAAGATGAAGTATCCGAGTGTTCCATATTGTCCGTAATTTAGGTGGGAGTTAATCTGCCAAAGTCTCGCCGGATTCCGAGTTAGTATGAAGAAAATATAGCAGTCTGAATAAAAAAAATAGCGGCTTCTGCACTAGGCGGAGTTCAAATAAGAGGATGTTGTGCCATGTTATTTTCTAAGTAAACCATCAGTCCCCTTGGAGAACTACAGTGTGCATTCACAAGATGAAGTATCCGAGTGTACCATATTGTCTATAATTTAGGTAGGAGTTCATCGGTCAAAGTTTTGCCTGATTCCGAGTCAGTATGAAGAAGTTATTGCAGTCTGAACAAAAAATATAGCGGTTTCTGCCTAGGTGGCGTTCAAATGTTGGGATGCTACTATCAAATCTACTTCCACGGGTACAAATAAAAATGCATGCACATTGTGGTTAAATGCAGGCCCACCTGAGCGTGCATATGTACTCGTATACTATAAAAATAATACTATAACATGATATGAGTATAACATGATAGGAGTCTATCATCTGGCCATCATATGTTCTGTCGTCACCACATCATACTTAATTACCATACACACCTAGCAGTAGCACATCACCTCACGCCTAGGTCCGGCCTCATGCCCTACAGGGTCGCCCGTTGCCCTCCTTTCCTAAATCTCATATAAGGCTCACTTCTCTTGACCATCCATAGCCTACAGGGTTGCTTGTTGTTCTCGTGCTACCTAGTTGGACTCATGCCCTCATTTTCCCATAGCCTACAAGGTCGCTTAACATCCACTTCCTCCCATGTCCCACTATAACACTACAGGGGAAACAATACCCTCATGCCTAGATCGCCTACTAAGTGTCACAAGATCACATTCACATCACGTGCACATTTTGAATGTCTATCCTGCATCCCAAACTCACTCTCGTTCATGTTCACCATCGCATCATAATCTCATCTCCCAACACACACACGCACACAAATATATATATATATATATTATTTATACCACAACCAACTATTCAATATTCCTTCATTTCATATCATTCATCACATTCCATACATCCATTTGTTCCGTGTCATGATCACATCCATATATCCCTTCATTTTTAGCACCGTCACTTGCCTTGTCACATCTTAGATCACCTTCCAAAATATAAGAGAAAGCACAAATCGAATTATATATTAAGTATTTATATTGGGCCATTTAGTCGAAGTTCAATTTGCCAAAAACAAATGTGCACCAGTCTAGGCCACCGATCCACCGGTGTGAAAGAGGCTTTGCAGTAGGATCGTATAATAAGGAATAGTGGAATAGTCTAGGTAGATAGCAATAAGCAGTAAGTAAAGTGGACACCTAGACTTTATACTGGTTCGGACCTCTTGTCCTACGTCCAGTCCCTAAGCTCCTCTTAGGAATTCAACTAACCAACAACCCTCATTTAACCCGGAGGAATAGGTTTACAACCTACCCGAACAACTGAACGGGATTTCTTGCCTCAACTACCGAAGAGGACTTTAACTAGATACAAAGAGTATTTCTGACTTGTTGTGTTCTTGATAACACTAATGAGTCTAATTCAGTACAACTTTCCTATAATCTTATCCTTAAGAATATGAAATGTGTTTATGAAGATTTAGGAAATATAAATTGCTATGAATCAAAAGAGTATTTAAGATAAATCAGAGATTCAAGCAATTGAAGTGGTTTGTGATTGCTTTTGAAAACTTAAGAAATCTGAAAGTATGTTCAAGATAATAGAGAGATTAAAGCAATTAGGATTGGTGATTTGCAAATGATAGAAACATGTATTTATATGTGTAGAAGAGGTGTATCTATTTGCAAAGGATTCAGGCAAGAGATGCATCCATTACCATTGGAGAATGGTTGCAACTCTTGGGAAGAAGAAGGTGTCTTTTCATTAAAAATTTGCAGGTTCGAATTCAGTCGACTGAACAGAGAATTTCAGTCGACTGAAACTGTGCATGTTGTAATTCTGTAACAGGTTCAGTCGAATGGATTTCCTGTTCAGTCGAGTGAACTGGTAGTTTCTGCACAATGAACGCTTACCTAAAAAATTAAGTTATGAAATGTGTTCTTGTATTTGTGCAAGATTCTTGAGGATAGATTTTAACAATAAAACTAAGACTAAGACCTAAATATAATAAGTACTCATGATATCCTTGGTCTTCATAGTCCTTCCTTTAGCCTTGCACATATCTCTTCCTTTTTTATGAAGCACATTGTCATTGATCAAAATATAGCGTATCAACATTCTCCCCCTTTTTGATTGATGACAATACCTATGTTTATAGAGATGTAATTATCTTTCCTCCCCCTGAATATATGCACTATCTTTCGTACAAAACAAAGTTAGTAACATAGATTTCTCCCCCTTTGTCATCGACAAAAAGGAAGTAATAATATGTAGAAGTATATAATTGGCAAGCAACAAAGCAACTACATGCATATGTAACCACAGTGTGAATCATACAAACCACAGAGTATCACAAATAAAAGAAGGCTAATTATACAAGCCTTTTTAGAAGTAGTATTGAAATTAATAAAGAGTTCCGGAAATCAAACCATCAAAAATGATCAAGGATCCCTGTCCCAATCATAAGAACCTTCACGATCTCCTTCTGGTTCATGAATAACAGGTTCACCGGTTGGTTGTCTAAAAGTTCTTCCTCCTTGACCATCATTGTTACCACTAGTGCTGCTACTCGGATTCTCCTTGGAAGATGTCCACGTGAACGTTGGAGCTGGGCGCTTGCCATGTGAGGTTGAAACAGAAGTGGTGCTGGTGCATGAAATAGCATCCCATAGTTTGGTGAAGAACCCTTTTACCTTATCAAGTTTGTGATCAACCTTTTTGAGACGAGTATCAAGGATTTGTTGATTTCTTGATATAATTCCCAACGATTGATTTGTAGTAAAATCTGGTTGAACAAGACGGATTTCATCATCGTGATAACGAGGTTCTTGTTGTGGAGGTTGAGGTTGAGGTTGAGGTTGGTGAGGTTCTTGATGATGTGCTTCCCATTCGGCTAGAGACATGATACGAGGAGGCCTTACTGGTAGTTGCATGAGACTTATAGTCCGATGGTTGATTTGATGAACCATCGTATTTTCTGAGTCCGATAGTGGCGTATCAACGTCTAATAGAAGTTTCATTATGTATTCGCCAAAATATATCGTTCTCATTTTACCATTGTTGAAGGAAATAAATTCATCAAGTATCAATTGCACCCAATTTACTTTAATATTTCCCCATATGGCATATAGTGCCCGGTAGTTATTCGGATATACTATTTCATAGGAGCCTGTGCGGGGGGTAATGGTCCTCATAAGTGCTTTGTGTAAAAGCCTAGCTCTTGGTCTTAAGGAGGTGGATTTAATATCTAGGACGTTGATCTCATCGTCTAAAAATTAATGATTTATATTATCACGAATATGAGGATTGAAATCTATGTCCTCAAGCTTTATACCAATGTTTGGGGATCCTAGAATATGAGCTATGCGATCAAGTGAAAACCATACCTTTTTCCTGCATACCATACTCCAAACACTGTCGTTCGGATTTCGTGGAGTTTGGTGTCCGAGGTTGAGGTTGGCATAGAATAATTTGATCATAATATGGTTGATGGCATGGTCATTCCTATTAATGTCTAAAAGTGATGTCAAACTTTCCTGGTCTGTTAAAGCTTGAATATTGTAGGATTGAAGACCTTGGAAATCAACAAATGAGTGCTCGAAGATCCTTGAATTCTTCATCTTGTTCCACCGAGTGACTGCAACATCATTGTAGAGCCATTGAGCGATTTGGGCATCAATTGAGTCGGAGTAGGTTGAAGTTGAAGCTCTAGAACGTTTAGGAGGCATAATTGTGGAAATTTGAGGAAGAAATTGTAGAAAAAATAGAAATTGGGGGCTAGGGTTTTCGTTGAGAGGGGGAAGATGAAGTTTGGAATCGGTAAGAAGTAAAAGTAAAAGTGAAAAAGATGACTAAGAAGGGTAAAAAGAACCTGCTAAACTGCGTTCAGTCGACTGAAATTATCTGTTCGGTTTACTGAATTGGAACCCGAAAGTTTTCTAGGTAAAATTCAGTCGACTGAACAGGGAGTTTCAGTCGACTGAACTGTTGGCTGAAAGTTTCTGCCATATATTCAGTCGACTGTGCAGAACTATTCAGTCGACTTAATTTTGCATTTTTGATTTTTCTTAACTTTTTGAATGCAAATATTTTATTGAAAGAAATGATTACAATCGTACAAACATATTACAATATAACACATTATTTTGATCTTTTAAAAAATCATTTCTTTGGAGAAGGACTAATGTTCTTCGGTGTTTTATTTCCTTCATTCGCCATATAGTTCATGTCCCATGAATTTGGGCTATATTGAGGAGTTTTTGGTGACACCCAAGGATTTATCGGATCGTTTGGTGTACGATACGATGAAGATGGATCAAACGAACTAACTGGTCGAGGTAGGGGCTCACTCACATCATTTTTCTTCGAGCTACAAAATCGTAAACCAATTTGCTCAAGAAAGCTCAAGCGTCTAGCAGTTACTTTTTGTTCAAAATATAATTCACGTTGAAGATCAATTTGTTGCTGTTGATAATGATGAATTTCATCAATTTTTCTTTTCATATCAGGAGAGGTAAATAGTCCACGTTTGGCCTTCTTTGAATCCGGTGTATAGCCAGTTCGATAATTTTCCCATTATAAACCGGCTCGTGTTTTGGTGTTGGTGTAGGAAGATGTGGTGATGTAGGTGAGATATTAGATGAAGAAGTTATGTTGATTGGAGAGTTTGTTTTGTTGGAAGACATTTTGTTACAGAGTTTGAAATTTTTTTAGTTTTTGAAAAATCATATGTGCATGCATATATAGAATTAGTGGTTTAAAAATGTGTGGTATAGAGTTAATAGGGATTTAGAGCCAGTAATTATATTATTGGTTCATATTTACTTTGAAATGAATGGTCTTAGGAGTAGATTAAGATTTTAAACCTATAATTAAGTGAACTAAATTTTTGTTTGACTTTTGTTTTAGATGAAGTATATTTAAGTATTTATTATCATATTTGCTATTAAATATCTTTGAAAGAAATTATTCCTAGTTCTCTTCGTAATTTTATAAACGAGTTTTCTAGTAATGGTTTAGTAAATATATCGGCAATTTGGTTTTCGGTAGAAATATGCTCTAAATTGATAATTCCTTTTTCAATATTGTCACGTAGAAAATGGTGACGAATATCAATATGTTTTGTACGAGAGTGATTTATCGAATTTTTAGACAAATTTATTGTGCTTGTATTATCACAATATATTGTAGAATTTGTTAAATTTATATTAAAATCTTTAAGTGTTTGTTGCATATATATGACTTGAGTACAAGCCAGAGCAGCAGATATATATTCCGCTTCACAAGTTGAAAGTGAAACACAATTTTGCTTCTTACTAAACCAAGATACAAATGATTTTCCAATGAAATGGCACGTACCACTTGTACTTTTTCTATCAGTTCGAGATCCACCAAAATCAGCATCACTAAATGACACTAACTCGAATGGACAATCTTTTGGATAGAAAAGACCAAAGTCCTTAGTATTATTAAGATATCGCATAATTCGTTTTATTGCTCTTAAATGTTATTCTTTAGGATTAGCTTGAAAAACGTGCACATAAACATACACTCATCATTATGTCTGGTCTACTGGCGGTTAAGTATAGTAAAGAGCCTATCATACTTCTAAACAACTTTTGGTCTACACTTTTTCCATTTTCATCTCGATCGAGATGAGTTGTGGTACTCATAGGAGTAGGTTTTCCAGAAGTGTTTTCCATTCCAAAACGTTTAATTAGATTAGCACAATATTTTTCTTGATTTATGAAAATTCCATTCGTTAATTGTTTAATTTGTAATCCGAGAAAATAAGATAATTCTCCCATGTGTGACATTTCGAACTCCTTAGTCATTATATTTGAAAATTCTTTACACAAGTTTTCATTAGTTGAACCAAATATAATGTCATATACATCTATTTGAATTATTAGAATGTCTTTAGTAGTGTTTTTAATGAATAGAGTTTGATCTACTTTTCCGATTTGGAATCCTGAATCTAGTAAATAGCTTTTAAGTCTCTCATACCAAGCACGAGGTGCTTATTTAAGACCATATAAGGCTTTCTTTAATTTATATACATGATCCGGATACTTTTCATGTATGAATAAAGGGGGTTGCTCTACGTACACATTTTCTTTTATAAAACCATGTAGAAAAGCACTTTTAACATCCATTTGATAAAGTTTAAAATTGTGAAAACACGCGAAGGCTAATAGAATACGTATTGCTTCAAGTCTTGCAACAAGAGAAAATGTTTCTTCAAAGTCGATACCTTCCTCTTGACTATATCCTTGTGCTACTAGTCTAGCTTTATTCCTAGTTATATTTCCTTGTTCGTCTACTTTATTTTTGTAAACCCATTTTGTTCCTATAACAGATTGATTATTAGGACGAGGAACTAAATCCCAAACATCGTTACGTTCGAATTGATTTAATTCTTCTTGCATAGCAATAATCCAGTAGTCATCTATTGATGCTTCTTTAGGATTTTTAGGTTCTAATGTAGAAATAAAAGCAACATGTCCCATTTGGTTTAGTTGACTTCTAGTTTTAACTTGAGAATCAATTTCACCGATTATGTTTTGTACAGGGTGATCTCGTAAGATTCTAGGTGGAGATCTAAGTTCGGTATTATTCATATTTTCAAGATTTGTGTTGTCTGTATTTATTATAAATTCGTCATCATCTTTTATACTCAAGTTTTTATTAAAGTTTTCATCAAAAGATACATGTAAAGTTTCTTCGATTATATTTGTTCGTTTATTAAAAACTCGATATGCCTTACTTCATTCTGAGTATCCTACAAAAATTCCTTTGTCAGCTTTCGGATCGAATTTTCCTAGTTTATCTTTTGTATTTAAAATAAAACATTTTGATCCAAATATTTTAAAATAAGAGATATTTGGCTTTCAATTGTTAAAAAGTTCATATGAAGTATTTTTAGTTAATGGTCTAATAGAAATACGATTTAATACATAACATGCAGTAGCTACGGCTTCTGCCCAAAAATGTTTTGGTAGAAGGCTTCCATTTAATAATGTTCTTGCACATTCTTGTAATGTTCTATTCTTTCTTTCCACTACTCCATTTTGTTGAGGAGTTCTAGGAAATGAAAAGTTATGATTTATTCCTTTCTTTTTACAGAAAGATTCAAAAACTTCATTTTCGAATTCGCCACCATGATCACTTCGTATATTCTTAATTTTCAAATCTTTAGTGTTTTGAATTCTTTTGACAAATGTTTTAAAGTGTTCAAATGTATCACTTTTATTTTTCATAAAAATAGTCCATGTATATCTTGAGAAATCATCAACTATTACAAATTCATATCGATTATGATTAATGGATTGAACTTGTGTTGGTCCGAAAAGATCCATATGAAGTAATTCTAGTGGTTGTAAAGTTGAAATATTTTTCTTAGATTTGAAAGATGATTTTGTTAATTTTCCTACTTGACAATCATCGCAAAGATTTTTTATCTTAAAGTTTATCTTAGGTAAACCTCTTACTAATTCATTTTTAGAAAGTTTTCTGATAGTTTTGAAATTAATATGACAAAATCTTTTGTGCCATAACCAAGGATCATTATCTTTGGCTAGTAAACACATATTTGTATTATGATTAATTTTCATATTTAGAACATAAATATTCCTATCTCTATTTCCCTCAAAAACAAGATTTTGGTTTTGATACATTTATTTTCCGAAAAAGTTATTTTAAAACCTTTGTCACAAAGTTGACTTATGCTTAGTAGATTATGTTTTAGATTTTTAACTAATGAAACATTTGTTATAAAAGGTAAGTTTGATGTACCGTAATTGCTCACATCTCCTTTGCCAATGATATAGCCTTTTGAATTGTCTTCGAAGGTAACCGAGCCACCATCAAAGTATGTGATGTTTGTAAGCATATCTTTGTCATCGATCATGTGTTTTGAGCAACCACTATCTAGTATCCATTCTTCTTTTTGAGTGGGACCTGAAAAGAAATACAAAATAATTGGTACCCACCTTTTAATAGGGTCCTAAAAGTTAGAACTTAGGAAACCAAACCCAATTTGGTTCAGTATCCTTTTTATAAATATAAATTTATTATTATGAACACTCTCCATAAATGTTTTAATATATTTATTCCTAATTAAAATATTGTTAGTCATTGGAACCCAAATTTTAACTATCTTAGTTTCTTCTTTTGTTCTAATAGGTTCTCTTAATAACATTCGTTGTTTTGAATCATTATTCATTTTAAAATTTGTATTTTTCTTTTTAGGAATTTTTGACTCCTTTTTATATCCTAATCCATGTTTATTTGAGAAGGATTGAGAATTTTCTAAAATCTTAGATAAATTTTCTCTTCCTTTGTTAAAATTAGAGACATTTTTGGTGATGTTATCTAATCTAACTTGAAGACTATTATTTTCTAACTCAACTTGTCTAATCTTAGTTTTTAACTCATGATTTTTAGAAACTATTATATCATTTTTTGTCTTTTGAGTTTCAATTTCTTGACTCAAAAGTGATAATTGTGTTTCCGAATTAGAAAGAGATTCTTGAACTTTTTCAAGTTCTTCTTCTAGAATTTTCTTTTCATCTTTTAACATATCCCTTTCAAACTCAGCTTTGTTCTGATTTTCACGAGTTTCCTTAAGTTTCTTTTTAAGATTTTTTATTGTACTCAAAAGTTCAGTGTTTATATCAATTAAATCGTCGAAAGTTAAATTACTAACCTCAGATTCTTGAGCCATAAAGCATACATTTGCTTGTTCATTGTCGCTATCATTTTCACTTTCAGATGAAGATGAATCTGAATCGTCCCATGTTACAGAGAATGCCTTCTTTTTGAATTTTTCTTTCTTGTCTTTGTTATTGAGAGTTCTCTGATTCTCCTTTTTTGCTCTGGACAATCTTTGTGCATGTGACCTTTCTTGTGACAGTTGAAACATTCTATATTCGAGGATGTAGGTTTGTTCAAGAAATTCTTTTTGAATCCGTTTTTATTTCCTTTTCTATACCTTAGGAATTTCTTGAAATTTTTGGCTATAAATGCTAAATCCTCATCTTCAGACTCTGATTCTTCCTTTTCCGCATGAAAAGCTACATTCTTTCTTTCTTGTGCTTGATCTTTCTTAGCTTGCATATTTACTTCATATGACATAAGATTTCCAATTTATTCTTCTGGTTTCATTGTAGATAGATCATTTGCTTCTTCGATTGCTAAGACTTTTCTTTCACATTCATCAGTGATAGAACTTTAAATACAATATCAAAATCCGTGTATTTTTCTCCTAGTCCTATTAAGGCATGATGAATGTCTTGAAATCTCGAGTACATGTCATTGATGGATTCATTTTGTCTCATTCTAAAGTTTTGGAACTGGTTCTTTAGCATGGAGATCTTTGTTTGTTTGACCTTATTTGTGCCTTCATGTATGGTTCTAAGTGTACTCTATATCTGATGTGCAGTAGTACAAATGCTAACACGATTGAACTCATTTCTATCCAAAGCGCAAAATAGCATATTCATAGCTTTAGCATTTGCACTAACTTCATTCTTCTGAGTCTGCGTCCATGTAGAGTAATCAGTTGTGGGTACAACGAGCTCTGCTTGAGTTGCATTCCAGGCTTCAAAGCTTGTTGCTTGCATATAAATCCTCATCCTTGTAGCCCAATAATTATAGTTTAGTACATTGAATAGAGGGGGTCTTTGAGTAGATTGTCCTTCCACAAATGTAGAGTTATAGGCAGTTGTTGTGCTTGTGTTATTTTCCATATTATCAATATGTCAAATAACGGTGTTATGGTTATAAGACGTCCTTGATCTGATACCAATTGAAAGAGGCTATGCAGTAGGATTGTATAATATGGAATAGTGGAATAGTCTAGGTAGATAGCAATAAGCAGTAAGTAAAGTGGACACCAAGACTTTATACTGGTTCGGACCTCTTGTCCTACATCCAGTTCCTAAGCTCCTCTTAGGAATTCAACTAACCAACAAACCTCACTTAAACGGGAGGAATAGGTTTACAACTTACCCGAACAACCGAATGGGATTTCTTGCCTCAACTACCGAAGAGGACTTCAACTAGATACAAAGAGTATTTCTGACTTGTTGTGTTCTTGATAACACTAATGAGTCTAATTTAGTACAACTTTCCTATAATCTTATCCTCAAGAATATTAAATGTGTTTATGAAGATTTAGGAAATATAAATTGCTATGAATCAAAAGAGTATTTAAGATAAATCAGAGATTCAAGCAATTGAAGTGGTTTGTGATTGCTTTTGAAAACTTAAGAAATCTGAAAGTATGTTCAAGATAATAGAGAGATTAAAGCAATTAGGATTGGTGATTTGCAAATGAGAGAAACATGTATTTATATGTGTAGAAAAGGTGTATCTATTTGCAAAGGATTCAGGCAAGAGATGCATCCATTACCATTGGAGAATGGTTGCAACTCTTGGGAAGAAGAAAGTGTCTTTTCATTAAAAATTCACCGGTTCGAATTCAGTCGACTGAATAGGGAATTTCAGTCGACTGAAACTGTGCATGTTGTAATTCTGTAACAGGTTCAGTCGACTGGATTTCCTGTTCAGTTGACTGAACTGGTAGTTTCTACACAGTGAACACTTACCTAAAAAATTAAGTTATGAAATGTGTTCTTGTGTTTGTTCAAGCTTCTTGAGGATAGATTTTAACAATAAAACTAAGACTAAGACCTAAATATAATAAGTACTCATGATATCCTTGGTCTTCATAGTCCTTCCTTTAGCCTTGCACATATCTCTTCCTTTTTGATGAAGCACATTGTCATTGATCAAAATATAGCGTATCAACACGGTGTACGTATTTATTCAGGTTTTTTTTGTTTGGGTTTTTATGTTTTTTGACATCGTTCTCGCTTCCGACCGCTACCATTTTGTCTCAGATCATCAGAGAACATTCCTAGCTCTAGCTTTGGATTCCTAAGTCCAAATATATCAATTATTTCACAGATTTAGGTGTTATACTTTAGATTTTCAGAAATTTTCTTAAACCTAGTTTCTAATCCTTCATATCAATCAAATCCCTCCCAAAACCCATTTTAACCCAAATTTAATCATCTATAAATGTTTAACTACTCTAATATAGGCTACATGTCATGATTACAGGATCAAAATCATATTTGTAAAGAAGGGAACAAGGATCGCTCACTGTTACCCTAAAGTTGCTCCTGCCTTCGTTGTTCCTCCTTTTTCCCATTAAAAACGTTCAATTTTCATCCTAACACTTTAAAAGATCGTAGTCCTCATCTATACGGTCATTTCAATGGGCAGATTGCCAAATTCCACTAAGAAACAAAAGAGATATTTTGATTTGAAGTTTGATGTTGAATGCTAAAGATTGTGCTTAGAAATCCTTCACTGTCCAGGCTTTCTGTGCTCCCATACTCTAGAATTTTGCTTTCCAATCACTCTAGAACTGTAGCCCATTTCGATAGCTTCAACTTATCACTAGTTTCATGAATTTTCATTAAGAAATGAAGGAGATATGCCATCTTGAAGATTGACATAGGGAGAAGAACTGGCATACAAATCTGTCCCTCTCTGTTCGGAGTTGCTGCACCACCTACCTTGAGTTTTCACCTCTAAATCATTGCTAGGTCATAGCCCTGTCTGCTAGTTTCGTAATGCTTTTGGATTCGTTCGATTTCGTGGAGATTTGACTTAGAAACTTGAGTTTTATTCTAGGTAGGTTTGAAATAACGAAAGAGGAAGAAGATAAGAGAAGAAGAATTGGTTGTTAGTTTCTGGAGAATAAATATACGTATTTTCAGTTTTTTAAGTAGTTAGAGAGAAACTTTATCCGCTTGTTTTCAGATTCAAATACAAGAGCCCAAAGCCAAAATCCCATGTAACTCCAAACTTTTTTCGTTCGTATCTCCTTCATATGACTTCCAAATGAGACAAACAAATATATTACGCGCATCAAAAAAATGAGATGCTCGCAATGGCATTGGTTTCATCGTCAAATTCCAATGTTGGAAAAATAACCATTTTGTCTCTTCTTATTTTTAATTTAATTAACTGATTAATTAATTCCAATTAATTTCACATTATCGTATTATTAATATTAAATTAAAATATTCAAAAAAAATTGGGGTATTACATTCCCCTCCTCCCCTAAAATAATTTCATCGCCAAAATTCCTAAGGGATAAGGAATGTATCGTACTCTTCGTATCACACAATTGTATAATATATGGTTATTCCCGCACCCAATCATCAAAACAATCATCTACACAACAAAGAAACCAAGCATCCATAAACAACCTATAAAATTTGAAATCAAATTCGTAAAATATGTGCACGTGTTTATTAGTATGCATAACAGTTTATGTACTTTTATGAAATACAACCAATAACATATGGCATTATATATGCAAATATCTAACATTTGGACTATAAATGAGATGATATGTCATATAGAGCATGTATGCAAACATCCTAGGGTGAACATATGCATAACCAATAACACTATCATACCACATGGTGAACATATGTATAGCAGTAAATCATGAAGTCAAAGCATATAAAACATATAAAGTTAATAAAAAATCCATACATAAATAAATACATCAATGGATTCAAGAAGTAATTCAGCCAAACTTAGATATTAACTAAACTGATAATCAATCAAATGGAAAACGCATTGGAAAGAAATCGAATTGAAAAAATCGGATCTAGTCCTCCACTTTTCAATTGTCCCTATCCTAATCGTTCTCCTAACTAAATCTAGTAAACTCTACTACTGGCATAAACTCATTCCTAACCATAACCTACAAACATACGTGCAGGTCTACACTTCTGTAATATTTTCTACCATCTCGAATCCATAATGCCATAATACGTAGTAGTGGGTAGCCTTAGCACAACCATGCCTCCACAAAATTGCAATCTCTCATATCAGTCCCAAATGCACATACTTAACACCTAAATCATCCAGTAGTACTTCCCTTAATTCATCTTTTGGGTTGCTAAGGTAAGGCAACTCAAAAGTGGATGGCGTCTTATCCGAACAAATCTAGTAGACTTAAATCACCGTACTATTTCTCTAAAATACATCATTACTTTCCAAAATATTGCATTATCAAAACGTCTCATTTACTTAAAACCATAAGGTAAAATCTTTTCATAAAACACTTACTTTGTCTTTATATTTTAATTTTCAATACAAATCACTTCCTTATCTTCAGTGATTTAATATTAACCACTTAAAATATATTTAAACTTTTAGACAAACTATGGTTGTCTTCTAAAATACTTTTGCTTTATTTCAAAATAAAATTTTAAAATAAATTGATATTTACTTTATTATATATAGGTCTACATTATTTTCTTCATAAATAGAAAATTTCCAATAATTTTAAATAATACATTCTAAATATAGGAAAGTAAATTTAAATATTTTCATTGTCTACTGACTTAACTTATACCCAACCCAAAAATATTTTTCACCTTTTTGTAAAATATACATATATCAATTCGTCCTCTATATAATCCTTTGAATAAAAGTTTTAAATCCGTTTAAAAAATCCTTCGAATACTTATAATCTTATATAAATACAATATCAACTCTTAAATTCTCTTATAAACAAATTTTAAATTCCTAATTTCATAACTAATTTCCTTTTTAATAATTTCTTTAAATTTTCACTCTTAAAATATTTTACTTCTGAAACTCATCTTCTTATCATCCTCACTAGCTTCCTATCTGGTACATCCATTAAATCAAATCCAAGCGGTCACATATACTCTCACAAGTGCTTAGCCACGTCCCCACTACATAGTAGGTTTCAATTCCAACATAATATTAAGAACTACTCCTCATACACCAAGTGCAGGTATTGTGGGGTTTTCACTGGTATAGTTCATCCTTTACAGATGTCGGTAGAACTGAACATGGATGTTCACACCACAATATCC
This sequence comes from Allium fistulosum, assembly GCA_030737815.1. NCBI lineage: Eukaryota > Viridiplantae > Streptophyta > Magnoliopsida > Asparagales > Amaryllidaceae > Allium > Allium fistulosum. The sequence goes on from CM060903.1 coordinate 206,373,322, forward strand.
CTAAGATTGACACCAGTACCATTCTAGTTTTGATATTACCCCATCAATGCCTATCTATGTTGTAGTTTCCATCTTCATTAACCTACTGACCCTCCGCTATCCATAATTGGGATGCATTAGCAACTCCGCAATAGATAGATAACTTACTGGAACAACTACAAATATATTCGACTCATATATATTATATATCTAATAAAAAATACAATACGCTCTCTCAATACATTCCTTATTCTTATCCTAGTTCCTAACCTATTCTATGATACCAAATGTAATGACCCGCCTTTTCAACCTCGGGTTCAACAGCCGAACCGATGTCAACACTCGAAAACCGAAAAGATGAGTCATTGGGTGGATATAAAATAAATACCAAATATAGTTCTAACTAACACCATCTACTTTCAGAGTCTCACAGTAGAAGGAAATAAATATAATACATAAATAAATGCCATAGTCATATCACCATAACTTTGTCAAAATTATCAAATACATGTGTCCGAATAATACAAACACAACCCAATTCACATACATAGTCAACTTTAGGTCACAACACCTATGTACATTATATACATAATATACGAATGAATATCTACTCCTGATACGATCTCATCAGCAAACTCCATCAAACATGGATATATATATATATATAGAGGAAAATAGGAGGGGGTCAGACATAGGTCTGGTGAGTGAGCCATACTCTACTTAATATATACTACAAAAACAATATTATAACATGATATGAGTCTACCATCTGACCATTATACATACTGTCGCCACCACATCATACTTAAATATCATACACGTTTAGCAATATCATATCATATCTATGTGGATTAACGCTCTGGTCCGGCCTCATGCCCTATAGCATTACATGTTTCCCTCCTTTCCTAAATCTCATATAGGACTCACTTCATTGGACCACTCATAGCTTATAAGGTTGCATGTTGTCCTCGTGCTACCTAGTTGGACTCATGCCCTCGTCCACCCGTAGCCTATAACATTGCTTAATATCCACTTCCTCCACTGCCCTGTCGTAGCAATATATGGGAAATAATATCATCATGCCTATTTCACCTACTAAGTGTCACAAGACCACATTCACATTGCGTACACATTTTGGGCGTCTCTCTGCATCTCAGACTCATTCCCGTCCATGTTCAGCATCACATCATAATCTCGTATCATGACACACACACAGAGATATATATATATATATATATATATATATGAAAATTGTTTCTTTTATTGATAACTAATAACTATAGTACATGCATGGAGACAATGCAATAAATACAAATACACTGCCTGTACAGTCACAATCGCCTACATCCACCTAGACATCCCAATCCAGCCCAAGTATAGAAAAGAAAAAACATCTAAAGATCTAGTAGGTCGCCGCTCTATTCCAATTCAAATATTTAGATCCTTAGCAGAACCAAATATGTAAAAACTGCTTGTCCTTTAGGACTACGAATACGTGTATCCAAATTTTTGTCAGTAGTAAATTGCCATCCACATCATCCGGCATAAGCACAATGCACATAAGCACTGTTGCTGCATATACTTATGTAGCAAATATTTGTTCTCCAAAACTAAATGCAAAAATTTCTATCCAATTATTGTCAGTAATAAATCCACCTTCCACTCAAAATCATCTTAAGTCTGACAGAATGCGTATACCTTAAAAAACAATAATCATTGTATTCCTCAAAAGTATTAGCACAATTATAGTTAACATCGTCAGTAAGATAGACCCCATCAAACCCATATAAATGAGTCTATGTGGGATTAGGGGTATGAAAGCTTGAAGGCATGCAGTCTAACTCCTAGTAGTGTAGTTCAGTAACTTCATTTAATATTTATATTTTCTTTGTACCACAACCAACTATTCAATATTCATTCATATCATTCATCGCATTTCATTCATCCCTTCATTCTGTATCATGATCACACTCCATATATCCCTTCATTTCTTAGTACCGTCACTCGCCTTATCACGTCTCAAATCATCTTCCAAAAAATAAGAGAAAGCATGGATCAAATTATATATTATACATTTATGTTGGGCCATTTGGTCGAGGTTCAATCTTCCAAAAATAAGCATTCATTGGTCTAGGACATCGATCCACTGGTGTATGTATTTATTTAGGTTTTTTGGTTTTGGATTTTATGTTTTTGGTGTCGTTCTCGATTCCAACCACCGTCGCTTCATATTAGACCATCAGAGAACATTCCTAAACCCTAGCTATAGATTCCTTAGTTCAATTATATCAATTATTTTATGGATTTAGCTGTCATACTTCAGATTTCTAGAAATTTGCTTAAACCTGGTTTCTAATCCTTTATATCAACCAAATCCCACCCAAAACACATTTGAATCTAAATTTAATCATCTATAAATGATTAAATACTCTAATATAGGCTACATGTCATGATTATAGGATCATAATCATATTATATGAAGAAGAGAGCAAGACTTGAATCTACTTCGAAAATTAGGATTTTTAAGACAAAAATCTCGATTTTTAGTTTAGGATCGATGGTAGGGATGATCGTCGATGTGTGGGAGGTGTCGGCGTCGGTGGTTCGAGGGTGGTTTCAGAAGAGGGGTTAGTTTCCAGGTTTGACCAGAGGAGCTCGATTTCGATTTATGCCTGGAAGTGTTGAATTGGTGGTCGGGATCGGATTTTCTATATTACAGCATGATAGGGGTTCTTGCTTCGTGTTTGGTGGCGAGCAGGAGACTCTTACCCCTACATGTCCCTAGAGGTAGTATAAGGCCTTGAGGGGTTGGTTGCGAGTCGAGAGGCTGGCTGTAAAAGCAAATTCGAGGTACCAATGTATGCCACGGTGGGTCTGGGATGGTTGCAAAGCCTACCGGTCGCCACTGCCTTGGGTCGTTACATTTGGTTTGATACCACAGCAACGACCCGCCTTTCATTCCACAGAAAGACGCATCATTATTAAGAAAGAAAGGGATAGAAAAGAGAAAAGATTGGAAAGAAAGAACTAAACAATATCAGAATCTCGATCTTCACTTGAGATTTCACGACCTATCGTTTAATTTGGATCGATGTGGTTTTCAGATATCCAAATTTGGAAATTCGATCCCGGTCTCATCGAAATCCAAAACGCCGTCTTAAAGTCCAAGTTGTTTAAGGGTTAAACAATTAAATATATTATCTATATTCACACAGATAGATAATTCACATCTAGATAGATAATCCAAAGCATCTCATATCACACATCAGAGATATCACATAATCCAAGGCATTCAATATCATTCAATCATCCGTAAGCAAGATTAATCAACCACACCATCTCTAATTAATTTAATTAACCACAAATGAATTAAATTAATTACTTTAATTACTGTTAAATCCTGCTTACTTAACATTAATTAATTACAAACCAATTAATTAATCATCCTTTAATTATCTATCTTAATTAATCATCCTTGATTAATTATTCTTTAATTACATTAAGTAATTAGCCTTTAATTAATTACATATATTAATTATCCTTTAAACATTCACATTAATTAACCTTTAATTTCTCCAATTAATTAATTAATATCATAATTAATTACATTAATTAATTATTCTTAATTAATTACATTAATTAATTATTTCTTAACCACTAGTTAATGATCCCAACATTAACTACATTCATTAACATCCCATTAATTACTTACTCAAGGTAATTATCTTTTAATTATCACATCATTAATTAATTACATTCAGTAATTAACAATCTCTTAATTACTTTCATAAAGTAATTGTTCTTTAAATTAATTACCTTTAGTAATTACCCTTTGATTATTAACATTAATTAATTACACCGATTAATTTTATTAAGTGATTAACTTTTGATTAATTTCACTAATTAATCATCTTAAATTAATCACAACTTAAATAATTTAAAGTTAATTTCTTTATCTTTATTTAACACTTAATTACATCATTAAACATCCATTTGAAAACATTTTGAAATCAATTTTATAATTGAAAGTATAAAATTTTCTTTAAAACACAACAATTTAAACATTAAATTTTAACTATTAAAAATCTTTGAAACTTGCTCAAACTTGTTTAAATAAATTCCTATTCTGAAGAACTTAGTTACACATTCCTTTGAAAACTAAATTACTTTCAAAATCTTCAAACTTTAAACTTTGATTTCCTTTGCTTTAAAAAAATGTTACATGTTCTCTTTTAAAACCAGAACATGTTTTTACTTTTAAATTTTAAAAAACCTAGCTCGAAATAATCCCAAACCATTTTATATTGATTCCAATATTCAATTCAAAAATATTTTCCAAATAATATCACTGTAACGACCCGTCTTTCATTCCATAGAAAGACACATCATTATTAAGAAAGAAAGGGATAGAAAAGAGAAAAGATAAGAAAGAAAGAACTAAACAATATCAGAGTCTCACAGCGGAACGAATAAAATATATTACATCACATAATATATTACGTAGTATTATATATATCAAATATACACAGCTTATACATCACAAATTAGACAGTTATAAACACCTGTCTATCATACAACTTAAGACATCACAGAGATACAGACACATCGAAACTATTATATATCTACACGTTGAAGCCTCCTGCTCCAAATCTCCTCCAGAATTCGTCAAAGCTAACCTGAATCCCTTGGCTACTCGTAAAAATTTGAGTACCCAAGAGTTTAAGAAAACAGAAAATAAACTCCAGGTCAAACATGGGTCTGGTGTGAGTAAATGGGTTAAAGCTGTTTAACTTTGAAAATCATTTGGAAAGAAAGGTATCTCGTAAGACTTCCCACACATAAACATGGAAAAGTTTTTACCGTACGATAACCAAAACATTTATAAGAAATCCGGTTATATTATAATAGTGTCTAGGGTTTTCAAGTAAAATAGAAAATAGCTGGAATGCTTACATCTCACGTTCCAACATAGTTGGGCACAATCAAAACGTACGGCACTTATTGGAGATTGGATTCTATAAAATGGCAGGGCTACTGCGGTACCGCCCGTCATAGTATGTGGCCAAGATCACCGTACCGAGGATCCACCCTAAATCCCCTGCAACACAAGGCCAGAACTACCCCTTACAGGATAATCCCGAATAAAACAACCCCGCAGTTGGCGCGACCAACCGCACACTAAGCCGAAATTAAAAGGAACCTCTAGACAGGGGAAAATCTCATCCTACTTTGGGTTTATCGTCGATTTTCGTCGATCGATATGGTGATAGTCGTCGAATTCGTTGTCGAAGTTAGTTTGAAGGCTATCGATCACTAGAAAAATGGTTGAAAAATTTTCTGGTGAATATGGTGGCCAGGGAAGGTCGGAGTAGGGTTTAGTGGTGTGTTATGGTAGAGGTTGTTTTCGAGCTGATGGCGACGACTATGGTGGATCGGAGGTGATCGCTAGGTGGGGGAACTGTGTTGGAGGTTGAGGCGAAGCTTCGGTGAGGTCGGCGAGGTTCATCGAGGTCGGAGACGTCGGCAATGGGTAGATTTCCGATGATGGTGGGTTCCAGTTTTTGATGTGAAGGCTCATTTTCGATTTGTTGACGATTTTGTTCATCTGGGTTATCGGGAGAAGTGGTGGGGTTGCCGACGACTTGTAGGTGGTCGAGGCGTTGATCTCTGGTGGTTGGAGCTTCTGTGCACGTGCACGTGCACGTTTGTGTTGCTGTTGTTAGCAGTGGGTTTGTGTTTTGGAGAAGAAGAGGAGCGACTCGGGTAAGGCTCGAAGTTGTTTCGTGAGTGGGATTATTTCGAGCCAGGTTTTTAAAATTTAAAAGTAAAAACATGTTCTGGTTTTAAAAGAGAACTTGTAACAGTTTTTAAAGCAAAGAAAATCAAAGTTTAAAAAGTAAAGAAAATGTTTAACAAGTTTCAAAGTTAAAAGCAAATAAAACAAGTTTTCCCAAAATTTAAAATATTATACAAAGTTCCAAAAACAAAGTATTTAAAGGTTTTTAAGTTATTTAAATAATATATTTCAAAAGGGAAATGTTTAAACAAGTTTAAAATTTGAAGATTTTGAAAGTAATTTAGTTTCAAAGGAATGTGTAACTAAGTTTTTTAGAATAGGAATTTATTTAAACAAGTTTGAACAAGTTTCAAAAAAATTTAATAGTTAAAATTTAATGTTTAAATTGTTGTGTTTTAAAGAAAATTTTATACTTTCAATTATAAAATTGATTTCAAAATGTTTTCAAATGGATGTTTAATGATGTAATTAAGTGTTAAATAAAGATAAAGAAATTTACTTTAAATTATTTAAGTTGTGATTAATTTAAGATGATTAATTAGTGAAATTAATCAAAAGTTAATCACTTAATAAAATTAATTGGTGTAATTAATTAATGTTAATAATCAAAGGGTAATTACTAAAGGTAATTAATTTAAAGAACAATTACTTTATGAAAGTAATTAAGAGATTGTTAATTACTTAATGTAATTAATTAATGATGTGATAATTAAAAGGTAATTACCTTGAGTAAGTAATTAATGGGAAGTTAATGAATGTAGTTAATGTTGGGATCATTAACTAGTGGTTAAGAAATAATTAATTAATGTAATTAACTAAGAATAATTAATTAATGTAATTAATTATGATATTAATTAATTAATGGGAGAAATTAAAGGTTAAGTAATGTGAATGGTTAAAGGATAATTAATTTATGTAATTAATTAAAGGCTAATTACTTAATGTAATTAAAGAATAATTAATCAAGGATGATTAATTAAGATGGATAATTAAAGGATGATTAATTAATTGGGTTGTAATTAATTAATGTTAAGTAAGCAGGATTTAAACGTGATCGAAGTAATTAATTTAATTTATTTAAATTAATTAAAAATGGTGTGACTAATTAATCTTACTTATGGATGATTGAGTTATATTGGATGATTTGGATTATGTGATATCTCTGATATGTGATTGTGCTGCTATGTGATATGAGATGCTTTAGTTGAATAGTGATAATATGGATTATCTATCTATGATAATGTGAATCATCTACCTATGTGATTATGTTACTCTGAATATAAATTGAATTGTTTAAACCTTTAAAGAACTTGGACTTTAAGACGGCGTTTGGATTTCAGTGAGACCGGGATCGGATTTCCGAATTGGATATCCGAAAACCACATCGATCCAAATTAAGCGATAGGTCGTGAAATCTCAAGTGAAGATCGAGATGAAGAATTCAGAGTGCAAGGGCTATTGTCGTTAACTCTGAGGGTGATTCCAAAATGAGTGTAGCGAGATAGTGCCTTCGGTTTCGTTCGAACTCGGAACGGACTTGTATGGATGAATGCTTTCAAAACATCGTCATTAGAGGACGATGAGCATTCTAAGATATGTGTTCTTAAAAAGGTAATCGTAGCCTCAAGCCTCATCAACCGGGAACGGCTAAAACATGGGAGGTGCAGCAAGGCTAAGTGGGTAGCACCCAAGTAGGATGAGATTTTCCCCTGTCTAGAGGTTCCTTTTTATTTCGGCTTAGTGTGCGGTTGGTCGCGCCAACTGCGGGGTTGTCTTGTTCGGGATTATCCAGTAAGGGGTAGTTCCGGCCTTGTGTTGCAGGGGATTTAGGGTGGATCCTCGGTACGGTGATCTAGGCCACATACTCTGACGGGCGGTACCCCAGCAGCCTTGCCATTTTATGGAATCCAATCTCCAATAAGTGCCGTACGTTTTGATTGTGCCCAACTATGTTGGAATGTGAGAAGTAAGCATTCCAGCTATTTTCTATTTTACTTGGAAACCCTAGACCCTATTATAATATCACCGGATTTCCTATCAAATGTTTTGGTTATCGTAAGGTAAAAACTTTTCCATGTTTATGTGTGGGAAGTCTTACGAGATACCTTTGTTTTCAAATGATTTTCAAAGTTAAACAGCTTTAAACTGTTTACTCACACCAGACCCATGTCTGACCCGGAGTTTATTTTCTGTTTTATTAAACTCTTGGGTACTCAAATTTTTTACGAGTAGCCAAGGGATTCAGGTTAGCTTTGACGAATCTATGGAGGAGATTTGGAGCAGGAGGCTTCAGCGTATATAGATATATGTGGTTCCGCTGTGTTAGTGTCTCTGAGTTGTATTGATAGACAGACCTTTGTAACTGTCCAGTGTGTGTTGTATAAGCTGTGTAACTTTGATAGATGTTGTCTATTATGTAATAACTATGTGATATAATATATTTTATTCGTTCCGCTGTGAGATTCTGATATTGTTTAGTTCTTTCTTTCCTATCTTTTCTTTTTTCTATCCCTTTCTTTCTTAATAATGATGCGTCTTTCTATGGAATGAAAGGCTGGTCGTTTCACTTGGTATCAGCACTGTAATGACCCGTCTTTCACTCCAAAGAAAGACGTATCATTATTAAGAAAGAAAGGGATAGAAAAGAGAAAAGATAGAAAAGAAAGAACTAAACAATACTAGAATCTCACAGCGGAACGCATAAAATATATTAATCACATAGTTATTACATAATATACAACATCTATCAGAGTTACACAGCATCACAATACATTAGACAATTATAAAATTTTGTCTATTATATAACTCAAATAAATCACAGAGATACAGACACAGCGGAAACATTTTATCTACACGCTGAAGCCTCCTGCTCCAAATCTCCTCCAGAATTCGTCAAAGCTAACCTGAATCCCTTGGCTACTCATAAAAATTTGAGTACCTAAGAGTTTAATAAAACAAAAAATAAACTCCGGGTCATACATGGGTCTGGTGTGAGTAAACGGGTTAAAGTTGCTTAACTTTGAAAATCATTTGAAAAGAAAGGTAACTCGTAAGGCTTCCCACACATAAACACGGAAAGTTTTTACCTTACGATAACCAAAACATTTGATAGGAAATCCAGTGATATTATAATAGGGTCTAGGGTTTTCAAGTAAAATACAGAAATAGCTGGAATGCTTACATCTCACGTTCCAACATAGTTGGGCACAATCAAAACGTACGGCGCTTATTGGAGATTGGATTCCATATAATGGCAGGGCTACTGGGTACCCCGTCATAGTACAGGGCCTAGATCACCGTATCGAGGATCCACCCTAAATCCTCTGCAAGACAAGGCTGGAACCATCCCTTACTGGATAGTCCCGAACAAGACAACCCCGCAGTTGGGATCAGCAACCGCCCACTAAGACGAATAAAAGGGGACCTCTAAACAGGGGAAAATCTCGTCCTACTTGAGAGCGACCCACTTAGCCTTGCTGCACCTCCCCTGTTTTAGCCATTCTCGGTTGATAAGGCTTGAGGCTACGATTAACTTTTTAGAACACATCTCTTAGAATGCTCATTGTCCTCCAATGACGATGTTCTGAAAGCATTCAATCCATACAAGTTCGTTCCGGGTTCGAACGAAACCGAAGGCACTATCTCCGTTACACTCGTTTTGGAGTCACCCTCAGAGTTAACGACAATAGCCCTTGCACTCTGAATCTTCATTTCGACTTCACTTGAGATTCACGACCTATCGTTTAATTTGGATCGATGTGGTTTTCGGATATTCAAATTTGGAAATCCGATCCCGGTCTCATCGAAATCCAAAACGCCGTTTTAATGTCCAAGTTGTTTAAGTTTAAACAATTCAATTTATTTTCTATATTCACATAGATATATAATTCACATTATCACAAATAGATAATCCATATTATCACAATTCAACCAAAGCATCTCATATCACAAAGCAACACATATCACATATCAGAGATATAAATAATCCAAGGCATTCAATCATCCATAAGCAAGATTAATTAGTCACACCATCTCTAATTAATTTAATTAACCACCAATGAATTAAATTAATTACTTTAATTACTTTTAAATCTTGCTTACTTAACAATTAATTAATTACAAACAAATTAATTAATCATCCCTTAATTGTCATCTTAATTAATTAACCTTACTTAATTACCCTTTAATTACATTAAGTAATTAGCCTTAATTAATTACTCAAATTAATTATCTATTTATTTAATCATTCTTTGATTAATTACTCTTTTATGACATTAAGTAATTAACCTTTAATTAATTAAGTAAATTAATTATTCTTTACCCATTATCATTAATCAACCTTTAATTATTTTCATTTATTAATTAATTACATTAATTAATGATCCTCTAATTACTTTCATTAATTAACTACTCTTTATTTAATTACTTTAACAAGTAATCTTTAATTAATCATATTCATTAATTAACCTTAATTAATCACATCTAGTAATTAGTTATTCTTTAATTACTTAACTAACCCTTGGATTAATTTGCATTAATTAATCCTTTAATTAATTACACTAAGTAATTAATCCTTAATTACTTCATTAAAGTAATTATCAAATCAACCTATATTTAAACTTGAACATGATTTTCTTTTAAAAGATTGAAACCTGTACAAAACTCAAAGAGAGACGAACCCGAGCAAATTTAACAAAAACCCAAAGATTCCAAACAAAACCACCGAGTTCCCCACAATACCCAGCTACTCCGAGACATAACACCATCAACTTCGAGCAACACCCGAGACAACTCCTCCTCCCAAACCTAACAATCAACCAGAAACCGAAATGTGCACATGCACGTGCACGGCGACTTCACGTCGTTCTGACCATCTACGACAGCCTCGACCAATCGCCGAAAATCCCCACTTCCCTTCAGACCACCCAGATCCGAAGATCTCCTCACAAAATCAAATCGAGCAAAACGAACGACACAGAACCAAACCACTTCGACCAAAAATGATTCGCCACGACGATCTAGACGACCGGAACCCACGTCCCTCCGACCACAGCATCGTCATCGATCCATGCAACTATCCCAACATTCGCGATAATCTCTGATGATCCAACGACGTCACACAAACCCCATTTACACCGTCGTCCAAGCAGGTCTTCGAACCCTAGATCCTCTTCCCCTGGCCTCTACAACATACTACAAAATCTCCGATCAATTTTCCAGTGATCGACAACCCTTCAGCCACCCTCGACATCAACCCTAAGCTCCATCACGACATAGATCGTTGGCAATTGTCGATAATCCCAAAATCGCTCATCTCAGATTACTTCCACAATCTCTTATCTAAAAATCAAGATTTTACTTCCTAAATTTGTTATTCTATCATACGATCATGTTTAGGTAATCAGAGTATGGAATTATACATATTGATTTTCGACATAAATTGAGTTTTTACTGTAATTTTCTATTTCCAGAATATTTACCAACAGTTTTGATTGAAACTATTTTTATAAACAAATTTAGGTTGTAATAACCATACTTCATTCAAGGATCAAAACTCAATTCTTATTGTATAAAGAGATTTGGATTTTTGAAAATAGTTTGAGCCTGTGGAAATAACAGAGAACAGATACCAATTGTCACTGTAAATTATCATTTTTGAAATAAATGCTTAACATATACATTTGAATTTATTTTTATATACATGAAAATACTTTAATTCATCAATGCAAACATATCTACAATCATTACTTCAAATACTTATCTCATGCATCAAAGTATACAACTAGATTTAGTTTTTAAAAGTTAGTTTACTCACTGTATTTATGAACAGAGAAGCATGGAATAGATTTTGAAATCTGGAAATTTGTTTGAACTTGAAAACTGGAAATGCTTGATTTTGAAATTGCTGCTTGATTTACTTTATGTTGAGATAAACTTGAATCAACTTGAAGCTTTAGCTCAGTTGAAATCTGAAAGGATTTTTGATTTTTCTTAGTTTGTTATCTCAAGTTTGGTTTGAAAGAAATGAACATATCAAAGAGAAATGAGAAAGGAGTGGAGATAATTATATAGCCTAGCTTATTAAATTTAAAAATAAAGAGAAATTGAAAAGAAAAAAAAAGACACTTTTTAAATTGCATGATAACATATTTATACATGAAATTACAAATGTAAGATATATATATACTAAATAACAAATGTAAGCCTAAGATTATATGTAAAGCTCATAGTTACCTCAAAGTTGCTCATGCCTTTGTTGTTCCTCCTTTTCCCATCAAAAACTTTCAATATTCAGCCCAACGCTTTTTTAGGATTGTAATCTTCATCCATATGGTCATTTTGATGGGTAGATCGTTGAATTCCATTAAGAAATGAAGGAGATATATTGATTTGAAATTTGACATTGAATGTTGAAAACTGTGCATAAAGTTCCTTCACTGTCCAGGCCTGCTGCGCTCCCATACTCCAGAATTTTGCTTCCCAATCACTCTAGATCTATAGCCCTTTCGATAGATTCGATTTTCCGTTAGTTTCATGAATTTCTATTGAGAAAAGAAGGAGATGTGCCATCTTGAAGATTCGCGTTATTATAATAGCCAATTTTTTTCAAGTTCAAAGACGTACATTTATTTCTTAAATTCATATACCATCATTTATACAGATTCTATTTCATAGTTTAATCCTATATTAGCCTTATAGCATCGTATATCATCATCATAGAATCGGAGAAGCCACACTCCCTAAATAAGGCCAAAAGAACTCGAATCCGCTGTTGTTCCAAATTTATAGAAATTTGAATTTCCGTAATAGCCTACGATTCTTATTCCAGATAATAGAGGACTTCGCTACAAATACAACACACTTTGTCTCATCAATTTTTGTTGATTCTTGGGGATTTGGTAGTAGGTTGAATGAAGAGGAAGATAGTAGTTTCTGTCATTTTCAGAAATGAGAAAAAGAAAATGAGAAATAGGATGTATGTACTTTTTAAACTAATTTAGGAGGGAAATTGAATGGTAGTTATATTTTTGAATTTGAACATCAAGCCCGGTCCAATTCAGCCCAGCTTTGCCCGCTGCTCACACACGAATCCAACACACTTCATTAAATCAATAATATTGCACTCATACGACGTTCGATTTAAACAAATAAATACTTCATCTCGACGAAAAAACGAGAGCTATGCAATGGTGCAACTTCCGTCTGCAAATTCAACTATTTGGAAAAATTACCATTTTCCCTTCTGTTGAAATTTACCAACATACCCTTTAATAAATTTCAAATTTATTTATTATCATTATTTAAGTTATATACAAAATTTTGAGGTATTACATTAACACAACTTCTATGACGACCTTCTTTCTCTTTTCCATGGCTGGGGCTGGGCTAGGGCTAAAGCTAGGAACAACATCAAATGCATAAGCTGAAAACACCTGGGTAGAAGACTTAGGTGCGGTCGGACACTCCCTCTTCATATGCCTAAACTGGCTACAGTTGTAGCATTTGATCTTTGTAATACTCGTCTTTCAATCCTTTGTCAGATGTCCCTTGATATGGCACTTCTTATGCTTAAACTTTGTTTTCTTTATTCTACCTTGAGCTCTCATTTCGCCTTTGCAGTGATCTAGCTGAATGACCTCCCTTCTACCTTCTTAGATTCTTCCTTCCCAGTTGAATTCAACAATGTTATCTCAACCATGCTCTCAGAAGTAGCTTTAGTAGGTACATGGCTCAAAGCAATATCCCTTAAAGATGGATTTAAACTTTTAGCAAACTTTGTAGGCTTTTTCATTAGTGTATTGATAAGGTCCAAGCCATACTTTGCTAGCTGATTGAACTCATTGACGTATTCCTTAACACTATAGTCTTATTGCTCCAAATGGATGAACTTCTCTAGTTTCACTCCATATTCGGCCTCCGATATAAACTTAGTCTCAAAGGACCTCTTAAAATCAGTCCAAGCAATTCCAACTGTATCTTTTTCAGCAATAGAAATCTCCTACCAGTTCAAGGCCTCTCCTTGTAAGTGACATGAAGCCAACCATCTCTTCATTGCATCCTCCACACCCATCATAGCAACTATCCAATCATAATTCATCAACTAAGCCCATGTCTCAACAAATGATCTGATTCCAAAATAATTCTTTCCACATAGACCCTGGAAACCTTGATATAGTTTAAAGAAGTCCAAAACAAGCGGAAGAGCTGGGGTTGTACTTTGTGCTTGTGTTGTGGGTCCTCCATGGGGGTTAAGTTCGGTCTAGACTTTAGCTTGTAAATACCAGCGAAACCATATCAATACGTTCACGACCGAAACCTTAGCTGCTTCACTAGAACCTCTTCAAGTTTGATTACCCATCTCACTTATTTGTGATTAGGAATTATTAGCAATTTTCTCAAGGTAGTATTAAGCATTATTGGAATTTAATGGGTGCTTATGTTATACGTACATACATATATATATATATATATATAGTAATTAAAAAATATACAAGTACGTTCTCTCAATACGCGCCTAATTACTAGGGAATCCTGAACATAAGCTCTAATACCATCTGCAATAACCTGCACCCCCGAACATATCGATTCAAAGCACAAAAGTGGCTTCCGAACTCGTGCCATGCCAAGAAGTACCGATCATTAGGTTTTTAGAGTTACATAATACATAGAAAAATATAAATTTTTAAACATTATACACTTTTAGATCTCGCAGCATAAGAAAATAAAATATAAGCACTTAAATAAATCAATCAAATAGTAGTCTCAACATAAATGTGGTCCAACGTAACTGAGAAATAGTGTTTCCAGACGATAATACAACAAGAGTCTGACTGATAGGTATAATATAATATAAAGTACATAGGGCGTAACTATAAATAAATATAGCTTAGGAGCACTAAGCCACCTCTTATACGCACCGTGTAACACCACGTAATTTGACTTTAGTTATTTAATTAGTTAGTTAGTTAATTAATTAGGCTCCAAAAATGGAATTTGCATAAATGATGGAATTGGACCATGAAATTTGCACCATTGCGTTCGTGGTGAAATCACGAGCAACTTTCATATTTTGAGTTTTGCGATCAGAGTCCAAACGAAGAAGTTACGGACAAAAAAAGGATTTGGAACGGAAATAATTCGATTAGATAAATTAACGTTTATTAATTAATCACCCGGGCCCATAGGCCGACTTGTCATAGGGATCGGTCGAACGGTACTCCATGGGTGGTCGACTAGTCGCCTTCAGGCGGCTGCAATAAACCTATGCCGCAATGGCCCAAATTTAATATATTTCGATCTGACGGTTGAGGTTGATTCTTACGCCTATAAATTCAGGCCTAACCCTCCCTTCTCTTCTTATATTTTTCTAAAGGCGGCAACAAAGCTCTGTCATTTCTCCTTCTTCACTTTCTTTCTAAATTATAAAATAAGATATTTTTATTTATATTCATACAAACCGGAGATGAATAGAAATGGAATAAAAAGGAGAAGAGAAGAGAATCAAGTATACGCGTATTTGAAGTAATTTATATATATTTGTATTTATTTTCTCTCCCAATCCCAAATCTCTTCTCAGATCTGTAATTTTAATGTATGTATATACCCTTTTGTACACATTTCTTGGATTAAAAAGGATTTTGGGATGAATTTAAGGTTCGACTTCAGATCTAGAGATTTGGATCGCTTTTAAAAGGTGAGTGGGAAACTTTATATATTGTTTATGATTTTAAATCTATTCCATTGGCATACATTTGATTTTTATGCCTAAACCAATTTTATTTGTGAATTGTAATCTTAAATTGGTATAGAAAACTATTGCCTACATATTCTTGTTTTAGACTTAATTTGAAATATGTTTACACATAGATCTGGAAATCAGTCCCAAAGACTTTAGAATATGAATGTTGTATATTTTTATTTTAGGTCTGTACTTGGGTGTAAAATAGGATTTTTGGATTATGCCCAAATTTGTGTTAAGATGTAGATTTTCCATAGCTTTAATTTGTGGGAAGAACATCCTTTTGATTTTTACAAATTTGTTTACTTTTTCCACTTTTGATTAAAAAGACGACACTTGATTTAATAAGGAATAAAAAATGGAAGAGATGTGTAAAGAACAGATTTATTCTCCGTAGTTTACAATGTTTATTCCAAATAAAAAAAATTATCTGTTCCTTGTAATTTCAAACATAGTAAACTTTTCCTTTTGTATTAAAACCAATTTATGAAAATCATGGCGGAAAATCTTCATAAGGAATTTAATTCAAGCGAATTAAATATGGAAAACATATTCTAGTTACATATTTATGACTAGAATATATTTGGATAAGAATAAGTAGTTTATACGTGTTTATTTCGTTAATAAAGGAGAACAGTGTTTATTTATGCGTTATTTATGCGTAACGTTCGTTAGTTATTATTATATTTGGGAAAGTGAATAGGTAGAATATGGAAATGTAATAATTCCTATTAATGGGCAATAAATTATGAATTGCCAATAATTAATAGGAAATAAAGGATTGTAACCCTAACTAATAGGCAATTAATGGAAAATAATGGATAGGATTAGATTAGGTGTTACGATTGTTAATTAAAGACTATAACTTAATGGAAATGAATTTGGGAATTACAATTAATAAGGACAAATAGATAAAAAGTGACTGATAAAAAGTGACTGATAAAAATGGAATAAATATAAAATGTTACTAATTTGAAATTAGTAATCATACATAAATGTCTTAGGAAATGTCTGCTAGGATTTTATGGACAAATTGACATTTATGAGCATAACAAAAAGGGAATCAGTAAGCTAAGTCCAATGTCTACCTAAGATAATATAAGTGAAGACTTAGGATAGTTAATTGAACTTAGTAGGTTAGTGATGTGAGGTCAGTAGAGTCACTCGACAGAAGACAGCCCTTTACTTTGAGGCTACCAGCAGTCGGGTGCACTTACTACTGATGTGAGATATCACTAATCCTTGGACCCATGATGACATGAGAGATTGGGCCTGCTTTCTTGATTGAAAAGTATTAAATGGCCCAAATTTGGAATTAGGAGCGGTGAGGGATATCTCCATAGGGGTTCGCTTCTGGTTTGGGGCATTAAGTGGCTGTAGGGTCCGTCTTTCTCCTAAAAGGAAGTATTAAGTAACCTAGTGAGATTCCAAATAAATAAGGATGTCTCTAAAAGGGTCTACTTCAGTGTTGACGTATTAAGTGGTTGTAGGGCCCGCCTCCCTACCGAAAGAAGTAACCTAATGAGAATTCATATTTATAATTAAGAGTGATAGTGGATATCTCGGGAAGGGTTCGCTTCAGGTTTGAGGTATTAAGTGAATGATCTAAGGGTTCGTCTCTTTTCTAAAAAGAAGTATTAAGTAACCAAGTGAGATTCCAAGCAATGTCAGTTATATAGTACCAGTGAGGAGTCCGCCTTGAGGTTAGGTACTAAATGACAAAGGCCTACCTTTAAATAGGTGTTAAATGGTCAGAGGTCCTCCTAGTCCTTATTAATGAGGTATTAAGTGGATTGGGTACAGTCTCTCACTAAGGCTGTAATAACGATAGTAGCAGTGAGAAGTCTGCATGAGGATAGGTATTAAGCAATGAAGGACCTACTTAGAATATAGGTATTAAATGGTTAGAAGTCCATCTAGTCCTTTTAAAGTTATTAAGTGGCTTGGGTACTGTCTCTTACATGGCTATGATTTTATTGGTGATAGATGCGGTAATAGTTGGACATTAAATGTCGAAAGCCTTAAATAGTGGTTAGAGGTCTTTGTAGCTAGGACACACTGACCATTGACAACATTGTTAGAAAACCACCTTGGGAATAGGTCTTAAATGACGGGGTCTACCTTGATTGAGGTCTTAAATGGAAGAGTCTGCCTATTGCTCTTTTAAAAGCATTTTGTGATGAATATAGAAGCCCTCTTTATATTTAGAAGTATTAAGTGGCAAATGGATTTGGAAATTTTGGGTGGTTGATAAGGCTACGTCGGTATTTTGTACCTTGGTAAGGGGTAGGTAAATAATAGTGTGTGCAATGCAAGGTTAGAATTGCTAACCTTAATGTACATAGTAATTAAATGAAAACCAATCGGTATAAATTTATGTTATGGACAGTTTATAGATTTTCCAATTACTAGAACGTTGTTCTAACCTCCTCCTCGTTACAACCCACATGATAGATTTAGAGGAACGGGTCGCTGGAGCTGGATGTGCTTTGTTGTTGGAGAAGTCTTATTTTCTTTCATTCTTGATGTTGATGTGACAACATGCTATCCAAGAAATACCATTAATCCAAAGTAGTTGTCATAATTAGTATTCTTATCCTATTATTCTTTCTGATGTGAGTTTAGATTTCTATAAATCTCCAATAATGCTCATGCTTATTTGCAGGTATCAAATCCAACGATCTGTGCTTTGATGGACTTGGGTTTCGATTTTTGTTGAAATTCAGGCCCATTAAGGTACGAGTTGTTGCATTTGGTATCAGAGCCTTGGTTAGTAGATTGGAGGAATTAGGATAAATTGAGAGAATGTATTCATACTTTCCTATCTAGTAATATTATGTTTTTACATTAGATTCTAAGATTTCTGACTATAAAAGCAGTTGTAGTTCCACTCCAAGGGAATGGGCAAAGCAACTATGAGTTGGAAACATCTTAGAGTTAAATTTTCACACTGACTCAGAAGTACCCATGGAGTGCTGGAGATGCGTAAAGCGTTATTGATGTAGAGCATGAGTATGACAAATGGCAAAATCCCGAAGATGGGAGGTGGTCGACTTGATGGTTGAGATTCTAGTTACCTTGTGATTTTGGATTTTGATAATGCGTTCTAGTTGGAGACACATTTATTCCAGATGAAAGGAAAATTAGAGTCCGTATGCCGTAATTGTCCGGGAGCAAGTTTTTGCTAGGGTACATTCATTGATCACCTCTTTGATGGCAAACGGATTTTTATTTGGAAAATTAATGTTAATTCCTTAGTCTAAAACCTATGAGAGAATTTTTATAAGTATATTTTGGAAATACCTTTGAGTTTGGAAAAGGATTTTCAAAGGATTTCTTTTTCCAAGGATTTATTCTGAAAATTTTATTTTGGGAAGTTTTGAAATTTTAATTTTTAATATACCACTAAATTGATCGTGTTAAGAAATTTTTAGTTTGTAAAAGATTAACTTTTGAAATCCTTATATATTTATATGTATATATCAGTAAAGGGTTGATTTTGATTTTTGGTAAGGAAATAGTCTTCCAATTTGAGATTTGTGTTTTAAAAAAGTTTTTCGAAACCTTGAAATATTTATATATATATATATATAAGTTTGAATTTTAAGGGAAGTTTTGGTATGAAATAGTTTCTATCATTTAGAAATAAGTATAAAGGAGCATATATTTAGCTCAGTGATTTTTTTGTTTATAAAATCGAGGATTTTAAAATCTTTTCTCTTTAAGGTATAGGTACAGACAAAATAGGAATGACATTCAATTTTATTGGGGTATGTAGTTTGAAGTGTTGTTGTACCCACCAACTATTGGAAGAAATATTTTCATGCAAAGTAGGCAGGAAATAGCAGCTAGAATGTTTACGGGTTTGGAATTGTTGGGACTACTGTGAATTGCTGGAGCATGGTTTGGGACTAGGCGGTAGTCTTTGACACCATCGTGATGAACACATGAATTTTTTGGATCGTGTCAAATCGAAGGAGACAGCGTGAACCGATTATTATTATTTAATCCGACCCTAATTGGATCTAGGTTCAATTAACATCTAAAGCTCGTCTTGCAGTCGACCACTTAGCGGTAAACCTAGAGTGGTCAACCAGTTAATGAGTTTTGGCACAACCTGAACCTAGAACGGGATAATAAAAGTCACGGCCATTTCCCCAGTTACCTTCTTTCGTTCCTCCTTTCTCAATAAGCCAAACCTAATCTCCATCCTCCTCCTCATCCAAGTATCAGCCTCTCTCTTTCATTCCTTCAATAGGCGATGTCGTTTTTCCCGAGAGTAGCAGCCTCGCCTCCCCCTCATGCTGATTTTGCACGTTGGATCTCACCCCACCACCACCCCAGATATAAAACCTATTTCCTCCCTCCGACCACTTCTTAGCCCAAGACACCTTTTCACACTATCGGTTTTTCCTCACACCATTATGGTCTCAACCCTTAAGAGGTCACTTGGCTAGACCAAAATAAGTAGAACGTTCCGCCGCTTTTGGGATGGAAGAGCTATTCATCGTGATAGGATTTGCGCTGATCCTCTACTTTGATACTTTTGAGTGGGAATGTTACCTATGATGCATCTTCCTTTTCGATGGAGGCAATAGTTTGATTCGTTTAGAGGTGAAGGATATCTTGATTAAGCTAACTAATGATGATTTCGTTGAGATTTTGAAGGCCTCTGTGAAGGACACGGACATGGATGATTTTGAAGTGACCGACTCAAAGATTATGCAACAGATCTTTTCTCAGGATGTCGGTTTTTGAAAGATAGATAATCTACGTCCGAACGGCTGTCTGATTATGTGCATCATTTGGCACAACGTCTGTAACAACTCGAAATTTCGACCTCGAAGATTCGACACTAATACGTTCACTGTAGAAGTGCCGAGCAATCAAACTCCGGAAATCCCATATTGTTAAGGTAAAGAAGAAAAGAGGTAGAAGAAGAAATAGAATAGAACAACATGGAATCTCACAATCGAAGCAGAACAAAATATAATATCAAATAACAGCATTTATACTAAGAAAGCTGTAACTGTCAATTTACAGACAATATATCAGAGTACAATTCATTCACAAATAAACTGGACAGTTATAACAACTTGTCCCAGACTACTATCAATATAATCTCAAATACACGGTGGAATATACTCCATACGTTCCTGTCATCCAGCTCGCCTCCTGAACTCCAGAATGTCCTCACCTGAAAATCTGTAATACTCGGTCTGACCCGAGCATTACATTAAAGTAACACCCGAGTCAGGCTGGAAACCAGCGTGAGTAAACCCATAAAACTTGAAATACCAAGTTATAAAACTTATTTGAAAACCAGGGTAACTCGTACCTTCTACGAGTTCTTATCTTGCTAAAGCCAACACTTATTTCACAAACAATATCTAAAAACTGTTACTTAGTTTAAAAGGGCATGTTACTTAATTTATTCATTTCAGCCTATTTGATTCTATAATCAAATCTATAAAGAATTATAGTAGATTACTAATCGAAGTGGTTTCGGGTATTTGCTGATACCCGACTCCGGTCCCTTCGAATCCAATGCCATCCCTTAAGCCAAGTTGTTTTAAGTTTAAACAAATTTAATTAAATTCATAATAACATAAGCACACAACATCTATCACAGATATCTAATTAAATAAATGATTCACATTTATTAACAGATCAATCCAACCATTTCATATCACAGCACATCACAAATTACATATCAGAGATATCAAACAAACCAAGGCATTTAATTCAGCTTACTCATTCATAAGCAAGATTAATAGTCATACCATTTCCTAATTAATTTAATTTAATCTCCAAATAAATTAAATTAATTACTTTAGTGACTTTTAATTCCTGCCCACTTAACATTAATTACAACCCATTTATTATTATTTTAATTAATTAATGAAATTAATTAATCATCCTTTAATTATTCACATTAAGTAAATATTACATTAATTAGTTAATCATCCTTTAATTAATTTCCTTAAGTAATTATCCTTTAATTACTAAGACCTTAATTAATTAAGATAAACCATTTATCTTAATCAATTACTTAATTACATCATTAAATTACATTTGAAAACATTTAGAGATTTAATTAAATAATTAGCCTAATCTAAAATTATTCAAATCAAAATAATTAATCTTAAAAACATTTAACTTAAAATTTTGAATCTCGAAACTTGTTTGATAATCGATCTCTACCTTTGCTTTTGAAACAAGTTTAACATTTGCTTTGAAAACTTTTGAACTTGTACATTTTCTTTACTTTTAAAACATGGTTATAAAAAGAAACTCGAGCCCACAGCAAAAATACCCCGAGTCAAAACTCGAACCAACCCCTCATCTCTCCCCTCAGGGTAAAACTCGAGATCGACTTCGAGCCAGAACCCATCTTTCCCGATGCCTCAATTCAACACAGCATCAACATGTACCAGAGAAACTCGTGCACGTGCACACGAGTTCGCTGCCGCTCTAACCATCTTCGCAGACACCATTGAGTCGCCGCCGACCCTTTCCAACCATTTGACTACCTAGAACCAAATACGAACCCTTGTAATTGAAACGAGCAAGTGAGCATCCCAATTGCCAAATTCCCCTCGTGCCACGACCTCCGACCACCTGGAGCCGCGTCATCACATCCATACCTTCGCCACACGATCACCTCCCTATTCCCCCTACCCCGGTTCAACTCGACATCGCCACGATGCCGCATTAGCCTCGTCCACCTCATCCTCTCGAGCAGCCCTTAAACCTTAGTTCGTCGACATTCAGCCTCCACGGTGATCTAGAAATCCACTGATTATTTTTCCTACGACCCCCGTCCCCTAAGCTACCTCCAGCCTCGAGCACGATGCTCATCCCTCCTCCGATCGTCGAAAATCACCCAAAATAGGATTTCCGTCCAACTCACGAATTCTCCCCAAAAAAAATTAAAAATCTTGATTTTATTTTTAAAATTCATGGTTCTAGAATATGTATCAATTGATGTAATCAAAACCCAAAATTTAAACAACAAATTTCTAACTAAATTTGATTTTTTACTGTTCTTCTCCTTTCCAGTTAATCTCCTTTTCAATTACACTCAAAAATATTTTTAAAATTTAGATCTTGTTAATTCATACATATTTTGTTTAAACATCAGAGCCTAAAAAGGATTTGGGAAAAAGAATTCGAATTTTTTAAACTTGTTTAGCCTGTTGAAATTTAAAACAGAGTCATGCATACTCAAGATACAGACATGCACACAATTCCACTTTATACATATATACATGCAAGCATATGCAAACATTTCACACTTAACTTCAAAGGTTTATCACATGCATCAGGTGATCAAACAAATTAGGTTTTAGAAATGATGTTTACTCACAGGAATATGTTGATAACAGAAAACAGGCTTTTCCTTTTGATTTGGAATTGATTTATTTTGATCTGTAACTGGAAGCTTAAATCTTGCTTGCTTCAGTTGAATTTGAAGTTGCTTGATTTTCAGTTTGAAAGCTTGAGGTAGTATATTTTCCTCTGATTTATTTGGGTTTTCCAGTTTTTATTTTGCTTTGATAAAAATGAAAGAAAAGAAGCCTTTTGTCTATATATACAAAAGTTATTAAAAAGAAGAAAAAAAATTATTTGACACTTGTTATTTTGCATGATGCCCTATGCCTACAAATGTCAAATGCATATATTATATATTTTCCTTATGTTATATATATATATTTATTTATTTATTTATTTATACTAACCATGCTTTATAAATTTGTTTTTATGTTCTTATATTTACACTTACAAACTATATTCATGTATAATTTTAAAAGAAAGTATATTAACCCTTTATTAAATCTTATTGAAAACTTCAACTATTATACTTTAATTAATACAGATTTATCTTTAGTATTTTAAAATTTTAGAATTTAACTTTAACTAGCTTTGAGAATTATTATATTAAATTCAAAAAATTGCTTTATAATCACAATATATATATATTATAATTAGAACATATTTATATTTGTTTTGAAAAAAAAATTAGCCAATAAAAAATCATATAAGAAGATTATCAAAATTAATATTTATACCCAGATATTTTTAATTATCAGAATTTATTTATTCAACTTATAAATCAGTATTTTTAATGATTTAATCCAGCTAATCACCAATTAACAGACTATTAAAATCCGGGTTATCACATTCCTTCCCCCTTTAAATCTTTTCATCCTCGAAAAGGAACGAAGCAAGAATTTTAAATTATAATGTGACTTATCAGTTAAATTATTCTTAAACATTTTTAACTCTTAATTCCTTTTAAATTTTTAAAAAACTTCTAAAAATCTACATAATATTATTAAAATAGTTTTTATAAAAATACTTTTTATAACTCCAAGTTTTAACAAGTCCATCCTTGTTCTCACAGAAATTTGGTCATACGTTGATCAGGCGTAGGACTGAAAATCTGTAAGTACTTGGTAAACCCATTTTCAACACCCAGTGAAAATACTTGGAAAATATTTTGGTGAAAATATAGAAAACATTTTTATAAAAAAATAGAGTACATTTTTGGTGAGAATGCTCTGGAAATCATCACCCACTCCATGGTCGCAGTTAACCCGATGGTTACGTTGCCATCCCGGCAAAATCCATAGAAAACTATAGGCACTTCGCGCCCCTCGATTACACCATGGAACCCACTACAGATCGCAGCTACACCCAGGTTTTACGTCGCCATCATGGCAAAAACCAATGTAACTGTAGGCATCAGCGCCCTCGAATTTCGCTGCCAAATGAAACTTCTCCACTCCCACATAGATCGCAGACTACATCAGTCGAGTCCCAATGTAGCCCGTAGGCACTCACTGCCACAAGACTTTCGCTATGTCTTCATAGATCACAGTCTACCGATGTTATATCGCCCTCCCGACGAAATCAAACGTATACCTTAGGCAATCGCTGCCCCTCGACTTCCGCTATGGTGCGCAGTAGATCGCAGTGACATCGAGTTACAGTCGTCACAGCATAACCCAAATGTCTCTATAGGCATCAGCGCCCTTGAATTTTGCTACACCAACCACAATCCTCAGGAACTTCAGTTAGTCCGGACTTCCTCCCAGGATCAAATTTAGAACCCCCATTAGGGCTCAAGGCAGAACCACTCCGTGGATCTCCTAAGAAGTTCATCTCATGGGAGCGCCTTTTTCCCCATATCCATTCTCAAATCACTTTATACTATACTCAAATAGTATCTTTCAAATCATACTCTTTATATGTATCGCATATAAATCTCCTTTACACAAAATCGATATCTCAAAATCGATAATTCTCAAACTTGGCTTTCCAAATCACCAAAATTGATTTTTCCCAAAAATCAAAAGCCTTTCAAAATCCATAGGTTCCAAAACCTTTTTCCCAAAATCATTCTCATAAAATCATATATATATATATAATCTTGAAAAATCTTTGAATCACTTTATATAAATTCCCTTTTTATACTTTGAATATTTTCAAAAAATCCTTTCTTCTGGTTTTAGATTCAAGAAGAGGAGTTTATCAAATATATACACCTTTATTTATGCCAAACCAAATATTCAAGTTTGATTTCCTTTATAAAGTTATTTACCACCTTACCTATTCTTTATAAAGTGAATTTTAATCATAGAAATATCCAACTTCCACTTTTACCCATATATATATATATCAAAATAATATTTTCTATTACAAAAATCATTTTTACATTTTCTTTTCAAAATTTCCAATATCTATTTCATTCAAGCACGTACGATGTACATATATCATCTGTACGCAATATCAAATCTGATCGCTCACTCGATCACACAATTTCACCTTCGATCCTAGTGCGGACTCAGATTTGGTTTCCTGATCAGAAACCGTCATTCTCCTTGCATACCCATAACTATGATAGAGAATTTCCAGAATCAATCAAAACTCCATATCCAGGGTTCGCCGTCGAAAATCGAGTGAAAAATCCCAACTCGGATCGATATACTATCTCAAAATTCTATGCTCGAATCTAGATCAAATCATTATGCGAATAGAATAATATACGTACATCCTACGTATTCATCTTCATTGATTATTAGCTAAATCAATTTTCTTTTTATTCACCTTCATTTTGATTCTATTCACTTATTCACAATTGCCTCCATTTCCATTTGGGTTATCACTTCAATTATAAACAGTTTGCACTCTGACCAACTTGAATTTAAAAAATAGCTTGAAAAGTTTAAAATAGATAAGTAGTTGTAAAATAGTTATTATTTGTAAAATAGCTGTAAAATATTTAAATAATTATAAAATAGTTGTAAAAATAGTTAAATAGTTATAGAATAGTTAGATAGTTGCAAAATAGTTGTTAGTTTGTAAAGCAAATGTAAAATAGTAATTAGTTTTCAAAATAGTTGTAAAATAAGTATAAGATAGTTTGGGTTTAAAAAGAAAGGTTGTATAGTAAATAGCTAGGAAAAATAGATTTAAAACAGTTTATATTAAAATAATTTATTTGAAAAATAGTTCAGAGCCAAACTGTTCAATTTCACAATCTCCATTTCCAATCAATTTCCCAACCCATTTAATTGATTCAATTCCAATTCAAGTTGAATTAACCTCGATTTATTTCCCAAATTCAAATCAAATTCCATTTGAATTTAAACTTATTCAACTTCAATCACAATTCCAAATTATTCAAATCAAATTTCAATTTGAACTAATTTCAATTCCAATCTCAACTTTAAACCATCTCGAATTATATAAATTCGAGTTAAATTTTCAAATGTTGATTTAATTCCTTTAAATCAAATTAACCTTTACTTATAATTTAACAGCCTAAGTCTTTAAACAATTTAATTCTGAGTCCAAATTTCAAAATTCCATTTTAAATTACCTTTACTTCTACATAAACTTATTTCTAGGTTCGAATAATAGTTCAAATCCTTTTTAAACAATTTAATCTTCGGAATTTAATTTATTACCCAATTTTAACTTCTAACTTAGAAACCAATTCTTAACAATTTTTAGCTTGCAAGTTCCTTTTTAACATTTAAATATTAAGTTCAAAGTGATCATATTCCCATAATTTCAATTTTATTTCTAAAAATCAAAATCATTTAAATAATTTCAAATTAAAGTTTTATTTCCATTCAATTTTAGAAATGGATGTATATTATCTCAATCCACTTCTTAATTTTTCAAACAATCCAATTTACAGTTTCATAGATTATTAATAACAATAGGATGATATCAGGTTAAGCCAAGGTAAATAAACATCCAAATTATTTAAAACATCCATCCACAGCATCCATTACCAATTTTCAGAACTCAAACCTGTTTTGAGATCACACATAACTCCCTTTTCAATTCAACCTATTTAACTTCCTCAAGTTAAATCTCAATTTCATCTTGAAATTTCCAATTCAGGTTGTTCGTTAAACTTATTTAACTTCCCCTAAGTTAAATTCAATTCATTTAATCCAGTCAACCTTACTCAATTTGAATTCTCCATTTCAAATTTTTAAACTTCTTATCAATATCCTTTCTCACTTATAAGTTCAAAACTTATTTCTCATTGGGTTTTTACATCTCATTCTCAATGAGACTTTAGATTTCAACACTTGGTATTTAATTCAAACCAACTTTGATATTATGTATATCCCACATATATATACATATTTATTTCCTTTGCACTTCAAGTCATACTTTGAAACAATTTAATTTTCTGGACTTAGATTTAAAACTTCACAATTTAAATTCCTTTTAATTTATAAGTCATATTTGTCTAAATTGTTACTTCCTTAAAATATTCCATTTTGCTTTATCATTAATTATACTTAGAAAACAAACATCCCATTATTAGACACAATAACCATTTTATTTCCTGGTTTGAATCCATTTCTAGCTTATCTTATTTGTATAGTTCATATTATTTAATTCCTATTTGGATATATATATATATATTACCACTTAAATTCTTATGATCTTGTTCAATTACAATAACCAACAACCAATTATCTTATTATATCTAATTAGAAAAATTATTGCTTTATATATCAAAATATAAACTTATATAAAAATCACGTTTAAAACCATTTTCAAAAATCATTATATAAGAAAATAACAAGTACGCTCTCATATATATACACTCAACTCATTCTAGGGTACTGTTGACCCTATCCTAATGAGTAAACCCACCAGAGCCAAAGTTCTCGCTTAACCTTCTGCTCTGATACCAAATGTAACGACTCGAAATTTCGACCTCGAAGATTCGACACTAATACGTTCACTGTAGAAGTGCCGAGCAATCGAACGCCGAAAATCCCAGATTGTTAAGGTAAAGAAGAAAAGAGGTAGAAGAAGAAACAGAAAACAACAGCACAGAATATCACAATCGCAGCAGAAAAAAATATAATATCAAATAACAACATTTATTCTAAGAAAGCTGTAACTGTCAATTTACAGACAATACATCAGAGTACAATTCGTTCACAAATAAACTGGACAATTATAATAACTTGTCCCAGACTACTATCACTATAATCATAAATACACAGTGGAATATACTCCATACGTTCCTGCCATCCAGCTCGCCTCCTGAACTCCAAAACGTCCTCACCTGAAAATCTGTAATACTCGGGCTGACCCGAGCATTACATTAAAGTAACACCCGAGTCAGGCTGGAAACCAGCATGAGTAAACCCATAAAACTTGAAATACCAAGTTATAAAACTTATTTGAAAACCAGGGTAACTCGTACCTTCTACGAGTTCTTATCTTGCTAAAGCCAACACTTATTTCACAAATAATATCTAAAAACTGTTACTTAGTTTAAAAGGGCATGTTACTTAATTTATTCATTTCATCCTATTTGATTCTATAATCAAATCTATAAAGAATTATAGTAG
The DNA here is from genome assembly GCA_030737815.1 of Allium fistulosum. Lineage (NCBI taxonomy): Eukaryota > Viridiplantae > Streptophyta > Magnoliopsida > Asparagales > Amaryllidaceae > Allium > Allium fistulosum. Next base: position 206,401,739 of record CM060903.1, read on the forward strand.
ATTACTAATCGAAGTGGTTTCGGGTATTTGCTGATACTCGACCCTAGTCCCTTCGAATCCAATGCCATCCCTTAAGCCAAGTTGTTTTAAGTTTAAACAAATTTAATTAAATTCATAATAACATAAGCACACAACATCTATCACAGATATCTAATTAAATAAATGATTCACATTTATTAACAGATCAATCCAACCATTTCATATCACAGCACATCACAAATTACATATCAGAGATATCAAACAAACCAAGGCATTTAATTCAACTTACTCATTCATAAGCAAGATTAATAGTCATACCATTTCCTAATTAATTTAATTTAATCTCCAAATAAATTAAATTAATTACTTTAGTGACTTTTAATTCTTGCCCACTTAACATTAATTACAACCCATTTATTATTATTTTAATCAATTAATGAAATTAATTAATCATCCTTTAATTATTCACATTAAGTAAATATTACATTAATTAGTTAATCATCCTTTAATTAATTTCCTTAAGTAATTATCCTTTAATTACTAAGACCTTAATTAATTAAGATAAACCATTTCTCTTAATCAATTACTTAATTACATCATTAAATTACATTTGAAAACATTTAGAGATTTAATTAAATAATTAGCCTAATCTAAAATTATTCAAATCAAAATAATTAATCTTAAAAACATTTAACTTAAAAATTTGAATCTCGAAACTTGTTTGATAATTGATCTCTACCTTTGCTTTTGAAACCAGTTTAACATTTGCTTTGAAAACTTTTGAACTTGTACATTTTCATGGTTATAAAAAGAAACTCGAGCCCACAACAGAAATACCCCGAGTCAAAACTCGAACCAACCCCTCATCTATCCACTCTCGGTAAAACTCGAGATCGACTTCAAGCCAGAACCCATCTTTCCCGATGCCTCAATTCAACACAGCATCAACATGTACCAGAGAAACTCGTGCACGTGGACGTGCACACGAGTTCGCCGCCGCTCTGACCATCTTCGCAGACACCCCTGAGTCACCGTCAACCCTTTCCAACCATTTGACTACCTAGAACCAAACACGAACCCTTGCAACTGAAACGAGCAAGTGAGCACCATCAGGCAATGATTCCCGATTGCCAAATTCCCCTCGTGCCACGACCTCCGACCACCTGGAGCCGCATCATCACGTCCATACCTTCGCCACACGATCACCTCCCTATTCCCCGTACCCCGGTTCAACTCGACATCGCTACGATGCCGCATTGGCCTCGTCCACCTCATCGTCTCGAGCAGCCCTTAAACTCTAGTTCGCCGCCGTTCAGCCTCCACGGTGATCTAGAAATCCACCGATTATTTTTCCTACGACCCCCGTCCCCCAAGCTACCTCCAGCCTCGAGCACGACGCTCATCCCTCCTCCGATCGTCGAAAATCACCCAAAATAGGATTTCCGTCCAACCCACGAATTCTCCCCAAAAACAAAATTAGAAATCTTGATTTTATTTTAAAAATTCATGGTTCTAGAATATGTATCAGGTGATGTAATCAAAACCCAAAATTTAAACAACAAATTTCTAACTAAATTTGATTTTTTTACTATTCTTCTCCTTTCCAATTAATCTCCTTTTCAATTACACTTAAAAATATTTTTAAAATTTAGATCTTGTTAATTCATACATATTTTTTTAAACATTAGAGCCTAAAAAGGATTTGGGAAAAAGAATTCGAATTTTTTAAACTTGTTTAGCCAGTTGAAATTTAAAACAGAGTCATGCATACTCAAGATACAGACATGCACACAATTCCACTTTATACATATATACAAGTAAGCATATGCAAACATTTCACACTTAACTTCAAAGGTTTATCACATGCATCAGGTGATCAAACAAATTAGGTTTTAGAAATGATGTTTACTCACAGGAATATGTTGATAACAGAGAACAGGCTTTTCCTTTTGATCTGGAATTGATTTATTTTGATCCGTAACTGGAAGCTTAAATCTTGCTTGCTTCAGTTGAATTTGAAGTTGCTTGATTTTCAATTTGAAAGCTTGAGGTAGTATATTTTCCTCTGATTTTATTTGGGTTTTCCAGTTTTTATTTTGCTTTGATAAAAATGAAAGAAAAGAAGCCTTTTTGCTATATATACAAAAGTTATTAAAAAGAAGAAAACAAATTATTTGACACTTGTTATTTTGCATGATGCCCTATGCCTACAAATGTCAAATGCATATATTATATATTTTCCTTATGTTATATATATATATATATATATATACTAACCATGTTTTATAAATTTTGTTTTTATGTTCTTATATTTACACTTACAAACTATATTCATGTATAATTTTAAAAGAAAGTATATTAACCCTTTATTAAATCTTATTTAAAACTTCAACTATTATACTTTAATTAATACAGATTTATCTTTAGTATTTTAAAAATTTAGAATTTAACTTTAACTAGCTTTGAGAATTATTATATTAAATTCAAAACAATGCTTTCTAATCATAATATATATATATTATAATTAGAACATATTTTTATTTGTTTTGAAGAAAAAAATTAGCCAATAAAAAATCATATAAGAAGATTATCAAAATTAATATTTATACCCAGATATTTTTAATTATCAGAATTTATTTATTCAACTTATAAATTAATATTTTTAATGGTTTAATCCAGTTAATCACCAATTAACAGACTGTTAAAATCCGGGTTATCACAACGTCATCCCTAAGACAGGAAGTTACGACTGGATTTATTCCATGGTGCGGGAGACCACCTATGCTAGTTTTGGCGGCATCGCCATTTATTAGACCTGCATCCTTATGATGCAATTTGTTGATCAAGGATTACCCTCCACAAAGTCACTTTCCGTATTTTCACATATCCACTCTCGTCTTTAGGTAATACAGATGAACCTCTATGAAGAGGCAGTTTAGTAGAAGGTTCCTTATGTCATCATTAGATCTTTCCTTAGGAAGATGGCAATTCCAAAGCCGTCAACAACACCAGTACCGCTAGTGGCATGAGATTGGATGTATAACTGTCATGCTACGACCATTCAAGGGTCGCAGCAATGGATAGAGCTTCAGCCACGGAGCAAGGCATCTCGTAGTCTGTAGGCACTATTTTAGGATTTATGGTGTTGTTGTCTTTTCCATTCCAGCATTTGTTCTTTTCTTTTAGGTTGTTTGGGTTGTAATTGTTAGTTGTCTCTTGAAAAAGGCACGCATAATATTATGAGTTTATATTTATTTACTGTGTTATTATTTCCGGACATGTGAATTGCTCCTATATATGCTAGTAAAGAAGCAGTATAAATATGGGAATCTCATAAAGACACTTGACTAACAATAAATGCAATATAAGACTGGAAGTTTAGAATAGTTGGAAAATTTTAGCGAAGGGCGTGATAAAGTTGTTTTGGTATCACGGGTCATTGCTCATGTTCCTTAAAAGCTAATTTTTTTATATAATAGATGTGTTAACATTTTTCTTTATGTAAAATGTCAAGTTTTATGGGTAAAGGTTAGTTGTAGAAATTTGGAATTTGGTTTATGCGTTTAGTGCATAACCGACTTCCGACTACACTGAATTGTGGCTTGATTTATCAAAAATTTTAAGAAGAAAAATATTTTGAAAGTTTTCCCTTGATTTGAAAAGTTCTCTTTTGAGAAAAAAAGTTTTGTATTTTAGTTATTTTTGTATCTTATGTATTTTTAGAGTTTTTATCCAAAAATTGGATTTTAAGGGAAGATGTGCGTCTAAACTTATTTTGACGTACGAAATTGAGAAGTGAGAAATATTTTTTGTGAAATCATTGATTTTGAAGGCGACATGTTAGGCATAGGGACGACAAATAGAGTTAGAATTTGCGAATTTAGCGGTGCATTAGGATCGACGATGAGATAAATGCAAGCGATAACAAGGGAAAAGCCATTTTAGCCTTGGAATTTCTATTTCCATAGCTTGTCGATGATGCGCGCGAGTCTATTTTTAGACTTAATTCCGTTTTAGAGATTGGAATAAACCTCCTTATGCGTTTTGTACATGGAAAATTTAAAGTAATGATGTACACGTAAATGTGCATATTTTTACTTCCATATTTAATCTAATGTAATTAAATAAATGAGCAAAGCGGTTATTTTAACATGTTTAAACCAAAATTCAAATTATTTTCAAATTATCATTTATTCATCTTCTATAGGGGCAAAATAGTCATTTTTGTGCATAATTGTTCAATCAATTTATTGTTCAATCAGTAATTAATTGTTCAATCAATTTAAATAGTAATAAATTGTAACGACCCGTATTTTTACGGATCGAAACATCGTAAAACAGTTGACATTTGGTCGCATTGCTGATAAGTCGTTCGGAGTTTTAAGTCCTAGGTCGTATGGGAGTTTGGAGCGACCTAAGGAAGTTAAGTCGCTAAGCCGCTTATGGGGTTAAGTCGTATGGTTTGTTAAGTTGCGAGATAGTTAAGTCGTGAGGTGTTAAGTCGTAACCCAGCTAAGTCGCAAAGATCGTTAGGTTGTATCCCAGTTAGGTCGCGACTTATGTTAGGTCGCGTGGATGTTTAAGGGGTTAGGTCGTGTAGCATTAAGTCGCTAAGTCGTATCTCGTTGAGTCGAGTAAGTTGATAGGTCGTTAAGTCGTACCTTAGTTAAGTCGCGTGAGTACTTATGTTGTTAAGTCGCTAGGTCGTGCGCCTGTGTGTTAGGCTTAGGTCGTTGAACTGTTGAGTTGTAAGTCGTAGGGATGGTTAAGTCGTAAGTCGAGGTATCTCTTAAGTTGTAGGTCGTGATGGTCTATAAGTCGTGGACGACTTAAGGAGGTAGACGACTTAGGGATTTCAGCTATAAATACACGTCCACATCTTCATTCTTGGGATCCGGATTTTGAAGCGATGAAGTGCTGCCATTTTGAGAGCTCGACTTCTACACTTCTTCACTTCTTTCCTCCACTCTAATCTAGTGATTCCTTCCATCCAAATCGAAGATCAAATCGAAGAACCAAGAGCTTAGATTGAAGATCTACATCCATTGAAGAGAGATTTCATCGTTTGAAGCGGATTTGTGATAGATCGAGTTAGATCCTTCGCTGTCCAGATCTGAAGTGTGTTGTTTTTGGGTTGTTTAGGTGATTTGGTGAGTGGTGATTATCTCTCACACGGATCCAAAGGAGTATATCGGATCGTTGGCTTGATTTTGTGTTAAAGTAGTGATTTCCATGCATTTTCTTAATCCTAAGTATAGATCCATATAGATCCATTGTTCATGATGATTTGACAACCATTTTACTACATGTTAACCTATGCAAGTTCATTCATCAAGATTATAGAGATATTGCTCATGTTTTCATGCTTGTTAGACTTTTGACTCTTTATTTACGAAATTGCCATTTTGTTATAATTGTCTATTTAGATCATATTTGAATGCTTGATTATTTGGATAAATGTTTGACTTGATTGATTGCTATGAATTAGATAATTGATGGTTTGATTTAGACAAGATGGTCGAAGATGATTCAAAAGCTAAGGGAAAGGCTCTTGAATTGGAAAAGCTGCTCGTGGCATATATGGCGGATGATGAAGCTCATATGGATAGATTTGATGATGATGTTGAGATGAGGCTTTGCTATGATGATGATGAGGCGAAGCATAGTATGAAATAGTCTTGGTCTAATCCAGACGGGATCATTCCAAGCATGTTGATAACTCGGTGATATGGTTCGAGTTGAGGATAATGGTTGGCTCGAGAGGCGCTTGAGCTAGTATGGAAATAGTCGTCGAGGAGGATGACTAGAAGGCTGAGGTTTCATCGTTGTTGAAGGTTCTAGCATGATCAAAGCAAGAGTACGTTGGGCAGATTCGATAGTCCCTGAAGGCTACTGATTGGTAGTCGAGTACTCTGGGCAGATTCGATAGTCCTAGGCACGGGTCACGATGACGTGCGGAGTTATGTCTAGAACCGGGGTTTCCATTAGCCCTTGACGGACGGCTGAAAGAATGTGCCGGTCATTCAATTAACGGTGATATCGAAGCAATGATAACAGTGATAGCCAGAGTCATGGATGTTTGGTTGTATTGTCATTCGGTCTCAAGAGCGGTATTTTCTGGGTGCTTATCTGATCTTGGTTTAGGCCTTGGGGGTTTGTACTTGGAAAGCATCGCCCTTGACTCGAGCGATAATTGCTTTACTTTAAATTGTATGCTTTGCTATGTTTGCTATGTTTGCTTCTGCTTAGTGTGTGTCTGGGGGCTATCACTGTAGAAAGAGGTGGAGTGGGAGGGTTTTATTCCTATTCCTTTTTCCTTTATGCTCTTTTGGTATGTTGTTAGTTAATTTACCGCTCACTAAGACTGTTGTCTGACTCAAGGATTTATGTTTTAACTCTTATTGCCTTGGGCTGTTCGTCCATTTTGGGACGGGCAGACTAGGTAGCAGGTGATAGGTGCTGTTCTTGCTTTCCACGATGCTGATGTCGAAGATGAGCTGGAGGCTTGCATATTATCTTCTTACTATATGTACTGGGTGTTCCGCTGTTTGTATATTCTCTGAGTGATATGTAGTGAGGCTTGATGTATTGACTATTCAGATGTTTGTATTCAACTATTATGAAGTTTTATTGATGAGATTCTATTCTGTGAAGCTTCACTATGTATATATTCTATTGTATTTTATCCATGTGCTGTGAGTAATACGATAGATTCTGTTGTTTAAATTTACCCTGGCAATCGTCCATGGTCGCCTGGCACGCTTTACAGCGCACTATCTCTAGGTTCGGTGCAGGGGTCATGAGCGGTCGTCACATTTGGTATTAGAGCCTTGGTTAATCGATTTTACCCAACGCTCGCTGACGTAACTACGTATGAGAGACGTAATTGTATTTTGATGGATGATTACTATATATAATATAGTAGCTTAGTAGAGTTTGAGTCATTTATGCAGTTGTTTCTCAAGGTGTGCTAATCATTCCTTTTTATAGATATTAAGGATGAGTCGAAGAGGGAGACCAGCTGCTAGGAAAGGCCGTGCTACTGAAGGGGCTGCTGATTATGCTGTTATGTTCGAAGCTATGATGACTTCGATTATGAGAAGGATGCTAGCTCCGGGGCCATCGGTGGATGTTGGAGTTCAAGTTCAAACTCCAAAGCCGGTGGATTTTGCTAAGTTGTGTAAGGACTTTACTACTCTTGGAGGGAAGGTTTTCTTGGGGACAGAATCAACCATTGAGGTCCAGAGGTGGATAGATGCTTGTAGAAGGACCTTTGGTGATTTGGGAATCGATGATGCGACTAAAAGGAAGCTTACGTCAAGACAGCTTCAAGGGAGAGCTTCTGATTGGTGGAACTCTATCACTATTGATACTCCAGAGGAAGAGATTACTTGGGAGCAATTCCAAGTCAGATTTGAAGCTAAGTTCATTTCTACTGCTCAGAAGTCTGTTCTATTCAAGAAGTTTGTGGAGCTCAAGCAAGGTGGAAGATCAGTTCTTGAGTATGTTTCGGAGTTTGAAGCTTTGTCCAAGTATGCCCGGTCGTATATTGAATCTTCGTATCAGAAGAATGAGAAGTTTGTGACAGGCTTGGACAGTTATCTTGGGAGATAGTTGGTGGATCATTGTGGACGATCCATTTGAGAAGCTTGTAGAGAAGGCTCTCAGGCATGAGAATCTGTTTCCTAAAGATGGATCTGTTGTTGCTGTGACCAAGGAGGAGTCTAGACCACAGCAGGGTGGAAACAAGAAGAGGAAGCAGCAGCAACAAAAGGGTAAGGATGGCCAGAAGAAGCCGAAGGGCGAAGTGACTTGCTTCAATTGTCAGCAGAAGGGCCATTTTTCCAGGGATTGTAAGAATCCGAAGGTGCCAGTGAAGTGCCACAACTGTGACAAGCTGGGGCATGTTAGGAGGAATTGTCCAGAACCGCGGAGGACTAGCAGATTGTGCAAGCTTATGCTTTGGGAGCTGTTCCATCATCTTCGAAAGCTCCTACCGCTGATGAGAAGGGAAAGAGTGTGGTGGTTCAGGGTACTCTTTCCATATGTGGTGTTCCAGTTAGAGTTCTATTTGATACTGGGGCGTCGCATTCATTTGTTTGTAACGAACTTGTAGGCTGGTTGGGTTTAGAACCGGATATTGTTGATAGGCCATTGGTTGTGACTAATCCAGTTGGGGGTTCGTCTTGTTTGTGTATGCTATGCCGTGGTCTGATTGTGTCGAGTCATGGTTGCTCTTTTATTTGTGATTGTTTTTATCTGAACTTTGCGGGGTTCGGAATTATTTTGGGTATGGACTGGCTTAGGAGATATGCGGCGAAGGTTGATTGTGAAAGGTTGGAGGTGACAGTCGAGAATGTGGAGGGGTGAAAGATTGTGATACGATGTAAGCATGAAGAAGGCGTCTTCATGAGCTTCATGTATTCGCTGGTTGTTCCACGGGATGGACTGTCATCTGTGCCAATCGCTAATGGATTTGAGGATGTCTTTGACGAGGTCAAAGGATTACCGCCGCATAGAGAGATCGAGTTTTGTATAGATCTAGTTGAAGTGAGCCAGACCTGTTGTGATGCCTCTTAGGCGGATGGTGCCTAGGGAACAGCAAGAGTTGAGGGTGCAGGTTGATGATCTTTTGTAGAAAGGATTCATTCGGCGTAGTGTGTCCGAATGGGGTGCACCAGTTGTGTTTGCAACCAAAGCGGATGGATCGTTGAGGTTGTGTGTGGATTATCATGAGCTGAATAAGGTGACTAAGAAGAACAAGTATCCATTGCCGAGAATAGATGACTTGTTTGATCAGCTTCACGAAGCTAAGGTGTTTTCTCAGATGGATTTGGCAACGGGATTTCACCAGTTAAGAGTGGCTAAGGATAGTGTGCCGAAGACTGCTTTTAGGACACCATCTGGTTTCTTTGAGTGGCTGGTAATGCCGTTTGGGTTGACTAATGCGCCAGCATATTTTGTGGATCTTATGAATAGAGTGTTCAGAGATCAGTTGAGTAAGTTCGTGCTAGTGTTTGTGGATGATATTATGATTTATTCCAGAACTGAAGAAGAGCACAACACACACTTGCGTATTGTTTTGGAAATCTTACGGAAACATCAACTGAAGGCTAAGTTTTCGAAGTGGCACTTCTGGAAGAGTGAAGTGAGGTTCTTAGGCCATGTTATCTCTGGAAATGGAATAGCGGTTGATCCCGCTAAGGTGGCAGCAATCCAGGATTGGGTTAGACCTAAGAATGCATCTGATGTGATAAGTTTTCTTGGATTAGCAGGATATTATCGACGGTTTATCAAAGACTTCTCCAAGGTAGCTGCACCGCTAACAGGATTGACGAAAAAGAACCAAGTGTTCAGATGGGATGATAAGTGTGAGCAAGCTTTCAGAATCCTGAAAGAGAGATTGACAAGTGCTCCTGTTTTGACTATTCCAAGTGGGAATGATGAGATGGTGGTTTACACCGACGCATGTGGTACTGGACTTGGAGCAGTGCTGATGTAGAGGGATAAAGTTGTTGCGTATGCCAGTCGACAACTGAAGCCGCATGAAAGGAATTACCCGACTCATGATTTGGAGTTAGCGGCGATTGTATTTGCTCTGAAGATGTGGAGACATTATCTATTGGGAGTTCGATTTGAGTTGTTTACAGATCATAAGTCGTTGAAGTATCTTTTCTCCCAAAAGGATTTGAATCTTCGGCAGCAGCGATGGCTAGAGTTTTTGGCATCATATGATTTTGGTATAGCTTATACTCCGGGAAAGGGTAACGCAGTGGCAGATGCGTTAAGTCGAAGACATGCAGGATTGGGAGCCATGTTTTCAGAATGGAAGAATCTCGAGTATTTAGCTGGATTTGACTTCAGGCCCATATGTGAATTGGAACCTGAAATGTTGGCAAACTTATCGATAAGACCCACTCTTATGGAAAGGATTGGCGAGGGCCAAAAGCGAGACGATAAGCTTGTCAAGATTATCCGTGATTTGGAATCTGGATTGGAACCAGAAAAGGATAAAGGATTCGAGGTCGATCGAGAGGGTTGGCTTCGAAAGCAAGGACGACTAGTTGTTCCCGATGTGGATGAATTGAGGAATGAGGTGCTGAAGGAAAGTCATCACTCGAAGCTGACAATTCATCCAGGTGGAAATAAGATGTATCGGGACATGAAGAGAACCTATTACTGGGAAGGTATGAAGAAGGATGTTGGAGATTTTATTTCCAAGTGCATGAACTGCCAGTAGGTAAAGGCCGAACAGAAGAAGCCAAGTGGATTGCTTCAGCCGTTAGAAGTTCCTACATGGAAGTGGGAGCAAGTATCGATGGATTTTATTGATGGGTTACCGAGAACAAGAACAGGGAATGAAGGGATTTGGGTCATTGTAGATCGTTTGACTAAGAGTGCAAGATTCATTCCTGTTCGATCGACTAGGACTGCATCAAAGTTGGCTGAGTTATATGTTAAGTGGATAGTTCGATTCCATGGTATTCCGAAGAGTATAGTGAGCGATCGAGACCTATTGTTCACTAGTGGATTTTGGAAAAGTTTTCAGGAAGTTTTGGGAACCAAGTTATGTTTGAGTACAGCTTATCACCCTCAAACAGATGGTCAGACCGAGAGAGTCAACCGTGTTTTGGAAGATCTCCTCAGAGCTTGTGTTTTGGATTTCGGAGGATCATGGGAAGATCACCTTCATTTGGTGGAATTTTCGTATAATAACAGTTACCAGTCAAGCATTGGTATGGCACCGTATGAAGCATTGTATGGAAGACCGTGTAACTCTCCGACATGTTGGTTAGAGACAGGAGAAAAGCTGATACTTGGGCCAGAGATGATTCGACAGACCTCGTTGTATAGAGATCATTCGGCAACGAATGAAGGCAGCCCAAGACCGTGAGAAAAGTTATGCCGATAAGCGTCGTAAGGATTTGGAATTCGACGTAGGTGATATGGTTTTTGTGAAGATTTCTCCACTGAAGAATGTTATTCGATTCGGGAAGAAAGGAAAACTGACTTCGAGATTTGTTGGACCATTCCCGATCATCGAGCGAATTGGAAAGCTCGCCTACAGATTAGAGTTACCAGAGAAGATGTCGGGTGTGCACAATGTTTTTCATGCATCATATCTACGGAAGTATGTGCACGACTTGAATACAGTGGTTTCTGCTGATAGCTGTGAAGATTTCGAAGTTGATCCAGTCGATAAGAGACCTCGTAAGCCGCTTCGCGTTGTGGAAACCAACACGAAACAGCTTAGGAGGAAGGTAGTTAAGTTGCTCAAGATACAATGGAGTGATGATGATAACGACTGTACATGGGAGGTGGAAGAGAGGATGAAAGCAGCTCATCCTGAACTCTTCAAGGTATGGCCCTAAGGTGTCGTGTCATCTAACGACATTGTAACTTGTTCTAAGTTTTAGAATTCTGCATGCTAAGCTAGAATTGAATGCATGGTTTGTTGATTGCTATGGATGGTAGGCATGCAGAACAGTCTCTGATTGCTCTGTTTGTTTGGAATTTCGGGGGCGAAATTCTTAAGGGGTAGAGAATGTAACGACCCGTATTTTTACGGATCGAAACATCGTAAAACAGTTGACATTTGGTCGCATTGCTGATAAGTCGTTCGGAGTTTTAAGTCCTAGGTCGTATGGGAGTTTGGAGCGACCTAAGGAAGTTAAGTCGCTAAGCCGCTTATGGGGTTAAGTCGTATGGTTTGTTAAGTTGCGAGATAGTTAAGTCGTGAGGTGTTAAGTCGTAACCCAGCTAAGTCGCAAAGATCGTTAGGTCGTATCCCAGTTAGGTCGCGACTTATGTTAGGTCGCGTGGATGTTTAAGGGGTTAGGTCGTGTAGCGTTAAGTCGCTAAGTCGTATCTCGTTGAGTCGAGTAAGTTGATAGGTCGTTAAGTCGTACCTTAGTTAAGTCGCGTGAGTACTTATGTTGTTAAGTCGCTAGGTCGTGCGCCTGTGTGTTAGGCTTAGGTCGTTGAACTGTTAAGTTGTAAGTCGTAGGGATGGTTAAGTCGTAAGTCGAGGTATCTCTTAAGTCGTAAGTCGTGATGGTCTATAAGTCGTGGACGACTTAAGGAGGCAGACGACTTAGGGATTTCAGCTATAAATACACGTCCATATCTTCATTCTTGGGATCCGGATTTTGAAGCGACGAAGTGCTGCCATTTTGAGAGCTCGACTTCTACACTTCTTCACTTCTTTCCTCCAATCTAATCTAGTGATTCCTTCCATCCAAATCGAAGATCAAATCGAAGATCCAAGAGCTTAGATTGAAGATCTACATCCATTGAAGAGAGATTTCATCGTTTGAAGCGGATTTGTGATAGATCGAGTTAGATCCTTCGCTGTCCAGATCTGAAGTGTGTTGTTTTTGGGTTGTTTAGGTGATTTGGTGAGTGGTGATTATCTCTCACACGGATCCAAAGGAGTATATCGGATCGTTGGCTTGATTTTGTGTTAAAGTAGTGATTTCCATGCATTTTCTTAATCCTAAGTATAGATCCATATAGATCCATTGTTCATGATGATTTGACAACCATTTTACTACATGTTAACCTATGCAAGTTCATTCATCAAGATTATAGAGATATTGCTCATGTTTTCATGCTTGTTAGACTTTTGACTCTTTATTTACGAAATTGGCATTTTGTTATAATTGTCTATTTAGATCATATTTGAATGCTTGATTATTTGGATAAATGTTTGACTTGATTGATTGCTATGAATTAGATGATTGATGGTTTGATTTAGACAAGATGGTCAAAGATGATTCAAAAGCTAAGGGAAAGGCTCTTGAATAGGAAAAGCTGCTCGTGGCATATGTGGCGGATGATGAAGCTCATATGGATAGATTTGATGATGATCTTGAGATGAGGCTTTGCTATGATGATGATGAGGCGAAGCATAGTATGAAATAGTCTTGGTCTAATCCAGACGGGATCATTCCAAGCATGTTGATAACTCAGTGATATGGTTCGAGTTGAGGATAATGGTTGGCTCGAGAGGCGCTTGAGCTAGTATGGAAATAATCGTCGAGGAGGATGACTAGAAGGCTGAGGTTTCATCGTTGTTGAAGGTTCTAGCATGCTCAAAGCAAGAGTACGTTGGGCAGATTCGATAGTCCCTGAAGGCTACTGATTGGTTGTCGAGTACTCTGGGCAGATTCGATAGTCCTAGGCATGGGTCACGATGACGTGCGGAGTTATGTCTAGAACCGCGGTTTCCATTAGCCCTTGACGGACGGCTGAAAGAATGTGCCGGTCATTCAATTAACGGTGATATCGAAGCAATGATAACAGTGATAGCCAGAGTCATGGATGTTTGGTTGTATCGTCATTCGGTCTCAAGAGCGGTATTTTCTGGGTGCTTATCTGATCTTGGTTTAGGCCTTGGGGGTTTGTACTTGAAAAGCATCGCCCTTGACTCGAATGGTAATTGCTTTACTTTAAATTGTATGCTTTGCTATGTTTGCTATGTTTGCTTCTGCTTAGTGTGTGTCTGGGGGCTATCACTGTAGAAAGAGGTGGAGTGGGATCGTTGTATTCCTATTCCTTTTTCCTTTATGCTCTTTTGGTATGTTGTTAGTTAATTTACCGCTCACTAAGACTGTTGTCTGACTTAAGGCTTTATGTTTTAACTCTTATTGCCTTGGGCTTTTCGTCCATTTTGGGATGGGCAGACTAGGTAGCAGGTGACAGGTGCTGTTCTTGCTTTCCACGATGCTGATGTCGAAGACGAGCTGGAGGCTTGCATATTATCTTCTTACTATATGTACTGGGTGTTCCGCTGTTTGTATATTCTCTGAGTGATATGTAGTGAGGCTTGATGTATTGACTATTCAAATGTTTGTATTCAACTATTATGAAGTTTTATTAATGAGATTCTATTATGTGAAGCTTCACTATGTATATATTCTATTGTATTTTGTCCATGCGCTGTGAGTAATACGATAGATTCTGTTGTTTAAATTTACCCTGGCAATCGTCCATGGTCGCCTTGCACGCTTTACAGCGCACTATCTCTAGGTTCGGTGCAGGGGTCATGGGCGGTCGTCACATAAATCTTGGATTGTTTATACAAGGTCGAAATTGTGAAGAAATCGAGTCAAAATGGAATGGGATTGCAAAATATAAAAGCTAAGGTGAGATTTTCTCACTCGAAGGAAATTAATTTTGCAGTTATTGATTGATTGATTGACTGTATGGATGCGATATTAGATATAATAGGATATATCTATATATAGCAATATATATATATATATATATATTGGCATATGTATATATTGTAGTTGTTGATTTCCCGCAATTACATAGCGGATGAGACCCTATTGCGCCGTTAGTAAGCGGATGATATATTTATAAATCCTATATACCGCGATATTCCACCTCGAAGTGGAATGGGTATTGTGCTAACATCTGTGGATGCAGAGAAACAGGTTGGAGGGATCCAACTGGATTCCTCACCAGTATTTATTTATTTACAGATATTGTGATGTATTCTGTTATCATATGTTGATATATGATGTTTGGATGTCGTGATTGACTAATTTGTGTGTTTCATCATCGGATCCAATTTTGAAGTTTAAAAATAACGATGTTGATTTTAAAAGAGATTTTTAAAGTGAATTTTGAAAGTATACGTTTTATTAAATTTTTGAATTGATTTATTTTAAATAAATAAACGTTAAAATTTTAAAGTTATAAAAATTATGACTTTTGGTGAAATATAACCGAAAGGTGATTTTTGAAATAAATAGTTAAAGTAATTTATAAAATGGTTTGAATTGAGATTTTTGAATTTTTGTAAACGGTTTATATAAAAGATTTATAAAATTGATATTTATAAATTTAAAATATTGGAATTTTAAAACGAGTTTTTTAAGTGTTAAAAATGAAATATTTATGGAATTCGTAAGTGAATGAAATTTATAGATTTATAAATTGTGAAGTTATAAAATGAATGAAATTGTAGAATAAAAGATTTATAAGAAATTAACTTATAAATTGGATCTTTGCCTTTAAATGGAATATTGATCGAATTTGTTAATAAAGGAGATTTATAAATCGAAGTTGTTATAAAATAAAAATAGAATTTATAAACGTTGTTTTATAAATCCGAAAACCAATCAAATTTGGTGAATTCAATATAGAAGGTTATTAAGGGAATTTTATCCGTGATTTTGGATAATTGATGAATTCTTGAAATAAAATGTGTAGAAAATATTGAAATTTGGTTAGTGAAGTATATTCACGATTTTGGACAGTGAATATATTATTAAGTAAAATGGATCTGTTTTTGGGAAAGTGATATTGGAATAGAATGAAAACGTTTTAACGATGTTTTAAAATGTGTTAAATATCGAAATCATAGATTTCAACATTCATTGTTGAAATAGACGTTTTCGAGGAAATAAGGAAATGGTGGACTATAACACTGTTGTTATAGTAAATGATTTCCGAAAGGAAATGTTTTATATAGTATTGGGATTTATACATCTATCTTAATTCTGAATCCCTATACTAGTGATTTTGAGTCGTCGTAACAATGTTTTACGTAACATTCGTTTTGACTCAAATAGATGTTGTTATAGTAAATGATTTCCTTAAAGAATGAAATATATACTTAATTTTGATTTAAGTATATTTAATATTTTCAAATGTTGAAAATAAATAGATTTGTGAATTACTTATTATTAAATAAGTATGGAAATGTTTTCCAAAATGAAATGAAACGTTTTTGAGAATTTATCTTTGTAAAGATAAATTGAAAGTGAATATTTTAAATCGATTGAAAATCGTATAGCAGTAGATATTAAAAAATATAAATTCACTATGGAATTTATAAAAGAAATGGAAATTCGTTTAAAAAAAATAAACGTTGATTTATTTTTGAAGTGTAGAAATTATATATCTAGTAAAGATATTTTGGAAAATAAATAATTTGGAAAATTATTTGGAATCTGATGATGTTGCGCATCTTTATTGATAGTTAAATAACCGACTATCAATAATTACCTTGAATGGGTATTTGTTGTGAATTGGATGAATTTGAATGCCACACTTATTTTTGAATAAGCGCTCACTATTCGGGTTAGCCGGGAAAGGACCTTGGGGTCGTATAACCCATTCCGAATATGTGATACGTCGTAATGAATTGCATTTGATGACCGGTGTTGAAGACCGGATATTTTTGAAAACGGAAGGATTACCGTCGAGTTACTCTACATCGGCTGATCTCCGATATAGATGTTTTATCACCCTTAGTGACGGGAAGTCCGGACGTGATTAGAAAATTATCCGGATTTGCAAGGGCTTCGTGAGAAGTGCCTTCGGTTCTGTTCGATCCTGGAACAGACTTGTATGGTTGTGTGTCTGACGTTACAAATTGAGATATAAAGCTGATTTCTTTCAAATACATTTCTGTTGGTGGCGGAGAATTTATTCTCTTAGCTTAACACCCTTCTCTGAGACATACGAGCTCAAAGGTTATGTAGTTGAAATTTATCAGCGATATACTCCCAATTTGGTAACGTGGCATGCTGAGTGTTGCTGTGAAATGATCATTGTTTGATCATTTGTGATATGATCATTTGTTTGATCATTTATCTTTGTGATCATTACTTTGATCATTTGTTTGACCCGAAGCATGGCTTTGTGACAAAGCTTAGCTTTGTGGACGAGACTTCGTCGAACCTCACACCACGGAAATGGTCAAAACAGGAAGGATGCGGCAAGGTTCTAGGGAGTAGCGCCCCTTAGTGTATGTCATTCCTTCTGGATAGAGGTGGTATCATGGTATGGAGCCCAGATATTTAACCTATGTTGATACTGCAAATTTATTATGTGGTTGTTGGAAATCGAGGATCCTCGGGAAGATCGGTTACGATCGGGGGATGGCATACGCATGTCAGTAGTTACCTATTTTTGCAGAGGTAACCCGGCCTTGTGTTGGCAGAGATCTAACCGTAATGTTAGGTTATTTCTCGGGACGTCTTTCCAGAGGCGTTTCCATGTGGCAATGGGAAGTTCCTTGGCCTGACCATTTGTTGGAAATCCAAAGAAACAATACGAGACTTGTACGGTTTTAGTTGTATTACCTGCCATGGAATGTGGCGATAACCTGCTATTGAACATGGTAGCTATAGTAGGTATACGATACTGGTCGAATGTTGGCTAAGATTAATATTATACTTTCGAAATGTTTTCTACACTATGCACGAATAATAATATCAAAAAGGATTTGATTTTGCGTAGTAAGCATCTTTGACTATCATAAGAAGAAATCTCCTCCAATTCTGCGTTTGCATTGTGTGTGTGGCGGGAGGTCTTATGGTAATTTCATTTTCCAAAAGCATTGCGAATCTATTTTATTTTCTTTATGAAAAATAACTGTTTTACAATCTCACACCAGTCACCATGACTGACTCGGAGTTTATTGTTTCCCTTCTAAACTCTGGGTGGCCATTATTTTCCACATGGGCAGCCTAGAGTTATGTTATCAGGATATTCTGGAGCTTTGGAAGCAAGCTGGTTGGCGAAACGTAGTATTTGTATCTGATATTATTTATTTCGATGTGTATTCTGTATGAGGACAAGTTTATATAACTGTCCATTGTTGTATTGAGTTGTATATTGACTCTGATTGATGTATGTATAAACTGATATAGTTCTTTGTTTTAAAAGACTAGTGATTATTTATTATATATTGTTCCGCTGCGATATGTGAGATTCTGATATTGTTTCTGTTTCTAATGTTGTTCTGTTGTTCTTCTTCTCCTTTTCTTCTATCTGTTCTTCTACCTCTTCTTTTAAAACCCTAAGAATTCAGTTTTTCGGCATTCGTTTGCTCGGCAGTTGATACAGTGGACGTATCGATGTCGATTTTCGGAAGTCGAAGAATCAGGTCCTTACATTTGAATTGCATTTGATGGCCGGTGTTGAAGACCGGATATTTTTGATTGCAATATATTAATATACTATGCACTTGTACACGTTTGGTTGCAAAATTGGTAGTACATTCATTAGTTGTATAGCTTAGGATAATTATGAGCTAAAACCATGACTTAGTCATTGATGAAATTTTGGGGACGAAATTCTTTTTAAGGGGGAAGAATTTAACACCCCCTAATTTGGCATTAGTTTTATATAGTTAGTTAATTAATTAGGCTCCAAAAATGAAATTTAGGCAACTATGGAATTGGACCACAAAACTGGCACTATTGCATTCGTGGCGAAATTCTGAGCAACTTTCACATTTGCAGTTTTGCGATCGTAGTCCAAACGAAGAAGTTACGGACAAAAAACGAATTCAGAAGGGAGATAATTCGATTAGATAAATTACCGTTTATTAATTAATCACCCAGGCTAACAGGCCGACCTATCATTGGGACCGGTCAACCCTACCGGTCGACTGGTACTCCATGAGCGGTCGACCGGTCGCCTTCAGGCGACTGCAATAAACCTAGACCGCAACGGCCTGGATTTAATATATTTTGATCTGATGGTTGAGGTTGATTCTTACGCCTATAAATTCAGGCCTATCCCTCCCTTCTTTTCTCATATTTTTCTAGAGGCAGTAGCGAAGCTCTGTCGTTTCTCCTTCTCCACTTTCTTTCTATTATAAAAATATGATATTTGTATTTATATTCATACAAATTGGAGAAGAATAGAAATCTAATAAAAAGGAGAAGAGAAGATAATTAACTATATGCGTATTTGAGGTAATTTATATATATTTATATATTTGTATCTATTTTCCCTCCCAATCTTAAATCTCTTCTCAGATCTGTAATTCTAATGTATGTATATACTCTTTTATACATATTTCTTGGATTAAAAAGAAATTTGGAGATGAAATTAAGGTTCTACTTCAGATCTGGAGATTTGGATCTCTTTTAAAAAGTGAGCGGGAAAATTTATATATTATTTATGATTTTAAATCTGTTTCGTTGGCATACGTTTGATTTTATGCCTAAATTAATTTTATTTGTGAATTTGTAGCCTTAAATTGGTATAGAAAACTATTGCCTGCATATTCTTGTTTTAGACTTAACTTGAAATATGTTTACACCTAGATCGGGAAATCACTCCCAAAGATTTTAGAATTTGAATGTTGTATATTTTGTTCAGATCTGTACTTGAGTGTAAAATAGGATTTCTGGATTATTGCCCAAATTTGTGTTGAGCTGTAAATTTTTCATAGTTTAATTTGTAGGAAGAACATCCATTTGATTTTTTAAATTTGTTTACTTTTTTCACTTTTGATTCAAAAGGCGACGCTTGATTTAACAAGGAATAAAAAAGGGAAGAGATGTGTAAAGTACAGATTTATTCTCCATAGTTTACAATGTTTATTCCAAATAAAATGAAATTATTCATTCCTTGTAATTTCAAACGTAGTAAATCTTTCATTTTGTGTTAAAACTAATTTGTGGAAATCATAGCATAAAATCTTCCTAAGGAATTTAATTCTAGCAAATTAAATATGGAAAACATATTCTAATTACATATTTATGTCAAGAATATATTTGGATAAGAATAAGTAGTTTATACATATTTATTGCGTTAATAAAGGAGAACAGCGTTTATTCGTGTGTTATTTATGCGTAACGTTCTTAGTCATTATTATATTTAGGAAAGCCAATAGGTAGAATTTGGAAATGTAATAATTCCTATTAATGGGCAATAAATTAAGAACTGGATAATTAGTGGGAAATAAAGGATTGTAACCCTAATTAATGGAAAATAATTGATAGGATTAGATTAGGGGCTGCAATTGATTAATTAAAGACAATAGCTGCAATTAATGGGCAATTAATTTTTGAGTTACAATTAATAAGGACAAATGGATAAAAAGGGACTGATAAAAATGAAATAGATATAAAAGGTTACTAATTTGAAATTAGTATTCATACATAAATGTCTCAAGAAATGTCCCTTAGGACTTTATGGACAAATTGATATTTATGAGCATAATAAAAAGGGAATTGGTAAGCTAAGTACAATGTCTACCTAAGATAATATAAGTAAAGACTTAGGATGGTTAATTAGACTTAGTAGGTTAGTGATGCGAGGTCAGTAGAGTCACTCGACGGAAGACCGCCCTTCACTTTGAGGCTACCAACGGTCAGGTGCACTTACTACTGATGTGGGATATCACTAATCCTTGGGCCCGTGACGACGAGAGAGATTCAGCGTGCTTTCTTAATTGAAAAGTATTAAATGGCCCAAATTTGAAATTAGGAGCAGTGAGGGATATCTTCGTAGTGGTTCACTTCTTGTTTGAGGTATTAAATCGATGTAGGGTCCGTCTCTCTCCTAAAAGGTAGTATTAAGTAATCTACTGAGATTCCAAATAAATAAGGATGTCTCTAAAAGGGTCTACTTCAGTATTGAGGTATTAAGTGGTTGTAGGGCCCACCTTCCTACTGAAAGAAGTAACCTAATGGGATTCCATATTTATAATTAAAAGTGATAGTGGATATCTCGGGAAGGGTTCACTTTGGGTTTGAGGTATTAAGTGACTGATCTAAGGGTTCACCTCTGTCCTAAAAAGAAGTATTAAGTAACCTAGTGAGATTCCAAGCAATGTCAGCTAGGTAGTACCAGTGAGGAGTCCGCATTGGGGTTAGTTATTAAATGACAAAGACCTACCTATAAATAGAGTTAAATGGTCGGGGTCTGCCTAGTCCTTATTAATGAGGTATATTAAGTGGTTTGGGTACAGTCTCTTACATTGCTAAGGCCGTAATAACGATAGTACTACTGTACTAGTGAGGAGTCCGCCTGGGGATATGTATCAAGTGATGAAGGGCCTGCCTAGAATATAGGTTTTAAATGGTTAGAAGTCCGCCTAGTCCTTTTGGAGGTATCAAGTGGCTTGGGTACTTTCTCTTACATGGCTATGATTTTATTGACGATGGATGCAGTAATAGGTGGATATCATCGAAAGCCTTAAATAATGGTTAGATGTCTTTGTAGCTATGACCCACTGACCATTGATAACATTGTTAGAAAACCACATTGGGAATAGGTCTTAAATGACGTGGTCTACCTTGATTGAGGACTTAAATGGTAGAGTCTACCTATTTCTCTTTTAAAAGTATTTTGTCATGATTATAGAAGCCCTCTTAATATTTAGAAGTATTAAGTGGAAAATGGGTTTGGAAGTATTGGGTGGTTGATAAGGCTTCGTCGGTATTTTGTACCTTGGGAAGGGATAGGTAAGTAATCATGTATGCATGCAAGGTTAGATTAGAATTGCTAACCTTAATGGACATAACAAATAAATGGAAATCAATCAGTATAAATTTATGTTATAAACAGTTTATAGATTTTCCAATCACTAGAACATTGTTCTGACCCTCTCCCCATTGCAACCCACATGATAGATTTTGAGGAACGGGTCACGGGAGATGGATGTGCTTTACTGTTGAAGAAGTCTTTTTTTCTCTCATGGTTGTTGTCATGTGACAACCTGCTATCAAAGGAATACTATTAATTCTAAGGTAGTAGTCATAATCAGTATTCTTATCCTATTATTGTTTCCCCTGTGAGTTTAGATTTCTATCAACCTCTGATAATTCTCATGCTTATTTGCAGGTACCAACTCCAACGATCTGTGCTTTGATGGACTTGGGTTTCGATTTTTTAACGAAATTTAAGCCCGTTAAGGTATGGGTTGTTACATACCGTATCCTGGCCAAATCACCTACCAGTATGTTGTCTCGTAATAGAGATAAAGAGGAAGAAATTGAGAGGATCAAATAAGGTTTGGTGAGTGAAACGTATTGCTAGTGGTATGACAGTGGCAAATAGTTTAATTGTAGTTATGAAATACACAACCTAGGGGTGTTTCGTTTATGTTCATGTAATTTATACAAGAAGTTGTCAACTTACGCGCTACATGGTAACTATCCCTAATATGCCAAAGCCCAAATATAATTTATTAGAATTTTCACCCGAAAGTTGGACATCCAGTAACTAAGTAGACCTAGGAATATCCCTAATATACGGCCTTGACAATAAACCGCCTACCAATACATTGAGTTAACATTCTCAATGGTAAATCGCTTAAGTCGCATATACAAATTGAGCTAATGTCGCAATGTCTAAGCAAGCGTCGAATATACAACCCCAACGATTTATGGTCTACCAAAGCAGTTGTGTAACCTTCTCAATGGTAAACGTGTCATATGCTCTATATCATTCAACCCGAATCTAAAGAAGTCGTTTAACAATACGACCCCTCATCAGTTCAACCGCCTTGCCCGATTGCATGGCCCTACTATTGGGAACGTCTCAATCACCTTCCCCGTTGTCTAGAATGTTAAAATATGTGATAGAGCATGCTACAGTAATTATAAGATCAATTAGTTGCGATACCATTGCACTCCTCATTGAGTGTCACGTTATGCATGTCATGAAGTGTGAACCAAGGTGCGTCTCCATACGTGTGAAATTTCCCTTGTGAATTTTTTTTGCACGTAATTCTTACCTTATTATTATTCTTAGAAAAGTAGATAACTGGAGTAAATTGAGATTTTTTATGTCCTTACGGTTAAATTTGTGATATTCATAAATATATAATAATGTCTCTTTTAAAGAATATATATATAGGTAATATGTCACAGACTGAATCTCAATAGCCCTTCTTTTACAATTTTATTTCTTTTGATTAACTATCCTTACATTTTTATGTTTTCAATATAAATCAATGTTCATTCCTCGCCAAATTAATATTCTTTTTACATATTATTATTGCAGTTTATATGATCTAGACAGGTGATTCAACACGTCTCTTTCCTTCGTTAATTGAATCGGTTATCTCATATCTTTATGTTTTTAGTCCTCAAAAAATTATAAAATTATGTGCATTTTTTTCATATCTGTACCGTTTATACTATTGAACATGTTATAATATCATTCAACACAAATTAAGTGATCGTATTTTTTATGGTAATTGAATTATTACTCCATTAATATCATAAATATGACATCACCACTGCATGGCATCATACTTTATTATTGAAAATATTTTATGTGCATTTGTTGTTTTCTTCATGTTGATTGAGCGCTATAGTTGAATTATTATTGAAAATATTTTATGTGCATTTGTTGTTTTCTTCATGTTGATTGAGCACTATAGTTGAATTATTATTGAAAATATTTTATGTGCATTTGTTGTTTTCTTCATGTTGATTGAGCACTATAGTTGAATATCGGTGATAATTATATATTTATGAGCTCGTTTTGAAGAAGTAGGTCTATATGACATTTAAAAATATTTGATTGTTTAGTTTTTCAAAAAATTTCATTTATGTAGGACTTTAACATTGAGTTCATATTTGAATGTTCCATCATTGTCAATTTTTTATAAATTTTGCATTGATCGCTTCAATGGTTTTTTGTTTCTTTTTTTTTTGACATTTTCTAATCCATTGTGATAAAGCTGTTAATTTCATATTTCATCTTTTAGTACTACACGTTGATAAAATGGACTGGTTTGCTGATGAAAATTTATTAACGACAAATGATTTTTATGGAAGATTACATATTTTTTGACAATTAGAATTTTAATTTACTTTAACCGACATTATAAAAAATATGGCCTACCTAAAAAATTATCAATTTTGAGTTGACAATTACAATAAGATCATCGTCATCCAATATTATTGCTTCACAATATTTTTTGTACGGTTTAGCCGTTTTTTTCCTCATAATTTTTTGGTCTCCATCGAAGATATGGTTTTAATATTGGTTTTTCTAATGTAAAACAAAACTCAACGTTGGCAAATGCATGTGTTTTTCTCCTCATAATTTTAAGGTTATTATTTCTTTGGTTGTTCATATTTCATGCATAACTAACATTTTTATTCTGTTTTATATATTAAGTAGGTTACTGTTTTAAATTTGTGCAATTATACCGGAAGGATGTACTGCTTATGGTGCTAATAAATGTTTAATTCATTTTTTTACTATGCTTGAACTTCAAACAAAAAAAATTATATATTCAAAATGTATACTGTATTAATTAGTTTAATATAAATTGTTTGTCATATGTATACTTTGTGTATTCAAGAGAACTCAATGAAGATTCGAAGCAACATAAAATTTTCGAATTTAGTGCCCGATTCATATAGATAAAACGTTCTTCAAAACTTTTAACTAATATAATATTTAAGGCCCGACTGTTATGTTAAATTTTTGAACAGCCTATATGTTGTTAACGTGTTTTGAGTAGATAATGTTTTATATTATTTTTAAAACTCCATGTGTATAGCACGAATTCGTACTAGTTATGGTAAATGCTAAATGACAATAACTTTATTGGTTAAAAAATTTTGAAAAAATTATAAAAGTAAAAATAGCTTTAATGGTTAAAAATAACATGAATAATAAATGCAGCGTGAAATAACTTTATTAATGGCATATTTTCATACATATAAACGCTTGCTTTTCATTTAATGTTTTCTTTCTCTTACGCTTCCCATCAATGTTTACCTAAATGAAATGAATGATGTGCAGATTATCCTTAGGTAAACATTAATGGGATAGATAAGAGAAAGGAAACAAAGTTTTGCTCTATAATTGTTTAATAGGTTTAAGCCTTTTCACACTATCCATTTAGATTCGTTCACGACCATTTCACACATTTTTTCTAAGTATTAAACACATACAAGATACAAAATTCCTTAATTAATTGCCTCCAACGAATTATATAATTACTTCTTTTTAGGTGTTTCACCACAATTAATTAGTTAAGTAACACATTCTTTCTACTTCAGTCATATCATTTCTATTGCCGAGTCATCGTTCACTATAAGATCAATATAATGTAATGAAATAAAAAAATAATATGACTATAAATAAGTCTACAAAATTATGAGTTGTTTTTTATTATATTCAAATATAATTGTATTCCTAAGGTGCCCAATCATCCAAAAACTATAACAAGGGGTATTAATCTTCTTTAGTATCATTTTTATAAAAGTAAATTATTACATAACAATGTAAAATATATAACAATCTTCTTTTGAAAAGCAAGTGTTTATATGTATGAAAATATGACATTAATAAAGTTATTTCACATTGGATTTATTATGTGCAATTATCATTTCTCTATGATTTTGCATATTATGAGTTAATTGGAAATAAATGTTATATAATTATGAGTTCATTGTAAATTGCAGTCCTACATAAATGTTATGTACAATTAGTAAAGTTATTTCACATCACATTGCATTTATTGTGTGTAATAATAATCCTACATAAATATGAGTTCATTGGAAATAAATATTCATTTCCCTACGATTTTACATATTATGTACAATTATACTTTAAAAGAGAGATAACCACATAATTTTGGAATACCACTACATTAACCATGGAGACTTAACACCATGGTTATATTTTACAAGAAAAAAGCTATAGGTTCATGTTTTTGATGTTGTTATAAGAAAAGTCCTTGCAGAGATGAATATGTAAATTTAGTCCCTATTTTTGAAAAATTGAAAATGCAAGGTAATTTGCACTTTTTTTATTTTGAATTTTTTTTGAAACTTTTGAAAATTTTGAACATTTTAAAAAATTTTAAAAGCGTAGGTTAACATGTGCTTTCTATTA
This sequence comes from Allium fistulosum, assembly GCA_030737815.1. Lineage (NCBI taxonomy): Eukaryota > Viridiplantae > Streptophyta > Magnoliopsida > Asparagales > Amaryllidaceae > Allium > Allium fistulosum. The sequence continues at coordinate 206,427,347 of CM060903.1, forward strand.
GGAAAGCGCAAGCTAGTTTGTGCTTTCTGATTTAAAAAAAGTAGAGACCTAATTTACATACGCATTGGTACAAGGACTTTTCTTGTAACAACGTCAGTAATAGGGATCTTATGTACAAAGCCCGTTTATTTTTTTAGTATATATTATGTGCATTAATGTTCTCATACATACATTTATGCTATTGCATTTAACTAATTATACGGATTTGTTATAATAATCGGTTCTAAATTTTGACTAATAATGACTTTTTGTTAAATGTAGTAACATATTAGTAAAATGCATTTATGTTAAAATAATTTTTATTGCAATCCATATTGACTTATAGTTTTGAAGGAGTTATAAGTTATGAAACAATTATAAATTTTACACAATCTTAGAGTTGTCATAGTAACAACCACCGTTAGCAACATGAAAAAACCGCTAGTCCATCGATTATATTGGTAAACTGAAAATGAGTACCATTATTTTATTAATACCATGGTAAAGTTATATCGATAGATTGGTACAATGATGATTGAAAATGATATATCTATCGAAGGATAAAAATATTAAAATTTTATTGTATTTACAATTTAATAATAATAATAAGTATACTTTATAGATAACAAATGCACTTTTACACATATTTTTAGTTTTTGATTGATATAGATAATTGTCTTGGCTTGTGACAAATTATTAACAACAACGTGTACTAATAGATTGGTTTTCTCATATGCTAAAATTAAAAAAATATCAAGAAGCATTATTATGAATAATACAATAAACGTTGTCTTAAAATTCGAGACACCTTCAAACAAATGTTATGTTGTTAAGATTAGTATAATGATAAAAAGATTAAAATCATTGGCAAAATTACCATTGACTTTAACTTTTTCTTATTGGTGATTTACCGTTAACAATGGTAAAATTTTTGTTATCATATAGATGATACTAATATAACAGTAGGAAAATTCTATTTCAACCCGAGTATTTAATTAGTAGCCCCCCAAAAATTAAAAAAGTTTGTAAACCCAAATGAATAACTTAGAACCCCCCTACCATTTCTAGAACTATCATTCCCATCACGCAAAACATGAAAAATTGAATTTTTTCTTCACTGATTTAGAAACTAGGGTTAGAATTTTTTTCTACACCGATTTAGAAACTTAGTAGTGAAAAATTGAATTTTTTCTTGATAAAGTCTGTAAACCCAAAAAATAACTTAGTACTGAAAAATTGAATTTTTTCTTCACTGATTTAGAAACTCAATTCATATTTTCTTCAGAACCACAATTAAAAAAGTCTGTAAACCCCAAGAATAACTTAGTAGTGAAAATTTGAATTTTTTCTTCATTGATTTAGAAACTGGGGCTTTGAAGAACCGGTGGTTTAGACAGTAAGAAACTGACGTAAGAAGATAATGGAATTGAGAAGAAAGAAAGTACGTAACTTTCTAAGGGTATTTTAGTCTTTTAAATTTTATTTATTTTAGGGGGGCTACTAAGTAATTATCTGTGTTGAAATAGAATTTGCCATAACAGTAAAGCTTAATACAGATAACCTACTACTTGATAATAACGGTATCAATAATGGATTTACAAGAAAAGAGGATGCATAAATTGTGGTTAGAGTCAAGTTTTTGGTAGCTTTGTAAATGTGTGGTCATACTAATATCCCCCCTCTCGTACTTGCATTTATACATTCATAAATGGTTGTCCCATAAGCCCATTGGCTAGGGCAACCCTTTGGACAAAAGGATTTTTTTTAAATACAAAAAAATAGGCACAAGGACAAACTGAGAAAAAAACTAGACTGAAGGACAGCAAATTCTTTTTGGCTAAAGGACAATGCTAATTATAACTAGCATTTTGTACAGTGTAAAATTGAATATAATGCTAGTTATAACTGGTATTTTGTATAGTGTCAAAGTTGAATATAATGCTAATTATAACTAGCATTTGTCCTTCAGCCTAAAAAAAACTTGATGTCCTTCGGGCTAATTTTTTTCCAAAGTTTGACATTTTCTCTAATTTCCCCAAAAAAATATATACACCATATAATATATGTTAGTTATAAACTGAGTAATTTCTTGCAGATGAGTGGTTGTAGTCTATTGGTACACATAATAATGTAGCGATTGAGCAAGATTTGAGTCCTACATAGGCCAACGATTATTTTTTGCTTGAAAATTATTTATAATACAAATTGTTTAGGCTAAGGCAACGTATTTAAGTAAAAGAGGCAATTTCTTCATCAAATAAACCACAATTTTGTGTTTTGAATCTAAAACACCTATCAAACACATAGTTGACATGATAATCGACAAATTAAACATGTTCGTGTTCATTAATGATTTTAAAACTTCTACTTCATGACTTACATCACCATTTCAGTTATTAATATCATTGGGTTCTATATACACGTATTTTAGTTTTCATGGGAATCTGTTATTAATCACTCATATTTGATATCATGTGAGGTTCGTACTAGTAATAAAAATAAAACAATACATATGCTCCTTAATATATTCGTATGGAAAAGGAAGAAGATGGAGCATGTGGCAACTAAGGCGTCTCTTCCTTTATTTTTTGTTATTTTTCATTGTTAATATCTTTTAAAAGTCATGCATTATATTCTCAGTGTCCTTATTTTATTTTTCATTTATTGGGAGCATGATTCAGTTCCCACAATGATATGTAGTTGACAAGGATTGAACCCTCGACCTTACATGTAAGCGTTGTATGTCCTAGGCAAGTGTGATACCCTTGTGGGCTTATTTTCTATTTTATTTTCTAATGCTTATATGTTTTGTTTAAAAAATGAATAATTCTACTCATACACCGTAAATTACTATACGTATACAGAAAAATTTACCAGAATCGTATACACCATTTTGTACTTAACATATACCATACACGTTACAAAACTACTCTTATTTTGCAATAATATAAAACAAATATATCATCATAAACTCTCTCATGCATTGATCAAATTATGAAACATATTCCAAAATTTCTCCAAATTCACTTCTGGAAATTTTAAATGAATACTTCAAATGGTATTTTAATTTATTTAATTATTTACATATAGAGATTTGAATTTAAAATTTCAATATTAAAATATTCAACAATTAAAATTTTGATGTCAAATTTAAACGTGATTCAATTAAATTAAAGGTAAATAGAAGTTAGTACTCAATGTATCATATTAGTATTAGTATTGAATTTTAAAGTTTAATTTTTTTGTATAATTCAAAGTGAAAATGTCAAAATTGATTGTGCATGAATACAACTTGATATTCTATCAATATAATTTCATACATTAGAGGAATTCAAATTTGATTCAAATGATGATGCGATGAATTTTAATTTTTATTGACAATATACAACGTGGATAAAGAAAGTTCGTATATTGTGAATTCTTCATTCTTTAACATTGATTTTAATTTTTTTGTTAAATAAGCATATTTTTGTATTCAAATTTATCAAAAAAAATTATGGTGTAGAAGTTATTTATGTTGTATGAATACAATTTGCCTCAAAACATTCAAATGAAGGAAATTGTTAAAGAGAGAATAAGTTTGGCTAAGGATAATAAAAAAATTGTTTTTATTTTGATTAAATTTTTTGTTAAAAGGAATCATTCTCCCTTTTATAAAAATAAATCAAGATTGCCAAATTGTCCTTTTTATAATCATTTTTCTTTTTCCCTTTCCAAACCCTAAATCCTAATTATCTTATTTTAAACACTAATTCTTTAATTTTAAGTTTCTTAATCGTTATTTTCAAAATCTCCATCATGATCGTAGGAATAATTATTTCTTCCCTTTTATTCAAGATCCTAAACATGTCCTCGAAGGGGCTTAAGATCTTATGTTTTGACCAAGTTTTGAAATAAGGTATGAAATTATCTATTATCAAAATGTTTGTTTTTAGGGACTTTTCAATACAAGGTCCTTTAAACCCAATATTATAAGTTTCAAGACACGAAATATAAAAATTATGTTGTAAGGAAAAAGTGGATAAATTACATCACTGTCCTCGTTTACTTAATAAAATCCAATTTGCTAATTTATTTCTCAAACGTTGTAAAACACTAATCGTTTTATATTCGCCTAAATCCACTAATTTTGCATACATCTTTCTTATTCCAAAATCGTCAACGGAATCCGAGTACAACTTTCTCAAATCCAAATCCACTAAAACTTCAAATTCTTATCTAGAAACTATACCCGCTCCACAATATCTCTAGATCTAAGTGTTAGATTTCGATGATACAATATTTCCAAATTGAAGTAGATTTTGCAGATATTTTGAGTAAAGGTGAAATCGTAACTCAAGTATATTGCCTTTTTTATTGCATTAAAGAAGATAAGGAATTATTTATATAGGAAGGAATTATTTTGAGGGATTAAAGTAATCAATCAATTCTCTAATCAAGTGACTAAAGATAGCATTTTACCAGGCGCATGCATATAGAAGAAACAAGAAAAATCAAATAGATATATATTTCCCATATGAATCGGTGAATTGATGAGACATTGATTTATTGACATAAATCAACTACTACAACCCAATTAATAATCTTTATACAAAGATAATCATTCTTTAGAGATTATCATCCTCTCAAGTTGTATTTCTTCTTATTCTTCTACTCAGCCTTCATTATCCATCTGGTAATTTTCTTTCATAGAAAAGTAAGAAAATCTTCCCTTCCCAAGTGGATGTACACTATCTCACGATAGTGGGACCACCATAAATCCCACATGTGATTTTTTTCCTATTCATGCTTATGTGCTCCGTGATTGCTTATCTTAGGAAATTATTTTCAGTTTTTTCTACATCACCATTAATACGATCCTATAATATCTGTTGAATTTGTGGTGTTAATTTGAATTTTCCGCAATAGTTTGATATCAGAGCTATTAGGTTGGTTGAAGGAAGGTGTTAGGTAGTGTGGTAGGAGATGAAGGTACCCAGTTGAAGCAAGACCCTATGTTAGAGGATTTTATGTTGCGTCAGGATCTTAGTTAGTGATAAAGAAGTGGAACGGGGATTGTGATTTTGGGAAGTGGCAATGAAGCATGAAAGCTATTCCAAGGAGGAATATGATTCATCAAGTGGTGTTTGATACTAAGAAATATCACACTGATATTGCAGCCACAGAGAAGGAGGAGATGGAAAAATGGGTTTTTACTACTCTTTAGTCGTCTATGGGAGAGGATGTTATCTTGAAGATTAGAAGTGGTGCAACTAAAGGAATTTGGGTCAAGCCAAAGAATCTCTACTTGAAGAAGTCACTCACAAACCGTTTGATTTTCCTGAAGATATATTTCACCATGAAGATGAGAGAGGGTACTTTAGTTAAGGCACATCTTAGTCTCTTTGATGATCTTCTGATGAAGATGAAGACTGTTATTATAATGTGATGAAGAGCAGAGGACGATGGTTCTTTTATGTTTTCTTTTGGAGCAGTATACAGGTTTCGCTAACAGTTTGATATATGGAAGAGATACTTTGACATTGGAAGATGTAAAGTCAAGTCTTCTATCTGAAGACTTAAGAGATTAAATGAAGGAGATGAGTGAACGTAGAGGTGCATGGGGTACTCAATGTCTATTTGTTGAGAGTGGAAGAAAGGAGAAGAAGAGTTGGAATCCCGTGGGACGTTCCAAGTCTAGGAAACCTGGAATTGTAGAGTTAGGCGTATGGTCTCCCGATAATTATATAATTTGTTACTCATAAATTGTTTGTCATATGTATAGTTTGGGTATTTAAGAGAACTCAACAAAGATAGAAGATTCAAAGATAATATAAAATATTCAATTTTAGAGCCCAATTCATATAGACAAAATGTTCTTCAAAACTTTTAACTAATATTAATATATAAGGCCAGACCGTTTTGTTAAATATTTTAACAATCTATATGTTGTTAACGTGTTTTGAGTGGATACTGTTTTATATCATTTTTAAAACTCCGTGTGCATAGCATGAGTTTGCACTAGTTTTTGTAAATGCTTATGCAATAATAAATGCAATGTGAAAAAACTTTATTAATGGCATACTTTCATACATATAAAGGCTTGCTTTTCATTTAATGTTTTCTTTCTGTTACGCATCACATGTTATGTAATGATGGTCGGATCAAGCTCCCCATCTCCAACATGTGGTGTATGCATATGAGTTGACATACACTTTTTTGTAAAAAAAACGAATCTCAAATATTACGTGCCTACCAACCCATATTTATACACCACTTCTCCAAGTTACTTAGCGATGAGAGACCATTCCAATTTCAAATTGTCGTAATTACCACATGTGAGACAACCCTAACTATTTCCCCTTTGAATCGTATCCACTTGGAGTAATTTTGAGAGCATTGTTTGTTTACATAGCCCAGTTCATAACCATCAGCTCCAATACCACTTACTATGTAATGACAATCGGACCAAGCTCCCAATCTCCAGCACGTGGCGTATGCATATGAGTTGGCACACACTTTATTGTAACAAAACGAATCCCCAATGTTGCATGCCTACCAACCTATATTTATACATCACTTCTCCAATTTGTAACAAAACGAATCTCCAATTCCAAACCATCGTTCCTCCTTGCAACATGCGAGACAACTCTAACATCTCATTAATGTTTACCTAAATAAAGAGAATGATGTGCAAATTATCCTTTGGGTAAACATTGATGGGATGTGTAACGAAAAGAGAACAACGAATTGCTCCATTTGTTAATAGGTTTAGGTCTTTTCACGCTATCCATTTAGACTCATCTACGACCATTTCACACGTTTTCTCTAAGTATTAAACACATACAAGTTATATAATTCCTTAATTACTTGCCTCCAACGAATTATATAATTACTTCTTTTTAGGTGTTTCACCATAGTTAATTAGTTAAGTAACACATTCTTTGCAATTCGGTCATGTCATTCCTATTGTCGAGTCATCATTATAATATAACTATAAGGAGGTTTGTACGTCAAGTACCTACAAATTTTAATATATAAAATACCCTCCTTTATAATTTTATGTAAATTAGGTCCCTAGCTGCGTATTTCTTTTACAACCAATTGATATTTTTAACCCATATTAATATTTCACATTCTATTTTGATTTCAATATTTTAAATGCAATAACTTTTGAAGAAACATCGTATCAACATACCGTTTTCTCCATTAAATCACAAATTTTTTCGTTTTTAAATGTTATGTGTTTTTTTTTTAATATACTCAGGAGAACCCGACGGACCGGTAAACTCCTGAGGAGAATGAAGTTGTGTATGTCTGCTTCAACTCATGGCACCTATAACCATCGGATACTATTTTTTTGTGAGAATGTGTTATGAATATTTTCTCCTTAAATATTTTTTTCAAAAATTGTATTCTTTTCTATATAAATAACGCATTTAAAACTGAATCGTTCAAAATTCAAAATTATAATTACATCATTCAAATACAACGTTCAAAAGTAATCAATATGCAAAATTATAACTGCATTACAATAATGCAGTTATAACTACATTTTCTTAATGTGGTTATAACTGCATTTTTTAATGCAATTAAATTCTACATTAAGATCAAATATGCAGAATTCTAACTGCATTATATTAATGTAGTTATAACTACATTTTCTTAATGCAGTTAAATTCTGCATTAAGATATTTATGCGGAATTATAACTGCATTTTCTTAATGCAGTTATAATTGCATTCTACAGATTTTCAAAGTTTTTATTTTTAGGTATCAACAATGGGTATCATTGGAAAATTTATTGAATTTGTAATTTAATGTTGAAAACGATTTATAAATCCGATTAATCTACAAAAAGTTACTACATTAAAAGATTGTAATTAAATAAGTTGGCGGTTGGAGTTATTTATCAGGTGCGATGTTAAAGAAGTAGGGACCTAATTTACAAAAAATTAGTAATAGGGACCCGCTTTGCATTTCAAACAACAAATAGGGACCCAAAGTTAATATTCTATGATTATAAATAAGTGCACAAAATTATGAGGTTTTATTGATTCTCTTCAAACATAATTTCATTCTTAAGGTGTCCAATCAGCCAAAAACTATAAAAAGGTATATTAATCTTCTTCGGTATAATCTTTTTTAAAGTAAAATATTATATAACAATCTTCTTTTGAATAACAAGCATTTATATGTATGGAAATATGCCATTTATAAAGTTATTTCACGTTGCATTTATCACGTACAATTATAATTTCTCTATGATTTTAAATATTACGAGTTCATTGAAAATAAATGTTACATAAATATGAGCTCATTGGAAATTATAATCCTACATAAATATTATGGGAAATTAATAACAGGAAAATGGGCTGAAGGAAAAACATATCACGTTCTTTTGCATAAGAGACGCGTATTTTTTTTTCTTTTTTAAGGACGCGAACTTTATAATTTCGGCTGAAGGAAAATCTTTACAAAAAAATAAATCGTGCGTCTTCTTCAATCTCGTTCTTCTTCAATCTCGATCTCAAATCATGCCGACTACCAAAAATTAAATTGATCTTTGCTTCTCTTTGAATAAACTTCGCCGCTCCGTCTTCCCAAACTCATTGTTGCTATTCGCCTGAAGATGCATCTCACTTCACCATTTCCCTCAGATGAAGATCGAGATCGTCGCTCATCCATTCTAGATTGCTTGAGTTGAGTTTGCCGTCCTTGCTGTGCTTTGTGATGCCAAGAATAAGAGACGCTACCATGAGCGCTTTGAGTTTGAGTGCATCGCCGCCTGCTTGTGAATGCTATGAAGTTCTAACACTATGTTGATGTTAACTGCGGGTTTGACATATACTAGAATTATTGATGATTGGTATTGTTTTTTAATCTGTTTTTTGTTTCTGTATGTGGTTATTGTATCTTTCATATGATTATGATATATGAAACTATCATTCCTGTGTATATTATGCAATTTAGTCTTTTACTGTTTTATTATTTTGTATCTGATGTTTAATGTTGCTTTTGTTAGTTATAGATTGCGTATTTGATGTTGATTGTTTTCGTGGTAAGCTTCAGGCTGTTGTTGAATTTGTTAAAGTGTAATTATGTATATAGCATTTTATGTTAATAGTTAACTATTTGTATTATTCATAAATATTATGGAATTTACAAGTGTATTTAATATTTTTGAACATTTTTAAGTACTTAACAATATATGTTGTTTATGATTTTCATAGTACAAACATTGAACATCAAGTTTTTGCATTATGCTGTTGTATATAACATTTCCATATAATTGAAAGTAATAGGAATAAACATACTGTAGTGTAATTTAAAGTTGTATTACAAACTTTTCATACTTTTGCAATTATCTAGCAGTTCATCATTCTAGAAATATGGCGATTGACTTCAGACTTAAATGTCACATCAAACTACCATTTCAAATATCATATAAATCTACTGAACCTTGTAATTGAAATGCTACATTAAACTATCACTTTGAATATTTTAAACATGCTAATGGACTTCATAGCTAAAATGCCACAAAGACTATCGTTTTAGATATCATACACATACTAGTAGACTTTGGTAAAAAAATTCATCATTAAACTATCACTTTTCATGTTATAAACACTCTAGTATATTTCATAGTTAACATGTAATATGAAACTATCATTTCACATATCACAAATATGTTATTTGACCTTGTACAAAAATTCTACATTAAATTATCGTTTTACATTTTAATCATGCTAGTGGATTTCATAGTTAAAATGCTATATAAAACTATCATTTGACATATCATAAACATGATATTAGACATTAGATTAGGTTAGACATTCGGTTTGCTTTTGCATCCATGCGTAGCCGATTCTAGTTTGCTTTTGTATCCATACATACCCGATTAGGCTTGACATCCTGTTAGTTTTTGGATCCATACGTACCTGATTAGGCTTGGCATCCAATTAACTTTTACATTCGATTGTATGCTCGGTTAAACAATATATCTTGGGTATATAATGGTTTCATATGTATCCAATTAGGCTTGGCATCCGACTAGCTTTTGCATTCATATGTACCTGATTAGGCTTGGCATTCAGTTAGCTTTTGCATTCATATGTACTCGATTAGGCTTGACACCCGGTTAGCTTTTGCATCCATACGTATCCGATTAGGCTTGTCATTGGGTTAGCTTTTATATTCGATGGTATGCTCGGTTAAACAATATATCTTGGGTATAGATTGGTTCCATATATACCCGATTAGGCTTGGTATTCTGTTAGCTTTTGCATCCATACGTACCCGATTAGGATTGGTATTCGGTTGGCCTTTACATTCGATGGTACGCTTGGTTAAACAATATATCTTGGGTATAGATTGGTTCCATATATACCCGATTTGGCTTGGCATTCGGTTAGCTTTTGCATCCATACATACCCGATTAGGCTTGGCAACCGGTTAGCTGTTGCATTCATATGTATCCGATTAGATTTGACATCCGGTTTGCTTTTGCATTCATATTTACCCGATTAGGTTTGGCATCAGGTTGGATTTTGCATCCATACATACTCGATTAGGCTTGACATCTAGTTAGCTATTTCATTCATGGTATGATCGGTTAAACAATATATCTCGGTGACCGAGTCTGTGACCAAGCTCGTGATCGAGCCCATGACCGATCCCATTACCTATCCCGTGATCGAGCCTTTGACCGAGCCCATGATATGATAGTGGACTTTGTACTTAAAATTATACATTAAATTTTCATTTTGAATATTTTACACATGATAGTGAACTTCATAACTATATTGCTACATTAAACTGTCATTTTGCATATCCTAAACATGTTTGTGGACTTTGTAATTGAAATGCTATATTAAAATATCATTTTTCATATTGTAAACATGATAGTGGACTTCATAACTCAAATGTTATGTTAAACTTTCATTTTGCATACCTTAAATATGCTAGTGGACTTTGTAATTAAAATGATACATTAAATCTCATTTTGCATATTGTAATCATGATATTGGACTTCATAACTATAATGCTACATTAAACTATCAATTTTCATATTGTAAACATGATATTGGACTTCATAACTCAAATGCTATGTTAGACTATCATTTTTTATACCTTAAATATGCTAGTGGACTTTGTTATTAAAATGCTACATCAAATCTCATTTTGCATATTGTAACTTTGATATTGGACTTCATAACTAAAATTCTATATCAAACTATCATTTTTCATATTTTAAACATGATAGTTGACTTCATAACTCAAATGCTACATTAAACTATCATTTTGTATATCATAAATATGGTAGTGGACTTCATTATTAAAATGTTACATTAAATCCCATTTTGCATATTATAATCATAATATTAGACTTCATAATTAAAATGCTACATTAAACTATCATTTTGCCTATTTTAAACATGATAGTGGACTTCATAACTCAAACGATACGTTAAACTATCATTTTGCATATTATGAACACGGTAGTGAACTTTGTGATTAAAATGTTACATTAAAAAATCCATATGCTATATGTAGTTATCATTTTGCATATTCTATTCATGGTAGTTCTCTTTAGTAATACTTATTTCATTTTATGTATTCTATTCATGCTAGTTCACTTTAAATATACCTATGCTAAATTCAAGAATCATTTTGTATATTTTTTCATCCCTGTTCAACTGAAATATGCTTATGCTATATCCAACTATCATTTTGCATAGTCAGATAATGGTACTATATTTAAAAGTACAAACGCTATATTAGTCTATCATTTAGCATATTAAATACAATCTGTTGTTTTCAAATATAGAAATGTTATATCTAAATATCATTTGAATAGTACTTCATGTACTTTTTGGACTTTTTTCTTCTTCTAGATTCCGCTTTTCCATTTGTTTCTTAGAACTTGAATTTGCCGCTCTTGAATTCAAATGTCGAGTAATTTCTGATGTAGGTTTGGATTGAGGCGTCAAGTTAAGCTTTCTCGATTTTGGAGAAATCGACGTCGATAAAGGAAGATTCAATTCGATTCTAACATTGACAAGAGAGAGGCTTGGACGGCGGCGGCTTGGACGGCGACGGCTTGGACGGCGATGACCTCAGACAATGATTGCTTGGACGATGGCGGCTAGGGAAAGCAGTAGCTGAAGGTAGACGACGGCTAGGGCAAGCTTGGACGAAGGCGGAGGAAACTGTCGAAGTCGGAAAATTGAAAAAACGCGCTAAGTCCTTCTGCCTAAATTATAAAAGTTGCATCCTTGGTTTAAAAATTAGTTTAAAGTTTTTCCTTTAAACTAATTAACTCAATTGATAAAGTTATTTCACATCACATTGCATTTATTATGAGAAATTATAATCCTACATAAATACAAGTTCATTTGAAATAAATGCACGTTCCTCTATGGTTTTACATATTGTGTGCAATTATAATTTAAAAGAGACATAACCACATATTTTTGGAATACCACTACCTTAACCATGGAGACTTAACACCATCTTAATTTACTCTAATCACCTATTTTTATAAGCAAAAAATATTACAACATAATGATAAAATAATTTTTAATGATGTTATAATATATCCCAAAAGAAAAAATAGAGATAAATTACAAGGAGATTTTGTTTCCACCGTTTTTGTTAGTTAATCCACCCTAATTTTTTAGATTACTTCCTACTTTTATTATATCTTTAATTTTAAAAAATTGATTAGTTAATCCACATAACGTATAGTTGCATCTTCTTCTCACGGTTCTCTTTCTTTGGGTGCCTAATCAAGTCACAAATACATCACCTTAGGGTTAAATCAAAATAATAATAAATAAAAAAAAGATTGTCAAATTCGATCTCTTCTTCCCATTATCATGCATCATGAAGATGACCTATTGCATATTTAAAGTAGAAGAGTAGAAGATTGAGGTAAGATGTCATATTTTCAAAAAAAAATAGATATTTATTCTAAGATGAATCTATATGCAAAGTTTTTGCTTGTAAATTTAGTTATTTTTTCAGAACAATATCATCATTCAAAAGCAATTGCTAATTTATTGAGAATTCAAACCAATATGTAATAAATGCATGAAATTACAGTGTATGTCACTGAAAATTTAGTCGAAAAAGAAAGAACAAAACTATAGTCGTTCATTTTTTTTAAGTCTTTTAATCTATGTTCAACAGGAATATCTCTGAAAAGAGTAGTTCTTCCAATATAAATGAGAAAATCAATTTATGTTGCACAAACGAAAGTGAACGGTGGTTAGAGTATTCAAGATTTATAAGTAATGAAATAGATGGGGAGTGGTTAGATGCAAGTGTAACAGAACAGGAGAACATACACAACAATGGTTCTGTTGGGTAATTTGTAGATAATCCTAAGAAATCAACCTTTTGTATGGTAAATTTTAATTTTTATGATTGTTTTAAGTAGAATTTTATTTTGCTTTCTTAAGTTTAATCTGATATTTTTTTATTCAGGATAGTGAAATACTATGCTCAAAAGATCAAGTACTAGACTGGGATTGCACTTTTGCATTTCGAAGTAGCAAGGTATCTATTTTTTTTAATTTTAGCGTTACATAGAAGATATAAAATCAATTAATTTTTTATTTATAACTTAAATCTTTAATTCACGTGATAAACATACTGAATAGTGCAAAAATGTTAGAAACTCACTCACAAAATACTAAAATTTTATTGCAAGTTAAACCAGGTCATATAGTGATAAATTTTTTATTGTTGGTTTGGAATTTTTGTTGATATTTAATTTGAATAGCTAAATTCCAGTATGTGATGATTAATAATTACTGACATGTTATTGAATTGGTTGATTTGTTGAATTGATTGATTTGAATGTTGATTGTATGTCGTGATGGATGCTGTTGTGATTGAATGTGTATTTGTTCATTTATTTTGATATATCCTTGTTATCACCCTATAGTTTATTGTAATCATATAAATTCTCATATTGATTATTTGAACATTGAATAAAGATACAAAACCCATGAAAAATGTTAGAAAGTCATGTGGGGTGGTTGTTGTGCACGACTTTTGGGTCTAAAGAGGATGATTTATGGAAAAATATATGACTAACCATGATAGAAGAATTTTACTTGCACAAGGAACAACACATTAACTTGATAGGTGGTGTGAAGAGATATCAACAAGTTGAAGCTGCATTAGCAAATTTTGGGCAATATGCATGCAAAAAATATTGGTTGAGTTTTCCGTACATGGACTGCTTATTTGCAACATCATTTAATTGTATATTTTGTGTTTATTCCTCAGAAGAGAGCATGACGTATTTGCATTTAAGAATGGGTCCAAAAGATGAACATAGAGTAATAGCAATTGTTTTGATAGGTGGGAACCACTTTATGATAGTCCATTTGAAAGAAGAAGCACCATTACCACATATTTACTCAAGTTGGGAGAAACAATGTGTAACATCACCCATTCTGAGGCCCAAAACTAACTGTTACGGATGCTGCAGTCATCCATAGTTATTAATTCAGGGCGACAAAATGCGGCTATGTTAATTATATCAATAATTAGAAGTACATGAGTATGGAAAAATTTCAAAAATAGTTTAATAACAAATTTTCACATCTCATTTTATAGATGATAATTCATATTCATTACATAATCCCAATCGTAAACCCACGTTTAGAGAAAATATTATTATTAAAAAATACTACAAGAGCGACATATGAAAATGCCCCCTTGGTTGATCAGAGTCACATATTTGGCAATTGTATAACTTGTCATTACATCCATACAGACAAACATAAACAACACGGTGGATTATAATAGAATTCTTAATTAGTTAGAAAGCCTCTTGCACATCTTTGAAAGCTTATTCGCCTAATGGAAACCTAAAAATCCTTACTCTCGATTTACTCAAATGAACACCCAAGAGTTTAACGGGAAAGACAAAAACTTCGGGTAAGACAAACAGTCTGGTGTGAATAATAACATACCATCTCGAACCAATAGATATCTAGTGAGACCACGCCATTGAGCGGAATGGGTTTCCGCTCGCTAGTATCTTAATCAAACACAAAACCATATATTGTGCTCATGCATCTACAATGGTTAAAACATAATAATGATATAGCATAAACGTATGCACATGTATGATATGGGAAATTCTGACTATTCTGTCAATCTAGGGTTACTCATTCCCAAGGTTTACCCAATTCCTTTCTCAGACCCACTGTCACAATTAATATTTTTCCAAGGGTCACTATGAACCTAATAGTTTTTACATACCAACTAATAACCTATCTCCAAATACGGTTAGGAGATATCGGGACGGTCTGTCCTACATCAACTCAACTAGATATAAAAAAGTCTCCAGATACGGTTACGAGAACACTCATTCTCAATTATCTCCAGATTCAGTTATGAGAAACATTCAATACTCCAGATATAGTTAGAAGTCTAAAATTATGCTCCAGATACAGTTAGGAGGCTTTCATCATTAAGGATCTCCAAATATGGTTAGGAGTTTTCCTTTATCATATGTGAGCATATAGAGCTACGAGTTTCCTTCTGTGTGTAACCATCCTTTTGTCCCACTAAGCCCTACGCACTGGAATCGCGAACCTTTAACAACCGGGGGCTAGCAGTTGAAGTATAGGGCACGACCCTACACGGTCCCACGTTCTACTTATTATTTGGTTTTACAATTTATTTTGATCAGTCCAAGGCATCCTCATAAAATTTTGATATCCCTGACCTGCATGATGTAATTCTACTCACTCAGGAGTTAGTCTGACCGTACTCATCACTGGGACAACCTAGCTGGTTATTTTGCCCTTAATACCCCAGAATGCAGTTATGTGCCATAAATGCTATGAGTATGACAATAACAAATTATGCATAAACCCGATCAAATACACAAGAATATATAACATTCATCAGTCAATAAGTTCAAATTACTTAAGCTTAAGTAATACTCTATTTAGAAAGTTTAACTCAGAACTTGGGCTATTATATAATTAAAATCCTTGAAATCATTTTCATCATGATATATGATTAATCCCCTTAAATCATATTTAAAACAAGGAAACACATAGCCCGTTAAATAGTTCAAAAAAGATTAACGTCATCGTCATTAACGACATCAACACAATAACCCAAGGCTCTCCTCCTTTAATAGAATAAAACCTTTTACACTTGGCATTAAACAACATCGGCCCTCATTTTGGTCGAAGTCAAAACTTAAAACTTTTATATGTTTTATGGCTTACTGCCGAAGAGATATAAGGTCATCGAACCTTTAAAATATAGGCCTCATCGCCTCTTTAAAAACGGTTTTACTTAGCTTCGAAAACAAGCCTCTTCGGCATAAAAGATAAGGTGCGACATAGTGGCCAAGCGGCATCGACACTAGGACATAAGGTCTTTGACCCTAATTCACATCGACACCTAAGACCTTCGACGACACTATAAAACTTCTTTACTTAAACCACTTCATCTATTATGCCACTTTTATATAGAGTCAAAGTCATATATGATTGAAGTCATTAAAATCGGCATCACTGCCTTAGTCATGTAAACACTTAAAATAATTAGGCGCGACATCGTTTAAAACAATAGCAAAGACATACGACGTTGTCGATGTTGAAAATAAATCTATAAACGTATAGGTGAACTACGAAGTGCCCTTGCCACTGATACTATACTATTGACGAGGTCGACTTCGGCCTACTTGGAACCATTACATAGTTATCGAAGTAACTATCTTATGCTTCCCTTCAAACGACATCGACACACAAGGAATGCAGCCTGGTCTTAGGCTCGAAGAAGATAGTGTGGTATGGCCTTATCGTAATTATAATAAGAACTGATTTATTACTACTTAAAGTAAAAACTTTTCACCAAATCTTTTTTCCTCTCCAATTTCTATTAGATAAAAACAATCTTTTATAAATACTTTTCAGAAATCACTACCTCACAGCATTTTCAAGTTTCCAAACATACTTCAAAATAATTAATTAATATCTATAATTAATTAACCTTTAAAATGCTTATCTAGCATAATAAATTCACCATAATTCGAAATTATTTAGGAAAAGTTCCAAAAATTCATAAAAAATCATAAATATGATATTCTTTATCATATAAAAATTTCAGGATCAAAATCCATATTTATTTATTTTAAATAACTAAAACCCGAAAATAGCTCAATTTCCTCCTTAGGAAACTCATAAAATATTCTCTTTAGTTTGGAAAATTATAAAATTAAAAACTCATCTCCAGAATGATGTTTTACCTAACATATCCAAAAAATCAAATCGTTTGGAGACAAAATTCTTAGGTTTTTCCCTTAAAACCCTTTTTAAATAATTTCATACAATTTCCATAAACCACTATTTTACCCAAACAACTATAAAATCAACATGACATATCATATCAACATAAATGAATCAGCCCAAACAAGATTCAAAACCAAATAGGTATAAAAATGAGATGGATTATCATTATTCACATTGATTTGATAATGGAGTTGAGAATTGAATGTTGATTAGGTTTCCTTATCTTTCTCTATTTCCTTGAATCACTTGATTTCGTCCTCTCTAGGTTATGGTCGGCCTTCCTCTTCTTTCTTTGATTGTTTTTAGTTTATGAAAAGTGAGAATAACATGAAGGGAAGAGGGTTTAAGAGAAAAGGATGGATCTATTTTCTAAATTGCCCCTCTCTTATATTCTCTTTATGTTTTAAGTTATAAAAAATTCTTATCGATATATTTAGTTAAGGCCCGACCTTAATGTTTATCAAATCTCATTTCCCTTATCTCTCTACACATTACATTATTCTATTTAATTTACATAATTAAATCTCCTGAATAATGTTAATTAAAATTAGGGGTGTTACACAATGTTATCCAGATGTGGAGAAATGGATTGATGTGGTTAATAATAGAATTCTCAAATCGGACAGAGTGATGACTTTAGAGTTTCCTTCATTTGAAAAAAATTCCATTGAGTTTTCATGTTTTAATACAAAAAACATTTCTTAGTTTACTGTATGTGTACTTCTACTAACCACTGAACTTCCAATATGTAAACTGCTTTTTCAACTAACTATTTTTAATACATTTCTGATTCAATTTATGTTGTCATACACTAAACACTCACCATCTTACATTATATAATGCTATATATAGTTGCTAACGATTGTTTTCAGGAAGATGAAGATCTCGCAACTTAAGTGGAACCAGCATTTTCAAAGGCAGTGGACAAGTGAAGGAAAAAAGAAAATATGAATGGATTATCATATTATGGGATTGACGGATTACTTCGTGCATTATGACTATAGTTTTTTTCAATTTACGTGAATTGTTAGTTTACTATTTGTTTGTTTTTTAACAACCTTCATGTAGTTTGAATTCAATTTCTAGTAGTTTGTATTTGTTCTGGTTGTAACTTGAACTCCTTTTTTCTTTAAACGTTGTTGGTTATTTAGATATTTGTTTTGAAAAAATCAAATGCTTTATTATCTTCTCTGTATACAATACATGCACGTTAAAAGATGCAGCTAATTTTTTCCAAAGCTTTTCATTTTCATCCGTCTGATTTCATGTCATTTGATGGCTTAGTTACATATAAAATTGTATTGAGGTCCTGATAGTGATTGGTTGTTATTCAATGTATTACAATGTAGGCAGGGTTGGAACCACGTTACTTATTTTATTGTGCTTTACCCCTTGATATATTGTTTGCTTTATCTTTTGTTAGTTACTAGAACATTATCATATGAATGAACATTTATTTCAGCATTCCTTACGTTATATCAACCTTCTTATAATTTACATGTCTACATAAATTATTAGCTCTATGAAATGTATTTAAGATGTGTATTGATGGGTCTTTAAATGCTTACATGTACTGAGTAATAGTCCCATCTTTGTTGTACTGCCGACTTCAAACTGTTATAGCATAATGAGGGGTTTGTATATACTGAAAATAGCTGAAAAACTTATGATATAGTTATATGTCAACATATTTAGCTAAGAAAAAAGGCTACTAAATAAACAAATATGAATTGTGTTCATTAATCTTAAATGTGTCTAATAAACTAATTCAATTAATTAGTTCAATAAATGCATTTCACAAAGTACATATTCAACACTCAAAATTATAATAAAACAGTTAGTGAATTTATACACATGCGGATAAACTAATAAGTTAGTTAATTCATCCGCACATGGATAAATTGATAAAGGTAGTTGTGGATATACTCAAGTGTGCATCAGCTAATAGAAACAGCGGATAAGAATAAAATTTCCCTTACAATAAAATGGAAAAATTGCTTAAAAACTAATTATTCAATTCTTTAACTAATTGAGCTTTACAACAATTTACGTACAAATAAAATTATTAGTCGAAGAAGAAAGCAAACATAAATTAGTTAACAATTGAGAAAAATACATTATTTAATAAAAATTTCAAATTGGAAAAATTCAAATTAGAATGAGAACCAAAGAAATGGATCGAGGTTTAACAATTTTATCGAGAATCGAGAATTTATAGATGTAACACAGCTGGTTTAACTAATGAAGGAAAAATACACGTTGAACTACCTACCCAATTCATATAAATTGCATAATGATAATATGCAAAGAGAAATGATATTGATTTTAAGAAAAAGGAAAGAAATTAAGGAGGAATTGACATTTATTTCTAATGCATAAATATTGTCGATTAACCCAAAGAAATACAACATATAAAAGGTAGTTATTGAGATTCCGTCCATTACATATTTAATATGGGATACCATTAAATGCCAAGTTAGTGCTTGCATGATTTGTGAGATAATGAATATTTTATATGGGGCTAAAAGTAAAATTGTTTCTTAAATTAAGGAAATAAATATGATTTTGAATCAGCATATTTAATTTTATGGACTGAGTGAAATTTTATACCAGTTTATTAAAAGCAATAAAATATATAAAAGGAGCTATTGAGATTCTACACATTTGATATGAGATACCACTAACTGTCAAGTTATTGCTAGTAATGAAAATTTTGCAAGGTGCTAAAAATAAAAATGTTCCTTTTACTAAGGGAATATATTTGATTTTGAATTAGCATATTCAATTTTATTAAGCTGAATGAATTTTTTAATCTTATATTGATAAAAGAAGAGTATTTTGAGTGAGAGAGAATGAATATAAATTTATAACGGAAAAATAAAAATGAAATGAATAGTATTAGTTTATTAAAATAAACAAAACATGTAAGAGAAGAGCCATTGAAGCTCCACTTGGGACTTTTGTAGTACCGATTATGAGAGGTTTTAAGAGTATCGGTTTTAACCGTAAATGATCGTAGCGAATTTGATTGGTTTACATGAAGTGTTGTTATAGCCAATCAATACATACTTGAGAGTTAAACATACATCGGTTTTAGGATTTTTTTTTCACTAAAGTAATATTACATGTATACTCTTATATTTATTCTCTAGTTTTGTAAAGATTAATTTTCCAATATGATTAGTAGGGGTATAATTGGAGAAAAAAAGTTAGAATCCCTCAAAGCACCCCAATTTGATGGGATTAGAATTTCCATTAAAATTACAATACTTTCACCAGGTTTATAACCAACAATTAGTAGTATGGACAAAACTTACAAGCAAAGGTTGTCACAACCCCTAAAATATAGAGCCGTCCAAAACCAGTCAAAAGCAGAGACTGAGATTTTGTTTGTTGCATACTGTATAAATATTATTTAGCAAGGACTTAACCACGTATTTTTGGAATACCACTAAATTAACCGTAGAGATTCAAAACTATCTTAATTTACTCTAATTAGCTAGTTCTATAAGAAAAATATATTACAAAATGATTTTTAATAATGCAATTACCATAACAAATAGAGATTAAGTTACCGTAAATTGGAAAACTTGAAAATTAGTCATTCGGTTATTTGATTATTGACTCCTACAACAATTTATGTACAAATGCAATGACACGTGTGAAGACCCGTCTCCTCGAGTCTCGAAAATTGACACTAATACATCCTCGGTATTCACGTGCCATAGATCCAAGTGCCGGGGAGGCAGATTTTCAAGGGTAAAGTAAATTAAAGGTAAAAGATAGACTTACAAATTCTCACATTACATTAAAATAGATAGATAGTACATACAACCACTCTCACTAGGGTACATCATAGTTTGGGTATGAACTAACTCAGCCAGAAACAGTTATCACTGCCTGCTCCCATACTCGCTGATATTAACTAACTTAGACACAGCGGAATAATAAAAATAAATAGATAGATATCAGATACTCGAGCTCCATGCTCTAAAAATATCTTCCAGCATGCTTTCCCCAAAATACTCCAAAAAGGATCCTGACTACTTGGCTGCCCGCAAAAATAGGTCACCCAGAGTTTAAAGAGAAAACAAAATAAACTCCGGGTTAGTCATGGGACTGGTGTGAGAACTCAAAATACGATGTTTGAAAACAAAAAGGTATCTCATAAGACCTCGTCGCACATAAATACGGACGGGTTTTTACCTTATGATAAACAAAACCATTTTTTACGTAAAAATAAGGGATATTATCTTTAACGACATTCTTTGAAAACATTTGCAACTAAACTTAATAATCTTAGCCGAAATTGTTACCATTATTAAATTCCAGCATACTAGGCTCTACAAACAAAATGGCAGGCAGTTATTGGAGAATGAATTTCCATACAAATGACCGGGTGAAGGGACTACCTTCTGGTAGTACATCTCTAGAGGAATGTACCGAGGCCCAACTAATGGTCCTCTACCAACACAAGACCGGCCTGCCTCTTCCTAGATAGTACCGAATATGTCATCACCCCGGTCATTACCGACCTATCCGAGACGTCTCTTAGCATACACCACAATAATTTAAACTAGAACGTTATAGCGGGTAGAAATATGTCTTGAAGGGGTGATCATACCCTAATGGTTGCGAACTACATAGCCTTGCCGCATCTACCCTGTTTCGGCCATTTCCAGGTGTGAGGCTTGAGGTAACAATTACCTTTCACATTGCACATCATCTTCCTTTGAATGCCACACTGTCATTCCATGGTCATACAACCGATTTCTAGAAACGTAGAACTCCTGAGCTCGTGCGTCTAATGAAAGGGTGTTAAGCTAAGAGAACTTGCCTTCCTTGCCACAAGTAGATAATACGTTCATAGAGATCACTTATGTAACTAGAAATGCAATGTCAGACATTCATTCATACAAGTTTGTTCTGGGACTGAACGAAACCGAAGGCATTCGCCTACCACATCCTATCGGGCGTTAACCCTAGGATTAGTAGCGAGAAGTCCTTCGAAGATCTTAAATGAAGAACTACTGCCATATAATATGATATGGGAAATTTCCCCCGAGGGTCAATGACAAGTAGCCCTACATTCCATCTTCCACAATTATCTTCATGTCTTCACTCTGAATACGTAAATTGGTTCGAAGTGGTCTTCGAATAGGAATTATCCAAATCCGACCCTGGTTCCTCTGAACCAATCATCGATAAAAGAGGTCAAGGGAATAGTTGAATAATATTTGATTAATTCATTTCTTTTATCAAAAATATCTTTTAGAGATACATAACTTTAAAAACACTCATTTCCGGTATATACGGAATTATTAAACCTCTCTTATAAAATCCTATGATAACTTTTAAACTGGGAATAAATTCAAAATCATTTCTTCTTTTCACTTAGGAAGATATTGATCCGAGTAAACCAAATTCACCATCCTCTCCGTCGGGCCAGTCCGGATAGCCAGGGAGAGCAGGAAACTGGTTTTCCAAACTCAAGCCTAGACACTATCTCTTTGACACCCACAGGGCTGTCAAGTTATTTGATCGACTCTAAACCTTTAACCAGTTCATAAATCCTTCAAATTATCTTTAAAACACTTTATTAATCATTTAAAACATTTATAAAAAAATTGTAAAAGAATCGTTAAGTTTAAAACTATATTTTAAAAGTTATAGAAAAGTGCTGCGGAAAGTGCTTCTTAAGCTATATTGATCAAAATGACTTTTTATTATTTGGAAATTCATTTTTATAACTCAAATCACTTTTAAAACATTTTAAAATATTTATAAGATTTATTTCACATTTTTAAACAATTTTAAAACATCATTTTCAAAGAAATCCTGTAATGGATTCTGAACTGTAAAACCGCGATTTTCCAAAAACTTGTTTTACTCATATTTCAAAATCTACTTATCGAAATCTCGATTTTCTTTCTTCGTTGGAAAACTATGGATATATTAGTTCGGAAAATTCTTATCTCAAAGAACTCGGAGCTATATTCCATTTTATACACTTGTTTGACTTTTATGGTGCGAAATCGCGAACTGCCGTTACACGACGCGCCTATTTTTGACTAAATTTTCAATTCTCATTTAAACTTCACCAGA
Source organism: Allium fistulosum (assembly GCA_030737815.1). Classification (NCBI taxonomy): domain Eukaryota; kingdom Viridiplantae; phylum Streptophyta; class Magnoliopsida; order Asparagales; family Amaryllidaceae; genus Allium; species Allium fistulosum. The sequence continues at coordinate 206,450,745 of CM060903.1, forward strand.
ACACTTTTAAATGTTTAGAAAACATTTCAAACTCATTTTAAACCCTTTTTAATGAGGTTTAACATTCCATAAATACCAATTCATTAATATAGAGGAAAGTGATTTCCTTTGTGCTTATCGACGTGTATTTCCGTGACTTGCATGTATATTCAACATTCATATTGAATAACCATCATCAACAATCAAAATCAACATATATAACATCCAATGGCATATAATACTATAGTTTTAGGAGTTCTCACCTTGATTTTTTTTAAAGATTATCTAAAAATTCGCTATAACTCCGCTAATTGGTTTCCAAAGCTCATGATTCTTCGGACTTAAGCTCCTAGGTGCCTTGACCAAAGTTTGGGGAGCTCATGGCCTAGGGTGGAGTAAGGAAGTGGCCTTCAATGAAATGGGGTGGACACTATGAAGAACAAGGAGAAAAGGTCGAGTTTCGGGATTGTTTTGAGGTGTTTAGGTATATATAACTATATATTATAAATTTAAATTCTTTTTGAAATAAATTTTGCCATAATTTCTCTTAGGGTATGTACATGTACATGTGTATGTGTATGTTACATATCTCTACAACGTTGCACAACTTCCACACGTTGTGCATGTACATGTGTATGTGTATGTTACATATCTCTACAACGTTGCACAACTTCCACACGTTGTATTGTTACAAATCCCGATTCTGATTTTCGGACATATTTTCTCTTTTTAGTTAATATGCATATATTTGTAAACAAATTTTGAAAATAATTTTTTTATCACTCTTAACTAATTAAAATGACCATATTTTATTTATAAAACCATATAAATTAATACTTAAAATTATTTACAACATTGTTGTTGTATTGATGAAGCGAAACGAACATTTATTTAAAGTGATATACTTACGGGACGTTACAGACTCCCCTCGACAGAATTTCGTCCTTGAAATTAAGATAAGAAGAAAATAGCTCAAAAGGAAATATAGTCGATATGATGGGATATATACAAAAGTATGGATAAGTGACTACACCATAGGTTGTGAGGACACTATAACGATATGATTTATACATTTTATTCTTCAATCCTAAACTCGGGATATACCTTTTTCATTCTATCCTCCGTTTCCCAAGTGTAATACTCAGCATCTCCACTCCATTGAACTTTGACTAACCTTACTACCTTCCTCCTCAATTGTTTCTCATCATGATCAATGATTCGAACAGGTCGTCTAATAAGCGCCAAATTTGGTTCCACCTCCAAGTCTTCCTAACCAGTTGTTTCTATGATTTGCTCTAGGTCATGCACATGTTTCCTTAAATGAGATACATGAAAGACATTGTGCACTCCCTCCAACCTTTCTGGCAATTGCACTCGATAAGCTAGTGGGCCAATTCGTTCAAGAATGGGAAATGGTCCAATATATCAAGGTGCTAACTTCCCAGTTCTTCCAAACCTCACCACTCCTCTCATGAGAGAGACTTTCAAAAAAACTAAATCTCCAACTAAGAATTCCAAATTTCTACGCCTTTGGTCTGCATAACTTTTCTGTCTACTCTGGGCTACCTTTAGCATCTTTCTAATCATATCGACCTTCTCTAAAGCTTCTCGTATTATATATCAGGACCAAGCATTAACCGATCTCCGGTTTCGATCCAACATGCTGGTGACCTGCATGGACGACCATATAGAGCTTCATACGGTGCCATGCCGATACTAGCTCGATAACTGTTGTTATAGGAGAACTCTACTAAATGCAAATGATTTTCTCAGGAGCCTCCAAAGTCCAGAATACATGCCCTGAGAAGATCCTCCAAAACGTGGTTGACTCTTTCCGTATGTCCATCAGTTTGGGGGTGATAAGTAGTGCTTATATTCAGCCTTATTCCCAAAGTTGTCTGTAATGCTTCCCAAAACTGACTAGTAAAAATTGGATCCTGATCGCTTACAATACTGCTTGGAACTCCATGCAATCGTACAATCTCTTTCATATTTATATCTGCAAGGCTTGCAGTGGTCCTTGTTGGCTTTACTGGAATGAGGTGTGCACTTTTAGTTAATCGGTCTATGATAACCAAAATGCCTTTGTTTCCTTTCCTCGTTCGAGGTAAGCCATCAATGAAATGCATTGATATTTGATCCCACTTCCAAACTGGAATCTCTAGAGGTTGAAGTAACCCTGCAACTTTCTATTGGTCTCTTTTGACTTGTTGACAATTTATGCATCGGCTAACATAAATGGATATGTCCCTTTTCATACTTCTCCACCAAAGTGTGTGCTTCATATCTATATACATTTTGTTAACTCCCAGATGAATGTTGAGTTTGGATTTGTGACATTCAGCTAACACCTCCTGCCTAAAAATTTCTACATCTGGAACACAAATTCGCCCATTAAACCGTAATACTCCACTTTTATCTACCTCAAAGCCTGAATTCCTTTCTTCTTCAACTGCCTTAATGAACTTTACAAACTATCTATCTTCTCTCTGTTTACTGGCTATTCTTTCCAGAAGAGTTGGAGTTACTACCAAACAAGAAATAACAACATACTTCCTACTCAACGCATCCGCTACTATGTTGGCTTTCCCAGGTGTGTATAAAATATCTAGATCATAAGATGTGAGAAACTCTAACCAACGTTGCTGCCTCATGTTTAAACCTTTCTGAGTGAAAATATACTTTAAAGATTTATGATCCGTAAAGAGCTCAAACTTTTCACCTAATTAAAAGAGGGAATTTTATTTACTAAGTTAAATTTAAAGTTTTAATTGAAACAAACTATGAAAATTCCTACCCAGCAAATAGTTCCTCTATATTTTTAATGCGAACACCACGACTAATAATTCTATGTCTTGTGTTGCATAATTCTTCTCAAAAACCTTCAGTTGTCTACTTGGATAAGCAATCACCTTCCCTTCTTGCATCAGAACTGCACCAACTCCTTCTCCACAAGCATCTATATAAACGGTTAGTCCACTATTTCCATTTATAATTGCTAGAATGGGAGCGGTTGTTAACCTCCTTTTGAGTTCTTGGAATGCTGCTTCACATTTAGGAATCCAGATAAATATAGCATCCTTCATGGTCAACTTCGTTAGGTGGTAGGCAATCTTTGAGAAGTCTTGAATGAATCTTATGTAATACCCTGCCAGACCTAAGAAGCTATGAATTTCTTTAGGAGTTTGTGGTTGCTTCCAATTTAGAACAGCTGCAACCTTTACAGGATCTACTGAAACCCCATCCCTTGACACTATATGTCCAAGGAATCTTACCTCCTTTTCCCAGAAATGGCATTTTGAGAACTTGGCTTTAAGCACATTGTTTCTCAATATCTCCAACACAATTTCTAGATGCCTTTTGTGTTCTTCTGTCTTAGAATAGATAAGGATATCATCGATAAAGACTAACACGAATTTATTGAGTGCTTCTCTAAAACTCTATTCATAAGGTCTACAAAATAAGCGGGTGCATGGTTAGCCCAAAAGGCATAACCAATCACTCGAAGAAAGTATTTGGACCTTTAAATGCAATTATATGGATGCATTCTTATGCGATTCTCAATTGATGGAATCTTGTAGCTAGATCCATTTTCGAGAATACCCGAGCACCATGTCACTGATGAAACAAGTCATCTATTCGAGTAGAGGATACTTGTTCTTAATTGTTTGTTTATTCAGATCTCGGTAATCTACGCTCAACCTTAGAGATCCATCCAACTTGGCAACAAAACAACTACTGATCCCCAACTTGAACGACTTGGTCTTATCAACCCTTTCTTTAATAGCTCTTGGGTTTGGTTATTTAACTCTCCCACTCCTTTGGAGCCATCCTTCGATCGTGTTGTTTAATTGGCCTTGCACTAGAAATTAAGTCAATACGAAATTCAATTTCCCGATGTGGGGGTAAACATTTTAGTTCTTCAAGGACGTTTGGGAATTCTTTAACAACATGTATTGTTTCTAATCCTTCATGGGATGAGTCTAATGCATATAGGAAACTTCCCCTCCTTGGACTAGGATCTTCGCGAGATATTTCTATAAACTTCCCGAAACTGGTCCACAAGGTTATCATTCTACTATCGCAATCGAGAACAGCTTTATACTTAGTCAACCAATCCATACCAAGCAAAATTTCAAATCCAATAAAATCTAAGACAAATAGGTCAAAAGGAAATTTATGGGAAGAGTGGAAAAATTGGATTTTTTCACAATTCATACAAAGGTTAGTGGTACCACCTATAGGATTTGTTACACAAATAGGGGTATCAGCTAACTTAGGGTCAAGTTTTAATTCTTCTATAGTTTTTTTAGCAACAAAACTATGAGAAGCTCATGTATCAAACAATACTCTAACTAAAATATCTTCAATAAAAATATTACCTTCCAAAACTCCCTTGCCCTTCACATCCTGAGAGGTTGAAGGTTTATTCTTTATTGCGTAGACTCTAGCTTGCTCTCCCCTCCTCATAATTAGACAATCCTTTATCAGGTGTCCCGGTCGATGACAGTTATAACAGTTTGGTAGTGGCCTATGAACCTTGGGGTTCTTGCAATTAGTTGCTAGGTGGCACTTTTGTTGGCAATTATAACATGTATCATCCTTCAAATAGTTACCTTAGGATCCTCCTCCAGATTTGCCTTGACTAGGCTTTTTCCCATTTTGATTAAACTTTCTCTTCTTCCAATTGTTGGTGTTGTTGTTGGTCTGAGCTACCACCGGATTCTTCTTTTCCAATGTTTCGTTACGAAATCACATATCCAGAAAGTCTATAAATGATCCTTTAACATGGGCAGTCATCCTGCTATGGTACTTCTCGTTCATCCCAAAAATAAACTTCTCATTTTTCTTTAAAGGTGTGACAATTAGACCTGGCCCAAAACTAGGTAATTCATTGAACTTATTTGCATACTCCTCAATAGTCATTTTGTCTTGCTTCAGATCCATAAAGCTTCTGTAAAGACGAGATTTCTCGGACCCTAGCATGTACTGCTCCTCCAACACCTCATTAAACCTTTCCCAAGAGAAATTGTCCTCTGGTTCACTTAGGGTAATGGACTCCCACTAAGCTAGAGCCTCTTCCTACAGTTTCCATAAGGCCAAAAACCTCTTTTGCTCATCACTGATGTTCAACGCCTTAAAGATTTTTTCGCATGATTTAATCCAAGCCTGTACTTCGATGGTAGCTTCTGTACCCTTGAATGGTTTTCCCTCTAAGCTGGTAATTTTTTTGCACAGGGTGGTAAAATTAACTCGGGGTTGTACGGGAGCTATTTCTGCTATAGCAGCGGTTGGAGCTCGACCGTTGGTTGTTGTGGTGCTGCTATTTCCCCATCTTCGTCCTCTATGAGTACTCATGTCTTACTACCTGAATTTAGTAGATAACTTTCGAATACAAAGACAAAATTATCTTGGGGAATGGGTATTAAGCATAACACAACTTGAGTTTATTCAGATAAGGATTATAAATGCGCACTTTCAAAGATTAAACTCATTCTAGGGTATTACTAACCATATCTCTAATGAGTTATCCCCCACCAAAGCCAAGGTTCTCACTTAACATTCAGCTTTGATACCAAATGTGAAGACACGTATCCTCGACTCTCGAAAACCAACACTAATACATCCTCGGTATTCACGTGTCGTAGATCTAAGTGCCGGGGAGGTAGATTTTCAGAGGTAAAGTAAAGTAAAGGTAAAAGATAGAAACACAAATTCTCACATTATGTTAAAATGGATAGATAGTACGTACAAACACTCTCACTGGAGTACATCAGAGTTTTGGTATGAACTAACCCAACGTGGAATAGTTATAACTGCCTGCTCCCATATTTGCTGGTACTAACTAACTTAGACACAGCGGAAAAATAAAAATAAATAGATAAATATCAGATGCTCCATGCTCCAAAAATCTCTTCCAGCATGCTTTCCCCAAAATACTCCTAACAAGATCCTGACTACTTGGCTGCCCGAAAAAATAGAACACCCAGAGTTTAAAGGGAAAACAAAATAAACTCTGGGTCAGTCATGGGACCGGTGTGAGAACTCAAAATACAATGTTTGAAAAAAGGTATGTCATAAGACCTTGCCGCACATAAACACGGACGGGTTTTTACCTTATGATAACCAAAACCATTTTTCACGTAAAAAAAAGGTATTTTATCTTTAATGGCATTCTATGAAAACGTTTGCAAGTAAACTTATTAATCATAGTCAAAATTGTTACCATTATTAAATTCCAGCATACTAAGCTCTACAGACAAAATGGCAGGCACTAATTGGAGAATGAATTTCCATACAAACGACCAGGTGAAGGGACTACCTTCCGGTAGTACATCTCTAGAGGAATGTACCGAGGCCCAACTAATGGTCCTCTACCAACACAAGACCAGCCTACCTCTTCCTAGGTAGTACTGAATATGTCATCACCTCGGTCGTTACCGACCTATCTAAGACGTCTCTTAGCATACACCACAATAATTTAAACCCGAATGTTATAGCGGGTAGAAATATATCTAGATGGGGATGATCATACCCTAATGGTTGCGAACCACATAGCCTTGCGGCATCTACCCTATTTCATCCATTTTCGGGTGTGAGACTTGAGGTAATGATTACCTTTCACATTGCACATCATCTTCCTTTGAATGTTACACTGCCATTCCATGGTCACACAACCGATTTCTACAAACGTATAACTCTTGAGCTCATTGTTATCCCGCCTTTTGGCAAGGCCGTGACACCAAGAACTTGACTAGAAACCAGCGACAGTTCGTCTTGGAGAGCGGGCACACACAGGTTCACTATGGATATCGATGAATTTTATCCAAGTCCGGATCGGGCTGTAGTTGATTAGACACGTCACACAGGGCCAGGGAAAGCAATGTTCCAAGTTTCGAGTCAATTCGAGTTCGTACGCTCAAGATATCATTGACACAAGTTGGAGGAAATGGCCCTAAGTTCGAATCCATCAAGGTTGACTCCATCCACTTCGTACCCACCAGACAAACATTCACTCAAATCGATATAGATGAGTTACTTCGAAACCATAAAGATACAGACCGGTGTCCTTCGAGTCCATCGAACACTCCTTAGTTCGAACCCATGAGAAGTAATCTTGCTTCGGCTCCGTCGAACAAGCCCTGCTTCGAATCCACCAGGAGCGAGCCATAGTTCGAATTCATCCTCATATGCCTTGGTTCGAATCCATCGAAGCCTTTCTTGCTTCGAGTCCATCAAGCGTTCGTTCGAATCAGTCAAGTTAAAGCCACTTCGAATCCACGATGCCACTTCACTTCATATCCTTCAGGTTAAAAGACCTCGAATCCATCAGGGCAAAGTACTTCGAATCCATGAAGTTGGATTACTTCACATTCGTCCAGTGACTTAGCCTCAAACCCATCCTGCTATGATGGCTTCGAATCGATGGACTATAGTGCAACACAATTGAAGAAACACACATTCGAATCCATGAGCAAAGGAGCATACCTCCTAATCCATTACCTCGAACCCACCAAGTCAAAGCATCTGAAACCATGGATTCGACCCAGTCACCTCGGAGTAAAAGTAGGATCGATACGAAGAAAGCGCGCCACGTCAACAATGCCATGCGTGAAACCATCGAGTCGACCCTATCGATTCGAAGGGATCGATTCGAACCAAGCTAATCAGCCAGAAATGCAATCTTGAATCGATCATAACTTGAGATCTATAAGTCCAAATGCTATGAAATTTTCACAGAAGCTTGAACACATGTTGAAGAATGTCCACACCAAATTTCAGCTCGATTGGACAATGTCTTGATCGATTCGAACATAGCTTCGAATCGATCCCAAAGTGGGCTCGGATTTCCAGAAAGCGGGCGTGTGGGCCCCTCACGTGCCAGAACTGGTCTCCCCTCAATTTAGGCGAAATATCAGCCTCCTACACCTATAAATAGAGCCCCTGGTCATTCAGAAAAGGGGTCGGATAATTCTAAGAGCTAAAGAGCGCTCAGACTCTGCCAGATTTACTCAGAATCGCCACGGTTGTCTTAAATTCAGACTTAGCTCACGAAACCAGTTGTACTGCATTGTAAGAAATTGTAATCTTTGAGTGTCGAGCAATAAAATCATCAAACTTCATAGTGGACGTAGGCTAAAACGCCGAACCACTCTAAATCGCTTGTCTTTGCACTTTATATTTCTGTCATTTGGAGTTTTTGTTAGATAATCCAGTGTTAATTTTCATTCTTCGCGTTTATCTCTTCAAAGACTTCCGAAGAGTGTTGTGCCCATTTTTGGTACAAACACTTTGGTGCTTTCACCGAGAAAACCAGTTTTTCTCCTGCTCTTCGGATCTACCATCGATATCGGATTGCATAAGTCCAAGGGGAAGATCCAGATCTCTACTCCGGAATCCTTCCATTCTATTCAGATTTGCATAAAATCTAGGAAAGGAATTCACTACTCAAGATGGTTAGTACAAGAACCACTTCTACAGCTGCTGACCAAGAAGGTCGAGATCGACAGAATCCTACGCAGTTGTCTCCATCCAACCAAGGCAACACTGCTCACTCAGATCCATTTGGGCCAGTAACCAGACAAAAGTTCTAGGCATTACTTCAGGAGCTGACCCAAAGCCGCCAACAGTTGGCTGAACAATTGCGTACCAACATGGAATTGACCAACCAACTAAACCGCCAAAGCCACAGAAGGTCCAGGAGGGATGATGTTCCCGCGCATCTACTGGAAGTTCCGCTTCGTCTGATTATCACCACAGGTCTACCCGTCCCCGGTTAGAAGGGAGTCACGCACAGACTACTAGATATTAACCCGCTTTGACCGTTGGACAATTAATGATAGGGCCGTCGACCAGCTTCCAAACAGGACCATCGACACGAGGAGGCACTGCTCCACAATATACCACGGACAACCGCGCTGCAACCGCCGCGGTAGAAGAGAGGGCTGATACCTGGAATTTGTCAGAGCCAAACAATCAACAGCGCGGACATACTCCAGAACAATATGTCCCAGAAGATGCCGAGCCAAGGAGGCGAGATATAGGCCGTCGACAACGTCCGGTCCAAACTCGCGCTGTGGAACCCGACCACACCTTAGCTCAGCCTACACAGAATGTGCCAGTGTCAGATATCTCAACCATAATACGTCAGATGATACGCGAAAGTCAAGGGCTCACTAATGATGATTGGGGAATCTCTCGTAGTCATACTCCTTTTACAGACGAAATATTACGCGCTGAACCTCCTCGGCGATTCAGAATGCCAACTCTCCCTCTGTACGAAGGAAATTCCGATCCCAATCAACCTATTTTAAAATATGAATGGTCAATGAGCGCCGCAAGGGCTGATGATGCGGTAAAGTGTCGAAGCTTCCCCATCTCTTTGGGAGGAATTGCAACAATGTGGTTCACAAGGTTGCCACCAAGATCCATCTCTTCGTTCGATCAACTAGCTAAGAAATTTGTCGCGCAGTTCCGTATGCATGTCACTAGGCCTAAAGACGTTAACACCTTATCTAGTGTCACCCAGGCTAAGGGAGAGACGCTCAGGCATTACTTGGAGAGATTCCATGCAACATGCGTGGAAATAAGTAATCCCAACGATAACTCGATTTTGATGGCGTTAACCAAAGGGATCGATCCCGACTCTGAATTTGGAAATTGGTTAGCTGGGAAACCACCCGCATCATTGGACCGTTTCTACTCTAAAGCCGCTCAATTCTTGCGACAAGAGGACGCGAGACAATCTAGGAAATAGGATGTGCGATACCCAGATCTGAAGGAATAGGAAGTAATGTGGCAGTTAAACAATCCGGTGAGAGTTCCGGAAAAGTTCAGTTGAACATACAGAACAAACAAACTCAGCCAGGGGGCAACAATGTTCAGGATAGGAAAAGAGATCAGAATCGAGGCCCACAGTGTAGGACCCCGATGTTTGATACTTACACGCCATTGAATACATCACTGGAAAATGTGTATTTGCAAACTTGCAACATTGTGCGATATGATAAACCTGCTCCGAAGCGATCATCGGAGAGACAAATTCAAACAGGAAAGTTTTGTAGATTTCACACTACAAGAAAAACCATTTACAGTTTCAAAAATCGGTGGCGTTTTATTGTAAATGCAACAAAAAATAGATTACCAAATAATATAAACATGGCAAAAAATAATTCACGTTTCCCGCTTCTAAAAAAAAGAGTCCGCGCGCGAACTAAATAAACGTAACCTATCATTTTACTCTCATACTTAACAAAATTCTCGTCCCTAATTTGCTTTCCTCTTCAAAAAAAATTCCCCTTTTAATCGTTTCAAAATTTCATCGCACTCAAGTATCATCGTCAACTCCGTCGATTCCCCCTTACTCAACATCGAGTCGCGGCAGCCAGCAGATCTAGGTATATTTAGGTATGAATCTTTTAAATCGATTAGGTATATTTAGGTATGAATCTTTTAAATCGACTTTGTGATTCTATTTGGATTTTATATGAATTTTAATGCATCTTATTTTCGTATTTTTTCCTAAACTATTACTGAAATGGTTGATTTAAAGGTGGAAACGATCACTCTATATCATTTGTAGCTTGGAATCCATGGAAATAAAGAGCTTTGTACTCTGATTAATTGAATCGTTGCTAGAGGCAAAGTATCATGATATCAATAAATCACTTATTAATAATTCTGCCAAATAAGGAAATCTTAATTCCAGTTTTCATAGTTTTTGTTAGGATTATATTTTTTGTGAACTGCTATCTTTGTTCGACTGATTTTATATGGTGCATTGATATGTTTGGTATTTGTTTTCTTAAAAGAAATGGGTATATTAGATCATGCATTTTAATGTTGGTCTTTGTTTGTCAACTGATTCAATGGCTGGTGTTGTAATATTAATTTGAGTTTTCGCATTTCTTATTAAGATCTCTTTCTATAGTTACAAAACAATTGGACCAAGCATTCAGGACTCTCAATTGTTGTGGGTTCCTAATCCTACTCTCTCTCAGGCCTAAGAATCTTACTGTGGTGTAACCATGGACAAGGAATAGGGATATTTTCTCTCAAAAAATCCTTTTTAAAGGTCCATTTAAGATGAACTGTTTAATACAATAAAAATATAATAGATGAAAGAGAATTACTAATCATACATGCCCCATGGTGATTTCTTTCACTTGTTTGTGGTAGTTTTCTTTACTTTTAAATTTTGAAATAGGTCATCCCGCTTGGGGTTGTTAGAGACATACATTTTTGAACTCCTTGTTGATCTTATTTTTACTGTGTATGTCTTCCTTACCCTTTGCAACTTGATGAGGAATTTTATTAGATGAACCAGATATCGGGGGCATGCTCGTATCGGAGATGGCATGCATGCTATTGTCCTCAAGTTCTGCATCATACTTTGGATTAGCTTCATCTTTCTCATGTGCGATAGATTTTATTATTTTATCACTTATCTCTGAATTTTTTGCAGCTGTAAAATTTGATTGCTATATAATTAGGATAAGGGGCTGCAACTTCAAAGAACTATATATTTTTTGTCCCCTCATTATTTGTGTTATGCTTCTGTTTGCACTAAGCATGATTAGTTTTTCCAATCGCTTTAGCCATGAGGGGACAAACTGTTGGTTTGTACATTTTGAGGCTTTGAATTTATATGCAGTAATTCTATAATTTGCTAGACTTAGGCTTTGAATTCATGCATGGATTAATTATAAATACATGTAAATCTGAGGTTAAATGCAAAATATAAGTGTAAAATTTATATTTTTGGAAAAGTATTCTTTGCCTTTGTCTACTAAACCACCATGGTTATATGCAGTAGTGCTACAAGTATTTGTACTTCAACGTCTAGTTATTTTTTTGATTACAACAGATAACCAATTTATACGTCAAAGATTGGAAACTTATTTGCCTTCAAATGTCGATAATGGAAAAAGGCTGGGTTTTTTTAAACAGGTGATAAAACCATGATTAACTTAATATGTATTTTGAGAATTAGAACATATAATCTAATACTAAAGCTCACTTTTTTTTACTTTTTTCATAGAACTAGTATAGAATACCGACAAGGAGCAATGAATTTCGTGCATGCTGCAAAGAGGAATGTAAGAAGTGTAGAAAAAATTTTATGCCCTTGCAAGGATTGTCGGAATCTTAGTCGTCATGATGACCAAATCATCGTTGAACATTTAATTATAAAAGGAATGGATCCTAAATACATTAACGGTGTATGGTATAACCATGGTGAAGAGATAAATGTAGAGAATAAAACAAATAAGTTTGACGTATATGAACTATTCAAGATGATTCACTATGAAGATGAAGATTTTTTGAATCAAGATTTTTTTGATGATGATAAAGACGATGTTGATTCTCGAAGAAAAGAGGATGAGTTAGTCAAGAACTTGGAAGATGCAAAAACTCCATTATATCCTGGTTGCACAGATCACACAAAATTATCTGCCATCACCATCTTGTATAATCTTAAATGCGAGACTGGCTTGTCCAATAGTGGTTTTGATAAGCTTTTAGCTGTGCAACATCTATTTCTGCCAAAGGATAACGTGCTTCCCAAAACCTTATATGAAGTCAAGAAATTTCTTAAAGCATCGACATGGGTTTTGAAAAGATACATGCTTGTGAGAATGATTGTTGCCTTTTCAGAAAAGAATACAAAAATTTAGAAAGTTGTCCAAAATGTGGTTCCTCGAGATGGAAGAAAAATCAAGATACTGAAGAGGTTATACAAGGTGTTCCAGTTAAAGTATTGAGATATTTCCCAATCATTCCGAGGTTTAGACGAATGTATAGATCTCAAAAGATGGCTGAAGAATTAAGATGGCATTTTAATAATAAAAGTAACGATGGAAAAATGCGTCATCCCTTGGATTCTATGACATGGAAAATGGTGGATGAAAAGTATAAATCTTTTTCATCTGATCCACGCAATCTTAGGCTTGGTCTTGCTACAGATGGATTCAATCCATTTTCCATGTTGAGTTCGAAATATAGTTGCTGGCCGGTAATGCTTGTGACATACAATCTCTCGCCTATGTTGTGTATGAAGAAAGAAAATATTATGTTAACTTTACTTATTCCAGGCCCGAAGCAACCCGGGAATGATATTGATGTATATTTGGCGCCTTTGGTGGAAGACTTGCATCACTTGTGGTCTAATGGAGTTACTGCTTATGATGCATTTAGTAAAACTTTATTTAAACTGAATGCAATTTTGTTATGGACGATTAATGATTTTCCGGCTTATGGAAATCTTGCTGGATGTCGTGTGAAAGGGCAAAAGGCTTGCACATTATGTGGTGTCAATACCCATTCTCGTTGGTTGAAACATAGTCGAAAGTTCGCCTACATGGGTCATAGAAGATTTCTACCTCCTTCAGATTCACGGAGGAAACAAAAGGCATTGTTTGATAATACCATAGAGACAGATGGTGCTCCTAGAATGCTTTCTGGGAGAAACATCTATGCATTATTGAAGGATTATCCAAATGATTTTGGAAAAGGAATAGAGGAGAAAAGTAAGAAGAGAAAGCATGTCTATGATAAAGAAGATGAATATGATGATGCTAACAGTTCTACAGAAGTAGAGCTATCAAGGTGGAAAAAATGATCAATTTTCTTTGATGTGCCTTATTGGGAGGTTAGTGGTTTATTTATTTATTTTTCATTGTTTAATACAAGAAAAACCCAATAATGCATTATTGTTTTGGTTTTCATAGGAACTTCAATTACGTCACAATTTAGATGTGATGCATGTGGAGAAGAACATTGGTGAAAGCCTATTGGGCACAATGTTGCATGGAAATAAATCCAAAGATGGAACCAACTGTAGAAAGGATTTAGAGGATTGGGGAATTCGAAGTGAGCTTCATACACAACCTCGTGGGAATAAAACATATCTTCCACCGGCTCCATATATGTTGTCAAAATCCGAGAGAAAAATATTTTGCAAAAGACTGTATGATTTCAAAGGACCGGATGGCTACTGTTCAAATTTAAAAAATCGGATTTCGTTGTCGGATTGCAAAATTAGTGGATTGAAGTCACATGATTACCATGTATTAATGCAACATTTATTGCCAGTAGCATGGAGAGGGTTCATGGCAAAGAAGGCAAGAAAAGCGATAGTTCGCTTATGTTCTTTTTTCAACAAATTATGTCAACGTGTTCTTGATAGAGAGAAGGTAGAACAAATCAATGTTGAAATTATTGAGGTTTTATGTGAGCTTGAAATTTTTTTTCCACCATCTTTCTTTGATATAATGATACATTTATCCATTCATCTTGGAAAAGAAGCACAAATGTGTGGACCTATTCATTTTCGATGGATGTACCCATTCGAAAGATATATGAAGACACTCAAAGATTATGTCAGAAACTATGCACGACCAGAGGGATGTATTGCAGAATCGTATCTTGCAACAGAATGCATGTTGTTTTTCAATGAATTTTTGAAGAAATCAGGACATATAGAGGAGAAAGGAGCTCGAAATGAAGATTATGAAAGTAATAGAATATTAGAGGGACGTCCAATTTCAGTATCGAAGACAATTAAATTGCCAGTTAATGAGAAAGAAAGTGCTCATTTAGCTGTGTTAATGAATATGGCCGTGGTGGAACCGTTTATAGAGTAAGTTTATGTTATATTGTTTTAAATATTTGGATGTGTTCGCAATGATATATATAACTTATAATCAATTGTTCAATACTAGTTTGCATTTGGAGGAATTAGAAAATTCAGACCAACGCATGACAAAAAACGCGACCTTACTTTGGGAAACACATACAAAAAGTTTTGTCGATTGGATTAAAAGAAAGGTTAGTTAGATTTCAAATATATTCTCATTCAACTATCAATATTACTATATAAATTTACATGCTAAATGAAATTTGTTGTAGATACCTATTACCTCCAAGGATCATAATGACATGTTAAAATGGATTGCTTATGGTCCGAAGGATGATGCCATGTCTTTTAAAGGATATATCATCAACGAGCAACGTTTTCATGTAAAAGATTTAGGGAGAGAAACTCAGAATTGTGGGGTGACTTTTGATGCAACTACTATGTGTAGAGCAAGTGCTAAAGATATGTCCCAAGTGGTTGATGTGGTCACTTATTATGGAATATTGACAGATATAATTTTATTAGATTATCATTTGTTTTATATTCCAGTTTTCAAGTGTCGTTGGACGTATAAAGGAAATGGAGTAAAAGTTGATGATGATGGGTTCACTCTTGTTAATTTACATCAAGCATCATTTTCACGAGACCCATACATACTTGCATCTCAAGCAAAACAAGTATTTTATTCAAGAGAGAACGATGTTTCTAATTGGTACGTTGTAATGAAAGCACCATCAAGAAGTTTTAATGATATAGAGGAGCACGATTGCATCGAGGAAGATATTCAAGTGGTGGAAGATGAAATAACGGAAGCGGATGATGAAGATGTTTGCTATGTTAGAGAGGATTGCGAGGGCATAATTGAGTAGATTATATGTTCTACTTGAGCATAGTTGTTCATTTGCTTTAGTGATGGTTGAACTTATATATTAAATCCGGGCTATTTGGAAATTTCATTGAACTTGTATTGATTTTCTTTAGTGATTGTTGTTCATTTGCTGCACTAATGCTTTGTTTTTTTTAATGTTGCGAATGGCTGTTAGTTTGCACCATTTAATTTTCTAATCCATTGCAAATGCATGTACCATTCAATTTTTGTTCTTTGTGTTTTGATCTTTGTATACTTCAATAGACAAAGCATTATATGTTCTTATCAATTCTGTTTGCATATATTGCTTGATAATGAGTAGTGTTCTTATCAATTATGTTTGCATTACATGTACATTTTCTCATAAAATTACAAATCTGTTCATCATCTCAAGGCTTTTAGGCCTGCTTGTTTGGTTTGCAAACTGCCACATCTCTTTTCAGCTACATGTTGATGATATTTAAGTGTTGTTTGTTAATATTTATCGTTGCTTATTGTTTACATGTGCTTATTGGTTTATACTGTGTTTTCTGTCACTTGCAGAAAAATATGTCTACAACATCTGTACGTACCCGCTTGCAGAGAAAGGCTGAAGAACAAACAGTCAAAGCTAAGAACAAACAGTCAAAGCGAAAACGTAAAGTTCCAGCTAGTATAAATGAAATAGAAGAACAACCAGACAATGCTAAGAAGCAGGCCACTGTTCACAATGAAGAAGACGAACAACCACTAGATGATATCCCCTCTGACCCAAATAAAGGACTCCGCTCAGAAAATGAAACCTGTCTTGAACAAACTGCTGATGCCGAGCTGGAAATTGGGAAATAAAGTGAAGCTGAAATTGGAAGTACATCTCGGAAATGAGGCGGTAGAGGTCCAGCAAAAGCAAAAAGACTCCCGTCATGCAGTCAGGATCGAATTGAAGTTGAGTTCAATGATCTAGGTGTACCAGTAGGGCAAGGGTCGGTATATTTATCCTCTTTTCTTGGACCGCTTGTGCGGGAGCAGGTTCCATACACCATTGATGATTGGAGGAATATTAGTGATGACTTAAAGAAGTTTTGTGGCAGTCGGTTCTGGTATGAAGCAGGCATCTATTATTTAACATTCTGACTCTAATATGTTTTGAAAATGACTTCTAATATTGCATGGTCTTGCCAATTATAAATTGAAATTGCCATCTAATAAATTCTGGATAAATTGAAAAATAGTTCTTGCCAATTATAAATTGAAATTGCCCTCTAATAACTTCAGAAAACCTTTCAGATTTAATTAAATCTGTCGTATTTAAATTAAATAAATTTTACTAATATCATGTTTTGATGTATTGTTGTAGATTAGATTTAAATTGGAAGAGGAATGGCAAAGAAAAGCTATATTTCAACAAATGGGAGTACTTTGGAGATCGTCAAAAAGCAAATTGGTTCGAAATTTGCAAAAAGTGGAGAACGATGAGGAAAGACTTAAACTGAAACCTACGAACATAAAAAGCATAACCGATTGGAGGAAGTTTGTGAAGGCGAAAACAAGTCGGGAGTTTAGGGTAAATCATTCATACTGAACTCGTCTGGCATGTTTCTGCAATCCATCTACATAGTTAGCAACCGATAAATTTCTTTAGAAGTGAAGTCCAAGTGTTGGTGGATGCTGAGGGTTCCTGTTTAGGTATTAGCTGCAGGAACCTATGACAGTACAAAATACAAATGCATTATGACAAGCACATGAACATTTTAAATGAAGTAAAAAAAACACTTTGCAAGTTAGTTCAATCTATAAATATTATTAGTAGATATGGAATGTTGTATATGTCAACTGAGTTATCCAACATTAATAATACCAAATAAGTATATGACCATGATGAATTGATTTTCAAATAAATTGCAATCCTCACCATACATATTTACCCTGCATTATAAATATTAGATAGTTTTTCTTTTTATGATTTTGGTTGTTAAATTCTAGCATCTTTCAATATTTTCAGCAAAAAAGTGAGAAATATTCAGCCCTTAGGTACACACAACTTCCGCATACAACCGGTCGTAGGGGAATGGCTAGAAAGACCGAAGACATGGTAAGTTCATTAACTATAGCATTATTTAACATTATTTTATACCTGTCAGTTTATTAATTTAATGTTATTCTATTTTTAGAAAAAAGAAAGTGCAGATCCATCGTCCATAAGTAGAGCTGATGTGTGGATTAGATCTCACATTAAAAGAAATGGTGAACCAGTGAACATGGAAGCTGCGAATACTATTGTAAAATTGTTTTTAATTTTATTGGTATTTTTTTTTGAAACTATGAAATTTTTACCATTGTACATTATCTATGTGTATTTATTTATATAGGAGGAGATCAAAAAATATGGTAGCCTATCCCAATCCGGCTCGACACAAAATGATATTGGAAAAGATGCTCTTGTACATGTACTGGGACAAGATAAACCGGGACAGTTAAGGGCATTGGGTAGGGGTTGCACTTTAACCAAGCTAGCTTTGGCCCAGTCCAAAGATAAACAAGTGTCTCGGTGTCGAGAGGAAATAGCAGAATTGAAGGGAATGATACAGACTCTGATGGACCAGAAGGTAAATTTTTGGAAATTAATTTATATTCGTAAAATATTAATTTATATTCGTGCTTCGCTGCAGGGTAAAGAAAGTTCGAGAAGGAACTCACCTGATTCGGTAAAAATAATATTTATATTACTCAATAAATGAAATTTATATTTTAATTTTTTAATCCAGTAATTGATTTAATTTTCGGTTGATTAATTGTAGATCGACGACGAAGTATGTTTGCTGTTGAATTGGGATGGAACCTCTGGAGTTGTTGCCCATGGGAAGCTGTTGTCCATGGACCTAGATGGCGTTGTCAATGGCATTCGTCTTGGACCAAATGCTGGGAGCGTTGTTATAGATTCAGTGGATAAAGCAGATACTTATTTATGGAGGCCTACACCTGAAATGGCAGTCTTAGCAGACGCTAAGAATAAGGTAGTTGCTTGGCCATCAGTTTGCATCAAGGTCCCGCTGCGAACACGGTTGAACTATAGTGCATCCAGTACAGTAATTTTTTTCACGTTAAGTATATTAGTGTAATATGCTGCAAGCTTATTGATGTCTAAAATGCAGCGAGCACACCCCCCATCTGAATAAAAATTTAACACATATTCGTTGTTTTTGTATAGCATACTAAAGTCTTGAATTTCACTTCTCATTTTTAGAGTACCAGCATCATCGAAGACACTTGCAAGATTTACGGTTGGACTGAGGGTGAAGGTGTAGTTGCCGAAGGAAGAATCCACGCCACTGATCCAAAATATATTGTTAATGGTATTCCACTCGGTCCGTCTGCTGTTGTGATTTGGGTGGACAAAGTAGTAAATAAAGATGCTTATTTGTGGCGACCCACATCTGATATGTCGTGCATTGGAGATGCAGTTGGTAGGAAAGTAGCATAGCCAAGATCAAAAGTAGAAGCTGATCAAGAAAAACTAGATGAGAGTCATGATGATTCTGAAAATGTTGTGAATTCTCCCATGAAATCCACACATATGGTCATGAATAAATCGCAAAATGTAAGTATTAATTTTCAAATTTGAAGAAGTTAACTTTGTATGAAAGTTTATTTAATGTGCATGTATACATTGTGCATAATAATCTCTTTTCTTTCAGCCGATTGCAACAATGCAAAAGGATGCCAAATGCCAGTTGATCGATTTGGGTGGAGCAGACGTAGTGGCTGAAGGAAGTATTGCATCAACTGATCCGATAACGATGGTCCATTGTCGTCCATTGGGACGTAATGCTGTAAAAGTTTGGATTGAACTGGTGATAGTTCCAGATGCAGAGATATGGAGACCAACATCGGGTCTGACGTGCATGGATGATTGCTTTGGCGTTCCCATAGCTTGGCCAATGGAAAAAATCATTATTAAGTCAAAATGAAAGGTATATAATTTTTTTTATGTATACATTAGGAATGCTAGCAGCTAAAGTGCAGATAGATTTTTGGTAAAATGATAAAAGTACATAAGTAGGGGTGTTATATTCGAATTGTGATTGAATGATTGTGATTGGTGGTTCAGGTTCAGGGGAGGGAAAATAATTGATGGTGAGGAATTATGTATGGATTGTGGTGGAATGTTAGTTGAATTGATGGTGAGGAGTTATGTATGAATTGATGGTGAGAAGTACAGTGATAGTGTAGGAAGAAGTGGCAAGGTAGTTGAGTGTTGTGGCAGTGCAGAGAAGTGGTCGATTGTCGTCCATATGTTTTGTTTCAGTACATTGCTTATTTAAGCAGTTTTAAGTTCAGGTTTTGTTTTCTCACTCTTTTGTTATGTTCTTTGTTGACAGGTAGTTCAGGTTTTGAAGACATCAGCAATGACAGGTAGTTCAGGTTTTTATGGTGGTTCAGGTTATGCTCGGTACGGTTATTTCAGACGTATATGTATGGTTATTTCAGATGTATATGTACGGTTATGACACTTATGGTAGTTTGGTTATAACACTTATGGTAGTTTGGTTGTGTATGTGTACGGGTAGCTTTTTGTAGACACCTATGTATGTGGATGTATGAATGTCTATGTATCTTGTGGATCTTCAATGCGTATACGTATTTTGTAGTTGTTTAATATATTGTGTTCAAAAGTGTATGTGCTTGCGTATTCTGTTATTATATAATTGGATGCTAGATCAGGGGTAAATCTGGAGTAGCAGGTGGAGGGAAACAAACGCTACTGGATATTATTTATTTTGGTAGCGTTAAAATGTCGCTACAAAAGAGTAATTAGAACTCAAGTACACTTATGCTGGCGTTTATTACGCGCTACAAAAAATGTATATAACGCCATGAAAAGGTAACGTGGAGGAGAAAACCCTTTCGGTGGCATTAAACAGGCGCTACAAAAAATTTAGATAACGCCATAAAAAAGTATCATGGAGGAGAAAACCTTTTCGGTGGCGGTAAATAGGCGCTACAAAAAAGGAATTCTATGGCGCTATAAAAACGCTATCAAAAAAACAAATTAGGTGGCATTTAAAAAAGTGCAACTAATACTCGAGGATTTTTAGTGGCATGTTTTCTCGTAACGATTATCGGAACGCCACTAAAAATACGTAGTGGCGTTTTTTGGGCGCTACAAAAAATCAGTTTTCTTGTAGTGTCACGAGAGTCATGGCCACAATACCAATGAGTGTCGACATTTGCAGGACCTCATCGAAAAGTTAATCAGGGAGAGAAAGTTAGATCAGTTTGTACGGGCGCCGCAGTCTGGTGGAGTGGGCCCCTCAAACCAGAATCGTGCACAAAATCAAGAAGGACGGGAGGAACCCGCTCGTACGGGCGGAAGGCTAGTTATCAACACGATAAGTGGTGGTCCCCACCCAGCAGACAGAAGCTGGGGGGAAATGGAGTCGTATGCTAGTTCGATCAGGCATGCGAACTTCGAATGTTGCAGTAATTGTGAGGATGGAACTCCAGTCAAACAACAAAAGATAATGTCTGATGATATCATATTCAGGAGCCGAGACGCTGATAAAGTCGAAGCCCCTACAATCGACCCGCTAGTCATATCTGCCCAGGTAGGTCCTGCTTGGATGAAGAGGATCCTGGTTGACAGCGGGAGCTCTGTGAATATCTTGCTTAAACGGGCTTATGATTTAATGAAGATGGAAACAAAGGATTTAAAACCCTGCCAATCCCGAATCCACGGTTTCAACGGGAGTGCTACGATACCCATTGGAGTAACAGAACTACCGGTAGAATTGGGAGTGGGAGAACGCCGCAGAGTCCGAATGCTGCAATTTGTCGTTTTAGATATTGATTCACCTTACAATGCGTTCCTGGGCCGTCCAGCCCTTGCTGAGTTCAGGGCAGCCATTTCCCCGTGGTGTCTAACTCTGAAGTTCCCTACTGATCATGGAATCGGAGTCGTACAAGGAGACCAGGCAGCAGGAAGAGCCTGTTATGTTGTTGAACTGCGCGGGGCGCAAAGAAAAGAAAAAGGAAAGGACGTAGAGGAATCACTCTGCGTCCGTTTTGCGGATAATTGACAATTAGTGCTTGGGCCTCGGCCCAGGCACCCCGACCAATTCCTTAAAGATCTTGACCCCAGAGACAACGAAGATAAAAACGAATCTAAAGAGAGTCAAGCATTCCCAGCCGAACTGACTATGGACGTCCCCGTCAGTGAAGATGACAATTCAAAAGTACTACAAGTTGGATCTCAACTGGGAAAACAGACGCAACAGGAATTGGTTGAGTTTCTCCAAGCAAATCTCGACGTTTTCGCTTGGACACACTCTGACATGTGCGGAATCTCACCAGACATCGCAAGTCACTCCCTGAATATTGATCCGCGACACGTTCCAGTCAAGCAGAAAAGGCGTGGTATGGATCCAGAGAGATCTGCTGCCCTTAAAGAAGAAATTGATAAGTTGCAATCGAATGGGTTCATCCGAGATGCCTTGTATCCGGAATGGGTGTCCAATCCTGTACTGGTTCGAAAGCCGAACGGAAAATGGAGAACTTGCGTCGATTACTCCGACTTAAACAACAGGCTTGTCCGAAAGATAGTTTCCCACTTCCTCGAATTGACCAGCTCGTAGATTCGACAGCCGGACATGAATTACTATCTTTTATGGATGCTTACTCTGGCTACAACCAAATACCCATGCATTTACCTGATCAAGAACATACCAGCTTCGTGACCGACCTAGGACTCTACTGTTACAAAGTCATGCCATTCGGTCTAAAGAACGCCGGAGCAACGTACCAACGCTTGGTCAACTGGATGTTCGCCAACCAGATCGGGAAGACCATGGAGGTTTATGTGGATGATATGCTAGTGAAATCTCGATTCTCTACGGATCATGTCAGAGATCTGGATTCGATGTTCTGCATCCTCCGAGAATATGGAATGAAACTCAACCCGTTAAAGTGCCACTTCGGCGTTGCGTCTGGAAAATTCCTCGGGTTCATCGTCAACGCTCGAGGGATAGAAGCGAATCACGAAACGATCTGGGCAATAAGAAACCTGCAAACTCCAAGAACCATAAAGCAAGTCCAGAGTCTCAACGGGAAGGTGGCAGCCTTAAGCAGGTTCATCTCGAAGTCCACCGACAAATGCATTCCTTTCTTTGATCTGATCCGGAAGGGAAAACGAAACTTCGAATGGACCACGGAGTGCAAAGGCGCATTCCGGTCGCTGGTTCAACATCTTTCCACGCCACCAATCTTATCAAAACCAGTTGACCACGAGCAATTGTACCTCTACCTAGCCATATCAGAGCATGCGATCAGTGCTGCTTTAGTTCGGGAGGAAGACAAAGTGCAGAAACCGGTCTACTATGTTAGTAGACGGCTAACAGGAGCTGAAACAAATTACCCAAGATTAGAGAAGCTGGCTTACTGCTTGGTCATTGCCTCAAGAAAGCTTCGACCTTATTTCCAAGCTCACCCTCTTACCATGTATACCGATCAGCCGTTACGACAGGTCCTCACGCGGCCTGAGACATCTGGTAGGTTACTCAAATGGAACATTGAATTAAGCTAGTTCGATATCACTTATACTCCACGGAGAGCCATTCAAGGACAAGTCCTGGCAGATTTCATAGCTGAATTTACTGTTGTAGAGGACTTGCCCGAAACCAGTAAATCCCCCGAATACATCTGGAAGTTACATACTGATGGTGCGTCAAACGACCGGTGTTCGGGCGCTGGTGTTGTACTTGAGACGCCCAAAGGCCGATCTATATGTCACGCTTTAAAGTTCGATTTTCATGCAACTAATAACGAAGCTGAATATGAAGCCCTCCTAACCGGCCTAAAGCTTGCCAAAGATTTGAGGATTATCGCTGTGGAAATTTATTGTGATTCACAGTTAGTGGTATATCAAATACGGGGAGAATATCAAGCGAGAGATCGAAGACTGGCTGCTTACTTGGCTCAAGTTCAGAAAGTGCTGGATCATTTTGATTATTATGCCATTTATTATATACCTCGAGAACGCAATCAAAAAGCCGATTCATTGGCAAAGTTAGCTAGCACCGGTGAAGCACAGCAAGTGGGACATGTCCCCGTTGAAACTTTATCCTTCCTAAGCATCGATCAAATGGAGACGAGTTTTGTATTTAAAACCACTCCCGAAAGAGAATCGTGGATAACTCCATATCGAAACTACATCGAGGATGGGGCATTGCCTGAGCATAGAAATGAGAAGAGACAAATTCTACGAAAAGCTTCACGGTTCGTCATTCAAAACGGAGTCATGTATAGAAGGGGCTATTCTGTTCCTCTCCTCCGGTGTATCGCGCACGATGAAATTAAACGAGTGTTACATGACGTGCACGAAGGAGAGTGTGGCGATCACACCGGTGGACAAGCTCTCGCCAAGAAAATACTTCGGTATGGATACTACTGGCCGACAGTAAACCGAGATGCAGCAAACTATGCTAAAAAGTGCGATAGGTGCCAGAAATCCGCCCGAATTCCGAGAGCCCCACCTACCGAGATAACTCAGATGGTCAGTCCCTGGCCATTCGCGATGTGGGGCATCGATATCATCGGCGCTTTACCTCTGGCGAGAGGTGGTGCGAAGTACGCCATCGTCGCTGTCGACTACTTTACAAAATGGGCTGAAGCCGAAGCCCTCGCAACGATTACGTCAAAGAAAGTAATAAATTTTGTAGTTCGCAATATCATCTGCCGATTTGGACTCCCGCATACCATCATCACCGATAATGGAGCCTAATTCGAAAGTGCAGAGTTCAAAAGTTTCTGTCAACGATTACATATTCATAAAAAGTTCTCGGCAGTTGCATATCCTCAGGCAAACGGACAGGTTGAAGCTGTCAATAAAGTTATAAAATCCATTTTGAAAAAGCGATTGGAAAAGGCCGGGGGCAAATGGGTTGATGAACTCCCAATGGCATTATGGGCTTATCGAACGACCCACAAGACCGCAACCGGGCACACCCCGTTTTCCTTATCTTATGGCTCAGAAGCCGTTATTCCAGTCGAGACAGAAGTTTTTTCCCATCGCGTGACTTATTATGATCCGAAAACAAACGCTATATTGCTTGCTGAATCCTTGGATCTACTAGATGAGAAGCGGGAAGAGGCCGATTTGAGAGCGGCCGCACATCGAGGTCGAGTCGCCCGACTGTACAATGCCAAAGTTCGACCTCGAACTTTTGAACTCGGCGATCTCATTCTCAAGAGAATCTATCCGGTTCCTTCACACATGAAACCAAATTGGGAAGGACCATATGCGATTACCCGAAGACTCGGAGATGGCGCGTTCAAACTATCGACCATTGACGGTCTTGAGTTGCCAAGAGCCTGGAACAGCGAGAGTCTCCGTCGCTATTACACATAACAGGCTTTGTTTATTCCACTATATTTCTTCCATTTAGCAATTTGCTTTTGCATTTCGAAACTAGAATTTGTAATAAGGCGACTGACTTTGCCATATTTTCTTATTTCAGCAATAAATGTCATCTCTTCGAGCCAGAGCTGTGATTCATTAAATACAATATACAACATCATGATGCATGAAGAGCTAAATTCCGTCACGCAATGGAATTTATTAGAGGAGTGGTTGTGATACGACCGGCCACTCGCTAAATGAAACCCGAGCTCGGGGGCAAGCCATCACATCAAGGCTAAAAATGGGTTGATGCACGACAATCCTTTCCTTAACTCCGTACTCCTAGAGTGCGAGGCGGAGTATAAACATTCCTTAACTCCGTACTCCCAGAGTGCGAGGCGGAGTATAAACATTCCTTAACTCCGTACTCCCAAAGTACGAGGTGGAGTATAAACATTCCTTAACTCCGTACTCCCAGAGTGCGAGGCGGAGTATAAACATTCCTTAACTCCGTACTCCCAGAGTGCGAGGCGGAGTATAAACATTCCTTAACTCCGTACTCCCAGAGTGCGAGGTGGAGTATAAAAATTCCTTAACTCCGTACTCCCAGAGTGCGAGGCGGAGTATAAACATTCCTTAACTCCGTACTCCCAGAGTGCGAGGCGGAGTATAAACATTCCTTAACTCCGTACTCCCAGAGTGCGAGGCGGAGTATAAACATTCCTTAACTCCGTACTCCCAGAGTGCGAGGCGGAGTATAAACATTCCTTAACTCCGTACTCCCAGAGTGCAAGACGGAGTATAAACATTCCTTAACTCTGTACTCCCAGAGTGCGAGGCGGAGTATAAACATTCCTTAACTCCGTACTCCCAGAGTGCGAGGCGGAGTATAAACATTCATTTACTTAACTCCACACTTCCAGAATGTGAGATGGAGTATAAACATTCATCAACTCCCTACTCATCCCCCAAGACTGGGGGCAGGACCAAAGCAACGCACAGTAGCTGAACATTTGTCTAAGAAAAGATTGCAACGAAACGAATGAAAGACGACTATCAAGCGATCAACTGAACGGGTATATTCAGCATGAAAGGCTGCACTTTTTTCAAAGCACGTCATGTTTACACAAGACGTACTTTGGGGGGCAAATGTTATCCCGCCTTTTGGCAAGGCCGTGACACCAAGAACTTGACTAGAAACCAGCGACAGTTCGTCTTGGAGAGCGGGCACACACAGGCTCACTATGGATATCGATGAATTTTATCCAAGTCCGGATGGGGCTGCAGTTGATTAGACACGTCACACAGGGCCAGGGAAAGCTATGTTCCAAATTTCGAGTCAATCCGAGTTCGTACGCTCAAGATATCATTGACACAAGTTGGAGGAAATGGCCCTAAGTTCGAATCCATCAAGGTTGACTCCATCCACTTCGTACCCACCAGACAAACATTCACTCAAATCGATCCAGATGAGTTACTTCGAAACCATAAAGATAAAGACCGGTGTCCTTCGAGTCCATCGAACACTCCTTAGTTCGAACCCATGAGAAGTAATCTTGCTTCGGCTCCGTCGAACAAGCCCTTCTTCGAATCCACCAGGAGCGAGCCATAGTTCGAATTCATCCTCATATGCCTTGGTTCGAATCCATCGAAGCCTTTCTTGCTTCGAGTCCATCAAGCGTTCGTTCGAATCAGTCAAGTTAAAGCCACTTCGAATCCACGATGCCACTTCACTTCATATCCTTCAGGTTAAAAGACCTCGAATCCATCAGGGCAAAGTACTTCGAATCCATGAAGTTGGATTACTTCACATTCGTCCAGTGACTTAGCCTCAAACCCATCCTGCTATGATGGCTTCGAATCGATGGACTATAGTGCAACACAATCGATTCGAAGAAACACACATTCGAATCCATGAGCAAAAGAGCATACCTCCTAATCCATTACCTCGAACCCACCAAGTCAAAGCAGCTGAAACCATGGATTCGACCCAGTCAACTCGGAGTAAAAGTAGGATCGATACGAAGAAAGCGCGCCACATCAACAATGCCACGCGCGAAACCATCGAGTCGACCCTATCGATTCGAAGGGATCGATTCGAACCAAGCTAATCAGCTAGAAATGCAATCTTGAATCGATCACAACTTGAGATCTATAAGTCCAAATGCTATGAAATTTTCACAGAAGCTTGAACACATGTTGAAGAATGTCCACACCAAATTTCAGCTCGATTGGACAATGTCTTGATCGATTCGAACATAGCTTCGAATCGATCCCAAAGTGGGCCCGGATTTCCAGAAAGCGGGCGTGTGGGCCCCCTCACGTGCCAGAACTGGTCTCCCCTCAATTTAGGCGAAATATCAGCCTCCTACACCTATAAATAGAGCCCCTGGTCATTCAGAAAAGGGGTCGGATAATTCTAAGAGCTAAAGAGCGCCCAGACTCTGCCAGATTTACTCAGAATCGCCACGGTTGTCTTAAATTCAGACTTAGCTCACGAAACCAGTTGTACTGCGTTGTAAGAAATTGTAATCTTTGAGTGTCGAGCAATAAAACCATCAAACTTCATAGTGGACGTAGGCTAAAATGCCGAACCACTCTAAATCGCTTGTCTTTGTAATTTACATTTCTGTCATTTGGAGTTTTTGTTAGATAATCCACAGTGTTAATTTTCATTCTTCGCGTTTATCTCTTCAAAGACTTCCGAAGAGTGTTGTGCCCATTTTTGGTACAAACACTCGTGTGTCTAAGGAAAGGGTGTTAAGCTAAGAGAACTTGCCTTCCCTGCCACCAAGCAGATAATACGTTCATGGAGATCACTTATGTAACCAGAAATGCAACATCAGACATTCGTTCATACAAGTTCGTTCTGGGACTGAACGAAACCGAAGGCATTCACCTACCACATCCTATTAGGCATTAACCCTAGGATTAGTAGCGAGAAGTCCTTGCCTCGAAGATCTTAAATGAAGAACTACTACCACATAATATGATATGGGAAATTTCCCCCGAGGGTCAGTGACAAGTAGCCTTACATTCCATCTTCCACAATTGTCTTCGTGTCTTCACTCCGAATACGTAAATTGGTTCGAAGTGGTCTTCGAATAGGAATCATCCAAATACTACCTCGGTTCCTCCGAACCAATCATCGATAAAAGAGGTCAAGTGAATAGTTGAATAATATTGGATTAATTCATTTATTTTATCAAAAATAACTTTTAGGGATACATAACTTTTAAAACACTCCTTTCCGGTATATATGGAATTATTAAACCTCTCTTATAAAATCATATCATAACTTTTAAACTCTTTTTAAACTAGGATTAAATTCGAAATCATTTCTTCTTTTCACTTAGGAAGATATTAATTCGAGTAAACCAAATTCACTATCCCCTCCGTCGGGCCAGTCCGGATAGCCAGGGAGAGTAGGAAACTGGTTTTCCAAACTCAAGCCTAGACACTATCTCTCTGACACCCATGAGGCGGTCAAGTTATTTGATCGACTCTAAATCTTTAACCATTCCATAAATCCTTCAAATCATCTTTAAAACACTTTATTAATCGTTTAAAACATTTATCAAAGATTTGTAAAAGAATCGTTAAGTTTAAAACTATATTTCAAAAGTTATAGAAAAGTACCGTGGAAAGTACTTTTTAAGCTATATTGATCAAAACGACTTTTCATTATTTGGAAATTCATTCTTTTAACTCAAATCACTTTTAAAACATTTTAAAAGATTTATAAGATTTATTCCACATTTTTAAATAATTTTAAAACATCATTTTCAAAGCAATCCTGTTATGGATTACGAACTGTAAAACCACGATTTTCCAAAAACTTGTTTTACTCATATTTCGAAATCTACTTATCGAAATATCAATTTCCTTTCTTTGTTGGAAAAATATGGATATAATAGTTCGGAAAATTCTTATCTCAAAGAATTCCGAGCTATATTCCATTTTATACACTTGTTTGACTTTTATGGCGCGAAATCGCGAACTTCTGTTACGCGACGCGCCTATTTTTGACTAAATTTTTTATTCTCATTTAAACTTCACCAAAACACTTTTAAATGATTAAAAAAACATTTTGAACTCATTTTAAACCCTTTTTTAAAGAGGTTTAGCATTCCATAAATACCAATTCATTAATATAGAGGAAAGTGATTTCCCTTGTGCTTATTGACGTGTATTTTCGTGACTTACATGTATATTCAACATTCATATTGAACAACTATCATCAACAATCAAAATCAACATATATAACATCCAATAGCATATAATACTATAGTTTTAAGAGTTCTCACCTTGAGTTTTTTTTAACGATTAACTAAAAATTCGTTATAGCTCCACTAATTGGTTTCCAAAGCTCAAGATTCTTCAAACTTAAGCTCCTAGGTGCCTTGACCAAAGCTTGGGGTGGCTTGGGGAGCTCACGACCTAAGGTAGAGCAAGGAAATGGCTCGGCCTTCAATGAAACGGGGTGGAGGCCGTGAAGAACAAGGAGAAAAGGTGGAGTTTCGAGATTGTTTTGAGGTGTTTAAGTATATATAACTATATATTATAAATTTAAATTCTTTTTGAAATAAATTTTTCCATAATTTCTCTTAGGGTAGAAGCCATTAAAGAGGAGGACAAAGCTTAGAAATATGAAGAAGTAGATGAATGAAAAGGAAGAGAAGGGTGTAAGGTGTTTATAGGAAGAGAAGAGAGTAAAAATATCTATGCACACATCATCTTTTGCATCACCATCACATGCACCTTCTTCATCACCACCTCACCTTTCATGCATGGAAAAAGCTCCC
Source organism: Allium fistulosum (assembly GCA_030737815.1). Classification (NCBI taxonomy): domain Eukaryota; kingdom Viridiplantae; phylum Streptophyta; class Magnoliopsida; order Asparagales; family Amaryllidaceae; genus Allium; species Allium fistulosum. The sequence continues at coordinate 206,480,408 of CM060903.1, forward strand.
CCTCCATGTGCCCATCATTTCCATCATTTCAAGGTATGCATATGTTGACTTTGGTATCCTTGAGGAGTAAGGAAACATAAAATATCTTATATATTTTATATTATAATTTTATACTTAATTATATTTGTATATATATGTTTATGTGCATGTTCTCATTTATGCACATGTACATGTGTATGTGTATGTTACATATCTCTACAACGTTGCACAACTTCCACACGTATCGTTACAAATCCCGATCCAATTTTCGGTCATATTTTCTCTTTCTAGTTATACGCATATATTTGTAAACAAATTTTGAAAATAAATTTTCTTATCATTCTTAACTAATTAAAATGGTCATATTTTATTTATAAAACCATACAAATTAATAATTCAAATTATTTACAACAATGTTATTGTATTGACGAAGCGAAACGAACATTTATTTAAAGTGATATACTTACGGGTCGTTACAACCCGACTTTTCGACTCCTGTACTGAGCACCCAACTGTCGAAAAGATAGATAGTTAGGGTAAAATAAAAGGACAAGAATAGAAGGGGATATTCTTAATAAAAATATTAGACACCTTAGAAGGGGATCCAAGAAGACCATGGAGCAAAACTAAGGACGACAGGTGAGTGGATTTAAATTATATATCTTTTACGTTTATGATATATAATCGTTAGATTCCCGTTAAATATTTAATTCAGCATTTACTTTCAATAATTAGTTATGTTTAAAACTGTAAATTTTATAAGAGAGGTTTTATTTAATTATTATTTATATGGAAAAGAAAGATAGAAGTCCAACTAAATATGAATAAAATTAGGCTTAACAGTTATTGAGAAAGGCATAAGCCTAAAAGTAAGAAATTTACAGTAAATTATGCTAAAACGGAAAAAGTAAATTAAAAGGGGGAAAATTTAATAGCTTGATTTGGAAGTTAGTGACAGATTAGTTGGTTGGTTTATAAAAGAGAATACATTTTCATATTTTAATATTGTAAGAATAACGATAAACGTAATTGCAAGAATAAAAGAAAGAAAAAGGGAATTAGTGTAAAATAGAGATATTTCTGTATTTTGCATTATCCAATAATTAAAGAGACAATAAAAGAAATATCTTGCAATTACGAGTTATTGTTTATAGCATTATTTAGTATTAAAATATGGAAATGGATTTTTATCACGGTTTTTGTAACCAACCAAATAGAATTTAACTACTTCCTAGAATAAAAGAGAATAAAGTGAAGAGTTAAAGAAATTAAAGAAGAAATCAAGTTAATTATTTGACAAGACTAGGAATAATAAACAGAAATGTGCCTAGATCTGCATTTACTGCGCATATAGTAGAATAAAAGCAAAGCAGTTATTATGATAAGTAAATTTGTGACAGTCGGACGTAGTCTCAAGCCAAGATTGTCATATAATAAGAGAACTAAAGAGAATTCAATATCATAATAAAAGAGATAGACTAGAATAGAAAGAGACTTAGCTCTTAGCTCGGGAAAGACTCCAATGATTCTTTCACTATCGAGACATTGGATGAGGGGCGCAGCCAATTGGATGTTTAGATTGTTTGCAGTAGGGCATAGCCACTTAGCTCTTTAGAGGTCTTTCGATTAGTTGAGGGGTGGCTGCGTGGGGCCATAGCCACGATGAGAAAAGAGACAAACCAAGTAGAATATCTGTATTGTAGGCCTAACAAAGCTATCCTTTACAGATATAGAAAATCCCTGATTGAGCTCCGTACAAGGTAGACCTTATTAGCGGGATTCAGGGAGTAGACAGAATGATTACGTATAGTCCTCAAGGTACGCACTGGATGGTACATTATGGATGTCCGAGCATTAGTATAGGCTAGTGCGGACGCAGTTTTACGTTTTCATAGTAGATGATGGAACATCTGTATTGTAGGCCTCACGAAGCTGTCCTTTACAGATGTAGTTACAAAATGCTCTTGGAGCAAGACGATGGAGTCCTTTTCGAGGAGGATACGGAAGGTACTATGGGTAGTACCTAGGACCGATGCGGACATTGGGTATGTAGCTACATATATATTTGTTATTAGGTTTTAATCTACTAGGGACGCAGTTTTACATTTTCATAGTAGACGGCAGAACATCAATATACGGAAGGTAGATGGATATGATTCACTCACAGAGGCGAGAGTATTATAAACCCAATAAACCTAACATAACAGAAAATGGAAATAAAACAGTATATGTAGAATTAAGCTTAGAAGTGTATAATTTGTTCATTCACCAGAATTTTAGTTCTGACCCCCTCCTCATAACATCCCACGGGTTAGGTAGATGGTAGAGACTTTCCAGCTTTGAGACACTTGTTTAGAAAGTGTTATTATAGCTTGGTGAGTATTTACTTACTATTATAATTTAGTCAGTTCCGCTGGGAGATATTTACTTGAGCTCTGATATATTTGTCTTTGCCTGTATGCAGGATACCAAATACCCAACTCGGGCTTCAGTGGGCTTGTGTTTTAGCATTTTTGCGAAAAATCCGGACCCACTGGAACATGGGTTGTTACATCGGCTTTTAGTTATAAGTACAGTATTAATGACTTTTCATAAACGAGTAAGTAATAAACAAGATTAACACGTTTCCGACCCTCCCAACTTAACTATTCTTCGATCAAGAGTGAAGCCGGTTGCTTCTACCCCACTATGGTATATTGCATGATCCTAACAAGTGGTATCAGAGCAGGTTTGTTAGGAAAAACCTAATACAATGTCTTACCCTAGTTTTCGTAGTTTTAGCGAGAGTTAGTGCATTTTCAATCCTCCCGTTTAAAGTAGATTTTTCATATTGGAAGTCTAGGATGGAAATTTATTTAAAATATATTGATTTCATATTTGCGATATCACTGAAAATGGATTGGATATGCTTGATAAGAATAATTTTGCGCTTAATGCTATTGCTATGAATATTCTCATCTCTGTACTGGATATCTGAATTTAACCATATCTCCCATTGTTTGACTGTATAGGAAATTTGAAGCACTCTCGATGCAAAATATGATGGAAAAGTCAATAATAGCGAACAACTCCCCAAAGCTGATAGAAGAGGAGAATTGTGTCCGACGGGATTCAGAAGAGATGATTCTAAAGATGACAGTGAATATGAGAACGATATTAACTTAACAGATGATGAGGTAAGTGATTTTTCATTTAAAGATTTACTTCTCTTGTGTCATGAATTAATTGGAACTATTGATAGCCTCAAGCTGGAAAATAACAAATTGAAATCGGAAAAGTTTAAATTATGTCAAAAAATTGATAAATTGGAAAAAGAGTTATAAAACGCTAAGAAACTTGAAAATTTTGATTGCGAAAAATGTTTTAAATATGAAAAATTTGTTCGCTTCAATGGAAATTTTAAAACTCTTGAAAATGAAAATGTGATTTTGAAAAATAAAAAAACCAAAATTATTCAAATAAATCACGAATTGGAAAACGAGATTGATAAACTTAAGGATTTTGAAAAACTTGAATTTAAAAGATGCTAGCAAGTGAGATGTTTGAAGTTAAGACCAAAATAAAAGTGCTCGAAAATGAAAATACGGTCTTAAAGCAGAATGATTCTAAAAAGAGAGAGATTGCTATTAGTCATTGTTCTAAGCTAATAAATGAGAATAATATTTTAAAATCCAAAGTTAATGAACTTGAGTTGATTATTCAAAAAAAATTCGCTGGAGAAAAATCTTTTAATATGTTATTAGAAAATCAACTCTTTGTGAATAAAAAGAAAAGGACTTAGATTTGAAACGAGTCAATTTATAAAAAAACGACTGGTGTGTTTCCCAAATATGTGAAGTGTGGCAATATTGGACATAGTTATAATAACTGCCGAAATAGGAACATAAATAAACAAGTCAAACAAATTTGTGTTCTTAAGGGTACGGTTGTTAATATCAGCGGTTTGCTGTATAAACAAATTTGGATGCCAAAGATTTTAATCATAAACAAATATGGTCTTACATCTCTTTCTAGACCACTCACTTCCTCTTTTAATATGTAGGTACGAAGACGGGTTAAGGAGAAACTGCGATGGAGGCTAATTTTGAATTGTTCTACACATTTGATGAGCGATAATTATAATGTTCCTTAGCCTAGGAAAACAAAATGGAGATCCCCATGCACTTTGAATGACAATGGTGAACAGAGATGCAACTTCAAAGATTGCTTTGTTGGGAAATCCGCATGTTGAAGCCATTTCGATTAACATTGTGGAGTATGCAGTACGCTTGTTTTGATGATGCTTATTTTTCATGCTTAACTTGATGATGTGATTCAAGACACCAGTGTTTTTGAGGTACCATTATCCATCACCACTGAAACGTAGAGAATACAAGTGGTATTATTGTTTGCCACCATGAGTAGCCCAGTTAACAAGTGGTATCATGAGATATTTTTGTTCATTTCTATTAAGAATATCTGGTATGACTTTAAACCCTTGTGATTCCCCCATTCTGATATTTTAATAGCTCCTACGTCTCACAGATTGACTAAAATTTAACATAATTTTTCATGCACATGTGAAGAGTTTGCATGCTTGTTTCTATTTTATTTTATTTTCAAAAATCCAAAAACATGTTTGGTTTTTTCCTTCTTAGAATTTTATTTTTTGAAAAATCCAAAAATATGTTTTTTCTTTCTTTTAATTTTTTTTATTTACTCTCCATATTTATTCATGATGTGAATATTTTGAAATGATACCTTTAGCTATATCTCTGAAATAAGTTTTTCAATGAAAATTTCTTTTGATGGTATAGTCTTGAATAGGGAATTTCTTTGAAAATTTTGAAACTTCTTGAGATGATCTTATTTTAATGCTTGAAATGTTTTTTTTGGAATTAACTTGAAATGAAAATTTTAAACTTTGTGATGAACTCCTTGAGATGGGTTATTGATATTCAAAACTTGAGATGATTGTATGAGAAAACTTTTTAAGCTTTGAGATGAAATTTTCTAAGAATGAGCCTTTGATTTTTGTTCGAATATATTAATATGTATACCCTTATTCCATGTGCTCCTCTTTACGTAAATAGTTCAAAAATAAATTTATATTGCATGTTCAGGATTAGAATATAAAACCGTAAAATATTTTTGAGATGTTTATAAAGAATTTACGTTTGAAATCATATCATGATCGATTGAACTTTCTTATGTAAATTTCAAAAGTATTTATATTGATTACATAGATGATTAAGGATGTTGCATTTTGTACTTGATTAAATAATGACGTTATGATTTTTTTATAATCAAACATATTTTAAAGTTTTATTTTTGACCATTGCATATCCCACACAATCTTTGAATCTACCATTTGATATTCATAATCCATCGACTCATATTTTTCAGTTTTATGCTTGTGTTGACTAGAATGAAATAAACCAAATGCGATAAAGATTATTGGCTTAAAAGTGAGTATAGAGGACAATTCATGTACACGTTTCATATGAAAAGTAAAACACATAATATATTAAAAAATTAAATTTAAATGGCTAAAGAGCTACGCATGAAAAATGAATGCGATATGGACATAAAGTTATATCACCTAATGGTATCCCGCCCGTGTTTAAAAAATTTAGCGTTGGTGTATACATCTATCAAGCAATGCTTCTCTCCCATCTAATAGGCCTCACAGTAATGCATAGGTGCAAGCATCTTGATCTCATTTATGATGAGTTAGGGAAAAACTATCCTCATATAAATACTTCACTCGGATTATTATTTGGTTGAGTTTATTGTTTTTTTAACCACACTACAATTACTATACTTATTCTTGTCACACTCTTGCCACTAATAGGATATGCTTTGATCAATATAGCTACTATAATTTATGGTCGATTTTTCATTAGATATTTTTTGCCATATTTTCATCGAGTTTCATCATTTAGTATCACTTTCTCACCGTGCTTTGATATTTATACTTTCGATAAAAGCAAAAGGGGGAGAGAGTGGTTAAGATTTGGTGATAGTGTGAATTTATTATTAATATTGAAAGAAATATTATTGGTTTGATATATTATTCTAGAATACATATGCCACATATGTTGGGGGAGCATATAAATAGGGGGAGCATATTGTATATATTGAAACATACATACATTGTGCTATGATTTTAATTAAAGATATCAAGTACGCATTCAATACAAGTTACACATGTCAAATCTTAACTTGTTGTTTGCAATCATCAAAAGGGGGAGATTGTAGAGTATACGTCTTGTTTGATGATGATAAATATGTTTTTATAATTGATTTTTCTTTCTGAGTGTGTTACAGTATAAAAATCATCAAAGCACAATTTTATTTCTATTTAAATTGTCACCCACTACATCTCATATGCCTGTTTTACATGTATTACATTTTAAACACGTATATTTTCATTTGTAAAATAATATATATTTATTATTATCAAAAAGGAAATATTGTCAGATATTGCAGTTAATTTTCGTTTGATATTAATAAATATATATTATATTTAATGTGTTTGTCTAGTGTTGTATATTTACTGGTTGTGGGAAAAGTTTCTTTTAAGTACAATAAAAAGCTGCGTGTACAGAGAAAAGGAAATAAATAAGTATCTGAGGAATTAGATATTTCGGTATGCAATCAGAGACTGTATATAGAGAAAGTGAAACAAATACAAATCAAAAGCAAGAAAATATACACACAATCAGGGACAGTATATATGAAAAATGGGAAATAAATGGAGAATGGAACCGAAGAATTGTATGTGCAATTAAACAATATATTTTTGAAAGATGCAACATAGTTTATTTCCCATTATATATAAATTTTATTTTGTATATAAGGAAACAAACTATCTCACAAATTAAATCCATCTCCATATATCCTCACACAAATTTCTCCTCATTATATAACAGGTAACAAACTATCTCACAAATCAATTCTTTCTCCATATATCCTCAGACATATTCGTTTCCATACATACACATCTCCTCCATAAACCTATAAAAACTACACATTACATCAAAAGAAAATCATCGTATACAAAAACAAAGCTTTTTTTATCAAACAAAATCCGATCATCAAATATCATCCCTTTTATACAATTCTGTTCTGTTCATTATTATCTCAATCTATACAGAAGCCTTACCCATGTGAAGTACTTCAAATTTATTCTACAACAAGCAAAATAAGCATTTCAATATCAAAATAAGATCATCTTTTCAAGGTAAAGCACCTCTCTATCAGCAAACTCCAAACATAGACGTGAGACACTTTTACAACAACAATAATACCATCCTATTAAAAAAACAATACCATCCTATTCAGCATCACCCTCAAATAGCAGCCAACACGAGCATCAGAGCAAGCCCTTGCAAGTCTCGACCAAACAACTCCATGTGCACAATCGAAGCAAGTTACATCTCTAGCAATGCAATCACGTGAAGAAAGAAGGGAGTCTATTCTACATTGTTTCAAATTTATCGTTGACTTGTTTTTTTATTATTTTTTTGTTTTGTATTTTCTTTTTATTAAACTCTAGATTTTTTTCTAGGTGAGCTACATGCTGTAATTCAGGGATTTTGGTCTTAGGCTATATAGTCCAAGCAGGGTTACTAGGCATAGGGTTAGAATATTCAGGTTAGCAGAGAGTGCAAGTTTACAGGTGTTGTAAGTGTCGAGTATATAATTCTAGTAGTAAATTTGGGGGCAGTAGTAGGCTTTAGGCCGAAGCTGGGTATATCTGTGTGTTATTTACTTTTTTCATTTACGTTTCTGCATTATTTATCTATTTATCTACGGAATAGTTTAAATACCCTATTCACCCCCACCCCCTCTAGGGTATATTGCACGATCCTAAAAGAAGATTCCACTTACTTATGAAGAAAAGTGTGTTAATTAGTTACTGATGTGCTCAATTGTTAATTAGCTAGGTACACAAGTATTTAAATAATTTATATCGACTAAAAAGTTACTTATCGATAAATCGATTTTTGGTCACGTTATCTATATTTCTTCGAAGTATATATCTTTGTAAACAAATTTAAAAAACAAGTTTCTTATCTTTATTCATTAATTAAAATATGTTTAACAAGGTTATAAAATCACATTTATAACACTTAACTATATTCCGAAAAGTTACGATATTCAATGACGAAGTGTTTGAAATTATGGGTCGCTACATTCTTTCCTATTTAGAACATTTTGTCCTCGAAATCCAAACAAGAACGATAATCAAAGAAGATAAAGGAAACAAGATACATATATATATATGTTAGAATTGGGTTAATCCATAGCGGAAGTTATGAGTGAATTTCAAAAAAATTCCCTTATTGGATCTTTATTTGGCCTACGAAGTCTAATTCATTTAGAACATTTCTAAATATTATTTAATAAAATCTTTTATTTTTTGAGAAAAATTTGTGATCCTCTAAGAATAGAGGAGAGCACACATGTAACTATATATATAACACAAAGCAAGGTGCTGCCAACAAGCCTGGCAGGTAGCAAATCTAAGTACAAGTATCAAAGGAAAAAACTCAGGTACCCCTATAATGAGCTCCGGCAAGGCCACTCTCCATTACACCCCAATATCGAGCTCCGGCATGGCCACCGCCCAATATTGATGTGTTAGAAGTACCTGAAAAACTAATGAAAATCGCAAAGCCAATGATACTGGAAGCTAGCACCATCTAAGAAGGTAGCTCCATACTGCTGACTCTGAAGAAATGAAGATGTATCTAATCTGAAGTGTAACTTCTAATGATCCTGAATGGAAAACTCCTCTCTGAAGTCCCGATAAAACTGGAAGTAGCTCCTAGCTGAGTAGTGAATCCTCCTGAAACTAGAATGCCATAATAAAGATGAAGATGTACTGAGAAGAATCCCTCGCTGCAATCAGCAATCCTGTGTACCTACAAAAAGAAACTAACACCCTATCTAGCCCAGACTTGTATATGAAAAGTAACTAAAACAAATAGTTAGAATGATATGCATATATGTATATAAATGAAATTTATATACATATATACATATATATATATATATATGAGATAGAAGTAAAGGAACAATAGTAAAGCATATCGAACAGAAAAAGTAAAGATTAGAAAAAAGACTTAAAAACATACAAAAGATCTAATAAAGTAAAGCTAAAAGGAACCATGATCTAAAGAACTAAAAGATCTAAAGACTAAAACAAACAAAAACTAAAACAGTAACTAAAACGAATCTAAAATCAACCTTATGGCCCTTTGATCAAAAATAAATTATGATACATAGTGAAATCATCATTTAAATTTGAAAAAATATTAATATTCCAATTGTTAATATCAAAAATATTATTTTTATGTTTAAATAGATTAATATTCCTACCAACCTTATTAAGATATTCTTTAAATAGGTTATTTTTAGCTAATTTATTAGGATTAGAGATCCAATTAAAACAAAAGGAAGAAATTAAAAAAATCAATTTATTAAAGTGGGTATTGTTATTATTAGAAATTCTCTGATTTTTTTCAAACCAAATATACCAAAAAGTAATAATGAATAAAGTGTCAAGTAAGAATCTATTATCTTTTGTGAACATAAATCTAAAAGTATTCCAATAGAATTCACTAGAGATTTTAGTTATAATATTAAAGTTAAAGATTTTAAGGGTATTATTTAGGATGAAATGAGTATCCAAGCAATCATAGTATACATGCTTAATATCTTCAAAATGCAGATTACAAAAATAACATTTATTATCTATTTGAATATTTTTTCATTTTAAAAATTGTATAGTATTTATTTTTCCATGCATAATTAACCACATGTGAATTTTAGATTTAGGAGGAGCATTTGATTTCCAAATAAATTTAAAAGAGTTATTGGTTGCACCTGAAAAGTTAATGAATCTATAAAAAGAATTAGAAGTATATTTCTTACTCTTATCCCATTCCCAACTAATATTATCATTATCATTATCATTATTATATAGATTTAATCTAGCATAAAGTAAAGAAAGCTTCCTAAGGGTTGAACCTGCTAAAATTCTATTAAAACTAAAATTCCAAGGAGGGTCATTTTCGGGAGAAAAAACTTCTATAATTAAGGCATACTTAAAATTACAGATTTCATATAGCTCTCTAATTTCAAACCTAAGAGGGACAGTGGAAAGCCAATGGTCATGCCAAAAAGAAGTATTATTGCCTGAATGAACTATTATATTAGTGCCTAAGTTAAATATTTCATGACATTTCAAAATATATTTCCAAAGATAGTTACGAAAGACTGAAGGAGTAATAAGATATAAATTGTTACTGCCATTATAGTAATATTTAGAAATGATTTCTTTCCAAGTAGTATTATCGTTAATATCCTTAAACTTCCATAACCATTCACCTAATAAGGACAAATTCATATTACGCAAATTAATGACTCCTAAACCACCCTCCTTTTTAGATTTACAAACAGTTTCCCAATTTACTAAACATTTAATGTTGCTATTAGAGTTTTCTCCACATCCATAAGAAATCCCTTCTAATTTTGTCTATTTTATCAATCACCCAATCTGGAAAAAGATACATAGACATCCAATAGATCGGAAGAGCTGATAAAACAGAATTTATTAAAATTAATCTACCCGCTCTCGAAAGAAATCTCCCATTCCAATTAGAAATCCTATTTTTGATTTTGTCTATGATTATAACCAATCATCATGATTAAGTATAGTAGGTCTAATCAAAAAACCAAGATAATCAAAAGGAAAATTCATGGTTTTACAATTTAGCATATTAGCAACTAAATTTTCAACTTTTTCAATATCATTTAAAACTAAAACAGAACTTTTATCAAAATTAATTTTTAAACCTGAAAGAAGTACAAAACTATATAAAATAAACTTAAGAGTAATAATGTGTCTAGGTAAATGAGAAGAAAAAGGCAAGGTATCATTTGCAAATTGAAGGACAGATATACCGTTACACGATATATCATTACCTACATTTCCCAAAGATCCGTTATCAACCGCTTTTTTAATTATCTTAGCGAAAACATCTACGGCTAAGTTAAATAACAGAGGTGATAACGGATCCCCTTGCCTTAAACCACTCTTAGATTGAATTTTATTACCTAAAATACCATTAACCATAATACCAGAGTTACCAGTTTTAAGCAGATTCATGATCCAGCTAATCCATTTATGACTAAAACCTCTAGCATGAAAAATATCTACAAGAAAATCCTAATCTACCGAATCAAAAGCTTTTGCAAAGTCCAATTTTAAAATCACACAGGTTATATTATTCTTACAACAGTGATTAATGAATTCTTGAACAACAGCCACACCGTCGGTGATATTTCTCCCCTCAATGAAAGCAGATTGTGAACAGTCAATAAGTTCGTTCATTCTTATACTAAGTCTATTAGCTAAAACTTTAAAAATAATTTTAACGGAACAGTTAATCAATGAAATTGGTCTAAAATCTTTTAAGTTATTAGCACCTACTTTTTGTGTAATAAAATAACATTTGCAAAATTAAATCTTCCTAATTGCAAATTTTCATTATAGAAATCGTTAAACATACTAATTAAATCTAATTTTAAAACATCCCAAAATGTTTTATAAAAGAAAATTGGGAACCCATCCAGACATGGGGATTTATTACCTGGCAAGTCATTAATAGCTTTTCGAATTTCCTCTTCAGTAAAAGGATTATCTAACTCAGAAAGATCAACAATAGAATCTAACGGATAAAGATCATTCCATCTAACATTAATTATGTGTTTGTTTTTATTACCAAAAATATCTCTATAATAGTCTGTAAAAGACTTATTAAGATCTCTTTGGTCAACTAACTCTTCATTATTAACAATAATGGAATTAATCGTATTGCTATGCTTTCTACCATTAGCCATATTGTGAAAAAAATTGGTATTATTGTCACCTTCATTAATCCACTAGATTTTAGATCTCTGTTTCCACATAACCTCCTCCTTTTCTAAAATAGAATTAAGTTCTACTTTTAGATTAGCGAGAACGTTATGCTCTCCTAAATTTAGTTTTCTAGTTTCTTCTATCTTGTTTATTTTAAGCATCTCATTAAGAATATTATCTTTTTTTAATTTTTATATTACCAAAAACATTTTTATTCCAATTTTTAAGAAAATTCCTAAGGTCCCTATGTTTTAAAACAATTTTTTTTAGCAAAATTATCCATATTTCTAATATTATAATAACTCAAAGAAATCCACTTATTTTTAATTAAGTTCAAGAAATTAGATTCTAAAAACCACATTTTTTCAAATTTAAAAGATCTAATAATAATCCTATGATGTTCACATGTGAGGATAATAGGACAATGATCAGAATACGTATAAGGCAAACCAAAAACTCTACAGATAGGAAATTTATACTTAATCTCATCACTAACGAAAAACCTATCAAGAAGAGCCATAAATTGGGACTCCCTAGTATTACCCCAAGTAAATTCTCTATTGGAAATATGGATCTCAATCAAATTAGAATTAATAATAAATTGATCAAATTCCTCCGTAGTAGAGAAATCGCCCTCCTGTAGTGAACGCTCTCCTATAAAACACGTAACGTTAAAATCACCCTCCAAAATCCAAGAACTCGGAGCTAAGGATCTAAACTCTAGGCATTCGTTCCATAAAATCCTTCAACTAATTTTTGAGTTAGGACCATAAACATTAGAAATATTTAAAAAATAATTATTAGCAAGATTAATGAAATTAATGTGCAAAGAATGCTGCTTTAAAATACATTAGAGCAGCTTAAAATAATTATCCCCCACCCAATCATTAAACCCCCAGAAGTGCCCACAGAAGGTAAAAAAACCCATTTTCTAAAATGATACCCACCCAATCTTCTATAGAAACGAATATCAGGACATTCAATTTTAGTTTCCTGAAGGAGAGCAATGTCAATTGACCAGTCTTTAAAAAAAGCTCTAACCTTATCACACTTATTCAAATCATGCGAACCTCTAATGTTCCAACTAATGATCCTTATATACCAACAGATCTAGCCCTATCAGATTCCTTATTTCTAATATACTCACGATCTACCTCAACATCAAAATAAATGAAAAAAGTATCATTAGCTAACTGACTAAACTCAGAAGAAGACAAACTACCTAAAGCATATAAAGAAAACGTACTACCTAAATCAGAACGCATACCTGAGCTTGAATTCGTAGCGCCACTCGTGGCACTCGAACGAGGTAACTCACCCATGGACAAAGGCTGACAACAACGAATCCCAGCACTGCGTCGAACAGAACCACTAGAAGCCGCTGATTTCTTACGCCTTCCTTTCTTCGATGAAGAAGAAAAAGGAACTGAACTGTTGCCCCTCTCCATCATTTTAAACTCCAAAACATTATAATCACTGTTAACAATCACTGAATCCACACAGTCACCCGAAGCAGATTCACTAATAGACTATACTACCATATTATTTACATAATTGACATTCACCACATCTATTAAATTACCCAAAGCCAAACAACAATTTTCAAACACCTGACCCAAAGCATACTCACTTATAGACTTCTCCACCCCATATTTAACATGATTGACAGTCATCGCATCTATTAAATCACCCGATGCCAGATTAAAATTTTCACTTTCATGCCCCAAGGCAGATACACTAACAACAGGCTTCTCTACCCATTCATAAGGACCCAAAGTTTTTAATGAACACTTACGCAATTCGATATAACCAACTATCTCCAAATCAACATGACCTTCCTTCTCCAAGCTGACAACCCCAATGATAGGCAAAGTCACATTCTCATCACAAATGCCAAACCTGACATTAAAATTATCACCTCTATCATTAGCGAGCTTCAAAACATTACTCGAAGAAACATCACTAAAAGAATCCAAAATCTGTGCACCATGTACACTAATGTCAGTGTGCATATCAATAATATTTGTCATGAAGAAACTTTCAACACTCGACTCAATCAAAAGCTTGTCTAAACAAACAAATGCCTCTTTCTCCAATATCACATCTACGATTACTGGTAAAATAGAAGACCAAACCCAATCAAAAATCTCTCCAAGCTTGTCCTTAGCATCTTCTTCAATAATATCTATGAATTCAGCAATCAAAGACACCCCAAAAATTCCATCCAAATCACCAACCTGTTCCGAAGAATCTATAGTATACTACAACTCATCACCACATAAATTCAACCTCATATCAGTACAATCAGAAACAACAGCCTCTATGTTCTCATCAATCAAAATATTACTGTCAAAGCTCTTTGAGCAATCAAATCGAGCATCAGTATCGCACCTGCTAGAAAAAAAATTTCTACCTTTAATAGCATCAGAAAATTCCAATCCATAATCCAAATCGTTTATATCAGAAGAGGCCAGGCACTCAAATCTATTAGCAGTATTTAACTCAAAACTAACCAATTCATGTGATTTAACTCGTTTTCCATTAACTCGAGTAAATCCTCAGTTTAAACCATTTACCTTACCCTTTACATGAACATCCATGATTGAACCTGAAGAATTTGTCACTTCATTAGCCATAGATACACTGGAATTCAATATACATTGCTTAACAGAGGGATCCAACAGAATAGGATCGAAGTCTAGATTCTCTTCCCCCTTGGTATTTGCAAAAAGACAGAGTCTACACATCCACTTTTCTCAAACAAGACAGCAACTTTCTCATCTTTATCAACTGACTTGTAGAATGAAGATTCAGATTTTCCAAAATAATCTTATGGATCTCCGAATCTATCTCTATACCCCTTTCCTATGTTCAGTGAATTAACTGCATTAAAATGAACGAACAGTTCTTCTGAATATTGGATTCCTTCATTTCTTTGTTGCCATAGATTATCAAGAAGAATTCCTTTAAGTGACATACATTTTAACGTGAATTGAAAGCCATGGTCAATTAATTGCGACTCAGAAACTACGTGATTAGATTTCGCCGAACAAGAAATATTCTTGTGACCAAAATTACCGCAAGCAAAACACCTGATTGGGTCTCGACATTGAAAAGCAAGATGATCATTATCCCCACATCGAAAGTAAATTTTCTTTCCTTTCTTCGATTCAATCCAGTTTTTGTAATGAAATCGATTCCAAGAATGAGCAAAAGAAAACAAAAAAGGGCATACTAGCCTTGACAATTTGAGCGTATGAGCGATGCAGTAGATCGCGCTCTGGAAAACTAGATGAATTAAACAAATTCGATTGCGATTTTGGATGAATCAGAGAAAAAGAAGATTGAAAGAAAGAAGCAGTAGTTGGAGACGCCATGATTCAATAAATTCTTATTGTTTTTGTTTACTTAGATTTATTTTATTTTATTTAAAATGATGAATTATGTAGTTTTATTTAATTTATATATTGATATATATACATACACACACGTGTATCATATACACATATATATGTATGTGTGCATGTGTAACATATCAACCTGTGCTAGGTATAACATGCCCGTGTATAGATGTTGGGATTTACATCGCAATGAACACGTTAGCTCATCCAATATGCAAGTATACGTTGTCCAAATATATGTATGTATATAAACAATTATTTTGTACAAATATTATATATATATATTTGTGTGTGTGTGTTAAGTTAGTTTAAATAATTATATATATATGTATGTATGTATACGTATATGTATAATATAATTAAAATATATATACGTTGATTTAGGGTTGAATGTTTGTGACGACTAGGTTATTTGTGAATACGGGCTGCTGTTGGGCCTTGCTAGTTTGTATAGCTTATACCCAGATGTCTGTAATAATGTTAAGTTATTATCAATAAAGTTTGAAATTCATTCAAAAAATAAAATATTTCATCATATAAATAAAATATTAATATTATGTTTATGTATTATTATAATATATTATTTTAAAAATATATAACTATTTAAATATTAAAAATTATATTTTATAAGTCATGAACTATATGTGTATACATATATATAATAATAAAATAATTATACATATACATATACATATACACACAAATATATTTATAATAAATAGACACATATATACATACATATATATATATATATATTGATAAATTATTCAAAAGAAAAAAAATTATTTCCAGGTTATGCGCACAGCCAAAAAAAAAATTTGTTTAAATTTAAAATTCATTCAAAATTAATAAAATAATAATTATTATTAATTTCAAAATTTTTATTTCAAATTTTAAAATTCTAGAAAATCCTAATTGATATTTTATGGTTTAAAGAATTTTACAATTTTTTTAGGCATAAATTTATTTTTTATAATTAATTTTTTTGGCCATTTTATATAATTAATTTTTAAAAATAGGAAACATAATTTTTTAGTTTTCAATCGAGAGTTTATCTAGTACTAATATAGTTTTATTAAAATTTTCGGCTGTGTAGTCTTCTCGCACTACACATCCGTTTCCTCAAAAAAAAAATTAGAAAATTTAGAAAATAATTTTCATGATAATTTCGAATTAATATGATTTATTAAGTGAATATTAGGCCCACATCCATAAAACCAAACTTAATCCGTCAAAACTCTCTCTGTTTCAAAACTTGTAAATCGGGTCCCTATTTTTGTTTCAGCATAAACTCTTTCCATAAACCCTCGCTTATTTCTCGTGGTGATTTTAATGGCAGCCAATGTTCGAAATCTACGTTTCCAAATCAGATTTAGTTCGATCTATTTTTCAAAATCAGATTTCAGATTCATTATGGCTTCATCTTCTTCCAAGTAAACGTTCGATCCTAGTTGTAGGATAAAGTTTGATCCTAGTTGTAGCAATGTTAACTGAATTATTCTTGTTACAATTGTGAAAATTGCAGACTTGTTTGTAATGATTGTAAATAATTGCAGACTTGTCTGCAATTATTGTAAATAAAGGCAGACTTGTTTGCAATTATTGTAAATAAACGCAAACTTGTCTGCCATTATTGTAAATAGTTGTATGGTCGTTTTATGATTTTTATGATTGTTTATACGTGAAAGATTGATCCCAGTAATAATAATGTTTTTAAATGAAAATTCTTAGATTATTTGCATATTTGTCCTCAGTTCTTTATAATAACTGCATATAAATCAACAAATAATAGGTTTTGTACTTGTAATGATTTGCATTCTTTTCTGGGTTTTTTATTGTTTATTATTTTGTACTTGTAATGATGTTTTCTTATTTTAATTTACAGTATTCCTGGAAATATTGGTGTTCTAGTGCTGTTGAAGTTTGGACATGGTAGCTTTTCTTTACGTGTACATTTTGGTAATTCAGTTGTTATGTTGAGAAATGCTATTTGTGATAAATGGTCTGATTTACATCCACTGTTGTTTGATTTATATTATGTTAGAGATGGTGTGAGAAGGATATTTGAAACTGATTCTGATCTTCAATCTATCTTGTTGTTGTGTGCTCAAAATCACGAGGATTACTTGGTTATTTTTGTTGACATTGTTCCTACTAGTTCTTTGGCAAACAATGTCGATATTATTAGGTTAGATGCTGTTACTTGTAGTAGTGATTCCTCCTTTGCTAGCACTGATGATTCTAATATTCATTTAGGCAATTATTGAGAAATGATTCCAATCGATCTGTCTTTACGGATGTTGGTCAACAATTTCAAGGTGGTGTTGCTGAATTTAGGCTCAATTTGATGATATATAGTATTATGAATGGGTACAAGCTTGATTTGGTTAAGAATGACAAGGAAAGAGTTACTGCTGTTTGTTCTCGACCTAAACGTAGCTTCAGGATTCATGCTTCTATTAAGTTTAATCTTCTTGGTTATTTTGTTATAAAGAGATTTCAACCTGAGCATTCTTATGGTGCTGGAATTCTTGATATTAATGATTCTCCTATCTCAAGTAAATTGATTAAATTGTCGGTTTATGATAATATTTAAGCTAATCCATTGATGAAGACTAAGGACATTATTAATCTTTTTCAAACTGAGTATAGTATTATTTTGAAGCATTATTTTGCTTATAGTGAGAAGAGGTTGACTTTAGAAGATTTACATGGAAGTGATATGATGTCTTATCATCATTTAAAATCTTTTTATAATGCTGTTCTTGAAACTAATCCTGGTAGGAAAGTTGTTTTGGAACATAACTCTAGTATTCCTCAATCTGAGAGGGTTTTCATTGGTTTTGAAGCTTGTGCTCACGGTTTCCAATTTTGTCGGCCATTAATATTTGTGGATGCTACTTTTATGAGGGGAAGAGCTCAAGGTTGTCTAATGGCTGCTACTGGTAAAAATGACAATGAAGGTATATTGTTTACTTTAAGTTTATTATATATCTACATCAATATCTATAATTATTCTAATTTATTGCTGATATGTCTGCAATTAATGTTAAAATTTGCAGATAAAATTTGCTGATTTTTCTGCAAATTTTCATATCGACTGCATAAAAATTTAAAATTGTTAATATAATTTTTCATTTATATTTGCTTATTCTTCCTTTTCTGTTTTTTCCGTAATTGTTTTCGAACAATTCATATATAACTGTAAATGATATAATGTTATCGTTTTAATTCAATTACGAAGATTGTATGCATACTTGGCTGCAATTATTCGCAATTATTGCTCCATCGTCGGCACATATTCTAAATAATTGCATATTATTTTGCAGTTTTTTACGATAGTTGCATGTTTTTCTATAATTATTCTAATTTAGTACCGTAGTTTTGTTTTTTACATAGTTATTTATATGTTTATTGGTTTATCAGATTTTTTCTCTATAGCAGCTGCGATTGTTTCTGGTGAAGATGAAAATAATTGGATTTGGTATTGTGAACAACTTAAAGAATTTCTGAAAGTCGATCAAAGAAAAAAATTGAGATAAATGTGTGATCCTCTAAAGTAGAGGAGAGCACACATGTGTGTTTGTATCACCAATAGTAAAGAAGCTGCCAACAAGTCTGGTAGGTAGCATAAAATCGCTCATACAAAAAGAAAAAAATAAATAAAACACAAGACCCTCCCAAAAGCCTATGAAACTAAAGACTCTCCCTAAACAAACTACTCTAACAAGAAACTAAATCCTAAAACATCTCCAAGAAAAGAGCAGCCTTCTATAACAACTCCCACAACCTCAACGTCAACGACTATACTTGATAAAACCTCCAAATAACATACCGCAACTGCTCAAGTCACATACAGTCATCAAAAAAACAGTCACCATAATAACTCCCCCAAAAAGCCATCAGCCCTAATGCATAAGATAAAGAAGCTTTAAGTTTCAATCGGGGATTTCTTCTAATGTTTACCGTTGACATACTCCTACTAATTCTTTTACCAGCTTTGGGTATATGAGTAGAATCGCAAGCATGGATAGTAGATGGTGAAGATTTTCTTATAGATGTAAGGCAGCGGTGCAATATAAATCTAAAACCCAAAAACAGACCTATCAATATTGTAATCGCTATCGATAACAGTTGATATACTTGGTGCACATTGAAATTCATTCACTGCCGGATTATCTCCCTTTGAGTTGTCAACGCCATCACTTTCTTTATAAACATCATTCACTTTATCATCGTAGTTTTCTACAATGTCAGCCACTTCCCCAACTAAAAGAGCACCAGTACTACTCTTAGTCTCTCCATTATTTACCCCAACCACGCCACATATTCTGTCACTATTAATAGCCAAAATTTGTGCATACAGATCATTAATACTATTTTTAATACCATCATTCAATGTGCATACAACTTAAGTAACATCCACATCCACTATATTAGAATCAAACATGCACACATTGACATCCGTATGATGTTCAAAAATAACAATAGTGCCAACCACATCCCCATCCATGCCATCACATTTATCTTTATCTTTATTCTTTTCAACATCCTCTGACACAGCCACTCCACCACCTTGAGAACTGACAGAAGGAACTATCAATGCAACCACAGTACCAACAACAATATGATGCCTGACTGGATCATTAAACACCTCCTCTATCATAGCCTCTCCCCATGCTCCCCAACCACACCACCACCTTGAGAACTGACAGAAGGAACTGTCGAAGCAACCACTAAAGGATCCATTCCAGTCAAAACAAAAAACATCACTTGATGAGCAACCAGTTGAAGAATAACCCACATCCACTAATACCATATCCAAGATGCACACATTAATACATGTACCAACAGCCACATAATGCCTGACTGGATCATCAAACACCACATCTCTCTTCTTTAAACCATCAACAACAACCAAACCCGTCATAACCACCTTATTCAAAAATTCAGTACCCATCAAATTTATCACAGCATCTCTCAACAACTTACTCATGTGCACAATATTATCCAAGAATGAGTAGACATTAATAATCAAACAATAAGGCTTGTGCATATCAACATATATAGCACCAAATCCATAATGCACATTATCTATTACCAGGCCATCAGATGAAACATCCCTACCCACCTCCTTACCAACATCACTACCATCAAAAGTCTCAATAAAACTATCAATAGGAGCATTGCAATCATAGACATGATACCTTGAATTATAATCGTGCACCAGAGACTCAGATGAGTAAGGAGAGGTAGCAGAAACATCATAACACTGATTATCTGCAAGTTGCAAGGAAACAACCTCTCTGAACCCACTCATCTCAGATCTGTTAGCCACCAAACAACCATCCGAGACCCCTCCATCGGTTACAAATCCTTGTGACAAAACAGATTCCTCACATGGATCCTCCAGAGAGCTTAAACAGTCAAAACTGTTAGAAGTGACTAATACAAAACTCTCCATCTTACAAGATTTAGCACTATTTTTTGTTATGAACCTGAACAAAATCTTTGCCCAACTCTCTCAAATGATTTGTAGAACCAATATCACAAACTGTACACCCATTATCAATCATTATATCCTTGGATTTCAAAGAAAGAGGTACCATATTACATTGCAAAACATCAGGATCTAAAAGCACTGGATCAACAGACTTCAACTCCTCATTAAAAATAGCAACAGAGACATCTGAACCTTCTTTGACACTAACACCAGAAACCCCATTACCATTATTATATACAGGCACCAAATCAACAGCCAATTTATCTCTATCCAAGGAAGAACCATAACCAAAATAATCTTTAGGATCACCAAACTTCTTTATATAATTTCTGCCTATATTAACTGCGTTAATCGCATCAAAATGCTTGAAAAAATCTTCTAAGAATTCAATTCCCTCATGCTTCTGTATCTAGAGGTGATCTAATAAGATTCATTTGAGTTTCGTACATTCACTGCAAAAGAAGCACTGTTTAGCGACGGCTTTTAGCCGTTGGCGGCCGTCGCTAAATGGCGTCGCTAATTATCTCGTTGCAACAAAAGAAAGCGACGGCAATAGCGACGGCTCCGTCGTTCATTTTGCAACGGCTTGTAACGGTTAATTGTCCACGTGGAATCGACCGTTGGGGTTGTTAGTTTCCCGGGGTTGTTGATGCAAAGCGTTGCAAAACATCGCAACATGGCCGTCGCTAGCCGTTGCAAATCTGTGACCATATGGCCGTTGCTATCCGTCGCTAGCCGTTGCAAATCTAGAACAGAATTGAATGCCACATTCCATCACCTTCAACCCTCAATCCCAATCAATCCACATAATATAATTCCATCATTCCGCACATATAATACCATTCCATCATGCCATATAATCAATATCAACATAACCAAATCATCAAATATTGCATATTCCAACATATATTCACAAAATCATATAAGAAAATCAACATAACCAAAAATGAAAATCCACCAAACCAACCCACATAACTAAATTAAACAACCAGTACATATCAAGTGCCAAAGTATCAATGACAACAACCAAAATATCAAATCCACCAAAACACTAAGTATTAATCACAACATCCAAATTACCAAATGTCAAACCCCTCATAATATGTACATATATGTATATAAAGTGTATCCGTCAAAACAAACCAACTAAGCATCATCATCATCTGCACCTCCTTCCCCGGCATTGACCCATGCTCCTGATAGAAGGCAGCAATACGCTCATCTATCTGCGTCGCCAAATGACTCTTCCGCCAATCATTGAACTCATCCAATTGTGTTTGCATCCGAGCAATCTCTTCCTCGTCTATGGATCTCCTATATGCTCTTTGGAAATTAAGAGCCTGTGAAATAATTCAACTGAATAATAAGTTCATGGCATACACTAACAATAAGAAAACTCAAGTTATCGCTAATAAACTCAAATGAATAAGAAGTTCATGGCATATAGGTTTCTACTGTGTAAACGTTGAGTACATACCATATTGTCGAAACTGTAACGCCTGTTTCGACTTGCCGGTTCAATGATTGAGTTCCATATCCGATTAGACTCATCAACCGTAAGAGACTCCCGTCCACTCGCTTGTATCACTCGATCATGCTCTACATTATATCTCTCCTACAATTACGAACAGATATTTAACACAATTGATATACAATTTACTTATTTACTGTAAAATAAACGAATATGAAATATTTTCAGTACAGAAATAAACATATTTACCATTACAGAAGCAGCCTTGTCGTCCGACCAATCATATGAAACATTCCCATCCTCGTATGTATGCTCCACTACATGTGTGACTCTGAAAACCTCAGCCGTTGTAGGCTCCCTTCCATACTTTGCCCACTGAATATATACAAGAATAGATTATATTGATAAATTGCATGAGTATATACAAGAATAGATTATATACAAGAATAGAATAGAATAGTTAATTTATTTACCAATTCCCTCCTATGTTGTTGGAAGGATTTCGAGCCACCACAATGTAAAGCAGGGTTTTTGTTCCTATTAGCCTTGTTTCTTGCCGATAATTCCTATTAATTTATACACACTATTAAGTAAAATAATTCAAGACATTTAATTGTAAAAATATAGTGACAATATAACTTACTTTGAATGTTTCCGATTCCCAATATTGTTGGAATCCAGCCCAAATATCATCCCCCATCCAACTTGGCTTTTTCCCTGAACTCTTAGCCCTTGAAAGAGTCTCTCTGTAATTTTTCTGCATCTTTTTATTCCAATGATTTATAAAAACATCCATATCTTGCGGATCCACACGTACAGCAGCCTGCATATTGAATTATCATACGTGTTATGTAAAAGAGATTATATAATTAAAAAACAATTAGCAAAACAGAATACATAAAAGTGATATCATAAGGCATGATGGCATATTGTTTTTTGTTTCATATAAGGCATAATTATATATTACAAAGTTGTACTTACCATAAGATCAGCCCATATTGCGTTTTTTATATGTGTTGGGATGTTATCCCACTGAGGCCAACAGCCAGACATCCTACTTTTGTATGCTTCTTTTGATACTTGTAAAATGAAATCGGACGGTTCCACCTCGAACCCTCTGTAGAAATGTTGATGTATATATTCAATATATTTCATATAATATAATTCAAATAAGTTTGATACATACCCAGCACTTTTCGAAACTATCTCCACAACTCGATGGAGATCTGGCTCAGAGCTACTCGGACCTGCTCCAGGTGAAGGCGACTGAGATGTACTAAGTCGATAACGGCGCCTATCAGACATAGCTCCAAGTGAAGGTGACTGAGATGTACTACTTACAAAAAAGTACTGATAACAGAAGAATCACATAATCATCAATCAATATCACATAATCATTAATCGTCGCATAATCATCACATAATTATTAGTCAAGTGGTAATCATCATATAAACATACTCTGCACATAATCATCGAAAAAAGCGTACATAAAAAGAATAATGCATAACTCAGAATGATACATATCATATATAGTCATCAGTATCATTACACATAGCTCAGAATATTACATAACATAGTCATTATTGTTAATACATAGCTCAGAATTATACAACAACCGATGCCATCTATGATCAGTCTTCATCGTATTCTGATTCAGACTCGGTCTCGTACTCTATATCATTTTCTTCGGTACTTACAAATGCATCTATTAAAACATTCGATTCATCAGTCAAATGCATCGAAATTTTCTGAACCGTTTAAACTGAAACGATTTATAAAATATGATTACTTTATTGTGTTTGTAACTTGTCCAAATACTAGGACAAATCCAACAAATGTTGTATCAGATGAATATAGATGTCCGTTCTGTGGAAAAACGAATATCCATATAACGATCATATACAACGCTTGTCAGGCGGGGCCAAAAATTCTCTAAGGGGTTCACATAAATAAAGCACAAATAAAAAAATATTAATATTGAAGTATTAGTGGTATGTAGTGAAATAATGATCTTAATTTTTTTTAGTAATGTAGCCAAATAGAATTCGTTTAATTATGAATCAAAATCCATGCGAACTATCAGTACCTCGGAAAATATGGCTTATCTCGCAAATGGGAACTATGAGTTACTATTTTAACAACTGCAAAAACTATTTTATAATTCATTTAACTACTTAAATATTTATTAATTAAATCTAAATTTTTAAAACATATTTTAACTTTTGTTTAACTACATAAATTTCAATTAACGATTTTGTGAACTAAATAAGTAGTTAGCACTTACAACAGTATAACAAACATTCTTGTAAACTTATCAATAAACATATTATTCAATAATCATGGACTATTTTTTGGATTTTAAATTAGCCATAATTTTTAACAACATAGTAAACAATAAATTCACTAATTAATACTACCAAATCAACACTAATTATCATCACCTATTACGCAATAATTGCCATTTTCAAACGCATAATCAACTAATTTTCTAAATTAGGTTTACCATTATATACCCAATTCAAATAATAAACTATATTCCATAAACTAATAACATATATTCATCAATTCCAAACCCCAAAATCACCCAATTCCAAATCCCTAAATCATCAACTAATTTAATTTAAACCTAAATTAAACAAAGATAAAGCAAAATAGGAGATACCGGCTAGTTTGGAGAGGTTGAAATTAGCGACGAAAGGTTGCGACGGCTCCTGGCGGCGGCTAGTGGCGGAGCTGAGGGGAATTGGGAAAAGGTTTGGGGGAGAGAATAATGAAAATGTGTTCTCGGCTACAGGTAATTTAATCGCGATAAGCGACGGCTAGCAACGGCCGCTTTTTTTAGCCGTCGCTAGGCTTTGTCGCATTTTGAGGCCTTTCTAGTAGTGATTTTAAAACAAATAAAAAACCATGATCGGTGATAGAAAGACTTATGTGATTGCCAGAATCTGAATTTAATTTCATCGAACAGTCGACCTTTCTATGACCAAAGCATCCACACCCAAAACATCTAATGGATTCTCGACATTCCTTAGCTAGATGATAAAAGTCCCCACAGTGAGAACAAATTCTTTTCCCTTTTCTTGAATCAACCCAATTCTTAGATTTAGCCTTTTAATTGAGAAATTGAGGCGAAGTAAATTTCAGTTCTTTAACTACTTTGGCATAGGTATGAAATGAAGAAGAATTGAAATCGATAGAGGAATCAAAATATAAAGGATCGGATACTCGAGGATGCGAGAACGAGAAAGAAGAAGGCAAGAAAGTTGACACCATTTTTTCTTTTTATTTAGTTAGAATACTAGTATATATGCATGCTTATGCATGCCTTTGCTCGGTATGGACATTCTACGAATGATTTTTATTTTTGTTGTCCAGCTTCAAGAAACTAATTTGTTCGACCAATGTTTTTATGTTTATATGTTAGTTGTAAAAGCTTTGATGATATTATTTTTTTGAAAAAAGGTACTTTTATAGATATACAAAGAGCATATACTTCCATAATATGCCTCGTTAAAACATTGCAATCCCCCTAACCTAAATGGGTACCTTACAAGGAAAAAGAGTGCATATCATGTTCATATATTAACAATACAACAGCAGTTATGCCAGAGAAACCAAGTTGTCAAATAGATGGAGGAGTAAAAACACGGTAGGGACACACTCAAAACCATCCATATGAAACAACTTGGGGGCATAAAACAAAAAATTACAACAAAAAAAAATAAAAAAAAGAGCCACGTGTAGGAGCCTACAAACTCAAAACAGGAAACAACCTCGAACTAAACCACTTCATTAAACAAATAGCAAGAGAGAGAAAATGATCTTCCGAAGCCCTTATAAAAAACACAAATCTAAAAATCTCGAGAGTTCCAAATTAATGGCAGCCAAAAAAATCTCCACGAGATCTTGAAGGAAACTCAACTTAGAGGCGAGTCGAAAAGATGTTATCAACCACGAGCTCTAGGCGGTAGAATCCAAGCAAATACGAGCTCAAGGCAGACGAAAATCCTGACTTAAGGCTATCCTAATGTCAAAATTTGATAAGATAAGACCCATATCTCAATTTATCTTCTTTGAGTCTAATTTGTTTTGAATTAAATTCTTGCAATCTTGAGATATTAGAGTGTTTCTGATATGAACTGGCATTTCAATTCCTTTAAAAATCCTCGAATTACGTTCGCACCATATGTGCCAAATCGTTGAAGTAAATGTGGTATTCATTATGTGGTTAAAAAGGGTATTATTTTTCTGATTTTGACACAGGATCCAGTATTGAATTGATATCAGAAGAATTACCCAGGTTTAGTTATGCATAATTCTTTCTAAGATTTGTCTAGAGTAAACACAATTAAAAAATAGGTGGTCTCTGTCTTCGTTATGATTTGAGCATAAAACACATGATCGGCCGATACCACTATTCCATCTACTGATCATGTCTTTTGTGTTTAATCTATTTATAATAGCCAAAAGAGAACAAGTGGACATTTTAGGGGCACAGAAAGCTATCCTAGATAATATTGGACCACTTGAATTCTGTGTGCTTGTTTCGAATATGATTCCATGCTGAATTTAAAGAAAACTAACCATCTTTACTAGGTATCCAGAACTAGAAATCATATTGCATGTGATTGTGTATTTTAATGTTATGCACGGAATTTTGACATTGAGTAGGAATACAATTTAGTTGGTTTTTCCAATTATTGTCAACTATAAGAGTGGAAACAGATCTGTTATTACCACCATACACAGTCATAGAATTCACACCAAATTTCTCCACCAAGGAAGATCCATTGATCCAAGGGTCTAACCAGATTTAGTAGTCTCACCATTCACAATTTTTCTATCAAATAGACCTGTACACCATTTTCTAGATTTAAGCAAGAATTTCCGAGTATGTGATGCATTATTATTTGTGGCGGCAATCCAAAAATTGGTATTTTTGCAATACTTGTTATACATCCATTTGGCCCATGTTGATTCTCCTTGTAAAAAATTCCAGGACAATTTAATAGCTACTGCCTTAGCCATATCTTCAATTTTTCTAATACCCAAACCACCTTCATTTTTAGTTTTACAAACATCATCCCAGCTTATCTTATGTGCTTTAGATTTCCAAATAAAATTAGCACAAATATAATTTATTCTCTAAATCACATTCATGGGAAATTGAGAAAATTGTAACCATAATTGGATCATTGGATGGATGACAGTTTTCACTAGCTCAATTCTGCCACTGATATTGAGAGGTTTACTATTCCAGTGATTAATTTTTTTGTTAACTTTGTCTATGAGGCATCCAAAGTCCCTAGTTTTAAGCTTGTTGTTAGATAAAGGGATGCCAAGATATAATACTGGCAGTTTACCAATACTAATCTTTAATATGTCAGCTATCTGTTTCTTGTTTTTTGCTCCTTTGCTAAAGAACACAGTGGATTTGTTATCATTAACATCGAGGCCAGTAAAACATTTCAAATTATGAAGAGAGTGCATAATGCTTTCAGCATTTAAAATGTTTGCTTTGGCCATAATTAAGACATTATCTGCATATAATAAGTGAGTAATCACGAGATTAATTTGATGGATAGGTGTGACATTACCTTTCAAAAAATCCACATCGAGGTTGATTGTAAGGAACTCCATAGCTATAGCAAATAAATATGGCGAGAGAGGGTCACCTTGCCTTAAACCCCTCGAGCTTTCAAAAAAACCAAATGGAGATCCTTCAATTAACACCGAAAAAGTTGGAGTAGAAATACATTCATATAATAGATTTGCAAATAATATAGGGAATCCCATGGCAATCAGCATATGATGAATACTCTATATTTATTTTATCATAGGCTTTATGCAAGTCAATTTTCAGACAAATATTGTTGGAATTTTTTCTATTAAAACCTCTGATTATTTCATATGCAAGCAATGAATTTTCTGTAATAAGTCTCCCTGGAATGAATGCATTCTGATTATAAGAAATAAGGTCATTCATATAAGGTTTTAGTCGATTGCAAAGAAGATTGGCTAAAACCTTATAGGTGACATTGCATAAAGAGATCGGTCTAAAATCAATCATATCAGTTGCATCAGGTTCTTTTGGAATGAGGC
The DNA here is from genome assembly GCA_030737815.1 of Allium fistulosum. NCBI lineage: Eukaryota > Viridiplantae > Streptophyta > Magnoliopsida > Asparagales > Amaryllidaceae > Allium > Allium fistulosum. Next base: position 206,508,778 of record CM060903.1, read on the forward strand.
AAATAAAAGAATGATTGATTTCTTTTATTACTTTACCATATTGAAGAATGCCATTCATAGCATTCCAGATATCATCTTTAAGCAGCTCCTAATGAATTTTATAGAATTTCGAGTTAATGCTATCAGGCCCAGGTGAACTGTTGTCATTAATTTGGAAAATAGCAGTTTTTATTTCCTCTAGTTGAAATGGTTTGCATAAACTGATCCTTGCATTATCAAAGAGAATTTTTTTTACAAACAATGCCTGGGAATTGCCTTGTGGCCTGTGATGAATGAAACAGCTTAATAAAATAACTAACAGCTTCATTAGCAAGTTTTTCTAATGCTAGAGTCCAAGTACCATTCGAATTAAGAATACAATTGTTGCCCTTCTTTGGTTTAATCGCATTCACTTTACTGTAGAAATAAGAAGTTGGCATATCCCCTTTAACTAACCAATTGAATTTCATTCTTTATTCATTATCTATAGCAACTGTTCTCATAAAAAAATGTATCTGATCAGTTTTCACCTTGTACTGATTTAGCAAATTGTCATTTAAAGGATATTGAACAAGTTGATTATAGGTTTCATTAGCCTCCTTTTTCATTAAATCTATCATAGCATGAAAGTTCATTATACTTCTCACCCATGTCTTCAGTGCAGTTTTAGCAGCCTTCAGCCTGCTTAGAAGGATGTGAAGAGGATTTCCATGAAACTCTTGAGACAAAGCAGAAAGAAGGGCTGAGTGGTACCCCTCTTGTAAATGCCATGAGTTGCTATATTTGAAAGGTATTCTATTCTTTTTAACATTATGGATCATGAATTTTAAAATAATAATAAAATGATCACTTAATGAGCGGTTTCAAAAATAAATACCAAAATGAGGAAACATGTTTAACCAAAGATCATTGACGAAAACACGATCAATTTTACTATGAATGGAAAAATTCTGACCTTCCCTCCACGTAAAGAAATTGCCAGAGAAATTAGGTTCCACAAGTTTAGAAGCAATAATGCAATCCATAATATCCCGGTCTTCTATTGAATTATAAAGACCATCATTCATTTTCTCATTAGGAGATAAGATAGAGTTGAAATCTCCCACCACCACCCATGGGAGATTAAATTTTTCAGACTGCTCATTATGATAATTCCATAACACCTTACGCTTCTCCTCTTCATTAAAAGCATAAATCATTGAACACAAAATACTAGAACCATTAGCATTGTGAAGGATACATGTAATAAATTGTTCACTAGTGTGAATAATGATGTTCGACCAAAAGGAAGAATCCCATAAGATTAAAATTCTACTTTTAAGGCTAGTAGAGATATTTTGCGAGTGTTTCCATTTCTTGTCAATTTTGTCTATAAATCTATCAATGTGATCCATTGTAGTTTATTTTCAAGTATGCCAATAAAAGAAAACTTTTACTATTAATCAACTACAATAATTCAAACTGTTTATGTGGGGCATTCATACCCTGGATATTCCAAAAGAGGAACTCCGTCTAAATATTGTTACCTGAAATGCTACTGTCAACAGGGGAAGTAGCAGCCCCGGATGTCTTATGCTTTTTCATATTCTTTTTTTACCTTTCAGTTGATTAACTAATATATTCCATGCAGGATTATCTACCACATCAACAGAAGTAGTTCCTTTGAATTCAAAGGGAACTTCTTCAGTTCTCATCTTCCGAGTAGCTCTTGGTCTGTTTGCCTGTTGTGAAGTTGTGTTCTGCTCGACTTGTGTATTACATGAATAAGTTTTAATAGGTCCAACAGGCGCCTTGTCAGTCATGAGATCTTCTTCAATACTGCTTTTATCCATTATTTGTGTATTCGTATTTGGGTCTGTATTGATATTTTCTTGAACTGAATTTGTATTAAAAGTCAAGAACACAATCTCCGACTGGACTGTTTGAGATTTTATCTTAACTTGCTCTGATTCGATATTGTTATTACAGTCATCTTGAACAATGATAAATGTAGGGACTTTTTCTGTTGCATCTTGAAGATCTAAAATATTAGTCTGGGGAATAACATTATCTTTGTTTTGACTGGAGTTATCAATGTTCATTTCGTTGATCTCCATCGATTGATTCTGTGAGATTTTAGGCATCCATAGTTTATTAAATTGGCAATGAGACTCTATATGACCAAAGCTAGAGCAGTTTGAACACTTAGAGGGTTTCCATTCGTAAGATACTTCTTGCCATAGTATTTCATCAGTTTCCGACAAAATAGGAATTTTATTCGAAAATTCAAATGAGTTGTTAATTTCAATTAATACTCTAGCGTAAGCAATTTTTATTATACCTTCTGTAAATTTATCCAGTTTTATGGGGGTTTCGAGTACCGAGGCAATACGACTAATCCCCTCTTCCGTCCAGTAATCAAGTGGTAGGTTAGGAAAGCGAACCCATATCGGTATAGAATTGAGGAATTCTTTGTTCAATCACATTCCAAGAGACCATCTCTTCATCATCATAAGCTTTTTCTTGTAGTAAAAGGGACCACCTTCCAAGATTCTATCACAATCTTTTTTGTTATTAAATTTAATAACATAAAAACCATTTTCCTTAGAGTATACAGAGAAATCTTCTTCAGGCTTCCAAACTCTAGTTATGTGTTCCCTGAAGTAAGGATAGTATGGTTTAGGACCGACTACGTAGATAACAATGGCATTATCCCACTGTTTTCTAGCGTTTTGGACAACCTCAGTGACATTTTAGCACAATGCAAGGAATTAAAATTACAGGGTTGATAAAACTTTAACGGGACAGAGACCGGGATATTGTTACCCTTGACAACTTCATTCCATGCTCGACTAGAAGTAGTAGAGAAATTCCATTTGTTGTTATCTGATTTATTTTCATTCTGAGAAGGGCGGTTGAGATTACTAAGGTTAGGCGTGAAACTTTGATATACGGATTGATGAGGGATAGGGCGCAAGTGTTTGGGCTGAGAACCAGTGGGGTTGGAATTGGATTTGATCGGAATCTGTGAAAATTTAGCTTCGCATTTCCATCTTTTCGATATAACTGGAGTGAAACCTTCTTCCGAGTCAAAGGAAGGGCTGGAATTATCTAATAGAGGGAAGCCCGGAGGCGGACCTAGAGGAGAGGGGATTAGATCGGATTGGGAAGGCGACTAGCGGCTGAGGTACTCAGGGGAAGACATCGAATAAAACAGCTAGCACGAGAAAATGAGGGACGGGAGAGATCAAAAAATAAAAACAAGTTTGAGAGAAAAGGGAGGCAGGCGGCAGACAAAGACAAGGAAGAAATCAGGGAAGGGTTTACGCCATTAGTAGAGGAAACGTTTCCAAGATGCCCTATTTTACTTTGATGATATTTGTTATTCGTATTTGTAAATAACTTGAAAAAAAATTAAAGATATATTATTCAAAGTTATGATATTTCTTCTATCTACTTATTTTCATATGTAGACTTTGTGGAAAACAACTTAAGCGAGCATGTATTATACATAAATATGTACATACATACAATCATTTGAGCGGATAATGCATTTTTAAGCTGCAAGCGAAGTATTTAAGATAAATTATTCATTTTGTAAATTGTCGTTGTTATATTCATATTTTAAATCACATGGTTAAAATAAAAAGTGAATTACAACAATTCATTCGGTAAGCCTATAAATTCAAGTTACATTCAATACTTTTAAAAAAATTAACATTTTGGCGCTCTTTTCTATTTTTTTAACTTTGTGCATAAAATGAATTTTAAGATTATATAATAAAGTAATAACGTTTTCTTGTTAAAAATAATTTTGTTATAATGTTTGCCTATATGGAAAGAGGTTTGGGGGGTCGCCAAGTTGAGAGCGCACGTGCAACATCCCTGCCAGTGACTTTCATATTGGTCAGTCAGGTCTTGGGGTCTGGATAGGTGTCACCTAATAAGATGTGGACCAATTTAGAAAATAAAGTTAACACATAAAATACAATTTTTAACAATTTTTTTATTCTTCGTGTTTTAGAAAATAACGAAAGTACAAAAAACAATCCATCATTCCGTCGTCTCTCCATCCTCTCCGTCGTTTCCTCTATCTTTTTTTCACCCCCTCCGTCATCACTTCACTATTCTCATATTTTATAATGAATGTTAAAAATCCAAAACATAAAATACAAAATAACCCAAATGGATGCTTAGTACTTTGTCACGGTGAACGATACTTTTCTATGAAAATTTTGCTTATAGATTGTGATTATTGGTGGGTTTAGATATTAACATGACCGTATTATTAAAAATTCTTAGATTGGGGTTTCTTATGTTTTCCCTTATTAAAATGCTTCTAACGTAAAGCATAAACGATGAAGGGTATAATATATTTTTGAACTTCGAGGGTATTGTTGTTACTTGGATCCGAAACTTTCGTATCTTGAAATAGGAGCCATTGCCAAAGAAATGGAGATCCAATCGTTGCATGTGTCTTAAATGTTGTTCTAAATCTAATCGTACAAAAGACGGTGATGACGAATTGAAACGAACATTGGATTGTGTTAAACCCATTTTGGATTTTTTTCCCATAACGGCAACTAAATCAAAGTTAGCCTAATGTATACGATATAAACAAACTGAAAATGAAAAAGTGTATTTTTGGTATTTCAAAAAGACACTGTGGATTCCTGTGGACTGGATTCTCTTTGTTAGTAGAAGATATATATATATATATATATATATATATATTATAAAGTATCCAGTTTTAAAGTACTTTAAAGAAATATTTTACTAAGATGAGGACGATTTGATTTAGAAAGTAAATAAGACGATCATAGAAATTTTGTTTTCATTTCTGATCGTCATCTTAGTCTTCTTGTTGTTTTTTTCAAAAGTGTTTCCCAATTCAGCTCATGGTTCTTGTTTTTATCATTTAAACAATAATTTGAAAGTTGTTCTAAAATCTGAATTTTCCAAATCTAAGAAGAAATGGTTGATAGATTTGTTTGCATGTGTTGCATATGTTTCTAATTTGGATGATTTTAATATAGCATTGAGAAATTTTAAGGATGTTGGTGGATCTACTGTGGCAATCTTTTTGAATGGAATTCTTTTTGAGAAGTTTGCTAATATATTTTTTCCTGCATGCCGTTATGGTGAAATGTCATCTAATTGTTCCGAGAGTTTTAACAAATGGATTTTGGAAGAAAGACATTTACCAATCACTGCTTGCTTGGATAAAATTAGAGTCAAGTTAATAAGGCTTATGTCTAAACGTCGAGAACTTGTTGGTAGTTGGAATATTATTTTATGTCCAGTCAATGAAAATCGATTGGGAAATCTTTATTTGGAGGGAGCTACATGGTTTGTTATTAAATCAAGTGAACATGTATTTGAAGTTCATTCTCCAGTCCGACAATCTATTGATTTATATGATCGGGTATATTCTTGTGATTTGCGGCGAATCTACGGCTTTCCTTGTGCTCATGTTGTTAGATATATTTTGAGTTATGGAAAGTTGAATGTGTATGATTACATCAAAGATTATTTCAAAGTTGTGTATTTTCGATCAGCTTATTCTCATCCAATCAATTCGGTTATAAACTTCACAAAAGAAGATGTCATGCCCAAAGATGTTGATATAGCACCTCCTAAAGGTAGAAGAATGTCGGGCCTTCCATCAGCTTCTAAGAGAATTAAATCTGCTGGTGAAATTATAAAGACTATTAGATGCAGTTTATGCAGGAAGTTGGGTCACAATAAAAGGACTTGTCCTTTGAAACACATGTAGTATTATTGTTTTTTCTTTTGGAAAAGTTTTAATGTACTGATAAAACATCATGTTTTCTTTATTCTGTTTGTTTGTATTTCCGTTGCAATTATATTGGATATTTACTATTTTTTAAGTGAATGAAAATAATAATTCCACCATGTTCTGCAATTGTTGAGCAATATTCCTGTCATATCTACAATTTTTCTGAATAATTATGTATATTTCTGCACTTTGTTAATATTGTTGCTTACTTTTTTGCAACCATTCTATTAATTCACTTCGATTTTAGAAGTTGCTTATAAAATTGTTTTCAATTAAATAATATCATTCTAGTTCAATTATGAAGTTCATATCCATGTTTCTCAATAATTATTCAGAACAATTGCAGAAATATCTGCAAGTATTCTGAACAATTCCGTAAATGTCTGCAATTATTCAGAAAAAAGGCAGACGTATCTGCAAGTATTTTTAAAAATTGCGTAAAGGTATATTTTCTTACTTTCCTTCAACAATATTGGTAACTCAATTCAATCCCTGAAAATTCTTATATAACAATTCTGATAACAAAATTCTAATTATCAATAAGTTTGCACAAAAATATACATTTTATAAGTTCTAGATTAAACACAGCAATTATTGCAAATTCTTTTGGTTGGCTTTTGATAATAAAAATTGTTGTGTTAGACTTTCTTCAATGCTCCAGCTATATTGTTTACATGAGAGAATTTGATATGCTAATTCAGCTCTTTGTAATTCAATAGCATCATATCCATATTGAATATCTTCCTTGTTTATAACCTTGTTTTCGCTTCTTCTTTTCATGATATTTATTACAAACATTTCACAATCAACCCTGCAATAATTACAAATTCTTTTTAAATTGCTTAGAATAATTGCAGCATGATATGTAAATGTTTCCAGTTTATTTGTTATGGTGTACTTACGAATCACTACGTTGTTGTGGGCTGTCTGCAAATGTAATTAAATTTGAAGGTTTGTGATCTTTCTTTTCTAATTTCTTTAAAAAGCTTGTTACATAAACTCTCTATATAAAATAAAAGATTTTATTAGACAAATTATTTTTAGTTTAATTAATATATTCTTTTTTTAATTTACATACCACTTTTCTTGCAACTTTGGCATGTGGACCTTCATTTCTTGGCCTTATCGAATCATAATGAATCCATTGTCTTTCTTCTTTTATGAATTCCAGAAGAGTGAAATGTGCTTTTAGATGAATTGGGAAGAACATTTTATCATAGTGTGTAAAACTATTTTTGATCACATCATCAATTAGAACTTGTGTGACCTTTTTGAATTGTTGAGTAGGAAAGTCTGCAAAAATATATATTAGCAAATTGAAGTTATAAACATTTAAACAAATATTTCATTAAAAGGTTATAAAACTTACATAAGCATAGACTTTGAAGAATAGAATTTTTGAATGAGTTTTCCCCAACTCAAGTGCGTACCAGTCAATGATCTACAGGAATAATTATTTCATTAAATAATAATGTATTTATAAATTTTTGGGAATTTATGAAGGATAAACTGCAAATATTATGAATAATTGATGACATATCGGCAAATAATATGAATAATTGCAGATTCGTCTGCATTATTTCAGTAGAAACAGCAATTACTACGAATAATTGTTGACTCTTGTGTGTGAATTATAATGAAATTATTTTCTAGCTTTTGTACCTGGCCGTCGAGGAATCTTCCATGAATTAACTCACCAAGGGTAGTTCTCGATATTATAATATCTCTGTCTCCATTGAGGTATGCAATCTTGCTATCAGATTATTGAAGAATATTAGTATTATTATCAATATTCAGACAAAACAACAATTATTATCAATATTTGTTGATATGTCTACAATTATTAGGCATATTTTCAGACAATAAAGCAATAATTCCCAATATTTGCTAATATATTTTCCACTATTGGGGAAAATTTCACAACGCAGCAAACATTTCCAATATTCGATGATATGTCTGTAATTTTTGGGTATATTTTCAGGCAACAGAGCAATTATTAGGGTTATTTTTCAGGCAACACAACAATTTAAACAATTATTTAAATTTTGTAATTTGTTGATATGTCTATAATTATTTTTACCTAAGGTCGTTGTTACTGAAGAATTCTTCAAGCAGATTGGTTTTCTCTTCGCCTAGTCTTTGGACATTCAAACATTGTCTGACATTTATTTTTGCACCTATAGGCAATTCATTTGATCTTGGTTCTGCTTTATATTGTTCTACCCTTTTTGGCTGGATTTCTTTTTTATTCTTTTCTTTTTTGAATTCCTTTTCATTTTCTAATTCAATTTCTTCAGTTGATTTTGATCTTTTTTTCTCGTCTTTGCTTTCGATCAATTGTTTTTTTTCAGTCGCTTCTTGTGCTTTTTTAAAGATATCATCAAGTTCTTGACTGTTTCTGAGACCTAGGGATTCACTGTTGCTTTCACTTGAAAGTATTTTAAAGTTTGGATTATATTCCAATAGTTTTGTCCATTTTTCTGAGCTTTCCTTTGTAGGTTCTTTCGCAACAATGATTTCTTTCATTTTATCTTGAGGAATTGTATCGACATTCTCAAGATTGTGTTCAACTTCAATAGTTGCCTTATTAGCAGCACGATCATTCTCATATTTATTTCCTTCAGTTGTTTGAACTGAAAAATACATTTGAAATTTAAGTATTTAGTGCGTTAGAAATAATAATGAATATTTGATATTGTTCTCAAATAATAGGAAAATTTGTAGACTATGTAGCACTTATTGATAATTATTGCAGGTTATCTGCATTTATTCTTTATAAATGCATTTGTTTACTCAAATATTATGAATAAGTGTAGATATATCAGCAAACATTTTTTATTTTTGCACTTTTATTCAGAAACTATTAATAATTTAGAAAACTACCGAATGAAGGATCTGTTTGTTTTGGGTTTTTTCTATGGCAACATTTTTATCTTCATCTTTCTTTTGTTTATCTATGTCTTTTTCTTCAACATCTTTATTTGCTTCATCATGTTTTTCTTCCTCATTCAAATTGCTTCTATCATCATTCTCATCTTTATCACTTTGCTTCTTTTCATCTTCTTTCTTCTCTTCATCGTCATCTTTCTTCTCCTTTTCATCATCATCTTATCTCTCTTCATCTTCATCATCTTTCCTCTCTTCTTCTTCATTTCTATCCTCTCTATCTTCATTCTTGTCTTCCTGCTCAACACTTTCAACAACTTTTACCTCCTCCTTCCCAATAATTTTATTCTTTGTTACACCTTCTTGTGCATCATCTTCTTCTTCAGCACCTTCATCATCCTCTTCATCATCTTCTTCGTCCTCTTCATCATCTTCAACATCTTCATCATCCTCTTCTTCTTCAACACCTTCATCATCCTCTTCATTATCTTCTTTCTCCTCTTAATCATCTTCCTCTTCAACATCTTCATCATCCTCTTCATCATCTTCTTCCTTATCAGCCTTTTTGTTTGTCAATACTTCAAATTGATCAGAAGCATCATCATTATCACTTTCTCCACCTTCTTCACTTTCAAAGAAATCATCTTTGCTACCACTTACTTCTTGTAAGAGTGGTGTCATCATATCAGATCCAGTGGAAGATGATTCTTTTGTGCATTTACTCAGTTCCATTTTAGGCGGGCATTTTAAATTTGGAGCCTTTTGTTGTCCATTTCAAGCCTTTGTATTATTTCTTTGTATTTTTCTTCTCTTTCTTTGTATATCTTCTCGTATTCATTGCCTTTTTCTAAAGCATCTTTTAACATGTCAATTTGCTTCCTTTGAACATCCTGAAACAAAGAGTTGAAACATATTTGTTTAGTAGCTTCAGAATTTATTACTAATAATTGCAGATAAAACATCAATTATTACTAATAATTGCATATATGTCTGCAGTTATTGGGAAAATTTATACAGCACAGCAATTATGATTTAGTCTCAATATTTGCATCTTATTCTGCAAGTATTGTTAATAATAGCGTATATGTCTGCAAGTATTGTTGATAATTGCAGATATGCCTGCAAGTATTCAAAATAATATATTTTCCTTCAAATAATTTCACAATTTTGCAGATTCTAGAACAATAATTTGTTGGCTTGCATATTTGTACCTCATAGTCAGTAGCATGATTGGTTTGAGCTTTGAAATGTTCCATTTTGCAGCTAATGGATATGAGTTGTTGTATTCAGGTTTAGGTGACTTTAGCACATGAGTTTTTTCACAGATCCACCACTGAAAAGAAAATAATGTTCAAGAAAAGGCTTCAAACTCTTTCTGTAATTTTCTTGTTTAGCAGGAGTCTTTCTTGCATCGACTATTTTTCTCTTTTTTATTTTTGTATTGTTATTCTCTTCAAATTCAACATTTTCTTCAACATGAATGACAAATTTTTCTTCAATAACCTTTTTCTTCTTCTTCTATTTCCTTCTGGGTATCCTTTTGTAATAATATACAAAAAATTCTTATATATCTATAAACAATCTAATAATATCATTTCATTTCAGTTATGAAAATACTACTGTTGTAGTTATTCAGTTATGAAAATACAAAATATGCTTATATGTCTGCAGTTATTCAGAATAATTGTTGTCATTTCATTTTTTATATTATTTATAGTTATAAATGCCTTATTGTGAATTGAAATGAATTTATTTGAATTATTGCTGATAAGTAAGTAATTAATCAGAATAATTACAGATATAGATGCAATTATTGAGAATATTTGCAGATAACTATGTAATTACTCAATAACTACAGAGTAAGATGTGTGTAATATTCTATTGAACTAAAATGATTTTTATATTATTTACAGTTATAAATATTTTTTTAATTGAAATGATTATTTGAATTATTGCTAACATGTAAGCAATTATTCAAAATAATTACAAACATACATGCAATTATTTATAATAGTTGCATACATTTTTGCAATTATTATGAATAATAGCAAAGAAAGATGAAAATAATTGATTTTAACACTACAAGGAAAAAGGCATTTTCCGACGGCTGAAAACCGTCGGCGGCCGTCCGAAGCCGTCGGAAAATAAGGTGTCGGGGTGTAGTAATTCCGACGGCTTCCGACACAGTTCGCCATTTGGATTTCCGACGGTTTCCGACGGCTTCCGACAAGTGTCGGAAGCCATTGGAAAAAATGATCTAAAAGCTGTCGGAAGCCGTCGGAAAAATATAACCTGAAAGCCGTCGGAAATCTGCTGCATTTTTTCTGTATTTCTGCTGCAATATAGCCTTCCATCCACATTTCTCATACAAACACTATTCCACTAATACTACAGAATTCAATATATAATATTCCAACCAAATGTCAAAAACCAAACTATACACAATTCACCGAACAAAAAATACATAAAATTAAGTCAAAACACATAACCATTACCCAAACTAATGTACAATACATAATAATATCCACAACACCAAATGTTCTATCAATTCCTACATCCCAACATCCACATAATTATGCAACAAAACAGCTAAGTGTATTATAACATTGTACATAAATTATACAAAACAGAAGAAAAAAAACATACCGACCAAAGTAATCAATCAATCTCCTCCCGAACCTGAGCCAGCAGAAGAAGGGAAGCGGCCACCAAACTGCTGAATGTACTGGGCGATACGCTGGTCTAGCAACTGTGTGGTCTCTATGGCCTGCCGATGGTTCTGCTCCTCCAGCTGCGCCACTCTAGCCCGCAAATCTTCGATCTCTGCTAGATCGATCTGAGCTCTAGTCTGCCTACCCCGTCTCTGACTGCTGGCCTGTAATGAATATTTAATTTAGCCATGTGATCTCTGTAAGTGTTTGTATTGAATTAAAAATATGCATATATCTGGCAAACTAAATTAAATAACATGTCTTTTTCGTTATTTTTATTTTTGAAATGACATTCAAGTAACGAATTAATATATTTTGGTAATGCATAATATTTTCATAACGAAGTGACTCAAAACCAATGTACTGAATTTGAAAACTTATATGATACCCAGTATATTATTTACTTACCACTTGATTGCCAAATCCGTATCGTCTGACATGCTCCGATGGATCCATAACCAACTCAAAAATAGCATCCTCCTCATCCGTCATCAGCTGATCTCGACCCGTATCAGCAAGGAGTTTCTGGCGCTGCTCCATAAACTTTTCCTGCATTAACAAATTAATATCATCGTATCTTCTTTCATTATATTTTAACAAGTAGAACAATTACCAATACAGCATAAAATGAAATATGCTTACATGGCTCTTGGTGGATTTATCGTCGTGCCATGTATACGAAACTTTCCTGTCCGGATTTACATGCTCGACAGCATGCGTACGAGTAAACACGTCCATATAGCCCACGGGACCATGCGCCTCAGCTTCCTGAAATTGATTTTTACATACAGTTATTGTACATTTGAAATTATATAGCACAAACTATTTACAACTTGCATTCAGTAAATTTACCAACTCCTGCCGATACCGCTGAAATGACTTCGACCCTCCGCGATGAGTGACGGGATTTTTATTTCTGTTTGCAGAGTTTCTTTCCGACTCTGCCTGTACATTCAAAATTTGATACATTATTTATCGATCATGTATTTTTTGATATTTACTACCAGTCAAATAATTTAAAAAAAATTAGTATACTTGCCTTCGCCTCTTCAGTTTCCCAGTATCCCAACCATGCTTGCCATATGCTCTCCCCCATCCAACGTGGTTTCTTACCTGATTTCTTGATTTCGGATATCGAGTCCCTATAGTTTTTATGCATCTTCTTCATCCAATACCCTCGTGCCAACTGCATATCATCTGTCTGAATGTCTATCTCAGCATGTGTTTCATGATAAAAAGCAAAAAGAATATTAAACTGTAAAAGATAAACAAAAATACGACAAAATGAATTTAAAATGGAAAACAGAAAAATATACTTACTAGGACATCCTGCCAAATACACTCTACTATGTGGGGAGGGATGTTATCCCACTTCGACCAACATGCACTCATCCTACTCCGGTAAGAAGCTCTAGAAACGTCCAACACAACTTTCGAGGGAAGTAGGTCGAACCCCCTGTTTTTAAATATGATAGAGATAAGTACCTATGTATATCAAAAAAATAAAATAAGATGCTGAATAAATTTAATTCTTACCTCTCTGCTCTAGGTACTAATGAAACTATAGGACGCTGTGATGCTCGCGATGGACCACTGCCATCGCCTCCTGAAGATCGGGAAGAGCTCCTACCTCTAGATGACATTACGATAATCCTGTGACATATATACACATCATTTCAAAAGAGAATAATAACATGATAATGAAGTATATTTCATACGTAAATGACATCAACGGTATAAATTGCTAAATTAGTGACTGAAATGGAAATAGAAATGGAAGTGTGTTATACCTGATTCATAATGGGTCTCATGTTCCAACGATAAGCAGAGTACATTGCATTTTTAATAAAAATTGCTAAATAAATGACAAATGGAAATGACATAAAACATGTAAACAATGGTAAACGTACATATTTGGTTTTATAGTTACATCAATTTCATAATACATCAACTTAAAGCTGGTTTAACATTTTTGTCAATTTTCAACGCACAATTATAATTTAGACTCATGAATTTTTTTTGTTGCATAAGTCAATACATGCACCATATAATACTCCTAGCTCATGCATTCATTTTATCTTATTCCAACTAACACAATACAATGATAGCAACGCTACACACATATACAATTGTAGAATCAAGGCATAAACAACGATTTACATATACACGAACAACCACAAATTATACCTGTTTTTCACAATTTCATGATAAAAGATGAAATAGGTATACCATGAAATGCTAGAAACTATTATAACACTATTGGAAACAATTTCAATCACCAATTAGCCCTAATTTATCAACTTATGCAAATTTAGAAATAGGGTAAAAATTGAATTTTTCACGAAAATAAGAGATTATACCTGAGCTAGAAAGCAGGAGAGGTTGAATTCGTAGCCGGGGAGGATGTAAAAATACGAAATTAGTGATTGGAGGCTTGGGGAGTGAATTTGGGAATTAGGGATTAAGATTTTAGGTTTGATGAAATGGGGAAGAAGAGGCTCGGTTGGGCCAGAAATACGCAATTTTCCGACGGCCGCCGACGGCCCGTCGGAAGCCATCGCCCCCCTCCCCCCCCCCCGCTATTTAGCCATTTTCTAGTAGTGTAAGTGAATAATTGCTAATATCTATGCAATTATTATAAATAAGAAACATGAATTTAATTTTCATAATTTAACTAAAATGCTTTATTTTGTTATTTATAGTTACAAATGCCTTTAAATTCTATTTAATCATATAAATTGCTTACATGTCTGCAAACATTATAGTAATATCATTTCAATTCAATTATGAAAAGTGCATGCATTTTTCTTATATTTAGAATAATTATTGTCATTACTGTAATTAGTTTGAATAATTGCAAAATATTCTGCAGCTATACATATTATTTGGAAATATGTTTACAATTTTCCAAATAATTGCTTACATGTATATTTGTGAATAATATCATTTGCATGTGTAATTATATGTAACATACTCGCTGCAAATATTGTGAAATGAATTGTTTATAAACCCTGCAAATATATCGATCAATTATAATGGAATAAAAATCGATATTATGAAGAAATTTAATTGATTACCTTCAATTTTGTCGTTTTGATTGATTTCATCTTCTGGGTTTCACTTTTCTTTTAAAATTTCTTTCGATTTCACCTTCTATCTTTCAGTATTTTTGAATTATACTCGAGGAGATTACGGTTTTTTGGAGGAAATGTCGATGAAATGATTTTCGAGGGTTTTGGGTTTTGTTTTGAGAAGGCGGAAGGGTAGTTTTGGAAATAAAATAGCTGAATTCAAAAACAGGGACGTAATTTTTAAATTTGTTTTGGGGAGGCTGTTTTGTCTATTTTAAAACTTAACAAGGATGTGAGGCAAATGTTTATTAATGAAGTAAATTTATTTAAATATTATTAAATAATAATATAATATTTATAAAAAGTTACTTTTTTGCCAAAAATTAATGTTACTATAATACGTTATAAATAAAATTACATTAATAATTTTAATCATGATATAATGTTGCAATTAATTATAAACTATATATATTAAGTCAAATAATATATGTATTAAAATGTAAAATTGTATTATTATTCATATGGTTGTACTAACCCGACATATACGATAAAAAACTCTTTTTTTATTATTAACCATAAATACATACATGTATATAACCAAACTAATGTGTGATAACATTGCTAGCATATCAGAATCGTCACATAACTAACAATATACATATATGATAAAACATTATACTAACAATCATTAACTATAAAAATCATACCTTAATCCCAAAGCCTTGAAGTACACCTTGAAAAGATTAATTCTCCCCTTAGAAACACTTTTCAGTTTCGTAGATTGCTAGTCCTTGAATCATTGACCTTTAGCTCGATCGAATCTGATTTGATTTGAGCTAGAAGTGATGAAATCTGTAAGGATTATTTTTGGCCAGCAAATAATGGAGGAGGAGGTAGTAAAAGATCTAATCTAATTAGGGTTAGTGATGCTTAAATAGTTGATAGAAAATAGAAAAGAGTGGAGCTCATCTCATATCATACTAATTCTCCCTCAATATAAGTCATCCAAAATCTTGCCCCCTTACACCATAATTAAGCCGCATATACCATGTATGTGCTACCGAAATGAAAAGCCCTTTGATGGGCCTGAAACTCATTAAAGCCTATATAAAAATTTTACATGATTTAATCTAATTTAATCGCTTACCAATATCGTATATCGATCAATATATTTATAACTATTACAAATATATTTTGTAATATTTATTTCTAAAATCATAATCAAATTTTATAATTAATATTTCATAAATATTATTTAAACTAATTGATTTATAATAATTATAGACTAATCAAATCGTTTGGTCAAAGCAGAATTCATCGTCTTAGTTCTGTGACTCGTCAGGTGTAAATTTGGTCAGCATTTGAATATTAACGTTCACACGTCACTTAGCAGATGGTGTGACATCTTGGACAAAATTATTACTTACTTGGTTTCGGTAAAATTCAATTTCACTTTGTTAAGCATTACCAAGTTGTGACTTTTATTTACACCAATTCATTTCATCAAAACTATATCACTTTGGACCTATGAAATATAGTAATGGTTAAATTCCAGTATCATTCATATTCAACTATATTGTCCAAACACAAAGTCCTTGGTTCAATGATAACAATTATTATTAATCAAACTGCTCTGGCCAGAGACTTTGACTTTGAGTTGACTTTAGTTGACCATGAAATAAACTCATATAACTGAGAAGACGAATTCTCTTTTGAATAGTGTTTCACTTTCAATACTTCCACTCACTCGATTTCATACCATGATTTGACTACAATCAAAGCGAAGCTTTTATATCGAAGATCGACGGTATTCTCAAGTCGAGAGAACCATGTAAATTAGTCACATCGATATTTTCCGTTTGACCTTAGTTATACTAACCAATAGAAAACTATCAAGTAAGTCATTCCATGGTTATCCAATAACTATTAGTATGTAACCCTTTGGTGCCCCCACCAGTGTAACAACCCGATATTTTCAACCGTTCGCATCCATACATGTCGGATTTGAATTGCTCAAAATATCATATTGTAATTTAAATTTGGCAAAACTCAGCATATACAGTAAATAAATAATCACAGAATCACAGACACAGAGTAATATAACAATAATGCAGCGGAAACAAAAGAATAGTAGTTCATGAAGCTACTATATATATATAACAGAGTTAAACAAGATACAACAGAAGTCTCGAATACAATAGTCAAATACAAGATCATAATACATCACTGGAATCAACTGAATATCTGAAAGCTGGATAGATAGCTGGATCTCCAAGCGAAGCTCCAACTCCAAAGGTGAGTCTCGAATACTGGTACACTCAGTCTGACCCGAGCGTAAAGCAAAACACAAAACACTCGAGTCAGGATTAAGATTCTTATATTAATAAATCGAACTCAAGTGAAATAACAACTGAAAATACAAGTAACTCAAAGGATGTTTGGGATAACCATCCTCTAAGGATCCGTTAAACTATTTATATATAGTAGTGTACGCTAGGTAGATAATGCCTATCCGTAATATAAAGTAACAAAGTAGCGTTAAGGCGTTACCATTATCCCCCTTAACACATTTTATATAAGCATCATAGTCTATACAGCACTGTAAACTCCACCGTAAACTAGTGGGCTATCAGGGAGTACTCCATAGGTATAACACGAAACAAATCGTAGTGGTCGTGCATAGGGATACGAGTATGACAAGGAACATGAGGCAATACTCAAGGTAGTGAAACTATCGTTTGCCTGATCTGGACTGGTGAGAACGCATCGCCGCAACGATCGCAACACCGCGAAACAACACTCCCAATTCAAGGGTGCGCACCAATCAAAAACAAGTATGAGTAGTTTATGAAGAAGTGTGTCCGCTAGAGGTAGCTAACCTCACTGGTCTGGCACGGCTCCTGTTTAAGTCATTTCCAATTTGACACAAGTGTCAAGGTCATCCATAATCGTTCTCTTTCTTCAAATCCAGCAACGTCATCATTCCAACCACTTTATTCTGGATCACACTCCGCGTATAATAGTTATTAAAGTGGTTTTTCGGTTTAGACAGAGAGTATGTCCCAAACCGATCCCGGACTCTTTAATAACTATGTAATTATTACACCGATTGGTCATTTAATAAACTTTCAAAATAGTTTATATTTCAAAACCAAAATATCATTGCCATTTCAAAACCATATCAATATGATATCACTTCCATTTCAAAACCAAATACGATATCATTTCCATTTCAAATATATCCATCTCAAATATATCCATTTACAAAATCTTAGTACTTCAAAGTTATAACACTTTCTAAATCAAACACTTTGGAAATCATAATACTTTGGAAATCAAAATTTAGAAATCATAATGTTTTGGAATCATAACACTTCCCACTTAACCATTTAAATATAAATAATAGTATATATAATAAAATAGTTCATAATTTAAAATAGTTTATATAAAAATAGTTATAATTTGAGATAGTTTATATTAAAAATAATTTATATTAAAATAGTTTATTTGAAATAAATTTATAAAGTAACATATATAAATAGTTTTAAATATAATTTAAAAATACTTTATATAATAAAATAGCTTCCTCAAATTTCACAAATCAATTCCAAATCAACACCAATCCCAAAATTTCAAATTTAGTCAAATCTCAAATCATCAATTTCAATTCAATTCAGTTCTCAATATACTATTATATCGATTTCAAATACAGATTTGAACCACAAATAAACCATTTAAATTTCGATATATTCCAAAGCTTTAAATATTTCACAATCTCAAAACTAAATTTGATAATTTCACATATATCTTAATTTAATTTAACTTTATTATTATTTAGTTTTGAAATATTCACCTAATAAATTCAATATTATTTAAATAAAACCCTAAATTACAAATAAACTAAATATTTCCTTCAACTTATTTAAACTTGAAATATTCATTTAAATCACCTTAACCAAAAATCAAGTTATAAAATTATATCCTTTAAAAATCTCAAATTCAATAAGTTCCAAATCGATTTCTAATTAAATATATTTCTTAATTAAATACAATTTCAAATCAATTTCAAAAATATCTTCTCAACCTTAATTCACTAAATCATTATAAACTCTATATTAAAATATAATTTAAATAAATACTTAACCATATTATAATTTAATATAATCAAACTTTATTATTAAGCTTATTTTATATTAAAACAAATTTATGCATAGCTTAAAATCAAGAATTTAACTATATATAAAATAACATTTATATAATATCTAAAATCAATATTTATATAAAACCATATATTTCCTTCCAAAACCATAGCAATCATTTCAAATTATTTATATGTAGACCAATGGTGTCTGTATATAATTTTCTATCCTATGGTCAAGTGATACAGATATTTATCATTTCAATCCACAATTTAAATATATACGGATATATATCATTTCAACCCGCAATCTCAAATTCAATTCGGTGAAAATCGCTTGGGTTTATCATTTCAACCCATAACGATTTTCTCCTATTCTACAGATCGTTCGGGTATGTATCATTTCAACCCATAGGGAATTCTATACTAACAGGGAACTTGCAGAGTGATAACATATATAATAATAATATAACAGGCATGTATCATCAATATAAATAACAGATAATGGTGTCAGATGTCATAGGTGAACAGATACAGGTAATAGCATATATATAACAATGTAAATAACTAACAGCAGCATATTTCAATTGTCGTTTCAATTGAAATCAATTTTATTATACAAAAGAACGTAAATCGTGAGTGACTGCTCACCTTTCGAGGCTAGAGAAATTTGACACAGAAATGAGTTACAGATCCAAGCACGGATTCCAAAGCAAAGCTAAATTGGCATGAATTCGACGGATAGAGCAGATAACAGAAATCGATGAAAACAAATCAAATCAACTTGATATAGCAAAAATATATATTATTATTATTATTAAAATCAATATTTAATTTAACATTATTAATAAAATAAATATATATATTATTTCAAATCCTTACATTTTAAACACATTTGAAATTAAATATATACATTTCAAACTCATATTAAATTAATATATATACATGCGTTTTCAAAAATCATTAATTTAAATTAAAACACAAATTATTAAAACCAAACGCATATATAATAAAATTTGAAATAAATGCATATATATATAAATATAAACAAAATACTTACGTACATTTAGCAGATGGAATTGTGTATATAACACATAAAATAAAGCAAACATATCTTTGCGTAAAATAATTGAACCAATTAAACAGTACTGACACACTACCAACTATACACATTATAATTTAAATATCTATACTTAACAGTGTACGAAACAGCATATAAAAGTTTTTATATAAAACAAGAAGTAGAAGGTTTATTATATACAATTCAAAGTGGAATATATATATATGTATAATTTGCCAAGATCAACCACAGTCTTGATAATTAAAACAGCAAATACAACTATGCAAATAACTTTCACTTTATATCCACTTACTTGCATGCAAGCTTCAAACTCTATAGAAAATATATTATATACTCACAGCCGAAAGTAAATTAAAACACATAAAATAACATATATATAAACTTATATAATAGTCAGACTTTATATAAAATTTCTTACAAAAAATATGAATAAACTAACATACACAATATATATTCTAATCTACAACTTACTGCATAAACCCAAATTGAAAAATATAAAATTCACGCATATGTATATAGCGATTAAAAAAATATTTTAAATAAGCAATACATTATTACAATAGTTTATAAAAGCTTTTACCAAACACAGATTTATATATATATATAAGTACATATATATACAAACTAATAATTATAACATATACTTTAAAATCAACCTTATCTATATATGACTAGTATATAACAATTGTAACGACCCAGAATTTCCGTCATTTGAAATTCAGATATTTAATTGATTTTAAATATTAACAAGTAAGATTTGTAAGTCGAATAAATTTAATTTCGAATATAGTGATTTAATTGGATAATTAAATCGACAATTTAATATTTGAAATTCCAGAAATAATTGAAATCCGAATTAAATGTGTACAAAAAATGATGTATAAAGTTGTATTAAATCATATTGGAGTTAAAATGATGTTATAGAACTTTTAAATTTTAATTAAAAGTTAATTTGTGAAAATTGAATATTTTAATATTTAATTGACTAGTAAAAATAGTCATTTTTCAAACAGTCTCGGATTTCAACGAAACTAGTTTCATCGGATCTATAATGTGAAATTATTGTAAGGCTTCAAATTTCGTGTCAATCGGATTTACGATTTGTCCGAGGCAAGCCAAAATGCGTAGAAATCGTTTTAATCGATTTAATTTTAAATTGATCGTTTAATTCCATAACTCGCACATATGATCAAATTAGCTTCCGAAACATATTCCATTATGTCCGGAATACGGGTTAAACCCTAGAAACGTCAGTCGGCACGCTTCGTTTGGAGTTCGGAAAATCTCGAATGAATAGTGTTTTGGCAATTTTCTATAAAAGCCCTCCATCGTTTCTTTTTTTCACAAGCATTAGGGTTTCAAAGCCCTGGCCGACATTACATATTCAATGGCCAGAAAATCGTCGTCTTCCCCCTTCGATCTCTTCTAATCCATCGACTTTTACGAAAAAAATTCAACTGCAAAGTTGTAGAGGGTATCGAGATCTTTAACTTCAACGGCTATGATCGAAAACGAAGAGGTGGATCAACAGAAAATCGACGATAAACGTTCGTTGTTCACACGCGTTTTTCTCAAGATTTGTGAGGCCAAGTTTCACGTGCTCGCGGCTATAGGTGGTGGCGACTTCAAGCTTTCGTGTGGTGTGGTTTGATCGAGTTCCGATCAACTATAGGTGGTGCGGCGTTCGAAAATTGAACGTGAGTGATGGGTTCATCTCGCATACGTATATGCCTGGAGGAGAAGGAAACGCGCGCGGCCGTGATCTTACCAGTTCAAAATGAACGGGCCAGATAAATTAAAGGTTAAAAAAATAAAGGAAGATGAAATTAATTTATATATAATTTGTACAAACTTTAAATTGCATAACTTTTTGATACGAGGTCCATTTTTGACGAAACGAATTGCGTTGGAACCGTATTGACGAGCACTACGCAATGGAGCTGGTTTGGAGTCGATTGGAGCCAGTGATAATTTTGGGTAAAATTAAACGTATTTGAAATAAAATACTGCAACCATTATTGGAAGCAAGGGTGAGAACTCCTCACTCAATCGAATTGTGTTTCGATTTAAATTTTAAATAGTTAAATTTAAAATTGCTTGATTGTGTGATTGGATGATGATTGTCATTGGATGTGTTGAAATAGACCCTATACGCCGCATATTAAGCGAAGGTTATTATATTAAAAACATATACCGCGATATTCCACCTTGAAGTGGAATTGGTATTATATATGTATTTGGAGTTGATTTCCCACATTATATAGCGGATGAGACTCTATTGCGCCGCATAATAGCGGATAGTATTTTATAAATCCCATATACCGCGATATTCCATCTCAAGTGGAATTGGTATTGTGCTAACATCTGTGGATGCAGGGAAATAGGTTGGAGGAATCCAACTGGATTCCTCAAACATTTGAATTTATTTCAATGTTGTGTGTTGATTATTTATAATCTCTGTGTGATATCTTTGTGATTAAATTGTTGGAGGCTATAGTTTAGCCGAATATATTTTTGGTATCGTTGGATACCAGAAATAAATAAAATTGGATTTTCAAAACTCAAGTCGAAAATTTATCGGAAAATTTATTTTTGAGAATTGGATAAATTGAAAAGGAGTTTTAAAAAGATAAAAGTCTTATTTTTGAACTATATTGAATTAAATTTCAAATTACGGGGAAAAGGCTTAATAAATGGATTTCGAAAATATTATTTATAAGTTGAAGAATTTATTTAAAATTTGGATTTTTAAATAGATTTGAAGAGATAAAGAAATTTATTTAAAAAAGGAAATGATTTTGTAAATTCATTGGAAATTTATAAGGCTATGTGATGCTTTGTGATATATCCTGATTTGGGTTGTGATTTATAATTTGTTTATTTGTGATATATGTATATCCGTGATTTGTGAATTAAAAATAAGCGATATAGTTTATACCGCTTATCAATTTTATTGTTATATTTGATCTGTGATGGTTGGATGTTGTTGCACTATTGTGTTAAACCCCTGGACTACACAATACACACACAAAATGTGGATTTCACGTGGAAATCAGTTAAGTCACGGATTTTTAACAATTCTAAAGATTGAATTTTTGAGTCAAAAATAGTTTTGGGAATTGGAATTGAAAGTTTTTGAAAATGAGATTCAAAAATAAGAGTTATTTTAAATAACTTAATAAATATTGGAATTTAAATCATTTGATTTAAATTTTGAATTTAATACTTGAAATTGAATTCAATGATTTGGGAATTTTGGTCTAAAAGATTATACAAATTATAAAAGGTGTTTATATGGGGTTTTTTACCATTTAAAAATATGGTTTTGGAAATTTAAAATTAAATCCAAGATTTGTACTTGGATGGCTTTAACTTGTGTAATTGTAACCAGTTTTTCCCAAACCGGAAACTATCTATTTTCAAATAATAATAGCTTTCATAAAGTGAAAAGATTTCCAATTTGTATCGAAACATTTCAAGTTGAAATGAAATTGTAAATAGTTGGAAAAACTATGAATTTACCTTTGTGAAGATGATTAAGCTTGTTTTGAAATAAAGAAGATTTTAAATGGTGTATCTTTTATATTATAAAAGACTTGAATTGTGAATAGTTTTTAAAGCTATAAATTAAATCTTGATTTAAATATTTAATGGGTTAATCCAATTGAAATGGAAAATGATTTGGGAATTTGTGAATGAATCTTTGTGAAATTGGGTGAACTTTGTGAAGTAAATCTTTTTGTTTAAAGACTTAAAATGGTAATTTGTTTAAACCATTTAAAGGAAAGGATTTGGATAATAAGTTGTGACTTAATTGAAATCCTTATATCCATATGTTTTAAATATTGTGCTCACTATTCGGTTTAGCCGGGAAAGGACCTTTGTGTCATATAACCCATTCTGAATTAGTGATACGACGATATGGATAACATTTGAAACCGGTGGTGAAGACAGGGTATTTGTGAAAATGATAGGATGACCTATAGATTGTCCCTGCATCGTTAGCTACGGTATAGAGATTTCCTTTGTGATGGGAAGTCCGATCGGGATTGTGAATACCCGGATTGCAAGGGCTTCTTTGGAAGCGCCTTCGGTTCTGTTCGAACCCGGAACAGACTTGTATGGTTACATGTCTGACATTACATTTTGAGATATAAAGCTGATTTCTTTCAAATACATTTCTGTTGGTGGCGGAGAATTTATTCTCTTAGCTTAACACCCTTCTCTGAGACGTACGAGCTCAGAGGTTATGTAGTTGAAGGTTATCATTGATATACTCCCAATTTGGTAATGTGGCATGCTGAGTGTTGCTGTGTGATGATTATTTATTGATCATTTGTTGGTCAAAGCGTGGCTTTATGAAAAAGCATAGCTTTATGGACGAGACCTCATCAGGACCTCACAGCCCGGAAATGGTCGAAACAGGAATGATGCGGCAAGGTTACGAGGGTCGCTCCCTTTAGGATATGTCATTTTCTTCTGGAAAAGGGTGGTATCAGGTATGGAGCCCTGGTATTTAACCTATGTGGTTGCTCCAATCTCATTTACTGTGTGATTGTTGCTGTGTGATCGAGGCGCCTCGGATAAAGGTCCCAAAGGACCGGGGGTGGCATATTCGTATAGTAGTTACCTAGTGTAAGAGGTAACACGGCCTTGTGTTGGCAGAGAGCAGGTTGACTCTCGGGACGTCCCGCCAGAGGCGTACCTATTGGCAGTAGGAAGTTCCTTAGCCTGACCATTTGTTGGAAAATCCAAAGAAATAATATGAGCCTTTTACGATTGCAGTTGTATAACCTGTCTCCTCAGGCGGTAGCTATAGCAGGCATAATATAATGGTACCTATGCTGGCTAAGATTAATATTATATTTTTGAAAGGATTTCCACACTATGCACTAGTAATAATATCAAAAGATTTTTTTTGCATAGTAAGCATGTTTGACTATCATAAGAAAAAATCTCCTCCAAGTCTGCGATTGCATTGTGTGTGTGGTGGGAGGTCTTATGGTAGTTTCATTTTTCAAAAGCATTGCGGATTTCAATGTTTAAAATTCCATTGTTGTTTGTTTAAAGATAAACTGTTTTAGTTCTCACACCAGTCCCATGACTGACCTGGAGTTTATTATTCCCTTCCTAAACTCTGGGTGCCCATCATTTTCCACACGGGCAGCCTAGAGTTAGATTTTCAGGTCATTCTGGATTCAGGAGATGCTGTAGAGCTCAGTGGCGAGCTGGATGGCGAGGCGTATCACTTGTATATGATATTATTATTCCGCTGTGTATTCTGTATGAGGACAAGTTTGTATAACTGTCCATTGATGTATTGTGTGTATATTGACTCTGATGTTGTAATGTATAAACTGATATAGTTCTTTGATTTAAAGATTATTCATTTATCTATTATATGTTGTACCGCTGCGATATGTGAGATTCTGATATTGTTTCTGTTGTTTCTTCTTTCTTTCTTTCTGTCTTCTTCTACCTCTTCTTTTTAACCATAACAATTCGGTTTTCCGGCATTCGATTACTCGGCAGTTGATACAGTGGACGTATTAATGTCAATTTTTGAAAGTCGAAAATCTCGAATCGTTACAACATATATATATTTATTAACCCATAAATTTCTTTTTCATAAACCAATAGATTTACCGATCAAAAAAAATAACTATATACACTCATATATATGAACTAAAACCAATATATTGAAAATAATGCAAAACGGGTAATATAAACAACATGAAATGTATAACCTTTACATACAAAATATAGAGAAGAGGAAGGAATATAGGTCGCAAGTGACAGGAGCAACGTGACAGTGCGGAAAAAATATGACAACAGCTCATAAAATTCATGCGGCTGCCAACTTGGAGCAGGGGAGAGTGAGGTGGCGTGGGGTCCCGTATGAATGCCTGGCTACAGTTACTGCTTTGGGAGGTGAAGAGGAAAATTTTGCGTGTGAGGCCGAGCGTAGGCTCAGGGAGGAAAACAGAGAAGGAGATGGAAGAAAGGAAGATATGTGGATCTCAAAATATTTCATATTGCCTTTTTTTGGAACAAAGCAACTGAATGCAACAATAAATGAAAGCTAGGAAAAGTAAAAGTCAAAAATAAACAGGTGGCTAAAATAAATAACAGCTGGTGGCTCTTCGATTTCACGTTGGAAACTGAAAGGTCAAAGAATCCGAAAGTGTTTAACATAGGTACCGTTACGAAATCTTTTTATGGATTTCGCTTAGTACTAGGCATCGAAACATAGAAATAAATATACCGCAGTGATCAGCACGACGAGATGGTCAAAACGGTATACACATATCAGCGATACAATTATCCATTCAAAAGTCGAAACGGACACTGATATACGTTGCTATCCCATATGGAAAAATCCAAACGGAGCTATAAACGTCCGAATTTCGCGAAACGGATTACACAGTCTTATTCAGAGTGTTCTAAATAATTTTTCTCATGTTGCCATATTTAGGTTTCGGAACACTTTTATTATCATCAATTTTAACTGATATAAATTGAAATAAAATTACACTAGAAAATAAACTTCCAAATTATCTAATGAAAATTTACCAGTTGCTATGTTAGAACAGACACATTTCAAATATCAAATTTAAATTTCAAAATTTTATTGTTTAAAATTTCACATAATTTCAGTTAAATATACAAATAAAACAAATAATTTATTAAAATTTTCGGGTTGTTACAACCAGCCATGAGTAATACAATGCTTAACATTTGGAGAGCGTTACGTACTCTAGTCTCAACGGATACATCGATATCCAGTCTTGATGCATCTTGACTAGGAATATTTGAAATGATATATTTGTTTTCATTATGATAATTACTCACGGTTATAACACTTTGTAACTACTATAACAAAAAATATCATTTATGGATTTTCTATTAAATACACTTTTAATTTTTAATTAATTAATTAATATAATACATTGTATCAAGAATATAATAGAAAGAAAAGACCTTTTATTTCGAGCAAGATTGGTTAGTTAGATATATGTAACAAATTACATAATTACCCCCAAGGCATATCCCTAACTCTATCAATCTCCCACTTGCACTTGGGGTCAATTATGGAATCTTATAATAACTTTTGCAATCGATTTCCTTAAAATTAGTTGGATCGGTCCCTCAGTGAACAGGTATGCCATTACGTTTCAATTATCTACTCAGTCAATCAACTCTCTTTGACGTTGATAAACTACCTTTATCATATGGAATAATTCAAAGTGTGTCTCTTGACTTCCAATTAGCTCTAAGTTCTGTTATGAATTATATCATGTCATTGTTATCATATAATAATGTTTTCGCTACAACAAAATATACCTATCATAGCATTTCAAAAACGCTATAAAAACCTTTAACGGCATTTTTAACTACGCTGTATATTAACATGCCATTATAAGTCAGACATATACCATAGCAAGACAGAAAACGCTGTAGAATCCACGTATCTATAGCGTTTTTTTGATGTCATTAATACGTTTTGCAGCGTTTTTGTTGATATATTCAATAGCGGTTATAATATGCTATGTTAACTTTTTACAACGTTCTTTTCATTGCTGTGATTTCTTTTTACAGCGTTTCTTTTGTTGCTATAATGTTTATTTAAAACGTTTTCTGAAATGCTTGGGTCCTATTTTATAGCGTTCCTATAGCATTTCGAAAACGCCGTTAAAACTTTCTATAGCGTTTCGAAAACGTTGTTTAATCTTTTCTATGGCGATTTAGAAATGCTGTTAAATATTTTTATAGCATTTTATAAACGCTGTCGTATTTTGCTCAGTTCCTAACCAATATATAGCAGGTTCCAATTCTATATTCAGCCACAATTTATGTATAACACAGTTTATATAAACACATATATTACATAACAAACATATATTATATTAATCATAGATTTTATAATCAACATATTATATTAATCACACGTCTTACAATTAACATGAAACATTACATAATATACATACGCAATATTCTTAAATCAAAATAGATAATAAGTTCATAATATTTCAATATAGAACAAGCAGCAACTAGTGACCAAAAGTAGTAATACATACAAACATACAAACCAAAATGTAGTTATGGCATCAAAAGTAAATTCGAATCCATAACTTGTTGCGGTATGTTACTATTTTTTTCCATCGAATATATCTATCCACCTGCAAAGGAAAAGTTCTTTATTATACATACTTGATTAGGATTAAAAGACGGAATAACTAGTTCTCAAGTTATTTTAAGCTTTATAAAACAAACATGTGAAAGAATGAGCTTGAAACTTTTCTTTACACTTGTTTTTTGCTATTATTAATTACAAGGTCAGTTACAATATAAACTTGTACCGTTTGTATTTGATCAGTATATAATTCGATGTGTATTGTTTTATCAGTTATCCATTATACCACTAATGTGATTTTAGAGTCTTAGACTCCGTGTTGGTATCTGTACACCAATCTAGAAATAAAGATAATAATTATCTTGTCCAGGTTCATCCCAGTTGTTGTATATAATATAAGTCCGATGGACCCTGAAATAAAGATAATAATTATCTTGTCCTCCAAAGAAATATCCACTTTTAAAAAATAGTTGAACCGTTCCTGCTAAAAAATGGAGTTATCATAACTTTCAACTCCAATTATTGGAGCTTTACAAAGGAAAGAAATTGAAGTAATGCAAATTAAAAGGTGGTTCTGTATTTGCATCTGTACACCAATATGGAATCATATAATAATACTATTTTAGTTTCCTTTTGTCTTTATCTTTTCATATTAAAAAAAGAAGAAAATAATATGATACGTATATTGTCCAGGAAACTTTAGAGAGCATGCAACCCACAATACAAAAATACCTTATTTATACTATAAACCATTGTTTAAGAATGCCTGCTATAATAAAATTTACAAAGTACTATAAAACATTTAATAAATTACAAAATGCAACTTCATGGAGGTACCAAAAAGAACAATGTCAATGAATATATCACAATTTTGGATAAAAGCATAACAAAATTCCCTTCTTTAATGTTTTATGACGGTTTTATAGATAATACTAGTTAAATAGCAATAATTTCTAACTAAGCCATCATTAATAAAAATTACATCTGATTTTAAACAAAAAGTACCTAGTAAACAGTGCTTTTCACAGATTTAGGTGTTCCAACCACTTTGAAGAACAAATTCCCCAAGCTTGTATTCCTAAAAACAACGCAAATCTTCTCATTATCACTACAGATAGAATATTTAAGTAAGGTGAACAATTATAATAAGACAAATACATGCCTGTCGTGCATGGAAGAGAAGAACATCAGAATAATCTATATCCATATTTTTTGAATACTCTAGAGGCAACAGTTAAAGCAGTAATGGTTTTAACAACCAATCAAAGCTAGATGAGAAGCATTAAGTTGATGAGAATTATGGGTAGTAGTCATACTTTTTGGTCTTAACCAGCATTGATGATCAGAGTTACCATGGCCTACTTTTACATAAAATACTTCAATTTTGTTGTAGTGTTACGTCCAAAAGTAGGTGATTTTTATAAATGAGAAACAGGTTACACATCTGCTTATTATGAATCTGATGCTTATACTGACTGAAAACCATTGCTTATTATGCCATTGTAATGAAATGAGGACAATTCTGCTAGGTACAACATAACTGACCATATAAAATTTGCTTAAATTAGGCCCATATGATACAAAAAATGAAATACAAAATCTAGTTACCTGGTTATCAAATATGACTCCAATGAAACACAAGACTATAAGGTTGGAGTCTAATTGGTCATCTAAAGCTGACAAAACAAAACGAGAAACAACAAGGTTTTGATTCATATTTTAGTGTAAAAGCCAAATTCATGAAATATACAGTAGAAACTTATAGACGGTAAGAATATAAATTTACAACATGCATGACAGTAATATAAACAATATCACATAATTACTATTTTATGATCAAATACTTACACAGCTACATTGTGAAATGGGAACAAATTACTATGAGCAGCCACAGATGTGCTTATTTTCTAACTCATATTTCATAAAATTCTAACACCTCCTTTGTGCGGTTAGTGCTTTTTCCGCATACCTTAATTCAATATATATTTATATTATCAAAATATAAGATCGGATTTGTTGTTAGTACTTTTCTGCACACCATAATTTAATATATATTTACACGATTAGAACAAGATCAGATTCATGTTGTATATGACAAAATATACACCATATTGTAGACATATTTAAATGCATAAAAACATACCTTTTATTAGCAGTTTTAAATAGCAATCTTCCATATAGAAAGGCAATGTTATTTTAGACCTATATAGCAAAGTAAAAAGAATAATTAGGGTGCAAATCTATAAAAGAGTTAAATGCTTAATATAAAACTTAATTGATTTTTACCAAGTCATTCGTAGATTTGATGACCATCTGGGACAATTTCTAGCATGTGAGTTAGAAATTTAGTGTAGTCTGTCATTTGAGAAGATAAAGTAGCGGTATTAAAATAACATTTGTGGTAAACTATAATCTGTCATTGCACGATAATTTCAGTATCGAGATTAAAAAATCTATAGTAGAAATACAGATGAGTTATTTTTATTGTGAATTTGAATGAAATCGGAAATTATTAGAAACAACACCTTTGATAATAATCTATAGTAGAGATACTGATCTAGTAGCCATGCCTAGCAATTGTAAAAAAATATTTGTTACGAACACTAGTATACACAAACAAAATGGACTAAGTTACAATAGATGCATCATACATTATTAGTTTACTATTTAGTTACTTTTTCCCATTTCAAATTAAGATGGAAAAAGAGTTACGTAAAAAGGATCATTTTAGATTTATTGCTTTGCTAAATTCTAATAGCTACATAGAAGAGAGACAAAATTTATCATACTAAATGTTTGGAATGCTCTAAGAGTAGTAATCTAAGGTCCATCTAATATAGTAGGAAGAAACACCCTAAAAATCTTGCCAATGTTCCACACAACTCCTATGAATCAATAATTTACAAATAAAACCAACTAAAAACTCATATTAGATAAAAAGTTATAAAACTTTATTTTTCAAATACAACCCATGAAATATTCCTTGTGGATTTTGAGTTCAAAGCCAGACATTTAAGGGGCCTACTATTGAAAGACTAATTTCAAAAAGAGGGAAGGACCAATTTTAATTTGTCAAGGGACACCAAAAGTCAATAGCCCCATGCTGAAAAAAGTGATTTTCATGCATTGCTTTCAGTTGAAATATCTAAATATTAGTTCTATAAAATACTTATGCTTTCAGTTTAAATGTAAGAGAGTGTATTGGCTATATTCAGGACAAGTTGTAAGGGCAAATATAATCGTTATTACCAAAGCCCTAATGTCAAGTAGAATAGATAATGGCGGCAAGTGTATCTATGTTCAATAGGCTAATGATAATACATCGTAGAAATTGTTAAAGGCCAAAATTGGGCATTGTGCAAAAAATAAATTCATTTCCTGGCTGCAAACAATAGTGGGGTTTCTATTGTTTTGGAAGCAATGTAAACACATTCAAGAGCCTGAAGTAATAGTATCTAGGGAAATTTAGATAACATAAAGTTGTTGTTAATTGTCGCACTTAAAGCATAATCTATGTGACTACATTTTTAAAATCCTAACCAAAAACTGATTGTCCACTATTTTTTTCCAAAGTTGAGTATCATTAAGCGGAAAGCGCATGAGAAGGCCTTGATAGGGCCATGCTCTATTTTTAATTGAAAATTAAGTGATCTAGCTTTTTTTTAATGAATGATTTGCAGTATGTTGATACAATGAATGCGAAAGAACTCTATTCAAGTTATTATAAAGGTTGTATTATATTATATAAAAATAAATTTTAATGGTAGAAGCCTAAAACTCTTATTTTTAGGGTCATAGTTTTTAGCTTAAAAACTAATGCTAGAAACAGATTTTCTTGCTTTAAAATGATGTTGTGAAACTTAAACAGTAACGCCATCAAGCAAGGCAAAAGTGTTTTCACCTCACTTCGCTTAGTGCTTAATATGACATAAGTATGTGGTCATCGGTGAAATAAGAAGGAATAAACCCTACATTAAGGAAACCTATGACATTTAAGTATAATAAGAAGGAATTGACACATAGTTCGTTATGCGAGTGAAAGGTTTAAGCAAGGTGTTACCTAGTGTGCTTGATAACCGCCCATCTATGCAACAACATGGACTGGTGTAAGTCTTAATAAATTTTGTTGACATACACTTGCATTATGTTTAAGCAAGAGCAACACAAGCCTTAGCTTTTGTGTAGAAGAGTCTATCCGCTGTCCTGAGGCATATATGTAGTACTGAATTTCCAGTGGTATCAGTTTGGCTTGTGTCAGCACCTTCAAAGCCTGAAGCAGATACACTGCTTTTAGAAAATACATGACCTTGCATATAACTTTTTTTGCTTAAAAAGGTGAATTTGTTTAAAAACGCCATATGGAACATGATAGAAAATAGTTATAGGGAATATGAAAAAGTAATGCACTCATCTTATCTCCTATATGTGCTTAATTAATGCACTTTTCTCTTCATTATAATTAGGGATCAATTAGAAATCAGATCAGATGTTACAAAATTTTCTGCTCAGAACAATTCAAACTTTAAAGTATTTTCTTAGTTGCTTTCTTAATTAAAAGAAATGTTAAGTGGCCTCTTTCAACATTACTAAGTATTACTAGATATACAAGCATGAGTTTTTTAAACTAGGCATAGTATTAATTTTAGCACAACTCAAACAAAACTTATTGCTTTCACAAAATACTTGAGCTCGTATATGACTTTATGTGCTTAAATAATGAATTGGGTTTTAAAACTCCATAAGGAATATAACTGGAAAGAGTTATATGGAATATAAAAAAGTAATGTGCTCACCTTATCTCCCACATGTGGGGCTTCTTTGAGTAATAGGTCGATAATAATTATTAGATATCAACCTATGCATTGTAATCTCTTGTTATAAAAGAAATAATTTGCTTTGAATCGTTTATACTTGAACTTTAGAAGAGGGAATAAAGCAAAAGTCTAAGAAAAATTACATAAAATTTATCTAAAATAACATTTTACTTCCATTCAACCTAAAAATTTATCAAGTTTAAGAACAAGAAAAAAATAGAAATTACTTGAAGGATAACTTATACCATTAAAATGACATCGCATGCATGCATTGAAATCTGAGTTCGATGATGTAAGGATCACTAATTCCCAATCGATGATGAAATGAGTCATCAAATGAGTCAAGTTTTCTAGCAAAAGAAAACGCTAGAGTGCTAGAGATTGACTGTAGAGAAAAGGAAGAAATTAGACCTTTAGATGCAACGATGGTAAATAAGAGATATCGAAGACAATGAGATATCACTACCTCATGATTGTATAGTATTAGAATGTGATTTGAGTATAAGTTAATGCAGGCATTCGTTTTTGATTTACTGGTTAAAAAAGCACATTCTAATACTAGAGTTAATAAACTTTTTATATTGTTGTTACATGCACATCAACTTTATTGAACGAATTTAATATACAGGGTAACAAACTTTAATGTGTATATGGTAATACCCATGAGATAGTATCTTATTACAAATAAACTTGATATCAGTTGAATACAAATACATTTCTCAAAGTACAAACAAATAAAATATAGCATTCACATAAATCATATTTGCAAGTATGGAACTCAAATGTTAATACTTGTTTAGTTCAAGGAAGCAAGTACCTCCAAAAGAAAAGCAACAAATTGCATTTGGATTTCTTCATCTATAGTCATGAAAAGATGAACGCCTACAAATAGAGATGTGAGTCATTTTTCACCGCTAAACAAAGGGAATGATAATAGACATGGTTGCATATGAATCGACCTACGTCGTTTGAAGGGATCATGTCAAACTTTGCAATGATTGACAAATATCCTTTGTAGGAAGACTAGTCTACAAAAAAGAGGAAAAAATAATATAACATGTCAATTGGTGAAAATTTTGTTCAGCCTGCTATAGAAGTTGAATAGCACAGGTTTTACCAAGTGCGTTCACATATTAGTAGTTTAAAGAGTCAAAATTCAAGATCGTATGTAACATGGAACATGTCATTTTGTGCAAGTTAGCAAATAATGGTGTCTAAATAAAATTGGCCTCCTAAATGTCTTTGAGATTGTACAAAAATAAAAGCATTAGGCGGTCTTATTTATCTAACATTTTTCAACATTTCCCTATTTGAACAATTAGTAACTGGGTTTGCAAATAAAGTAAGAAATTATCATATCATAAGAATGTAAAATATAAAGGATTCTATTGTTACACCACATGAAGTGGAGGAGTTTAGGACATAAATGCTACATTTCGACTGTAGATAATATCCAAAGCATAAAGGAACCTACATATGCATTGAAATGAGGATAAAACACAGTGAAACATATATCAAAATATGCAGACATAAAAAACATGTTGAGAGAAAAACTACATCCTAAAAGCCAAGGAAAAAAATTAGATTAAAAACTTAGTTACCCTACAGTACTTTATTTATTAAACATACAAACATTTCATTTCACATTTTTGGTAGAAATAATTGTTTCTTCCAAACCATAAATATAACATACTGACTTAATGTGAAAATAACAATCAACTACTACCAAACACTAAACACAAACAAATTGACACAACAAAAATATTATGATACAATCAACAATATATAACAATTTTCTAGTAAAATATATAAAAGATTTAATGATATTTCCACATTTTTCTAAAGACTTGTGATATTTTATTGATTAATTAAGTGATATCACCCCATGGGAAAAAATTGATATTCAAAACATTAATTTCCAATTCCTATATTCATGAACTAAGTGCATCAAGAAATTGAAACAGCAAAAAAAAGTCATAGCTAATTACACAGAATATTAGACACGGTAAGATTTTTTCATAAACCATTTAACATAGATAAATGAATAAAAACAGAAAATCAACGTTGTAAGCAATTGAACGGAACTAAGGTTAGAAAAAATCTCACCAAGTTTACGTTGAGTTTTCGGATTTAGGAAAAATGATCAAACAAAGTTCGAAGATGGCGGAGTACCTAGAGTAGGATGAAAATTGATATCAATGTATCGATAAACCTAAAATTGAACGAATCCCATAAATATAATACAAATAATTAATCCAGATGATTATCGATTAAAGTACCAGCAAATGACAGAGCGGTAGTGAACCTTAACTCTATTTGGAAATAATGGAAGCCCGAAGAAGATAGAGGCCCAAAGTATAAGTGGATATAATGAAATTATTCAGTGTAGAGAGAGATGACAATTGAATGAGGGAAAACGAATTTTTTTGTTAAAATAGAAAGAAAGGAGGCGGTAACCGAAAACCTAGTGATTCTCAACGTTTGAATGCAGACGATTCGCCTTTGAGACAAAGTTTACCGCATTTAGCACTCAAACGCTGACGATGATTGCTGTAAAAGGAAAATTTTGTTGTAGTGCAAATAAATGAGGAATCATTTTCTGACTTAGGAATCTTACCACTATACAAAGATGAAGATGTAAAATCTTGTTTTCAAAATTCATTTCTTGCTTCTCTCTGTCTCTCTTTCCTTAATTAAACGAAGGGAAAGAGTGGAAAACGGGTGAAGTTTGAACTATACATTAAATGATAAATGGGTTCTAATAACTAAAAAATCACAAAACTTGTTAAATCATATCTTGCACCGATAGTAGTATTAAAAAGGTGTTTATTTTTTGCCTCTATTGAAGAATTTCATATCTACAACATACATACATGGTACAAAGACAAATCAGTTGTGGTATTTATTTGTCGGTGATATTTATTCTTCATTTATAAACGAATACAATCAAACATAACAATTAAAAATTTGGAAACACAATACATGGTTAAACTAACACAATCAAAGTAATTACAAAATCTGAAGAAATTTTAGGGACCGGTCTATATTCAAGATATAATCCTATTGCTTACAATAATCTTTATAAAAAATGTTAGATGGATAACAAAATAGAATAAAAGAAAATAAATACTTAAACCAGCGATCATGCAAAACCGAAATGTTAAAGTATGAACTCCATAACTTTTATTATAAATCCTGTTACCATTGTCTGGTCTAGTTTTGTCAATGGTGAAATGATCAAATTCCTTGCTCCTATAAATTTTCTTATAAAACCATGAAATATTTCTTTCTCTATCTTCTTCTTTTTCTTCTTTCCATGTTGTCATTCTAGTCGACCTGGATTATCTTAGTTATTATCATTATCCTCTATTGCAGTTATATTTTCATTTTCATTTGACATATAAATTAAGATCAAAGGAAAGGTTTGAGATATTTTATAAGAGAAGATGAATTTGGGACTGCAAAATAAAAGAAGAAAACCAAGTTTCATATCACATTAATATAAGTAGGTCATACAATTATGGACCAAAGTGTTGCCTTATGGAAAGAAGAAAATTGATTTGGACCAAAAATTTGGAATATTAGACATGCACAGTTGTTGCATACTAATAATTCTATATGTATAAAAATATTCTTGCATTCTCCCTTTAAGATAAAGAAATGCATGGAAAAATAATGTAATGCATCACTTTGTTACTACTGCATTTTTTAAAGCACGCCATGGCCTACCTGAAACTTGAGTCAAAAAATAATAATTTTGACTAGTAATTCAAACACAAGAAATACCCAAAGAACATGTTAACTTGTATGTTCCCATTTGGATTTACTGACGCATATGTGT
Source organism: Allium fistulosum (assembly GCA_030737815.1). Taxonomy (NCBI): domain Eukaryota; kingdom Viridiplantae; phylum Streptophyta; class Magnoliopsida; order Asparagales; family Amaryllidaceae; genus Allium; species Allium fistulosum. The sequence continues at coordinate 206,545,212 of CM060903.1, forward strand.
TTACATCTAATCTTATATCCATATTCGATGATGCGATCCAGTCAGCTTGGAATATAATCTATACTCATGGACCGAGAACTAAGAATAATTCAATAATAAATCCAGCAATCAACTAACTCAGTCACCAACAATAAATAAGAAATTACGTCAGGATAGTTCGATGAGACCAGTTTAGATGCGACAGATTTTAGAAGAGATGGAACTAAAAATAAATTACTAAATAGCACTACTGCATATGCAATGGACTTAAACTAATCTTACTCTGAAGCTTCGATGACGACGATGGCTAATAGCTGCTGGAGATGGTGGTTGTCGATCGACTGTAAGGGGGACGAGGATGAAGGGAGACAATGGACTGCAACCGAAATGATGATGAAGGCACCGATTCGCTGAAAACTACATGCGAGACATTTTATTTTAGAGGAAGTTGTCGATTGAAAGTTTTTAGCTTTGTTTGGACCGGGAATTAGAAATTTTGGGGAAGTTTTTTGGTTTTAGGAAAATGGAGGGAAGTAAAAAAAGTAGAGCACCTACATCGTTAGGGTTAGTAAGTTTAGCGCTAATTTATTAGTTCTAACGGCGACCATTTAAAAACGCTGTTAGGTTATGCTAAGAAAATAAAATTTTCTTGTAGTGTTCGGGATTTCTAACATTTAGAATCACCCTCGGCTTGGTTATAAATTTATGCATTTGTTATATTTACATTGATTTTACCATGTTGCTATTTAAGGTGACATACTTGGCCTTTTCATTGAATTAGCCACATTCTTCTATTTGGAATATTTCCAACTTAAAGATTCTTAACATGAATTTGTTATTAACATATTATACTCAATTTCACTTATGAAAGTTTAAGGTCAAACACTCCGTCATTAGGAGTTCGTTGTTTGTAACGAACGCCTTTTTGACCCCTAAATGTCGACACTAATACATCCATGGTATTCATATGTCAATCATCGAAGTGTTGGAAGGACAAATTGTTAGGGTAAAATAAAACAAATAAGAAATAGAATAAGAAAGAAGGAACACAACATCGAAATCCTACAACGGAATGATAACATATAATCTCAAAAGACAGTACAAATTGTCACTCTAAGATACATTGCATTTCAGAGTTACAATTCTAAATACTATCATCAGCCTAGACAGTTATAATAGTCGGTCCTCGCAAATGTTGATATGTACAATATAATAATGCAGCGAAATAAGAATACTACGGCAGATGAACGATCCAGCTGGACCAACTCATCTTCTCGAGCTCCAAAGAACATAAAGAAAACTTGCATTTCTCAAACTACTCGAAAGAGCACATAAGGAATTTAGGCAAAACAAAAACCACGCGTTAAACATAAGTCTGGTATGAGAAACTAAAGAAATATGTAATCAGCATGTAACGGTACTTTTAAGGCCATGCGGAAACGATTATCTCCTCAAAAGAACCGCCATCTAATAAGTACATAAGGTGATATAATAGATATGTCTGTAAAGAATATAAATCAACAAATAGTCATTGATGCTTACATTGATCACCTCACAACATATCGAGGGTACAATTAAAACCAATAAGGTATGTTCACATAATGGATTTTCTACGGAGATCTCTCCGATGAAGCTGGATCCGAACTCCATGCACAAGGGTCAGAAGTTACTTTCCAAGCGTCATATATCTTTAGATAAAATATATCATAAGGCAAACACAACTGGCCCACGCCCGAACAAGCAAAACCGAACCACGTGGAACCAAGTATTATCAACTCCCACGCGCAATATCGATAAGCATACTCTAGATTTGAAGTTGACATACCCCGTCGCGGGTTAGCAAAACCTAGGTTGTGCATCCAACTCTGTCTTTAGCCATTTCCGATGTCAAGGTTACGTTCGGCATCACTCACACGAGTCTTTATCATTTGAACAGATTATGAATCCCCAAATGGATTCCCACAACTCGAATAGATCTTGAAACCATACATGGATTCCAACATCTCGAACAGATCCACTTCCAAGAGATAGAACACATATCTCGGTCTTGAAGTGGTTTTCGATAAGTAAAATACTTACCGATCCTGGTCTCTTCAAGACTGAATCGACAAATTTTCGATCAATTTCGATAGTTGACTAATCGATTATCAAGTTCAAAATAGACGATCGCATATGGAAATCAAGTCTCGTATACTTATCACGTTTCCAACCTTTTCGTCTCACACTATCCCTTGGTTAAGAGTGAAGCCGATAGGTTAGAGCACTATTGCTTTTATCCCTACTCAAACATCAGTCTTAACTCTCACATATAGACAAGCCTACTTCATCGGCTTTTAGTGCTAAGTATACGACAAAAACATTCCATAAACGAGTAAACGCATAAAGCACGATCAAGTCACACAAAGCATGATCAAGTCACATAAGTGACTTCTAGTCCCCTTTTTATTTGATTAATCTTTTATTAATTAAAACCGCTTTTATTAGTTAAACTTCATTTATTGATCCCTGTTATTCAGTTGCACTCTTTTAATACTTCAAAAACCATATCGCGACGACCTAAGTATAGTATATGTACCTTCAGTTTGCTCAACAAATATTTGTAGTTATCTTACCTCGTCTATTCAATATATTAATAATACTACACATAACATCCCTAGCTTGAGTTTGCTCAACAACCAAGGAGCATGCAAGTAATTTATTAATATATATGGTAGAGGACAACATTATATTGAAGATTCATAATCTTCAATACATTATATTAAGTGATATCGACTTGTGAAATAATGCATTCCTTATGAAATACCCTCGTGATTCAAGTACCGGACACATTGGAAATCGCGGTATACTTGCATTTACGTATATATTTATTCCTTGAGTCTATTTAGAGTTTCTTAATGTTATACCTTTAATTTATACATTCATATTATATAAGTTTTATTATTATATAACATTTATATTTCATATACTTGTATAATAGTCTTATATATATATTATATTAATTAAATATGATTAATTAATTTTAATTGACTAACCTTTTAATTAACTTTAAATTGTCTTAATATAACATTTATATTAAATATTTATTATATGCTATAACCTTTATAGTGTAACACATATAACTCATGGTTAACCCACTTTTTGCAAAGGCAGTAGACAGGCGGATTTAATCCAACAGACTTCAAAATTATCAAGACCAGTTGCCCAGAGCGATGATTGTGAGGTCCAGAAATCAAGTGCAGGCAATGATATGAAGTGACAATCAACTGAGACCAAGAGATAGAGTCTCCAGAATACTCTAAGTACGGATTAATACCTCCTCCAGGCAAGGGATCGGTCCATATCCCTTCCCCTAGGGGATCGGTACATATCCTCAATTTGTGTCCCAAACTGGGTGAGACTGGTATAAAGTGACAAAGAAGGCCCCACAAGGCTACATTTCAATCTCAAGTCATTTGGAGTTTGTATGCGCAAGTTATGGGCAAATTACTTCACCTAAGAAATGGATCGGTATAAAAGGGATCGGCATATTTCAACTAAGCAAGTGCAACTTAATGGAAAACAATCAATATCTAAAAAATCATAAGTCCAATGCATATAAAATTTTGTGAGCAAGATGTAGGGACCCTTGAGAGTCTACCCTAGGGATCGCACATCAAATAGAGCAAGTTGGAAGGATCGGCCCTCTTCCCTCTATAGGGATCCACTATAATCAGCCTTCACAACATATTGCAACAAAGATTGATCAAAAACTCGAGTTATACTAAACCAATTGGCATGAAACTTGGCAGCTAAGCATAATACAACATGGATAAACCCCCCTAGGAATCGCATGGCATTTGGAGGAGTTTGGAGGGATCGGCCTATATCCCTTAATAGGGATCGGTCTTCCTCCCTCTTAGGGATCGGTTGAACCCAACTTTATATCAATGATCGATCAATATCTCAACGTCTACACATCCAATTAACATGAAACATGGAGTACAAGCTTACTACAACATATGGAACACCCCCTAGGGATCTCATTCCAGTTGGAGAAATTTAGAGGGATCGACATAACTCCCTTTGGAGGGATCGGCATAAATCAGAATTCAAGCAACACTACTTCATAGAAAATGCGATATCTCACAAACCGTACGTCGAAATTGCATGAAATTTGGGGACTAAGTAGCTAACATCATAGGTCACCTCTCAAAGGGATCGCAACCCATTTGGACATACTAAAAGGGTACCGATCCCGATTGTGGGCCCCGGTGGGCCTAGGAATTTTTGGATGGCCTTGTCTTGGTCTCACGAACCTTCTGCCGAAATTTCAGTCCGATATGTGCATGTCTTCCCCTATAAATACAGCAGGCATAGCATGAGAAAAGTAGGCTTCTGGAGCTTCTTTCTGCTTCTCTTTATCTTGAACCTAGGCTACACTCTGTCAATTTTATTCTTGGATTTCGAATTGTAACTGTAAAAAACTATAGTATAATAAAAATGATTATTCTAGAGTGGACGTAGGCCGGAGCTAGCCGAACCACTATAAATCTTGTCTCTTTTTACCTGCTTCCATTTTTTAATTTGTTTGTTTTTCATATTATATCCTCTACATTAGATACTATCTGAGATCTGTGTATGGATATTGGTGCTTTCATATAACTGGGTGTTGGTGGCCAATTTTTGCTGTCAACATTTTGGTGCTTTCACTGAGAAGACTTGCACCCGTAGATTTGGAAGCTAGGATCTTAAATTTGGAAGCTTAAACACTTAGCTCTAGGAAGTAATGGCTAGGCAATCAACAAGGAGAGTGCTATCGAAAAGGAGTCATCATGGAGAGAGTCAAGAGGCTTCCTTAGGAACTGGAGCTAACCAAGCATATATCTACATCACCAAGGATTAAATGAAACGATGATGGATGTTATGCATGAGAGGATGCTGAAAAGACAGGAGGAAATGATGCAGAATTTACTTCGACGGATTGGACAAGCTAGAGTAAAGAATCAGGAAATAAAGCAGCAGGAGCTAATGACAACTTAGATCAAGGAGTTGAAGCATTAGGAATCACTGGAAATCAGAACCGAGAACATGAAAATGGAGCCAAAGGACAAAGGAATGCAATAGAGCAGCATGGGGTAGTCCCCGACCATCTTAGAGGGATCAACACCGACCCCAAAGGCTAAGGGGAGGCTAGGGGGCATGCCCCGGGTCTGGTTTATCACGATGCTGGAGGACCTGCGATCAATTCCATGGAGCTTGGTGCGAATTGGAATTTGGATGCTCGTCCGGAGGAATACGTTCCAGAATTCCCTTATAGACTCGGGGCTAGCTTAGACATGATGATAGGAGACTACCATTGGAAGACAATGACAAGTTTGCAGAGATGATCAGGTGAGCTATGCATGGAGGATTGGCGAATAAGGATCTGGAGGATGTAAATAGAAGTCCATTCGCCCATAATATCAGGAATGCAAAGAATCCACCTGAATTCAAACTACCAACACTGGAAGTTTATGACAGAAAGTCGGATCTAACTATGCATATGATGAGGTATATAGGGCACATGGAAGTACTAGGGGCATCGGAAGAAGTCTTGGCACGATGCTTCCCCCTATACTTAACGGATGTAGCTGCGCTATGGTTCAGATAGTTGGAAAGCGGTTCTATTAGCACATGGACCAAATTGCTCAAAAAATTTATGAAGCAGTTTCGGGTTCACATTACAAGACCCAAGAATGTGCTGACATTGACATCGGTAAAGCAGTGGGCAGGAGAATCACTCAAGAACTTCTTAACCAGGTTCAATGCGACAGTTGTTTCGGTGGATCGACCAGATCCATCGATGGTATTAATGACGGCAGTGTCAGGAGTTGCAGATAATTCAGATTTTAAGATATCACTGATACAGGATCCATCGATGGATCTTAGAGAATTCTACCATAAAGCAGAAAGGTTTCTGCGACAAGAAGATGCAAAAGATGTTAGAGAGGCAACAGAAGTTAATACGATACAAGGGTGGAGAACCGTCCTGTGAATGCTCAAGAAAGGACAAGGGTAAACGGAACATGGACAATAGCTTTGATGGATCGAACCAGTAGAGGGGAGAACCCAAATTCTATTCTTACTTGGAATTGAATGAAACCCTAGAACAGATATATCTGAATACTCGAGGACGCCTTCCGTATCGAAGGCCGGCAAGGGGGGAACCCTCCGAACATGAACGGACATCAGGAAAGCGATGCCTATTCCATGAGCTGGATGGGCACAATACAAATGACTGTAGGCATTTAAAGGATATCATTGAGGAACACGTAAGGAATAGCCAGTTACATTAATACGTAAGGACTCGCGCTGCGGTGGTGGAATAAGAGCAGCCACCATCCACCTCGAATGAAAATGGCATCGGATCAAGGCATCATCATCCACTTGTCATCAATTGATCGAGATCACATGGAATAAGCAACAAACTCCATGGTAGGATAGCTAAGTCACTTACACATGTACAGGATCGAGAACAGTCCCTAGGCATGCTCTGAGATGATGATAAACCGTAGTGCTCTGGTTTGTGAATTATTATTTTTCTTCTTGTTTGCTACAAACTCTTGTTTTTCTAGTTTTACTTGAACTCTGGTTTATTGGTTGTACAGACTCTTATTTTATATTTTGGCAAATGGACTTAGAAATGCTTAACTTTGGATCAATGTAATAGATAACATAGGTCGCGATTGTAGTCTGGTCCAGAGAGACGGGATAACAATCACAAAGTACGGGTCTTTTCATCGGGCGAAAACGACGAAACGGACTCGTGCATCATGGATTAAGTCCTCAAATAGGAATTGAGGCCCAAGAATAAAACCCAACAGGTTGTTGGGTATGGAATATGCCTGGCAAGGGGTAGGTCGCTTCGCTCGAACGTGATGGATCGACCTACTTAGGTCGTCGAGTATGGATTGTGCTTGGCAAGGATCTGGAGAGATCAAGGTCATCAGGTATGGACTATGCCTGGCAAGGAGTAGGTCGCTTCGCTCGAACGCGATGGATCGGCCTACTCAGGTCGTCGGGTATGGATTGTGTTTGGGATCCAGTGAGATCAAGGATTTGGATTAGGATAACAACCTAGAGAGGTTATCGATTTGGATATCAGCTACGAACAACAATGGATTTGGCTTTGGATGGATGTAGATTCGGGTAAAACGATTCGAAATGACCATGGAATTGAATTAGATTCTGGATTGAAAAATACAGCTATTAATGGATTATGGATTATGGAAATTCAATACACACCTTTCTATCGCAAGGCATGTTTTGAGGGGCAAAATGCTAACCTACCTTTTGCCAATGCAGTAAACAGGCGGAACTAACCCAACAGATTTCACGATTATCAAGATCAGTAGCCCAGAGCGATGCTTGTGAGGTCCAGAAATCAATTGTACATAATGATATGAAGTGACGATCAACTGAGACCAGGAGATAGAGTCTTCAGAATATTCCTGTGCAGTTAAAGCGCTCGGCAGGTTCAAAGCGGTGGAGGTGCAAAAAGTCATAGCGGGGATACAACGAGGATATAGCGGGATATAGCGGATGGCTTTAAAATAGCATATAAAACTCGTACTTAATGTTTTTACGAATATATAAATGGTAATTAAATGAAAAATTCTCATTCAATTGAATTGTAACTAATACATAAATAATTTTTAAATAAAAACATGTGCGAATGTACTTTAAATAAACGTAAAACTGTTATATAACATAATTGAATTTAGTAGAATATTAGAGTATTTTCATTTCTGAAAATATATTAAAAATTAAATCAAATAAATTAGTTTCATAATTTTTATAATGTATAAATTGAATTTTTCAATTCATTTTATTAAAGAAGATATAGCGGGAATAGCGGAATATAGCGGAAATAACGGGATTTAGCGGAAATAACGGGGATTAAAGCGGAAAGGCTATATTGTGGGGCTATATGGAAAAATCGTAGCGGCAGAAACCCGCTACGAGATATAGCGGGGTAATAGCGGGGCATTGACTGCATAAGAATATTCTAAGTACGGATTAGTACCTCCCCCACGTAGGGGATCAGTGCCTATCCCTTTCCCTAGGGGATCGGTACATATCCTCAAATTTTGTCCCAAACTGGGTGAGACCGATATAAAGTGACAAGGAAGACCCCACGAGGCTACATTTCAAACCTTAAGTCGTTTGGAGTTTGTGTGCGCAAGTTATGGGCAAATTACTTCACCTAAGAAAGGGATCGGCATATTTCAGCCAAGCAAGTACAACTCAATGTAAAACAATCAATATCTAAAAAGTCATAAGTCCAAGGCATATAAAATTTTATGACCAAGATGTGGGGACCCTAGGGAGTCTACCCTAGGGATCGCATATTAAATAGAGCAAATTGGAGGGATCGGTCCTCTTCCCTCCATAGGGATCGGCTATAATCAGCCTTCACAATATATTGCAACAAAGATTGATCGATAACTCGAGTTCTACTAATTCAATTGGCGTGAAACTTGGAGGCTAATCATAATACAACATGGAGAAGCTCCCTTAAGGATCGCATGGTATTTAGAGGATTTTGGAGGGATCGGCCTCTATCCCTCAATAGGGATCGGCCCTCTTCCCTCTTAGGGATCAGCTGAACCCAACTTTATTGTAAAGATCGATCAATATCTCAACATCTACACATCCAATTGACATGAAACTTGGAGTACAAGCTTACTACAACCTGTGGAACACTCCATAATGATATCATTCAGGAAGTTGGAGGGATCGGCATAACACCCTTTGGATGGATCGGCAAAAATCGGAATTCAAGGAACTCTACTTTATGGAAAATGCGATATCTCACAAACTGTACATTAGAATTGCACAAAATTCGAGGAGCAAGTAGCTAACATCATGGGATGCCTCTTATAAGGACCGCAGCCCATTTGGACACACTAATAGGGTACCAATACCTATTTGCGGGCCCCAATGGGCCTGGAATTTTTTGGGCGGCCTTGTCTTGGTCTCCCGAACCTTCTACCAAAATTTCAATTCGATCTGTACACGTCTTCCCCTATAAATACATCAGGCATGGCATGAGAAAAGGAGGCTTCTGGAGCTTATTTCTGCTTCTCTTTATCTTGAACCTAGGCTACACCCTGTCAATTTTATTCTTAGATTCTTAATTGTAATGATACACAAACTACAGTATAATAAAAAGGATTATTCTGGAGTGGACATAGATGGAATTAGCCGAACCGCTATAAATCTTGTCTTATTTTACTTGCTTTCATTTTTAATTTGTTTGTTCTTTATATTATATTCTCTACATTAGATACTATCTAAGATTTGTGTCTAGATATTGGCGCTTTCATATAATTGGGTGTTGCTAGCCAATTTTTACCGCCAACACTCATATATGTATGTTTTAATTTTATTAATTAACCTTTAATTAATATCTTCAATGCAGTCATTTTGAAATGTCTGCTTCATCCCTTAGCCTTCCCAATTAATATACTGGCGCTTCCGTCCCAATTAATATACTGGATGTTAGAGCTATGCTACCTCACTCCGGTCGTTGTATACAGCGTCCCTCCTTTTTTAGTTGTCACCTCCCGGAGCTACGCTACCTCCGGTCAAGTATACTGGACCTCTAGAAAGAAGAGGTCGCCTCGGTAGCGAAGCACTTAAGATGAAGCATCGGTAGCAAAGCTGACAACACAACACGTTAGAGAAGCGACATTCTCATAACGAGGTGGTGCAACCGAAGTGAGGTTAGCGAAGCGCTGTAGTAGCACCGAAGCCTATGTGATATAATGCTGAACCAAGGACGCTTTGCCTTATCTATAGAAGTTGTCAACTGAGTTCTGAACGAATGGGATCCTTGGTGGCTCAATCTATAGATAGAAAGCGTTATTATAGGAAACTACCACGTTAGGTTTGGACAGAGATCAGACCGGTTATAGTTTAGGGAGAGTAGATGCAAGCTTTTTCTTTCCATAGCCGGCCAAATGACTACAGGATCATCGGTCTACTCTACCCCAATTCACCATTTCGAACCTTATACATAAGGTTTTTCCGTACCAACTTCTTTATTTAATTAACCTTTAATTAATTTATATAATTAAACAACTTTAACTAAATTATATTAATTTCAAAAATCATATTGTATACATACATATGTACTTCTAATATCTTATACATTTTAAAATGTCATAGCATATATCAAAAATATATAATACATGCATATTATTTTCATTAATTAACTTATTTAATTAACTTATTTAATTGATTTATTTAGTATATGAATATTATTAATAAATTTAAATTTTCGAAATGAATATTTAATCATTTCAAACATTTTGAATTTTTTATTATATTATAACTTTTATAATATATGTATATATATATCTTATTTTAAATTTAAAATCTTATATTTTAGTTTTTCAAACAATTTTGAAAATCTATATTATAACATTTATAATATTCTTCTTGTTTTGAATTTAAGTTTGAATTTAATTTTTTATTATTTTTAAACAATTTTGAAAATTAGCCCAAGGCCTAATTCAAATTGGGCCTCTTCTATTAGAGGCAACCTTTTAGGCACACATTTCTGTTCGGGCCAGGCTGGTCCAGGTAGGGTAGAGTACTATGTTACCCAAACTCAATCTTAGACATTACCTTTCTAAACACCCTATTAATTGGGCTGTGAGTTTAATTAGTTAATCCGAACATGACTAATTTAGGCCGCATAGGCTATTAGGCTCTGATATCATTGTTGGAACTTGGTCAACCAGCGGGCGGAAGTTATGGACAAATTTCAAAACTTTTTCCCTTATTGGGCCTATGATGTCTAATTCATTTAGAACATTTATAAATATTATTTAGATAAAATCCTTTGTTTTATTTAAATTTATGAATTATATAGTTTTATTTAATTTATATATTGATATATATGTATGTATGTATGTATGTATGTATGTATGTATGTATGTATATATTTATACACACAGTATCATATACACATATGTGTGTGCGCTTGTGTGACATATCAACCCATGCAAGGTATAACATGCCCGTGTATATAAGTTGGGATATACATCGCAACGGACATGTTAACTCATCCAATATGTAAGTATATGTTGTCCAAATATATGTTTGTATATAAACTATTATTTTATATAAATATTATAAACATATATATACACACACACACGTTAAGTTAGTTTAAATAATTATATATATATATAACACAATTAAAAATATATATTAATAAATATTTGTATATATATTTCATCTTAGAAATAAAATACTAATATTATGTATATATATATTATTATAATATATTAGTTTAAAAATATATAAGTTATTTTAAATATTGAAATATATAGTTATATATTTTATAAGTCGTGAATATTAAGCGTATACATACATATATATAATAATCAAATAATTATATATACACGTAAATATATTTGTAATATATATATTCAATAAAAAAATTATTCAGAAGAATTTTTTATTTCTAGGTCATGCGCATAGCCAAAAAAAATTATATTAATATTTTTTAAATTTAAAATTCATTTTTAATTAAATATTCATTAAAAATTAGTAAAATAATGATAAAAATTAATTTCAATACTTTATTTGAAATTTTAAAATTCCAAAAAATCCTAACTGATATTTTATGGTTTGGAGAATTTTTCTAAATTTCTGTCGGCTTAAATTGATTTTTAATAATTAATTCATTTTCGATCGTTTTAGACAATTAGTTATTAAAAATAGGAAAATGAAAATTTTATTTTTTGCCCGAGAGTTGACCTAGTGCTAATATAATTTTATGAAATTTAAAAAATAATTTTAACGATAATTTGGAATTAATATAATTTGTAAATAAAGTAAATTGATTTAAATATTATTAAAAAAAATTATAAAAAATTATTTTTGCCAAAAATTAATATTATTATAATACGTCATAAATATAATTATATTACTAACTTTAATCATGATATAATGTTGCTACTAGTTATAAACTATACATATTAAATTAAATAATATGAATTAATTTAATAAAAATATAAAATGTTGTTCATATGGCTGTACTGACCTGACATATATGATAAAAAATTCTTTTTTTATTAAGCATAAATATATACATGCATATAACTAAACTAATTTATGACAGCATTGCTAGCATATCAGAATCGTCACCTAACTAACAATATAATATACGTATACATATATGATAAAACATTATACTATCAATTATTAACTATAAAAACAATACCTTAATCCCAAAGCCTTGAAGCACACCTTAAAAAGATTAATTATTTCCTTATAAATACTTTCCGATTTAGCAGATTGCTAGTCCTTAAATCATTTACCTTCAGCTATCGAATAACGATCGAATCTGACTTGATTTGAGCTAAAAGAGATGGAATCCCTAAAGATTATTTTCGATCGGCAAACAATAAAGGAGGAGGTATTAAAAGATCTAATCTAACTAGGGCTAGGTATGCTTAAACAGTGGATAGAAGAGAGAAAAGAATGGATCTTATCTCATACTAATTCTCTCTCAACCTAAGACATCCAAAATCAAGCCCCCTTACACCATAATTAAGCTGCCTATACCATATATATGCTACCAAATAAAAATCCCTATGATGGGCCTTAAACCCATTTAGGCTCATATAAAAATATTACACAATTTAATCTAATATAATCGCTTAACGATATCATAAATCGATATATTTATAACTGTTATAAATATATTTTGTAACATTTATTTCTTAAATCACAATCAAATTTTATAATTAATATTTCAGAAATATTAATTAATTTATAACAATTATAAACTAATTAAATCGTTTGGTCAAAGGAGAATTCATCACTTCGGTTGTGTAACTTTTTAGGTGTAAATTTGATCAGCGATTAATATTGAACTATTTGAATATTAACGTTTCCACGTCACTTAGAAGGTGGTGTAACTTTTGGCCAAATTTATCGCTTACTTGGTTTCAGTAAAATCCAATTTCACTTTGTTAAGCTTTGCCCGGTTGTGACTTTTATTTACACCAATTCTCTTCGTCAAAACTATATCATTTTGGATTTATGAAATTTGATAACGGTCAAAATTCCAATATTGTCCATATTCAACTCTATAGTCCAAATATAAAGTTCTTGGTTCAATAATAGCAATTATTATTAACAGAACTACTATGGCTAAAGAATTTGACTTTAAGTTGACTTAATTGACCATGATACTAATCCTATATAATTGAGAAGTTGATTTCTCTCTTGAATAGTGCTTCACTTCTAATACTTCCACTCAATCCAACTATAGTCACTCGACGGACATCGTGTCATGCTTTGACAATAATCAAAGTGAAGATTTCATATTGAAGATTGACAGTATTCACAAGTCGAGAGAACTGCGTAAATTAGTCACATTAATATTTTCTATTTGACCTTAATTATATTAACCAACTAAAAACTATCGAGCGAGTCATTCCATAGTTATCGAATAACTATCAGTAGGGTATACCCCTAACTATATCAACATAGAGTACCGCTGAAACCATATACAAACAAAACTGCAAACCAGATGCATACTAAGTGATTCCATCTCAAGCAGTAAGTACTGTAACAATCTATACCTCCATGGGCCTAAATTTCGACAAAAATCAAAACTCAAGTCCATCAAAGCATGGATCGTTGGATTTGGTACCTACAAATAAGCATGAGCATTATTAGAGATTGATAGAAATCTAAACTCACAGTGGAAACAATAATATGATAAGAACACTGCCTATGACTACTACCTTGGAATTAATGACATTCCTTAGATAGCAGATTGTCACATCGGCATCGAGCGTGAGAGAAAAAGAAGACTTCTCCAGCACAAAGCACATCCAGTTCCAGTGACATGTTCCTCTAAATCTACCCTATGGGTTGTAATGAGGAGCTGCGATAGAACAACGTTCTAGTGACTGGAAAATATATAAACTATCCATAACATAAATTTATGCCAATTGGTTTCCATTTAATAGTTATGTCCATTAAGGTTAGCAATTCTAATCTAACCTTGCATTGCACACACAATTACTTTCTTACCCCTTCCCAAGGTACAAAATAATGATGAAGCCTTATCAACCACCGAATACTTCCAAACCCATTTTCCACTTAATACTTCTAAACATGAAGCTGGCTTCTATAATACTTTTAAAAGAGAAATAGCCGGATTCTGTCATTTAAGACCTCAGTCAAGGTAGACCCTATCATTTAAGACCTAAATCAAGGTAGACCCCATCATTTAAGACCTATTCCCAAGGTGGTTTCCTAACAATGTTGTCAATGGTCGGTGGGTCCCCCTAACCACTATTTAAGGCTTTCGACATTAACGTCCAACTATTACCGCATCTATCACCGATAAAATCGTAGCCATATAAGAGATAGTACCTAAGCCACTTAATACCTTTTATTGGAAAATAGGCAGACTCTGGTCATTTAATACCTTAATTAAGGCAGATCCCATCATTTAATACATATTTCCAAAGCGTGCTCCTTAATGGTATTATAGTTATTACGGCCTTAACAATGTGAGAGACTGTACCCAAGCCACTTAATACCTCATTAATAAGGAATAGGCATACCCTTGACAATTTAACACCTATTTATAGGTAAGCCTTTGTCATTTAATACCTAACCCCAAGGCGGACTCATCACTGGTACTATGTACCTGACATTGCTTGAAAATCTTATTGGGCTACTTAATAATTCTTTTATAGGAAAGAGGCGGACTCTACAGTCACTTAATATCCCAAACCTGAAGCGAACCCTTCCCGAGATATCCACCATCACTCTTAATTACAAATATGAAATCTCATTAGGTTACTTCTTTCGGTAGGCACGCGAGCCCTACAACCACTTAATACCTCAACACTGAAGTAAGCCCTTTTAAAGACATCCTTATTTATTTAAAATCTCTCTATGTTACTTAATACTTCCATTTAGGAGAGAGGTGGACCCTACAACCACTTAATACCTCAAACCAAAAATGAATCCCTATGAAGATATCCCTCACCGCTCCTAATTCCAAACTTGGACCATTTATTACTTTCCAATTAAGAAAGCATGCCCAATCTCTCACGTCGTCACGGGTCCTAAGATTAGTAATATCTCACATCAATATTAAGTGCACCCGACTGCTTGTAGCCCCAAAGTGAAGGGCAGTCTTCCATCGAGTGACTCTACTGACATCTCATCACTAACCTACTAAGTCCAATTAACCATCCTAAGTCTTTATTTATTTTATCTTAGGTAGATATTGGACTTAGCTTACTAATTCCCTTTTTATTTAAGGCAATAAATTTTATCTTAAATACTTATCAACCCATAAATCCCCTTTTAATGCTCATAAATGTCAGTCCATAAAATCCTAATGGACATTTCCTAAGACATTTATGTATGATTACTAATTTCAAAATAGTAACCTTTTATATCTATTCCCTTTTATCAGTCTCATTAATCCATGTATCCTATTAAATTATTGAAACTCCCATATTTATTACCATTTATTTCCCATTTAATTGAGTTATAACCTTTTAAATTCCTTTCCTATTAATTAATTATCTTAAATGTGAATATTACATGCAAGCGTCATTATTAGCTAAGTTCTATTTTAATTATTATAATCATAGTAAATTATGTACAAATATCTACTTTTATCAAATATATTCTAGTGATATATCTTCGCTAACGTATTCTTTTCCATGTTCAATTGTTGGAATCATATCTAAAAAGATTATCTGCTATAATTTCCATAAATTAATCCAAAACAAAAGATTTAACTTCAAAATATAAAACATTATTACCGTTTGAAATTACAAAGAATAATCATTTCTTTTTATTACTGAAATTGACAGTGTAAATTATAATGAATTCACACTTTACACATTTTTTTCTCTTTTTATTTGCATATATCCCTTACTAGATCATACGTTGTATCCTTCCAAAAGGGAAAGAAATCAACTAATTTACAAATATTAAACGGATCCAAATTCCAACAATTCCAAACATAGAGAAGTATACATTCTAACAGATTAGGGTAATAATCCAAATTCATAACATTATTATACAACCTATTTCATATCTGGAATAAATTTCATTCAATCAATATTCTAAACTCATAGACTGATTTCCAAATCAGGTTGTAAACAGTTCTAAATCAATTCATAAACAAGAATATGTAGAAAATATTTATTATATTTAATTTATTGCCTACAACTCATATACAATTATCCAGTTAGACATAAAAATAAAATAAACACCAACGGGATAATTTTCATATTATAACAATCTATAAAATTCCCCACTCGCCTTTTAAAAGTGATCCAAATCTCCAGATCTGAAGTAGAACCTTTGATTCATCTCCAAATCCTTTATAATATAAGAAATATGTATAAAAATGGCATATACATACATTAGAATTACAGATTTGAGAAGAGATTCGGGATTGGAGGAGAATATATATATATATATATATATATATATATATATTGCCTCAAATTTCTGTATAGTTGATTCTTTTCGCTTCTCCTTTTCATTAGATTTCTATTCTTCTTCAATTTATATGAATATGGATATTAATATATTATATTTATAATTCAGAAAGAAAGTAGAGAAAGAGAAATGACAGAGCTTCGCTACTGCCTCCAGAAAAGTATGAGAAGAGAAGGGAGAGTTAGGCCAGACTTTATAGGCATTAGAATCAACTAGAACCATTAGATCGAAATATATTAAATCCGGACTGTACATGGCCTAGGTTTACTGGAGCCGCCACACATGAAGCGGTCGACCTTCCCCTTCCTAGAGGTCGACCACCCCTGGTCGACCACTCCAATATGTGGGTCGACTTGTAAGCCCCAGCTAATTAATTAAAAATGTTAATTTTTCTTATTTATTTATTTATTTATTTTCGTTCTGAACTCATTTTTCGTTCGTTACTTCTTCGTTTGGACTCCGATCATAAAACTCCAAATATGAAAGTTGCTTAGAATTTTGCCATGAACACAATGGTGAAAGTTTCATGGTCAAATTCCATCGTTTGCATAAATTCCATTTTCAAAGCCTCATTAATTAACTAACTAACTAATTAAATAACCAACGTCAAATTACGGGGTGTTACATTCTTTCCTCGGTAAAAAGAATTTCGTCCTCGAAATTTCACCAATGAGTAAGTCATGGTTTTGGCTCCTGATTATTTTAAATTACACAACCAATGAGTGTATAACCAATTTTTGTAACCAAACATGCACAAGTGCATAGTATATTACTGTACAACTACACAGAAAA
Source organism: Allium fistulosum (assembly GCA_030737815.1). Lineage (NCBI taxonomy): Eukaryota > Viridiplantae > Streptophyta > Magnoliopsida > Asparagales > Amaryllidaceae > Allium > Allium fistulosum. The sequence goes on from CM060903.1 coordinate 206,562,516, forward strand.
TATGTATGCAGAATAATTCTAAATTGGATCCTCCTATATGAATGCATTTCTTTTGAAAACATTTTTGGAAATATGATGCAAACAACCTATATATACTGGTAGTTCTATATGTATGTAGCTTTTTTAAAAATCTTTTCAACCAAAACCCCCATACTCCTACGAAAAGAAGTATGAAACAACCAATTTTGCATCCACTTCCCACCATCCAATAATCTAACGCATCGAAAAATTGTTTTCTAAACTTTACTCCTATAGCGGAAAAATGAATTTAGGTAGAGAATTTAACATTCTTACCACTCTATAATCTTTCTATTCTCATAGTATAGTGGAAATTTCCTCATGTCCCTGATTTACTCCAAATTTTCCATGTACAAAACGCATAAGGAGGCCTAAGATCTAAAGCGGAATTAAGTCTAAAAATAGACTCGCGCGAGTCGTCGACAAGGTATGGAAATAGAAATTCCAAGGCTAAAATAACTTTTCCCTTATTATCGCTTGCATTTATCGCCTCGTCGATCCTAATGCACTGCTAAATTCGCAAATTCTAACTCCATTTGTGTAACGACCCTAGATTTTAATTTATTTAAATTGATAATTAAATGAATTTTTGAATAAAAATTTGTAAAATTTATTATAAATGGAAGCGAGTTTCCCCGATTCAAATAAATTCTGTATAAATCATAAAAATTTAAAATATTGTATATATATATATATGTGTATATATATATGTATATGTTGGATTTGAATTTAAATTATAAGTGAATGGTTTAAGAAATGAAATTTTATAGATTTGTAAAATAAACTTTTAAAATAGAAATAAAAAAATGAAAGTGTTAACAAGACAAATATTATAAAACAAGACAAAGACAAAACCAAATACATATGAAAATAAAATTCATAAACACTTACAAATGAAACCAAACAAAGCAAAACGAAATATACATTCAAAATATAAATACAAGATTAATAAACAAAACTGCAAGCCACTAACATCTTCTCAGCCGAAGTCAATACAAAGAAAAAAAAACATAAACAAGTACATACGAAATTTGAAATAAAGGATATGTGTGTAGACATAAGGACACAAAGCATTTAATGTGAACATCTCTAAGTACACAAAGTAAGATCATTTCAGCCTCCTAAGGAGATAAAAATATCTGACCTTGCTTTCTGCTAGCTATGGATTGGAGCATTCTATTGGAGATATTCTATCCGCTGCTGGTGTTATCTATTTTCTTTCCACTGCTATTTGTTGTATCATATCTCTGATGTATATTGATATCTGTCGTATCATTCTGTAGTATCATATTGTATCAGATATTTGTATCTGTCATTGTATCAATGTTATATATATTGATATATTCTTTTTCTTCCGATGTGTAGTTATACTTAATGGTGTTATAAGCTCCGGAGAACCAGATTCGGCGTTTAAATCTATGGCATTTTGAGTACAAGTGAGGTACGGGTGCCGATTTTCGAAGGCCGAGTCCGGGATCTTCACATTTGGTATCAGAGCTAAGGTTGAACTTTAGCTCAGGAGTATAACACATTAAGTAGCTCATTAGAGATAGGGTGAAGTATACCCTAGAATGAGTATTCCTCATATATCCGTTTGAATGCCTCAATAAATTCTCTTACTATCCACTGATAGTGAGTATGAGTGCAAGAAGAGGATGAGGTAAGGGTCAGGGGAATACGACTAGAAATGGTCAATACTCTGTAACAACAAGGAAACAATATTTTCTCTATCAATCTCTTTTGTTCAACATCTTTTCTCAATTCTTCGATAATTTCTGGTAGATCCAAGAAGAAATTCGATATATGAATATGGGACGTAAACTCCAAATAAGCCAAAAAATTGTTGTTTGAATGAATTGGTTGCTTTGATTGCTATAGTTGATAGGTATACTTTAGTTCTAAACTAAAAGTTTTGAAAATTGTATCTATATATATCTATCTATTCTTTGGATTCCGATATGTTCTACGAATGGTTAGTTATCCTTTCGAACTAACCGATGCCCCTGCATATTTCGTAGATCTGGGTAACCCAAGCATCGTGTGAAAGAATTCAACAAATTCGTTCTTGTATCTATCATTGATATTCTGATTTGGTAAACCAAATGCAGAATAAATATTCGGTTTGATTTGATGAAACATTTTTCATCTATCTTTGTGTCTCCATGGCAATTTCGAGGACGAAATTCTTTTAAGGGGGGAAGTTTGTAACGACCTTAGATTTTAATTTATTTAAATTGATAATTAAATGAATTTTTGAATAAAAATTTGTAAAATTTATTATAAATGGAAGCGAGTTTCCCCGATTCAATTAAATTCTATATAAATCATAAAAATTTAAAATATTGTATATATATATATATATGTGTGTATATATATATATGTATATGTTGGATTTGAATTTAAATTATAATTGAATGGTTTAAGAAATGAAATTTTATAGATTTGTAAAATAAACTTTTAAAATAGAAATAAAAAAATGAAAGTGTTAACAAGACAAATATTATAAAACAAGACAAAGACAAAACCAAATACATATGAAAATAAAATTCATAAACACTTACAAATGAAACCAAACAAAGCAAAACAAAATATACATTCAAAATATAAATACATGATTAATAAACAAATCTGCAAGCCACTAACATCTTCTCAGCCGAAGTCAATACAAAGGAAAAAAAACATAAACAAGTACATACGTAATTTGAAATAAAGGATATGTGTGTAGACATAAGGACACAAAGCATTTAATGTGAACATCTCTAAGTACACAAAGTAAGATCATTTCAGCCTCCTAAGGAGATAAAAATCTCTTACCTTGCTTTCCGCTAGCTATGGATTAGAGCATTCTATTGGAGATATTCTATCCGCTGCTAGTGTTATCTATTTTCTTTCCGCTGCTATTTGTTGTATCATATCTCTGATGTATATTGATATCTGTCGTATCATTCTGTAGTATCATATTGTATTAGATATTTGTATCTGTCATTGTATCAATGTTATATATATTGATATATTCTTTTTCTTCCGCTGTGTTGTTATACTTAATGGTATTATAAGCTCTGGAGAACCAGATTCGGCGGTTGAATCTACGGCATTTTGAGTACAAGTGAGGTACGGGTGCCGATTTTCGAAGGCCGACTTCAGGATCTTCACAATTTGCCCTCCCTACGTCTAACATATGGCCTTTAAAATCAAAGATTTTACAAAAATCCTTCTTAATTTTCAAATTTATACGTCATTTGGAAATAAAATCCTAAAATATTTAGATGTATATTTTCCTTTGAAATCAAATTTTGAATAAAAACTCTAAAAATAACTTAAGAGTCCCTAAAAACTTTTTTTTCAAAAGAGAACTTTTCAAATCAAGGGGGAACTTTTCAAAATATTTTCCTTCTCAAAATTTGTGATAAATCAAGCTACAATTTCAGCATAGTCGGAAGTTGGTTATGCGCTAAACGCATAAACCAAATTCCAAAATTCTACAACTAACCTTTACACAGAAACTTAACATTTTATTTAAAAATGTCATCACATCTATTATTCCAAATTTAGCATTTAAGGAACATTAGCAATGACCCGTGATACTAAAACAACTTTATCATGTCTTTCGCTAAAAAAATTCAACTATTCTAAACTTCTAGTCTTACATTGCATTTATTATTAGTCAAGTGTCTTTATGAGATTCTCATATTTATACTGCTTCTTTACTATGCATATATAGGAGCGGTTCGCATATCCAAAAACAATAATGCAGTAAATAAATATAAACTCATAATATCGTGTATGCTTTTTACAATACAACCCAAATAACCTAAAAGAAAAGAACAAATGCTGGAAGGGAAAAGACAACAACACCATAAATCCTAAAATAATGCCTACAGACTACAAGATGCATTGCTCCGCGGTTAGAGCTCAATCTATTGCTATGACCCTTGCATGGTCTATACACCCAATTTCGTGCCGCTGGCACTGCTGGTGTTGTTGACGGCTCTAGAATTGCCATCTTTCTAAGGAATGATCAAATGATAGCAGAAGAAACCTTCTACTAAACTGCCTCTCCATAGAGGTTCACCCGTATTACCTAAAGAGGGGAGTGGATAGGTGAAAATACGAAAAGTAACTCTGTGGAGTGTGAATCCTTGATCTGCAAATTGCATCAAAAGGATGCGGGTCCAATTGATGGCGATGCCGCCAATACTAGCATAGGTGGTCTTCCGCATCAAGGGATAAATCTGGTCGTAACTTCCCGTCTTAGGGATGACGTTGTGTCGAATGACGCACATAATCAGACGGGCAGTCGGATGTAGATTATCCATCTTTCAAACACCGACATCCTGGGAAAATATCTGCTGTAAAAATCTTTGAGTCGGTCTCTTCAAAATCATCCAAGTCTGCATCATTCGCGGAGGTTTCCAAAATCTCAATAAGATTATTATTAGTCAGCTCAATCAAGATACTCTTCACCACCGAACGAATCAAACTATTGCCTCCATAAAAAAGACAGATGCAACACGGGTAGCATTCCCGCTCAAAAGTCTCGAAGTAGAGGATCGGTGCAAATCCTACCGTGACAAATATCTTTTCTAGCCCAAAAGTGGCAAAACCTTCCACTCATTCAGGTCCAGCCCAAAAGTGGTCTCTTAAGGGTTGAGACCATAATGGTGCGAGGAAAAACCGGTCAGTGTAGAAAGATGTCTTAAGCTAAGAAGTGGTCGAAGGGAGGAAATAGGATTTAGATCTGGAGTGGTGGAAGAGCAGGACCTAACGTGCAAAACTAACACGAGGGTGGAGGCAAGGCTGTTGCTCCTAGGGAAAAACTGCGTCGCCTAGGGAAAAATGGAAGAGAGAGGCTGATACTTGGATGAGGAGGAGGAAGGACATTGGATTAGGCTTGTTGAGGAAAGAGCAACAAAAGAATGCAATAGGGGAAATTCGAACGCGACTTTTATAAGCCTGTTCCAGGTTCAAGTTTTGCCAAAACTCGTTAACTGATAGGTCACTATAGGTTTACCGCTAGCCGGTCAACCGCTAGATGGACTTGGGCGTTAATTGAACCTAAACCTGATTAGGGTTGAATTAAATAATAATAATCGTTTCGCGTCATCTCCTTCGATTCGACACGATCCGAAAAATTCCTGTCCTTATCACGGCAGTGTCAAAGCCTACCGCCTAGTCCCGAACCATGCTCCAACAATTCACAATAGTCCCAACAAAACTGCTGTGACTAACAACAATTTCGAAAACTCGAAAATATTCCAGCTTCTATTTCATGCCTACTTCACACGGAATCTCCCAATAACTGGTGGGTACAACAACACTTCAAACTATATACCCCAATAAAATTGAACGTCGTTCTCATTTTGTCTGTACCTTAAAGAGAGAAAATCTAAAATCCTCGATTTTATAAACTAAAAAATCATTGGGCTAAATATGTGTTCCTTTATATTTGTTTCTAAATAATAGAAACTATTTCATGCCAACAATTCCCTTAAAATTCAAACTTATATATATTTCAGGGTTTCTAAAAAAAGCTTGTTTTAAAACACAAATTTCCCAAATGGAAAAACTATTTCCTTGCCGAAAATCAAAAATCAAGCCTTTACTGATATATACAAATATTTAAGGATTTAAAGAATTAATCTTTTATAAACTAAGAATTTCTTAACATGACCAACTTCATGGTATACGTGTTTCTTTGAAAACTAAAATTTCAAAACTTTTCCAAAATAAAATTTCCAAAATAAATCCTTGGAAAAAGAAATCCTTTGAAAATCTTTTTTTTCCAAAATCTAAGGCATTTCCAAAATATACTTTATAAAAATTCTCTCATAGGTTTTAAACTAAGGATTTGACATTAATTATCCAAATAAAAATCCAGTTTGTCATCAAAGAGGTGATCAATAAATGCACCCTAACAAAAACTTGCTTCCGGATAATTGCGACATACAGACTCTGGTTTCCCGTCCATATGGAATAAATGTGTGTCTCCGACTGTAACCCATTATCAAAATCCAAATCATAAGGTAGCTAGATTCCCAACCATCAATTTGAACACCTCCAGTCTCTGGGATTCTACCATATGTCGTACTCATGCTCTTCATCAATAGCGCCTTACGGATCGCTATCACTCCGTGGGGTACTTCGGAGTTGGCGTGAAAATCTTAGCTCTAAGAGATTTCCAACCCATAGTTGCTTTGTCTGTTCCTACGGAGTGGAACTACAACTACTTCTATAGTCGGAAGCCTTAGAATCTAGCGACAAAATATAATATTACTAGATAGGAAAGTATGAATACGTTCTCTCAATTTATCCTAATTCCTCTGATCTACTAACTTAAGCTCTGATACTAAATGCAACAACCCGTACCTCCATGGGCTTAAATTTCAACACAAATCAAAACCCAAGTCCATCAAAGCACAGATCGTTGGATTTGGTACCTGCAAATAAGCATGAGCATTATTAGAGATTGATACAAATCTATACCCACAACGGAGACAATAATAGGATAAGAACTCTGACTATGACTACTGCCTTGGAATTAATGGTATTCTTTGGATAGCAGATTATCACATCAGCATCGAGCATGAGAGAAAAAGAAGACTTCTACACAAAGCACATCCAACTCTAGTGACATGTTCCTCTAAATCTATCATGTAGGTTGTAATGAGGAGGGGGTTAGAACAATGTTCTGGTGATTGAAAAATATATAAACTGTCCATAATATAAATTTATAACGATTGGTTTCCATTTAATAGTTATGTCCATTAAGGTTAGCAATTCTAACCTAACCGTGCATTGCATACATGATTACTTACTTACCCCTTCCCAAGGTACAAAATACCGATGAAGCCTTATCAACCACCCAATACTTCCAAATCCATTTTCCACTTAATACTTCTAAATATGAAGCGGGCTTCTATAATACTTTTAAAAAGAGGAATAGGTAGGCCCCGTCATTTAAGACCTAAATCAAGGCAGACCCCGTCATTTAAAACCTAAATCAAGGCAGACCCCGTCATTTAAGACCTAGTCCCAAGGTGGTTTCCTAACAATATTGTCAATGGTCGGTGGGCCCTAACTACAAAGACTTCTAGCCACTATTTAAGGCTTCCAACATTTAATGTTCAACTATTACCGCATCTATCGCCGATAAAATCATAGCCATATAAGAGACAGTACCCAAGCCACTTAATACCTTTTATTGGAAAATAGGCAGACTTTGGTCATTTGATACCTTAATTAAAGCAGACCCCATCATTTAATACATATTTCCAAGGCGTGCTCCTCAATGGTACTATCGTTATTACAGCCTTAACAATATGAGAGACTGTACCCAAGCCACTCAATACTTCATTAATAAGGACTAGGCAGACCCCTGACCATTTAACACCTATTTATAGGTAGGCCTTTGTCATTTAATACCTAACCTCAAGGCGGACTCTTCACTGGTACTATCTACCTGACATTGCTTGGAAATCTCATTGGGCTACTTAATACTTCTTTTATAGGAAAGAGGCGGACCCTACAGTTACTTAATACCCCAAACCAGAAGCGAACCCTTCCCGAGATATCCACTACCACTCTTAATTATAAATATGGAATCTCATTAGGTTACTTCTTTCGGTAGGGAGGCGGGCCCTACGACCACTTAATATCTCAACATTGAAGTAAACCCTTTTATAGACATCCTTATTTATTTGGAATCTCACTAGCTTACTTAATAATTCCATTTAGGAGAGAGGCGGACCCTACAACCACTTAATACCTCAAACCAGAAGTGAACCCTATGGAGATATCCCTCGCCGCTCCTAATTCAAAACTTGGACCATTTAATATTTTCCAATTAAGAAAGCAGGCTCAACCTCTCACGTCCTCATGGGTCCTACGATTAGTGATATCTCATATTAGTAGTAAGTGCACCCGGCTGTTGGTAGCCTCAAAGTGAAGGGCAGTCTTCCGTCGATTGAATCTACTAACCACTCATCACTAACCTACTAAGTCTAATTAAGCATCCTAAGTCTTTACTTATTTTATCTTAGGTAGAAATTGGACTTAGCTAACTAATTCCCTTTTTATTTAAGGCAATAAAATTTATCTTAAATTCTTATCTACTCATAAATCCTCTTTTAATGCTCATAAATGTCTGTTTGTCCATAAAATCCTAACAGACATTTATGTATGATTACTAATTTCAAATTAGTAACATTTTATATCTATTCTATTTTTATCAGTTCTATTAATCCATTTACCCTATCAAATTATTGCAACTCTCATATTTATTATAATTTATTTCCCATTTATTGGAGTTACAACCTTTTAAATTCCTTTCCCATTAATTAATTATGCTAAACGCGAATATTATGTGCAAGTGTCGTTATTATCTAAGTTTTATTGTAATTATTATAAGTGCAGTAAATTACGTACAAATATCTACTTTTATCAAATATATTATAGTGATATATATTCACTAAAATATTCTTTTCCATGTTCAATTGTTGAAACCATATCTAAATAGATTATCCACTATAATTTTCATAAATTAGTCCAAAACAAAAGATTTAACTTTAAAATATAAAAGATTACATCGTTTGAAATTACAATGAATAATCATTTCCTTTTATTGCTGAAATAGGTAATGTAAACTACAATGAATTCATACTTTACACACCTTTTTCTCTTTTTATTTACATATATCCCTTGCTAGATGAAACGCTGTATTCTTCCAAAAAGGGAAATAAATCAATTAATTTACAAATATTAAACGGATCTAAATTCCAACAATTCTGAACATAGAGAAGTTTACATTCCAATAAGATTAGGGTAATAATCCAAATTCATAGTGTTAGCGTCAAAATTGGTCACTAACCCCCAAATCCAGATGAAAGCACCAAATACCAATCACAGCTCAGAGATAGAATGTATGTAGAGAGTAATAATGTGAAGAACGGTTAAAACTGAAATGAAAGCAGTAAAGAACAACAGATTTTATAGTGGTTCGGCTAACTCCGGCCTACGTCCACTCCAGAAGTTTACTTTTTATTGCTGTAATAATCGATTGCAGTTACAAAATGGCAGAGTTGCCTTAGCCTTAGAAAAGAGAAAGTAAGAGAGCAGAAAGAAGATCCCCTTTTACTGTGCCCCTGCCTCTCTATTTATAGACAAAAATGGGTTGGACTTCCCTGGTGGGCCTGGCAGCCGAGTACCTCAGCCCAAATGGAGTGATCTCCATATGCCGATCCATAGATGCCGAACGCTGAATGCCGAACAAGGTGTGAATGCCGAACGATCTCCTCATGCCGAACGTTGGGAGGTATGGAGGTGTGAGGTACCGAGACATGGAGGTGCGAGGTATGGAGGTGTGAGGTACCGAGACATGGAGGTGCGAGGTACAATGCCGAGCGAGGTGAGGTATGCCGAACGACCCATCCAATGCCGAACGCTCCCTGATGCCGAGCGCTCCATCCAATGCCGAACGATCCTTAGTGTCGAACCTCCACCATGCCTAACGTCTCCAGATGCCGAACGATCCATCCAATGCCGAACGTCTCCAGATGCTGAACGATCCATCCAATGCCGAACGTCTCCAGATGTCGGACGATCCATCCAATGCCGAACGTCTCCAGATGCCGAATGATCCATCCAATGCCGAACGTCTCCAGATGCCGAACGATCCATCCAATGCCGAACGTCTCCAGATGCCGAACGATCCATCCAATGCCGAACGTCTCCAGATGTCGGACGATCCATCCAATGCCGAACGTCTCCAGATGCCGAACGATCCATCCAATGCCGAACGTCTCCAGATGCCGAACGATCCATCCAATGCCGAACGCTACTGAATGACGAGTGCTCCTGGAATGCCGAACCACTCATGTATGTTGAATGCTCTATGCATGTCGAGTACTCTTGAATGCTATTCGAACGTGAATAGTGAATGCCAGACGAACCATTTGTGCCGAACCTCCACCATACCGAACCATGTTTAATGCCGAACCATGTTTCCTAGACCCAAATTATAGTTGATTCATCTTTATCCAATCATATTTCCATCTCCCAAGCACATTGCATCATTCATCCATCCAGTTGACTGTATCCATCGTACCCTAGCCTCGACGAACATGCAGTTGATTAAGTTAAACCCGTCTGTCCGCGACCTTGCCAAAAGGCGGGTTAACACTTGCCCCCCAAAACATGCCTTGCTTTGAAAGGTGTGTTTTGAATAGCCTCAAGTCCAGTATCCAAAATCCATGTTTCATCCATATCCAATAACCAATAGGGGACTTTAGGACCTCTTCGGGTCGATATCCAAATCCATAACCTCTCCGGGCTCTTGCCAAGCGCAATCCACACCTGATGACCGTGGTCCAGTGTCCCTGGACGTTGAGATAACCTCTCCGGGTTCTTGCCAAGCGCAGTCCACACTTGACGACCGTGGCCCAGTGTCCCTGGGCGTTGAGCTAACCTCTCCGGGTTCTTGCCAAGCGCAATCCACACTTGACGACCGTGGCCCAGTGTCCCTGGGCGTTGAGCTAACCTCTCCGGGTTCTTGCCAAGCGCAATCCACACTTGACGACCGTGGCCCAGTGTCCCTGGGCGTTGAGCTAACCTCTCCGGGTTCTTGCCAAGCGCAATCCACACTTGACGACCGTGGCCCAGTGTCCCTAGGCGTAAGTAATGCCGTGGCTTAAGTCCTAAGCCGAATCCTGGTCGCTCCGGACCCTTGCCGAGCGTAGTCCATACTCAATGACCTTTAAGCCAAAATCCAGAGAAAATCCAATCAAAATCCAATCCGAAAAACAAACATTCAAACCAGAAAAACGAGAAAAACAGGGAGTTCAAACCAAACTCCAAAACCAAACCAGAAAAAGCAAATGTCCAAGTCAAAGGAAAAAACAGATTTCACAAACCCGGGCGTTTCGGTAAGCCATCATCTCAGAGCATGCTTGAGGGTTATCTCCGACCCCGTACATGAGTAAGTGATTTAACCGTTTGCCCGAAGTTTGTTACTTATTCCAAACCATCAAGATTAGTTGATGACCAATCGGTCACCATTCCTAGGCCTCGCGCCCTTGTCGTTCAAGGTAGGCGGAGGCTGTTCATGTTCCACCGCCGCATTCCGAGTTCCGACATACTGTCGCAACTGACCATTCCTTATATGCTCCTCGATTATATCCTTTAGATGTCGGCAGCTGTTAGTATCATGCCCGTCCAGGTCATGAAAGAGACAGTGCCTTCCTGATCCCCTTTCACGTTCTGTGGGTTCCCTCCTTGATGGCCTTCGATAGGGAAGACGATCTCGAGTATCTAAGAAAATCCGCTCCAACGTTGCTTTCAATCCTGTGTAAGTGGAGAACTTTGGTTCTCCCCAGCGCTTCCTTTTCCCTTTATCCTTGTTCCCACCTGAGCTTTCGCCGAGTAATCTTCCATCCTTAGTCATGTTTACTTCCTGTGACCTCATGTCCAAACATGCATCCTCTTGTCGAAGAAATCTTTCAGCTTCATGAAAGAATTCCCCAATATCCAACGGTGGGTCTCGTACCAACGATACTTTGAACTCCGAATTATCTCTGACTCCTGATACCGCAGCCATCAGAACCATTGATGGATCTGGCCGATCCACCGAAGCAACTGCTGCATTAAATCGAGTTAAGAATGTCCTGAGCGATTCATCTGCCCCTTGTTTGACTGATGTTAGTGTCATCACGTTCTTTGGCCTTTTTATGTGAACTCGAAACTGACTTAAGAACTTGTCCACTAGTTCTGTCCATGTTCCAATGGATCCATCCTCCAGCTGTCTAAACCACATAGCAGCAATTTCAGTCAAGTACAGGGGGAAACATCGGGCCATAACCTCCTCCGTTGCCCCCAGCACTTCCATATACCTAGTGTACCTCATCAAGTGGTCGGTGGGATCCGTCTTCCCGTTGTATACTTCCAGAGTGGGTAGTTTGAAATCGGGCGGATTCCTAGCTGTCCTGATGTTCCAGGTAAACGGATTTTTGTTAACTCCCTCTGAATCCCTGTTTGTCAGACCTCCGCGAATAGTCCGCCTGATAATGTCAGCCAATCCAGTGTTTCCAACCAATCCAGACTGCCCCCCAAGTCCCCGAGGAAATTCTAGCACATATTCTTCATCACATCCTCCTGTATTCCTATCGATGCCAGGCCGCGTAGCGTTATCCGGTATCCCTCCATGAACTGGTCCAACATCACCTAGTGGTGTGCCCCCGAGTCTAGGTCCATCTAGATTGTTAACTGTTTGTTGATTGGGAGCTGCCCCCTGCTGATTCACTCCATTTGTCCGTTGGTTGAGTTCCTCTGGTCCAGCTCCACGATCTTGAGCAACTGCAGTTCCGGGTTGTCCAAATTGCCTAAGAAGAGCCTGCATCATCTCCTCTTGTCGTTTCATCATCTGCTCTTGCATAGAATTCATCATCACTTGCATCTCGTCCCGAGTTATGTAGATGGATGCATGACCCTCTCCAGCTCCAGAAGATGCCGCTTGACTTCCTTCCTGATTGCTCCTTTCCACTGCTTGCCTCTTCGTTGGTGGTCTTGCCATTGCTTTCTAAGATCCAAGTTCCTAACTCCAAAATTCATGATTGTTTCAATTTCTCAGTGAAAGCACCAAAGTGTTAGCGCCAAAATTGGTCACTAACCCCCAAATCCAGATGAAAGCACCAAATACCAATCACAGCTCAGAGATAGAATGTATGTAGAGAGTAATAATGTGAAGAACAGTTAAAACTGAAATGAAAGCAGTAAAGAACAACAGATTTTATAGTGGTTCGGCTAACTCCGGCCTACGTCCACTCCAGAAGTTTACTTTTTATTGCTGTAATAATCGATTACAGTTACAAAATGGCAGAGTTGCCTTAGCCTTAGAAAAGAGAAAGTAAGAGAGCAGAAAGAAGATCCCCTTTTACTGTGCCCCTGCCTCTCTATTTATAGACAAAGATGGGTTGGACTTCCCTGGTGGGCCTGGCAGCCGAGTACCTTAGCCCAAATGGAGTGATCTCTATATGTCGATCCATAGATGCCGAACGCTGAATGCCGAACAAGGTGTGAATGCCGAACGATCTCCTCATGCCGAACGTTGGGAGGTATGGAGGTGCGAGGTATGGAGGTGTGAGGTACCGAGACATGGAGGTGCGAGGTATGGAGGTGTGAGGTACCGAGACATGGAGGTGCGAGGTACAATGCCGAGCGAGGTGAGGTATGCCGAACGATCCATCCAATGACGAACGCTCCCTGATGCCGAGCGCTCCATCCAATGCCGAACGATCCTTAGTGTCGAACCTCCACCATGCCTAACGTCTCCAGATGCCGAACGATCCATCCAATGTCGAACGTCTCCAAATGCCGAACGATCCATCCAATGCCGAACGTCTCCAAATGTCGGACGATCCATCCAATGCCGAACGTCTCCAGATGCCGAACGATCCATCCAATGCCGAACGTCTCCAGATGCCGAACGATCCATCCAATGCCGAACGTCTCCAGATGTCGGACGATCCATCCAATGCCGAACGTCTCCAGATGCCAAACGATCCATCCAATGCCGAACGTCTCCAGATGCCGAATGATCCATCCAATGCCGAACGCTACTGAATGACGAGTGCTCCTGGAATGCCGAACCACTCATGTATGTTGAATGCTCTATGCATGCCGAGTACTCTTGAATGCTATTCGAACGTGAATAGTGAATGCCAGACGAACCATTTGTGCCGAACCTCCACCATGCCGAACCATGTTTAATGCCGAACCATGTTTCCTAGACCCAAATTATAGTTGATTCATCTTTATCCAATCATATTTCCATCTCCCAAGCACATTGCATCATTCATCCATCCAGTTGACTGTATCCATCGTACCCTAGCCTCGACGAACATGAAGTTGATTAAGTTAAACCCGTCTGTCCGCGACCTTGCCAAAAGGCGGGTTAACACATAGAATAAATTTCATTCAATCAATATTCTAAATTCATACTTTTGGGACTATTTCCTGATCAGGTTGCAAACAGTTCTAAATCAATTCATAAATAAGAATATGTAGGCAATATTTATCATATTCAGATTATATTCAATTTGTTGTCTACCACTCATATACAATTATCTAGTTAGGCATAAAAATCAAATAAACACCAACGGGATAATTTTTATATTATAACAATCTATCAAATTTACCACTCACCTTTCAAAAGCGATCCAAATCTCCAGATCTGAAGTAGAACCTTTGATTCATCTCTAAATCCTTTATAATCCAAGAAATATGTATAAAAAGATTATATACATACAGTAGAATTACAGATTGAGAAGAGATTTGGGATTGGGGGAGAAAATAAGTACAAATATATATATATATATATATATATTACCTCAAATATGCGTATAGTTGATTCTCTTCTCTTCTCCTTTTTATTAATATATATTCTTCGCTAATTTATATGAATATAGATATAAATAACTTATTTTTATAATTTAGAAAGAAAGTGGAGAAGGAGAAATGCAGAGCTTCGCTACTGCCTCCTGAAAAGTATAGAAGAAAGAGGAGGGTTAGGCTTGAATTTATAGGCGCTAAAATCAAACAAAACCGTTAGATCGAAATATATTAAATCCGGACTGTACATGACCTAAGTTTACTGGAGCCGTCACACACGAAGCGATCGACCGCTCCAATATACGGGTCGACTTGTGGCCCTAGCTAATTAATTAAAAACGTTAATTTTTCTTGTTTATCTATTATTTTCATTTCGAATTCATTTTTCATCCATAACTTCTTCATATGGACTCCAATCGCAAAACTCCAAATATGAAAGTTGCTCAAAATTTCATCATGAACGTAATGGTGCAAGTTTCATGGTTAAATTCCATCGTTTGCATAAATTCCATTTTCATAGCCTAATTAATTAACCAACTAACTAATTAAATAACTAATGCCAAATTACGGAGTGTTACAAGTACACCACAAAAGATATACAATACTAAGATAAGAAACCATTCATCCAAGAATCACTCTGGATAGGACACCCTCAAACTATCATCCGTCTCCCATGCACAATCCCAATAATCCTCGCTCCACTTAACCTTTAACTAACTTAACAACCTTAGTCCTCAATCTCTTCGTATCACGGTTAACAATACGAATAGGTTGCCTTATAATGGTCAAGTCAGGCTCGAAACCTCTAAGTCTTACTGCTCCGATGACTCAATAATCAAAGTAGCATCGTGCACATACTTACGTAGGTGGGATAGGAAAACATCATGCACACCTAACAATCTTGTCGGTAACTCGATAGTATAAGTAAGAGTGTCTATCCTCTTGGGTATTGGAAAAGGTCCTACAAAACGAGGAGCCGACTTCCCTCCTATTCCAAATCGAACTACTCCTCTCATCAGGGAAACTTCGATGAACAAAAAGTCCCCAACCGAGAACTCTAAATCTCTATGCCACACATCAGCATAGCTTTTCTGCCTACTCTGAGCTACCTTCAAATACCTCATAATCTCTACTACCTTATTTGTGGCCTCACGAATCATATTCTGTTCAAGAACTAAACGATCTCCCGATTCCACCCAACATAATGGAGACTTACAAGGCATTCCATACAATGCCTCAAAAGGTGTTATCCCAATATTCATCTAAAAACTGTTTCTATAAGAAAACTCGATACAAGGTAAATCGTCCTCCAATGAAGCTCCAAAGTCTAGAATACAAGCATGAAGTGAATTCTCCAAAACACGATTCACTCTCTCAGTCTGCCCATCCGTCTGAGGGTGATAAGTTATGCTCAAACTTAGCTTCGTTCCAAGTGCATCACTCAAACTCATCCAAAAATGGCTCATAAAGATCAGACCTCTATCACTCACGATATCACACGGAATGCTATGAAGTCTAACGATCTCTCTAACATATAGTTGAGCCAAACTACAAGCAGTACTCATTGCCTTCATTGGTAGTAAGTGCGCGCTTTTGGTCAATCGATCTATAATAACCTGCACACCTTCGTTACCTCTCCTAGACCTAGGTGATCCGTCAATGAAGTCCATAGATATCCGCTCCCATTTCCACCTAAGAACCTCAAGTGGCTGAAGTAGTTCAGCTATAACGCCCTTAATTTTAGTTTACATTATTCGAGATATTTGGATAAATTAAATAGAGTAATCTAAATGTTTGTGGAGAAGAAGATTTGAAACTTTATAAGGTCGTGCCTTGACGAATTAAGTAATGAGATTGTTTTAAAATATTTAACATATAAGAGAATATAAGAGAGATGTAGAATAGGTAGATTCATCTTTTAATCCCTAAACTCTCTCGCCCTCATTTCCTTCTCATGTTTCGATCCATAAACAATAAAAAAGAATACACAACAAGGCCGGCTATTAATCAAGCAAGGAAGCATGAAATCAAGGGGATTCAAAGAGAAGGATCTTAGGGAAAACTAAAGCAATATCAAATATCAAACTCCATTCAAATCTAAGGTGAATAATAAGAGAAATCGTCTTTGTTTTTGTTTTTAATTTGGCTATGGGTAATATCTGAGTTATCTTGATAGTTTTGCTAAAATATGATGGTTTAACCTTTGTTTGGATAGAATAATAATTTATGAGATTTTTATGAAATTATTTAAGTGGGTTTTAAGGGTAAAACCTAAGATTGTAGCCTCCAATCGACTTGATTTTGGATATGTGATGCAAAACGTTAATTTGGAAATGGGTTTTTAATTTCATAATTTTCTAAGTTATATTAAATAATTTTTGAATTTCCTAAGGAGGATATAACCTTATTGGGAGTTTTAATTATTTAAAAAATTAAATATGGTTTTTGGTCCCGAAATTTTTATATGGTAAAGAAAATATTGTTTCTGAATTTCGTTGATTTTTGGGGATTTTTCCCAAGTGATTAAAAATTGTTACGAATTTAATATGCTAGAAAAGCATTTAAATTATTAATTAATTAAGTTGAAAAATGTTTTGGAAAGGTAAAACTGAGGTACGGCAGTTTTTTCTGAAAAAATTGTTAAAGTAATGTTTTATCCAATAGGAATTAGACAAGAAATTGGATTTGGTAAAAAGTATATGCTTTTATTAATAAGAAATCAATTTTCATGATAACTACGATAATGCCATGCCACTTATACCATCATCGAGCCTACAAACACCGCCGCTTGGATGAATGTCGAAGTCGATAAGGATGGAAGCATAGTGTAACACTTAGGTAGTTACAGAATTGTTCCAACCATGTCGAAGTCGGCAAAGGTGGCAATCTATACTTGTTGGCATCGCGATATTGCGATTCATCTATGTTGAAGCCGCATCTCTTTACCGATATTTTAACTTTGCTCTTATACATTTGGCATCATAATAGCAAAAGTAACTTAAGTATAAAGGTTTTATAATGACATCGATAGCATTGAAGCCGCTATGCATCGGTGTCAACGACCTTATATATACCAAGGTATTATATTGTAGGGGTTGGCAACGATGCAACACAGCATTGACGTTGCTTTCCTTCCTTTTAACATCGCCGAGGCTCATTTCTATGTAAATTAAAAATGTTTTAAAGAGGCGATATAGGCTAGGTTCAAGAGGGTCGATAACCTTATGATTTCGGTAGTTAGCCATTTATTTTATAATATCTTAAAGCTTAGTTTTGAAAGGTGGATAACCTATATCCTATGTAAGTCGACAACATCATTTTCGACATGAAATTTTTATACTTAAAAAGAGTTTAAGTTTTTTCTTCGACCTTGGATGGAGGTCGACAACGTCTTAACGCCGTGTGTGTTATACGTATCTTATTAAAGGCGGAGACCCTTAAGCCTCATTATCGATATTGTTATTGATGTCGACATTGATTTATATTAAACTATTTAATGGAAGTTAGCCAAATGTTTTATGATTTTGACTCTAAACCTTGGGGATACCAATGTAAAGTTTTAATAAGTTTGACATAGATCATTTGGGGATACCAATGTATGTCACTTTGAGATGTTATAACTTTAAGGGGAGATAACCTAATTGGGGACACCAGTAGACATAGATTAAACATTTAGGTAACATGAATTAAATTGTTAAATGATGGGTTCATTGTTATCCTAGGAAAACTATGGGATGTGATATGGATTGTCCACATCATGGTAGAGATGGATGGTCTCACTAGATATCTATTTGGTTCGAGATGGTAGGTTATTAATCACACCAGACTTTTTGCCTGATCCGAAGTTTTTGTTTTTTCCCTAAACTCTTGTGTACTCATTTGAGTAGGTCAAAAGTAAGGGTTTTTAGGTTCCAGTTAGATTAATAAGCTTTTCGGACACATGTAGGAGGCAATCTAGCTATTAGGAGCTTTATCTATTTCTGTTGTGTTTGTCTATTTGAATGTATGTAATGATAGATGATTTTAACTATTAAGTAGTAGTAGACTTTGATCAACCAAGGGGGCATCTTCATAGGTCGCCCTTTGAGTATTTGGTAATAGTTATATTTTCTCTGAATGCAGAATTGTGAATGGGATTATGTAATGAATATGAAATCATATTTTGAAATGGAATGTAAAAGTTATTCCTGAATTGTTTTTGAAATTTTTTCATATTCATGTGCTTTTGATTATTGATATGATTAACATAGCAGCATTTTGCCGCTGGAAATTAATAACTATGGATGACTACAACGTCCGTAGCAGTTAGTTTTGGGCCTCGAAATGGGAGATGTTACAAGTTAGTATCAGAATATTGGTTTATGTAAAACTTAAAAGATTAAAAGGTTTTTGAAACATAATCCCAATGAATCAAAGAATAAGGTTGGGGTATAGGATGGTGTTATAGTAACGTACTTGTATTTACTATATATAAGTATGTATTCTATTTCTATTCTCTCCTCTCTCTTAGACCATTCTTCTATATCTTACTAAGGCTCATATGCAAATTTACGAGAAAAAAGATATGGAAGCAAGAAACGGAAGAGTGAATCTAGGTGGCAGAAGCACCGCAACCAATGAAAATGCTTGGCCCAATACCATAAGATATCTGGATAGACGGACAAATGCTGATCAAAATGCAAATGCCAATGTAGGTGTTGCGACCCCACCAGTAGATATGGGGGCTTTGTATTAGTTCTTCGTCAATCTGATACAAGCTGGAGCAGCTGCAAGAGTAGTTGGAGGAAATGCTGCTAATGCAGGAGGAGTCAATCCCGTAGCGCCAGTTGGTAATAACTATGTTATGCTGAGTCGAGATTACACCATCTGAATGGGGAAGCCTTTTCTGGGGACTAAGGATGCAATAGAAGTGGAGAACTGGCTATTACATTGTGAAAGATTTTTTTGCTGATTTGGGTCTAAATGATGAGCAGAAAAGAAGACTGGCTTCAAGGAAATTGCAAGGAGCTGCTTTGTTCTTGTGAAACGGGGTAACCATTGGGGTAGCAGAAGAGGAATTGACTTAGGAGAGTTTTGAAGGAGACTCGAGGAAATATTTTTGTCTAAGGTGGCTAAATAAGCCCTACTCAAGAAGCTCATGGAATTAGAGCAAGGGGAAATGTCAGTGTTAGAATACTCTGCAAAGTTTGATGAGCTGTCCAGATATAGGTATGCCACTATTGACGTTATTATCTAGAGGAACGAAAAGTTTATTCAGGGATTAAGACCGGAGACTGCTAGGGTGACCATGCCACATCTCCGGGATCCATCAAATGTAGTAGTGGAGATGGCAATCAGAAACGAGGAGATGCTTTCTACTTTCGGAAAGGAGAAGCCTGTTGGAACCCAGAGTTCTCAGAATAAGAAGAGGAAGCTCTTTAAGGGAAAGGATGCTCAGAAGGGTGGAGCTACTAAGAAAGGGAAGGCAAATATTGTTTGCTATAAGTGCGATAAGAAGCGGCACTATGCTAATGCATGTTGTTCGGGTGATGGCAAGATAGTTGTGGGGAAGTAGAATGTGAAGTGGTATAATTGCGACCAGATGGGGCATTACAAGAACAAATATCCAAAAGCGGCCAAGGTAGGTAAAGGAAAGGTGTTTTCTAGGTTATACTTTTGTCTATAGTTTGTATGTGTTTGATTTTATGGGTTTTAGATTATTTTGGGTATGGATTGGTTGAGCAAATATGATGCTAGGATATTTTGCCGGGATAGGAAAATATCAGTTAGACACCTTGATAGTAGTGATCGAATTATATACTCAGTAGATAACTCGAGTGTGGACGTTTGTACTTTGTTGGGAGCAATGGAAGTAGAAGACGAAGTGCATCGGGTTTTGGTTGCAAGGGAATTTGCAGATGTTTTTGAGCCGGTTACAGGACTACCACCGAAACGAGTTATTGAGTTTTGAATAGATCTTGTACCTGGAACTAAACCCGTAAGTAGACCACTTAGCAGGATGAAACCTACCGAAATGAAGAAGTTAAAAGTGCAGCTAGTGGACTTAGAAGGAAAGAGTTTTATTAGACCAAGCAGTTCGCCTTAGGGAGCGGCCATGGTGTTCGTAAAGAAACTAGACAGGTCGTTGAGATTATGTATTGATTATCGTAAGTTGAATGAGAAGACGGTAAAGAATAGATATTCTTCGTCGAGAATTGATGATTTATTTGATCAGTTGAGTGGAGCCAAAGTATTTTCCTAATTAGATTTTGCGATAGAGTTCTATCAATTGAGAGTGGTGGAGGCAGTATTCTATTGACGGCGTTTCAAATGAGATATGGTTCGTATGAGTGGTTAGCAATGTCATTCGAATTAACTAATGCGCCTGCTTTCTTTGGGGATTCGATGAATCGGATTTTCCAAGAGCACTTGGATAGGTTAGTGTAGGTATTCATTGATGACATTCTAATATATTCTAAGGACGAAAGAGATCATGAGATTCATCGTGGAATAGTGCTTGAGACGTCGAGGCAACATCAACTGAAAGCAAAAGTTTTCAAAGTGTTATTTCTGAAAGAAAGAAGTAAAGTTTCTTGGTCATGTAGTTTTAGAGAAAGGGTTGTCGGTGGATCCAGCTAAAATTAAAGCTATAAATAGTTTGAAAAGACTCGATACAGTGACTGAGATAAGGAGTTTTCTTGGACTAGCTGGTTATTACTGGAGATTCATCAAGGATTTCTTGCGGATAACATCACCCTTGACTAAACTAATCAGGAAGGACGTAAAGTTTATTTGGTCTGATAAATATGAGGAAGCATTCTGACCAACACGTCCGTGTTAGTTGTTCAAGATGGGAATCAAGATTTGGTGGTGTATACGGATGCGTGTGGAACATGATTAGGAGTTGTATTGATGCAGAAGGGTAAATTGATTACTTACGCTTCTCGATAGTTTAGACCATATGAAGTTAGATATCCAACTCATGATTTGGAGTTGGCAGTGGTGATTTTCGCATTGAAAGTGTGAAGGCACGAGTTATATACGGATCACAAGTCTTTGAGGTATTTATTCTCTCAAAAAGTTTTGAGTATGAGACAACATAGGTGGTTGGAGTTTTTAACCGCTTATGATTTTGGTATAGAATATACACCTAGGAAAGGAAATAAAGTTGTGGATGTACTTAGCCAGAAACATCAGAATGTGGTGCTAGCTATGTTGGCTCAATGGAAGGATTTAGAGGCATTGACTACTTGTACCGTGCAGTTAAGGTCGACTGCTAGTTTTGTTTAAAGTACTACCATGTTGTCTTGCTTGGAAGTTCGACCAGTATTGATCAAGAGGATTTCTACTGAGCCGAGAAATGATCCATTGTTTGCTGAAAAGATTAGAATGTTGGAAGGTGGAACCAAGATCGATGATCTAAAAGATTTTAGTCTTCACCGGAAAGGATAGTTAAGGAAGAAGGGATAGTTATGTGTTCCAGATGTTGGTGACCTAAGAAAAGAAGTTCTTATGGAGTGTCATCGGTCGAAGTTTACTATACATCCTGGTGGAACTAAGATATATCAGGATATGAAGAGAAGTTTCTTCTGGGAATGTATGAAAAGGGAAGTGGTCTTATGAGTGAAGCAATGTGCAAGTTGCCAGCAAGTAAAAGCTGAACATCAAAAGCCGAGTGGACTGCTTTAGCCTTCAAATATACCAGTTTGCAAATGGGATTCAGCATCCATGGATTTTATTGATGGTTTCCAAGGACGTACATGGAAAATGAAAGTAGTTGAGTCATAGTGGATAAACTAATCAAAAGTGCACAATTCATTCCCATTAAGTCAACCAAGATGGCACCTGTATTGGCTAAGTTATTTACGAAGAATACTGTTCGACTACATGGTATTCCTATAGCATAGTCAATGACAGAGATGTTTTGTTCACTAGTGAATTCTGGAAGAGTTCATAGGAGTTATTAGGTACCAAGCTTAAGATGAGTATCGCTTATCACCCACAAACAGATGGACATACAAAGAGAGTCGATAAGGTACTTGAAGGTTTATTGAGGGCTTGTGTACTAGACTTTGGTTGGTCGTAGGAAGACCATTTGCACTTGGTTGAGTTTTCCTATAATAATAGCTATCAAACTAGTATAAGAATGGTGCCTTTCGAAGTTTTATATGGAAGGCCATGCAAATCGCCGCATGTTGGTTGGAGATCGGAGATAGATTGGTCCTTGGTCCATACATGGTGAAAGAAGCCAAATAAAGGTTGAGTTGATCCGGGCTAGGTTAAAGGAAGCTCAATCTAGGCTAAAAAGTTACGCATATAAGAGGCGTAAAAATTTAGAGTTCTCAGTTGGAGATCGTGTTTTCATTATGGTATCATTGATGAATGGTGTGGTACGATTTGGAAAGTTAGGGAAACAGGCACCGAGATATGTTGGACCGTTCCCTATTATAGAGAAGATCATAAAGCTCGCATAGCGAGTAGTTTGGCAGGTGTCCATAATGTGTCTCATGTGTCTCGTCTTAGGAGGTGTGTGCATGATCCAAAGACTACTATCGCTCCGATTGCAATGGAAGATTTAGTAGTAGAACCAGATCCGACTTTTGTTAGGCAACCAGTTTGAATCCTAGCAAACGATGAGAAGAAGTTAAGAAACAAGACAGTTAATGAAAGTCTAGTGAAGTGACAATGAGAAAGACTGTACATGAGAAGCAGAGGACTAGATAAGGGATACTCATCCTGAGCTGTTATGATGGAATGTTCTGTATTGGTCATATATAGACTTTATAGCTGGTAAGATATACTAGCGTTGGTTGCATGTTGATATGCTTATTTAGTAGTCCTTACTGAATTTCGATGACGAATTTTTTTTAGGGAGGCGAGCCTATAACACTCCTAATTTTAGTTTAACATTATTCAACATATTTAATTAGATATATTAAATAGAATAATGTAAATGTTTGAGGAGAATGGGATTTGAAACTTTATAAGGTCATGCCTTAATGAATTAAGTAATGAGATTTTGTTAAAAGATTTAACATATAAGAGAATATATGAGAGGGGCAAAATAGGTAGATTCATCTTTTAATCCTTAAAAAACGCTCTCCTCCTCATTTCATTCTCATTTTTCACTCCATAAACAATCAAAAAGAAAACACAACAAGGCCGACGATTAATCAAGCTAGAAAGCACGAAATCAAAGGGATTCAAAGAGAAGGAGCTTAGGGAAAACTAAAGCAATATCAAATCTCAAACTCCATTCAAATCTAAGGTGAATAATAAGAGAAACCATCTTTGTTTTTGTTTTTATTTTTACTAGGGGTAATATCTGAGTTATCTTGATAGTTTTGCCAAGATATGGTGGTTTAATCATTGTTTGGATAGAATAATGATTTATGAGATTTTTATGAAATTATTTAAGTGTGTTTTAAGGGTAAAACATAAGTTTTTAGTCTCTAACCGACTTGATTATTGGATATATGATGTAAAACGTTAATTTGGAGATGGCTTTTTAATTTCATAATTTACCAAGTTATATTAAATATTATATGAATTTCCTAAGGAGAAAATAGCCTTATTTCGGGTTTTAATTATTTAAAATAATTAAATATAGTTTTTGATCTCGAAATTTTTATATGGCTAAGAAAATAATATTTATGAATTTCTATGATTTTTTGAGAATTTTTCCCAAGTGATTAAGAATTGTTATGAATTTAATATGCTAGAAAAGCATTTAAATTATTAATTAATTAAGGCTATTAATTAATTAAGTTGAAAATGTTTTGGAAAGGTAAAACTGAGGTGCGGCAGTTTTTTTCTGAAAAGAAATTGTTTAAGTATTATTTTATCCAATAGGAATTGGACAAGAAATTGGATTTGGTGAAAAGTATATGCTTTTACTAGTAAGAAATTCATTATCATGATAATTACGATAATGCCATGCCACTTATACCGTCGTCGAGCTAAAAAACAACGCCACTTGGATGAGTGTTGAAGTCGATAAGGATGGAATCATAGGGTAACTACTTAGGTAGTTATGAAATGGTTCCAACCGTGTCGAAGTCGGCAAAGGCGGCAACCTATACTTGTTGGCATCGTGATATCGTAATTCATCTATGTTAAAGCCGTATCTCTTCGCCGATGTTTTAACTTCACACTTATACATTTAGCGGCATAATAGTCGATTAAGTATAAAAGTTTTATAGTGACGCCGATAGCATTGAAGCCGTTATGCATTAGTGTCGACGACCTTATATATACCAAGGTTTTATATTGTATGGGGTCGGCAATGATACAACGCAGCATTGACGCCGCTTTTCTTCCTTTTAACACCGGCGAGGCTCATTTCTATGTAAATTAAAAATGTTTTAAAGTGGTGATATAGCCTAGGTTTAAGGAGGTCGATAACCCTATGTTTTCGGTAGTTAGCCATTTGTTTTATAATATCCTAAAGCTTAGTTTTGAACGGTGGATAACCTATATCCTATTAAGTCGACAACATCATTTTCGACATGAAATTTTTATACTTAAAAGAGTTTAAGTTTTGTCTTGGACCTTGGATAGAGGTCGATAATGTCCTAACGCCATGTGTGTTGTACATTATCTTATTAAAGGCAGAGAGCCTTAAGCCTCTTTGTCGACATTGTTATTGACATCGACGTTGATCTATATTAAACTATTTAATGGCGGTGAGTCACATGCTTTATGATTTTGACTTTAAACCTTGGGATACCAATGTATATTTCTAATAAGTTCGACATAGATCATTTGGGGATACCAATGTATGTCACTTTGAGATGTTATAACTTTAAGGGGAGATAACCTAATTAGGGACACCAATATACATAGATTAAACATGTGGGTAACATGAATTAAATTATTAAATGATGAGCTCATGGTTATCTTAGGAAAACCATGAGATGTGAGATGGATAGTCCACATCATGGTAGAGATGGATAGTCTCCATATGGTTATTGAAGGGTTTATAGTTTCCTAGGAAAACTGGGATGTGTGATGGATAATCCATATCATTTTAAATAGATGAAACCATATGTGATGGGTAGTCCACATGGGAGGGGATAAATAATCCATAAAAATGTTTATATGTGAGATAGATAGTCCACATAACTTTGACAATGAAACCATATGTGATGGGTAGTCCATGAGGTAGGGGATGTGTAATCCAAGTAATCATATGTGAGATGGATAGTCAATAAAAATTTAGATGGATAGTCTAATAAATTTGGATGGATAATCCAGTATATGTTGCATAACTGTAGATAATCTTTAATGTTCTAACCATTATGGATGCAAGAGAAAAGTATATGGTTATTATGTTTTGGTTAAGTTACTAGCGAGGGGAAAATCCGTTCCGCTCAGCGGTGTGGTCTTACTAGATATCTATTTGGTTTGAGATGGTATGTTATTATTCACACTGGACTTTTTATCTAAACCAAAGCTTTTGTTTTCCCCTTTAAACTCTTGGGTACTCATTTGAGTAGGTCGGGAGTAAGAGTTTTTAGGTTCCAGTTAGACGAATAAGCTTTCAGAGATGTTCAGGAGGCAATCTAGCTATTAGGAGCTTTATCTATTTCTGATGTGTTTGTATGTTTGAATGTATGTAATGACATAAGATTTTAACTGTCAAGCAGTAGTAATAGTAGACTCTGATCAACCAAGTGGGCATCTTCATATGTTGCTATTGGAGTATTTTGTAATCGTTATATTTTTTCTAAACATGGAATCGCGAATGAGATTGTGTAATGAATATGAAATCATATTTTGAAATGGAATGTAAATGTTATTTCTGAATTGTGTTTGAAATTTTTTCACATTCATATGCTTCTGATTATTGATATGATTAACACAGCCGCATTTTATCGTCAGGAATTAATAACTATGGATGACTGCAGCATCCGTAGCGGTTAGTTTTAACCTTGGGAACGAGGGATGTTACACCAACTGTCTTCTGGTGACTACCCTTGACCTGCTGACAGTTAGCACATCTTCTCACAAATATAAAAACATCTCTCTTCGTGCCTTCCAACCATAAAGTATGTCTCATGTCGTGATATATCTTAGTGACCACTGAATGTATCATCAATCCAGAATGATGACTCTCTATCAGAACCTCATGTCTAATCTCATTAACATCCAAAACACACAACCTACCGTTCATCCTCAAAATGCCATGGTTATCCACCTTGAATCTCGGGCACCTCTCCAGTACCTCATTCTCGCTTACAACCATAGCTATCATAGCAATACAAAGATCTTTAAGCTGATTCCCTTCGATACGGCTAATCAAGGTCAGACAAACCTCAACATTTGTCACAACTGCATAACTCCTACTAAGCGCATCAGCTACGACATTAGCTTTCCTTGATATAATATGTCTAGATCATAGGCCGCAAGAAACTCCAACCACCTTGCTGCCTCATGTTTAGGTCCTTCTGCGTAAAATGATACTTCAAAGATTTATGGTCCGTATATAATTCAAACCTCCCACCAAGCAAATGATGCCTCCACATCTTCAACGTAAATACCACTGCTAACAGCTCCAAGTCATGAGTTGCATACCTTGCTTCATGTGGTTTGAGCTGCCGACTAGCATAAGCGATAACCCTTCCATGTTGCATTAACACAATACCTAAACCTGTTCCACATGCATTAGTGTAAACAGTCAAACCCTCACCTCCATCTGGGACTATAAGAATAGGAGCACTCATCAACCTTGCCTTGAGCCTAAGAATGCTTGCTTGCATTTATCCATCCAAACAAATTTGACGTCTTTCTTCGTTAAATTCGTTAAGCGAGAGGCAATCTTCGAGAAATCCTGTATGAATCTCCTATAATAACCCGCTAGACCCAAAAAGCTCTTAATATCAGTTGAGCTTTCTAGCCCTTTCCAGTCCTAAATAGCCATAACTTTACCAGGATCAATAGAAATACCCTTCGTTGAAACCACATGACCCAAGAATCTTACTTCTAAACGAAGTGACACTTCGAGAACTTAGCCTTTAACACGTGCTCTCTCCATGTTACTAAAACAATCCTCAGATAGCGCGTATGTTTCTCCTCGGTCTTAGATTAGACCAGAATATCTTCGATAAATGCAAGAACAAACTTATTCAACGTGTCTCGGAAAACCCGGATTTATTAGGTCCATGGAATATGCTAGAGCATTAGTTAAGCCGAACGAGATAACTAATCACTCATAAAACTGATCGGATCTAAAAGTTGTTAAGGGTACACTCTCCTTTGCCACCCTCAGCTGATGAAACCCCGTAGCATGATCAAGTTGAGAAAACAATCGAGCTCTATGAAGCTGATCTAACAAGTCGTCCATCCTAGGCAAATGATACTTGTTCCTAACAGTCTGCATACTGAGCTCACGACAATCCACACACAATCTTAAGGAACCGTCCGCCTTCATAGCAAAGACAACGGGCGCTCCCCAATTCGAATAACTCGGTTGGATCAAGCCCTTCTGCAATAAATCACTAACTTGATTAGATAGCTCCAGCTTCTCTTTTGGTGCAAGTCTACGAACATGCAACACGAGAGGTTTTGCATCCTTAACCAAATCAATGCAAAATTCTATCTCCGATGAAGTGGTAAACCCAACACCTCTTCAAAGACATCATCAAACTCCTGAACAACCAAGATTGAACCTAACTCCTCTTTCGCCACATCAAGAGAATAAATAAAACTAGTCATAAGCTAGCTAGGTCCTTCATAAGACACTGTCAAAACCTTTGGTCCCTTATTCAATACCACCGTTCATTTATCACAATCCAAAATGCATTATTCTGAGATGACCAATCCATCCAAAGCAGAACATTAAAACCTATAAACCCAGAATACATATTGATAGGAAAGAGTTAGGTTGAAATAAGTAACCATAACTCCTAAGCAAACTGTACTAAGATTGGCCGAACCCTCAACAAGGTTCGACATACAAATAGAGTCAGAAGCCATAACTAGCTCCAGTCTCAATCTATCAACAAGGCTACTAGAAATGAAACTAAGCGAAACACCATAATTAAGTAAGACATGAATAAGAATACCAAGAATAGATAGAATATCTTACAAAACCTACTTCCCCTTTGCAGCTGCAGAAGTGGAAGGTGCTAAAGCAAGTGCAAAGACTATAGGCCACTACCCCTTCTGGATCATCGGACAATCTCTAGCAAAATGACCCGGCTTGTGGCAGTTATAGTAACTCTACCTCGATGCAAACTAAGCTTTGACTACCTGTGGCTCTAGCTTCTGTACCTTAGCAATCAGTGCCTTAACTATCGACGCTCTCGCCACCTGTCCTTCCCCAACCGACCCATAGTTCCAAACAAGATGCTCCTTCTTTCCACACTTATAACAAGCTACACCAAAAATATCTCTCAATGGCTGAAACTTTCGCTTGTTGTCCCCAGCTGAAGTGGGAATAGACGACTTTAGAGCCAAACCCTTAAACCTCAAAGCCATGTTCACCAAACCCACAAAAGACCCTATGATATGACTAGTCATGTCCTTCTAAAACTCAGGATGCATACCCGCGATGAACCTTACGTTCTTGTCCCATGGAGTGTCAACTAACCCTACCCAAACCGAGACAATGCAATTAACCAGTTCTTATACTCTTCCATAGTCATGGCCCTCTACTTTAGATATAAGAATTTTCTGAACAACAAAGTCCTTTCGACTTTCATAACAAACTTCATCTCAAATGCCTCCTTAAATTAGGCCCAAGAGAAGTCGTTCTCTTAGACGTCAGCAGCAATAAAACTCTACCAATCCATGACTGCGTTTGTTAGATGCCGCGATGCCAACCGATGCTTCATCGCATCATCCAACTCTGTATCCTCAAATATCCGATCACACAATCTGAGCCAAGACTGAACTTCTATGATTGCCTTCGAGCCACTAAACCTCCTACCTCGATCTCCCATAATCACGATAAAGCGAAGCAAAACTCATCTAAGACCCGACCTGCACGAACTCCTCTACGACGGACGCTCTCAGTTCCTCGACAGGAGCAGCATTTCTTGGTGCCTGAGTCCCACCATTAGTGATGGTACTACCCCAACCACCTCTACCACCTCTAGCATTAGTAGCTCTAATACTCATGGTTTGTACTACTTGAACATAGCAAAATATCTTTAGGATACTTACAGATAAAATTATTTCAAAGAAAGAGTTATTCCTAAGGAAAAGCTGAAAATGAGTGTAGGTTTTATAGAAAAATACAAATACACCCTCATATATATAATACACTCAACTCATTCTAGGGTGTCACTTACCCTATCTCTAATAAGCCATACCCAACCAAAGCCAAGGTGTTCGTTCAACCAGGGCTCTAATACCAAATGTAACAACCCGACTTTTCGACCCTTGAATGTCGACGCTAAATACATCCACATTATTCGTATGCCGAACACCCAAGTGCCAGAAAGATAAATAGTTAGGGTAAAATAAAAAAAAGAATAGAATAAAAAAGAAAGAACACAACATCAGAATCTCACAAAAGAACGATAATATATAATATCAAAAGAACAATACAAAGGGTTACTCCAAATACAGAAATTTCAAAGTTATAAAACCTAAGTACTATCATCAGCCAAGACAGTTAAAACTTCATGTCCTCACAATGTTGGTAACATAAATACATAATACAGTGCAACAGAAATAGAAATAGATAAATAATGAAAGCCTCCAGCTCGTCTCCTGAACTCTGAAGTGTCCAAAGTAAAACTAGCTTTGCTCAGCCTACTCGAAAGAGTATACGAGGAATTTAGAAAAAACAAAAACCATGTGTCAAATATAAGTCTGGAATGAGAAAATCGAAGATACATGCAACATGTAACAGTAAATGTTGCGACCGTACGGGTTACCGTAACGGTTCTCTGCTCAAAATACACCAACCATTAATTAAGTTAATATAGTGATATATAAATAATGTCTAGGTGTAGAATATAAATCCGAAAATAGCTGTGATGCTTTCATTGATCACATCGTAACAATATTGAAGGTACACTCAAAACCGCTACGGTACGCATATGGATTTTCCATGGAGATTTCTTCAGTCTAGTCGAATCCGAACACCATGCACTGGGATCATAAGTTACCTTCTGAGTGTCATATATCTTTAGATAACATATACTATAAGGCAAACACAACTAGCCCGCTCGCGAACATATAGAACCACATGGAACCAAATATCAACAACTCCTGGTAGATAAGCATAGTCTAAATATGGAGTTGATATACCTTGTCATGGGTTAACTAAACCCCAGATTGTGCATCTTACTCTATCATTAGCCATTTCCGATGTCGAGGTCACGTTCAGCATCTTTCATACGAATCTTCATCAATCGAACAGAACACAAATCACTCCATGGATTCTCGCATAAGTCCATTTGACAAATGTTAACGCTGACCTCTCCCTTGGACTTAACCTTAGGATAGACAGTTCAACTCTATAGCATAAGTCTGAAATGATAACGTCGACCTCTCCTTTGGACTTAACCTCGGGATAAATAGTTCAACTCTATAACATTCCACTTTACAACTGCTTCCAAAACATAGACTCGTATACTCGTTTTGATGTGGTATTTGGTAAGTAAAACACTTATCGATCTCGGACTCTCCAAAACCAATTGGTGAATTATCGATAAACTCAATTCCCATTCTTTTAGAAGCAAGCGAACTATATAAATAGGAGTCCTCCCCGGGGATCTCGTATATATAAGTTCTTAAAGCTAGAGTCCTTTTTTATAATGCTTCTCCCCAGGGAGCCTCAAAACGTATGAAGCCACAAAGCTTTTGGATACTTCTCAAGTTATATTTGGTCAAGTTCAATAGTCGACTATCTAGTTGAAAATGACGCTTATAGAAATCAAGGTTCGTATAATTAACACAGTTTCGACCTTCCAACTTAACTATTCATCGGTCAAGGGTGAAGCTGGTAGGTTAGAGCACTATTTCTTTTTGTCCCTATTCAAACATCGATCTTAACTATCACAAATAGATAAGTATACCTCGTCGGCTTTTAGTGTTACGTACAATATTAATGACTTTCCATAAATGATTAAGTAACCAACACGATTAACACGTTTTTGACCTTCCCAATTTAACTATTTCTCGATCCAAAGTGAAGCCGGTAAGTCAGAGCACTGCTGCTTCTATCCCTACTCGAACATCAATCTTAACTCTCACAAATAGATAAGCCTACTTCGTCGGCTTTTAGTGTTAAGCGTAGTTAATTACTTTTCAAACAAGTAAGTAAACAAAACACGATTTAACCACTAAGCAATTTCTAACCCCTTTCTAATCCTTTGTTTATAATTTAAAACTCTTTCTAAAATGATATATATATATATATATATGCATAGTAAATGAAACTAGATATTTAATAAAACAATTTAAAAGATATTATATTACAGAAGATATTTATACTTTATTAAAATAATTAACTAATTTTCTAAAAACTATATATACTTTTAAAACACTTTAAAGCACTTATAATAGTTTAAAACGCTCATTAAAAATATTATTTTAAAATAACAAGTTTATAAAATATTTAAAACTTGGAAAAAAAAACCATGCTTTCCTTATTTTTAAAAATACACCTTCTACTTTAAAATTTCTTAAAAATCTCAAACCACTTTTAAAATACTCTAATATGAGTTAGTAACCACTTGTAAAAGGATTAAAACAAAATTCTAAAATTTACAGTCCTTTCCAAGCATTTGAAGTTCAAAAACAAATGCTAAGGATGGCAGTTTTGGATAAGTGGAGTATGGTCACTTTTTAATATGTTACTTAACTTTTCAACATCCAAAATTATTATGGCAACAAGCATACATAATATATACCACAAATATGGCAAGAAATCCCTAAGATCTCTCTACAAAATTCCTTAGAAATTGTTGAATACAAGGCAATTCCTAAGTGCATCTATAGCGTATATCGCTATAAGAGCACTTTCAAATCTAAGTCCAAATCAAACCAAAGTTCAACGACAACCTATATGCTTTGTTTCAAGGTTATGCTCTAAGTCATAACAAGTCATACAAGTCCAGTCAAGTCCATTCATATGGATTACATATGTCATTTGTTTTCAAAGCAAGAATCGAATTCAATATTACAATATATATATATATATATATATATATATGTATATATATATCCATTCAAGCAACAAATAAACAATAAAACACAAGCATATATTCATAATATTTTCATTCAAGGTGTTGAGTTAGCTCATCCTTAACCAATCAAACAAGTAAGTTCAAGCTCCAATTACTACCTCAACCTTTCAAACACCTAACTTCCTATCATAACCTTTCTTTATTCAAGTCCTAAGGCAATATTGCCTTGATATTTGCTTACGGCCCAGGATGATGGAGGGAGATGTGCTTTGATTCTTCAAGATCGAAGTAGCTAAGAGGTATTGTGATGTTGTCCTAAGGTCTCTATTCAAAAATCAATAATTAGTTACTACGTGCTCATATGTAAATCAGCTAAGTACAAAAGAGTTCGAACAACTTATATCGATTAAAAAGTTATTTATCGATAAATCGATTTTCGGTCATAATATCGATATTTCTTTGAAGTGTATATGTTTGTAAACAAATTTCAAAAATAAGCTTCTTATTATTATTCATTAATTAAAAGATGTTCAACTATAAAATCATATTTATAACATTTAACTATATTTCGAAAAGTTACGATATTCAAAGACGAAGTGTTCTAAATTATGGGTCGCTACAACAAATAAATTCATTAGTCCCAAAACAATAAACATAAATTAATCAATAAATAAACAAAAATAATATTTTTATTTAATTTTTACATACTGGAAAATTTAATCATTATGAAAACCAAACAAATGCAC
This sequence comes from Allium fistulosum, assembly GCA_030737815.1. Taxonomy (NCBI): domain Eukaryota; kingdom Viridiplantae; phylum Streptophyta; class Magnoliopsida; order Asparagales; family Amaryllidaceae; genus Allium; species Allium fistulosum. The sequence continues at coordinate 206,595,784 of CM060903.1, forward strand.
GGAGATTAAACAATTTAGTTGAGAATTAAGAACATAAAAATACGAGATAATTGGTTTGATTGATGAAGGAAAGAGACACGTTGAACTACCTGCTTAGTCCATAAAAATTGCAGAACCATAGTATGCAAAATAGAATTGAAATTAATTTAAGAAAAAGGGAAAGAAATCGAGGATGGATGAGAATTTATTTCTAATAAACAAATACTATTAGTTTATCAAAATAAATAAATAAATATATAATGAACAAATACTACCGGTTTATCAAAATAATAAAACATACAAAAAGGAGCTATTGACAAACTATATCAAATAACATTTGAAAATAGAGCTAATGTTCATATGTCAAACTCAGCTACATGCAAATAATATTAACCTAATAAAAAATACTAAGAACTAAAAGTGGAAAATAACCAAAAAAAGAACGTATCAACTAATCGATTGTGCATAATCTTATTTTAATCATTTGATTTGAAGAGAGATTGTAGTATCACAAGTGAGATTTAATTTGAAATTTCTCTCTGCATATCCCATGATCACTAGTAGGAGGAGGAAATATCAAATTACGTTAAATAAAAGAGTATGAACAGAGGAGACGTCAAGAAAATGAAAAAAAACAAAAGGAGCACTAATGTTTAGATTTAATGATTTCTCTCAAGATATCAGATGAACATATCACCATTTTGATTTAGCAAAGCATGAAGTGGAAAAAGAATTAAAGAATGCAAGTAGTAAAAGTACCCCGAACTTGACAATGCAATATTCAGTTTGAGATGAAATGTGAGAAAAGATAAATGTTTGGTGGAGATTCAATTTCATATATATATATATATATATATATATATATATATATATATAGACACACACATATTTGTGTGGGTTCATTGTTCTTAAACCTATCCATTGGGTTGTTTGTTTTCAATCTTTTTTTGGAAGGTTACCCTTAAAATGTTTTGACTGTAATTTGACTTATAAGTTAAAACATGTTAATTTTGATTTACAAGTAATGAATTTCAGAATGTATATCTAGTAATGTAGAAGGTTAATAAATATTAAATATTGGCATCCCATTTGTATATTTATCAAAATAATAAGATAAATTTAGCTATTTATCTTGTCAAAATTAGGCATGGAATTCTCAAATAAGTTACAAGTCTTTATTAATAGTTGTAATAGCTTTGGTGTCACATTTTTTTGGTATCAACGTGAACTACCAAAAATGCCCCTCTATATATTATCAAACATTGGTCACTTAAAAATATGATCCAATATTAAATTTCTTTTACAAATTCAAATGCCACTAAAAGTAGGATCTAACAATTAAACATGCTTTACAAATTCAAAACGCTTCTAAAGATATGGTCTAAAATTAAAGTTCCTTTACAAATTCAAAATACTTATTCACAAATATACAAATCTTAATATCACATGAAAATAAAAAATCATTTTTTTGACAGATTTAAAACATATTCAATTTATATGAAAAACAAGTCACGTGCGAAGTGCGTACCGTAACACTCGTAATAAATAGTTGTATTTATCATATATCTTTAATAATAGCTGTAATAGCTTTGGTGTCACATTTTTTTGGTTCAGTGTGAACTACCAAAAACGCTCCTTCATATATTATCAAACCTTAATCACTTAAAAATAGAATAGAATATTAAACTTCTTTTACAAATTCAAATGCCCCTAAAATTAAGATCTAACAATTAAACATGCTTTACAAATTCAAAACGCTTGTACAAATAGATCTAAAATTAAACTACCTTTACAAATTCAAAATACTTTTTACAAATATACAAATCTTAATATCACTTGAAAATAATTTTTTTTTTACTGATTTAAACATATACAATTTATAAAGGAAACAATCCACGTGCGAAGCGCGTGCCGTAACAATCGTAATAAATACTTGTACTTATCCTATATCTTCTTTAATAATAGTTGTAATAGCTTTGGTGTCACACTTTATTGATATCAACGTGAACTACAAAAAACAACCTCTATATATTATCAAATCTTAATCATTTAAAAATAGAATATAATATTAATTTTTTTTACAAACTCAAACGCCCCTAAAATTAGGATCTAACAATTAAACATGTTTTACAAATTCAAAACGTTTCTAAAAATATGATCTAAAATTAAACTTTTTTACAAATTCAAAATACTTATTTACAAATATACAAATCTTATTATCACTTGAAAATAAAAAAAATATTATTTTTGGCTAATTTAAACATATACAATTTATAACAAAAACAATTCACGTGCAAAGCACGTACTGTAACCTTCGTATTTAGAAGTGGATTTAAATATCAAATTCAAATAATTTTACTTATGCTTTCAATAGCTCTAATGCGTTATGCCACTGAAATTCAAATTCTTTGGACGTAAACTATATATATCCGAAACCAAGGTCTAAACTAAAGATAATCACCAGTCTCTTCAGTTTTCCCCAGATTTATCCTTTATATATTAAACCTTTCATTTGTTTCAAGCCCATTTACTCACGAATAGCAAGCGAGAAAGGGTTTTCTTCGAGTCCAAACTCTACATCAATCATGGCCAATCGTTCTTCCTCCTCCGCCGTCTCCACCGACAACCCCCGGCGCCATCTTTCCGTGGACGCTCCTCCATCTCCCCTATCCAGAGGTCCCTCTTTTTTTCCTAACCCTAATTTATTCGCATCCAAAACCCTATTGTTATAATTGTTTCCGACTGGGTTCTGTCTAGATTTGGCTTTGTTTCTCCGATTTATATTGATTCGGTGTACAGATTTTATTCAGGTGGTATTGGTTTATCGATTTTGGACGTATTTTTGTGGTACCTTTTTAATTGTGGAAGTAAATTTGAATGGTGGTTTCTGAAATTGTATATTTTTTTTTATACATTTTAAAGGTGAAAGTTTTAGTACAGAAACCATCTATTTGCTATTTGGTAGCTATCTGCTATGTTGATAATGTGGCCATATATGGAGTTGCATTTAAATTAATTTCATCGGATTATCTAATTCTTAAGTTCGTGCTGTTGTTTAAATAGTTTGGATGGTTTTGAATGGTCATACAGGTGATTATTGACACATTTGATCATCACATAACTTGCTCAACAATAACCATGATTCCTGTTACCGAATAACTGAAATGTGGCTATACCTTTTGGTTTTTAATATAAAACTGGTGCCTTTGTGCAGTAATGATTATCTTATTTTTGTGATTTTCAAAAGATAGTAAATTTTAAGTTCAATAATTTGTACTCCCTAGTTTTCCAAAGTTGGGGTATCTAAATACTTGTATTTAATCTTTTTCCACTGTTAAGTGCGGAAATAAAAATGGCTTGCATTGCCTCACATGTTTTTTGATAGGTTGTTCTAGAATTGGCATGTTGTTAAATATATGAAGATTTGCCAGTAGCAGTTGAAGCTTTTTCCATCTTGTTGATAATAATGGTTTTCCTTAACGATGCTAGAAAGACAAGAATATATTTCACATGTTTTTCGCCTATAGTTTTTGCACTTGGATCACGTCACGTTACTTCAAAAAATAACAAACGTTGCTTAGGATAACAACTATATACTAATTCTATTTAAATACCATAGATTTCTAAAGATACACCATCGGATTTTAAATTTAAAAAAACTTAACTGCCCCTTTTCTTAATTACATCAGGGAACAATTTAAAATTACAATAGACTTTATATTCTTGTCGTTTGGTTTTTAGTTTATTTCGAGGCAATGTTCTAACCTTAAAGGCTAAATAATCAAGTAAACCTATTTTTATTTCCGTTCTTTTTATAAATTTTATGCAGATGCATAATCTACCAGGCAATGTCTAGAGTCCTCACTTCCTAGGAAATATAGGCATAGATTCTATTATTCCCTTTATTAATTTTTCCTTGTCCCATAACAATGGTATGATATTATACCACATTTGGGAGAAAATCAAGCACTCGGTGATCATTATCCAGTTTATGGCTTTGACATGCACATTTAAATTTGATGTTTTTATGACTAATTTTTTGTGTGGGGGTATATATGCCCCATACTTCGGTACCTATACATCAAATTGTTTCTGGCTTTGACGAATTGACTGTTATGTTTTCACCATTTGAGAATTAACTGTATTCATTTTAATTAACTCAATCACATTATATCAAGTTTGAGTCGTGAACAACTTAAAGTAAAGCTGTTGCAACATCTTTATATTAACCTAGATATTAACTCCAGAATTCAACACATTTTCTCTGCTCTTCTAGAATGTCTACAGTATCATTATCCCTTTATTACGATTCTCTGTAGATCATGCACTTCATATCTTTGTTATATGGGTATTTGCTGTCTATTTAATAGTTTGTGTAACCCCATCCTTTTTTTGCCCGTTAACATGTTCATCTCTTGTTTCTAGTATTGCCTTAAGTCTCAAACTCAAACTGTACCATCCATTCTTTGGATCACATTGAATATTTTGTTCAGCTACTTAAGTCAGCAGTCACCAGGTTTTTCTTCCAAGCTGGCTGTTTGTATAATAAAACACGTTTGACTCTTAAATCAAAGACGATTGACAAACATATGAAATATACCTATTAATTATGATAGGTAAAATGTAGTAATTTTGATTCCTATCATAACCCCAAACTTTTAGGAGTGAAGTTTGCCAAGATAATAAATTGAGAGATGCAATCCCAAAATTGTTTTTTATTCTCTGACATGTGCGCTTGCTGTTTATGTTTAACACTGATGAAAATTTTCTGATTGTTTTCTATAGTCCTATTGGCAACTTTATTGCATTGGGGGTAGTATTGTAGTAACCATAATAACTATGGTGATGTTTTGTATACTTTACACTTTCGGAGAGAAGTGGCATTTTCTGGACACTTTGTTGGTTAAAGTAGAAATTTCTACCCATTGCTAAAAATAAAATTTCCAAATCATTTAATCATATAGAGTATCAAATCAAAAATTGGCACGATTTTCCAAAGAAGTACACACTATATTAATACAACTGTGATTCCACCATAAGTTTGAACTAAATGTCGTGCTTCTGATGTGTCAAATCATTTGTCTTGTACGTCGTTAAAAATTTATGTATCACATACTTAATATGTATATCTGTATACATGCACACACACACTCTCTCTCTCTCTCTCTCTTTTAACGTTCTATTGCATGCTGAGTTTCCATTTTGCAGATGTGCAAGGATATGACAACCCTATTCCACTTTCTCCACAGTGGCTCTTACCTAAGCCTGTGGATAATAAGCAAGGGATATTGTCAGGGGTAAGATGTCCTTATTTTAATCACTGTAGTGCACAAATATTGAGTACATCACATTACTTTTTGTTGTTTCATTAGATGATGGCTACAGTATAAAATACAAATCATGTTTCCAATTTCATAGGAGCCAAAGGCCAATCGGTCAGATGCTTTTAAAGCATCAGGAATGAGTGATGACCCTCATGACTCTGGAAAAAGAAAAGATGTTTTCAGGCCATCCTCATTTGAATTGGATTCTGGGCGTCGTGACCGATGGCGTGATGAGGAGCGGGAAACACACTCCATTCGACGCGATCGCTGGAGGGAGTCTGACAAGGAGACCCACAAAACAGAGAGGTGGTCAGACAGACATACTAGTAATAATGCTAACAGAGACGGTAATCATGAAACCAAATGGAACAAGCGGTGGGGCCCAGATGATAAAGAGTCAGAAAACCGCAGTGATAAGTGGCCGGATTCTGGCAGAAGCTACGATGGGTCACGCGATAGATCTTCTACTCAGGCAAAGGATACTGAAAAAGAGGGAGATGCTTCACGCTCGTGGAAGTCTAATTCCTATTTGGCTCGTGGGTCCCAACCAATGACACCTAACAAGCATCCTTCTACACTTGCTTATGGTAGGGGGAAAGGGGAGGGTTCTCTTTTCTCTGCTGGCCGTGGTAAGGCCGATAACAACACTGGCATTTTGAATAATGGTGGTCCTCGTAGTTATCCTACAGGTTTCCTGTCCAAGAGGTTTGATAATGCACAAGGAGATACGACTTTAAGATATAGCAGGATAAAACTGCTTGATGTATTCAGATTGACTGATATAAAGAGCGTAAAGGTATCAATGGAAGAGTTTACTGATGTCCCTTCTTTGACAGTAGGGGAACCTTTAGAGCCTATTGCGCTATCTGCTCCCACTTCTGAGGAAATGGTAATGTTTTTTTCTTAATCTTTGTTTTTTAAGGTGTATAGTGGATATGACTATGCAATTTATTACATTTATATATGTAGGTTATTATTAAAGGAATTGAGAAAGGTGACATTGTCAGTAGTGGCTTGCCTCAAGCTTCTAAAGATGGTGCCAATGTAAATAATTCTACAGATTCAGATGGTTTGAAACAATCCAGATTAGGTATCTATTTTATTCTCTAGTACTTAAACTGGTGTGCTTGGGTAGAATTATCTTAGTATTGTCTGTGTAACAGGAAGTAGAGAAAATCTTTCAGTAGGCGACACCGAGAGCATTGATAACATAAAAGGTGAGAATTTACATTTTGTGGAGAAAACATTGAAATGGAATATGCGGCCAAAGTGAATTTGGTCTCTTAACAACAGTAGAGGGCATTGTACTTTTAGACTTAGTTTACCAAATATGAAAATGACACAAATACGAACAAAACATGGTATAAAAGCTAAACCTTAGTTCTGACATCCTTCATGAATAAAGAACTATGGGTAATTGTGCTATTTTTAAGTAAAGACCAAAACATCAAAATAAAGAAAGTTCTAAATTCTATATTGTTAATTCAACTTAATGTTAGTCCCATGTCAAAAGTCAAGACAAAGATTGACTTTCATTCGGCATCTATTCTCATAATTCGATTTTCTATATCTTTGTTCAGAATCTGATGATATGAACAATGTTATTTTTACTATCTTTCACTGAATTTCATATTTTCTGTATTTATTAGTTCATAAGAAGTTGGACGATGGTAGTGACAGGGAAGCAAGTATCATGGCAAAATCACCTTCCCAAACTACTCCATGGAGATCCCCTTCATTAGCAGAGCGTACTCAAGGATCATATAAACGTCCTGACATTGTACGTTCACATTTTACCAAACATCCAGAAATGGAGTTGCAATATAATGACCATCATCTAGATCAGAAAAACGATCCTAAGATTAGAAAGCAATCTTTTGAGATTTTGGAGCAAGAAAAAAAATCCACTGTTTTTCATAATTCCACCAGTAACAAATCTCCCGAAGAATTAATTTTTTATTATAAAGATCCACAAGGTCAAATTCAAGGTCCTTTTGCTGGTATAGATCTGATTGGTTGGTTCGAGAATGGATATTTTGGTATTGACTTGCAAGTTCGAGTAGCTGATGCTCCACCAGATGCTCCTTTTTTGTTACTTGGAGATGTTATGCCTCATTTACGATCAAAAAGGCCACCTCCTGGATTTGTCCCCACTACTCCAAATGATGCTGCAGATTTTGCTAGCAGAGGAGTGTTTGGTAATGCTCATCCAGTATTAAGGGAAGTTGATGCAGTTACAAAGATGCAGAGATTTATGCCAGGAGGAGAAGGTGAAGCGGAAAAACGATTTATAGAGTCGCTGATGTCTGGCAATATGAATAGCCCATTGTCCGAGCATTACTCTCTTGCTGAAGGTTTGTTTACTTTTAAAGTTGTTATTCAGTGGGAGTACTTTACATCTGTTCTCGTCTCTCTCTCACCTATTTCTGTGCATGCGTGCGCACACACGCAGCACACATGTATGTTTTTATGTTCGTGTATATCCATTATGTATTTTATGCCACGGTACAATTTATGGATCTCTGCAACATTTGCTGATGCATTATGACTAGCTGTACATACTTGGTACACAAGTGCACAATGGGTACAGAACGTGCTGCGGCAAATCCCTTCTGAACAAGTTCTATATTCCTTATTGTACTGGAGTCAAATCATGCATCCGTGTGTACCGCAATTGAAAATTACACATCATGCTCTTTTTTTCCTTGTTTTAATATAACATGTATCAAAACTCAAATGGTTGAGAGGTCGCATCATGAAAAATGTCATTATTTAAGCAGATGAATACATGTGTTTGATAGGACAGCACAAAGGTTTCTCAATCACTTGAATTTGATTCACAGCCTCCTATAAAGGATGTGCAGATTAATGAACAAGATGGATGGTAAATTTTGGCGTCTTTCAATGAGGATCCTTTTTGGTACCTCATACCGCGTTTCCTCACTCCATTAAATTGTGTGAAGAGCACAAACAAATTTATAGTTTCATACTATGGTACGAATATAATATCAGTTTTGTTGTACTTGTTGCCTACTAGTTTAAACAACTATTAAGTTGATAAATCCACAAACCCTCTTTTAATCATACCCCCCTTTTGAAACATGTCCAGTTATTACGGCTGGCAACTGTATCATCTTATGCAATTATTGTTCGCCGTATTTTATGTTCCTGTTAATACTGAAGATGCCATGCACTTGTATATTAATATCTGTCAGTTAGAAAATGAATACAATTACTTGTACTAAACAAATAAATTATATCAACAGGTTGCTTTTCTCTGCCTATTATTTCTTGCATCAGTATTAAAAGATAGATTATGCTAATTGCAATTCTTTGTTTTTTCTGTTCTATATGTATTTGCCATGAATATTTTTGTTGATCAAAATTTTGTACGCAAAATTATTGTGAATTGTTTTTTCTAGCAGCTCACATTTATACTAAATGCAAACATCCAATTTTATTATCAGTTCATCTGTATTTAGCTATCATGGTCATAACTGGAAAAAATAATCATACGGATTAAATTTAAAGAAAAACAAATAGCATGCATTAATAACAAAAAACATGTGTAATATTCTCATTTGACTTGCAGGCACGAAAGCAGTTAGTGGATCATCATTAAATGCTGCAAACTCACCTGATATAAATCACCTTTTAGCACAACGGTTGTCATTAGAGCGACAGAGATCTATTCCTACCGTCCATCCTTTTGTGAGAGACACGTCTTTAATTGGATCAAAACCAGAGGCAGTCCCTGAAACGTCTCCTCAGTCAAAGTTTTTGCCTCAGTCATCTCCACAAGTAGATTTTCTCTCCATGCTTCAAGCCGCCACAGCAGATAAACCTTCTTCAACATCAACAGTAAATAATAATTTAGCTATTTGGCCAAACTTGAATGTGGTTCCGACTCTTAATAGTGCTAATCAACCTATTGTTTCTCAAACTGGGTTTGGGGGCCAACTTACAAATTTGCACCCACAGTTATTAGGTCAACCTGACAAGCTGCTTGCACCTGAAATCACTCAGGACCCACAATTACTTAATTTATTGCAACAACAATACCTGATGTCGCAACTTCAAATGCAATCTCAGCCCCCTGTTCCGTCTCAACTTTCTTTATTGGAAAAGTATTTATTGCTTAAACAACAGCAGCAACAGCAAGAGCAACAGATGCTAATTCAGCAGCAACAGCATATGCTTTCTCAAGTTTTATCCAGTCAGCAACCGAATCAACGTTTTAATGAACCATCTTTTGGGCAAATTAATTCTGCTCATCTTGATGCACTTCGGAACAATATGCAGGTGCCATCTGTCAGTTCAACTAGTGCACATGCCGTGTCTAGTCCTATCGATGTTGGCATTGAAGCTCCACGAGAACTTAACTCGGGCCCCGTTGCTTACTTACCTCATCAGATGTTTGAAAATGCTTTGCAACCTGTAAACAATAATAGTAGTCAAAATTCTGATCTGGAATCAACTCAGGCAGTCATAGATAATTCTATATTGCCTAGCCCTGAGGAAAAAGCTGACAAAAAGCTGTTCTTCCCCGAGCAGAATGTACCTACTAATGTTGAGAATACTGCAGTGCAAGATGGTTCATCAGCTGTTGTTTCAGAGAGTGGAAAAACTTCAGATTTTGCAACTTCTCCTTCTGAAGTGATTGGCAATGTCAAAAGTTTCGACGAAAGCATTCCTAAATCTGCTCCAGTAAGAGAAGTGAAAGAGGTTGAAGTCAAAGAGACAAAGAAGACTTTGGATAAAAAGTCCAGGAAGCAAAAGAATCCTAAGGCACAACCTACTTCTGACAAGGATTCAAATAAGGCCACTAGCAGCCCACAAGTAAAGCCTGCTGATATTAAGGAGGAAACAAATGATGCGTCAGAGTCATTGAATTCAGTACATGCAGATGCTCCATTATCCACTAAAATGACAACTAACACAGACGAAACACCATCAGTGAACTTGCAATCAACTTCAAGCCACAGGGCATGGAAACCTTCTCCTGGATTGAGACCTAAATCGCTATTAGAGATTCAGCAAGAGGAGCAAAAGAGGCTTCAATCACAAGCTATTGTTTCTGAAACACCAGCAGTAGCTGCGCCTGCAATTTCTTCTAAAACACCTTGGGCAGGTGTTGTTGCCATTTCTGATAATCAATCTTTAGCGGACGGTTTCCAAAATCCAGTGGCGACACAACCTTCTTTCGGTAGTTCCAAGAATTCTTCAACCGCACAAAAAAATAGGAAAAGCCCGTTGCATGATTTATTGGCAGAAGAAGTATTGGCTCACTCAAAAGAAGAAAGCATGGAAGAATATAATTCATCTTTGCCTCCTCTACCCCATGAAAGTGCACAAGCTGATATCCCATTTGTTGTTGATGATTTTGTCGAGGCCAAAGACACCAAAAAGAGTCGTAAAAAGGCAGCTAAAGCTGCTAAGGCTGCAGGAGTGAAAGCTTCACCACCGGTTGCATCTTCTTACCTATCCGCTCCATCAGTTCCCAAGGAGAAGAGCAAGAACACTCGTCAGTCTCAGCAAGATAAAGAAGTATTGCCTGCTCCACCGGCTGGACCATCTCTAGGTGATTTTGTTCCATGGAAAGGAGATCAAACCAACCCTGCACCTGCAGCAGCATGGTCTACTGTTGACTCAAGTAAGCTGAAGAAGCCAACGTCTTTGAGAGATATTCTTAAAGAACAAGAAAAGAAAAGCTCTTCAAACCCATCTGTTCCGCAGCAACAAATTCCAGTGCCAAATGCTTCAACGAAGTCACAGTCAAATCGGGGTAATCGTGGAAGCGGCTCATCTTGGCCTGTTGCTGGTTCCTCGCCAACTAATATTGCATCATCACCTAGCCAAATGAAAGCTGCTTCTCCTGGACGAGTTCCACTTGCATCATCTCAGTCAAAGCCTAAAGTTGAAGATGATAGCTTTTGGGGCGCTCCTGATCAGTCAAAGCAAGAAGCTAAGCAGTAAGTTTCTCGATAACTGTATTTTACTGCTTGCATGTATTTCAATTAAAAGCATACTGTGTTTTTTAGGATTTGGCTCGACTCTCTAGTGAAAATTTGAGAATGGGCTCACCAAACACATCCATACCCATACTATTGAATTTAGAGATTTAGGTTCTGATGGCAACTTACCAGTGATTTCCAGATTAAGAACAGTAAATTAAATGGAGAGTTTTTAATAATTTAAAGCCAAACATTGGATGTAATATCTAATGATCGATAAATCCCCTCTTTAGTTTCTAACAAGAGTTTTAAACTCCCTTCCCTAGTTTTTGAACAAGAGCATTCAACCCGTTCTCTAATTTCTAACTAGAGGAGGTGATCTAATTTTCTTTCTAAATGTAATTGAATAAATGAAAATAATAAAATTTCATATTAGTGTGCCATGGACCATCAACTTAAGTGATAGTGTACGCTGTAGGCTGAAGTCCTAGAGGTCATGAGTTCGAATCCTGAGACATTAAAATGAATGTTCTGTTTGAATAAAGCAACTCTTATTATCAAAAATATATATTTCATAGCAGTGTTGTGATATTGAAAGAGAAGGGAACACCGTACTTGTCACGCTTCACACTTTGTAGAACACTATACTTGCATCTATTCTACAATCTCCAACACATAGGTCGAGCCAAGGCGTGGGTTGCTTCTTAAGGTATATAAGTGTTACTATTTTAGTGCTCCATATTGCGCTTCTAATTGATGTGGCTAAATTTCAAAACATTTACCTGCGTAGTGTTTTATGGTAGATCTTCATACTTATAATTCATATAACTATGATTGTTATGGTAATGGTAACCGTTATCAATACGAGAAAATTGTTATTGTACCGATACCGTTGCAAGTAAAAAATGAGTACCGATATTTTACCGTTACCATTGGTAAAATGTTCGTTAGTATGCCGATAAACCGATAAACCGTTCATCGGTAGTGGTAAATTTACCAATACATAAAGCCATTGCAATTTTATTACATTAAATTTTTTATAATGATAAAAAATAAATAAATATTTTGTTACCAATTCTAACTCCATTAATATTTATATAAATATTGTTTTATTTTGGTTGACAGAGAAAATTTTCTTGATTCATTAACAACGTGAAATAATAATTTTGATAATTTTAAACTTTGAAGCTAATAAAGTTAAAAAGAAATATCATCGTAAATAATACTACAAGCATTTAGCTTAAAATCTGATAAATCATCAAAACTTTCCATGGTTTTGATTAATTAAAACAGAGAAAAAAACAAAATTAACACGATTGATAAATTTACCGTTAACATTGGTTTTGACATTTCTTTACCATTATATTTACCGTTAACAATGGTAAATTTACCGTTACCATACCGATAGCATTAATATATCAATGTAACTCAATATTGATTACTAATTGTTTGGTATTGGTACGGTAGTGGTGAATTTACCATTGTCATAACACCCTATGTTTAACTACTCTAAATACCCTTGTATCATCTGCATCTAAAGATTATATGCTAGACATGGTATATAAAAGTAGTAATACATTTTGGTTAGAAACACCATTAAAAAAACGAACAACTCACATCCTTGCTTGGTCCATGTGATGGTGGCAACATGGAGTTTAGTTGAAGGCCAACATCAATGTTGATTGAGCGCAAGCATTAAAATGTTACAAATTTTCTAACTAATCACAACCGCCAATCTGTGATTTAGTCTAGAAACTTCAATTTGATTTAAGATTGATCAAGTCCAACACCTCAATTTAATCCAAAGGTCGAGATTAGGGAGTTAGGTTGAAGGCTAATATCTTTATTGTTTGTGCAAGCATTAAAATGTTACAAAATTTCTAACTAAGCGCAACTTCAACCTTTGATATAGTCTAAAAATTTCAATTTGATTCAAGACTGATCAAGTCCAACACTTCGATTTAATCCAAAGGTCGGGATTAAGGAGCTCACCAGATCTGCTCCCATATATATATTTATGCATATGGCTATATGTCATATGTGTAATTTTGTGCGTGGAATTGTAGGATTTCCTCGAATGTTTTGTTTAGTAATTTTCTAATCCAAAATATCTGAAGGTTTATATTTTTATAACCATGGTATTTAAATACGAAAATTTCAAACAAAAAGTATATTAGTCTTTTGTGAAACAAAATCCACCATACCTTTGGTTGACCCATGTGATAGTTGTGGTTATGCTGGAAAGCAAATTTGTGGTGTATGAGAGCAAGCTCTAAAATGCTATCATATTTCGATTAATCACAACCGCAAAATTTCCATTTAATCCAATGGTTGAGATTAGGGAGCTCACTGGATTTGTTCTCTTATAAGAATCTACGTGTGGATGTACGGTTCTGGAGAAAAGAAGCAAAATGTGCTTGCCTTCGGTTTTCCTTTACTAGTTTACATATATCTGATTATTTCAAAATATCTGAAATCGTATTCTCTCCTTTTAAAATAGCCAGAATAGACAGCAACTGTTTTTTTATTGAGGGTCTGGATGCCCAATCATTAATCATTATAAATAAAATCCTCCTTCAATAATCATCTATAAATCAAGTCCTTGACATTTCCTCTCCTTCATATCCAATTGCTATTCTCAGACCCATAATAATGCTCCACTCTTTGTTTTATTCCAAATATTTTAATGCTATAACTTTTTTAGAAACATTGAATTGACAAACTTTACGATTTTTCTAATGATAAACATTATGCATTAGTAAAAAAGGTTAATTTTGAATTTTTATTTCTTCTGAAATCCAAATTTTCGAAAATTCAATAATTTTTATTACAATATCATATTGACGATCCGTCTTCGTCTTATAAATCAGTATTTTTAGAATACATATAAATTGACAATCAAGTTGGCTTAAAACTATCTTAAACTGTTTTAAAATTGCTTTTAAGCGGCTAAAAGTGTTTAAAACTGCATGTTTCGAATGCAGTAAAAAACCACTCAAGACTGCTTTAAAACTATAAGACTGGCTTCAAATGTTGCAATTTTCAGATACCGTAAACAAAATATATACTTTTAAGACTGCTTTACAACTGTTATTGCAGTTTTTTGCTGCATTATTTCAATGCAGTTAAATTATTACTGCATAATTTCAATGTAGTTAAACCTGCATCGTAAAATTATGACTTCCGAAAGTTAAATCGCTTATCATTAGTAAGCTTATAAATTTTGCGTTTTAATGGTGGAGCGGATCTTAAATCCGATCTGTCTATAAAACGTTATTTTATTTTAATGATTTAAAATAAACGAGTTGATTTAATTAGCAAGATAAAGTAGGTTGCTGTAAAGTGGCAGGGATCTAATTTATATGACATGGACCTACTTTGCGTTACAGCTAGTGATTTGAGACCTGAAACTGATATTCTGTCTATCTGAACCATATATCTTATGTAAACGCTCCATGAAATGCCGATGTTTGAATTATTACTACTCTTATCTATCTATTTTTAATTATTTTTAATCCAAAAGATTATCGTTTTCTATTATATCCAAAATCTCTTAACATAACATTATACCCTTTTTTAGCCCAAATAGGGGTAGCATTATAAATTTATACCAATCTCAATTTGTCTATAAAATCTGAACCAATTAAGGTTCTGCATGTTCTTGGTATTATCTCGACTGGAATAATCAAAATGCTGGGCAACTACAGCATGTCAAAATCAATCAGAATATGCAAAATCAAATCTAAAACAAACTACTGAGGTACTTAACAGTAGCTGTGGCAAAATCAAAAGGTTTGAGGCAGAGGGAAGGATGACATCACCAGATGAGATCCATGAGGACTGAGAGAGCTCGCCAACATGAGTGGCAAGGGCTCGAGATTGAAGACACATTCGACCAGAGCCATAAAGTTGGATGGTGTATGGTGATCGAGACCTATTTCTAGAATGCTTAATAGATGAAATTCGATCTCCAGAGATTGTGGGGTTTGAATCAGTTGTGACCATGGCTCAGGATTTCATGGATGTTTTGGAGAAATCGAAATAACTTTAGTTAGTAATAGCCTTACAGCTATTGCTTTATTGAATGTTAGAAACAATAATGTCTACTAAAAACGTAAAGCAATTTTCTTCCGATGTTGTCATTCTAATCCAAATATGCACAATTTCACCGATCAGGCTTTTGACTCCTTGTGCATAATGTTTGTATGTCATGACAAGGCTTGAACTGTGTTTCTTAAAAATCTAAGGAAATACATATAGAAGTGCAAGTTACACATAACATGCTCAAGTTTCTTCATATTGTTATTATATATGCTTGTATTTTGGCTTGTAATATTTTGGAACAAAAGTTGATATTGGGGATGAGGCTTGAAATATGTTTTTTCAGAATCTAAGAGATACATGTGAAAGCGCAAGCTACACATAATATGCTCAGGTTCCTTCGTATACGTATATACCTGCTTGTATTTTAACTGCATGATTTTTAAACAGAAGTCACTTGCAATTGAATTTCATGTCACAGAAATGTTACCCAATTTGGTATATGCATATCACCTTGCATCAGCTGACCACTAACATACTTTTAGATATTCATTTCCACGCCGCCGAGTTACAATTATACACACGTATGTTCCGCTAAATCGGATGGAGGTGCTAGAATGTTAACTCCATATATTTTGTATTTGCCACCAGGTCCAGTTTTCCATCACTTTCAAATTCTCATAGTTCAGGAGGAAAGAGTTCAACCAAAAATGCTACTGGAGCATCTTCAGCGCAACAAAAATTCAATGTTGGTCACTCTTCTTCGAAAGAGAAGAAAGGGTCATCGTCCAAGCAATCAGGCAAGCTTACAACTAGTCTTAATAGTATTTTAGCATATTACGATGAATATTATATATTAATGTTGATTTTAATAATCTGTTATTGCAGAGGCGATGGATTTCAGAGATTGGTGTGAGTCTGAGTTAGTTAAACTTACTGGGACTAAAGGTGATCTTTTAAATGTATTTCAATTTCCATGATAAGATAAGACTACAACTGATGCTGAAAGTAATTTGAGATAATGGAGAATTTACAAAACATGCAAGGCGCGCATGCACTCAGACACACACTACACACACAAATATATATATATATATATATATATATATATATATATATGCATATATATATATGTATGTATGCATATGTGCACGTGTGTGTGTGAGTAACGTTTATGTGTATGTACCTATAAAAGCGTGGGAAGCAGTAGGAAATAACGAAATTGAGTGACTTGCAAATTTATTTAATAAAATATTAATGGAAGGTAAAATGCCCAATGAGTGGGGGGGGGGGGAGTATTACCAATAAGGTAGACATACAAAACTGTGGTAATTAATAGAGGAATTAAACAAATGAGTCATACAATGGAACGGCGAAAAATAAAACGATAGAACTATTAAGAAGCGAATCATCGGTATTGAATATTCAATTTGGTTTTATGTCTGGTCATCTACAATAGAAGTCAATACACTTGATTAGACGATTAACTAAGCAGTTAAATATCAAGATTTACATCTGGTTTTCATAGATCTAGAAAAAACGTATGATAGAGTACAAAGGGGCATAATTTAGCGGATGCTAAGTAAAAAACAAAATTCAACATGCATAATAAAAGTTAATTCAAGATATGTATGGAAACTCCAAGATAAAGGTCTGAAATACATGCGGACAGACAAGTGCATCACAGTAAAGTGGGATTAAGTTAAGGATCGGTTTTAAGTCCATGTTTATTTGTGTTAGTCTTGGACGAAATAAACAAAGAAAATTAAAGAAGATATGCCATTGTGCATGATGTTTGATGATGATACTGTATTAAGTGACACCTCAAAAGAAAAAGTAGAATATAATTAGAAAATTGAAAATTGTTTTTTAGTAAAACTAAAATAGAATATATGTCGTGCAATTTTAGTAAATAAAATATGAAAAAATTGTATGTTAAACATATAAAATCAATTGATTTACAAAAATGATGTCATTAAATATTTATCCACATTACTCCAAGATGGAAAGATAAAAAAAATCATAATAAATCGAATAAACACCAGTTGAATAAAATGGAGATAAGCTAGTTATGTAATAAGAGAATACTTGAGAAACAAAAGGAAATTTCTTATCGAACAGTGATTGAACTTGTTTTGTATTGAGCAGAATGTTGGTCTTTGTGTGTTTATGCATCTATTGACAAAAATGAACAAGTTAAACTTACTGGGGGCGGAACACACTGTTTTTTATGGATATCAATTTCCATGATAAGATATAAAGAACAATTGATGCTATACATAGGGCTCTTATACTTAATAGTTACTGCTAACTAGCTGAATTATCAAAAGCATATAACTATCCAATATCTATTATGCTATAATCAGGTATATGAAGTGTGAAATATAATTTTAAAAATCATAATCCTATAAATTGATAGATTGCACCTATCCCTGCGTGTATTACTTGTAAAAATGCAATGATTATGCATCCATTGTTATGCATGTATCCATTGTTAAATCATCAAACTTGGTGTGGAGAATACTAGCATTATTGTGTGTTAATCATATATAACACACTTTACTTGCATCATAGATACAAGCTTCCTGGAGTACTGTTTGAGGCAATCAACATCCGAAGCTGAAATGCTTCTTAAAGAGAATCTTGGATCAGTGGATTTCAACCATCAATTCATCGACAAATTCCTCGACTACAAAGATTTCCTATCAAACGACGTCATCGAAATGGCCTTCGGTGTTCAAGCTGTACAGAAAACTACCGGAATTAAAATTGCTAGCAAGGAATCCAAGGCTTCAAAAGATAACGAGATCGAAGGTGGAGGGAAGAAGAAGGGTAAAAAGGGAAAGAAAGTTAATCCAGCTGTTTTAGGGTTTAACATAGTCAGTAACAGGATCATGATGGGTGAGATTCAGTCAGTGGATGATTAGGTTTCAAGAAGAATTTATCTAGAGAGTCGGTGCATGTACATGTTTCAATTTGGATCCTTTTTTTTATATATTTGGGATTGGATGTTTTATTTTTGTTTACTTTGTTTCTCAGTATCTAGTTGAGCGCCAAACTCTTCACATCTTTTTGGTCATAGTTTTTGGCTGATCTTATTTTTTTGACAGTAGTACAAAAACATGTACAATGATAAGCGGAAACATTGTTTTTCTTGTATTTTGTATGAACTGTAATTTAAGTAGTAGTTTTAACTAATTGCTTTCTGTAAGGGGGATTTGTAGTTGCAATGTGAATTTAGTTTTCTTTATATTACAGTGCCCCTTGTTTTCGTGATTTCTATGTGGAGCTGTCTAATTCTATCACTGGTTAATTCCAACTATGCCAAGTTTTCAAACTGTATTTGGAAATTGGGCGGCTTCCGTTTATGTAGGGTTTGTCTTCTTCTAATTATGGCTTGGTCGCAATTGCTTATCAGCATGACATAATTATTAGCGTGGATTGCTTTTCAGTATAAGTGTCCGTAATGTTATTCCGTGCATATACCTTGCTCAAATGGTTGTCAGCCTTTCAGAGCAGAGACGTTGGCCTTTTGAACTATATGATCATATCTCTATGAACACAAAATATAGTTAAGCTCAATTATCCGAATGTGTTTGTTTTTTGCACCATGCATTACTCGGTAACCTTTGATCTTTCAAAATTGAGGTATTCATTTTTTTTTAAAGTATACAGTTTTGAGCGCAAGTTCGGTTCATCAGTTTTATGTTTTGTGCTTTATCATAAAGAGTGATTTCCGTTTCTATCTTAAAGGCGAACAACTCCAGTCTAGGCTTAAACGTTGTACTAATTAATCCATCTTCTTTATTGATTTACGACTAGAGCAAACATTGACTTAAGGATCCGGTTAGACGGTGTCTTGAAGCAATATCAGTTCATAATCATTGTTATCATTGTTTCATTGTCATTGATTCGTTGCCGAAGCTGTTACAAGTCAACTCCAATTTTATACCAGCAATTAGCGCTGTTATGATTATCGTTACTATTTTGCAAATACCGTTATCGTATCATTTTTACTGATAAACTAAGTTTGCTTACCAGTACCGTTACCGGTTAGTTGGTATATCAGTGGCTACCGATAAACTGATAACTGTTACGTTAGTAATGATAAATTATCATTTGTCTAAAATAGTTAACAACTTGACATATTTTTACACTGTAACAATGCTTAATTATACAATTTATGGTATTACCGAATAGAAGACATTAACGATAAAAAGAAGAAGTGCATATAGCATTATTTCACCGGAGCTATTGAACTAAATTTAATCGCTTGTTCTAAAAGTCCATAATGAAGCATATTACATGAATATCCACGTGCTGAGAAAATTGTCGTTATCACTGCTTTTGAAAAAAATATCACCGACGATTTTCCATGAAAAACGATAAATTTATCGTTACCATACCAGTTAACTAATATACCAATTTCATCAAAAATGATAATCGATTGACTGATAATCATTACCATTCTCATAAAAGTCCTACCCTACAATCTTTGAAAACTACATAGGTTGAATCAAGAGGAGGTGTATTATAGGTTATATTAAAAAGAAATTGATGGCATGAAATTTGTTTGTTGGCACAAAAAGATTCATATATGGTTAGCTGAACTCAATGGGACTAGGTTTCCACGACATCCAAACGACTGGAAAGTGAAAATGAAATGCTATAGAAACTAAAACAGGAATGAAGTGGTATTGCCCATGGTTCAGTGGGCTGTCCCAGCCCGAGGGCTTGGTGGGCGGCCCTCTGGATCGAGCCTGAGTATGATAATGGATGTCCACGATAAACGACTTCAAACGGGTATCATATCAGTTAGAGGCTAAGCATGTTATGGAGTCACTTGACTAGTAAATGTTCAGTTTTTTTTTTCTATTTTTATTTATGTTAAAAAATGATTAATATTAAGTTGGCGTGAGTATTGCTGATCGAGCCAAATAAGTTTGTAGTACGATTAAGTTTAATTGGTTAATTGATTGTATTTGGTTTTTATTTTATTACTCGGTCAGTTTTACGATCTATTTGTTTTTCAGTATCTAGAAACAGAACCAGCTAGTTACCACATGTATAAAATTTAGAATTGTTTTTAGAAGATGATCATCAATGTCAGTGTTATTGTTTGTATTATTATCTGAAATGTCAATTTGGCCTCATATTATTTTGGAAAAGAAGAGTTATTTCTAAAATTATAATATTAACATATTTTTACAAAAAGTTAGTTTGATCTCATATTATTTAAAAAAAACATGACTTGTGTCATTTAAAGCCCGACCAAAACATAACAGTTCCGATGGTTTTAGTTTAGGAAATTTTTATTTAGACCCATATTAGAACAATTTAATGAAATTATCGATGCCGAGTATCTCCAGCAAAATATTGATTATGTATTGAAATTTTGTAGTATTACACTCTTTAATCATGAAATATAGTGGCAGTAATTGAAAAAATGTGTGTGTATATGTGTTTGTGTATTAGTATTATACATTAATCAGTAGTACATGAGTTGGGGAGCCTAAGGTACTATTCTTTTTGCAAAATGAGCAGTCAGCGTCGGCGTCTGACGTGTACGATGCGTCAAGCGTGAGCCCCACGCTGTTGTCCAGTTCAAACGAATCCTTCAAAACAAATTTCACCAACAAAATCACCAACAAAAAACAAAAAATCCTAAAATTCAACAATTTCCACAAGATTCGTCGTCGATTTTTTCAGATAATTTTTTTATATTTGCATTTTTCGTATTATTATTCACCATATATATTTTTTTTTAGATTTTTTTGAATTATTTTTTTAGTTACATTTTTCAAAATGTCTAGACACTCTACTTCTTCTTCTACCAGAATTATCGTCGACTGGAATGCCGACATGACAAACACGACATGACAAACACGTTCATCGATGTTTGTTTCGAAAACATTGATACGCGTACCCACCGTGTTGCACAGTGGTATGAAGATATCATAGTCCTGTTCACTGGTCTGGATTACAACGCTGGGCAAATGAAAAACAAGTTCGTTAATCTAAAACGTTAGTGAAGCCCATGGAACAAGCTGCTATAGATTCCAGGTGGCTATTGGAACGAAGAACATGACACGATCAGTGGATCCGACGAGTGGTGGGATACAGCTGCAGCAAGGTACCGCAAATACAAACATGTCTCGCCTGCTCGTTTTAGGCAGTTGGACGTGATTTTTAACGGCTGCATCCGAACTGACAAATGTCAGTTCATAATTCCACCAGATCCACCTATTCAACTACAGTTCGACGCACAGCTTTATGGGGACTATCTTAGGGATGATTCTGCGGAGATCTCCAGTCGTAGAGCGCCTAGACAGTAACGATCCATTGGTGATCCTTCTAGGTCTGTTAGCAGTTCTTCGCAAGATCTGACTCTTGCTAGGTATATGAAAGCGAAGCAGGAGGAAGACGATCATGTAGAAATGGAGGTCGTGATTTGTTAGGCTGAGTATGATAACAGATGTTTCAATCCTTTGCATGCCCTGCTGGACAACCCTGAGCAGCTTAGGAAGGCTGTTATTTATCTTATTGCCCAGTTGAGAAGGAGAATATAGTTTGTTTTATCTATATTTTATTTTCTGCATTTTTATTCGGTACTTTTATTAATTAGTACATTATTATATCAATAAATACAAGTACATAAGCGTCTCTATTTAACAGATGTTCATGTAGATGTCTATACGTAGATGTCTATGTAGGTGCCCATTCGATAAGTGGCTAACTACTATTACAAATATGTAAGTGATCTACCCAAATTGTTGTAATATTACAATACATAATCGAAAATATTGGAAGATTTTGAGTCCAAATTACATATTTATAATGTGGAAATCCACCATTGAAGATACTGTAAATTGATTCATTCAGCAGAATATGAATATGATTGAGGAAAGTCTTTTATAATAAACACACTTTCACTTTCATGTAAAGACCAGAGGAAACTATCAAAATTTAAAAATATCGAGTGATTACGATTAATTATTAATTTTTTTTATCAATCGATATATAGCTGCACAAATCATTGCTTATGCCTTGAACTTGGGCATGTACCTGTACTCGAATTTAAAAAATATATAAAATGTTAAAATTTGATATTAAAATTGCTAAATCAAATGCTAAAATACTTGATTTAGTGGACTTAGTGGTAAATAACTTGGTTTTGAGGGATCACTAGCTAAAGTGATAAGTCGTAAAAGGCTCTCTAGCTAAAGTTTTAAACGTCCTGGATTTGAACCCCAAGACATCAAAATGAGTATCATACTTGAATAAAGTACGCTCTTAAGTATTTTGTAATAGCAAGAGTGATACTTTATTCAAGCAGAGCAATCATTTTAATGTCTCAGGGATTTGAACCCATGATCTTTAGAACCTAACTCTAAAGTGTCATAGCACTACCGATCCTTGACAAACACCGCTCTTATTTAAAAACCATAACATTGTTTTAAGCGGATTCACTATTTGTGTGCGCTAAGTTGTAAAAGCTTAACGATTGAGGTGTTTTACCCTTGTTTATTAGGGATTTAATTGCATAATATTTGGCAAATCATATGGTTTAAAGTTGAAAGGCATAAACTTATTTAAAAGGGTAAATATCTACATCATAGGTTAAATTCAAATTTATATTTGAATATTACTTAATTGTAAATGCCATGGTTTGAATTTAAAATTAAGAGAATTTAAAATTAAACTAAAATTGATTTTAATTTTGTAGAAGTTATAACTAAAATCAAAAAAGTTTCTAATTTCATCATATGTATAAGTGTAAGTTGTGAAGTAAGTGCCTTACACAATTTCAAATGTTAAAACTTTTGAAATAAAATTTAATTGCAAATGTAAAGGACATATATTGGATTTCATTTGTCATTCAGTATCCATGACACTGGTATCCCTGATAGAGTTAAGGTTATGCCCTAGAAGTAATTATGTAATTTGATTATATAACCTAACTATAATAGAGAATCTTGTCCGAAATAAAGTAAGCTTTTGGTTTATTTTCTATTGTATATCGTTATATTAAGATATAATTAATGTTTCAAATACATTAAATCTATAGAAGTAGAAAATTCTTAGAAAAAATATTTAATTGGTTGTAGTTACGAATGTGTTTGTAACCATTAGTAATGAATCATATAAAAAATACTTATCCTTAAATGTTCATAGTAAAGATGTATCGAGAATGAGATATCGATGTCCTTTAAGACTAGTGTATGTAACGCTTTCCATATGATGGATGATGAATTACTCAAGACTATTGAGGAGGGCACCACAGGGTTGCGTATGTGTAGTTGCTTGGAACTATTAAAGAACACCTAACTGAAAGTCTTATATAAGTTAAAAATCAAATAAATGATCTAATGTGACGATGTGCAGGAGTCTTTTGATTTGAGAATATAGTGAATCTTAAATGTTTAAACTATACTTTAATTATAGTCAATCATATGAAAATGAAGAATAAGTTGAATCACTTCAAGTGAAACACTATTCAAGTGAGGATTCATTTCCTTCGAATAGAAGGTTAATATTATTGTATTGGTAGTCAACGTAAAGTCAAAGTTCTTAGCAAAAACAATTTAGTTAAATGATTATCGTTATTGAATTAAACCATGGAATTTAATGTTGGACTTCACAATTAAATATGAATATTATTAGAGTTTTAACTATTGACCAAACTTTGGAAATCTAAACGATACAGTGAAAATAAAGAGAACATGTGTATAATATATCGTTGCTTAAGGATGTCACTTTAAAATTAATAATAAGAAATTGGATTTGAACTAGAAAATCGGTAAGCAACTGGACTCGTGTCCACTAGCATGCTTCAAAAAAGTCCGTATATGCTTTAATATTTAAATTGTTTAAATATTACCAAGAATTGAGTTCACACATAAAAGTCACAAAACCGAAACTCTTACTTTTTGACCAAAAATAATTTTGGAGGATAAGCTTGGGCTTAAGGAGAAAACAAAAAGGCCAAATACACAAAAATGTCCCATAAAAAATAATAGCATGTAATGCAATTTTTGTTCTAGTAAGAGGTTGAAAATTCTTTTCTAATGCGTCGAACGTCCCTCAAAACTTGCTTATGAATGATGTGGAAGGCAATTGTAGTTTACAACAAAAACAATACCATTTTCCCAACGCCGGAAAGGCGTCGATGGGGCATCGGTAAATGTCATACTAACACCAGGCAGACACCATACTTGTCGCCAGTAAAAAGTATGTCCAAAAAAAATCTATCGACATCTTGAAAACAGCAGGCGTGGTGCTATTACCGACGCCCTACAAACGATGTATTGTCGATGCCTTACCGATGAAATATTACCGATGCCATTTTAACGCTTTGTCAACTACATTTTAAATTATAAAAATTTGATTTGTCGATGCCTTGCAGAAAGCCAACTGATGCCTTACCGACGCTAAATTAAAATGAAAAAAATTATATTTTCTGACGCCTTACAAACGCCTTGCCGACACCTTTGCTTAAACAAATTTACATCATTTCTACTGCCTTTTGCACCTTAATCACACATTCGTGTGTGTGTTTATCACAGACTCATATATCATATACCAACACAAATATCATCACCATCACAACACAAATCAAATTAAATATCAGAACCAAACAATACCTTCACCATTCGGAAACAAATCAAACAATAACATAACCATCATAATACAAATCAAATATCCAGACAATCCATAAGCAAATATACAAACACAAATATCCAAATCTATTATCCTAACAAACAAATATATATCTCATCTAAATCGAATATACATCCCTAAAGAAATCGAAAATACATAACCAAATACCCACTCATTTGAACCCTTCCTAGCATCACCGGCTCCATCACCATCACCATCACCTCCAGCATAAATGTCCTCGTTCGGAAAGCGTCATAAAAATGCATCCGTAAGCAATCCGAACCGTTTCTCTAACTTACCGACGTGTGACTTCAAATGTCGGTTTTCTTCTTCTAAACAAGTGTTAAATGTAGAATCCTTATCTAACGACGATATCTACATTTTAGCCAAATTTGTTTGTTAATAATAGGTAATTTTTTATTTCAACTATTGTATTTATTGAAACAAAATTTTTAAATTTTCTTTAGCCATATATATATATATTAAGTTATATATGTGTGTGTATTTAATTTCTCGAGCGATTTAACTTTTACAAACATACTATTGTATAACTTATTAAAATAAAATTTATAATTTAACTCAATTATATATACATTTGTTCAATTTGAGTGATTCAACTTACATTTTTTTTTAATTTATTGAGTGATTTAGAAAAAAGATATATTAACTTGAATAAACTCTTGTGCAATTTATTGAAACGAAATTATAACTAAACATACATACACATACACACACACACACATATATATATAATAAGTGATTTAACTTTACGAACATACTCTTGTTTAATTAATTGAAACAAAATTTATATCTTAACTCAATTATATATACTTTCATTTAATTTATTGGATGATTTAACTTATATATTTGTTTAATTTATTGGGTGATTTAGAAAAAAAGATATTATAACTCGAATAAACTCTTGTACAATTTATTAAAACAAAATTTATAATTCAACTCAATTATATGTACATTTATTTAATTTATTGACCGATTTAACTTATATTTTTTTAATTTATAATTTAACTTAACTATATATTTGTTTAATTTATTTAGTGAATTAACTTATATATTTTAATTCAGACTTAATTTATTTTTAAAAAGATGATTTTTGGGATTTAAAATAACTTATTAATATATTGAGTCTACATGTGGTTCTTGGGATTTAAAATAACTCAAATTTAATTACACTAAGCATTCATATAAAATACATATATATACATGTGGTTCTTGGGACTTAAAACCATTGTATACATACACATAGTATATTATCCATATATATGTATATGGTTTTGTATACATATATACTTAATATCATATGTGAAAGTGAATAAGGATCGTGTAATATGAAATATTAACTAAACTATTTACTTGTACCGAATATAAATATAAAAGTAAAAGTAATAAAGTAAATGACACCAGAGATTTTTATACTTGTTCAAACTTCCCATTCTACATCCAGCCCCAGACTCCTTCTGGATTTAATCGATACCCTCACTTAACCCGGAGGAGTAGGTATTACACCGCCTGAGCAACCGAACATGACTTTAACTGCCTAGACAACCGAATAAGACTTCAACTTTATGAGTATACCACAACAGGACTTCAACAACAAATAGTGGAAATATATTTAACCGAGCATGCTCTTGAATAGTACTGATAAGTCAATAATGTACACCCTTCCTATAATCTTCTCCTTTGTGGTATATCATGTAATTTGTGAAGAAGGAAGTAATTTTGATCACAAGAAAATAGTCGTGTGATCGAAATAATAAAGCAATTTGGAAATGAATGCTTGAGAATTCAATAGAAAAGATAGAAAGAATTATAAGTAGAATTCGTTATTGAAACAATGAAATGAATTGCTTTATATAGAGTTTAATAGTTGCAATCATTCATGAAAAGAAATAGTGAAAAGTTATGACTGCAACTCTTGATTTAAGAGATGTATCTCTTCATAATGAAGAGGTACCCTTTCAGAAAACTAGATGTATACAAATTCAGCTGGCTGAATAGAATGTGCCATCCATCTGAATCGTCGATTTTAAAACCAGAAAGTTTATAGTGTATTTTAAGCAGATTTCAACCGGTTGAATTTATTAGGCCAGATGGCTGAATCTTCGTATGCATATTGATAGAGGGAGATATAATACTGAGGGGAAGATGTTATACTTAGGGGAGCTTTAAACATATTAATATTATTTTATATGGAATGGATATTTTTAAAATTGTAAAGTTGTCATCATAAAAAAGGAGGAGAATGTTAGAATCTCTATTGTTGGATTTTAATGACAACAACTATATAATTATACCAAAGAACCTCTAAGCTAACTTACATGTATATGAGTATCAAAAAGAGACAAACAAATAAGTTCAACATGAAGATACACAATACAAAAAAGGATAAAAGTATATATATGAAGATATAAGAAGAGATATACACGATAGAGACAAGACGAAGGTGATAAACGAAGTATTATTAGTCTTAGAGTGTCATGTATAGAGTATACATATGTTAAAATCTTCTCAAAGTGGTATACACACATATACATACACATTCGAAACATTTTATAAAATAAATGAAAGTTTTTTTTAAATAGTAATAATAATATATGAACCAAGACTCAAACTCGGGTTATTGGTGAAATCATATTTTAAATGAGTATCAAAAATGCATGGAGCAAGACTCGAACCTGGGTCAATAGTTTAGTAAGCAAGTGCTCCAACCAACCGAGCTAAGGTAAATTTTATTCATCAATAGATTTTAGCCGATTGAATTTATTAGGTCATACGGCTGAACCTTCGAATGTCTGAAAACATATGCACGTACACAGATTCAGTCGTTTAAATGGTCTTGCTTAGTTGGCTGAATTCTATTGATGAATAAAAGTTACCTTAGCTCAGTTGGTTAGAGCACTTGTTTTCTAAACTAATGACCCGGGTTTGAGTCTTTCTCCATGCATTTGAAACTCATTTAAAATATGATTTCACCAATAACCCGAGTTCGAGTCTTGCTTCATATATTATTATTATTAATATTTTAAAAAAACATCCATTTCTTTTATAAAATGTTTCAAATGTGTATGGATATGTGTGTATACCACTTTGAGAAGATTTTAACATCTGTATACTCTAGACATGACACTCTATGACTAATAATACTTTGTTGTCACCTTCGTCTTGTCACTATCATGTATATCTTTTTTTGTATCTCCATATATATAATTTTATCCTCTTTTGTACCGTGTCTTTTCATGTTGAACTTATTTGTTTGTCTCTTCTTGATACTTATGTACCTGCAAGTTAGCTTAGAGGTTCTTTGGCATAATTATATAGCTGTTGTCATTAAAATCCAACAATAGAGGTTCTAACATTCTACCACTTTTTGATAATGGCAACTATACAATTTTAAAAATATTCATTCTATATAAATAATATTAATATGTTTAAAGCTTCCTCTAAGTATAACATTTCCCCCTAAGTATAATATCTCCCTCTAGCAATATGCATATGAATTTCTCCCCTTTTGTCATTATAAAAAAGAATGAGGGAATATAATAAATTTTATAAAATATCTTGTAAATAGCAAGATAACCCCAATATTAATTATGGAGAAAATAAATTAGATTTTATCGTATTTGCCGAAGTCCATATTTCATTATAAGCACGTAATTCTATTAAATATATGGAACATCCTTTAAAATTCCAAAATTTATCATTTTTCTTTTGTTTCTCCAAGTACCTGCAATAAATAATAATCATTTTTGGTGCCCACTTACTACGTTAGGATTCAGGGGTTAATCATAGGGTAAAAACTTTACCAAAATAGGTGTGGTTGTACCTTCTAAAGGAAATAAAAATAATGAAACAATTTTATCAAATAAAAATAACCACTACTTATAAACTAGGGTATTAATTTTTTTAAAGCATACACTACCCAAGGTTCTTATAATTTCCTAAATTTTAGAAAACCATACCCATTTGGGTGTGGTTGAACCTTTATATATATAGTTTTCATTACAAATCACATTCTTATAATAGTTGCTACTATAAAGTTGTTTATCATGATCAACTGTATTTGCTGGAATCCATATTCTAATATTATTAGTCATTAGCTTAGAACTTAAAAATATTTTCCCTCATTTCTAAACAAATTATTATTATGACCGTAAGTGGTTTTTGGACTATCACAATTACTGGTACTAGCACTAAAATTAGTATACATGAATGCATATCTAGTACTATATTTACTTTTAGCTTGTTTATAGCATATACCGCTTTTATTATTGTAAGCTTTTGAATTTTTAACCAAGGAAGATAAGATATCTCCACCTTTAAAGTTTACGATTTTTTCAATTAATTTATCAAAATTTTCTTTAGAGTCATAAACTTCTTTTTGCAAAATATTACTATTATCTTTTAAAATCTCACATTCTTTAGATAATTCTATGTTCCTTTCGATTAAAGTTTCATTCTCTTTTTCAAGAGACAAAATTAAAGAGCAAGAATTATTTAAAGAATTTTCCAAAAAATACTTTTATTTTGCAAAACATCGATTTCCTTAAAAAGATCATTGTTTTTAACTTCTAACTGCTCATTTTCTTTTTGTAGTAAATCCTATTATAAAATAAGTTCTACTACTATATTTTTAAAAAATTTTGTTTTACTAAAATTTTATTTTCCTCTTTTAAATTGGAAATTTCCTGCTCATAATTTTTTAACTTAGCTAATACATTTCTATTAACTTTATTCAAAGTTTTACAATCTTTTAATAATTCATTATGTGCTAACCAAAGATCTTTATATAAAGAATCTAAGCATACCGATTATGATATGCGTTTAGCCATAAAGCATTTGCTTGTTTGCTCCTTTGATTCTTCTTTATTGCTCTTAATCTTTCTATTGCCTTGACTAGATCTCTTTATGACCATTTATTCTAGGATGTTGTTGATAGAGATAGGGGTATGCCCTAGAGGCAATTATGTAATTTGTTACATATATCTAACTCGTTGAACAACCTTGTTCATAATAAAGGTGTTTCTTTCTATTATATACTTGATATAACAAGGAAAGAGTCACAGGTCACTGTTTTTGATGTTGTTATAGAAAAAGTCTCTCTAGAAATGAATATGTAAATTTGGTCCCTATTTTTGAAAAATAAAAAATGCAAAGTGCCTTGCACTTATCTGACAGAAAATGCAAAGTAACTTGCACTTTTCTGTTTCTGAAATCTTTTTCGAAATTTAGAAAATTTTGAAAAGCGTAAGTTATCTTGCACTTTATATCAGGAAAGCATAATTTTTTTTAATTTTTGAAAATTTTGAAAAGCGTCAGGAAAACGTAAGCTAGTTTACGCTTTCTGATTTTGAAATTTTTAAAAAGCGCAAGCTGATTTAAAAAAACAAGGACCTAATTTATATAGTTATTTGTACATGGACTTTTCTTGTAACAGCATCAGAAATAGGGACCTTTCATGCAATGCCCCATATAATGTGGTTATATTAATTAATTAATTTAATTAAAAGTATATTTAATAGAAAAACCATAAATGACTTATTTTGTGATAATAGTTACAAAGTGTTGTAACCATGAGTAATTTATCACAATAAAACAAATATACCATTTTAAATGTTCCTAATCAAGATGCATCGAGACTGGATATCAGTGTATCCGTTGAGACTAGAGTATGTAACGCTCTCCAAATGTTGGGCAGTATATTACTCATGACTACTGGGGGGCACCTAGAGGTTACATACTGATAGTTATTGGATAACCATGGAATGACTCACTCGATAGTTTTCTGTTGCTTAATATAACTACAGTCAAACAGAAAATATCAATGTGACTGATTTACATAGTTCTCTCAACTTGAGAATACCATGGATCTTCAATATGAAAGCTCTGCTTTGATTATGGTCAAATCATGGCATGGCATTCCATCGAGTGACTATAGTTGGGTCGAGTGGAAGTATTGGAAGTGAAGCACTATTCAAGAGAGGATTCGTCTCCTCAGTTATATGGGGTTAGTATCATGGTCAACTCAAGTCAACTCAAAGTCAAAGTCTTTGGCCAGAACATTTTAACCAATAATAATTTTTACTATTGAACCAAGGACTTTGTGTTTGGACTATAAAGTTGAATGTGGATGATATTGGAATTTTTACTATTACCAAATTTCATAAATCCAAAGTGATATAGTTTTGATGAAGAGAATTGGTGTAAATAATTGTCAATATTAGGTACCGCTTAAAATAAGTAAAACTAGATTTTACCAAAAAATGTGTAAGCGATGAATTCAGCCAAAATGTCACACCACCTGCTAAGTGACGTGTGAACATTAATATTTGAATTGTTCAATATCAATCGCTGACTGAATTTACACCTTTGAGTCGCACAACCGTAATTCTCCAAAAAAACACATGATTTAATTAGTTTATAAATTTTTGTAAATTAATTAGTATTTATTTATTTTATTTGATGTTTGAGAGTTATTTGTAATTATCTGAATGCATCTATAAAAGTTATATTTGCGCGCATTGATATATGATATCATTGTAATTAAATAAAAGATAATTACATGCGTTAATTTATGGAATCCTATGTCATTTGATGGCGCGTAATTCTCAGCCATACCATGTAAAGAAATAGGAGTGAAAAGAGAAAGTTAATCAAGAGAATTAATTAGAGAAGTTTTAATTAAAGAATGGGAAATGTTTCCTTCTTTCAAATAAAACATATTCTATAATTTATTCTATATGTACAATTCATTCTCATTCTCATTCGTTCTTTCTCTTTCTCTCCTCCTAACCTTTCATGGCAGAAATAAAAAATGGAATTCCTAAATCTTTCGATTCCAAATAAAAAGATCAGATAAAATAAAATAAACGTGGTTCATCCATCTCTTGCAAGAATAGGATGTGGATCTTGAAGATATGAGGAGTTATCATCATTCAAGGTGTAATTTCTAGGCAACATCCTAAGGTGATTCAATCAGATCTAGAAGCATTGTTCATTCAAGGTGCAAATCAAAAGCAATGTCAACAAGGTGCGTTTTAAGGATTGGGAAGCAAGGTATGTTATTTTCTATATATAGATAGTGATTTTGCAATGTTTGATGGAAATTTAATTTGACTTTCATAATTTGAAAGTTGTATTGCTATCTTACTTAATTAAAAAAAAATTGTTTACGAAGATTGAATTATTTGTTGAGTGATACGATTTAGTTTTCATTTGATAGATCAAAATTAATTTTGTTTATTTTTTTTAAAACAACATTTAAGTGTAGATCTGTGTTTTTTAAACATTCTAATTAAATTGTAATTATTCAGATCTGAATGTTTACATGTTCGAATTGATTAGCTGTTTTTCTTTACTTTGTTAAATTGAAACTAAATCTATATATTTTAAAATACAATGTTTTATTTTAGTTCTATGATTTAACATTTAATTTAAATTACATTTCTTTAAATCTGGAAATTTACATTTTCATGTTGATTGATTGAATTATATTTAAAGTTAAAAATGAAATTTATATGGAATCAATACAATGTTTCACATGTTTTAATTTTTCATAACAAAGTGTAATTTTAGTTCTGAATTTTAATACATGAATGTATATTTGTTTGCATGTATTATATGCACTTTTTATTGCATTAAATATTTACATATGAATAAAAGGAATTTTAACAATAAATCAAAGTTTTAAAACTGACTGTAATAGCTATCTAATTTATATTACTAGAAAGCTTTGATTGAATTCCATATATACATATTTGGATCTACTTGTTTGTGTTCATATAAAATTTATTTTTCTTTACATATGTTGTCACAGTATGAAATCTTTTCTCTTTTTAATTAAGATAATAATCTTCGCATACAATTCATTATTTACCTTCTATATTCTTTTGATTGTCATTAGTATGTTGCATTAATTAAGTTTACTAAATGGGAAACTATATCAATCACTTATGTCATCGCTTACTTATTTCCATTTCAATTCCTATGCAATAACCATTCAAATTGTTCTTGTTTATTTTATGTATACATATCAATTACCACTAACTTTGCACACTCCCTATATGTTGCACTTGCACAATATTTACTGTGAATATATTTACAATTCATGTCATATTTATATTACTCATTAATGTTATTTTATTAATCAATTATTTAATTTAATTAAGAGAAGGAAATGAAAAGTTTCATTCTTTAACTAAATTTATGATCCCTCATTAATTGAATAATTTAAGTAGAAGGAAATGAAAAGTTTTATTCTCCAAATAAATATATGCCACCTCATTAATTGAATAACTAAGAGAAAGGAAATGATATATTTCCTTCTCTGGATAAATTTGAAAAGTAAATGTTACATACAAATTTGTATATAAGAGTATATTTGATATACTCTAACTTACAAACACATTAAATTAAAGTGAAACTTTATTTATGAAGTTAAATAAAATATTGATTTTATTTAAAGTTCTAAGTATATTTAGACTTCAAAGACCCATTAAAGATCCAAAATGGTTTTTTTTAAATTCACCCATTTCTTCTGCTGCGGGCTGGCCCAGTTCCAACAGTTGTTACAATCTATAGAAACCCAGGCTCTGATACCAAATGAAAGTGACTAAGGATCGTGTAATATGAAATATTAACTGAACTATTTACTTGTGCGGAATATAAATATAAAAGTAAAAGTAATAAAGTAAATTACACAGAGATTTTTATACTGGTTCAAACTTCCCATTCTACATCCAGTCCCAAACTCCTTCTGGATTTAATCGATACCCTCACTTAATCCAGAGGAACATGTATTACACCGCCCAAGCAACCGAACATGACTTCAACCACCTAGACAACCTAATATGACTTCAACCACCTAAGGAAACTATAGCGGGACTTCAACAACAAATAGTATAAATATATTTGACTGAGTATGCTCTTGAATAGCACCGATAAGTCAATAATGTACACCCTTCCTATTATATTCTCCTTTGTGGTATATCATGTAATTTGTGAAGAAGGAAGTAATTTTGTTCACAAGAAAATAATCGTGTGATCGGAATAATAAAGCAATTTGGAAATGAATGCTTGAGAACAATAGAAAAGATAGAAAGAATTATAAGTAGAATTCGTTATTGAAACAATGGAATGAATTGCTTTATATAGAGTTTAATAGTTGCAATCATTCATGAAAAGAAACAGTGAAAAGTTATAACTGCAACTCTTGATTTAAGAGATGTATCTCTTTATAATAAAGAGGTACCCTTTCAGAAAAGCAGTCGTTATACAAATTCAGCCGGCTGAATAGAGTGAGGCAGCCATGTGAATCGTCGATTTTAGAACCAGAAAGTTTATAGTGTATTTTAGGTAGATGTCAGCCGGCTGAATTTATTAGGTCAGACGGCTGCATCTTCGTATGCATATCGATAGAGGGAGATATTATACTTAGGGGGGGATGTTATACTTAGGGGGGCTTTAAACATATTAATATCATTTTATATAGAATGTATATTTATAAATTGTATAGTTGTCATCATAAAAAAGGGGGAGAATGTTAGAACCTCTATTGTTGGATATTAATGACAACAACTATATAATTATGCCAAAGAACCTCTAAGCTAACTTGCAGGTATATAAGTATCAAAAGAGACAAACAAATAAGTTCAACGTGAAGATACACGGTACAAAAGAGGATAAAAGTATATATATGAAGATATAAGAAGAGATATACACGATAGAGACAAACGAAGGTGACAAACAAAGTACTATTAGTCATAAAGTGCCATGTCTAGAGTATATAGATGTTAAAATCTTCTCAAAGTGGTATACACAGATATGCATACACATTCGAAACATTTTATAAAATCAATGAAAGTTTTTTTTAAAAGAAATAATAATAATATATGAAGCAAGACTCGAACTCGGGTTATTGGTGAAATCATATTTTAAACGAGTTTCAAAAATGCATGGAGCAAGACCCGAACCCGGTTCACTAGTTTAGAAAGAAAGTGCTCTAACCAACTAAGCTAAGGTAACTTTTATTCATCAACAAATTTCAGCCGACTGAATTTATTAGGTCAGATGGCTGAATCTTCGTATTTTTGAAAACATGTGCATGTACACAGATTCAGCCGGCTGAATTCTATTGATGAATAAAAGTTACCTTAGCTTGGTTGATTAGAACACTTGCTTTCTAAACTAGTGACCCGGGTTCGAGCCTTGCTCCATGCGTTTTTGAAACTCATTTAGAATATGATTTCACAAATAACTCGAGTTCAAGTCTTGCTTCATATATTATTATTATTATCATCATTATCAAGGAAAACTTTCATAGCTTTTATAAAATGTTTTGAATGTGTATGTATATGTGTGTATACCACTTTGAGAAGATTTTAACATTTGTATATTCTAGACATGACACTTTATGACTAGTAATACTTTGTTTGTCACCTTCGTCTTGTCTCTATCGTGTATATCTCTTTTTATATCTCTATATATATATACTTTTATCCTCTTTTGTACTATGTATCTTCATGTTGAACTTATTTGTTTTTCTCTTTTTGATACTTATGTACCTACAAGTTAGCTTAGAGGTTCTTTGACATAATTATATAGTTGTTGTCATTAAAATCCAATAATAGAGGTTCTAACATTCTTTCCCTTTTTTATGATGACAACTATACAATTTTAAAATATTCATTCCATATAAAATAATATTAATATGTTTAAAGTTCCCACTAAGTATAACATTTCCCCTTAAGTATAATCTCTCCCTCTATCAATATGCATATGAATTTTTCCACCTTTGTCATTATAAAAAAGAATGAGGGAATATAATAAATTTTATAAAATATCTTGTAAATAGCAAGATAAACCCAATATTAATTATGGAGAAAATAAATTAGATTTTAACATATTTGCTAAAGTCCATATTTCATTGTAAGCACGTAATTCTATTAAATGTATGGAACACCCTTTAAAATTCCAAAATCTATCCTTTTCCTTTTGTTTCTCCAAGTATCTGCAATAAATAATAATCATTCTTGGTACCCGCTTACTACGTTAGGGCCCAGAGGTTAATCATAGAGTAAAAACCTACCAAAATAGGTGTGGTTGTACCTTCTAAAGGAAACAAAAATAATGAAATAATTTTATCAAATAAAAATAACTACTACTTATAAACTAGGGTATCAAAAAAATAACATTTAAAGCATACGCTACCCAAGGTTCTTATAATTTCCTAAATTTTAGGAAACCATACCCATTTGGGTGTGGTTGAACCTTTATAAATATAGCTTTCATTACAAATCATATTCTTATAATAGTTCTTAATATAAATTTGTTTATCATGATCAATTGTATTAGCTGGAATCCATATTCCAATATTATTAGTCATTAGCTTAGAACTTAAAAAATATTTTCTATCAATTCTAAACAAATTATTATTATGACTGTAAATTGTTTTAGGACTATCATAGTTACTAGCACTAGCACTGAAATTAGTATACATGAATGCATATCTAGTACTATATTTACTTTTAGCTTATTTATAACATATACCGCTTTTATCATTGTGAGCTTTTGAATTTGTAACCCAGGAAGATAAGATATATCTACCTTTAGAGTTTACGATTATTTCAATTAATCTATCAAAATTTGCTTTAGAATCATAAACTTCTTTTTTTGCAAAATATTACTATTATCTTTTAAAATCTCACAATCTGTAGATAATTCTGTGTTCCTTTCGATTAAAGTTTCATTCTCTTTTTCAAGAGACAAAATTAAAGAGAAGGAAATATTTATTTAATTTTCCAAAATTATATTTTTATTTTGCAAAACATCGATTTCCTTAAAAAGATCATTGTTTTTAACTTCTAACTGCTCATTTTCTTTTTGTAGGAAATCCTTTCGTAAAACAAGTTCTTCTACTGTATTTCCAAAAAAATTAATTTATTTTACCAAAAGTTTATTTTCCTCTTTTAAATTGGAAATTTCTTGCTCATAATTTTTTAACTTAGCTAATGCAATTCTATTAACTTTATTCAAAGTTGTACAATCTTTTAATAATAATCATATGCTAACAAAAGATCTTTATATAAAGAATCTAAGCATACCGATTATGATCTGAGTTTAGCCACGTAGCATTTGCTTGTTTGCCCATTTGATTCTTCTTTTTTTCTCTTCATATTTCTATTGCCTTGACTAGATCTTTTTATGGCCATTTATTCTAGGATGTTGTTACGATCTCTAAAAACTCAGGCTCTAATACTAAATGAAAGTGACCAAGGATCGTGTAATATGAAATATTAACTAAACTATTTACTTATGTGGAATATAAATATAAAAGTAAAAGTATTAAAGTAAATGACACTAGAGATTTTTATACTGGTTTGAACTTCCCATTCTACATCCAGTCCCAGACTCCTTTTGGATTTAATAGATACCCTCACTTAACCCGGAGGAACAGGTATGTAACGACCCGGTATTTTGGACCATTCAAATCGACAATAATCCACACATGTCTAGCTTGAATAATTCAAAATAACAGATTGTAAATAAATTTGGAGCAAATGAAATCAAATACACAGAATCATAGACACAGAACATATCAGAATAACTCGCAGCGGAATATAAAAAACCATAGTAGTTCATGAAGCTACTATAACAAACTCTCAAAACATAATACATAATATCTGCTTGAAAACATATACAATAGACATCTCAAATAAATAGAAGTTTATGAATACCAGAACTGAAATAGAACAACTGAACTGAAAGGAACAGATAACTAGACAAGCAGAATCTCCAGCGATTCCTAGCTCCAGAAAGAAATCCAAAGCTAAGCTGTAAATACTCAGGCTGACCCGAGCGTAAAGTAAAACACAAAACACTCGAGTCAGGACAATATATACTTATATA
The DNA here is from genome assembly GCA_030737815.1 of Allium fistulosum. Lineage (NCBI taxonomy): Eukaryota > Viridiplantae > Streptophyta > Magnoliopsida > Asparagales > Amaryllidaceae > Allium > Allium fistulosum. The sequence continues at coordinate 206,633,663 of CM060903.1, forward strand.
ATGTAAACCAACTCAAGTGAACTGTAGTAGTAATGCACAATAACTCAAAGGATGCTTGGGATCGCCCATCCTTTAAGGATCAGTTAAACTATAAATTAAATACATCCCGTGGTTAAAATTTCAAAATGGTATTTTATACTTCGAAATCAAATATCATTTCAAAATTCAATATCCTTATAAAATCCATTTCAAAATATCAAAATATCATATTTCAAAATAATTTATATTTCGAAACAAATTACTTCATTTTAAATCATAAAAATGAAGTTAGTATATTTAATAATTAAAATTTTAAATTTCCAAAAATTTAACTTTTCAAAGTTCATTCGTTCACTTAAATTAATTAAAACAATGAAATTTCAACTTTCGCAGCATTTAGAAAATGCTACGGAAAGTCACATTTAAAATAGTTCAATTTAACAAAAGACAACATTTAAAATTCTGTAATATGGTTACATTAGTTTCAAATAAACTTAGTTAAATTCAACCATTATAACATTTACAAAAATGCTATAATAGCCTTTAATTAAATTTAGCCATTTGGTTCATTATTATCAACTACAGCATTTACAAATGTTGTATTATCATTTACATTAGAATTTAATAGCGTTTCAGAAATGCAGTTAACTAACTTCAAATATTCAGTATAATTTCACAAACAATTATATTTTTATATAAATCATTTTTTTTTACTTATAAAATCATATAATTTCACTTTTAAAACAATTATTCAAATACCCTTATATTCATGATTTTATAAAGTTAAAACTCCATTCAAAAATCAAAATTTAATAATAATTCACTTATTAAATTCCAATTTTAAATTATAAATTCATTAAATTAAATTAACTTAACACTTAATTTTAAAATTGCAAAATAACTTAATTCCATTTTTATTTACTTAACTTAAAGTTCACTCTTAAGCCAAATTCACAAATTTCCAATTTTAGTTATATTTCAAAATTTCAACTTAAATATTCATTCATTTCACATTTTAACTTTATTCAAAATCATTAATATAATATAAAAATCATTTAAATTCACTTTAATCCAAATTATCATGAAGTTATCACATTTCATATTTAATTTAAATTCCAATTATCACCCAATTAAAATTTCCCAAAATAACTTACATTTCAAATTTTCTAGTTTTACCAATAATTTATTTCACTTATAAATTTTCAAAAATCAATAATGCTTACATAAATCATTTTTTATTTAGTTTAAATCAAATATTATAATATTTACATTTCAAAAATATTTTTAAGATTTTTATAAAAACATATTTTAACAACGGGTCTGTATTTCATTTCTAGTCTAGGTAAAGTGATACGGGTAATATATCATTTCAACCCGTAATTTACAAAGAAAACCCGGGTTTGATCATTTCAAACCCGCAATCCCAAGGAAATGAAAAATAATTGAAAATCATTCAGGCCTATCATTTCAGCCCATAATGATTTTCTCCTTTTCTAAAGTCCGTTCGGGTATGTATCATTTCAACCCATAGTGATTCTAATCTAAAGGGAACTTGCAGTGTGATAAACTGATAAAAATAATAGAACAGCATAATATAACAGTAACATATAATATAATAGGTGTTTAAGCATGGGTGAACATCATAAAATCATAACATAGCAAGTGTAACATGATAATGCATTTTACAGATTCAAAAGGGGTCAATTCACTAGTTATATATGTACATATTGTCTGGTGAGAATAACTCACCTGTTAAGCTGGAGATTTGCCAACAAAGCTCACAACACAAAGATTATGAAGGCACGACAACTCTAATACAATTTGAGTGTGGAGAGCAAATCCAATGATATAGATCTTGTGTTACAACCCAAACAAAAATCAAAGCAAACCATAAATTTCAATACACTAGAAATGACATAACTTTTAAATAAAAAGAGATACGAATGCCAAATCTTTTGCCTTGCTTTCTCTATTTTTTTGTCATGGCCTAGGGATGTTTTTGGCTCTGGTTTGAACAAGTTTGGCTCAAGTTTGGTCATGTGTATGCATGGCCTAGGTAGTAGAATATGAGGAGAAAGTTTATACAAAGGAATATGAAGAGTTTAAGGCAAAATTGGTGGGTTTTGTTCACAAAAATGGCTTGGCCATGGGCTTGTGTGGTCAGGTCAGAGAGGTATGGATCAGGTCAGTGGAAGGAAAGGTGTGTGGTGGTCTGGCCAGAGGTGGTGGAGGCGGCCTAAGGTGGTGGTGGTGGTGGAAAATGAAGTGGTGAACAAATAGTGGTCAAACAACATGTTTTTATGGCTTGTGTTGCAATTTTTTGTGGAGTTTTGGCATCATGGTGGCTCGGCCTTGGTCAAGACCAGAGGAGTAGCTGGTGGTGATGGCAGGGAAGAGATGTAGGGGGTGGTGGCCGTGGATATGGAGTGGAGGCCATTCAAAGAAGCAAAGAAAACAAGGCAAAATACATGAAAAATGAGAAGAAAAGTGTAAAAAAGTAGCCATTACCCATAGATTTTCTTGAAGCCATGAATGAATGAGAAGGTAAAATGTTTTTGGGTGAATGGAGGCTGAAAAATCACGGCTACAAACCAAAAATGCACAGCCAAGATAGTAATTGAGGAGTTATGGCAAATGAAAGGACAAAGGAGATGAAAGGACTTAAGGTAAATAAGCTTTTAAAACTCTTCATATTTCTTTTTCTTTAAATTCAAATAAAACAAAAATAAAATCAGTAAATTGACTTTAAAACCGAAACAAAGTAATATAAAATAAAAATAATTAATTAATTTTAAAGAAAATGGAAAAAGAATATAAGAAATTGCTTAAAAATTGAAAACAGGGTCCAGAAATTACAAATAAATCACGATTGTCTTTGGAAAATTATCTACTTCATTTTAAAAATATTCTAAAGAAAAATTTTGAAATAAAATAATTTCTAAAGTATTTTCAAAGTGAAATAAATAATTTAATTTAGAAAAAAATGAAAAAAAAAACTAAAGAAAAATGTTTAAAAATTGGAAATAAGACATGAAAATTACAAATAAATATCACTAGCCTTATAAAATTTCTATTTCACTTTAAACAAATAAAAGGTCAAATAAATAAAATAAAGTGGGAATGAGAATAAAATAAGATTTTAAGAAAAAAATAGAAAAACAAATAAAGAATTACTTTAATTAATTGAAACTGGAAATTAGAATTTTAAACAAAATACAGCTAACACTGGAAAATGCCAATTATATCTTTAAAATGTTTTAAAACCAAAGTATATACATAACATGTTATTTTACCCATATAAATATAAATTATAATATTACATGACCAAATAAAATATTATTTTTTTATAATTTAAAATAAATAATTTTGTTAAATACAACAAATTACACACAATATTTAAAAGGGTATAACTTTCACATTATAAATCAGATTTTAACGAAACGAAAAGCATTATTCTTAAAATTTTATTTACTTTCATAATAAAAGATAAAATTCAAATTTTCAAACTTTAAAATTTCTAAATTAAAAGTCAAAGTTTGACCATATTGACCAAAATTCACTTTTCTGGAAAATATCCTTTTTAGTCATGTTTGGAATTCTAATTCACATCAAAATCAAAATTTATATTTAAAATAACAAAATTTATTCATTTTAATAAATAAAATAAAGTTTTTAAATCAGGAAATAAATTAAAATAACCAAAATAAATAATTAAAATAATCACAAAATACAGGGTTGTTACACTCTCCCCCACTCAAATCTTTTCGTCCTCGAAAAGTAATGAGGTACGGAAAACACAGAAAAGATAAAATGGAATAGGATTAAGACAGGATGACAAGAAGATTAAAATTATACCTGATAACTATTGTTATGGGTAAGTTTAATAAGGTGGAGAATAGGAATAGCTAGAAGGGAAAATAGGACGAAAGACAAGGATGAGCCATTAATTTAAAATTGTTGGTTGAAGAGGTAAAATATTTAAAACACTTTAAAATCGTTTAAAAAGGAAATAACTAATCAAAGTATCGTTTATATAATATTTTATCAAAATACTTTTATAACTCGATGTCTTAACAAGTTTATCCTTGTTCCTGTAGACTCTGGTAGTGCGTTGATCAGGCGCAAAACTAGAATTCTCCAGGTACTTAGTAGACTTGTTTCAACACCCAGTGAAAATACTGGAAAAACTTTTAAAACAGATATGGAAAGTACAATCCAAACAAAAACAAACAAAACCTTTGTCTAACCATGGTTCGCAGATACACAATGGTTACGCCTGGATCCCCCAGGAAACAATCCATATCCGTAAGCTTTCTCAGCCCTGCGAGTTACGCCATGATGACTAGTAGAATGCAGGATACACAATGGTTACGCCTGGATCCCCCAGGAAACAATCCGTACCCCCAGGCAAGACTCAGCCAAGCATTTGCGCTACTATTCGCGACCTACACAGATTGCAGGATACACAATGATTACGCCTGGATCCCCCAGGAAACAATCCGTACCCCTAGGCAAGACTCAGCCAGGCAGTTGCGCTATGCAGTCACGAGAGAACAATAAGACCATGGGTAACGCCCTGGAATTCGAAGGACACTCGAGTATCATATCCGGAAAACCAAAAATCAGAGAGAATAATATCGATAGAATGAATCCAAGATGTGGCCACAAATCAGATATCAAGCAGAAGGCACTTTCCATATCTTTACTTCGAAAATATGTATCATATAGTACCTTTTCAAATCACTTTCAAATATCGTACTTATATAAAATCCATTATATATAAGATTTAATTTTCAAATCGAATACTTTCCAAAATCAATAGTATATCAAATCATACTTATATAGACTTCAATTATATAAGATTTCACTTTCAAATTGAGTACCTTTTCAAATCTATAGTTTTCGAATCAATTTCATACTCATACAAATCAATTTTATATAAGTTCGACAACTCCCAAATCAAGTGTTTAGTAACATAAGGTTCTCAAATTTCAATTTGTTTCAATATCAGTTCAATTTCAAAATCATATACAATTTCACCAAATTATTTCTTCTCAAATTAATTATCTTTAGTTTCAAAGTTTCCAAAATAATAGATTTAGAAAATAAATCCAAATTTCCAAATCAATATAATTTAAGTCAACCAATTCATTTCCAAAATCAAATGTTTTCAAAATCATCTTATACTTACGTAAGGTCTATCTTACATAAGGATCAAATTTTCAAAATAGTTTCGCTGTATGAAGAGCCATATAGGATTGAATATCTTTGCTTTTATGGGTTATATATCTTTGTAATTTAAATTGGAAAAGTAAGCAAAGATATTCTAACCCGACAGCTTTCAATTTCAGCGTCAAAATATATCACTGATATTAGAATATAAGATGTACACACGTCATCATTTCGCAAAATCACATTTGATCGCTCGCTCGATCACACAAGTTCGCTTTCGAACTAGTATTGTCCATTCGATTTCCCTAATGCGGACTTCGATATGGTTTCTCGACTAGAAGCCATCAGTCTCCTTGCATAGCCAGATACTATGATAGAGAATTCTAGAATCAAGCCCAAAATCCATATCAAATATTCGCCATCAAGAATCGAATGAAAAATCCTAACACGAAATGGTGTAATCCACCTCGAACTTGTGTACTCAAACTTGGATCAAATTAATTATGCGTATAAAACAGCATACGTACAACTTATATATTTATTTCAACTTGTTAAATATATAGTTTCATAAAGATGTTACTAAGTTAAAACATTTAAACTAAATTTTATTCAAAATATTTTGAAGACCAAATTCTTTTCAAAACATTTCAAATCTAAATTTCATATTAGAAAATTTTAAAATTGCTTTATTCATTTACTTAACCGAATAGTTTCAACTTATTTAAATCATATTACTTCATACTTAAACATTCAAAACAAACTTATATACTTTATCAAATTACTTTTCAAAATTTCTTAGCTTTGAAAAGTTAACCTTGATTTGGAAGTGCTCGAACCTTTAAAATAGTTGAAGAAATCATATTTCAATCCAAGAGTTGGAAATCACAATTAAATTAGTAAATCCATTCCAAAAATAGGGTTATATCAAATCAAATCCAAAACTCAAGGACTGAACACCGGCTCATTTCAAATTTTACAAATATATATACATATATCTTTCGAATATCACATCACACTTCGGAATTTGAAATCTAAATTGGTTTCACAAATCAATCGCATAGCAATGCTACCGAAGTGGCCTCTCCCTCACTCAGAAACTCGAAAATCAATGTCGATGATGCGTGCACTCATCACCGAAATTATTTTCCAACGACACAAGTGAGTTCTGGACTTCCATTTACTTTGAAAACTTCTTTGAAATTCCTTCAAAATCATTAAAACCCATTAAAATCATTGAAACATTACTTATTCGGAAAAATAATTTCAATCATATTATTTATTATTTCAAAATCTTAAAACCAGTTCCAAAATGCCGGAGTTCAATCACTTAAATTCAGATTCAAAACCTTCAGTTATAAATCATTTTATATGAAACCATTTTTAATAAAATTTTCACAATTTCAAATCCTTTCAAAACTTCAAATTCTCTTTTTTTTAAAAGTTACATAATCCTTATCAAAAACATTTCATCTTTATATAAAAATATGGCCATCCTTATCAAAATAAAAACTACGATGAATACACAATTTTCAAAAGACAATCAACCACAAACTTTCCAAGGGACGATTCAAGGATGGATTTCAAAGCAAAACAGAGATTCAAATTTAGAAGGACTCTAATCAAATAGAATTCTAATTCAAAGATAGGCTCAAACAAAGATAAGATAATTAAATTACCAAATAGAAGATGGATAAGCCTATATGAATCGCGGGCGACCTTAATTGGTCAACCGTGACTTCAGGAATATAATCGATGCGAAAATCTAAGGCAAATCGACCTTCGATTGCCAGAGAAAGAATCTAAATATAGCAGAAGATAGAAAACATCGTAAACCGAGGATACAGAAATCTCCGATGAATCAATGCCAATTATAATCATTCAAAGATTGGCGGAATCGCCACCCTATAAAGGTCATACAAAGTGGAGTGATGCAATGCTCCAAAATTAAAAGAATACAATTAGGGGAGACAGGAATGGATTTCAGAACAAGTGGGAGCGTTCCAAAATTCAAAGGAATCTTATTCGATAAGAATCCAAACGAAGATTAGAGATATATAACCTATATCGATACAGAAAAATTCCCATAAAAATTTGGAAAGACTCGAATTCATAACATACGAAAACAGAAGCATAAATATCTTTAGTTGGACAACTTTAGCTAAGCAAAAGATACAACAGAGTTTACTCAAAACAACTTAACAAACTACTGATTTTGCCATACTCAAAATAGATTCCTATCAACAATGGATCTAGATCAATCAAGAGAGAAGTTCAAAATTTTAGAGGATCCTAATCAAAGAAATTACTAACAAGGTGGATACGAAAGGAATGAAGTTTAAGAAATATTTTACTTTCAAAGCAAGGAAATTTATATCAAAATAATCTTTGAAAATTCTTTAAAAATCATTTGAAAATCATTTTATACTTCGAAAATACGTTCTCTCACAAAGAAATGATTTTGAGATTGATTTCACTTATTCTAGGGTATTTCTACCCTATCTCTAATGAGTTTTTGCTCCACAGGCTAAGGTTTGCCTAAAACCAAAGCTCTGATACCAACTGTAACGACCCGGTATTTTGGACCATTCAAATCGACAATAATCCACACATGTCTAGCTTGAATAATTCAAAATAACAGATTGTAAATAAATTTGGAGCAAATGAAATCAAATACACAGAATCATAGACACAGAACATATCAGAATAACTCGCAGCGGAATATAAAAAACCATAGTAGTTCATGAAGCTACTATAACAAACTCTCAAAACATAATACATAATATCTGCTTGAAAACATATACAATAGACATCTCAAATAAATAGAAGTTTATGAATACCAGAACTGAAATAGAACAACTGAACTGAAAGGAACAGATAACTAGACAAGCAGAATCTCCAGCGATTCCTAGCTCCAGAAAGAAATCCAAAGCTAAGCTGTAAATACTCAGGCTGACCCGAGCGTAAAGTAAAACACAAAACACTCGAGTCAGGACAATATATACTTATATAATGTAAACCAACTCAAGTGAACTGTAGTAGTAATGCACAATAACTCAAAGGATGCTTGGGATCGCCCATCCTTTAAGGATCAGTTAAACTATAAATTAAATACATCCCGTGGTTAAAATTTCAAAATGGTATTTTATACTTCGAAATCAAATATCATTTCAAAATTCAATATCCTTATAAAATCCATTTCAAAATATCAAAATATCATATTTCAAAATAATTTATATTTCGAAACAAATTACTTCATTTTAAATCATAAAAATGAAGTTAGTATATTTAATAATTAAAATTTTAAATTTCCAAAAATTTAACTTTTCAAAGTTCATTCGTTCACTTAAATTAATTAAAACAATGAAATTTCAACTTTCGCAGCATTTAGAAAATGCTACGGAAAGTCACATTTAAAATAGTTCAATTTAACAAAAGACAACATTTAAAATTCTGTAATATGGTTACATTAGTTTCAAATAAACTTAGTTAAATTCAACCATTATAACATTTACAAAAATGCTATAATAGCCTTTAATTAAATTTAGCCATTTGGTTCATTATTATCAACTACAGCATTTACAAATGTTGTATTATCATTTACATTAGAATTTAATAGCGTTTCAGAAATGCAGTTAACTAACTTCAAATATTCAGTATAATTTCACAAACAATTATATTTTTATATAAATCATTTTTTTTTACTTATAAAATCATATAATTTCACTTTTAAAACAATTATTCAAATACCCTTATATTCATGATTTTATAAAGTTAAAACTCCATTCAAAAATCAAAATTTAATAATAATTCACTTATTAAATTCCAATTTTAAATTATAAATTCATTAAATTAAATTAACTTAACACTTAATTTTAAAATTGCAAAATAACTTAATTCCATTTTTATTTACTTAACTTAAAGTTCACTCTTAAGCCAAATTCACAAATTTCCAATTTTAGTTATATTTCAAAATTTCAACTTAAATATTCATTCATTTCACATTTTAACTTTATTCAAAATCATTAATATAATATAAAAATCATTTAAATTCACTTTAATCCAAATTATCATGAAGTTATCACATTTCATATTTAATTTAAATTCCAATTATCACCCAATTAAAATTTCCCAAAATAACTTACATTTCAAATTTTCTAGTTTTACCAATAATTTATTTCACTTATAAATTTTCAAAAATCAATAATGCTTACATAAATCATTTTTTATTTAGTTTAAATCAAATATTATAATATTTACATTTCAAAAATATTTTTAAGATTTTTATAAAAACATATTTTAACAACGGGTCTGTATTTCATTTCTAGTCTAGGTAAAGTGATACGGGTAATATATCATTTCAACCCGTAATTTACAAAGAAAACCCGGGTTTGATCATTTCAAACCCGCAATCCCAAGGAAATGAAAAATAATTGAAAATCATTCAGGCCTATCATTTCAGCCCATAATGATTTTCTCCTTTTCTAAAGTCCGTTCGGGTATGTATCATTTCAACCCATAGTGATTCTAATCTAAAGGGAACTTGCAGTGTGATAAACTGATAAAAATAATAGAACAGCATAATATAACAGTAACATATAATATAATAGGTGTTTAAGCATGGGTGAACATCATAAAATCATAACATAGCAAGTGTAACATGATAATGCATTTTACAGATTCAAAAGGGGTCAATTCACTAGTTATATATGTACATATTGTCTGGTGAGAATAACTCACCTGTTAAGCTGGAGATTTGCCAACAAAGATCACAACACAAAGATTATGAAGGCACGACAACTCTAATACAATTTGAGTGTGGAGAGCAAATCCAATGATATAGATCTTGTGTTACAACCCAAACAAAAATCAAAGCAAACCATAAATTTCAATACACTAGAAATGACATAACTTTTAAATAAAAAGAGATACGAATGCCAAATCTTTTGCCTTGCTTTCTCTATTTTTTTGTCATGGCCTAGGGATGTTTTTGGCTCTGGTTTGAACAAGTTTGGCTCAAGTTTGGTCATGTGTATGCATGGCCTAGGTAGTAGAATATGAGGAGAAAGTTTATACAAAGGAATATGAAGAGTTTAAGGCAAAATTGGTGGGTTTTGTTCACAAAAATGGCTTGGCCATGGGCTTGTGTGGTCAGGTCAGAGAGGTATGGATCAGGTCAGTGGAAGGAAAGGTGTGTGGTGGTCTGGCCAGAGGTGGTGGAGGCGGCCTAAGGTGGTGGTGGTGGTGGAAAATGAAGTGGTGAACAAATAGTGGTCAAACAACATGTTTTTATGGCTTGTGTTGCAATTTTTTGTGGAGTTTTGGCATCATGGTGGCTCGGCCTTGGTCAAGACCAGAGGAGTAGCTGGTGGTGATGGCAGGGAAGAGATGTAGGGGGTGGTGGCCGTGGATATGGAGTGGAGGCCATTCAAAGAAGCAAAGAAAACAAGGCAAAATACATGAAAAATGAGAAGAAAAGTGTAAAAAAGTAGCCATTACCCATAGATTTTCTTGAAGCCATGAATGAATGAGAAGGTAAAATGTTTTTGGGTGAATGGAGGCTGAAAAATCACGGCTACAAACCAAAAATGCACAGCCAAGATAGTAATTGAGGAGTTATGGCAAATGAAAGGACAAAGGAGATGAAAGGACTTAAGGTAAATAAGCTTTTAAAACTCTTCATATTTCTTTTTCTTTAAATTCAAATAAAACAAAAATAAAATCAGTAAATTGACTTTAAAACCGAAACAAAGTAATATAAAATAAAAATAATTAATTAATTTTAAAGAAAATGGAAAAAGAATATAAGAAATTGCTTAAAAATTGAAAACAGGGTCCAGAAATTACAAATAAATCACGATTGTCTTTGGAAAATTATCTACTTCATTTTAAAAATATTCTAAAGAAAAATTTTGAAATAAAATAATTTCTAAAGTATTTTCAAAGTGAAATAAATAATTTAATTTAGAAAAAAATGAAAAAAAAACTAAAGAAAAATGTTTAAAAATTGGAAATAAGACATGAAAATTACAAATAAATATCACTAGCCTTATAAAATTTCTATTTCACTTTAAACAAATAAAAGGTCAAATAAATAAAATAAAGTGGGAATGAGAATAAAATAAGATTTTAAGAAAAAAATAGAAAAACAAATAAAGAATTACTTTAATTAATTGAAACTGGAAATTAGAATTTTAAACAAAATACAGCTAACACTGGAAAATGCCAATTATATCTTTAAAATGTTTTAAAACCAAAGTATATACATAACATGTTATTTTACCCATATAAATATAAATTATAATATTACATGACCAAATAAAATATTATTTTTTTATAATTTAAAATAAATAATTTTGTTAAATACAACAAATTACACACAATATTTAAAAGGGTATAACTTTCACATTATAAATCAGATTTTAACGAAACGAAAAGCATTATTCTTAAAATTTTATTTACTTTCATAATAAAAGATAAAATTCAAATTTTCAAACTTTAAAATTTCTAAATTAAAAGTCAAAGTTTGACCATATTGACCAAAATTCACTTTTCTGGAAAATATCCTTTTTAGTCATGTTTGGAATTCTAATTCACATCAAAATCAAAATTTATATTTAAAATAACAAAATTTATTCATTTTAATAAATAAAATAAAGTTTTTAAATCAGGAAATAAATTAAAATAACCAAAATAAATAATTAAAATAATCACAAAATACAGGGTTGTTACAAGGTATTACACCACCTGAGTAACCGAACAAGACTTCAACTACCTAGACAACCGAATAGGACTTCAACCACCCGAGGATACTACAATAGGACTTCAACAACAAATAGTAGAAATATATTTGACTGAGTATGCTCTTGAATAACACTGATAAGTCAATAATGTACAGCCTTCCTATAATCTTCTCCTTTGTGGTGTATCATGTAATTTGTGAAGAAGGAAGTAATTTTGATCACAAGAAAAAATCGTGTGATCAAAATAATAAAGCAATTTGGAAATGAATGCTTGAGAATTCAATAGAAAAGATAGAAAGAATTATAAGTAGAGTTCGTTGTTGAAACAATGAAATGAATTGCTTTATATAGAGTTTAATAGTTGCAATCATTCATGAAAATAAACAGTAAAAAGTTATGACTGCAACTCTTGATTTAAGAGATGTATCTCTTCATAATGAAGAGGTACACTTTCAGAAAACTAACCGTTATACAGATTCAGCTGGTTGAATAGAGTGAGGCAGCCATCTGAATCATCGATTTTAAAACTAGAAAGTTTATAGTGTATTTTAGACAGATTTCAGCCGGCTGAATTTATTAGGTCAGACGGCCGAATCCATGTGCACGTACATAGATTCAATCAGCTGAATAATCTTGTTCAGTCGGCTGAATTCTATTGATGAATAAAAGTTACCTTAGCTCAGTTGGTTAGAGCACTTGAGTTCTAAACTAGTGACCCGGGTTCGAGTCTTGTTCTATGCATTTTTGAAACTCATTTAATATATGATTTCACCAATAACCCGAGTTCGAGCCTTGCTTCATATATTATTATTATTATTATTTTTTGAAAACTTTCATTGCTTTTATAAAATGTTTCGAATGTGTATGTATATGTGTGTATACCACTTTGAGAATATTTTTGTTAGTCCTTGAGATGATGGTTTTGATGACAACAACCTTAGAATAAGATTATAAAATATAAATACTAACATTATAGTTTAGATATATGTGTATATGCAGGATTTAACCATGCAGGTACAAAGAATGAAGACTGTACAGTATAGAGATTCAAGATATCAAGATTTGAAGACTCATGAGTATCAAGAATATTAAGATTATCAAGAGTTCAAGATTTCAAGATAAGTATTGAGTCTAGAATTATGTTAAAACTTCATAATAGCACTGAAATCTTCACTCCATTTTTCTTTTGGTTTGAAACCCATTTCTACCTTTTTAGTGGCTTACAAACCCACGACAAGTAGCTTACAAACCTATGACAAGTGGCTTACAAACCCACGAACATCCTGGTTTTGTACAAGTTCTCGAGTCCTGATATGATGAGATATTCTGCAGGAAGAAGCTTGCAAAACTACTTCAAAATGATTTTCAAAACTACTTCAGAATGATTTTCAAAACTTCTTTTCAAAATGTTTTAGCCTTAAAAATTATCTTTTCAAATGATTTTCAAAAAGATGTTTTAGCCTTAAAATATTCTTTGTTTTTGTTTTTAAATAAACTCTTGTTTTAAACTTCGTTTGTTTTAAACTATCTTTTAATTATAATATATTTATACTTATATTTAAATATAAAATTATAGTAAAATTATATATATATTATTCTCTATATTTATCTATGTATTTTATCTATAGTCAAGTATATTTATAAAGTTTTTAATATAAAATAAAGGTTATTTTCAAAGAAAATCAAATCTTCAAAAATTGCTTTGGGATGTCGACATGCCCTAGTACCCCATGTCGACATAGTGACAGTTAGATTCAAAAATTTGAATATCAAAAGAAGTGTCTATTCGCCATAACCTTTCATGAATAGACATGGCTGTTGTTCTTCTATAAATAGGGGTTAGTTTCAACGAATTTAACATCAGATTTTCTGTTTTTTCACTTCTCTTCTTCTTCCACATTTTCTTATTCAAAATCCTATCATCACTCTGCCGAAATCAACATTGAATCTAACTAGATTATCTCTGGTTTGATTATCTATCACTATCTCAACAAGATCCTAGTGCTATTCAGAGTTATAGGCTTCTTTGTAATCTATCTAGCGAGAAAAGGTGTGATTGTAGCCTTGGAAATCAATCAAGAGAGAAAAGGTGTGATTGTAGCCTTGGAAATCAATTGGGTGAACTTGTTGCCCCGGAAATCAAGTATCTCTACCCAGAGGATTGTGATTCTGGAGGGTGTACCTCGTAGCCTTGAAACCGAGGGTTGTAATTGTTGAATTGCTTTTGAAAGGAAATCCGTACTTAGTTGTGCGGGACTGGATGTAGGGTAACTCCGAACTAGTATAAAATCCGGTGTGTTCTTTCCTTTACTACATTTACTTTATTTCTGCATCTGTGTTTGTTTCTGTGATTATATCCGTGTCTGAATATTACATACATTTGTGTTCAAATTAACATAAACTCAAAAATTTAGTAATTTCTTATAAACACTATTCACCCCCCCTCTAGTGTTATTCCTAGCCTTAAGATCCGTAATCCGCATTCCTCACATTTGGTACCAGAGCAAGGTTTTCAAAAGTTTCATAATCTGAATTTTGAAAACTTTTCAAAATGGCTACCACCACTGGTACTATTATTAACACCAATATCCTTGTCACTAGTTCATTTGTAGAAGGTCAGTCTACTGGCAGACCACCACTTTTTAATGGCAGTAACTATGCATATTGGGCATGTAGGATGAAAATATATTTACAATCTGTAGGATTAGATACTTGGAATATCACACAAACTGAATATTCTGAACCCACAACTGATTTTGCACAGTGGACCACTGAGCAAAAGACTGTTGCACAAAATAATTCTAAAGCAATGAATATTCTGTTTTGTTCACTTGATAGGAATGAATTTAATAGAGTGTCAGTTTGTAAGTCTGCATATGAAATCTGGAAAACTTTGCAAGTGACTCACGAAGGAATAAGCAAAGTTAAACAGACCAAAATTTCCGTGCTCACAAATCAGTTTCAGTTATTTAAAATGAACACTAATGAGTCTATTTCAGATATGTATAGTCGATTCCAAGATATTGTGCATTCTTTAATATCCTTGGGAAAGGAATTTTCGGAAGAAGATCAAGTCAGAATTTTTTTAAATTCTCTCACTTCAGAATGGGATCAAAAGACACTTGCAATTGAAGAGGCAAATGACATCAGTACCTTAAGATAGAAGAATTGATTCGAAATCTAATGTCGTTTGAAGCCCAAATGATCGGGAGAAGAGAAAGCAAAGCATCTGAAAAGAAATCAATGGCATTCAATGCATTAACCGACGGATCAGACTCAAACAGTGATAATGATGAAGAGATAGCATTTATGACCAGGAATTTTCGGAAATTCCTGAAATACAGAAAGATGAATAATCTCAAGAGAAACAACTATAAGAATTCTGGAAATCAGAATGCAGTGCCAAACAATGTCAAATGTTTCAACTGTGATGAACCAGGCCATATCAAAAGAGACTGTCCGTATCCAGAAAGGCAGAATCCTTCTATAAACAATGATTCAGTAAAGAAACGGAAGCGTGCATTTACTGCTACTCTAGATGACTCAGACTCGTCCTCAAGCGATGATGATCAGAAGACAGATAACTCAAATTTGTGTTTCACGGCAGTTCACGACTTCAACAAATTCAAGAAAACGGACTCAGAAAAAGGTACACATTTACAATACAATTGATTGAAATTGCATGCTTAGAATTAGATGATCGATTGCTTGAGTGATTGATTTTGAATTGGGGTGTTGATTGAATTTTAAATTTATTTTATTATTATTATTTTATTATTATTATTTTTAATAATATAATAATATTTTCTGGAATATACTATAATTCTAATAATATTTCAGATATATATATAGACATTAAAATAATAAGTATACATATATTAGAATACTTAGAAAATATAAATCATAGAAATTCACAGGCATATGTCGACATGGTCCCTACCCTGATGTCGACATAGGTACCAGAATTTGAAATTCAAAATTTAAATTCAAATGGTTGAATTTCCCTCCACCTTTTCACTTCATTCAATACTCTGTAAAGGCATCTTTTGACCAGAGAACATGTCTTTCAAAAATCTATTTATTCACTATCTTTTATCACAACTTTTCACTTTCACTTTCAAATTCAAACTCTCTCTTCAAAACTTCAAGCTCTCTACTTTAATGGCTTCTTCAAGCAACCCCTCCACCATGAGACTTTCCAGAAACTTGAAAGAGCAATTCCTCAATAATCCGGAGGCCATAAAAGCATACATCAATTATGCTAATTATGGAAAAGTCCATCCCGGAAAGTTTGCTATTTTTCAAGATTTTGCTTCTTATGAAATTGATACTCTTTTTGCAAACAATCAAATTCTTAGTATTGTTGATTCTTCTCAAAATGATTTTGTTTGTTATCCAAATCTTGTTAAAATTTTCTATGCAAATCTCAATCGAGAATTTTACGAAGGAAATGATAATGAAATTTGGAGTAGTGTCAAAGGCACTAAAATTGTTTTGAATTGTGATCTTTTGGGTACCATTCTCAATTGCAAAAGCACGGGAATGGATCTTTCCAGTTTTCAAATCGATGAACATGATCATGAGACATTTCATCATATTTTTGAAGGAGAAGTAAACTTTGAATTTAAAAACCGAAACTTTCGTCCTAAAGCAAGAATTGTCAATCTTCTTTTACAACATACTTTGACCTCAAGATCGGGAAATTTTAACAGTCCTACTTCAAAAGTGTGCAAAGCACTTTTTGCTATTTTCGGAAATTATGATATCAATTGGGCGCAAGTTATTTTGGATGAACTTCGTCCTAAAAATTTTGAAATAGGAGAAAACACTTTATATCATGGAATTTACCTTACTCGGATTTTCAACTATTTTGGAGTAAATTTCAAAGGAGAAGATTTATTTCAAGAAAAGTTTTTAATATCTCAAACATTTCTCTCATGAAAATCCCATATGTTTTTCAACCTTATGAGACTCTTGCCGAAAAGGAAGAGCGTTTGGCTCATGAAGAAATGGAAGAGGAGGAAGAGGAAGAAGAAGAAGAAAGGGATGAAATGGAAATAGAAGAAGAAGGTGAAGGTGAAACATCCCTAGAAAGTATTGAATATCCCTCAAATCCTACCAACAAAACCCTTCTCAAAAACCAAAAGATTATTGTTGAGAATCAACGGGTTCTTAAAAGATCCGTTAGTAAGAAGTTGGACAAAATATCATCCAAGATGAACAAGTTTTTCTCCAAAGTCAGCAAGAAACTTGGATTATCTTCATCTTCATCATCCTCTAACTAGTTCTATATTTTCATATCATGTCGAATTAGTTTAAGTTTGTTTTAATTTGAGTGTTTATGTAGTTGTTTATGATTAATCATTGTATCACTCTTCTATACAATGAAATTGAATTTCCTTTCTGTTATCTATCTTATCTTATCTCTTGAATAAATGTTAGTATATTATATAAATATATATATACACAATTATTCACAAAATCAAAATTACCATCAAATTTCACTGCCTCATGTCGACATACCCTCTACGACCATGTCGACATGTACTGGTCAGAAATGACACTTCGTTTTGAATTTGAAATTTGAATAACTACCATGTGTCTATTCATTTCAAACGAATTTCTATACCTATATATACCCATTTCTTCCAGAATTCATTACTGAATATTATTTCTTATCTATTCTATCTCTCATTCTTCTCACAATTTCAAAAATGGCTAATCCAATTCACAATTTATCCGAGAATCTTAAAAACTCTTAATTCATTCAAGAATATTCTCTCATTCATTCATTCTTCGTAACCAGCGACACTTAAAATTGAGTCAAATGCAGATGATCAAGGAGCAAGAAAGGCATTTCGAGGCAATTCGATGAATGATTTCTTCCCTGCACAAGGATGATAACGAAGCACATCCTCCTGTCTCTCTCACAAATGACAATGAAAATTGGGATGCCATCAAAGCAGACCCTATTTTCGGAGAAGAAGGATGGGTGGAAGTTCCTCGTAACGTTTAATTTGATTGCTTTATTTAATTTGATTACTTTGTTTGAATTGATTGCTTTGATTGAAATTGTTTGTTTTGATTGATTTGATTAACACTTGGTGTGGATTGATGAATGTTTAAATATACATTGATATATTTATAATCGTTGATTGAATATCATGTCTATAAGTATAGTTATTTCTTAGTATACTCTATTTTATAGTTTAGTAATGCAGGTACTTGTGTACAAGAATAGGAGAGTTATATAGTTTGGAGTTAGTTTATTTTTGTTGATGACAAAGGGGGAGAAATATAAAATAGGAGAGTTAGGCATAGATTAAGGGGGAGTTATTAGATTTAGGGGGAGTTATTAGGATAGAAGTAATATTTTATAAACAAAGGTTGTCATCATCAAAAAGGGGGAGATTGTTAGTCCTTGAGATGATGGTTTTGATGACAACAACCTTAGAATAAGATTATAAAATATAAATACTAACATTATAGTTTAGATATATGTGTATATGCAGGATTTAACCATGCAGGTACAAAGAATGAAGACTGTACAGTATAGAGATTCAAGATATCAAGATTTGAAGATTCATGAGTATCAAGAATATCAAGATTATCAAGAGTTCAAGATTTCAAGATAAGTATTGAGTCTAGAATCATGTTAAAACTTCATAACAACACTGAAATCTTCACTCCATTTTTCTTTTGGT
Organism: Allium fistulosum; assembly: GCA_030737815.1. NCBI lineage: Eukaryota > Viridiplantae > Streptophyta > Magnoliopsida > Asparagales > Amaryllidaceae > Allium > Allium fistulosum. Next base: position 206,652,258 of record CM060903.1, read on the forward strand.
ATGGAACCCATTTCTACCTTTTTAGTGGCTTACAAACCCACGACAAGTAGCTTACAAACCTACGACAAGTGGCTTACAAACCCACAAACATCCTGGTTTTGTACAAGTTCTCGAGTCCTGATATGATGAGATATTCTGCAGGAAGAAGCTTGCAAAACTACTTCAAAATGATTTTCAAAACTACTTCAGAATGATTTTCAAAACTGCTTTTCAAAATGTTTTAGCCTTAAAAATTATCTTTTCAAATGATTTTCAAAAAGATGTTTTAGCCTTAAAATATTCTTTGTTTTTGTTTTTAAATAAACTCTTGTTTTAAACTTCGTTTGTTTTAAACTTCGTTTGTTTTAAACTTCGTTTGTTTTAAACTATCTTTTAATTATAATATATTTATACTTAGATTTAAATATAAAATTATAGTAAAATTATATATATATATATTATTCTCTATATTTATCTATAGTCAAGTATATTTATAAAGTTTTTAATATAAAATAAAGGTTATTTTCAAAGAAAATCAAATCTTCAAAAATTGCTTTAGGATGTCGACATGCCCTAGTACCCCATGTCGACATAGTGACAGTTAGATTCAAAAATTTGAATTTCAAAAGAAGAGTCTATTCGCCATAACCTTTCATGAATAGACATGGCTGTTGTTCTTCTATAAATAGGGGTTAGTTTCAACGAATTTAACATCAGAATTTCTGGTTTTTCACTTCTCTTCTTCTTCCACATTTTCTTATTCAAAATCCTATCATCACTCTGCCGAAATCAACATTGAATCTAACTAAATTATCTCTGGTTTGATTCTCTATCACTATCTCAACAAGATCCCAGTGCTATTCAGAGTTATAGGCTTCTTTGTAATCTATCTAGCGAGAAAAGGTGTGATTGTAGCCTTGGAAATCAATCAAGCAAGAAAAGGTGTGATTGTAGCCTTGGAAATCAATTGGGTGAACTTGTTGCCTCGGAAATCAAGTATCTCTACCCAGAGGATTGTGATTCTGGAGGGTGTACCTTGTAGCCTTGAAACCGAGGGTTGTAATTGTTGAATTGCTTTTGAAAGGAAATCCGTACTTAGTTGTGCAGGACTGGATGTAGGGTAACTCCGAACCAGTATAAAATCCGGTGTGTTATTTCCTTTACTGCATTTACTTTATTTCTGCATCTGTGTTTGTTTCTGTGATTATATCCGTGTTTGAATATTACATACATTTGTGTTCAAATTAACATAAACTCAAAAATTTAGTAATTTCTTATAAACACTATTCACCCCCCTCTAGTGTTATTCCTAGCCTTAAGATCCGTAATCCGCATTCCTCACAATTTTAACATCCGTATACTCTAGATATGACACTCTATGACTAATAATACTTTGTTTGTCACCTTCGTCTTGTTTGTATCGTGTATATCTCTTCTTGTATCTCTCTCTCTCTCTTTCTATATATATATGCTTTTATCCTCTTTTGTACCGTGTATCTTCATGTTGAACTTATTTGTTTGTCTCTTTTTGATACTTATGTACCTACAATTTAGCTTAGAGGTTCTTTGGCATAATTATATAGTTGTTGTCATTAAAATCCAACAATAGAGGTTCTAACAATATGTATATAACAAATGTTTAAGCTATTATGTACTCGTGGAATATTATCGTAGTTGGGCTTACGATCCACCCTTTTTGTAGTAGCTCTAGTGAGTGGGTGGAATACATTTTCGTCCAATTCTCTTGTTATCTCCACACCTTAACTATGAAGCTCCTCAATCTTAGCCAGGTATTTTTGCCTATTTTGTATTTTACATATTTATTAGAATTTTATACTTGTACATATATGTAAATATTATGTAAATGAAATTTTATGGATAGCATACAACAAACTCAGTGGAAGCGTCTTCTACCCAGTTATTAGCGGTGGATCTATCCAATGATTCAATCTTGTGTGTCCTGAAATGAAGTTGCCAAGATGTGGGCTCATTATATTGCTCTTCATACTAAATTTGAATTAAGTACACTATCATATAAGTCTATTTTAATTTATTTTAAATGCTAAATAAATTTAATACATAAATATGTACCGGATTGTTACGATGATTTGGAGCCACAAGTATGCAATATAGGATTTCAAATCCTGCTTTTGACATTCTGTTGCGATATTTTCCTGAATTCCTCTATCTTCCAATATTGTAAGAACTTCTCATATATCTCATGGCAAAGGAATGGATGCTTCTTGCTATGACTATGCATACCATACGTTCACCCATGGTATTTTTTGATGTTGCGATCGACCAAGCCCATCTTACTAGCTCTTCATGAATGCCCTCTTCCAAGAGAATTTCCTCTGTAAATGCAAATTGAATATATTATGGACAAACTAGTACACATATTCATATAATGTGTTATGTAATAAAATTAATTTACCATAAATATTTTGAACATGACTTTCTTCACTTCACTAGGAATGTCACCAAATGTAGATTGGAATGTCATGATCCGTGCAAGCAAGCCATCACGGATGGCATTGAATGTGACGCCACTGGTGAAATCATATCTGTACATACATAGACACACACACACACACACACATATATGTATGTATGTGCGCGCGTGTGTGTATATATTTATGTGTGTATGTGTGAATGTATGAATATTTAATTAGTAAATTATTGTACACATGCTTATGTATGTGTGTTAGTATATGTACATGTGCGTGTCTGTGAGTGTATATGTATGTATGTGTGTTAGTATATGTACATGTGCGTGTCTGTGAGTGTATATGTATGTATGTGTGTATGTAATTACTCACCCTAGTCCTCGCTCTCTTGGGAAGGCATCAAGTTGGTGGACATATGTGGAAGAGTCTGTCTCATACACATGGGTAAATGAACCGATACCATCCATAGGAGCATCAGGAGCATCGACGGTCCGAATGAACGGTGACATCATATGTGTGTCGTCGACGTCATGCTATGATGAGTGGGAGTAATACACATAAATATATGCTCCTTATGCATTTAAGTATCGCTGATTTCATTATCAACAACCCACTTCATTAAAGCAATACATATTAATATATGTAATGATTAAACTATTTCATACTAAGTTTATTAAATAATTATATATATATATATATGTGAACAGTTATATATATATATGTTTGCATATTTCTAAAACCAAGTCTCAAATCCTTCACTAGGTTGAATCCTTGGATTTTGTTGCTCACGTTGCCTGTTAAACAAGTGATATTGTTAAGATAAACTTGTTATGCTATATAACACGACAATGACAGTAAATAAACAAATATCATGTTACCTAATAAGATCTGATTATTGTTCACTATTCAGAAGCATCATTTTTCTAGCCATGACAAAATCTTTAAGTGTTTGAAAAATTTCATCCTTCCACTTACCCGAAGGACATCCACTTTTTGAACAATGGAAAGAGAAATGTCAAATGACTCATCCATAGCATCATCTTACGAGGACCAGTGTCAGAATTCTGCTTAACATAGTCTTTAAAATAATAACTAAAAATTATGGATGCTTCTTCAACAATGCATCCTTAACATATTGAAACTTTATCGCATGCTTTTTGTTTGACCATTTTTTTAAGGTGACCTAGGTACCTTCATATAAAAAAGTTATCAATTGTACTTTTACCATGTTGATTTTGAAAAATAATGTATTGTGAGTCAGCGGAATTGGGATCTTAAGGCTAAATTAACACTAGGAGAGAGGGGGGATTGAATAGTGTTTAATTGGTTATATGAATATTTTTCAAATTCTTTAAGATTCTAGTTGGAATGATGTAATTAACAATCATAGAATCAAGGTGCAGATAAAAGTAAATGCAGTAAATGTAAAAAGGAAAGAACAAAGCAGGATTTTATACCAGTTCGGAGTTACCCTACATCCAGTTCCGCACAATTCCTTGTACGGATTTCTTTTCAAATAGTAAATGCAAATACATTCTCAATTTCAAGGCTATGAGACACACCCTCCAGAATCCCAACCTCTAGGTAAAGTCACTTGATTTCTGGGCTACAAGCATACCCACTAGATTTATGGACTACTAAGCACAACCAATTGATTTACGGGCTACAATCACACCCACAAGTATAGCAATATGATTTGATAGAGTTTTACAGACTCAGATCTTTGATCTTGATTACAATTGATGCTATAACTCTTGAATAGCACTTTGATTTTGGTTTGAGTGAGAGAGAGATAAGAGAAATCAGAGAGGGGATGGGAGAGAATCAAACTAGTGATTACTGAATTTGATTATGGTTGAATTTCGGCAGAGTTTGGGTATATTTTGATTTAGAAAATGAGAGAATGAAAAGAGGAGAGAAGAATAAGAAAGTAGGTATTGAAAATTCATTTGGAAGTCTGATATATAGGGAAACAACAGTCATGTCCGTTCGCGAAGAGATACAATGAAAAGACACTTCTATCCAAATTTTGATTTTGAAATTCCCGACCTATTTGTCGACATACTTGGAGAGGATATGCCGACATATCCCTTTATATTTTGAAGATCACTTAATAAAAATTGTTTTGAAAATATTAAGTTTTGTAAAATATTTTGAAACTTTGTACAAACATTTAAACATAGATTATACACATATTAAAACCTAATAAAACTTTATAAAATAACTTTGAAAAATTTAATAAGATTATTCAATATAATGTAAATAATATAAAATTAGTATAGTTATAAATTATAAGTAAATATCTAAAATCAAAATATAAATATCAAAAATAAACATAAGAAAGATATAAACTAAAATAACAAAAAAAATAGATTAAAAAATACTTAAAAACTTAATATAATATCTTTGTAAATATAAAAGATTAAGAATTTATTTTGAGAAACATTTTGAATAGATGTTTGAAAAGATTATTTTGAAAACTAGGATATTTGAAAAATATTTAAAACTTATTTGAAATAGAGTGAGAGAGAGAGAGAGAGATCAAGAAAGTGCCATCAGGGTTTTAACATAAATTCTATGACTCTATAACTTATCTAGAATATCTTGAAATCTTAAACTCTTCAATACTCATGAGTCTTCATTCTTGAACTTTTGAAAATCTATATCACCATCTTGAATCTACTCTTGATATTGCACAGTCTTCTTAATCAACACTTGTCTAATACCCTGCACTATATACTATATATAACTTGATAAAACATTAGTATATATATTTTATATAATGTCCTATAGTTGTTATCATCAAAACCAATACCTAGGGTACTAACATTCCCCGTTTTTGATGATGACAACTCTGTATATGAAATATAATATAACTCCCCATATGATACAAAACTCCCTGTTAATCTATGCCTAGATTTTATATATTTTCCTCCCTTTGTCATCCACCTAAAACTATAACTCTAACACTAACTCTTACTCTAATTCTAACTCTAACTCCCCCGAAGTGAAATACTAATCGATATATATATATATATATATATATATAAGAATTACATATAATGATGATGAGAATGATTGTATAAAATCAATAAGTGATATGTAAAATCAGATAATCATGAAATAATCATAATCAATCTAAATATTCATCCAATCCAACAAAGTTAATGTCACACACCATTCAAACAAATCCACACAAATCAGACCAATCAAATCCAAACCAAATCAAGTATTATTATTTGTATACAATCAAACCTATTTAAACTAGACATTTCAAGGAACTTCAACCCATCCATCAGTTCCAAAGATTGAATCTGCTTAGATAGCATCCCAATTTTCATTATCTTGTTGATGGTACACTCTGGATTGGTGATTGGTTCTTCTTCGTTCAAGGCAGAAATCATCCACCGAATCGCATCGAAATGCCTTTCTTGCTCCTTGATCTCTGCATATGACCCAATTCTAAGTGCCTCTGGTTTTTTAGAATGAAAGAATATTCTTCAATGATTTAAGAGTTTGTTTTGGGTTTTCGGTTAGTTTTTGGATAGGAGAAGCCATTAATTTTTTATCAGAGTTTTGGAATGAAAAGAAGTGAAGATAGAGACCGAAAATAGTGATTTTTTTAGAGTGAATAGGTATACATAGTGGTAAGAATTTGTTTGAAATGAATTGGTGTTGCATAATTATTATTTTTTAATTTTTTAAAATATTTTGAAAACTGGCCGTTATATGTCGACATACATGCTTGGCACATGTCGACATATACACTATAATTTTCAAAACTACTTTATTTACAATTATATTGTTTTAGCCTATACTATTGTATTTGTATGACTTTCTAGATATAATATACAATGTATAACAACAAGAAATAGAACGTTCATTGATAATAAGGATGATTACAAGAAAGATACATAGGATTTAACATAACCTTAAAACTATAAAATCCAAATACAAAAATAGCTTAAACAAAAAACTTGAAAGATGTGGATGTTGAAGAACCACCAAGCTTGCAGATAATCTTTCCAAAGAATTTATCCATTTTGTTGGAAATTGATGTAAATATCTTTGAGAATGATTTCTTAAGCTTTCTTTGGTTGTGAATGATCTTCTCTTGATTTTTGAGAAGACCTTTGTTAGATGGATTATGTGGCATATTGATACTTTTCAAGGAAGTATCCTCCTCCTCTTCTTATTTTTCCTCCTCGACTTCCATTTCCTCTCCTTCCTCTTCCTCTTCCTCCTTTTATCTTATTTCTTCCTCCTCTTCCCAAGCCAACCTTTGTTCCTATTGCGCAAGCGTTTCATAAGGCTAAAAAAAGGTTGAAATATGCATAAGTGAAATGTTGGCATTGTCAAATATGTTTCGAGAAATTATTTCCTCTCCTTTGAGGTCAACACCAAAATAATCGAAAACATGAGTAAGATACACACCATGAAATAGTGTGTTTTTATGTTTAGAAAGATTCTTAGGAAAAAGTTCATCCAAAATGACTTGAGACCAATTTATATCTTATTGACCATAAATGGCGAAAAGAGCTTTGAAAACCTTTTGTGTTGGGTTATTATAATTACTCAATCTAGGAGTGATACTTTGTTGAAAAAGAAGGCTTAAAATTCTTGCTTTTGGACGCAAGTTTTTGTTTTTAAATTCAAAATTAACATCACTTTCGAAAATATCATGTATTACTTCATGATTTTGAAAATCAATTTAAAAAGTTGGAAGGTCCATTCCACTAGATTTGCACCGAAGAATGTGACCCAAAAGTTCACAATTTAAAACAATTTATGCCCCTTTGACACTACTCCAAACTTCTCCTTCTCTTCGATCATAAAATTTTCCTTTTAAATTTGCATAAAACAACCTCATCAATTTTGGATAACAAACGAAATCATTTGAGAAGCATCGATTAAACCCAGAATTTCATTTTGCAAACAAAGATTAAAAAGATCATAAGTAGGAAAATCTTCAAAAATAGGAAATCTTTCGGGAAAGACTTTTCCGAAAGATATATACTCAATATAGGCTTGCATTGCTTCTTGATTATTAAAAATATATTCTTTTATTTTCTTAGAATGACTCATGGTTGCCTTAGTATTGCTTGAGGGTGCAATTGAATAGTAGTTTAAAGAGATAAGAGAGTTTATCATTTTTAAATTTGAAAATGGAAGTGAAAAATGAATAGATGGAGATAGAGTAAGAAAATAGAGAATCGAAGGACACATTTTCTGGTCAAGAGACATATTTTCATAACATTGCAGTTGGTGAAAGGGTGGAGGGAAATTCAAATTTTGAATTTGAAATTGAAATTCAAAATCTGTGTACGTATGTCGACATATGCATGAGGGATATGTCGACACATAGGTTGAAGTTTTCAAAATTGATTATTGTTTAATCATATCCTTTTGATTGTATATATATATATATATATCTATTTATATTATTTTATTTTCTGAAAAATAATTTTAAATCTATTTTATATTATTATCATATTATTAAAATATATAAATTATTCAAATTTAAAATGCAATCACACAATATTCAACCAATATTATTATTAATCTATAGGATATTCCTAACCACCAATAAAGCAACCAAAAAAATTCATTCAAGGAAATAAAACTTTTGATATATTAAAACCGTACCTTTTTCTGATCCATTTCACCATATTGTTTTGAATTATGTATTGTTGTGAAGCACATGTTAGCAATTTCTGTATCTGATTTATTATCACTTGAGGATGTGTCTAAATCGTCTATTATTGCAGTATAGGCTCTTCTCCGTTTTCTGAATGAATGGTGTTTGGTGTAGTTTTCAGTTTATCGGGATGTAGACAATCTTGTTTTAAATGGCCAGGTTCATCGCAGTTATAACATCTAATGCCATTTCCGCTTTCGCTTCCTGCATTTTTGTTGTCATTTCTTTTGAATTGTTCATCTTCCTATATTTTAGAAATTTTCTGAAATTCCTTGTCATGAAAGCAATTTCTTCATCGTCATCGCTGTCTGAATCCAGAATATCCGTAATTGCATTAAAAACTATAGAATTCTTCTTTATTGCTTTGATTTCTCTCCTGCCCTTCATTTATGCTTCAAAAAATATTAAATTGCCTATTAACTATTCAATTTTTAGAGTGCTAATGTCATTAGCCTCTTCGATTGCAAGAGTCTTTTGATCCCATTCAGGAGTTAGTGAATTGAGGATTTTTCTAACTTGATCCTCCTCAGAATTTTTTTTACCCAATCCAATAAGTGAGTGTACTATATCTTGGAATCTACTATACATATCAAATATGGACACATTTAGAATAATTGAAACTGGTTTGTTAACATGGAAATTTTGGTCTGTTTGACCTTACTTGTGCTTTTATGTGTAACTTGCAAAGTTCTCTAAATTTCAAATGCAAACTTACATATGGATACTCTATTAAATTCATTTCTATCTAGTGAACAAACTAATATATTCATAGCCTTAGAGTTACTTTGTGCAATTGCTTTTTGGCCAGCAGTCCACTATGCAAAATTTGTGTCGAGTTCAGTGCACTCAGTTTATGTGATATTCCAAGTGTCTAAACCAATTAACTGCAATAAATTTTCATTCTACATGACCAATATGTGTAATTACTACCATTAAAAAGTGAAGGTCTAGCAGTAGATTGTCCTTTGACAAATGAGTTACTAACAAGTGTATTAACAATGTTACTAACAGTACTATTACTAGTGTTGGTAGCCATTTAAACTTTTTCAAAAATCAAATGATGAATAGTTTAAAAACAATGCTCAGATACCAAATGTGAGTCAGCGGAATTGGGATCTTAAGGCTAAATTAACACTAGAAGGGGGTGAATGGTGTTTAATTGATTATATGAATAGTTTTCAAATTCTTTAAGATTCTACTTGGAATAATGTAATTAATAATCACAAAAACAATCATAGAATCAAGGTGCAGATAAAAGTAAATACAGTAAAAGTAAAAAGAAAAGAACACACCAGGATTTTATACTGGTTTGAAGTTACCCTGCATCCAATCCCACATAATTCCTTATACGGATTTCTTTTCAACTAGTAAATGCAAATACAATCTCAATTTTAAGGCTATGAGACACACCCTCCAGAATCCGACCTCTGGGTAGAGTCACTTGATTTCCAAGCTATAAGCACACCCACATGATTTACAGGCTACTAAGCACATTCAATTGATTTACGGGCTACAATCACATCCATAAGTATAGCAATATGATTTGATAGTGTTTTACAAACTCAGATCTTCGATCTTGATTACAATTGATCCTATAACTCTTGAATATCACTTTGATCTTGGATTGAGTGAGAGAGAGATGAGAGAAATCAAAGTTAGGTGAGAGAGAATCAAACTAGTGATGATTGAATTTGATTCTGGTTGAATTTCGGCAGAGTATAGGTATATTTGATTTAGAAAATGAGAGAGTGAAAAGAGGAGAGAATAATAAGAAAGTAGATATTGAAAATCCATTTGGAAGTCTGGTATATATAAGAAAACAACGGTCATGTCCATTCGCGAAGAGATACGACGAAAAGACACTTCTATTCAAATTTAAAATTTGAAATTCCTGGCCTATATATCGACATACTTGGAGAGGATATGTCGACATATCCCTTTGTATTTTGAAAAATCACTTAATAAAAATTGTATTGAAAATATTAAGTTTTGTAAAATATTTTGAGACTTTGTACAAACAATTAAACATAGTTTATACATATTTTAATCATATTAAAACTTTATAAAATAATTTTGGAAGATTTAATAAGAGTACTCAATATAATGTAAATAGTATGAAATCTAGTTATAAATTATAAGTAAATATCTAAAATCAAAATATAAATATCAAAAATAAACATAAGGAAGATATAAACTAAAATACCAAAAAATAGATTAAATAATACTTAAAAACTTAATATAATATCTTTGTAAATATGAAAGGTTAAGAATTTATTTTGAGAAATATTTTTAATAGATGTTTGAAAAGGTTATTTTAAAGACCAAGATATTTGAATTAAAACTTATTTGAAATAGAGAGTGAGAGAGAGATCAAGAAAGTGCAATCAGGGGTTTAACATAAATTCTGTGACTCTATAACTTATCTGGAATATCTTAAAATCTTGAACTCTTCAATACTCATGAGTCTTCATTCTTTAACTCTTGAAACTCTATATTAGCACCTTGAATCTACTCTTGGTACTGTAAGGTCTTCTTAATCAACGTCTGTCTAATATCCTGCACTATATACTATATATTACTTGATAAAGCACTAGTATCTATATTTTATATAATGTCCTATAGTTGTTATCATCAAAACCAATACCTATGGTATTAATATATGTGACTCCTGATAGTATTTTACATACCTCTTAAAAGGATACATCCATCTATATTGCACTGGTCCTTGCATTAAAGCTTTAGTTAGTAGATATACAGGTAGATGTTCCAAGCAGTTGAATAATCCAGGAGGAAATATTTTCTTTAATTTACATAAAATTTGGGTATATCTATTTTCATTTTTTTCATGTTACTTTTATTAACTGTGTTTGAGCACAACTATCCATAGAATAAACTAAGTTCAATAATAAGCATCCAAACTTTTGGCGGTAAATGCTCCTTAAAAACTATCGGGAAAAGTGTCTCCAAAAGTACATGACGATCGTGACTCTTCAATCCCGACAGTTGATGATCCTTCATATCAACACATCTTATCATGTTCGAAGCAATTCCATGTGGAAACCTCAAATTTTAGACCTGCTCTAATAGACTTTATCAACGCTTATTTTCCAACTCATAACAAACTAGATGTTTGAAATTTTGTCATTCGCTATCAATTATAAGCTCAAGATGATTATAGTATAACGCGGTATCTTTTCTTAATTTCAAATCATCTTTTGGTTTTCCTTTCATGCTCGTTATAGTGTTAAAGAAGTTCTCAAACACATTTTTCTCGTTATGCATTATGTCTATATTGTATCAAAGTTTTTGATTTTCCCAATATGGTAATTCCCAAATATACTTCGTTTACACCAATTGTGATGCTCTTATTTACCATGAATTTTGGACTTATTTCTTATCTTATGTATTTTGAGATAATCTTGCACAAGCTCATACACTTCTTTGCTACTCGAAATTGATGGTGGCTCAACAGTAATGGTTATGTTTCGTTTGAAGTTTTTTTATATCAAATCTAAAATGATTGTTTATGTGTAAAATAACAATAATGTCGATCCCACCAACACTATTTGTCACCATGTGTAAGTCTAAATGATTCTGTCTTATCCATGCAAATAAGACAAGTGAATTTGCCACTAGTACTCCATCCAGAATGCATCCCATATGCAAGAAAATCAGTTATCATCTGCAACAAAGAAGCAAACAATCTAATGTTCTTTTTATTTGAGATGTCATACATAACAATACCCTCTATCCATAGCTTTTTCAACTCATCAACCAAAGGCTGCAAGTACACATCTATTCTATTTTTTGCAGGAACAATTACAGTTAGAAACATGTATAAATTCTTCATACACATCCAAGGAGAGAGATTTAAGGTGTTAGAATAAGTGGCCACATTGTATAAGGCTACCAATGAAGCAAATGTGGGCAAAACCATCCATACACAAACTAAGTCTAAGATTACATGATTTTTTTAGCAAAATCGGGATATGTCCTATCGAAATGTTTCCAAGCTTCACCGTCTGAAGGATGACATAAAACACTTTCATCACATTTTCATTCACTCTGTCATCACACATGTTTCTCGATAGCAACAGATGCATATAACCTTTGCATTCTCAGTGTAATAGGAAAATAATGCATTTTGGTGAAAGGTATGCCTTTACCACTGGTCTTCATTAACTTATATCTAGGTTGTTTATAGAATTTACATAACGCCAAATCTTTATTTTCCTTCCAATAAATTATGCATCCACCTGGACATGTGTTAATTTTTTCATAAGGCAATCCAAAGGCAGTAACCTCTCTTTTAAGGGAATACCAGTTCTCCACGAATACATTGCCAGGTGGAAGCATTTTTTTACACAAGCTAAAAATTGCGTTTATTAGGTTTTCCGATGCATCGTATTCAGATTTTATAGCGATTAACCTAGATATCAATGCCAAGTGTGTCATTTTACAACCTTTATAGAGTGGTCGTTTCGATGCTTCTAACAAGTTGAAAAACTTTTTCGCTTCCGAGTCAAGATCTTCCTCCAAATCCGGTTCTTCGATCCACATACTCGAACCAGCATCATCCTAAACCATTTCAGTCATTCTATTTTCTTGATCTTCATTTTCTTCAGTAAGGGGTTCTTCGCAATCCACATCCATATATACGATCTCCTCTCATACAACGTGATATTTTTTTCCATGATATATCCACACAAGGTAGGCGGGCATAAAATCGTATTGGTGTAAATGTAATATCATAGTATAATACTGTAGAAGTTTCAAGCAATGATATTTCGAATATGAACATCAACCTTCTTTCATATTTGTTTTATTACTTAATGCCACTTTCATGAATACACCCACGCCATTTCTAAAGTGCAATGGAATCGTTCCTCTTACCTATCATGTACATCCAACTTCAATCTTTCAAATAATCCATCTTCTATACTCTACACGTAAACAAAATTTACACTATCTTTCAAAAGGTAGTATTATTAATTTAAATAACAATATTATTTTTATGGATAATTTAAATAAATTATTAATTTTAGTATTAATTTAAATAACATTATTAATTTTATTAGTACTTTATATAACATTATTAATTTTATTATAAAACAATGGAATTCACAAACAATTTCAAAGCTATATAACCTAAAGATTTCTACACTTTTTTAAATGGCTGTCCATCCTACTTTTCATTACAAAAGCAACATAATTTACATTTCATAAATTATTTTAAATCGAACGATTAACAAAATTTTGGCAGTACTTTCATTTTTCCCCGTATCATACGCAAAAGAGCGTACGTGGGGAACAAGAAGGAAGCATCGTCGAAATTTTGTTAACCATTCAATTTGAAATATAGATTTGTGAATCATAAATATCATTGCATTTATAACTTGTCTAATACTTGGACAAATCCATCAAATAACATATTAGATGAATATCGAATTCCATTTTATTATTAAAAGCAAATATCTGTATAACAATCATATACAATACTTGTTAGATGAGACCAAACTAAACATCTATTAGGTTCCGTTAATACCATCATATCAATGATAATGAATTATCAAACAATTAAAAAACAATACTAATGATATCTCAAATCATATATGAATTATCATACCATCAAACCTATGTCAATGATCATATACCAACGAATATAAACCAACAAATATATATCATACATATAGCTAATCAAATCACAACATTGGATTGAAAATGAATCGGAGTAATAAATCATATCGACGGAGGCGGCACTTGGCTTGGGATTTAAGATGCAGATGGCGAGCTTAGAGCCTTGTGTAGAAATTTGGAGCAGGCACTGGACTTGAGAGGCGGCAGCTTGGGCTTGTAGCGATCGATGAGGCGGCAGATTGGGCTTTGCGGTCATGAGGTGGGAGGGATGCAAGCCAACGAAGGCTAGGGTTGGGATTTGAGACGATGTTGAGGGAGGAGGAGGTGGTAGCAGACAAGGTCAAGGGTGGAGGAGGGGGCCGAGGGAGGAATTGGGTAGGTTTTGTGTTTTAATTTTGGAGCGGGAAAAGTGATAAGGGAAAGGATGTCGGTTGGGGTCGATGCCAGACCAATGCCCAGTCGACACCTTGTAGAAGGCGTTGAAACGACATCAATATTTTTTCATAGGTTGTATGCCGCCGATGCCATTCCGACTTCCCGTCAACCCCTTTACTTTGGGTTTTGGAATGATGTCGGTTAAACCAGGTAGGAAAAGGTTGTAGTTCGTGGTAGTGGTTGTATTTCTCTAGTTTTTAAGTGTACGACTATTTCTTTCAGCCCATGTAACACTGGTGAACCTCTTCAGTATAGGAAGTAGTATTGTTGATTGGAGGTTGTTTGAGCAAAAATAGCACAAACACCCAATTTCTTATCAATCATGAAAATTGGAAAGAAGTGAGAATAAAAGTAAGAGAAGAACACATAATTTTATAGTGGTTCAACAAATACTTCTATGTGCACTTAAGCATTTGCTATTGATTATCCTTTGTTTTACAAAGCTGTTCTTACAACTTGGTTCCTTACAACTCAGTTAGGTTCCAACAGATTATGGTTCAAAAGTGTAATTCATAACTAGTTGAAATCAAGAGTTCAGGAAGAAGAAAGTCCGTTTTGAAATGTATCCCTTCTCTATTTATAGACGAAAATCTCCAAGATAGTCTGCAAATTAGCTCCATATGTTCTTCACATCATGCACGTCGTTCCATAAAAATATCAAGGCCAAACCCGACCCAAGACTTACAACTCATCATCGAGTTGTACACTTCAAGTCATCACCGAGTTGACTTGGGTCTTGACTTAGGCTTGTCTCAAGTTTCCCCGCTTTCGACTTAAAGTTCCATTGTTCTATGTTTTATCATTCTCTTGCTTTGGGGTTTTGGTCATTTTTCCTTGGTACCTCCTTGGGTATAACTCGGGTCCACACCAAAGAGGTCGAGTTGTCCCTTGCAATTTTGATTCCTTTATGTTTTGTCCTTCCATTTTATAGTTGTGTTTACTTGCTTTGCCTTAGTCTTCGCTCCTCTTTGTATCATGCCATATTGGCTCACCAACTCGATCCATTCTCAACTCAGCATGGGTCAACTCGGACCCAGTTACGGGCATCGAGTTGAGGTGGTCAAGTTGTTACATTCCATTTATCTTTTGCCATTTCCTTGACCTTGCCTTTATGTGATTTTCCAAGTCCTTGAGTCCATTTTTCAACACTTCTCAGTTTAGTTCAATTATTCAATCATATAAGTCTGTTCCGAGACTGTAGGCAATTTGTCGTTAACACTTTGCCCCACAAAGTACATCTTATGAATAGAAGGTGTGCTTTGCTCAAGAACAAGTATTGAAGTCTACGAATTACCAGCATCCGAGCTCTTCGGCAATTGACTGATCAAACCACGACAAATCATCTAATTCCTTTAGGTCCACCTATAAATCAAAGGTCATTCCAGACTGTTATAGCTAAGGACTCAAGTCCTTGCTTTAGCTTTAGTATTAGTCACAAAACATCATTATTCCGTGTTCTTTCGAAATCATCATATCATATATTGTACATCAAAATCATCCCATGTTCTCCTAGGAGTTAACTATCATATCATAAATCTATATATCAGTGTTGTCCCATGTTCCCTTGAGATTTCGTTCATGAGTAAATCATATGTTAGGTAATCACGAATCAATAATTATGGAAGTTCATTGCCACATGTTGGAGTGTTACTTATAAGCCATATAGTATCGTCGAATATCCCATTAGAAGAAACGCCCAACCAAATCAAAGCAATGACTTTCATCCATCATTCCTTTATCATAAGTCATCGATTATGGTAGTGCATTGACAGTGATTGTAGCATCAATGATAAATCATTTGGAATTGCCCGACACCCCTTATAAATAAGTCTAATCGAATCGAGGCAATGATGCAATTCATTGATCGTTACCAAATCATTTTGAAGTAAGGTGGCGTTCAAATCCTACTACCCATTTCTGATCTCTCCGGATCACATAGTCTACATCTAGTCTAGGTTTCAATCTCTTTGGATTGCATGATTTATATCTGGCGTAGCTTTTGATCTTTCCAGATAACGTAATCATTTATCCAATCCAATCTTTGATCTCTTCAGATCATATATCCAATCCAACTTCTGATCACTTTGGATCATATATCTAATCCAATTTTTGATCTCTCCAGATCATATATCCAGACCGAGCGCAATTTGCTTGCTCTTCGATGAGAGGACCCAATATCCGAGTAAGTCCATCCTTTCACTCTTCGATGAGTGTAATCGCTATCTGAGCACACCCATCCACTCACTCTTCGATGCGGGGGCTTGCTATCCAAGCGCACCCATCCATTTACTCTCCGGTGAAGGGGCTTCCTGTTCGAGTGCACCCATCCATTCATTCTCCGATAAAGGGGATTACTATCAAAGCACATCCATCCACTCGCTCTTCAGTGAGGGGGTTTGCTATCCAAGCACATCGATCCACTCACTCTCCGGCGAAAGGGTTTGCTATCCGATGTGAGTCCATCCTTTCACTCTTTGATGAGGGGACTCAATATCCGAGCGTGTCCATCCGCTCACTCTCCGTTAAGTGGACCGTTATCCTTTGCGAGTCCATATTCTCACTCTCGGGCAAGAGAATTTGCACTTCATGATTCATCGCCGCCACTCTTCTGTAGGTGGAACCATGTCCAATTAATTTATATATCAGTTTCAAGGGGTGACCAACCTCCGTTGGTGTTTTTTCACATCTGAGTTATCCTTGAAGTCCAACCAAAGTATAAAAAAAATCAACATATCTAATCCTACCAAGATCACTCCTAGGCTTCCGACCCAGAGCATGCCTTAGGACCGATCGATATCCTATACATGAGTAAGTGGCCTAACAACACTCCTATATCATTTATTTAAAATGAAATCAAGGTACAAAAATCAAACCAGACTCCAATTCATCCTATTCACTTGATAACCAGTCTCGGCCATGATCCATGATCATATCTAGATGTGTCCACTGAAGATGGTGGGTGTTCCTGCTGCACCACTACAGTTTGATTTCTCACATATTATTGTATCCAATTGCTCTGAACCTGCTCCTCAATCAAATCTCCTAGGTTCATACAAATTCATTTCATGCCTACCTAGATCAGGAATAGGCAAACATTCCAGACCCTTTCTCCCAATCCGTGGGCTCACTTTTCGTTGTTTTTCGATAGGGAATCTGCCCCCTCAGTATTCAAATAAATCATCTCTTTGTCAATTCAATGTTGGAAGAGACTTTGGGCTCCCTCCTTTGTCGTTTTGGTCCTCCAAAGCCATCACCAGTCTTTCGTTCACTTTATCCCTTCCATATCTTGTTCTAGAAGGTACTTCGGATCCGTCATCCATAGCATTTACTTCAACGCCTACATTTTCTTCAGCATCCTCCCGATGTAGGAATCTATCAACTTGATAATAGAAATCCTTCAGATCCATTGGTGGATCACTTTCCAATGCAATTTTGATATCGGTTTTGCTAACGACTCCAAAAACCACCACCATTAGAACTATCGATGGATCTGGTTTATAAACTACAGTGACTACTGCATTAAACCTAGTCAAATAACTCTTTAGTGTCTCTCCTGCCCTATGCCTCACGCACTAAAGTGTCATCACGTTCTTTAGTCATGCAACATAAACTTTGAACTGTTCCATGAACCTATCTACCAATTCGATCCACGTGCTAATTGACTCATTCTCCAGTTGTCTGAACCACATTACTTCCAAATATGTTAAATACAATGGGAAGCACCATCCCATTACTTCCTATGAAGCTCTTAACACTTCTATATGTCAGATATATCTCATCAAGTGAATGGTCAAATCTGACCTTTCGTCATATATCTCCAGCGCCGGTAGCTTGAAATCAGGTAAATTCCTTGCATATCGGATGTTTGGAGTGAACAAATTCATGTTTACTTCCTCTAAGCTCCGTTCTTAGGGTCCTCTTCTCAGTACCCTTCTTATCATCTTTGAAAGGTTAAAAGAAATGAAAGTAGGGTTCTAAGAAAGGTAAGAATGATGCTCCTGCTGACAATGGTAAATGTCACTGTGGTCACAAGAAGGGGCATTGGAAGCGCAATGTATGGATAATTTTAAGACGGTCAAAGAAAGGAAGGAAACTATTTCTTCCACTTCTCGAGGTATGTTGATGAATCAAAACTGTTTTGCAATCAATAAATTATCTTGTATTTTAAATACTAGATCTGGAACACATATTTGTAATTCATTACAGGGATTTAGGAGTTGATGGTATGTGGCAAAGCATAAAATGAGGCTTCATGTTGTTGATGGATCTATAATAGATGCAATTGATGTTGAAGACTATCACTTATCTTTGCCGAATAGATTTGGTTAAGTTTTAAATAATTGCTATTATGTTAAAATACTCATTGGCGGTATTATATCTGTTTTTAGATTGTTTGAGATACGTTTTGCTTTTCATCGTGAAGGCAATATTATGAATGTTGTGTTTGATGAAAATAATAGTTGCAATGGTGTTCTAGATAATGGCATTTAAGTACTGAATTTTAATCATATATGTGCTATGAATAAATCTTCCATTGACATTAATACTAGTTACTTATGGCATTGTAGGCTAGGTCATATTAGCGACAAAAGACCGCATAAGCTGAAAATTGAAGGCTTTCTACCATCATTAGATTATGAACATTTAACATCTATGAGTCATGTAATGTAAAATGACAAAACAACCCTTCAGTGGCAGCAATAAGAGAGTTGATGAACTCTTACATACTGATATATGTAGCCCGATGCCTATAATGACCAAGGAAATTCAATTTACTTTGTAAATTTTACCCATGATTTCTCGAGACTAGGATATGTATATCTTATAAAAATAAATCCGATGTCTGTAAGGAATTTAAAGAGTATAAGAGTGAGGCTGAGAATTGGACGAACCATAAAATACAAATACTTCGATCAGATCGAGGAGGTGAGTATGTTGGACAAGAGCTAGAGAATATATAGAAGATAACAATATTATCTCTCAGGTTACTCCATCTTATACCCTGCAATACAATGGTATTTCAAAAAGAGGGAATGAACCCTATTAGATGGGGTTCATTCCATGATGAGTAAGGCTGGATTACCTCTTTTCTATTGAGGATATGCATTGGAAACCGCATCGCATATGTTGAATTTGATACCAATTAAATCTGTGCCTAAGACGCCATGTGAGATGTGGGATGGGAAGAAACCCTACCTCAATCATTTGAAGTATGGGGTTGTCCAGCCTATGTTAAAAACATTGGCCCTAATAAACTTGAGGCAATATCTGCTCTGTGTAAACTTATAGGGTATCCATAAATTTTTATGGGATATATTTTCTATAACACCAAAGAATAAAAGGTTATTGTTTCTCAACACACTTTCATTCTATATATGGAATTTCTATCAAAAGAAATTAACTTTGGAGTTGTTGACTTGGATAAGATCCAAGAAGTAAACCCCGAGGCCGAACCACTAGAAGAACCAAATTCACCAATATACAAAAGCACGCAAAGGTCTAATAGGGAATCTCGTGCTTTAGCTGTTTTTTCATGGATGGTGAGAAAGAGGACGACGTCTTAGAAGATGACACTCCTCTCTCATTCCAACAAGCACTTTAGAGTATAGGTTCTGCACTTTGGCTTGAAGCTATAAAATCTGAGATAGATTCCATGTATGACAACAAAGTGTGGACTTGGTTGACATACCTAAAGGGATAAAACTCATCGGTTGCAAATGAATTTTCAAGAAAAATCTAAATGTAGATGGAGAGGAGATCTATAAATAAAGGCTAGTTGCAAAAGGTTTTTGTCAGATTTAAGGCTAGTTAAGGTCAATTTATGGTCTTAAGCAAATTTTAAAGAGTTGGAATAAGTGTTTTAATAAAGTAGTCAACAGTTCGGTTGTTATTAGAGTACAGAGGAAGCTTGCATATATATTAAGGAATAGGGAAGTGCTAGAGTATTCTTAGTCCTATATGTCGATGATTTGCTCCTGTATTGGTAATGACAATGAGTTGTTGCAATTGGCGAAAGCATGGTTATCCAACCCCATGCATGATTTAAGAGAAACCACCTATATACTTGGTATATGGATATATAGAGATAGACCCAAGAGGTTGTTGAGATTGTCCCAATCCCTATACATACATATCATACTAAAATGGTTCAATATGGAAAACTACAGGCGTGAAAATTTTCCAACAGAATCTGGAATTGTCCTTTCTAAGAAGGACACTCCTCATACTGACGAGGAGAAGGAGTGTATAAAAAGGATATCATATGCATCTGCAATCTAATACATAATATACACTATGTTATGTACTTGACCTGATGTCGTTTATGCATTAGGATGCATAAGCCGATATCGGTCTAATCCCAAAGAAAAATATTGGACGGCGGTGAAATGTATTTGTAAGTATTAAGAAATACTAAATACTTATTCCATATATATGGGAATGAAGACCTCATTATGAAGGGGTATACAAATTCTATCTTTTGGAGTAATATCAGTGGCAGTTAATCACTGTCTGGTTATGTATTCACATTAAACGTTGGAGAGGTCAGTTGGAAAAATTCCAAGAAAGAGACAATAGTCGATTCAAACGATGAAGGTATAGTACATCGCCCTTAACGACACAGCTAAAGAAGCAGTCTGGATGCCTAAGTTTATGGCTGTGCTATGAATGTTTTCAAACGTTGAGAAACCCTTAACATTGTTATGTGATAATAATGCAGTGATGCAAATCATAAAGGAACCTTGATCTCATAAGATGTTAAGGAACACTCTTTGAAATTTCCATATGATAGAAGAATTTGTTTGTAATAAAGAAATCATGATTGAAAGAGTAGATATTAAGGACAACATATCCGATCCATTCAAGAAGGGACTAACTCATTCGGTTTTGAGCAAATTAATCAAAGTGATGGGATTGAGATTCCATAATTGGCCCCAAATGCAGGTGAAATATTGACAGAGTAGGAGTATACATTAAGGGCAATTCTATAATTCATTATAAATTATTAACTTCTTAATAAAATCTCATTCGAAATAAAAGGTGTTTATTTTTTATTATATATTTATTATATTATGATATATTAATTAAATAATTAATTTAAATGTATTCAATATAAAATCCTTAAATAATATATTGTGATAATAATTACAAGGAGTTTAACTCATGGGAAAATTATCAAACTATTATATAATATATATTTTACATATTCCTTGACAAGGTGTTTTAAGAAAGGATATCGATACATCCATTAAGATCAAAGTGCATAACATTCTCCAAATGTTAAGTAGTGTATTGCTTATGACTACTGGGGAAACCAAGAGGTTATGTACTGATAGTTATTAGATAACTATGGAATGACTCGTCCAAGATTTTCCTGTTGGTTAATTACAACTAGAATAAACAAGAAATCTCGAAGTAATGATATTACACAGTTACCTAACTCGAGAATATTGTTAAACTTCAATATGGAAGCTCCACTTTGGTTATAGTTACATACTGGCATGACATCCATCGAATGACTATAGTTGGATCAAAGTTGAAGCATTGGAAGTGAAACACTATTCAATAATGAACTCGCCTCCTTAGTTGTATGAGATTAGTATAATGGTTAACTCTAGTCAACTCAAGGTAAAAATCTCTAGCTAGAGTAGTACTATTAATAATAAATGTTATTATTGAACCAATGATTTTGTTTATGGACTAATCAAGATGAATATTGAAGATATTTGAATTTTGAAAAAATTCAAATTACATAAGTCCAATGTGATATAAGTTGACGAAGAGAATTAGTATGAATAATCATTACTAAAAGATACCACTTAACTAGTAAAATAGGATTTTACCGATGGGATTTGGAAGTGATAAATTAAGTCAAACTGTCACACCACTAGCTAAGGTGATGTATGGACATTAATATTTGAATTATTCAAATATTAATAGCCGGCTAAATTCACATCTATGAGTTGCACAATTGAATATATTTATTCTTTGAAACACCCTTGATTTAAGTAATATGTAATAGTTATAAATTAATTAATATTTATGAAATATTAATTAGTATTTAATTATTTATTATATATGTTGTATTTATTAAAATGAAGTTGCCTCTAAAATTATTTGTGGTGCTATTAGTAATTTATTATGTGTGTATATTTAAGTTATATATGCATGTATCGGTATACCATATCGATAAGGATTTAAGTTGGGATTAAATTAAATAAAGTGCTAATGAGATTTGTAGGGATTTTGGTCCATTATGGATCCTTGTTATGGCTAGCCTAAAGTGGAATAAGAAGGGGTCTTGGGTATTGGAATTTGTAAGAGAAAATTATATGGAAATTTTGTCTTTAACTTCCAATATAAATTCAACTCAAAGGCTCCTCTTTTCATGCACTTTTGCTTTGCTCCTCACCTAGCCTTAGATGAAAATAAACACATTAAATCCATTACCATTTCTACTTCAATCAACTTCAAGCAATAGTTATTAAACGTATTCCGTGTTTCCATGCATTTCTCTTGCAACGAAGGGTGCATATATTAGAGAACTAAGGAAACTACTTGGATCAAAGTATGAATTATAGGCCACATCTTATTAGGTATATCTCTGATTATAATTATATATATATATGATATGTATGATGTTGGTAATATATGTATTCTTAATTATCACCACTTGTATATGTGTGTTATTTCCATGAAAATCATATATTGCTTATCCATTAATAGTTAATCATTTTGTTCATTGAATATATATAGTAATTTAATTGTATATATATATATATATATATATATATATCTCCGTGTGTGTGTGTGTATCAAATACATTTGGTTTGTGCATCCTATATTTTGGAGCACCATAATACGAGAAATTAAATTAATAATACGAAAAAGGACAAATGAGGTAATTTAAATGCAAGTATTGCCAAAATGAGATTTGATTAATTAAGTATGAGATACTTTAAAAGTTAATTGAACGGGCCAAGAGTGGTTAAGGAAATTAAAGTTGTCCTTGTTAATGATAATAAATAAATTAGATTTTTAGAATTAGAAGGATTGGGTATAAAAGGAATATATTAGAGAGATTAGAGACGTAGGGATATTAGTCCAAGCCAAAATCACCAACGTAATTTCCTTAGCCACATTCCCTCATTTCACTTCATTTTACTAAACAAAATCCTTAAAACTATACCAACTGACCACTATTTTCAATGCTAAGGAAGAAGAAATAAAAAGCTAGGAGATATTCAAATATTCATTCTAAGAAGAAAGAAGATTAAGACAAGGTTTTTTTAATCAAGATGAGTAAATTTTTCCCTCAAAACCCTTCCTAATTCGTTTGGATTCAGATTTGATTGGAATGAATAATTTTGATGATGAATGTGTTTGAATGATTAAACATTACCTAGAATGTGGTTTGAAATTTATATGGAAGAAATTTTGTTCGTGTTTTAGGGTAAAACATGTTCTAATCATACTTATAAGCTTTGAACATTTATTATGTTGTTTCTAGTGATAAACAAAGATGGGTTTTTAATTTCATGATTTATGAAATTTATTTGGAATTTCTATGAATTTTCCAAATTGAGAAAATGATAAACTGTGAGAAAATTAATTATTAGAAATAACAAATTAATTATTTTGACCTAATATTTTGATATGAGGTAAAATACAATAAATCGACTTTTGGTGAATTTTTGATATTTTCCCATTAATTTTCGATTTTATTTGAATTGATTGGCTAAGGAAAGAATTAATTTATTGAAGATAATTAATTAGTTAATTGAAAGAGTACTTAATAAATTCTGAAAAGAAATCTGTAAAGGCCTGCATAAACCAATGAGAATTCGACAATAAACAAGGTTTGGTACAAAAAAGTACTTTGTATGATAATAAAACAGCCTTCAAGTTAATTACAAAATATCCATTTCAACTTGCAATGACCAGTCATATAGTCAACTTGCAACAGTCAGTGTGTGTGTGTATAGACCTGAGATAACACTAAGGCTATCTACCAACGATTTTCAATAGGATGTCAACCGGCGACAGCTGTTGGAATCCAATGAGCGATAACTCCTAAGGGCATAACCAATGGAACCTATCAACTTGCGATAACTATACATAATTTAACATGCGATGACTTGGGGAAGTCAACTTGCGATGGCCTGAGGAAGCCAACTTGCACTAGCTTGGGGAAGCCAACTTGCGATAGCTACTTAAAGCTCAATGTGCGATGACTAGTGGAGTTATCAACTTGCGACAGCTCATAAGAGCTTAACTTAAGATACCTAATAAACTATCAACTTGCGATGGCTAGTTGAGGGTCAACAAGCGATAGCATAAGAATAACATGTGGTGGCTTAGGTAGTGGCCAACTTGCGATAGCTAGGCTTGATTGGCGATAGCTTTGGGAAAGCCAGTATGCGACAACTATGGTCAAATGGAAATAACTTGGGAAGCTAAAATTATCTAAGTAAAATAAGAATACTTAGTGCACTTTGGAAGACAGTTTCCAACTGTTGATTGACTATTTCATAGGGATGAACTAATGAAAGAATTTTATAAGTTAAACTTGTGTTAACTTATTTTAGAAATGAAGGAAAGCTTAGAGAAGCTATTAGATAGTATGGTATCGTTTAATCAAAGATAAATATGTTTTATCTAAAGAATGTATAGGGTACATAATAGAAAGATGAAAGAAAAGGGTGGAACCATAATCATAAAAATAATACCGGCTCATAGAGTTATTGGATGGCAGGGCACTAAGTGTATTAAGTCTAACGTCCAATGCTATATGGTAAGGTGCTACGATATAGTTCAATCCATAAAGACTTAAACTTTAAAGGTGAGTTATGGTAGGGTGCCAAAACATTAGGGTGGTGTTATAAATAAAATGAATCGGTAACGTGAGGGATTGTTATTCGAACTAAGAGGGGCTATTGACGCTCAGTAAGGACGGTTGCTGAAATGTATTCAGTGTGCTTACATTCAACCTCTTAGGAGAATTAGGATGGCTCTAGTCAGGGTGGCTCCCATAGTGAAATGAGTGGCCATTTCATCAGGTGGTGTTGTTCGAAAAAAGATAAATTTGCGATAGACATGCCAAGGGAGGTAACCCTAAAGCAAGTTAATGATAACTTAATTAAAGATAAACACCTAAAACAAGAGATTAGGTGATATTTGGATGGATAACTATATGACTTGGTTCATGATAGCATGTTAAATATAGGGTATACTTAATTTGAATTGATAATATAAATATGACATGGTTTATAATTGGATGAAATGAGTAGGGTGCAATTATGAATTAAATATGATACACATGGTTGCTCTTGATGTAATGGTTATTCACATGTTATGATGTATTTTCTATGATGATAAAGTGAGGGAAAACCCATTCCATGCTATAGCAGCGTGGTTTCACTATGGTTGTTTAGGGTAAATTTTTTACTCATAGCAAACTTTATGTATGACCTATGATTTTATTATTTCCTATAAACTCATAGGTACTTATTCGAGTAGGCTGAGTTTATATTCAGGTAACTTCTGGAGGAGATGAATAAAGACAATGAAGATGTAGCAGGAGGCTTATCTAGCAAATAAAAGTTACTTTTAAATTCCGCTATGTAAACCCAAGAATTATAACTGGTTAAGTGTCGTGTTAGCATCTTCATCTATCAGGCATGGCATTAAATTTATTTCTTATTATATTTACTCATAAGTGGGAACGAGATAGGTTAATGAGGTTGTAATGAATCATGTAAAACTATTTGATGTGGGAAATTTGTTTAGCTTCTTTGTTTATTTAATGTTGTGCAAAATAATACCGAACTCACTTTGTCGCTTGAAAATGATTTTGATGATGATTGTAGCATCATCGGTGTCTATTTTTTTTTCTCAAAGTGGGAGATGTTACAATGTATGTCTCTTTGTGTATCTATATTAGATTATATATAAATGAATTTAAATTGCAAAATATATTTCAAAACAATTTTTTAATTAACCCTTTTAAATATATACATTTTTTAAATTGTATAATTAATGTAAGTGTATAATTTATAAGGCTTTTACTATCGACATTAAAAAAAATTCATATAATTTACAATTGTATTCAAATATTTTAATGATACTAGATGTTAGTTTTATATTTAAATATAATTATACATATATAACTATATATATAAAATAATATTTTACAGATTTTAATACAAAATGATTTTTATTTTCGATTGAAATGATTTTATAAACATAAAAAAACATATACATACGTATATAATATATAATATCTTATAAAATATTTTTACGTTAGATATATTATATATTTATTATAATAATAATTTTCAGATATGTATATGTATATATATACTAAACTTGTATATATTTTATTATTATTATAATAATAAAGAAAATCAACATTAAGATATTTAAATCTATAAATGTGGATCTTAGATCTAGTTTCAAATTTGAATTCTACTTACTTATTCAAAGTTAGACATTTAAATAAAAAATTAAATTTGAAATTTAAACTTATTAAAAATTATATAATATATTTTCTAAATGATATTTATATCAAATAATATATTTTCAAATTATATGTATTATAATATTATATACCAAAATAATAATTTTGGGAAATGACATATACACATACATACAATGTCAGTTATATGCATCGTAAATGTAAATTCCACCATCTATCTATGTGTATATTTAACCATGTACACCCTTTGCTATGTTGCATGTGCATGTTTTACATACATGAGCATACATTGATGTGCTCATAAACTATATAAACTACGCTTTAATAAATAAATAAATAGATTAAATCGGAAATATTAAATTTAATATAATTTTATTTGAATTAATTAGATTAATTCTAATAAATCTTATAGACTTCATAGGCCTAATATGATCCAATATAAGATTTTTTTTAAAAGTATACCTATTTTACCCACTTTTGGCTTACCTTGATCCAACAAAGATTAAGGCAAAGACCACGGCTAGGAGTTGTATATGTTACAACTGATAAAGAGTTATTCATTGCTTATGAGTCGATTTGTTGAGCAAACTCAATGTTAGAATTCTAAGGTAAGCGAGTCCTAACACTCACTTGAGAGATTGAAAGATTTATATATTTCTCTTATGGTTTTGAGTAATATAAAAATCTAGTGGGAGTTTTATTATAAAAATGAAATGATAGCATTTAACTTTTCTAATATTGTAAGAACACGTGCCATAAAAAATTAAAATTATCTACTTTAATAAATGTGTGCAACTAAAATAACTGATAAAATTGTTTATCAGTTGAATATGCTAATGAATTGAATTAAGATTGATAAAAAATATAAATTTTACTTACCAATAAATCCATTGGCTTGTTGTCACTTCAAAACCAATGAAAGAGCCATAGTATACAACAACTAAATACATTCGTACCATGGTCGCTTAAATAATTCTTTATACGAGACTGCCTTCAATGAGTTTTGAATCTGAAGCAATAAAAAAATATGGATATTTGATCCAATTAGATCACATGAAAATTTTTTGCGGTGAACAAATGCATTCTTAATGGATGAAATCTCGATGAAATAGGTTCTTTCGAATTAAGCAAATATAACACTATAGCGATCTGTAAATTCGAATACTTCGTCTTCGAATAACGAAACGTTTTGAAATATAGTTAAGTGTTTTAAATAGGATTTTATAACCCTATTAAACATCATTTAATTAATGAATAATGGTAAGAAAATTGTTTTTGAAATTTTTTTTACAAAAATTTATTCTTCGAAGAAAAATTGATAATTTGATCGGAAATCGGTTTATCGATAAACAGCTTTTTGATTGATATAAATTGTTCGACCTCTTGTGCACTTATCTAATGATCAAATGAACATATTAGAAACTAATTAACACTTCTCTTCATAAAGCAAATAGAAAATTCTAAAATGTTCAAGTGGATAAGGAATATTACTTTGTTAAGGGTATAAAGGAAATTTGCTAAAATGAAGTGATGTAAAGGATTAGTGATGGAGCAAGTGGAGGGGTGAGTCTTCCATGACATGAAAAGAGGGTGATAATAAGCTTAAGGAGCACCATTGGAAGCCTATATAAGAAAAGAAACAACCTTTTTAATAAATCACAAATTCACAAAGCAAAAACCAAGCCTTCTTCCATGTCTTCTTCTTTTCTTATGTTCTAAAGAAAATAAATGCAAAATTCATCCAAATCAACTCAAATTTGGAGCAAAGCCTTGGGAGAACAATACAACAATTCCTAGCTAGTTTGTTTTGGAATAAGTGAAGCCAATCTTCCAAACCAAGAATAGGCCATGAGCTATTTGGGGTGTTTGGACTAGGATAGTGCAAAACGAGGGTGGAAAGAAGGAAGGAAGGAAAGGTGGTTGCAAGGAAGAGACTGCGATTGGTTAGCTTGGACTTGCTTGTTTGTTAGGTTAAAGGTGAGCTAGATCACCACTTTGAATGGAAATATAACCCATGTATGTTTGTGTTTTATTGTGTTTAAGTTGTTTGAATTGGTATTGACATAAATTGAAATATTGGTTTTGATTCTTGCTTTAAAAGAAAATGACATATGTAATCCATATAAACGAACTTGAACGGACTTGAATGGACTTGTTAACCTAAATAAAGGCCTTGAAACAAAGCACATAGGTTGTATTTGAACTTTAGGTCATATTGAACTTGGATTTGAAAGTACACTAATAGTAATAGTCGCTATGGATGCACTTAGAAATTGCCTTGTTTTTGACGATTTCTATGGAACTTTGTAGAGAGATCCTTAGGGGATTTTTGCCATATTTATTATGTTTATATGTGTGCTTACTTCCATAAAACGTTTGGACAGTAAAAAGTTATGTAACATCTCGAAAAGTGGCCAAAACTTCACTTGTGCAAATATGCCTCGTTTAGCCTTGATTTTTGGACTTTAAAGGTTTAAAAAGATATTTAAATTTAAGTATTTTGTTTCATTCTTTTTAACAGTGTTTAATAACTCTTATTAGAGTATTTTAAAAGTGATTTGAGATTTTTATGAATTTTTAAGAATTAGTTGTGAATTTTTAAAGAAGTGGTTTTACTTTAAAATATAAGGAAAACATGTTTTTCCAAGTTTTAATTTTTTTTGTAAACTTGTTATTTTCAAATAATATTTTGAGTAAATGTTTTA
This sequence comes from Allium fistulosum, assembly GCA_030737815.1. NCBI lineage: Eukaryota > Viridiplantae > Streptophyta > Magnoliopsida > Asparagales > Amaryllidaceae > Allium > Allium fistulosum. The sequence continues at coordinate 206,681,634 of CM060903.1, forward strand.
ATATCTATTGTAAGTATTTTAAAGTATTTTAAAAGCATTTTTAAGTATACATAGTTTTTAGAAGATTAGTTGATTATTTTATTAAAGTATAAAAATCTTATGTAATATTATCTTTTAAAGTGTTTTAATAAATATCTAGTTTTATAAATAAAATTTCTATACATATGTATATCATCTCTAAAAGGGTTTAAAAGTAAAATCAAAGATTAAAAAAGGGTTAAGAATTGCTTAATGGCTAAATGGTTAATTGTTTAATTACTTGCTTGAAAAGTAATTAACTATGCTTGACACTAAAAGCCAACAAAGTAGGCTTATCTATTTGTGAGAGTTAAGATTGATGTTCGAGTAGGGATATGAGCAATAGAGCTCTAACCTACCGGCTTTCGTCTCGACTGAGGAATAGTTAAGTTGGGAATGTTTGAAATGTGTTAATCGTATTGATTTCTTACTTGTTTATGGAAATCATTAATGCTATACTTTACACTAAAAGCCGATTAGGCAGACTTATCTATTTGTGAGATTCAAGGATGAAGTGTCTAGGAAAGGTCTTGATATGCAACCAGTGCTCTAACTTACCTGGCTTCACTCTTGGATGAGGAATAGTTAATTGGAATGTCGGAAACGAGTTAATATGAATATTGATATGTATAAGCAATTGTTTTTGACTAGATAGTCGATTAGTCGGCTATCAAGCTTGACCAAATACGACTTAAGAAGTATTGAAAGGTTCGTGGTTTCATACCAATGAGAACCCCTAGGGAGGAGCATTGGTACGAAACAGCTCTAGCTTTCGCTTACTTCTGAAAGAACTGAATTTGAGTTAACTGGAAATTCATCGAATTGATTTTGAAGAGATCGGGATCGGTAAGTTTTTTACTTATTGAATACCACTTCAAAACTAGTATATGAGTATTATGTTTTGGATGAGGTTGTGAAGTGAAATTTTACAAAGTTGAACTATCTATCCTAAGATTAAGTCAAGGGACAGGTCAGCGTTAACATTTCAAACGATGCTATCATGTGGGACTGTCTATCTAGAGGAGTATTCCAAGAGAGAGAGAGAGAGAGCAACGTTAGCATTTGTTAAAGGACTTATGTGGGAATCTATATGGAGATTCGAAATCTATTCGAGATGCTCGAATCCATGTAGCGATTCATGATCTGTTTAAGATGATGGAATCCATTTTGGGATTCGTGTTCATTTAAGTGATGAAGGCTCGAGCGAGAGATGCCGAACGTAGCGTCGACATCAGAAATGACTAAAAGCAAAGGTAGGATGCATAGCCAAAGGGAATGTAGCATTTGACAATCCCAAGGGTGCGGCTACCCCCATTTAGTATTACTTATGGACATGCATGCAGGAGCAATGCATTCGGAACCATGAGTGTTTGGGCATGGACCAACTATGTATTTCCTATAGTACATTCCCTAGAGAGGTACAATTCTCAGAAGGATATCTCTAACCCTTATATAGGAGTTCAGATTCTGCTTGATTCGAGGAGATCTCCAAGGAAATCCTTACACCTCTGTGAACCCGCCTTAGCGGTATTCATTGTATACCTATCATTGTTGTGGCATTCACACATTAGCTATTTGATATGATATATATTCTACACTCTAGACATTATCTATCATATCACTATATTAAGCTTAATGAATGGTTGGTTTCTTTGAGGGAAAAACTGTTACGGGATTCCGTACAGTCTCAATGGTTACTGTTACTTGTCACACATATTTCTTGAGTTTCTCACGCTAGTTTACCAAACTAATCCAGCTGTTATTTTCTTATAATGCTTGGGTCGACTCTGTGTGTATTTTTAGATTTAGCTAAAAGATGCCTTGGAGCTTATGGAGAGGAGCTGGATGATTATCTACCATAATATTCTTATTTCTATCGTACTATTGTATTGTATATATTAGCATTGTGAGGATAGGCAGTTATCACCGTCTAGGCTGATGAAAGTACTTAGGTTTTGTAACTCTAAAATTTCTGTATTTAGAGCAGTCTTTTGTACCGTTCTTTTGATATTATATATTATCATTTCGTTGTGAGATTCCGATGTTGTATTCTCTCTTTCTTGTTCCATTCTATTTTTATTTTACCCTAACTTTCTGTCTTTTGGCACTTGGTTGTTCGGCACATGAATACCGTGGATGTATTTTGTGTCGACATTCGAGGGTCGGAAAGTCGGGTCGTTACATTTGGTATTAGAGCTCACGTTGAGCGAACACCTTGGCTTTGGTAGGGTATGGTTCATTAGAGATAGGAGACACCCTTGTATGAGTTGAGTGTATTATACATATGAAAGCGTATTTTTATGTTTCAAAACTAAACTTTTAAAATTATTCCTTAGGAATATATCCTTCTAGTAACTTTTTCTTTGAAATAAATCTATCCTTTCGTGTCCTAAAGAAGTTTTGCTTTGATTAGGTAGTAAGAATTATGAGTACTAGAGATGCCAATGCTAGAGGTGGTAGGGGTAGTACTGTCACGAATGGTGGGAATCGACTATCGAGGAATGCTGCTCCAGTTGAGGAACCGAGGAGAATATCATAGAGGAGGTCGTACATGTCATACCTCAGATGAGTTTTGCTTCGTTCTACTGCGGTTAAGAAAGGCTGGGGGGCAAGAGGTTTGATGGTACAAAGACGATCATAGAAGTCCAGAATTGGATCAGATCGTGTGAAAGGATATTTGAAGATATGGAGCTAGGTGACACAATGAAGCGTAGGTTGGTGTCGTGACATCTGATAGATGCAGTCATGGATTCATGGAGATTTATTATAACTGATGTCCAAGAGAACCACTTCTCTTGGATCCAATAAAAAGATGAGTTTGAGATGCAGTTTGTTCTAGAAGCCGAAAAGACTTTGTTGTTTAGGAGTTTTCTGGATCTGACGCAGAGAGCCATGATTGTAGCAGTGTATGAGAACCGGTTCATTGCTCTGTCTCGGCTTAGATTAGGATTGGTTGATACACTGGTTAAGAAGAACAAGATGTTCATTATGGGTATGTCCCCTGAGTTCCAATGGGATATGACTAATAACGTCATGGGATTTTTTATTGGTTTGTAATTATGGCTTTAAGGTTTGAGAGCTTAGCACTAAAGCCGTCTATTTCTACACCGACTGGGGACAAGAAGCAGAAGTTTCAACCACCGAGAGATATTTGTAGTGCAGTTTGCTGTAGGTGTAGGTAGAAGGGACACTTTTCTTAGAGTTGTTGGTCAAGGAAAGAAAGGTAGGTGGCTATAGTGTAGATAATGAAAGCACCGATTGAAAAGTTTTCAAAGTTTGATGAACAGTTTACACCGAAATGTTTTTACTGTTGCCATCAGCTTGACCATTTTGTTAGAGATTGTCCTATGCTCAAGAAAGGGAAGCAGCTTAAGGTCTTTGCTATTTCTGTAGCCGAGAAGGGGAAGCAGATTCTTGAGGGTATGCTATTTATTTATGGCTTTCCTATTCATGTTTATTTGACTCTATTGCTTCTTATAGTTTAACCACAACCTTGATGATTTTTTAAATCATGCTCGACATGTTAGGAACATGGACTATTGTTTACTGATTATTGATTTGTGCTTGACCAGTTTATGAGCAGTTTTACCTTTCTACATCATGGGTTGGATAGACAGTATTTGTAGATACATTAGAATGAAAAACTTATGAATTAAGTTTCATAGTTTGGCTATAAGGCATTTGGTGATAATGTTGGGTAAACAATTAAATTTAGTAAAAGATGTCTGCTATAATCAAAAGGAAAGATAGAATATTTTAGAAATAAATTTTTATGAAAAGATTTTATATAAGAAAGTAACTTTATATAGTATGGTTTATAAAACAAGGTTTATAAACAAAAAGGATTTGAACAGAGAATTTTGAGAACTTAAATCCCGCCGTCTTTGAAATGTTTTTCAAACTTTTAGAGAAAATAATATTAGTATTTTTGAAAGTAAATTTTTGGAAATTGGTTTACGAGTTGAGATCATGAGACTTAGTATTATTATATAAAGTACTTGGCTAAATGGTCTCAATATCAATAAAGATAAGTCTCATATCAGGATTGTTGGCATTTCTCATTCTAAAGCTTCACAAATTAACCCATCTTCTGGCTTTAATCCATTCCCTAAGTCTTCCATTTACTTAGCCGCTCCAATTATAGACTCAAGACTACTAATAGCCCAATCCCTCCCATTATATGAAAGAATCATATCGGGATTGCATAACTGGTCCAACTCTAATCTCTCTATGGCTGGTAGGTTAGTCATCTTAAAATATATAGGCAATCTATGACCACGTACAACTCTAGTTTATATATATTGCCTTAAAAATTAATAAGCATGTTGAATTCGGCTTTCAATCACTTCCTATGGCACGCCAATCCCCATTCTAAAAAGCTAATTCTGATTGCATATCATAAGTCTCAACTTCTTCTCAAATATGGTGGCCTTGGCATACTTAATATGAGCTTATGGAATAAGGTTGTTGCTTCCTACTACATCAACCTTATTCTCAACAGATCAGATAGCTTATGGGCTCAGTGGAATATAGATTATAATTTAAAGAGGCAAATGTTTTGGACTATGGGGGTTCCTCCTGACGCTATATGGTTTTGGAGAAACTTATTGAAGCTGAGACGGGTATTTTTACCAATGGTTAGATGTCCCTCTTCATATTCATTTGGCATTCTCCTTGGAGCAGGCAAGTTTTGATATTATCAGATCATACATATTACAATCTTAGACCTCTATCCTGCATTTTGGAATCGGCCTCTGCCTCAACCTAAATCAGTTCAGGTGATATTATGCTTCCCAATACAAGCTCTGCTATCATTAAAGAGGTGTGGATCAATATCCTTAATCACTTCAGCTTGCCAGTTAACGATACGGTCTGGAACTCGAAAAGCGAGCATTATATATATCCATGGTGTATTCCTCTCTAGTCTCCCTTCAACAAATTCCCTCCTTTCCTTAGTATAAAAGAATATAGATTGGAATTCCTTACCCAAAGGGAACTTGATGCTATGGAAAGTCTTGCGTGATGCCTTACACATAGAGGATAAGCTTCTGAATATGGGGATAGTTGCCAACTCCATTTGTTTTCTCTACAACCAAAGTAATGAAAATGTCACTCACCTTAATTTCTCCTGCATTTATGTTTATAACCTATGGATAAGATGCTTGCCACACATAATTACCATAGACTATCTTAGGATCCTAATATGGAATGTGCTATCATTTTTAGGACTACTCACTGGCGAAATGACAGAAATACTTTGCTCCTAAAGCTCTTAAAGAGGATGTTATACCTTGTTGGGGAAGAAAGAAATAAAAGGCATTTCCAGAGGGAAAGACGCAGGGTCTCGGACTTACTCCAGAAAATTTTGAACTGAGATAAGGGCGGGCAAGTTTTGAAATTGAACTGCCTGATTGGTATTTTAATTTCTTACCTTGGCTGATGCTTTTCCTTGTTTTGATTTCAGTTTACTTTACTGTTGTAATTTTTCTTGTTTTCTCTCTCTATGTTTCCTTTGTATTTTCTTGTTCGTAATAAAAGTGGACAATCCATAATAAAACCGGCTAACCTTGCTAAAAAAGGTATTTGATACTGCTTTAAATTGATTTTGGTTAAGCACCAAAAGCATGGTTTGGATATACTGAACTCATTTCTGTCACTTGAAAATAATTTCGATGATGAATGCAACATCATCGACGCTTATTTTTGGGTTTTTGAGTAGGGGATGCTACAAAGTTTTTTTTGTATAATAGGTTTTGATTTAAATCTAGAAGGTATGATTTGGTATACAAAATTTATATGTATATGTTATTTCAAAATGGTTTGAAATGAAAACCGGTGTTTAGTTCTAAAGTTTTGTGAAGTTATTTTATGGATACATGTATTCTATGCATTAGGACAGTTTGGTTTGTACATTATATATGATATGTTGGTTGATAGTTTTCATTTGTTAAAATGAAATGGAATTTTCAGTGATTTGGGATAATCAGGAACTTCCAAATTGCTGTTGAACTTGAAGCTAAGTGTTTTTATGAAAATATAAAGATTAGTTTATATACCACGTGAATTGAGATGGTAGTAAGTTAAAACAAGTGTTAAATGGATAAACATACTTGTTAAGTAAAACAAATTTGATGTTTTAGTATATGCTCTTAGGATGTAGTAGAGTATTATACGAGTATGAATTTAAGTTATAAAAGGTTTATAAACTGAAATTTATGTTTTTATGAAATGATTCATAAATGGAATGACATGCTATTTGTAGATCCACTATATTAATGTGATATAAAGGAATTGGTGTAGTTGAGAAATCAATAGGATAAGTACGTAAGTTGTACATAGATCGTTTTATTCATATTACTATTATTGATTCGGTATCCGAGTATATGTTTTCGAGGTGTTTTAGACCGGTTCGAATAAGGATTTTTCACCGATTCTTGACAATGAATACTTGATATGGATTGATGGTACGATTCAGATGTTTTCTATCATAGTATATAACTATTCAAGGAGAATGGAAGTTTCTAATCAAGGAACCAAATCGGAGTCTGCACTAGAGAGGACAAGTGATCTATACTAGTTTGGAAGAGAAACTATGTGATCGAGCAAGTGATCAGATCGGATATTGCATATGGATGGTCCATATGCATCGTTCGAGCTTTAGTATGTTTGTGTAATATGTTTTTTTGCTTATGAAGAGTTTGGGGAATGAAACTTCAATTTATTATGAGGTAACATGAATAATTCTCTAAGTAATGACCAACGGCTGTTGAGTGTAAGGTATGCTTAGTAGGTTGTTTATCGTCCTTGGGCGATGAAAGAGTTCTGAACCTGAGCAAACCATGAGCATTAGTTGCTAGTAATTGTAAATTCTATTTGAGTAATTGTGTGCATGTTCCTTTGTTAAGGTTAGAAGTGTCGTGGAACAATGGTGCTCGGGATTCGAGGAAGACGAAGGATAGTTTGAGGGTGATCATCCAAAGTTACCTATAGACAAAGGGTTCGTTCTTATCTTAGTATCATATATCTTTTGTAGTGTACTCACCGCTTGAGGTGGAGTCACTTAGTATGCATTTGGTTTGTAGTTTAGTTTGTATATAGTTTCACTATTACTTTATATATGTATCTTGTTTCTTCTATCTTCTTTGATGTTTTTGTTTGAATTTCGAGGACGAAATGTTCTAAGTGGAGGAGAATATAGCGACCTGAAAATTCGAACACTTCGTCTTCGAACATCAAAATGTTTTGAAATATAGTTAATTGTTTTAAATATGATTTTATAACCTTATTAAACATAATTTAATTAATGAATAATGATAAGAAACTTGTTTTGAAATTTGTTTACAGAAATATATTCTTCGAAGAGAAATTGATAATGTGACAAAAAATCAGTTTAACGATAAACAACTTTTTGATCGATATAAGTTGTTTGAACTCTTATGCACTTATTTAATGATTAAATGAACACATTAACAACTAATTAACACTTCTTTTCATGTAGCAAATAGAACATTCTATAATGTTCTAAGTGGATAAGAGATATTACTTTGTTAAGGGTATAAAGAAAATTTGCTAAAATGAAGTGATGTAAAGGAGAAGTGATGAAGCAAGTGGAGGGGTGAGTCTCCATGACATTAAAGGAGGGTGAGAAAAAGCTTAAGGAGAACCATTTGAAGCCTATATAAGAAGAGGTACACCCTTGTTAATAAATCACAAACTAACAAAGCAAAACCAAGCTTTCTTCCTTGTCTTCTTCTTCTCTTATGTTGTAAAGAAAATAATTGCAAAACCAATCCAAATCAACTCAAATTTGGAGTGAAGCCTTGGAAAAACATTACAACAACTCCTAGCTAGTTTTTTTGGAAGAAGTGAAGCCAGTCTCCCCCATCAAGCATAGCCCGTGAGCTATTTGAGGTGTTTGGGCTAGGTTTGTGCAAAAAGAGGGTGGAAGGAAGGAAGGAAAGGTGATTGCAAGGAAGAGGTTGGGCTTGGTTAGCTTGAATATGAGCTAGCTCACCACTTTGAATGAAAAAATAACCCATGTATGTTTGTGTTTTATTGTGTTTAAGTTGTTTGAATTGATATTGACATAAGTTAAAATATTGGTTTCGATTCTTGCTCTGAAAGCAAATTGCATAAATAATCCATATGAACGAATTGAATGGATCGAATGGACTTGTATAACCTATAGCAAGGCCTGAAACAAAACACATAGGTTGTAATTGAACTTTGGATCAAATTGAACTCGGATTTGAAAATGCACTTATAGTGATAGTCGCTATGTATGCACTTAAGAATTGCCTTGTTTTTGGCGACTTCTATGGAACTTTGTAGAGAGATCCTATAACTATCCCGGATTTTTACTTCATTTAAATTGATAATTGATTTAATTTTTGAATAAAATTTGTGAAATAAATCAATAAAGTGATGCGAGTTTCCCAGAATCCAAATCTATTATGTATAAATCATTTAAAATTAAAATATTGTATATATGTGTATATATGTGAATATATATATTTGGGCACATATGAGTCAATTTGAAATTATAAATATATGTATATATATTTTGATTTGAATTTAAATTGTAAATAAATGGTTTAAAAATGAAAATATATAAGATATAAAAGTATAGAATAAATACATTGGATAAAATCTAATAATAAATTAAAATCTAGAGATTCACTTATATTACCAAATAAATGTAAAAATAATTAGTATTAAATTTAGAAGTAAATGATTGAGGTAGAAATAAATATGAAAATAAATATATATATATATACACTTACAAAAAGAAGAACATATTAAAAATAGAAATATTACTTATATTATAAAATAATAAGACTAAAGAAAAATATATAAGTTAGAAATAAAAATGAAGTAACACTTAGATAAAATCTAACGACAAATTTAAATAGAAGTTCATTTACATTTTAAAGTAATGAAACAAGTAAACATAAAAACACGTAAGTAAGAAGACACAACAAAATATGATTGAGTATTTAAACAAGACAGCAATAAACCATGTACACTTAAACTTGAAACAATTGAAGAAACAAAGTTAAAAATAATATGAACAAAGATATCATTCTCAGCCATCAAAATATTATCATATCTGCCGAAGTCAACAAGTATTGCAAATGAAGACATAAGGTACATATGCATTTAATGTTTGCATCTCTAGCATAGCAAGATGTATATCAGCCCACGAAAACAAGATTTGCAGCCACCATTTGAATAAAAATCTCTGACCTTATTGTACAAAAAACTAAAAATAAATTATCACCCTGTACAAACCAAATTATATCACCTGTAAGCTTCATCTTATATATCAACTTTTTATTTCATTTTGTTCATTCCAGTTGAGAAAATCTAAGGCAGTATCATTCAAACTTAAACAAAAAAAACTCCAATTAAAACAACAACAAACTAAATAAATTCAACTTTGAGATCAAAGAAGAGGTTTCAGCAAGCCTGTTTCAATTCAGAGAAGCAACTCTGTTCTTCATCTTCTTTCTGGTGAGTAAACTAAACATAAAAAGATTTTCATTTATATGCCTGTGATAAATGTTAGATTTAAAGTTGTGATATATGGTTGAATCTATGTGTGCATGTTGTTTTAATGATGAATATATGCGTATATGGAAAGAGATACTGTGTATATCTGTATATATATGAGATCCTCTCTGTCCAGGTTCCAGAATTCTAAAACTTAGTTTTAAAATTCCAATTTCTCTCTCTTTGATCTCTGTTAGGTTTAAGTGTTTAAACAAACTTTGTTTGTTAATATATAAGCTAAAGATAAAGATTTATTTTATGATAAATAGGGTTGTATATTCTCTGGAATGTGAAATTTTACAGTAAAACTCAGAATTGGCCAAATTTTGATCTCAACAATTTAATGTTTCATATATGTATTCTGAATCATCACCAAAATCTAGGATTTTTAAAATTAAAATCATAATTTTTAATACTATAAAATGAGAAAAATTGTGTATTGAATGGAAAATGGGTTTGAACGAAATTCCGGCGATCAAAGTCGAACTGGGTGTCATGGTCATTGGTGGAGGTGGCTGGAGTACCGGTGATTGTATGAAAAATAGTGGAAGGTGTTAAAGGTGGCCGTGGAGGCGGAAATTGGTCGGAGTAGGGTTTTAACCTAGTTTTAAGTCGATGTCGGAAAATGGGTTCATGCGACGTCGTGGGGAATCTGGAAGTGATCGCACCGGTGGGGATTGTTGTGTGGTGTCATGATGCAGCTATGGATGTGATGGCAAGCTGTCTGATGGTCGGGATCGTCGGCACGAGGTAGCTTTTGGTGACTGGGTTGGTTCCAGATTGAAGTCGGTAGCTTGAATTCGTTTCCAGGCAAGTTCAAAGGTGATTAGGTGGTCGTATCGACTCAGGGGAGGATCGGTGACCTGTCGATGATCGGAGCATCGATCAAAGACGATCAGATCAATCGTACATGTGCACATGTATCATGTATATCTGGAAGTCGTTGTGGATTTTGGGAAGATGATGTCTTCTCGGGGATGATCTCGAGTGGTCTTCGTGTGAGACTCGAGGGAGAGAGGTATGCGAGTTTTCTTGGGAAATACTCAGGAAAAATACGAGGGTGGCTCGGGTTTGAGTGTTTGGTATGATAGCAAGTTTTAGATTTTAAAATAAAACAAGTTTTATTCAAAATTTTAATTAAAACAAGTCTTAAACCTTTTCTGATTTATTCTTGTAGGATAATAAATGTTTTAATTTAGCTTTGGAATTAGGATTAAGGTAAATTATTTTAAAGTTAATTAAGTTTAAGCTTAATTAAGAAATTACTTTAAAAGAGAACGATGTTTTAAATTGATTTTTGACTTTAAAGTCTTAAGTTAATTTATGGATTAATAATGATTCTGGTTTCAAAGATTTAAGGTTTAAAGTTTAAATGTTTTTAAAGTTAATTAATAAATAATTACTTTGTGTAATTAAATTAAAGCTATTTACTTTGTGTAATTATTTTAAGGCTAATTAATTATTGTGATTAAATTTAAAGAATAATTAATGTAATTAATTAAAGAATTTATTAATTAAAGGATGATTAATTACTTAAAAATAATTACTTAATGAAAGTAATTATGGATGGATAATTAATGATTAAAGATTGATTAATCAAGTGTTTAAAGGTTAATTAATTTAAAGAATAATTAATTAATGTGATTAATTAATTAAGGTAATTAATTTGAGGATAAATAATTAAAGGTTAATTAATTAATGAAATCGATTAGGGATGATCACTTATTATAATTAATTAAAGATAATTAATTAAAGGATAATTTAATAATTAAAGGTTAATTATTTAATGATTAAATGTTAATTAATTGATTAAAGGATAATTAATTATAATGGTTTGTAATTAATTAATATTAATTAGCCAGGATTAGTAAATTATTCATAAGTGACTAATCTGATTTAAAATTAATCAAAGGATTAATTGATCTTACTTATGGATGTTTGAATTGTATTGAATGTTTTGAAATTGTTAGATATTCCCTGATATGTGATGCTTTGTGATATATCCTAAGTTGTGTTGTGATCTGTAATTTATTTATCTGGGATGAATGTAATATATTATCTGTAATTTATATATCTATGATCTGTGAATGAAAAGGTAAGCATTATAGTTATACCGCTTATCAACTATATTTCTGTATTTTGAATATGTGATGATTGAATGACATTGCACTATTGTGTGAAACCACAGGACCACTATTTTACACACACAAATATGGATTTCACGTGGAAATCGATTAAGTCACAGATGATTTAAAATTAATGTTTTTTTAATGTGTTTAAACCATTTGAAAGAAAAGTTTTGGGTAATAAGTTGTGACTTAATTGAAATCCCAATATCCATATGTTTTTAAATATTGCGCTCACTATTCAGTTTAGCCGGGAGATGACCTTTGTATCATATAACCCATTCCGAATAATGATACGTCGTATATGGATAGCATTTGAAGACCGGTGTTGAAGACCAGGTATTTGCGAAAACGATAGGATAACCTATCGATTGTCTCTGCACTGAGTTGCTCCGGTATAGAGATTTACTAAGTGATGGGAAGTCCGATCGGGATTGTGAATACCCGGATTGCAAGGGCTTCTTCGAAAGTGCCTTCGGTTCTGTTCGAACCCAGAACAGACTTGTATGGTTACATGTCTGACATTACATTTTGAGATATAAAGCAGATTTCTTTCAAATACATTTCTGTTGGTGACGGAGAATTTATTCTCTTAGCTTAACACCCTTCTCTAAGACGTACGAGCTCAGAGGTTATGTAGTTGAAGGTTATCAGCGATATACTCCCAATTTGGTAATGTGGCATGTTGAGTGTTGCAGTGTGTTAATCATTTATTGATCATTTGTGATCAAAGCATGGCTTTGTGAAAAAGCGTAGCTTTATGGACGAGACCTCATCGGACCTCACAGACCGGAAATGGACGAAACAAGAATGATGCGGCAAGGTTATCAGGGTCGCGCCCTTTAGGGTATGTCATTTCCTTTTGGAAAAGGGTGGTATCATGGTATGGAGCCCAGATACTTACTCATGTGGACACACTTTATTTATTACTATATGATGTTGGTTATCGAGCGCTCGGATAAAGGTCCCAAAGGACCGGGGAATGGCATATTCATGCAGTAGTTACCTATTCCTAGAGGTAACCCGATCTTGTGTTGGCAGAGAGCCAGGTTGGTTCTCGGGACGTCCATCGAGAGGCGATCCCATGTGGCAGTAGGAAGTTCCTTAGCCTGACCATTTATTGGAAATCCAAAGAAACAATACGTACCTTGTACGGTTTTAGTTGTATTACCTGCTATGGAATGTGGCTGTAACCTGCTATTGAACATAGAAGCTATAGTAGGCATAAGTGCGAAATCCCTATGCTGGCTAAGATTAATATTGTATTTTCGAAATGATTTTGTACACTATGCACTAGTAATAATATCAAAAGAGTTTTGTTTGCGTAGTAAGCATGTTTGACTATCATAAGAAGAAACCTCCTCCAATTCTGCGTTTGCATTGTATGTGTGGCGGGAGGTCTTATGGTAGTTTCATTTTCCAAAAGCATTGCGAAATTCAATTTTAATTTGTTTTGAAGATAAACTGTTTTTGTTGCTCACACCAGTCCCATGACTGACTCGGAGTTTATTGTTCCCTTCCTAAACTCTGGGTGCCCACTATTTTCCACACGGGCAGTCTAGAGTTGGGTTTTTCAGATAGTCAGGTTTAGTAGATTATCTGGAGCTAGATCAGTTTCTTGGAGTTGATGACTGACATTGCTCATCTTGGTGCAACGTGATGGTGGTTCGAGATGATGTTGGAGTTGTTGGAGTCATTCTCTTTTGTAGATCATTTGGACTGATCTCTTCCATTATTGTTATTTCTGCTGTAGCATTGCATTATATCTCTGATATTGTTGTATCATATTGATATCATTGTTGTATATCATTTTGGATATTGTATTCATTGGAGTTGTATATGATATCATCTATTTCTTTATTCCGCTGTGTTGTTATACTTAATGGTGTTATAAGCTCCGGGGAGCCAGATTCGGCGTTTGAGTCTACGGCATTTTGAGTACAAGTGAAGTACGGGTGCCGATTTTCGAAGGCCGAGTTTTTGGATCTTCACAGTTGGTATCAGAGCTAAGGTTGAACTTTAGCTCAGGAGTATAACACATTAAGTAGCTCATTAGAGATAGGGTGAAGTATACCCTAGAATGAGTATTCCTCAGATATCCGTTCGAATGCCTCAGTAAATTCTCTTGCTATCTACTGATAGTGAGTATGAGGGCAAGAAGAGGATGAGATAGGGGACAGGGGGATACGACTATAAATGGTCAATACCCTGTAACAACAAGGAAATAATCTTTTCTCTATCAATCTCTTTTGTTCAGCATCTTTTTCTCAATTCTTCGATAGTTTCTGGTAGATCCAGGAAGAAGATTTGATATAATTGCATGGGACATAAACTCCAAATAAGTCAGTCAAAATTATTTGTTTGGTTGAATTGGTTGCTTTGATTGCTATGGTTGATAGTTATAATTTAGTTTCTAAACTAAAAGTTTTGAGATTATACCTATATATCTATTTCTTTGGGATTCCCAATATATTCTACGAATGGTTAGTTATCCCTTCGAACTGACCAATGCCACTGCACATTTCGTAGATCTGGATGACCCAATTATTTTGTAGAGTGTTGAAATAGATTCGTTCTTATATCTATTATTGATATTCTGATTTGGTAAGCCAAATGCAGAATAAATGTTCAGTTTGATTTGATGAAATATTCTTCATCTATCTTTTTGTCTCCTTGGCAATTTCGAGGACGAAATTCTTTTAAGGGGGGAAGTCTGTAACGATCCCGGATTTTTACTTAATTTAAATTGATAATTAATTTAGTTTTTTAATAAAATTTGTGAAATAAATCGATAAAGTGATGCGAGTTTCCCGGAATCCAAATCTATTCTGTATAAATCATTTAAAATTAAAATATTGTATATATGTGTATATATGTGAATATATATTTGGGCACATATGAGTCAATTTGAAATTATAAATATATGTATATATATTTTGATTTGAATTTAAATTGTAAATAAATGGTTTAAAAATGAAAATATATAAGATATAAAAGTATAGAATAAATACATTGGATAAAATCTAATAATAAATTAGAATCTAGAGATTCACTTATATTACCAAATAAATGTAAAAATAATTAGTATTAAATTTAGAAGTAAATGATTGAGGTAGAAATAAATATATATACACACTTACAAAAAGAAGAACATATTAAAAATAGAAAAATTACTTATATTATAAAATAATAAGACTAAAGAAAAATATATAAGTTAGAAATAAAAATGAAGTAACACTTAGGTAAAATCTAACGACAAATTTAAATAGAAGTTCATTTACATTTTAAAGTAATGAAACAAGTAAACATAAAAACAAGTAAGTAAGAAGACACAACAAAATATGATTGAGTATTTAAACAAGACAACAATATGATTGCAAATGAAGACATAACAGAATTAGAATGGGAGTTTGCAATTTTTATGCCCCATTTTCCTACAGGATAATTTTTTTGTGTGTTGCGATAACAGAATTAGAATGGGAGTTTGTATTCAGACACAAATGCTATAACCAAATTGATTAATATAGTTTACAGAGTCATTGGTTCGTAGCATACTGATATACATTTCATACAGTGCAAATTAAATATCAGTTAACAAATAATTTTAGATATTCGAACAATTGTTAATGTTGATCTTCAATGATTAACTAAAGTTGACAAAGATGATGAGATGGTTAATGGCTACGTAACAACAATAGATGAAAAAAACCATGGTATAGATGATAAAAAAACGATTGAATGATCAAACTATATATATTAAAGAACACAGAGAAACTTTGCAACATGCTACCATATCCTATGATGTCAAATTTAAAATCTCCAATGCTAACATTAAAAACCCAGTCATTAAGCAATTTGAAATCATTCAATGTGCAAACTCTCTATGCAAAACCCAACCATCATTAACTAATTTCAATCCACTACCCACTTCATCTCTTGATAATATTTTCTACACCGACATGCAGAGCTTATGAACAGTAATTGAGAATATAGCCGGATTAAAAATTGTGTGTACAGTTACAAAACAGACATACTGCAAGTGCAATTTAGCATGGTTCATATATTTCCTGAAATTAGGCGCAGATTCAAAATCTTATCTATGATCATAAACTACGACGTACTTAATAGTTGAAATCTTAGCAGCGCACCTACTTTGATTAGCAGCGCACTCAAACACGCGATGTCTTCCTTAGCAGCGCCTAGCGATGAGGAGAGGAGATGAAGGCGATTGTGTGGAAATGGAATCGCGAGTGGAATAAATTAAATGCGGCTGAAGTTTTAGTTGCTAGGGTTTTGTTTTACTTTATACGGGTAGGGTATTTGGTATAGATATGGGCCAAAATACAATCAGGCTTGTTTATTTGGAAATTTAAATGGAAAGGAATTGGATATTTGGATGGATGGATATTTATTATGGATATAAAATAACATATTAAAATAATAATAAAATAACTTCGAACCGGACGGATATTTATCGAATACGGATATAGCCATATCCGTATCCGTATCCGAAATATGTTTCATATATCGGATATCCGCATCCGCTTTTCGGATATCGGATAATTATCCGCTTTTCGGATACAGATGCGGACGGATTTTGGATATTTCGGGTATTCATTGACAGGCCTAATTCTCAGCCATCAAAATATTATCATATCAGCCGAAGTCAACAAGTATTGCAAATGAAGACATAAGGTACATATGCATTTAATGTTTGCATCTCTAGCATAGCAAGATGTATATCAGCCCATGAAAACAAGATTTGCAGCCACCATTTGAATAAAAATCTCTGACCTTATTGTACAAAAAAATAAAAATAAATTATCACCCTGTACAAACCAAATTATATCACCTGTAAGCTTCATCTTATATATCAACTTTTTATTTCATTTCGTTCATTCCAGTTGAGAAAATCTGAGGCAGTATCATTCAAACTTAAACAAAACAAACTCCAATTAAAACAACAACAAACTAAATAAATTCAAATTTGAGATCAAAGAAGAGGTTTCAGCAAGCCTGTTTCAATTCAGAGAAGCAACTCTGTTCTTCATCTTCTTTCTGGTGAGTAAACTAAAAATAAAAAGATTTTCATTTATATGCCTGTGATAAATGTTAGATTTAAAGTTGTGATATATGGTTGAATATATGTGTGCATGTTGTTTTAATGATGAATATATGTGTATATGGAAAGAGATACTATGTATATCTGTATATATATATGAGATCCTCTCTGTCCAGGTTCCAGAATTCTAAAACTTAGTTTTAAAATTCCAATTTCTCTCTCTCTGATCTCTGTTAGGCTTAAGTGTTTAAACAAACTTTGTTTGTTAATATATAAGCTAAAGATAAAGATTTATTTTTGATAAATAGGGTTGTATATTCTCTGGAATGTGAAATTTTACAGTAAAACTCAGAATTGGCCAAATTTTGATCTCAACAATTTAATGTTTCATATATGTATTCTGAATCATCACCAAAATCTAGGATTTTTAAAATTAAAATCATAATTTTTAATACTGTAAAATGAGAAAAATTGTGTATTGAACGGAAAATGGGTTTGAACGAAATTCCGGCGATCAAAGTCGAACTGGGTGTCATGGTCATTGGTGGAGGTGGCTGGAGTATCGGTGATCGTAGGAAAAATAGTGGAAGGTGTTAAAGGTGGCCGTGGCGGCGGAAATTGGTCGGAGTAGGGTTTTAACCTAGTTTTAAGTCGATGTCGGAAAATGGGTTCATGCAACGTCATGGGGAATCTGGAAGTGATCGCACCAGGGGGGATTGTTGTGTGGTGTCACAGCTATGGATGTGATGGCAAGCTGTCTGATGGTCGGGATCGCCGACACGAGGTAGCTTTTGGTGACTGGGTTGGTTCCAGATTGAAGTCGGTAGCTTGAATTCGTTTCCAGGCAAGTTCAAAGGTGATTAGGTGGTCGTATCGACTCAGGGGAGGATCAGTGACCTGTCAATGATCGGAGCATCGATCAAAGACGATCAGATTAATCGTACATGTGCACAGGTACCATGTATATCTGGAAGTCGTTGTGGATTTTGGGAAGATGATGTCTTCTCGGGGATGATCTCGTGTGGTCTTCGTGTGAGACTCGAGGGAGAGAGGTATGCAAGTTTTCTCGGGAAATACTCAGGAAAAATACGAGGGTGGCTCGGGTTTGAGTGTTTGGTATGATAGCAAGTTTTAGATTTTAAAATAAAACAAGTTTTATTCAAAATTTTAATTAAAACAAGTCTTAAACCTTTTCTGATTTATTCTTGCAGGATAATAAATGTTTTAATTTAGCTTTGGAATTAGGATTAAGGTAAATTATTTTAAAGTTAATTAAGTTTAAGCTTAATTAAGAAATTACTTTAAAAGAGAATGATGTTTTAAATTGCTTTTTGACTTTAAAGTCTTAAGTTAATTTATGGATTAATAATGATTCTGGTTTCAAAGATTTAAGGTTTAAAGATTAAATGTTTTTAAAGTTAATTAATAAATAATTACTTTGTGTAATTAAATTAAAGCTATTTACTTTGTGTAATTATTTTAAGGCTAATTAATTATTGTGATTAAATTTAAAGAATAATTAATGTAATTAATTAAAGAATTTATTAATTAAAGGATGATTAATTACTTAATTAAAGTAATTAAGGATGGATAATTAATGATTAAAGATTGATTAATCAAGTGTTTAAAGGTTAATTAATTTAAAGAATAATTAATTAATGTGATTAATTAATTAAGGTAATTAATTTGAGGATAAATAATTAAAGGTTAATTAATTAATGAAATCGATTAGGGATGATCACTTATTATAATTAATTAAAGATAATTAATTAAAGGATAATTTAATAATTAAAGGTTAATTATTTAATGATTAAAGGTTAATTAATTGATTAAAGGATAATTAATTATAATGGTTTGTAATTAATTAATATTAATTAGCCAGGATTAGTAAATTATTCATAAGTGACTAATCTGATTTAAAATTAATCAAAGGATTAATTGATCTTACTTATGGATGTTTGAATTGTATTGAATGTTTTGAAATTGTTAGATATTCCCTGATATGTGATGCTTTGTGATATATCCTAAGTTGTGTTGTGATCTGTAATTTATTCATCTGGGATGAATGTAATATATTTTTTGTAATTTATATATCTGTGATCTGTGAATGAAAAGATAAGCGTTATAGTTATACCGCTTATCAACTATATTTCTGTATTTTGAATCTGTGATGATTGAATGATATTGCACTATTGTGTGAAACCCCGGGACCACACTTTTACACACACAAATATGGATTTCATGTGGAAATCGATTAAGTCACGGATGATTTAAAATTAATGTTTTTTTTGAAATTGAAATTTTAATTTCAATTGATTTTGGAAATGGATTTGGGTTAAATGTTAAAGCTTTTGAAATGGGGTTTTTAAGATGAAAGTTATTTTGAATAACTTGGTAAAATTTCCAATTTAAATAATTAAATTTGAATTTGAATTCAAAATAAGGAATTGAATTCCATGTTTGGAAATTACGGTTAAAAATGTTATAAATGTGTTTATATGAAGATTTAACCATTTTAAAAGTATGGTTTTGAGAATTTGAATTTAACCCAAAGACTTTAACTCGTATAAATGAATCGGATTTTCTGAAATGAAAACTGTTTGTTTTCAAATGATAAAAGCTTTCATATAAGAAATGAAATTCCAATTTAAGTTAAAGGAATTTCAAGTTTGAATTAAAAAATGATTTTTCCAAGTTATGAGCGAATTCTTTTGAAAGCTATGAATTGAATCTGTTTATTTTTAACAGATTTAAAATGGTGATTTGTTTAACCATTCGAAATGGAATTGTTTTGAAAGCTATAAGTTGAATCTTTGTTTTAAAGATTTAACGAGTTAATCCAATTGAAATGGAAATTGATTTGGAAAATCTGTGAATGAATCTTTGTGAAACTGAGTAAAATTTGTGAGATGAATCTTTTTGTTTAAAAAGGTAAAATGGTAATGTGTTTAAACCATTTGAAAGAAAAGTTTTGGGTAATAAGTTGTGACTTAATTGAAATTCCAATATCCATATGTTTTTAAATATTGCGCTCACTATTCGGTTTAGCCGGGAGAGGACCTTTGTGTCACATAACCCATTCCGAATAATGATACGTCGAATATGGATAGCATTTGAAGACCGGTGTTGAAGACCGGGTATTTGCGAAAACGATAGGATAACCTATCGATTGTCTCTGCACTGAGTTGCTCCGGTATAGAGATTTACTAAGTGATGGGAAGTCCGATCGGGATTGTGAATACCCGGATTGCAAGGGCTTCTTCGGAAGTGCCTTCGGTTTTGTTCGAACCCGGAACAGACTTGTATGGTTACATGTCTGACATTACATTTTGAGATATAAAGTAGATTTCTTTCAAATACATTTCTGTTGGTGGTGGAGAATTTATTCTCTTAGCTTAACACCCTTCTTTGAGACGTACGAGCTCAGAGGTTATGTAGTTGAAGGTTATCAGCGATATACTCCCAATTTGGTAATGTGACATGCTGAGTGTTGCTGTGTGTTGATCATTTATTGATCATTTGTGATCAAAGCATGGCTTTGTGAAAAAGAGTAGCTTTGTGGACGAGACCTCATCGGACCTCACAGACCGGAAATGGACGAAACAAGAATGATGCGGCAAGGTTATCAGGGTCGCGCCCTTTAGGGTATGTCATTTCCTTCTGGAAAAGGGTGGTATCATGGTATGGAGCCCAGATACTTACTCATGTGGACACACTTTATTTATTACTATATGATGTTGGTTATCGAGCGCTCGGATAAAGGTCCCAAAGGACCGGGGAATGGCATATTCGTGCAGTAGTTACCTATTCCTAGAGGTAACCCGGTCTTGTGTTGGCAGAGAGCCAGGTTGGTTCTCGGGACGTCCATCGAGAGGCGATCCCATGTGGCAGTAGGAAGTTCCTTAGCCTGACCATTTATTGGAAATCCAAAGAAACAATACGTACCTTGTACGGTTTTAGTTGTATTACCTGCTATGGAATGTGGCTGTAACCTGCTATTGAACATAGAAGCTATAGTAGGCATAAGTGCGAAATCCCTATGCTGGCTAAGATTAATATTGTATTTTCGAAATGATTTTGTACACTATGCACTAGTAATAATATCAAAAGAGTTTTGTTTGCGTAGTAAGCATGTTTGACTATCATAAGAAGAAATCTCCTCCAATTCTGCGTTTGCATTGTATGTGTGGCGGGAGGTCTTATGGTAGTTTCATTTTCCAAAAGCATTGCAAAATTCAATTTTAATTTTTTTTAAAGATAAACTGTTTTTGTTGCTCACACCAGTCCCATGACTGACTCGGAGTTTATTATTCCCTTCCTAAACTCTGGGTGCCCACTATTTTCCACACGGGCAGTCTAGAGTTGGGTTTTTCAGATAGTCAGGTTTAGTAGATTATCTGGAGCTAGATCAGTTTCTTGGAGTTGATGAGTGACGTTGCTTATCTTGGTGCAACATGATGGTGGTTCGAGATGATGTTGGAGTTGTTGGAGTCATTCTCTTTTGTAGATCATTTGGAGTGATCTCTTCCATTATTGTTATTTTTGCTGTAGCATTGTATTATATCTCTGATATTGTTGTATCATATTGATATCATTGTTGTATATCATTCTGGATATTGTATTCATTGGAGTTGTATATGATATCATCTATTTCTTTATTCTGCTGTGTTGTTATACTTAATGGTGTTATAAGCTCCGGGGAGCCAGATTCGGCGTTTGAATCTACGGCATTTTGAGTACAAGTGAAGTACGGGTGCCGATTTTCGAAGGCCGAGTTTTTGGATCTTCACAGATCCTTTGGGGTTTCTCAACATATTTATTATGTTTATATCTATATGCTAACTTCCATAAAATGTTTGAATAGTAAAAAGTTAAGTAACATCTCGGAAAGTGGCAAAAACTTCACTTGTGCAAAACTGCCCCGTTTAGCCTTAATTTTTGGACTTTTGAAGGCTTGAAAAAATATTTAAATTTAAGTATTTAGTTTCATTCCTTTTACAAGTGTTTAATAGATATTATTAGAGTATTTGAAAAGCGGTAGTTGAGATTTTTCGTGAATTTTTAAGAATTAATTGTGGATTTTTAAAGAAGAGGTTTTACTTTAAAATATAAGGAAAACATGTTTTTCCAAGTTTCAAAAGATTTTATAAACTCATTATTTTCAAATAATATTTTGAGTAATGTTATAAAATCTATTATAAGTATTTTAAAGTATTTTAAAAGCATTTTTAAGTATATATAATTTTTAGATGATTAGTTGATTATTTTATTAAAGTATAAAAACTTTATGCAATATTATCTTTTAAAGTGTTTTATTAAATATCTAGTTTTATAAATAAAATTACTATACATATGTATATCATCTCTAAAAGGTTTTTAAAAGTAACACCAAAGGTCAAAAAGGGGTTAAGAATTGCTTAATTACTAAATAGTTAATTGTTTAATTAATTGTTTGAAAAGTAATTAATTGTGCTAAAAGCCGACGAAGTAGGCTTATCTATTTATGAGAGTTAAGATTGATGTTCGAGTAGGGATATGATTAATAGAGCTATAACCTACCAGCTTCGCTCTTGACCGATGAATAGTTAAGTCGAGAACGTCAGAAACATGTTAATTTTGTTGATTACTTACTTATTTATGGAAATCATTAATACTAAACACTAAAAGCCGACGAGGTAGAGTTATATGTTTGTGAGATTCAAGAATGAAGTGTCTAGACAAGGCTTTGATATGCAACCAGTATTCTAACTTATTTGGCTTCACTCTTGGATGAGGAGTGGTTAAGTTGGAATGTCGGAAACGAGCTAGGTATACGAATATTGATTTATATAAGCAATTTTTTTGACTAGATAGTCGATTAGTCGACTATCGAACTTGACCAAGTACGACTTAAGAAGTATCGAAAAGCTTCACGATTTCATACCAATGAGAACCCCCAGGGGGGAGCATTGGTACGAAACGCCTCTAGCTTTCGCTTACTTTTGATAAAACTGGATTCGAGTTAACTGAAAATTCATCGAACTGGTTTTGAAGAGATCGAGATCCATAAGTGTTTTACTTATAGAATACCACTTCAAAAATAGTATACATGTTCTATGTTTTGGGAGCAGTTATGAAGGGAAATGTTATAGAGGTTTACTATCTATCCTAAGGTTAAGTCCAAGGAAGAGGTCAACATTAACATTTTGAACGATGCTATCGTGTGAGACTGTCTATCTTGAGGAGTTTTCCAAGAGAGAGAACGGCGTTAGCATTCATCGGAGGACTTATATAGGTATCTATATGGAGATTCGAGATCTATTCGAGATGCACGAATACATGTAGCGATTCGTGATCTGTTCAAGATGATGGAATCCATATGGGGATTCGTGTTTTATTCAAGTGATAAAGACTCGAGTGAGAGATGCTGAACGTAGCCTCAATATTAGAAATGACTAAAATAAGAGATAGGATGCATAGCCAAAGGTAATGTAGCATTTAGCAATCCCAAGGGTGCAGGCGACTCCCATTTAGTATTACTTACGGACATGCATATAGGAGAAATACATTAAGAACCATGAGTGTTTGGACGTGGGCCAGCTATGTATTTCCTATAGTACATTCCCTACAAATATACATTGCTTTGAAGGATATCTCCGATCCTTGTGTAGGAGTTCAGATTCAGCTTGATGTGAGGAGATCTCCATGGAAATCCTTACACCTATGCGAACGTGCCTTAGCGATTAATTATATACCTATTACTATGTGGCGTTCACACAACATCTATTTGATATGATTTATATTCTACACCCTAGACATTATCTATTATATCACTATATTAAGCGTAATGAATAGTTGATTTCTTTAAGGGGAAAATCGTTACAGGAATCCATATGGTCTTGATGGTTACTGTTACTTATTACACATATTTCTTGAGTTTCTCACGCTGGTTTACCAAACTGATTTGGGTGTTATTTTCTTATAATGCTAGGGTCAGCTTTGTGTATATTTTTAGATTTAGCTACGAACACCTTAGAGCTTATAGAGAGGAGCTGGATGTTTATCAACCGTAGTATTCTTATTTTCATCGCATTACTGTATTGTATATATCAGCATTGTGAGGACATACAGTTATAACTGTCCAGGCTGATGCAAACGCTTAGGTTTTGTAACTTTGAAATTTCTATATTCAGAGTAATCCTTTATACTATTCTTTTGATATTATATATTATCGTTTCATTATGAGATTCTGATATTGTGCTCTCTCTTTCTTGTTTTATTCTATTTTTATTTTATCCTAACTTTCTGTCTTTCCCGTACTTGGGTGCTCGACACATGAATAACGTAGATGTATTTAGTGTCGACATTCGAGGGTCGAAAAGTCTGGTCGTTACAAACACAGTGCAAGATCATGTGTTCAATACGATTGAACAGAAAAAGAATCTTATTGTGTTAAAAACAACGAAAGACCAAAGACTAAAGACCAACTTAGGAAGTCGATCATTGAAATGTCTATTTTGATCAGTTTACTTAAATGCAACCTATTTGATACCTTTAAAACGTTAAGGATGTCCAAATGCACTTTGGAGAAAAGTTCAGGGTGGTCTTGTAGTAAGGGTTCCTTTTGAATGGTCTGACCATTTGAAAAGGGAAGCGAATGTCCGAGAGTGGATGTAACATAGGCACAGTTGGGATATAGAGAGTGAACAGTCACTTCTGCTTCATGAAGAGACCTTGAAAATAAGATTTGTACAAAATACTAGTAGATACTTAAGATGGAATGAGAAATGTGATTCTTATTCGAAAGTATTTTCATATTAAAATCTATTTTCTTTGAGATTTATTTCTTTGAGTTTAAGATATTAGATCTGAAACTCTCGACTATAAACTAGTTACAGTGGATGAAACAAATAGTCCATGATAAGTGGTTGGATGAGGCTTCATATTTCATGCACCGTTATAGTAATGGTGGAAATCATAGGAGCATACCATATGACACTTATTAACAGATGCATTGAGTTACGAAGGATTGCTTTTGTGCACATACCAAATATTATTTATGAAATGATAATTGTTTTTAGTACTAACTGAAAAAAAATATGTAGCTTTCTTTTAGTGTGAATATTATGAATATTCATTATAAAATAAATCTATTATAGTAATGTTATTTATTTCCATAACAACAGTGATGCATTAGCTACAAATGCAGAAATATCTAAAATTTCTACAATTATTTTGGGATTAAGGACTAAGCCATATTCTTTTAGAAATAATTATTTAGTCTTATGATTATGAATTGTATGATACTCGCGAATTCTATCTCAAAAGATTAAGGTAAAAGCATTCATTCAATGGGAGTGACAAAAGAGTTCATGATCCCTTTGGATTGAAATATATAGATATATTTAGTCCAAGGTCTAATGACACCAAGCGGATCCACCTACTTCGTTAAATTCATAGATGAATTATCATAAACATGAATATATGTATTTGATACATAAATGATATATCCATGATAAGTTCATTAAATATAAACATAAGTAGAAAAAATAATGTGCAAAGGACATAAAACAATTCGATCAGATCAAATATGTGAGTATATTGGAAAGAGTTCCAAAAGTAACTGAAATGTATAAGAATCTTAGGTCACTCCTTCCATAATACACAATGATGTATCGGTAAAGAGTAATTGGACTTTATTATGCAAAGTACATATGTTAAATTTAATTTTATCTAAAGCATAGTTTACGAAATCATATAAGATACGAGTTGGTTAGAAACCCCTAGCTGTACTACATCAAGTAGTTGATATGTTGTGTGAGTGGAAAGGCTACATGTAAAATTCGCTTGTACGGGATCTTGTGTGGATCACCCCAAAGGATTTTTGGACCAACTAACAATGGTTGACAATTTATATTATGAACATAAGTTTCATGAACTCAAAACTGAATCAATTTTATGTAAGTATTGGATATGATCCGAAGACTCCAATATAGAAACTGATTATATAAGATGAAATGAAATTAACTAAGCCTAAAATAGAGACAACTCATTATAATGTCTAATAAGAATTCTTGCACATCAAGAATAAACTATAGGTGTCTTATCAATGTCGAGGAAATGAATTATTAGTAACAACAATTTCCTCAATTATCTATAGACCATAAAGATATAGACTCTACCATATGGCATAATGCTTAAATCTAAAAGAGATTCCAAGTACATTATTGAAATATGAATTTAGTAGTTGTACCGGAAGGGATATCCCTTCGATCGACCATAAATGTGTCTTCAAGAAGAATACCAATGCAATTGGAATGTAGTAAGCTACATTGATGAGAATAACTTCGTAAATTTCAACTGTTGAAATTGGCTTAACATATTCATCAATCAACATGCTTAAATTAATTTGGAGTTTACTCGTAAAATTATCGCCAGTATGACTTTTAGTTTAGTACATATATGTTGAAATAGAAATTATAAATAATGATTTAAAATAGATTGTTTGCATATGATAATTAAAAGGTCACGACGTCAGTGGTAGAGATAACTGAGTTTGTAAGTGTTGGATAAGATCCAAGAACTAATATGCCAGCATCATTCAACAAGCATCAGAATTGAGCAAATACTTTGATAGAGAAATCAAATAGTTTGATTATCAGTAAAAAAGCAGAGAAAGCATGTGTTTGTAAGAAAGAACATTAAGAGGTATTATGATATTTCTAGAACTATAAGAAAGGATGTTAGCATTGTCCCAAACGATATACACAGACACCATATTAAAATGTTAAAATGGAACAAATGAGATGGATTCCTTATGCATTGGCAATGAGAATTATGATATATGTTGTGACATCTATTGTATCACAATTTTCTTATGTAATTGGTACACTGAGTGGGTATCAAATTCGAATTAAGGTAACTAAATGGTAGTTATGAAAAATATTTGTGAAATGTTAGAGAATTGTTTATGGAAACGACAAACTCTTTATAAAGAAGTATTCCGATTCAAACTTCATAAGTGGTATCGAATATAGTATATCAATCCTGAATTCTTGTTCAACCTTAGTTAAAGAGCTTCAAGTTGAAAGTGTTTCAAACAAGAGGTGGTTGCTGATTTAACTGAAAGGCTATGTACATCGCCTTGAACAGTGTTGATAAAATTAGTATATATAAATGCACAATTTTATGGCTGTTCTAGGGTTGATCCCAAATATTGAGAATCACATGACATTGTTTATGATAACATTTTGCGATACAGATCGTGAAAGAACCTAGGGCTCATAGTTAGTCAAGAAACATATTGCAAAAGTTCCATATGATAAAAGAAGTTTGTCAACGACGAAGAGCTTTCGGCTAACAAAGTAGATAGAAATACAATGCAGCAGATCTGTTCACTAAGAGACCAACTTGATATGTTCTGAACCGATCAGATGAATGAGATTAATATTCCATAATTGGGCCCAAGTTCAAGTAGGAGATTGAAAGAGTTAGTGGTATGCCATAACGGAAATTATGTAATTTGTTGTGTATATCTAACTATGTAATCAATCTTGTTTATAATAAAGGTGTTTATTTTGTATTATACACTTTATTATGTTGTGACATAATTAATTAAGTAATTAATTTAAAGTATATTTATAAGAAAATCGTTAAATAAAATGTTATGTGATTGTAATTGTATATAGTTGAAATCATGAGTAATAAATCAGAAATAAAATAACATTTTTTTAAATATTCCTAGTCAAGGTGTTTCGAGAAAGGATATCGATACATCTACTAAGACCAGGGTGCGTGATGCTTTCCAAATGTTGGGCATTATATTACTCATGGCTATCGAGGGCACCAAGAGGTTACATGCTCGTAGTTATTGGATAACTATAGAATGACTCGTCGGAAAGATTCCTGTTGGTTGATAACAACTAGGTCAAATAGGGAATCTTGATGTGATGATGTTACAAGTTTCCTCGATTTGCGAATAATTTGGAACTTCAATATGGATGCTCCACTTTAGTTATAGTTAAACCATGGCATTGCGATCCATCAAGTGACTATAGTCGGGTCTGAGTTGAAGCATTGGAAGCAAAGGACAATTTAACAAAGAGTCATCTTCTCGGTTATATGAGGTTAGCATCATAGTTAATTGTAATCAATTCAAAGCCAAAATCTCTGGCTAAATTAGAAAAGTTAATAATAAATGCTATTATTGAAAAGGATTTTGAATAGACCAATCGAGTTGAATGTGATAGTATTGGAGTTTTGACCAATGCCTAACTATACATCCTAATGTGATATAATGTTGGTGAAGAGAACGTGTGTAAACAATTATCACTATTGGTACAACGAAAGATAAAATAAAATATGATTTTACTAAAATGATCTATAAGCAGTGAATTCAGTCAAACTCTCACACCACTAGCTAAGGTGATATGTGAATGCTAATATTTTAACCATTCGATATTAGTTGCTGACTGCATTCACACCTCTAAGTCACACAACCGCACATAAGAATTCTCCGAAAAAGCACACGATTTAATTAGTTTATAAAATGGTATAAATTAACTAAATTATTAATATTTAAGAAATATTAATTATCAATTTATTTGATGTTTTGGGTGT
This sequence comes from Allium fistulosum, assembly GCA_030737815.1. NCBI lineage: Eukaryota > Viridiplantae > Streptophyta > Magnoliopsida > Asparagales > Amaryllidaceae > Allium > Allium fistulosum. Next base: position 206,709,990 of record CM060903.1, read on the forward strand.
TGTTAGCAATTATTTGAATGTGTATATAAAAGATATATATGCACGTATCGATATACGATATCGATATTTATTTAAAGGGTTTTAACTAGAGATACTTGCTCAATGGGCGTTTCGAAAGAAAAAGATCCATGCAAGGTTATGACATGGTCAGCTATATATAGGAGATAGAGGGGGTTGGTTTGATTAAAAATTGATTGGAAATTAAAATAGGAAGTTTAAAGAGAGAATGGAAAAATAATTTTACTCTCTTCTTAAAACAAATCACCTCATTCATTTCTTCCTTCAAATTTTCTTTTCTCTTTCTCACTTCATCCCTGGCAGCCACCTCTCTCTCGATTATGGTTGAATTTTCTTTCCATTTTACCTAAAATTAAATAAAGCAAGGTGGTTTATTCGATTCTAACAAGATCGGGTGAAGATTCAAGCAATAGAGGAGTCAGTCCTCAAATTAAGGTGTCACAAAGTCTTGATCTAACAAAGGTAAATTATCTTCTCCAAATTTCAATATGTCATCCATCCCAATCTATGTATCTTTACTGTCAAATGTATATTTCCGAGAATTCTAATTTGTTGAGATTGTTTGTAAAATTTGGTGTCTTTTAAATTGTATGTTCTATTAATTGTGAATAAAGAATGTTTAAAGACTTGTACGAATGTTTTGTTTTGGTTATGATTTTATAAGATTCAAATTTATTAATATCTAATTTAAAACAATTTTTTTTAACTTTGCCATATATATATATTTGTGTGTATGTATGTATATACATGTATTTTTAATACACACTAATATTTACATATGCTTATTGTAATAAATTATATTGAGATAAATTACAATCAATATTTTTTGTTTAGATATGAAACATCTCACATTTTATGTAATTTTCTATTAGATTTGAAATTCATTACTATTCGATATATATATATATATATTTATGTATGTATGTATGTAAGTATGTATGTGTGTGTATGAGTATATTTGATAAGAGTTGAAGTTGAATATGAATATTGGCATTGCATTTTAAATGTTTAAATGTTTTCTATTATATTATTATTTGAGTAGTGATTTGATTTTCAAATCTTCATGCAATGTTACAAATCTAAAGTTCAAAATTAAACAAAATTTTGTTTGTATATTAGAAATTATTTTTCCTTTTGACCTAAGTATTAGATCTTATTTAATTGGGAAAACTTTATGTGAGATAGGCGATTTCTCTTTGGCTGTTATTAAATCACCAAATCTTTAATTATGCCTAAGATGTGAAATTATATATGCTGTGTAGAGCTGATGGTGTCAATGAACTCTGTTATTGCAGTTAATGGTACATGAAAACTATAATGTAGTTGTTGTAATGTTATGTGGAATCCATTGTAGTTTTAAGTTAAATTATTGTTCCTACTTAATCCGGTTATTAAACTATTACCATGTATGGATGCTCGGTCTCGTTGGTCCAATTCGTAGACGTACAATTATATTCATTATTTTGGAATATTTAATCATTGTGAAATCTATATAACATTCAACTAAATAAATAGAAGCAAATTAATAGAGATCTTTCCAAAACATTGAAATAAAGAAATAATTACTACCATTCAAAACTTTGAACAAACATAAAAGGACATAAAAGGTAAATAGAGAGAAATATCCAATTTAATAGAGAGCTTGCACATGCAAAGCGGTTTAAAGAAAGAAAGCAACTAAGACTAACAATCTTATAACAAATTTATTATTTGTCAAAAACTAGCGCAAACCTTATAACGACCCGTATTTTACGTATCAGAAGATCGCAAAATATTTTTATTTTATTTGTATGAGGTTGTATGATTCTATAATTTTATGATATGACTCTTAAAGACATTTTACACACCTATGATTTTTCGGAATTTATATATGATCATTTTGACCCTAAAAATATTGTTTGGGCTATAACTTTTGATAGAAGTTGGAATAAGGTCTCAAATCAGTTCCGTTGCTTCAGGATTATGGTTTTCCATTCCGTAGAGTGATCATAATAGAAAAACGGACTTACGGTTAGAAAGTTCTGCTTGTTATAAGTTTTTAAAGCTACTAGCAAGGATTAGTGTGTAATTAATTAAGCCCATTAGTGAGTCCATTTGTCTAATTAAAGAATATTATAAATAGAGGGCTAAAGAGTTAAGTTAAAACTTTTCCCTCTCATTCTAAATTAGGTATAAACCCACCGCTATGTCCATATTATTAAGAACATTATAAACAATGTTGTCTAATAATATGGAGAATACGACTTGTTAAGGGCGATCGACTGTGAATATATCTTTAAAATAACACCAACACCTCATACTTACGATTTTTCTTCATCTCTAGAATAAAATTTGACATGTACGGTCTTAGTCCAAAGTAATAATCACAACGGTTTCTCAAAGTCAGAACAGTATATTATGTAAGAAATAGTCACAGATCACAGTGGAATTATAAACATCATATACACATAAAAACAGAGAGTCTAAAAAATATAACACTAAACTCATATAATATACATCCGGTACAACTCTCTAACAAATCTCTAAACTCAAGTATACATCTCATAACCAAACACAAAATCCTAAATGTGATAAACTAAAAGTCAAAAATGTTATCTCCTTGCTAGCACAATCATCCGAAGGTCAACCTGTCCTGCAACCCAAAAAGTCTCAGCTTGATCGAGCATGAAAATAACACCCAGGTCAGACTATCTCTAAATATCCAAAAGGGTGAGAACAAGATACAACACAAGAATAAATGACATATAGGTAATCCAGATGTCCAAGATATAACAAGTTACAGAATTAATTTAACTCAGAATTTATCTTAAGGTACAGAGTTATATATTTAGGTCACAAACATAGATTAGTCATAAACCATAGAATTACAGAATAAAGCACAATAATCCTAATGCAAAGAAACCAATTCCATACCGTGGAAAACAAACAATTGTGGTATCACTCGTACCAATCTGATACCAAAGATTGAGAATACAGAATCTCAACACGGTTATAAGGATCGGGGAACATAGAATCTCAACACGATCGCAAGGGTTGGAGAACACAGAATCACAACATGATCACATGGATCGAGTATCACAGAATGTCGGCAGGATCACAAGGATCGGGGATAACCAAATCTCCACTGATCAAGATGATCTTGGTAACCATGACTCGAGAACTATAGATTATTCAATGTTATTATATATATATGTGTGATTGTAAAGAAATCAATGAGTATACCTCTTAAGGATATATCGGTCCCACCATACACCAAAAGATAGTAAGCTCTAAAGCGTCAAATACTATCACTTTTAATAATCACCAAAACTTAACCAAAACGTCCCATATCGCCTAGTGAAATTCAAGTATTTACTAGAAGCTAGTAAATCTCACTCATAACGGATACCATCGGAAAACCTGAACTATATTCCCTTAAAGATTTATAGGTCCCACCGAACACCGAAAGAGAATACAACCCTAAAGTGTTAAATACTTCCTAATAGTAACCACAAGAATTTAACCAAGGCATCCCATACTACCCGGTGAAATTCAAGTATTCGCTAATGGGCTAGTTAGTACCACTCAAACATTCTATTCAATGAGTCATACCATATTCGATGAAGCATTACTCGAGAGCATTTAAACCAATCGGTAACACTAAGTAAATAATTTAGTACTCCCCATCTTATAAATTATGGTTCTCAAAACATTTTATTTTCCAAAGGATTTTTTAAAAGTAAATATTTTACTCTATCATACTTAAGATGTTTTCCAAAATACTTTACGTATAAATTTACTTTTAAACTTCTCATTAAAATCTATAACATTTGTTATTTAACTATATATATATATATATTTCTCTTTAAATAAAATAAACCATAATCCTATTTATATATCAAATAGCTTATATATATGTATTGTTGTTTCGAATTTCCAAAAATATATATACTTATATAAAGTTCACAAACCATATTCCAAAAGCCACTTATGTGAGTACTCATCTATTCTTGAAACCATAGATTCATTTTCCAAACTCAATTTGATATAAATAATCATTTTATTTAGAAATAAATTAGGTTTATATTTCCAAAACCATGTTTCCCAAAATCCATGTCCAATACCAATACTATATATATATAACTATTTATAAAAATCATTTATAAAAAGAACTAGATTAATTTAGAAAATAAGTTTAATATTTGTAAACTTAAAATAAGCTTTCTATTATATAAATTAGATAGATATAGTTTATCATATTCCAAACCTTTGAATCAAAGCGATTCAAAGTCCATATAATACAAAAGAATTCACCACAACTAAATCCAAGGTAGTCACAAGGTTATAGCCATGAATTGGTCCATATAGTTCGACTTCTATATCATCTCCAAATCTATTTTATAAATTTATTCTACTAGAAAATATGAGTTGAAATTGCCTCCATAACATATTATAATCATCCATCCAAAGCATAGCAACACACAGCAACAAACGGGAAGACGAACGAATGGACTAGAGGTAATCTCCCGGAGCTAAACATCTCCAGGTGTGGCATACTAGTGCACTGGTTGCAGCGAATCCTGGAGCTATTTCAGCTCCAGGAAACCCTTCGTCGGATTCTGATGATAGCTCTTCGATCTTAGATTGATTACAAGGGTTCTAGGGTGTAAATGCATCAACTACAACTCAAACATGGCACTATAATTTTTATTTGAATATCAATTTTCTAATTTCTAAGAACTAATACTTTCAGCAAACAATGATTTAAACAACAACAAATCGATTCAATTGAACAATAGCAATCAGTAATAGAACCACCCAAACACACATGCAAATTGATCTAGAGATAGATCTTGTGAGGTTTAACTCACATTATAGCTAAGAGAAGAAGTGGTTTACTGCTTCTAGACCTATGCTCAACTCCTTACAGCTGCTGTTCCTACTAATCTCAGAAATGGACCTAGAACACATAATTAAATTACAAATCAAAATTGAAATAAAGGAGCAACAAGATGTATCAATGGTTGTTTGTAGATTACTTGATTTTATTAGCTTTAAAAACTAGTGATTTTACTTTTTATTTGGTTGATTTAGGGAAGGACTAGGGTTTCTTTGAGAAAGTGGGTGATAAACTGTTTACAGTAAGTCATTTTGGCTACTAACATAAGTGAGAAAGAAATGAAAAGAGAAGGAGTATACGCACACTATATTTTCTTAAGTACAGTTAATATTTCTCACTTTACTTAACTAAACAAAACATTGGATTTTGGGCTTTGAATTAATTATAGCCCATAAAAGAACTAAATACTTAACTTCCTTCTAAAATAAAGAAACATCCTTTAAAACCAAAGTTTAAACTATAATTTGATTCCACTAATTTACAACCTTTTATAAAATCATAGTTAGCCTACTTATGGCATTTCCACTTCAAATAATGGAATAAATTTACAATCTTTTTATAATAACAATACACCATTCTTTTTAATTTTAATATAACAACTAAGCTAAAAGCCCACTAAATTGTAAATCCTTTATTTAAACAAGAAATAAAAATACTATAAAATTAATATATTCATTTTAGATTCATTATATTGATTTTACAAGTAATAAAATAAGCCATTAAGTTATACTAAAATAAAATGGTTCTCAACTCCTTATTTCATTAATTAAATTTCACATTTTCTTTTATTATAAAATAAAAGACTTAATCACAAAGAAATTATTGCATTATTTTTAAAATTATCAAATACCCATTTTTGTTAGCAAATCATTCACATGAACTCTATTTTAACTGACAATAAATCCCCAAATCTCTTAATTATTTAATTATCACTTAATTCAATTATTCTAAATTCAAGTAATCTAAACCAGGGTTGTTACAAAACCCTAATTAGCCCAAGATCCATCCTAATTTCATCCAAAATCACCCAAATTGCTATCTAAATCAAACTAGATTGTGGATTAGAGATTAGATCATCAACTAGAAGATAGAGACCATCGATTTGCTTGATTTGAAGTGCATTCCATTGCTATTCAGATTGGATCCACATTCATATCGGTTGAATTTGGTAATTGGTGAGTGGTTTATGCCTTCTCACTATACTATGCATGTTTATATGGTAGAATCATAGGATTTAACATGTTTTAAATCGATTTTTGGCCATAAAACCTTTTCTATCTCTAATTACATGTTAAACTATGTATATGATCTTGATTGATTAAAAATTACCCTTGTTCATGCTCATATATTCATGCTGTATGAACATCTGTGTTAAAAATTGACTTGTTTGTCTTATTTTGATGGATTGCATGTTTGATTGGATGAAATTACTTTTTATTCTATGTTGAGATGATATGATTTGATGTTGTTTGTTAGTGTTGTGATTGCATATAAAGTTAGGTCGAAGGATTAAGCAAATCAGAGGCAAAGTTGGTCGGAATTGGACAAAACTTGGAAGGGAGGCTCTGGAGTATTGGAAGAGCTCATGGTTTAAGGCCTAAGTTCCAATTCTTTAACTACATAAGTCAGCATCGAGTTGAGAGGTCAGCATCGACATGTGCTGTTTGGTCCATGATGGTGGCGAATTTGGAAAGAGCAACGGTGTTGCTAGTAGAGGTTGCCTAAGCTGATGGATCGGTGGTTGGCTAAGTGTTGGAGGCTATGACGACTTGTTTCTAGAATATGAAGTAGAGTGCTTTGAAGAGAGGACTTGTTCTATATGACTTGATTTGTGTAGAGAAGTCAGGGTCAAAACATCTATGTATGAAGTATAAGAAGCAAGGAACGAGTGAAACAAAACTTAGCCATAAATTAGAAAAGTAGAGAGGTCGGGGCCGAGTTTAGAGGTCAGTACCGAGTTCTAGGCTTAGGTCTAAATAGGATGAAACTTCTGGAAGGTGAAGTAGATGTCCCATAGATCGTGTTGGAGATGTTGGCTTGTTCATATCAGGTTGGATGATGATATAACAACATAATGAAAAGCTATGGTCTTCGGATGTTGGCTCGTGTTGGGCATAGGTTCTGAAAATGGCGGCTCGCAAAGGGGGTGAGCGGTATGATCGAGGAATATGGAAGGGTTCCTTATGAATAATGGAAACTGTATTGAGCAAGAATGACTCGGCATCCAAATGGAGCAAAAGTGGCTCGAGCGTATGTGTTAAGGAATCGTTGATGACTCGAAGAGTTTTCAATTGTACTCGAAGCAGGGGTATTGTAAGTGGGGACGCTCATGGGTCAGTGAAGGGACCTGTATACCCTAGACTTGTAGCTTTGGGTCGAGTGTCCAACTTTAGGCTGCGAGACATGTATCCAGCTTTGGGCTACGAGATATAAGAGCACAATAGAGAACCATAATTTCCATTTGTCCCTGGCTCGGGGGTCATACGAGTTATCATATATTCAGAGCACATGGAGTGATCGTTAGGATTGTTTGATGGATGCTATGGTTGCTCTCTTTAGGAGGCTATCACTCGTAGGTATCATGGAAAGTAGGTATTAGAGATAGGAATACCTGGAAGACTGATATCCTTTATTTGGTTTGTATTATATCTTTATGATATTGTAGAGTAGCATATTATATGTTATACGCTAACTCTTTGGTTGCAAGGATAGGTCTGGTATGGTTCGTGTACTCTTGTTTCTTACCATATTTACCTATATAGTATTTTAGGACTCATTTACCGCTCACTCCTGACTGTTGTCTGACCCAAGGTTTTATGCTTTGCCTCTTATTATCTTGGGTACTCTTAAATGAGTAGACTAGATACATGTCTAGGTGACATGGTAGCAGTTCGGAGGACGAGCTGGATGGAGCTATCCCGTATTATATACATATATGGAATCTATGATTATTCCACTGAGCAGCGTTGTAGATCCCGTGACAGTGCTTGCTTATCTATTTGTATTAGAGACAGTTGTTGAGTTTGTTTCCATTGTATAAACTTTGCTATTGATGTATACCTTTGTGGATATTTGATGATGGTCTGTTCACATTGTTATTACTGTCTCATCTGTTATATTTGTGACATTTTATTTTATCCATGTACTATGAGATATGATAGGTTATATTCTGTATTGGTTTATTTAAACCTTGATGATTGTCCTATATCAGCCGAGCATGATTGCAACGCACTATTTATATGCTATTGGTGTCGGTGGTATAGTGCACTCGTCACAAACCCGTGCTTCGCACACGGCTATTTGAAGAGCTATACATATAACAGATTTTAGATAAAATACTTGAGAGATCATCAAATAAACATACAATGGAAGAATAAAATTCGAACTTAAGTTGATTTTGGAATTTTCTTTTAATTTATATTCATATATTGCCATGTTTCTAAACAAAGAATCGATTGTCAATAATAGAAAGACATCCCATAATCACACGTTCAACATTTATCCATACTAATTTCTGGAGTACTTTCTATTTTCATAGGTCATGAGATTCATTCTCATCATTGTTGCTTATCATAGTAATGGTAATTGCTTCTTCAACTATAGATGGCATGACATCTGTTACGGGACCGCATTTTGAGCACTTTTTTTTAAATGATGGAGGATCACCATCTGTAGCACGTGAATTTATATATTACTAATATTCATAAAATAACATAGGAAACCTCATGTGAACTTGGAATGCAACGCTTGATAATAAAAACATCAATTGTAGCTAACAACTAAGAAGTTGATGTGTGAGACATGTTGCATGTACTACATAGTATGAGATAATGAAAAAGATAGAATATACCAATAAAAAGTCTTGCAATACAGAATACTTTCATTAAAGAGATTTATATTATGAAGAAAAAACATACATGGCTAGTGCTCCTCACTAAAAACGTTGTGGAAAATAAACTTGCAGATTAAAGGTCTGAACTTGCTTATAAAAGTTTGTAAGCATTTTTCCATATTAGAATGGTATAATATATGAAAGCATTTAGCATCTCAGAACTTTGTGTTCGCATATGTATAAATTATCCATATTGATAAAGCAATAGGCTATGTATAGATCAATAAAAACAAATCTATTTAAGGGAATGAAATTGGAGACATTGATTTCTTTTGATAAATACAGTGGTAAAATGAAGATTACAACATAAGGTTTTACCATCACTAATGGCTAAATGGAAAATTAATAACTCAATACCATAGTTAGCATTCAACCTTACCAATATTTCCACATGATCATCAACATCATGATTATCTAATGTTTGTGTGTTATTGGTCCTATACCTTATATAAGGATTTTTGAATCCAAAAGTGAGATCATCGTAATCATGGAATGAACCTTATCACCTTCTATGTTGCAATGTGACAATAGAGTGAGCTGATGTTTCTCTATGTCAAGTGTTTGTATAATTAAACAAATCAAATTTAGCTACACGTCATTGCTAACATGTATATATAAGCATTGCCTACATTGTCATTTGTTATAAGCCTTAAAAATAATTCCTCTTGGTTGATGTTATTAGCACAAAGTTACACTTTTTCTTAAGCTTCGAAATGAACTTGAAACTATTACCATTTAATTAATATTCCTCCATTTCATCCCTTGTGTTTGCATAACCTTTGCCCTCAAGAACAAATAATTATGTTTTCTCATAATTTTACATTCTCACTAATAGAATTCTCTACGTGTCATCGCTTGTACTTATTTAAAATATACCATATCATTCATTCATAAATTAGTTCTACAATCCACTATTTCATGAAAATAAAAAATGAATTGTTACGAATGACTAAAATATGTTTTAAAATATGTTTTGACATAGTATTTCAATCTACGGTCTCATGCAAATAATCAATTGACATACCCTATAACGACTCGCCTTTTTGACCATCCGAATCGACACCGAATACATCCATGGTATTCAAATGCTAAACATTCAATCATCGAAAAGGCAGATTGTCAAGGTAAAATAAAAAGAAAAGAACAAAGAATAGGGAAAACGGAATCTTATAGTGGAAACGACAACATACAATATAATAAAGACAGTAAAAACTGTCACACCAACATACAGGATACATCATAATTAAAAACAAAACCTTACCAGTTGGGCAGTTATAAATTTCTAACCTTACAATTGTTGATAGGTATATATAATAAAGTTGAAAATAAAATATTACAACAGGTGAACATCCAACTCTACTCCATAAGCTGCATGTCCCACTAATGACAACTTAGAAAAATACCCGGTTTGACTCGAGCATTATAATAGAATAACACACGGATCGGTTTGGAAAACTAGCGTGAGAAAACACAAGTAATATGAGAAATATATAATAATTCTGTGAGACCACGCCACTGAATGCAAAACGGGTTTTTACCTCACAAGAACAACATCCATATAGGAAGAAATAGAAAACAATCAGAACAACAATCCAAATAAGTGAGAATGTACACAGACAATATCAAAATCTAAACTTAAAAAATGGACAAAAATAATTAAACATCGAGAAGAGCTTCAGACACTTCTTGATGCAAATTTCAAAAACAATTCAAAGATTTGGATCAACAACAAAGAAAGGAATTTTCCAACAAATGACTAGGAGGGTGCTCCCACCTTACCGAAAGTATACCTCTAGAAACATACTTGAGAACTACGATGGCTCTGGGAACTCCAAGCTGGACCCCGCCAATGGTTACCGAGTATTCGAGTATTTCACATCTCTGAAGCATACAGCCGAATCCAATCTAGAGCAGATGTGAAGATACCCTAATGGGAATAATCGCACATAACTCGGCTCCCACTCGTGCTTTGGTTTTAGTCATTTCCGACAAAGGATAGCAACACTTAAATAAGCAACAAATTGTCTTGGATTGACGAAACACACAGAAGAAAAGATTAATTCTCATGTTCAAATCGAAACAAGGAAAATGAATTTATCCAACATAAATAGGAGAGAGTTCCTACACCGAAAGTATACCTCTAGATAAAATATACTTGAGAGCCCATGCCACATGCGCAAGTCGGACCCTTTTAAATCCACAGGCATCCGAATATACTCACATCAATGCTTGTATGCTATCCGCACCACTGGATAAATGTGAATATACCCTAATGGGTGCGACCCACATGGCTTGGCTCCCACTCGTGCTTTGGTTTTAGTTCTCTAGTGTGGGATACCAACACTCAAAATATGCGACAAATCGTATTAGATTGACAAAGCACAAAGAACGACATCAAAATTGATAGTTAAGAAATCAACTATTGAAAATAAACAAATTATTGTATAAGAGAATTAGATCGCATACACTTATCAACCAAAGATGAATCAAGATTTAAAACATTTGATTCTTACTTGTGCTTGATTTTCACAACCTAAATATTTGTATAAATACTTAACAAAATATTCTTTAAATATATTCTTTTAAAAGGGCAAATTATAATACTAAGTGTATTACAAAGAGGTCAAAAACAAATGCCATTAAAATGTTGTTTACTATAACCCAAAATAATTTACACTTAGCTTTATTCTTAAACAATTTATTTTAATAGATTTTTCCAATTTATAAATCAGTATTTATAAATTTAAAACAACATTTATTATCCCAGTAGATAATAAATCAGTTTAAATACCATTATAAATTTAAAAATAATGTTAATTATCCCGAAGGGTCAGAAATCAAACTTTATAATCTTTTAATAAAACAATCAATTATTTTTAAAATACCTTTGTTAAATTAGTATATTAACTTTGAAAACACTAAATCAGTTAATAATCTTTAAAAACATTTATTAAATTAGTTAATTTATTTAATCTCTTTTATTAAATCAGTTAATTAACTTTTAAAACACCATGAATTAAAATTAGTATAAACCCAAATATCATTAATTAATTAGATTCGATCATCATTAATTAAAATGATTAAATAATTTAAAACATCATTAATTAAAATGATTAATTAAATTTTAAATATGATTAAATTAAAATGATTTATTAAATTCGAACATCATAAATTAAAATGATTGACTAAATTAAAATATTATTAATCAAAATGATTAATGAATTTTAAACATCTGTTTTGTGAAAATACAAGCTCAAGTTCAACATACAAAGATTTAGGGAGATGATATTCAATAAGTGACGATAGAGCGAAACATCACTATAGCAACACTTAAACAATTCCAATAGATTGTCACAATTATTTCAATTAAACATCAACGTAAGCAATAAGAGAATATAAATAAGATGCATAAAATAGTAAATAAATAAATAATGGCGAGAAACCCCTTTGGTTCTTCCTACAAAAGTCCCTTGTATAACACACATTGTATGTGTATTTTTTCTAAGTGTTCCATAATGATCTATTCGCTACGGAAACACTCCAACTTCTCTTTTTTATCCCTTGCAACAAAATGGTTATTTATGCCATCTGTGATCAAGCGAGAAGTGAAAACCAAAATAAATAGTCCAATAATAATAATATTTACTTGACACATACAGAATGGTGATTTATTCTATTCAATTGATATCCAAATAATCTATTCAATTTTATTATAGCAGAACAGGGTTTTATTCTGCTAATAAGATGTCTCAAATGAGATACAATAAATTTAACTACATTAAGCGCAATTAAATTAAATCAGGATAATTTATCCAAACCAACAACCAATAAATACAACATCCAAGTAGGTAATAAATAATTTTTTATCTACTATATAATATACTGATTAACCAAAAAGGCGAGTCTAACTCACTGAAATTCCAGTTATCGCTTCGTGTTCTGATTCCGTCTAAAATCGAACAGCGTTCGATTTTAGCTTGAAATTCTACAAGCTTCGATTCCTACCAATTTAATTCCAAAGCATAGATATTGTTTCCACGAGTACAACGCAACTCATGGCACTCAAATCGGACCTTGTACTAGAGAGATATGGATTAGTGAACATTCAACGACTAATTAACTAAATTAATTAATTCATTAATTGCTAATTACATTTGTTAACCATGACCCGTATTCACGAAACCCAGGCCCCCTTCGAACAAAACCCGTCGCCACTTCCTCTTTACGCCGCCGCTGTTATGTCGCATAGCCACCACCGTTTGGCTGCCGTGGGTAGCCCCGACCACGACTTCCTAGTGCCATCGGTCTCCTCTCCAATTCGCTGCCATCCCCAAGAAAATGGCCTAAATAGCTGAGCCGTTCGACCACGTCTCGACTTCGCCATAGGCTGTTGTTCACCGACCAACCACCTCCAAACGAAAGCTCTCGACCTCCACTACAACAATGCTTCAGGGCCCATCGCCCAAAGATGAACATCGACGCTGAAAATCCCAAGTTTATCCGACGTCTTCCATTTCAGATCTACGACGCCTCGGTATGATCTATGGCGATCCAACCGGTCAAAGCACTCAGCTCACTCACATGAACATTTTTAATGTTGGGACCTAAGCCTAATTTAGCTCCTAGAGACGCCGATCATCTATGGCCGTTGGATGAGGCTAATTTAGGGTTCTTAGATTAGAGAATGGAGAGGGATGGATGTCCTTATATAGGATTTTCTCCAACACTATGCCCCTCAAAATTACGGATTTCAACCGAGGCGTGCTCACTGACGTTCCTAACCCAATACCCCTATTTCGAACTTAATGGAACTATTTTCGAGACCTAATTCCAAAGTATATAGAAGTTTGTTTTTTTACAATCAAGTTATATTATTTTAATTCCCTAAAATTAATCGTTATGCGTTTCGAGCTTGCACGACCATACGGTATGTCCGATCGTCACGAAACTCATCGGCGTACAACGATTTATTATTCCAGATCCAGTAGCATTAGTTTCGTCAAAATCCTATACAATGTCCCGAAATGCTAATTTCACATATTTAAATATTGTTTTAAATTTTTCAATCACAATTTTCACTTGAAGCGCTTCTTTGTGCAGGGTAATAAGTTCTAAGGACAACAATTCTAAATAATTAGTTTTAAGGATAAATTACAAGAAAAAGATAAATGAATTTATCATTTTCAGTTATACAAAAATAATGATAAATGAATTTATCATTTTCCTATATACCTTAAAAAGATAAATGAATTTATCATTTTTCTATAAATTGTCCTTAAAACTAATTATTTAGAATTGTCGTTCTTAAAACTTATTACTTTGAAATAATAAGCTCTTCAACCTAATTTCCACTTATCGATATTTATCCGATCTATTTATTATTACTAGTAACTTTACAAATTGAATTCACCAATATTATTTATTAATTAAAAGGAGTTAAATAAGATTATTAAATTCATTTAATTAATATTTAGTTCATAATTCAAATATTTAAACCATCACTATATTGGAATTCAAGCTATTAAATTCCCAAATCTCATTATTTAAATATTTAAAATAAATATTTAAAATTCAATGATCAAAATTTTGGATTGTTACATCCCCAAATGGGTAATATTCATATAAATGCTTACATCGCTTCCTATCAAGCGAAACACGTTAGCTATATGATCTCATGAAACATATTTTCGATTGGGAATACTCTTACTAATTAAACACCAACGTGATTTCCTCCTCTCGCCTCTTGATTGCTTTTGTTTTGAAAGTACTGCGGGTATCATAAATTTTTTATTCTTCAAAAAGAACTCTGACATATATAGATATTCATCATAGCCAGTGTTTCAAAAAAAAATCCTTTCTAATTATAGTCACTAATGCAATCTCAAGCATTATATCAAGGACATTTCTTTGACATATTAAAATGAACACATATTTGGTAAATCCATCCGATTCCTTTATGTACTATAACAAAAAAACATGCAATTATTTTAGAAGGGTTACAGGCACTGTTTCCAGCACTGAACCGATATGTTACAACTGAGTTTAACCCGTGGACCGTCAAAAACAAAGGTCTGTAATGACTTATAAATTAAAACTTTGCTCATCTTAGAATTGGAAAAACTCCACTTAAAAATTAGTGGAAATTATGATGGCATACCTATCATACTTTCATATTGTAAAGCGTATTCCTGTCAAAATTTCATTGTAAATCCGGTCCCTATTTTCTAGAAACAAAGAAAAATTATTGCTGAAATGTCAGCAACTTTTATAAATAAGTGCTGATATTTCAGCAACTTTCCCTGTCAAAGTTTCATTGTAAATCCGGTCCCTATTTTCTAGAAACAAAGAAAAATTATTGTTGAAATGTCAGCAACTTTTATAAATAAGTGCTGATATTTCAGCAACTTTCATACAATATGTTCACAGTGTATATAAATGTTGCTGAAATGTCAGCAACTTTTATAAATAAGTGCTGATATTTCAGCAACTTTCATACACTATTTCATACACTATGTTCACAGTGTACAGAAAAGTTGCGGAAATGTCAGCAACTTTTATGAAAAGTTGCATCATGCTCTGCAATAATCGTGAATAAAAAACAGGGACCTAATTTACACTGAAATTTAGTGAAGGACTTTTCGTGTATTTTGAACCTTAACAAGGACCTGTGCCAAATGTACCCTAAAAATTAAACTCTGCCAGAACTAGGATACTTTCAAACTCATCATCACCATTCATTTCAACCCCCCTTGAGAAAATAATGAGAAAAGTTATACCACTATATGTAAAAAAAAATTCTCTGGCAATTCGAACAGTCTGAAAGGATTTAAAGTTTATACCAAGGTTCAAGATTTTGATTTCAGTTATTATTTCATTCATTTTAGATTTTCAAAATTTCTTACAAAATTCTAAAAATTTAGGTTATGATTCCATTTCATATTTTGGTATTTTTTTATACAACTACATCAGTGGACAATACATATTTGTATTTACCAAGATACACACACATACACACATATATACATACACATATATATATACACACACATATAATATGCATAAACGAGTCGATTTAGTTATTAATTATTTCTATTTTTTCATGTTATCTACTAAATTGGGTCGGAAATGACAAAAGTAACATGATATTTTATGAAACTATTTAGTTATTCGCATCTTGTTTGAATTGTCTTTTTTAATTATTTTACATGTTAATTTGCATATATTTTCTTTTTTGGTTTTTTACTATAAAACAAATTGTATAAGAAAAAATTCAAAATTTTAAAGGTGGTTTGTTTACTAATATAGAACAATCGCTAGTAAGCTGCTATAACAAATTAATGGCAAACGAACAATCCTCACATTAACTTTTGGTTATATTAGTAGTTATGGAACAAATTAACAACTTAAAGATGGTGTCATTGTATTTGTACAAATTTCATCTACATCATAGTATCAGACTAACCAGCCAAGAACCTTAGATATATGAAATATGAAAGAGAGCTTGGTCAATTAAAAATATGATATATCCGTTTTCAGGCATTGATATATATGGAACTGTATAAAACCTCAAAAATGGAAAAAGAAATATGAGTTCCCGTCAATCCCTCTAGGTAAAATCGGAATTCATAAATTCCAACCTTAATCTTATATATATATTAATATTGGGGTTTTGGACCAAAAGTCCCTAATTTCAAAGCTCATGCACAAAAAGTCTCTGCTCATAAACACATGTAAATTAGGTCCCTATTTTGTCATTTTTTACCAAACTGTTCTATTTTAGAAAATCGACTTAGCATTCTTTTCAAGGGCAAAAGCGGTATAAATTAGTCAAAATCTAAAAATAGAGACCTAATTTTCATAGCTTATTCGGAAGAGACTTTTCTTACATCATCTTTCAATTCTAGGGAATTCACAGATTCCTTGTATTAATAACTTCATTAGATTCTTAATTCTTGTTCTTCGTGTACAAAACTATTTATATTTAACATTAAGTACAATGTTTGGCATTTTGTGCCAGGTGTATGAAAAGTAGCATTACAAAACAAATTATATGAGGGAAAAAACCAGAATTTTTCCGATTGTCTATTAATTTCTGTAAAACAATCACTAACAAGCTACAATAACTAATTAATGCCAAAAGTGCAATTTTGTTTTACTGATGTTTGACTTTATCAACTATTATATAAAATAGTTTGAAGATGCCTTATTGGGTTTATTCAAATTTCATACGATTTTCTAAGAATTATATTTAGTACCTCTCAGTACATGTTGTTTATGTTAAGCCAAATATGCCGCCAACACTAATATTATATGAGTATTTATATGTGTCAACTATGGTTCATTTGATAGATTAGTTTATTAGCACCAAAAAGAAACATCACTATATTTAGGGACTCAAATACCCTGATATGGAAAGTAGGAGTGGTCTTAGAACGTGAGCAGACATGTCATTCAGTAAATTCTTTTCGTTCTAGTAGTATGGGTATTTCTATTATCAGGAAACCAATCCTAAAGTTCATAGTTGTAATGTAGGTCAATACCACGTTATTAAATTTAAATTAATGCCGAAAACATTAAGATTATGTTACAATGCATGCTCGCCATAAAATCTGACTGATCATATTTTCTTTTTACCTTGTTGGTTGTATATTTTCTACTATTTTTTAACTCATTAATTATTTATACTAATAAGCTTGTTTACCACCTCTAGGCCAATCACAGAAAACATTAAAATACATAATCAGAAGTGTGGACTAATGTCATTTGTTTACTTAAATTAGCTGGCACCGTCACTACCAGATTAACAAATGATATATAATTTATGAAATTTAAACTACAGATGTAAATCACTTAAGCCATTAACTTGTTTGTATTTTACCCATTAAATTTGAATATATAAAATTTAATTACGAAGTTAAAGCTTCTTAAGTCATGATTTAGCAATAATCCAATGATAGTTGTTATAAGATAATTGACAAAATCAACTCATTTTCACAAATTGATGTAACAACCCGCTTTTTCGAATCCTAAAAGTTGACACTAATACATCCACGGTATTTACATGCCGAACAACTAAGTGACGGAAAAATAGATTGTTAGGGGAAAGAAAGAAGATAAAAAGTAAGAAGAAACTAAACAGTCACAGAATCTCACAACGCAACAGAATAACATATATTAATCAACATAATACTTTACAAAGTCATTTTAAAAATGATACATCAAAGTCATATTAATACAATTCTATCATTGGTTAGTTATAATTAACAGTCCGTCTCTACCTAACTAATACAAGATACATATAATACAGCAGAAACAAGATAATAACTAGCTATCGAAGAAGCCTCCTACTCCAAGCTCCTATAAAATGCATCCGTGGGAAAACCTGAATTACTTGGCTGCCCATAAAAATTTGAGGACCCAAGAGTTTTAGGAAAAGAAAATAAAACTCCGGGTCAGACATGGGTCTGGTATGAGTAAACTCAAACAACCGAATTATTATATTTAAAACCCTTTTAGAATCAAAAGTATCTCGTAAGACCATGCTGCACATAAACTGTGACGACCCGGAATTTTTGTATATTTGAAATGTGAATATTTAATTTATTTTAAATATCCGAAGGTTAAATTTTAACTTTAATTTCAAATATACAGTATTTATTTGGATAATTAATTTTTAAATTTAATTATCGGGATTGGGTAAAATTCTTGAATCTGAAATTTTAAGCCTGTTAAAAATAATTTGAAGGATTGTAAAATTTATATTGATAATACTGAGGATAATAGAAGTTTTAAATTGAATCTAACACTGATTTGATCAGTTTTGAAATTTATATCGTTTAAATTGAATTTAAAAACAGCCTTCCGAGGCACATTCTCGGAATTCGACGAAACCAGATCCATTGGTCCGTAATATTGAATTATTATTGGATTTCGAATTTCGTAGTGATCAGAAATGTTGTGCGAGCGTACGACATGTAAACGCGTTGGAATTTATTTCGAGAATTCAAAATATAATCTATATTGTTGACTGGTCCAGATTTCTTCACATTAGAGCCTTCTTGATCCTTCTCCAATACGCTTCTTCGTTTAATAATTTAAAAAGGGGTAGATATTTTTCTTCGTTCAGAAAACAAAACGAAGCTTCTGTGAGAATCCAAAATCTCGTTCGTTCCTTAATATGTAAAAAAATCATGGCTGCTATTCAAAATCAAAAATTTACAGTTCGATTTGAAAGAATAAAATGGCCACTCCTTGTTCAAAAACGAATCGTGCCCTTCCTCTCAAATAAAGGCAGAACGAAATTACCCAACTCCTAAAAATTCGAAATTGAATCACGTAAAAACCCTCACGAGCTCGTGATTTCGCGATAGAGGCTTGGCAAGGGAGCTTGTGTTCGTCGCGGCACTCCCTATCTTCGCGTTCATCTGGTCAGTCGCCTGGGTTCTGACGTCGACTCGAGTTCGATTCAGTCGAGGTCTTCGTCGACGTCGAGTCTGGGAAGCACGGTCGAAGTCGAGGAAGTGATGAGGTCGATGTTGCATCTGGGTTGAAGGGCTGGATCGAATCTCTTGGTGGTGAATTGCCGTGGCTACTCAGGGTGGCTCGAGAGCCTTGGACGTGGTCAGCGACGTGATGGTGATGTGAGGCGAGCTCGCCGATGCGTGGAAGGGCTGCAGTTTGTTTTCGCGTGGGCATCGCGATTTCTTGAGGGAGGCATGCTCTCTCGATTTAGGGAGGGGTCTCGAGTTTCGTTCGAGCTGTGGGTTCAGATTTAGGGGAGGCTGTGTTGGATTTAACTATAAGGTAAATAAATCTAATTTTAAAATTTTGAAATTATACATATAATCTGTATTTGAATTTTTCCAGTAAACTAGAAATTTATTTAGGGATTTATATATATATAGATAATAATAATATAAATATACATTTATATATTTAACTGGCCAGTTTAGTTTTAAAATAATGGATCTAGTAAGCTATTAGTCTATTAACCTGTTTAGTCTATATAGTTACTGGAAATGATTTATTTAAGAGAAATTAATTATTAGATGGATGTTAATAAATAGTATAATATTATACGAGGTTCCCCTATACTTTGTTAAACTAATTTGAATTTGTATTTTTAAATTTAATAGGAAATGAATTTATATAAAATAAGGTTGTCGGGTTAAACCTATGTAAGTCAGAGAAAAGATATAAGGGTTTAGACGTTGAAGTATCTATATAAAGTCAGTTTAAAATTTAGTCTTTAGATAAATTAAATTTTAGTTTAACTTAGAGAAATAGATAGGAATTTATTTCCTGATTTATTTGGAATATTAATAAACTGTAAATGGTCAAACAAGATTTGAGAAATCGTGGAAATAAATTTATTTAGTTAACTTATATATAATTATTTGATAACGGGAAAATTACCTTATTAAGTAAAATAAAATCTATTAGAGAGAAATTGATTTGTCCAAATTGTTTGAATATTAATGAAATCATATAATATGTATTCAAGGTCTGGCATCGTGAAGAGGACTATTGATTTGGGTTGAATTGCAAAATAGAAGGGGCAAAAGGTGAGTTAATCTCACTCAGTTAAATTATAATTTAAATTTAATTGGTTAAATTTAAATATGGATGAATGATTGAATTGATTGATTTGATTGATATGGTATATAGTAGTATATACCAATATATATATATTGGCATATGTATATATTGGAGTTGATATTCCCGCATTTATATAGCGGATGAGACCCTATGCGCCGCATAATAGCGGATGATATTTTATAAAACCCATATACCGCGATATTCCACCTCGAAGTGGAATTGGTATTGTGCTAACATCTGTGGATGCAGGGAAACAGGTTGGAGGGATCCAACTGGATTCCTCAAAATATTTAATTTTGTTTAAATATTTTGTGATATGATTGTTGATATCCTGTGATGATTTATATCTGATAATCTGGTTGGATTGAATTTCCCAGTATAATGAGTTATCAAAAGCAATTGAATTGGATTTTTTGAAAGAATAAAAGAGTAAAATTAAGTTAAGTAATTCTAGTGAATTCGAATAAATTAAATATGGAAAAGAGGAATTTTGAATAAATAGAGAAATATTGAATTTAAAGAAAACGTATGTGATATTATTTAAAGGAATAATTCATTCTAATTCAATGTTTAAATGTAATTAAAAAGAAAGAAAGAACTTGGGAAATCTGAAACTTGTGTTTCGGTTTAAAGATTTTAAATCATAATGAGAAATAAAATCTGGAACTTAATGAATTTGGAAATAAATGGATTAAGTAAGGAAATTTATTTCAAAGTAAAATAAATTGGGAAATCAATTATAAATTGATTTAAATACTTTGGGATTTGAAATTTAAAGAGAAATGAGATTTTGAAGATATAAACTGGGTTTATAAAGTGAAATGGAATATCAGTGGATATTAGAAAATATAAATTCAATGTGGGAATTTATAAAAGGATATGGATTTGGTTTAAAAATAAATGTTGATTTATTTTTAAAAGGTGGGAATGAGAAGTGTATTTCTCTGGATAGCCAAGTACGTTTTCAAAGCAATTTGAAATATAAGTTAAAGGTTTTAAGTATGTTTTAAAAAGCATGTTTAGGAAATTTGTCTTTTTAAATGTTAATTTCCTAAGTAAGTATTTTCAAAAATATATTATTGTAGTAATTATATAAAAGTGATTTGCTATTATGTTTTAAAGGGAGAAATTTAGTTTATATTTATAAAGTGGTTTATTTTAAAGTATATATTTTTAATAAAGTATTAAAGTAGTTTAATTTCAATGTTATAAGATATATTTAAAATAAAGTGTTTTTAAATTATTTTAAAATTAAAAGTATTTTGTACTTGGTGATTCAGTGGAAATAATTATTTGGGAAATGTATTCCGTAAGCGGAAACTGTTTGAAATTGTTTTCAAATGAGCTTTGAAATTTGGAAATATATCTTGGAAAGATATTTGGGCAAATAAATAATGTGGGAAATTATTTATTGTGTGATGGTTGCTTGTGGATGTTAATTGATAGTTAAATAACCGACTATCAATATTGGCCAAATGCGCTGATCGTTTCGAAGAGACCGGGATCGAGTTTCCGTATACCGGGATTCTAGGTCTGGAGACTCGAATACCACTTCGATCCGGTTTGTACGTTTCGTGTAACGTGTTCGGAGTCGAAGATGGAGCTGTGAAGTGCAAGGGCTAGTCGCTACTAATCCTGAGGATATTTTCAAAATGGATGTAGTAGGAATAGTGCCTTCGGTTCCGTTCGAACCCGGGACGGACTTGTATGGACGAATGCTTTCGTGACATCGTCAGGTGGACGATGGGCATTCTAAGGGATATGTGCTATAAAGGTATCGTTTAGCCTCGAGCCTCATCAACCGGGAATGACTGAAAATCAGGGGTTATGCAGCAAGGCTTCGTGGGTAGCCCCCACTTGAGAGTAAGGTCATCCCTGTCTAGATGTCCCTTTTATTTCGGCTTAGTGGTGCGGTTGCTGATCCCAACCGTGGGGTGATTTTATTTGGAATTATCCAGTAAGGGATGATTCCGGCCCTGTGTTGCAGGGGAGCGGGCGTACTCCTCGGTACTGTGATCTAGGCCACGTACTGTGACAGGTGGTACCCCAGTGCCTAGTCATTCGTTGGAAATCCATTCTCCCTACGTGCCTGTACGGTTTTGATTGTGCCCAACTATTGTTGAAATGTGAGATGCAAGCATTTCAGCTAGATTCTATTTTACTTTCTGTAGACACTATTATAATATCAGAGGATTTTGATATAAAGTGTTTTAGCTATCGTAAGGTAAAAACCCGACATGTTTATTTGTGGCGTGGTCTTACGAGATGCTTTTGTTTTCAAAAGATTTTGAAACTTTAATAATCAATTTGAGTGTGATTTTCTCACGCTGGTATTCCAGACTGACTCGGGTATTGTTTTATATGATGCTCGGGTCAGACCGAGTATTATAGATTACAGGATATGATGCTGTGGAGCTCAGGAGATGAGCTGGATGGCGAGACGTATCTCCCGTACTTGTTTATATATATATATTCCGCTGTGTTGATTGTTGTACTCTGTTGTATTGAGGACATGATATGGTTATTGTCCAGTTGTATGTTATGTGTTCTCTGGTGTATACTCTGATGCTATATTATATAAAACTGATATAGTTTTGATTTGTGTAAAGATCTGTTAATATATATTATATTTTATTCCACTGCGATGGTTAGATTCTGATGTTGTTTTCTATTTTTCTTCTTCTTCTACCTCTTCTTCTTAACTAAAATGGTTCGATTTTCCGGGTCTGGAAAGTCGGGTCGTTACAGTGGTATCAGAGCTTAGGCTAGCGATAACCTTGGCTCTGGTGGGAATTTTGAGAGTACTAATAGATATGAGCGCGTATTTGTTAGTGAATATAAAATGATTTTATATTGTGTTGGTTGATTTATTGAGTGGCATATGAACCTTCGTCGGCACAGTCTGGACAACTGTATCGAAGGGGTTTCTAAACACTTGAATAGAACAGTTCGACACAGTATTGTTTTAAATAGGGTGAATGAAATAATTTTGCCCAAATTATTTTGTATATGAAAGAAATAATTATTTGAATTTATTATAGTTATATATTTGGATGCTTGGTTGTTAGAAAATGACAATAATGAGTTAGTCTCATTATTGAGTAGAAATTGAAACTTATAACCTAAGTTGAAGAATAAATTTATATAACAAATGGAATTTGAGACTGTAGATCATAAATGCAATTTATAAATTGAAATAAACTTTATATACAAATGTGAATTACAAATGTGATTTATAATCAATGAGATAAATTCATAAACAAATGAAATTTGTAAATGTAAATTGTAAATGTGACTTATAATTTGAAGTAAAATGTGAGAATTGCAGAGTAATGTTTGGATATAAAATTGAAGGGATTTTGAATTTGAAGTTTTGGGAAAGGTTTAAATTCCTTTGGATTTAAAAATAGTTTTTAAAGGTTTTGGGGAAATAATGGTGATATTATTTCATGAATATTTTTGAAATTGAATTGAAATCTGGTGGGATTTGGGAATTAAAAATGTTTGAAATGTTTCAAAGTGATAAAAGCATTAAATTCTCTTACGGTCGCTGGAAAATAATTTCGGTGATGACTGCAGCATCATCGATGTCTATTTTCGAGTTTCTGAAGAGAAATTGCTACCAAACTGTTTTAAATTGGAAATGATTGTGAACTGGGTTGGTTTTGAAATTCAAAGGGAAAATTGTTTGGTAAAAGCAGATTGTTTTGGAAATTGGGATTTGATGTGATATACCAGATGTGTATGAGTTATTTATGGATTCAAAATGGTTTTTGAAATAAAACCGGGCAATTGGATTCTGGGAATTCTATTTGAAATATAAATGTGGAAATTTAAATGAATCAACAATATAAAGTATAGAATGAAGTTGATTGAAATAAGAAGGGAATGAAAGTTTAAATCTGGGATTATAATTATGAGATGGAAATAACTCAATGAGTAATATAAGTTGGTAGATAAAAGAGTTAGAGAATTTGAAGGTGAATGAATTGTAAAACTTGTATAAAATTGTATCCTAGAATTAAAATTTAATTCGAGTATATGAAGGTGAATAAAATATATTTGAATTTAACTTAGGATAAGTTAAATAAAATTGAGAATTGGAATTGAATTAAATGTAAATAAGTTGAAGTCGAATTGAATTGGATATAAAGGTGATGTAAAATGCTTATAATTGTGTAAAGAAATTCATATTCTTAAGTTCTTAAGTGTAATAATTTGAGATTTGATTGTAAAGATGGAAATGGACTTAAATAAATAGTCCTAGATCTTAAGCAAGTAAGTTAAACTTATGAATAGAAATGAAATTGTAAGTCATAAATGGGGATCCATTACTTTGAACCATTAAAAGTTATAATTTGAAATTGTAATTATCAAATGGAAACGACTAAGATGAGCAATCTTAATTTTTAAATAAATCCAAACTTGAATTATAGAATAAATTGAACTTAAGATGATTAAGTGAAGTGATATTTGGAATTAAAAAAACAAGTATTTAATTTTAACCAGCGGAGGAACTAATGAGATAATAAATTAGTTAATGAAATTGAATTGTGAATTAATGAAATTGGATTAACATAGTGATGGTTTGGATTGCGAATGAAATCCAAATAAGTGAAAATAAATTGGAAATGGCCTGGTTATTAATAAAATAATTCCAGATGAACTGAGTTTGGAAAATAAAATTCATAATGATTGAGTGAATGAACCACTTATATTAAATAAATGGATGGAATTTGATTAAATAAGAATCAAATGAAAGATGGAAATAAAACTTTAAAGGGTTGGTTAAATGGAAAATAAACTTAAGTTATTGACTTAAGTAAATGTTGAATGGAAACTGAACTCAAATAGAGGAGTGGTTTAAATAAGTTGAGAAATAGTTATTGAATGAATTAACTTGGATTGTTTTCGAGCTAAATAAAATTCAAATTTTGGGAAGTTGGAGATGGATTGAATTTAAGGAAAAAAAAATTTGGAAATGAAGTAGTAAATTGAAGTAAGTTGAGATTCATATGAAATGGGAGTTCAATTTGAATATATACACTTCGGTGGTGAAGTAGTAAATAAATATAAGAAAATTTATATGAACTTAAGAATTGAAGGATGAAATTCTTAAGAAAATTGGTATTGGAAATATACTTAGTAATTTTGGAAAAAATATATACTAAGTGAATAGTTGAATGAAGACTAAAACTGAAGTTGTGAAATGGGATAGTTGTGAATAAGGGGATAACAATCAAAATGAATGTGAATAAAAGAGAATTGATGTAATTGGTAATCAATTGAAATTTATACGTAAGATGTACGTATATTATTTTATTCGCATAGCTATTTGATCCAGAATTCGAGCATAAAATTTCGAGGTAATTATACCGATCCGGGTAGGATTTTTCACTCGATTTTTGACGGCGAGCCTGGATATGGATTGTTGATTGATTCTGGATATTCTCTATCATAGTTTGTGGCTATGTAAGGAGAATGACGGTTTTTGATCAAGAAACCAGATCTGAGTCCGCACTAGGAAGTCGGGTGGACAATACTAGTTCAGAAGTGAAATTGTGTGATCGATTGAGCGATCGAATGTGATATTGCGTACGGATGATATATGTGCATCGTACGGGCTTAAGTAAAACAAATATTGGAAATTTGTAAAGGAAAGTATAAATTAACTTTGGAATGGTGATTGAATATTATTGCTTAGTAGGATATACAGGTGTATAAAAGCAATGGATAAATTGGGATTTTTGATTTTAGAAGATAAAAATTTAATGGCCCGACAAAAGGTATGTATTTGAATTTCTATATGAAATTTGATTGGGTTTTTGATCCAGCCACTTGGCGTTTTGTTTTCTTTTTGAGATTGGGAGGCCGTAGAGCCATTTTGTAGTAGTACCGAGCTAGCCGCACAAAGGAGACGCTGGCGAAATTTTTCGGAAATTTAGAGAGTTAGAAAATTTTTGAGAAATTTTGATAATTCAAAATTTGAATTCAAATTTAAATTTGAATTGATAAGTAGGTGATATGGGTTATAGATCATTCCTCTTAACTGGTAATTTCGGGGACGAAATTCTTTTAAGGGGGGAGGAATGTGACGACCCGGAATTTTTGTATATTTGAAATGTGAATATTTAATTTATTTTAAATATCCGAAGGTTAAATTTTAACTTTAATTTCAAATATACAGTATTTATTTGGATAATTAATTTTTAAATTTAATTATCGGGATTGGGTAAAATTCTTGAATCTGAAATTTTAAGCCTGTTAAAAATAATTTGAAGGATTGTAAAATTTATATTGATAATACTGAGGATAATAGAAGTTTTAAATTGAATCTAACACTGATTTGATCAGTTTTGAAATTTATATCGTTTAAATTGAATTTAAAAACAGCCTTCCGAGGCACATTCTCGGAATTCGACGAAACCAGATCCATTGGTCCGTAATATTGAATTATTATTGGATTTCGAATTTCGTAGTGATCAGAAATGTTGTGCGAGCGTACGATATGTAAACGCGTTGGAATTTATTTCGAGAATTCAAAATATAATCTATATTGTTGACTGGTCCAGATTTCTTCACATTAGAGCCTTCCTGATCCTTCTCCAATACGCTTCTTCGTTTAATAATTTAAAAAGGGGTAGATATTTTTCTTCGTTCAGAAAACAAAACGAAGCTTCTGCGAGAATCCAAAATCTCGTTCGTTCCTTAATATGTAAGAAAATCATGGCTGCTATTCAAAATCAAAAATTTACAGTTCGATTCGAAAGAATAAAATGGCCACTCCTTGTTCAAAAACGAATCGTGCCCTTCCTCTCAAATAAAGGCAGAACGAAATTACCCAACTCCTAAAAATTCGAAATTGAATCACGTAAAAACCCTCACGAGCTCGTGATTTCGCGATAGAGGCTTGGCAAGGGAGCTTGTGTTCGTCGCGGCACTCCCTATCTTCGCGTTCATCTGGTCAGTCGCCTGGGTTCTGACGTCGACTCGAGTTCGATTCAGTCGAGGTCTTCGTCGACGTCGAGTCTGGGAAGCACGGTCGAAGTCGGGGAAGTGATGAGGTCGATGTTGCATCTGGGTTGAAGGGCTGGATCGAATCTCTTGGTGGTGAATTGCCGTGGCTACTCAGGGTGGCTCGAGAGCCTTGGACGTGGTCAGCGACGTGATGGTGATGTGAGGCGAGCTCGCCGATGCGTGGAAGGGCTGCAGTTTGTTTTCGCGTGGGCATCGCGATTTCTTGAGGGAGGCGCACTCTCTCGATTTAGGGAGGGGTCTCGAGTTTCGTTCGAGCTGTGGGTTCAGATTTAGGGGAGGCTGTGTTGGATTTAACTATAAGGTAAATAAATCTAATTTTAAAATTTTGAAATTATACATATAATCTGTATTTGAATTTTTCCAGTAAACTAGAAATTTATTTAGGGATTTATATATATATAGATAATAATAATATAAATATACATTTATATATTTAACTGGCCAGTTTAGTTTTAAAATAATGGATCTAGTAAGCTATTAGTCTATTAACCTGTTTAGTCTATATAGTTACTGGAAATGATTTATTTAAGAGAAATTAATTATTAGATGGATGTTAATAAATAGTATAATATTATACGAGGTTCCCCTATACTTTGTTAAACTAATTTGAATTTGTATTTTTAAATTTAATAGGAAATGAATTTATATAAAATAAGGTTGTCGGGTTAAACCTATGTAAGTCAGAGAAAAGATATAAGGGTTTAGACGTTGAAGTATCTATATAAAGTCAGTTTAAAATTTAGTCTTTAGATAAATTAAATTTTAGTTTAACTTAGAGAAATAGATAGGAATTTATTTCCTAATTTATTTGGAATATTAATAAACTGTAAATGGTCAAACAAGATTTGAGAAATCGTGGAAATAAATTTATTTAGTTAACTTATATATAATTATTTGATAACGGGAAAATTACCTTATTAAGTAAAATAAAATCTATTAGAGAGAAATTGATTTGTCCAAATTGTTTGAATATTAATGAAATCATATAATATGTATTCAAGGTCTGGCATCGTGAAGAGGACTATTGATTTGGGTTGAATTGCAAAATAGAAGGGGCAAAAGGTGAGTTAATCTCACTCAGTTAAATTATAATTTAAATTTAATTGGTTAAATTTAAATATGGATGAATGATTGAATTGATTGATTTGATTGATATGGTATATAGTAGTATATACCAATATATATATATTGGCATATGTATATATTGGAGTTGATATTCCCGCATTTATATAGCGGATGAGACCCTATGCGCCGCATAATAGCGGATGATATTTTATAAAACCCATATACCGCGATATTCCACCTCGAAGTGGAATTGGTATTGTGCTAACATCTGTGGATGCAGGGAAACAGGTTGGAGGGATCCAACTGGATTCCTCAAAATATTTAATTTTGTTTAAATATTTTGTGATATGATTGTTGATATCCTGTGATGATTTATATCTGATAATCTGGTTGGATTGAATTTCCCAGTATAATGAGTTATCAAAAGCAATTGAATTGGATTTTTTGAAAGAATAAAAGAGTAAAATTAAGTTAAGTAATTCTAGTGAATTCGAATAAATTAAATATGGAAAAGAGGAATTTTGAATAAATAGAGAAATATTGAATTTAAAGAAAACGTATGTGATATTATTTAAAGGAATAATTCATTCTAATTCAATGTTTAAATGTAATTAAAAAGAAAGAAAGAACTTGGGAAATCTGAAACTTGTGTTTCGGTTTAAAGATTTTAAATCATAATGAGAAATAAAATCTGGAAGTTAATGAATTTGGAAATAAATGGATTAAGTAAGGAAATTTATTTCAAAGTAAAATAAATTGGGAAATCAATTATAAATTGATTTAAATACTTTGGGATTTGAAATTTAAAGAGAAATGAGATTTTGAAGATATAAACTGGGTTTATAAAGTGAAATGGAATATCAGTGGATATTAGAAAATATAAATTCAATGTGGGAATTTATAAAAGGATATGGATTTGGTTTAAAAATAAATGTTGATTTATTTTTAAAAGGTGGGAATGAGAAGTGTATTTCTCTGGATAGCCAAGTACGTTTTCAAAGCAATTTGAAATATAAGTTAAAGGTTTTAAGTATGTTTTAAAAAGCATGTTTAGGAAATTTGTCTTTTTAAATGTTAATTTCCTAAGTAAGTATTTTCAAAAATATATTATTGTAGTAATTATATAAAAGTGATTTGCTATTATGTTTTAAAGGGAGAAATTTAGTTTATATTTATGAAGTGGTTTATTTTAAAGTATATATTTTTAATAAAGTATTAAAGTAGTTTAATTTCAATGTTATAAGATATATTTAAAATAAAGTGTTTTTAAATTATTTTAAAATTAAAAGTATTTTGTACTTGGTGATTCAGTGGAAATAATTATTTGGGAAATGTATTCCGTAAGCGGAAACTGTTTGAAATTGTTTTCAAATGAGCTTTGAAAATTTGGAAATATATCTTGGAAAGATATTTGGGCAAATAAATAATGTGGGAAATTATTTATTGTGTGATGGTTGCTTGTGGATGTTAATTGATAGTTAAATAACCGACTATCAATATTGACCAAATGCGCTGATCGTTTCGAAGAGACCGGGATCGAGTTTCCGTATACCGGGATTCTAGGTCTGGAGACTCGAATACCACTTCGATCCGGTTTGTACGTTTCGTGTAACGTGTTCGGAGTCGAAGATGGAGCTGTGAAGTGCAAGGGCTAGTCGCTACTAATCCTGAGGATATTTTCAAAATGGATGTAGTAGGAATAGTGCCTTCGGTTCCGTTCGAACCCGGGACGGACTTGTATGGACGAATGCTTTCGTGACATCGTCAGGTGGACGATGGGCATTCTAAGGGATATGTGCTATAAAGGTATCGTTTAGCCTCGAGCCTCATCAACCGGGAATGACTGAAAATCAGGGGTTATGCAGCAAGGCTTCGTGGGTAGCCCCCACTTGAGAGTAAGGTCATCCCTGTCTAGATGTCCCTTTTATTTCGGCTTAGTGGTGCGGTTGCTGATCCCAACCGTGGGGTGATTTTATTTGGAATTATCCAGTAAGGGATGATTCCGGCCCTGTGTTGCAGGGGAGCGGGCGTACTCCTCGGTACTGTGATCTAGGCCACGTACTGTGACAGGTGGTACCCCAGTGCCTAGTCATTCGTTGGAAATCCATTCTCCCTACGTGCCTGTACGGTTTTGATTATGCCCAACTATTGTTGAAATGTGAGATGCAAGCATTTCAGCTAGATTCTATTTTACTTTCTGTAGACACTATTATAATATCAGAGGATTTTGATATAAAGTGTTTTAGCTATCGTAAGGTAAAAACCCGACATGTTTATTTGTGGCGTGGTCTTACGAGATGCTTTTGTTTTCAAAAGATTTTGAAACTTTAATAATCAATTTGAGTGTGATTTTCTCACGCTGGTATTCCAGACTGACTCGGGTATTGTTTTATATGATGCTCGGGTCAGACCGAGTATTATAGATTACAGGATATGATGCTGTGGAGCTCAGGAGATGAGCTGGATGGCGAGACGTATCTCCCGTACTTGTTTATATATATATATTCCGCTGTGTTGATTGTTGTACTCTGTTGTATTGAGGACATGATATGGTTATTGTCCAGTTGTATGTTATGTGTTCTCTGGTGTATACTCTGATGCTATATTATATAAAACTGATATAGTTTTGATTTGTGTAAAGATTTGTTAATATATATTATATTTTATTCCGCTGCGATGGTTAGATTCTGATGTTGTTTTCTATTTTTCTTCTTCTTCTACCTCTTCTTCTTAACTAAAATGGTTCGATTTTTCGGGTCTGGAAAGTCGGGTCGTTACATAAACACGGATGTGTTTTTACCTTATGATAACCAAACCATTTCATATGAAATTCTCTGATATTAAAATAGTATCTAAGATACAAATACCTATTAATCATAGCCAAAATAGTTATATTAATTAAATTCCAGCATATTAGGTATACAACTAAGACCATAAAGGATCGTATTGGAGAATGGATTTCATACGATGACTGAGCTACTGGGGTACCGTCCGTCATGGTGCATCTTTAGATAAAATAACACCGAGGACCTCGCCGGGATCCCCTGCAAACACAGATCCGGCCTACCACTTGACTAGTAGTACTGAATATGATCAACCCTTAGTTAATGGGCCCCGAAGCATACAAATGAGAGATAATATCAACTCTAGATAGGGATGAACATACCCTAACTAGCACCTAGCTCAGCTACATCTCCCCTGTTTTTGTCATTCCCGGTTGATGAAGCTTGAGGATACGTTTTACCTTTTATATAGCACATTCCACTTGGAATGCTAACACTGCCCTCCAAGAAACAATGTAATGCCAACATTCATCCATACAAGTTCGTTTTGGGACTGGACAAAACCGGAGACACTACTTTTCTTACATCCTTTTCGGGGAATCCATCCCAAGGAAAATAGAAAATAGCACTTGCACTTCAAAACTCTATCTTCGATTCCATGCTCTTTAAGAAGCTTTCACTTCGAAATGCTTGAGTTGGATCGAAGTGGTTTTCGGATGACATATCCGATTCTGGTCTCTTTGAAATAACTTTCGATAATTTCTGGTAAACTCAACCCCAGTTCTTTAGGAAATAAATAGACAAAGATAAGAGTAGAGATTACCTCCTAACTGTTAGTGGACGAATAGCCTTATCATTTATCCTATAAGAATGAAACGAATTTATACGTACAGTATAACACCACCGACGGTAACTGTATCATATAATTTCCATGTTTTTCCTAGATATCTCTAAAGTTACGTTGTGGTCCAGATTTTCATAGTCGGTTATTTAACTATCAAATAAACAAACATTCAAACATGGATTTAATTCCACATGGAATCCATTAAGCCTTTATTAATTAATCTTTATTAATTAAAATCACTTTATAAACATTCGATCAAAAGATCTTTTACAACACACTATTCCCAAAACCCCTTACATCCCTTTTATACTTGGAAAACATTTATATACTTATCTCAATGATATGAGTACATTACCAAACTTTATAAGAGATTTCCTATCTTTATATTCCATATTAAATGACCAAACAAATTCTGTTTAAAAACATTTTTTCCTATAAAACCAGCCCATTTATCCTCCATAAAAAGTCTCCTTTCTTAAAAGTTCACTTTATAATTAAAAATACCTTTATAATCTATAAAATCATTATAAATCATTTTCCTATTTTTAAATGTTTTTAATAAAACTTCTTAAAGAAAAATCCTTTACAAACATCATTTCCAAACATCTTTTGAAAACCACTTTAAATAAACCCTTTTATTTAGTAATGCCCCTTTTATAAACAAGTTATTATTTATAAATACCTTTATTACATAATTATACAACTTAAAAATCATTTATAAACTATAAACCCCAAAATTTATTAAAGGATTGAAGTTAATTCAAAATCATACTTTATAAATTCAAAAGAGGCTTAGCTATCCTAATGGTACCCGTTAAAGTTAACATTTAATTTCAATTTCACTTTTAAGTCATTCAACAATTTATTTACATAAGTCAACATATATGTAAATATACTTAATATACAAATCAGGAAATAACATATCAATATAAACTAACCAACATAAACATGTCCAAATAACAATAATAGCAGGATGGTGATTTGTCCTACTAAATAGGTGTCCAAACAATTGAATCAATTTATAGCAGAACGAGGATTTATTCTGCTAATAGTTGTCCACCCAAAAACAAACAATCACATCATAACTCATTCACAGTCATTTGTCTACTTAATAGTACCAACATTTGAATTCTTTGAGTTCAACACAATCTTTGAGAAAAGAAGTACCTTTAAACTATTTGATTCTTGGAAAATAAAGAATTTAGAACTTAAAACTCCTTTTTATATTAATTATTTACAAGTTAAACCCTTATTTAAATTATAAGCAATCTTAATTAAGTCTTAACTTAATTTAATTATAAATTAAGAAATAATTAAACCTTTAGTAACTAATTAACAATAATTAACTATTATATAGATAATTTAACCCTAATTTATCCTTTATTTATTATTAAATAATAATTTAAATCTTTAATAAATAATTTATTTATAAATTAAACCCTTAATTAATCCTTTATTAATTATTAAATAATAATTTGAAACCTTTATTAATAATTATCTATTAATTAATCTCAATTAATTAAATAATCATTTAATTAAAACTAAAATAATAAATTAAACCTTTAATAAATAATTATTTTATTAAAACCTTAATTAATTTATAACTAAAAACAATTAAACACTTGATTAATAATCAATTAATAATTAACCCTATATTTAAATAAAAAGATATACATTACTTAACTCATAATTAAATAAAGTTTAATTAATAATTAATTTAAAATTAATCTTACTTTAAAATATGATTAATTACGAACTAATCTTTAGGTTGATAGCCATCTACACCAAAGTCCAAAGTATATCTTGATGTTATTTGGAAGGAAAGAAATGCTATAATATTTGAAGCCAAAAGAAAGTCCTTTGAGGTCCTATGGAATGAAATTAAGGGTAAAACTTATGTGCAATTGAAGAGAACTGTAAGCAAGTTCCCGGATGGTATAGCTCATGTCTGGGCTTGAAGTTCACTTTTATTTTATTTCAGTTCTGTCTTCTTTGTTTCCTTTGTGTGGTGTGTGCTCATGTATGTTTCTCTTGTATGTTCTTTTTGTTCTTCTAAGTTCAAAGTCTATTTTGAACCTATTTATTTTATTGTTTTGTTGTAATAAAATCTGGAAGAATACCAGTCAACTTCGCTAGCTCTGCTAATTTTTTTTTATATTAACACTTGCTTAAAACTTAATTAATCAGTAATTGTTTTCTCCTTTGATAACCTATCACTTGAAAGCTTTCTAACTTTTTTTAAACACAAAGTAAGTTTTTTTTGAAACTAAACAAAGTTTCTAACTTTAACAAAATGGTTTTTGATCTTTAAGACCAAAGCTCGTATTTTCACACAAGTAGTCTTCGTTAAACCAACCAAAGTGCTAATTTTTCTTAGCAACTAACACATAATCATGTCATAACAATGTACACATGAAACAAACCAAAACATAAGCAAGATCACAACATATAACCAAAGTTTACAACTTTCCAAACAACACCATATTTAACTTCAATCTCTAGTCTAACTTTTCAACTCATAACAACAACCTATAAGCATATTCAACAACACCATATCTAACCAATTCAAGTCACAAATCATACACAATTCATATAACACATAGAATCTAAAAATTTAATTTTCAAAAAGCTAAAGTTTACCCACCAAATAATTTAGAAACTTTTTAGAACGTGTAAAGCTTGGAAAACCACACAAAAATCACTCGAAAATGGATCATTTTCTCAATTTTTATCAATCTTACTTTCGAAATTCAGACAAGTGGTAAAGAAAAGCTTTAGAAAATTATTTTCTCTACAACTAAAAAAAATAATCACTCAATTTTGATTTGTTTTGAGGGAGATATGGTCAAAAGAAGGAGTGCTATTTTCGGGCTTGAAAATATGGGTTCGAAAACGAGTCAGAAAGAAATGCAATTTTGACCCAAAAATATTCAAAATTTGTAAAAGTGGTGGTAATAAAAGTTTTAGCCATATAGTTTTAGAAAAAGAAAATCTTGATTTGGAGTAGTATGGATGATGTTATGGCCGAATGAAGTGGGAGAAAAATAGAGAACTTTTTAAAATGAAAAGGAGGAGATTAAACAAGTTTGAAATCATTTTAAAAGTTTAAACTTGAATTTTTAATAACTTAAAATTATGAATGGAAGTCATTAGAGAATGCTCAGGCTTTAGGAAAATTTTCCAAGTGAAAAGAGAATGAGAAAAAATGAATAAAAATTATGAAAATGACTATTTATACTAAGACACACATTAAGTTACCAATTTACTCTTATGTCCTTTAACCTCCACACACTTGCTTCCATTTCACCATCTTGTCCCTCCTCCCTTTACTCACATTTTGCCTTGTCCCCCCATGAAAACTTGACCCAATATACATTTATAAGCATTTGTACTAAATGTCTTCTTAAGTTGCCAAAGAGTCACATCATGTCCCCTTATGTTTCCTTAAGCATCTTATTCTTTTTAAACTTTATATATGTTGGTATAAATACATATATGTACATTAATACACAAATATATACACATATTGACTTATTTACAAATATATGTATTCGCACTAAAAACTTCACAATGTTTCCGATAACTTTTAGCGGACGAAAAATCAAAAAACGAATTCCGATCACATTTTCAAAATTTCTTCGAACTAATTATTTTTGTAAACAAAATTTGAAAATGATTTCACCATCATTAGTTATTATTTAAAAGAGTTTTATTTTAATTATAAAAACCATTATTTGAATATTTAAAATTAAATAAATATTCATAAATTAAAGTAGTGAAATTCTGGGTTGTTACATTCTTCCCCCTTTAAAAGAATTTCGTTTTCGAAATTACACCTCAACCCATTCTAGAAAACACTTAACACTATATACCAGTTCACATGATGTACATAGATCATTCTTATACAAAATCTGATTCGATCTCAACTTGAATACATAACTTCACTTCCGAACTAGTATCGCTCATCCGATTTTCTAGTTCAAACTCCGATCAGGTTCTTTGATTAGGAACCTCTGTTCTCCTTACATAGCTACAACTATGATAGAAAACTTTGGTCCTATACCAAAAATCCTCATCAAGTTCTTGCCGTAAAAAATCGAGTAATAGATCCTTAATTGGAACGGTGTGAAACACCTTAAAGTCATGTACTCGAATCTTAGATCAAACTATATAAAACGAGAAATGATCTACATCCAACTTACGCACTTGTTTAATTGGTTATCCCTAATACCAATTCTATTCCAACTAAATTATTTATGAAACATTTCATAAAAACTAAACTTAGATTCAACTTGTATAATACTCCTCTAAATCCTGTGAGTATATACCCCTATTAGATTCACTATTCCATTTTGCACTTATTTCCCTAAGAAAACTCAAGATCCATATACCCAGTCTTATTTCAATTGTTTTTTGAATTGAAACAATATATTTTAATCATTAAAAAAATATAGCCCGAGTAACTCCAAAATGATACTAAGGAACTAGGTTTTACCAAACAGTATCATACATTCCCTTACCTAGAAGGGTAATACTCAAGAGAAGTGTTTACCATCTGAACACATCTCTTTCCCAAATTTTAAGTTATTTTCGAGCCACTCGAACTAGTTAACTTAAGAATATTACTTTTATTTCAAAATCCCATTTTTGAATCAGTACTTCTCATATTTCCAACAAAATATTTATCACTAACTTGCTTTGGGTTCGTTCGGGTTTGAACTTGTTTCGATTGTACAATGATAAAGAGAATAATTTACTAAGTGTACCACAATGTTCGCCCAGGCAAACATCCAATCGTTTCTTAGAAGATTATTCAGATCATTACAAAACAATCAAGACTCATTTCCCCTAACCAATCCAAAGAAAATACTTCTTACTTAACATTTTCATCCCTAAAATTTTATTCTTGAA
Organism: Allium fistulosum; assembly: GCA_030737815.1. Classification (NCBI taxonomy): domain Eukaryota; kingdom Viridiplantae; phylum Streptophyta; class Magnoliopsida; order Asparagales; family Amaryllidaceae; genus Allium; species Allium fistulosum. Next base: position 206,747,018 of record CM060903.1, read on the forward strand.
CCAAAATTGCTTTCAAATAATACTATTATTATCTTTCAAAACTTTGAAACATTTTCCAATGCCCTAGGATTTAGGTTCTCAAGTTTCAACCAAAATTCTTTTTAATCAAAAGACACATTCTTATAAATCCTTTTTATAAGACCAACTTTTATAAAATCATTTTCCAAATATTTATTTGAAAATATTCTAACCTTTATTAAACCAAATTTTACCCTAGCATTAACATCGAACGCCTTATAATCAAATTGTGAAACTTAATTCACAAGGTGTTCGTTTTAATGTTTTCCCTATTTCTATCTACCCTACCCAAATCTTAAAAAGGGAAACTACCTATACACACTAACAATAGTCAATGCTCAACTGGACGAGCATGACTAAATAAACCTTAAAAAAATATTATCATCTCCTATCAAACAACACCTCAAAAATACTATACTACTTTTGAAAATCATTCTTTATATATAAAATATATTCTAGGTAAAATTATTTCATTTATCCAATTTCAAAAAAATAGTGTGTCCGTTGGTCTTGTTTAAGTGTCTAGGAACCCTATCGACAACGTTGATCAGGCGCGAGGTCAAACAACACAATATAAAATATTTTATATCACTAACAAATATGTGCTCTTATATATATACACTCAAACTCATCATAAGGCATTTCATTACCTTATCTCTTAACGAGTTACCCTACCAAAGCCAAGGTTCTCGCTTAACCTTGTGTTTTGATACCATGCTGTAACGATCCACCTTTCTGAACCTCAAAAGTCGACAGTAATGCATCCATGGTATTCACGTGCCGGACAACTAAGTGCTCGAAAGATAAATTATTATAGCATGACTAAACAAACCTTAAAAAAATATATTATCATCTCCTAACAAACAACACCTCAAAAATACTATAATATACTATACTACTTTTGAAAATCATTTTTTATATATAAAATATATTCTGGGTAAAATTATTTCATTTACCCAATTTCAAAACAATAGTGTGTCCGTTGGTCTTGTTTAAGTGTTTAGGAATCCCTATCGACAACGTTAATCAGGCGCATCAACCAAAATTCATAAGCCGCTTAACAGATTTAACAACACAGTATAAAATATTTTATATCACTAAAAAATACACGCTCTTATATATATACACTCAAACTCATCATAAGGCATTCCATTACTTTATCTCTTAATGAGTTACCCCACCAAAGCCAAGGTTCTCGCTTAACCTTGCGCTTTGATACCACACTGTAACGACCCGCCTTTTCGAACCCCAGATACTAATACATCCATGGTCTTCACATTCCGAACAACTAAGTGTCGGAAAGATAGTTTGTTAGGGGAAAGAAAGGAGATAGAAGATAGGAAGAAACTAAACAATTACAGAATCTCACAATGCAACATAATAACATATATTAATCAACATAATACTTTACAAAGTCATTTCAAAAATGATACATCAAAGTTATAATAATACAATTCTACCCTTGGATAGTTATAATAGCCTGTCCCTACCTAACTGGTATAAGATACATATAATACAGCGAAAACAAGATAATAACTAGCTATCGATGAAGTCTCCTGCTCTAAGCTCCTCCAAAATGCATCAGTGGGAAAACCTAAATTACTCGGCTACCTATAAAAATTTGAGCACCCAAGAGTTTTAGGAAAAGAAAAGAAAACTCTAGGTTAGACATGGTCTGGTGTGTGTATTGAATTATTATGTTTAAAACCCTTTTAAAATCAAAGGTATCTCGTAAAACCACGCCGCACATAAACACAGACGGGTTTTTACCATATGATAACCAAACCATTTCATATATAATTATTCGATATTATAATAGTATCTAAGATACAAATACTTATTAATCATAGCCGAAATTATTACATTAATTAAATTCCAGCATAATAGGTATACAACTAAGACCGTAAAGGCTCGTATTGGAGAATGGATTCTATACAATGACTGAGCTACTGGGGTACCGCCCGTCATGGTGCATCTCTAAATAAAATAACACCGAGGACCTCGCCGGGATCCCCTTCCAACACAGAACCGACCTACCACTTGACTAGTAGTACCAAATATGATCATCCCTTAGTTAATGGGCCCCAAAGCATAAATATGAGAGATAATATCGACTCCAGATAGGGATGATCATACCATAATTGGGAGCGACCTACTTAGTCCCGCTGCATCTCCCTTGTTTTAGTCCTTCCCGATTGATGATGCTTGAGGCTATGTTTTACCTTTTATATAGCACTTTTCACTTGAAATGCTAACACTGCCCTCCAGGCAACAATGCAATGCCACCATTCATCCACACAAGTTCGTTCTGGTACTGAACTAAACCAAGGCACTACTTCTATTACATCCTTTTCGAGGAATCCCTCCCAAGGAAAATAGAAATTAGCCATTGCACTTCAAAACACCGTCTTTGATTCCATGCTTTTTGAGATGCTTTCACTTCGAAATGCTTGAGTTGGATCGAAGTGGTTTTCGGATAGATTCGGATCTCTTCGAAACAACTTTCGATGGTTTCCGGTAAACTCGACCCCGGTTCTTTAGGAAATAAACAAACAAAGATAAGAGCGGAGATCACCTCCTAACCGTTAGTGGATGGATTTCCTTATCATTTATCATAGAAGAACGAAATGAATTTATACGTACAGTACATCACCACCGACGATAACAGTACCATATAATTTCCATGTTTCTCCTTGATATTTCCAATGTTACGTTTTGGTCTATATTTTAATAGCGGTTATTTAACTATCAAATAAACAAACATTCAAACATGGATTTAATTCCACATGGGATCCACTAAGCCTTTATTAATTAATCTCTCATTAATTAAAATCACTTTATAAACATACGATCAAAAGATCTTTCACAACACGCTATTCCTAAAACCCTTACATCCCTTTTATACTTGGAAAACATTTATATACTTATCTCAATGATATAAGTATATTACCAAACTTTATAAGAGATTTCCTCTCTTCATATTCCCTATTAAATGACCTAACAAATTCCGTTTAAAAACATTTATTCCTATAAAACCAACTCACTTATCCTTCACAAAAAGTTTCCTTTCTTAGAAGTTCGCTTTATAATTAAAAATACCTTTACAATCTTTAAAATCATTTATAAATCATTTTTCCTATTTTTAAATGTTTTTAATAAACCTTCTCAAAGAAAAATCCTTTACAAACATCATTTCCAAAACATCTTTTGAAAATCACTTTTTATAAACCCTTTTATTTAGTAACGCCCCTTCTATAAACAAGTTATTATTTATAAATATCTTTACTACATGATTATACAACTTGAAAATCATTTATAAACTATAAACCCCAAAATTTATTAAAGGATTAAAGTTAATTTAAAATCATACTTTATAAATTCAAAAGAAGCTTAGTAATCCCAATGGTACTTGTTAAAGTTACCATTTAATTTTAATTTCACTTTCAAGTCATTTAACAATTTATTTACATAAGTCAACATATATGTAAATATACTTCATATCTAAATTAGGAAATAACATGTCAATATAAACTAACCAGCATAAACATGTCCAAATAACATAAATAGCAGGATGATGATTTGTTCTGCTAAATAGGTGTCCAAAAAATTAACCAATTTATAGTAGAATGGAGATTTATTCTGCTAATGGTTGTCTATACAAACACAAACAATCACATCATAACTCATTCACAGTCATTTATCTACTTAATAGTACCAAAATTTGAATTCCTTGAGTTCAAAACCATCTTTGAAAAAAGAAGTACCTTTAAAACAATTTGATTCTTGGAAATCAAAAAATATAAAACTTAAAACTTTTTTAAAATAATTATCTACAAGTTAAACCTTTATTTAAATCATAATCAATCTTAATTAAGTCCTAACTTAATTTAACTATAAATTAATAAATAATTAAACCTTTAGTAACTAATTAAACAATAATTAACTATTATGTAGATAATTTAACCCCAATCTATCCTTTATTTATTAAACAATAATTTAACCTTTAATACATAATTTATTTATAAATTAAACCCTTAATTAATCCTTTATTAATTATTAGATAATAATTTAAAACCTTTATTAATAATTAACTATTAATTCATCTCAATTAATTAATTAATCTTTTAATTAAAACTTAAATAATAAATTAAACCTTTAATAAATAATTATTTAAATTAAACCTTAATTAATTTATAATTATACACTTAATTAATAATCAACTAAAAATTAACCTTATATTTAAATAACAATTAATTAAAATTAATTATATACTTAGCTCATAATTAAATAAAATTTATCTAGCTTAATTAATAAATAATTTAAAATTAATCTTACTTTAAAATATGATTAATTAAGAACTAATCTCCACTTAATTATAATTATTAAACCTTGCTTAATATTTAATTAATCATTAATTTTTTTTAAACTTAATTAATTAAAAATTAATTATTAAATTCTTAATTAACTTTTTAAAACATCATTATTGTGTTTATAAAACATTTACAAAACTTTCAAAAATTTGATTTTTACCGAAACTGCATCCACAACGACTATCGCTATGGATGTCATTTCTTGGAATTGTTTCCTTACTTCCTCTAACCTATCACTTGAAAGCTTTATAACTTTTTGGAAGCACAAAGTAAGCGTTTTTGAAACTAAACAAAGTTTCTAACTTTAACAAAATGGTTTTTAATCTTTAAAACCAAAGCTTGCATTTTCACACAAGGATTCTTCATCGATAAACCAATCAAAGTGCTAACTTTTCTTAGCAACTAACACATAATCATGTCATAAAAATGTTCACATGAAACAAACCAAAACACAAGTAAGATCACAATATATAACCAAAGTTTACAATTTTCCAAACAACACCATATTTAACTTCAATCTCAAGTCAAACTTTTCAACTCATAACAACAACCTATAAGCATATTCAACCACAACATATCTAACCAATTCAAATCACAAATCATACACAATTCATTTAATACATAAATGATAAAACTTGAATTTTTAAAATGCTAAAGTTTACTCATCAAATATTTTAGAAACTTTTTAGAACTTGTAAAGCTTAGAAAACCACACAAAACTCACTTGGAAATGGGTCATTTACTCCTCAATTTTAGGCCATCTTACTTTCGGAAATTGGAAAAGTGGTAAAAAGAAAAGCTTTAGTAAATTCTTTTCTCTACAATTTTAGAAAATGAATCACTAAATTTCAATATTTTTGGGAGACATGGTCAAAAGAAGGAGTGCTATTTTCGGGCTTGAAAATATGGGTCCAAAAATGAATCAGGAAGAAATGCAATTTTGACTCCGTAATTATTCGAAATTTGACAAATTGGTGTAAATAAAAGTTGTAGCCACTAGAATTTTATATGGTTTGAAAAAAAGAAAATCTTGATTTGGAGTAGTATGGAGGAAGTTATGGCCGAACGAAGCAGGAGGAAAATGGAGAACTTTTTAAAATGAAAAGGTGGACATTAAACAAGTTTGAAATCATTTTAAATGTTTAAGCTAGGATTTTTAGAAACTTAAAATTATGAATGGAAGTCAATAAAGAATTCTCAAGCTTTAGGAAATTTTTTCAAGTGAAAATAGAATGAAAAAAAATGAATAAAAATTATGAAAATGAGTATTTATACTAAGACATATATTAAATTACCAATTTAACCTTATGTCCTTTAACCTCCACACACATGCTTCCATCTCACCACCTTGTCCCTCCGCCCTTTACTCACATTTTTGCCTTGTCCCCTTCCATGAAAACTTTACCCAACATGCATTCATAAGCATTTGTACTAAATGTCTTCTTAAGTTGCCAAAGAGTCACATCATGTCCCCTTATGTTTCCTTAAGCATCTTATTCTTTTTAAACTTTATATATGTTTGTATAAATACATATACATACACAAATACACACATATATACACATATTAACTTATTTACAAATGTATGTATTCACAATAAAAAGTTCACAATGTTTCTAATAACTTTTAGCCGATGAAAAATCGAAAAATCGAAAAATCAGAAAACGAATTCCGGTCACATTTTCAATCTTTCTTCGAACTAATTACTTTTGTAAACAAAATTTGAAAATGATTTAACCATTATCAATTATTTAAAAGAGTTTTATTTTAATTATAAAAATCATTATTTGAATATATAAAATTAATTAAATATTCAAAAATCAAAGCAGTGAAATTTCGGGTCGTTACAGATTTGGTTTGTCAATCAACTATAGAAAAAAATATAAGAAATGAATTGGTTAGAAACTGAAAGTGCATTTTGAAACCATAAGAATGAAATATAAAGTGTTGACTTCAAATATGCTAACACAGAGAAGGTGAATACCCAAGTATAATATAGCTCATAATGGGCTTAAGCTTGGCATAAAAACCAAACATGCTTTTTTTGCATCAAAATATGAAAGGCATGAAAACAAGATAAAGAAACACCTTTTTGTAATACCCCAAGATTTTGAGGAAAATTCTTTTAAATAAATGATTGAAATTCTGGGGGAAAAATCAGAATTATTATATAGGTGGGATTTTCAGTGGTGCAAGGTTGTGTGCATGTGTGCACGTGCACACTAGTTATGGCACTAAGAGAAAATCCAGAATTCCTGAATAATAAAACAAGGAAGGAAAACATTTAGATAAAATGTTTTAAATAAAGAAAATATAGACCTAGACATGAGTATTAAAAATTCCTGAGGATGTGTGTATATATATATATATCTATATATATGCCTATGCAAGACTTGTCTGAAAATTAAGGCAGAAGAAAACATTGATTTATAATGAATAAGTGAAATTTTAAATAGGTGTAGAAATGCACATAAGTATGCACATGTTTTCTGCAAATAAATGGTTAAAATTAAATTAACACCCATAGTTGTATAAATATATATATATATATATATATATATATCCAGATATTATTTGAGCAGAAAATAAATAAAAGGAAGCACTAAAACAGTAAGAACCAAAGTGCAAGAAAGCAAATATACATAGGCAGAAAATAGAAAGTCACACCATTATCATGTTTAAGGTAAGTATAATAAAAATACTTAAAGTTATCACTTTCTGAAAATAGGCACAATTTAGTCTTGTTTTAAAATATTGGCCGGGACATTAAGGGTTAGGAGGGAAGAAATATGCAATGCCAAATGCATGATTCTGGTCTGGGCTAAAATAGGGATTTTGCATCACCCAAAACCCTAGACAGAACCCTTATTTAAACCAAGAGCCCAATCAGAAAAGTGCTCTCTCACTAATTTATTAACCTAAGGAAGAAGAGGAAGATAAGGCTAAAGATTTGAGGGGTTTTCTGGTTTAAGCTTGTGTAAGCATTTAGGTGAGTATCCTCACTCATATACATGGCATTAAGACCTGGGATTAGGCAGCCAAGCTTTTATATGCTATATTTTGTATGTTTTGATTTAAAAACTATGTTGGCTACTGATGGTTACATGGATGCTTGATGATATATGATCTGCTATGATGGATGTGTAATTTTGTTGTTCTGTTTTCATCTCTGTATGATTATACCAAAACCTTAAAGAATATATAATAGAGTATTTGTAACTAGTCTGAATCATGGCTTAAGACAAAGAATGAAAAAGAAAACCATGAGCTGCATATACATTGGTATGGTGCTGAGGCTTGAAATAGTTGGTTAAGGGTGCAATGGAGTCTTTCTCTATAAAGTGCTGAGCCCTAAACTAAACAGAAACTTACAAGCCTAAAAACTATGTTTAAACAAGATTAAAAATCTGGCTAAACACAGTTGCTTGCAAAATTAAAACAAACCCAATAGAGCCATGCATTTATTCTCAGTTGCAAACATTCTGGTATATGCTTGAATAGGGTGTTTATATGCTAAATAATGTGAGATGGAATGACTGGGGTGTTATACCTCTAGAAAGTAACCTTTAACTTGCTTGCAATATTATGTCTGCAAGGTAACTAGTATGCTTCATGAGTACAGGTGGTATGTACACCTAGCTATCATTGATAGAATGAACATAAATACACTTAGTGATATAACTAAGGATTTTGTGCCAAGAAGGCTGCTGGAATGCTTGTCCTATTTGAAGTAGACAAGTTGGCACATGGCTTGTTTAAGTCCTGAGATCTTTGTGCCATAATGTTAATTAGTTCATGGCAATGTGCCCCTTTGATTCCTTATAGCAGATGAGGCCAGGAATTTATAAGAAGAAGAAAATGGCAACCTTAGTAGTTCCAGATAAAAGTTGTTTTATTGCATATGTTTGCTCTTATGTATTGTACATGATAATACCTGTCAAGTATGCAAAGTATATTTATGCTGTATTCTTAGCTTAATATCATGGATATGTTAGAAATGCTCACACCAGATCATAGATCTGACCCTTATTGCTCATGGCACATGGGGGTGTCTCATTTATAATGGGGCAGCCACTAATGCTTTTGCAGGTTGTGATGGAGCTAAGTAAGCAAGATTAAAAAGATATGGAATAGAGGATGCTAAGATAATTAGAAATAAAAGCTAAAATGTGTTAATTCATGCATGTATTCCCTGATTAATATGGCTATCTAAATGTATTAAGTAGGAAGAACTTGTAAGAGACATGTGCTATGTTGTTTCTGGTTATTTCTGATTTGGTATGTACTAAGGATATTGATGTTAAACTGATTTGAAAACCTATTTGCTAAAGTTGTTTTGATTTAGAGGAAAAACCTGGATTTTATAAGCATAATCATTTTAGGATGATTTCAGTTAATCCTGTGTTCTTTCAAAAAGAATATAGATATACAGAAATTATTATTGGGAAAACCCAGAAAAGAAATTAGACTGCTATATCTTCAATTTATGATATTGACATAAGTTCAAATGCAAGAAAAGTGTTCATACCCTGAAGATGTATTTTTAAAAAGAGAAGTATGGTTAGGAAGAATGATATATATATATCTGATCACAATGTGTCTGATTCATACAAATATATACACATGCTTTTGAAAAGGAAAGGTATCAATGTTTTAGTATAATCTGGGTTGTAAAAATGCAAACAAAAGCATGGCCAGAGTAACCACATGGTTAGGCCATAGGTCAGGCCGAATGTTTCACTTCAGATCAATGAAGCAAGGGAACATTTGAGCTCAGTTTTCTGGAAAATGAACAAAGACACTGACATGTACATGTATATCTGTGTACATGTTGATATTGGGCAAAAATATAGATGTAAATTCTTAAAACAGATGAAAGAATGGGTTTTAAAAATAGTTATGCAAGAAAAAAATTGTTTTGTATGTTAGGTTATAGCCAAAAATTAAATATATATGTACAATTATAGGTAGGTATCAGATTTCAGCCATACAGGAGAAAATAAAAAGAAAAACAAAAATTGTGTTTGAACCGACCAGCATAGTACTCGAACTAGTGACCTTGCATGAATAAGTTAGGCGCGTTTCCATTACGCCTAGATGTTGCTTGTGTTCACTTAGGATCCACTTTCTTTTAACCTGAGTTTGATAATATTCAGACTTTAAGATAATCATCCATATTATAAGCTTGCTTTCCACTGATTATTGCTTGGTTATTTCTTAATTATAATAACAGTCTAAGGTGCATATTTCCAGTGGACACTATAGTCAAAAATCAGTATACAATAAGTTTTAATTTAAAAAGGGAATTTATCACATTTTTGCAAATTTAAAAAGGATTTCTACTTATTATCATGCTCTGATTCAAGTAGAATATAACATAGATATCTTCATATATGTATGTTAAAAATGATTTAGAATTAAAACAATATTTCTATATTGTGAAAGATCCTGGATATATTTTTGTTTATTAGAGAAAGAAAATGACCCTGGGAAATATATTTGTAATAGATGATATATCTGTATATCATCTCTAAAAAAAAAAAAAATCACCAATAAAAACTAGTGTGTAAATAGGAGGGTCATTTCATTTGGTATCAGAGCTATGTTTTAATTAACATAGCAAATGTTTGTATGCTTATGTTTATACTAGGTTTGTTTGTATATTTGACTGTTTATACGTATTCCCTGAATGTATGTATGTGTGTGCATGTGACATACACAATGATTAAATAGGAAAGATACATTCAATTAAAAAAAAAATTTAAAGCTAAGTGTTATAAACTAATAAGATGAAATACATATACTTTTAGAAATATGGTAGGAAGAGGGTCTCATCATCAAGGAGGATCTAGCACACCACAAATGTTTGACATGCAGGAATTTGTGAGAGTTTTGAGAGATGGAATTGGGCACAGACCTGAGAACCCACATGAGGAGCTCTCCAAGTTAGTGAAGACTTATACCAACTTGGGAGGCAAGAGCTTTGAAGGAACTGAAAGTGTAATGGAGATTCAAGCATGGCTGAGGACCTTAGAGAGGATCTTCACTGATATGCAACTAGATGACCAAAGGAAGAGGCAAGTGGCCTCAAGGCAATTAAAAGGTGCAGCTTTGAGTTGGTGGGAGGTGATCATAGCTGGCCGGAATGAAAATGATATTAATTGGAATCAATTTAAGGAGATGTTAGAGGCAAGGTTTGTTCCAGCCTCAGCAAAAACCACTTTACTTGAGGAGTTCATCAAACTTAGACAGGGGACTATGAATGTCACAGAATACACCCAGAAGTTTGAGGGATTGTCAACCTATGGGGCAATGTTAGTGGCTGATGAAGCATCCAAAAATGATAGATACATCAAGGGGTTGAACCCAGGGCTTAGCAGGGCTATACTACCTTATGCTGACAGAACTTTTGATCAAGTGATAGATTTGGCTCTGAAGATTGAGCAGCATGACAAGGAAAGAGATAAGTTCAGGAACTTCAAAAACAATAGTAACAAGAAGAACAAAGGGAAGTACCATCCTTATGATAAGAAGAAAGGAGAGGCAGATGGTAAGAAGGCAGTAGATGCAAAGCCAATGAAGCCAAAAGAAAAATAGTTTGCAACCATTGTGGGAAAGAAGGCCATATTAAGCCAAGATGCCCAGAGCTTAAAGGGGGAGCTTTCAAATGCTATCTATGTGGAAAGGAAGGGCATATGAAAAGAAATTGCCCAGAATATAAGCAACAAGGGAAAGTGGCAAACCTGGAAGGTAGGGGCAAGGCCATAATTGAGGCTAATGCTGAAAACCATGGTCAAGTGGAAGGTACACTATTTATTTGTACCATACCTTTAGCTGTAATATATGATACCGGGGCAACCCACTCACTCATTTCCCATGAAATAGTTAAAAAGTTGAAAATGAACTGCAATTTGGCTGAAATACCTCTGTTAATACAAAGCCCTTTAGGAAGTTCTAGTGTATTAGATATGATCTGTGTGGATGTGAATTTGAACATAGGAGGAAACACATTTGTTTCCAATTTGTATGTTCTAAATTTCCCAAATATAGGAGTCATATTAGGGGCAGATTGGCTAAGACAATTCAAAGCCATAATTGACCTAGATGCATCCACCATTTCACTACAAAATTCTAAAGGCCAAAGGGTTACAATTCTATGTGAACCTATCAAAGAAAACAGTCTAAATCATTTAATTGAATTAGAGAATAACCTCAAGGAAATAGCTATTAATGAAATCCCCATAGTTAAAGAATACTTGGATGTATTTGGGGAAGTAAAAGGTGTCTCACACCATAGACCTGTTGAATTCCAGATTAACCTTATGCCTGGGGCTAGCCCAGTTATCAAAAAGCCTACAAGGATGGGGCCAAGTGAATTGAAGGAGCTAAAGAACCAGCTGGAAGAATTAGAAGCCAAGGGGTTTATAAGGCCAAGTAATTCATGCTGGGGTGCTCCTGTAGTATTTGTTAAAAAGCATGATGGTACTTTAAGAATGTGTATAGATTACAGAGAATTAAACAAAGTAACCATCAAAAACAAATACCCATTACCCAGGATAGATGATCTCTTTGATCAACTCAGTGGAGCTAAAGTGTTTTCTAGGCTAGACTTGGCATCTGGGTTTCATCAGATGAAGGTTGAGGAATCAAGTGTTAAATATACAGCATTCAACACAAGATATGGATTGTATGAGTTTCTGGTTATGCCATTTGGGCTAACAAATGCCCCTTCTTACTTTGTAGACCTAATGAATAGGATATTCAGAGATTACTTAGACAAGTTTGTTCTGATTTTTATAGATGATATTCTAATCTACTCTAAAACAATAGAGGAACATGAGAACCACTTACATTTGGTCTTATCTAGATTAAGAGAAAAAGATTTGAAAGCAAAATTCTCTAAGTGTGTGTTCTGGCAAGAGGAAGTACACTTTCTTGGACATGTTGTCTCTGCTAGGGGAATTTCTGTAAACCCCAATAAGATAGTAGCAATCCAAGCATGGAAGAAGCCTAACAATGTTAGTGAAGTAGGGTCATTCATGGGGATGGCAGGATACTATAGGAGGTTCATACAAGGATTTTCTAAAATAGCAATGCCACTCACTAACCTGACTAGGAAGAACCAAAAGTTTATATGGACTGATAAGTGTGAACAAGCTTTCACCCAGATCAAGGAGGCTTTGGTAAAATCACCAGTGTTGAGAGTACCAGAAGGCAATGAGGGATTGGTTGTATATACAGATGCATGTGGGTCAGGGCTAGGGGCTGTGTTGATGCAGCAAGATCAGGTCATAGCCTATGCATCTAGACAACTAAAACCCCATGAAACTAGATATGCAACTCATGATCTTGAGTTGGCAGCAGTAGTATATGCCTTAAAGCTCTGGAGACATTATTTATTGGGTGCAAAGTTCATTTTATACACTGATCACAAGGCCTTAAAGTATCTCTTTTCACAAAAAGATTTAAATATGAGACAACACAGATGGGTTGAATTTCTTGCTGCTTATGACTTAGATATACTTTATACACCAGGCAAGGCTAATAAAGTGGCAGATGCATTGAGTAGGCAGCATGCAAAAATGGCCATGTTAATGATGGAGGAGTTTAGAGATTTAACCATACTCACTGATTTGGAAATAGATGAGAACAGTGGGATAAGTATGGAGATAATTGAGGAAGAAAAGAGTAAAGGAAGGTTAAGTTTAATTACTTTACAATCAAATTTGGCCTTGAAGGTTGCAAAAATGCAAGAAGAAGATCAAGACTTAGCAGAAAAGAGGTCTCTCCTATTAAAGAAGGAGGAAGTGAAGGATTATCACATAGATGAAAAAGGATACTTAAGGTACAAGGGAAGGATATGTGTCCCAAACATCATAGAATTGAAAGAAGAAATCCTTAATGAGTACCATAGGAGCAAATATTCCATACATCCAGGCAGCACCAAAATGTACCAAAACTTAAAAAGGGACTATTGGTGGAAGGGAATGAAGTCTGATGTAGCCAGATATGTTGCTAAGTGCATGGTTTGTCAACAAATAAAAGCTGAGACCCAAAGACCTTCAGGGTTGTTGCAGCCACTTAGCATACCACAGTGGAAGTGGGAAGACATATCTATGGATTTCATAGATGGTCTTCCTAGATCCAAGAGGGGAAATACAAGTATTTGGGTGATTGTAGATAGGCTGACTAAAGTAGCCCACTTCATACCAGTGAAAGCAGACAGAAATGCACCTAGGTTAGCCCAAACTTTTATGAGAGAAGTGGTAAAACTGCATGGTGTTCCTAAAACTATAGTGAGTGATAGGGATACAATCTTCACTTCAAGATTCTGGAAGAGCTTCCAAGAAGCTATGGGGAGTGAATTGTGCCTAAGCACTGCTTATCACCCCCAATCAGATGGGCAAACAGAAGTGGTAAACAAGATTTTAGAGGATTTGCTTAGGGCATGTGTGTTAGACTTTGGAGGAAATTGGGAGGACCACCTCCATTTGGCTGAGTTCACATACAATAATAGCCACCAAAGTACAATTGGAATGGCACCCTTTGAAGCCCTATATGGGAAGCCATGTCTATCACCTATGTGTTGGGCTGAGGCAGGAGAGAAAGCTATCCTAGGGCCAGAATATGTCAAAGACATCACAGAGAAAATAGAACTGGTGAGAAAGAGGATGGCAGTAGCTCAAGATAGGCAAAAGAAGTATGCTGATGCAAAGAGGAAGTCAGTGGAATTCAAAGTAGGTGATTATGTCTTCATTAAGGTTTCACCAATGAAGAAAGTCTTGAGATTTGGCAAGCAGGGGAAACTCAGACCCAGATATGTTGGACCATACAAGATTTTGGAGAGGATAGGCTCACTAGCCTACAAGCTGGAGCTTCCAGAGAAGATGAGTGCAATGCACAATGTGTTTCATATGTCACAACTAAGGAGATGGGTACATGACAAGGAGGAAATCTTAGAAAAGCCTACTTAAGTTCAGATTAATCCAGATCTAATCTATGAGAAAGAGCCAGTGGGAATTGTGGCAAGGGAAGAAAAGAAATTAAGAAACAAGACATTGAAGCTTGTAAAGATTCAATGGAGTATAGATCCTAGTGATTGTACTTGGGAGCTAGAGGATAAAATCAGGATGGATTACCCTAGGCTCTTTGCAAATTTAAAAGGTAAATTCTTAGATTACTAAGAAAGTTTGATATGTATGATAGACAGTGACTATTTGAATTGCTCATGCATATTTGAATAATTTTCCTAAGAAAGTAGGAGTACCCAAAGAATATGTTGCAAATTGTGAGGGCACAATTCCTAAAAGAAGGGGTGATTGTAATACCCCAAGATTTTGAGGAAAATTCTTTTAAATAAATGATTGAAATTCTGGGGGAAAAATCAGAATTATTATATAGGTGGGATTTTCAGTGGTGCAAGGTTGTGTGCATGTGTGCACGTGCACACTAGTTATGGCACTAAGAGAAAATCCAGAATTCCTGAATAATAAAACAAGGAAGGAAAACATTTAGATAAAATGTTTTAAATAAAGAAAATATAGACCTAGACATGAGTATTAAAAATTCCTGAGGATGTGTGTATATATATATATATCTATATATATGCCTATGTAAGACTTGTCTGAAAATTAAGGCAGAAGAAAACATTGATTTATAATGAATAAGTGAAATTTTAAATAGGTGTAGAAATGCACATAAGTATGCACATGTTTTCTGCAAATAAATGGTTAAAATTAAATTAACACCCATAGTTGTATAAATATATATATATATATATATCCAGATATTATTTGAGCAGAAAATAAATAAAAGGAAGCACTAAAACAGTAAGAACCAAAGTGCAAGAAAGCAAATATACATAGGCAGAAAATAGAAAGTCACACCATTATCATGTTTAAGGTAAGTATAATAAAAATACTTAAAGTTATCACTTTCTGAAAATAGGCACAATTTAGTCTTGTTTTAAAATATTGGCCGGGACATTAAGGGTTAGGAGGGAAGAAATATGCAATGCCAAATGCATGATTCTGGTCTGGGCTAAAATAGGGATTTTGCATCACCCAAAACCCTAGACAGAACCCTTATTTAAACCAAGAGCCCAATCAGAAAAGTGCTCTCTCACTAATTTATTAACCTAAGGAAGAAGAGGAAGATAAGGCTAAAGATTTGAGGGGTTTTCTGGTTTAAGCTTGTGTAAGCATTTAGGTGAGTATCCTCACTCATATACATGGCATTAAGACCTGGGATTAGGCAGCCAAGCTTTTATATGCTATATTTTGTATGTTTTGATTTAAAAACTATGTTGGCTACTGATGGTTACATGGATGCTTGATGATATATGATCTGCTATGATGGATGTGTAATTTTGTTGTTCTGTTTTCATCTCTGTATGATTATACCAAAACCTTAAAGAATATATAATAGAGTATTTATAACTAGTCTGAATCATGGCTTAAGACAAAGAATGAAAAAGAAAACCATGAGCTGCATATACATTGGTATGGTGCCGAGGCTTGAAATAGTTGGTTAAGGGTGCAATGGAGTCTTTCTCTATAAAGTGCTGAGCCCTAAACTAAACAGAAACTTACAAGCCTAAAAACTATGTTTAAACAAGATTAAAAATCTGGCTAAACACAGTTGCTTGCAAAATTAAAACAAACCCAATAGAGCCATGCATTTATTCTCAGTTGCAAACATTCTGGTATATGCTTGAATAGGGTGTTTATATGCTAAATAATGTGAGATGGAATGACTGGGGTGTTATACCTCTAGAAAGTAACCTTTAACTTGCTTGCAATATTATGTCTGCAAGGTAACTAGTATGCTTCATGAGTACAGGTGGTATGTACACCTAGCTATCATTGATAGAATGAACATAAATACACTTAGTGATATAACTAAGGATTTTGTGCCAAGAAGGCTGCTGGAATGCTTGTCCTATTTGAAGTAGACAAGTTGGCACATGGCTTGTTTAAGTCCTGAGATCTTTGTGCCATAATGTTAATTAGTTCATGGCAATGTGCCCCTTTGATTCCTTATAGCAGATGAGGCCAGGAATTTATAAGAAGAAGAAAATGGCAACCTTAGTAGTTCCAGATAAAAGTTGTTTTATTGCATATGTTTGCTCTTATGTATTGTACATGATAATACCTGTCAAGTATGCAAAGTATATTTATGCTGTATTCTTAGCTTAATATCATGGATATGTTAGAAATGCTCACACCAGATCATAGATCTGACCCTTATTGCTCATGGCACATGGGGGTGTCTCATTTATAATGGGGCAGCCACTAATGCTTTTGCAGGTTGTGATGGAGCTAAGTAAGCAAGATTAAAAAGATATGGAATAGAGGATGCTAAGATAATTAGAAATAAAAGCTAAAATGTGTTAATTCATGCATGTATTCCCTGATTAATATGGCTATCTAAATGTATTAAGTAGGAAGAACTTGTAAGAGACATGTGCTATGTTGTTTCTGGTTATTTCTGATTTGGTATGTACTAAGGATATTGATGTTAAACTGATTTGAAAACCTATTTGCTAAAGTTGTTTTGATTTAGAGGAAAAACCTGGATTTTATAAGCATAATCATTTTAGGATGATTTCAGTTAATCCTGTGTTCTTTCAAAAAGAATATAGATATACAGAAATTATTATTGGGAAAACCCAGAAAAGAAATTAGACTGCTATATCTTCAATTTATGATATTGACATAAGTTCAAATGCAAGAAAAGTGTTCATACCCTGAAGATGTATTTTTAAAAAGAGAAGTATGGTTAGGAAGAATGATATATATATATCTGATCACAATGTGTCTGATTCATACAAATATATACACATGCTTTTGAAAAGGAAAGGTATCAATGTTTTAGTATAATCTGGGTTGTAAAAATGCAAACAAAAGCATGGCCAGAGTAACCACATGGTTAGGCCATAGGTCAGGCCGAATGTTTCACTTCAGATCAATGAAGCAAGGGAACATTTGAGCTCAGTTTTCTGGAAAATGAACAAAGACACTGACATGTACATGTATATCTGTGTACATGTTGATATTGGGCAAAAATATAGATGTAAATTCTTAAAACAGATGAAAGAATGGGTTTTAAAAATAGTTATGCAAGAAAAAAATTGTTTTGTATGTTAGGTTATAGCCAAAAATTAAATATATATGTACAATTATAGGTAGGTATCAGATTTCAGCCATACAGGAGAAAATAAAAAGAAAAACAAAAATTGTGTTTGAACCGACCAGCATAGTACTCGAACTAGTGACCTTGCATGAATAAGTTAGGCGCGTTTCCATTACGCCTAGATGTTGCTTGTGTTCACTTAGGATCCACTTTCTTTTAACCTGAGTTTGATAATATTCAGACTTTAAGATAATCATCCATATTATAAGCTTGCTTTCCACTGATTATTGCTTGGTTATTTCTTAATTATAATAACAGTCTAAGGTGCATATTTCCAGTGGACACTATAGTCAAAAATCAGTATACAATAAGTTTTAATTTAAAAAGGGAATTTATCACATTTTTGCAAATTTAAAAAGGATTTCTACTTATTATCATGCTCTGATTCAAGTAGAATATAACATAGATATCTTCATATATGTATGTTAAAAATGATTTAGAATTAAAACAATATTTCTATATTGTGAAAGATCCTGGATATATTTTTGTTTATTAGAGAAAGAAAATGACCCTGGGAAATATATTTGTAATAGATGATATATCTGTATATCATCTCTAAAAAAAAAAAAAATCACCAATAAAAACTAGTGTGTAAATAGGAGGGTCATTTCACTTTTGAATCTTGATGTGGGCAGACGATCATGAGAAGGTTTACTAAGTGTGGGTCTAAGTGTCTAGTTGCTGGCCATTTTACATTCTAGAGCATGGTCCTAAAAATAAGTTTCAATTTAGCATGTTTGAAAGGAAAGCGATCTTCCTCAGTAGCATTTTTGTAACTGCTTAAGTCAATAAAAAAGCATCAAGAGGTATATTAAAGTATAGGAAACAAAAGCAAATTTAACTATAGAGGACAATTGAATAGATTAATGAATTTTATTCCATGGAAATTTAAGCATTCAGAACCGATTAAAGAATTAATTGCAAAATTTAAGTATTCTTCCTCCAAGATTTGATCCCATTGGATTTTGAAATGTACCTTACTTAGATAAGAAGGCGACCAAAATTCCGTTAGAACTTCTTTCTCATGAAAATATTTTTTTTCTCTATTATACTGTTAGTCGGTAAATTAATAAATACATTACAAACTTGCATCAACGCATCATATATTACTCTTATCGCCATATATTAGTCTTACATTTTTGGGTTTTATAATTTACCACAATTTTCATTAGAATTTATATGTTAACAATATTACTTTAACATATTAATGAACCTATCTTATATTTATTATATCATAAAATACTACATAAATCTTACAAAAAAATTCAATGTTAATCTGGTTTTAAACGTGTTTCCATGTTTTCGTTCATTTAACAAATTTATACACTATAATGGATATGAAAAAACTATTATTTCACATGTGATGTTAAGAAAGACAATGTGCGAGCTATGATGCAAATTATACATACTTAATGATTGACAAGTGTAACTCATAGTTGCTGTGGAAAATTTAGTTATTGTTCTTCTTATCATCTCTAGGTAAGAAAAATTAAGTACATCTTCAAGACTAGATGGGATTAAAATTGCTATATATTCAAACCATTCATAAATTGATAAATCATTTATTGTGCTTCATTCTAGGAACATATATTGGATCACCAATTGTACAGACATATAGAGTTTCATTCTAATGCATCATAATTCTAACACACAGTATTAATGAATAAATATGAAAGTTGTAAACCACATTTTTACAATAGCAGTAAGAGTATAGATATTACTACTTGAGCATAAACATGTAAATAATTCTAACACACATATTAATGAACATAACTTTGAAAGTTGTAAACCACCTTTTTATAATAGCAGTAAAAGTAAAGATTTAAATACTTTAGTATAAACATGTAACCAAAGATCATAATCAGCTTATAAATAAAGCTATGTATTTATCATCGATTTTAATACTAGGGATCGGTATACTGTGATTGGTGCAATCCTCTTCCATTTTTTTTGGATCGTCTATCATAGGGAATAAAACGTCAAATAAAATCCAACTAATAAGCTAAAAATCTGGATCGGCAACTAATTCACAATGTTGAAATCAAACCAAAAAAACATCAAATGTACTAATTGAGTGGAAGAAATGAACTAACAAGTTATGATGCGCTTGTAAAATTCAGCAATAATTATAGTTTCATTTAGCAAACTACAATTGTTAAAACATTATGAAAATAATTGTATGATCGTGAGCAATAATTCTACAAAACCCAAACAACCAACCTAAAATTTGAAATTGTAATGTAATAACATCTTATAATAACCAAAATACAATCTTAATGCATCCAACACAATTAATTACTCCAAAATGATAGCATCAATTTTATTATTTTTATTCTATAGAGAAAATAATATATGAAGGCAGTCATAATAAGTATATCCAATGTATTCCATACCTAAAAAATAAATTACTAAATCAAGCTACTTATTTCTCAATTATTAACCTTTAAAGGGAAAGAAAAATAATCCTTTTGAAATAGATGAAACAATTCAGTCAACGAATATGGTAGAAATACAAAAGGAAAAAATTAAGGCAAATTTACCTTATGTGGTGCTGAAGATGTGATTCGAAGAAAGTATAAAGATCTTGCGAAACAGACTGAGGTGATATAAGGCTTGAATTGTAGTGAAATAGAGTGGTATGATTTTGTTTCTCTAGACTGAATTATCAATATATAGGAGCTCTCAAGGAGATGAAAGTAGCGGGCAGAAATACAGGAGAGCTAGAAATTTATGGAAGAATTTTTTTTAAATAAAGGTGGGATTTTGATTGGGTCTATGGACATGAAATTGTTTGAATAGTGAGAGCGCGAACAAACAACAAGATGTAAACTTTTAGCATAAGATGTGAAAAGCCAGGATGTTAGATATTTAGATTTTGACTATGGGAGATGGATAATTAATATGGATATAGATTTGAGGGGGGTTAACTGAATAAGGAAATTAGTGACGATAGATAAATTTGAGGGGGGTTAATTAGGAAAAAAGCATGGATTAAGGAGAGATCAACATGTAGCTTGAGATTAAATCAAAGAGATCAGCATGTGGCTTGAGAAGAATGCAAAAACTATTATTTCACATGTGATGTTAAGAACGACATTGCGCGAGCTATGATGCAAATTATACATACTTAATCATTGCCGATTATAACGCATAGTTGCTATGGAAAATTTAGTTATTGTTCTTCTTATCATCTCTAGGTAAGAAAAGTTACGTACATCTTCAAGACTAGATGGAATTAAAAATTCTATTTGTTCAAACCATTCATAAATTGATAAATCATTTATTATGTTTTATTCTAGGAACATACATTGGATCACCAATTGTACAAACATATATAGTTTCATTCTAATGCATCATAATTCTAACATACAATATTAATGAATAAAATATGAAAGTTGTAAACCACATTTTTATAATAGCGGTAAGAGTATAGATATTACTACTTGGGCATAAACATGTAAATAATTCTAACACACATATTAATGAACATAATTTTGAAAGTTGCAAACCACCTTTTTATAATAGCAGTAAAAGTATAGATTTAAATACTTCAGTATAAACATGTAACCAAAGATCATAATGAGCTTATAAGTAAAGCTATGTATTTATCACTGATATTAATACTGGGGATCAGTATACTGTGATTGGTGCAATTCTCTTCCATTTTTTTGGATCGTCTATCACAGGGAATAAAACGTCAAATAAAATCCAATTAATAAGCTAAAAATCTGGATCGGCAACTAATTCACAATGTTGAAATCAAACCAAAAAAACATCAAATGTACTAATTGAGTGGAAGAAATGAACTAACAAGTTACGATGCACATGTAAAATTCAGCAATAATTATAGTTTCATTTAGCAAACTACAATTGTTAACACATTCAGAAAATAATTGTATGATCGTGAGCAATAACTCTACAAAACCCAAACAACCAACCTAAAATTTGAAATTGTAATGTAATTTCTTTATTCAACATCTTATAATAACCAAAATACAATATTAATGCATCCAACACAATTAATTACTCCAAAATAATAGCATAAATTTTATTATTTTTATTCTAAAGAGGAAAAAAATATATGAAGGCAGTCATAATAAGTATATCCAATCTATTTCATACCTAAAAATAAATTACTAAATCAAGCTACGTATTTCTCAATTATTAACCTTTAAAGGGTATGAAAAACAATCATTTAGAAATAGATGAAACAATTCAGTCCACAACATGGTAGAAATACAAAAGGAAAAAATTAGGGCAAATTTACCTTACGTGGTGTTGAAGATGTGATTTGAAGAAAGGTTAAAGAACTTGTGAAATGGACTGAGGTGATATAAGGGTTGAATTGTAGTGCAATAGATAGTGGTATGATTCTGTTTCTCTAGACTGAATTATGAATGCATAAGAGCTCTCAAGGAGATGAAAGTAGCGGGCAGAAATATAAGAGAGCTAGAAATTAATGGAAGAAAAGTATTTAAAAAAAGGTGGGATTTTGATTTGGTCTATGGACATGAAATTGTTTGAATAGTGAGAGCGAACAAACAACAAAATGTAAACTTTTAGCATAAGATGTGAAAAGCCAAGAGGTTATATATTTAGATTTTGACTATGGGAGATGGATAACTAATATGGATATAGATTTGAGGGGGGTTAACTGAATAAGGAAATTAGTGACGATAGATAAATTTGAGGGGGGTTAATTAGGAAAAAAGCTTGGATTAAGGAGAGACCAACATGTAGCTTGAGATTAAATAAGAGAGAAGAATGCAAATGGTCATATATTCTCCTTTATATATAATAGGATAGATATGATAGATAGATGTGTGAGAGAAGTGTTGGATGATACGGGTATGGGTTTCGAATTGTAACTTAGTGAATGAAAAGTAACAATGTTCGTTTAAGACATACATTTTAAACAAAATTTGGTTATTTAGCTACAATGTGGTTATTTAGCTAACCAATCACTTAAGTTTAGTCAACAACTAGGTAAAAAGATTATATGTTAGTAGTAATAAATTAATTAAGAATACCATTATTTCGATAAAATGTAGCAAAAAAGATTGTTAAAAAAAAATTAAATGCAAGACTTTTGGTAATTTCTTCTAGGAATAATACAGTGACTTTGTGTCTTAATTTTCAAAGAAAATTAATCTTCTAGGAATAACGTACATAGTCAAGACAAAGATCAATCAAATATCATTGATTTCCAACATTTTCCTTACCAATGTTTCATAAATTTAATCTTAAACATGAATACAAATTTTTTTAATAGTTTGTTACTTGAGTTTTAAATGAAGTGGTTGAAAACTCCAAGTAAAATCATCCACAAATCAAACCCAAAATATGATAATTGGATAGACATGTTACTTCTTTTATAGAAAAAGTGCAGCAACCACTTTACAATATGTCAACTTATGATATTGGTATATTAGTTTATTTATCATGTGGTCTATGTTATTATTATGGACCAAGTTCAGTTAAAGATTAGTGAAAATGCATTTGAATTTTTGATGGAAAAATTCAGATTGTAATTAATAATTATACTGGTCCCAAAAGCTGCCTAAGAATATATATAAACCCCTTTTCTATTTGGATTGATGATATTCCAAAATTAAAACGTCTTCTGACCATTTTGTATTTAGGGGATCATTTATGAAATGTTTTTTAAAGTCTAATAAGTTTAGAAAAGGTAACTGACTAATGTTTTTTAAAGTCTAATAAGTTTATGATATCCAAGTATTCTGCTGGTCAGATCAAATACCATCCCAAGTGCAAACTGACTAATGTTACTACCCTCATGTTTGCTGATGACGTTATGATTTTTACTAAGCCCCATCTCCCCTCGTTGCAGTGTATTCTTAATACGTTGTCTGAATTTTATAAAATGTCGGGTTTGCAACTTAATTATGCTAAATCAAGTATTGCTATTGCTGGAGTCACCTCCTGTATTTCCAATGGATTAATTCACCAATCTGGTCTTCAGAGCATGGTAACTGATATGAATTACCTTGGCCTCCCCCTCTTGACATCTAGGCTGAAATATGCTGATTGCATCCCCCTGTTCTCCAAGATGGTGGCAATTCTTGATAGGTGGTCTAACAGATATTTATCCCAGGCAGGTAGACTTGTTCTAATCAAATCGGTTGCCTTTTCAATGACAGTTTACTGGGCTAAAGCTTTTGTCTTGCCTTCAAAGCTTTTGTGCCAAGTCAGACGTGCAATGCTCAGATTTTTTTTGGACTGGATCTATTAATAACAGGAAGCCAGTGCCTTGTTCCTTCAACTTATTTGAGAAGAGTTTAAAAGCTGGGGGGTTGGGGGTGATAAATATAGTCAACTGGAATATTGCAGCGTTCAGTACTCATCTAAACTCCATTCTACGCAAGGATAATACTGGGTGGGTTAACTGGGTCTGGGCTAATAGAATTGGTAGGGCAAGCTTTTGGTCAATTCACACACCTCAAATTTGCAGCTGGACTTGGAGAAAGCTTCTATCTTTGCGTACTCTTTTGCTTCCCACTATTGTTCATAGGTTGTCAAACTCATCTGCTGTTAAATTTTGGCATGACCCTTGGGTGGCCAAGGGTGTGGTTTTGCATTCTATACTCAACTATCAACGGCAGATGCAATCTGGAATTCCAAATAATGCAAAAGCTATGGATTATATTGTCCATGGTAATTTGCATCTTCCATGTTCGTCAAATCAGTACATAAGGACTGTCTGGAATGATATTCAACGTAACAGTTACCCTCTTGTTGATGTTGATGATGTGCTATGGAATGATAGGCCTCACTCTGTCAAGCTTGTGTACATGCACCTGCACAATTCTGACGATCAGGCCTACAAATGGAGCAAAGTTATATGGACATCTGATTCAAAACCAGGAGATAATATGATGCTTTGGAAGGTTCTGCAAAATGCATTGTTGACTAGAAACAAATTGATGGAGATGGGATTTGATTCGGGTATTACTTGTGTGTTTTTGTGCAAATGAACCTGAGACTGTGCTTCACTTGATATTGCAATGTCCTTACACTAAAATTCTATTTGACAAAATGGTAACTGTTGCTGGGAGTAGAAGGTTGGCTGGTCTTTCAATGCTTGATTTTGATATGTTATTCAAAGCTACTAGGTGGCGAACAGTGAAAGCTAGATATTTGACGATCTGCTTGAAGAAGTATCTGGCAGTGGTGTGGTATGAAAGGAACATGATATGTTTTGAAAAGAAGAGGAGAGATGAG
The DNA here is from genome assembly GCA_030737815.1 of Allium fistulosum. Taxonomy (NCBI): domain Eukaryota; kingdom Viridiplantae; phylum Streptophyta; class Magnoliopsida; order Asparagales; family Amaryllidaceae; genus Allium; species Allium fistulosum. The sequence goes on from CM060903.1 coordinate 206,771,842, forward strand.
CAGGTGTTATGGAAGGTTTTGAAGAATGAAATATACAAAGCATTGAAGATGCAATCCAATTTTACGGTGAATAACATGGATGCTTGGAGATAGTTGGTGTTATCTCGGTGTTTTCATCTGTTGTGTTCTGCCTTGTTTTGTGTTTTTTTTCCCAGCTGTTTTTTATCCCCGTGTGTTTTTTTCTATTTTCTACTTTTGTGCTTGTTTTCCTTTGGGAAAGTATTGTTTTTTATTGTTTTCTTGGCAATAAAATCAGGTAGGGGCCCTGTTAACCCCGCTAGCCTTTGCTAAAAAATAAGTTTAGAAAAGGAAAGAGGAAAAGTGTAACGATCCAGTTTTTCAGTTGCTTGAATTTAGAATATTTAATTGAATTTAAATATTGAAAAATGAATATTATAAGTTAAATCAGTTAAATAATTGAATATTGGATTTAATATGAATAAAAATGAATTATAATATTAATTTAAATCCTATTTGAATTAGAATGGAGTTAGTAAACTTTTAATTTTGATTTAAAAGTGAATAAATAGAAATTGGAAATTTGCCGATTTATTTAACGTGTAAAAATAGTCATTTTTGACACTGTTTTGGATTTCGACGAAAACAGTTTCATTGGATCCGTAATAGTGAATTATTATAGGATTTCAAATTTCGTGTCAACCGTACTTACGGTTTGGTCGTGCGAAGCTGAAACACATAGGAATTTATTTAAGTAATTTTAATTAAATAATTCGATTCGAAAACATATCTTCCAAATAAGATGGAATTGGCTCCCGATATATATTCCATGTGTTCGAAATAGAGGTAAAACATTATAAACGCCAAGCGGCACACTTCTTTTGGAGTTCGAAAAATTTGGCGATAAATAGTGTCAAGAAATTTGCTATAAAAGGACTTTCAATTGCAAACCCTAGCCCATCTAAACCCTAGCCGCCACTAATATTCAATGGCCGAAAATATCCAATCTTCTTCCTCAATTTTTGATCAATCCATCCACTTTCATCGAAAACCTCCAACTACAATATTGTAGAGCACGACAAGATCTACAAGGTCAACTGCTACGATCGAATTTGGAGCAGAGGATCGGCGTGGATCTCGATGCAAAGGACGCACGTTTCTGCACGTTTTTCGAAGCAACAGCGAGGCTGGGGAGTGCGCGCTTTGGCCAGAGGAGGAGCTCGCGTAGGTGCGTTGTCTGGAGGTCGTTGATCGATGTCACAATGGACGATGGAGGCAGGGGAGTTGGTCAAAGGTGAGGAGGTTGGGTTCGGTTGCGTGCTAGATTATTGGAGCACAAACGAGAGGGGAGGAAGAGAAAACGTGCGGCCGTGATTTGCTAGGGAGGAAATGGACGGCCCAGATTAAGGTTGATAATAATAAAAAAAGTGTGCAAATTATATTTTCTAATCGTATAATCTTATGAAATTCATAACTTGTTCATACGTGGTCGGATTCGCACGAAACACGTTGCATTGGGTTCGTATTCACGAATACTACGCAAGGGAACTAGAATGGGATTTATTTGAGCTAGCGAAAATTTTGGGTAAAATCAAACGTCAGTTTAAATTTATTCGAAATAAACGCGCAACGACGATTGCAACCATAGTGAGTAAAACTCACTCTTTCTAACCCACTTATATTTTTATATAAGTGGGAATAAATTTATTTTATGATGATTGTTGATTGTTTCGATGTTATGCTATAGTAGTTAGTAGTTGGATATATTCCTGCCTATTGGAGCAGATGAGACCCTATACGTTCCTGTGTATGAGCGGATGACCCTTTGTACGCGCGTCTACCTTGATGCAGACATTGTACATATTTTTCTCATATGTATATTTGTTGCAGGTTATAGGTTGGAGGGATCCAACAAGATTCCTCACTATTATTGATTTTATTTACACATATTGTTATATATGTTATTTTAGATGATGTTTGATGTGATGGATGCCATGATTGATGTCATTGATGTGAATCACCTTATTTAGTGCTGTTGTAGCATTGAGCCATATTCTGGAATTTCAAAATAATAAAATGATGTTTTTGTTTAAAAATGGATTTCAAAGTGATTTTGGATATATATATATATATATATATATATGTTTTAATAATTCGAATGGATTTAAAAGGAAGAATTTTAGTGAAATAAATAAAAGTGGGATTTTCGAAGTTATTAAATTTATAGTTTGTGAAATACTTGAAATAGAGATTTCGAATGGTTTTATAAAAGTATATTTACAAAAAAGATTTTAAACGATGTTATACATATATATAAATGGATTTGATTTTGAAATATGATGAATAGTTTTATAAATGGTTCGAAACCAATGCTTTATATTGGATTCGAAGTCAATATTTTATAAATGGATTTTTATAATTGTAAACGTGGTTACAAAGGCTGAGTATTCATGTTCCCTCTTTATTCATTTTCCAGCCTTTCATGGTTTATGGTTAACAGCCCAATAGCCCATTTAGTTTTGTTTGTAATGTTTCATCACTTTCCAGATTTACCTCTCTCGTTTTCTCTCTTATAAATAACGAGATTATGTAATGTGTGATACTGAGAATAATGAGAAATATGGCATCTAAATATTTTTTTTCTATCTTAATTTCTTTCTTCATTTAACATGGTATCAGAGCCTCCGATCTAGGGTTTGTTAATATTTCAATCTTCTGTATCTCCCGTGTTCGATCTATTCCTCTCTTCCTTAAATCATGGCGGAAACCAAAAGTATAGATGTGTTGTCTATGATGCCCAAAATTACTGATCGAAAGTTAAATAATTCAAACTACCATGATTGGAATAAAACAATCCGCTTGTATCTCCGTAGCATGGACAAAATAGATCATCTAACCAAGGATCCACCTTCACTTGATTCGAAGGAAGCTGATGACCAGATCTGGCTCAGAGATGATGCTCGTATATTTTTACAAATCCGAAACTTTGTTGAAAATGATGTAATTGGATTAGTGAATCATTGCGAAACTGTGAAAGAGTTGATGGAATATTTGGAATTTCTATATTCAGGCAAAGGCAATTTAAACAAAATGTATGATGTGTGTCAAGCTTTTTACAGAGCCGAAAAGAAGGACATGAATCTCATGAGTTACTTCATGTCATTCAAACAAACTTACGAGGAATTTAATCTCCTCTTACCTATGAGCAGTGATATCAAAATTCAACAAAAACAGCGAGAACAAATGGCCATAATGAGTTTTTTGGCGGGCCTTCCTTCAGAATTTGAAAGTGCAAAAGCGCAAATCCTTGCTAATACTGATATAACTTCTTTACATGAAGTATATAGTCGACTTCTGCGAACTGAAACAGTTTCAAACAACTCAAATACTAGTAATAGTGCTCTTGTAGGTGCACAGCCTAGTGCACAGGTGCACCAACCAGCAGACAATTGGAGACCACATGCCCCTGCAACAGGCCAAAGCTGGAGACCACCTACTGCCCAACCATGGAAGCCATCAAATCAACCATGGAGATCACCGAATCCTAACAAAGTATGTAAGTACTGCAAGAAAATTGGTCATTTGGTGAATGAGTGTAGAAAATTGCAATACAAAACTCAAGGAAATGTCTCCAATCCAAATACCAAGGCTGTGTTAATGACTGTAGAAGAATTCGACAATTACTCAAAGTTTCAAAGTTCCATGAACAAAAATCCATCTGAAACCACTGCCGCAACGACAGTAGCTTCTATGGCAAATACAAGCAAAGCTACCTCTAACTGGATAATTGATTCAGGGGCCACGGACCACATGACAGGTAACCAACAATTGTTTTCAAATCTAACAGCAATCAGATCATCACACAGAGTTACATTGGCGGATGGTTCTCAATCATCGGTTAAAGGAATGGGTGAAATTAACCCGAACTCATCCATATCTATGAAATCTGTTCTATACATACCCTCACTATCTTTTAATTTGCTCTCTGTGAGTCAAATTACGAATAATCTCAGGTGTAGCATTACTTTCTTTCCTAACTACTGTGTATTCCAGGATCTTGTGACGAACCAGATTATTGGTAGAGGACGTGAGTCTGGTGGCTTATACACTCTTGACGAAGTTCCTATTAACCCTATAGCTTGTTCAATAATGGACCAAACATTCAAACTCCATTGTCAACTTGGTCATCCATCTCTTCCATTATTCAAACAATTATATCCGCAGCATAACAACTTGTCCTCAATAAACTGTGAAGCGTGTCAATACGCAAAGCATCAAAGAAGCACTTCTTATCCTAGAGTTAATAAACGTGCAAGTAAACCTTTTACTTTAGTTCATTCTGATATTTGGGGACCAGCATCAGTTGTATCAAAACCTGGTTTTAAGTATTTTGTAACCTTTGTTGACGATTATACCTGTGTTACATGGCTTTTTCTTATGAAAAGTAGATCTGAATTGTTTTCTATTTTCTGCAAATTCAACACTGAAATAAAAACTCAATTCAACACCACTATACAAACATTGCGCAGTGATAATGCAAAGGAATATGTGTCTAATGAATTTAATAATTACCTTGCTCAAAATGGCATTTTACATGAAACTTCATGTGTTGATACTCCATCACAAAATGGCGTAGCAGAAAGAAAAAACAGACATTTGTTGGAAACTGCTAGGGCACTGTTGTTCCACATGAATGTGCCAAAGACATTTTGGGCTGATGCGGTCTCTACTGCTTGCTTTCTTATTAATAGAATGCCTTCAACTGTCCTAAATAATGAAATTCCGTACCAATGTCTCCTACCAAACAAGAGTTTGTTCCCTGTGAAACCACGTATATTCGGATGTACTTGCTTCGTTCGAAATGTTGACCAACAGTTAAGCAAGCTTGATCATAAGTCCCTAAAATGTATTTTTGTTGGATATTCAAGACTTCAAAAAGGGTATAGGTGTTATTGCCCAAGCCTACAAAAGTATATTGTGTCAATTGATGTATCATTTATGGAAGATATACCTTTTTATCAAACCAATACTCCGTCTCATGATCATGAAGAGAATGAAGAATTCCTGGTATATTCAAGCATACCCATTGCTACCACTCAAGCAGATATCACAAATGAAGAAACTCACTCTGATGAAGATCCAAGCCTGAATTTACCAATAGCCATCAGAAAAGGAAAGAGACAATGTACGTTTCCCATTTCCTCATTTGTGTCCTACAAGAAATTATCACCTTCATCACAGGCATTTGTTTCCAAACTAGATTCTATATCAATCCCGAATACGGTTGCTGAGGCCATTGCATCACCAGAGTGGTGTGAAGCAATGAAAGATGAAATGAAGGCGTTAGAACAAAATAAAACATGGAAGTTGGTAAGATTACCACCAAACAAAAAGGCAATAGGGTGTAAGTGGATTTTTTCTATAAAAATGAATGCTGATGGGACTGTGGCAAGATTAAAGGCTCGTTTAGTTGCAAAAGGGTATGCTCAATCATATGGAATTGATTATTTAGAAACATTTTCACCGGTAGCAAAAATGACGTCAATAAGACTCTTCATTTCATTAGCAGCACACCACAATTGGAGACTTCATCAATTAGACATTAAAAATGCATTTCTACATGGGGATCTCTCCGAAGAAATATATATGGAGCAACCACCTGGGTTTGTTGCTCAAGGGGAGACAAGCATGGTGTGTCAACTTCACAAGACGCTGTATGGACTCAAGCAGAGTCCACGTGCTTGGTTCAGCAAGTTCAGCATTGCTTTAGAAAAGTATGGTATTCAAAGATGTAAAACTGATCATTCAGTTTTTTACAATCAAACTAATGATGGGATTATATTGCTAGTCGTTTATGTTGATGATATTGTGATCACTGGTAGTGATGAGGGTGGTATTCACGCCTTAAAATTGTTTATTCAAACGCAGTTCAATACCAAAGATCTTGGGGAGCTTAAATACTTCCTCGAGGTTGTGATTATACGAAATAATGATAGTATACTACTGTCTCAAAGAAAATACGTACTTGATCTACTCAAAGAAACTGGAAAACTCGGTGCTAAGCCATGCACTACTCCCATGATGCCTAACCATAACTTGAGTGAAGAAGGTGAACTATTTGATAATCCAGAGAGATATCGGCGTCTTGTTGGCAAACTTAACTATTTATGTGTTACCAGGCCTGACATTGCGTATTCTGTCAGTATAGTAAGTCAATTCTTGGCTAAACCAATGGTTCATCACTATAATGCATTGGAACAGATTTTATGTTATCTCAAAGGCACGGTGGGACAAGGACTCGTCTACTCAAATCATGGTCATATGAATGTTGAGTGTTTTAGTGATGCTGATTGGGCTGGCTCTAAAATAGATAGAAGATCAACGTCTGGGTTTTGTGTGTTCGTAGGAGGAAACTTGATTGCATGGAAAAGCAAGAAACAACCTGTTGTGTCTCGGTCTAGTGCTGAATCCGAATATCGAGCAATTGCTATCGCTGTATGTGAAATTATGTGGGTGTTTCATCTGATGAAAGAAGTGGGTATGGAACTATGTCAACCAGCAAAAGTGTGGTGTGACAATCAGGCAGCAATTCATATTGCATCGAATCCTGTTTATCACGAAAGAACAAAACATATTGAAGTGGATTGCCACTTTATTAGAGAGAAGATTATGCAAGGCATTGTTGAGACTCAATTCATTCGTACTGGAGAACAGTTAGCTGATATATTCACTAAAGCTCTGAATGGTTCTTGCATGCAATATCTTTGTAGCAAGTTGGGTATGGCTAATGCATACTTGCCAACTTGAGGGGGAGTGTAAACGTGGTTACAAAGGCTGAGTATTCATGTTCCCTCTTTATTCATTTTCCAGCCTTTCATGGTTTATGGTTAACAGCCCAATAGCCCATTTAGTTTTGTTTGTAATGTTTCATCACTTTCCAGATTTACCTCTCTCGTTTTCTCTCTTATAAATAACGAGATTATGTAATGTGTGATACTGAGAATAATGAGAAATATGGCATCTAAATATTTGTTTTCTATCTTAATTTCTTTCTTCATTTAACAATAATTAAATTAGATTATTTGTGAAAATTGTTTATAATTGGATTTTTATAATAAATGAAAATTAGAAAAGAATTATAAAATAGAATTTTATAAATATAAGTGAGTACAAAAGGAGAGTATTCATAAAATAGAAATAAGATATATAACATTGTTTTATAAAGGTGAAATCAACTTATTTTGATAGGTTAAATATGGAAGTTTATAAAAGAATTATATTCACGTTTTCAAAGTGAATAATCTATTAAGCAAATGTTTTGCAAGTGATATTTATAAATGGAGGTTAAATGGTTTTGATAAGTGAATTAAATTGTGTTGAATATCGAAAACATAGATTTCAACATTTACTGTTGAAATAAACGTTTTCGTGAAAAGTAAGGAAGGCATGGACTGTAACATTTTTGTTACCGTAAATTATTTTCGAAAGAAAATATTAAATATAGTTAGTTGAATCCCTATACTAGTATTTTTGGGTTGTGGTAACAATGTTTTACGCAACATTCTTTTAACCCAAATAACATATGTTTTGAAGAATGTTTTCCTTAAAGATTTGCATATATACTTAATCGTTAAATTAAGTATATGAAATATATTCTAAGTGTTGAAAGAAAATAAATTGTGAGTTTACTTATTATTAAAACGAGTAGGTTGGCACATGCGATGCACGTGCGCAGAAGGAACTGGTGTTAAAAAACAATGTGTGTGAGGCATATTGAATTTTATAAAATGACTTTGACGTACACGTAATGTTGCATGTTTTGGATACTAACTTTCAGAATGCATCCACGGTCGATGGGCATGTAAATGAAATGTTTGTATCAAACATGGAAAGAAGCTTTATATCAGACCTACCTTATGTGGACAGAAAGAAAAGTAATAAACGTACGGAATTATGAATTCTCCTTGCATGCTCATGCAAACGGTAGACAACAACTTTGATTCGTAACGGAAATAGAATATGTTCTTCATTACATATAGTAGGTAATTAGAAATAAATATGGTAGCATTTTATGATGAGAAGGAAACAAAATGGCATATTATAGCTCACAAACTATTTGACAGTAAATTGTAAGTACTAAGTGTAGTTGTTGTAATCGTTTTCCCTCCTCCTTGTTCCGGGCTTGAGACCGACATCAGTAATAAGTTGATGACGGAGTTAAAAACGTTTTATAAGGGATTTTTTAGGTTAGATGAAAATGAGTTGCAGTAGTAAAGGTGGAAATTTTTGTTCATACAGTTGTACAGAAATAATAATATCTCGTTGGCACGTCTGGGGCGTATGGTAACAAAAACAGATGCAAATTCACTTTACCGACTGTGAAATAATGGACGTATGGGTTAGGATATTAGTGGTACTGATAGTACTAAACCTAGTCCACACCTGGTCCACACAGAAAATAATAAATTTGAAAACTTATATGCATATATACGAAACTGTCTACGAACTTTCAAAAGCCTAGTATATTATGGACTGTTATATTTTCAAAAACCAATGCATATAAACATCTGGAGACCGATGGATGTGTGAATAGCATAACGTTACGAAATTTGCAAAGTGAGCTTTAGACTGGATAGTTGTTGCCTCTTCTTTGGTCCGTTGGTTCAACAGTGAAGAATTTCATTAGAGGTTCTTAAATTGTTTGTTTTAGGTGGATTACTCCATGCACAAAGTTGGATGCACACATAAAGCAAAAGATAAATTTTAAAACATATGAAACTTTCTCTCACAGAACAAAAGATGTGCATATGCTTAGCTTTACCTATCTCTAGTTCCACCAATAACCGCTCCAATATCGTAATGCCAACTTCATAATTAACTTCCTCCTACTGTTGATGGTATCCAATTTTGTTTGAAAAAAATATAAGAATACACAATTGTACTCTAATCCACATAAGCAACAATATCTTAAAACTAACTGATTGTATAAATAAACATGAGAAGTTGACCTTAGTTTATCTACAGATCACAACCTCAATTAATAACACATAGAGGTCAACATTCTACGTCTTCATTGCTTATACTTTCATTTTATAGTACAAACAAAAAAGACTATAGGGTAAATTATCATGAAATCTATGTTTGCAATGAATTTACAGTTAACAACAAAGTAAAAGGTTTTGAAAAAAAAATCAAATTATGTTTAAAAGTTGAATTAAGTGAACAAAGGAAGCCCATAAAATTAAGCAAACAGTCCAAATATGTATGAAATTTGCAGGTGGATTAACTGAAGTCGTTCATAAAACTATGTTTCAGACGGCATAACACATAAGCACGAAAGGGAAACATAGTAAAGGGGGAAAGCCGAGATATAAATGCAAAACATGGAAGAAAAAACCCAAAATTGAATGGGGAGAGATACGATTGCATAGAGTACATATTTCGTCAAGCATCTAGTAGTTGGTCCAGTATTTTTTTAACAGTGCTAACTGGAGTACTTCCTTAATGATCAATCCATCATCAATCCTAGGACTACTGATCATTTTAAATAGTTAGTATAAATAGTTCTATTGTGCATTCCTCACCATTAAATGAATTTTATGCATTTACCAATGTGCACTGGTAAGTTGGAGGAAGACACCAGATTCAGATAAAAGGTACCATAAATAATAACATAAGCAAGTTTATAATACCCTATTTTCTTAGCATACTCGGCAACTGTATAACTATAAATCAGAATACAATTGTAACAAAATATAACTGGATAATAAAATTAAAAAAGTCAAGAACAGAACTATATATATAAACAGATCATCACTTCTATCTCTTTTGATAATAAAATTTAGATCAATTTTATTAATGTTATCTTTATATACAGATGTACAAAAAAATTCAAAGGAAGTGGCACTCCAAAGGCATAAAGTAAAACCTGAAGAAGAAGTAGTGCAAGACTTCACTTCTCTACTTCGTCCAGTTTCTTGTTTCTATGCATTTGATTTACGGAACAGAATATCAATTAATGTCCTACATAAAAACTTAAGCAACGTCACAATTTCAATATATACATATGAAAGAACTAAATTACCTTGAAGTAACTCTTGACGTGAGAAATACTAAGTCCCCGTAGATCCATCTCAAGTACTAACTTTTGAGTTGCTCCTACATAGATTATTCATAATTTGTATCTTTTAGTGTGTATGGTCACAATGATGTCAGATACATGCACCTTTTATACAAATAAAGTACTGCTTATATTAACATTACCAAAGGCACTAATATTTCACAGTTAAAAGAGGAAAATCAAATATTAGGTAAATAAAAATTATAAAATCTTACACGAATATAAACTCATATTTTACGTTGTATAATCAAATCATGAAGATTCCTATAAAATATTGAACACGATAACTAACCTTACTTCTTGGTTAATGCATGTTGCGAACTATTTGCAATGCACAAATGCCAATTTCAATATCAATAGCAGCAAGCAAAGGGTAAACCTTTTTTCACAGCAGAAATTGAATTATATGCTATAAGAATATATCATTTACGTAATAGGAAATGATTAGATATGAACAGGGTAAACAAAATCAGCTCTGATCTTAGGTACCTGAAAGCCGTAGTAGAAACCATGTATCTTTGATGTTCTTTGTTTATCTGTTGTAGCAATAACTGAGAAAAGACCTGTTCTCATTTTATACAGTTATATTGTAAACTCGTATGAATGTGCTTTAAATCCCAAAATTTTGAAGTATTGTACTCAAATTTTGCATTATGTCTATGTAAAATTTCACACCTTTCATGAAACAATCAAAGCAGTGATGGCGGTCTCTTAGTAATCTGATTCATAATCCACTTGATAGTGCTTCAATATTCATCTCAGTAACTTCCCATCATAACGCTAGATTCAATAGACTTCAAATTAAAATATTCAGGATTGCGACTTAAATTCAAATTCGAACCCAAAGCCTTATGATCCTAAGATTTGAAGGAGAAAGAATTGCATAAGAATCTCACGATTGGAAGCTAAACGATGAACAATTTTGTATATTATTAAGAGAAATTGGGAAACTGCTTAGTAAATCGTGGGATAATGCTTGTATTGGTTAAGTGGCGAAACAAAATTACAAAAGGGACCCTACATTATATATTTTTAATTTCTGAGAAGGACGATTTGGATATTCCAAAAAAGGCTTCATTTTGACTTGGTTGATCAAATATAATGCACCTAACCATAAATCTTTTAAGTATATTGTAACTAAATGACTAAAGAGAATACATCTAATCATTGGTTTCCTTCCATTGAAGAATACATATTTAAATATAGTTTTTGTAAGGCTTTTAATAAGTCAATGACCAAACAAAGAAATATTTCAACAAATGATATCCAGAGCCCTTACATGGAAGGGAAAATGTAGAAAACTTGCTTTGATTAGTTTCCAAAAGTACCAAAATGTAGCCAAATCTAAAATCCACATCATGTTTATATGATTATCATTATACTATCAAATACAATATCTACATCATGCTTATAATTAGTTTTACAGTTAAATAATAGAATATGCAGTGATTCATATTAGTAATCAATTTTTGGTACGTACAACATAAAATATTATAAGCACGCATGAACAAAAAAGATAATAGTGGTACTATATATTTTGTTTGATAAAATATTACAAAATCATTGAGGCTATAAGAAAATGATCAGTAGATGTAAATTTCATTGTTGTATGAAAGTTTGGAAAACTAATTCAAAAACTCATATTGGAAATCAAATTAATATACCTTGAATGATAGCTAAATCGTCCACACTTTTATAGTTATCCCAATGAAGTCGTCATTACCAATTCTAACCAATTCATACAAAGCAGCTCCTCCCATTCCATCTGCTATTGCTATGACAGTTTAACCCAATATCTAAAAAAATCAAACGAAATTCAAAGTTACATTCAAAACTTTATTACAATAAAACCGAACCATTTTTGACCGATTGCTACATACGTTCTTACGATGCTTTCCGTACAAAAAATGTTAAAAGCTTGAATGTCGTAATTGCCGAACGCCTTTGGAAACTGAAGATCAGTGCAAAAACAAAAATTCATGCTGGAAATCAAATTAATACACCTTGAATGACAGCTACATCTCCCGTGCTTTGATACTTTATCCAATGAAGTCATCATTACCAACTCTAACCAATTCTTACAAAGCAGCTCCTCCCATTCCATCTGCTATGATAACTTGACCCAATATCAACAAAAAAATCAAACAAAATTCAAAGTTACATTCAATAAAAAATAAACAACACCTAATAAAAAACAACACCTAATAAAAAAGGTAATGTAAATCCCTGATTCAAATTAGTACCAAATGCTATAAATTGTAATCTACACTTGTTGCCCCTAGTGAAAAGCTTATACTTAGTCCCATCATAAAAGTATCAACTAAAAAAATCATGATGATTAACAATTTAATTTTGAATTGGTATACACCAAAACCAACAGCTAAATTGATCAAAAGAAAACGGTTTCTTTAAATTAGGCTACGTCAATGAACCAAAATAATAGCTTTTGATTAAGTAGTCAAAAAATATTTTTGATATAGTAAACAAAATGTGTAGCTTCTCTTCTATAATACTAATAGGTCATAGGAGCCAAAAAGTAGCTTAAACCATGATAGCAGTCAATCAAGACGGTACAATATTAAGCTTCCTATATTCTAAGAAACCTATAATTTTAATCAAAATCTACTACTGAAATATTGATAAAATATTTCAATAAATTAATGACTAAAAATTATGGTTTTTAATAGCATCAATTTATCTGAATTAATATGCTCATGTAATAGATCAGATAAAGGAGAGAAAAATAAACAATACCCGTGGCGAATAATTCATAAACCTCGATCTTAATTGATTTGCTCTACCATTTAGAAAATCGTAGGAAGTAAGAAGATTGGCGCACCATTGTCCCAATAAGAAATAAGTCGCCGAGTTTCCCATCTTGTTTAAACTCTGTTATTTTTGAACAAATTGAGTATGCATAGACAAATGCATAGACCAAATAATTTCATCCAAATAAAAAGTAATCATACCTTTCAAAGTAAAATCAAAGTAAAATAAGCAACTCCATTATCTGGAGAAGAGGACCCATCGAAATAGGAGGATGAACCATGGAGGAGAGAGTGAAATTGGTAGCTAAATCAAGAAAAATGGAGACATCAGATATTGATTTGAAGCAATTAGGGATTTCATCGTCATCGTGAAGAGTAGTGGCAGTGCCATATCGATTGAAGAATAGAGAACATGAGAAACTTAATGGGAAACGTGGGTAAGCGTAACGTGGGAAAACGAAATTACATATTTGTCCTCCATGTGACATTTTGTTTGCAATGCAGCAATGGGTTATTTCGGTAGAACACAAAAGGCTTCACCTCCTCAAGTATTTACTTTATATATAAGATAAGTATATGAAAATGTTTTTCCAAATATTGAAATAGTTTTGAATGTTATCTTTTTAAAGATATTTTGAAGTGAATAATTGGAAAGTGATTTGATTTATAAACGATTAATAAAATTTAGGCCCAGTGACTACGTATGCGCTAGATTTTGTTTGTTGCTTTGATAGTTAAATAATTGACTATCAAATTTGGCCATTTTAGCTTCTCAACTTGATGTAGAAACTAATTAGTCGTACACTTAGTACGTAACTGACCGTGTAGGCTTGATTATCGTTTGTGTTGAGAATGTTGATTCGTGTAGTGCGGAGTGATTACTCTAATTTATCGAGCTTCCTTCTTGGCCGAAGGATAGCAAGTTGAAAGTTGGAAACATGATTAGTCTACGAGACTTCGTTTCTGTATGAGGCTGAGAAACGCTTTTGCGTTGTTGGTGCGAAGAGACCGGGATCAGATTTATCTGAAAACCACTTCGGACCAACATATATGCGACGATTGTGCAGGTTGGTCGATGATATTGATATTTAGGATTTTCATAGTGAAGGACTGCTTGTTGATCATTTGGGGTTAAATCCCAATATACATATGGTAGCAGTAGTCTCTTCGTTATGAAATATCCATTGCAAGGGCTGTCTCTACTAATCTTATAGGATGTGGTAGGAAAGTACCTTCGGTTTGTCCTGTTCCTGGACAACTTGTATGGATGGATGTCTGGCATTGCATTTATAAGATTACGTACATTGGCTTTTACAAACGTACATCATGTGGTGGCGGAGAAGGCAACTTCTCTTAGCTTAACATCCTCCTTAAGACATACGAGCTCAAGGGTTGTATTTTTGTGGAAGGCAATTAGTAGTCAACGAAAATGGCAATGTAGCATTCAAAGAAGATTGTGATATGTGAAAGGTAATCGATACCTCTTTTGGCCTCACTCCCCGGAAAATGATGGAAACGGGGATAGAAGCAGCAAGTTGTGTTACTCCCATCAGGAGATGTCATCTCCCTTCAAGATATATCTTTACACGCTATGACGTCATGTATCTGATTATTGTCGATGTATGCTCGTGGCCATGGATAAAGGTCGGTAACGACTGGAGTGATGACATATTCAGTACTATCCAGGAAGGGGTAGGCCAGTCTTGTGTTGGTTTAGGCGGACAATATCTGCTACCTAGGTACATCCCTCTAGAAGTGTACCGAGTTTGGTTCGGAAAGGTAGTCCTTTCACCTAGTCATTTGTATGGATCTCCAAAATCCAATACGTGCCTGCCATTTTCTAGTATAGAAAGCCTTGTATTACAAGGTGTATGCTGGAATTTAATATGTAACAATTTCAGCTATTTTAATATTATTTGTATAATAGACACTATTATAATGCAAGAGAATTTGATATGAAATGATTTGGTTATCGTAAGGTAAAAATCTTGTCGGTATTTATTTGCGACATGGTCTTACGAGATACCTTTGGTTTTGATAAAGAAAAAGTTTTCATAAGTTTATAAATTCAGTTGACGTGTGTTTTTCTCAAGCTGGTTTACCAGACTAATCCGGGCGTTCTTCCCTTTCAATGCTTGGGTTAGACCGAGTATATTTACAGGTTCAGATTCGGTGCTTTTGGAGCTTCAGCTGGCAAGCTGGAGATCTTCATGTCGTATACACGTATCTGTTTATTTTTCCGCTGCTTTGCATTGTTGTTGTTGTAAATTATCAGCATTTATGAGGACATGTTATTATAACTGTCCAAGCTGATGATTACTTTTTGTGTACTCTGATATTGATTTATGTTTGTTACAGTTTCTCTTTGTAAAGATTATTGATCTATATTATATGCTATTCCGCTGCGATGTGAGATTCTGTATTGTTTTGGTTCCGCTTCTCTCTTCTTCTTCTTTTCTGTTCTTTTTTCTTCTCTCTTTCTTCTAACCCTCTCTTTTCTTTCTCATGATCATCTGCAATCGATGCGCTCTGGGTCGGACACACGTGGTTTGGTGTCGGATTCAGAGGTTGCCGGGTGCGGGTCGTCATAGCTAGTATCAGAGCTTAGGTTTAGTATACTCCTAGGCTTTGATGTGTACTCAGTATAGATAGGGTCAGTAGCACCCTAGATTGAGTTTGAGTGTATTTATATATATGAGCGTGTATTTGTTAGTGATTATAAAATGTTTTATATTGTGTTTACTTATCTGTTGAGTTGTTTATGAATTCTGGTCGGTGTGTGGGATGCCACGTTATCAATAGGGGTTTCTAAACACTTAAACGAGACAAGTCGACATAGTATTGTTTTTAAATTGGGTAAATGAAATAATTTACCTCGATTATATTTTATATATAAAGGAAACAATTTTTCAGAAATTATTATAGTGTATAAAAATTGATTGTTGGTTGTTTGGAAATGTAAATATATATAAGTTAATAAAAACAGTTTGAATAATCTAATTAAAGACAACAATTGTAAAAGAATAAATTATATAAGCAAGTGAATTATAAAGTATGAAATTATAATTAAAATGATTTACAATTGTGAAATAATCTTATATATAAGAAATGAAACTACAAGAGTATATTTATAAATATGAGTTATAAATAAAAATGGATTTAAACTAAGAATTTGAGAATTTGAATCTCGTTGACTTTGACAGTTGTTTTTCAAAGTTTGAAGATGTTATATTATTATAAATCTAAACAACAAGGTAAACAAATTTGGAATGAATCTTATATAAGTAAAGTGAATAAGTGAAATTATATAAGTATAAATTTATAAATGTGATTTATAAATAAATGGATTTTAAAAGAATTTAAAGCATTAAATTCACTACCGTTGCTGGGAAATAATAAGGGTGATGACTGCAGCATCATCAGTATCATTCTCCAGTTTCTGGGTGATGGATTTGCTACCATTAGTACATTGAAAATTTAAGTTTTTTTGTGATTAAAAAATTTGAATTTAAAATCCAAGTTTGAAATTGATAAATATAAGGGAAATGAATTTGAACTTATAATTGGAATTAGTATAAATAAGAAAAAGAAGTTTCAAAATTTTAAGTGTGAAATTGAGATATGAAATTAAAATTTAACGTAAGTAAGGTTAAATTGAATTGAGTTAGTAAGTGAATTATATAAATTGAAGTTTAACTTAAGGAAAGTTAGATAAAGTGAATGGGATTTGAACTAGATCAGATAAGTTATTGAAATGAAAATTAAACTTAAGAGGTAAGTGATTAAATAATATGAATTTGAAAGTTTAAATAACTAAGTTGTATAACTTATAAATTTAGTAATAACAAGTTAAAAACAAGAGTTCTTGAACTTGTAATTGGAAAATTTTAAAATTGGAATATGAATTTAGAATTTAACTTCGATAAAGTAAAAAAAAATTAGAGTTAGTGAATTGAATTAAGTGTATTGATGAATCAAATAAAAGTGAATATAAACCCAAGTTGTAAAGTGATTATATAACCATGAATTGAAATTATAAAATGTGAATGGAAGCAAACTTAAGTCAATGTTCATGGAATTATAAATAAATAATCGTATAACTTATAAAATGGGAAAATGTAAGTAAAACCAAATGTTAAAATGGTTAAACAATTTTGTTAAGCAAAAAAAAATCTGAATTTGAATAGTGATATGAAATTTGACTTAAGTAAAAGTTAAATAAAATGACTTTAGAAATAAAATTTAAGTTAAGTCAAATAGAATGAAATATTGTGAAGGAATTTAACTTAAGTAATGTTGGATGAAGTTGATTTTGATAAATAAAATGAATAAACAAAGTAAAGTTGAATAATAAGAAGCCAATGGAATGAATTTGAACTTGAGTTATAAAATGAAATTCAACTTGAAGTGCAAAATGAATTGAATTGAACTAATGAAATAAATTAGTAAATAAAATATGGATTGAATGTTAATCACTCGAATGTAAATGAATTGATATGGAATAATGGATGTACTAATGAAATCGAGAATTGAATAATTGAATGAAAGTCAATTAGATATCAACAAATTAGAATTAAAAGTGTTATACCAAATTGAATGTAAACGAAGTAAATATGAATGTTGAGTGTAAATTAAATAAATTTGGTTATGTTGGTTATGCATTGGTTGTTAAATGGATGTTAGTTGATTTTATAGAAATTCATTAAATATTAATGAAATCAAATTAATGAAATTGAAAGCAAAATAATTGAATTCAAATTGGTAGTAAGTGAATCAAAATAGAATTGAATTTGATTTAATTTGGAAGTGAACTAACTTGAATGTAAATTAGTGAATGTAAACTAGTGAATGTAAACTAATTGAATATGAATAAATGAATGTTAGTAAAATCCAAAGTTAATGAATCAAGTGTGATTAAAGTGAAAACCAATTCAATGAATATTAATGAGAAATGAATGTATATTGATTTGGTTATGGATTGATTGGATAGATATTGGTTTGTTGGATGTTAGTTGGATGATAATTGTTTGATGGTTGAATTTGTTGGTTTTGATTGCAAGTACTATATTGGCATATATAGTTGTTGTATTGGTATATGTTGTATATTGATATTACTTTTCATATATACATGTACTTATTGTTTGTTGAGTGTTTAGTAGGTGCGGATGGCGTTGCTTCACATTTGGAGCTCGCTTTCGCGCCATATTAGCCGTATATGCTCGCTAATAATATATAAGGTACATATCTCAGATTACATAACGTACTTTTATATTTTTCCCTACGAGATGTCTCATCTTCGAAGATGAGATGTATATGTATTGTAATGAACGGTAGGCTTTCGACCCTCGAAAATCGATACTAATACGTTCACTATATAGAATGCCGGAAATACCAGATTATTATGGTTTAAGAAGAAAACGATAGAAGAAGAAACAAAAACAACAACATAGAATCTCACAATCGCAGTGGAACAAAATATAATATATATAATAACAGATATACAAAGAAAACTGTAACTGTTAATATACATACAAATTATCAAAGTACAACCATTACGCTTAATCGCTCTTACGTTACTTCGTAACTCTATAGTATTCTCATAAAAAGCTAAGATAGATCTAATAGTTCGCGACCTGGTGCAGGGGAAGAACTTCTATTTGTTACTGACTCATGATCATCTTCACTTATCATAAAAATCTAGACAGTTATAATAACTTGTCCTCACAAATGCTGAATATACAGCCTACAATACACAGCAGAATATAATCAAGTACGCGTAATACGTCTCTGCAATCCAGCTCGTCTCTTGGACTCCAAAGCATCCTAACCTAAATCCGTAATACTCGGTCTAACCCGAGCATTACAATAAAGTAACACCCAAGTCAGGCTGGAAACCAGCGTGAGTAAACACACTTAATTTGAAATACTTAAGTTATCAAAATCCTTCGAAACAAGGGAATCTCATAAGACCGCGTCACACATAAACACGACGGCTTTTTACCTTACGATGACAAAAAACACTTTTATAAAAATCATGTGATATTATAATAATGTCTAAGTATAAACACTTATTTAACACAGCCGAGTTTGTTAAATTAATTAAATTCCATCATATTAGACTCTATAATCAAATCCGTAAAGGTTCGTGGTGGTTATTGGATCGAAGTGGTTCCGGATAATGCTGATATCTGATCCCAGTCCCTTCGAATCCAAACGATAAGTTTTAAAAGGCCTAAATGTTTAAAATAAACAATTCAACAATCAGGGTGTCACTATTCACATATGGAAATTCATCCCGTATATTTACTTTATCACGACCAGTCCATCAAAATTAATTTGCTTGTAATCATCACATTTTTTGGAATTCGGGTTAGTGGTCGGTACAAGTCAATTTACTTCTAATAAAGCGTGTCAGCGTTTTATTCTAACTACTTTAATTTGTTTGGCTACTTAATGGCACAGACAATAGATAATTGAAATCAGTATCAAAAGAGAAATAAATCAAAACATAGATCATTAACTTCAATCAACAGTTTATAATTAAATCAATTTACCAATCAGAATTTTATCAATTTCAATTTACTAAATCAAGTTATATTTTTAAATCCGGATTACTTGTTAATCAAAGGAATTAAATAAAATGATTTATTCTTAGTCAATTAAATTAACATTTCATTAATAATAATTCATTAATGAACCTGTAATTAACTAAATAGGAAATTTCTTATTCGTTCACTTAAATTTTTATAAATCCCTAGATTTCATATTGCAAAAACTTGACGATATTAGCCCAAAATGAAATACTTGTCGACAGGGTTCCGACGCAACAATTTTCTCATCGATTGGATTTAAAATAGAGAAGAAACATTGCTTAAGCTTTATTGATTTAAAAATTAATTAATTAAATTACTTTAATTCACCCAGCCCAATAAAATTGCAAACCCACCTTCTCCTTTCCAATTCTCTTCTTCCCTCCTGTTATATTCCTTCCTTCTCTCTTCAGTTTGAACACCCAAAGATGTGCACGAATGTGTGCACGTGCACGCATACCTCCGGCTATCAAACCTCACCGCTGACCAACCTCGTGAGTCACCCACGATGCCCTCGTCTCGACTACCCACCTGTAAACCCACGGCAGAGCCCCAGTTCAAATTCGAACTCTAAACCCAAAATTGGAACCACCACCACCACACCAAATAGCCTCGTCTCGACGACCCAGACCCCCATCGAATACCGAACTTCGCCTATGGCCTCGCCATCACTTCCTCGATCGATTCCCCCACTTGCGCACGCCCCTACCTTCCTCGTCCCTACGCCATTGCTTGAAACCGAGATGTAACAACCCGGATATTTTAACGGTTTTAATTAATTTAATTAACTGAATTTGTGTGAAATGGTAAACGATAAAATTTTGAAATTAAAATTTGATATTTGGAATGCGTCTAGTTAAACATAGCAACTGGTAAATTTTCGTCCGAAAATATGAAAGTTTATTTCGCGCGTAAATTTATTTCAATTTAATCAGTTAAAAAGCGATGAAAATAAAACGTTTTCGAAACCTAAATATTTTTACATAGAAAAATTCTAAACCATCTTCTGAGCGAGATGGCATTTTTCGTTTTTCAAAATTCGGACTTCTTTAGCTCCGTCAATCTTATTTTTCTGCGTTTTTGCTGCATTTTCCGCTAGTAGAAATTTTGAATTCTTATCATTCAATCGAATCACTGATATCTGTATACCATTTTAAACGTCTCATCGCGCTGGTCACCATGGTATATTCATTTCTGTGTTTCAATGTCCGGTTCGCGGCGAAACTGCGAAACGAATAACCGTATCAGTACATTTTTTTACTTTGATTTCTTTGACTATTCATTTATACGCCTTGTTATACCAACAGCCAGCCATCAGAATTATATTTCCAAGAATTCAACCATTGACTATCGATATTCCCATTAAAACACGGTGGTACGTTTCTCAGCCTTTTCGTTTTCTTGTCTGTTCGTACTTCTATTCCTTAAGCCATCTTCCTCTCTGGCTATTCATTTTTCATAAAAATTTAACCATGGCCGTGCCTCCACCTTTTGATCTGAAGGCTCCGCACGTCAAGCCTTTGCACCCACTCAGCCAATGTGGCATTGACCTGCCCCTCTCCCTCCTCTCGTCAGCGACCGATCCCGCATCTACTTCCTATAGCCGACCCACAGCCCGACACGCCGCTCTCCCCTCCGCCTCCTTCCCTTGATCGACACACCGCCGAACCACCTAGCTCACAGCACCTTTCCCGACCTCTTCCCATTCACCTGGCCTCCATCTCCGCCATGTCTTATTCCAATCTTGCCGTGCCATTACCACTCCTCCTCACGCTACCGGCCCAGCCCACTACATCACCCTCAAGCCAGCCGTGGTCGCGGCTTGTTCCGCCACTTTTTCTAACACATCTGCCCTCCTTCACCCCCTCATATGTAAGTATTATAATTTTTCTTTGTTCAGAGGTATATTTTGTGGTAAGTTCAATAGGCTGTGTCCTTAAGTTTGAAAAAAAAGCTCTGTTTAATCTATAAAGTTGTAAAGCATTTAGGCTGTGTCTGCATATTTCTTTGTTCAGTGCATGTATTCTAAAGTATATATAATTTTAAAAATATTAGTTCTGATTGCATAAGTTTAAGAATATATTTGTTCACAGTTATAGATGTGTCCCTGTTACAATTTAAAACTTTATAAGATTATGAAGTTGTACGTAATTGCTGGTCGTATATGTATTGGAGGAGTGGGCATGTACTGTAATGTAGTGGATTTTGTTTTGTAGTCTGAATATAGATTATCATAAGTCGGCTTGCATATTTTAAGTTGGAGATGTGTCATAGCTGTTATAATTATACAAATATATTTTGTTAACATTTTGGTATGTTATGTTTATAAAGTATGTGGTAATTACGTTTATATTGAACATTTTGGAAAGTGTTTATAGGTCTATTATGTAAGTTGTCATATGAGTGCAGAGAAGATACATAATTATAGGACAGTTGTCTATGAGTGTATGTCTTTGTAGTTATTTTAATATACGTCAGTTTATATATTTTGTTATTTAAAATATTGTTTAAGTGTTGTATATTATAGTTATAGTATTTAACAGATTTTGTAATAATAATATGTATGTTTATTGTATATGTACTATTTTATGTCTACAGTATGAAAGTTTTATCTATAAGGTTTGTTTATAAATTTATTTTACCCGTCTGCATACATTATTTTAGTGTCTGCATTAATATATGGTCGGTTATATGAGTTTGTTGTTTTAAAGTATAATTTATGGGAGTTGTATATATATATGTTATATACAATATGTTTTAATAAATTGTTCATGATATAAATATATATAAAGTTGCTTAGGATATAGGTTGCATAATAAACTAGTTTATGTATGTTTATATAAGTTATGTATAGTCCATAGTTGCATACACAGATATATATATATATATATTATTTATGTAAAGTATATAGATGGTTTGTTAATATAGCTATGTATAAATAAGTTCACATATACCAATTATCTTCATCGACCCTAGTCTGATTTGTTCCATCTATTCTTATTATCAGCTTGATCGTTGAATTCGTGCAAATTTTGCCTTGCTTCAATTCGCCATTCAAATTTCAGCGTCTGTATCACTGTACGTCGTGTCATCTTCTGTATCCTGTAGCCTCGAAAGGTGAGCAATCACTCACGATTAACGTTCTTTTATTTATTAAATTTGATTTCAATTGATGACAAATTGAAATATGCTGCTATTAGTTATTTACACTGTTATATATGCTATTACCTGTATCTGTTCACCTATGACATCCGACACCATTATCTGTCATTTATGCGATGATAATACAGTTTGGTTGATAATTGATTGATTGTTGATGTTCATATTGGACGTTAAATTGTTAATATTAAAGTGATAAATAATATGCAATTGAATTGATATATGATAGTTAACCATTTAAATTGAATCTATATGTTGAATTTGATTAGTTAAATTTTGTATAATATGACCCCCTTTAAATGTTAAACTAGTTGACACGTAGAAATATGGTAAATTACACCTTGAACCATTTAAAGGTATGTTGTTTAAATCGACGTAGTAGGAAATTGAATAATTGATATAAATTGAAGAACCGTATAAATATTAGTGTAATGATCTTTAATCTACATGAAATGATAGTGTAGATTCTAGAAATAATTATATTAATTTGCACAAACAACAATATGAATTAATACGGTTATTTCGGGATTATTTGAATTGATTATTGGATTGTTATTGATTGTAGTTATTGCTTGTTTATTTACTTTGACACCATCCCAGTTATCACACTGCAAGTTCCCTTTGCTATGCTTTGATTTTTGAATTGAAATGGAATCGGGTTGAAATGATAAATACCCAAAATGAACTTGACTTAGGATAGAGAATTAAATAAAACCCGATTGGTCAATGATTTGATTTAATAATGAAATAAAGATTTGATTTGAATAAATAATAAGATTTGAAATGAAGTTGGAATTTGAATTTTAATGAAAGGAAAATGTTAATATTTGATAATTTGAAACAAATATTAACAGAGTAATTGATGAAAGATCGTTGTCAAATTTAAGAAATTATTGGATTAGTTTTGAAATTATTTAATAATTAAATAAGATATAATTATTTAATAATTAAATAAGAATTTGAATTCTTTGATAAGAAAATTTAAAATTTTGAATAAGTGAATTCGAACTTCGTTAATAAATAAAATTAGGTTTCTTTATTTATTAAGTTTTGGAAAAATTATTTAAGTAAGTTAATGAGTGAAATTGAACTTTTGAATAAGTGAATCTGAACTTCATAAATAAATGAAATTGATTTTCTTTATTAATTAAGTTTTGGAAAATTATTTAAGTAAGTAAATAAGTGGAATTGAATTCTTAACAAGGAATAAATGTGATTTATTGAAATTAATGAAAGACTTGAAATTTAAAGAATTTAATTCGAATCTAATATAATTCAATTTGATGTTTTGATATAATGAAGTTGAACTTAAGTAATTGATTTAATGAATTGGAAATTAAATAGAAATTGTTTTGAATGAAATTTGCTTAATGAATATTGAAAAATCGATCAATGGATTTAAATTGATTTGAATGTAGATTAAATCATTTTAAACGATTTCGAAATGAAACTTATATACGAATTAAATGAATATTGGAATGGTTTAAATAAAAATCGAAATTGTATTATAAGATTTTTTAAATGGTAATTTGAAAGTTTTGAAACGTAAATTATGGAAATTGATTTTGAAAGACAAATGAAATATTGATTTACAAATTCTAATTGAAGTTGAATTTGATTTGGTTTTGAAATTTACTGAACAACCAATCGGTGTAATAATTACGAAAGTTATTAAAGAGACCGGAATCGGTTAGGGACATACTCAGTGTCTAAACCGAAAACCACTTTAATAACTATACGCGGAGTGTGATCCAGAATGAAGTGGTTGGAATGATGTACGTGTTGACTGAAGAAAGAGAATGATAATGGATAGCCTTGACACTTGTGTCAAATTGGAAATGACTAAAACAGGAGCCGTGCCGGGCCAAATGGGGTCAGCTACCTCGAGCGAACACACTTCTTCGAAAACTACTCATTACTTGTTGTCGATTGGTGCACCCTTGATGTGGGAGTGTTGTTTCGCGGTGTTGCGATCGCTGCGGCGATGCGTTCTCACCAGTCCGGATCAGGCAAACGGTAGTTTCACTACCTTGGGTATTGCCTCATGTGCCTTGTCATACTTGTATCCCTATATACGCAACTACTACGATTTGTTTTGTGTTATACCTATGGAGTACCCCTTGATATTCCACTAGTTTACGGTGGAGTTTACAGTGCTGTTGTAACGACCCAGAATTTTTGATAATTAAAATTCGAATATTTAATTGATTTTAAATATTAATAAATGGAATTTAGAAGTCGAATAATTTATTATTCGAATATTGGATTTAACTTGGTCAATTAAATCGATAATTTAATGATTGAAATTCCAGAGATAATTGAAAATCGAGTTTAATATGATTGAAATTGATTTGGAAAATTTTATTTAATCATACTGGAGTTATAGAAAGGTTATAGAACTTTCAGAATCGAATTTAGAATTAATTTGTGAAAATTGAATATTTTAATATTTAATTTTAAATCGTCGAGTTAAAATAGTCATTTTTCAAACGGTCTCGGATTTCGACGAAACTAGTTTCATCGGATCCGTAATGTGATATTATTGTAAGATTTCAAATTTCATAATTTTTGGATTTACCATTTGTCCGGTACGAATTAAAACGCCTTGAAATCGATTTAAATCGGTTTAATTTAAATTGATCGTTTATTGCCATATCTCACACATACGATCGAATTAGCTTTCGAAACCTGTTCCATTGTGTCCGGAACGCGGGGTAAACCCCAGGAACGCTAGTCACCGCGTGTAAATCGGAGTTTGGAAATTCTGAAGTGAATAGTGTTTTTCGTTGAAATTCTATAAAAGGGAACCCTCATCACCCAAGGCAATTGCAAAACCCTAGCTATCTTCTTCATAGCCGCCAGTTTTTGTTCTAAGGCCAGAAACGTTCGATTCTTTCTTCCCTTAGATCTTCAAATCCAATCAATAATTCACGAAATTTTCAACATGAAAATTGTAGAGCACAGCCTCTTCTCTACATCCAACGGTCAAGATGAAAAATGGAGCTGTAGATCGAGAGTTATGGGGCCGCGTTCTCCAGACTTGCGCGCACATTTTGAGACAGGAGAGGGGACCGAGTTCGACCGGTCTGGGCGTGGTGGTGAGCGGCGGCGAGGTCTTCAAGGTGGTACCATCTGATCGTGGTAGAAGTCATCGTAGTGGTCGCGTGCATTAGGGTTAGACGGCGGCAACGTTGGGTTTTGTTCGCGTGTTCAAACTGGAAGGAGGAAGATGCGCGTGTGCGGCCAGGATCTGGGTCAAGTGCAACGTGCGGCTATGATGAACTGGGTATAAAAAAATAAATAAAAGAAAATGTAAATTAATATATATATTAATTCGTGAATGTTTAAAACGCTGTAACTTTGTCATACAAGGTCGGAAAGTTACGAAACGAAGTGCGTTGGAATCGTATTCGCGAATGCTTCGCGATGCAACTGAATTGGAAGCGATCGGGGTCAGTGAAATTTTTGAGTGAGATTAAACGTCCGTTTAATTTCATTCGAAATAAATCGCTACAAATTGCTATCAGAAAATCACGGTGAGATCTTCTCACTCAATTGAATGTGGAATTATTTACAGTTATTGATTGATGATTGACTGTTTGGATGTGATATTAGATATAGTAGGATATATATCTATATATAGCAATATATACATATTGGCATATGTATATATTGGATTGATTGATTCCCGCCTCGTATAGCGGATGAGACCCTATTGCGCCGTTAGTAAGCGGATTTTTATAAAACCCATATACCGCGATAATTCCGTACTGGAGCGGAATTGGTATTGTGCTAACATCTTTGGATGCAGGGAAACAGGTTGGAGGGATCCGACTGGATTCCTCACCGTATTGATTATTTACAGATATTTTGATATATTCTGTTATCATATGATGATATATGATATTTGACTGTTGTGATGGAGTGATTGGTGTTGTTGCATCATCGGATTCAGTTTTGAAATGTAAAAATAACGACTTTTACTTTAAAAAGGTTTTTAAAGTGATTTTTGAAAATATACGTTTTATGGGATTTTTGAATCGATTTATAAACGTGAAATTTTAAAGTTATAAAAGTTATAATTTTTAGTGAAATATAACCGAAGTGTCGTTTTTGAAATAAAAGTCGATTTATTTATAAAATGGTTTAAGTTGGGATTTTTGAATAACTATAAACGATTTGTATATAAAGATTTATAAAATTGATATGTTGTAAATCAAAATATTGGACTTATAAAACGAATTTTTATAAGTGTTAAAAAGAAGTATAAAAGGATTTCATAAATGAATGAAATTAATAGATTTATAACGTGAAGTTATAAAGTGAATAGATGTTGTAGAATAAACGATTTATAAGTAATTTACTTATAAATTAGATTTTTGCACTTAATTGGGATATAAATAGAAATTGCTAAATGAAATGATTTCATAAGTTGAAATTGTTATGAAGTATAAATGTGATTTATAAACGTTGTTTATAAATCTGGAATCACTTATTTTGATAAGTAATTTTAGAAGTTAATAAAAGGAGAATTTTATAAATCGAAGTTGTTAGAAAATATAAAGGTGAATTTATAAACGTTGTTTTATGAATTCGAAATCAATCAAATTTGATGAATGTAATATAGAAGTTATTAAGGGAATTTTATCCACGATTTTGGATAGTGGATAATTCTTGGAATAAAACGTGAAGAAAAGATTGAAATGTAATTATTGAAGTATATTCACGATTTTGGACAGTGAATATGTTATCAAATAAAATGGATATGTTTCGGGAAAGCGATATTTGAAATGAAGTGATTGTTTTAAAGATGTTTTAAAACGTGTGAACTATCGAAATCATAGATTTCAACATTTATTGTTGAAATAAACGTTTTCGAGAAATAAGGAAATGGTGGACTATAACACTGTTGTTATAGTAAATGATTTCCGAAAGGAAATGTTTTTATGTAGTATTGGGATTTATATATCTATCTTAATTTCGAATCCCTATACTAGTGATTTTGAGTCGTCGTAACGATGTTTTACGTAACATTCGTTTTGACTCAAATAAATGTGTTTAAAAAGAATGATTTCCTTAAAGAATGAGATATATACTTAATTTTGATTTAAGTATATCGAATATTTTCAAATGTTGAAAATAAATGATTTGTGAATTACTTATTTTTAAATAAGTAAGGAAATACTTTTCCAATATGAAATGAACTGTTTTGAGATTTTATCTTCAAAGATAAAATGAAATGTGGAAATTGATTTGAAATTGTTTTCAAACGGTTAAGTGTGGAAATTATTATATCTAGTAAAGATATTTTGGAAGATAAAATAATTTGAGAAGATTATTTGGAATCTGATGATGTTGCGCATCTTTATTGATAGTTAAATAACCGACTATCAATAATTACCTTTAGATAGGTATTTGTTGTGAATTGGATGAATTTGAATGCCACACTTATTTTTGAATAATCGCTCACTATTCGGGTTAACCGGGGAAGGACCATGGGGTCGTATAACCCATTCCGAATATGTGATACGTCGTTATGAATTGCATTTGAAGACCGGTGTTGAAGACCGGATATTTTTAAAAACGGAAGGATTACCGTCGAGTTACTCTACATCGGCTGATCTCCGATTTAGAGGTTTTATCACCCTTAGTGACGGGAAGTCCTGACGTGATTAGAAATTTATCCGGAAATGCAAGGGCTTCGTGAGAAGTGCCTTCGGTTCTGTTCGATCCCGGAACAGACTTGTATGGATTGTGTGTCTGACGTTACAATTTGAGATATAGAGCTGATTTCTTTCAAATACATTTCTGTTGGTGGCGGAGAATTTATTCTCTTAGCTTAACACCCTTCTCTGAGACGTACGAGCTCAGAGGTTATGTAGTTGAAATTTATCAGCGATATACTCCCAATTTGGTAACGTGGCATACTGAGTGTTGCTGTGAAATGATCAGTGTTTGATCATTTGTGATATGATCATTTGTTTGATCTTATATCTTTGTGATCATAGGTTGATCATTTTGTTTGACCCGAAGCAGGGCTTTTTGAGAAAGCGTAGCTTTGTGGACGAGACTTCGTCGAGCCTCACACCCCGGAAATGGTCGAAACAGGAAGGATGCAGCAAGGTTCTAGGGAGTAGCGCCCCTTAGTGTATGTCATTCCTTCTGGATAAAGGTGGTATCATGGTATGGAGCCCAGATACTTAACCTCTGTGGTTGCTGCAAAATTTATTTCTTTGTGGTTGTTGCGAATCGGGGATCCTCGGGAAGATCGGTTACGATCGGGGGATGGCATACGCGTGTCAGTAGTTACCTATTTTTGCAGAGGTAACCCGGCCTTGTGTTGGCAGAGATCCGGTTAGGTTCTCGGGTCGTCTATTCCAGGGACGTACCCATCGTGGATAGGAAGTTCCTTAGCCTGACCATTTGTTGGAAATCCAAAGAAACAATACGTGACTTGTACGGTTTTAGTTGTAGAACCTGCCATCTAATATGGCAGCTATAGCAAGCATACTATAATGGTACCTATGCTGGCTAAGATTTATATTGTACTTTCGAAATGTTTTCTACACTATGCACTAATAATAATATCAAAAAGAATTTGATTTTTGCGTAGTAAGCATCTTTGACTATCATAAGAAGAAATCTCCTCCAAGTCTGCGTTTGCATTATGTGTGTGGCGGGAGGTCTTATGGTAGTTTCATTTTCCAAAAGCATTGCGAATTGACATTAAAAGTTTTCCTGTTGTTTATTTTAAAGAATAACTGTTTTACGATCTCACACCAGTCACCATGACTGACTCGGAGTTTATTGTTCCCTTCTAAACTCTGGGTGCCCACCAATTTCCACACGGGCAGCCTAGAGTTATATTATCAGGATATTCTGGATATTCTGGAGCTTGGAGATAAGCTGGATGACGAGACGTAGTATTTGTATCTGATAGTATTTATTCCGCTGTGTATTCTGTATGAGGACAAGTTTATATAACTGTCCATTGTTGTATATTGACTCTGATGATATGATGTGATGTAATGTAATAACAGATATAATTCTTTTGTTTTTAAATGATATTCATTTATCTATTATATATTGTTCCGCTGCGATGTGTAAGATTCTGATATTGTTTTCTGTTGCTGTTCTGTTGTTCTGTTGTTGTTGTTCTTTCTTCTTCTTCTATCTTTTCTTCTATCTCTTCTTTTAAACATTAAAATTCGCGTTTCCGCCAACCGATCGTTCGACGGTTGCTACAGTGGACGTAGCAGTGTCGGGTTTTCGGAAGACGGATTTGCGGGTCTTTACATTTGGTATCAGAGCATATGGTTAAGCGACAACCCTGCTCTGTTGGGTGTTACTCATTAGAGATAGAGTCAGTAGTACTCTAGAATGAGTTGAGTGAAATAATAGATATGAGCGCGTATTTGTTATTTGAATATAAAAGTGTTTTATATTGTGATGATTGGTTTGTTGAGTGGTATATGGATTCTGGTCGATATTGTCCGTACAACTCTATCGATAGGGATCTCTAAACACTTGTATAGAACAATTCGGCACAGTATTGTTTTGAATAGGGTAAATGAGATAATTTTACCCAAAACTATTTTTGTATAGAAAAGAAATGTTTTTCTATAAAGTACTATAGTATATGGTTGCATGGATGTTAGGAAGTAATAATAGTAAATTATTATCATTGAAATTGAATAAGAAATTGAAATCGTAACTCCAAAGTTAAGAATAAATCCATATACAAATGAAATTTAAAGAATGTAAATTATAAATGTGAATTGTAATTTAAAACGGAATTCTAGAAAAGATATTTTTGGAAATGTTTTGAAAAGAATTTGAAAATTTTGGAGATTTGGAAAGTTAATTCCTTTTTGATTTGAAAATGGATTTCAAAGGATTTGAAAAGTATTTTGGAAGAGATGAAAAGCTCTAAACTCTTTTCGGTCGCTGGAAAATAATTCCGATGATGATCGCGACATCACCGGTGTTCATTTTCGGGTTTCCAAAAGAGGAATTGCTGCCAAATTGTTTTAAATGGAAGTTGTTTTGAAAATTTGGATTTTGTTTTAGAAAATTCAAAGGATGATTTGAATTGTTTTCAAAAATGGTTTTGAAATGTCGAAAAGACTCTGGAATTGAGTATTGAATTATGAAAAATAGAATGCTAATGGAATGAAATTAGTAAGGTGAATGTATCAATGATCTTATAAATCGAAATGTAAGTAAGTTGAAGACTTATAAATATTTGTAATTTGATTGAAAATGATTCAAATCGAAATGAATGAATGTGTGAATAAATAAATTTGAAATTGCAAGTGCAAGAAAATGAAATTGAAAGTTAAAATTCATTTTGAATTTGAAAGTAAATAAAATGGGAATTGAACTTGATTTGTGAAAAAAATGAAGTGAAGTATTAAACTCAAATTAGTAAGTGAAGCTAATTGAATATTGATCAAATAAATTAGTAATTGGAACTAATTTAAGATAGTGCAGTTGTAAATGACAGATAATTGATAAAATTCAATATTTCAGAATTGAAATTAAATTGAATCCAAATTTAGTTGAAATGGTAAACTAAATTCAAATGAATGTGAAATGTGAAATTGAATGATAATGGATATAACTTCAATAGTAAACTAGAAATGGTATAAGAAGTTGATATTAGAAGTTTGTAATAAAATTTGCAAAATAGTTGGATGTTATAACTAGATATTATGGCTAGTAGATATACAGGTATAAAAGGAATTGAAATTTTGATTTCGAAGATAATTCGAATTTGCTCGAAAAGGTACGTATTTGAATTATAATATGAGTTTTTGATGATTTCTTGTCTAGCCGCTTGGCTTTTTCCTTTTCTTTTTGAAATCTGAGAGTCCGTAGGGACGTTTTGTAGTCGTACCGTATTAGCCGCGCAAAGGAGACGCTGGCGAAATTTTTCGAAAATTTCGAGTGTTAGAAAATTTTGAGAAATCTTGAAAGTTTAAAATTTGAATTTAAACTCGAATTTGAATTGAGAAGTTAAACAATGTTGTTTGGAACTTATAATTTAAGTTAGAAAGTTAGTTGAAGTAATAACGAATCTTTAGTAGAAAGATTTGTTTTGAAAAATTGATAAAACTATTGGATTGTGAAAATAGTAGACGAGTTAAGGACCCTTCTTCCTGACTTGTGATTTCGAGGACGAAATTCTTTTAAGGGGGGAAGTCTGTAACGACCCAGAATTTTTGATAATTAAAATTCGAATATTTAATTGATTTTAAATATTAATAAATGGAATTTAGAAGTCGAATAATTTATTATTCGAATATTGGATTTAACTTGGTCAATTAAATCGATAATTTAATGATTGAAATTCCAGAGATAATTGAAAATCGAGTTTAATATGATTGAAATTGATTTGGAAAATTTTATTTAATCATACTGGAGTTATAGAAAGGTTATAGAACTTTCAGAATCGAATTTAGAATTAATTTGTGAAAATTGAATATTTTAATATTTAATTTTAAATCGTCGAGTTAAAATAGTCATTTTTCAAACGGTCTCGGATTTCGACGAAACCAGTTTCATCGGATCCGTAATGTGATATTATTGTAAGATTTCAAATTTCATAATTTTTGGATTTACCATTTGTCCGGTACGAATTAAAACGCCTCGAAATCGATTTAAATCGGTTTAATTTAAATTGATCGTTTATTGCCATATCTCACACATACGATCGAATTAGCTTTCGAAACCTATTCCATTATGTCCGGAACGCGGGGTAAACCCCAGGAACGCTAGTCACCGCGTGTAAATCGGAGTTTGGAAATTCTGAAGTGAATAGTGTTTTTCGTTGAAATTCTATAAAAGGGAACCCTCATCACCCAAGGCAATTGCAAAACCCTAGCTATCTTCTTCATAGCCACCAGTTTTTGTTCTAAGGCCAGAAACGTTCGATTCTTTCTTCCCTTAGATCTTCAAATCCAATCAATAATTCACGAAATTTTCAACATGAAAATTGTAGAGCACAGCCTCTTCTCTACATCCAACGGTCAAGATGAAAAATGGAGCTGTAGATCGAGAGTTATGGGGCCGCGTTCTCCAGACTTGCGCGCGCATTTTGAGACAGGAGAGGGGACCGAGTTCGACCGGTCTGGGCGTGGTGGTGAGCGGCGGCGAGGTCTTCAAGGTGGTACCATCTGATCGTGGTAGAAGTCATCGTAGTGGTCGCGTGCATTAGGGTTAGACGGCGGCAACGTTGGGTTTTGTTCGCGTGTTCAAACTGGAAGGAGGAAGATGCGCGTGTGCGGCCAGGATCTGGGTCAAGTGCAACGTGCGGCTATGATGAACTGGGTATAAAAAAATAAATAAAAGAAAATGTAAATTAATATATATATTAATTCGTGAATGTTTAAAACGCTGTAACTTTGTCATACAAGGTCGGAAAGTTACGAAACGAAGTGCGTTGGAATCGTATTCGCGAATGCTTCGCGATGAAACTGAATTGGAAGCGATCGGGGTCAGTGAAAATTTTGAGTGAGATTAAACGTCCGTTTAATTTCATTCGAAATAAATCGCTACAAATTGCTATCAGAAAATCACGGTGAGATCTTCTCACTCAATTGAATGTGGAATTATTTACAGTTATTGATTGATGATTGACTGTTTGGATGTGATATTAGATATAGTAGGATATATATCTATATATAGCAATATATACATATTGGCATATGTATATATTGGATTGATTGATTCCCGCCTCGTATAGCGGATGAGACCCTATTGCGCCGTTAGTAAGCGGATTTTTATAAAACCCATATACCGCGATAATTCCGTACTGGAGCGGAATTGGTATTGTGCTAACATCTTTGGATGCAGGGAAACAGGTTGGAGGGATCCGACTGGATTCCTCACCGTATTGATTATGTACAGATATTTTGATATATTCTGTTATCATATGATGATATATGATATTTGACTGTTGTGATGGACTGATTGGTGTTGTTGCATCATCGGATTCAGTTTTGAAATGTAAAAATAACGACTTTTACTTTAAAAAGGTTTTTAAAGTGATTTTTGAAAATATACGTTTTATGGGATTTTTGAATCGATTTATAAACGTGAAATTTTAAAGTTATAAAAGTTATAATTTTTAGTGAAATATAACCGAAGTGTCCGTTTTGAAATAAAAGTCGATTTATTTATAAAATGGTTTAAGTTGGGATTTTTGAATAACTATAAACGATTTGTATATAAAGATTTATAAAATTGATATGTTGTAAATCAAAATATTGGACTTATAAAACGAATTTTTATAAGTGTTAAAAAGAAGTATAAAAGGATTTCATAAATGAATGAAATTAATAGATTTATAACGTGAAGTTATAAAGTGAATAGATGTTGTAGAATAAACGATTTATAAGTAATTTACTTATAAATTAGATTTTTGCACTTAATTGGGATATAAATAGAAATTGCTAAATGAAATGATTTCATAAGTTGAAATTGTTATGAAGTATAAATGTGATTTATAAACGTTGTTTATAAATCTGGAATCACTTATTTTGATAAGTAATTTTAGAAGTTAATAAAAGGAGAATTTTATAAATCGAAGTTGTTAGAAAATATAAAGGTGAATTTATAAACGTTGTTTTATGAATTCGAAATCAATCAAATTTGATGAATGTAATATAGAAGTTATTAAGGGAATTTTGTCCACGATTTTGGATAGTGGATAATTCTTGGAATAAAACGTGAAGAAAAGATTGAAATGTAATTATTGAAGTATATTCACGATTTTGGACAGTGAATATGTTATCAAATAAAATGGATATGTTTCGGGAAAGCGATATTTGAAATAAAGTGATTGTTTTAAAGATGTTTTAAAACGTGTGAACTATCGAAATCATAGATTTCAACATTTATTGTTGAAATAGACGTTTTCGAGAAATAAGGAAATGGTGGACTATAACACTGTTGTTATAGTAAATGATTTCCGAAAGGAAATGTTTTTATGTAGTATTGGGATTTATATATCTATCTTAATTTCGAATCCCTATACTAGTGATTTTGAGTCGTCGTAACGATGTTTTACGTAACATTCGTTTTGACTCAAATAAATGTGTTTAAAAAGAATGATTTCCTTAAAGAATGAGATATATACTTAATTTTGATTTAAGTATATCGAATATTTTCAAATGTTGAAAATAAATGATTTGTGAATTACTTATTTTTAAATAAGTAAGGAAATACTTTTCCAATATGAAATGAACTGTTTTGAGATTTTATCTTCAAAGATAAAATGAAATGTGGAAATTGATTTGAAATTGTTTTCAAACGGTTAAGTGTGGAAATTATTATATCTAGTAAAGATATTTTGGAAGATAAAATAATTTGAGAAGATTATTTGGAATCTGATGATGTTGCGCATCTTTATTGATAATTAAATAACCGACTATCAATAATTACCTTTAGATAGGTATTTGTTGTGAATTGGATGAATTTGAATGCCACACTTATTTTTGAATAATCGCTCACTATTCGGGTTAACCGGGGAAGGACCATGGGGTCGTATAACCCATTCCGAATATGTGATACGTCGTTATGAATTGCATTTGAAGACCGGTGTTGAAGACCGGATATTTTTAAAAACGGAAGGATTACCGTCGAGTTACTCTACATCGGCTGATCTCCGATTTAGAGGTTTTATCACCCTTAGTGACGGGAAGTCCTGACGTGATTAGAAATTTATCCGGAAATGCAAGGGCTTCGTGAGAAGTGCCTTCGGTTCTGTTCGATCCCGGAACAGACTTGTATGGATTGTGTGTCTGACGTTACAATTTGAGATATAGAGCTGATTTCTTTCAAATACATTTCTGTTGGTGGCGGAGAATTTATTCTCTTAGCTTAACACCCTTCTCTGAGACGTACGAGCTCAGAGGTTATGTAGTTGAAATTTATCAGCGATATACTCCCAATTTGGTAACGTGGCATACTGAGTGTTGCTGTGAAATGATCAGTGTTTGATCATTTGTGATATGATCATTTGTTTGATCTTATATCTTTGTGATCATAGGTTGATCATTTTGTTTGACCCGAAGCAGGGCTTTTTGAGAAAGCGTAGCTTTGTGGACGAGACTTCGTCGAGCCTCACACCCCGGAAATGGTCGAAACAGGAAGGATGCAGCAAGGTTCTAGGGAGTAGCGCCCCTTAGTGTATGTCATTCCTTCTGGATAAAGGTGGTATCATGGTATGGAGCCCAGATACTTAACCTCTGTGGTTGCTGCAAAATTTATTTCTTTGTGGTTGTTGCGAATCGGGGATCCTCGGGAAGATCGGTTACGATCGGGGGATGGCATACGCGTGTCAGTAGTTACCTATTTTTGCAGAGGTAACCCGGCCTTGTGTTGGCAGAGATCCGGTTAGGTTCTCGGGTCGTCTATTCCAGGGACGTACCCATCGTGGATAGGAAGTTCCTTAGCCTGACCATTTGTTGGAAATCCAAAGAAACAATACGTGACTTGTACGGTTTTAGTTGTAGAACCTGCCATCTAATATGACAGCTATAGCAAGCATACTATAATGGTACCTATGCTGGCTAAGATTTATATTGTACTTTCGAAATGTTTTCTACACTATGCACTAATAATAATATCAAAAAGAATTTGATTTTTGCGTAGTAAGCATCTTTGACTATCATAAGAAGAAATCTCCTCCAAGTCTGCGTTTGCATTGTGTGTGTGGCGGGAGGTCTTATGGTAGTTTCATTTTCCAAAAGCATTGCGAATTGACATTAAAAGTTTTCCTGTTGTTTATTTTAAAGAATAACTGTTTTACGATCTCACACCAGTCACCATGACTGACTCGGAGTTTATTGTTCCCTTCTAAACTCTGGGTGCCCACCAATTTCCACACGGGCAGCCTAGAGTTATATTATCAGGATATTCTGGATATTCTGGAGCTTGGAGATAAGCTGGATGACGAGACGTAGTATTTGTATCTGATAGTATTTATTCCGCTGTGTATTCTGTATGAGGACAAGTTTATATAACTGTCCATTGTTGTATATTGACTCTGATGATATGATGTGATGTAATGTAATAACAGATATAATTCTTTTGTTTTTAAATGATATTCATTTATCTATTATATATTGTTCCGCTGCGATGTGTAAGATTCTGATATTGTTTTCTGTTGCTGTTCTGTTGTTGTTGTTCTTTCTTCTTCTTCTATCTTTTCTTCTATCTCTTCTTTTAAACATTAAAATTCGCGTTTCCGCCAATCGATCGTTCGACAGTTGCTACAGTGGACATAGCAGTGTCGGGTTTTCAGAAGACGGATTTGCGGGTCTTTACAGCTGTATAGACTATAACGCTTATAAAAATGTGTTAATGGGGATAATGGTAATGCCTTAACACTATTTTGATACTTTATATTACTGATAGGCATTATCTACTTATCGTACACTACTACATAGTAGATAGTTTAACGGATCCTTAAAGGTTGGTTATTCCAAACATCCTTTGAGTTACTTGTATTTCAGTTACTATTTCACTTGAGTTGGATTTATTGATATAAGAATGTTAATCCTGACTCGAGTGTTTTGTGTTTTGCTTTACGCTCGGGTCAGACTGAGTGTTCCAGTATTCGAGACTCACCTTTGGAGTTGGAGCTTCGCTTGGAGATCCAGCTATCTATCCAGTTTCAGATATCCAGTTGATTCTAGTGATGTATTCCGATATTGTATTTGATTATTGTATTCGAGACATCTGTTGTACCTTATTTAACTCTGATATGTATATAGTAGCTTCATGAACTACTATCTTTTGTTTCCGCTGCAATTATTACTCTGTGTCTGTGATCTGTGATTATTTATTTACTGTATATGCTCAGTTTTGCCAAAAATAAATTAACAATTCGGTATTTTGAATCATTCAAGTTCGACATGTGCGAATGCGAATGGTCATTTTGATTTTGGGCCTCGGTGGTTAGTGTGGAGGAGGTAGGACTAGATGTGTGTGTGGGAGGATCATAGTACAAGCATAGGTGGCTATGTACAAGCTTTTCACATTTCACTTATTTTATTTTTATTTTCCTTTTGATTTGATTTTATGAGCTGATGTGATTTCATGTGGATTGATTTGATTTTCTATGTGGCCTTGATTTGATTTTATTTATGTGCTTGACTATAAGTTTTGATTTAATGTTGTCATGATGAAGCTTGTATGTATGTGTGTGTGTGTGTGTGTGTATTAATATGCATACATTCACCTATACATATTTATCTTATCATATTTACACACACACACACACACACACACATATATATATATACACACACACTACTTTATATAAATATACATATCTATACTTATTCATCTTTTTGTCATCATGTGGCTTCCATGTATATATATGTAGCTTACATGTATATATTTAAGGTATACATATTTATTTTATCATTTGTTTGAAATTTGTAATTATAAAGTTTATACATTCATGTATATATATTTATTTGCATATACAATATTTTTATAAACATATATACATCAATATAAACTTATATATATTTTTGTCATCAAATTGGAGCTTGTATATATTTGTGTATAGATATATAGATATATTATCATGAGTTTTAAAGGGTGAA
Organism: Allium fistulosum; assembly: GCA_030737815.1. Classification (NCBI taxonomy): domain Eukaryota; kingdom Viridiplantae; phylum Streptophyta; class Magnoliopsida; order Asparagales; family Amaryllidaceae; genus Allium; species Allium fistulosum. Next base: position 206,810,060 of record CM060903.1, read on the forward strand.
TTTTACATACATATATATACATTAATTATCTATTTTATCATTTTTAGAAATTAGCGTTTGAAATTTTAATATAGTTTCAAAATTAATAGATTCAGATATCTCAATATCAGAAAATTTATCTATTCGACTTATAAAATCTAATATTCTAAAAATTAAAATTAGTTAATCATTTTTTTATATAGAATTTTGTTATTTAAAATTTTATCTAAGTTCATATCAATAAATTACATTAATAAGTCATTAAATTTTTTTTCTAACCATTTCAATTCAAAAATTATATTAAATTAAATATTTTTAAATGGTCAAAAATACGGGTCATTACAACCTTCTCCACTCAAAACTTTTCATCCTCAAAAAGGAACGAAGTAAGAAATTTAACATACGGTATATTTTACTTAAAATAATCAACTTATAAAACATAAGGATCATTAATACAACTATGTGCAACACATAAATGTAATACAACTAATAGGGATGATGTCGAACTACATGCAACCAAACAACATAGCAATCCTAAGCAAGAAACAATCATAGCTAGCAACCATAGCATATAATCATTTTATTAGAATCCGTATGATATATATACACCATTCGTACGTATAACAATTTTGATCTTTTATTTGAATACGCAATTTTATTTCCGAACTAGTATTGGTAACCCGACTACTCTAGTACGGACTCTAATCCGATTTCTTGATTAGAAACTTCCATTCTCCTTGCATAGTAATAAACTATGATAGAGAACTTCAGATTCGTATCAAAAATTCATATCAGTGTTCGTCGTCGAGAATCGAGCGAACAATCCTAAATCGGACAGGTATGAATTACCTTAAAATCATGTACTCAAATCTGAATCAAAATCGTAAACGCAATTAGAATGGTCTATATACAACTTACGTATTTATTCCATTGGTTTCTTAATTTTACCAATAGATAATTCAAATGGTTTTTATATTCGATCCTTAAATGTTTGAAAATTTTTCTTTGTTAAAAATTCTTTTATAACGAAATACTTTTATATCGAAAATATTTTTGATAACTCGATGTTTCCACAAGTTTATCCTCGTTCTTACAGAATCTAGCAATACGTTGATCAGGCGCAAGACTAGAAATCTCTAAGTACTTAGTAAACCCATTTCAACACCCAGTGAAAATACTTGGAAAACTTTAAAACATATATGGAAAGTACAATCCATTCAGCAAAATCAAACGAACGGGATCGTGATGGAACGCAGTTCCTAAGGTCACTCTCTCGCTAAGTCGAGAGGACGTGGCCTCAGGTGACTTTAGGCAACCACTGCTCCATGTCTTACGCCATGACATCCAAAACAACCATAGATAGCAGATACACAATGGTTTTGCCTGGGTCCCCCAGGAAACATCCGTACCCGTGAGCAATCACTGCTCTATGAATTTCTCTATGCAAAACACTCGCATGGATCGTAGTCTACTTAATAGTAAAACTGGTGGTTATGTCGCTATCACCCATAGACTCAAGGCAATCATCTGCCCCTCGAATTACGCCATGTGGACCACACATACACAATGGTTTTGCCTGGTTCCCCCAGGAAACATCCGTACCTCAGGGAAATCGCTCTACCCAGGCGGATTACGCCGAAAACGACCATAGATCGCAGTTACACAATGGTTTCGTCTGGATCCCCCAGGAAACATCCGTAACCGTAAGCCTTCACAGCCCTGCGAATTTGCTATGCAGCCGCATCATAAGACCATAGGTTACGCTATGGAATTCGAAGGAACTCATGAGTTTGTGTCCGGATGACCTAAATCAATCGATATAATCAATAGAATGTATCTCCAATGTGGCCACAAAGCGGATAATCAAGCAGAAGGTACTTCCCATATCTTCAATTTCAAAATGTATATCATACTATACATAGTACCTTTTCAAATCATTAATTTCGAATATATCATTCTTATTAATTCCATTATATATAAGACCATCGCTTTTCAAATCGAGTAACTTTCAAAATCAATAGTTTTTGAAATAACTTCATACTTGTACAAACCAGTTTTATCTAAGAATCAAAAACTTTTAAATCAATCACGTTCAAATAACAGTTTAGCTTCAAATTCATATATGATTTCAGCAATAATTTTCAAATTGAATATTATTCAATATTCATATATTTTAAAATCCCGATCATCAGTTTTCAAAATTTACTTCAGTTTCATATTTACATAAAGTCATATCTATATAAAATCAACTTTCTTTCTAAATCACTTTGTAAGTAACTAAGTTTTAAAACAACAATTTCTTTTCAAAATCAAATACTTTACAAAAATCCTTTATACATAACTGCCCTTATAAACTTTTATTTTATTTTATTATTATTATTATTATTATTATAAATTATTATTTTTTTCATAAACATTTCTCAAACAAATTCATTATAAAACTTTTCAAAACTAGATTTCATGTTTGTACATAATTAAAATTTGCCTTCAAAATCATTTTGCAAATAAATAAGAGTTTATATATCAAAATTACTTTTAAAATAAATAATTTTAAAAAAATCTCTTCATTATTCAAAAATATTTCTTAAAACAAAATTTCACTTAAAACATTCCAAAACAAATTTTATACTTAAATAATACAAAATAAGCTTATACAATTTACATATCAAAATATTTAGCATTTTAAAACTTGTTCAACTTCCATTAGTTTTTTTTATTTTAAAATTTTCAAAACCGACTTTATATACTTTCCAAAAATTCTTAGCTTTGAAAATTAATTCTCAATTTGGAAGTGTTCAACTATTCAGAATAGTCGGAAAAATCAAATTCCAATTAAAAATTGGAAATCGGCAATCAATCATCTCAGCAAGATGCACAATCAATCAATCTCAATGCATAGAGTATAAGCGTTCATAATATCGTTCAATCCAAAAACTCGAGAATTGAACATCAGGTTCATTTTAAATAGATATATACATATATCTTTCGAATATCAAATCATACTTCAGGGATTTGAATCAAAATCAGTCTTTTATTTTCTTTGAAATCATTTTGAAAATCGTTTTGAAAACATTTATTATTCGGAAAAATACCTTTCAAATAGTATATAATATATTATTATTATTTTAAAACCTAAAATCAATTTCAAGTATCCGGAATTTAGATTCTCAAATTTTTAGTTTGGATTTCCTTTTTGTTTGTTTTTTAACCATGTCTAGATAAACCATATTTCATATATCACTTTCAAATGGTATCCATTACTCTTTAAAATGATACAGGGGGGAAATTCAAATATGTATTCACTTCAAAATCCATGTTAAACATGCAGTTTCTCAATTGATTAAATATTTTTCAAAAACCTAAAATTTTCCAAACATAGTCAAATGCTCAAATCAACAGTCAATAGTCGATGCTCATAATCTGGCCGAGCACGACTCATCAATCAATAAGTGATAATATGCACATCCATATCAAACAATCAATCAATAAGAGATAACATCCAATTCACCATCGACAGTCACAAATGATTTTATCAGTTTATAGAATTCATTCTTTTATATTCTTTATAAAATCCAAGTTAAAATCATTTCATTTATTAATATCAAAATATTTTTATATCACTAACAAATACGCTCTCTCTTATACACATATACACTCAGACTCATTCTAGGGTACCACTGACCCTATCTCTAGAGAGTAATCCCTACCAAAGCCAAGGTTCTCGCTTAACCTTCAGCACTGATACCACATGTAATGAACGGTAGGCTTTCGACCCTCAAAAATCGATACTAATACGTTCACTGTGTAGAATGCCGAGCAATCGAGTGCCGAAAATACCAGATCATTATGGTTTAAGGAGAAAAGGATAGAAGAAGAAACAGAAACAACAGCACAGAATCTCACAATCGCAGTGGAACAAAATATAATATATATAATAACTGATTTTTATACAAAGAAAACTGTAACTTTTAATATACATACAAATTATCAGAGTACAACCATCAACATAGAAATCTGGACAGTTATAATAACTTGTCCTCACAAATGCTGAATATACAGCCTACAATACACAGTGGAATATAATCAAGTACGTGTAATATGTCTCTGCCATCCAGCTCGTCTCCTGGACTCAAAAGGATCCTAACCTGAATCTGTAATACTCGGTCTGACCCGAGCATTACAATAAAGTAACACCCGAGTCAGACTGGAAATTAGCATGAGTAAACACACATAATTTGAAATACTTAAGTTATCAAGATCCTTCGAAACAAGGGAATCTCGTAAGACCGCGTCACATATAAACACAACGGGTTTTTACCTTACGATAATAAAAAAACACTTTTATTACAATCCTGTGATATTATAATAGTGTTTAAGTATAAATACTTATTTAAAACAACCGATTTTATTAAATTAATTAAATCCAGCATATTAGACTCTATAATCAAAACCGTAAAGGTTCGTGGTGGTTATTGGATCGATTTGGTTCCGGATAATGCTGATATCCGATCTCGGTCTCTTCGAATCCAAGCGATAAGTTTTAAAAGGCCAAGCTATTTAAAATAAACAATTCTACAATCATGGTGTCACTATTCACATATGGAAATTCATCCCATATATTTACTTTATCACGACCAGTCCATCGAAATTAATTTGCTTGTAATCATCACATTTTATGGAATTCGGGTTAGTGGTTGGTACAAGTCGATTTACTTCCAATAAAACGTGTCAACATTTTATTTTAACTACTTTAATTTGTTTGGCTACTTAATGGCACAGACAATGGATAACTGAAATCAGTATCAAAAGAGAAATCAATCAAAACATAGATCATTAACTTCAATCAACGATTTATAATTAAATCAATTTGCCAATTAGAATTTTATCAGTTTCAATTTACTAAATTAAGTTATATTTTTAAATCCCGATTACTTGTTAATCAAAGGAATTAAATAAAATGATTTATTCTTAGTCAATTAAATTAATATTCCATTAATAATTATTCATTAATTAACCTATAATTAATTAAATAGGAAATTTCTTATTCGTTCACTTAATTTTTTTTAAATTCTTAAATTTCATACTGCAAAAACTTGACGATATTAGCTTAGAATGAAATAATTGTCGACAGGGTTGCGACGCAACAATTTTCTCGTCGATTGGATTTAAAATAGAGAAGAAACATTGCTTAAGCTTTATAGATTTTAAAAAATTTAATTAAATTACTTAAAAACACCCAGCCCAATAAACATTAAACCCGGCCCAATACAATTGCAAACCCACTTTCTCCTTTCTAGTTCTCTTCTTCCCTCATGTTCTATTCCTTCCTTCTCTCTTCAGTTTGAACACCCAGAGACATGCACAAATGTGTGCATGTTCACGCATACCTCCGGCCATCAAACCTCACCACCGACCAACCTCGTGAGTTGCCCACGATCCCCTCGTCTCGACTACCCATCTGAAAACCCACTGCAGAGCTCCAGTCCAAATTCGAACTCTAAACCCAAAACTGGAACCACCACCACCATACCAAATTGCCTCGCCTCTATGACCCAGACCCCCATCGACCACCGAACTTTGCCTACGGCCTCGCCATCACTTCCTCGACCGATTCCCCCACGTGCGCACTTCCTTACCTTCCTTATCCCTTTGCAATTGCCTCGAAACCGAGACCACCAAAACTTCCACCTTAAACCCTAGTTCGACCATGACCGGCCCACATACACATCTAGAAATCACCGCACTATTTTTCTCACGTGCGCCATCCCCTGCACCTCCTCCACACTAAACACCGAGGCCCAAAATCTACCATGTCGTCGGCAATCGACCAAACCCTCAAAACTGATCATCTATGAAATTCTCACTCCACACTACACAAAAATCCCAAACCACCTCTAAAATTCATGATTTTCAATAACAATCATGATTATATAACCCAAACATCAAATCATGATATAGGAAATTTGACCAAACCTAAGTTACTTACTGTAATACGAGTTTTTCTTCCTCCATGCTTGTTGGAATTTGATGAAATAATTTTTAAAACAATCTATACTCACAAAAAATCAATTTTGGTTTTGGAATCATGACTTAAAACTAATTATATATGAAGATATTGATTTTTAAAGTAAGGGTTCAACTATTTTTCAACCAACAGACATGAATCAAAGGGAAGATACAGGTTTTTTTCTTGTGAAACCATCAGGTCTAACACACATGTATGCATCTACATATATTAACATAATAGAATCAGATCTATTTGTTACCGATCAAGATGCATCCATTATTTCCAAATATATATATGTATATAGCAATACTTGTTAACATAGCAAATGTGTTATTTACTCACAGTTAAAAATGGATGAATAGCTGCTGCTCTTTATTTCCCCTTCAAGTTTGAACAACTAATCTTCTTTCTTTAATTTTTTAATGGCAGATTGTTGTTTTGTTTTCCTTTTTTATATATGAACATGAACAAGGACAAGTGTGGCCGTGTGTGTATATATAGAGAATGAGAGGATCATAGTACAAGCATAGGTGGCTATGTACATGCTTTTCACAATTCACTTATTTTATTTTTATTTTCTTTTTGATTTGATTTTATGAGCTGATCTGATTTTATATGGATTGATTTGATTTTCTATGTGGCCTTGATTTGATTTTATTTGTATGCTCGACTATAAATTTTTTATGCTTGATTTAATATTGTCATGATGAAGCTTATATGTACATATATATATATATATGCATATATTCACCATACATATCTTATCATATTTACACATACATATATATGCACTAATTTATATAAACATACATATCTATACTTTTCATCGTTTTGTCATCATGTGGCTTCCATGTATATGTATGTAGCTTACATGTATATATATTTAAGGTATACATATTTATTTTATCATTTGTTTGAAATCTGTCATTATGAAGTTTATGCATTCATGTATATATATTTATTTGCATTTACAATATTTTTATAAACATATATACATACATATAAACTTATATATATTTTTGTCATCAAAATGCAGCTTGTATATATTTGTATATAGATATATAGATATTTTATCATGAGTTTGAAATGGTGAAGTTTACATACATATATATTAATTATCTATTTTATCATTTTTAGAAATTAGCGTTTGAAATTTTAATATAGTTTAAAAATTAATAGATTGAGATATCTCAATATCAGAAAATTTATTTATTCGACTTATAAAAACTAATATTCCAAAAATTAAAATTAGTTAATCATTTTTTTATATAGAATTTTGTTATTGAAAATTTTATCTAAGTTCATATCAATAAATTACATTAATAAATCATTAAATTTTATTTCTAACCATTTCAATTCAAAAATTATATTAAATTAAATATTTTTAAATGGTAAAAAATATGGGTCGTTACATGTGTGATAATATATATTGTGATTTTTTTTGGATCGAACCGCGCAAAGGAGACGCTGGCGAATTTTTTTGAAAATTTAAGGCGTTAGAAAAAAATTTGGAAATTTTTATTGATAACTAAACTTTTTTTTGGGTTTTGAGTTAAAAGTTAAACGATATTAGTTGGCTTCGTAAGGATAAATATGAATGGATTTGAAAAACTTAGAAAAGTTTTTATATGAAGTTTAACTAAATGATTTTGGAAAAGTTAAGCACTTAAAGAGAATTTGGTAACCTATTTCAACTAATTGGTTTTGAAAGTTAATGGAGTTGTAGCATTTTTCTTACTTAGTAATTTTGGGGATGAAATTCTTTTAAGGGGGGAAGAATGCAACGACCCAGTTTTTCAGTCGCTTGAATTTAGAATATTTAATTGAATTTAAATATTGAAAAATGAATATTATTAGTTAAATCAGCTAAATAATTGAATATTGGATTTAATATGAATAAAAATGAATTATAATGTTAATTTAAATCCTATTTGAATTAGAATGGAGTTAGTAAACTTTTAATTTTGGTTTAAAAGCGAATAAATAGAAATTGGAAATTTATCGATTTAATTAACGTGTAAAAATAGACATTTTTGACACTGTCTCGGATTTCGACGAAACTAGTTTCATCGGATCCATAATAGTGAATTATTATAGGATTTCAAATTTTGTGTCAATCGGACTTACGGTTTGGTCGTGCGAAGCTGAAACACATAGGAATTTATTTAAGCAATTTTAATTAAATAATTCGATTCGAAAATCTATCTTCCAAATACGATGGAATTGGCTCTCGATATATATTCCATTTTGTTCGAAATAGGGGTAAAACGTTATAAACACCAGGCGGCACGCTTCGTTTGGAGTTCGAAAATTTGGCGATGAATAGTGTCATGAAATTTGCTATAAAAGGACTTTCAATTGCCAAACCCTAGCCCATCTAAACCCTAGCCGCCACTAATATTCAATGACCAAAAATAGCCAATCTTCTTCCTCGATTTCTAATTAATCCATCCACTTTCAGCGAAATCCTCCAACTACAATATTGTAGAGCACGACAAGATCTACAAGATCAACGACTACGATCGAATTTGGAGCAGAGGATCAGCGTGGATCTCGATGCAAAGGTCGCACGTTTCAGCACGTTTTTCGAAGCAATGGTGAGGCTGGTTGGTGCGCGCTCTGGCCTGAGGAGGAGCTCACGTAGGCATGTCGTCTGGAGGTCGTTGATCGATGTCACGATGGACGATGGTGGCAGGGGAGTTGGTCAAAGGCGAGGAGGTTAGTTTCGGTTGCGTGCTAGATTACTGGAGCACAAACGAGAGGGGAGGAAGAGAAAATGTGTGGCCACGATTTTCTATGGAGGAAATGGATGGCCTAGATTAAGGTTGATAATAATAATAATAAGTGTGTAAATTATATTTTAAAATCGTATAATCTTATAAAATTCATAACTTGTTCATACGGGGTCGGATTCGCACGAAACTAGTTGTCTTGGGTTTGTATTTGCGAATACTACATGATGGAGTTGGATTGGGATTTATTTGAGCTAGTGATAATTTTGGGTAAAATTAAACGTCAGCTTAAATTTATTCGAAATAAACGCTGCAACGACGACTGCAACCAAAGTGAGTAAAACTCACTCTTTCTGAACTGCTTATATTTTTATATAAGTGGGAATAAATTTATTTTATGATGATTGTTGATTTTCTGGATATTATGCTATAGTAGTTAATAGTTGGATATATTTCTGCCTATTGGAGCAAATGAGACCCTATACGTTCCCGTGTATGAGCGGATGATCCTTTGTACGCGCGCCTGCCTTGAAGCAGACATTGTACATATTTTTCTCATATGTATATTTGTTGCAGGTTACAGGTTGGAGGGATCCAACAGGATTCCTCCCTATTATTGATTTTATTTACACATATTGTTATATATTTTGTATTATATGATGTTTGATGTGATGGATGCCATGATTGATGTCATTGATGTGAATCACCTTATTTAGTGTTGTTGTAGCATTGGGCCATATTTTGGAATTTCAAAATAATAAAATGATGTTTTTGTTTAAAAGTGGATTTCAAAGTGATTTTGGATATATATATATATATATACGTTTTAATAATTTGAATGGATTTAAAAGGAAGAATTTTAGTGAAATAAATAAAAGTAGGATTTTTGAAGTTATTAAATTTATAGTATGTGAAATACTTGAAATAGAGATTTCGAATGGTTTTATAAAAGTATATTTAAAAAAAAAGAATAATAGGTTTTAAATTGAAATATGATGAATAGTTTTATAAATGGTTTGAAACCAATGTTTTATATTAGATTCGAAGTCAATATTGTATAAATGAATTTTTTTAATTAAATTATATTTTTTGTGAAAAGAGTTCATAATTGGATTTTTATAACAAATGAAATTTAGAAAAGAATGGATTTATAAAATAGAGTTTTATAAATATAAGTGAGTACAAAACGAGAGTTTTCATAAAATAGAAACAAGATATATAACATTGTTTTATAAAGGTGAAATCAAATTATTTTGATAGGTTAAATATGGAGGTTTATAAAAGAATTATATTCACGTTTTCGAAGTGAATAATCTATTAAGAAAATGTTTTGCAAGTAATATTTATAAATGGAGTTTAAATGGTTTTGAAAAGTGAATTAAATTGTGTTGAATATCAAAAACATAGATTTCAACATTTATTGTTGAAATAGACGTTTTCGTGAAAACTAAGGAAGGCAAGGACTGTAACATTTTTGTTATAGTAAATGATTTTCGAAAGGAAATATTGAATATAGTTAGTTGAATCCCTATACTAGTATTTTTGGGTTGTCGTAACGATTTTTTAATGCAACATTCGTTTTGACCCAAATAACATAAGTTTTGAAGAATGTTTTCCTTAAAGATTTGCATATGTACTTAATCATTGAATTAAGTATATGAAATATATTCTAAGTGTTGAAATAAAATAAATTTTGAATTTACTTATTATTAAAATAAGCAAATGAATTTTTTTTCCAAATATTGAAATAGTTTTGAATATTATTTTTTTAAAGATATTTTGAAGCGAATAATTGGAAAGTGATTTGATTTATAAACGATTAATAAAAATCAGTCCCAGTGACTACTTATGCACTAGATTTTATTTGTTGCTTTGATAGTTAAATAACCGACTATCAAATTTGGCCATTTTAGTTTCTCAACTTGATGTAGAAACTAATTAGTTGTACACTTAGTAAGTAACTAACCGTGTAGGCTTGATTATCGTTTGTGTTGAGAATGTTGATTCGTGTAGTGCGGAGTGATTACTCCAATCTATCGAGTTTCCTTCTTGGCCAAAGGATAACAAGTTTAACATTGGAAATGTGATAAGTCTACGAGACTTCGTTTTTGTATGGGTTTGAGAAACACTTTTTCATTGTTGGTGCGAAGAGACCAAGATCGGATTTATCTGAAAACCACTTCGAACCAACATATATGCGACGATTGTGCAGGTTGGTCGATGATATTGATATTTAGGATTTTCGTAGTGAATGACTGCTTGTTGATCATTTCGGGTTAAAATTCCAATATACATATAGTAGCAGTAGTCTCTTCGTTATGAAATATCCACTGCAAGGGCTGTCGCTACTAATCCTATAGGATGTGGTAGGAAAGTACCTACGGTTTGTCCTATTCCTGGACAACTTGTATGGATGGATGTTTGACATTGCATTTCTAAGATTACGTACATTGGTTTTTACAAACGTACATAATGTGGTGGCGGAGAAGGCAACTTCTCTTAGCTTAACACCCTAATTGAGACGTACTATCTCAAGGGTTGAATTTTGGTGGAAGGTAATTAGTAGTCAACGGAAATGGCAATGTGGCATTCAAAGAAGATTGTGATATGTGAAAGGTAATCGATACCTCTTTTGGCCTCACTCCCTGGAAAATGACTGAAACAGGGATAGAAGCAGCAAGGCTAAGTGGGTCGCTGCCATCAGGAGACGTCATCACTCTTCTAGATATATCTTTACATGCTATGACGTCGTGTATCTGATTATTGTTGATGTATGCTCGTGGCCACAGATAAAGGTCGGTAACAACCGGAGTGATGACATATTCGGTACTATTCAGGAAGGGTTAGGCCGGTCTTGTTTTGGTTTAGGCGGGAAGTATCTGCTCCCTAGGTACATCCATCTAGAGGTGTACTAAGTTTGGTTTGGAAAGGTAGTCCCTTCACCTAGTCATTTGTATGGAAATCCAAAATCCAATACGTGCCTGCCATTTTCTATTGTAGAAAGCCTTGTATTACAAGGTGTATGCTGGAATTTAATAATGTAACAATTTCAGCTATTTTAATATTATTTGTATAATAGACACTATTATAATACAAGAGAATTTGATATGTAATGTTTTGGTTATCGTAAGGTAAAAACCTTTTCGGTATTTATTTGCGATGTGATCTTACGAGATACCTTTTGTTTTGATAAAGGAAAAGTTTTGATAACTTTATAAATTCAGTTGAGGTGTGTTTTTCTCTACTGGTTTACCAGACTGATTAGGGCGTTCTTCCCTTTCAATGCTCGGGTCAGACCGAGTATATTTACAGGTTCAGATTTGTTGCTTTTGGAGCTTCAGCAGGCGACTTGGAGATCTTCATGTCGTATACACGTATCTGTTTATTTTTCCGCTGCTTTGCATTGTTGTTGTTGTAAATTATCAGGATTTGTGAGGATAGGTTATTATAACTGTCCAAGCTGATGATTACTTTTTGTGTACTTTGATATTGATTTATGTATATTATAGTTTCTCTTTGTAAAGGTTATTGATCTATATTATATGTTATTCCGCTGCGATGTGAGATTCTGTATTGTTTTGGTTCTGATTCTCTCTTCTTCTTCTCTTCTCTTCTTCTTTCTTCTCACCCTCTCTTTTCTTTCTCATGATCATCTGCAATCGGTGCGCTCTGGGTCAGACACACATGGTTTGGTGTCGCATTCGTAGGGTGCCGGGTGCGGGTCATAACAAAAATAAATTGCAAAAGGGACTACATCATCAAATCTGAGGAAAACCGTTGAAGATTAGTATCTACTCTTTTGCCTAAAGATGCCTTCGCTTCAGAACTGTAAGGTTTAAATTCCTTTGCTATTTTATTTTGGATTTATGGATTCTGGATTGGTTGTGTTCTAACTGCAAAACATATTACAAACTTGTTAATATCTTTCATTTGGTATCAAAGCAATCGTAAATTCATATAAGGCACATTTTTTTACGAAATTGATTTTCAGTAGTTTGTATAAAAGCTATATAGATTCAACTAATTTATGTATAAATATTTTCTTATAATTTTGGACGAAAGATTTAAAAGGAGAATTTTTTTCTCCATTATGTATGCGCATATATGTTAATCAATGTATTTTCCATGGAGATGTAATGTTGAAAACCTTTAACCAAGAGGCATCATGTCATGAATCATATGGGCACTCTCCTTTTGATATATTGGACATAATACAACTAAATTTGTGTGAAATTTTGATCCAAACTAGATCATGGCCAAGAGTTTTGATATGTATATATGTTGCATTTTGAATCTATTATTATTCTTTGTGGTTTATTGTGTATATTTTTAATAAATAATTAAAACCCTATGGCATAATTTTTTAATAATTGGTTGTTGTCGGTTTCTATAAACTTTGAATTGTAACTTCCACTTTATTAAAATGAATTTTGTGATTTAAATTCACAATTATGTTTCACATTTAATAAATATTGAACGGTAATTTTACCAACTTTGATTGCCATTATGATAAATTAAGTGAATTTACTTGTTTTATTGGTTCAATTTGTTTCTGCCCAACGGTGATACAAATTGATTTTCATGAAATTATGTTTTTAATTTAATAAATTATGAACGACAATTTTACCAACTTTATTTGCCATTATGATTTATTAAATGAATTTATTTGTTTTAATGGTTCAGTTTATTTCTGTCCAACGGTAATACAAATTGATTTTCATGAATTTACGTTTTTACATTTAATGGATTATGAATGGTAATTTTACCAACTTTAATTGTTATTATTATTTATTATGTGAATTTATGTATATTAACAATTCAATTTGTTTCTGTCCAACAGTAATATGAATTGAATTTTAGGCAAAAAAATGTTATAATAGGATTGAAATATAATTTGGCGTCTTATTATTTATTTTAGTATAATTACTGTTATTCCCTCTATATATAGTTGATTCAATGTTTTTATGCTATTTGTGGATTTATAGTTGATAATAGTAAGCATTTCATTTTTTATGAATCTAATGTAGTATGAATATTGTTCATGCTCAAATCTCTAGAATAGTACCATGGAATGGAACTAATTTTTCCACTTGGAAAGAGCAAATTGAGATTTGTCTTGGTATTTTGGATAGTGACCAGGCATTAAGAATGGACAAACCTACTATTATAGCAAAAAGTGTTGATGATGAAAAGGCTAATTTTGCAAAATGGGAGCGATCAAACAACATGTCTCTCATGATTATAAAAAGTACTATTACAACTTCTAAAAGAGGAGGTATTCATGATAGGGATGACGTGAATAATATTTTCACTACAAAACAGTATTTAGCTTCTGTTGAAGAGTAGTTTAAAAATACTTCCAAGGCTAATGCAAGTACTCTTATTATGAAAATACTCACTACCGAGTATAACTGGACAAGCGATGTACGTGAACATATCATGATGATGAATGATATGGCTGCAAAATTAAACGACATGGATATGACAATTTCTGAAGGTTTTTAGTTCATTTCATTACTCCTTTTCTTCTTGCACAATTTGGTCTTTCAAGATCAATTATAATACGCATAAAGAAAAGTGGAAAATGAGCGAATTAATTGTTGCTTATGTTGAAGAAGAAGAAAGGATTAAGGTTGAGAAAGTTGACTATGCACACATTGATGTTCAAAGTCCAAAACCGAAAAACAAGGAAAATGGTAAAGGTAAAAATAAAATTAATATGGTTACTGGTATTAACAAGACTAGTATATCTGGCACAAAACCCGTGCATGCTTTTATGTGTCATCACTGTAAGAAGCGTGGACACATGAGGAAGGACTATGTGAAGTTTAAAGATTGGCTCGCTAAAAAGGCTTATGATTTAAATTTCATGATTTGTAAAACCTTTTTTCTTGATGTTCCCATAAATATGTGGTGGGTTGACGCTAATGCTTCTGTGCACATTACAAACTCACTGCAGGGATTTCATTCCATGAGGATGCTTCAAAGGGGAGAAAGGGAACTTAAAGTTGCTAACGGATTAGAGGCTGAAGTCGAGGCTGTTGAAACTCTTCGTTTGGTATTGAAGAGTGGCTTTATTCTTGATTTACATGATTTAGTTTATATTCCTAGCGTGATTAGGAATTTAATTTTTGTTTCTAGACTTGATGCATGTGGTTTTACGTTCAGTTTGGAAATAATGAGTTAAAACTGTATCAAAACTCTAAGTTTGTTAGTTCTAGATTATTATGTGATAATCTGTATAAATTATGTTTGAATTCTTCCTTTTGTGAATCTCTGTTATCTATGAATATTATTAGTGTTATTCACAAATGTGGAGTCAAGATAAATTGTGATGTTGGGAATTCTTTCAAATTATGGCATCACATGTTGGGTTATATTTCAAGAGGTAGAATGCAACATCTCATTAGAAATGAAATTCTCACAGCATTAGATTTTCTAATTTCGACAACTGTGTAGAATGTGTTAAAGGAAAATTTATCAAAGGAAATAAGATAGGAGCCACTCGAAGTGAGGACCATTAGAAATTATTCATACTGATATATGTGGTCCCTTTTCTACTCCAGGTATTAATGGGCATAAATCATTTATTACTTTCATTGATGGTTTTTCTCGCTATGGTTATGTGTATATGATTAATGAAAAATCTGAAGCACTAGATGAATTTAAATTTTTTAAGGATGAAGTTGAGAATCAACATAACCTTAAAATTAAAGTAGTGCGATCAGAGAGAGATGGTGAATATTATGGTAGACACGGCGACCTTAGTTAAAGTCCATGCCTGTTCGCTTTATTTCTTCAAGAAAAAGGTATTGTTCATTAGTATTCTATGTCGAGAGAACCTCGACATAATGGTGTTATTGAAAGACGTTATCGTATACTAATGAATATGGTACGAAGTATGATATTGTAACGACCCGAAATTTTCAACCCCGAAAATTCGACACTATAATTAATTAATGTTAAGTATGCAGGATTTAAAAGTAATTAAAGTAATTAATTTAATTCATTGGTGGTTAATTAAATTAATTAGAGATGGTATCAGAGCTGAAGGTTAAGCGAGAACCTTGACTCTGGTGGGTTTACTCATTAGGATAGGGTCAGTAGTACCCTAGAATGAGTTGAGTGTATATATATATGAGAGCGTACTTGTTATTTTCTTATATAATGATTTTTAGAATGTAAAAATGATTTTTAGAAAGAAAAGATTTTTGAAAAATATTTGATAGTAGTCAGGGACAAGTTGTTATAACTGTCCAGTTTATTTGTGAATGATTGTACCCTGATATATTGTCTGTAAATTGACAGTTATAGATTTTCTTGTGTAAATGCTATTATTTGATATTATATTTTGATCCGCTGCGAATGTGAGATTCTGTGTTTTGTTTTCTGTTTCTACTTCTACCTCTGTTCTTAACCCTAACAATCTGAAATTTCCAACGTTCGATTGTTCGTCACTTCTACAATGAACGTATTAGTGTCGAATTTTCGGGGTCGAAAATTCCGGGTCGTTACATTTGTTTCAAATGGTTTTGTATGATAATAACAAAGTAATTTCAAACATTTATATTAAATAAGATTTAAATGAGCAATAAATTAAGATAAAAGAATTTATCTTAAATTAATTAAGGTTGTGATTGATTAGGAATAATTAATTAGTGGAATTAATTAAAAGTTAATCACTTAATGTAATTAATAAGGATTTACTCACGTTGTTTCCAGCATGACTCGGGTGTTACTTTAATGTAATGTTCGGGTCAGACCGAGTATTACAGATTTTCAGGTAAGGATGTTCTGGAGTTCAGGTGGCGAGCTGGATGGCAGGAACATATGGAGTATTTTCCGCTGTGTATTGGTGTTATATTGTTGTAGACTAGGACATGTTATTTATAACTGTCCAGTTTATTTGTGAATGGTTGTAACTCTGATGTATTGTATATGAGTTGGCAAGTACAGCTTTTCTTTGTATAAATGCTATTATTTGATATTATATTTTGATCCGCTGCGAATGTGAGATTCTGTGTTTTGTTTTCTATTTCTTCTTCTACCTCTTTTCTTCTTTACCCTAACAATCTGGAATTTCCGGCGTTCGATTGCTTGGCATTTCTACAGTGAACGTATTAATGTCGAATTTTCGGGGTCGAAATATTCCGGGTCGTTACATTTATTTATATTTTTAAAACATTTTATCATCATATTTCTATTTTTTTTATAAATAACAAATTTACATCTTTAATTACAAATCCCATTGTAATTAACATTATAAATTACACAAAAATAACATTTTTGTGTAATAAAATTTTATAAAATTTTGATATGAAATAAAGTTGAATAGATGATTGAATTTAAAGGTGTGCACTATTAACATGTAACTAAGTGATTAATTTATAACCTAAGCTAATTTTCCTTAACAATTGGACTCTAGCCCATTAACAAACTTCACTTAGCCTGTTAGCAAAGAAATGAGAACCATCTTTCTCTTCCTCAAACATCGGTACGTTCATTCTCTTTCACAGTAAAACAAAACTCAGAAACCATTCCTCTTTCTAAACCCTAGAGCTCTAAATCTTCAATTCCTACATAATTTGCTGATTTTAATCAAACTAAAGCTATATTTCTCAGGTAATCAACTCCAAAACTTATTCTATTTCATCAAATTTGGATTTTTGCAAAAGGTAGATTGTTAGTAATAGGGTTTCCTTGCTTGCATGTTGTTGTAATGTTGTTTTATAGGTTCTAGAAGCTAAAATTCAAGCAAAAGCTCCAACCTTTCTACATTAATTCGAGTTTTTGCATTCCTACAACAAGGTGAGTTAATCACTCACATTAGTACCTTTAATCTACGAGAATAATTTTTAGTTGTTATTTGAATTAAATTGGATGGTTGTTGATTGAATTGCTTTCAAGTTGGTTGTGGTTTGCTGAAAATTGTTTATGAAAAAAATGCTACAGTAAAACAGCAATATCATAGTGCAAATTTATCCGAATTAGCTCAATCTTTTTGCAGTTGAAAGAAAATTCTGTTAGCTACAACTTCTCTTTTAATTACTTTTTGAAATTATATTGTTCAGAGGGGCGTTACAGCATGGTATCAGAGCTGTTTTGTTTTCTCTTCTTCTACCTCCTTCTTCATTTACCCTAATGGTTCAGTTTTCCGGCATTCGATTGTTCGACATTTGATACAGTGGACGTATTGATGTCGATTTTCGGGCGTCAAAAAATCGGGTCGTTACAGTTGATTAATGTGATTAATTAAAAGATAATTAATTAATGTAATTAAAGGTTAATTAATTTATGTGATTAATTAAGGATAATTGATTAATTAAGGGATAATTAAGGTTGATTAATTAATTTCATTAATTAATGTTAAATGGTTTGTAATTAATTAATGTTAATTAAGCAGGGCTAAGTAATTTATTCATAAGTAATTAATTTATTTGGTTTAAGTTAAATTAATTATGGATTATGTGATTAATTAATCTTGCTTATGGATGATTAAAATCGTATTGAACGTTTGTGTGACGACCGCCCATGACCCCCGCACTGAACCTAGAGATAGTGCGCTGTAAAGTGTACCAGGCAGCCATGGACGATTGTCAGGGTGAATTAAAATAGCAGAATCTATCGTATTACTCACAGCGCATGGACAAAATACAATAGAATATATATATATATATATATATAGTGAGGCTTCATAGAATAGAATCTCATCAATAAAACTTCATAATAGTTGAATACAAACATCTAAATAGTCAATACATCAAGCCTCACTACATAACACTCAGAGAATATACAAGCAGCGGAACATCCAGTACATATAGTAAGAAAACAATATGCAAGCCTCCAGCTCGTCTTCGTCATCAGCATCGTGGAAAGCAAGAACAGCACCTGTGACCTGCTACCTAGTCTGCCCGTCCCAAAATGGACGAACAGCCCAAGGCAATAAGAGTTAAAAACATAAAGCCTTGAGTCAGACAACAGTCTTAGTGAGCGGAAAATTAACTAACAACATACCAAAAGAGCATAAAGGAAAAGGAATAGGAATACGACCCTCCCACTCCACCTCTTTCTACAGTGATAGCCCCCAGACACACACTAAGCAGAAGCAAACATAGCAAAGCATACAATTTAAAGTAAAGCAATTATCACTCGAGTCAAGGGCGATGTTTTCCAAGTACAAACCCCCAAGGCCTAAACCAAGATCAGATAAGCACCCAGAAAATACCGCTCTTGAGACCGAATGACGATACAACCAAACATCCATGACTCTGGCTATCACTGTTATCATTGCTTCGATATCATCGTTAATTGAATGACCGGCTCATTCTTTCATCCGTCCGTCAAGGGCTAATGGAAACCCCTGTTCTAGACATAACTCCGCACGTCGTCGAAACCCGTGCCTAGGACTATCGAATCTGCCTAGAGTACTCGACTACCAATCAGTAGCCTTCAGGGACTATCGTATCTGCCCAACGTACTCTTGCTTTGAGCATGCTAGAACCTTCAAAAACGATGAGATCTCAGCCTTCTAGTCATCCTCCTCGACGACTATTTCCATACTAGCTCAAGCGCTTCTCGAGCAAACCATTATCCTCAAACTCGAACCATTTCACCGAGTTATCAACATGCTTGGAATGATCCCGTCTGGATTAGACCAAGACTATCTCATATCATGCCTCGCTTCATCACATCCTAGCAAAGCCTCATCTTAACATCATCATCATCAAATCTATCGATATGAGCTTCATCATCCGCTACGTATGCCACGAGCAGCTTTCCCAATTCAAGAGCCTTTCACTTAGCTTTTGAATCATCTTCGACCATCTTGTCTAAATCAAATCATCAATCATCTAATTCATAGCAATCAATCAAGTCAAACATTAATCCAAGTAATCAAGCATTCAAATATGATCTAATGAACAATTATAACAAAAATGGCAATTTCGTAAATAAAGAGTCTAAAGTCTAACAAGCATGAAAACATGAGCAATATCTCTATAATCTTGATGAATGAACCTGCATAGGTTAACATGTAGTAAAATGGATGTCAAATCATCATGAACAATGGATCTATACTTAAGTTTACGGAAATGCATAGAAATCACTACTTTACACAAAATCAAGCCAACGATCCGATATACTCCTTTGGATCCGTGTGAGAGATAATCACCACTCACCAAATCACCTAAACACCTCAAAAGCTACACACTTCAGATCTGGACAGCGAAGGATCTAACTCGATCTATCACAAATCCGCTTCAAACGATGAAATCTCTCTTCGATGGATGTAGATCTTCAATCTAAGCTCTTGGATCTTCGATTTGGATGGAAGGAATCACAAGATTAAAGTGGAGAAAAGAAGTGAAGAAGTGTAGAACTCGAGCTCTCAAAATGGCAGCACTTCGTCGCTTCAAAATCCGGATCCCAAAAATGAAGAAATGGACGTGTATTTATAGGCTGGAATTCCCTAAGTCGTCCGCCTCCTTAAGTCGTCCACGACTTATAGACCATCACGACTTACGACTTAAGAAATACCCCGACTTATGACTTAGTGAGACAACCCATCCTACGACTTAACAAATCCACCAGTCTGCGACTTAACGACTCAACACAATAAGTCTTCTCGCGACCTAACAGCTCACGGCCTAACACTTAGCGACCTAACAATCTCGCGACTTAACAAACCATACGACTTAACCTTGCGCGACTTAATATGCGCGACCTAACGACAAATGCGCTTCTGCGACCTAACAGTGCCACGACCTAAGACAATGCGCGACCTAACGACTCAATACCTATGCGACCTAACTGGGTTACGACCTAACACCTCACGACCTAATACTTAGCGACCTAACACTTAACTCGTTCACGACTTAACTCCCTTAGGTCGTAAACTCACCCAACCCCTAGGTCGCTAACTGCTACCACCAGCTTTCTTAGGTCGTGGCCGACCTATCCTCCTTAAGTCGTTCACTCGACCTAAGCCACCACACGACCTAACTTCCACATGACTTATCCCAATCCTTAGGTCACCAACTTCCTTAGGTCGCTCCACTTTCTTAAGTCGTTTACTCCGACCTAACTACTATACGACCCAAGCCTTATCTCGTCCACGACTTAGACTTTGGACGACTCATCAACATTAATGACCCAATGACAACTGTTTTACCATGTTTCGATCCGTAAAAATACGGGTCGTTACAGTTTGGATAAATGTCTTTAGTCTAATAAGTTGTGAGATTCTGTGCTGTTTTTTTTCTGTTTCTTCTTCTACCTCTTTTCTTATTTACCCTAACAATATGAAATTTCCGGCGTTCGATTGCTCGGCACTTCTACAGTGAACGTATTAGGGTCGAATTTTCGGGGTCGAAAATTTCGGGTCGTTACATTTATTTGATATTATATTTTGATCCGCTACGAATGTGAGATTCTGTGTTTTGTTTTCTGTTTCTTCTTTACCCTAACAATCTGGAATTTCCGGTGTTCGATTGCTCGGCATTTCTACAGTGAACGTATTACTGTCGAATTTTCGGGGTCGAAAATTCCGGGTCATCTATAAGAAAATAACAAGTAGGCTCTCATATATATGTATATACACTCAACTCATTCTAGGGTACTACTGACCCTATCCTTAATGAGTAAACCCACCAGAGTCAAGGTTCTCGCTTAACCTTCAGCTCTGATACCAAATGTAAAAATGATTTTTGAAAAGAAAAGTATATTTTGAGAAATATATGATGAATGAAAGTGGAAGATGGATATCTTTAGAATTGACAGTTATAGCTTTTCTTGTGTAAATGCTATTATTTGATATTATATTTTGATCCGCTGCGAATGTGAGATTCCGTGTTTTGTTTTATGTTTCTTCTTCTACCTCTGTTCTTAACCCTAACAATATGGAATTTCCAACGTTCGATCGTTCGTCACTTCTACAGTGAACGTATTAGTGTTGAATTTCCGGGGTCGAAAATTCTGGGTCGTTACATTGCCAGACCGAGTATTACATATTTTCAGGTTAGGACGTTCTGGAGTTCAGGAGACGAGCTGGATGGCAGAGACGTATGGAGTATTTTCCGCTGTGTATTGGTGTTATATTGTTGTAGACGGGGACAAGTTATTTATAACTGTCCAGTTTATTTGTGAATGGTTGTAACTCTGATGTATTGTATATGAATTGGCAAGTACAACTTTTCTTTGTATAAATGCTATTATTTGATATTATATTTTGATCCGTTGCGAATGTGAGATTCTGTGTTTTGTTTTCTGTTTCTTCTTCTACCTCTTTTCTTCTTTACCCTAACAATCTGGGATTTCCGGCGTTCGATTGCTCGGCACTTCTACAGTGAACGTATTAGTGTCCAATTTTCGGGGTGTAACGACCCGAAATTTTCGACCCCAAAAATTCGACACTAATACGTTCACTGTAGAAGTGCCAAGCAATCGAACGCCGGAAATCCCAGATTGTTAGGGTAAAGAAGAAAAGAGGTAGAAGAAGAAACAAAAAACAAAACACAGAATCTCACATTCGCAGCGGATCAAAATATAATATCAAATAATAGCATTTATACAAAGAAAAACTGTACTTGCCAATTCATATACAATATATCAGAGTTACAACCATTCACAAATAAACTGGACAGTTATAAATAACTTGTCCCAGTCTACAAAATATAACACCAATACACAGCGGAAAATACTCCATACGTATCTGCCATCCAGCTCGTCTCCTGAACTCCTGAACGTCCTAACCTGAAAATCTATAACGAATGAAATAGATATTGAAACTATTGAAATCCACTTTGTAACGACTCGATTTTTTTCGAATTCCGAAAGTCGAAAAAAACCGGGTCGTTACAAAGTGGTATCAAAGCCTTAATAATTTCCAAATTATTTATTTCAAAATATCTTCGCAAGATATTTTTCTACACCTCAACCCTTTTGAAACAATTTTCAAATCACTTTCTCTCACGGAATAAATTTCCCAAATGTTGTTTATTTCTACTGAAAATCACCAAGTCCAAATACTTTAGATTTTAAAATTCATTATTTCCCCTTTTTTTCAAAATCTCCTTTTTAAAACCATCCTTATAACTTTCAATTTATATTTATCAGCTACTTTGAAAACATACTCGGCTTTCCAGTGAAAATACACTTTCCATTTCAAAATGATGCATTTAAATATTTAAATAAAAAGTATGGAAAGAAATTACGGATTTGGAATGTAAATTGAAATAATTCAACTATAACAACCCGATTTTTCGACGCTCGAAAATCAACATCAATACGTTCACTGTATCAAATGCCGAACAATTGGATGCCGGAAAACCAAATCATTAGGGTTAAAGAGGAAGGAG
Source organism: Allium fistulosum (assembly GCA_030737815.1). Classification (NCBI taxonomy): domain Eukaryota; kingdom Viridiplantae; phylum Streptophyta; class Magnoliopsida; order Asparagales; family Amaryllidaceae; genus Allium; species Allium fistulosum. The sequence continues at coordinate 206,833,132 of CM060903.1, forward strand.
GTAGAAGAAGAGAAATCAAAAACAACATATCACAGAATATGAAAACAAATTCAATATTTTGAGGAATCCAGTTGGATCCCTCCAACCTGTTTCCCTGCATCCACAGATGTTAGCACAACAATTTTAAAACACCAATTCCACTTCGAGGTGAACAAATAAATTTACATTTGTAAGTAAATGGAAAATTAGTCAAGATTGGACTAAACAAAACAATGGATTGAAAATAAAATTTGTAAGTGAACTAATTAATTTAAATGGGTAAGCAAATGAATTGAAAATAAATATTGGAATGATATTTAATTTAAGTTGAGAAAAGTAAAGTGAAGTTGAAGAATTAGTTCAAAGTGAACTAAAATAATAAAAGTTGGAAATACAAATTGTTTAAGATTTAAAATAAATTAGTAAGTGAAGCTAATTAAAGAAGTGATTAATTAAATATGGTTTGAAATAAGATGAATTGAATTCAATATTTAAAATGAAAGGTAAAATTGAATTCAGAATGGAGTTAAAAAAATTTAAGTTAAATAAAAGTGGATTGCAAAACAAATAAAAGGTGAGTTAATCTCACTCATTTGGATTTCCATTTAAATTTAAAAAGTTAAAATTTAAATTATTGGTTGAACGATTGAATTGACTGGATGTGATATTATATATGATAGTATATATATATATATATTGGAGTGATTGATTTCCCGCATTATATAGCGGATGAGACCCTATGCGCCGCATAATAGCGGATGAGATTATATGACCCCATGTACCACGATATTCCACCTCGAAGTGGAATTGGTATTTTAAATTGTTGTGCTAACATCTGTGGATGTAGGGAAACAGGTTGGAGGGATCCAACTAGATTCCTCAAAATGTTGGAATTTATTTTCATATTCAGTGATATGTTTTATTTGATAATCTGTGATAGATTATATTGGAATTAATGTTATTGATTGCTATGGTTGGCTGAATATATTTGGGTATTTTAAGATATCAAATATATGGATGTGGGATTTTTTTTAAATGGAAAATAAAATGGAAGTTTTGAAATAAAGATTGAAATTGATGTTTCAGATTTAAATAAGGATTTTAATTCTTAATAAAGGGTGAATTTGGTGTTAATGGATTTTGGAACTGATTTTGGATAAATCGAGAAATAAATTTTAAAGGGAATTTAACTCAGGAAATCGATTTGAAATCAATTAAGTGTTTTTGGAAACTGTGATTTAAAGGAAATGAGAAATGAGGATTTGTAAACTGGGTTTATAAATAAAGTGGAATATTTATCAGTGGATAAATTTGGAATTTTAAATTCACGGTGGGAATTTATAAGGAGATGGGAATTGTGTTTTTAAAAATAAAAGTAGTTTTGGCTTAAGTTTTTATTTGGAAAATTAGTATAGAATTTCATAACTATTGTTTTAAATTTAGAAGTACTTAAAGTAGCTTTATTTTAAAATGATAAAGTATATAATTTTGGGTAAAGTGATTTAAATCTATTAAAATCAAATTTTTATAAGACTTGGCGTTTTCAGTGGGAATAAATTAATTGGCTGAATTGATTGTTTATTTGATAGTTAAATAACCGACTATCAGATTTGGACCCAATAAGACTTTGGAAATATATAGGAAGAATATGGGAATTATATGGTACAGTTACCGTTCGAGGTGCTATACTGTATGTATAAACTCGTTCGTTCTTCTAGGGCGTTATAAGGAAATCCATCCACTAATGGTTAGGAGGTGATCTCCGATCTTATTCTCGTATGTTTATTTCCTAAAGAACCGGGGTTGAGTTTACCGGAAAATAGCGAACGTTGCTTCGAAGAGACCGGGATCGGATTTGTAATCCGAAAATGACTTCAATCCAACGAGTACGTTTTTGTGAGGAAGACAAGAGCTTGGAGTCGATGATGGAGCAGTAAAGTGCAAGGGCTAATCGCTACTAATCCTGAGAGTGATTCCAAAATGGATGTAGTAGGAGTAGTGCCTTCGGTTCCGTTCGGACCTGGAACGGACTTGTATGGATGAATGCTTTCAGAACATTGTCGGGAGGACGATGAGTATTCTAAGTGAATGTGTGTGCTAAAAAGGTAACGCATAGCCTCGATCCTCATCAATCGGGAATGGCTAAAACAGAGGAGGTGCACGCAAGGTTAAGTGGCTAGCAACCAATTAGGGTAAGGTCATCCCTGTCTAGATGTTCCTTTTTATTCGGCTTAGTGGGCGGTTGCTGATCCCAACCGCGGGGTGATCTTATTCGGACTATCCAGTAAGGGGTAGCTCCGGTCTTATGTAGCAGGGGATCAGGGTGGATCCTCGGTACGGTGATCTAGACCACGTACTGTGACGGGCGGTACCCCAGTAGCCCTGCCATTATATGGAATCCAATCTCCAATAAGCGACTGTACGGTTTTGATTATGCCCAACTATTGCTGGAACGTGAGATGCAAGCATTTCAGCTAGATTATATTTTACTTTCTATAGACACTATTATAATATCGGACGGATTTGAGAAAAATGTTTTGGTTATCATAAGGTAAAAACCCGACATATTTATTTGTGGCGTAATCTTACGAGATACCTTTGATTTCAAAGGATTTTGAAAACTTTAAAAATTCAATTGAGTGTGTTTTCTCACTCTGGTTTTCCAGACTTACTCGGGTGTTATTTCTCTATAATGCTCGAGTCAGACCGAGTATTATAGAGTACATATTTTGGATGGACTCTTGTGGGGCTCAGGAGACGAGTTGGATGACGAGGCGTATTCCCGTAGATTTATATTCCGCTGTGCAGTGAAAGCTGTATAGTCAGCTTTTGTGAGTACAAGTTGTTATAACTGTCCAGTTTATTTGTGAATGGTTGTACTCTGATATATTGTCTGTAAATAGGCAGTTACAACTTTTCTTGTGTAAATATTGTTATTTGATATTATATTTTGATCCGTTGCGAATGTGAGATTCTGTGTTTTTTTATTTTTCTTCTTCTACCACTTTTCTTCTTTACCCTAACAATCTGGAATTTCCGGCGTTCGATTGCTCGACACTTCTACAAGGAACGTATTAGTGACGAATTTTCGGGGTCGAAAATTTCGGGTCGTTACAAAGAAAAATATACCGATGAATGAAAGTGGAAGATGGATATCTTTATAATTGAAGTTCACTTTATGAAAGTAAGTAATATGGTAAATAACTTTATAAGAGAAATCAAACTTGAATATTTGATTTGACAAAGATAATGTTAATATTTTGTTATATATGATGAACTTCCCCTTGTTGAATCTATAGCCAAAAGAAAAGATTTTTGAAAAATATTTAAAGTATAAAAGGGAATTTATATAAGTATGAAGTGATCCAAAGATTTTTCAAGATTATATATATCTATATATATAAATGATTTTATGTTGATTTTTAAAGGCTTTTGATTTTTGGGAAAAAGCAAATTTTGGGAATTTGAAAAGCCAAGTTTGAAAGTTTTCGATTTTGGGATATCGATTTTGTGTAAAGGAGATTTATATGTGATACATATAAAGAGTATGATTTGAAAGATACTATATGTGTATAGTATAAAATGTTTTGAGAATGGCTGTGGAGAAAAAGGCGCATTAGAGTTGAAACTTAGTAGGAGATCCACGGGGTGGTTCTGCCTTAGGTCCTAAGGGGGTGATGATTTCCAGAGCATTCTCACTAAAAATGTTTTCTATATTTTCAAAATGTTTTCCAAGTATTTTTATAAAACTATTTTGATAATATTATGTAGATTTTTAAAGTGTTTTGAAACTTTAAAATAAATAGAGTTAAAGTGTTTAAAGAGTAATTTAACATATGAGTTCCTCTGTTCAACAATTTTAAGGTAAGTAAACTTGTATCTTAAAGCTTAATCTATCTATATATGTGATTACATGAGATAATCTTTGAAAATTTGATGAGTAGTATGTTTTGCATGTTTGTTTAGAGATGATTGCATGTATATATGAGTGTGTGTTAGTCCTTGAAAAGAATGGTTTTGATGACAACAACCTTAGGACTTGTAATAAAATATAAATACTAACATTATAGTTTAGATATATATGTATATGCAGGATATAAACATGCAGGTACTGAGAATGAAGACTGTACAATATAGAGACTCAAGATTGAAAACATCAAGATTCAAGACTCATGAGTATCAAGATTTCAAGAGTTCAAGATTTCAATAGTACAAGACAAGTATCGAGTTTAGAATTATGTTCAAACTCGTAGAAAAGCACTGACATCTTAAAATCCATTTTATTCGTGGAATGGAATCCACTTCGAGCCTATTAAAGGGATGGAACCCTAAGTAGGATGGAACCTATGAAAAATCTATTGGAACATTGTTTTGTATCCACTAAATTTTTATTTAAATATTTTTACCAAAATTATATCTTGTTTTGTATCCACTGACATCTTCTTTTTTAAAATCCAAAAAACAACTATCCTGGTTTTAAATATTTTAGCCTCAAAATAATCTTTATTTTCAATATCAAATTATCCTTGATTTTAAACTATCTTTTAACTATTATATATTTAACTTTTAATATTTATACTTAGATTTAAATATGAAGTTATAGTAAAATTTTATATATATCAAAATATTATTCTCTATACTTATTTATGTATTTTAACTATAATAAAGTATATTTATAAAGTTTAAAATAGTGTTAATACAAGATAAAAGTTATTTTCAAAGAAAAACAAATTATCAAAAATTCCTTAGGCATGTCGGCAACCCCTAGGGACCCTTGTCGACATGGTGTCAGTTAACTTCAAAAGTTTGAATTTCAAAGAAGTGTTTATTCATCATAACCTTTTACGAATGAACATGGCTTGTAACGACCACGACTTTCTCTCCATAGAAAGTCGTATCGCTAATAAGAAAGAAAGGGGTGAGAAGTAGAAAAGAAAAGAAGAGAAAGAAAACAAACACAAATACTCACAGCGGAAACGAACAAAATATATTATATCACATAAATATTACATAGTATCATATACAACACTTATCAGAGTTACATAGATTACATATCATATACTAGACAGTTATAAACATCTGTCTAGTTATTACATCTCAATACAATACAGAGATCAATACAAAATCAACATAGCGGAAACTACTATCTATCTACAACGCCGAAGCCTCCTGCTCCATTGCTCCTCCACAATTCGTCAAGGCTAACCTGAATCCCTTGGCTACTCGTAAAAATTTGAGTACCCAAGAGTTTATAAAACAGAAATAAACAACTTGGGTCAGACATGGGTCTGGTGTGAGTAACAGGTTAAACTTGTTTAACTTCAAAACCTTTTGAAAGAAAAGGTATCACGTAAGACTTCCCACAAATAAACATGGGTAAGTTTTTACCTTACGCTAACCAAAACATTTGATAGGAAATTCGATTGTATTATAATAGGGTCTAGGGTTTTCAAATAAATATGAAATAGCTGAAATTGTTACATTATTAAATTCCAGCATACTAGCCAACAAAGTGGGTTATACAATCAAGTCCGTTATCACTTATTGGAAATTGGATTCCATACAATGGCAGGGCTACCGGGGTACCGCCCGTCACAGTACGTGGCCTAGATCACCGTACCGAGGATCACTCCCAATCCCCTGCAACACAAGGTCGGAACATCCCTTACTGGATAATTCCTGCACAAGATACCTCACGGTTGGGATCAGCAACCGCACCACTAAGTCGAAAATAGAAAGGGACATCTAGACAGAGGTAACCTTGTCCTACTTGGGTGCTACCCACTAACCTTGCTGCACCTCCCCTGTTTTAGCCATTACCGGTTTGTGAGGCTTGAGGTCACGATTACCTTAGAAAAGAACACATCACTTAGAATGCTCATCGTCCACCTGACGATGTTCTGAAAGCATTCAATCCATACAAGTTCGTTCCGGGTTCGAACGAAACCGAAGGCATTATCTCGTTACACTCGTTTTGGAATCACCCTCAGAGTTAACGACAATAACCCTTGCACTCTGAATCTTCATCTTCACTTGATTCACGACCTATCGTTAATTTGGATCGATGTGGTATTCGGGTCTCCAGACCTGGAAATCCGGTATACGGAAACCCGATCCCGGTCTCATCGAAATCCAAAGCGTATCTTTTAGGGCCAAGTTGTTTTAAAGGTTAAAACAATTCAATTCATTATCTTTATACACAAAGAAAGATATTTCACAACATTATAATAGATAATCAACATTATCAATATAACAGATAATCCATATTATCATCACAATTCAACTAACATCCATATCACACAGCATATATCTCATCAGAGATATCAATCAAATGCAAAGCATTCAGTATTATTATCCATCCATAGGTAATGATTTATATCATCTCTAAGTAATTTAAAGTGAATTAAATTAATTACTTCATTCTATAAATCCTGCTTACTTAACCATTAATTAATTACAATTTAATTAATTATCCTTTAATAATTCATTTCAATTAATCATCTTTGATTAATTACCTTTTAATTACATTCAAGTAATTTATTCTCAATTAATTACTTAAATTAATTATCCTTAACCACTTATTGTAATTAACCTTTAATTACTTCATTAATTAATTTACTAAAATTAATTAACTTAATCAACTATAATTAATTACATTAATCCTTAATTAATTACATAGATTAATTACTTCATTTATTAATTATTACTTAATTAATCAATTCTTAATTACATCATTAATTATATTAATGATCCTTAATTACAACTTAATTATTAATTACTCAATTAAATTAATTACATTAAGTAATTAACCTTTAATTAAACAACATTTATTAATCACCCTTGATTAATCTTCAATCAGTAATTAATTACCCTTAATTACTTTCATTAACTAAATTAATTACTCCTTAATTAATTTCTTAATTAATCCCTTGATTAATTATTCAAAGTAATTAACTCAAATTACTTCTATTAATAAAATCATTTATTCAACTAATTACTTCCAGTAATTATCTTATTATTTATTTCCCTAAATAATCTTATCTTAATAATTACATTAAGTAATTATTATCAAATCATCTCTTGATTATTCTAAATTAATTAAACTTAATTAATTAATTTAACTAAATCAAATTAACTTCTATTAATTACAATAAGTAATTAATTCTTAATTACTCCCAATAAGTAATTACATTTAAACAATTTCATAAATGATTATTCTTAAATTAATTCAACTAATTAATTATCAAAATTAATCCTATTAATTCATTATTTAATAACCCATAGTTAATGACCTCATTAACTATTATTTAATTACTTTCCTTAAGTAATTAACTTATATTAATTATTATTAATCCTAAATTAATAAATCTTAATATCCAATTTATTAATCTCTAATTACTAAGTTAATTAAGTGTCAACCATAACTTAATTAATATTTAATTACTTATTAATTAATTCCTAACCATTAATTAATATTCTAATTATAATCCTTAATTACAAATTAATTATTCTAATTAATTAATCTTAATCACTAATTAATTAGTTTAAACCATTAATTACCTATTTAATTAATCCAAATGATTAATTAATCAATTAAATTAATTATCCATTAAATTTCCTAATTAATTAAATAAACACAAGTCTTTAATTATTTTAAGATAAACTTATTTCTTTATTGATAAACAAGTTATCATTTACCATTCATATTTGAAACATCCATTTCAAATCTACTTTTAAATTTCATTTTAAATTCTGTATTTAAAATGAATACCAATTTAATTTTAACTAAGTTTTTAAAACCAATTTAAAACTTTTACTTATTAAAAATTCTTGTCTCTTATAAAAGAACTTTAAGAAGAGTTTAAACCAATTTCCTTTTTATTTTTAAACATTTAATTAAATCTAACTACCATTTTAAAACCTATTTAAACATTTAAATTCATAAAACTTATTTATTTCAAACCATTAAGATTCAAAACCAACTTGAATTTATATAGTTAAACTTTGATTTAAATTCTTGTTTAAAAATTTCCTTTACAATTTTAAATCCAGTTTAAATTTTAAACTGACAGGTTTCTTAAAAACCTGGCAACAACTAAAAATACTCGAGACCCCTCAAAATTTCTTCGAGTCGCCTCTCTAAATACTACGAACATCACTCGAAATAACTCGAGAAAAACCCGAGCATTTCTCTGCTAACAACCATACATCACCAGATACATACTCGATCGCGTGCACGTACACGATCACCAGCGTCCACTCCGACCATCGCCGAGTATCCCCACATGACGACGTTCATCCACCTACCAGAAAACGACCATCCAATCTTCGATCAATTCGCGAAATCGAAATCGAGAACAATTTCGAAAAACCTGGAAACAAAAGACCCAACCATCACCAAAGCCTGTCAACACTTCCCCCACGTCACTCCGTCCATCAGAGATCTTCCACCACCGGCCACAGCCTCGCCTACGACCAATCTTTCAACCCTCAAAACCCCTTTGCACTCGATCGACTAAATATACCGCAGTGACCAAATTTACAAGACACGCTAAAACTAGGGTTCTAGCAAAGAATCCACTACTGCTACTTCCTCCATGAATTAAACACCTTCCAGACAATATTTCTACCATCACCGATCATTAATCAATCACCAATGACGATCATAACTTCCCAGACCACTGAGATCATCAGATATTACCTAAAACTCATATTTTGCTTAAACCAAAACTGCACCTTTATTAACAAACTAAAAATTATGATTTTAATGTTAAAAATCATATTATAACTTACCTATTCAATTTATAAACCTGAATTTATAAATTACAAAGTTTGAATTTTAACTTTTATATACCATGCACTGTTATTTTGGTTACAGAGACACTCAGACTAAAAGTTTGACTTAAATTAAACTTTTTAAACATTAGTATATAATAAATCAAACAATTCTTGTTTATGAATTAAGTCCTAAATAAAACTGGATCAAGAGATGAGGAATTTCAAATAGAAATTTAAGCCTGGTAAACAAAACAAGAACAGAGCAACCAATACATCCATTTGTCACAGCAGATTCCACTTATACATACATGCAATACATATTTGTCACAGAGATTTAACATGCAACTTATTTATAAATTTAAACTTTAGAAATAGTGATGTTACTCATAGATTTGAGAAGGCAGAGTAGAGCGTCTAATTGTTAACAGCATACACACTATAAATTTCACATCAGATTCTCATTTATATTTGCAATACTTATTCATTTCAATTATATTAGCATGCAAATCCTATTTTACTTTATGTTTTAAAAGTTACTCACCAATTTGAAGGACAGAGCTTTGAAATAGAAGCTTGAAACTGGAATTGATAAAAATGCTTGAGCCAGGAAATTTGAATACTTTAGCTTCTTTGATTTTTAAAACTTGAGTTGCTGGCTTTAAACTTGATTTAAACTACATGCATGTTTGCTTCCAGGTTGAGAAGAATGCAGACTGGTTTTCGAATTGATTCCAGAGATGAGAAGAATGCAGACTGGTTTCTTTGATTACATTCAGGTTTGCAAAAGAACAGGCTTTGGTTTTGAATTTGTGAAAATGAGATTACAGGGTATTGAATTTGATTTCTTTGATTTAAGGAGTTGATTACTTAATATTTAATTTGGATAACTTTTGATCTGAAAGCTATATTGATTTTCAGATTTGCATTTGAGTTATTTTGGTTTGAGTTTCTCTTCTTTTTAAAAAAGAAAATAGAAAGGAATGAAGTGAAGATATGCAAATGTATATATAAGTAAATTTGTGATTTATAAAAATAGAAGAAAAATGAACAATAAATAAGGACACTTGTCATTAGAGTTCATCATTTATTTACACATGTTAAGACAAAGGCTTTAGATATTAACACTTGTCTTTTAAGTAATTTTTCATATTTTTATTTATTATAAAAGTAAATAAAAGTCTTTTTCTTAATTTATTAAATACTTATCTATATATAATTACTTTTTAAAGAGAAACAAAAACTAATTATATTTAAAAATAAAAGTTATACAAATATTCTAAAATCCAAAATAATTTAAATAATTATTCTTTTGAATTTCAAAGCTTAAATTCAAGTTCAAATTAAATTAAATCATAAGATTCAATTTAAAAAGTTAAGTTATATATATACATATATAACTATTTATTCAATTAAATAATAATTCCATAATCTTTAAAATCCATACATATTAAAAATAATACATTATACTTATTATTTGAAATTAACATATTTGATTTTAAATAATTTATATAAGATTATATTATCAAGTGATATTTTAAAAAGAAATAAAACAAACCATTTTTGTTAATCTTACTTATTTTAAGCTTAAGTAAAAATATCTTTGAAAAGTCCATATTAAATTAAATCTAAATTTCCAATTTACCAAAGCTTCTATTTACAATATATATAAATAAATATATATATTCAAATAGAAAATATCTTATTAACTTTTAAAAGATAAAAACATCAATTAATACTAATTTAATCAGATTATTAAATTAAATTCAAATCTTATTATCAAAGATCATCAATATCAATTTAATTATTTAACAGATTATTAAATTGATATTGTTAAAATTTCCGGGATATTACATTCCTCCCCCCTTAAAATAATTTCGTCCCCGAAATTTAAAACAAAGGTAATTTAATAATCTTATTAAAGATTTTAATTTAAAACACAAGCATATACTATCATCCATATGCTAGCAACCATAGCAACCAAATCATCCAATCAAACAATTCTAACTATCTAGACTAATTTCTAGATAAAATTCCTCGAGTTTCCCCAAGTATATATATATACCGGGATACTCGCTCTACAAACAATCTAAACTACTAAGCTATAGATCTCCTACTTATCTAGATTTATAGAACTAAACAGAATATCAGACTACAGACGAGTCTGACTCAACTACCAAACTTCCCAAACTGCAGATTCTAAAACCAGAGATAGATCAAATACGTACTCCCTCAGAGATACGTAAAACTCAATGAATTCCAGTTATCCAAACTGACAATTCAATTCAGAAGTCCAAATACTTATCCAAATCAGAACACAGACGAGATCCAAACATAACTCTACTTCACAACATCAGTAGATTCCAAACTTACTTCTCCCATCCAGAGATACACTCCAAACTGCTTTCGCTGCTCAACTCTGATCTGAGGTAGAACACAAGCACAGACTGGACAACTTATTCCAGAAATAAGGTTCACTGATCCATAAAGAAAACTCAGATACTCCAGCAAAACTTGAGCTGCTTCACCAACTCCATCTCTAGGAAACATCCTTCCACTAGACTGAACCACCGGTATCACTCCTGGAATCCAAGTCGATAAGAAAACTCAACCTTCAGATGCGGACAAACTTCTGACTTCTCTGAAGACATCCAGAAAATTCTGACAACCCAAGAGAACACTCAGCAATCACAAGTCACTTTTGCGATCAACCCAACCTATTTCCAAACAGACTGTTCTCTCTTTACCAATCAGAACAGCTTACACTTATTTATCCAATTTATCGAAGAAATGGATCCACTATGCTGCTTCTGATCTTCACTTCCAGAAAAACTGCTCAGCCAGAAAACTTTCCTGCCAACGCGCAGAATACTCCGAGTTGCACTGCTGCCACATATGCCAAAGATTCCCAAATCAAAGCTCTTCGAGAAACTCGAACCTCAAACAAAACAGAAACACCATGCTGAACTCAGCCACAACACCGAAGCAGATACACTTCCTTAAGCTTGTTCCAAAGAAAACATCTTCGGGAACATCCATCGTCACTGTATCTCATCATACAGCTACTATTACCTGAGGTATCAAGGTACCATCACTCGCTTCTGTTCAACCGACAGATCCAACTCTACTCATCCATACTTCAAAGATAAACTCCGAACCATTTCAGTTTCCTTCGGAGATCGATGAAATCCTTCACCACAGCAAAGCTTACTCGAGACAGTATTAGGTCTACAGTCTCGACAGATACACTTCCAACCTCAACATTCAAACTCCAACTATTGGTAATTGTGTTACACACACTACCACCTTATCTACCTTTATAACTTATATTGGAAAACCCGAACAGGTAACCCAATAAATAGGTAGAAATACATAAATATATATATTTAAAATGATATATATTTTTTTTTATATAGAAATTATTTCTGGGTAAAATTATTTCATTTACCTCTTTAAAACAATATTGTGTCCGTTGGCCTGGTTCAAGTGTTTAGAGATCCCTATCAATAACGTTAGCTACTCGTATTGACCATAATCCATATACCACTCAACCGATCAATTAACACAATATAAAATCATTTTTATATAACTAACAATTACGCGCTCTCAAGATAGACACCACTTCAGAGCCTAGGTATTCACTCAACCTACTGCTCTGATACCACTGTAACGACCACGACTTTCTCTCCATAGAAAGTCGTATCGCTAATAAGAAAGAAAGGGGTGAGAAGTAGAAAAGAAAAGAAGAGAAAGAAAACAAACACAAATACTCACAGCGGAAACGAACAAAATATATTATATCACATAAATATTACATAGTATCATATACAACACTTATCAGAGTTACATAGATTACATATCATATACTAGACAGTTATAAACATCTGTCTAGTTATTACATCTCAATACAATACAGAGATCAATACAAAATCAACATAGCGGAAACTACTATCTATCTACAACGCCGAAGCCTCCTGCTCCATTGCTCCTCCACAATTCGTCAAGGCTAACCTGAATCCCTTGGCTACTCGTAAAAATTTGAGTACCCAAGAGTTTATAAAACAGAAATAAACAACTTGGGTCAGACATGGGTCTGGTGTGAGTAACAGGTTAAACTTGTTTAACTTCAAAACCTTTTGAAAGAAAAGGTATCACGTAAGACTTCCCACAAATAAACATGGGTAAGTTTTTACCTTACGCTAACCAAAACATTTGATAGGAAATTCGATTGTATTATAATAGGGTCTAGGGTTTTCAAATAAATATGAAATAGCTGAAATTGTTACATTATTAAATTCCAGCATACTAGCCAACAAAGTGGGTTATACAATCAAGTCCGTTATCACTTATTGGAAATTGGATTCCATACAATGGCAGGGCTACCGGGGTACCGCCCGTCACAGTACGTGGCCTAGATCACCGTACCGAGGATCACTCCCAATCCCCTGCAACACAAGGTCGGAACATCCCTTACTGGATAATTCCCGCACAAGATACCTCACGGTTGGGATCAGCAACCGCACCACTAAGTCGAAAATAGAAAGGGACATCTAGACAGAGGTAACCTTGTCCTACTTGGGTGCTACCCACTAACCTTGCTGCACCTCCCCTGTTTTAGCCATTACCGGTTTGTGAGGCTTGAGGTCACGATTACCTTAGAAAAGAACACATCACTTAGAATGCTCATCGTCCACCTGACGATGTTCTGAAAGCATTCAATCCATACAAGTTCGTTCCGGGTTCGAACGAAACCGAAGGCATTATCTCGTTACACTCGTTTTGGAATCACCCTCAGAGTTAACGACAATAACCTTTGCACTCTGAATCTTCATCTTCACTTGATTCACGACCTATCGTTAATTTGGATCGATGTGGTATTCGGGTCTCCAGACCTGGAAATCCGGTATACGGAAACCCGATCCCGGTCTCATCGAAATCCAAAGCGTATCTTTTAGGGCCAAGTTGTTTTAAAGGTTAAAACAATTCAATTCATTATCTTTATACACAAAGAAAGATATTTCACAACATTATAATAGATAATCAACATTATCAATATAACAGATAATGCATATTATCATCACAATTCAACTAACATCCATATCACACAGCATATATCTCATCAGAGATATCAATCAAATGCAAAGCATTCAGTATTATTATCCATCCATAGGTAATGATTTATATCATCTCTAATTAATTTAAAGTGAATTAAATTAATTACTTCATTCTATAAATCCTGCTTACTTAACCATTAATTAATTACAATTTAATTAATTATCCTTTAATAATTCATTTCAATTAATCATCTTTGATTAATTACCTTTTAATTACATTCAAGTAATTTATTCTCAATTAATTACTTAAATTAATTATCCTTAACCACTTATTGTAATTAACCTTTAATTACTTCATTAATTAATTTACTAAAATTAATTAACTTAATCAACTATAATTAATTACATTAATCCTTAATTAATTACATAGATTAATTACTTCATTTATTAATTATTACTTAATTAATCAATTCTTAATTACATCATTAATTATATTAATGATCCTTAATTACAACTTAATTATTAATTACTCAATTAAATTAATTACATTAAGTAATTAACCTTTAATTAAACAACATTTATTAATCACCCTTGATTAATCTTCAATCAGTAATTAATTACCCTTAATTACTTTCATTAACTAAATTAATTACTCCTTAATTAATTTCTTAATTAATCCCTTGATTAATTATTCAAAGTAATTAACTCAAATTACTTCTATTAATAAAATCATTTATTCAACTAATTACTTCCAGTAATTATCTTATTATTTATTTCCCTAAATAATCTTATCTTAATAATTACATTAAGTAATTATTATCAAATCATCTCTTGATTATTCTAAATTAATTAAACTTAATTAATTAATTTAACTAAATCAAATTAACTTCTATTAATTACAATAAGTAATTAATTCTTAATTACTCCCAATAAGTAATTACATTTAAACAATTTCATAAATGATTATTCTTAAATTAATTCAACTAATTAATTATCAAAATTAATCCTATTAATTCATTATTTAATAACCCATAGTTAATGACCTCATTAACTATTATTTAATTACTTTCCTTAAGTAATTAACTTATATTAATTATTATTAATCCTAAATTAATAAATCTTAATATCCAATTTATTAATCTCTAATTACTAAGTTAATTAAGTGTCAACCATAACTTAATTAATATTTAATTACTTATTAATTAATTCCTAACCATTAATTAATATTCTAATTATAATCCTTAATTACAAATTAATTATTCTAATTAATTAATCTTAATCACTAATTAATTAGTTTAAACCATTAATTACCTATTTAATTAATCCAAATGATTAATTAATCAGTTAAATTAATTATCCATTAAATTTCCTAATTAATTAAATAAACACAAGTCTTTAATTATTTTAAGATAAACTTATTTCTTTATTGATAAACAAGTTATCATTTACCATTCATATTTGAAACATCCATTTCAAATCTACTTTTAAATTTCATTTTAAATTCTGTATTTAAAATGAATACCAATTTAATTTTAACTAAGTTTTTAAAACCAATTTAAAACTTTTACTTATTAAAAATTCTTGTCTCTTATAAAAGAACTTTAAGAAGAGTTTAAACCAATTTCCTTTTTATTTTTAAACATTTAATTAAATCTAACTACCATTTTAAAACCTATTTAAACATTTAAATTCATAAAACTTATTTATTTCAAACCATTAAGATTCAAAACCAACTTGAATTTATATAGTTAAACTTTGATTTAAATTCTTGTTTAAAAATTTCCTTTACAATTTTAAATCCAGTTTAAATTTTAAACTGACAGGTTTCTTAAAAACCTGGCAACAACTAAAAATACTCGAGACCCCTCAAAATTTCTTCGAGTCGCCTCTCTAAATACTACGAACATCACTCGAAATAACTCGAGAAAAACCCGAGCATTTCTCTGCTAACAACCATACATCACCAGATACATACTCGATCGCGTGCACGTACACGATCACCAGCGTCCACTCCGACCATCGCCGAGTATCCCCACATGACGACGTTCATCCACCTACCAGAAAACGACCATCCAATCTTCGATCAATTCGCGAAATCGAAATCGAGAACAATTTCGAAAAACCTGGAAACAAAAGACCCAACCATCACCAAAGCCTGTCAACACTTCCCCCACGTCACTCCGTCCATCAGAGATCTTCCACCACCGGCCACAGCCTCGCCTACGACCAATCTTTCAACCCTCAAAACCCCTTTGCACTCGATCGACTAAATATACCGCAGTGACCAAATTTACAAGACACGCTAAAACTAGGGTTCTAGCAAAGAATCCACTACTGCTACTTCCTCCATGAATTAAACACCTTCCAGACAATATTTCTACCATCACCGATCATTAATCAATCACCAATGACGATCATAACTTCCCAGACCACTGAGATCATCAGATATTACCTAAAACTCATATTTTGCTTAAACCAAAACTGCACCTTTATTAACAAACTAAAAATTATGATTTTAATGTTAAAAATCATATTATAACTTACCTATTCAATTTATAAACCTGAATTTATAAATTACAAAGTTTGAATTTTAACTTTTATATACCATGCACTGTTATTTTGGTTACAGAGACACTCAGACTAAAAGTTTGACTTAAATTAAACTTTTTAAACATTAGTATATAATAAATCAAACAATTCTTGTTTATGAATTAAGTCCTAAATAAAACTGGATCAAGAGATGAGGAATTTCAAATAGAAATTTAAGCCTGGTAAACAAAACAAGAACAGAGCAACCAATACATCCATTTGTCACAGCAGATTCCACTTATACATACATGCAATACATATTTGTCACAGAGATTTAACATGCAACTTATTTATAAATTTAAACTTTAGAAATAGTGATGTTACTCATAGATTTGAGAAGGCAGAGTAGAGCATCTAATTGTTAACAACATACACACTATAAATTTCACATCAGATTCTCATTTATATTTGCAATACTTATTCATTTCAATTATATTAGCATGCAAATCCTATTTTACTTTATGTTTTAAAAGTTACTCACCAATTTGAAGGACAGAGCTTTGAAATAGAAGCTTGAAACTGGAATTGATAAAAATGCTTGAGCCAGGAAATTTGAATACTTTAGCTTCTTTGATTTTTAAAACTTGAGTTGCTGGCTTTAAACTTGATTTAAACTACATGCATGTTTGCTTCCAGGTTGAGAAGAATGCAGACTGGTTTTCGAATTGATTCCAGAGATGAGAAGAATGCAGACTGGTTTCTTTGATTACATTCAGGTTTGCAAAAGAACAGGCTTTGGTTTTGAATTTGTGAAAATGAGATTACAGGGTATTGAATTTGATTTCTTTGATTTGAGGAGTTGATTACTTAATATTTGATTTGGATAACTTTTGATCTGAAAGCTATATTGATTTTCAGATTTGCATTTGAGTTATTTTGGTTTGAGTTTCTCTTCTTTTTAAAAAAGAAAATAGAAAGGAATGAAGTGAAGATATGCAAATGTATATATAAGTAAATTTGTGATTTATAAAAATAAAAGAAAAATGAACAATAAATAAGGACACTTGTCATTAGAGTTCATCATTTATTTACACATGTTAAGACAAAGGCTTTAGATATTAACACTTGTCTTTTAAGTAATTTTTCATATTTTTATTTATTATAAAAGTAAATAAAAGTCTTTTTCTTAATTTATTAAATACTTATCTATATATAATTACTTTTTAAAGAGAAACAAAAACTAATTATATTTAAAAATAAAAGTTATACAAATATTCTAAAATCCAAAATAATTTAAATAATTATTCTTTTGAATTTCAAAGCTTAAATTCAAGTTCAAATTAAATTAAATCATAAGATTCAATTTAAAAAGTTAAGTTATATATATACATATATAACTATTTATTCAATTAAATAATAATTCCATAATCTTTAAAATCCATACATATTAAAAATAATACATTATACTTATTATTTGAAATTAACATATTTGATTTTAAATAATTTATATAAGATTATATTATCAAGTGATATTTTAAAAAGAAATAAAACAAACCATTTTTGTTAATCTTACTTATTTTAAGCTTAAGTAAAAATATCTTTGAAAAGTCCATATTAAATTAAATCTAAATTTCCAATTTACCAAAGCTTCTATTTACAATATATATAAATAAATATATATATTCAAATAGAAAATATCTTATTAACTTTTAAAAGATAAAAACATCAATTAATACTAATTTAATCAGATTATTAAATTAAATTCAAATCTTATTATCAAAGATCATCAATATCAATTTAATTATTTAACAGATTATAAAATTGATATTGTTAAAATTTCCGGGATATTACATTCCTCCCCCCTTAAAATAATTTCGTCCCCGAAATTTAAAACAAAGGTAATTTAATAATCTTATTAAAGATTTTAATTTAAAACACAAGCATATACTATCATCCATATGCTAGCAACCATAGCAACCAAATCATCCAATCAAACAATTCTAACTATCTAGACTAATTTCTAGATAAAATTCCTCGAGTTTCCCCAAGTATATATATATACCGGGATACTCGCTCTACAAACAATCTAAACTACTAAGCTATAGATCTCCTACTTATCTAGATTTATAGAACTAAACAGAATATCAGACTACAGACGAGTCTGACTCAACTACCAAACTTCCCAAACTGCAGATTCTAAAACCAGAGATAGATCAAATACGTACTCCCTCAGAGATACGTAAAACTCAATGAATTCCAGTTATCCAAACTGACAATTCAATTCATAAGTCCAAATACTTATCCAAATCAGAACACAGACGAGATCCAAACATAACTCTACTTCACAACATCAGTAGATTCCAAACTTACTTCTCCCATCCAGAGATACACTCCAAACTGCTTTCGCTGCTCAACTCTGATCTGAGGTAGAACACAAGCACAGACTGGACAACTTATTCCAGAAATAAGGTTCACTGATCCATAAAGAAAACTCAGATACTCCAGCAAAACTTGAGCTGCTTCACCAACTCCATCTCTAGGAAACATCCTTCCACTAGACTGAACCACCGGTATCACTCCTGGAATCCAAGTCGATAAGAAAACTCAACCTTCAGATGTGGACAAACTTCTGACTTCTCTGAAGACATCCAGAAAATTCTGACAACCCAAGAGAACACTCAGCAATCACAAGTCACTTTTGCGATCAACCCAACCTATTTCCAAACAGACTGTTCTCTCTTTACCAATCAGAACAGCTTACACTTATTTATCCAATTTATCGAAGAAATGGATCCACTCTGCTGCTTCTGATCTTCACTTCCAGAAAAACTGCTCAGCCAGAAAACTTTCCTGCCAACGCGCAGAATACTCCGAGTTGCACTGCTGCCACATATGCCAAAGATTCCCAAATCAAAGCTCTTCGAGAAACTCGAACCTCAAACAAAACAGAAACACCATGCTGAACTCAGCCACAACACCGAAGCAGATACACTTCCTTAAGCTTGTTCCAAAGAAAACATCTTCGGGAACATCCATCGTCACTGTATCTCATCATACAGCTACTATTACCTGAGGTATCAAGGTACCATCACTCGCTTCTGTTCAACCGACAGATCCAACTCTACTCATCCATACTTCAAAGATAAACTCCGAACCATTTCAGTTTCCTTCGGAGATCGATGAAATCCTTCACCACAGCAAAGCTTACTCGAGACAGTATTAGGTCTACAGTCTCGACAGATACACTTCCAACCTCAACATTCAAACTCCAACTATTGGTAATTGTGTTACACACACTACCACCTTATCTACCTTTATAACTTATATTGGAAAACCCGAACAGGTAACCCAATAAATAGGTAGAAATACATAAATATATATATTTAAAATGATATATATTTTTTTTTATATAGAAATTATTTCTGGGTAAAATTATTTCATTTACCTCTTTAAAACAATATTGTGTCCGTTGGCCTGGTTCAAGTGTTTAGAGATCCCTATCAATAACGTTAGCTACTCGTATTGACCAGAATCCATATACCACTCAACCGATCAATTAACACAATATAAAATCATTTTTATATAACTAACAATTACGCGCTCTCAAGATAGACACCACTTCAGAGCCTAGGTATTCACTCAACCTACTGCTCTGATACCACTGTAACGACCACGACTTTCTCTCCATAGAAAGTCGTATCGCTAATAAGAAAGAAAGGGGTGAGAAGTAGAAAAGAAAAGAAGAGAAAGAAAACAAACACAAATACTCACAGCGGAAACGAACAAAATATATTATATCACATAAATATTACATAGTATCATATACAACACTTATCAGAGTTACATAGATTACATATCATATACTAGACAGTTATAAACATCTGTCTAGTTATTACATCTCAATACAATACAGAGATCAATACAAAATCAACATAGCGGAAACTACTATCTATCTACAACGCCGAAGCCTCCTGCTCCATTGCTCCTCCACAATTCGTCAAGGCTAACCTGAATCCCTTGGCTACTCGTAAAAATTTGAGTACCCAAGAGTTTATAAAACAGAAATAAACAACTTGGGTCAGACATGGGTCTGGTGTGAGTAACAGGTTAAACTTGTTTAACTTCAAAACCTTTTGAAAGAAAAGGTATCACGTAAGACTTCCCACAAATAAACATGGGTAAGTTTTTACCTTACGCTAACCAAAACATTTGATAGGAAATTCGATTGTATTATAATAGGGTCTAGGGTTTTCAAATAAATATGAAATAGCTGAAATTGTTACATTATTAAATTCCAGCATACTAGCCAACAAAGTGGGTTATACAATCAAGTCCGTTATCACTTATTGGAAATTGGATTCCATACAATGGCAGGGCTACCGGGGTACCGCCCGTCACAGTACGTGGCCTAGATCACCGTACCGAGGATCACTCCCAATCCCCTGCAACACAAGGTCGGAACATCCCTTACTGGATAATTCCCGCACAAGATACCTCACGGTTGGGATCAGCAACCGCACCACTAAGTCGAAAATAGAAAGGGACATCTAGACAGAGGTAACCTTGTCCTACTTGGGTGCTACCCACTAACCTTGCTGCACCTCCCCTGTTTTAGCCATTACCGGTTTGTGAGGCTTGAGGTCACGATTACCTTAGAAAAGAACACATCACTTAGAATGCTCATCGTCCACCTGACGATGTTCTGAAAGCATTCAATCCATACAAGTTCGTTCCGGGTTCGAACGAAACCGAAGGCATTATCTCGTTACACTCGTTTTGGAATCACCCTCAGAGTTAACAACAATAACCCTTGCACTCTGAATCTTCATCTTCACTTGATTCACGACCTATCGTTAATTTGGATCGATGTGGTATTCGGGTCTCCAGACCAGGAAATCCGGTATACGGAAACCCGATCCCGGTCTCATCGAAATCCAAAGCGTATCTTTTAGGGCCAAGTTGTTTTAAAGGTTAAAACAATTCAATTCATTATCTTTATACACAAAGAAAGATATTTCACAACATTATAATAGATAATCAACATTATCAATATAACAGATAATCCATATTATCATCACAATTCAACTAACATCCATATCACACAGCATATATCTCATCAGAGATATCAATCAAATGCAAAGCATTCAGTATTATTATCCATCCATAGGTAATGATTTATATCATCTCTAATTAATTTAAAGTGAATTAAATTAATTACTTCATTCTATAAATCCTGCTTACTTAACCATTAATTAATTACAATTTAATTAATTATCCTTTAATAATTCATTTCAATTAATCATCTTTGATTAATTACCTTTTAATTACATTCAAGTAATTTATTCTCAATTAATTACTTAAATTAATTATCCTTAACCACTTATTGTAATTAACCTTTAATTACTTCATTAATTAATTTACTAAAATTAATTAACTTAATCAACTATAATTAATTACATTAATCCTTAATTAATTACATAGATTAATTACTTCATTTATTAATTATTACTTAATTAATCAATTCTTAATTACATCATTAATTATATTAATGATCCTTAATTACAACTTAATTATTAATTACTCAATTAAATTAATTACATTAAGTAATTAACCTTTAATTAAACAACATTTATTAATCACCCTTGATTAATCTTCAATCAGTAATTAATTACCCTTAATTACTTTCATTAACTAAATTAATTACTCCTTAATTAATTTCTTAATTAATTCCTTGATTAATTATTCAAAGTAATTAACTCAAATTACTTCTATTAATAAAATCATTTATTCAACTAATTACTTCCAGTAATTATCTTATTATTTATTTCCCTAAATAATCTTATCTTAATAATTACATTAAGTAATTATTATCAAATCATCTCTTGATTATTCTAAATTAATTAAACTTAATTAATTAATTTAACTAAATCAAATTAACTTCTATTAATTACAATAAGTAATTAATTCTTAATTACTCCCAATAAGTAATTACATTTAAACAATTTCATAAATGATTATTCTTAAATTAATTCAACTAATTAATTATCAAAATTAATCCTATTAATTCATTATTTAATAACCCATAGTTAATGACCTCATTAACTATTATTTAATTACTTTCCTTAAGTAATTAACTTATATTAATTATTATTAATCCTAAATTAATAAATCTTAATATCCAATTTATTAATCTCTAATTACTAAGTTAATTAAGTGTCAACCATAACTTAATTAATATTTAATTACTTATTAATTAATTCCTAACCATTAATTAATATTCTAATTATAATCCTTAATTACAAATTAATTATTCTAATTAATTAATCTTAATCACTAATTAATTAGTTTAAACCATTAATTACCTATTTAATTAATCCAAATGATTAATTAATCAATTAAATTAATTATCCATTAAATTTCCTAATTAATTAAATAAACACAAGTCTTTAATTATTTTAAGATAAACTTATTTCTTTATTGATAAACAAGTTATCATTTACCATTCATATTTGAAACATCCATTTCAAATCTACTTTTAAATTTCATTTTAAATTCTGTATTTAAAATGAATACCAATTTAATTTTAACTAAGTTTTTAAAACCAATTTAAAACTTTTACTTATTAAAAATTCTTGTCTCTTATAAAAGAACTTTAAGAAGAGTTTAAACCAATTTCCTTTTTATTTTTAAACATTTAATTAAATCTAACTACCATTTTAAAACCTATTTAAACATTTAAATTCATAAAACTTATTTATTTCAAACCATTAAGATTCAAAACCAACTTGAATTTATATAGTTAAACTTTGATTTAAATTCTTGTTTAAAAATTTCCTTTACAATTTTAAATCCAGTTTAAATTTTAAACTGACAGGTTTCTTAAAAACCTGGCAACAACTAAAAATACTCGAGACCCCTCAAAATTTCTTCGAGTCGCCTCTCTAAATACTACGAACATCACTCGAAATAACTCGAGAAAAACCCGAGCATTTCTCTGCTAACAACCATACATCACCAGATACATACTCGATCGCGTGCACGTACACGATCACCAGCGTCCACTCCGACCATCGCCGAGTATCCCCACATGACGACGTTCATCCACCTACCAGAAAACGACCATCCAATCTTCGATCAATTCGCGAAATCGAAATCGAGAACAATTTCGAAAAACCTGGAAACAAAAGACCCAACCATCACCAAAGCCTGTCAACACTTCCCCCACGTCACTCCGTCCATCAGAGATCTTCCACCACCGGCCACAGCCTCGCCTACGACCAATCTTTCAACCCTCAAAACCCCTTTGCACTCGATCGACTAAATATACCGTAGTGACCAAATTTACAAGACACGCTAAAACTAGGGTTCTAGCAAAGAATCCACTACTGCTACTTCCTCCATGAATTAAACACCTTCCAGACAATATTTCTACCATCACCGATCATTAATCAATCACCAATGACGATCATAACTTCCCAGACCACTGAGATCATCAGATATTACCTAAAACTCATATTTTGCTTAAACCAAAACTGCACCTTTATTAACAAACTAAAAAGTATGATTTTAATGTTAAAAATCATATTATAACTTACCTATTCAATTTATAAACCTGAATTTATAAATTACAAAGTTTGAATTTTAACTTTTATATACCATGCACTGTTATTTTGGTTACAGAGACACTCAGACTAAAAGTTTGACTTAAATTAAACTTTTTAAACATTAGTATATAATAAATCAAACAATTCTTGTTTATGAATTAAGTCCTAAATAAAACTGGATCAAGAGATGAGGAATTTCAAATAGAAATTTAAGCCTGGTAAACAAAACAAGAACAGAGCAACCAATACATCCATTTGTCACAGCAGATTCCACTTATACATACATGCAATACATATTTGTCACAGAGATTTAACATGCAACTTATTTATAAATTTAAACTTTAGAAATAGTGATGTTACTCATAGATTTGAGAAGGCAGAGTAGAGCATCTAATTGTTAACAGCATACACACTATAAATTTCACATCAGATTCTCATTTATATTTGCAATACTTATTCATTTCAATTATATTAGCATGCAAATCCTATTTTACTTTATGTTTTAAAAGTTACTCACCAATTTGAAGGACAGAGCTTTGAAATAGAAGCTTGAAACTGGAATTGATAAAAATGCTTGAGCCAGGAAATTTGAATACTTTAGCTTCTTTGATTTTTAAAACTTGAGTTGCTGGCTTTAAACTTGATTTAAACTACATGCATGTTTGCTTCCAGGTTGAGAAGAATGCAGACTGGTTTTCGAATTGATTCCAGAGATGAGAAGAATGCAGACTGGTTTCTTTGATTACATTCAGGTTTGCAAAAGAACAGGCTTTGGTTTTGAATTTGTGAAAATGAGATTACAGGGTATTGAATTTGATTTCTTTGATTTGAGGAGTTGATTACTTAATATTTGATTTGGATAACTTTTGATCTGAAAGCTATATTGATTTTCAGATTTGCATTTGAGTTATTTTGGTTTGAGTTTCTCTTCTTTTTAAAAAAGAAAATAGAAAGGAATGAAGTGAAGATATGCAAATGTATATATAAGTAAATTTGTGATTTATAAAAATAAAAGAAAAATGAACAATAAATAAGGACACTTGTCATTAGAGTTCATCATTTATTTACACATGTTAAGACAAAGGCTTTAGATATTAACACTTGTCTTTTAAGTAATTTTTCATATTTTTATTTATTATAAAAGTAAATAAAAGTCTTTTTCTTAATTTATTAAATACTTATCTATATATAATTACTTTTTAAAGAGAAACAAAAACTAATTATATTTAAAAATAAAAGTTATACAAATATTCTAAAATCCAAAATAATTTAAATAATTATTCTTTTGAATTTCAAAGCTTAAATTCAAGTTCAAATTAAATTAAATCATAAGATTCAATTTAAAAAGTTAAGTTATATATATACATATATAACTATTTATTCAATTAAATAATAATTCCATAATCTTTAAAATCCATACATATTAAAAATAATACATTATACTTATTATTTGAAATTAACATATTTGATTTTAAATAATTTATATAAGATTATATTATCAAGTGATATTTTAAAAAGAAATAAAACAAACCATTTTTGTTAATCTTACTTATTTTAAGCTTAAGTAAAAATATCTTTGAAAAGTCCATATTAAATTAAATCTAAATTTCCAATTTACCAAAGCTTCTATTTACAATATATATAAATAAATATATATATTCAAATAGAAAATATCTTATTAACTTTTAAAAGATAAAAACATCAATTAATACTAATTTAATAAGATTATTAAATTAAATTCAAATCTTATTATCAAAGATCATCAATATCAATTTAATTATTTAACAGATTATTAAATTGATATTGTTAAAATTTCTGGGATATTACATGGCTGTTGTTCTACTATAAATAGGGGATGTTTTTAACGAATTTATATTCATAATTTTCCGATTTCACTTCTCTTCTTCCACATTTCTTTATATACATTTTTACTATTACTCTGCCGAAATCTCCATTGAATCTAACTAGATCATCTCTGGTTTGATTCTCTAATACTATCTCAACAAGATCCCAGTGCTATTCAGAGTTATAGGCTTCTTTGTAATCAATCGAGCGAGAAAAGGTGTGATTGTAGCCTGGAAAATCAATCAAGTGAGAGAAGGTGTGATTGTAGCCTAGGAAATCAATTGGGTGAACTAATTTCCCGTAAAATCAAGTATCTCTACCCAGAGGATTGTGAATCTGGAGTGGTGTACCTCGTGGCCTTGAAATCGAGGGTGTAATTGTAAGAATTGATTTTGAAAGGAATTCCGTACTTGTGTTACGGAGCTGGATGTGGGGTAACTCCGAACCAGTATAAAATCCGGTGTGTTCTTTCCTTTACTACTTTTACTTTATATTTGCATCTGTGTTTGATTCTGTGATTATATCTGTGTCTGAATATTGCATACATTTGTGTTCAAATTAATATAAACTTAAAAAGAATTAGTAATTCCTTAAAACACTATTCACCCCCTCTCTAGTGTTAATTCTAGCCTTAAGATCCGTAATCCGCATTTCTCACAGTGTGAATATGGATCTGCATGTCTCTATGTATAGATATTATCTCTGTTCTTAGTTTACAGACACAAAAACTAAATCAGAAACCAATAACTCCATATATAAATACTTTTATGTTAGGATCTTTGAAAGAAAATTGTTTGTAATTGTCAGATTCAATTTTTAAAAATAGTTTCAAGTATACACATGAAGTAATTATGACAAGTTGTTATAACTGTCCAGTTTATTTGTGAATGGTTGTACTCTGATATATTATTGTAAATTGACATTTACAGTTTTCTTTGTGTAAATGATATTATTTGATATTATATTTTTGATCTGCTGTGAATGTGAGATTCTGTGTTCTGTTCTCAGTTTCTTCTTCTACCTCTTTTCTTCTTTACCCTAACAATCTGGAATTTTCGGCGTTCGATTGCTCGGCATTTCTATAGTGAACGTATTAATGTCGAATTTTCGGGGTTGAAAATTTCAGGTCGTTACAAACCAGAAAAGAAAACTGAAATCAAGCAATAACTTCAAGTTTTAACCTGAGCAAAGATTTAAAACAAAATTCAAGTTCAAGTTCAACTAAAATCAAGTAAATCAAGCATGTTGTTTCAATAGCAAGTGCAGTTTTCAACTTCAAACATCTGAGTTCCTCTGTTCAACAATTTTAAGGTGAGTAAACTTGTATCCTAAAGCTTAATCTGTCTATATATGTGATTGCATGAGATAATCTTTGAAATTTTGATGAGTAGTATGTTTTGCATGTTTGTTTAGAGATGATTGCATGTATATATGAGTGTGAATATGGATCTGAATGTCTCTGTGTATAGATATTATCTATATTCTTAGTTTATAGACACAAAAACTAAATCAAAAATCAATAACTCCTTATATAAATACTTTATGTTAGGATCTTTGAAAGAAAATTGTTTGTAATTGTCAGATTCAATTTTTAAAAATAGTTTCAAGTATATACGAATGTGAGATTTTGTGTTATGTTCTCTGTTTCTTCTTCTACCTCTTTTCTTCTTTACCCTAACAATCTGGAATTTCCGGCGTTCGATTGCTCGGCATTTCTACAGTGAACGTATTAATGTCGAATATTCGGGGTCGAAAATTTCGGGTCGTTACATTGTTACAACTGTCCAATTTATTTGTAAATGGTTGTACTCTGATATATTGTCTGTAAATAGACAGTTACAGCTTTTCTTGTGTAAATGCTATTATTTAATATTATATTTTGTTCCGCTGCGATTGTGAGATTCTGTGCTGTTGTTTTCTGTTTCTTCTTCTACCTCTTTTCTTATTTACCCTAACAATCTGAAATTTCCGGCGTTCGATTGCTCGGCACTTCTACAGTGAACATATTAGTGTCGAATTTTTGGGGTCGTTACAAATATGCATACCACATTGTCGAATTTTTGTGGACAGAAGCTTTAGAAACAATCACACAATTTCTAAATCAGGTTCTTAGTGAATCTGTCCCAAAAACACCTTATGAATCGTGGACTGACATAAAACCGCAATTATGGTACTTGCGTGTGTGAGGGCTGTATTGCTGAAGAAAAAGTCTATAATCCGTAGCTAAAGAAATTTGATTCGAAAACCATTAGTTGTTATTTTATTGGTTATCCAGAGAGATCCAAAGATTTCAAATTTTATTGTCCATCACATACCACTTAAATAGTAGAGACTAGACATGCTGTATTTTTGAAGATGGCAATATTAGTGGAGGTAATGTAAATAGAACTATAAACCTTGAAGAAAACCGGACTTATGTTCCAATCTTGATAATTCGAGAGATTACGAATTCTATACCTCTTGTTCAAGAGGCTAATGAAGAAACTCATTTTCATGATGTTCCTAATGTTAATGAAGCTCTTATGCTACCTCAAGAACCCTTACGAAGATCACAAAGAAAGAGAAGATCTGCCATACCTGATGATTATATCATATACCTTACCAAGGAAGGATGTGAAATAGTTAATGGAGAAGATCCTATCTCATTTAAGCAAGCTATTTTGAGTGATAAATCATCTAAATGGTTAGAAGCCATGAATGACGAGATGAGATCTATGGAAATTAATGAAATTTGGGATCTTGTTGAGTTATCTGTTGGGGTTAAACCTATAAGCTGTAAATGAGTCTATAATACAAAACTGACTCCAAAGGTAACATTGAAAGATTTTAAGACCAGACTAGTCGCTAAAGGGTTTACACAATAAGAACGTGTACATTTTGATAATACCTTTTCTCCTGTCTTAAAGAAACATTCATTAAGAATTGCTATAGCCCTGGTAGCTCATTATGATTTATAACTACATTAAATGGATGTAAAAACTGCATTTCTGAATGGTAACTTGCATGAAGAAGTTTTTATAAAACAACCTAAAGGGTTTGTTGTAGAAGGCAAGGAGCATATGGTATGTAGGTTAAATCTTTCAATATATGGGTTAAAACAAGCTTCACGACAGTGGTATCTCAAGTTTGATGAGGTTATAACCGAATTTGGATTTAAAGAAAATACAATAGATGAATGCATATACCTTAAGATTAGCGGGAATAAATTTATCTTTCTCATTTTGTACATGGGTGATATTTTATTAGCAAGTAGTGGTTTAGACATGTTATACGGGACAAAACGTTTTCTATCAACTAAGTTTGGAATGAAGGATCTTGGTGAAGCCTCTTATGTTATAAGAATTGAAATTTACCGAGATCGATCTCGTGGGATCTTAGGCTTATCTCAAAAGGCATATATTGAGAAAATGCTTAAAAGATATAACATGCACAATTGCTCTCCTAATGTTGCTCCTATTGTCAAGGGTGACAAATTCAGCAAGTTTCAATATCCTAAAAATGAAATAAAACATGCTCAAATGAAGCAAATTCCTTATGCTTCGGTAGTAGGGAGTCTTATGTATGCTCAAGCTTGTACACGTCCTGATATTTCATTTGCAGTTGGTATGCTTGGTCGATATCAAACTAATCCATGAATGGAACATTGGAAAGCTGCCAAGAAAGTTTTACGCTACTTGCAAGGGACAAAAGATTATATGCTTACTTACAAGAGGTCAAATAACCTTGAAGTTATTGGTTACTCTGATTTAGATTTTTCTGGATGTGTTGACATTAAGAAATCCATATTTGGGTTATATATTTACGCTTGCAGGGGGACCAATTTCATGGAAGAGTGCTAACCTGTTTATAAGGGCATCTTTTACTTTGCAAGCAAAAATTGTAGCATGTTATCATCCTACTAGTCAAGCAGGATAAAGAATTTTATACCAGGACTTTAAGTAATTGTCAGTATTGTGAGGCCACTCACCTTATTTTGTGATAACGAAGGTGCTGTTTTCTTCTCTAAGAATAACAAATCAAGTGGTGCATCTAAGTGGATTGACATCAAATATCTTGTTGTTAGAGACATGGTCAAAGATGGTACTATTACGATACAACATATTAATACAAGAGCTATGTTAGCTAATTCTCTAACAAAAGTGCTTCCACCCACTCTTTACAAAGAGCATGTTGCCGGCATGAGTTTAGTTAATGTATTATAATTTTGGTGTTGCAAACTATATATATAATGCTATGTATCAAGCCTTTAATTATGTATTAACTTTGAATTTATAAATTTTCTTAATATAACGTGCATAATTTTATTTAATCCAAGCAAATTATTTATGAGGCCGAATGAAGATTATTCCAAAAGTTGGAAAAAGTACCAATGTTATAATTTATGAGGATCAAATAATGACATTTGTTATTCTGATTACATTAGTTTGGTTTGGTGTTTCTAACTGTATAGGTTTAGGATTAATGAAAACTATATTGGCCAATTTTGAATGTGTGCTTTAGTATGATAACATTACAGCTAAGTGGGAGAACGTTAGTATTATTTATTATGTGGCCTATGCTATTATTGTGCACCAATTTCTTTTAGAGAATTAATGAAAAGGCATTTTAATTTTTGATGGAAAAAATTAGATTGCTATTAATAATTATATCAGTCCCAAAGGTTGCCTCATAATATATATAGACACCTTCTCATAAAGACTGATGATATTTCAAAATTAAAATGCTCTTTTGCCCATTTTGTATTTACTTTTTTGAAGTCCATTAAGTTTGCAAAAGGAAAGAAGAAAAGAAAACACAAATGGGTCTCCATCATTATATCTGAGGAAAACCATTGAAGATTAGTATTAACGCTTCTGCCTAAAGATGTCTTCACTTCAGAATAGTAAGATTTAAATTCTTTTGCTATTTTATTTTGGATTTACATATTCTGGACCGATTGATTTCTAACTGAAAAACATATTACGATCTTGTTAATACCTTTCAAGTACATGTCCAGATACAAGCAGATAGATATAAACGATTCATTACATCTCATAAATTTCACACAATATAGTGGAAGGATACAATAAACCATTAATAAAAGAGGGTAATGATGGTAACCTCAAAAACACAACCCTATGTGCATCCCATACAAATATAAACAACAACAATAATAGGAAGTTGTCATAAAAACAATAAAGCAACCATAATGTAAGTAATTGCATAGTCAATTGGCACGACCTTGAATAATATATAGACCCATCTCGATTAGATCAGTTGCATGCAACTCCAATTGAATGTCATCCAGTTCTCTCTTAAAGCAGTTTTTAGAGCTAAAGTAAAGCATCTTATTCCTTACTCTTGCGGTATCCGAAGACCATGCAGTGAAAATGATCTTACTGAAATTTCTCAACGGTGAGAAAATTAAAGTCAAAAGTGGAGTATCTGCATTCATTCTCGGGAAGGCAATCAGTGAAATCTTCATATGTTTTAATGGGCTCTCCATGCTTTTCAACAACAACCGTTTAGGTGTTCCATTTGTAACGACCCGCTATTTCGAACCATTCAAATCAACAATAGTTCACACATGTCGGACTTGAATTTCTTAAAACAACAGATTGTTAATTTATATTTGGAAAAACTTAGCATATACAGTAAATAAATCAATCACAGAACAATAGACACAGAGTAATACAACAATAAGCAGCGGAATAGATAAATAGTAGTCCATGAAGCTACTATAGAAACATCAGAGTCTAAAACAAATACAATAGAAATCCATTACATAGAAGTCTCAATACAAAAACAAATGACAAGTCTGAACACAAACAACTGGAAATAACTGAAAAGCTGAATAGACAAAGATAGATCTCCAAGCAAAACTCCAAGCTCCAAAGGTGAGTCTCAAATGCTGTGACACTCAGTCTGACCCAAGCATAAAGCAAAACATAAAACACTCGAGTCAGGATTAACATTTTTATGTAAGTAAATCAACTCAAGTGAAATGACAAAGTGAAATGCAATATAACTTAAAGGATGTTTGGGATTCCCATCCTTTAAGGATCCATGAAACTATCAACATACATAGTACAATACGCTACATATATAATGTCTATAGTAAAGTAAAATATTAAAATTGCATTAAGGCGTTACCCATATCCCCCTTAACACATTTTTTATAAATTTCGTAGTCTATACAGATACTGTAAGCTCCACCAAGCCGGTGGGATACTCAGTGAGCACACCATAGGTACGATACAAACCAAACTCGTAGTGGACTCGATAAGGCATGTGACAAGGCATGCGAAGCGATGCCTAAGGTAGGATACTACCATTTTCTGGATCTGGACCGGTGGTAATGCATAGCAGCTACTACCGGCTACCTCGAGACACACTCCCATAATCAAAGGTGCGCCCAATCAAATCATAAAGTAATAGAATGGTTTCGAAGAAGCATGCTCAATTGGAGGAGCGACCTCACTTGGCCCGGTGTGGCTTTTGTTTTAGTCACATCAAGCTGACCCGAGGGGATCAGGGCTGCGTTCATACCTCATATAGATGTTCGCCAAACCATCTTACTTCGTTCTGGATTCTTCACCACGTGCACAGTTGTTAAAGTGGTTTTCGGTATTAGCAGAGAGTATGACAATATCCGATCCCGGTCTCTTTAACAACCAAACGCTTATTTCACACCGTGGTCATTTTCATTTCAAACAGTTCATACTTCATATCAAAATATCATATTCATTTAAAAATCATATCACTTTCGAAATCATATTCACTTCCAAAATCATAACCATAAAATAGTTTAAACCATCGTATCAAAGTATTCGCACTTAAATCCATTAAATCTAAATCATAACAGTTCCAACTTAAACAGTTTGAATATTGAAAGTAGTTTATATATTGGAATAGTTATACATTAAAAATAGTTTATATTTAAAATAGGTTACAGATTAAAATAGTTTATATATTAAAAATGGTTTATATATTAAAAATATATTTAAAATTGTTTATAAATATAAAATAATATATATTAAAATAGTTTATAGATTTAAAGGGGTTTATATCGAAAATAGTTCCAAATTAGAATTGTTTCTTCCAATTTCACAAATCAATTCAAATCAACTTTTGTTCCAAAGTTCAACTTAAATCAATCTCAGTTCAATAATTTCAATTAAAAATGTTAAAGGTTCAATTCAAATTCTCATTAAAACCATTTTTAATTTATACCGATTTCAAATCCAGGTTTGAACTACAAATTTAAACCACCTCCAATTCAATAGGTTTCAAAGTTTAAATATTCAAACATTTACAGTAACTCAATTTGATAAATTTCATTTATATTTCAAAATTCAACTTTAATTTTATTTAAATTTGAAAATATTCACTTAATCATTTTAATAACATTTAAATAAAATCTCAAATTACAAATTTACTTCAATATTAAATATTCAATTTCAATTTTATTTAAATTTGAAATATTGATTTAATCACCTTTAATCAAAATTCAGTTATCAGGTTATAAAAATCATATCTTCAAAATCTCAAGATTAATATGTTCAAATCACTCTTATTAATACAATTCTTAAACAAATTAAATTTCAAATCAATCTCAATTTATCTTTCCAACCTTAATTTATTTAAAGTTATTACAAAATCTATTTTCAAAATATTAATATAAATTTAAATAAATATTTTAAAAATATTATATATATACTAATTAAATTAAATTTTATTAAATTAAATCTTATTATTAGATCCATTTTAAATCTTATTTTATATATTTTAAAAATAATAAAATATAAGTAAAATCTTAAAATTTACATTTTCACAACTTAACTTATAATTTAAAATTTCCAAAACATATAATTTAAAAATCTAAAATTTTCACATATTAAAATAAAATCTTTATATTATATTTTAAAAATCAATTTTTATTAAAATCCATATATTTCCTTTGAAAACTTTGGAAATCATTTTTCAAAAATAGAACAACGGTGTTCGTATATAATTTTCTATCCTATGGTCAAGTGATACAGATATTTATCATTTCAATCTGTAATAATTTAATATTTACAAGTATATATCATTTGAACCCGCAATCCCAAAATTTCAAAATCCATAAAATTTCTTGGGTTTATCATTTCAACCCATAACGATTTTACCTAATCTATAGTATCGTTCGGGTATGTATACTTTCAACCCATAGGGATTTCCTAAACTAACAGGGAACTTGCAGTGTGAGAACAATAGCATAATAATTTAAAATAGCATAACATATCATTTACAAGCATGGGTCATAACTAACAATTTAAATATAATATATTCTAACATGTTATGGTGTTATATGCCAAATAACAAGGTGAACAAATTTAAATAATAACATATCATATTCAACAATTAAATTACTATCAAATTCAAATTTGACAACATATTTAAATCGTCATTTCATGTGAAATCAATTTACTAAGCATATGAATGTTAATCGTGAGTGATCGCTCACCTTTCAAGGCTAGCGAAATAACAAGAACAAGAATGTGACACAGACACGCACACAGATACGCAACAAATCACCAAACGGATATGGATAAGCACAGATCGACAACGGGATAACGACAAAGCAAGATCTGCTGCTGTAATAATCTTTGGACAACAACGAACAAAGCCAAGTAGAGAAGACAATTTTTGTATGCACAATTGATAACTTTTAAAAGCATTGTTGCTTTCAAAGTGAACTATGTGCAAACAATAACTTCAAAAAGCATCGTAGTTTATAAAACATAAAGGTGATGGGTCAGAGCAGGCTGGCACTGCTCGGTGTGTGGCCGATGTAGGGGGTTGGTTTGAGCAGAGGTTATGGCGGGCTAGAGATGAGGAGAGGCAGCGGCAGTGGGGTGTTTAGCTGGCGGCAGGAGGATTTGGCAACGACTACGATGGCAGTTTCGGAGTAAGGAGGCTGGCGTTCGGGTGACCATCGAAGCGAGGTCGGTGGCTGGAGTGGGGTTAGAGGCGGCTGAGGCGCTGGGGAACTTCAGTGGGAGGGCGGAGATGGCTGTCGAAGGAAGAAACAAGCAGTTCAGTTGTTTGGAGGGGCGGATGGGTTCACGCATTGGTTTCGGATGAGGTGACTGGCACCGCGTGCTAGAAGCTCGGAGGAGGAAGGCAGTGGGTGGTGGTGGGCTAAAGGCGAAGGGTTTGGAGGTGTTGCGTGCGTGGCACTAGAAAATGGCGGTCTGTCAGGTGGGTTTCGGTCAGGGAACTGGAAGGGTGGATGCGGGTCAGGAGTGTTTAAGGTGGTGGAAGCACTAGGTTGTGTGGCGAAGCCGGAGGAGGGGTTGATGGCGAGAGGGAGAAGGGGTGGTGGGCGAGCTGATGGTGACGACAAGAAAATGGACGAGTGAGCAGATCTCCAGCAAACCATTCTTTTTTTATTAAAAGCAAGACAGAACGATAGAGAAAGGAGAGCAAAAGAATGGACGTGAATGAACCAGAAATATATTAGAACCAGTAGGAATATTGAAAGTCAGCAATTGAATTCAAAGAACATTAATAACAAATGGCTATTAGATTTCAACCGGAGGATAGATGAAAGGCACAGGGAAACCAAAAGGCTCAAATGCGCAACCGATACGGCTAATCGTTTTGCAGATTCCGCCACGTACCAGACGCCGAAACACACAAATGTGTAAACTGCGGAGATCAGCTCGATGAGACGAACAAGATGATACACAGATATCAGAGACACGACCTACCTACCAAAACTCGATATTCGCTACCAAACTGCTGCTAAACCGTCGAAAATAAGATAAACGGGGCTAGAGCAGTCCAAATTTGGCGAAACGAAATATGACGTCTCACTGAGAAAATGATTTATATTTTACTTATGTAAAACTATTCAGTTTTCAAAAATAATTTATGTCCATCAAATTTTAACTGATTTTAAATTTTAAATTTTAAATTTCACAAACAAACAAACTTTCATATTTTCCAATGAAAATCTGTCACTTGCTATGCTTAAATAGGCGCATACCAAATATCAAATTTTCATTGTTATATTATTATTGTTAATTTGAAGAAAAATTTAGTTAATTACATTATTTAAATCGTTAAAATTTCTGGGTCGTTACACCATTGATCTTGTAAACTATGAAATGATGAGCTCTTTCCCTATAGCTTGCAATCATCATCTATGGCCATACCTATTGCTGCATTGGCCATTTTTAGAAAAGCATTCAACTATTCCTGTTATTTTTGTTCCTCCTTAAATTTATTCCAGCTCAAATTATGGTAAGAATTACAACTTCTTTTAGTCCTGCTCAAATTATGGTAAGGCTGAAATCCTTTTTTATTCCTAATCAAATTTCACTTCATACTTAATTAACACTTACTATGCAATCAATTTCAATGCATATATCTACATGATTTATCCAAATCTATTTTATATCCATCAATTTTCTTGATCTTTGTACTACCATATCAATCATATTTTACATAACTGTTACAGTTACAAAGTTAAGACAATACTGTACAAAAAATGAAACCATGTATAATAAAACCAAATTATCTCTTATGACTTCAATTTTTTCTCTTCAAATTTCATCGTGTACGAATGAAAATTTGAAAAGTTTACATTTTGCTAGTTTTTGTTTTGAGAGTTCCTTAAAATAGGTTAGTTGCAAATTTTAAACAAATAAAATAATGGGTAAAGACAATTTAGTCAAAAGCCTATATTTTTTGAAAGTAAATTTGTCAAGGTTTTGTAATAGATTGAAGATGGATCATTTTATTTAGTTTGTATCATATAAATAACCAGAAAATGGTGATTAACTTAAAAATATAATGTTATCAACCAACAATGCATTTAAACCCAACTACGATGCACCATTAATCAAAGACCGTAACTGATATAATGGCTACTGTTTTTCTATTCTAATACTCATAATAGAAATGTCTGCATTTCTACCTGCAAAATTTTATGTTCTCACACATACTAAATATTAATAAATCATATATAGCCTAAAATAAGAGTCTAATAAATGTCACATTTACCACCAGGCCACAGGCCCACAGGTGGATGTAGTAAAAGTCCTGCCATGCTTATCTTTGTACGAGATTATACATTTTTTATGATAGTACTTGAACGTAGTAAATCAATACACAACTACTTCCCAAATATTGCTTTATCTCGTTCACTAAATATGTATATGTGCCAAGAATTATGGGTGTTGAAACCACAAACTTCAATTTTTGTAGCACTTTAACCAACTTAAAAAATGGTAATTATCTTTTTTTTCCTTTTTACAATTTCGTAGACAGAAAAATTGAATTCATAGAATAGATACAATAAAAATTACAATGATTGAATTAAGAAATGGAACTAGAAAATATCTAATTTGTTGCCAGTGAAACTTATTAGAGAAAAAAATGAAAAGATCAAAATATTTTTGGAGCAAACAAAATACTTGCAACTTAATAGACTTAGAACAAAATGTGTTAAAAACATAAGTTATATCTATGTTTATTAAGTTCTTCCTTAGAATAGATACAACCATACCTATTTAAATCTGCAAAATATAAGTTTAAATTCCTAGCATCATGCATATGTCCTCCTTTACCAAAGCCAAATTGTACCACCCATGAATACGCCCAGAACCTATGGTCAACCAATGTCAAAAAGGGATATATGTGTGTTGTTTTTTCACTTATGCCTATGGTTGATTTGTTAGCTATAATATTTTACTAAATCTGGTATATAAAGCCAAAAAAAGATCCTTCAAATCAAAAATGATTTCTAGGTTCTAAAAAAGAGGTCTAATATAACATATAAAGTTGGTGTGAGATTGAAATGGATTTAAAGAGAAGAGAATGGGAACCTAGCCAACGGTTATTTGATTTGAGGGGAATCATAAGGAGCCATTGATAGAAACATCCACAAATAGTTATGGAACTTCAAGTATCCTAAATACTAACTTTATTAAACAGGGACATTTGTTGCTAATTGTTGACAACGATTTGAGGGGAATCATAAGGTCCTCACAACCGTCGAGATAAATACGAACCTTTGTTGCTAATTGTTGACAACGATTGATATCACATCATAAATTATTCGCTATCTGCTATTAGTAGTTGATCTTCGAAATTGATCGTCAGTCATAGAAAAGTTCTTCAAATTTAGGTTAGGAAGTAAACTTTGTTCCAAAAATCGCTGGAAAATGGATCTGAAATGAAATTTGGGGGAGGGATTAGAAATTAGGGTTTGTTATGGTTAGTTAAGCAATGTGGTGTTGTACTCTAACATGAAATAAACTTACTCTGATAATGGAGAGAGTCCTTCAAAGATGGTATTCATAACATGGTATGGAAAAAGATTTATAATTTATAAGTCGAAAATCCAAGGAGTTGGTTATCGAAGTATTAGATGAATTTTGTGTAGTTGCCATCGAAAATAAAAGGGGAAATATTTGGAGAGATAGTGTGATAGAGCGATTTCTATATAAGTTAGAAGAAAATAAAGTGAGGCAACGATAGAATTTTATTTTGAAATAATGAAAAACTATGCTTCCATGTAAACAAAGATTGGTTTCTGTTTTTATGTTTAACTAATCTGTAACCCGTGTGTTGCACACGATAATGTTATTAAAAAATAGTATTTATATTTAATAAAATTAGAATTTTATTGAGCAATATATAATAAATTCATTGTGGTATATTAATCATAAATTAAAATGACATGTGATGCTCAAATGTAAGGTTGAAAGTTCAATCCTTGCTAGCTACATATATTTGTAGCAATTAATGTCTTACTAAAAAAATTAAGATTGTTAAAACTGTAGACGTAAATAATTTATGTCATATGATATATATTTTCTATATGTATAAGTAAATAAATAACTTTACCATTTTTGTTAATATGATTGTCGTGTGTATATTGAATCGTCATTTTTCAAGGATTTATAAATGGATTATTGAATATTAATTTCCACTTTAATTTATTCAAATATTTTGAATTAATAATCAACATAACTATCAAATTTAAGAAGTTGAATGTGAAAAGTTGGAGAAAATTGCGGAGAGTTTTGTACATATTTGTAATTGAGAAGAGCATTTTATACCAGTTCATCTACATGTGAACTTTGATCCATTATTTAATTTTCATTTTTAAACAATTTCATAGTTAACAGTAGATTTCATGTTGTTGTAGGAGAGTCATGCTTACAACTTTGATAATTGCAAAATAATGCTATGTAGCATTTAGTTGAGTTATGAGATTGACATGGTTTGATAACATGTTGAAAGTAAATGTTTATATAATCTAATTTTTATTAAATATAATTTGTGTGTTCACATTGTAATGTTGTAAAATATAAATTTATCTTCTAAAGATTGTTAAAAATGAAATTATGTTATGTAATGTACAATAAAAAGTTTAAGATAACTAAATTAGAAATTAAAAGAGTTATTGTTATTTATGTATATATTTTATGTTATGTGATTTAAATATCCTTATGTCTGAATAAAGAAATAATTTTATCGGTTTTTCCACACATATATGAATATTGTATATATTGAAATTCTTATATTTTTAGTATTTATTAGATTGATTAATGAATATCAGTTAATCAAATTTGTTTAAATAGTTAAATTTAAGATGACACAATTAGTTAAATATATGAACTCAAATGTAAAATATCAGAAGAGAATTAAGAAGGCTTCTAAGTAATTGCAAAAAAAATTAAAATTCTGGTGTATGAAGTTAATAGAATTATATCGTGTACTGTATGATAGATTCATTCTGTAAATAAATTATAAAATAAATTTGTTATTATCGTTAATGTATATAATTTATGATATATATATAATCTTTTTTTATCGATTTGTTGAGACGCATGTAGCATACATATTGAAACTTCAATTTTTTTTAGGATTTATTAATGAATATTAGTTGACTAAGTTTATCCATTGGTTTAAAATTTGGATTATGTAATTAACTTAAGTATGTGGGCTTTGATGTAAAATATTGAAAGAGAATCGAGAAAGATTTGTAAATAATTGTAGACTTTTTTTAAAAGTATGTATTTGAATACAAAATAGTATGATAAGTTTATTAGAATAATTGTAAAGTGATAAATTATAAGATTTTGAAAATAAAAAACATATACATGGAGAGAATTAAGAAGAATGAAGATAACTCCTATAATTAAGTAGAGAGCTTAAAATTCTTCTACTTTACTATTATTTAACAGATTAATAGAGGCCACCTATGATATCTAATTTGATACATATGGTATTAATTTCAAACTATGTTTATCTACAAATAATTAGCAATATATGGTATATACATACAAATGACTAAATTATATATATATATAAGTGTGTGTGTCTGTGTATATACATATGTATGTTTGTATGTATGATACTATTAATATGTGTATACAAACCATATACACATCTCATGGTATATTTAAGCATATGTATACATTTAGGCTTTTACATTCCCAATATGCATTTGAATATGTCACATGCATATGTAAGTATAACACACACACATACATACACATACACATACAAAAAATATATAAATCCCAATAATTGTATGTATATACATATAATTGTACAGACGCTTATAGATCTCTTTGAATTGTTATACCATTGAATGTATACTTGATATATTCAAAAAACACTTAGTAAAATTAATTAATGTGATTAATAATAAATAAAATATGATTTTATTTAATAATTAAATTGAATCTAACATAGTTAAGAGATCTATAGGCCCATTATGATCCAAAATAAGATTATTTTTGAAATTCACTCATTTAGCCCACTGCGAAATGAACATAGTCTAATAACATTATGATATAAATGATTAATTAAGTTAAAGTACATAAATAAGAAATACCTTAAGTAAAATGTTATGTGATTGTAGTGGTTAGTAGTTGTAATCGTGAATAATTAACCATAATACAAAATAACGTTTTTTTTTGAATTTTCCGAGTCAAGATGTTTTGAGAAACAAAATCGATACACCCATTTAAATCAGAGTACGTAATTCTCTCCAAATATTGGACAATATGTTACTAATGGCTATTGGAGAAACCAAGGGGTGACATACTATAGTTATTGGTTAACTATAGAATAACTCAACCGAGAGTCTCCTATTGGTTGATAAAAACTAGGTCAAAGCAGTAAATCTTAGTGTGATGAAGTTACATAGTTTTATCGACTTGAGAATACTATGGAACTTCAACATGGAAACTCCAATTTGGTTATAGTTGAATCGTGGCATGGCGACCATCGAGCAACTATAGTTGGGATGAGTGTAAGCGTAGGAAGTGAAGCACTATTCAATATAGAATTCATCTTCAGTCGTATGAGGTTAGTATCATGAGCAACTATAGTCAACCGAAGTCAAAATCTTTAGCCATAATAGAATGGTTAATAATAAAAGTTATTATTGAACCTAGGACTTTATAAATGGATAAAATAGTTGAATATGGATATTACGGGAGTTTTAACCGATACCAAACTCCATATATATGATATAGTGTCTGACTTTGATAACGTGTGTATATTATATCATCACTTAGCGATACCTTTGAAGGTGACCTAAAATATGATTTTACTGAAAAGATCTATATGAGTTCAGCCAAAATGTCAATTATAAGCTAAGGTGGCGTATGAACGTTAAATATTTGAATTTTTCAAAATTAATCCTTGATTGAGTTCATAGTTGCGAGTCACGCAATCGC
Organism: Allium fistulosum; assembly: GCA_030737815.1. Taxonomy (NCBI): domain Eukaryota; kingdom Viridiplantae; phylum Streptophyta; class Magnoliopsida; order Asparagales; family Amaryllidaceae; genus Allium; species Allium fistulosum. The sequence goes on from CM060903.1 coordinate 206,874,649, forward strand.
ATCTCTAAACTCTCTGAAATACCACATGATTTACTTAGTTTATAAAGTGTTATAATTTAATTAAATTAATTAATATTTAGGAAATAATTATTGATGTATATGATTTTCGTGGTGTTTATAGTAGTTGGGGCAGCTGCTAGAAATTTTCTGGGTGCTATTAGTAATTATTTGGATATATATATATAAATTTTAGTATGCGCATATCGAAATACGATATCAATATATATTTCAGTAGTCTTTAAAGATAGAAAATTGTTTAATGGGCTTGAATGAATTTTGACTCATGATCTAGTCATGGGATGGCCGGCCATAGAAAAGGGTTGTTATTTTTGGATCTATTTTGAAATGGTATGGAAGAACGAGTAAAAGGTGGTAGATTTTTTCTCCCTTTCTCCCTCTATAAATACCAACCATTTGGACCTAAGCTCCACTGCCCCTAGTTGCCACAATTGCTTGTCGTACCCATCAACTCAAGGTCGAACCCCTTTCTTCTTCCAAAACATCAAAATACAGATTAAAAGGTTGTTCAATTGTTCATTTTCTCATTTAAGTGGTGAATCAAAGGATTATAAGCTTATTCACGAATTAAGGTGTTTCTAAGCGCAAGAACTACCAAGGTATCATTTGTATTGTTTAGATCTATATGTTCATGTCACAATCACTTGTATATAAATAATATTTGCCATATATATATATATATTAATAATTTAGATTTTCAAATATAAGTTTAGTTGGATTTAAAATTATAACAATTTTAATATAAGTTTGTCTACGCCAAAAGTTGGCACAAACACTCAATAGATTGAAAGTAGATAAATATAGTGAAGAATTAAACTTAAAATAGAGAGAAACAAGCAGAAAACAAGAACACACAAATTTATAGTGGTTTGGTGTTGATTGCCTACGTCCATTTTGAAGGAATTGCTTTATTAATCACTTGGTTTTATGAGTATAGGGGGATCAGATCGTAATAGATCCTTGATTACAATAGATTTGAAGTAAAACAGTAGCGTAAAAGATCTCTAAAATGAACAATGAACTCTATATTTATGGGGGTAGACGATCGAATATCTTCCTGAAATTTCATCGATGGGATCTGAAGATGTAGACAAGGTAAACCAAAAAATTTCACGGCCCAATTCCCAATGCTAGGCGATCGGTCCTAGAGGCCACATGGCAGCTTGCGATCGGTTCGATGGGTCCTCCTCCATGCTAGCTTCATGTTTCCAAAGTTGTTTACATAGTTGCATTCATGTTTTTAGAGATACCGACTGATTTCCATTGAGTCGAACTACTGGTTTGTGTTGTTCATTGCCATAGTGATACAATTCCATCCCATGCCTAGGGAAAGGATTAGGTACCAATCCCCTACCTAGGGGAGGCACTATTCCATACTTAGAATATTCTGGCAAGTCTATCGTTTGGTCTTGCTTTATCGTTGCTTTATATTGTTGTCTGTGCTTGATCTCTGAACTCCATGATCACCTTTCTAGGTTGCTAGCCTTGTCTACCGTCAAGTCTAACTTGTCGAATAGCCTGGATATAGCTGGGTAAAAAGGCTGGATAATACTTGCCCCTCAAGTATGTCTTGTTTCAAACATGACGTGCTTTGAATCGAAGCAAGTTAGAGTCGTCGAAAAGGATTCCATTTAGCTTCCTGAACAGTCATTATCCTTCCGTCGAGTTGTCTTTTCAAAGAGTCATATCTCTCTTTATTTGTCGCGATGCTTGGTGTTATTATTCACGATAAATCAAGAGTGAAATCCTCAGTCTTGTCTATACTTGGCTCCATTGAGCTTGTCGATCAAATTAGTAGGTCTCGGTTACTTGAACTGGTCTTCTCTTTCAGGAGTTCTCAGGTAGTAGTTCAATTTCCATCGATTTAAAAAATCAAACGTCGAGCCTGCACACGAGCTTGTACGTTCATGCGCACACTACAGTCATTGGCTCTCAAATGCGCTTGCACGCTCATGGGTCGTTGCCAATTTCATGTAGTTCAAATATAATTGTATTGCTATTTTTTATTACTATTATATATATATATATTATTGGTAAGGGATCAGTATAAATCCCCTAAATGGGGAATCAGATCCGATCCCTCTACCTATGTGGACTTAGCTAATTCCTGGCTATGTATCAATGTGAACGAACTGATTCCCTTTGTTTGTAAACAAAGCCTCATTGGGCTTTATGAGAGCGGACCGCTACCATATATAAACTAAAATTAGTTTCACCATATCCACTTTACTTTATTAATTTTACAACAGAACCGATCCCTTCTCCTTTTTTTGCGTCCTCCATTAACGAACTTAAGCTTGAGCAATTCAACAATCTCCTCAACAATTCATAGTTAGCTCAAGTATCACCCCACTCTACCTCGCCTTACACCATATCCCAACCAACTCCACTAATTTTACCCCAATTTGTTTGCATCTGAACCCTTGATTTGTTTCAAAGTCAAGTTCCTTTCCTTCAATCAATTATTTTTCTATATATATGTGGGTTTTCAATTTGGTTTGTACGTGATTTGGTTACGTGTCAAGACGATTAGGATTATTCATGTTGGTGGATGTGGCGTATGAGCTTGGTAATGATTTGAAGGAGACGAAGTGAAGCCGTTTAAATTGTTGGGTTCAGTCGTGGCATGGGATCGATTGTGATGCGAAGTATAAGATTGGCTGTTGTATTGGATATAAAGTGAAGTGTTGAGGTCTAGAGGATCGGTTAATGGGTTGGCATAGAGCAATCGATGCAATTGGGATCGATGGTCATATAACGGAGTTGAGATGGTTTTGTGAGGAAGGAGGGATCAGTTAGTATGGGGATCGGTTCAGGCATGTTGGAGTTTGAAATTGACTAAATTGATGGTGCCTAGGCTAGGCATCGGTCACGATCCCTTGCTTATGGGGGACTTAAGCATTTTCAACTTGGAACACTCAACCTAAACACTTGCATGAATGAACCCGATCCCAAACCTTAGGAGCATGAGCATGTAGAATAAACTTGGACATGAATTCTTGCATATTCGAAGTTGGACTTGAACTTAAATACTTGGACCTTGAACAGATTTGGATGCTCATATGTACTCGAATGCTAATATCGGACTTCAACAAGTCGATAACTGATCCTGGAGCTTAGATAAAATGCACAACCATCAACATGAAAACCTGTTGGGAGGGTCAGCGATGACGGCCACACTGGTCGAATCCCAAAGTCTCGTCACATCTGTCATTTTAATTTTGAATTGTTAACCATTGCAATGCACAACACTGTACCACACCACACTAGTTTACACCTTACATAGGAGGATAGATTTCTTTCTCTAATAATGACTATCTACTAAGTTTGATAGCTATAGGTTCCAAACGCTTGAAGCATTTAGTTGCTATGGTTAATGAACAAACTGCTACAAACGATGGATATGACGTTAAATCGAGCTCTACAACAGTCTCTGCTCGCTATTCTCCAGGTCAACAATCTAAATAACCTGAAAGTTCCCACCAGGCTCTTGACATCTCTTCAGGTCCAGAAGCAGAAAACCGGCCCTTGACACTTTAGAAAATGCTATACTTTTAGATGATCCAGAAGATTCTATGGCTTCAAGGGTCGATGAGGCTTCTCTTTGCAGAATTTGCATCAAACATGAGATACCATATGAGGATGTACCAGTCCTGACTCGCAATGATAGAGCTCACTCGCCTCTGGATGGGTATATCGCTTGTAACATATCTATATGCTGGGCAGGTGGTGTTCTGCTTTTTAATCCATTCATTCGTAAGATGCTTCATTATTTGAGACTGCTCCAACCTAGTTGCATCCAAACAGCTATGCATTATTGCATTGCACATATATGATATTTCTCAAGCTCTTATACCATGAACCAGCTCCAGAGGATATTAGATTCATTTTCAATTTCAAGCCATGAAAGGGAAGCCTCTCGTATACTTTTCTGGAATCAATCGGTAATTTCTAGGTCATAACCGGTGCTTGGAATAAGCTAAGTGCTTTTAAGAATGAATGGTTTTTCATGCGCTGCCCACCCGGTTTCGCAAGATGATGGCTGGAAGGATATAAGTGCCATCTCAAACTTAATCTTTGGTGCCTTTACCCAAGTTGTACCTTGAATTAAGCAGATCCTTGAATCTTGCAGGTAGCTATCCATGTCCCATCCATGGCGGGTATTCAGGGGCAATCTCTGAGCTCAGAAATATACCATCGAAAGATAGAGATGTTAAATCCCTTATTACCGATGAGCATATCTTTGCCTTTGGCTTGTTAGAAGAGGGCCGTAGCATTGGATTAACTAGGAATGCTGATGAGGAAGTGATAGGAAGAAGAGGCGCTGCTCAGTAGGGAGGTGGCGATGTTAATCCTGCCATGCCCCCAACCGAGGAGGCTCAAGATGACTTTGAAGAAGGCAAGATAAGGGGCGATGCTAATGAGCCTAGCCACGACGATGCGTGTTCAAACCATGAGTGTGTTGCCCGGTCCTCCCAAGACATACAGCTCCCCACCTCAGAGAAGAGAAAAAGAAAGAGGCTCGTTTACAAGCTTCGCAAAGGACAAGTCGCCAAGCAGCCCAGGCCAACCACCACTGCCGTAGATCAATCTACTTCTTTGCCTCTAGAAAATTTATTTGAGGGATTGTCGAACATCTCGATACCAGAGGATGTCTGGAGTTATGATTTTGCTAACATAAGCCTTGGAGGGTCCGATTGTCTTATCTGAATTGGTGCTGACATTCCTCCCACTAGCACGGGGGAGATCACTCCGACTAGCAAAGCTCCAGTACCTGTCCGTCGCGGGGACACTAGGACACTCACGATCATATGCACTACACCACATGAAACCTATCCATATTTAATTCTAATTTAGCTAATAGATTTTCATTTTACTTATAGGTTTCATGAGGCGCTCTAGTAATTTCAATTGCTTAAAGAAGTCATCACGCTCTCAGCCTTCTTACTTCGTGCCCATTCGAGGTCCGGACTTTGCCCGATAGTCTAGCCAAGAGAAGGAAGGCCCTGGCTGAGGGGATGATTAGGACAGAAGCTACCATTCAAGGGATTCATTGTCCAGACAAAATTTGAAGTCTCAGTCTTCTCATCACTAGGACATCGATCCACATCCCACCGTATATAGCGGAGCAAGTCATTTTCTCACGTACCTACTTCGGCTATTGTACCCAAGCATTATATGGGTTCTTTCGATACTGGTGATCCTCTGAATGTCGGTATGGCGCAGGAAGCCTCGATACATCATTTTATAGGCATAGTAAATAGTCCCTCTTAGCTCCAACTGCTTTCGATGCCACTACTGTAAAAAAGATAGCCGAGCTCAAGGCCACGTTTCCTAAGTTATGTTTTGATGAGTTCAAAGTTGTTTCTGCTTTGCATCCGATTCCTCCAGAGGCTAAGGACATGGTGCTCTCTTATGTCAATGATGTCTACATCCAGCATGGCACAATTCAACATGTGGCTAAGAGGAATTCCGAAGTGTCAATAGGATGAAAGTGTGAGATCGATTGCTTTACTCTAGAAGCGATTCACGATAAAGACACCATCAATCACTTGGATGAGGAAATAAAGGAGTTGAACACAAAGCTGTCTGATGCCGTGAAGAGAGCTAGCGAGTCTTTTGAAGTAGTTGAGCATTTGATGAAAGTACATCAAATTGAATTGGATACGTTGTTCGTCGCAGTGGTACTTTAGCTCTTGAGAAAGATATTCTGCAGAAGGAGGACACCTTGAAAAAAGATAACAACGCCTTGGCCATTCACATTCGACAGCTTGAGGAGGAACTTGAGAGGGAAAAACAAGAGAAGCTTAAGGCTCAATTAGAGTCTCAAAGATATTGCGAGGAAACCGTCGAGGCTTGCCTGACTAAGATAAAGGCTTATAAATAACTCAAGCATATAGAGGCCCTCAAAGAAGAAGTTAGGCTGGTCGGATAGAGGTAAAGGATGATTTTGATCCTCTGTTGATATACTATAATGCAAATGTCCACATGAACCGCAACCTTCACTTCCTTGGAGAGGGATATCCCTAGTCATTAGTCGAAGCTTGGTACTATATTCTAGAATTGAAGGACTCTCTCGATGGCGTCGAGGTTGATGAGGAGCAGCTTATGCATGAAATTTTGTGCGATGAAGAGCCAGATGATCTTAAGGCCGCTTAGCTCAGTTTACTTCATCACCTGGCAACAACCAAAAAGGGGAAAGATGGTGGTGAAGCCTCTGGGTTTGGCCCTCAAGACCCTCTTACAAGTCAAGCAACTAGTGCCTCAACTTCTCATGCCCCTGAAAAGGAGATATGGTACAATCCAGATCATCCTAAAATCCACAAGTCTTTTGGGCTATCTCCGATTCTTGAATGTGTCACTCCAGCTTTGATCGAAGGCCAATCTGACGATGGTACATCTCTCACCTCTCCAGCAAACGAGGAAGTTTACATCTTCCACACGAAAGTCATGAGTTTACCCATTGAACCTTGTGAAATTGCAGGTCTTTTCGCATCTGTACATGCTCTTGGTGGTGAAGCCATCCTAGGACAACAGGCACTAATCACAAAGTCTATAGCGGTTGCCACATCAGAGATGGTCCCAACCGTCTAAACCACTGAGGCTCCCGGCCCGTATGCTGAAGTCAAAGATGCTTTGAATGAAGAAAAGACTGATGATCAACATGCTTAAGATGAAACAGATGATGTCATGGTGACTCATGCCTTTGAGCATATGGACAAACACAGCTTGAAGGAGTGCATTGAGAAGGAAGAGCTGGAAAAGCAAGTCAAGAGGGAGCATGCCGAGGTAGATGTCACTCTACTCCAAATCCTACTATCCGACGGTATCGTCCTGAAAAGGTCGATCCTTCCATATCCCAAAGTGAAATTGCTTAAGTTTCTGTCTCTAAAAGCATTTCACCTAAGGGTCGATGAAGGTCAAAGAGGAGAGGCAAGGGTGAGATATCCAGTTAGTCTACCTCGAAAAAGTCCAAGAAGGATAAGAAATAGCCGTCGACTCGGCTTGGGTTATTTCTAGCTAGATGGATAGTTTCTTTTTGTTGACCGTGATTATGCGGGTACGACCCCACTTTTGGTTTCTAGTCTTTGAAATAAACTTGGACTTAGCTTCCCAAGTTTTTTTACTTGTGAATAAAAACTTCTTTCATTTCAGTTTAGCTTTTAAGTGAATTCGTTCAAATGTCTGAGCTATTACGTTTTCCATTCAATGTACTTGTAATTCGTCACTCATTGTTTAAGTTGCAATGTCATTCGATCACTCGTTACTTCGAGCGTCGATTCGATAAATCTATCTCAAGGCCTCTCTCAGTCATGGCCTTGAGTTGCATCAAACACTAGGAACGAGCCACGGTGTTACGCTGTCGTATTTAGCGATTAAGTGACTATACTCCTGCCCACAGTTTCGGGTCAACGGAGTTAATCCATGGACGGTCGTATTCAATCCATTACAAGTTCATACTTCCACTGCCGGGTTTAGGTCAGAGTCGGGGAATGAGTGGTCGAATCACACTCATTTATTTGTTTATACTCTTTTCCGCACTCTGGGGATACGAGTTAGTCAATGGGCGATTAATCATTCCCAATTGATGTTTTACTCCAGCCCACACTCTAGGGACTGGATTTATTCTGATAAATGGTCGAATCACATTTTTCTCGGTTAATTCCTTTGCCCCCAAGTCAAAGGCAAATGTCGAAGAGTGGTTGGTTGTACCACGTCCACTTCTACCTTATATTTCTCCTATTGAATAATGGGATGGAAATTAGCTAATAGATGGTCGAGTCACATCCGCTCTATGTTTTATACTCGGCCCGTTGGATTAGGCGAGGATCAATGGATGAGCGGTCGAGTCACGTTTATTTTTGGTTAATTTGATTATGAAACCAAGAACTTGGTTGGCACCAAACCCCGGGTAGCCGTTGGTTTATATTTAGGCATACATAGATGTAAGTTAGTCGCATATCACAACCATCATACTACGCACAAGAAATCCACAGATATGGAAAAAACTTCAAGTTCTATTGCCAATTAAATGAGAAAGCGACAGAGTTTGTCTTATTACATGGCTTCAAATGGAAATGCAAAAGAAAATTCTAAATGGAATACAAATGAATGAAACAAAATCAAGTGAAGTAGCATCGTAAATGTTCTCTATTCCATGCTCTAGGGAGTGTAATGCCATCAACAGTCGATATTTTGAAAGGTCCATCTCCAAACTTTCGATAGATGACATACGGTCCTTCCCATCTCGGACCCATATTGGTGGGGCTAAGAAAGATCCATTTTAGAACAAGATCTCCAATTTCGAAATTTCTAGCTCAGACTTTAACATTTTAGCATCGGGCAACTAGGTGTCGATGTGCAGTTGTCCTCAAATCAACTTCTTTGCGCTTCTTATCGACCATGTCAAAAGATTCCAAAAGGAGATCTCTGTTTGTTCTGGGGTCATAGTAAGTCACTCGATGAGAAGGGACTTCAACTTCTATAGAATCATGGCTTCAGAGTCGTAGGCAAGGGCGAATAGAGTGTGACCAGTCGCGAACTTGTAGGTGGTTTTGAATGGCCATAGTTTTAACAGGAGTTCATCAACCCACTTGCCTCTAGCCTTTTCCAAATGCTTCTTTAGATAGACTTTATGATTTTATTAATAGTTTCGACCTGTCCATTAGCTTGAGGGTGAGAAATTGCCGCAAATCTTTTCTCAATATATAACACCCCTAATTTTTGATAACATTATTCATGTGATTTAATTAGATAAATTAAATAGAATAATGTAAATGTTAAGTGATGAGGGGATTGAGACTTGAATTAATTAAATTAGGGCCGAGCCTAATATAATAATTAATGGGATAAAGAATGGTTTTGGATTAATAAAATTTCATAAGGGGTATATTAATTTGACGCCCAATGACCCATACCCTTATATATTTTTGTTTCTACCATTTTTCTTCCCATTCACGTCATTTTTGAAAACGCAAAAGATAAAAGAACGGCCGGCCATTAAGGAAGAAGAATTCAAATTAAAAGCCAGAGAATCAAGCTTAGGGGAAACCAATCTCAATCCAATCTCCTTATCTAAATCAACATGAATAATAATTCCATCTCTATTTTTGTTTGAATCTTATGTTTCGGATTTAAGAGATAAATTCATTTTAAAGATGAATTGAATGATGATATGCTTGATTTATAATTTAGATTATTTAAATAAGGTTGTTTAAAAGAGGTATGCACGGTTTTAGGGTAAAACCGAGATTTAATGATGTTTAAATGCCATGGGAAAATTTTATATTATGAGAAACATAATTTTGGAGTTGGGTTTCAATTTTGATAATTTTCCAAGCTATGGAAAGATTATTATGAATTTTCAAAGGAAAATATGGTTAATTGGGTTTATAAATTTATTTTGGTAAATATATTAAGAATTTGGGTCTGGAAATTTGATATGTTAGATAACATGAATAAAGTGAATTAGTGGAATTTTTGGGGATTTTTCCAAAGTGATTTGCTATGCAAAATAAATTGTTTTAGAAGAGGGACTTCTTTGAAAAATTGGTTTTGCTAATGGAATGGCTTATTTGATTAACTTAACCATGGTTTAGATCTAAGTTAGTGTCAATTATTTTTGGAAAGAATTTGAAAAGGTTAAGGCAACCAATCTGGTGTTGACACGTGGCAGGTTAGTTAGAGAAAAGTTTACTTTAATAAGAAATAACCCATGTTTACTCAGAAAATAGGTTCCGCCTACTTTGGAAAGCACCTTTCGACATAGAAGCTTCCACCTTCGTCTTTGTCGAAATCAACTATGCCGAAACCAATACACAAGGTATCACCATGACGGTACGCAGTGCATTGGAGATAAGCGAAATGTTAAGTGTCGAAAGCATAGCTTCTGAAAGAGGCGAAACCTTAGTTAGTTTTTAAAAGAAAAGCGTCTGCCTTTGTTTTGTTTTAGTCTTCAACGGAGTCGAAACATATGGTTTCGAAAGAGGTTTTAAAAAGGTTTCGAAAGGGTTGCCATTTACTTAAGATTGCTTTCGACTGGGTTCCTTACTTATGAAAGAATGTTTTGAATGAAGGGGTTCCGACCTAGTCGAAACCCTGTTCCCGTTCTTTAACCTTTTGATGGTGTTGAAGATATCAATGATGTCAAAAGGGCGCTTTGTTTTATAAGTTAAAGCCACTTCCTATAGATTTCGAAAGGGGTTAGGGGTTTCGAAGTTAATGGTTTAAAAAGGGGTTTCGACGCCAACCTTCTAATATTTTACTCAGGTGTTAAATGCTTTCAAAAGAGATGATGCCGACGCCATCAACTTTTCCCTAATATTTTTATATGATAAAGGATGGTTTCGAAAGAGATGCTTTCGCTTATATTCACTTTGACCCAAATAATGTTTTAAGTATAGACTCAATGCTTTTGAAAGGGAGACTTTTAATGATTTCGAAAGGGTTACTTCCATTGGTGTCGAAAGGAATACTTTCAGCTGATTTCGAAGCTAAGCTTCTAAAGGTTAATACTTTATTACAATCGAAAGGTTTCGAAAGGAAGGTTTTAAAGTATTAAAAGGCAGGAGCCTAATGTTTTGAAGATAAAATTTAATCCTTTCGAAGGAGGTCATCTTATGAAATCGAAAGCTAGGTTTCGAAGGTATCGAAAGGTTTTATAACCCAAACTCAATTTAAAAAAAAGAAGAAACCGATGGCTAAATTAAAGGGGTTTTGTAATGGTTTTAAGAAGAAGCTCTCTTTGATAAAGTAATAGATTAAAGGGATTAACCATGTTTTATATTAAACCCACATAAGTGGTATTGCTATGTTGTTATTTTTGCTTATTCAAATATAAATATATTCACTTTATAATGGACCCATAACTGCATTTTGGGAATAAAGGTAGAAGAACCAGCTAGGATAACCTAGTAGTGAATATAAAATTAATTAAACTCCTAAATGAGTAGAATTGCATCCAGGAGGTCTGGATGACCAGAATATAGGATGCTAAAATATAAAAGAAAGATATTTGCAAGGGCCAATAAGTTCTTAGTAAGCCCATGAAAACTGTGAAGAGGAAAAGATATTGGCAGGGGCCAATAGGTTCATAGTTAGCCCATGAAAACTATGTTTAAAGGAAGATGTCAGAAAGACAGGTTCATAGTAAGCCCATGAAATCTATGATTTGATACTGGCAGGGGCCAGTAGGTATGTAGTTAGCCCCTGAAAACTATATACAGATTGAGATATTGACATATGTTAATAGGTTCCTAGTCAGCCTGTGAAAACTAGTGTAAGAAGAAATGATATTGGGGTCACCAATAGGTTCCTAGTCAACCCATGAAAACTAGGATACGAGTAAGATATTGGAGTTACCAATAGGTTCTTGGTGATTCCATGAAAACTATGTAATTGGACATGGAGTCCTTAAAGGTTTAACCGGTTATTAGTCAGCCCATGAAAACTAATAGGTTAATTGTAATCCTAGAATCTATAATTGAGGCAGATAGTCTAAAATGAATGGGATGGGTAATCCAGAATTGATTCATTTGTTTTGCATATCATCATATTATATTGTTTTGAATTGTTTTAACCATTGTGGATGCAGGAGCACAGTTTATGGTTTTATATAGGTTTGAGATACTAGTGAGGGGGAACCCATTCCGCTAAGCGGCGTGGTTTCACTAGATATCTAAAAGATTTGAGATGGTAGATTATTATACATACCAGGCTTTATGTCTGACTCGAAGTTTATGTTTTCCCCTTGAACTCTCGGGTACTCAATTGATTTTGAGTAGTTTGAGAGTTGAGGTTTTCAGGTACCTCTTAAGACGAATAAGCTTCAGAGACGTGCAGGAGGCATGATAGCTATTTAGAGTTCTCTTTTTTTTTGATTCCGCTGTGTTGTTTGTAATGGAAAAGTTGTTATATTGCCTATATATACTCTAATCATCCAAGAGGGCGTCTTCATATATCGCTCTTGGCATATGTTGTAATAAATATATTTTCTCTGAACGTGATTTGTGAATTATGGATTATGTAATGAATTGGAAATATTTTGAAATGAAATGTGATTCTGTTTGAAGTTTAAAATTTTCCATATATGTATGTTTCTGTGTATCAATGAATCTAACACCGCCGTATTTGGTCGCCTAGGATTAATAACTATGGATGACTACAGCATCCGTAGCCATTAGTTTTGGGCCTCCAAGTAGGGGGATGTTACAAGTTGGTATCAGAGCATAGGTTTATGAAACTTTAAAAGAATGTTAAACCTATAAATTTTTGAAACATAATCCAATTAATTTAAAAATATAATCGGGGTTTGGGTAAACGCTATAGTAACATACTTGTATTTGATATATAGATATATATAAGTACATGTTCCCCACTCTCTTAGATCGTTCTTTTGTATCTTACTAAGGCCCGTATGCAGATTTACAAGAAAGATGATATAGAAGCAGGAAATGGAAGAGGAAATCTAGGTGGAGGAAGCACCACAACCAACGGAAATGCTCGACCTAATACCAGGAGGAACCAAGGTCGACATGCTAATGCTAATCCAAATGCTGAAGCCAATGTAGGTGCTGGAAATCCGCCAGTAGATGCGGGGATGGTGTATCAGTTGTTAGCCAATCTGTTGCAAGCTGGAGTTGCTGGTAATGTTGGAGGAGCTAATCCTGTGGCTCTAATAGGGAATAACTATGCTAAGTTGAGCAGAGACTACACCAGTCTGGGTGGAAAGCCGTTTGTTGGAAAAGAGGATGCTGTTGAAGTTGAGAATTGGCTTTTGCACTGTGAAAGGATCTGTACTTATTTAGGTTTGGATGATGGGCAAAAGAGAAGGCTGGTCTCTAGGCAGTTGCAAGGGGCAGTGCTTCACTGGTGGAATAGTGTGACAGTCGGAGTTCCGGACGAAGAGCTGACATGGGCTGATTTCAAAAGGAGGTTTGAGCAGAGGTTTCTGTCTGAAGTTACTAAGTCGACATTGATGAGGAAGTTCATGGATCTAGTTCAAGGAGAGAAGGCAGTGGTCGAGTACGCTACTATGTTTGATGAGCTGTCTCAATATGGATATGCTATGGTTGACACTGATGTCAGAAGGAATGAGAGGTTCATTTGGGGACTGAGACCTGAGCTTGCTAGAATGATCATAACCCATATCCGAGAACCTTGTAATGTGGTGGTGGAGATGGCCATTCGCCATGAAGAGATGCTTGCTGTGTCTGCTTGAGAGAATCCAGTTGAATCCCAGGGTCCTCAGGGAAAGAAGAGGAAATTCTTTAATAAGAAGGGAGCCCAGAAAGGGGATGCTGCCAAGAAGGAAAAGGCTGATTTGGTATGCTATAAATGTGACAAGGAGGGTCATTATGCGAGTGAGTGCCGGTCAGGAAAGGGAAAGAAGGCTGCAGATAAGAAGAATGTGAAATGCTTTAACTATGATCAAGTAGGGCATTATAAGAACCGGTATCTAGAGCGAGCTAGGGCAGATAAAGGAAAGGTTTTTGCTGTTGGATCATTAGCTAAGCCTATTGCAGCTGATAAAGGAAAGATTGTGATAGAAGGTATGTTTTTGATTCAGAGTATACCGGTTAGGATACTTTTTGATACCGGTGCATCACATTCATTTATATCCCAGTATTTGGTTGATAGGTTATGCTTAGAACCCACATACCTTGTTACTTTCTTAAGGGTTGTGAATCGAATAGGAGGGTATGCAACTCTGGGGATGAAATGTAACCAGTTAGAACTTGATTTGTTAGGTCATAAGTTTGCATATAGTTTGTACGTTTATGATTTCGTAGATTTTCGGAATAATTTTGGGTATGGATTAGTTGAGAAGGTATGAGACTAGGATATTCTACCAGGATGGGGAGATATCTTTGAGACACCCTGATAGTCATAACCGAATTATATTCTCGTTAGAGAATTCTGACTGGAGTAGTTGTGCTTTGTTAAGTGAAATGGAAGTGGGAGAAGAGCTAAGTCAGGTTCGAATTGCAAGAGAGTTTGTAGATGTGTTTGAGCCAGTCACAGGACTACCATCGAAACGAGTTGTTGAGTTTCGAATAGATCTTGTGTAAGGAGTTAAACCTGTGAGTAGACCACCTAGGAGGATGACACCGACTGAGATGAAGAAATTGAAGGTGCAGCTGGTGTATCTAGAAGGAAGGAATTTTATTAGACCAAGCAGTTCGCCTTGGGGAGGGGCAGCGGTATTCGTGAAGAAACCCGATGGGTCGTTAAGAATGTGTATCGACTATCGTAAGTTGAATGAAAGGACGATAAAGAATAAACATCCTTTGCCGAGAATTGATGATATGTTTGATCAGTTGAGTGGAGCCGGAGTGTTTTCTCAGTTGGACTTGGCGACAGGGTTCCATCAGTTGAGAGTGGCAGAGGACAGTATTCCTTTGACAGCATTTCAGACTAGATAAGGTTCGTATGAATGGTTAGTAATGCCATTCGGGTTGACAAATGCACCTGCTTTCTTTGTGGATTTGATGAATCGAGTCTTCCGAAAGTATTTGGATAGATTCGTATTGTTGTTTATAGATTACATTTTGGTGTTCTCTAAGGATGAGAGAGACCATAAAGATCATCTTAGAGTTGTGCTAGAGATGCTGAGGCAGAATCAGCTAAAGGCAAAGTTTTGCAAGTGTCATTTTTTGAAGAAAGATGTTAAGTTTCTTGGTCATGTGGTTACAGAGAAGGGATTGTCAGTTGATCCAGATACGATCGAAGCTGTGAACAATTAGAAGAGACCAGAGACAGTGACCAAGATCAAAAAATTTCTTGGACTTGCTGGCTATTACCGGAGATTTATCAAGGATTTCTCGTGGATAGCAGCGCCTTTGACTAAGCTTACCAGAAAGGAAGTGGTTTGTTTGGTCCGACAAATATGAGGAAGCATTCCTTAAGTTAAAGCATTTGTTAGCCAATGCTCCAATGTTAGTAGTTCCAGATGGAAACCAAGGGTTGACAATGTACACTGATGCATGTGGGTCTGGATTGGGAGCAGTGTTGACGTAGACGGGAAAAGTCTTTGCCTACGCATCTAGGCAGCTTGGACCGCACGAAGTAAGATATCCTACTCATGACCTGGAGTTGGCTGCGGTGATTTTTGCCTTGAAGATTTGGAGGCTTTATCTCTTGGGGGGTTGTGATTTGAGTTGTATAGCTATCATAAGTCTTTAAGATGCTTATTCTCTCAGAAAGAGTTGAATATAAGACAGTAGAGGTGGCTAGAGTTTTTGGCTGCTTATGATTTTGGTATAGAGTATACTCCTGGGAAAGGAAATAAGGTAGCGGATTCTCTCAGTAGAAGACATCAGAATGTGGTGTTGGCTATGTTGGTAGAATGGAAAGACCTAGAAGCTTTGGCCTGTTGTGGGGTGCAGTTAAGATCGGCTGCTAGTTCAAGTCAGAGTACTACCAAGTTGTCCTGTTTAGAAATTCGACCAGTGTTGATCGAGAGAATTGCTTCTAAGCAGAGTGAGGATCCACTATTAGCAAAGAGGATCAGAAGGCTTGAGGTTGGAACTGAGATCAATGATTTGAAAGATTTTTGTCTTGATCAGAGAGGATGGTTGAGAAAGAAGGGATGGTTATGTGTTCCAGATGGGGAGAGCTTGAGAAGAGAAATTCTTGAGGAATGTCATTGATCCAAGTTTATGATTCATCCTGGAGGGACCAAGATGTATCCGGATTCGAAGAGGAGCTTCTATTGGAAAGGCATGAAGAGGGATGTTGGCTTGTGGGTTAGGCAGTTTGTAAACTGTCAACAAGTGAAAGCCGAACATCAGAAGCCGAGTGTGTTACTTCAGCCTCTAGAGATTCCAAAATGGAAATGGGATTCAATATCCACGGATTTTATAGATGGATTGCCAAGGTCAAGTAGAGGAAATGAGAGTATATGGGTTATTATGGACAGGTTGACCAAAAGTGCCCATTTCATTCCAGTAAAGTCGACTAGGACGACACCTGTTTTGACAAAGTTGTTCATGAAGAACATAGTTAGACTTCATGGAGTTCCTAGTAGCATTGTAAGCGATAGAGATGCTTAATTCAGTAGTGAATTTTGGAAGAGTCTATAGAATGTATTAGGCACTAGGCTTAATATGAGTACCGCATATCACCCACAGGTGGATGGGCAGACAGAGAGAGTCAATAAGGTACTCGAGGATTTGTTGAGAGCTTGTGTGTTGGACTTTGGTGGATCTTGGGAGGATCACCTGCATTTGATTGAGTATTCCTATAGTAATAGTTATCAAACTAGTATAGGAATGGCACCTTTTGAAGCTTTGTATGGAAGGCCATGCAAATCCCCTGTGTGCTGGTTGGAGACTGGAGACAGATTGGTCTTAGATCCAGATCTAGTTAGGGAGGCGTCAAAGAAGATCGAGTTGATCCGAGAATGGATGAAGAAAGGTAAATCTAGACAGAAGAGTTACGCAGATAAAAGGTGTAAGGACCTAGAGTTCTCAGTTGGAGACAAGGTTTTCATTAAGGTGTCACCGATGAAGGGTGTAATACAGTTCGGAAAGTCAGGAAAACTGGCACCGAGATATGTTGGTCCATTCCAGATTATAGAAAGGATTGAAAAGATCGCATACAGAGTTGATTTGCCGAGCAGTATGGCAGGTGTCCATAATGTATTTCATGTGTCTCATCTTCGCAAATATGTGTGTTATCCAGAGGCTACTATTCCTCAGACAGAGTTGGAGGACTTGATAGTAGAGCCTGATTTGACTTTTGTTAGACAACCAGTTCGGGTTGTAGCGAGAGATAAGAAAAGGTTGAGAAACTAGACAGTCAAGTTGGTGACAGTTCAGTGGAGCGACAACGAGAAGGACTGTACTTGGGAAACAGAGGACAAGATTCGAGGTACTTATCCTGATCTACTTTGAGGGTATGTCTATATGAGATTTATATAGATAATTCCTAATCAGGTAGACTAGTATGGTTATTAGGAGTTGTCATAGATGATTGTTATGTCTGATATTTAGTCCTTACTGAATTTTGAGGACGAAATTCTTTAAGGAGGGGAGCCTGTAACATCCCTAATTTTTGATAACATTATTCAGGAGATTTAATTAGATAAATTAAATAGAATAACGTAAATGTTAAGTGATAAGGGGATTGAGACTTGAATTAATTAAATTAAGTCGAGCCTAATATAATAATTAATGGGCTAAAGAATGGTTTTGGATTAATTAAATTTCATAAGGGTATATTAGGAATTTGCTGCCCAATGACCCATACCCTTATATATTTTCATTCCTACAGTTTTTCTTCCTACTCACGTCATTTTTGAAAACGCAAATCAAAAGATAAAAGAACGGCCGACCATTAAGGAAGAAGAATTCAAATTAAAAGCTAGAGAATCAAGCTTAGGGGAAATCAATCTCAATCCAATCTCCTTATCTAAATCAAGGTGAATAATAATTCCATCTCTATTTTTGTTTAATTCTTATGTTTCGGATTTAAGGGATAAATTCATTTTTAAGATGAATTGAATGAAAATATGCTTGATTTATAATTTACATGATTTAAACAAGGTTGTTTAAAAGAGGTATGCACGGTTTTAGGGTAAAACAGAGATTTAATGATGTTTAAATGGCATAGGAAAATTTTATGTTATGAGAAACATGATTTTGGAGTTGGGTTTAAATTTTGATAATTTTCCAAGTTATGGAAAGATTATTACGAATTTTCAAAGGAAAATATGGTTAATTGGGTTTATAAATTTATTTTGGTAAATATATTGAGAATTTGGTTCTGGAATTTTGATATGTTAGATAACATGAATAAAGTGAATTTCTGGAATTTTTGGGGATTTTTCCAAAGTGATTTGCTATGCAAAATAAATTGTTTTAGAAGAGGGACTTCTTTGCAAAATTGGTTTTGCTAGTTAGCGGTAGTTATTTTTGGAAAAGAATTTGAAAAAGTTAAGGCAACCAATCTGGTGTTGACACGTGGAAGGTTAGTTAGAGATAAGTTTACTTTAATAAGAACTAACCCATGTTTACTCAGAAAATAGGTTCCGCCTACTTTGGAAAGCACTTTTCGACACAGAAGATTCCGCCTTCGTCCTTGTCGAAACCACCTATGCCGAAACCAATACACAAGGTATCACCATGATGTTATGCAGTGGATTGGAGATAGGCGAAAGGTTAAGTGTCAAAAGCATAGCTTCTGAAAGATTCGAAACCTTGGTTTGTTTTTTAAAGAAAAGCGCCTGCCTTTGTTTTGTTTTAGCCTTCGACAGAGTCGAAGCATATGGTTTCGAAAGTGGTTTTAAAATGATTTCGAAAGGGTTGCTATTAACTTAAGATCGTTTTCGACTGGTTTCCTTACTTATGAAAGAATGTTTTGAAAGAAGGGGTTTCGACCTAGTCGAAACCCTGCTGTCGTTCTTTAACCTTTCGATGGTATTGAAGATATCAATGATTTCAAAAGGGTACTTTGTTTTATAAGTTAAAGCCACTTCCTATAGCTTTCGAAAGGGGTTAGGGGTTTCGAAGGTAATGGTTTCAAAAGGGGTTTCGACGCCAACCTTCTAATATTTTACTCAGGTGTTAAAACTTTTGAAAGAGATGGTGCCGATGCCATCAAGTTTTCCCCAATATTTTTATATGATAAGGGATGGTTTCGAAAGAGATGCTTTTGCTTATATCCATTTTGACCCAAATATTGTTTTAAGTATAAACCAAATGCTTTTGAAAAGGGGACTTTCAATGATTTCGGAAGGGTTTCTTCCATAGGTGTTAAAAGGGGTACTTTCAACTGGTTTCGAAGCTAAGCTTCTAAAGGTTAAATATTAACACTTTATTACAATCGAAAGGTTTCGAAAGGAAGGTTTTAAAGTATTAAAAGGCAGAAGCCTAATGTTTTGAAGATAAAATTTAATGCTTTCGAAGGAGGACATCCTATGAAGTCGAAAGCTAGGTTTTGAAGGTATCGAAAGGTTTTATAACCCAAATTCATTTTTTAAAAGAAGAAACCCATGGCTAAGTTAAAAGTGTTTTTAATGGTTTTAAGAAGAAGCTCTCTTTGATAAAGTAATTGGTTAAAGGGATTAACCATGTTTTATATTAAACCCACGGAAGTGGTATTGCTATGTTGTAATGTTTTCTTCTTCAAATATAAATATATTCACTTTATAATGGACCTCTAACTGCATTTTTGGGATAAAGGTTAGAAGAACCAGCCAGGTTAACCCAGTAGTGAATATAAAATTGATTAAACTCCTGAATGAGTAGAATTGCATCCAGGTGGTCAGGAAGACCAGAATATAGGATGCTAAAATATAAAAGAAAGATATTGGCAAGGGCCAATAGCTTCTCTGTAAGCCCATGAAAACTGTGTAAAGGAAAAGATATTGGCAGGGGCCAATAGGTTCATAGTTAGCCCATAAAAACTATGTATAAAGGAAAATGTCAGAAATACAGGTTCATAGTAAGCCCAAGAAAACTATGATTTGATACTGGCAGGGGCCAGTAGGTTTGTTGTTAGCCCATGAAAACTATATCCGGATTGAGATATTGACAAATGTCAATAGGTTCCTAGTCAGCCCGTGAAAACTGGGATAAGAAGAAAAGATATTAGGGTCACCAATAGGTTCCTAGTCAACCCATGAAAACTTGGATAAGAGTAAGATATTGGAGTTACCAATAGGTTCTTAGTGATCCCGTGAAAACTATGTAATTGGACGGGGAGTCCTTAAAGGTTTAACTAGTTATTAGTCAGCCCATGAAAACTAATAGGTTAATAGTAATCCTAGAAACTATAATTGAGACAGATAGTCTAAAATGAATGGGGATGGGTAATCTAGAATTGATTCATTTGTTTTGCATATCATCATATTATACCGTTTTGAATTGTTTTAACCATTATGGATGCAGGAGCACAATATATGGTTTTATAAAGGTTTGAGATACTAGTGAGGGGGAAACCCGTTTCGCTAAGCGTCGTGGTCTCACTAGATATCTAAAAGATTTGATATGGTAGATTATTATTCATACCAGGCTTTATGTCTGACTCGAATTTTATGTTTTACCCTTAAACTCTCGGGTACTCAATTGATTTTGAGTAGTTTGAGAGTTGAGGTTTTCAGGTACCTCTTAAGACGAATAAGCTTCCGGAGACGTGCAGGAGGCATGATAGCTATTTAGAGTTCTCTTTTCTTTTGATTTTCTGTGTTTTTTTAATGGCAAAGTTGTTATATTGCTTGTATATACCCTGATCATCCAAGGGGGCATCTTCATATGTTGCTCTTGGCATATGTTGTAATAAATATATTTTCTCTGAACGTGATTTGCGAATTTGGGATTATGTAATGAATTGGAAACATTTTGAAATAAAATGTGATTCTGTTTGAAGTTTAAAATTTTCCATATCCATGTGTTTTTGTGTGTCAATGAATCTAACACCGCCATTTTTTATCGCCGAGGATTAATAACTATGGATGACTGCAGCATTCGTAGCGGTTAATTTTGGACCTCCAAGTAAGGGGATGTTACACAATACGATGCCAGTGACAGAAGTCTTTGAATTCAACACTAGCGAATTGGGTCTCGTTGTCAGTTATGATTGTTCGAGGGAGACCAAAACGACAGATGATGTTTCGAACAACAAAGTCGATTACTTTCTTTGTAGTGATCGTGGCCAAAGGTTCAGCTCAGTGCATTTAGTAAAGTAACTGACTGCTATGATGGTGTACTTCGTGCCATCTTTGGAAATCGATACAGAGCCGATGATGTCAATACCCCAAGTAGCGAATGACCATGGACTGACCATCTGAGTAATCTCTGTCGATGGGGCTCTCCGAATCTTTTCGAATACCTAACACTTGTCACATCGTCTAGCAGAATCAGCTGCGTTCGATTGACAGTTGGCCGGTAATAACCATAGCGAATTATCTTCTTCGCCAAGGTTTTCCTTCCATTGTGATTGCCATATTCTCCTTCATGGACTTCTCTAAGTACTCTCGTTATTTCATCGTTGGCGATACATTGAAGCAAGGGGATGGAAATACCTTTTCTGTACATGACTCCTTCTTGAAGGATGTATCATGAAGCTTTACGGAGGACCTATCATTTTTCATTCCACCATTCAGGAAGGATTCCCCTATGCAAATAATCTTTTATCAGAGTCATCCATGACTCCTTCTTGGGCTTCGTCTCCCAGACCCAATCAATCTCCATCTGCTCAATGCTCGGAGCATTAAGTACTTCAACTAGAACCACACCCATCTGTTTTGCATCCCCGAAACCAACTAATTTGGCCAGCGAGTCGGCTTTCTCATTCTATTCTCTAGGGATATCTGTAATAGTGTAATGCTCAAAATCAGTTAGTAGCTCTTGGACTTGGTTGTAGTAAAGAGCAATCCGCGGTCCCTTGGCCTGATATTCTCTCCTGACTTGGTGCACGACTAACTGAGAATCATAGAAAATTTGCAAAGCTTGTACTCCTATCTCCTTAGCAAGTTTGAGCCTAACGATCAAGGCCTCATATTCAGCTTCGTTATTTGTTGTAGGGAAGTCAAGTTTAAGGGTGTAGCAAATCGAGCGTTCCTCAGGAGTGGCTAGTATGACTCTGGCGCCAGAGCACCGATCGTTAGATGCTCCATCCATGTACATTTCCATTAGATGGTGGGTTCTTCACTACTCTCAAGAGAGTCATCTTATGTAATGAATTCATCTCTAGAGTCCGCCAACACTTGACCCTAGATGGCTCTTCGAGGGAGAGAAGTGATATTGAACTGTCTCAATTTGATGTTCCATTTTAGTAACCTTCTAAACGTCTCAGGTCGCTGTAGAACCTGTCGTAACAGCTGGTCGGTAAAGAAACTGCTAGGATGAGCCTGAAAATAAGAGCGGAACTTCCTTGATGCAATCAACAGGAAGTATATGAGCTTCTATAATTTCGGATAATTTCATTCAGCACCTGTCAATCGCTTGCTAACATAGCATATTGGCATCTGGATCCGATTCTCTTTGCGCAATAGCGCAACACTTATGGCATATACCGACACCGTTAAATAGATGTAGAAGTGTTCATGATCCAGTGGCTTGAATAAGATGGGGGTTCTCTCTAAGTGGTGCACCGGAGCTTGAAATACGTCGACACAATCTTGCGTCCATGCGAAATTCCTCTTCCCTCTTCTGAATCAGTCGAAGAAGGGAATACACTATCAGTGGCTCTGGGGATGAACCGACTTAGGGCGGCGACCTTCCCATTTAGGCTTTACACCTACTTAATTGTCTTTGGTGCTTGGATATCTCTTATCGCCTGAATCTTCTTGGGATTGGCTTCAATTCCATGAGAGTTAACGATGAAGCCCAAGAATTTCCTTGATGTAACGCTGAAAGAGCATTTCTAGTGGTTGAATTTCATTCTATATTTTCAAAGAACACTGAACATCCCTCCTAAATCATCGATGTGGTCGTTTGATTATCGTGACTTCACAAGCATATCATCTACATATACTTCCATTGATTGTCCGATATGGTCTTTGAACATCCAGTTGACCAGTCTCTGATAAGTAATTCCAGCATTTTTCAGTCCAAAAGGCATCATAATGTAGTAGTATAATCCTAGGTCGGTAATGAAGGTGGTGTGTTCCTTGTCTGAGATGCACATCGGGATCTGATTGTACCAGAGTATGCATCCATAAGTGAAAGCAGTTCATGTCCAGCGGTTGAGTCTACCAGGTGGTCGATCCTTGGAAATGGGAAGCTGTCCTTCGGGCATGCTTTATTCAGGTCTAAGTACTCAATGCATGTCCTCCACTTTCCATTAGTCTTTCTCATGAGTACAGGATTGGATACCCATTTCGGGTAGAGGGCGTCGTGGATAAACCCATTAATCTTGAGTTTATCCACTTCCTCCTTGATTACAGCAGATCTCTCTGGATCCATGCTGCATCGTTTTTGTTTCACCGGGACATTCCTCGGGTCAATATTCAATGCATGGCTCACAGTAGGCGGTGTTAGGAACTAGAGATAGTGGTTTTGATGACAACAACCTTTGTAACTTATTTTATTATAACTTATATACTAACAATATTGTCTAGATATATATGAATGTTATTATGCAGGATATATATAAGGCAAGTACTGATTACGAAAGACTAATCAGTATAAAGACTCAAGATTCAGAATGGAGATATCAAGATTGAAGACTCTAGAGTATCAAGATCAAGATTTCAAGATATGTGTAGTTTATTGTTAAAACTTCATAATAGCACGGAAATCTTCATTCCAAATTTCATTTGGGATGGAACCCGTTTCTATCTTCAAGTGGCTTACAAACCCACGACAAGTAGCTTACAAACCTACGACAAGTGGCTTACAAACCCACGAACAACCTGGTTTTGTACAAGTTCTCGAGTCCTGATGTGATGAGATATTCTGCAGGAAGAAGCTTGCAAAACTACTTCAAAATGGTTTTTCAAAATGATTTTCAAAACTGCTTTTCAAGATGTTTTAGCCTTAAAATATTCTTTGTTTTTGTTTAAATAAACTCTTGTCTCAAACTTCGTTTGTTTTTTTTAAACTATCTTCTGATTTTTAAATATTCTTTTATAATATATATACTTGAGATTTAAAATCAAATTTATATATACATTCTAAAAATATATTTTTCTACTCTTCTTTATTTCAAAAGATAGGAAAATTAGTTTATTTTACTCCAGAATCATTTCATCTTGTTTTCCGTTCAATACCATTTTCAAAACAAATTTTACATTATTTTTAACTTAGGGATGTCGACATCATGGGATACCCCATGTCGACATGGTGGCCGTTAAATTCAAAAGTTTCAATTTCCAAAAGAAGTGTCTATTTGTTTAAATCTCTTCACGAATGGTTATGACCGTTACTGGTCATTTTCAAAAGATGTATCTATTCGTTTAAATCTCTTCACGAATGGTTATGACCGTTACTGGTCTATAAATAGCCTTCACAAATGAATTTTTTTAACTAACTATTTTCTTCACTCCTTCTCCACAAATCCATATTCTAAAATTTTAATATTTTTAAGATCGTGCCGAAATTCTACCTAATTCTCAAGTGAATCAAATTAGAATCTCATTCTTGTTTGGTTCTCTACCCTCTCTCGAAGATCAAAGTGCTATTCAGAGTTATAGGATCAATTTGTAATCAAAAGTTTATCGAGTCTCTCTATAAGGTGTGGTTGTGCCTGGAAATCAATTGGGTAATCTTGTGGCCCGTAAATCAAGAGAATTTGCCCCGGACTCGTGAGACAGGAGGGTACCTCAAGGCCTTTAGAAATTGAGGATTGTAATCTCGACTTTGGTATAATAAACATCTGTATGAGGTGTTCTGCCTTGGTACAGGACTGGATGTAGGGTAACTCTAAACCAGTATAAAATCCGATGTGTTCTTTCCTTTTACTTCTTTTTATTTACTTTCTGCATCTGTGATTGTTCTATGATTAAGTTCTTCATTTGTTTGTGTCATAATTTTAATTTAGTCCATATAAGTATTAGAATCCATTAAACACTATTCACCCCCCTCTAGTGTTAAATTAGCCTTAAGATCCTTAATCCGCACTCCTTTTCAGTCGGTGAGATCCCACACATGTCAAAATGGGTCCAAGCGAACACATCAAGATTCGCTCAGAGAAAGCCAGCTAATTCCTTCATCATCGTTGTACTGAGCTATGATCCGATCTTCAGGACCCGTGATGGGTCATCGCGGATGATTGTGATGTTGATCATTAGCTTAGTGGTTGCAACCTTAGGTTCTTTAGGCTCCTCTCTTTATCACTTGGATCTATATCTTTATAGAACCGACCATGGTGCCCGAGCCAAGGCTTGTACATTAATTGCTAGGCTTTGTTAATTTTGATGCAGAGAGGTTTCTCCACATCCTTTCCTTTTTCTTTCCGCTGAGCATCCCTTAGCTCAGCAACATAGCAGACACGACTAGTTGCCTAAACTCCATGAATAATTTCCACGCCATTCTCTATCAAGAATTTGAGTGTTAAGCACCAAGGGGCGATAACTGCCTTGAATTCAACAAGAGCCGGTCGACCCAAAAAAGCATTGTACAGAGAGTTCACATCCATCACAACAAACAACACCACCCGCACTCTCCAACAGTTTCCATCTCCTAACTCCACTGGTAGCTCGATGTAGCCTACTACTACAGTAGCAATACTGTTAAAGCCATTAATACGGGGTTTGCATGGTTTCAAGTCTTTGGCCTCCAGCAGCATCTGGTCGTAAGCCTTCTTAAAAATGATATTTACAGAATTTCCTAAGTCAATCAAAATATTCTCACCAAGGCAGGGCTGATCATGGCCGAGATCACCATTGGGTCTATTGTAGGGGCCTCCATCTTGTTTGCATCTCTACCTCAAAACGTGATATCTTCAGTCATAGTTCTTTGCTGCTTTGCCGGAGCACCATCCTCTGCGTTTGAGCAGCACTCTATATTAACATGTCTTATAGCGCTCACGTAATGCTCCATCTCATTCCAGCTTTTGTTAGCTAGATGTACTCCTCCAACAATAATTATTAATAACTAACCTTCCTCTGGCCCGTCTAGGTTCCTTGGCACTAGGCTAAACTTGTCAATCCCACCATTCAATGGGGATTTAACATATAGTTGCAAATTTCTCCCATGAATCAACTTTTTAATGAATCACGGAGGTGGCAGCACTCATCCGTTGTATGACCATAACTTTCATGGAATCTACAATACTTCCCTGTTTGTTTCTGCTTCTCTATCGGTTCTTTCTGAGGTGGTTTTCTGTACTGCATAGTATTAAAAGTTGATAGATAAATGTTCTCTAATAAATTGTTCAACGGTGTATAGGTGTCAAATGTAGGGATCCTTGGCTTCCTCTTCCAGAATCCCGTCTTCAATCGCCGTTTCTATCGCCGCCTCTCTTTTGCTTATTTACTTTATTTTGAACATTAACTTCTACTTTCTTGAAACTCTCTTCGGCCTATTTCACCACTGTGTTACTTTGTACTCCCTCGGCATTCTGACCTATAACATCTCTCTTTCTGGTCCGCTTCGCCTCCTCCTTCCTAAGGTACTGAGTTGCCTTTACATAAAAATGGTCCAAAGTAGAAGGAGGCTTTCCCACCAAGCAATCGCCAAAATCAGAATCAGGGTCAACTCCCTTAGTCAGTGCCATCAGTATTGCATCATCTTTTGGATTACTAACTTCAGTAACAGCTGCATTAAACCTTTCCATGTATTCTTTCAATGACTCCCCCGGAGCCTAGATCAAGTTGGAGAGGGACATGACATCTTTGGGGCGAGTCCCGTGCATGCAGAACTGCTCCACGAACTTCCTTGCTAACTCATCAAACAAAGAAATTGACCATGGTGGTAGCTTGGTGAACCACATGGTCGCAACCCCTTTTAGAAAAATAAGAAAACACCTATACTTGACTGCATCGGTAGCTCGCGTAGAGTCTATGTGCCACTCGTACTTCTTAAGATGCTGCCTGGGGTCGGTTTTTCTCACATAAGCAGGCATCGTAGGCATATTGAACCTCCGCGGATAGACTGCATGTAGGATATTGTCAGTGAATGGAGTATGACTTCTGGAGAGTCCTCAATCATCATTGGTCAAGCCTTGACTGTCTTTCACAAGCTGTCTCACCATAGCTATTAAGTCCGGTGTTTGAAGAGCTGGTGTGAGGTGGTGGTTGTGTTTCGCTTCACGTGAACGATCCGATCCATGCCTTCTGCCCGCACCATGCTGCCTTGGCTTAGCGTGCTCATGATGTTCCTCCTAAGTAGTAGTCCTATCACCAGCTCTCAACTAGGGTTCATTCACATTCGCCTGAGCTCCGACACCTTGATCGGTGCAGCGTGTCTGGAGTTAGTTCCTCAACCAGCTTGATGGCTCCTCCCTAGATTGGAGGGTTTGGTGCCGATCCCCTTGGAGGGTTTTGTATCGATCCGTGCAGTCTGGCAGTAGTCGGTCCCATAGTTCCTCCTTGAGGTTCTTCCTTCATATGCATCCGTCTTGCGCCATTTTCTCCTGTGATAGCCATCAGATGAATAGAAGCTCTCTGATCCTAAGTATGGAGTAGGTTCCCTCCTTATCTTGCTTTGTTGGTCTTTCAACTAGTTCATAAGATCTATGTTGGCCTGGATTTGCTGATTGAGATGCTGACGGCTATCAAGCAGATTCTTCATCAGGACTTCAAAGTCGGATTTGGTGATGTAATCAGGAGGATTTGGTGCATCAGCAACCGTCGGTTGTACATTCTGGTCAACCTATATATAAGTAGTGATTTCAAATCCAGAGGTTAATCATACTCTGGCAACTTTACGTAAGGCAGAGTTTGGTTTTTTGGGTGTGATAGTGGAAAAGTTGACAGATAAGTCACTGTTAAACGCTGGTATCTTCATTGCTTTTAACAACATAGGAAGTAGTAGACTCTCCTCTGGCTATGGCTAATAGCTTCCTTTTAGATCTTCTTTAAATCTAAATAGAAATGGAAAATTGTCGGCAGAAATCTAGATCTATCTCACGGATGATGAGATCCAATCAAGTTGAGAATTCCCTCTTTATGAAATCACCAAAATGTTTGCACCAAAAGTTGGCACAAACACCCAATAGATTGAAAGTAGAGAAATAAGGTGAAGAATTGAACTTAAAATAGAGAAAAACAAGCAGAAAACAAGAACACACAAATTTATAGTAGTTCGGCATTGATTGTCTACGTACACTTTGAAGGAATTGCTTTATTAATCACTTGGTTTTCTGAGTACAAGGGGATCAGATCGTATAGATCCTTGATTACAATAGACTTGAAGTAAAATAGCAGCGTAAAAGACCTTAAAATGAACAATGACTCTGTATTTATAGGGGTAGACGATCAAATATCTTCCTGTAATTTCGTCGATGGGATCTCAATATGTAGACGAGGTCACCCAAAAAATTTCACGGCCCAATTACCAATGCTACGTTATCGGTACCGATCGGTCTTACAGGCCACATGGCAGCTTGCGTTCGGTTCGGTGGGTCCCTATCCATGCTAGCTTCATGTTTCCAAAGTTGTTTGCATAGTTGCCTTCATGTTTTTAGAGATATCGATCGATTTCCATTGAGTCGAACTATTAGTTTATGTTGTTCATTTCCATAGAGATACGCTCTGATCCCCTTCATAGGGAAAGAGTTAGGTACCGATCCCTTACCCAAGGGAAGCACTAATCCATACTTAGAATATTCCGAAGAGTCTATCCCTTGGTCTCGCTTTATCGTTGCTTTATATTGTTGTCTGTGCATGATCTCTGGACTCCATGATCACCTCTTTGGACTGCTTGTCTTATCTACCGTCAAGTCTAACTTGTCCAATAGTTTGGATATAGCCGAGTCAAAAGGTCGGATAACAAAGTTTTAGTTAAATTAAAAATTATAACATATTAAAATTACATATATATAAAATAATATATATATTATTAATATTCGACCAAAATATCATTTTTTTATAAAATTTTAAAATGAGATTTTATAAATTTAAGTATATTCAAATGAAGTTTCGGTTAATTTAATATTTATTTATACATATATTGTTTTTGGTTTAATTAAAAAAGCAATTTTACTCATGGGTTTGAATAAAAAATTATGCTGAAACTAATATATTATTTATTATACAAATTTATGTTTATGTATATATTTATATACTATTTATTAGGTCAAAATTAATATTAATATTAAAATATGTATATATTTTAAAATTAGTATATATTTTGAATTAATCGACATTTGGATATTTGTTTTGACATTATGTATTCAAAATATTTTGAAATAGTCAAATTTGATGTTAAATTAAATATGTACAATATTTTGACATAATCTAATTGGATTTGAATTTAGAAATTTTCAAATATTCGTTTCTAATTCAAAATAATATGTTTAGTTTAGTCAAATAAAATTTAATTTTATTTATACAAATATTTTTAATGCATGTGTGTGTGTAAATGATATTACATTATATATGCGGGTGTGTGTGTAAACCATATATATATGGTGGTACTAATAATACGTGTATATAAAGCATATACATATATATATTTAGTATATTTAGACATATGTATATAATTATGCCTTTATATTTCCTTGATATGTATATGAATTTATTATATATATACATGTGTGTGTGTGTGTTTGTGTGCTGCGTGCGTGTGTATAAGTCTGATACACACACACAACATATATAAATCTCAACATCTATATGTATATATATAGTTATACACATGCTTATATTGATTATATTTTTATGTTAGTTTGGGATATATTCAAAATTATATGTCACATAAATAAATATATGTATAAAATTATTTTAATATATGGATTCGATCTAATGCTAAATAATAGTTTACATATGCACATTGAGATCCAAATAGAGAATTTCTTTTAATTTACCTATTTCACCTATTGCTAAATAGGGCAGTTCAAACAGTTTCTGTACTTGGCTTTGTGGGTTATTGACTTATTCTAGGGATGGATTATACGACAAAGCACAAGTTTAATATTGATTGTGATGACCGCGTAGTTCATATGAAAGATGGTGGGATTATGGCCTAAATGTTTATTATAAGCCCGAGAGTTCCATGTAATTGAGCTATTTATACTCCTTGGATCTCTCACATGATGAATTGGGTGAATTCCTATTATGTGGAATTTTACGGATGTATTTAAAGAGGTTTTAAGTTTACCTCCTCATCCGAAAATTGAATTCCTAAATTGATTTAAAAAATATGTAAAGCTGGTTGCCTTACCCATTAAACATATGGCTCTGAGAGAAAGAAGAGACTTAGAAATTCGAATTTTCGAGCTTTCTAAAAAGGGTCACATTTGAAGAAGTACCTCGAAATGGAGAGCATTTGTCATGTTTTCCACCAAAGCGGATGGATCCTTAAGATTATGTGTCGACTATAGAAAATTGAATAAGTTGACAAGAAAGGACAATATCCTCTTCCTCGTATTAATGATTTGTTCGACCAACTCGAAGGAGCAAAATTTTTCTCTCAACTCTCTCTTGTTATCGGTTTTCATCATCTAAGAATAGCTAGAGATAGTATTCAGACCGCCTATAGAACTCTTAATAATTTTATGTGTAGTTGGTAATGCCATTTGATCATGCAAATGCACTAATGTATTTTTGGATCTTATGAGTTGTGTCTTCTGGAACCAACTCAATAAATTCATGGTGGTATTCATGGAAGATGTATGGATCTTTTCTAGAAGTGAAGAAGAGCATAAGATACATTTAAAAAAGTTATGGAAGCATTAAGACGAAACCACTTGGAGGAAAAGTTTTCCATATGTCACTTTTGAAGAAGAGAAGTTAAATTCTTAAGCCACACATTACTCAAGTATTGAATTTTCATTGATCCAAGCAATATTTCCATGGTGCAAAATTGGAAGGTACCAAGTAATGCGACTGAAGTTTGTAGTTTTATTGGGTTAACATGATATTATTGGAAGTCCATTTAGGACTTCGCAAAGGTTCCTACACCTTCGATACGAATAACTAGGAAGAATCAAATCTTCTTATAGGATGTATGTAGTGAAGACTCTTTTATTAAGATGCATAAATTATTGACTTGTGCTTTGATTCTTGTTGTAACGATCCCGGATTTTAAATAACCTTGAATTGATAATTAATTTATTTTTTGAATAAAAAATTGTGAAAATAAAATTATATGTATAAGAGAAATTATAAAAATATAAAGTAAACACATTAGATAAATTTTACCAACATATTAAATATAGAAATACACTTAAAAATGAAACAAGCAAACATAAAAACAAGTAAATAACAAATAAAAGATAAGTGTAGACCTAGAAGGAAGAAACCAGACAACAAAAAAAAGAAATATATGTGAATGGCTTGTAAAAGAAACAAAATATATATGTATTAGCTTGTATAAGAAGACAAAGGAACAAAAATATATATTCAAGTTGAACAAACAAAATTGGATAAGTGTGAAACTAGACAAGAAAAATAAAAATAAAAATATATATTTGCTTGCAAAGGAAGATATAGCAAGTAGATAAATATATATATTTTGTACAAGTCAATTAATGCTCAACCTAAAGAAGAAAAAATCTCTGATCAACTTTGTACAAACAAGCAAAATAATATATATCCCTGTACAAAAATATTACCTGTAAACCTCTTTTATATCCATCTACCTCATTCCAGTTCGTTCATAACTTAGCAAGCCTGAAAGAGAAAAAAAAGGGTAACAAACTTTAATCTAAATCAATTCAAACCTGAGATCAAGGAGGAAGCTTCAACAGGCAGTTCCCAGGTTGACTTAAAGAAAAGCAACTCTGTTCATCTTCTCAAAAACAACCGTGAGTAACACTTGTTTAAAAACTTTTAAATATGGATCTGTTGCAAAGTATATTGTGATGAGTATGTTTAGTCATAAACATGAATTCTCTGTGTATATTAGTTGATGAGTGTGAGTGTGCAGGCTGACGCTTAAGTGTTCTCTATTCTAAGAGGTTAAACTCAAAACCCTAATTCGAAAGAAAATTATTTCCTCCCAACCTACATGTTGTTTCGATTTAGCGTTAAAACAAAAATTGTTTAATATAACATAAACTCAAGATTTAAAAAATTTCAAGTGAAAAATACTTACAATTGCCTTTGGAAATTAACATAACTGAGCAAAGCTTTTAAAAAAAAGTTGTAATTCAAAACTTTTAATTTACAAATTCAGATTTATAGACTGAATTCCTACACCTTATTATGATTTTTAAAACAAGAATTTTGATTTTTCAGCAAGTACGTGAAGAGCAGTTTTGTTTTGATTGAATTGTGCATTTTTGGTCGCCGCGGGTGATCTCGACGATCGGAGGGGTCGAATTTCCTTCTGGTGATGGTAGAGTGGTCAGTGACTAAGGGAAAAATGGTGGAAGAGGTGGATGGTCGCTGTGGTGATGGTGGTTGGTTGACTTATTCTGTAAACCTAGTTTGGGCTGGGTTGTGAGTTTTCGATCGACAGTTGTCTCGAGGCGATCAAGTGCAGCAAGTCTTTGGGAAATGGAAGGTGGAGCATGGATGAAGTGATGGCCGGAGTTTGGGATTTTCTGGTGGCCGGAGCTCCGTAGACGCGGCGTTGATAGGTTTCGGGGTGGAGCCGGTGTTGTTTTTCCCAGGTTGGGATGTTGGTTCGATCTTTGATCTCGAGGTGGTATCGTGATTCTGGCGATCGAGAAGAGGAACGAGGGTAATCGTCGACGTGCTCGACGATGCAGCGTTGTCGGAAGTCGATCACCGGCGTTGTGCACGTGTACGGTGCCGTGTGCTGTTGCCTGATGGAGTCTGGGAGCAGTGAAGTGAGACTCGAGTTTTTCTCGAGTAACTATCGAGTGTTGCTCGAAGTTTTTAGTCGTTTGACTCAAAGCAAAAATGATATGGCTCGGGTATAGAATGATTTCCAGGTTTAAAAAGAACCCTGTTCTGTTTCCTTTCAAATTTAAACTGAAATTCAAATTTTAAAGTCAGGTTAAAACTGAGTTTTTAAATTTAAAGTTTAAATTCTTAAGAAAAGAAATTAAGGATTGTTATTAGTTAATGAAGTCATTAACTAAGATTTATTTAAATAATTAATTAATGTGATTAATTGTAACAGTCAATTGGATTAATAATTAATCTGAGTTCAATTAATTAAATGATAAATTAATTAACCATACTTATGGATGATTGTATTCTATTGAATGCTGTGAATTGTTTGATATTCTCTACTGTGTGATGATTTGTGATTAGAATTGTTTTAATTCAAGCTGTGATGAATGTAATTTATTTATTTATTTATTTATATTATCTATCTGTGATTTATCTTTGATCTGTGAATGAACGATAAGCGTTATAGTTTATACCGCTTATCAAATATATTGTTGTATTTGAATCTGTGATGATGTGATGATTTGTAGTGTTGCACTATTGTGTTAAACCCCTGGACCACACTTTTACACACACAAATATGGATTTCACGAGGGAATCGGTTAAGTCGAAGATGATTTAAATTTAATGTTTTTGAAATTGAAATTTTAATTTCAACTGATTTTGGAAATGAATTTCGGTTAAATGTTAAAGCTTTTGAAAAGGAGTTTTTAAGATAAAAGTTATTTTGAATAACTTGGTAAAGTTTCCAATTTAAATAATTTAATTTGAATTTGAATTCAAAATTTGGAATTGAATTCCATGTTTGGAAATTATGGTTAAAGATGTTATAAATGTGTTTATATGAATTTAAACCATTTTAAAAGTATGGTTTTGAGAATTTGAATTTAACCCAAGGACTTTAACTCGTATAAATGAATCAGATTTTCCGAAATGAAAACTATTTGTTTTCAAATAATAGAAGCTTTCATATAAGGAATGAATTTCCAATTTGTGTCAAAAGAATTTCAAGTGTGAAAGGAAAATGGTTTTCCGAGTTATGAATAAATCTTTGTGAAAGATTGTTGAACTTTGTTTTGAAATTGGAAAGGTGTACCTTTTGTATAAAAGATCAAAATGGAATTGTTTTGAAAGCTATCAATTAAATCTTTGTTTTAAAGATTGGACGAGTTAATCCAAATTGAAATGAAAATCGATTTGAAAATCTATGAATAGATCTTTGTGAAACTGGGTGAACTTTGTGAGATAAATCTTTTTGGTGTAAAAGATTAAAATGGTAATGTGTTTAAACCATTTGAAAGAGAAGTTTTGGGTAATAAGTTGTGACTTAACTGAAATCCTAATATCCATATGTTTTAAAATATTGCACTCACTATTCGGTTTAGCCGGGAGAGGACTTTGTGTCATATAACCCATTCTTAATAGTGATACGACGTAAATGGATAGCATTTGAAGACCGGTGTTGAAGACCGGGTGTTTGCGAGAACGATAGGATAACCTATCGATTGTCTCTACACTGAGTGGCTCCGGCATAGAGATTACCTAAGTGATGGGAAGTCCGATCGGGATTGTGAATACCCAGATTGCAAGGGCTTCTTTGGAAGTGCCTTCGGTTCTGTTCGAACCCGGAACAGACTTGTATGGCCGTATGTCTGACATTACACTTTGAGATATAAAGCTGATTTCTTTCAAATACATTTCTGTTTGGTGGCGGAGAATTTATTCTCTTAGCTTAACACCCTTCTCTGAGACGTACGAGCTCAGAGGTTATGTAGTTGAAGGTTATCAGTGATATACTCCCAATTTGGTAGTGTGGCATGCTAAGTGTTGCTGTGTGTTGGTGATCATTTGTTGATCAAAGCATGGCTTTTGTGAAAAGCGTAGCTTTGTGGACGAGACCTCATCGGACCTCACAAACCGGAAATGGTCGAAACAGGAAAGATGCGGCAAGTTTTCAGGGGTAGCTCCCCTAGGGTATGTCCATTCCTTCTGGAAAAAGGTGGTATCATGGTATGGAGCCCAGATATTTTACCTGTGTGGTTGCTCCAATCTCATTTACTGTGTGATTGTTGCTTTGTGATCGAGGCGCCTCGGATAAAGGTCGCAAACGACCAGGGGTGGCATATCTCAGGTTTACTACCCGGGAAGGGGGTAACCAGC
The DNA here is from genome assembly GCA_030737815.1 of Allium fistulosum. Classification (NCBI taxonomy): domain Eukaryota; kingdom Viridiplantae; phylum Streptophyta; class Magnoliopsida; order Asparagales; family Amaryllidaceae; genus Allium; species Allium fistulosum. Next base: position 206,909,240 of record CM060903.1, read on the forward strand.
CTTGTGTTGGCAGAGAGCTAGGTAGGTTCTCGGGGTGTCCCTCCAGAGGCGTTCCCATGTGACATAGGAAGTTCCTTAGCCTGACCATTTGTTGGAAAATCCAAAGAAATAATACGAGCCCTGTACGGTTTTAGTTGTAGAACCTGCCATTTAAAATGGTAGCTATAGTAGGCATAGTATAATGGTACCTATGCTGGCTAAGATTAATATTATATTTTCGAAATGTTTCCACACTATGCACTAATAATAATATCAAAGGGTTTTCTCGTATTAAGCATATTTGACTATCATAAGGAGAAATCTCCTCCAATTCTGCGTTTGCATTGTGTGTGCGGCGGGAGGCCTTATGGTAGTTTCATTTCCAAAAAGCATTGCGGATTTCAATGTTTAAAATTCTTTTGTTGTTTGTTTTAAAGACAAACTATTTTTGTTACTCATTCCAGTCCCATGACTGATCCGGAGTTTATTGTTCCCTTCCTAAACTCTGGGTGCCCACAATTTTCCACACGGGCATTCTAGAGTTGGGTTTTTCAGATACTCAGGTTTAATAAATGATTTGGAGCTAGTTCAGTTTTTGGAGATCACGACTGACCTTGCTTCTCTTTGTGAAACACGATGGTGGTTCGAGCTTGATGTTGGAGTTATTGGACTCATTCTCTTTTAAAGATTGTTTGGAGTTTTCACTTCTGTTGTTTCCGCTGTAACATTATTATTTGTTTCTGATATTCTTGTATCATATAGATATCATTGTTGTATATCATATTCTGGATATTGTATCATTTGTGATGTATATGATATCATTCATTTCTTTCTTCCGCTGTGTTGTTATACTTATTGTGTTATAAGCTCCGGCGAGCCAGATTCGACGTTTGAATCTGCGGCATTCGAGTACAAGTGAAGTACGGGTGTCGATTTTCGAAGGCTGAGTTAGGATCGTTTCACTTGTTGTATTGGAAGGAGATTAATTATTTACCATATACATCAATGCTTGTGGTATGAGACTCAGTGCGGTTCTTATGCATGAAGGCAAAGTGGTTGAGTATGCTAGTAGGAAACTCACGACCCATGAAAGGAATTATATAACTCATGATTTGGAGTTGGTGGCTATTATCTTTTCTTAGAAGACATGGTAGATTATTTATTGGTGAGAGGTTTGACCTATTCACTGACCATAAATCTTTGAACTATTTATTTTTTTGAAAAGATCTCAACCTTACGCAACAAACGACTTTGGTATTTCGTATACTCTCAGGAGGGAAATGTTATAGTGGATGCATTGAGCAGGAGGCATGCGATGTTGGGTAATATGTATGTTGAGTGGAAGGGTTTGGTGTAACACCTTTAATTTTTGCTGCACATTATTCCAAATATTTAACTACGAAATAATGTAGGATAATATAAATGTATAAATAGTGTGGATGCCATAAAAATATAATTTGAAATTCAAACTTTAAATAGAGAATTGGTTTATAGGGAAAGAAATAAAAGAGTCCTTAATTATGTAGGAGAGAAATAAGAAAGTAAAGATAACACATTAAATTATTTCCCTAACATACACTCTCTCCCTTATTATATTTCAGCTTCATACCCTAAGCAAAGAAAACAAAAACACACAAAACTCCATCAAAAGTTCATTCAACAAAGAAGAAGAAAAGGAGGAAAGCTTAAGGGAGGAAACAAAGGAAATTATCTTTACACAAGGTCAAACTAAAGTAAATGGTATTTTCAGCTCTTTATTGTATGATGATTTAAATTCAGATTTGTGATGAAACCTGAATTGATTTGTTGATATTTATCATGCATGGCTTAGATAATCATTATGATGTGTTATGGTTATCGTTGAATTTTTGTGTAATTTCTTTAAGGTATTTTGTTGTAAAAACTATTTTTTTGATCTCCAAATGCTTTTAAATTTTTGATACGATGTTTGAAATAATATTTTGGAGATGATTTTTTAATTTCATAGTTTTACAAATTATTATGAATATAATATGAATTTTCTATGTAAGAAAATGGACAATTTTAGTTTTTAATTATTTAAAATAGGAAAATAATTATTTTGTTCTAAATTTTTTATATGATGTTGAAGAGGAAAATTACGACTTTTGGGGACTTTTGAGAATTTTTTCCCCAGCAATTTTGAGTTAAAAGGAATTGTTTTATGCAAAAGGGATTTAAATGCAAAAAGGTGATTAGTGGCATAATTAATAGAAAATTTATATCTTAGAAAAGAAGAGAAATTTCCTCTCTTTGTTTTTTTGCAAGTTTTCTGAAACGATTTTGGTTAACCAATGGGAATTTGACATAGAAATTGGTTTGGTAAAATGTTATTACCTTTAAAGGGAATAATAAATCAGCTTTGCGGATATTTATAGAAATGCCATTATCAACTTACGATGGCTATCATATTCATCAACTTGAGATAGTCCACATTTTTCAACATGCCATAACTATGTTTTATCAACATACGATAGCAGAATGTTTTGTCAACTTGCAATAGCTATCATTTTTATCAACTTACGATAGGCCATATTATTCAACATGTGATAGCTCTGTTTTATCGACCTCCGATAGCAGTATGTTTTATCAACTTGCGATAGCCATTTTTTTATGTACTTGTGATAGAATCATGTTTTTCAACTTGCGACATCTATGAGTTTTCAACCTACAATAGGTATATGGTTTTCAACTTGTGATGGCTAATGTTTGTCAACATGCGATAGCTATGGGTTTCTTTCAACTGTGATAACTACTTGTTCTGACATGCGATAGCTTTATGTAGTGTAAACATGAGATAGATATGGTTTACTTGACATGCAATGGCTTATGTTTTCAACATGTCATAGCATGATATGTTTCAATGTGCGATAGCATATGTTTTTGAAAATGAAGATAGCCATTTTTACGACACTTGATGTTTTTTAACTCTATATTGGTCTAAGTTTTCCCTTAACAAAAATATGGTTTTTGCTAAGTATTTTGACAAGTTTCAGAGGAAAGAAAAGATGTTTTGGCCCACTTTTAAAGAGTTTTTGTAATGGAACGTGAACCTATATTTGTGATGGACGATTGTGTGTTATATGCTCAATTTTGCTTGATTAGTTATTATTGCATATGCTAAATTGTTGTGCTCACTTATATGTTTTATTTTACCATCCAATATTGTTTACGACCTTATGGATTTGGGAGCTGATGACTAGTTAGGGTTGTTTCAATACTGGGTATTGTCAGACTTAAACTCCTGTATGAGTACAATTGCATATAGGAGATCAGGAAGATCACATTGTGTTAGGACGTCTCGAACTGATCAAAAGACATGACTTGTAAATATTATTAAAACTAGATCTTGAGGTGGAGACTAGCGTAGGGTCGCGCCCTATCCTCCAACTGTTAAGCTTCATGTTGGTCAAGTTTGTGATTCAAATGCGTAGGGCTTTGCCGATATTGCGGCTAAAATTTTAGAGTTACGTATAGAAAGGAACTCGTAGCAGAGACACTAACCATTTTTCTCTTTAGTAGGACAAAAGTCAATTTTATTTACTCTTGTTGGATAAGAGATTTTTGGATTATCTGGTTTTATTTTTGGCTCGAGTCGACCTAGTAAGTTTTAATTGGCCTTTGAAAACTAGGATAGTTTTATGGTGACCCTGGAAAAACTATGCCATGGACTATTTTATGCGATATGGCATATGGGAATGTGTAACCTTTTTTACCCTAGTGAATGTATTTGTTTGAAATTGCATTGAAAAAAAAATAGGAATAGGAAATTGATTTGCAGATACCAAGTATAAAACATGTACATGTGCACAAGGCAGTGCACAAACATGTACATAGCTTTCTGTGTGATAAAATAGGCAACAATCAATAGAAATAATAGGATATATGAATTACAAGTATATATACATGTAGGCAGAAATCATCAAGCCTTGAAAAAAAAAAGACTTAGGCCAGGGTAGGCATACATGTATTATACATGTGCACTAAATAATACTTGCAGAAATAAAAAGAAAAATTAACATTTGCATGAAAATGGTATGAGCACTTGGACAAGCACTTTATCCATTTTTAGCAATTCCTTTTTACTTTAGAAAAAAAAAGAAAAGAGAAGAAATCATGCAAATAACATGACCGGGGCAATAAGGTATATTTTCTGGAAAATATACCAGGACTATTTACCCATTTTCTCTAAAATGTTAGAATAAGAGGCAGATCATAGTTGGTAGGGTAAAATTGGCATTTGGTAATTTCCTTAAACCCTAGTAGCAGCCAGAGTTCATATAAGAAGACCTGGTGTGGTAAGGTTTTATGATTGCTCTACCTCTTAAAAAGAAAAATATACAAGGCAAAAACCAGAGAAAATAGGAGAAGACAGAAGACTAAAAAGGGGTTCATAAGGCATAGGAAAAAGAAGGATTAATGTGAGTAATCTCACCGAAAACTTTGGCATTAAGACCTGAATATTGAGGCAGCCAGTTAGAACTAATTTTCTTTTACAAGTTATGTTTTATGATTGGATGACTTTGGCTTGTTAATGATTTGTTTAAGGGTAAAACCTCTATCTGATTTACCCAGGAAAAATAAGAGTCATGGATTCATGAACTAAAATGTTTGTCTGAGATATGGGTTAACTTTGAGATTGGGTGTTTTCTTTTATAAGTTTTCTTTGTAAGTTGTTTGTAAAATCCCCGGATTCAAGTAGTGGGTATATGGTCTGAAGGTAGAAAGAAATATGGGCTGTGACATTGTGTTGTTGCTTATGTCTCATATTAATTTAAAACAAAAGAAAATGTAGAAGTGCAATGTTGTACATGTGCTGAGCTTCTATGTTTATGAAATACCCAAATCAAATATACTTGTGGTTTAGCCAGATCATGAATCTGATTGAACCAGAGGTAAGGAAGAATATATAAATATATCTGGCAAATTACTCAGGACCATATGCTTACATCTTGATCCAGTGAAACCCATAGGCAAAATAATGTGCTAAGAAGTCACCTCACTCTTTTATGATAAAATGGTTGCTTCTGAGAATTTAACTTACCAAACTCTGGATGAATATATGTTGCTTGCATCATTTATGTTTCTCTGATTAGGAAGTGAGATGTAGAAGGGATTAGCACTGCTATGAAAAATATTAAAACACTTAGTAATTTAACTAAGGACTTGGGATCTTAGGGCTACCAAAGTATAGCTTGGCAAGGGGAATATTGCAAGTTCACACATGGTATGTTTATACCCAGGGGCCTGAGTGTGCTGGGTTAACAGAGAGATGTCCCAGGCAGTGTGTGTTTAAAAAGAAGAAAGTAGCTAAAATCCCTGATAAATTTGATAATGAATTCTAAGAATAGATTCAGTAGAGGTCTGGGCAAAATCCCTGATGGCCAGTAAAGTTAAAAAGGAGATGATAACTGGATTGAAGTTTGTATTTGGTTGTTTTGGTGTTTTCATGGATGAATCTTATGATTGTTTTTCTAGGAATCAAGTCATTGTGAATTTGCTTAACACTGACATGAATGAACATGCTTCACCAAAAAGATGCACACAGAAGATGCTGAATTTCCTATTCTTGCAAAGTACTGGAATATAAATAGAATTGAAATAAATCATGCTTCAGTTAGATTATTCACACCAGACAAATAGCCTGACCCTTTTGTGTTTATGCACCATTGGGTGTCTCATATTCATATGGGGCAGTTCATGGTGATTTTGAAGGGAAATAGGGATTGCTTTTGATCAGGATTTGGATGCTATGTTTTTAAAAGTCTTTGCTGAAGCTAAATTAGATATTCATGTTGAACTATGTTAAGATATTTGTTTAAGTTGCCTAGAAAAACCAATGTATTATCATTCACTGTTTTGTAAGTGTTGAATTTATATGTATCAGTTGGAACTTATGTATTTTATTTTGCAAAATGCTTTGCTAAGAAAATGAATTTCAAGTTTCAAGAACAGTTAGGCTAAAATGGTAGAAAATCTGAGATTTGAAAGAATTTGTGGTTTGTATATATAACAAAAGATCTGGCATAAGAGAATCCTTGTTCAAGTCAAAAATAAAAATCTGATAAAAGGGTTTGAGTTGCTTTGAAAAGAAAATGATATAGCAGATACTTTGTATCAGAGTAGTGCAAACCAGAATAAGGCTAACATAGCCATTTTCTTGAGCCTGGCTTAAGTCAGCACCCAAGTGTGTTTAATTAAGCTTTTAGATCTGTTTCATAGCCAAGAATAGGGTAGGTTCAGACAGTTTTGCTCACAGGAAAAAAAAAGAAAAAAAAACAAAAATTGGGTTGAACTGACCAGCATGGCACTCGAACTTGTGACCTCTCATGTATAAGTTAGGCGCGTTTCCATTACGCCTAGATGTTGCTTGTGTTCACTTAGGATCCACTTTATTATAGCCCGAGTTTGAACACACCTGCACAGAAACATGCACACACACATGCACAAGTAAAAGCAAAGTTACCCAGTAAGAATATCAGAAGAATTTATGTAAAATAAGGAGCCTTGAGAAATAGAATTAATAGTAATGCATTAACCTAAGCCTTTGGGAAAAACCTAGTTTTGAAAAAGAAACACTATTGCTATGTAGAGAGTATTTCTTTAAGCAATACTCAAACAGGCTTCTACCTTCAAAATTTCTATACTCTGATTTAGGTAGAAGATGACTTATATATCTTCATATATATAAGTTCAAGATAAAATGATTAAACCAATATTTATTGGCAGAAAGGTCCTGGATAGAGGAAAAATTGAATTAAATATTTTTCTTGATTAAATGGCCACTGAATGTTAAAAAAAAAAAAATTTAAGTGGGTCATTTCATTTGGTATCAGAGCTATGTTGTTAAATAACATAGCAAAAATTTTGTATGAATTTGTTTGCATTGGATGTGTAGAAGTATTTACTGCTTTGGATGTTTTGTTTTTATATATATTTACACTATTGATATCTATTATGACAGAATAAGTGATAAATTAAAATGAATTAATCTATGGAGCATTAGGCAAAACAGACTAACCTAAGTGTTATATCCATAGAGCTATGGTAGGACCCAGACATCAAAATGTAGGAACAAGTGAACCACCCATGGTGAATGTGCAAGAATTCATGAGGGCCATAAGAGATGGAGTAGGCAACAGGCATGAAAATCCACATGAGGAACTTTCCAAACTACTCAAGACTTTTACTAATCTTGGAGGCAAAACCTTTGATGGCACAGAAGGAGTTATGGGGGTTCAAAATTGGCTTAGAATTCTGGAAAGAATCTTTGCAGACATGCAAGTCGAAGACCAAAGGAAGAGGCAAATTGCATCCAGGCAATTGAGAGGAGCAGCTTTGGACTGGTGGGAAGTTATTATAGCTGGAAGACCTGAAGGAGAAGTGACATGGGATCAGTTTAAAGCAATGTTGGAAGGCAGATTTATCCCTGCATCAGCTAAGGAATCTTTACTGGAGGAATTCATTAAATTGAGGCAAGGGACCATGAGTGTCACTGAGTACACTCAGAAGTTTGAATCATTGGCAAAGTATGGTGCAGTGCTCATCACTACTGAGGAAGCTAAGAATGGCAGATATATCCAAGGGTTGAACTCTAGCCTTAGTAGAGCCATGCTACCATATAAGGATAAAACTTTTGATCAAGTTTTGGATTTGACTCTGAGCATTGAACAGCATGATAAAGCTAGAGAAAATTTCAGGGCATTCAAAAATAATCAGAACAAGAAGGGAAAGGGTAAATTTCACCCTTATGATAAAAAGAAAACAGACATAACTTCCACTAAGAAACCAGAAGAAGCTAGAACTGCTGAAGTTAAGAAGAGGATCACTTGTTACAACTGTGGACAAGAGGGGCACATGAAAAATAGGTGCACCAATCCTAGACCAGCATCCTTCAATTGTCACCATTGTGGGAAGGAAGGTCACATAAAAAGGAACTGCCCAGATTTTAAGCAAGGAAAATTAGGGGCTTTGGAAGGGAAAGGCAAGGCAGCTGAGGGATCAAATGTTGAAAAGCATGGTCAAGTTGAAGGTACTTTGCTTATCCATTCAATACCTTTAACAGTAGTATATGATACTGGGGCTACACACTCATTGATCTCTCATGATATTGCACAACAATTAAAATTGAACTGTATGATTGTTGATAAACCACTGCTAATTAGAAGCCCTATAGGTAGTTCATGTGTCATGGGTATGATGTGCATGCAATTGGGATTAAATATAGGAGGACATGTGTTTGAGTCAAACCTATATGTGTTGCAATATCCAGACATAGGAATTATTTTAGGAGTTGATTGGTTGAGTAGATATAAAGCTATCATAAATATGGAGACATCCACCATATCATTGAAGGTCTCTGATGGACAAAGAATAATTGTTCTTTGTGAGGCAAACAAAAATAGAAGTATAGCCAACCTTTCTGCATTGTCAAATGAAAAACCCATGCCTGCATTAGAAGAGATTCCCATAGTTAATCAATATGATGATGTGTTTGGGGAAGTAAGAGGAGTTCCTAATCACAGGCCAGTTGAATTTTCAATTAGAATAATTCCAGGAGCTAGCCCAGTGGTTAAAAGACCAACCAGAATGGGGCCTAAGGAATTGATGGAGTTGAAAAAGCAATTAGTTGAACTAGAAGAAAAAGGTTTTATTAGACCCAGTAGCTCATCATGGGGAGCACCAGTAGTCTTTGTTAAGAAACATGATGGATCTCTGAGATTATGTATTGACTATAGGGAATTAAATAAAGTCACAGTTAAAAATAAATACCCCTTACCAAGAATTGATGATCTCTTTGATCAATTGAGTGGTGCAAAAATATTTTCTAGACTTGATTTAGCTTCAGGCTTTCATCAGATGAAAGTAGAAGAGGAAAGTGTAAAATATACAGCCTTTAACACCAGATATGGACTGTATGAATTTTTGGTAATGCCATTTGGCTTAACAAATGCTCCTTCCTATTTTGTTGATTTGATGAATAGGATTTTAGAGAATACTTGGATAAGTTTGTATTAATATTTATTGATGATATATTAATTTATTCTAAGTCAGTTAGGGAGCATGAAAACCATTTGCATTTGGTATTTGAGAAATTGAGACAGGAAGACTTGAAAGCAAAGTTTTCAAAATGCACTTTTTGGCAGAATGAAGTGAACTTTCTAGGCCATATTATATCAGAAAAAGGAATAGCTGTAGATTCCAATAAAGTCATTGCAGTGCAAGCTTGGAAAAGGCCTACTAATGTCACTGAAGTCAGATCATTCATGGGAATGGCTGGTTACTATAGAAGATTTATAAAAGATTTTGCAAAAATCTCAATTCCATTAACCAGATTGACTAGGAAGAATCAAGTGTTCAATTGGACTGAGGAATGTGAAAATGCCTTTGGGAAATTAAAAGAAGCACTGGTACAAGCACCAATTCTAAAAGTACCTGAGGGGAATGAAAACTTGGTGGTGTATACTGATGCAGACAAGGGCTTGGAGCAGTATTGATGCAACAACATCAGGTAATAGCTTATGCTTCTAGGCAGTTGAAATCAAGTGAAGTAAGGTATGCTACTCATGACCTTGAATTGGCTGCTATAGTGTATGCCCTTAAGCTATGGAGACACTACTTGTTAGGAGCACAATTTGAAGTATATACAGACCATAAATCCCTCAAATATTTGTTTTCACAAAAAGAATTAAACATGAGGCAGCAAAGATGGATTGAACTCTTAGCCTCATATGATTTTGAAATATTATACACACCAGGTAAGGCTAATAAAGTAGCAGATGCCCTAAGTAGACAACATGCTAAAGTGGCTAGATTAATGATAGAGGAGTTCAACACTTTATCAATATTAATTGATTCAGAGATAAAAAGTGATAACATAGAAAACATGAGCTTATGCAGTGGGAAGGTAGAAATGGGAAAATTAAGTTTTATTACTCTGGGATCAGAATTGAAAAATAAAGTTGCAATGCTACAAAACCAAGATCCATTTTTATTTGGAAAGAAGACACAAATATTAAATGGTGAGGCAATGGAAGGTTTTCAGTTGGATGATCAGGGCCATCTGAGGAAAGGAGAAAGGATATGTGTTCCAGCAATGGATGAATTGAAGCAAGAAATTTTGGATGCTTACCACAAAAGTAAATATACTATACACCCAGGAAGCACAAGAATGTATCACAACCTCAAGAGAGATTATTGGTGGAGTGGTATGAAGAGTGCAGTGGCAACCTATGTATCAAAATGTATGGTTTGCCAGCAGGTGAAGGCTGAGTATCAAAAACCCTCAGGAATGCTTCAACCTTTACAAATACCACAGTGGAAATGGAAAGACATATCAATGGATTTTATTGATGGTTTGCCTAGAACTAGGAGGGGAAATGATAGTGTTTGGGTAATAGTTGATAGGTTAACCAAGTCAGCCCACTTTATACCAGTGAAATCAGAAAGAAATGCTAATACCCTAGCCCAGTTGTTTGTTAAAGAAGTAGTCAGACTGCATGGTATACCAAAGACTATAGTGAGTGATAGAGATACCATCTTCACTTCAAAGTTTTGGCAGAGTTTTCACAAGGCAATGGGGACTGATTTATGTTTGAGTACAGCATACCATCCTCAATCTGATGGTCAAACAGAAATTGTGAACAAATTGCTTGAAGACATGTTGAGAGCATGTGTATTGGATTGGGGAGGAAGCTGGGAAGATTACATATATCTAGCTGAGTTTGCATACAATAACACCCATCACAGTAGTATAGGCATGGCCCCCTTTGAAGCTCTCTATGGAAGGCCATGTTTATCACCTTCAAGTTGGCATGAGTCTGGAGAAAAAGTGGTCTTAGGACCAGAAAATGTGAAGGAGACTTCTGAAAAGGTAGCCTTGATCAGAAAAAGAATTGCCTCTGCCCAAGATAGGCAAAAGAAATATGCAGATCAAAGGAGGAAAGCAGTACAATATGAAGTTGGGGATTATGTGTTCATCAAGATATCACCCATGAAAAAGGTTCTAAGGTTTGGGAAACAAGGAAAGTTGATTCCTAGATATATAGGACCATATAAAATTCTAGAAAGAATAGGGTCAGTAGCCTATAAATTAGAATTGCCAGAAGAAATGAGAGCAATGCATGATGTCTTTCATGTGTCTCAACTAAGGAGATGGGTTCATGATAAGGAAGCAATATTAGAATCCTCTAAAGATGTGCAGATTGATCCTAGAATGATCTATGAAAAGGAACCAGTGGGCATAGTTTCTAGAGAAACTAAGAAATTGAGAAACAAAGAAATTAAATTAGTAAAAGTACAATGGAGTCTAGACCCAAATGATTGCACGTGGGAAGTGGAGGATAAAATCAGAAATGATTACCCCCAGCTGTTTGATTGAAAAAAAAGGTAAATCTATATATATATATATATATGTACATACTAATGAATGTGTTGGTTGAATATGCATTGTGATTTTTATCTTGTGTTGATATGCATAGTGCTTAATAGGAGATTGGTTTGAAAATGGTTTTGAAATCAGGAAAAAAAAATTTCACTTTTCTGAAGAAATTATACTTAAGTTAAGTATAAAAGAATTGTGGGACACAATTCCTAAAAGGAGGGGTATATGTGATAACCCTGATTTTTGTGAATAATTTCATGATTTAATTTAGTTGTATTTGTTTGAAATTGCATTGAAAAAAAAATAGGAATAGGAAATTGATTTGCAGATACCAAGTATAAAACATGTACATGTGCACAAGGCAGTGCACAAACATGTACACAGCTTTCTGTGTGATAAAATAGGCAACAATCAATAGAAATAATAGGATATATGAATTACAAGTATATATACATGTAGGCAGAAATCATCAAGCCTTGAAAAAAAAAATACTTAGGCCAGGGTAGGCATACATGTATTATACATGTGCACTAAATAATACTTGCAGAAATAAAAAGAAAAATTAACATTTGCATGAAAATGGTATGAGCTCTTGGACAAGCACTTTATCCATTTTTAGCAATTCCTTTTTACTTTAGAAAAAAAAAGAAAAGAGAAGAAATCATGCAAATAACATGACCGGGGCAATGAGGTATATTTTCTGGAAAATATACCAGGACTATTTACCCATTTTCTCTAAAATGTTAGAATAAGAGGCAGATCATAGTTGGTAGGGTAAAATTGGCATTTGGTAATTTCCTTAAACCCTAGTAGCAGCCAGAGTTCATATAAGAAGACCTGGTGTGGTAAGGTTTTATGATTGCTCTACCTCTTAAAAAGAAAAATATACAAGGCAAAAACCAGAGAAAATAGGAGAAGACAGAAGACTAAAAAGGGGTTCATAAGGCATAGGAAAAAGAAGGATTAATGTGAGTAATCTCACTGAAAACTTTGGCATTAAGACCTGAATATTGAGGCAGCCAGTTAGAACTAATTTTCTTTTACAAGTTATGTTTTATGATTGGATGACTTTGGCTTGTTAATGATTTGTTTAAGGGTAAAACCTCTATCTGATTTACCCAGGAAAAATAAGAGTCATGGATTCATGAACTAAAATGTTTGTCTGAGATATGGGTTAACTTTGAGATTGGGTGTTTTCTTTTATAAGTTTTCTTTGTAAGTTGTTTGTAAAATCCCCGGATTCAAGTAGTGGGTATATGGTCTGAAGGTAGAAAGAAATATGGGTTGTGACATTGTGTTGTTTCTTATGTCTCATATTAATTTAAAACAAAAGAAAATGTAGAAGTGCAATGTTGTACATGTGCTGAGCTTCTATGTTTATGAAATACCCAAATCAAATATACTTGTGGTTTAGCCAGATCATGAATCTGATTGAACCAGAGGTAAGGAAGAATATATAAATATATCTGGCAAATTACTCAGGACCATATGCTTACATCTTGATCCAGTGAAACCCATAGGCAAAATAATGTGCTAAGAAGTCACCTCACTCTTTTATGATAAAATGGTTGCTTCTGAGAATTTAACTTACCAAACTCTGGATGAATATATGTTGCTTGCATCATTTATGTTTCTCTGATTAGGAAGTGAGATGCAGAAGGGATTAGCACTGCTATGAAAAATATTAAAACACTTAGTAATTTAACTAAGGACTTGGGATCTTAGGGCTACCAAAGTATAGCTTGGCAAGGGGAATATTGCAAGTTCACACATGGTATGTTTATACCCAGGGGCCTGAGTGTGCTGGGTTAACAGAGAGATGTCCCAGGCAGTGTGTGTTTAAAAAGAAGAAAGTAGCTAAAATCCCTGATAAATTTGATAATGAATTCTAAGAATAGATTCAGTAGAGGTCTGGGCAAAATCCTTGATGGCCAGTAAAGTTAAAAAGGAGATGATAACTGGATTGAAGTTTGTATTTGGTTGTTTTGGTGTTTTCATGGATGAATCTTATGATTGTTTTTCTAGGAATCAAGTCATTGTGAATTTGCTTAACACTGACATGAATGAACATGCTTCACCAAAAACATGCACACAGAAGATGCTGAATTTCCTATTCTTGCAAAGTACTGGAATATAAATAGAATTGAAATAAATCATGCTTCAGTTAGATTATTCACACCAGACAAATAGTCTGACCCTTTTGTGTTTATGCACCATTGGGTGTCTCATATTCATATGGGGCAGTTCATGGTGATTTTGCAGGGAAATAGGGATTGCTTTTGATCAGGCTTTGGATGTTAAACTGCTTAAGATTTGGATGCTATGTTTTTAAAAGTCTTTGCTGAAGCTAAATTAGATATTCATGTTGAACTATGTTAAGATATTTGTTTAAGTTGCCTAGAAAAACCAATGTATTATCATTCACTGTTTTGTAAGTGTTGAATTTATATGTATCAGTTGGAACTTATGTATTTTGTTTTGCAAAATGCTTTGCTGAGAAAATGAATTTCAAGTTTCAAGAACAGTTAGGCTAAAATGGTAGAAAATCTGAGATTTGAAAGAATTTGTGGTTTGTATATATAACAAAAGATCTGGCATAAGAGAATCCTTGTTCAAGTCAAAAATAAAAATCTGATAAAAGGGTTTGAGTTGCTTTGAAAAGAAAATGATATAGCAGATACTTTGTATCAGAGTAGTGCAAACCAGAATAAGGCTAACATAGCCATTTTCTTGAGCCTGGCTTAAGTCAGCACCCAAGTGTGTTTAATTAAGCTTTTAGATCTGTTTCATAGCCAAGAATAGGGTAGGTTCAGACAGTTTTGCTCACAGGAAAAAAAAAATAAAAAGAAAAAAAAACAAAAATTGGGTTGAACTGACCAGCGTGGCACTCGAACTTGTGACCTCTCATGTATAAGTTAGGCGCGTTTCCATTACGCCTAGATGTTGCTTGTGTTCACTTAGGATCCACTTTATTATAGCCCGAGTTTGAACACACCTGCACAGAAACATGCACACACACATGCACAAGTAAAAGCAAAGTTACCCAGTAAGAATATCAGAAGAATTTATGTAAAATAAGGAGCCTTGAGAAATAGAATTAATAGTAATGCATTAACCTAAGCCTTTGGGAAAAACCTAGTTTTGAAAAAGAAACACTATTGCTATGTAGAGAGTATTTCTTTAAGCAATACTCAAACAGGCTTCTACCTTCAAAATTTCTATACTCTGATTTAGGTAGAAGATGACTTATATATCTTCATATATATAAGTTCAAGATAAAATGATTAAACCAATATTTATTGGCAGAAAGGTCCTGGATAGAAGAAAAATTGAATTAAATATTTTTCTTGATTAAATGGCCACTGAATGTTAAAAAAAAAAAAATTTAAGTGGGTCATTTCAAAACCCACTCATGCATGATAATGATATTGATATTATGATTACGTTTTAATCATTTTGGTTACAAATATGCTAGGATTCGCATATAGATTATAAAGGTATTAGTAAGGGGAAACATGTTTCGTGCTTCAGCGACGTGGTCTCACTACTTACCTAATTTGATTTGAGATGGTATAATATTATTCACACCAGACTTTTTGTCCAACCTAAAGTTTTTGATTTCCCCCAAAATTCTCGGATACTCAATTTAAATTGGGTAGGCTGAGAATAAGGTTTTTAGGTTAGACGTATAAACTTCTGGACACGTGCAGGAGAAAAGCTACTATGTAGAGTTTATTTCGTTGTGTAGTTTAACTACTTTTTTTATAGTTGAATGTATGTAACAACTAGTACTATAACCGTCTAAGTAGTTAAGACTCCGATCATCCAAGGAGGCATTTTCATATGTCACTCTTAGAACTATATTTATTGTTATTATATTTTATCTAAACAATGTAGTCGTGAGGTTATGTGCTATAACTGGAATGTAATGAATTTGCAAATTAATGAAAGTAAATGTTTTATTTAAAATTTTTAAATTCTTGTGCTCTTGATGTTAATTATAAAATAACTGATCTCATTTTGTCATTGAGAAATAATGTTACAGATAAGTGCAACATCAATAGTATAAATTTTTGAGCTTCAAATTAATGGATGTTACAACTTGGCATCAGAGCAAAGGTTTACATAAAAATTAATAAGATTTTGGATTAAAAACATAAACCAAAATAATTATAAAGAATAAAAGTTTGGGAATTAGATAGCGTTATAGTAGCATACTTGTTATTTGCCATATATAAGTAAGTATATGTATATACTCTCCCCTTCATTCTAGACCATTCGTCTATATCTTATGAAGACTCATATATAGATTATGAGAATTAGACACTAGAAGGGGAAGACTACACTTGGGAGGCAGAAGCACCACAACCAAATGGAAATGTTCGGCCTAATACTTGGAATGCTCACCGAAC
Source organism: Allium fistulosum (assembly GCA_030737815.1). Lineage (NCBI taxonomy): Eukaryota > Viridiplantae > Streptophyta > Magnoliopsida > Asparagales > Amaryllidaceae > Allium > Allium fistulosum. The sequence continues at coordinate 206,925,032 of CM060903.1, forward strand.
TACCAACTCTTATGCAAATGCTAATGCTAATGTGGGTGCTAGAGCCGCACCAATATATGGACTATGTGATAATTCTTTATTAATATGATGCAAGCTGGAGTAGTAGCTAGACTGATTGGAGGTAACACTGGTAACGTGGGAGCTGCTACACCAGAAGTGGATGTCTATAACAATTATGCCACGTGAAATCGGGATTATGCTAGCTTTGGAGGAAAACCATTCTTGTGGATGGAGAATGTCATCGAGATAGAGGATTGGCTTCTTTAGTGTAAAAGGATTTTTGTTGATCTAGGATTGAACGATGATCAGAAAATGAGATTGGCATCAAGGTAGTTGCAAAGTGCTACTTTGTATTAGTGGAATAATGTTACTATAGGAGTTCCGAAAGAGGAGTTTACTTAAGATTACATTAGAGAAAGGTTCGAGGAGAAATTTCTGTCTAAAGCCGCTAAATTTACTTTGTCTAGGAAGTTTTTGGACTTGGAACAGGGTGAGTTGCCTATATTGGAGTATGTTATGAAGTTTGGTGAGTTTTCAAGGCAAAGAAAGGCCATCATTAATACTCTGCTTAAGAAGAATAAGAGGTTCATTCATGGACTGAAGTCAGAGATTGTTAAGGGAAGCGATGCGACATATTATAGACTCATTTAATGTCATGGTGGACATAGCTTTGAGGAATGACAATTTGATTTCTTATATTAGGAAGATTAAGCCTATGGAGACTATGGGTTTCCAAGGTATGAAGAGGATGTTCTTTGGCAAGGAGGGAGCTCAAATGGGTGGAGCTTCTAAGAAGGGGAAGTTTGAAGTAGTTCTCTATAAGTATGATAAGAAATGACATTTTGCAAATTAATATTGCTCTGGAGATAACAAGAAAGCTGTTGATAATAAGGGAGTAAAATGTTTTAATTATGATAAGATGGGGCATATTAAGAGGGAGTGTCCTAAGCTAGACAAAGCCGAAAGAGGTAAGGTTTTGGCTTTAGAACCAACAGCTTCTGGACCTACTGCATAAGAAAGGAAAGGATATGATGGGAGGTATGATTTCGATGCATGACATACCTATTAATGTACTATTTGATATTGGAGCATCACATTCTTTTATTTCTAGACATTTATTAGATAAGTTAAACTAGGAGATGGCATACGTTATTACTTCTCTAAGGGTAGTGAATCCGATAGGAGGCTATGGAACTCTTGGACTAAGATGTGACCGTTTAGAATTTAATTTGCTAAGTTATATGTTTTTCTACAATTTGCATGTGCTTGATTTTGTAGGTATTGGGATAATCTTGGTAAGGATTGGTTAAGTCGACATGACACTAGGGTATTTTATCGAGATAGAGTGATATCCTTAAGATACCCCGATTGCCATGATTGAATCATATACTCATTAGAAGTATCGGGTTTCGACGTCTGTGTAATATTATATGCTATGGAAGGCATGGAGGATGAATCAAACTGGGTTTTCATAGTACGAGAATATGCTGATGTTTTTGAGCCTGTTACGGGACTAACGTCGAAAAACGTGCCATTTCATTTTGAATAGATCTTGTTCCTAGAGCTGAACTATTAAGTAGATCACCTATCAAAATGACACCTTCCGAGATAAATGAGTTAAAGGTGCAGCTAGTGGATTTGGAAGGGAAGAATTTTATTAAACCAAGCAGATCATCTTGGGAAGCTGTTGTGGTGTTTGTTAAGAAACCATATAGGCCGTTAAGATTGTGTATTGATAATAGAAAGTTGAATGAGAAAACAATAAAGAATCCATACCCTTTTCCTAGAATATATATATATGATTTGTTTGATCAATTGAGTGGAGCTAAGGTGTTATCATAGTTAGACTAAGCAACATGTTTCCATAAATTAAGAGTGGCAGAGGAAAGTATATTGTTGACTGCGTTTCAAACAAGATATGGTTCGTATGAATGGTCAGGGCCCTTCAGACTGCCAATGCACTTGCTTTCTTTGTAGATTTGATGAATCAAATCTTCTGAGAGTATTTGGATAAATTAATGTTAGTGTTTATTGACGATATTTAATATATTCTAAGAATGAACAAGATCATGAAGTTTATCTGAAAATGGTGCTAGACATGCTGAGGTAGCACCTGCTAAAGGCAAAGTTTTCAAAATGTCATTTCTGGAAAAACGAAGTGAAGTTTCGTGGACGTGTAGTTTTGAAGGATGGGTTGTCTATGGATCCATCAAAGGCTGAAGCTATTAATAGGTGGAAAAGACCCGAGACCATTATTGAGATTAAAAGTTTCTTGGGGTCGGCTAGCTACTACCAGTGATTTATTAAAGATTTCTCTTGTATAGCAGCACTGATGACTAAGCTAACAAGGAAGAACATAAAGTTTGTTTGGACCGATAAATGAGAAGTAGCTTTTCATAAGCTATGGCATTTATTGACTAATGCATCCATGTTAGTTTTTCTAGATGGGAATTAAGATTTAGTGGTGTATACTAATGCATCTGGAACTGGGTTAGGAGCTATATTGATGTAGAGAGGTAGAGTCACTGCATTTACTTCTTGGCAGCCTCGACCGCATGAAGTTAGATACCCTAATTATGATTTGGAGCTGGTGGCAGTGATCTTTGCATTGAAGGTGTGGAGACACTATCTTTTAGGAGAACAAATCAAGTTGTTTATGGATCATAAGTCCTTAAAGTATTTATTCTCTCAGAAGGTGTTGAATATGCGGCAGCAAAGATGGTTGGAGTTTTTGGCAGCGTATGACTTTGGATGCGATATATTATTCCACTCTTGATGATTTCTGGAGTGAAATCTTTTTAAGGGAGAATGTAACATCTCATATTTTAACGCTTAGTTGTTAATAAAATAAATCGTTTTAATTGAATAAAATGTCTTAAGCAAACTGATGACATACAAGATAAAATTTTAAAGATGAATGATCTAGGACTCATGGACCTATTTTTTGCTTTCATAATATCATTTACATATGAGAAACATATGGAATTTATTAAAATCAGAAAGGATTGAAATATGAGAAGAAAAGAGAAGCTAGGGAGAAAAAATTAATTTGACCAAAATTGCCTTATAATCTTGAAATAAATCCCTCTTTCCTCATTTCTTTATTTATCCTCTTCTTCTTCTTCTCCCTCAAATAAGAAAACTAGGTGTTTCTTTACTTTAAATCTTCATAATTTTCACAAATCTCAATGAAAAATTATGGATTAAATCTTTAAATTTTAGTTATGAGATTCTCTTCAAATCTAGTTTTCCAGTTTGCATTTTACAGAAGATTGGAGCCAAATTTTAGAAATCATGACAGATTCAAAGTTGAGTTTAATTGGAGCTTAGATTTCGATAGATTTGGTAAGCGGGACTTACTCCATATGATATATAATCACTAAATACGGTAGAAACCATGTTAAATTCCAGTGTTGTTTAGGGCTTGATGAATGAAATTGAATTGAGATTTTAGAGATGAAAGTTGTAATACCCTACCTCTATATTTATACCACCAAAGAGAATTACCAGGTAATACCATCTGGTAATACGGAGAATAAGGTGATATTGGGCTATCACACGTAAGTATTCCCTTGGGCTAACACTGATACGTATTCCAAAAATCATAAACTACTTACCTAACGTACTCGGTGTCGGCATAAAGCAATAAGCTCGTGCATTTCTAGGATAGAATAATACACAATACAAAATAATATAACAGAGAACACAGAGTCATGATGCAGTGGTAAAGTGCAATAAGTGAAATACACAAGGTTAAATAGGACTACAAAAGTCAAATGCTCATTATCAAAAATGCATACAACACGTGTCCAATACATACATCCAAATACATATCCATAAATAGACTATAGAAGTGCACAATGATAGACTAATCAACTAGTACACTAGTCTCCTCTATGCCCAACATCCACAAACTGGTCACTTCATCCTTGAACATGAAATGTCTCGAAATAACTCGAGTACTATATAAATAACACACAGGTTAGACTATGTTTAGAATGTAGTTGTCAATATATAATAATAACTGGCATGGTATAATCATATGTAACACAAAGTGGTATATGAAACATCTCAAATAAAACATATCTATCTCTACCATGTTCCTATCATCACATATCAAAACAAAGACAAGCAACTCATCAAATGGAACAACATAAAATGGGTGACGCGTCTACCGAATACTAAAAAACGATCAAACAACATACGACATGCACAAAGCAATGCACAGGATTAACTATAAGATTATCATAAAGTAGACATACCTGGGATTTATCATACTCATCACATATGAAAATACATAACAATAATCTAAATCTGATATGCATAAAACAAAAGAATGGCATATCCTCGGTAGCCAAGGTCATATCTCAGGTAACCATATAAAAGGTAAGTACAGGTTCTAATCTTACTCTCAACATCCTTAGCTATCCTCAATAGCTGTGTAATAGATGTATAGGGGGTCATACTACTTCATGGACATGCTGTCTCACGAATAATCCAAGTAATCCATAATCACGCAAGTAATTACCAAGACTTATAGCCTCATAGTTAATTAACTTGGATCATAGCCTCAAGAATAATAATATGGCCTCCCAGTCCCTCTATAATCTACTAGCTCTCAATAACATAGATAGTCACATGGACTCTCAATCCTATGTGCTCTCAGCATCATAAATAACTATTTTGGCTTTAGTCTCACAAAATGATCCGATTGGTTCTCAACCACATACGTAATAATCTCAAGTAGATGAATGTGTGTCTCTAGCATTTCATCAATAACCAAATAGGAAACCGATGACTCTCATCCTGCTCCAGAAGCCTTCCTCACACACTCTCAATGATACTCTTATAGTCTCTAATTACCTCAATGCCTATCATGAGCCAATATACATCTAGTGTAAGACTACGCCATGCAATGGCCAAGAACCTACAAGTGCCCCAAAGACTGCAGGCCTATGTGACATGGGGCAGTGGCTCTCAGCCATACACATAAAAGATATGTCATGGATTCAAGGAGCGACCCCATAATTTGGCCACTAGGATGGATAATAGCCTAATTTGGTTAATCCACACCAAATAATAGAAATACATACTCAAATTAATAAACATACATATGGCTCTAAACCTACTCACTCTTAGTTCACAACACCATAAATCACTATGCCATAGATGGCCTACTGCAACGAAATTACATGGTGTTGCTAGCTATAATGTAACGATAGGTATGCTGATTTTTGTCTATTACAACACTCGCTTCAAGGTGTTAGCATAGGTATCAACAAGATGTTGCAGTAGCTATATATATATATTCAAATTAAAAAATTAATAAAATTAGCAATCCGCGTGAATACGATCCAACGGTCTACATTTACTCTGGTTGTTAAAATGGATCACCACTGCAATTTTCCCCAAAATTTCGTTTTCCCGCCTAGTTCAGAGTAGATCCCTTTTGGTTTTCATTCCAATTTGCCTCTTCCCATTCGCCTTCTCCCATTCGCCTCCGCCACCAAATTGTCACCCTCCTCTTCTTCTGCCTCCTCCCATTCGTCTCCGCCACCAAATTGTCACCCTCACCCCCAGCTACCCCCTTACCCATCGCGACCATCTAGCTCCAACCAGAGCCCCGTCACGACACCAAAACCCGAAGCCAAACAAAGTTTTCCGTTCAAACCTCTTTTGCCACTGCTGTCGTCGCTATCAGCTCTCACCTCCAACAGAAGACTTGCTCGCCACCAACCCCTCTACCTTTCTCCTTTAGACTACTTCACCTGAAAACCCTTCTAGCGCCTTAATTTCTCCCAAAACCCGAACTACTGCCCTCGAGATTTTGGTTCACTTCTTACTTTCCATCGCAAGTTCAGAGCAGATCCCAGGCTGATCTCTTCGTACTTTCCCCTATGATTGCGGTTGCTTCACTTGGTACTGATAATTTCAATAAGATAGTATGCCCCCCATATGTTTGTGCAAATGCTCCTTTAACACTTGTTAATGTTTCAGAATTTGGCTGGGTATGTACTGCTTCTGGATGCCCTGTGCCTCCATCGCAAGTCCATCGCAAGTTCATAATCTGGTTGGTTGGTTCACCATTGAATCTGGATGTAGTTGTATTGGTTGAAGGTTGGTTGGTTGGTTTGGTAAGTTATGGAAGTGATGGTGGAAGTTGGTGATGCAGAGGAGTTTCAGTTGGCAGTGTGATGCCTGAATGTTGGCAGAGAGATGTAGACGGAGTTTGGAGTTTGACAATGGTAGAGTGCTGTTGTGTATTGGTTACGGAGAGAAGCTAATGTGGTGATTGGAAATTGAAAAGAGTTTGCAGTAGAGTTTTGGTGTTTGGCCGTAGGGGATTCAAGCAGATTTAGGCGAGGAGATGGAGGATAGGAATTAAGCTCAGTCTTCATTTGAGTATCATTTTACGTCATTTCAAAGAAGGCTCGATCTTCCAAAATCGGATGAATCGGGCGGTGCCCTGGACCCCCGCCGGCGCTGCGCCCGGACCCGCTTCTCGGCTCGCCTTCGGCTCGGCACTCGGCTCGTCATATATTTGTCAGTGTCGGTGTCTGTATAAATTGAAACTGCATATGTAATGAGTGAACTGAGTAATGTAGTGAGGAATATCTGTATATGTGAATATCGGTGTTATTTATCATTGAATTGTAAAATAGTGGAGTTAGGAATTTGTACTATTTTAAATGTTGAAATAAAATATTTATTTAAATAAATTACTGTTTGAATATCAAATTCTGTGCAATAGCATTTTATTAAATAAATATTTATTTCTATTAAAAAATCAAATATGCTCTACATTGTGGGCCCCACAAATTCAGAAAGTTAATATCTATAGCAACATTTTGGAATGTTGGTTCAGACACCTATGGATGTTGCTATAGACCCAAATATGGTTCTATTGCAACAATATTTCTTATGTTGCCTTAGATAGTCAAAATGTTGCCTTTGAGGTCTGCGGCAACGCGGCAAAATGCATCACCGAGAAAGTGTTGCCTTTGCCCTTTTTTAGCCTACAGCAACATTTTTTGGCACTTCCTGCATCACTTCTTTGGTGTTGCAGCATGCAATCTATGGCGTAGTGAATATAAATACCTCGCGTAACTTGATACTGTAATAGTGACATCTACTTACAAAAGTAATCGAATCAATATCAGTTTAGGCATCCCATACCACCTGGTGGTACTCACTTGTTTACTTAATGCTTATAAACTATACTCGATAATATTTTATGCAACAAGTCCAAAGAATAACCAAAGAGATATTACCGAAAGTCCCACACCAGATGGTAGTATAACTCTGTTTATCCAATATCCTAATGACATAAAAATATAATCAAACATAGCACACAATTCATTTAGAAAAGAAGTTGATTCATAGATAAATTTATTTCTTAGTTTCATATTTTTCATATTTCACACAAAAGATGTAAAAATGCCAGTCGCTACTTTTTGAGCATTCTGATTTATTTTGCTTGTGACGCCCCACCTCTATACCCACGCTAGCCAAGGACACTACGAGGTAATGCCGTCGACTAATGCGGAGAATAAGGCTGTTGAGGAGCGACCATCTGTGTAATTGCTTGTGTGAGTACCGATATGTCAGATAGTATAATTACATTTCATTTCTGGAGGAAACCCGACATATCTAATACAAACTCAAAGCTACCACACAATGGCTATTTGGACCTCGGAAACAAATATAGAAATAAACATAACACAAATCAGTCACAGACATTCATATCACAAAGGCAGAATCAAATATGAATATATCACATGAAAGTGTACAACAAAATAGTGGTCATGGAAGATCCACTACATAACAAAAGAATAGGTACATGTGCTAGACAAAGGAATAATTATACATCAAGGAGTCCATATCTCAAATGTATAATAACAAAAACTACAAGCTAATTAGTTAACCAAAAGTCAGATGATGGTTCCAGATAGGGAGACAAGAGGAAGCACCTGTAATATCTCAGTCTGACCCGAGTATTATATAATAAGAAAATAATAAACGGATCAGTCTAGCTATAATTATCAGATAAAATGAGATATAAGAAGAGATATAATAAAAACGTATGATAACCAAAAATGTCATACCTCGATAAGTATACATTAGAAAATCAACAAAGGAAAATCATACAAATATCTCACGAATCTCATAGCATAAAAAGAATGTCATATTCTTTATTTAATTCACCAAGCCATAATAAATGACATACATATCAATGTCAACTGAAAAAGGTGGTGAAACATAAATTCCAAAAATCAATAATTAGAAATCCAAAAATCACAAAAATAAGAGGATGGCCAATCCCAAGCAGAACGTGATTCCATAGACTGAACATCGACGCACCTAGAAAGATACGCCCCATGCACAGTCGAACATCGACGCACCTAGAAAGATATGCCCCATGTATAACTAAACATCGACGCACCTAGAAAGATACGCCCCATGATTAGTCTAGCATCGATGCACCTAGAAAGATACACCCCATGCAAAGTCTAGCATTGATGCACCTAGAAAGATACACCCCATGCAAAGTCTAGCATCGACGCACCTAGAAAGATACGCCCCATGCATAGACGAACATCGACGTACCTAGAAAGATACGCCCCATGTAATGTCTAACATCGATGCACCTAGAAAGATACACTCCATGCAAAGCCAAACATCGATGCACCTAAATAGGTACGACCCATGCATAGACGAACATCGACGCACCTAAATAGATACGCCCCATGCCCCGACTTATTGAGCCGATTGCTCCACGAAGTAAATAAACATCGACGCACCTAAATAGGTACGAACCATGCAAAAAATGAGACGAAGCTCAATAAAATGAAGTACTGTTCTCCATATGGACAAAGAGACATCGCTCATTGCTAGTCTAAACCATAAAATGATCATCATCGATCATCAAAAAGTGTCAATTACAATAAGCTAGTAAATATATGAGTTTAGCTTCATGTCCCATAACCACTAGCTTAACTTAAATATTTGCGAACAAATTGTAGATCTCCACTAGAAAATTGTCACAAGAGTTTCAATCGAACAAGTCCAAAAATTAACCGACGAAGTAAACGCAAGCGTTTCATACCACTTGTTTTGCTAAGCCGTTTAATTATATTTTCTCATACGAATGAGGTAAAGGTTTGTATATACTAATAGATTGGAAAACGGTTTTGAAAACAAGCTTTATGTTTAAAAATAGAGTTGAAATCATCTTTGTAAAAGAGTTTGAATATTTACTACTAGTATAGAAAACCTTTATATTTTAAAGTGACAAATCACAGAAATGATTGTAGAAACAATCAATCACAAGAATTCACATTTCGATAACGTGAATCAAACCATGGAAATCGATATCAAATCGATCAAATAGAAACACCAAAAATCCAGAAAAGAAATCATCAAAGTTGATATTAATTGAAAATAACTATATGGATAATCAAAAATCGATAAATTTGGAAATCCACATAAAAATAGGCTAATATCTAGAAATCAACAGCCACAGACGTCTGTGGATAATCCACAGACGTCTGTCACCTGTTTCGGGAAATAATTTTCCTGAGACCACAGACGTCTGTGGATAATCCACAGACGTTTGTCACCTGTAGAGGGACATAATTTTCAAAGCCCAAAAATGGGCAAACCGACACAACTTCTCGGATTCAGAGCGATTGAATGAGCAACGGCGACAAAGGATTTATGCCAAGCGACAACCCAACCCTATAAGCTCTCCGAAACACCACCAAAAGCATGTTCATAAATCAAAGCTAGGATTTTCAAAGTTTTAACTTCCAAAACACCAAAAATTGAAATGTTCACCGAATCAATCCAAACCAAAATCAAATGAACATGAAAGGGTGTTAGGAATCCATACCAAGCAACCAAGGATAGTTATAGACATAGATGTGAGATAAAAATCTCACCTTTAATCCCAAAAACAATGAAGAAGAAGCTATAGAGCAACGGCAAGAACAATCACTCTTCAATTCCAACCCAACAAGCTTGAATCTAAGCTTAAAAGAGAAACATTTCCTAAGTTAGGTTTAGGAAATTTTTGAGATTGAAAGGAGAAAGAGTTGGAGAAGAAGAAGAGGATGCTTACCAATGGCTTCACTATGAATTTGGAGCTAGAACTTGATTTGCAAATGGAAACTAGGGCTTAGGATTTCCTAATTCTTTTTCTCTTCCCCCATTTTTGATGAAGCTTGAATGTATTAGTAAATTATGAAGGAATGAAGAGAAGAGGGTTGGAACTAGGTTGATAAGTGGGGTTAATGGGCTGAAACACAACCCAAAGCCCTAAGTGAAAAGTAGCAAAATTCTACTAACTCCAAACATATCGAAGCTTATACTCAAAAAAGTCGCAAACGCCATTTTGGACTCAATGGGAGTGGTCTCGAGTCCTAATTTGACTGTTTGCAAAAAGTAGCTTTTCGGACTTCAATCCGACTAACGACGCTATATTTAAATAAAATATTTAAATATAAAATCGTAAAATATGCGGGTTGTTACAGACTCCCCTCCTTAAAGAAAATGCGTCCTCGCAATACTTAAGAATAAAATAAATAGTAACAACCATAAAAGCATATCAACACAAAAGAAAATTTTAAATAAGAAGTTCACCAAAAGGAGCACGAAAGAGTAAGTCCGAACGTGTTCGCTCGATGAATTCTCAAGATTCCCAAGAGAAATTCTTAGGATTTGAGGACCATTGAACTTTCACAAGAAGAACATCTTTATTTCGAAGGCGTTTAACCTCCAAAGTAATGATACGAATAGAATGTTGCTCATAAGTCAAATTTGGTGAAACTTCAATTTCTTCAACAACACCGGGCTCAAGAATAAAAATCGGAATTCTAAGGTATTTCCGCAGTAAAGAGACGTGGAAAACGTCATAAATAGCAAAAGATTGAGCCGGTAATAAAAAGGCGATAAGCCACGGAACAAAACGTTCGGTGATGGGAAATGGACCATCGTATCGAGGTGCTAACTTTCCCGATCGACTGAAACGCACAACACCCATCATAGGTGAAACATGAATGAACACCAATAAGATCTGGACCTAAAACGAGCTTCTCACCGGCTTCAAGCCAACACAAAGAGAATCGGCATGGCCTTCCGTAGAGTGGCTCGAAAGGTACCATACCAATACAAGATTGGAAGCCATTATAGGAAGAAAACTCAACAAGAGAAATATGATCTTCCCAACTTCCACCAAAATCAAGAACACAAGCACAAAGAAGATCTTCAAGAGTTTGATTCACACGCCTGGTTTGTCCACCGGATTGAGGACGATAAGCGGTGCTAAAATTAAGCTTTGTTCCTAAAGCTTAATGAAGACCTTTCCAAAAATCCACTAGTAAAATAATGGATCACGATTGCTAACAATAAAAGTAGGAGCTCCATGCAATCCTAGTTTGACATAGAGTTTAGCCAAAAGAGGTATGGTCCAAAAGAGAAGGACGAGCCTCATGGCTACACAAAACAAGAGATGAACATGAATTGGATTCACGACCTCGAATCTCACAAGTGGATAAAGTCTCGAGATCATTCCATCCGGATATCATCATAGAAACAACTACTTGTTCCTTTCGACTAAGGGCATCGGCAACACGATTACCCTTTTCCGGAGTACAAAGAATATCAGGATCATAAGATGCAAGGAACTCGAGCCAATATTAAGTCCCTTATGAGAAAATAAACATTTCAAAGATTTATGATCGGAATGGAGAACGAATTTCTCCCCCAAAATAATGATGCCAAATTCTAAAAGCGAAAACATTAGCCGCGAGCACTAGATCATGAATGGCATATCTAGTCTCGATAGGCTTTAATGATTTAAAAGCAAAAGTGATAGCACGTTCTCTTTTGCAAGAGAACGGCACCTAAACCAATACGACTAGCATCGGTATAAACAATAAAGTCTTGGTTCCCTTCGGGAATCACAAGAATAAGAGTATCGGAAAAGAGTTCTTTTAAATAATCTTCTTTCTCGAAAAGCTAAAACTTTAAAAATTACAATTATCTTAACGTAATAATCTTTTCAGAAAAATTTACATTTTACAAGTCAATTTACTGTGTCTGATTGTCTCATCATAGGGTTTAGGAGATTCCTATCGATAACGTTGATCAAGCGCATCGACCAGAATTCTTAAAGCACCAAATGGGCAAAATAACACAAAATCATCTTCTATATGATAGACATACCTCTTATAAAATTTACAAATATTCTTTGCTCATTTTAAGAACAAAATCCAATCATACTTATAAATATCTTATTAAAAAGATTTGCAAATTTTAAATTGTTGTTTTCATCCATAATCAATAAATACAAGGATAAACTAATCGAGACATTCGTAGAATACTCGATTCATAAGCTGGATGAAATAAGGTAGAAGGTTCGTCAAACCGAATGACAACGAACCACACACAAGAATCATAACGAGTGCGGAATGCGATAGATGGAACGCTACTCTCCGCAACTCGTAACTGATGCAAACCGGTGGTAAGGTCGAGCTGAAAAGACCTTAGCACCACACAATAGATTGCTTATGTGATAATTTAAGACAACCTCAAAAATACTGGAAAATTCACAAACTACTTGAATGAGAGAAATGACTCTTTCCTCATCAAGGGAGTTTAAAGAATTAAAATGATATCACCGAATTTGGAAATCAAAATCATTAAAAGCAATTAGGAATCTGCTTAACAGATTAAGAATGTCGAAGATAAATAGCCCACATTGGACATAGGATATGGGCTTTATAATGATTAAGCCAATCCTTTCTCAAAAATCAGTTTCAAAGCCCAAATAACGCATAACATGCAAATCGGCTCGAAAAGAATAATCACATAAAATAAACTCGACATTTTCACAAAATAACTAAGTGTTGCGGATCCATCAATCGAATTCACAATTCTCAATGAAGTAATCAAGCCCATAAAAATTTAAAGAAAAAGAATCATCAAATTCTTCTGATATAAAAGAAGGAGATGCACTCGTATCAAAAGAAATCAAATAGGAAGATCACAAAACAAATTAATGTCATCAAGGATAGAAGGAGAATTACCTTGACCAAGAGAACGGTTACTAGGGGCTTGCACAATATACAACTCTCCCTTTCTCCTACTCTGGAGTATGGGACATGTAGATAAATGATGACCCGAATTTTTGCAATAGCGACAGTAGAGAGGTTTCGGACACTTATTCACATAGTGGTCGGTAGAACCACAATTGTAGCATCGTCCACGGCTAGACGTAGGAGTCTTTGCTACCGAAATTGCCTGCTTCCCCTTTTTGTTGGGATTAGGACTTTTGAACTTAATATGCCTTTTCTTGTTGATGTTGAAGTTTTGTTTGGCATCTACAACTTCAACATTATTTCTTTATCGGCCTCTCCAAGTTGAAGAATGATATCTACAAACTAATCGAAAGGCACCTCAAGTTTCAGAGGTAAAACCTTTTCGGGGTTCTTACTCAAAGCACAGATAAACTTTTGATTCTTTACAAGATCCAAAAGTTTTTGGGCAGACATGAATACGCCATCCTGAGAAGGACTACTGGATTGACCAGCGCTGAGACTGCCAAATTAACCATCTCTTCTTCTTTAAGAAAGAAAGAAAAAGAAAGAAGAGGAAAAAGGTTATTCACAAAATAAATATCAAACAAACTTGATTGATAAAACAAGGTATCATAAAAAGAAATAGGATAGAACGGTACGAAGACTCGAATTAAATCCTATGGCACGATTCCTAAGGAAGACTTAGGACAATGATCCTTGCTAGATTATTCTACATTGTTCCGAAGTTTGGCTCTGATACCATGCTGTGATGCCCCACCTCTATACCCACGCTAGCCAAGGACACTACGAGGTAATGCCGTCGACTAGCGTGGAGAATAAGGCTGTTGAGGAGTGACCATCTGTGTAATTGCTTGTGCGAGTACCGATATGTCAGATAGTATAACTTACATTTCATTTCGGGAGGAAACCCGACATATCTAATACAAACTCAAATCTACCACACAATGGCTATGTGGACCTCGGAAACAAATATAGAAATAAACATAACACAAATCAGTCACAGACATTCATATCACAAAGGCAGAATCAGATATGAATATATCACATGAAAGTGTACAACAAAATAGTGGTCATAGAAGATCCACTACATAACAAAAGAATAGGTACAGGTGCTAGACAAAGGAATAATTATACATCAAGGAGTCCATATCTCAAATGTATAATAACAAAAACTACAAGCTAAGTAGTTAACCAAAAGTCAGATGATGGTTCCAGATAGGGAGACAAGAGGAAGCACCTGTAATATCTCAGTCTGACCCGAGTATTATTTAATAAGAAAATAATAAATGGATCAGTCTAGCTATAATTATCAGATAAAATAAGATATAAGAAGAGATATAATAAAAACGTATGATAACCAAAAATGTCATACCTCGATAAGTATACATTAGAAAATCAACAACGGAAAATCATACAAATATCTCACGAATCTCATAGCATAAAAAGAATGTCATATTCTTTATTTAATTCACCAAGCCACAATAAATGACATACATATCAATGTCAACTGAAAAAGGTGGTGAAACATAAATTCCAGAAATCAATAATTAGAAATCCAGAAATCACAAAAATAAGAGGATAGCCAATCCCAAGCGGAATGCGATTCCATAGACTGAACATCGACGCACCTAGAAAGATACGCACCATGCACTGTCGAACATCGATGCACCTAGAAAGATATGCCCCATGTATAACTAAACATCGACGCACCTAGAAAGATACGCCCCATGATTAGTCTAGCATCGATGCACCTAGAAAGATACACCCCATGCAAAGTCTAGCATCGATGCACCTAGAAAGATACACCCCATGCAAAGTCTAGCATCGACGCACCTAGAAAGATACGCCCCACGCATAGACGAACATCGACGTACCTAGAAAGATACGCCCCATGTAATGTCTAACATCGATGCACCTAGAAAGATACACCCCATGCAAAGCCGAACATCGACGCACCTAAGTAGGTACGACCCATGCATAGATGAACATCGACGCATTTAAATAGATACGCCCCATGCCCCGACTTATTGAGCCGATTGCTCCACGAAGTAAATAAACATCGACGCACCTATATAGGTACGACCCATGCAAGAAATGAGACGAAGCTCAATAAAATGAAGTACTGTTCTCCATGTGGACAAAGAGACATCGCTCATTGCTAGTCTAAACCATAAAATGATCATCATCGATCATCAAAAAGTGTCAATTACAATAAGCTAGTAAATATATGAGTTTAGCTTCATGTCCCATAACCACTAACTTAACTTAAATATTTGCGAACAAATTGTAGATCTCCACTAGAAAATTGTCACAAGAGTTTCAATCGAACAAGTCCAAAAATTAACCGACGAAGTAAACGCAAGCGTTTCATACCACTTGTTTTGCTAAGCCGTTTAATTATATTTTCTCATACGAATGAGGTAAAGGTTTGTATATACTAATAGATTGGAAAATGGTTTTGAAAACAAGCTTTATGTTTAAAAATAGAGTTGAAATCATCTTTGTAAAAGAGTTTGAATATTTACTACTAGTATAGAAAACCTTTATATTTTAAAGTGACAAATCACAGAAATGATTGTAGAAACAATCAATCACAAGAATTCACATTTCGATAACGTGAATCAAACCATGGAAATCGATATCAAATCGATCAAATAGAAACACCAAAAATCCAGAAAAGAAATCATCAAAGTTGATATTAATTGACAATAACTATATGGATAATCAAAAATCGATAAATTTGGAAATCCACATAAAAATAGGCTAATATCCAGAAATCAACAGCCACAGACGTCTGTGGATAATCCACAGACGTCTGTCACCTGTTTCGGGAAATAATTTTCCTGAGGCCACAGACGTTTGTGGATAATCCACAGACGTCTGTCACCTGTAGAGGGACAAAATTTTCAAAGCCCAAAAATGGGCAAACCTATACAACTTCTCGGATTCAGAGCGATTGAATGAGCAACGACGACAAAGGATTTATGCCAAGCAACAACCCAGCCCTATAAGCTCTCCGAAACACCACCAAAAGCATGTTCATAAATCAAAGCTAGGATTTTCAAAGTTTTAACTTCCAAAACACCAAAAATTGAAATGTTCACCGAATCAATCCAAACCAAAATCAAATGAACATGAAAGGGTGTTAGGAATCCATACCAAGCAATCAAGGATAGTTATAGACATAGATGTGAGATAAAAATCTCACCTTTAATCCCAAAAACAATGAAGAAGAAGCTATAGAGCAACGGCAAGAACAATCACTCTTCAATTCCAACCCAACAAGCTTGAATCTAAGCTTAAAAGAGAAACATTTCCTAAGTTAGGTTTAGGAAATTTCTGAGATTGAAAGGAGAAAGAGTTGGAGAAGAAGAAGAGGATGCTTACCAATGGCTTCACTATGAATTTGGAGCTAGAACTTGATTTGCAAATGGAAACTAGGGCTTAGGATTTCCTAATTCTTTTTCTCTTCCCCATTTTTGATGAAGCTTGAATGTATTAGGAAATTATGAAGGAATGAAGAGAAGAGGGTTGGAACTAGGTTGATAAGTGGGGTTAATGGGCTGAAACACAACCCAAAACCCTAAGTGAAAAGTAGCAAAATTCTACTAACTCCAAACATATCGAAGCTTATACTCAAAAAAGTCACAAACGCCATTTTGGACTCAATGGGAGTGGTCTCGAGTCCTAATTCGACTGTTTGCAAAAAGTAGCTTTTCGGACTTCAATCCGACTAACGACGCTATATTTAAATAAAATATTTAAATATAAAATCGTAAAATATGCGGGTTGTTACATTGCTCCTCTCCTCTATCTTTCCTTCCTACGCGTTCAAGCTCCACCATGTCTCTCTCTCCATGCCTCGCTCCAAGAGCTACTATTCTAAGTCGTTGTCTCACCTTCCGCCCAAGGAGCTCTCCTTGACTAGATCTGATCGAGTTTTTATTGTGCCGCCTTCAGTTCCGACCAATCCCGGTTTGCTTCCTCCATCATCGATGTCTTCTATTAATTTCCCTCCTTTTGGCATGCCTCGATCTCTCTCCTCTTTAGCTCCAATGTCCCTCAGTGTTAGCAGCCCTATTTTCAGTACTGAAAATTTAAACCCCTTAGCGATATTGAGACGTCCCTTATAGGCTTTGATATGTCACTTGATCCAATTTCTAGCTTGCTTACTTCTGATGTTGTGTCTAATTCATATTCGCCTATTGCCCCTATGCTAGCTGATGCTGCTCATAGTTGTGTCTAAATGCCCTTACGAATCCTGCTTCTACCTTGTGCTCCACGCCTTCAATTCTTGAAACAGCAATTTCATGTAACGACACTGAATTTTATCGATTTATATGGGAATATTTAATTTACCTTAAATATTCGAATAATAGTTTTAGTAATTAAAATAACCCTCTTTTAATTTATAACTAATGATAGAAAATTCATTTTGAATTTTCTATACTATAACAGGTAGTTTGATGAAAAATAGAAAATGTGATCGAAACCCGCTTTTCGGATTTTTAGCTTTTTATCGAACAACAAGTTATAGAATTTATAATACCCTTGTATAAACTTTAAAACAAACACTTAAATGTTTTAAACATTTTTATTTTTGTAACGTGTAAATAAAACAAGAATAATAAAGATTTATAAAAGTAAATAAATTTAAATTTTCAAAATGAAATGATGGACTGGAAAGGAAAATGATTCCTTAAGTATATGAATTAACAAAGGTACAATGGTTAATTAAAACAGGAAAACAGGCACAAGGATAAACTTAGAAAAAAATTTAGGCTGAAGGACAACAAGTTTGTTTTTTAGGTTGAAGATCAATACTAGTTATAACTAGCATTTTGTATGGTGTAAAGCTGAATATAATGCTAGATATAACTAGCATTTTGTATAGTGTAAAAGTTGAATATAATGCTAATTATAATCAGCATTTGTTCTTCAGCCTAAAGATAAAACTTCACGTCCTTCAGCCTAATTTTTTTTTTCAAAGTTTGTCCATTTCCCTAATTCCCTCTAATTAAAATCCATCATATATTTAAAGGGTTAGGTTAATATAGTCTTTTGTTTTTTTATATGCATTTAAAAGGTAAAACTCTTTTCTCATTTCCTTTTCCATTTTTACACTTCTTAGTCTCATTTTTGCTACCATTCTTAAGCTAGTAAAGATTTCTTTTTTTAAAAGAATTTAAGTTAAGAAGTTGTGTTGTTAGTAGTTAACTGGTTTGGATACTAGGATAAGAAGCATGAATTTGCACCTTCAATCATAGTGAAGGTGAGATCGTCCATTTCCTTGATTTTTTTGGTTTTTATTTTATATGTAATAAATGTTGTAAGGAATTATATATAGTTCTGGTTAATTGTTTTAAATCTCTCAATGTTTAAATAATAGTTTACAAATCAAAATTTGATTTGGAAATGAGCAAATAGGTTCTGGAAGTATACAGGAAAAACATCACTACTTGCTTTTCTTTGGAAATACATATAAAACCTTTACCATTCAATGTTAAAATAACTGTAAATTTTTTTGTTATGATCTAAATTAATTTTTAAAAATGGTTGCTTGACATTTCTTCGAGCACAATTTTCTAATTTGTTTGATTTCAGTTGGTGGCGAGAAAATGGCAAGATTCTATCGATCGCGAAATGACGAACTGAGGATACGAGTGGGTTCGTAGCATCGATTCAAGACTTTTAAGGTTGTTTGTAGGATTTGTCATTATGGGATTTGGTCGTGGCGGAGAGTTGATCAAATTCTGATTAAAAATCAAATTCAGGCGATTGGGGTAGTTTGGGTTGGAGCGGTTAGAGCTGGAGCGGCTTTGGTGGTTGGCACTGAGCTCAAGTTAGGGTTTGAGTTTTGATTCGTACTTGGGGTTGCTGGCATCTCTGTGTAGGGTCGGGCATGCTGTGGAGTTGACAAGAGGTGGAGATTGGCATGGCGAAGCTGGTGGTGGTAGCATAGCATCGATAAAGGCGATGGCATTAAAGCGATTAGGTTGCCTCTATGTGTTACATATATGGGGATTAAAGGTTGAAAATCGCTTAGAGGCACTAGAGGGAACGACGATGGCTATAGGCGAGCCATGTTGATTGGGTTTATGTGGACGGTCGGCGAGGCAGTCGGGGGTCGACGGTCGTGTGCAACGTGCACGTTCATGCATGAAAATGTGGTTTTAGTTTTTCTTTAGAGGGAAATAATTTTTGGGAATTATTTGATATGGGATTTTCTTTGGAGGAAAGAAGGAGTTTGGGTGGGCTTGGGCCCCGTTTGGGTTGGAATGTAGGTGAGGGAAAATAGTTAGATTGGTTAAATTGTTTAATTTAAAAAAATGATTAACTTTGAAAGGCTATAAATCACTCGTTTTAGATCCGTTTAACCCAAGGATTTTGACAGCAGGTTCATATTAATGAACAATACACCTAAGTATGATTATTTGACAGATTTGTTAAAGTGTGAATTATTGATTAATTAATAGTCATAGAAAATAATTACATAGTTGGTTAATTATAATTTATCATTGACATCTATTAAGCAGAATAAAACACTGTTCTGCTATCTTTAAAGAGAATAGATTTTATTGGACATTGGTTTAGTAAAATAAATACCCGTTCTGCTATAATTAAAGGGAATAGATTTTTGATGACATCTGTTTAGTAGAATAAATCCCCGATCTGCTATTGAATTAATTTGGGCATTAAATGTTATGCCAGTTGATTTATACGAGATAAATGACACATTAACTATGGATGGTTAATTATGGATTTGATATACATACATATGCTTATGTAAATACCAGTTATGTAACCTGAAAAGTCAAGTTGAATTAAATGGTAAATTGATTTAGTACCATTGTGGTCGCTAAGTCTCTTTCTGAATTTGTAAAGTTATGGATTTAAAATAACTTAAATTGTTTAAAAATTTAAGATTAAGTGTTTATAAATGACATTGTAAAGTAAGCTATTTAATTCATTTTAATGAAGATGTTTAAAGTTATTTAATTATATTATTAATGATAGTTTATGTTATTTAATTATATTATTAATCTTGTTAGTTAATTGGTTTTGTTTTGTTTAAGGTTAATTGATTATTTAATTAATGATGTGTTTAAAGTTAATTACTTATCTTATTAGTGTTGTTTTAAAGTTAATAATTATTTATTTATGATGTTTAAAAGTAATTAATTAATTGAATAAAGATGTTTAAATGATAAATTGTTTTATAATTAAAAAGAAGATTTACAAATGTATTTCGAAAAGGAGTATTTAAGTGATATTTGGTAAAGGAGTTTTATCAGGAGTTTATAAATCATTTTAAGAGATTTATTAAAGAACTTTTATAAATTAATTTGGAGATTTATAAAATTATTTGTAAATATGAAATGGGCTTATAAAAATGGAATTTTATATAAGAATGAGATTTGATTTTGGTAATTAATCCTTCTTAATTATGGTGCTATGGAAACATTCTTTTCATACTTAATACCGAAGGATAGTGGTATGGTTTATAGTAAGAAACATTTTAAATAATATTTATTTTGGCCCATTTAAGTATGATTTTGGAAAAGAGAAAATCTCCCTCAAGTTTTGTTAATATACTTATACTATTGAGTTAAGTATATGGATATTTTCTAAGTATTGAAAATATAATGGTTTGAAATATACATATACCGCTAAGATAAGTATATGAGTGTTTTCCCAAGTACTCAAAAGAGTATAAGGGGTTTGTGAATATATCTTTTGTGAAGGTATTTTGAACCAAATAGTTGAGAGAGATTTTAATAATTGAAAGATTTATTAATAGAGGCTTAGTGGATCCCATATGGAATTAAATTTATGATTGATTACTCGTTAGTTGATAGTTAAATAGCCGACTATCAAAATCTTGGCCAAAATATAACTTTGGAAATATCTAGGAGAAACAAGTGAGTTATATGGCACAGTCATATTCAATGATGCTGTACTTTGCGTATAAATCTCGTTTTATTCTCCTCGGACAAATGATAAGGAAATCCATCCATTTAAACGGTTAGGAGGTAATCTCCTCTCATATATATTGTTTGATTATTTCCAAAAAGAACCGGGGTTGAGTTTACTGGAACAATTGTTGTCGGTTCAGAGAGTACGAGATCAGTTATATTATTCGAAAACCATTTCGAATTGACATTAACATTCGAATTTGAGATAACTTGATGATGGAATCGAAGACGAAGCTCTTTGAAATGCAAGGGCTACTTGCTTCTAATCCTGAGGATGATTCCAAACTGGATGTAATAGAAGTAGTGCCTTTGGCTTTTTCATACCCTGAACAACTTATATGGATGAATATTGGCATTACATTGTGCTTGGAGGGCAGTGTCAGCTTTCCAAGTGAGATTTTCTAAGAGTGGAAAAAGATAATCGTGACCTCACAAGCCTTACAACCTGGTAATGACTAAAACATGGGATATGCTTTAGAGTTGGTTCGTAGTTTAAATATACTTTTAATAATTATATATGTATTTTCAAAGTAAAGAGGTTTTATAATATAAAACATGTTTTTGATCAAATTATAAATTAGTTATTTTCAAGTAATAGTTTAGATATGTATTTAAAACCTATTTACAAGTATTTTTAAAGTATATATAAGTTTTGAAAAATATAATTGATTAGGCTTAACACAAAAACCGACGAGGTAGACTTCTCTATTTCTGAGAGCTAAAATTGGTGTCGAGTAGGGATGAAGCAATAGAGCTCTAACCCACATGGCTTCCCTCTTTAATGAGAAATAGTTAAGTTGGAATTTCGAAACATGTTAATCTTATTTTCTACTTACTAGTTTAAATGGTAATTAACTTTGGTTAATGCTAAAAGCCGATGAAGTAGGCTTATATATTTGTGAGAGTTAAGACTGATGTTGATAGGGATGAAGCAATAGAGTTCTAGCCTACCGGGCATCCCTCTTGGCCGAGAAATTGTTAAGTCGACAATTTTGGAAATGGGTTAATCATGTTGTTTGGAAACCAGTGCTCTAACTTATCTGGTTTCACCCTTGAATGAAAAATGGTTAAGTTCAAATGTCGAAAACGAGTTAAATACATGAACATTAGTTTGTGTAACCAATTGTTTTAACTAGATAATCGATTAGTCGACTATCGAACTTAACATATTATTAACTAAGATCTTTAAAAGGAATGTTCTAAAGATACTACAAGTATGGATTGATTTTGGGTTTGTTTTGACTATGTTTTAATGACATTCGTCTTTAACCCTTTTCTATTATACTTATGAATGTAAATAGATCTTTAAAAGAATGTTTTAAAGATAAGCATAGGTGAAATGGTTTAGAGTTTGTAGTGATAATGTTTAAGTAACATTAGTCTTAAACCTTTTGAATAGATTTGTGAAAGTACTTAGATCCTTAAAAGGATATTTGGAAGGAAATTATAAGTAAGGAATATTTTGAAAAAAGATAGAAAAAGTAAAGGTTTAAAATAAGAAATCTTGTTAAAGGTTTGTGAACATACTTATACCATTTGAGATAAGTACATAAATACTTTTGAAGTGTTGAAAAGAGTACAAATGAATAGTAGAAATTGATAAACGATGTTTTATTATATAAAAGAAGTTTTGCTAATAAAAGAGGTTTTAATTAATAAAAGATTAATTAAACAAAAAGGGGATTAGAAGTCGCCTATGCGACATAATCGTGCTTTGTATGACACGATCGTGCTTTGTATGTTTACTCGTTTATGAAAAACATTAAGTCGTATACTCAACACTAAAAGCCGATAAAGTATGCTTGTCTATCTGTGGAATTAAAATGGATGTTCAAGTAGGGACGGTGCAATAGAGCTCTAACCTACTGGCTTCACTCTTGATTGATGGATAGCGTTAGATGAAAATATCAGAAATGTGATAAGTATACGAGACTTGGTGTCCATATGTGATCGCTCTCATTATCATTGAATAACCAAATTCGTCGATTCAGTCTTGAAGAGACTGGGATCAATAAGGGTTTTACATATCAAAAACCACATCAAGGCTGAGATACGTGTTCTATCTCTTGGAAATGGATCCGTTCAAGATTCTAGAATCCATGTATGGTTTCGAGATATGTTCAAGATATGGGAATCCACTTTGGGATTCGTGTTTTGTTTGAGTGACGAAGACTCACGTAGAAGATGCCAAATGTAACATTGACATTGGAAATAGCTAAAACAGAGTAGGATGCACAATCTGGGGTTTTGCGGTCCCACAACGGAGTATATCAACTCCATATCTAGAGTATGCTTATTGACTATTACCCGCAGGAGTTGATGATACTTGGTGCCATGTGGTTCGGGTACGCTTGTTCGGGCATGGGCCAGTTGTGTTTACCTAATGGTATGTTTTATCTTGAGATATACGTCGCTCGGAGGTACTTTCAAACCCTTGTGCATGAGATTGGATCTGGCTCCTCCAAAGGGATCTCCACGAAAAATCGACTATATGATCATTCCTACTAGTGCTTAGTGTTGTGTGATAGGGGGTTCTTTCTTTGTGAACTATGATGAAGCTTAGACTCTTACCCCTACATGTCCCGTTTAAGGGTTGGTGTTTAGTCGAGAGGCTTATTGTAAAAGCATGAATGAGGTACCACTTGTAATCACAGCCTCAAAAAGGGTGGGTCGTTACAGCTGGTATCAGAGCTGAAGGTTAAGCAAGAACCTTGGCTTTGGTGTGGCATGACTCATTAAGAGATAGAGTAATAGAATGCCCTATCATGAGTCAAGTGTATTATACATATGAGAGCATATTTGTAATTGTTATAAACTTATACCTTAAAGGTAATTATAACTACGAAAATTAAAGATCTTATATAAGGTAACTTATATAAGTTTGAATCATTAACGTATAGTTTAATTAATTTAGGGGTTAATAATGGTTATCTATTATCCCTCATTAATAGTTTAGTTATGCTCGACCAGTTTATGAGCATTTACTTTCATTTTTTCATTGTTGATTTGTGCTCGACCAGTTTATGAGTAGTTTAACCTTTTCACTGCATAAGTTGGGTAGACAATATTTATGGTGCATTGAAATGAACACCTTGTGAATTTAGTTTCACGGTTTAACTATAAAACGTTCGGTGGTAATGTTGGTTTAAAGGTTTAATTTAGTAAAAGATATTTATTTTAATCTGATAAAGATGGGATATTTTGGGAATAACATTTGTGAAAAGATTTTATATAAGAAATTGATTTTATACAAGTATGGTTTATAAAACAGGATTTATAAACAAGAAGGATTTAATTTATATTTTGAGAACATAAATCTCGATGTCTTTGGAAATGTTTTTCGAGATTTTGGAGAAAATGATAATAGTATTATTTGAAAGTAAACATTTGGGAAATTGGTTTATGAAATTGAGATCATGGTACTTAGTAATATTTATGAAGTATTTGATACCTTTTTTGAAATGATTTTGGTTAAGTCCGAAAGACATGAATTGGATGTACTGAACACACTCATGTCACTTCAAAATAATTCTAGTGATGACTTCAACATCATCGTATTACATTTTCGGGTTTCTATGTGGGAGATGCTACATGGTTGTTTTAGTAAAACGAATTTCGATTTGATTCTGGAAGTATGATTCGATATACAAAAGATATATGCATATATTATTATTTTAGTTTATTTGAAATAAAACCCGGTGTTTAGTTCTAAAGTTTTTCTTTGAAAAGGAATTTGGTATGAACTTTTTATAAAAGTTTTATATGTATACTATATAGGGTGCCTGAGTGGTAGTGACATAGCCCAGAATAAATGATGAAACATTTTAATATTTTCCCTTTTTGAGTAAAGCATGCTTACTAAATTATTGAAATTTCTTGAGATATTTTATGGACATATGCAGCCTATATGCATTAGGATTAAATGGTATGTGCATCATGATATGATATCTTGTTTTTTAGTTTTCATTTGTTAAAATGAAATGGGATTTTCGAATATTTTGGATAGTTGGAAACTTCTAAATTATTATAGAACTTAATGTTAAGTGTTTTTGTGAAAATATAAAAGTTGAGTTTATATAACACTTGAATTGAGAAGGTAGTAAGTTAAAACAAGTTTTTAATTGGTAAAACATTCTTGTTAAAAAAATGAATTTGATGTTTTGTATATACTCTTAGGATGTCATGGAATATTATATGAATACGAACTTAAGTAATAAATGCTTATAGAACTTGAAGTCATGTTTTTATGAAATGATTCATAAATGATTTTAGTATCGAATGACATAATATTTGGATAAAAGAATGTAATAAAAGATATTGGTGTAGTTAAGAAACCTATAGGATAAATATGTAAGTTGTATGTAGATCGTTTTATTCGCATGTTTGATCTTGATCTAGTATTTGAGTACATGATTTCGAGGTTATTTACACCGGTCCAAACAAGAATTTTTCTCTAGATTCTTAACAGCGAACACTTAATACAGATTCTTGATATGATCCGAAGTTTTCTATCATAATATACGACTATGTAAGGAGAGTGTAGGTTTCTAATCAAGGAAACAGATCAAAGTTTGCACTAGAGAGGTTAGGTGATCTATACTAGTTGGGAAGTGGAATTTATGTGATCGAGAAAAT
This sequence comes from Allium fistulosum, assembly GCA_030737815.1. Classification (NCBI taxonomy): domain Eukaryota; kingdom Viridiplantae; phylum Streptophyta; class Magnoliopsida; order Asparagales; family Amaryllidaceae; genus Allium; species Allium fistulosum. Next base: position 206,950,743 of record CM060903.1, read on the forward strand.
GATCAGAATTGATATTGCATACGGATGACCCATTTACATCGTACAGGCTTTTTATAGAAAGATTAGGTGGCAACCCTTCGATTTTTTATGAGGTACTACGAATAGTCTACTAAGTAATAACCTGAGGCTGTTGAGCATACGGTACGCTAAGTAGATTGTTTAGCATCCTTTTGTGATGAGGGGATTTTGAATTTAAGAAAACCATGAGTTGTGTTTGCTTGCGATTGAATACTATTAAGTATTGCTATGCGGTTTTTTCTTTTGTTGCTCGTGTTGGAATTTCGAGGACGAAATATTCTAAGTAGGGGAGAATGTAGCAACTTGGAATTTCAGACACTTCATATTTATATATCTGAATTATTTAAATATTTGAATCTTGGATTAAAAATTATTAAAATGATTTAATAACCTTTTTAACCCCCTTTAAATCATAAGTAATGATGGTAAACTTGTTTTGAAAAAATGTTTACCAAAATAAATACTTTGAAAAAATATTGATAATGTGACCGAAAATCGTTTTAACGATAAACTGCATTTCAACCATCAGAATTATTTAAATTTTTTTACATACACTTATTTGCTTAGGAATTTAATAAAATAAAATAATTCTTTTGCCATTTAAAGAAATAATCTTTTTGGATGATATCATGAGTGTTGTCATCAAAGATATTATGAAATAAGCTTAAAAGGAAATACTTAACTCTTAAGAGAACATAATGGAGAATTAATGGGAGGTGATCCTTACATGTCATGAAAGGGGGGATGAGAACAAGCTTATGCTACACCATTTGAAGCCTGTATAAGGAGGGGCACACCCTTGTTAAATAATCATCAATTCATAATGCTTGAAATGAAGTATGAGAATTAAAAATTGTGAAAGTTTTTATGTACTAATTCACTAATTATTCTCTAACCTTTCCATGTCTTAACCAAATCATCTCCAATCTCTTCTGAAATTTGGCTATAGGCCTAAAACATCATGAGAAACATGATTATCAAGTAAAAAGTGGGAGAAGGTGAGTGGAAGAGGGGGATCTTGGAAGTGGCCGTGAGCATAGGAGGAGGATGAGAGGTGCTGCTTTCGTTTGGAAGTGCTAAAATTTGGATCTTTAGGCTTTTGGTGATAGAAGGAGGTGGTTCTTTGTTCTTATGGGTTTGTACTTGTGTTTGGCATGGATCTAAATGAGTTATCTCACTATCTTATTAATATATATTATGTATGTATATATGTTTTGCAAAGTTTAAAGTTAAAGTGACATTAACTAAGTAAAATTATAAACTTTAGACCCCTCTTGCTTTTGAAAGCAAATGACAACTTTATATTATATAACATCACTTCTATTACCCTCTTAAACATGTGGCATGGCCTAGACTTGATGTTTAAATGGTTTTTTAACTTCTATGTTAAATTAAAGTAAGTTTGAAAGTGTTTAACCATGGATGCTTCTGTGACTTGGGGTCATAACAAAGCTAAATATAGCAATAAGATCGTTTACAATTACCTGTCTAGTGCCCACAATCTTGTATGTAGTAAATGGTCCTCTACTATATGGAGAAGAGAGAGCTCGGCAAAAGAAAATCAGATGTTGTGGAAGGTTCTAAACAATGCATTATTCACTAGAGTGAAACTAGTTAGCAGAGGATCTAATGTTTCTGTTAGATGCATCTTCTGTAATGATCTTCCTGAAATAATTAAACAGATATATTTTGACTGCTCTGTCACTCGAGAACTCTGGAGAAATTTAACTGATGTTGTTAACGTTCGTCTAGTGGGAATAAGTGGCCTTGATGAGTGGGAGAAGCTTTTGAAGGTGATGACTTTCCAAGATGAGAGTGCAAAAAGATATGGAGTCGTATTCAAAAGTTTTATCAGGCTACTTTGGTTGCAGCGAAATGTAAGGGTTTTCAATCCTGCTAAGGGTATGACTGATAATCAGCTGAATGACTACATTTTATTTGAGGTAAAGAAGGTGATAAGAGATTCTAATATCCCTTATGACCCTGGGGATTGAGACTTTCTTCTATGTGTCTGATCATTCTTATGTCTTGGTCCCATTAGTTGTGGTCCTGAGTCTGTTGTGTGTTTTTTCCTTTTTTCTCTAGTTTCTTCTTAGTCTGATCCTCCATCCTTATTTTTCCTATTCTATTATCTGTGGTTTAGTGTTTGTTTTTGTCTTCATCTTTTGTATTTTCTTTTTTTCCCATGGTGGATCAATAAATGGTAGGGTTCCATTCAACCCCGTCGGCTTTGCCAAAAAAAAGTGTTTAAAGCAAGAATAGTAGTTAAAAGCACACTTCTGAATCCCATGTTTTCAGGAATTTTTACAGATAAATGGAAAGTCATTCTTAGGGGTTCCTTTTCTTGTTTTTTAGGTAACCTAATGATAGTACTTACTACAAAAATATCAAGTCTTAGATCGTTTGTTAATGTGGTTAAAACTAGTTACAAAGATCATGCTTTTCAATGTTGTTTTTAACAAGGACTTTTAAGAGCAGTTATAAATGCTGTAGTAAGTTGCTTATGGTTTAAATGTTTAAAAGTGATATTTTTGAATTTGGTATTTTTTGTCTAATCTTTTTAGAGATGTTTTCAAACATGTTTTGAAGTATTTTAAAGTTGGTTTGAAGTTTAAATATACTTTTAATAATTATATATGTATTTTCAAAGTAAAGAGGTTTTATAACATAAAACATGTTTTTGATCAAATTATAAATGAGTTATTTTCAAGTAATAGTTTACATAGATATTTAAAACCTATTAAAAAATATTTCTAAAGTATATGTAAGTTTTGAAAAAGGTAATTAATTAGGCTTAACACAAAAAGCCGATGAGGTAGGCTCCTCTATTTCTGAGAGTTAAGGTTGATGTCGAGTAGGGATGGAGCAATAGAGCTCTAACCTACCGGGCTTCCCTCTTGAGCAAAGAATAATTAAGTTGAAATGTCGAAAACGTGTTAATCTTGTTGTTTACTTGCTTGTTTAAAAGGTAAATAACTTTGGTTGATGCTAAAAGCCGATAAAGTAGGCTTATCTATTTGTGAGAGCTAAAATTGATGTCGAGTAGGGACAGAGCAATAGAGCTCTAACCTATCGGACTTCCTTCTTGGTCGAGGAATAGTTAAGTCAGGAATTTCGAAAATGGGTTAATCATGTTGTTTATTATTTGTTTATCGAAATCATTAATACTATGCTTAACACTAAAAGTCGGCGAGTATGCTTGTCTATTTGTGAGATTCAAGAATGAAGTGTGTAGGGAAGGCTTTGATGCGACTATTTCTCTAACTTATCTGGCTTCACTCTTTAACGAGGAATGGTTAAGTTGAAATTCGAAAATGAGTTAAGTACATGAACATTGATTTGAATAAGCAATTGTTTTAACTAGATAATCGATTAGCCGACTATCGAACTTAAACTATTATTAACTTAGATCTTTAAAAAGAATGTTTTAAAGATAAAAAAATATGGAATGGTATTAGGTTTGTTGTAACATTGTGTTAATAACATTTGTCTTTAACCCCTTTTTATTATACTTATGAATGTAAATAGGTCTTTAAAAGAATGTTTTGAAGATAAGCATAAGTAAAATGGTTTATGGTTTGTAGTAATAATGTTTAAGTAACATTAGTCTTAAACCTTTTGAATGGATGTATGAAAGTACATAGATCCTTAAAAGGATATTTGAAAGGAAATTATAAGTAAGGAATATTTTGGAAAAAGATATAAAAATTTAAGGTTTAAAGTAAGAAATCTTATTAAAGATTTGTGAACACACTTACACCATTTGAGATAAGTATATAATACTTTTGAAGTGTTGAAAAGAGTATAAATGAATAGTAGAAATTGATAAACGATGTTTTATTAGATAGAAGAAGTTTTACTAATAAAATAGGTTTTAATTAATAAAAGGTTAATTAAAAAAAAGGGATTAGGAGTCACTTATGTGACTTAATCATGCTTAGTATGACTTGATTGTGCTTTACATGTTTACTCATTTATGGAAAACATTTAGTCGTATACTTAGCACTAAAAGCTAATAAATTAAGCTTGTCTATCTGTGGGAATTAAGACTGATGTTCGAGTAGAGATTGTGTAATAGTGCTCTAACCTACCGGCTTCACTCTTGGTTGAATTTTAGCGTGATATGAAAATATCAAAAACTTGATAAGTATACGAGACCTGGTTTCCATATATGATCGCTCTCATTATCATTGAACGACAAATTTGTCGATTCAGACTTGAAGAGATCGGGATTGGTAAGTGTTTTACTCATCGAAGTCCTGTTCAAGGCTGAGATACATGTTCTATCTCTTGGAAGTGGATCTGTTCGAGATGTTGGAATCTATGTGTGGTTTCAAGATCTGCTCGAGATGTGGAAATCCACTTTGGGAGTCGTATTTTGTTCGAGTGATGAAGACTTGTGTGGAAGATGCCAAATGTAATACCGACATTGGAAATTGCTAAAAATAGGGCAGGATGCACAATTTGGGGTTTTACAGTCCCGCGACGGAGCATATGAAGTCCATATCTAGAGTATGCTTATCGACTGTTGCACACAGGAGTTAATGATACATGGTTCCACGTGGTTCGGGTTCGCCTGTTCGGACATGGGCCAGCTGTGTTTACCTAATGGTATGTTTTATCTAGAGATTTACATCGCTTGGAGGTACTTTCAGACCCTTTTGCAGCAGATTGGATCCTGTTGCACCTGAGAGATCTCCATAGAAAATCCACTATGGATCATTCTTGCTAGTGCTTGGTGCTATTTGATAGGGGGTTCTTTCCTTTTGAACTGTAACGAAGCTTAGACTCTTACTCCTACACGTCCCATTTATGGGTTGGTGCGTAGTCCAGAGGCTCACCGTAAAAGTAGGAATGAGATACCACTTGTAGTCATAGGCTGAAAAAGGGCAGGTCATTACAACTGGTATCAGATCCGAAGGTTAAGCGAGAACCTTGGCTCTGGTGGGGTATAACTCATTAAGAGATAGGGTAGTGGAATGCCCTAGCATGAGTCGAGTGTATTATATATATGAGAGTGTAATTGTAATTGTTATAAACGTATACTTTAAAGGTAATTATAATTGCAAAAATTAAAGACCTTATATAAGGTAACTTATATAAGTATGAATTATTAATAGTTTAACTAATGTAGGGGTCACTGATGGTTATCTATTATCTCTCATTAATTATTTTAGTTATGTTCGACCAGTTTATGAGCATTTACTATCATTTGTTGATTGTTGATGTGTGTTCGACCAATTTATGAGCAGTTTTACCTTTTCACTAAATGAGCTCGGTTGACAATATTTGTAGGTGCTTTAAAATGAATACCTTGTGAATTTAGTTGTACAATTTGACTATAAGGCATTCAGTGGTAATGTTAGGTTAAAATTTTAATTTAGTAAAAGATGTTTATTTTAATATGAGAAAGATGAGATATTTTGGGAATAAACATTTGTGAAAAGATTTTATATAAGAAAGTGATTTTATATACGTTTATAAAACAGGAATTATAAATAAGAAAGATTTAATTGATATTTTGAGAACTTAATCCCCGGTATCTTTGGAAATGGTTTTCGAGATTTTGGAGAAAATAATAATAGTATTATTTAAAAGTAAACATTTGGGAAATTGGTTTATGAAATTGAGATCATGGTACTTAGTAATATTTTGGAAGTATTTGATACCATTTTTGAAATAATTTTGGTTAAGTCTGAAAGATATGAATTGGATGTACTGAACTCACTCTTGTCGCTTCAAAATAATTTTGATGATGACTTCAACATCGTCGACGTTCGTTTTTGGTTTTCTAAGTGGGAGATGCTATAGGGTTGTTTTAGTAAAATGAATTTCGATTTGATTTCAAAAGTATGATTCGGTATACAAAAGATATATGTATATATTATTATTTTAATTTATTTGAAATAAAACCTAGTGTTTAGTTCTAAAGTTTTTCTTTGAAAAAGGAATTTGGTATGAACTTTTTATAAAAGTTTTATATGTATACTATGTAGGGTGCCCGAGTGGTAGTGGCATAGCCTAATATAAATGAGGAAACATTTTCATGTTTTCCCTTTTTGGGTAAAGTGTGTTAATAAATTATTAAAATTTATTGATAAATTTTATGGACATATGTAGCCTATATGCATTAGGGTTGTATGGTATGTGCATCATGATATAACGTCTTGTTTGGTAGTTTTCATCTATTAAAATGAAACGGGATTTTCGACTATTTTGGACAGTCGAAAACTTTTGAATTGTTATAGAACTTGAAGCTAAGTGTATTTGAAAATATAAAAGTTGATTTTATATAACACTTGAATTGAGAAGGTAGTAAGTTAAAACAAGTTTTGAATTGGTTAAACATGCTGGTTAAAAAAAATGAATTTGATGTTTTGTATATACTCTTAGGATGTCATGGAGTATTATACGAAAATGAACTTAAGTTATAAATGATTATTAAACTTGAATTCATGTTTTTATGAAATGATTCGTAAATGATTCTAATATTGAATGACATACTATTTGGATAGAAGAATGTGATAAAAGATATTGGTGTAGTTAAGAAACCAATAGTATAAATACGTAAGTTGTATGTAGGTCATTTTATTCACATGATTGTTCATTATCTATATTCGACTACGTGATTTCGGTGTGATTTACACCGATCCAAACAAGGGTTTTTTTACTAGATTCTTGACGGCGAACACTTGATATAGATTCTTGATATGATCCCAAGTTTTCTATCATAGTATATGGCGATGTAAGAAGAATGGAGGTTTCTAATTAAGGAACCTGATCGAAGGCCACACTAGTGAGGTTTAGTGATCTATACTAGTTGGGAAGTGAAATTTATGTGATCGAGCAAATGACCAGAATTGGTATTGTGTACGGATGACCCATGTACATCATACAGGCTTTTGTATATTTGCATGCTAAGTTTTGTTGGCTTATGGAGAGTTTAGGTGACGACTCTTTGATTTTTTATGAGGTACTGTGAATAGTCTACTAAGTAATTAATAACTTGAGGCTGTTGAGCGTACGGTACACTTAGTAGGTTGTTTATCATCCTTGTGCGATGAGGGGATTTTGAACTTAAGCAAACAATGAGTTTTGTTTGCTTTTAATTGAATACTGTTAAGCAATGCTATGTGGTTGTTTCTTTTGTTGCTCGAGTTGGAATTTCGAGGATGAAATATTCTAAGTGAGGGAGAATGTAACGACCCAGAATTTCGGACACTTCATATTTAAATATTTAAATTATTTAAATATTTGAATCATGATTAAATATTATTAAAATTATTTAATAAGTTTTTTAACCACTTTAAATAATAAGTAATGATGGTAAACTTTTTTTGAAAAAATATTTACAAAAGTTAATACTTTGAAAAATATCGATAATGTGATCGAAAATCGTTTTATCGATAAACAGGTTTTTAACCATCAGAAGTTGTCCAGATTTTTTTACATACACTTATTCTCTTAGGAAATTAATAAAATGAAATAATTTTTTTGTCATTTATATAAATAAACTTTTTGGATGATGTCATGGGTGATGTCTTCAAAGATATTATAAAATAAGCTTAAAAGGAAAGACTTAACTCATAAGAGAACATAAAGGAGAAGTGATGGGAGGTAATCCTTACATATCATGAAAGGAGAGTGAGAATAATCTAATGCTACACCATTTGAAGCCTATATAAGGATGGGCACACCCTTGTTAAATAATCACTAATTCACAAAGCTTGAAATGAAGTGTGAGAATTAAAAATGGTGGAAGTGCTTAAGCACTAATCCACTAATTATTCTCTAACCTTTTCATGCCTTAACCAAATCATCTCCAATCTCTTCTAAACTTTGGCTATAGGTCTAAAAAATCATGGGAAGAATAATTAGCAAGTAAAAAGTGGGAGTGGGTGAGAAGAAGAGCGTGATCTTGGATGGAGCCGTGAGCATAGCAGGAGGAGGGGAAGTGTTGCTTTGGTTTGGAAGTGCTAAAAATTGGATCTTTAGGCTTTTCGTGTTGGAAGGAGGTGTTTCTTTGTTCTTGTGGATTTGTGATTAGATTTGGCATGGATCTAAGTGAGTTATCTCACTATCTTATAAGTATATATTGTGTGTGTATATGTTGTGTGCAAAGTATAAAGTTAAAGTGACATTAACTAAGTAAAGTTATAAACATTGGACACCTCTTGCTTTTGAAAGCAAATGATAACTTTATATTGTATAAAATCACTTCTAATACCCTCTTAAACATGTGACATTGCCTTAACTTGATGTTTATAAGGTTATTTAAGTTGTATTTTAAATTGAAGTAAGTTTGAAAGTGTTTGAAGCGAGAATAGTCGTTATAAGCACACTTTCGAATCACTTGTTTTCGGGAATTTATCATAAATAAATGGAAAGTTATTCTTAGGGGTTTATTTCCATGGTTTTTAAGTACCATAATGATAGTACTTACTATCAAAATTTCAAGTTTTAAATCATTGGTTAAGTGGTTAAAACTAGTTACAAAGATCGTGCTTTTCAATGTTATTTTTAACAAGGACTTTTAAGAGCATTTATAAATGTTGTAGTAAGTTGCTTATGATTTTAAGTGTTTAAAAATGTTATTTAAATTTGGTATTTTTTTATCTAATCTTTTTAGAGATGTTTTCAAACATATTTTGAAGTATTCTAAAGTTGGTTTGAATTTTAAATATACTTTTACAATTTTATATGTAAATATAAAACATGTTTTTGATCAAATTATAAATTAGTTATTTTCAAGCAATATTTTACATAGATATTTAAAACCTATTTACAAGTATTTTTAAACCATATATAAGTTTTTAAAAAGGTAATTAATTATGATTAACAATAAAAGCTGATGAGGTAGACTTCTCTATTTCTGAAAGTTAAGATTGATGTTGAGTAGGGATGGAGCAATAGAGCTCTAACCTACCGAACTTCCCTCTTGAACGAGGAATAGTTAAGTTGGAATGTCGAAAACATGTTAATTTTATTGTGTACTTACTAGTTTAAAAGGCAATTAACTTTGTTTAATGCTAAAAGCCGATGAAGTAGGCTTATCTATTTGTGAGATTTAAGATCGAGCTTCCCTTTTGGCCGAGGAATAGTTAAGGTAATTAACTTTGCTTAATGCTAAAAGCCGATGAAGCAGGCTTATCTATTTGTGGAAGTTAAAATTTATACCGAGTCGGGATGGAACAACAGAGCTCTAACCTATTGGGCTTCCCTCTTGACCGAGGAATAGTTAAGTCAGGAATTTCGAAAATGGGTTAATTATGTTGTTTGTTACTTTTTTATGGAAATCATTAATACTACACTTAACACTAAAAGCCAACGAGTATCCTTGTCTATTTGTTAGATTTAAGAATAAAGTGTCTAGGCAAGGCTTTGATGCAATTGGTGCTCTAACGCACCTGGCTTCACTCTTGACAAGGTATGGTTAAGTTGAAATATCGGAAATGAGTTAAGTATACAAATATTGATTTATATAAGCAATTTTTTTAACTAGATAATCGATTAGTCGACTATCAAACTTAACCTATTATTAACTTAGATCTTTAAAATGAACGTTCTAAAGATAATACAAGTATGAAATGGTTTAGGGTTTGTTGTGACAATGTGTTAATAACATTCATCTTTAACCCTTTTTGACTATACTTATGAATATAAATAGTTCTTTAAAAAATGTTTTAAAGATAAGCATAAGTGAAATGGTTTTGGGATTATAGTGACAATGTTTTAGTAACATTAGTCTTAAACATTTTGAATGGATTTGTGAAAGTACTTAGATTCTTAAAAGGATAATTGGAGGAAATTATAAGTAAGAAATATTTCGGAAAAAGATAGAAAAAGTAAAGATTTAAAGTGAGAAATCTTGTTAAAGATTTGTGAATATACTTATACCATTTGAGATAAGTATATAAATACGTTTTGAAGTATTGGAAAATTTACAAATGAATAGTAAAATTTGATAAACGATGTTTATTAGATAAAAATAGTGTTACTAATAAAAGAGGTTTTAATTAATAAAAGATTAATTAGACAAAAAAGGGATTAGAAGTCGCTTATGTGACTTAATCTTTCTTTATATGTTTACGCTTTTATGGAAAACATTTAGTCGTATACTTAGTACTAAAACCGATGAAGTAGGTTTATCTATCTGTGGGAATTAAGACTGATTTTCGAGTGGGGACGGAGCAATAGAGCTCTAACCTACCAGCTTCACTCTTGATCGAGTGATAGTGTGAGATGAAAATATTGAAAACATGATAATTATACGAGAATTGGTTTCCATATGCGATCGCTCTCATTATCATTGAATGACCAAATTCGTCTTCATACTTAAAGAGATTGGGATCGGTAAGTGTTTTTCTTACCGAAGACCACTTCAAGGCCGGGATACGTGTTCTATCTCTTAGGAGTGGATCAGTTCGAGATGTTGTAATCCACGTGTGGTTTCAAGATATGTTCAAAATGTGGGAATCCGGTTTGGGATTCATGTTTTGTTCGAGTGATGAAGACTCGTGTGGAAGATGCCGAACGTAACCTCGACATCGAAAATTTCTAAAATCAGAGCAGGATTCACAATCTAGGGTTTTGCAGTCCCGCGATGGAGTATATCAACTCTATATCTAGAGTTTGATTATCGATTGTTACACGCATGAGTTGATGATACTTGATTCCACGTGGTTAGGGTTTGCTCGTTCAGGCGTGGGTCAATTGTGTTTACCTAATGGTATGTTTTATCTAGAGATATACATCATTCGGAGGTACTTTCTGACCCTTGTGCAGGAGATTGGATCCGAGAGATCTCCACGGAAAATCCAATATGGAAACGTTCCTTATCGGATTTGATTGTACTCCTAATATGTTGCTAAATGTAACCAATGTAACCATCCCAACTATTTTTCTTATTTATATTCTTCATCCTAAACATTATCGAATATATCACCTTATGTACTTATTAGATGTTGGTTATTTTGTAGGGACAACTGCTATGGCATTCCGTGTAGTCTCAAAAGTATTGTTATATGCTAGCTACATATTTCTTAAGTTTCTCATACCAGACTTATGGCTGGCACGTGACTTTTGTTTTTCCTAAATTCCTCAGGTGCTCTTTCAAGTAGTTTAAGAAAGAGGGGTTTTTGTTGATGTTCTTTGGAGTTCGAGAAGGTGAGCTGGATGTTTTACCTACCGTAGCATTCTTATTTCTGCTGCATTACTATTGTATGTATCAGTATTTGTGAGGACAGGTTGTTATAATTGTCTAGGTTGATGATTGTACTTAGGTTTTGTAACTTTGAAATTCTATATCGGAGTAACCTTTGTACTGCTGTTTTGATATTATATATTACCATAATAAAGGTGAGATTCAGATGGTGTGTTCTCTTCTTCCTTGTTTTATTTCTTTTTCTTTTTATTTCACCCTAACAATTCGTCCTTTCGGCACTTGGATGCTCGGCACACGAACACCGTGCATGTATTAGTATCAACATTTGGAGTCGAAAAGACGAGTCGTTGCACAACTCATCACATGGAACAACATAAAATGGGTGGCACATCTACCCAATACTAAAGAAATGATTAAACATCATACGGCATGGACAAAGCAATGCACAAGATAAGCACTAAAACTATCATAAAGTAGACATAACCGGGATTCGTCATACTCATCACATATGAAGACACATAACAATCACCCAAATCTAACATACATAAAACACAAGAATGTCATGCCCTCGGTAGCCAAGGTCATATCTTTAACATATAAAAGATAAGTACATGGTCCAACCTCTTGCTCTCAGTATCCCTATCTATCCTCCATAGGGTATAATAGATGTTTACGGGGTGATAATACTTTATGGACATGCAGTCTCATGAATAATCCAAGTAATCCATAATCACACAAATGACCATCAAGACTTACACCATCACTAGTTAATCAACTTGGATCTCAGTCTCAGGAATAATAATATAGTCTCCCAGACCCTCTATAATCTACTAGCTCTCAATAATGTAGATGGTCATATGGACTCTTAGTCTTGTATTCTCTTAGCACCATAAATAGCTATCTTGGCTTCGGTCTCATCAAATGATCTAATTAGCTCTCAACTGCATAGTTAATAATCTCATGTAGGTAATATGTGTCTCTAACATTTCATCAATAACCAGATGGGAGACTGATAGCTCTCATCCTGCTCTATGAGCCTTCTTCACGAGCTCTCACCACTACTCTTATAATCTCTATTTTTCTCAACGGCCATCATGACCCAATATCCTTCGAGTGCAAGACTGCGCTATGCAATGGTCACAACCCTACAAGTGCCCCGATGGTAACAAATAGTTGGCCTATATGACATGGGGCGATGGCTCTCAACCTTGGTTCTTAGCCATAAACATAAAAGGTATGTCACAGATTCAGGGAGCGACCCCGTAATTAGGTCGCTAGGATGGATACTAGCCTAATCTACTTTACTCCATGCCAAATAATAGGAGTACATACTCAAATAAATAGACACACATATTGTAACGACCCACTATTTTGGACCATTCAAAATCGACAATAATCCACACATGTCCGACTTGAATAATTCAAAATAACATATTGTAATAAAATTTGGAGCAAATGAAATACAATCACAGAATCACAAACACAGAAATATCAAAATAACTCGCAGCGAAAATTAAAATACCATAGTAGTTCATGAAGCTACTATAACAAACTCTCAAAACATAATACATATTATCAGTCTGGAAAACATATACAATAGAAATCTCAAATACATAGAAGTTTATAATACCATAGCTGAAATGGAACAACTGAAACTGAAATGGAACAACTGAAACTGAAATGGAATAGATAATCTAGGCAAGCAGAATCTCCATCAATTCCTAGCTCTAGAAAAGAAATCGAAAGCTAAGCTGTAAATCTCAGGCTGACCCGAGCGTAAAGTAAAACACAAAACACTCGAGTCAGGACAATATATACTTATATAATATAAACCAACTCAAGTGAACTGTAGAAGTAATGCACAATAGCTTAAAGGATGCTTGGGACCGCCCATCCTTTAAGGATCAGTTAAACTATATAATTTTAAATACATCCCATGGTTAAAATTTCAAAAATAGTATCTTTACTTATAAATCAAATATCATCTCAAAATTAAATATCATTTCAAATCTATTCAAATATCCAAATATCATATTTTCCAAAATCACATTCATTTTTATTTAACATCAATACCGTTTCAACTCACATTTCAAAATAGCTATATTTCAAGTTAATATCTCCATTTAAATCACTTAAAGTAAATTCATTATATTTAATAATTAAATATTAAATTTCCAAATTTTAATTTTTTTTCAAAGATTTTTTTTATTTATTTAAACAAAAATTTCAGTTTCCATAGCACTTATAAAATGCTATGTAAAGTTTTTGGTTTAAACAGTTCATTTAACAAAGACAACATTAAGCGTTGTAATAGATTTCTTTTTATTTCAAATAAACTTTAATGTTAAGTTTAACCACTATAGCACTTACAAAGTGCTATAATAGTCTTTATTGCAAATTAACTTTTTAGTTCATTTAAAACAACTACAGCATTTACAAATGTTGTAATATCTTTTACATTACATTTCAAAGATGCTATCAAATCAAATTCAGAGTTTTAATTACCATTTCCCAACCAATTAACTTTTAACATAAATCAATTTAACTTATAAAATCATATATTTCACATTTTAAAATCATCATTTCAATACTCTTATTTTTGTGATTTTTATAAAGTTAAATTTCATTCAAAAAATCAAATTTTAACATAATTTCTTATTTAAATTCAAGTATTAAATTCCATTTCTTTAATTAAATTATTAACTTAACAATTAAGTTAAATTTCCAAAATATAACTTTTTTCCATTTATTTTACTTAATTAAAATTTCACTTTTACCGAAAATTCCAAATTTCCAATTTAAGTTATATTCCCAAATTTAAAACATTTATTCATTCAACATTTTAACTTATTCAAAATTCATTAATATATTATAAAATGATCTTAAATCCATTTAAATTCAAGATATCATAAATTTATCATATTTCATACTAAATTTAAATTCCATTTCATCACCAAATTAGAATTTCCAAACATACTTACATTTCAAATTTCTAACTTTACCAGTTATTTATTTCACTTATAAATTCTCAGAAAATCAATAATACTTTACAACAAAATCATTTTTAATTAAGTTTAAATCAAAATAATATAATATTTACATTTTAAAATATTTAGAAATTTTAGAAAAAACATATTTTAACCAATGGTCTGTATATCATATACTACCCTAGGTAAAGTAATAGGGATACTATATCATATCAATCTGTAATTTACAAATGAAAAATCCAGGTTTGTCATTTCAAACCCACAGTCCCAAGTAAAATGAATGAAATGAAAACCGCTCAGGCCTATCATTGCAGCCCATAACGATTTTCCCCTATTCTAAAGTCCGTTCGGGTATGTATCATTTCAACCCATAGTGATTCTAGTCTACAGGGAACTTGCAATGGTGGTAATTGATGTAAATAACATGATAGTATAATATAAAAGTAACATGTGATATAACAGGTGCAATAACAGGTGTAAACATCATATGATCATAATATAGCAGTTATAACAGGATGAACTACATTTACAGATTCAAGTGGTGTCGGTTTATCAGTTATATAGGTATAGATAGTCTGGTGAGAATAACTCACTTGTTAAAAGCTGGAGATAGCCACCAAAGCACACAATACTAACACTACGAAGGCACGACAACACGGAAATGACTTGAGAGTGGAGAGCGAGATCCAAGTTATAGATCTTGTGTTACAACCCAAAAACAAAACCAAAATAATAGTTAAAAATCAATACGATTGAATTTGAATAACTTTGAAACAAAAAGCAGTTTGAATCTACAACTTTTTGCCTTGCTTTCTATACTTGTTTGCATGGCCTAGGGAATCAATAAGGTCAGGTTTGAGCATGGTTTGGATCAGGTATGGGTCTAGAAAAGGTGCTGCTACAAGGCTAAACAAGTGGAGGAAGTTACACTTAGGGTAGGTGAAGGGTTTCTAGGCAAATAGGTGGAAAAGTGGTTCAATCTTTGGCTCGGCCATGGGCTATGGGGTTCGGCCAGAGGGTCCACACTTCAGGTCAGTAGCTGGGGTGATGAGGGAAGGTCTGAATAAAGTGGTGGTGGCAGCCAAAGGTGGTGGTGGTGATGGAAAATGGAGTGGTGAATACATAAGTGCTCGGCTATGTATGTTTCAAGGTCTAGTTTGCAATTTTGTGGAGTTTTGCCACCATGGAGGGTTCGGCCATGGTCTAACCTGAAGTGATAGGAGGTAGTGATGATAAGGAGGTGTGGTAGGAGGTGGTGGTGGTCAGATCTGGGCTGGTGGTGGTGGTGGAAGTGGCGGCAAAAGGAAGGTGGAGGTGGTGATAACACAACTAGGCTAGATTTGAGCAATAAGTGGTGTTTGGTGCAAATTGATGGTGATCTCTTGCCATGGGATGCTCGGCCTGGGGTGGTGGTGATCTGGAGGGGGTGGTGGTCAGAGGATGAGGTGGTGGGGTCGGCCTAGCTGCTGGAGTAGGTGGGGCCGATCCATACAAGTTGAGAACAAAGCAAAAACAACATAAGAAAATCAACAAAAACAATGAAAAGAAGAGATTTTTACCCAAACTTTTGATCAAGGAATGACCGTGTATTTTTTTTTGTGAAGAGAAATGATAAAGTACGTGAAAAAAAAAGAAGAATGCAGCTGAAATGAGAAAAGATATATGGCCAAAAAAATAAAAGATGTATTGATTAAAATGAAACGGTGGAATACAAAAGGACTAGGAATAACAAAAGTCACAAACTCTACATATTTCCATATTTTTTTTTTGTAAGTTTAAATATCTGAAAATACATATAATTTCAGTTGAAATTCGAAAATATAACAAATATACAAAATATAAATAAATAAATATTAATTATATATGATTAAAATAAGAAAATAGTACAAAATGAAAACTAGTCTAGAAAATTTGAAAATAAACAGAATAAACTTTGGAAGATTTATATGGACTTAGAAAATATTTATAAATAAAGATAATAACATAAAATAAAAATGCTTTCACAAAAATAAATAAATAAAATTTAATTAAATATAATTTAAATGAAGAAAATAGCAGAAAAATAGAAACTAGCCTTTTAAAAATAGGAAATAAATGCAATAAATTTTGGAAATTTTTTATTATCACTTTAAAAATATTACAAGACAACAATATACATAAAATAACATATTAACACATATTAAAATAAAATATGACAAAGAAAATGTAATTTATATAATTTAAAATAGACAAAATTGTTAAATAAATCAAATTGCACTCAAAATTGAAATGTACATAACTTTTACAATTCAAATCCGTTTTCAACGAAACGAAAAGCAGTATTCAAGTTATTAAATCTATTTTCATAATAAAAGATAAAATTTAAGAATTTAAATATTTAAATTTAAGGTTTAAAAATCAAAGTTTGACCAGTTTGACCAGAAATCCCTTTTTTAGGAAAATGTTCAATTTATACCAGTTTGAAATTAAAATTCACATAATAATCAAATTTTATATTTAAAATAACATAATTTATTCATTTTAATAAATAAAATAAAGTTTTTAAATCAAAATTCAAATAAAATAATCAAAATAAATAATTAAATTAAATCACAAAAATCAGGGTTGTTACACTCTCCCCCACTCGAAACTTTTCGTCCTCGAAAATGAAGGAAGCGGAGAAACAACTAGAAAGAACAATAGGTTGGAAGACATCCCAAAAAGAAGGTAGGGAGAAAGTAACTAGGAGGAAAAAATAGGTCGAAGGACAAGGATGAACCATTATTTAAAACATTTTAAAATCTGTAGATGGGAAAATAAATGATCAGAATATCTTTTATATAGTACTTTATCAAAATACTTTTATAACTCGATGTCTTAACAAGTTTATCCTCGTTCCTTCAGACTCTGGCAGTGCGTTGATCAGGCGCAAAGCTAGAATTCTCCAAGTACTTAGTAGACTTGTTTCAACACCAGTGAAAATACTGGAAAACTTTTTAAAAACAGATATGGAAAGTACAATCCAAACAAAAAAAACAAACAAAACCTTTATCTAACCATGGATCGCAAAAAAACAAAGGTTACGCCTGGGTCCCCCAGGAAACATCCGTATCCGTAAGCTTTCTCAACCCTGCGAATTGCGCCATGATGACTAGTAGACCGCAGATACACAATGGTTACGCCTGAATCCCCTAGGAAACATCCCTATCCATAAGCATTCTCAGCCCTACGGATTTCGCTACTAATACGACCTACATAGATCACAGGATACACAATGGTTACGCCTGAGTCCCCTAGGAAACATCCGTACCCCTGGGCTATCCAGCCAGGTGAATTACGCTATGCAGTCGCGCTCATAAGACCATGGATAACGCCATGGAATTCGATGGACACTCGAGTATCATATCCGGAAAACCAAAAATCAGAGAAATATCGATAGAATGAATCCACAATGTGGCCACAAAGCGGATATCAAGCAGAAGGCACTTTCCATATCTTTACTTCAAAAATATGTATCATATAGTACCTTTTCAAATCACTTTCAAATATCATACTTATATAAACTCCATGATATATAAGATTTCATTTTCAAATCAAATACTTTCCAAAATCAATAATATATCAAATCACACTCATATAGACTTCAATTATATAAGATTTCACTTTTCAAATTGAGTACCTTTTCAAATCCATAGTTTTCGAATCAATATCATACTTATACAAACCAAATTTTTATATAAGTTCGATAACTCCCAAATCAAGTATTTAGTAACACAAGGTTCTCAAATTTCAATTTATTTCAATATCAGTACAATTTTCAAAATCATATACGCTTTCACAAAATTATTCTTCCAAATCAAATATCTTCAGTTCCAAAGTTTCCAAAATAATAAATTTAGAAAATAAATCCAAATTTCCAAATCAATATAATTTAAGTAAAACAATTCATTTCCAAAATCATCTTATATTTACATAAAGTCTATCTTATATAAGGATCAAAAATTTTTCAAAAATCAATTTCGCTACATGAAGAGTCATATGGGATTGAACATCTTTGCTTTATAAAAGATTTTAATTTAGAATAGTTTTGTATATAAAATAGTTTGTAAAATAGTGTGCATATAAAATAGTTTTGAAAAAAAAAGAAAAAAAATAGTTTTGTATATAAAATAGTTTTTTTTTTGGAAAAATGGTTTTAAATAAAATAGTTTTGTATTTAAAATAGAATAAAATAGTTTGTTTAAGAAGAATAAAAGGAAAAATAGTTTTGAAAAATGATTTTAAATTGATAGTAGTTTTGCATAAAAGAAAAATTCCAATTAAATTACAAAGATATCCAACCCAACAACTTCCAATTTCAACGTCAAGTATATCGATGATATTAGAATATAAGATGTACATATGTCATCATTTCGCAAAATCACATTCGATCGCTCGTTCGATCACACAAGTTCGCTTTCGAACTAGTATTGTCCATTCGACTTCCTTAATGCGGATTTCGATATGGTTTCTCGACTAGAAACCATCAGTCTCCTTGCATAGCCATATACTATGATAGAGAAATCTAGAATCAAGCCCAAAATCCATATCAAATATTCGTCGTCAAGAATCGAATGAAAAATCCTAACACGAAATGGTGTAATTAACCTCGAACTTGTGTACTCAAACTTGGATCAATTAATTATGCGAATAAAACAGCATACGTACAACTTATGTATCCATTCCAACTTGTTCAATATATAGTTTTATAAAGATGTTACCAATTTAAAACATTTAAACTAAATTTCATTCAAAATATTTTGAAGACCAAATTATTTTCAAAACATTTCCAATCTAAATTTGATATTAGAAAAATTCAAAATAGCCTTATTCATTTACTTAACAAAACAGTTTCAACTTATTTAAATCATATTACTACATATTTTAAACATAAATACCAAACTTATATACTTTACCTTTCAAAATTACTTAGCTTTGAAAAGTTAACCTTGATTTGGAAGTGCTCGAACCTTCAAAATAGTCGAAAAAAATCATAATTCAATCCAAGAGTTGGAAATCACAATTAAATCAGTAAATCAATTCCAAAAATAGGGTTATATCAAATCAAATCCAAAACTCAAGGACTGAACACCGACTCATTTCAAATTGCTCAAATATATATACATAAATCTTTCGAATATCACATCACACTTCAGAATTTGAAATCAAAAATTGGTTTCACAAATCAATCGCATAGCAAAGCTACCGAAGTGGCCTCTCCCCCACTCTGAAACTCGAAAATCAATGTCGATGATGCATGCATTCATCACCGAAATTATTTTCCAGCGACATAAGTAGGTTCTGGACTTCTATTTTCTCAAACTTCTTTTGAAATTTCTTCGAAATCATTTGAAACTCATTAAAATCATTTGAAACATTTCATATTCGGAAAATACTTTCAAATCATATTATTAATTTTTTCAAAATCTTAAAACCAGTTCCAAAATGCCGGAGTTCAATCACTCAAATTCAGATTCAAAACCTTCAGTTATAAATTATTTTATATGAAACCATTTCTTATAAAATTTTCACAATTTCAAATCCTTTCAAAACTTCAAATTCTCGTTTTAAAAGGGTATATATCTTTATCGAAAACATTTCACTTATATATAGAAAATATGGTCACCCTTATCAAAATAACAATTTCGATGTATACACAAATTCCAAAATACAATCAACCTCAAATTTTTCAAGGGATGATTCAAGGATGGATTTCAAAGCAAAACAGAGATTCAAATTTAGAGGAACTCTAATCAAATAGAATTCTAATTCAAAGATAAGATCAAACGAAGATAAGATAATTAAATTACCAAATAGAAGATGGATAGGCCCATATAGATCGCGAGCGACCTTAACAGGGTCAACCATGACTTCAGGAATATAATCGATGCGAAAATCTAAGGCAAATCGACCTTCGATCGCCAGCGATAGAATCTAAATATAGCAGAAGATAGAAAACATCGTAAACCGAGGATACAGAAATCTTCGGTGAATCAACGCCAATTATAAGGGAGTTTCACCCTTTTACAAATCATTCAAAGATTGGCGAAATCGCCACCCTATAAAGGTCATTCAAAGTGGAGTTATGGAATGCTCCAAAATCAAAGGAATATAAATAGGGAAGACAGGAATGGATTTCAGAACAAGTGGGAGCGTTCCAAAATTCAAAGGAATCTTATTCGATTAGAATCCAAACCAAGATTAGAGATATATAACCTATATACAAAAGAATTCCCCTTCAAAATTTGGAAAGACTCGAATTCATAACATATGAAAACAGAAGCAAAAATATCTTTAATTGGACAACTTCAGCTAAGCAAAAGATACAACAGAGTTTATTCAAAGCAACCTAACAGACTACTGATTTTGCCATACCCAAAATAGATTCCTATCAACAATGGATCTAGATTAATCAAGAGAGAAGTTCAAAATTTTAGAGGATCCTAATCAAAGAAATTACTAACAAGGTGGATACGAAAGGAATGAAGCTTAAGAAATATTTTACTTTCAAAGCAAGAAAATTTATATCAAATAATCATTGAAAATTCTTTAAAAATCATTTGAAAATCATTTTATACTTCGAAAATACGTTCTCTCACAAAGAAATGATTCTGAGATTGATTTCACTCATTCAAGGGTATTTCTACCCTATCTCTAATGAGTTTTTGCTCCGTAGGCTAAGGTTTGCCTAAAACCAAAGCTCCGATACCAAATGTAACGACCCACTATTTTGGACCATTCAAATCGACAATAATCCACACATGTCCGACTTGAATAATTCAAAATAACATATTGTAATAAAATTTGGAGCAAATGAAATACAATCACAGAATCACAGACACAGAAATATCAGAATAACTCACAGCGAAAATTAAAATACCATAGTAGTTCATGAAGCTACTATAACAAACTCTCAAAACATAATACATATTATCAGTCTGGAAAACATATACAATAGAAATCTCAAATACATAGAAGTTTATAATACCAGAGCTGAAATAGAACAACTGAAACTGAAATGGAATAGATAATCTAGGCAAGCGGAATCTCCATCAATTCCTAGCTCTAGAAAAGAAATCGAAAGCTAAGCTGTAAATCTCAGGCTGACCCGAGCGTAAAGTAAAACACAAAACACTCGAGTCAGGACAATATATACTTATATAATATAAACCAACTCAAGTGAACTGTAGAAGTAATGCACAATAGCTTAAAGGATGCTTGGGACCGCCCATCCTTTAAGGATCAGTTAAACTATATAATTTTAAATACATCCCGTGGTTAAAATTTCAAAAATAGTATCTATACTTATAAATCAAATATCATCTCAAAATTAAATATCATTTCAAATCTATTCAAATATCCAAATATCATATTTTCCAAAATCACATTCATTTTTATTTAACATCAATACCGTTTCAACTCACATTTCAAAATAGCTATATTTCAAGTTAATATCTCCATTTAAATCACTTAAAGTAAATTCATTATATTTAATAATTAAATATTAAATTTCCAAAATTTAATCTTTTTTCAAAGATTTTTTTTATTTATTTAAACAAAAATTTCAGTTTCCGTAGCACTTATAAAATGCTACGTAAAGTTTTTGGTTTAAACAGTTCATTTAACAAAGACAGCATTAATCGCTGTAATAGATTTCTTTTTATTTCAAATAAACTTTAATGTTAAGTTTAACCACTATAGAACTTACAAAGTGCTATAATAGTCTTTATTGCAAATTAATTTTTTAGTTCATTTAAAACAACTACAACATTTACAAATGCTGTAATATCTTTTACATTACATTTCAAAGATGCTATCAAATCAAATTCAGAGTTTTAATTACCATTTCCCAACCAATTAACTTTTAACATAAATCAATTTAACTTATAAAATCATATATTTCACATTTTAAAATCATCATTTCAATACTCTTATTTTTGTGATTTTTATAAAGTTAAATTTCATTCAAAAAATCAAATTTTAACATAATTTCTTATTTAAATTCAAGTATTAAATTCCATTTCTTTAATTAAATTATTAACTTAACAATTAAGTTAAATTTCCAAAATATAACTTTTTTCCATTTATTTTACTTAATTAAAATTTCACTTTTACCCAAAATTCCAAATTTCCAATTTAAGTTATATTCCAAAATTTAACTTAAACATTTATTCATTCAACATTTTAACTTATTCAAAATTCATTAATATATTATAAAATGATCTTAAATCCATTTAAATTCAAGATATCATAAATTTATTCATACTAAATTTAAATTCCATTTCATCACCAAATTAGAATTTCCAAACATACTTACATTTCAAATTTCTAACTTTACCAGTTATTTATTTCACTTATAAATTCTCAGAAAATCAATAATACTTTACAACAAAATCATTTTTAATTAAGTTTAAATCAAAATAATATAATATTTACATTTTAAAATATTTTAGAAATTTTAGAAAAAACATATTTTAACCAATGGTCTGTATATCATATACTACCCTAGGTAAAGTAATAGGGATACTATATCATATCAATCTGTAATTTACAAATGAAAAATCCGGGTTTGATCATTTCAAACCCGCAGTCCCAAGTAAAATGAATGAAATGAAAACCGCTCAGGCCTATCATTTCAGCCCATAATGATTTTCCCCTATTCTAAAGTCCGTTCGGGTATGTATCATTTCAACCCATAGTGATTCTAGTCTACAGGGAACTTGCAATGGTGGTAATTGATGTAAATAACATGATAGTATAATATAAAAGTAACATGTGATATAACAGGTGCAATAACAGGTGTAAACATCATATGATCATAATATAGCAGTTATAACAGGATGAAATACATTTATAGATTCAAGTGGTGTCGGTTTATCAGTTATATAGGTATAGATTGTCTGGTGAGAATAACTCACTTGTTAAAAGCTGGAGATAGCCACCAAAGCACACAATACCAACACTACGAAGGCACGACAACACGGAAATGACTTGAGAGTGAAGAGCGAGATCCAAGTTATAGATCTTGTGTTACAACCCAAAAACAAAACCAAAATAATAGTTAAAAATCAATAGGATTGAATTTGAATAACTTTGAAACAAAAAGCAGTTTGAATCTACAACTTTTTGCCTTGCTTTCTATACTTGTTTGCATGGCCTAGGGGATCAATAAGGTCAGGTTTGAGCATGGTTTGGATCAGGTATGGGTCTGGAAAAGGTGCTGCTACAAGGCTAAACAAGTGGAGGAAGTTACACTTAGGGTAGTGAAGGGTTTCTAGACAAATAGGTGGAAAAGTGGTTCAATCTTTGGCTCGGCCATGGGCTATGGGGTTCGGCCAGAGGGTCCACACTTCAGGTCAGTAGCTGGGGTGATGAGGGAAGGTCTGAATAAAGTGGTGGTGGCAGCCAAAGGTGGTGGTGGTGATGGAAAATGGAGTGGTGAATACATAAGTGCTCGGCTATGTATGTTTCAAGGTCTAGTTTGCAATTTTGTGGAGTTTTGCCACCATGGAGGGTTCGGCCATGGTCTAACCTGAAGTGATAGGAGGTAGTGATGATATGGAGGTGTGGTAGGAGGTGGTGGTGGTCAGATCTGGGCTGGTGGTGGTGGTGGAAGTGGCGGCAAAAGGAAGGTGGAGGTGGTGATAACACAACTAGGCTAGATTTGAGCAATAAGTGGTGTTTGGTGCAAATTGATGGCGATCTCTTGCCATGGGATGCTCGGCCTGGGGTGGTGGTGATCTGGAGGGGGTGGTGGTCAGAGGATGAGGTGGTGGGGTCGGCCTAGCTGCTGGAGTAGGTGGGGCCGATCCATACAAGTTGAGAACAAAGCAAAAACAACATAAGAAAATCAACAAAAACAATGAAAAGAAGAGATTTTTACCCAAACTTTTGATCAAGGAATGACCATGTATTTTTTTTTGTGAAGAGAAATGATAAAGTACGTGAAAAAAAAAGAATGCAGCTGAAATGAGAAAAGATATACGGCCAAAAAAATAAAAGATGTATTGATTAAAATGAAACGGTGGAATACAAAAGGACTAGGAATAACAAAAATCACAAACTCTACATATTTCCATATTTTTTTTGTAAGTTTAAATATCTGAAAATACATATAATTTCAGTTGAAATTCGAAAATATAACAAATATACAAAATATAAATAAATAAATATTAATTATATATGATTAAAATAAGAAAATAGTACAAAATGAAAACTAGTCTAGAAAATTTGAAAATAAACAGAATAAACTTTGGAAGATTTATATGGACTTAAAAATATTTATAAATAAAGATAATAACATAAAATAAAAATGCATTCACAAAAATAAATAAATAATTTTTAATTAAATATAATTTAAATGAAGAAAATAGCAGAAAAATAGAAACTAGCCTTTTAAAAATAGGAAATAAATTTTGGAAATTTTTTATTATCACTTTAAAAATATTACAAGACAGAAATATACATAAAATAACATATTAACACATATTAAAATAAAATATGACAAAGAAAATGTAATTTATATAATTTAAAATAGACAAAATTGTTAAATAAATCAAATTGCACTCAAAATTGAAATGTACATAACTTTTACAATTCAAATCCGTTTTCAACGAAACGAAAAGCAGTATTCAAGTTATTAAATCTATTTTCATAATAAAAGATAAAATTTAAGAATTTAAATATTTAAATTTAAGGTTTAAAAATCAAAGTTTGACCAGTTTGACCAGAAATCCCTTTTTTAGGAAAATGTTCAATTTATACCAGTTTGAAATTAAAATTCACATAATAATCAAATTTTATATTTAAAATAACATAATTTATTCATTTTAATAAATAAAATAAAGTTTTTAAATCAAAATTCAAATAAAATAATCAAAATAAACAATTAAATTAAATCACAAAAATCAGGGTTGTTACACATATGGTTCTCGCCCTTTTCATTCTCAGTTCACCATAACATAAATATTAATTCCCCATGTAACTTGAACATATAAGAGTGACACTACATACAGATTAATCGAACCAATATTAGCTCAGGCATCTCATACTACTTGGTGTGACTCGCTCGTTTACTAAATGCTCCTAAACGATACTCGATAATATTCTATGTAACAAGTCTAAAGAATATCCAGAGAGATATTACCAGAAGTCCCATACCAAGCGGTATTATAACTCTATTTACCCAAAATCTTCATTACACCGAAAATATAACCAATCTGAGCACACAATTCAATTAGAAAAGAAGTTGATTTATAAAGAAATATTTTAAAGGTTACAAAAATATTTATATACATTTAAAAGTTAAAATAATATTTTTCTTCCCATTTGTATAAACTAGAAATAAGGATTTTAATCCATACAAATAACTTTCATCTCTCTTTTCTATATTTTAAATCATTAGAAATCTCTCTTATAACCAAATATTACTTATAAAAATCATTCTATAAATTTTTGCAACTAAATATAATTTTAAAAATGAATTTATAAACTCTAAACCAATTTCCCTTTTACTTCAAAATCCTAAAAATATATTACAAAACTCTCAATAATGCTTATAAATCATGAAATACACTTTAAAACCCACATAATATTAATTAGAAACCATTTAATATTTTTCTAGAATTTTATAGGATTATTATATAATTATTTGAAGTAAAAATATCAAAATTTTCCTTTAATAAATTAATATCATTAATAACATACTTAATATTAATTTAAATAAAAGTTTTTCTTAAAAATAATTTCATTCTTGTAGCAAGTAAACTCTCTACTTTTCATTAAATTTTTATTTAGTTTAAAAATATCATTTTACATTTTAAAAAAACCAAAACACACACATAGGCACAGGCCTAGAGCCATGTCCATGCCGTGCACCAATGCACCATGCACTGATCCATCGATCAAGACTTGAAACGTGAATTGTTCTAGGTCCAATGACCTATTTCTTATGACTCCGATCACTCTCTGCTTCTCCATTTGGACTTTTGACACCAAATTCTACTCTACATTCCACCAATCAAACACATTCATATATCACAAATTCAATCAACAAAAATAATGATAAATCGGTTCATCAACAAATATGCAAATACAAAAATTCCAAACACTTCAAACAAACATGCAATCCAACATTTCAGACATAGGTTCGTGAGTGGAGAGCACTCACCTTCATTCTTCCTATAGCACTTTATAGCTTCACCAAAACCCAAATTTCCTATTTATATCCAAATTCCACCAAACCAAAACTTGACCAAGACTTAAATTTGAAGATTCTTAGGGATGTAGAATCATGTAGAGAAGCTTGATTTCAAATTTCATAAATAATAGAAATTTATTTGATTTTATTTAGAATTTAAAAGAAGGAGAATTAGGGTTTTTGTCATTGGAATTATGAAAGTGGAGGCAATAGTGTTAAACAGGATGAAGATTTGTATGCAATGAAGATGGTTCTACACTTCTCATGAAAAGCAAAGGAAGTGGAAATTTTACTAAGTGCTTAGTTGGGCTAATGGGCTCACTTATTCATTCTTATTTATTCCTTTCCCTCTCCTCTTCTTTGATAATCCTTTTTTAACTTGACAAGTTAGCCCAAAGCTCCAAATAAAAATTCATATTCATTCTCCATAAATATTTTACTATCATTTCATGATTTTGAAATAATTATTATCTATAATTTATATCAATTTAACAATTATTACCATATTTACCTTTTAAGCCCAATTTCGATAATAAAATAATAAACTCCTTTTATAAGTAAAATAAATTTATATTCTTTTAAGAATAATTTATTTATCATATTTATTTCTATTTATTCACTTTTTAATGTTAAAAACCCATTTTAGTTAATTAAATCTTTGTTATGAATCCCAATTAATCTATTCTCAACCAGGGTTGTTACAGGAATCTTGATAAATGAAGGTTTGATAAGATTTTAGTTATAAAATGAATGTGTTATAAGCTTTTTAACGAATGTTAATATGTTTATTTTGAATTTTTTGATTGGTTGGATGATTCATGACATTGGCAAATGACATTGGATGAAATGTTTAGGTTGGAGTGATCATCGAGTGGTTGAACTCAATGGTAGTTGAAATGGTTCATCGCATCAAATTTGTCGAGTATGAAGCTATACAGTGGAATGACTTAAAACAAGGCATGAATCTGGGTCAAGCGATATTCATATAAACTGTCTTTGTGGAATGAAGCTGAATATCTAAGACAAGAGAAAGAAAGATGAATGAGAAAATATGGGAATAATTTCCACTAAGGATTCTTCTATCCTTGTTCAATCTCGGCAGATATAGGCATCCAAATGTCTGAACTGGAAGTCAAATGTCCAAATCTCAGGGATTTGTCCTGTAATATTCATTTGTAAATATAAGGTTTTTCATACATATAGATTTTTGACGTCAGACATCTGAACTTAGGGACATACGCCGGATCCCTAATCCAGACATTTGAACCGCTGTAGGTTTGGCGATTGAGTTTTGTGTTTTGGAATATGATGTTTCGGAGGTTCGGGTTCTTTTAGGGGACCCACATGATGCTTGTAATATCCAAAGTTATAATGAGTTCAAGGATAATTGTAACAACCCACCTTTTTGATCCTCAAAAGTCAACACTAATACATTAACAATATTCACGTGCCAAGCATCCAACTGCCAGAAAGATAGATTGTTAGGAAAAAAGAAAGAAAAGATAGAAAAAATGTAACATCCCCTATCTTGAGGCCTGAAGCAAAGAGCTACAGATGCTGCAGTCATCTATAGTATTAACTTCCAGTGATAAAATACGGTAATGTTAATGGTATCCATAATATCATAAGCACATGAATATGAAACAAAATAATATATTTCAAGAAAACAACTTTACTGATTACATTTCAAATCCATGTTTCATATTTCATTACACAATCCCAAACGATTCCCAGGTTTCGACTAAATATAATTATTACAATTTACGCCAAGAGCGACATATGAAGATGCCCCCTTGGATGATCAGAGTACTAAATAAACATATCAGTCTCAAATACATCACAACGGAAATAAAAATAATTACTCCTATATAGTTAAGCCTCCTGCACATCTTCAGAAGCTTATTCATCCACCTACTAAACCTGTAAAACCTTAACTCTCAATCTACTGAAATTAATTTTGAGCACCCGAGAGTTTAAGGGGAAAACATAAACTTTGAGTCAGATATAAAGCTTGGTGTGAATAATACTATTACATCTCGGTTTACTGATATTAAGTGAGACCACGCCGCTTAGCGGAACGGGTGTTCCCTCACTAATATCCCTTTTAAAACATATCTTTTGCAAATCAGAATCCTGTAATCAAACTAATTAAAGAAATAATAACAATATTTATATGCACAGAAATCAGGTAATCAATGGACTATCTGTCCGAACAATATAGTGTTGTTTAGCTAACTACTAACCAATGGCTGACTCAGGCTTATCAAACAAAATAAATAATCTAACTTATGTTAGACACACTCTTGAGCGGTCTGTCCTTAACTTACTTCTCCCAGGGTCAACTGATCCTAATGGTTTTGCGGGCTCACCAATAACCTATCTTTCTCTGTATATTCCTTTCTGCGTGTAACATCATTTTAGTCTTACCTATGACAAAACCCCACACATTGGAATTTTGGACTTATATTAGCTAGAGGCTATTAGCTAAAGTATAGGGCGCAACCCTGTACCAGTCCCATCTGGTATTCTAATATCTGAGTCATTTTCTTAGGGTTAACTACCCCATCAAATTTTCCTTGAAAACATTTCTTTCAAATTGATTTAACCCTTTAAATCATACTTAAACAAAGAAAATATACTTTTTTCTTTACTCAAATATCTTTGTCCAGATATATGCTTTACATAAAACAATGTTGATGAAAACCTAAATCAATATGGTTATCTATCCCATTAAAATAAGTTAAAGCCCTTCTTTAACTTAGAAAACATTAGGTTTTAAATCCAAGATATAACCTTCGAAATCCTTGTTTAAAAACTTTAAACTATCCCCTTTCGAATCCATCGAAAGTACCCCTTTCAAAATAGGTTAACTACTTTATCTTAAAACACTAGGCCGAAAGGCCAAAACATACCTTTCGAAACCTTTAAAAGTAGACCTTTTGAAATCATTGAAAGTATCCCTTCGGAAGCTTTATAAAACCTTAGACATCCTCTTTTCAAAATACTTTAAACTTGCCTTTCGAAAGCATTGGAAACCTTTAATTTAAAAACTCAAGCAAACCTTTCAAAAACATTGGGATACCTCCTCTTCGAAACCTACATTATATACCTTTCGAAAGCATTAAAATTCCTTACATAAAACAAACTTTCGAAAGTATTGAGTCCAAGTAAAAGTTTGTGGAACATAGCTTCAAAACCATTTAAGACCATTCCTGTCGAAACCTTTGGGTTTAGCTTTTAATAGAACACAGGGCTTTAAAAGAACTGGGGCGAAAGCATTATTCCTAAGTAATAGAAAGTGGATGGTTTCGAAACAAACCCTTTCGAAAGCATGGAGAAGCAGGTTCAAAGTTTAAAGGAAAAAGTACCCTTTCGAAAGCATTGATTCGAAGCGTTGAATGCGACAGCATAGGTTTCAAACCCCTTCGAAAGCTTCATTTTAAAATAAAAGGTGGCAACCCCTTTCGAAAGTCCTTCTGACAAAACAAGGGCACATTTTACTAAGTCGAAAGCTAATATAACTCCTTTGAAAGCCTCCTTTATAATCATAAGTGATTCGTAGTTAATATAGTAGCTTCTACCCCCTTCGAAAGTTTGTTTCGACTCCACACCTTCCCCCCAACTCCAATCCGCTACGTACCAAGGCATTGATACCATGTGTATTAGTTTCAACTAGGTTAGGGCGGAAGTATGGGAATGAAAGGTAGCTACTGTAAGTGGCGAAGCAATAATTCTATGTAAAACTGATTATTAGCTTTTTAAAGTAATATCTTTCCAACTAACTTTCCTTACTTGTCAACATATAAATGGTTGCCAATTCTTTTTCAAAATCTTTTTCTAAAAGTGCTGCTGAATTCAATAATTAACAATTAAAAACATTTAGCAAATTAGCTCCTTCTCCTTTTAAAAGCATATAAAACATTTAAGTCCCATACCTTAAATAATTTTATATCCATAATAAAATACTTAGGAAAATTCTCTAAAAATTCCGATAAATCGTTTTTAATATGTTTTCTAACATATTTAAATTTCAGACCCAAGGCTATCATATATTTGCCAAAAATAATTTAAACCCAATTTAACCATTTTCTTCCCTAGAAAATTCATAATAAATCCACATTAACTTAGAAAATTATGAAACTTGAAACACATCTCTAAAATAATGCTTTTGACCTTATATCAAAACCACAAGTCATTAGGATGTCATTTAATAGGTTTCTCAAATCAAAACTTATCACAAACTCTATATGAAGCAGCATAAATCATCAACAAGCCTATATATCCATTTAAACAATCAAATCATGGCATTTTACTTGCAAAATAAATTCAGATCTCATCTAGAAACCGGAAACAATAAAAATGAGATGTAATCTATTATTCACCTTAGCTTGTTGTTAAGGATGTTGAGATTTGCTCTAGAATTGATTTGATTAAGCTTCCTACTTGAATTCTTGCTTATCTTCCTTTTGTTTTACCTTAATGGTGGTCGGCCAAAATTTGAACTTTCTTAGATTTGTTTGCAAATGTTTAAAACAAATAAGAAGTGAAAGTAAGAAGGGTTAGGGTATAAGAACTTAGTTTATTCCTATTTTGCCCTCCTCTTATTCCTCTTACTTTCTTTATTTTAATTCTTTTTGGATTATAGATCAATTAAGGCACGACTATCGTAAATTATTCAAATCTCAATCCCTTAACCATTTACATTATTTCATTTAATTTATCTAATTAAATGGCCTCAATAATGTTAGTCAAAATTAGGGTCACTACACAAAATCTCACATCGTGACGAGTAATATATAATATACAACAGGTCTTTACAAAAGAAAAAATGTAATATACAGATATCGATCAGTGTATACTAATTTATCATCAGCCTGGATAGTTATAACAAAATATCCTCACAAACGATGATAAATATAAACAACTAATGCAGTGAAAATATACATAATACGTCTTGGCGGCATCCAGCTCGTCTCCTAATTCTCCAAGCATCCATAACTGAATTTGAAAAATATGCTCGGTCTGATCCAAGCATTATAAGAAAATAACGCCTGGATCAGTCTGGTAAAATTGTGTGAGAAACACACCTCAAATGAATTTTAATGTTATAAAACCTTTTCAAAATTATGGTATCTTGTAAGACCACGCCACACATGAACATAGACGAGTTTTTACCTTATGATAACCAAACCAATTCATAGGAAATCTATTGATATTACAATAATGTCTGGGGTTTAAAATAAATATGGAATCATAGCCAAAATTGTTACATTAATTAAATTCCAGCATAATAGGCATACAACTAAGTCCACAAAGGCACTTATTGGAGAATGGATTCTATACAATGACAAGGCATTGGCATACCGCCTGCCATAGTACACCTCTAGAAAAATGTACCGAGGGGCTCACATGGACCCTCTGCCAGCACAGGACTGGCCTACCCCTTACTAGATAGTACCGAATATTTCATCCCCCCGGTTGCTTTTGTAACCTTTCTAAGAGCTCTCATGCAAATCCAAATCCATAAATATACATATCTAGAAGGGTTATGACAATAACCTAATGGCTGCGACCCACATATCCCTGCTTTATAACCCCTATTTTTTTCATTTCTGGTTGTTGAGGCTAGAGGCTATGTTGTAGTTTTTTAGCAAATCCCACTTGGAATGATAACACTGCCTCCCGAGCAACAATGCAATGCCAGCATTCATCTATACAGGTTGTTCAAGATATGAACAAACCGAGGGCACTTCAAAGTACTCGATCTTCGATCATCATCAAGATATCTCCTATTCGAACGCTTATTCTAGTTCGAAGTGGTTTTCGGATAACTCACGTTTATCCGACCCAGTCTCTCCGAACCGACTACGATAATTTTAAAAACTATCCAACATTTGATATCGGTTATTTAACTATCAAATAAACAAACGGTTCAACCAGAGATTTAATTCCATAAGGACAATAAAATTGATTAAGCACATAAGCAAAACTAAGCCTCTTTAATCGATCCTCACAAACCATTCCAATTTTAAAACTTAGAAAACCCTTCCATATACTTTATATCAACAATATAAATATATTTACAAAACATCACTTTTCAATACTTAGGGAAATGTACCCACAAGGTTATTTCAATGGTATAAGTATATTCATACATCTTTTGAATGACTTCACTTCCAAAACATACTTATTTGGGTTAAACAAATGTAACTTAAACATTTATACAAATAAACCCAAAACAAATTTGGTGTAAGTAAACGAGTCATATGGAAACTAGACCAAATATGCTTACCACCACTTCTCAATTTCAAACAACACTATCTCTGTTAGTCCATGAGATGATGGTTTTGATGACAACAACCTTAGAATAGATTATAAAATATAATACTAACATTACAAGTTTAGATATATATGTATATGCAGGATCTAACCATGCAGGTATCAAGAATGAAGACTGTACAGTATAGAGATTCAAGATATAGAGATAGAAGACTCATGAGTATCAAGATTATCAAGAGTTCAAGAGTTCAAGGTTAATTTTGTTTTATTAGGAATATTTGTTAAAACTCGTAGAAAAGCACTGGCATCTTAATATCCAATTTATTCGTGGAATGGAATCCACTTCGAGCCCATTAAAGGGATGGAACCCTAAGTAGGATGGAACCTACGAAAATCTAGTGGGACATTGTTTTGTATCCACTAATTTTAATTCAAATGATTTTACAAAATTATCTTGTTTTCAAAATGATTTCAAAACTTTCCTTTTAAAAGATTCAAAACTCTCTATCCTGATTTTAAATAATTTTAGCCTCAAAACATCTTTAATTTCAAAGTCAAATTACTCCTGATTTTAAACTATCTTTTCAAATAATATATTTAACTTTTAAATATTTATACTTAGATTTAAATATAAAATTATAGTAAAATTATGTATATATTGTTTTTTATATTGACTTATGTATTTCAACTATAGTTAAGTATATTTATAAAGTTTAAAATAATTTTAATTTAAGATAGAGGTTATTTTCAAAGAAAATCAAAACACCAAAAATTCCTTTGGGATGTCGACATGCCCCTAGGCACTATGTCGACATAGTGTCAGTTGGTTTCAAAATTCAAATTTCAAAAGAAGTGTCTATTCGCCATAACTCTTCACGAATGGACATGACTGTTGTTCTTTATAAATAGGGGTCAGTTTCAACAAATTTTTAATCACTTTTTCTGGTTTTCACTCCTCTTCTTCTTCCACATTTCTTAATACAAAATCATACCATTACTCTGCCGAAATAAACATCGAATCATACTCGATTACTTCTAGTTTGATTCTACATCACTATCTCTACAAGGTTCTCAGTGCTATTCAGAGTTATAGACTTCTTTGTAATATATTAGCGAGAAAAGGTGTGATTGTAGCCTTGGAAATCAATTAAGCGAGAAAAGGTGTGATTGTAGCCCTGGAAATCAATTGGGTGAACTTGTTTCCCCGGAAATCAAGTATCTCCACCCAGAGGATTGTCATTCTGGAGGGTGTACCTCGTAGCCTTGAAACCGAGGGTTGTAATTGTTGAATTGTTGTTGAAAGGAAATCCGTACTTATGTTGCGGGACTGGATGTAGGGTAACTCCGAACCAGTATAAAATTCGGTGTGTTCTTTCCTTTACTGCTTTTACTTTATATTTGCATCTGTGTTTGATTCTGCGTTCATATCTGTGTCTGATTAGTGTATACATTGTTAACAAATTAAGATAAAACTCAAAAAGATTAACAAATTTCTTAAAACACTATTCACCCCCTTCTTGTGTTAATTCTAGCCTTAAGATCCTTAATCCGCATCTCTCACATTTGGTATCAGAGCTTTGTTTTCAAAAGTTTCATAATCTGAATTTTGAAAAGTTTTAAAATGGCTATTTTTGAAAAATCTGTTAAAACTAGTTTAGAATTGTTTAAATTATCATTGTTCCATGAGTCTGCATATGAATGTTATTCAAATTCTAGTTGTCTACCCAAATTTTATAATGTGCAGGAAAGATGCTTTATGGGTATTGAGGAATTAATCCACAATGGACAATCTGTACAGATCAAAAGGAATAAGTGGATACTTGATAGTGGTTGCTCTAGACACATGACTGGTAATTCGGATATGCTGAATAATATTATATACAAAGACGGAGGACTGGTTAACTTTGGAGACAACTCGAAAGGATATGTGATTGGCATCGGCAATGTCGGTAACTCCGAAACTCCTATTATTACTAATGTTTTGCTAGTTAAGAATCTGAAACACAATCTACTAAGTATAAGTCAACTATGTGATAAAGGATATAAAATTAAATTTGAAAAAGACAAATGTCATATTGAAGATAATAACTCAACCATAATATTTGAGGGAACTAGGAAAAAGAATATTTATATTCTTAGTATGAAAGTCTCAAATGATAACCTATGTCTTTTGGCAAATACAAGTGACCCTTGGATTTGGCATAAGAGATTTGGACATTTGAATTTCAAACTCTTATCTAGACTGTCAAAACATGATCTAGTAAGAGGTCTCCCTAAAATGAATTTTAAAGTAGAAAGTTTATGTGATGCATGTCAATTAGGAAAGCTTAGAAAAAGTTCCTTTAAATTAAAAGATATGATTTCAACTTCAAAACCCCTTGAGTTACTTCATCTTGATTTATTTGGTCCATCTCAAATTCAGTCAATAAATCATAGTAAATATGATTTGTAATTGTAGATGATTATTCTAGATTTACATGGACAATAATTTTGAAACATAAAAGTGATACTTTTGAATGTTTTAAATTTTTTACAAAAAGGATTCAAATCAATTATCTTTAAAAATTATAACTATACGTAGTGATCACGGTGGTGAATTTGAAAATGAAAAGTTTGAGGAATTATGCAATAAGAAGGGAATAACTCACAATTTCTCATTTCCAAGAACTCCACAACAAAACAGAGTAGTTGAACGTAAAAATAGAACGATACAAGATTGTGCGAGAACTATGCTTTCAGATAGTAATTTACCAAAACACTTTTGGGCAGAAGCTATTGCTATCGCCTGTTATATTTTGAATAGAATTTTAATTAGACCTTTAACTGATAAGACACCTTATGAACTTCTTCATGGAAAGAAACCTAAGGTATCATACTTCAGAATTTTTGGAAGTAAATGTTTTATTTTAAATAAAAAAGATAATTTGGATAAATTTGATCCTAAATCCGACAAAGGAATCTTTATCGGATATTCTAATAGAAGTAAAGCTTATAGAGTTTTTAATTTAAGATCTAACACCATCGAAGAAACAATGCATGTTTCGTTTGATGAAAATTTAAAAGATTTTGAAATTACAAATGATGAAGAGGATTTAATTAATCAAAACCAAGAGTCAACTGAAACTAATAATGAATTAAATCATCCTAATAAAAGGATTAGACTTTTAAAAGATCACCCTATAGAAAATATACTTGGAGGTATGCAATCTGTTGTTAAAACTAGAAATCAACTAAGTCAAATGAGTAATGTAGCGTTTATATCATCTATTAAACCCAAAAATCCTAAAGAAGCATCAACTAATGATTCATGGATTTTGGCCATGCAAGAAGAATTAAATCAATTCACTAGAAATGAAGTTTGGGAACTTGTTCCTAGACCTGAAGATAAAACTATAATTGGAACTAAATGGGTCTATAAAAATAAAATGAATGAACAAGGTGAGGTCATTAGAAATAAAGCACGATTAGTCGCCCAAGGTTATTGTCAAGAAGAAGGTATAGATTGTGACGAAACCTTTGCTCCTGTAGCAAGATTAGAAGCCATTAGGATTCTACTTGCTTTCGCAAATCATAATAATTTCAAATTATTTCAAATGGATGTTAAAAGTGCATTTTTAAATGGATTTGTAAAAGAAGAAGTATATGTTGAACAACCACCACTTTTTGAAGATGAAAATTTACCAAACCATGTGTACAAACTTAAGAAAGCTTTATATGGTCTAAAACAAGCTCGTAGAGCCTGGTATGATAGACTAAAATCCTATTTATTACAATCAAATTTTGAAATTGGTAAAATAGATAATACTCTTTTTATTAAAAGAAATAAAAATGATATTCAACTAGTATAAGTTTACGTAGATGATATCATTTTGGTTCAACTAACTTCGAAATGAATAAGGAATTTTCTGAAATAATGACAAAAGAGTTTGAGATGAGTCATATGGGTGAATTAAACTTCTTTCTAGGATTGCAAATAAAACATTTAGATAATGGTATTTTTATTAGTCAGGAAAAATATGCTAAAGACCTAGTTAGTAAATTTGGTTTGACTACTGCGAGTGGAAAACCCACTCCCATAGCAACCAATGAGTACCTTAGTAAAGAAGATCTCTCGAAAGATGTAGATCAAAAGTTTTATAGAGGAATGATTGGATCACTACTCTATATCACTGCTAGTAGACCTGATATCATGCATAGTGTTTGTCTCTGTGCAAGATATCAATCTCATCCTAAAGAAACTCACTTAAAAACTATAAAATGTATCATAAGATATATTAAACACACCTCTGATTATGGCTTATTTTATCCTAAAAATGATTCATTTGATTTAATATCATACTGTGATGCTGACTATGCTGGATGTAAATCAGACCGAAAAAGTACAAGTGGAACTTGTCACTTTTTGGGACATTCTCTGGTTTCCTGGTTTAGTAAAAAGAAAAATACAGTTTCTTTATCAACAACTGAAGCAGAGTATATTTCTGCTGCTTTGGCTTGTTCTCAAGTAATATATATGCAACAAACTTTAAGAGATTTTGGATTAAATATCTCAAAATCGCCAATTTATTGTGATAATACTAGTGCAATAAATTTATCTAAAAATCCTACTCATCATGCTCGAACTAAACATATTGATATCAGACACCATTTTCTCAGAGATAATATAAGTAGAGAAGTAATTACTCTCGACTATATCAATTCTGAAAATCGAATTGCTGATATTTTAACAAAACCCTTAAATGAATCTACATTTACTAAATTAAGAAGAGAATTAGGTATTTGCTCATTAACTGAAATATATAATATAAATAACGAGTACAATTAAAATTAATTCAAAATAAATTTAAAAAGGCAAAAATTCAAGGACCATGTCGACATCCCCACTAGACCCATGTCGACATATAACGTTTTTATTTTTTAAAAATTTTCCCACCAAAATTCAAAAATTTAGTTATATATTCTTCTCTATTTCGAATTCTTATCCATTCTCTCTGGTTTCTCTTCATTTTCTATTCTGAAATATATAAAATAATGGCATCTTCCTCTAAATCAAACATAAAATCAACTTTCTTATTCCCCTCTTCTTCTTCTGGTCCATTCCAATGCTCTACTCTCGCATGTGTAACTAAATTGGAGGAGTCTATGAAGGATACTCTTCAGATGTTAACTGAAATTCAAGTGACTCAACTTCGTATGGCGAAAGAGCAAGAAAGGCAAGGCAAGATTCTTAGGAATTTACAAAAATTCCTAATGGATAACCAGGCCAACCCTATCTGGATCGATGAAGACTCTTCACTCAATAAAGAACATGAGGTCAGCAACGAAGAAGAATAAGAAGAAGAAGAACCAATGGAAGAAGCACACGAGGAGGATGATGACCAAGTAGTATGCGTTGGAAAAGTGTATTTTGATAAAAATGGGAATCTTGTTGAACAACGTGGAAATTTCTGTTTCCACTATCCAAACTATTCAGTTCATAAATCTCCTATGTTCAGAAACACACATTAGTTTCTTCTCTTTCTTTCCATTGTTATTTATGTTTTTATGTTTTTCAAACGCAAATGTAAATACAACCATACTCGTAATAAATAAAATCGTGTTCTTATTTGTGTTAGTATTATTGTGAATTCTTAGTTAGGATAGTTAATAGTTTAGGATTATATTTTAGTCAAGTATTGATTATGTATGATAACACTATCATTATAATCACAAGTAATGTAGTCTTAGTTTCAGGGGGAGTTATATAGAGTTATCTAGTTTAGAGTAAGTTTTTGTTGATGACAAAGGGGAGAAGTATAAAATAGGGTAGTTAGGCATAGATTAAGGGGGAGTTATTAGGATAGAAGGAATATTTTATAAACACAGGTTGTCATCATCAAAAATGGGGAGATTGTTAGTCCATGAGATGAAGGTTTTGATGACAACAACCTTAGAATAGATTATAAAATATAAATACTAACATTACAAGTTTAGATATATATGTATATGCAGGATCTAACCATGCAGGTATCAAGAATAAAGACTATACAGTATAGAGATTCAAGATATAGAGATAGAAGACTCATGAGTATCAAGAGTTCAAGAGTTCAAGGTTAAGTTTGTTTTATTAGGAATATTTGTTAAAACTCGTAGAAAAGCACTGACATCTTAATATCCAATTTATTCGTGGAATGGAACCCACTTCGAGCCCGTTAAAGGGATGGAACCCTAAGTAGGATGGAACCTACGAAAATCTAATGGGACATTGTTTTGTATCCACTAATTTTAATTCAAATGATTTTACAAAATTATCTTGTTTTCAAAATGATTTCAAAACTTTCCTTTTAAAAGATTCAAAACTCTCTATCCTGATTTTAAATAATTTTAGCCTCAAAACATCTTTAATTTCAAAGTCAAATTACTCCTGATTTTAAACTATCTTTTCAAATAATATATTTAACTTTTAAATATTTATACTTAGATTTAAATATAAAATTATAGTTAAATTATGTATATATTGTTTTTTATATTTACTTATGTATTTCAACTATAGTTAAGTATATTTATAAAGTTTTAAATAATTTTAATTTAAGATAGAGGTTATTTTCAAAGAAAATCAAAACACCAAAAATTCCTTTGGGATGTCGACATGCCCCTAGGCACTATGTCGACATAGTGTCAGTTGGTTTCAAAATTCAAATTTCAAAAGAAGTGTCTATTCGCCATAACTCTTCACGAATGGACATGACTGTTGTTCTTCTATAAATAGGGGTCAGTTTCAACAAATTTTTAATCACTTTTTCTGGTTTTCACTCCTCTTCTTCTTCCACATTTCTTAATACAAAATCATACCATTACTCTGCCGAAATCAACATCGAATCATACTCGATTACTTCTAGTTTGATTCTACATCACTATCTCTACAAGGTTCTCAGTGCTATTCAGAGTTATAGACTTCTTTGTAATATATTAGCGAGAAAAGGTGTGATTGTAGCCTTGGAAATCAATTAAGCGAGAAAAGGTGTGATTGTAGCCCTGGAAATCAATTGGGTGAACTTGTTTCCCCGGAAATCAAGTATCTCTACCCGGAGGATTGTCATTCTGGAGGGTGTACCTCGTAGCCTTGAAACCGAGGGTTGTAATTGTTGAATTGTTGTTGAAAGGAAATCCGTACTTATGTTGCGGGACTGGATGTAGGGTAACTCCGAACCAGTATAAAATTCGGTGTGTTCTTTCCTTTACTGCTTTTACTTTATATTTGCATCTGTGTTTGATTCTGTGTTCATATCTGTGTCTGATTAGTGTATACATTGTTAACAAATTAAGATAAAACTCAAAAAGATTAACAAATTTCTTAAAACACTATTTACCCCCTTCTAGTGTTAATTCTAGCCTTAAGATCCTTAATCCGCATCTCTCACAATCTCTTAATTAACAATGAAATCAAACAAGTTAGAAAACTAATCTTGCCTCAACACATATTCTTAATTCTCAAGATAGAGACGAGTTTCCATACCTCGGAATTTGGTGTTAAGTATGAAAAGAACATTTCCCTACCACCATGAGTTGAAATGATCGTTTATGGAAATAAGGTTTCATTCTTCTTATAAATCCCTTTTTTAAAATTCCTTTATAAAACTCATTATATTTACAACTCCTTTCATAAAATATTGCTTATAAATTCTAAAACATAATTATTGCCTCCTTTTATAAATTCCCAAATTTATTTAATAACTCCTTTGTAAACATCCTTTATATTATTTATAAAGTCTTTTATAAAACTTCTTTTGTCAATTATCATTTATAAAACTCATTTTATAAATTCCTAAACTTATTTGCAACTCTTTTATAAACTACAAATTCATTTATAAAACTCCTATAAATTTTTAAATAAGTACAAAACTCAAAATATAAAACAATCTCCAAATATAAACCGAAACTCCAAATATAAAACAAAACTCCGAATGTACTTACAAATCTCATATACTTCCCATAACATAGTCATTCCCTATATTACAATAAATCCACAAATGTGATTTATTCCCCAATTATCAAAAATGATCTTAATTTCCCCCTTTAAAAAAGATATAAAAATCTATTCTTCTATTTATAAAATACCATTTATAAATCTCTCTTTAATTTATAAAATACCTTTTATAAATTTGATCTTTTATTATAACATTTATATAAAAAAATTCTGAAATATTTATTCCAAAATATTTCTATATTCTTTTAAAAACATAAATCACTTTAAAATAAAAGGTAACCCCTTTTTATTTTCTTTAAAGATAAACATTCATCATATAATAACTTTTCTATACGGAAAAATACTTTCCAAAATGATTTTATTAAAACGTTCACATATATACATACATGAAAGAGAATAAATAAAGAAGTTGAAGTAAAATAGAGAAGTACAAAAATTATTTTGGAATAAAATATCATAGAAAATTCAATAGATCGGATTTAAA
Source organism: Allium fistulosum (assembly GCA_030737815.1). Taxonomy (NCBI): domain Eukaryota; kingdom Viridiplantae; phylum Streptophyta; class Magnoliopsida; order Asparagales; family Amaryllidaceae; genus Allium; species Allium fistulosum. The sequence goes on from CM060903.1 coordinate 206,991,858, forward strand.
TCATTTTCAAATCGAAAATCATTTCAAGAATCAAACAACAATTAATAGTATTTTTCAAAATACTATATTGAGGCCAATTGTTACTGTAGCACTTGACCGGTGCTATTATCCCCCTTTTTCTAAAAAGATTCAACTTTTAACAAATGTCGGTGCCATAACAAATATGGCCAATGTAACGAAGCGGATTTTGCCCGCTCGAAAATCGACATCCATACTTTACATCGTACTCGAATGCCGTAGATTCGACCGTTCAAATCCGAGTCGCCGGAGCTTATAACACAATTAAGTAAATAACACAGCGGAAAAGAAAAAGAATATAGATATACAATATCTGATACAATATCCAGATACAATGATGATACAATGAATATCTATATACATCAGAAATATGATACAACAAATAGCAGCGGAAAAGAAAACGATAACATCAGTAGCAGATAATCTCCATCTTCAAAGCACCAATCCAGAAATAGCTCGAACTCCCAATAACGATGCACAAAGATAAGCAAGTGCAGTCCATATCCAAAGACTGAACTAGCTCCAGATAATCTACTAAACCTGACTATCTGAAAAACCCAACTCTAGACTGCCCGTGTAGAAAAATTTTGAGCATCCAGAGTTTAGGAAAGAAACAATAAATTCCGGACCAGTCATGGGACTGGTGTGAGCAACAAAAACAGTTTATCTTTTAAAAACAAATACCAGAGAATTTTAAAGTCAATTCGCAATGATTTTAGAAAATGAAACTACCATAAGACCTCCCACCACACACACAATGCAAACGCAGACTTGGAGAAGATTTCTTCTTATGTTAGTCAAAGATGCTTACTACGCAAAATCAAATCAAATCGTTTTTGATATTATTTTTAGTGCATGGTGGAAAACATTTCGAAAGTAGAATATAAATCTTAGCCAGCATAGGTACCATTATACTATGCCTGCTATAACTGCCTCATGAGGAGACAGGTTATACAATTGAAATTGTAAAGGGCTTGTATTGTTTTGTTTGGATTTCCAACAAATGGTCAGGCTAAGGAACTTCCTATTCCACAAAAGAACGCCTCTGGCGGGACGCTTCGAGAGACAAACTGCTCTCTGCCAAACAAGGCCGGCTACCCCCTTTCCCAGGGAATATACAAAACCTCAGATATGCCACCCCCGGTCCTTTGGGACCTTTAAACGAGCGCTCGTCACCAACATCACACATAATAAATAAAGTGTGTCCACATGAGTAAGTATCTGGGCTCCATACCATGATACTACCCTTTTCCAGAAGGAATGGTCATACCCTAGGGAAGCTACCCCTGAAACCTTGCCGCACAATTCCGGTTTCGACCATTTCCGGGTTGTGAGGCTCGACGAAGTCTCGTCCACAAAGCTACGCTTTGTCACAAAGCCATGCTTTGGGTCAACAGATGATCAACCAATGTCACAAAGATAAATGATCAAACAAATGATCATATCACAAATGATCAAACACTGATCATCACACAGCAACACTCAGCATGCCACATTACCAAATTGGGAATATATCGCTGATAAATTTCAACTACATAACCTCTGAGCTCGTATGTCTCAGAAAATGGTGTTAAGCTAAGAGAATAAATTCTCCGCCACCAAACAGAAATGTATTTGAAAGAAATCGGCTTTATCTCTCAAAGTGTAATGTCAGACACGTAACCATACAAGTCTGTTCCGGGTTCAAACAGAACCGAAGGCACTTCCAAGGAAGCCCTTGCAAATTCGGAAAATTTTCTAATCACGTCCGGACTTCCCATCACAAAAAGAGTGATATAAATCTCTATACCAGAGCAACTCAGTGCAGAGACATTTGACAGGTTGTCCTTTCATTTTCGAAAATATTCGGTCTTCACCACCGGTCTTCAAATGCCATCCGTATACGACGTATCACTATTCGGAATGGGTTATATGACACAAAGGTCTTTTCTCGGCTAACCCGAATAGTGAGCGCAATATTTAAAAACATATGGATATGTGATTTCAATTAAGTCACAACTTAATAATTCAACTTCTTTTTAAATGGTTTAAACCAATTACTATTTCAAATCTTTTAAACAAAAAGATTCATTTCACAAAGTTTACTCAGCTTCACAAAGATCCATTTACGGATTTCAAAGAAATTTTCATTTCAATTGGATTAATTCATTTAAATCTTTAAGTCAAGATTTAACTTATAGCTTTCAAAACTGTTTCCACAGATTCATCCATAATTTGGAAAACTATTTCAATTCAAACTTGGAATTCCTTTTAATACAAATTGGAAATTCGTTTCTTATACGAAAGCTTTTATTTGAAAACAACTGTTTTCTTTTCAGAAAATCCGATTTCATTTATACAGGTTAAAATCTTTGGGTTAATTCAAATTCCCAAAACAACACATTATAAATAGTTTAAAACCCATATAAGCTTGTATATCGTTTAAAATCATAATTGCTAAATATAGAATTCAATTTCAAATATTGAATTCCAATTGAAATCAAATTATTCAAATTTTAACTAAGTGATGGAGAATAACTTTTATTTTTGGAATCCCTTTTTAAAAGCTTTTTATATTTAATTCAATTTCATTTCCAAAGCTGTTTGAACTTAAAATTCAACTTTTAAAACTATTTTGAATTAAATTCAAATATCTGTGACTTAACCGTTTTCCACGTGCAACCCATATTGGTGTGTGTATAAGTGTGGTCTAGGGATTTTACACAATAGTGCACAACATCAATCATCACAGATTCAATCAATATCGATAAGCGGCAAAATCCATAACGTTTATCTTCATTCACAGATTCATAGATAAAGTAAATTTATCAATCACAAAGATTCACTATTACGATTCGATGTGGGTTTCGGATAACCAACTGGAATCCGACTCCCTGTCGTATCGAAATTCAAATGCCGTTTTACGGGCAAAAAGGGGTTTTCATATACATACAGAAACAGATTACAATCACAGTTTAGCATAAGGCAATTCACATCACATAGTATCATAATCACAAACAGAAATATCAATCCAGTATACAACACTTGATGATAGTCAATCATCTTCAATTTAAGGTGAAGGTAAAAAGAATTAACCACATCACTATTTTTATTAATTTATTTAAATCAATGATTAATTATTCTTAATGATTAAATTAATTAAATTTATAATTAATGATTCCTAATCAATTATCTTAATTGACTACTAATTATAAATTAATTAATTTCAATTAGCAAACAAAAAAATTTTAATTGCCAATGAGGTAAACACTTAAGTTTTTATTTACCAATCTGAAATTACTATTATAAATCATTCTCAATTTCTTTTCAAACAATTAGTTAATAAAAATTATTTGCCTTAATTTACATTTAAAAATCTTCCTTAATTTCTTTGAAATTAATTTATTATTATAATAAAAAGTTTTAATCGTTAATTAACTTTAACCCTTAACTCAAATTAAAATACTAATTAGCTTGTTTAATATTATAACTTGAAATTTGTTTGGGCTTAAACCCCTTTTAAAACAATTCGAGCCTCTCTCCTATTAACTCGAGTAACAACACATTCTACCCGAGTTCAAACCCGGGCAAAACCACGACCTCGTCTGCTTCGAGCCAGATCTTCGTTTTCGCGTGTTCGAATTCGAGCTTCCGCCTTCTTCCCCATTCCATATTATCCCTTGACGCACGAACTTTAACATGTGCACGTGCACATCTAAATCGAACATCGTCGACCAACTCTATGACAGCCGACACATCATCTCCGACCCACCTAACTCCCCCGACTACCTAGACTGACGAGATCGCTGGAGTATCAAAATCGAACTACTCGAGACTACTGTAACCATATCACTATCCTCGAAAAACTCCTCGTTCAGACAACCAAGATCACCAGAGACCACCGGAACTTCATCAAAGCGTCGCCACCACCTTACGCGTCAACTTCCCCCAGTCCTATCAACTCCGACGCCATAATGATGACGAACTCCCCTTCAAAACTTCGCTGAACAAACTGGGTTATTAAACCCTAAATCAACCCTGTTCGCCATCCACGATCATCTACAAATTCTCTAACTATTTTTCTAGTGATCTACATATTTCAAACTATATTCGGTAACAAACACACCTTTCAATTCGTCATTTACAACCGAGAATTGACGAAAATGGGTTTTCCCATCATCTTAAAAATTCCATCTCGAATCGAAACTAAAAATTCTGTTTTTCATCTTAAAAATCATCGTTTGTAAACTCAAACCCATTTGTGTAACCAAAACTCTAAAATAAAATGTTCGAATTTTCAAATTTGAAGATAACTTACTGTAAAATTTAAATTTTTGAAATGATTACCTGACATAAAATTTTGAAAACATTCAAAAAGAAAAAAGAAAAAATGATGTTATACTCTTCTAATCATTTTTCATTTGGGAATCATAACCTATAATCAATCATAGAAGGAGCAATTGAATTTAGTTTTAAATTTTGTTCCTATAACTTAACAGAGATATATGCATATGGACATACACAGGCTTATATATATTGATATATGAACAAACATGCATTTTTAACATCTACTCAAACATATTTCACAACAAACTTCAGATATCAACCACAAACAATTCAGATATAAACAGATTCTGTGGTTTTTGAATGAAGGTTTACTCACAAACAAAAATAAACAGATTCAGGGAGGAGATTGCTCACCATTGAAAGGGAAGAACAGAGAAAGAACAGAGGATACTTGTTGTCTGGAAACTGCAGTTGAGTCCTGTTTTAAACTTGCTTGGTTTTCTTTGAAAAAATGTTTTAACTTTCCTTTGCTTTTTGATCTTCCAGGTTAAAGCCTTCATTTTCAAACTGAAAATGTTTTCTTGTTTCTAGTTCTTTGATTTGTTTTCAGATTTTGTTGATGATAATGTTTATTCTCTTTTGCCTGCTAAATTATGTTTTTCTTGAACGAACTAAAATAGGATGCATTTCAAACATATATAGAAGAAGATAGGTGTTTGTACAGGCAATAATATATTTTGTACAATACTAGGCATGGATTACTTCTTTTGTTGACTAAGGCTATTTATTTCCATTTGTTTACTGATATAACAATACCCCATTTCGGCTGGGATGATATCAAGTCATGTTGAGGAGAGGTGGCATTAAATGCATGTGTCTCTACTTTTGTTTATAGCTTATATTTTGTTATGTAAGCACAATTTTCTTTGCTTTATGTAAGCATGTACCTATGTACTTTATTTTATTTATTTTCTTGCTTGCAGTAACAATCCCAGATTGAAACCTTCTAGTTTAATCATTGTTTAATCCTATGTTTTGTTGAATTTCAGTGTTGTTTAAATTGAATCTCTTTTTGTTTCAGTTAAAGTTTGCCTTGGATTTGAAATGAAGAGGCTGAGGTGAGGTTGATATATAAAAGCTTACAGGTGATGTTTATAACAAGCTACATGGTGTATCATACTTTTATACAAAACAGTGTACTCTTTGTACAATTATCAGGGATAGTATTATTAGCTTGGAGGCTGAAATCGTGTGTTCATGTACTAGAAAAGATGTTTGCCTTACTAGCATTTAATGAATAAGTACTTTATGTTCCCTACTTCTTATTTTATTTTTCATGTTCATAGATATATTACATTGTGTTGAAGTGATGTTGCATTTCTATATATGTTTGTTTTCTCAAATCTGCCTATTCATATATATATATATAATCTTGTTTTACTTGCTAGGCCTTTATATATTGTGTTTCTTCATTTTACAAGTATACATACTAGTATATATAAAATGCTGTCTTCTTTTGTTTTTCCAGATTGATGCATTTTATCATCTTCTTGTTTTATGCTTTGTTTAATTATTTTGTTTACTTACATATGCCATATATTGTTATGTTTTCAAGTGTACATACTTAAACATATATTTTGTTTCATTTGTTCATACTAAATGTATATGTTTATTTCTAGCCTATTATTTATTTGTTTATTATTTTTGTAAATATTTTGTTTGTTTGTATTAACACATATTATAAGAGAATGTTGTTATAATTCCTCTAATTTGTCCACTTTATATTTTATATACATGAGTGTATATCTAACTTAAATATTCATTGTCTTGTATTTTATTCTACATATATATTTTCATATATACACCATATTTATAATATTATTAAATTTAAATGATTTATACAAAATTTATTTTAGTTCGGGGAAACTCGCTTTCATTGATAATAAATTATACAATTTTAATTCAAAAATTCAATAAATTATTAATTTAAATTAAATTAAAATCTGGGGTCGTTACAAACTTCCCCCCTTAAAAGAATTTCGTCCTCGAAATTCGCAGGCACGAAAATAACACAGAGATAGATAGATTCGATCTCCTATAATTCTTCAAACACCAGATATGGATTCCAAATTCAAATTGGAATATTCCAAAGTATACATAACTTGTCTCTCTTCGGACTTCGATCAACCCGAGAAATTATAATAGAATTTCAAATTTTGGTTTCAAACCATATCGTTTTATCGATTCAATTCAATTTATCCTCATATTCTATTAATTAATTTAACTCAATTTAAAATTTCCAATTTATTTAAAGTTTAAATCAAAAAGCTGATAAGAAACTGATGAAGATACGAAGTAAGAATTTTCTACAACGATTCGTAGAGCCATCATCATACTGAAACTTCTTCTCGTAGCTGGTACGAAGAAATCAAAAGAATTTGGAAACGAATCAAAGGAGATTGATAAGAAAGTTGTTTCCACTGTTGTAGGGTATTGACCATTTATAGTCATATCCCTTTGTCCCCTATCTCTTCCTCTTCTTGCACTCATACTCACTATCAGTGGATAGTAAGAGAATTTACTGAGGCGTTCAAACTGATATCTTAGAGATATACTCATTCTAGGGATACTTCACCCTATCTCTAATGAGTTACTTAACGTGTTACACTCCTGAGCTAAAGTTCTACCTTAGCTCTGATACCAAATGTAACGAAGCGGATTTTGCCCGCTTGAAAATCGACATCCATACTTTACATCGTACTCGAATGCCGTAGATTCGACCGTTCAAATCCGAGTCGCCGGAGCTTATAACACAATTAAGTAAATAACACAACGGAAAAGCAAAAGAATATAGATATACAATATCTGATACAATATCCTGATACAATGAATATCTATATACATCAGAAATATGATACAACAAATAGCAGCGGAAAAGAAAACGATAACATCAGCAACGGATAATCTCCATCTTCAAAGCACCAATCCAGAAATAGCTCGAACTCCCAATAACGATGCACAAAGATAAGCAAGTGCAGACCATATCCAAAGAATGAACTAGCTCCAGATAATCTACTAAACCTGACTATCTGAAAAACCCAACTCTAGACTGCCCGTGTAGAAAAATTTTGAGCATCCAGAGTTTAGGGAAGAAACAATAAACTCCGGATCAGTCATGGGACTGGTGTGAGCAACAAAAACAGTTTATCTTTTAAAAACAAATACCAGAAAATTTTAAAGTCAATTCGCAATGCTTTTAGAAAATGAAACTACCATAAGACCTCCCACCACACACACAATGCAAACGCAGACTTGGAGGAGATTTCTTCTTATGTTAGTCAAAGATGCTTACTACGCAAAATCAAATCAAATCGTTTTTGATATTATTATTAGTGCATAGTGGAAAACATTTCGAAAGTAGAATATAAATCTTAACTAGCATAGGTACCATTATACTATGCCTGCTATAGCTGCCTCCCGAGGAGACAGGTTATACAATTGAAATTGTAAAGGGCTCGTATTGTTTTGTTTGGATTTCCAACAAATGGTCAGGCTAAGGAACTTCCTATTCCACAAAAGAACGCCTCTGGCGGGACGCTCCGAGAGACAAACTGCTCTCTGCCAAACAAGGCCGGCTACCCCCTTTCCCAGGGAATATATAAAACCTCAGATATGCCACCCCCGGTCCTTTGGGACCTTTAAACGAGCGCTCGTCACCAACATCACACATAATAAATAAAGTGTGTCCACATGAGTAAGTATCTGGGCTCCATACCATGATACTACCATTTTCCAGAAGGAATGGTCATACCCTAGGGAAGCTACCCCTGAAACCTTGCCGCACAATTCCTGTTTCGACCATTTCCGGGTTGTGAGGCTCGACGAAGTCTCGTCCACAAATCTACGCTTTTCACAAAGCCACGTTTTGGGTCAACAGATGATCAACCAATGATCACAAAGATAAATGATCAAACAAATGATCATATCACAAATGATCAAACACTGATCATCATACAGCAACACTCAGCATGCCACATTACCAAATTGGGAATATATCGCTGATAAATTTCAACTACATAACCTCTGAGCTCGTATGTCTCAGAAAAGGGTGTTAAGCTAAGAGAATAAATTCTCCACCACCAAACAGAAATGTATTTGAAAGAAATCGGCTTTATCTCTCAAAGTGTAATGTCAGACACGTAACCATACAAGTCTGTTCCGGGTTCAAACAGAACCGAAGGCACTTCCAAGGAAGCCCTTGCAAATTCGGAAAATTTTCTAATCACGTCCGGACTTCCCATCACAAAAAGAGTGATATAAATCTCTATACCAGAGCAACTCAGTGCAAAGACATTCGACAGGTTGTCCTTTCATTTTCGAAAATATTCGGTCTTCACCACCGGTCTTCAAATGCCATCCGTATACGACGTATCACTATTCGGAATGGGTTATATGACACAAAGGTCTTTTCCCGGCTAACCCGAATAGTGAGTGCAATATTTAAAAACATATGGATATGTGATTTCAATTAAGTCACAACTTAATAATTCAACTTCTTTTTAAATGGTTTAAACCAATTACTATTTCAAATCTTTTAAACAATAAGATTCATTTCACAAAGTTTACTCAGCTTCACAAAGATCCATTTACGGATTTCAAAGAAATTTTCATTTCAATTGGATTAATTCATTTAAATCTTTAAGTCAAGATTTAACTTATAGCTTTCAAAACTGTTTCCACAGATTCATCCATAATTTGGAAAACTATTTCAATTCAAACTTGGAATTCCTTTTAATACAAATTGGAAATTCGTTTCTTATACGAAAGCTTTTATTTGAAAACAACTGTTTTCTTTTCGGAAAATCCGATTTCATTTATACAGGTTAAAATCTTTGGGTTAATTCAAATTCCCAAAACAACACTTTATAAATAGTTTAAAACCCATATAAGCTTGTATATCGTTTAAAATCATAATTGCTAAATATAGAATTCAATTTCAAATATTGAATTCCAATTGAAATCAAATTATTCAAATTTTAACTAAGTGATGGAGAATAACTTTTATTTTTGGAATCCCTTTTTAAAAGCTTTTTATATTTAATTCAATTTCATTTCCAAAGCTGTTTGAACTTAAAATTCAACTTTTAAAACTATTTTGAATTAAATTCAAATATCTGTGACTTAACCGTTTTCCACGTGCAACCCATATTGGTGTGTGTATAAGTGTGGTCTAGGGATTTTACACAATAGTGCACAACATCAATCATCACAGATTCAATCAATATCGATAAGCGGCAAAATCCATAACGTTTATCTTCATTCACAGATTCATAGATAAAGTAAATTTATCAATCACAAAGATTCACTATTACGATTCGATGTGGGTTTCGGATAACCAACTGGAATCCGACTCCCTGTCGTATTGAAATTCAAATGTCGTTTTACGGGCAAAAAGGGGTTTTCATATACATAAAGAAACAGATTACAATCACAGTTCAGCATAAGGCAATTCACATCATATAGTATCATAATCACAAACAGAAATATCAATCCAGTATACAACACTTGATGATAGTCAATCATCTTCAATTTAAGGTGAAGGTAAAAAGAATTAACCACATCACTATTTTTATTAATTTATTTAAATCAATGATTAATTATTCTTAACGATTAAATTAATTAAATTTATAATTAATGATTCCTAATCAATTATCTTAATTGACTACTAATTATAAATTAATTAATTTCAATTAGAAAATAAACAATTTTTAATTACCAATGAGGTAAACACTTAAGTTTTTATTTACCAATCTGAAATTACTATTATAAATCATTCTCAATTGCTTTTCAAACAATTAGTTAATAAAAATTATTTGCCTTAATTTACATTTAAAAATCTTCCTTAATTTCTTTGAAATTAATTTATTATAATAATAAAAAGTTTTAATCGTTAATTAACTTTAACCCTTAACTCACATTAAAATACTAATTAGCTTGTTTAATATTATAACTTGAAATCTGTTTGGGCTTAAACCCCTTTTAAAACAATTCGAGCCTCTCTCCTATTAACTCGAGTAACATCACATTCTACCCGAGTTCAAACCCGGGCAAAACCACGACATCGTCTGCTTCGAACCAGATCTTCGTTTTCGCGTGTTCGAATTCGAGCTTCCGCCTTCTTCCCCATTGCATATTATCCCCTGACGCACGAACTTTAACATGTGCACGTGCACATCTAAATCGAACATCGTCGACCAACTCTATGACAGCCGACACATCATCTTCGACCCACCTAACTCCCCCGACCTCCTAGATTGACGAGATCGCTGGAGTATCAAAATCGAACTACTCGAGATTACAGTAACCATATCACTATCCTCGAAAAACTCCTCGTTCAGACAACCAAGATCACCAGAGACCACCGGAACTTCATCAAAGCGTCACCACAACCTTACACGTCAACTTCCCCCAGTCCTATCAACTCCGACGCAATAATGATGACGAACTCCCCTTCAAAACTTCGCTGAACAAACTGGGTTGTTAAACCCTAAATCAACCCTGTTCGCCATCCACGATCATCTACAAATTCTCTAACTATTTTTCTGGTGATCTACATCCTTCAAACTATATTCGATAACAAACACACCTTTCAATTCGCCATTTACAACCGAGAATTGACGAAAATGGGTTTTCCCATCATCTTAAAAATTCCATCTCGAATCGAAACTAAAATTTTTGTTTTTCATCTTAAAAATCATCGTTTGTAAACTCAAACCCATTTGTGTAACCAAAACTCTAAAATAAAATGATCGAATTTTCAAATTTGAAGATAACTTACTGTAAAATTTAAAATTTTGAAATGATTACCTGACATAAAATTTTGAAAACATTCAAAAAGAAAAAAGAAAAAAATGATGTTATACTCTTCTAATCATTTTTCATTTGGGAATCATAACCTATAATCAATCATAGAAGGAGCAATTGAATTTAGTTTTAAATTTTGTTCCTGTAACTTAACAGAGATATATGCATATGGACATACACAGGCTTATATATATTGATATATGAACAAACATGCATTTTTAACATCTACTCAAACATATTTCACAACAAACTTCAGATATCAACCACAAACAATTCAGATATAAATAGATTATGTGGTTTTTGAATGAAGGTTCACTCACAAACAAAAATAAACAGATTCAGGGAGGAGATTGCTCACCATTGAAAGGGAAGAACAGAGAAAGAACAAAGGATACTTGTTGTCTGGAAACTGCAGTTGAGTCCTGTTTTAAACTTGCTAGGTTTTCTTTGAAAAAATGTTTTAAGTTGCCTTTGCTTTTTGATCTTCCTGCTTCCAGGTTAAAGCCTTCATTTTCAAACTGAAAATGTTTTCTTGTTTCTAGTTCTTTGATTTGTTTTCAGATTTTGTTGATGATAATGTTTATTCTCTTTTGCCTGCTAAATTATGTTTTTCTTGAACGAACTAAAATAGGATGCATTTCATACATATATAGAAGAAGATAGGTGTTTATACAGGCAATAATATATTTTTTACAATACTAGGCATGGCTTACTTCTTTTGTTGACTAAGGCTATTTATTTCCATTTGTTTACTGATATAATAATACCCCATTTCGGCTGAGATGATATCAAGTCATGTTGAGGAGAGGTGGCATTAAATGCATGTGTCTCTACTTTTGTTTACAGCTTATATTTTGTTATGTAAGCACAGTTTTCTTTGCTTTATGTAAGCATGTACCTATGTACTTTGTTTTATTTATTTTCTTGCTTGTAGTAACAATCCCAGATTGAAACCTTCTAGTTTAATCATTGTTTAATCCTATGTTTTGTTGAATTTCAGTGTTGTTTAAATTGAATCTCTTTTTGTTTCAGTTAAAGTTTGCCTCGGTTTTGAAATGAAGAGGCTGAGGTGAGGTTGATATATAAAAGCTTACAGGTGATGTTTACAACAAGCTACAGGGTGTATCATACTTTTATACAAAACAGTGTACTCTTTGTACAATTATCAGGGATAGTTTTATTAGCTTGGAGGCTGAAATCGTGTGTTCATGTACTAGAAAAGATGTTTGCCTTACTAGCATTTAATGAATAAGTACTTTATGTTCCCTACTTCTTATTTTATTTTTCATGTTCATAGATATATCACTTTGTGTTGAAGTGATGTTGCATTTCTATTTATGTTTGTTTTCTCAAATCTGCCTATTTATATATATATATATATATAAAATCTTGTTTTACTTGCTAGGCCTTTATATATTGTGTTTCTTCATTTTACAAGTATACATACTTGCATATATAAAATGCCGTCTTCTTTTGTTTTTCCAGATTGATGCATTTTATCATCTTCTTGTTTTATGCCTTGTTTAATTATTTTGTTTACTTACATATGCCATATATTGTTATGTTTTCAAGTGTACATACTTAAACATATATTTTGTTTCATTTGTTCATACTAAATGTATATGTTTATTTCTAGCCTATTATTTATTTGTCTATTATTTTTGTAAATATTTTTTTTTGTTTGTATTAACATATATTATAAGAGAATGTTGTTATAATTCCTCTAATTTGTCCACTTTATATTTTATATACATGAGTGTATATCTAACTTAAATATTCATTGTCTTGTATTTTATTCTACATATATATTTTCATATATACACCATATTTATAATACTATTAAATTTAAAAGATTTATACAAAATTTATTTTAGTTCGGGGAAACTCGCTTTCATTGATAATAAATTATACAATTTTAATTCAAAAATTCAATAAATTATTAATTTAAATTAAATTAAAATCTGGGGTCGTTACAAACTTCCCCTCTTAAAAGAATTTCGTCCTCGAAATTCGCAGGCACGAAAATAACACAGAGATAGATAGATTCGATCTCCTATAATTCTTCAAACACCAGATATGGATTCCAAATTCAAATTGGAATATTCCAAAGTATACATAACTTGTCTCTCTTCGGACTTCGATCAACCCGAAAAATTATAATAGAATTTCAAATTTTGGTTTCAAACCATATCGTTTTATCGATTCAATTCAATTTTATCCTCATATTCTATTAATCAATTTAACTCAATTTAAAATTTCCAATTTATTTAATGTTTAAATCAAAAAGCTGATAAGAAACTGATGAAGATACGAAGTAAGAAATTTCTACAACGATTCGTAGAGCCATCATCATACTGAAACTTCTTCTTGTAGCTGGTACGAAGAAATCGAAAGAATTTGGAAACGAATCAAAGGAGATTGATAAGAAAGTTGTTTCCACTGTTGTAGGGTATTGACCATTTATAGTCATATCCCTTTGTCCCCTATCTCGTCCTCTTCTTGCACTCATACTTACTATCAGTGGATAGTAAGAGAATTTACTAAGGCATTCAAACTGATATCTTAGAGATATACTCATTCTAGGGATACTTCACCCTATCTCTAATGAGTTACTTAACGTGTTACACTCCTGAGCTAAAGTTCTACCTTAGCTCTGATACCAAATGTAACGAAGCGGATTTTGCCCGCTCGAAAATCGACATCCATACTTTACATCATACTCGAATGCCGTAGATTCGACCGTTCAAATCCGAGTCGCCGGAGCTTATAACACAATTAATTAAATAACACAGCGGAAAAGCAAAAGAATATAGATATACAATATCTGATACAATATCCAGATACAATGATGATACAATGAATATCTATATACATCAGAAATATGATACAACAAATAGCAGTGGAAAAGAAAACGATAACATCAGCAGCGGATAATCTCCATCTTCAAAGCACCAATCCAGAAATAGCTTGAACTCCCAATAACGATGCACAAAGATAAGCAAGTGCAGTCCATATCCAAAGACTGAACTAGCTCCAGATAATCTACTAAACCTGACTATCTGAAAAATCCAACTCTAGACTGCCCGTGTAGAAAAATTTTGAGTATCCAGAGTTTAGGAAAGAAACAATAAACTCCGGATCAGTCATGAGACTGGTGTGAGCAACAAAAACAGTTTATCTTTTAAAAACAAATACCAGAGAATTTAAAGTCAATTCGCAATGCTTTTAGAAAATGTAACTACCATAAGACCTCCCACCACACACACAATGCAAACGCAGACTTGGAGGAGATTTCTTCTTATGTTAGTCAAAGATGCTTACTACGCAAAATCAAATCAAATCATTTTTGATATTATTATTAGTGCATAGTGGAAAACATTTCGAAAGTAGAATATAAATCTTAGCCAGCATAGGTACCATTATACTATGCCTGCTATAGCTGCCTCCTGAGGAGACAGGTTATACAATTGAAATTGTAAAGGGCTCGTATTGTTTTGTTTGGATTTCCAACAAATGGTCAGGCTAAGGAACTTCCTATTCCACAAAAGAACGCCTCTGGCGGGACGCTCCGAGAGACAAACTGCTCTCTGCCAAACAAGGCTACCCCCTTTCCCAGGGAATATACAAAACCTCAGATATGCCACCCTTGGTCCTTTGGGACCTTTAAACGAGCGCTCGTCACCAACATCACACATAATAAATAAAGTGTGTACACATGAGTAAGTATCTGGGCTCCATACCATGATACTACCCTTTTCCAAAAGGAATGGTCATACCCTAGGGAAGCTACCCCTGAAACCTTGCCGCACAATTCCTGTTTCGACCATTTCCGGGTTGTGAGGCTCGATCGTCCACAAAGCCACGCTTTGTCACAAAGCCACGCTTTGTCACAAAGCCACGCTTTGTCACAAAGCCACGCTTTGTCACAAAGCCACGCTTTGTCACAAAGCCACGCTTTGGGTCAACAGATGATCAACCAATGATCACAAAGATAAATGATTAAACAAATGATCATATCACAAATGATCAAACACTGATCATCACACAGCAACACTCAGCATGCCACATTACCAAATTGGGAATATATCGCTGATAAATTTCAACTACATAACCTCTGAGCTCGTACGTCTCAGAAAAGGGTGTTAAGCTAAGAGAATAAATTCTCTGCCACCAAACAGAAATGTATTTGAAAGAAATCGGCTTTATCTCTCAAAGTGTAATGTTAGATACGTAACCATACAAGTCTGTTCCGGGTTCGAACAGAACCGAAGGCACTTCCAAAGAAGCCCTTGCAAATCCGGAAAATTTTCTAATCACGTCCGGACTTCCCATCACAAAAAGAGTGATATAAATCTCTATACCGGAGCAACTCAGTGCAGAGACATTCGACAGGTTGTCCTTTCATTTTCGAAAATATCCGGTCTTCACCACCGGTCTTCAAATGCCATCCATATACGACGTATCACTATTCGGAATGGGTTATATGACACAAAGGTCTTTTCTCGGCTAACCCGAATAGTGAGCGCAATATTAAAAAACATATGGATATGTGATTTCAATTAAGTCACAACTTAATAATTCAACTTCTTTTTAAATGGTTTAAACCAATTACTATTTCAAATCTTTTAAACAAAAAGATTCATTTCACAAATTTTACTCGGCTTCACAAAGATCCATTTACAGATTTCAAAGAAATTTTCATTTTAATTGGATTAATTCACTTAAATCTTTAAGTCAAGATTTAACTTATAGCTTTCAAAACTGTTTCCACAGATTCATCCATAATTTGGAAAACTATTTCAATTCAAACTTGGAATTCCTTTTAATACAAATTGGAAATTCGTTTCTTATACGAAAGCTTTTATTTAAAAACAACCGTTTTCTTTTCGGAAAATCCGATTTCATTTATACAGGTTAAAATCTTTGGGTTAATTCAAATTCCCAAAACAACACTTTAAAAATAGTTTAAAACCCATATAAGCTTGTATATCGTTTAAAATCATAATTGCTAAATATAGAATTCAATTTCAAATATTGAATTCCAATTGAAATCAAATTATTCAAATTTTAACTAAGTGATGGAGAATAACTTTTATTTTTGGAATCCCTTTTTAAAAGCTTTTTATATTTAATTCAATTTCATTTCCAAAGCTGTTTGAACTTAAAATTCAACTTTTAAAACTATTTTGAATTAAATTCAAATATCTGTGACTTAACCGTTTTCCACGTGCAACCCATATTGGTGTGTGTATAAGTGTGGTTTAGGGATTTTACACAATAGTGCACAACATCAATCGTCACAGATTCAATCAATATCGATATGCGGCAAAATCCATAACGTTTATCTTCATTCATAGATTCATAGATAAAGTAAATTTATCAATCACAAAGATTCACTATTATGATTCGATGTGGGTTTCGGATAACCAACTGGAATCCGACTCCCTGTCGTATCGAAATTCAAATGCCGTTTTACGAGCAAAAAGGGGTTTTCATATACATACAGAAACAGATTACAATCACAGTTCAGCATAAGGCAATTCACATCACATAGTATCATAATCACAAACAGAAATATCAATCCAGTATACAAGACTTGATGATAGTCAATCATCTTCAATTTAAGGTGAAGGTAAAAAGAATTAACCACATCACTATTTTTATTAATTTATTTAAATCAATGATTAATTATTCTTAATGATTAAATTAATTAAATTTATAATTAATGATTCCTAATCAATTATCTTAATTGACTACTAATTATAAATTAATTAATTTCAATTAGCAAACAAAAAATTTTTAATTGCCAATGAGGTAAACACTTAAGTTTTTATTTACCAATCTGAAATTACTATTATAAATCATTCTCAATTGCTTTTCAAACAATTAGTTAATAAAAATTATTTGCCTTAATTTACATTTAAAAATCTTCCTTAATTTCTTTGAAATTAATTTATTATTATAATAAAAAGTTTTAATCGTTAATTAACTTTAACCCTTAACTCAAATTAAAATACTAATTAGCTTGTTTAATATTATAACTTGAAATCTGTTTGGGCTTAAACCCCTTTTAAAACAATTCGAGCCTCTCTCCTATTAACTCGAGTAACAACACATTCTACCCGAGTTGAAACCCGGGCAAAACCACGACCTCGTCTGCTTCGAGCCAGATCTTCGTTTTCGCGTGTTCGAATTCGAGCTTCCGCCTTCTTCCCCATTCCATATTATCCCCTGATGCACGAACTTTAACATGTGCACGTGCACATCTGAATCGAACATCGTCGACCAACTCTACGACAGCCGACACATCATCTTCGACCCACCTAACTCCCCCGACCTCCTAGATTGAAGAGATCGCTGGAGTATCAAAATCGAACTACTCGAGACTACTGTAACCATATCACTATCCTCGAAAAACTCCTCGTTCAGATAACCCAGATCACCAGAGACCACCAGAACTTCATCAAAGCGTCGCCACAACCTTACGCGTCAACTTCCCCCAGTCCTATCAACTCCGACGCCATAATGATGACGAACTCCCCTTCAAAACTTCGCTGAACAAACTTGGTTGTTAAACCCTAAATCAACCCTGTTCGCCATCCACGATCATCTACAAATTCTCTAACTGTTTTTCTGGTGATCTACATCCTTCAAACTATATTCGATAACAAACACACCTTTCAATTCGTCATTTACAACCGAGAATTGATGAAAATGGGTTTTCCCATCATCTTAAAAATTCCATCTCGAATCGAAACTAAAAATTCTGTTTTTCATCTTAAAAATCATCGTTTGTAAACTCAAACCCATTTGTGTAACCAAAACTCTAAAATAAAATGTTCGAATTTTCAAATTTGAAGATAACTTACTGTAAAATTTTAAATTTTGAAATGATTACCTGACATAAAATTTTGAAAACATCAAAAAGAAAAAAGAAAAAAATGATTTTATAGTCTTCTAATCATTTTTCATTTGGGAATCATAACCTATAATCAATCATAGAAGGAGCGATTGAATTTAGTTTTAAATTTTGTTCCTGTAACTTAACAGAGATATATGCATATTGACATACACAGGCTTATATATATTGATATATGAACAAACATTCATTTTTAACATCTACTCAAACATATTTCACAACAAACTTCAGATATCAACCACAAACAATTCAGATATAAACAGATTCTGTGGTTTTTGAATGAAGGTTTACTCACAAACAAAAATAAACAGTTTCAGGGAGGAGATTGCTCACCATTGAAAGGGAAGAACAGAGAAAGAACAGAGGATACTTGTTGTCTGGAAACTGCAGTTGAGTCCTGTTTTAAACTTGCTTGGTTTTCTTTGAAAAAATGTTTTAACTTTCCTTTGCTTTTTGATCTTCCAGGTTAAAGCCTTCATTTTCAAACTGAAAATGTTTTCTTGTTTCTAGTTCTTTGATTTGTTTTCAGATTTTGTTGATGATAATGTTTATTCTCTTTTGCCTGCTAAATTATGTTTTTCTTGAACGAACTAAAATATGATGCATTTCATACATATATAGAAGAAGATAGGTGTTTGTACAGGCAATAATATATTTTGTACAATACTAGGCATGGATTACTTCTTTTGTTGACTAAGGCTATTTATTTCCATTTGTTTACTGATATAACAATACCCCATTTCGGCTGAGATGATATCAAGTCATGTTGAGGAGAGGTGGCATTAAATGCATGTGTCTCTACTTTTGTTTACAGCTTATATTTTGTTATGTAAGCACAGTTTTCTTTGCTTTATGTAAGCATGTACCTATGTACTTTGTTTTATTTATTTTCTTGCTTGCAGTAACAATCCCAGATTGAAACCTTCTAGTTTAATCATTGTTTAATCCTATGTTTTGTTGAATTTCAGTGTTGTTTATATTGAATCTCTTTTTGTTTCAGTTAAAGTTTGCCTCGGTTTTGAAATGAAGAGGCTGAGGTGAGGTTGATATATAAAAGCTTACAGGTGATGTTTATAACAAGCTACAGGGTGTATCATACTTTTATACAAAACAGTGTACTCTTTGTACAATTATCAGGGATAGTTTTATTAGCTTGGAGGCTGAAATCGTGTGTTCATGTACTAGAAAAGATGTTTGCCTTACTAGCATTTAATGAATAAGTACTTTATGTTCCCTACTTCTTATTTTATTTTTCATGTTCATAGATATATCACTTTGTGTTGAAGTGATGTTGCATTTCTATATATGTTTGTTTTCTCAAATCTGCCTATTCATATATATATATATATATATATATATATAAAATCTTGTTTTACTTGCTAGGCCTTTATATATTGTGTTTCTTCATTTTACAAGTATACATACTTGCATATATAAAATGCTGTCTTCTTTTGTTTTTCCAGATTGATGCATTTTATCATCTTCTTGTTTTATGCCTTGTTTAATTATTTTGTTTACTTACATATGCCATATATTGTTATGTTTTCAAGTGTACATACTTAAACATATATTTTGTTTCATTTGTTCATACTAAATGTATATGTTTATTTCTAGCCTATTATTTATTTGTTTATTATTTTTGTAAATATTTTTTTTGTTTGTATTAACACATATTATAAGAGAATGTTGTTATAATTCCTCTAATTTGTCCACTTTATATTTTATATACATGAGTGTATATCTAACTTAAATATTCATTGTCTTGTATTTTATTCTACATATATATTTTCATATATACACCATATTTATAATATTATTAAATTTAAATGATTTATACAAAATTTATTTTAGTTAGGGGAAACTCGCTTTCATTGATAATAAATTATACAATTTTAATTCAAAAATTCAATAAATTATTAATTTAAATTAAATTAAAATCTGGGGTCGTTACAGCCAACTATAAAATTTTGATATTTAAAAATCTATATAATAGGTATATAGCTGAAATAAAATCAACAGGAATATAATTGGAAATTATAAATCATAATGGCAAGAAATCTGGATTTCTGTACAAATTTCCCAGTATTTCATTTTAAATGTCAAACGCTTTTAAAAACAAATATTTAACCAAACCAAGCCAATAATCATTCAGCATGAAAATAATATTTTGTTTCCAACATATATCATACCGATTATTTAAAAAAGCAAGTTTAACCCACCGAATTCCAACGGACGCTTAGGCGTTCTAGTTTGAACTAAAATAAAACGACGTCCGATTTTAGTCCAAAATTTCACTTGTTCCAAATTCAGCGAAAACGATTACATCATGTAGCTATCACCATTATGAGCGCAATACAAAATACCATGTCTCGATTGGACCTAGTATGAGAGAGTTATTGCATTTATAAGATTGAGATTAAATTAAATATAATTATATCCACTAATTACAATTTGATTAGTTAATTACCTTATTTAAACACTAATCCTCCTTCTCCAGACCCTTCCCGCCTATAACCTGGAGCTAACTTCACCATTGCTAGACTCTTCCACTGCCTTTCTCTCCCTCCTCCATGATGATACGACAAACCGACAACGCCGACATTCCTCTCTTCGCATCTTCGATTCACTCGACCCGACCACCATTCCTCCGACGTGCCATCCCGACCTCGACCTAACAGCCTCTCACGCGCACACCTTACAAGGTCGCGACCTTCATTCCATGACCGCACACCACTATCTTTTGCCTCCACTTGCCAAACACCGCTCCACACTATGATTTTCCTAATTCACCTTCCATTGCTCAAAAATCAAAACCCTAACTCTAGCCCTCGACTGTTCAACACTGTCGAGCATCGAAAACTCAACTGAGCTCTACAAATCCTATATCAATTCGTAGATCTTTTCAATAGGATCCAATGATCCTTGTTTTAATTTTTTTTGTTGAGTAAATTTGGAGATATTGATTTTTAAAGTTTGTTTTTTCTTGGTTTAGAATTTTTTTTATGGTTACAGGAAGTGATTGACTGGAATAGTGAATAGAAAGAGGGAAGCTTGTGGTGTTAAATTTTGACTAAGTGTTGAGTTATACTTAATTTACAATTTCTAGCATCTCGCCGCACAGATTGCCGTTTGCATACGAACCGCAAGCGACAAAACAAAAATACGACCGTGTACAAAAATACTCTACGATCCCAAACAATAATAATATACATAGGTTATCTGATTTTGTAAAATCACAAAAATACCGTCGTTTGTCGAAAAATCGTCAAACAATAATTTTAATATTTTCCAAATCAAAAATTATAGAAAAATCATATAAATTAAATTAAAATACGTCAATAAAATCGAGTCGTTATATAAATTAATTGATTTTCTTATTATTTATTTAATTTGAATCGAATCTGAATATTTAAACAAATTAAATATTTCTATTCAAAATGTTAAAAAATTTGGGTCGTTGCAATAATATGCCATGACTTGGGAAAGGTGGCTGATGTTGGATGATATAGAGACTTAGTGATGGACCGACATGCTATTCAATTTGTATAACGGTTTTGTAGAGTCTTCTGGTGGATTCAACACATGATAACTACCGTATTATGATATACGATTTCATATAATATTGCACATATGGAGTAAGTCTGTATCCCTTAGCTACAAACATAGATTTGATATTTTTAGACCATTTGTAGATTGAGGTGTAGTTGCCTCAAATGCTTATGTTAGTGGCATCGATTACAAGATAGCAGACATTCTATACTATTTGTGTATTATATTTTGATCCGTTGCGAATTTGTGAGATTCTGTGTTCTGTTCTCTGTTTTTTCTTCTACCTCTTTTCTTCTTTACCATAACATTTTGGAATTTCTGACGTTCGATTGCTCGGCATTTCTACAGTGAACGTATTAATGTCGAATTTTTGGGGTCGAAAATTCTGGGTCGTTACAGTTTATACTTAAATTAATTACTTAAAAATTAATCACTTAACCCTGCTTAATCAATCATTATATAATTACAAACCATTTAATTAATTAATCATTCCTTAATTACCTTATAAACCAATAAAATAAATCTTTACTTACAGATTAATTATCCTTTAATTTTTAATTAATAAACCTTAATTATTAATTAATAAAACTTAACGACAAACTAATCAATCCTTAATTACCAATTGATTAATCTCTAATTACTTAATTAATTACTGCTTAATTACAACTTAATTAATCCTTAATGACCAATTAATCAATCCTTAATTACCAATTGATTAATCTCTAATTACTTAATTAATTAATGCTTAATTACAACTTAATTAATCCTTAATTAATTAATCTCTAATTACTTAATTAATAATATCTAATTATTTAATTAATGATTCTCAATCATTAATTAATTAAATTAATTACTCTTTAATTAATGTAATTATCGGTAGCAAAGGTAATAAACCTCATGTTACTTTGTAGCAATGGTTATTGGACTTGAGTTAGTTATCCTAAGTCATCTTGTTAAACAAATGGTAGAAGTTATGCATATGCATATCGATTGGATGCGATAAACCAAAATTTTTAAGTCCTAAATTAATATAGTTTTGCGAAGAGAATTGGTGTAAGTAATCATTACCATCGAGTACCGATTAAATAATAAATTAGATTTTACCGACAAGATGTGTAAGTGATAAACTCGTCCAAACTATCACATTACTAGTTGAGGTGACGTGTGAATATTAATATTCGAATTATCTAATATCAATTGTTGACTAAATTAGCACATACGAGTCATACAACCATAATGATGAATACTCTAAAATACCATATGATTTAATTAATTTATAATTATCATAAATTAATTATTATTTATGAAATACTGATTATTAAATTTTATTCGATTTTTGGATGTCGTTGGTATTTAATAAAGTGCATATATAAAAGTTATATATGTACATATCGATATACGATATCAATGGAAATTTAAATTTGATTTAAAATAATTATTTACTAAATGGGCTTGGGACTTTTGAATGCCCTTCTAGGCACATCCATGGCCGGCCATAGCATTTGGAGGGGAGTGGTTTTAAGGTGTTCAAATTTGATTTGAAATGATGAGAAAAGAATGAGTAAAAAGAGGGAGAAAATATATTCACTTTTACCTCTTCTTAATACCATTTAAACCACTCACTACCTTCATCGTTTTTAATGAGTTTTTCTAAGCTTGGCCGTGAGGTTGAAAAATCCCCATTGTCAAATACTTCCCGCAAAAATCAAATAAAAATTAAAATAAAGGTGATGGTTTAGATCTTTGTAATTTTTGGAGGTTGGTTCAATTGAATCAAAGGAGTTTCATTCATCCAAGGTGCATTTCGAAGGCCACTTCTTTTTAGTAATCTCTCAATTATAATTTCATTTATATAATATCATGACTACATGTTAATATAGATTTGTAATATAGTTTCAATTGAACTTGTATGCATAGATGTTGTCCACCTTATCAATACATTGTTATATATTTACATGCATATACTGATCCAAAATATTCATTATTTATTATATCTTTGTTTTGGTAAAAAATATTATTTACCGTATAAAAGGGTATGGATTTTATAAAAAAATTTAATTTTAAAACTTTAGAAACAAATTTTAACTAAGTAAAATTTGTTTTAATTATATATATAATATTTTAAATTATTTTTACTATAAGTTAAGTTTGGCAAAAATAAAGAAATGAAATATAAAATTATTTTTATTTGAAATTATATATATCAAAAATATTTAAAATTAATATATATATATATATATAAACTAATATGTTACTTGTGAAAAAAAAATTATTCCATGAGAAACTTATTTTACTACATATGGATTTTTATAAAAAAATATGTCGAAAGGTAATACATATATATACTCTATTTTACTTATATAATTTTAAAAGCTGTCTTAATGTAAAATTAATTTATTATGTATATATATATAACATAAATTATATGTTATTGAAAATATTGATGATATTTTATTTTAAATTTTAATATTATATATATATGTATTCAAATTTAAATCTATAGATCAAGATATGTTTTAAAATGTTTCATTAAATAAATAATTTGGATATTAAAAAAAATTTGAATTTCAAAATTCTTAACTAAAACAAAATAACTTATTTGAAAAAAAACAAATTTTAATTTTTCTGATAACAAGAGTAGTACTTTATTCAAGCAAAACACTCTTTATGATGTCTCAAGGGTTCGACCCCATGACCTTTAGAATCTTTATCTAAAACATCATACCTTCAGAACCCATGATGTCTCCAAGGATCAAATTTTAATTAATTATATATATATATATATAATTTTAAAATTGTTTTGGAGAACAATGTGTATATAAAGGATGAATGTGTCTGTTGCGGTGTAAATACCAACGCCTATATATGTACACAACATACTATATACACAATACATATTACGTTGCACATGCACAATACAGAAACATTATATTTGAATACTCAAAACATTAATCAAAATTAAATTAAAAACCTTTATTTAAATAAATCAAATGGTTAAATTAATCTGATTTTATTTAACCTAAATTTAGATTGGGCTAATTAATTAGACTTTATAGGCCCAACAAAGATCCAAAATTGCAAAAAAAATTGAAATTCACTCATTTAACCCACTGCGACCTGACTTGGTTCCTTCAGGATGATACGATGAAGTATCATAGTAGTGGTGTTAATGACCATACCTGGCAGGTTTTTCCTTACCGATAGACCCAGGGCCAACTAGCTTAGTGTGATGGCTGAGTCACATTTGAGTGTCATTATAATTAGTATATGATAGACTTATCACATATTGTGTAGCATTATAGTAGAAATATGCTAACTTGTTGAATGCGGGTGAAGATGTAGGTTGAGATATGGTTTCACTACCTAGTTATATCACCATTTGATATGGTACATGATATAGTAGCACATTAATAATCATCTATATTAGTGATATTTCCTTTTCACTGGATTTTTTATCCGACCCTCTCTTTATTGTCTCTTTTGTTTATTGTCCTTTGAGTATGTTGACTAGGAGGTGGGGGATTATGCTAGGTGGAAGTAATTTGTTGAGTTAGAGCTATGTATCGTATGATTATATCTATCCAGTATTTTTGGGATATTGACATATTAGACTATACTTATTTTGAGATATGTTGTATATGAGATTTGATATACCGTTTGCAACCTATATCATGATATTGAATTATGTATCTTGGATATGATATGCACTTACTCTATTATATGTTTATATTGATATTTTATTTTATTTCTTCAAGCTTGGATAATTAGTATGTTTGTATACGTGATAGATATGCTATGTGTTGTTTTATATTCTACCCTTAACGTACCTTTATTCGTGCTACTTTTGGAATCTGAATGCTTGTATACATGGATTTCATATGCTACGAATGATGGGTCATGTAACGACCGTTCTTTTCGACCCTCAAAAGTTGACACTAATACATCCACGGTATTCACGTACTGAGCATCCGAGTGCTAAAAAGACAAATTATAATAGTTTGTAATATACAAATGACCAATCAGATGAGTAATATATAATATAAAAATGATCTTTATAAAAGAAAACTGTAATATACATACATCAATCGGAGTAAACTAACCTATCATCAGCCTGGACAGTTATAATAGTCTATCCTCACAAATGCTGATAAATACATAACAAATAATACATTGGAAAATAAAATATGTGAATACATCTTGGAGGCATCCAGCTCATCTCATGAAGCTCCAAAGCATCCATAACTAAATCTGAAATATACTCGAGGCTAAATCGAGCATTATAATAAAATAACATTCGAATCAATCTGGTAAACCATCATGAGAAACCCAAATCATATGAAATTTTAATGTTATAAAACCTTTCAAAAATAAAGGTATCTCATATGACTACGCCGCACATAAACACAGATGGGTTTTTACCTTACGATAACCAAACCATTTTTATTAGAAAATCTAGTGGTATTATAGTATACAACTAAGTCCATAGGGCACGTATTGGAAATTGGATTACATATAATGACAAGGCTACTAGGGTACCGCTTGCCACTGTACACCTTTAGAAAAATATACCAAGGGCCTCACATGGACCCCTACAAATCAGGACTGGCTTACCTCTTCCTAGATAGTACGAAATATGTCATCACCCCGGTTAAATCCACAACCGTACTGGGCCTGAAGCATACATAAATCCATAAATCGATCTAGATTGGGTGATGACCATACCTTTATGGGTTGCTAAATTATGGATCTTAAAGCTAAGTAAACACTAGAGGGCGTTGAATAGTGTTTTCTAACTTTTGTAATTTTTTAAATTTCTTTCAAGTTTGATATTAAATCTCAAATTAACAACATAGAATTATACTATTAAACAGTCACAAATGTAATCATAGATAAAAATAAGAATAGTAAAGTAAAGGTTAGAGAGATGACACCAGAGATTTTATACTGGTTTGGATTTCTCCTACACCCAGTCCCGTACAATTGCTTGTACAGATTTCTTTTCAAATTCCAATCTTTAAACGGGTAGAAGGTAAACCCAATTATAATCTCAATTCCAAGGGTACGAGACACACCTTCCTAAATTTCCAGGCTCAGGGTACACCCAATTGATTTGGACGAGTTACAAGCATGCCCACTTAGATTTCAGGGATACAATAAAGCCTATCGCCTCTTGGACAGTGCTTTGATCTTTGATTTGAGAGAGATGATTCCAAAAGGGCATGAAAGTAGTAGTGAGCCAATACAATGAAGTTTGAATTAATTCTATTTGATTTTGAAGAGAATAGAGTATGTTTTTAATGGAGTTTTCAAGAGTATAAGAGGAGGGAAGAAAATAAGATAATAACTATCAAAAAAATTATTTGAACTCCCCTTTATATAGTGAATAAATAGACGTGTCTTTTCGTGAAGAGTTGCGACGAATAGACACATCTTTTCAAAATTTGAAAAATCATTTGGTGATGTGTATGTTGACATACCATCTAGGCATATGTCGACACATGCATGTTGAATTTGAAAACTTGATTCTTTTTCAAAATGTTTTGAAAATCCTATACTTCGTAAAATAATTTGATACTTTTGTAAAATGGTTTGAACATAGTTTATAAACATTTTGAGCTTTGAAATTTTTTATAAAATATTTATAAATATATTAAAATTTATTTTGTTTTAAAAATATAAAATACAAAAAAAATAAGAGATAGAGATCAAAGATTGCTACTAGGGATTTCAACAATATACTATGACTTTGTACACTATATTTTATTCTTGAGATCTTCATATCTTGGTCTTTGAACTCATGAGTCTTCATATCCATTTCTTGAGTCTTTATATTGTATAGTCTTCGATTCAACACCTATGTAATATCCTACACTATATACTATAGAACTTGGTTTAACATTAGTATCTATATTTTATAAGAATATATTATTGTTATCAAGCTTGTTATCATCAAAATCAATAACCGAGGTATTAACAGTCTCCTCCGTTTGATGATAGCAACTATTAAATATTTTTGTATATAAAATATAATATATCTCCTTCCTAGTTAAATAACTTCCCCTGAATATATGCATAGTTATATTTTATATTTTATATTTTTATCCCCCTTTGTCATCAACAAAAATGTGTGAAAAAATAAAAACTCCCCCTAAATAAAATACTTAGAAACTATAGAGTCAAAATCAATAATAAAAAATGTTCAAAGCATACTAAACATGATATGATATGATATAATAATGATATATGGAGACTTATAAATAAAAGTATTTTATTTATTCAATTCAAACCATACATATCAAATTATCAATCCAAACATAAATAAACAATTAAACCAAAGCAAACAAATCCAATCCAAATATACACATCCAACCTTAATCAAGTCCTAACAAACCAAACTAATAAGTACTAAACTTAAATCTATGCTTTCCTTTTTATTATGGGAGACTTATGGATGGGGCAAAAGGGATAGTGGAGAAAAATGTTTCCTTTTTATTCCATGAGATTTCCATCCCGACCGAAGCACACTTCGCAAACACATTTGACTTCATCGTCGTCTTCAGCATCACCCTATTCTTCCTATTCTACCTCATCTTCCTCTTACTCATTATCCATAGATTGTGAATGACAAGGTTAGGAGTATCCTCTTCGATTACAATTGGATTTGCTTTGTTATCTAATAAGTGCGTTTGGAGATTGCAAAGGATGCGCCCTTGCTTCTCTTGTTCTTTTAAAAGGCGTAGTTGAACTACCTCTATTTCTAAAAGCATACTGAGAACATGCTTTATATCATCTTCAATCTTCATTACTTTGACCATGGTGGTGGTTTGGAAGGGACCTAGAGTAGGGGTTTCGAAGGAAAAGGGTGCGCGGTCTCTTCACTTGGATGTTTGGAACTTGAGGAAGCCATTAATTTTTTTTTTGAATTTACAGAAAGAAGAAGACTGGGAAATGAGAAAGAAATCGAAATTTGGTGATTCTATAGCCTCATTTCATTTTTCAATTTTCATTTTTCTATAGTATATGTCGACATATACACAGATTGTATGTTGACATACATGTGTTAATTTTGACATTTTATTTTTCTTTTAATTATTCATTTTATATATTGTTATATTTATATTTCAGAGAAAGAACATATTCCTAACTCCCTTCTAAGTTTTATTAAAGATGTTTGACTTAATGGTTTTGCTAAAATATCGGCTATTTGATTTTCACTATTTATAAATTCTAGTGAAATTACTTCTTTATTTACGTTATCTCTCATAAAATAATGTCTTATATCTATATGTTTGATTCTAGCATGATGTATAAGATTTTTAGATAAATTTATTATACTAGTGCTATCACAGTATATTGGTGATTTAGTAAAATTTAAACCAAAATCTTTTAAGTTTGCTGCATATAGATAACATGTGAACATCTAATGCAACAGAGATATATTCTGCTTCTGTTGTAGACAAAGAAACAGAATTTTGCTTTTTGCTAAATCAGGAAATAAGAGAGTGTCCTAAAAAGTGACAAGTTCCACTTGTACTTTTTCGGTCTAATTTGCATTCAACATAGTCATCATCACTATATGAAATTAAATCAAAAGAATCTTTTTTAAATAAAAAAAGTCCATAGTCAAGTGTGTTGTTTACATATCTTGGTATTCTTTTTACCGGTTTTAGGTGAGTTTCCTTAGGTTGAGATTGATCTCTTTCACATAGACAGACACTATGCATTATATCTGGTCTACTAGTAGTTAGATAAAGTAATTATCCTATAATACCTCTATATAATTTTTGATCTACATATTTTGAATTTTCTTCCTTATTTAATTTTTCATTAGGTACCATGGAAGTTGGCTTATCACTAGTGTTTGACATACCAAATTTCTTAACAAAATCCTTAACTTATTTTTCTTGACTTATAAAAATACCATTACTTAATTGTCTTATTGTAATCCTAAAAAGAATGTTAGTTTTCCCTTATGACTCATTTCAAATTCCTTAGTCATTATATCTACAAATTCTTTATTTAACTGTTCATTTGTTAATCCAAAAATAATATCATCCATGTATATATTTATATAAGTTGAATATCATTATTATTTCTTTTGATAAATAGAGTATTGCCTACTTTTCCTATTTCAAAACTAAATTGTAATAAATAGGATTTAAATCTATCATACCATACTCTAGGAGCTTGTTTTAGACCATATAAAGCTTTCTTTAATTTATAAACGTGATTAGAAAATTTTTAACCTTCAAAAAGTGGAGGTTGTTCTACATAAACATCTTCTTTAATAAATCCATCAAAAGGCACTTTCGACATCCATTTGTAATAATTTAAAATTATTATGATTTGTAAAAGCGAGTAAAATTCTAATAGCTTCTAATCTAGCTACATGAGCAAAAGTTTCATCAAAATTTATACATTTTTCTTGACTATAACCTTAAGCGACCAATCGTACTTCATTTCTAATGACTTCTCCTTGTTCATTCATTTTATTTCTATAGACCCATTTAGTTCTTATTACAGACTTATTTTCTAGTCTTGGGACTAATTCTCAAACATCATTTTCGATAAACTGATTCAGTTCATTCATTTTATTCCGCATGCATAACAAGAATCTATGAATCATTCAATATTGTATCTTTTGGATTTTTATGTTCAATGTAACG
This sequence comes from Allium fistulosum, assembly GCA_030737815.1. NCBI lineage: Eukaryota > Viridiplantae > Streptophyta > Magnoliopsida > Asparagales > Amaryllidaceae > Allium > Allium fistulosum. Next base: position 207,022,140 of record CM060903.1, read on the forward strand.
ACCCACTATTTTGGACCATTCAAATCGACAATAAATCCACACATGTCGGACTTGAATAATTCAAAATAATAGATTGTAAATAAAATTTGGCAACACTCAGAATGTACAATAAATAAATCACATATCACAAACACAAAGTATATAATACTGCAGCGAAAGCAAAGAAATAGTAGTTCATGAAGCTACTATATATAAACATCAGAGTTAATAAGATACAACAGAAGTAACAAGATATGACAGAAGTCTTAATACGAAAATCAAGTACAAATTTGAATACATCACTGGAATCAACTGGATAACTGAAAGCAAAATAGATAGCTGGATCTCCAAGAAAAGCTCCAACTCCAAAGGTGAGTCTCGAATGTTGTATCACTCAGTCTGACCCGAGCGTAAAGCAAAACACAAAACACTCGAGTTAGGACATACATACTTATACAATGTAAACCAACTCAAGTGAACTGTAATATAAAAGTACAAGTAACTTAAAGGATGCTTGGGATCGCCCATCCTCTAAGGATCCGTTAAACTATTTACTATGTAGTAATATTCGCTATTATAATAATGTCTAATAGTAAAATAACCAAACTTTTAAATAGCATTAAGGCTTTACATTTTCCACCTTAACACGTAATAGTCCCAGTAGTCTATCCAGTATTAGCATACTCCAAGATCGGGGGCTACCCTCGATACTCCACAGGCTACGGGAGAAAACCAAACTCGTAGTAAAGCTCGATATGGTAGGTGACACGACACAACTAGGCAATGCCAGGGTAGATATACCAATTACGCATCCGGGCTGGTGGAAACGCATAGCAGCCACTATCGTCCACCTCAGGACACACTCCCAAATCAAAAATCGAAGGGTGGCCACCAAATCAATCACAAAGTAATAGAATGGTATCGAAGAAATGCGTCCGATCAGAGGTGCTACCACATTGGCCCGTCAATCGCTCCTACTTTAGCCACCTTATGCCAACTCACGGGAGTTGGGTCCACATGTATACCTCATTAGGAATCGTCGCCACCATCCTACTTCATTCTGGAATCTCCACCGCGTACACGGTTGTCAAAGTGGTTTTTGGTATCGACAGAGAGTATGCCCATATTTGATCCCGGTCTCTTTGCGAACCAATCATTATTATAACCCATGGATATTTATTTCAAAATCATTTACTTTAATACCCAAAATATCATATCCATTTCAAAACTAAATACTATATTATTTCATTTTAAAGCCAAATCAATATATCATTTAAATAAAACCCCAAGTTCCAAATCACTGAATTTTTCTTTAAATATATTTAACTTGAAATATTCCTTTAAATCATCTAAACCAAACCACTTTATAAGGTCACATTCTTAAATCTTAAATTCCAATAAGCTTCAAGCTAATATATTTAAAGACAATTCTTAATTAAATACTATTTCAAATAAATTCATTTCTAAACCATTTAAAAGTAAAGTCATTATACTTACAAATCAAATATTCAATTTCCAAAAATTTAGCCTTTTCTGAGTTCATTTATTCACTTAAATACTTTAAACCATTGAAATTTCAGCTTTCGCAGCACTTAGAAGATGCTGCGGTAAGTTATATTTGAAAACAATTCATTTCAGAAAAGACAGCATTTATAAACTGCTATAGTAGTTCGGTTTTATGTGAAAACAAGTTAAATTTAGCAAAGACAGCATTTATTAACTGCTGCAGTAGTTCAGGGTTCAATTTGAAAAATTAGTTTAATTCAGCAAAGACACCATTTACAAAACTGCTGCAGTAATTCAATTACATTTGAAAATCTTCATTTTAGCCAACTGCAGCACTTATCAAGTGCTACTGTAGCCCTTTTATTAGTTTCAGATTTTAACTTTCTTTCTCCAACCACAGCACTTACCAAGTGTTGCAGTACCTTTAGTTAATCAAGCCTTTAGTTCATTTGCATCAACCACAGCACTTACAAAGTGCTGCAGTATCCTTTACTTAGATTTTAAGTTAGTTTCAGAAATGATAGTATTTCTGAATTGCTATTAATTCAATTTTCAGATTTATAATAAAATTTCAGAAACAATTAAACTTCAATTTTAAACCTGTTAACTTATAAAAATCATATTTTTCCACTTCAAAAATGTTCATTTAAATATCCTTTAACTTATGATTTTATAAAGAAAATTTTTACAATAAAATCACATTTTCCAATAATTTCACTTATTAAATTCAAGTGTACCATTTTCCTATTCTTTGCATTTTTTTTCAATTAACTTAACACTTAAATTTAAATTTCCATTTCATAAATAAAACTTAATCTCCATTTTTTTTATTAACTTAAACTTTCATTTTTAAAACCAAATCACAAATTTCCAAATTAAGTTATATTCAAATTCCAATTTTTCCATTTATTTATTTCACATTTTTTACTTGTAGAAAAATCACTAACACTTTATAAAAATCATTTTAATTCAATTTAAATCAAAATATCATAATTTACAATTTAAAATACTTAAAAATTTCGAGAAGAATATATAAAATAACCACGGGTCTGTATAATGTTTTCTAACCGAGGTCAAGTGATACGGGTAATATATCATTTCAATCCGTAATTTACAAAGAAAAATCCGGGTTCTATCATTTCAAACCCGCAATCCCAAGTTAAATAAAATAAATAAAAATCGCTCGAGCCTATCATTTCAGCTCATAATGATTTTTCCTTATTCTAAAGTCCGTTCGGGTATGTATCATTTCAACCCATGGTGATTCTATTCTACAGGGAACTTTCAGTGTGAGAAACAGAATAAAATAGACAATATAATAGAATATAACAATATCAGATGATGTGACAGGTTTATTACAGAGTTTAACATCATATAATACATCTCACAGGCAGGTATAACATGATATAACAGGCATATAAACAGCACTTAACATCATATAAATATATCATAGGCATGTATGAACATAACACATTATTTTATACAATTAACTTGTCATCAATTCACGATTATAAAAGTACGTATGTCTAGAGTGAATAACTCACCTTTTAAAAGCTAGAATTGAAATTCAAACCCAAATCTAAATTCCGCAAAGCACGAAAACGCACGACAAAGCACGACTATATTCTTTTGAGTGGATGAAGAGTCGGATCCAAATCTTGTACACAAACAATTACACAAACATAAGTGTATAATTCAACATACAAGATTATGAATCAAACAATGAACAACAGGGATCAAAGGGACATAACCTTTTGGTAAAACAAAGCAAGATGCAAACTTGAGTGAAAAGAGAGACCAAAATCCACATCGTGTACATAACAAAATAAAGCAAACAAATATCCCAAACATAAGAACATGATTCAATATAAAGAATAGAGATTACAACAATGAAAAGATAGGAAATACAATGACATAACCTTGATAACTCAAAGCAAGGTGATCAATACATGGCTTGGTTTGGTCAATGTTTTGGTGATGTTGTCGTCATGGTGGTCACGGCCTAGGATGGTGGTGAGGAGGAGGGATGATGGTCGGTCATGGTGATGTGGTGGAGATGGTGAGGTCGGCAATAGCATGAAGGCCAAGCAATAGCAATGAAACAAAGGAGAAACAAAAGAGAAATGGAAAGGAGGAAGAGAAGGAAGCCATAGCTTTCTGTAAAATTTTCTGGACGCAAAATGAAACTTGAGATGAGAAGTTATTCACGTGAATGGAAAAACTAGATGGCGGCTAGGGTTAGTAGCAAGAAACGGCTAAGATGAGGTCTAGAAAATGAAAGGCTAGCAAATTAAAAGGCACAATTTAAGGGAAAGAATCTTGTCTAATTTTTTTCTTTGTTTGCACGCAATGAAAAGGCAACAAATACACAAAACAGGTAACCTATATCTCTTGAAATTCCTAAGCTATTATTAAAAGTAAAATCAATCAAAAATCAAATGAATATATTCAAAGTTTATACAAATAAAAAAGAAAATAAAAATTAGAGAAACAAACATAGGGAAATAGAAAATAAAATATAGAAAGTCATTGCGTGTAAACACTGTATTTTTATCTAATTTAAAAGTATAAGTTTAAATTCCCAATAAATCCATATTAACATTGGTTTAGATACCAATACATTAATAACTTCCCAATTCATCCAAATTTCAATTAGCAAAGTAATTAATTTCATTCTCTTACCATAAATCTATTTGTTATGAATTGAATTCCCATAAGTTATAAATAAATTTCAAATAAACTGATTTGATTCAATTCCAATCCATTTATTAAGTCTATACTACTCTTCAACTCTCGTTAATATTCGTTTATCTTTTATTACATTAATATATATATATATTCAAATATCCATCTTTCCTTTGTATTAATAGTTGTTCTCAATTATATTGAATTTGTTAAATGTATACATTTATTATGATTGAATTCTCAATTTATTCATTCAGATAGGTTTCATTCTTTTATATTATCGTATGAATAAAATATGCATTTCCATTTATTTCATTACATTCACACTTTACAATTACTCTCCTATCTCAAATTAATAAACATTTACTTACATCTAAATGTAATTGATTTCCAATTCATTTTATAGCCTAAATAGAATGTAACTTACAATAAATGTTATCATTATCTTTATATTACATTCAAGTTTATTATGTCCACTAATTATCAGAATTGCTTATAAAATGTTGAATTCATTCAAATTACCATACATTATATACTAATTCATTTATTCATACCACACTTACATTTATTCAATTATATTCAGTTTTATACCCAAATGTAACATTTACAATTAAATTAATAGACCAATTAAATAGTAACTTACAACCGTTACTATAACTTTTAATCACCCTTTTGAAATCATTGTTTGCAAACATATGCTACCATTCATATATACCTAATCTTTATTCAGTGGTCATTTATTTTGTACTAAATCATTTATAAATTTTAATGTCTACATTTGTTTTCTTACATAAATTTATAGCCAAGTATAACAATTTACATTACTTCAATAAATTGTAATTTCATTTCAATTGTTAATAATTAGTTTTTAAATACATTGTTACATTTCATTTTGGCATTCATTTCATTATTAAATTACAAAGTTTATATTTCTTCCAAATTTATTTACCAAAATCTTATTAAATTGACAACTTAATTATTGAAAATTTACAGGTCATTACACTCTCCCCCACTCAAAATTTTTCGTCCCCGAAAAGGAAGAAGGTAGGTGAATAGAAACACCCTTAAAGAAAAGAGATTGGAAGGCAAAGAAGATAATAAATCTAAAACCATGAAAATTTCATCTTACATTAATAATTAATGTCATCCATTAGAATTTCTTTCTTAAGTTAAATAAATCTTAACTATTTTTTTTATCATCTCATCATACAATTATCTTAAACTAATAATTTTAAGTCATGCATTTGAAAATCATTTATTATACTCATAACTTATTCACTAAATTTAATTCCTCTTTATTCCAGATTATTATTAAATTTATTCCACTTAATATATCTAATCATATATATTAAGTATATTTATACTTATAATAGCTACTCAAATTTGTTTATAATTCCTTTAACACCATTTTATATTGTAAATTATTCAATTAACTCTTATTCTGTTTACTTCTATTAATCTTTTTATAACTAAAATTTAAGTATATAACATTTATTATAACTACTCAAATTTTATTTATAAAATCCTTTTATACTGTACATTTTCCAATTACATATTCAACTTCTTATTAATTCAAGTAAGTTATATTAGAATGTAATAGAATATTATACAAATGAAATTTTCTAATTCAATTATTTCAAGCTCAAATATTTATCCAATATTTTTGCTTCATTTTATAATTGAAATCATCCTTTAAGATAGAATTTAAGGATTGAATTTCCGATTAGCTTCAGACAATTCTAGGTAAATAAATATATATACATAATATATATCAAATCAAATTTGAAATCATATACCAATATATATTATAAATTAAGTCATATTTTAGAAATTCAAATGAATTAAATTTTTCAAAACAAAACTGTAGCCAGGCTACATAATGATCTCTTCACTTCGAAACTCGAAAATGAACGTCGGTGATGCTGCAGTCATCATCGAAATTATTTTCCAACGACAGAGAAAAGAGCACTAAGTTAAACATTTAAAATTCTTTGGAAACAATTTCTACTCGAAAATACTTTAAATATTATATCCTTTTAAAACTTTAAAACACAAAGTTTGAAATCTTCGGAAATTAAATTCTCAATTCTTGTTTTGAATTCATTTATATTTCCAAATTAATTTATAACCATGTTTTATAGTTCAACTATTTATATATGAACAAAGCCAATGATTACAATATATATACAAATCAAATATTATTTCTTAACATCCAATTCAATTAAATATAAAATTTTCAGAAAATTATACATATATATAATATGATTATACAAAATTTCTCATTTACCCAATTTGAAAACAATATAGCATCAGTTTGCTCTGTTCAAGTGTTTTGGAGATCCTATCGATAGCGTTGATCAGACGAATCGATCGAAAACCCAAATCAACATCAACAACTCAAACAACATAATATATATTAAAATATTTAAATATTAGTTTACAAAATACACTTCAAGAATGATTTGAAGATAAGTTGGAAACAAAAGACAAAATGATTAAATAACAGAATAGTAGGATGGATAAGCTTAAATAAATCACGGGCAACCTTAACCGGGTCAACCATGACTTCAAAAATTAGATCAATGTGGAATTCTGAGGTAATTCTACATTCGATCTTAAGAAATAGAATTCGGAATAACAAGAGATATTAGCATCTAAACCAAGGATAGATATAAATCTCCGGTGAATCGATGCTAATTGTAAAGGAGTTTCACCCCTTTTACAAGTCATTTGAAGATTGGCGAGGCCGCCGATTCATTGTAAAGATCATCCGAAGTGGAGTTATGGGATACTCCAGAAATCAAAAGAAGATGAATAGTGGAAAACAAGAATGGATTTGGAACCGCAGGGAACGTTCCAAAATTCAAAAGAAATTGAGTCGAAAAGAAAGAGAATCAAGCTCGAACGAAAGTGATTCTGTAAATAAATTTACCACATATGCTAAGTTTGCCTAGAGCCAAAGCTCCGATACCAACTATAACGACCCACTATTTGGGACCATTCAAATCGACAATAAATCCACACATGTCAGACTTGAATAATTCAAAATAATAGATTGTAAATAAAATTTGGCAACACTCAGAATGTACAGTAAATAAATCAAAGATCACAGACACAGAGTATATAATACTGCAGCGTAAGCAAATAAATAGTAGTTCATGAAGCTACTATATATAAACATCATAGCTAATAAGATACAACAGAAGTAACAAGATACGACAGAAGTCTTAATATGAAAATCAAGTACAAATCTGAATACATCACTGGAATCAACTGGATAACTGAAAGCGAAATAGATAGTTGGATCTCCAAGAAAAGCTCCAACTCCAAAGGTGAGTCTCGAATGTTGTATCACTCAGTCTGACCCGAACGTAAAGCAAAACACAAAACACTCGAGTCAGGACATACATACTTATACAATGTAAACCAACTCAAGTGAACTGTAATATAAAAGTACAAGTAACTTAAACGATGCTTGGGATCGCCCATTCTCTAAGGATCCGTTAAACTATTTACTATATAGTAATATTCGCTATTATAATAATGTCTAATAGTAAAATAAACAAACTTTTAAATAGCATTAAGGCTTTACATTTTCCACCTTAACACGTAATAGTCCCAGTAGTCTATCCAGTATTAGCATACTCCCAGATCGGGGGCTACCCTCAATACTCCACAGGCTACGGGAGAAAACCAAACTCGTAGTAAAGCTCGATATGGTAGGTGACACGGCACAACTAGGCAATGCCAGGGTAGATATACCAATTACGCATCCGGGCTGGTGGAAACGCATAGCAGCCACTACCGCCCACCTCAGAACACACTCCCAAATCAAAAATCGAAGGGTGGCCACCAAATCAATCACAAAGTAATAGAATGGTATCGAAGAAATGCATCCGATCAGAGGTGCTACCTCATTGGCCCGTCAATCGCACCTGTTTTAGCCACCTTATGCCAACTCACGGGAGTTGGGTCCACGTATATACCTCAATAGGAATCGTCGCCACCATCCTACTTCATTTTGGAATCTCCACCACGTACACGGTTGTCAAAGTGGTTTTCGGTATCAACAGAGAGTATGCCCATATCCGATCCCGGTCTCTTTGCCAACCAATCGTTATTATAACCCATGGATATTTATTTCAAAATCATTTACTTTAAAACCCAAAATATCATATCCATTTCAAAACTAAATACTATATTATTTCATTTCAAAGCCAAATCAATATATCATTTAAATAAAACCCAAGTTCCAAATCACTGAATTTTTCTTTAAATATATTTAACTTGAAATATTCCTTTAAATCATATTAAACCAAACCACTTTATAAGGTCACATTCTTAAATCTTAAATTCCAATAAGCTTCAAGCTAATATATTTAAAGACAATTCTTAATTAAATACTATTTCAAATAAATTCATTTCCAAACCATTTAAAAGTAAATTCATTTGTGACGACCACCCATGACCCCTGCACCGAACCTAGAGATAGTGCGCTGTAATGTGTGCCAGGCGACCATGGACGATTGCCAAGGTAAATTAAAACAACAGAATCTATCGTATTACTCACAGCGCATGGACAAAATACAATAGAACATATACATAGTGAAGCTTCACAGAATAGAATCTCATCAATAAAACTTCATAATAGTTGAATACAAACATCTGAATAGTCAATACATCAAGCCTCACTACATAACACTCAGAGAATATACAAACAGCGGAACATCCAGTACATATAGTAAGAAGATAATATGCAACCCTCCAGCTCGTCTTCGACATTAGCATCGTGGAAAGCAAGAACAGCACCTGTCACCTGCTACCTACTCTGCCCGTCCCAAAATGGACGAACAGCCCAAGGCAATAAGAGTTAAAACATAAAGCCTTGAGTCAGACAACAGTCTTAGTGAGCGGTAAATTAACTAACAACATACCAAAAGAGCATAAAGGAAAAGGAATAGGAATACAACCCTCCCACTCCACCTCTTTCTACAGTGATAGCCCCCAGACACACACTAAGTAGAAGCAAACATAGCAGAGCATACAATTTAAATTAAAGCAATTATCACTCGAGTCAAGGGCGATGTTTTCCAAGCACAAACCCCCAAGGCCTAAACCAAGATCAGATAAGCACCCAGAAAACACTGCTCTTGAGACCGAATGCCGATACAACCAAACATCCATGACTCTAGCTATCACTGTTATCATTGCTTCGATATCATCGTTAATTGAATGACCGGCTCATTCTTTCATCCGTTCGTCAAGGGCTAATGGAAACCCCGGTTCTAGACATAACTCCGCACGTCATCGTGACTCGTGCCTAGGACTATCGAATCTGCCCAGAGTACTTGACTACCATCAGTAGCCTTCAGGGACTATCGAATCTACCCAACGTACTCTTGCTTTGAGCATGCTAGAACCTTCAACAACGATGAGATCTCAGCCTTCTAGTCATCCTCCTCGACGACTATTTCCATACTAGCTCAAGCGCATCTCGAGCAAACCATTATCCTCAAACTCGAACCATATCACCGAGTTATCATCATGCTTGGAATGATCCCGTCTGGATTAGACCAAGACTATCTCATGTCATGCTTCACCTCATCATCATCATAGCAAAGCTTCATCTCAACATCATCATCAAATCTATCCATATGAGCTTCCTCATTCGCCACATATGCCATAAGCAGCTTTCCCAATTCAAGAGCCTTTCCCTTAGCTTTTGAATCATCTTCGGTCTAAATCAAATCATCAATCATCTAATTCATAGCAATCAATCAAGTCAAACATTAATCCAAGTAAACAAGCATTCAAATATGATTTAAATAGACAATTATAACAATAATGGCAATTTCGTAATTAAAGAGTCAAAAGTCTAACAAACATGAAAACATGAGCAATATCTCTATAATCTTGATGAATGAACTTGCATAGGTTAACATGTAGTAAAATGGATGCCAAATCATTATGAACAATGAATCTATATGGATCTATACTTAGGATTAGGAAAATGCATGGAAATCACTATTTTAACATCAAATCAAGCCAACGATCCGATATACTCCTTTGGATCCGTGTGAGAGATAATCACCACTCACCAAATCACCTAAACACCTCAAAAGAAACCCACTTCAGATCTGGACAGCGACGGATCTAACTCGATCTATCAGAAATCCGCTTCAAACGATGAAATCTCTCTACGATGGATGTAGATCTTCAATCTAAGCTCTTGAATCTTCAATTTGATCTTCGATTTGGATGGAAGGAATCACTAGATTAGAGTGGAGAAAAGAAGTGAAGAAGTGTAGAAGTCGAGCTCTCAAAATGGCAGCACTTCGTCGCTTCGAAATCCGGATCCCAAAAATGAAGAAAACCCCTCCTATTTATAGGCTGAAAACCCTTAGGTCGTCCACCTTTAGGTCGTCCATGACCTATAGAGCCCTGCGACCTACGACCTATCGAAACCCCACAACCTACGACCTAACGACCTAAGCTTATGCGCACTCTCGACCTACCAGTCTACGACTTACGACCTAGCGCAAGCGCGCGACCTATAGATCCAACGACCTAACAAACGAATGCACTTAGCGACCTACCAAAGATCGCGACCTAACATCCTGCGACTTGCACACACTCGACTCAACAACTACTCCTAGGTCGCTCACGACCTAACACTCAGCCAAAACCCAGCGACTTAATGCAGACTCACTCCCTCGCAACCTAACAAACCCTTCGACTTACAACTTAACACTCCACGACTTAACTATGCGCGACTTACGACCTAACACACCTGCGACCTAACAACTCTAACACGCTCACCACTAGGTCGCAAACTTCCTGCTGCTTCATTCCTTAGGTCGCTAACTCTTAGGTCGCTAACACTCCTTAAGTCGCTCCAACCTTAGGTCGCTAACATCCTATAGGTCGCTCCAAACTAACACACGACCTAAACCACTACGCGACCTAACTGCTATACGACCTAAGTCCTTACCTCGTCTAGACTACTAGGTCGCTTACTGCTATAAGTCGCCAACTTCTATAAGTCGCTCCTCCGACCTAATTCTATCCCACGACCTAAGCTATCATACGACCTAACTCTTAAGTCGCTCATTTCACTAGGTCGTTTACTCCTTAGCTCGCATCTTTCTTAGGTCGCCAACTACGACCTAACTACTACACGACCTAAGACTTAGACTCAGTACGACTTATCAACAATGCGACTCAATGACGACTGTTTTACGATGTTTTGATCCGTAAAAAAATACGGGTCGTTACATTCTCTCCCCCTTAGGAATTTCGCCCCCGAAATTCCAAACAAACAGAGCAATCAAAGACTCTTCTGCATGCCTACCATCCACAGCAATCAGCAAACCATGCATCCAATTCTAGCTTAGCATGCAGAATTCTAAAACTTAGAACAAGTTACAATGTCGTTAGATGACACGACACCTTAGGGCCATACCTTGAAGAGTTCGGGATGAGCTACTTTCATCCTCTTTTCCACCTCCCATGTACAGTCGTTATCATCGTCACTCCATTGTATCTTGAGCAACTTAACTATCTTCCTCCTAAGCTGTTTCGTGTCGGTTTCCATAACACGAAGCGGCTTACGAGGTGTTCTATCGACTGGATCAACTTCGAAATCTTCACAGCTATCAGTAGAAACCACTGTATTCGAGTCGTGCACATACTTCCGTAGATACGATACGTGAAAAACATTGTGCACACTCGACATCTTCTATGGTAATTCCAATCTGTAGGCGAGCTTTCCAATTCGCTCGATGATCGGGAATGGTCCAACAAATCTCGGAGTCAACTTCCCTTTCTTCCCGAATCGAATAACATTCTTCAGTGGAGATATCTTCACAAAAACCATATCACCAACGTCGAATTCCAAATCCTTACGACGCTTATCGGCATAACTTTTCTGACGATCTTGGGCTGCCTTCATTCGTTGCCGAATGATCTCTATGCAATCCGAAGTCTGTCGAATCATCTCTGGCCCAAGCATCAGCTTTTCTCCTGTCTCTAACCAACATGTCGGAGAGTTACACGGTCTTCCATACAATGCCTCATACGGTGCCATACCAATACTTGACTGGTAACTGTTGTTGTACGAAAACTCCACCAAATGAAGGTGATCTTCCCATGATCCTCCGAAATCCAAAACACAAGCTCTGAGGAGATCTTCCAAAACTCGGTTGACTCTCTCGGTCTGACCATCTGTTTGAGGGTGATAAGCTGTACTCAAACACAACTCAGTTCCCAAAACTTCCTGGAACCTCTTCCAAAATCCACTAGTGAACAATGGGTCTCGATCGCTCACTATACTCTTCGGAATACCATGGAATCGAACTATCCACTTAACATATAACTCTGCCAACTTTGATGCAGTCCTAGTCGATCGAATAGGAATGAATCTTGCACTCTTAGTCAAACGATCTACGATGACCCAAATCCCTTCATTTCCCGCTCTGGTTCTAGGTAACCCATCAATAAAATCCATCGATATTTGTTCCCACTTCCATGTAGGAACTTCTAATGGCTGAAGCAATCCACTTGGCTTCTTCTATTCGGCTTTACCAACTGGCAGTTCATGCACTTGGAAATAAAATTTCCAACATCCTTCTTCATGCCTTCCCAGTAATAGGCTCTCTTCATATCCCGATACATCTTATTTCCACCTGGATGAATTGTCAGCTTCGAGTGATGACTTTCCTTCAGCACCTCATTCCTCAATTCATCCACATCGGGAACAACTAGTCGTTCTTGCTTTCGAAGCCAACCCTCTCGATCGACCTCGAATCCTTTATCCTTTTCTGGTTCCAATCGAGATTCCAAATCACGGATAATCTTGACAAGCTTATCGTCTCACCTTTGGCCCTCGCCAATCCTTTCCATAAGAGTGGGTCTTATCGATAAGTTTGCCAACATTTCAGGTTCCAATTCACATCTGGGCCTGAAGTCAAATCCAGCTAAATACTCGAGACTCTTTCATTTTGAAAACATGGCTCCCAATCCTGCATGTCTTTGACTTAATGCATCTGCCACTGCGTTACCTTTTCCCGGAGTATAAGCTATACCAAAATCATATGATGCCAAAAACTCTAGCCATCGCTGCTGCCGAAGATTCAAATCCTTTTGGGAGAAAAGATACTTCAACGACTTATGATCTGTAAACAACTCGAATCGAACTCCCAGTAGATAATGTCTCCACATCTTCAGAGAAAAAACAATCGCCGCCAACTCCAAATCATGAGTCGGGTAATTCCTTTCATGCGGCTTCAGTTGTCGACTTGCATACGCAACAACTTTATCCTTCTGCATTAGAACTGCTCCAAGTCCAGTACCACATGCGTCGGTGTAAACCACCATCTCATCATTCCCACTCGGAATAGTCAAAACAGGAGCACTTGTCAGTCGCTCTTTCAGGATTCTGAAAGCTTGCTCACACTTATCATCCCATCTGAACGCTTGGTTCTTTTTCGTCGATCCTGTTAATGGTGCAGCCACCTTGGAGAAGTCTTTGATAAATCGACGATAGTATCCTGCTAATCCAAGAAAACTTCTCACATCAGATGCATTCTTAGGTCTAACCCAATCTTGGATTGCTGCCACCTTAGCGGGATCAACCGCTATTCCATTTCCAGAGATAACATGGCCTAAGAACCTCACTTCACTCTTCCAGAAGTGACACTTCGAAAACTTAGCCTTCAGCTGATGTTTCCGCAAGATTTCCAAAACAATACGCAAGTGCGTCTCGTGCTCTTCCTCAGTTCTGGAATAAATCAGAATATCATCCACGAACACTAGAACGAACTTACTAAACTGATCTCTGAACACTCTATTCATAAGATCCACAAAATATGCTAGCGCGTTGGTCAATCCAAATGGCATTACCAGCCACTCAAAGAAACCGGATGGTGTCCTAAAAGCAGTCTTCGGCACACTATCCTTAGCCACTCTCAACTGGTGAAATCCCGTTGCCAAATCCATCTGAGAAAACACCTTAGCTTCGTGAAGCTGATCAAATAAGTCATCTATTCTTGGCAATGGATACTTGTTCTTCTTAGTCACCTTATTCAGCTCACGATAATCCACGCACAACCTCAATGATCCATCCGCTTTGGTTATGAACACAACTGGTGCACCCCATTCGGACACACTACGCCGAATGAATCCTTTCTGCAAAAGATCATCAACCTGCACCCTCAACTCCTGCTTTTCCCTAGGCGCCATCCGCCTAAGAGGCATCACAACAGGTCTGGCTCCTTCAACTAGATCTATACGAAACTCGATCTCTCTATGCGGCGGTAATCCTTTGACCTCGTCAAAGACATCCTCAAATCCATTCGCGATTGGCAACGATGACAGTCCATCCTGTGGAACAACCAGTAAATACATGAAGCTCATGAAGATGCCTTCTTCATGCTTACATCGTATCACAATCTTTCGCCCCTCCACATCCTCGACTGTCACCTCCAACCTCTCACAATCAACCTTTGCCGCATATCTCCTAAGTCAGTCCATACCCAAAATAATTCCGAACCCCGCAAAGTTCAGAACAAAGCAATCACAAACAAAAGAGCAATCATGACTCGATACAATCAGACCACGGCATGGCATACACAAACAAGACGAACCCCCAACTGGATTAGTCACAACCAATGGCCTATCAACAATATCCGGTTCTAAACCCAACCGGCCTACAAGTTCACTACATACAAAAGAATGCGACGCCCCAGTATCAAATAGCACTCTAACTGGAACACCACAAATGGAGAGAGTACCTTGAACCACTACATTCTTTCCTTTCTCTTCCACGGTAGGAGCTTTCGAAGATGATGGAACAACCTCCAAAGCATAAGCTTGCACAATCTGCTTGTCCCTTCGCGGTTCTGGACAATTCTTCTTAAAGTGTCCCAGCTTATCGTAGTTGTGGCACTTCACTGGCACCTTCGGATTCTTGCAATCCCTAGAGAAATGGCCCTTCTGTTGACAATTGTAGCAGGTCACTTCGCCCTTAGGCTTCTTTTGGCCATCCCTACCCTTTTGCTGCTGCTTCCTCTTCTTGTTTCCACCCTGCTGTGGTTTAGACTCTCCCCTGGTCACAGCAACAACAGATCCTTCTTTGGGAAACAGACTCTCATACCTGAGCCTTCTCCACAAGCTTCTCAAATGAATCGTCCAAATGATCCACCAACTGTCTCCCAAGATAACTGTACAAGCCTGTCACAAACTTCTCATTCTTCTGATACGAAGATTCAATATACGATCGGGCATACTTGGACAAGGCTTCAAACTCAGAAACATACTCAAGAACTGGTCTTCCTCCCTGCTTGAGCTCCACAAACTTCTTGAATAGAACAGACTTCTGAGCTGTAGAAATGAACTTAGCTTCAAATTTGGTTTGGAATTGCTCCCAAGTAATCTCTTCCTCCAGAGTACTGATGGTAATAGAGTTCCACCAATCAGAGGCTCTCCCTTGAAGCTGTCTTGATGCCAACTTCCACTTAGTTGCATCCTCAATTCCCAAATCACCAAAGATCCTTCTACAAGCATCTATCCACCTCTGGACTTCAATAGTTGATTCTGTTCCCAAGAAAACCTTCCCTCCAAGAGCAGTATAGTCTTTACACAACTTAGCAAAATCCACCGGTCTTGGAGTCTGAACCTGAACTCCAACATCAACTGTTGCCCCCGGAACTGGTATCCTTCTCATGATCGAAGTCATCATAGCTTCGAACATAGCTGCATAATCAGCAGTCCCCTCAGCAGCACGGCCTTCCCTAGCAGCTGATCTCCCTCTTCGACTCATCCTTAATATCTATAAAAAGGAATGGTCAGCACATCATGAGAAACAACTGCATAAAGGACTCAAACTCTACTAAGCTACTATATTATATATAGTAATCATCCATCAAAATACAATTACGTCTCTCATACGTAGTTACGTCAGCAAGCGTTGGGTAAAATCGATTAACCAATGCTCTGATACCAAATGTGACGACCGCCCATGACCCCTGCACCGAACCTAGAGATAGTGCGATGTAATGTGTGCCAGGCGACCATGGACGATTGCCAAGGTAAATTAAAACAACAGAATCTATCGTATTACTCACAGCGCATGGACAAAATACAATAGAACATATACATAGTGAAGCTTCACAGAATAGAATCTCATCAATAAAACTTCATAATAGTTGAATACAAACATCTGAATAGTCAATACATCAAGCCTCACTACATAACACTCAGAGAATATACAAACAGCGGAACATCCAGTACATATAGTAAGAAGATAATATGCAACCCTCCAGCTCGTCTTAGACATCAGCATCGGGGAAAGCAAGAACAGCACCTGTCATCTGCTACCTAGTCTGCCCGTCCTAAAATGGACGAACAGCCCAAGGCAATAAGAGTTAAACATAAAGCCTTGAGTCAGACAACAGTCTTAGTGAGCGGTAAATTAACTAACAACATACCAAAAGAGCATAAAAGAAAAGGAATAGGAATACAACCCTCCCACTCCACCTCTTTCTACAGTGATAGCCCCCAGACACACACTAAGTAGAAGAAAATATAGCAGAGCATACAATTTAAAGTAAAGCAATTATCACTCGAGTCAAGGGCGATGTTTTCCAAGCACAAGCCCCCAAGGCCTAAACCAAGATCAGATAAGCACCCAGAAAACACTGCTCTTGAGACCGAATGACGATACAACCAAACATCCATGACTCTGGCTATCACTGTTATCATTGCTTCGATATCATCGTTAATTGAATGACCGACTCATTCTTTCATCCATCCGTCAAGGGCTAATGGAAACCCCGGTTCTAGACATAACTCTGCATGTCATCGTGACCCGTGCCTAGGACTATCGAATCTGCCCAGAGTACTTAACTACCATCAGTAGCCTTCAGGGACTATCGAATCTGCCCAACGTACTCTTGCTTTGAGCATGCTAGAACCTTCAACAAAGATGAGATCTCAACCTTCTAGTCATCCTCCTCGACGACTATTTCCATACTAGCTCAAGCGCATCTCGAGCAAACCATTATCCTCAAACTCGAACCATATCACCGAGTTATCATCATGCTTGGAATGATCCCGTCTGGATTAGACCAAGACTATCTCATGTCATGCTTCACCTCATCATCATCATAGCAAAGCTTCATCTCAACATCATCATCAAATCTATCCATATGAGCTTCCTCATTCGCCACATATGCCACAAGCAGCTTTCCCAATTCAAGAGCCTTTCCCTTAGCTTTTGAATCATCTTCGGTCTAAATCAAATCATCAATCATCTAATTCATAGCAATCAATCAAGTTAAACATTAATCCAAGTAAACAAGCATTCAAATATGATCTAAATAGACAATTATAACAATAATGGCAATTTCGTAATTAAAGAGTCAAAAGTCTAACAAAAATGAAAACATGAGCAATATCTCTATAATCTTGATGAATAAACTTGCATAGGTTAACATGTAGTAAAATGGATGCCAAATCATTATGAACAATGAATCTATATGGATCTATACTTAGGATTAGGAAAATGCATGGAAATCACTATTTTAACATCAAATCAAGCCAACGATCCGATATACTCCTTTGGATCCGTGTGAGAGATAATCACCACTCACCAAATCACCTAAACACCTCAAAAGAAACCCACTTCAGATCTGGACAGCGAAGGATCTAACTCGATCTATCAGAAATCCGCTTCAAACGATGAAATCTCTCTACGATGGATGTAGATCTTCAATCTAAGCTCTTGAATCTTCAATTTGATCTTTGATTTGGATGGAAGGAATCACTAGATTAGAGTGGATAAAAGAAGTGAAGAAGTGTAGAAGTCGAGCTCTCAAAATGGCAGCACTTCGTCGCTTCGAAATCCGGATCCCAAAAATGAAGAAAACCCCTCCTATTTATAGGCTGAAAACCCTTAGGTCGTCCACCTTTAGGTCGTCCATGACCTATAGAGCCCTGCGACCTACGACCTATCGAAACCCCACAACCTACGACCTAACGACCTAAGCTTATGCACACTCTCGACCTACCAGTCTACGACTTACGACCTAGCGCAAGCGCGCGACCTATAGATCCAACGACATAACAGACGAATGCACTTAGCGACCTACCAAAGATCGCGACCTAACATCCTGCGACTTAGCACACACTCGACTCAACAACTAGTCCTAGGTCGCTCACGACCTAATACTCAGCCAAAACCCATCGACTTAATGCAGACTCACTCCCTCGCGACCTAACAAACCCTTCGACTTACAACTTAACACTCCGCGACTTAACTATGCGCGACTTACGACCTAACACACCTGCGACCTAACAACTCTAACACGCTCACCACTAGGTCGCAAACTTCCTGCTGCTTCATTCCTTAGGTCGCTAACTCTTAGGTCGCTAACACTCCTTAAGTCGCTCCAACCTTAGGTCGCTAACATCCTATAGGTCGCTCCAAACTAACACACGATCTAAACCACTACGCGACCTAACTGCTATACGACCTAAGTCCTTATGTAACAACCCGTATATTTGGACCATTTAAATTGACAATAATCCACACATGTCAACTTAAATATTACAAAACACGAATCATAAATGGAGTAAATGTATATAAATGAGAATCATCACAGAATCACAGAAAATATAACATAACAGAATAGTGCAGCGGAATTACAACAATGTCATAATAGTAGTTCATGAAGCTACTAAGAAAATACAACAATGTCTTAAATAAAAGAAATACAACAACATAGATGTCCAAATGGAAAGAACAATACTGATAAAGATAAGATAGTCATCAAGTCTTCAGCTCCAAATAAGCAGCAGCAGCAATCCTCAGTCTGATCCGAGCATATGCACAAACAAACACTCGAATCAGGACATATATTCTTATACAGATAATATGGTTAAAGAAATTTTGAAATAATAATAACTCAAAGATGATTGGAATAAGCATCTTTCAGGATCCGATAAACTATCTATATATAGTAGAGTACGATAAGTAGATAATGTCTATTAATAATATAAAGATATCAAAATAGTGTTAAGTCATGGCCCATTCCACCCTTAACACATTTTTATTCCCAAAAGCATATACAAGACCGTAGTTTCCCCAAAACCGGAAGTCACCAGAGGGCAATACATATACTAAAGGTACAAATCAAAATCGTAGTGGTCGCGCATAAATGGAATACAAGTATGACAAGGCACATGAGGCTATACCCAAGATAGTGATACTACCGTTCGCCTGATCCGGGCTGGTGAGAACGCAACGCCGCAGCGCCCGCAACACCGTGAGACAACACTCCCAATTCAAGGGTGCGCACCAATCAATCACAAAGTAAAAGAATAGTTTACGAAGAAGTGTGTCCACTTGAGGTAGCTAATCCTCCATTGGCCCGGCACAGCTCCTGTTTTAGTCATTTCCAATTTGACACAAGTGTCAAGGCTATCCATTATCGTTCACTTTCTTCAATCATCAACGTTCGCCAATCCAACCACTTCATTCTGGATCATCACTTCGCGTATAGTTATTAAAGTGGTTTCCGGTTTAGACAGTGAGTATGTCCCAAACCGACTCCGGTTCCTTTAATAACCTTTCATGATTATAACACCGATTGGTCGTTAATATGTTTCAAAACCAAACAATTTCAATTTGAATTCGTAAATCGACAATTCGTTAGTCTTTTGAAATCAATTTCCAAAATTACGTTTCATAACTTTCAAATTTCAATTTTCAACATTTCTATATTTCAATTTCAAAGTTTCAATTAAACAATTTCAATATTCATTGCATTTCGTATATAAGTTCATTCCAAAATTGTTTAACTAAATTTACGTTCAAAACGATTTAAATCAATTATCGCTTTCATTCGATATTCATTAGATTAATTTAACATCAATCAATTTCAATTCAATTTCTAATTCATTTCGTTACATTTTAAGTTCGATTACATTATCAAAGTTTACAACTTATTTACAATTTACACTTATCAAATCCAATTCTTTAAATTACAATTATTTCATTTGTTTCGATAAAGCGCATTCAATTTCTTATCAAAGATGTTTCTTTCAATTTCAAACTTAGTTAAAACTTATTTTCACTTGTTCAAAAATTCAATTTCTCTTAATAAAGATATTCAATTCAATTTTAATTATAATTCGATCTCATCAAATTTCAAATCTTAATTTTTAATCATTTCGAACTCATTCATTAATAATTTCAAACTTAATTGTTAATAAATTCAAAATTCGGTTATTAATTATTTCAAACTTCGTTATTAATAATTTCACAACTTAACTATTAACAATTTCAAAAGTTAATTATTAATAATTTCAACACTTAAATTTTTATTATTTCAAAAATTTATTATCAAATAATTCTAAATTTAATTATTAAATAATTAAATTTTAAACAATATTCTTTTTGTCAATTACTACTTTAATATTCGTTCCAAATTCAAATATTCACATTTACATTTATTCCAATTTAAATTCCAAATTATTCAAAACATTGTTATTCGTCAAATAAAACTTTATATTTTATTATATATTTTTATCAAAAATTGACCAATCGGGTTTTATTTTAATTTTCTATCCTAAGTCAAAATTATTTGGGTATTTATCATTTCAACCCGATTCCATTTAAATTCAAAATCAAAACATACAAAGGGAACTTGCAGTGTGATAGCTGGGATGGTGTCAAAGTAAATAAACAAGCAATAGCATCCATTCACAACAATTCAACAATTTCAAATAATCCCGAAATAATCGTATTAATTCGCGTTTGTTATTTACGCCAATTAATATAACTATTTCTAGAATCTACTCTATCATTTCAAGTAGATTAAAGATTATAACATTTCGGTTTCACTTGTCGTTCAGTTTCAATTACAACAGTTAATTCAATACGTTCAATAGTTCAAAGTGACATTATCAAATTCTACGTGTCAATTTACTTAACAATTTAAAGGGTCAATTTAATTAATCAATATTCATCATATGAAGGGGTCAAGTTAACAATCAAAATTCGACATCTATAATTCATTTTAAATCGTAAATCATCCTATAACTTGCAATTAATTTATCACTTAACAATAACAATTTACATCCAATCAACATCACATAGCAATCATTTATCAATTCAAACTTGTATAAGAATATAGTCGTGAAAATTAATTCACCTTTCGTGGATAAGAAATTTGACGGCGAAGCACGAAGAAATAAGAACAGAGTCGGTATAGCACGAACAACGAACACTGTAATATCGACAAAAAAGAAACGATATTAATACAATGAACATTTTATATAATTTATAAATTTATATAAATGCACTTACCGAAGACGGAGGAAAGAACAAAAGCTGGAGATTGACGATGCTGCAAAAGGACTTAACCGGTTGCTTCTGCACACAACGGGAAAAAGTGATTACTATTTCAGCAACCCAAAATAGATATTCACAGTATCTAAAACCCAATGAACATTTTTTTTTAAAACAGAACTAGACTTCCTTTCCTGACAATTAACCCATCGACAACACGCACGTATGTTTGTTTACCCAGGGACAACTGCGATCCCTACCAACGCACTCAGCTTTCTTTTTTTTATATATATATATTTTTTTTATTATACAAAACAGAGACCAATTCAAAACCGCCCCATTTTTCAATACTGGAACACACGCACCCTATATCTATACATACTAACACACACACTTAGAACATGCACGCGCACCAACCCGTTTGGGCGAGGCTGTGGGCGATGGGTGCGGTGGCTCTCAGGGCTGTGAAGGCGAGGTGATGGCGCGGCTATTAGGTAGGTGGTGCGGATGAAATGCCGCGGGGTCTGAACAGTGCCTGGCGTGAGTGGGCTGAAAGGCAGTTGAACGTGGTTGGCTGGTAGGCGTAGGAAGAGAGGTGGGATGGATTATTGTCAGGAGGCAGTGGCTGGGAGGGTTGCTGGCAATTCGAAATGGGTGCTGAGGTGGCGTGTTTTCTTGTTTGCTTTTTATTTGGGAAGCTCATTATATTTGCAGCAGAGATATAACGTGTGGAAGGAAGAAAAGTTGAGGAAGGTGTGTTACCTGTTGCCTTTGAAATGTAAAGAGTGGAATGGAGATGAAATGAAAATAGGAACAGTGAGAAGATGAAAATGAACGAAATGCTTTCTTTTAACTTTACAAACAGTAATAAATTTCTGAACTCCCAAACGTTTCACCTATTCCCAATGCAACCTTTCACACTTCATCTCCCCACTAACTCATTTAATTTCAGCTGGGGTAAATTTTTGTATTGCTTGTAAACGGCTGAAGGAAATTTGGGCTGAGTATTATTTAATTGGTCCGTCTGGAACCGATGAATCAACACGAATAAATTTACGTCGGACTCCGATTTACACAAATGAGTATACCGTTTTGATCAGTGCGACGATGCGGTTCCAACGGTACACAGGTTATTGCGATACGATGATTTTATAAAATTTGCATTTACGCCGCTTAAATTGTGCGTTTTGCAAAATAATATAAACGGAGCAGGCGATGACAGTTTTAGACGAAACGAATCATAAAATCTTGATCAGAATAATTTTTACAAGCGGACTGTGTAAAAATATTTGGATTTGGAAGATAAATTTTACGCAGCTTTATATGGACTGATATACAGTAAAACGCGAACGGACTTTACTGTAATATTTTTCAACGAAACTTTTTCTATGTCCATATCTAACTAGATGTATGTCACAAATAAAGTTTGGACGCAAATTGAGATCGTTTAAAATTTCAAAATTTTTATTGAAACGATGAATTTAAAATTTTAAATTGGGTTGAAAATTTAGGGTCGTTACAATCTCCCCCACTCAAAACTTTTCGTCCTCGAAAAGGAACGAGACGAGTGAAGTAGAAATGAAATAAGTAGGAAAGTCAAGATAGATTTCGAGAAATTTGAATAATACCTGAAATTAATAGTTCGGGGTTTGAATCCCGAATACTATCTTCAGTTTCCCATGTGCAATCTCGCTCATCTGCACTCCACTGTACTTTAACGAGATTTACCGACTTCCTTCTGAGTTGTTTTGTCTCACGATCGACTATCCGAAGCGGCTTCCGCTCAATAGTCAAGTCTGGCTCAATAACTATCTCTTCCAACTGAGCAGTGGGGATGGTCGTAGATGGATCGTGTACAACTTTGCGAAGATGTGAGACATGGAACACGTTGTGAACACCAGCGAACTTCTCTGGTAATGAAACTCTATATGCCAATGTTCCAACTCTTTCTGTAATCTCAAACGGACCAACAAATCTGGGAGCTAGCTTTCCCTTCCTTCCAAATCGAACAATATTCTTCAAAGGCGACACTTTCAGAAATACTTTGTCTCCTACACTGAATTCGAGATCTCTTCTTCTTTTGTCAGCATAGCTCTTCTGTCTATCCTGTGATGTCTTTATCTTCTCCCTGATTTCTTCGACTTTTTCAGCAGCTTCCATAATCATTTCTGGTCCAAGCACTAATCGATCTCCAGACTCGATCCAACAAGCTGGTGATTTGCACGGCCGTCCATATAAGGCTTCGAATGGTGCCATACCAATGCTTGCCTGGTTTATAAAGGATAATTAATTCAAATTCAAATATACTTATTCAAATTCGAAATTCAAATTCTTTACCTGGTAACTATTATTATAAGTGAATTCAACCAAGTGAAGATGGTCTTCCCAAGATCCACCAAAGTCAATAATACAAGCCCGAAGAAGATCTTCCAAAATCTGATTCACCCTCTCAGTTTGGCCATCTGTCTGAGGATGATATGCTGTGCTCAGATTCAGTTTGGTGCCCAAAGTATCCTGAAATGCCTTCCAGAATTTACTGGTGAAAATAGGATCTCGATCGCATACAATACTAGATGGTACACCATGAAGCTTAACAACTTCCCTCATGTATATCTCGGCCAAACTCGAAGCTGTACGAGTGGTCTTGACTGGAATAAAGTGTGCGGACTTCGTCAGTCTGTCGACAATCACCCATATACTTTCGTTACCCTTTCTAGTCTTTGGTAGCCCATCAATAAAGTCCATAGAAATCTGCTCCCATTTCCAACCTGGAATCTCTAGAGGTTGGAGCAATCCTGCTGTCTTTCTGTGATCAGCTTTAACTTGTTGGCAAGTGGTGCACCTGCTAACATAGATAGAAATATCGCGCTTCATTCCACTCCACCAATATAGTTTCTTCATATTCTGGTACATTTTAGTGACACCGGGATGAAATGAAAGCGAAGACTTATGATTTTCTCTCAGCACTTCCTATCTAAGACCATCAACATTAGGAACACAAATTCGATTATCAATCCTCAAGATTCCATTACTATCAACATGTGCACCCACTTTATTATCAGCATTTTCAACTCTGCCAAGAACTATTTCTTTGATGCGATAAAGCAAAGTGTCCTTATACTGCTTGGCTATAATACGATCCATAAGAGCTGGGGAGACGGAAAGCTGGAATAACATTCCTTCAACAAGATTACAACATATCATAGCTTGGTTTCTGCTCAAAGCATCGGCTACGGCATTTGCTTTCCCCGGAGTGTAGTTAATATCAAGATCATATGCAGCTAGAAATTCGAGCCATCGGACTTGCCTCTGATTCAAATCCTTTTGCAAGAAGATATACCTCAATGACTTATGGTCAGTGAATAACTCGAACTTTGTTCCCAATAGATAGTGCCTCCATAGCTTAAGAGCAAATACAACCGCAAGAAGCTCTAAATCGTGAGTTGCATAGTTTGTTTCATGGGTCTTTAATTGACGACCAGCATAGGCAATAACTCTTCCTTTTTGCATTAAAACAGCACCAAGTCCATCTCGACAAGCATCTGTATAGACGGTCAATCCTTCGCTACCATCAATAACTGTAAGAACTGGGGCAGAGGTCAACTTTCGCTTCATCTCATTGAAACCCGCTTCGCACTTTTCGCTCCAAATAAATTTCACATTCTTTCTGGTCAGTGCGGTAAGTGGTGCGGCAATACGGGCAAAGTTTTCTATGAATCTGCGGTAATAGCCGGCCAAACCCAAGAAACTGCGGATATCTGTAGGAGTTTTGGGAGTCTCCCAATCCTGCAAATTCCAAAGATTCGAATTAAGAAATTGATAAGTTGTTTTTTTTGATAGAATTGATAAGTAAGGATAGAACTTACATTGATTACGGCGATCTTAGCTGGATCGACCGAAATCCCATTCTCTGAAACAATATGGCCAAGAAATCGAACTTCATCTTTCCAAAAATGGCATTTTGAAAACTTGGCTTTAAGCTGATGGCTGCGTAGAGTTTCAAGAACAAAAGCCAAATGTGACCTATGCTCTTCCTCATCCTTAGAGAAGACGAGAATGTCATCGATGAAAACAAGCACAAACTTGTTAAGAACATCCCGGAAAACTCTATTCATCAAATCGACGAAATAAGCTGGGGCATTAGTAAGACCGAACGGCATAACCAGCCATTCAAAGAAACCAGTCTCAGTGCGGAATGCTGTCTTAGGAATACTCTCCTCGGCAATTCTGAGTTGGTGAAAGCCAGTAGCCAGATCGAGTTGAGAGAATACTTTAGCTCCATGAAGCTGGTCGAATAGATCATTGATGCGGGGCATCGGATATCGGTTCTTGTGTGTGAGCTTGTTCAGCTCTCTATAGTCCACACACATTCTGAGGGAACCATCTGATTTTGTGACGAACACTACTGCAGCACCCCATTCTGAATGACTTCGCCGAATCAAGCCTTTAGAAAATAAGTCTTCAATTTGAGCATTCAGTTCAGCTTTTTCTTTAGAAGCCATTCTCCGAGGAGGGAGAACTACTGGTCGAGCACCAGGAATAAGGTCAATGCGGAATTCGATTTCCCGCGGTGGTGGTAGAGAATTGACTTCTCCAAATACATCAGAAAAGGATTGGACCACTGGAGTAGAGCTTAGTTCATTTGGATGGGAGTCAAGTGAAAATATAAAACTCCCAGCATATTCTTGAGGTGATTTGCCTTCTATAACCAAAGACATGCCCTGGTTATCGATGAGAGATACTGTTCGAGCTTTGCATGAGATATTGGCTTCGAATTTCCGTAGCCAATCAATGCCTAGTAGTATATCGAATGCTTCGAATCCGAGGACATAGAAATCCCAAGTGAAGTGGTGAATGCCATGCATAAGAGTGACATATTTACAAACCCTTTTAAGGTTAGCGGGCCCTCCAATAGGGTTTGATACACATAAGAAGGTAGATGAAAGAATGGGTTCCAAACCAAGTTTATTGCACAAATCAATAGATATGAAACTATGTGTTGCTCCAGTATCAAATAGAACTTTAACTGGTAAAGTATGCAACATAAAAATACCCTGTAATGTACCTTGGTCATCAGTAGGAGCAGGTGGGGTAGGTGGATCATGGGCGGAAGAAGTCATAGCAAATACCCCGGCCGTCTTTCCCTTTTTATACATAGGACAATCCTTCTTGAAATGGCCTGGCTGCAGACATACGTGACAGAGGTCGTTTCTGGTATTCTGAGGAGGCGGAACAGCGGCTCCGGCAGATGTTGGACAGCTGTTGGCGTAGTGACCCCTCTGGTCGCACTTGAAACAAGTGATGGAGGATATGTCAATAGGCTTCTTCTGAGAATAGCCAATCCCAGATTTCTGCTGCCAATTCTTCTTCTGTTGCTCAAAATTTTGCTTCCTCTTTCCCGTCTGATTAGCTGGTGTCTGAGTAACTGGGGCTTTGGGAACAGATGTTCCTTTAGGCTTTCCCTCGTATCGAAGAGCGAAATCCATCAACTCAGTGAAAGTTCCATGGACATGAGCGGTGAGGAGCTCGTAATACTCTGGGCGTGCGCCATGTATGAACTTCTCGTTCTTCAGTAGAGGTGTGTCAATCAGGCCAGGTCCGAACTTGGAGAGTTCGTTAAACCTCCTTTCGTACTCAGTAAAGGTCATGCTGCCCTGCTTGAGATCCATGAAAGACCGGTAGAGTTGGGCCTTCCCGGCAGCTGGCATCCACTGAGCCATGAAAGAATCCCTATTACAAATGATATGAAACGAATCAAAATTATGACGAGATAAGATAGAAATTTATTTAGCAGGAATTTAGATAGATCACTACCTAAACTGGGCCCAAGTGATAGTTTCCTCATCAGTTCGAGAAGTGACTGATTCCCACCAATCTTGAGCAGCATCCTGAAGCTGCCAAGCGGCCAACTTGCGCTTCTGAGCATCTGCGATCTCTAAGCCAGAAAAGATCCTTTCCAAACTCTTTAGCCATTGTTGTGCTTCGATAATACTCTCGGAGCCAGTAAATTTGACTCCTCCAAGCTGAGTATACTCCTTGCTAAGAGTGGAAAATCGGATAGCGGGAGCTGGAGCATGTGGACCAGGAGCATTTCCACCCCTGCCTCTAACATTTCTTCTGTTAGCCATCCTGTAATACCAAAAGTGATTTAGAATCAAAGATAGAAATTTATAGAACTTAAGGAAATTCTATTCAACGATTTCAATGAGAAAGACGAATCAAAGGATGTGGATTCTGAAATGATTCTCCTCATTCTAGGGTATGTTTACCCTATCTCTAATGAGCTTTAAACTCCACAGGCTAAGGTTATCGGGAACCAAAGCTCTGATACCAACTGTAACAACCCGTATATTTGGACCATTTAAATTGACAATAATCCACACATGTCAACTTAAATAGTACAAAACACGAATCATAAATGGAGTAAATGTATATAAATGAGAATCATCACAGAATCACAGAAAATATAACATAACAGAATAGTGCAGCGGAATTACAACAATGTCATAATAGTAGTTCATGAAGCTACTAAGAAAATACAACAATGTCTTAAATAAAAGAAATACAACAACATAGATGTCCAAATGGAAAGAACAATACTGATAAAGATAAGATAGTCTTCAAGTCTTCAGCTCCAAATAAGCAGCAGCAGCAATCCTCAGTCTGATCCGAGCATATGCACAAACAAACACTCGAATCAGGACATATATTCTTATACAGATAATATGGTTAAAGAAATTTTGAAATAACAATAACTCAAAGATGATTGGAATAAGCATCTTTCAGGATCCGATAAACTATCTATATATAGTAGAGTACGATAAGTAGATAATGTCTATTAATAATATAAAGATATCAAAATAGTGTTAAGTCATGGTCCATTCCACCCTTAACACATTTTTATTCCCAAAAGCATATACAAGACCGTAGTTTCCCCAAAACCGGAAGTCACCAGAGGGCAATACATATACTAAAGGTACAAATCAAAATCGTAGTGGTCGCGCATAAATGGAATACAAG
Source organism: Allium fistulosum (assembly GCA_030737815.1). Lineage (NCBI taxonomy): Eukaryota > Viridiplantae > Streptophyta > Magnoliopsida > Asparagales > Amaryllidaceae > Allium > Allium fistulosum. Next base: position 207,050,680 of record CM060903.1, read on the forward strand.
TATGACAAGGCACATGAGGCTATACCCAAGATAGTGATACTACCGTTCGCCTGATCCGGGCTGGTGAGAACGCAACGCCGCAGCGCCCGCAACACCGTGAGACAACACTCCCAATTCAAGGGTGCGCACCAATCAATCACAAAGTAAAAGAATAGTTTACGCAGAAGTGTGTCCACTTGAGGTAGCTAATCCTCCATTGGCCCGGCACAGCTCCTGTTTTAGTCATTTCCAATTTGACACAAGTGTCAAGGCTATCCATTATCGTTCACTTTCTTCAATCATCAACGTTCGCCAATCCAACCACTTCATTCTGGATCATCACTTCGCGTATAGTTATTAAAGTGGTTTCCGGTTTAGACAGTGAGTATGTCCCAAACCGACTCCGGTTCCTTTAATAACCTTTCGTGATTATAACACCGATTGGTCGTTAATATGTTTCAAAACCAAACAATTTCAATTTGAATTCGTAAATCGACAATTCGTTAGTCTTTTGAAATCAATTTCCAAAATTACGTTTCATAACTTTCAAATTTCAATTTTCAACATTTCTATATTTCAATTTCAAAGTTTCAATTAAACAATTTCAATATTCATTGCATTTCGTATATAAGTTCATTCCAAAATTGTTTAACTAAATTTACGTTCAAAACGATTTAAATCAATTATCGCTTTCATTCGATATTCATTAGATTAATTTAACATCAATCAATTTCAATTCAATTTCTAATTCATTTCGTTACATTTTAAGTTCGATTACATTATCAAAGTTTACAACTTATTTACAATTTACACTTATCAAATCCAATTCTTTAAATTACAATTATTTCATTTGTTTCGATAAAGCGCATTCAATTTCTTATCAAAGATGTTTCTTTCAATTTCAAACTTAGTTAAAACTTATTTTCACTTGTTCAAAAATTCAATTTCTCTTAATAAAGATATTCAATTCAATTTTAATTATAATTCGATCTCATCAAATTTCAAATCTTAATTTTTAATCATTTCGAACTCATTCATTAATAATTTCAAACTTAATTGTTAATAAATTCAAAATTCGGTTATTAATTATTTCAAACTTCGTTATTAATAATTTCACAACTTAACTATTAACAATTTCAAAAGTTAATTATTAATAATTTCAACACTTAAATTTTTATTATTTCAAAAATTTATTATCAAATAATTCTAAATTTAATTATTAAATAATTAAATTTTAAACAATATTCTTTTTGTCAATTACTACTTTAATATTCGTTCCAAATTCAAATATTCACATTTACATTTATTCCAATTTAAATTCCAAATTATTCAAAACATTGTTATTCGTCAAATAAAACTTTATATTTTATTATATATTTTTATCAAAAATTGACCAATCGGGTTTTATTTTAATTTTCTATCCTAAGTCAAAATTATTTGGGTATTTATCATTTCAACCCGATTCCATTTAAATTCAAAATCAAAACATACAAAGGGAACTTGCAGTGTGATAGCTGGGATGGTGTCAAAGTAAATAAACAAGCAATAGCATCCATTCACAACAATTCAACAATTTCAAATAATCCCGAAATAATCGTATTAATTCGCGTTTGTTATTTACGCCAATTAATATAACTATTTCTAGAATCTACTCTATCATTTCAAGTAGATTAAAGATTATAACATTTCGGTTTCACTTGTCGTTCAGTTTCAATTACAACAGTTAATTCAATACGTTCAATAGTTCAAAGTGACATTATCAAATTCTACGTGTCAATTTACTTAACAATTTAAAGGGTCAATTTAATTAATCAATATTCATCATATGAAGGGGTCAAGTTAACAATCAAAATTCGACATCTATAATTCATTTTAAATCGTAAATCATCCTATAACTTGCAATTAATTTATCACTTAACAATAACAATTTACATCCAATCAACATCACATAGCAATCATTTATCAATTCAAACTTGTATAAGAATATAGTCGTGAAAATTAATTCACCTTTCGTGGATAAGAAATTTGACGGCGAAGCACGAAGAAATAAGAACAGAGTCGGTATAGCACGAACAACGAACACTGTAATATCGACAAAAAAGAAACGATATTAATACAATGAACATTTTATATAATTTATAAATTTATATAAATGCACTTACCGAAGACGGAGGAAAGAACAAAAGCTGGAGATTGACGATGCTGCAAAAGGACTTAACCGGTTGCTTCTGCACACAACGGGAAAAAGTGATTACTATTTCAGCAACCCAAAATAGATATTCACAGTATCTAAAACCCAATGAACATTTTTTTTTTAAAACAGAACTAGACTTCCTTTCCTGACAATTAACCCATCGACAACACGCACGTATGTTTGTTTACCCAGGGACAACTGCGATCCCTACCAACGCACTCAGCTTTCTTTTTTTTATATATATATATATTTTTTATTATACAAAACAGAGACCAATTCAAAACCGCCCCATTTTTCAATACTGGAACACACGCACCCTATATCTATACATACTAACACACACACTTAGAACATGCAAGCGCACCAACCCGTTTGGGCGAGGCTGTGGGCGATGGGTGCGGTGGCTCTCAGGGCTGTGAAGGCGAGGTGATGGCGCGGCTATTAGGTAGGTGGTGCGGATGAAATGCCGCGGGGTCTGAACAGTGCCTGGCGTGAGTGGGCTGAAAGGCAGTTGAACGTGGTTGGCTGGTAGGCGTAGGAAGAGAGGTGGGATGGATTATTGTCAGGAGGCAGTGGCTGGGAGGGTTGCTGGCAATTCGAAATGGGTGCTGAGGTGGCGTGTTTTCTTGTTTGCTTTTTATTTGGGAAGCTCATTATATTTGCAGCAGAGATATAACGTGTGGAAGGAAGAAAAGTTGAGGAAGGTGTGTTACCTGTTGCCTTTGAAATGTAAAGAGTGGAATGGAGATGAAATGAAAATAGGAACAGTGAGAAGATGAAAATGAACGAAATGCTTTCTTTTAACTTTACAAACAGTAATAAATTTCTGAACTCCCAAACGTTTCACCTATTCCCAACGCAACCTTTCACACTTCATCTCCCCACTAACTCATTTAATTTCAGCTGGGGTAAATTTTTGTATTGCTTGTAAACGGCTGAAGGAAATTTGGGCTGAGTATTATTTAATTGGTCCGTCTGGAACCGATGAATCAACACGAATAAATTTACGTCGGACTCCGATTTACACAAATGAGTATACCGTTTTGATCAGTGCGACGATGCGGTTCCAACGGTACACAGGTTATTGCGATATGATGATTTTATAAAATTTGCATTTACGCCGCTTAAATTGTGCGTTTTGCAAAATAATATAAACGGAGCAGGCGATGACAGTTTTAGACGAAACGAATCATAAAATCTTGATCAGAATAATTTTTACAAGCGGACTGTGTAAAAATATTTGGATTTGGAAGATAAATTTTACGCAGCTTTATATGGACTGATATACAGTAAAACGCGAACGGACTTTACTGTAATATTTTTCAACGAAACTTTTTCTATGTCCATATCTAACTAGACGTATGTCACAAATAAAGTTTGGACGCAAATTGAGATCGTTTAAAATTTCAAAATTTTTATTGAAACGATGAATTTAAAATTTTAAATTGGGTTGAAAATTTAGGGTCGTTACACCTTACCTCGTCCAGACTACTAGGTCGCTTACTGCTATAAGTCGCCAACTTCTATAAGTCGCTCCTCCGACCTAATTCTATCCCACGACCTAAGCTATCATACGACCTAACTCTTAAGTCGCTCATTTCACTAGGTCGTTTACTCCTTAGCTTGCATCTTTCTTAGGTCGCCAACTACGACCTAACTACTACACGACCTAAGACTTAGACTCAGTACGACTTATCAACAATGCGACTCAATGACGACTGTTTTACGATGTTTCGATCCGTAAAAAAATACGGGTCATTACATCATTATACTTACAAATCAAATATTCAATTCCCAAAAATTTAGCCTTTTCTGAGTTCATTTATTCACTTAAATACTTTAAAACATTGAAATTTCTGCTTTCGCAGCAGTTAGAAGATGCTGCGGTAAGTTATATTTGAAAACAATTCATTTCAGCAAAGACATCATTTATAAACTGTTGTAGTAGTTCAGTTTCATTTGAAAACAAGTTAAATTCAGCAAAGACAGTATTTATTAACTACTGCAGTAGTTCAGGGTTCAATTTGAAAAATTAGTTCAATTCAGCAAAGACACCATTTACAAAACTTCTGCAGTAATTCAATTACATATGAAAATCTTCATTTCAGCCAACTGCAGCACTTATCAAGTGCTACTGTAGCCCTTTTATTAGTCTCAGATTTTAACTTTCTTTCTGCAACCACAGCACTTACCAAGTGCAGCAGTAGCCTTTAGTTAATCAAGCCTTTAGTTCATTTGCATCAACCATAGCCTTACAAAGTGATGCAGTATCCTTTACTTCAGATTTTAAGTTAGTTTCAGAAATGATAGCATTTCAGAAGTGCTATTAATTCAATTTCCAGATTTATAATAAAATTTCAAAAACAATTAAACTTCAATTTTAACCATTTTAACTTATAAAAATCATATTTTTCCACTTCAAAAATGTTCATTTAAATACCCTTTAACTTATGATTTTATAAAGAAAATTTTTACAATAAAATCACATTTTCCAATAATTTCACTTATTATATTCAAGTGTACCATTTTCCCATTCTTTGCATTTTTTTTTCAATTAACTTAACACTTAAATTTAAATTTCCATTTCATAAATAAAACCTAATCTCCATTTTTTTGATTAACTTAAACTTTCATTTTTAAAACCAAATCACAAATTTCCAAATAAATTTATATTCATTCCAAATTTTCCATTTATTTATTTGACATTTTTAACTTGTAGAAAAATCACTAACACTTTATAAAAATCATTTTAATTCAATTTAAATCAAAATATCATAATTTAAAATTTAAAATACTTAAAAATTTCCAGAAGAATATATAAAATAACCACGGGTCTGTATAATGTTTTATAACCTAGGTCAAGTGATACGGGTAATATATCATTTCAATCCGTAATTTACAAAGAAAAATCCGGGTTCTATCATTTCAAACCCACAATCCCAAGTTAAATAAAATAAATAAAAATCACTCGAGCTTATCATTTCAGCTCATAATGATTTTTCCTTATTCTAAAGTCTGTTCGGGTATGTATCATTTCAACCCATAGTGATTCTATTCTACAGGGAACTTGAAGTGTGAGAAACAGAATAAAATAGACAATATAATAGAATATAACAATATCAGATGATGTGACAGGTTTATAACAGAGTTTAACATCATATAATACATCTCACAGGCAGGTATAACATGATATAACAGGCATATAAACAGCATTTAACATCATATAAATATATCACAGGCATGTATGAACATAACACATTATTTTATACAATTAACGTGTCATCAATTCACGATTATAAAAGTACATATGTCTAGAGTGAATAACTCACCTTTTAAAAGCTAGAATTGAAATTCAAACCCAAATCTAAACTCCACAAAGCACGAAAAGTCACGACAAAGCACGACTATATTCTTTTGAGTGGATGAAGAGTCGGATCCAAATCTTGTATACAAACAATTACACAAACATAAGTGTATAATTCAACATACAAGATTATGAATCAAATAATGAACAACATGTATCAAAGGGACATAACCTTTTGATAAAACAAAGCAAGATGCAAACTTGAGTGAAAAGAGAGCCCAAAATCCACATCTTGTACATAACAAAATAAAGCAAACAAATATCCCAAACATAAGAACATGATTCAATACAAAGAATAGAGATTACAACAATGAAAAGATAGGAAATACAATGACATAACCTTGATAACTCAAAGCAAGGTGATCAATACATGGCTTGGTTTGGTAAAAGTTTTGGTGATGTTGTCTTCATGGTGGTCACGGCCTTGGATGGTGGTGAGGAGGAGGGATGATGGTCGGTCATGATGATGTGGTGGAGATGGTGAGGTCGGCAATAGCATGGAGGCCAAGCAATAGCAATGAAACATAGGAGAAACAAAAGAGAAATGGAAAGGAGGAAGAGAAGGAAGCCATAGCTTTCTGTAAAATTTTCTGGATGCAAAATGAAACTTGAGATGAGAAGTTATTCACGTGAATGGCAAAACTAGATGGCGGCTAGGGTTAGTAGCAAGGAACGGCTAAGATGAGGTCTAGAAAATGAAAGGCTAGCAAATTAAAAGGCACAATTTAAGGGAAAGAATCTTGTCTAATTTTTTTCTTTGTTTGCACGCAATGAAAAGGCAACAAATACACAAAACAGGTAACCTATATCTCTTGAAATTCCTAAGCTATAATTAAAAGTAAAATCAATCAAAAATCAAATGAATATATTCAATGTTTATACAAATAAAATAGAAAATAAAAATTAGAGAAACAAACATAGGGAAATAGAAAATAAAATATAGAAAGTCATTGTGTGTAAACACTGTGTTTTTATCTAATTTAAAAGTATAAGTTTAAATTCCCAATAAATCCATATTAACATTGGTTTAGATACTAATACATTAATAACTTCCCAATTCATCCAAATTTCAATTAGCAAAGTAATTAATTTCATTCTCTTACCATAAATCTATTTGTTATGAATTGAATTCCCATAAGTTATAAATAAATTTCAAATAAACTGATTTGATTCAATTCTAATCCATTTATTAAGTCTATACCTCTTCAACTCTCGTTAATATTCGTTTATCTTTCATTACATTAATATATATATTCAAATATCCATCTTTCCTTTGTATTAACAGTTGTTCTCAATTATATTGAATTTGTTAAATGTATACATTTATTATGGTTGAATTCTCAATTAATTCATTCAGATAGGTTTCATTCTTTTATATTATCTTATGAATAAAATATGCATTTCCATTTATTTCATTACATTCACACTTTACAATTACTGTCCTATCTCAAATTAATGAACATTTACTTACATCTAAATGTAATTGATTTCCAATTCATTTTATAGCCTAAATAGAATGTAACTTGCAAGAAATGTTATCATTATCTTTATATTACATTCAAGTTTATTATGTCCACTAATTATCAGAATTGCTTATAAAATGTTGAATTCATTCAAATTACCATACATCATATACTAATTCATTTATTCATACCACACTTACATTTATTCACTTATATTCAGTTTTATACCCAAATGTAACATTTACAATTAAATTAATAGACCAATTAAATAGTAACTTACAACCATTACTATAACTTTTAATCACCCTTTTGAATTCATTGTTCACAAACATATGTTACCATTCATATATACCTAATCTTTATTCAGTGGTAATTTATTTTATACTAAATCATTTATAAATTTTAATGTCTGCATTTGTTTTCTTACATATTATAGCCAAGTATAACAATTTATAGTACTTCGATAAATTGTAATTTCATTTCAATTGTTAATAATTAGTTTTTAGATACATTGTTACATTTCATTTTGGCATTCTTTTCATTATTAAATTACAAAGTTTTTATTTCTTCCAAATTTATTTACCAAAATCTTATTAAATTGACAACTTAATTATTGAAAATTTACGAGTCATTACATTCAACAATTGAGATAAAAGCAACATTACTCATTTTATTTATTTGATTTCTTGTTTTTACAACGGAGTTTATATTTCATAAAATATTTTCTGTAGGATGATCGTTCAAATATTTTGTTCATTTATTTAGATGTAAATTTTTAGAGTAATTATTATTCTCATCATTAGCGATTTCATTATTAGTACTTTCATTAGTTTTATTAATATTTTCTTCTTCATCAAAACTAGAATTATTGATTTTAAAATTCTCATCAAATGAAACATGTAATGTCTCTTCAATGGTGTTAGTTCTAGTGTTGAAAACTCTATAAGCTTTACTTTTATTAGAATAACTTTTAAAAATTCCTTTATCTGATTTAGCATCAAATTTATCTAAATTATCATTTGTGTTTAATATAAAAATTTTACTACCAAAAACACTAAAATAAGATACTTTAGACTTTAATTATAAAATAATATATACGGAGTTTTCTTAGTCAAAGGTCTTATTAAAATTCTATTTAAAATATAACATGCTGTAGCAATTGCTTCAGCCCAATAACTTCTAGGTAATTCGCTATCATTTAACGTTGTTCTAACACATTCTTTTATAGTTCTATTTTTGCGTTCTACGACTCCATTTTGTTGTGGTATTCTTGGAAAAGAAAAGTTATGTGTAATTCCTTTTTTATTAAAAAGATTTCAAAGTTCTCATTTTTGAACTCTCCTCCATGATTACTCCTAATCGTTTGAATTTTGCTTGACATTTGATTTTGAATTCTTTTAGTAAAAAATTTAAACATTTCAAAGGCTTTACTCTTATATTTTAAGAAAATTATCCATGTAAATATAGAAAAATCATCTACAATTACAAGGACATATCTATTTTTTATTTATTGATTATATTTGCAATGGTCCATAAAGATCTTGGTGAAAAAATTCAAGAGGTTGAGAAGTAGAAATCATATCTTTTGATTTAAAAGAACTTTTACGAAGTTTTATCAATTGATAGGCATCACATAAATTGTTGACATTAAAAATCATTTTAGGAAGACTCTTAACAAGTTCATCTCTAGCACTTTTAGAAAGGCGTTTAAAATTCAAATGACCAAATCTTTTATGTCAAATCCAAGGGTCATTAGATTCATCCAAAAGATAGATTGTCACTAGACACTTTTATACTTAAAATGTAAATGTTACGTTTCCTAATACCTTCAAAGATAATGTTTGACTCATTATCTTCAATGTGGAAATTATCTATTTCAAATTTAATTTTATAACCTTTGTCACATAATTGACTAATACTAAGCAGATTATGCTTCAGATTCCTAACTAGAAAATATTAGAAATAGCAGGAGTTTTAGAGTTACCGATATTACCGATACCAATCACATATCCTTTTGAGTTGTCTCCAAAATAACTGATCCACCATCTATGTAGAAAATATCATTTAACATCTTCGGATTTCCAATCATATGACTTGAGCATTCACTATCTAGAATCCATTTGTCCTACTTGATTTGTTATGTTTGAACATCAAGTGTCGGTTCACCGTTAGCCATATAACAAACTTTTCCTTCAATTCAAAATTATACCTTTCCAACATATCAAGTGACTTTTCAAAACAATTAATTTCTAATAACATGTGGGTTTTAAAAAGTTATTTTTCTACAAAAGAGTTAAAAATATTACTAACCATTTAAACATTTTCAAAAATCAAATTACGAGTTTTTTAAAACCTTGTGCTCTGATACCAAATGTAGGTTGTTGAATTATGGATCCTAAGGCTAATTAATCACTAGAAGGGGTGAATAGTGTTTTCTAATTTTGCAATTTTTTTAAACTTCTTTAAAGTTAGATATAAATCTCAAATTAACAGCATAAAATTATACTATTAAACAGTCACAGAAGCAACCATGGATAAAAATAAAAGTAGTAAAGCAAAGTAAAGATTTAGAGAGAAGACACCAGTGATTTATACTGGTTTGGATTTATCCTACATCCAGCCTCGTACAATTTCTTGTATGGAATTCTTTTCAAATACCAATCTTTAAACGGGCAGAAGGCAAACCAGATTACAATATTGATTTTGAGGCTACGAGACACACCCTCTTGAATTTTTGGGCTCAGGGTACACCCACTTTATTTGGATGGACTGCAAGCACACTCACTTGATTTTCGGGCTACCAAGCACACACGCTTGATTTGAACGGGCTACAAGCACACCCAAGCAAATACAAATAGAGTTTAATGGTTTTTCCAAAGACAATTTCTTGAACTTTGGATACAATGGATCCTATAGCCTCTTTGACATCACTCTGTTATTTGATTTGAGAGAGAGACGATTCCAAAATAGTATGAAAGTAGTAGTGAACCAATACAATGAAGTTTGAATCGGTTCTATATGATTTTGAAGAGAATAGAGTATATTTTTAATGGAGTTTTCAAGAGAGTAAGGGGAGGGAAGAAAATAAGTTAATAATTGTCAAAAAATTTGTTTGAACTCCCCATTATATAGTGAATAAACAAAAATTCCCGTTCATGTAGAGTTGCGATGAATAGATACTTCATTTCAAAATTTGGAAAACCATTTGGCGACATGTATGTCGACATATCATCTGGGCATATGTCGATATATGCATGTTGAATTTGAAAACTTATTTCGTTTTAAGTTGTTTTGAAAATCCTCTACTATGTAAAATAATTTGATACTTTTGTAAAATGGTTTGAACATAGTTTATAAACATTTTGAACTTTGAAAAACTTTTTAAACTATTTATAAATATATTTTGAAAATTGATTTTTTTTTTAAAATATAAAAGATAGAAAAATAAGAGATAGAGATCAAAGATTGCTACCAACGACTTTATCAATATCCATGACTCTATACATTATATTATAGTCTTGATATCGTATATCTTGGTCTTTGTACTCATGAGTCTTCATGTCCATTTCTTGAGTCTTAATACTGTATAGTCTTCAATTCAACACCTGTGTAATATCCTGCACTATATACTATATAACTTGGCAAAACATTAGTATATATATTTTATAAGAATGTATATTATTTTTATCATGGTTGTTATCATCAAAATCAATAACCGAGGTATTAACAACCTTAATGGTAGCAAACCACATAGCCCTAAATCATGTCCCCTATTTTAGCCATTACTGCGTGTGAGGCCTGAGGCTACGTTTTACCTTTTTAGCAAATCCCACTTGGAATGCTAATGCTGCCCTCCAGGCAACAATGCAATGCCTGCATTCATCCATACAAGTTGTTCAGAATATGAATAAACTAAAGGCACTACTTCTACTACATCCATTTTAAATCAACATTGGGATTAGTAGCAAGTAGCCCTTGCACTTCAAATAACTCCATCTTCGATTTCCATTATCTTCAAGACATCTTCAATTCGAATGCTTATGCCAGTTTGAAGTGGTTTTCAGATAACATATCTGATCTCGGTCTCTTCGAATCGACAATTGATAGTTTCAAAACTAGCCAGGATTCGATAGTCGGTTATTTAACTATCAAATAAGAAAACAATCAGAATAGAGATTTAACTTTATATGGAAAACAAGCATGATTAAGAACATAAGAAACCACTAAGCCTATTTAATTAATCCTTCATTAATTAAAATCACTTTGTAAATACTTGTATCAAAATACGTTTACAAAGATATATAATGTATACTACTCATTCACTATTCATTTATACTATTTCAATGCTTGGAAAATATCAATATACTTATCTCATTGATATAAGTATATTCACAAAACACTTGCAACGACCCGCATTTTTAATGATTGGATATTTAAATAATCGATTTAAATATTGAATCATTGATTAATTGACGGTCCAGAAATATGTTTTTTTGCATATAGTCGAATTAGGACTCGAGACAACTTTTATTGAGTTCGGATGATGTTGCAAATTAAAATGAGTATAAGCATCGCTATATTTGAAGATCGGACGGTCCGACAGCCAAAACGATCTCGAAATGTACAAAATTATCATCCTCGAGTGCTATCTCGGATAGCGATGAAATTTATACCATTGAGACCAGAAAAATAATGTGATGTATGCCGGTGAGTTTCGTTGCAATCGAACGTGCCATGTGATCGTACGAACTCGAAACGTATGATGATTTATTTGAGAAATCAAATCGATCACTTCTTTGTTTAGTAATAAATCCTTTTAATATATCTTAGTCTCCTTTATTTAATAGTGGAAGAGAAAATGCATCGAGTTGTTTATCCAGAAAGTAGACGAGCATGGCGATCCTTATAACTTTGAGAGGTGTAACACTGTAGTCAATTCAAGTTAGGGTGAGCTCAGCTCAAAAGATTAACTCTCCTTTTTCTTAGCTAGTAAATAAGAATATAATATTAATAAAATAAAACCCTAACTAATCCAACCCTCTTTCTTACTTCACTGTTCCATTGCCTGGAAGACAAAATGGCCGCTACTCCTTTCATACTTCAAAAATCAAAATCAAGAGTTCCACTCGACGATAAATCATGGGACATGATTTATTGGATTAGGGAAGAGGGGAGCTTTTTATTGGTGGTGATGAAGTGATGTGCGATTATGGTTAGAATTAAAGCCGTACTTACTGCCGAACTAGGGTTAACCTTGGTTGTCAAGGGAGGAGGAATTATGCAAATTGAAGGTCGTCGTTGCGTTGCCCTTGATGTCTACCACCTTGCCACACCTTCCACTAAGACTTCGACCACCCCTAGCAATATGCGATATTTTTCCTGTAGCCCCACGATAACCATGTCGTGTTTTACAGTGGTGCACCGAGCTTCATTTCGTCGAGTGTGGTGGAGAGATCGCATAATAGAACCCGTTAGCAAAGACGACATGACATTTCATTGGGTGATGAAGGAGAAATTGACGATAAATGCATGTGACCTGATGGGTGGATATGCTTGTGCATATACATGCAATTTGGGGAAGAAAGGTTAGTGGGGTATCTAAGATAATTAATCATTTAATTAAGTTATTTAATAGTTTATCAAATCTCAAATCTTATAACATCTATATCATTTACATATGTGGTCCACTTTAGATGCGGTTTATTATGTTGCACTTGTGATAGAGAGCTCTATGACTCGACGTTAGTTTGGTCGGCTTTTGTTAAGATGACTGGTATTTTCTCCCACTGCACTATGATTGTTAGGATAGTATTAAAATGATGTTCTGAATTGATTTCTAACTTTAAAACGTGATTTCTAATATATTTAAACCTACGTCTTATTTTATAAAAGATTCTGAAAGTGTCTTAAAGTGGTTTTAAATTAAATATCACATTTTTCCCATTGACACAGTATTTTGACAATATTGATATATTTAGGCTATTTTTGTGTTAATCTCGCACTGGTTGCTTGGATGTATTATATGTGTGTTAGTATAGATGTGTGTAGGCTATTTTAGATGTTTGTTGCGTGTTGGTTGCATGTATGCTTAGTTTGGTTGAAAATGCTAATCGAACGTGATATAGTATTAGAAAATATCCCATGGGATAAGATTTCATGCATAGAGTTTCGTCCATGCCAATTGATCTGAAGATGGAAGATGAACTTGGAGATGTGCTTTGGATTTTGGAATGGATGCCGGATGTTTTTATTTGGTTTGTACTTAGCCATTTTTGGCTAACTACACAACCAAAATGGTCGATATCTGCCACTATTGATGATGGTCGATTTGACCAATTTTGATGTGGACGATGGAGAGGCTTCGAAGAGCATGATGTGATGGTTGTTTCATTCGTTAACTCGACATTTGATTGATGTTATGGCTCTCTGACGAGTGGATTTGGCGGTGAAGCGAAGATGTGATGCTTCGACGCGATGACTTTATTATTCGACGATAATGATTCCATGATGGGAAGTGATGGCTTCAATGATGGATAGCTATAGTTAGGGATGTAGAAAACCAAATTTAAGGAACTGTGGAGGAAGGTTTTGGGATGCACGATGACATTAGATGACTGACAATGGCTGTCTAGAATAGTTCCTAACCGCGATGACTTCAGACAGGAGTTGTAGGGACAGTTTTGAGATGAGTTTGGCTATGGATGACATGTGCAAAGGGATCATTGATATTTGTATGTTTCGATATGTACTCGTAAAGCAAGGGTATGTGTGATGATATCCATTGGGTTTACGGGGCATGCTTTGGGTACATCACATGAGATTATGGAGTATGCCCCAGATGACACAATGTTTTAACCTGTTTACCATGGATAGTTTACAAGAATGCAGTCTAGTTCCTTGCCTACTGAGTGGCAGTGATTTGAGTATCAGGAAACTGGGAGGTTGAGTAGTCCTTGACTCTACGGAGGTGGTCATACGAGTATCATATATCTAACGTACTAAGTGAGTGAACGTGAGGATGGATGATGGATGTTATGTTTGCTTGATTGTTTATCACCTTAGGGATGTCACACGATGTAGATATTACCAATGTAGATATCAAGACACCCTTAGTATTTGATGTATAGTACACCCGTGATGACTATTATAAAGTAGCATATATCTTAGGTTATGTGCTAACTCTTTAGATGTAGGAACATGTCAGGTATGATTCTTTATTTCCTTTGTTCCATATACTATACCAACTTTTATAGTGTTTTCAGATTATTTACTCGCTCACACCAGACTGTTGTCTGACTTTAGGTTTTATGCTTTGCTTCTTATTACCTTGGATACTCTTAAATGAGTGGACTAGAAAGCAGGTGTAAACGGTACATGGAGATCTATAGAAGGACTAGCAGGAGATAACACTTTCTCATACTTTTATTTTAGGCTTATTATTGTTTATTCCACTGTGTGACACTATGGAGCCTTGATAGTATTGACTTACTATTACTAGAGATAGTTTATCAGTGGAGTTTATTTATTAGTTGTATAAACTTTATTACCGTTTTATATAACTATATGAGCATGTGTACTCTTATTATGTAGTTCATGTGGTTATTATTGTCTCGCATATTTTATATCTTTGATGACTATTATATTTTGTTTGATGCGATGTGAGATATACAACAGGTTATGTGATTGTGTGATGTTTTCTTTCTCTTCTCTTATATTCTCTTCTTTTATATTCCTCTTCTTTACTTTTATTTCTTTCCCTTAACAATTGTCCTACATCGACCAGATGCTCTAGCAGCATGTTATTCAGTTATATAAGCATCGAAGGTGTAGGGCGGTCATCACATATGGTATCGGAGCCTAGGTTACACAATTAACCTGAGTTGATACTGTGATCCAGTAAAGATAGCGTAAGAGTTATCATCCTAGACAGGATCGAGATTGTATATACATACGAGAGAGTGTGTATTTGCTATATAATTTGGTTTTCAAAATTATATAGTAGTATATATAGTATATAAGTTGTATTGCACACACGAACACTATCGATGCAATTTTCTCTATGAGAGACTGATCATTCTTATTATGTATTAAGAGAGGTATAACATATGAGAAATGCGGCTACTGATTTCATCTCTGGAGTAGGGGACTGGGCAAGATTGGGGACCACTAACCCCAATTTAAAGAATATGTTCATTGAGATAGTGCAAAACATTATCTTGAATGCCCAAGTTGCTCCAAATGATTATGGTGCTCAAGCGCAAATTCCTAGAGTCGACTTTTCTAAGCTGTATAAAGACTACGTGAGTCTAGGAGGCGGACCGTTCCTTAGAATGAAGTCGGCTATTGAGATGCAGGACGGGATGGATATTTATGGAAATATCTTTGATGACTTAGAGTTAGATGATGCAATAGTGTAGAAATTAACCTCTAAATGACTCCAAGGACGAACAATGAACTAGTGGAGTGCTCTTATAGATTCGATTCCCGAGGATCATTTTACTAGGGATAATTTCATAGTTTGCATCAAAGAGAAATTTATCTCGACTTTTCAAAAGTTGGTGTTGTTTAGGAAGTTTGTCGACTTGAAGTAAGGCGATATGTCTATGTTGGAGTATGTGGCCGAATTTAATGTTCTGTTGAAGTACGGTTTATGTTCCATTGATATTCCACTCAGAAAGAATGAAAGTTTATCACTAGGTTGAGCAATCATCTTAGCAAGCGATGGATTGGTCATATTGATGAGAGCTTCGAGAAGTTGATCGAGAAGGCGTTACGATGTGAGAGCCTATACCCAGTGTAGAAGGCTTGTCCCAAATGAGCTAAACAGGGATAAACTATGGAGGCATATGCATTGAATGGCGTTCTGATTTCGTCGAGTGCTCCATCGATGATAGAGAAGGGAAATGGAATTAGCCTTTGAGGTATGCTTTCCACTTATGGCAATTCAATACGTGTTTTATTTGACGTTAAAGTTTTATATTTTTTCATATCCAGTGATTTGATAGATAGATTGAGATTGAGTCTCGAGATAGTTAATCGACCTTTAATTTGCAACAAACCTTATTGGGGGCTCAGCCAGCCTATACATGGTTTGTATAAACTTTGCCATATCGAGTCATTAAATTTGTTTTTTATTATTGATTTGATTTTGGGTTTAATTGGGTTCGGTATTCTAGTCTGAGAATTGACTGGCTGAAGGGGTACGGAATAGTGGTGGATTGTGAGAGGTCGTTGGTGATGATAGGGACAGACGATGGGCGGAAGGTAGTGTTCGGCTACCTACTTGATGATTAGGTGATGGTAAGCTTTCTATATTCGGTCGATATCCCACACGATGAGTTGTCATTTATGCCTGTAGCTAGAGAGTGTCCGAAAACATTCGATGAGGTGACAAGATTACCACCATATAGGGATTATG
Source organism: Allium fistulosum (assembly GCA_030737815.1). Lineage (NCBI taxonomy): Eukaryota > Viridiplantae > Streptophyta > Magnoliopsida > Asparagales > Amaryllidaceae > Allium > Allium fistulosum. Next base: position 207,067,098 of record CM060903.1, read on the forward strand.
TTCTGTATCGATCAGCCTAGAGGTGCTAAACCAATAACTATGTCTTTAATGCATATGATGCCCAAAGAGCAGAGGAAGTTAAATGTAAATATCCTGGACTCGGCCTTCGAAAATCGGCACCCGTACTTCACTTGTACTCGAATGCCGCAGATTCAAACGCCGAATCTGGATCTCCGGAGCTTATAACACCATTAAGTATAACAACACAGTGGAAGAAAGAAATAGATTATATCATATACAACTCCAATGAATACAATATCCAAAATGATATACAACAATGATATCAATATGATACAACAATATCAGAGATAAATAAAGATGCTACAGCGGAAAACAGAAGTGATACTCCAAATGATCTCTAGAAGAAAATGAGTCCAACAACTCCAACATCAGCTCGAACCACCATCACGACTCACAAAGAGAAGAAAACTCAGTGCGTGAACTCCAGACACTGAACTAGCTCCAGATAATCCACTAAACCTGACTATCTGAAAAAGAAACCCAACTCTAGACTGCCCGTGTGGAAAATTATGGGCACCCAGAGTTTAGGAAGGGAACAATAAACTCCGAGTCAGTCATGGGACTGGTGTGAGCAACAAAAACAGTTTATCTTTAAAACAAACAACAATAGAATTTTAAACATTGAAATCCACAATGCTTTTGGAAAATGAAACTACCATAAGGCCTCCCACCACACACACAATGCAATCGCAGACTTGGAGGAGATTTCACCTTATGATAGTCAAACATGCTTACTACGCAAAACAAACTCTTTTGATATTATTACTAGTGCATAGTATAGAAAACCATTTCGAAAGTATAATATTAATCTTAGCCAGCATAGACATTCCGAATTATGCCCACTATAGCTACTATGTTCAATAGCAGGTTACCGCCACATTCCATAGTAGGTTATACAACTAAAACCGTACAAGGCTCGTATTGTTTCTTTGGATTTTCCAACAAATGGTCAGGCTAAGGAACTTCCTATGCCACATGGGAACGCCTCTGGAGGGACGCCCCGAGAACCACTTGGCTCTCTTCCAACACAAGGCCGGTTACCCCCTTCCCGGGTAGTAAACCTGAGATATTCCACCCCCGGTCCTTTGGGACTTTTATCCGAGGCGCCTCGATCACAAAGCAACAATCACACAGTAAATGAGATTGGAGCAACCACATAAGTAAATATCTGGGCTCCATACCATGATACCACCTTTTTCCAGAAGGAATGGACATACTCTAGGGGAGCTACCCCTGAAACCTTGCCGCATCTTTCATGTTTCGACCATTATCGGTTTGTGAGGTTCGATGAGGTCTCGTCCACAAAGCTACGCTTTTTCACAAAGCCATGCTTTGATCAACAACACACAGCAGCACTTAGCATGCCACACTACCAAATTGGGAGTATATCACTGATAACCTTCAACTACATAACCTCTGAGCTCGTACGTCTCAGAGAAGGGTGTTAAGCTAAGAGAATAAATTCTCCGCCACCAAACAGAAATGTATTTGAAAGAGATCAACTTTGTATCTCAAAGTGTAGTGTCAGACATACAACCATACAAGTCTGTTCCGGGTTCGAACAGAACCGAAGGCACTTCCGAAGATGCCCATGCAAATCCGGATAATTTCTAATCACGTCCGGACTTCCCATCACAAAGGGTGCTAAAATCTCTATAACGGGGATCAGCCGATGCAGAGAAAATCGATGGTAATCCTTTCATTTTCGAAAGTATCCGGTCTTCACCACCGGTCTTCAAATGATATCCATATAAGTCGTATCATTATTCGGAATGGGTTATATGACACAAAGTCCTCTCCCGGCTAAACCGAATAATGAACGCAATATTTTAAAACATATGGATATTGGGATTTCAGTTAAGTCACAACTTATTACTCAAAACCTTTCTTTCAAATGGTTTAAACACATTACCATTTTAGTCTTTTTAAACAAAAAGATTCAATTCACAAAGTTCACCCAGTTTCACAAAGATCTATTCATAGATTTTCAAATTGATTTCCATTTCAATTTAGATTTAACTCGTCCAATCTTTAAAACAAAGATTTAATTGATAGCTTTCAAAACAATTCCATTTTTGACCTTTTATACAAAAGGTACACTTTTCCAATTCCAAAACACAGTTCAACAATCTTTCACAAAGATTTATTCATAACTCGGAAAACCATTTTCATTTCAATCTTGAAATTCCTTTAATTAAATTGGAATTTCATTTCTTATATGAAAGCTTTTTTCATTTGAAAACAGATAGTTTTCATTTCGGAAAATCTGATTCATTTATACGAGTTAAAATCCTTGGGTTAGATTCAAATTCTCAAAACCATACTTTTAAAATGGTTTAACTTCATATAAACACATTTATAACATCTTAACCAAAATTTCCAAACATGGAAGTCAATTCCAAATTTTGAATTCAAATTCAAGTTAAATTATTTAAATTGGAAAACTTCACTAAGTTATTCAAAATAACTTTTATCTCAAAACTCCTTTTCAGAAGCTTTAACATTTAACCCAAATCCATTTCCAAAATCAATTGAAATTAAAATTTCAATTTCAAATATATTAAATTTAAATCATCTGTGACTTAACCGATTTCCTCGTGAAATCCATATTTGTGTGTGTAAAAGTGTGGTCCAGGGGTTTCACACAGTAGTGCATCATCATTCAATCATCACAGATCAGAATACAGAGATATAATTGATAAGCGGTATGAACTATAACGCTTATCTTTTCATTCACAGATCACAGATCATAGATATATATATATATATATATAAATTACAGATAATAAATTGCATTCATCCCAGAGAAAATAATCACAACACAAATCAGGATATATCACAAAGCATCACAAGTCAAGGATATCAAACAATTGAACATCCAATAACATCCAAACATCCTTAAGTAGGATCAATTTAATTATCTGATTAATTTAAATCAGATAAGTCACTTATAAATAATTTACTAATCCTGGCTAATTAATTATTAATTAATTACAAATCATTATAATTAATTATCCTTTAATTAATTTTAATTAATCACATTAAGTAATTACCCCTAATTATTGAGTTATTCATTAATTAATTATTCTTAATTAATTACATTAATTAATCCTTAATTAATTACCATTTAATTAATTATTCTTAATTGATTTCAATAAGTGATTATCCCTAATCACTTTCATTAATTAATTTTTAATTAATTAATTATCCTCCAATTAATTACCTTAATTAATTAATTATTCTTAAATTATTTGATTAATTCACTTTAATAATTAATCAATTACTTTTAATTAAGTAATTATCTTTAAGTAATTAATCACCTTAAATTACTTATCATTAATTAAACTTAATTAATTAATTATCTAGTAATTACACAAAGTACTTTTCCCCTAATTATATTAAGTAATAATATTTTATTAAATTACATTAGGTAATAATTTTTTTTCTTAATTGATTTCATTAAGTAATCATTCTTTAATTACAACATTTTTATTACGTTTGAAAACACTTAGGAATTTCATTACAAAGTTAACCTTATATATGATTACTTTAAACAAAACAATTTCAAAACATTTAAAACTTTAAATTTAAATCTTTGGAAACTTATTTGAAACTTGTTTTAAATAAATTACTTTGGAAATTTAGTTTATATCCCTTTCGAAAACTTATTCATTTTAATATACTTTTAACTCGATCAAGTTAACCTATTTTAGAAAGTTGTTTTAAAGTAAACAATGTTTACTTCCTTCATTAACAAATTGGTCAACATTTTCTTTAAAACCTGGCAACGAAAATTTACCGAGCCATTATCAAAAGAACCCTGAGCCCAATACAAATTTGCTCGAGTACGTCCCCGAGTTCCCTCCTTCTTCCCACAACCTTTGAAAACAACAAAGAACCAGTATCACGTGCACATGCACGATCGCCAGAGTGGCTACCGACCAACGTCGTGATCACCCACGAGTCATCCTTGACCTCATCGACGAACTCCACAACCCAGAAACCCAGTACTACCACGAAATCGAAATTAGGTTATTCAAGCATTTCCTGGAACCCAACTATCACCAGTAAATCGCCTCACATCCCCACGTCAAGTCACCAGCGATCACGAGACTCCGACTACGGCTGCTTCGATGACCCACGAAGCTTTTCCACCCAGTCCGATCATCCCAAATCCCTTGCCGATGATGCAGTTATCTCAGAAACCACCTCGACCCAAAACTTCACTAAAGCCCTATATTGCCACACCCCGGCCACCACGACATTCCATAAAATTCTAAGCTATTTTTCCTACCATCCTCGTTCCATGAGCTACCACTGACATGAACCCCAAGCCTCAGTTCGACCTCGATCGACGGTAATTAACCAAATTTCCCAAAACGTTCAACTCGGGAATTCTAATCAATTATCAAACTAAAAATCAAGCTATTACCACTAAAATTCATCATTCACTATCTCGAATCAGATAGGATGATCAAAACAGAGAATTGAAATGATTGATTTTTGACCACATTTGATTTTCCACTGTGATTTTCTTATTTTAAAAAGGATTGCTTAATATAATTGTTTGAAATTATTTTTAAAAATAAGTTCTGGTTAATACTAATCCTTTTCATTTAGAAAACAAATCTTAAAAGAGATTGGGAAAAGAGGAATTTATTTTTGAAGTTATTTAGAGCCTGAAGGTTTTAACAGAGGTATATACATACCTATATATAGACATGCATAATATTTTTATAAATTCAGGCATGCAATCACAATCCATATAACCCATTTTTCAAACACATTTCAATAATAAACCCAAGCATAAAGATATAGGGACAATTCTAAGTCGGTTTGCTCACCTTGATGGGAAGAAGCAGAGAGCAAAGCCTGTCATGATGAATAGAGAACAAGCTTGAAAATGAATATGAAAATTTGGTAGTTGTTTTTTATCTGGATTTCATTGAGTTTGGATCTGAATTATCTACGACATGTCTGATCTTGATTTCACACTTAATAATTGAAACATTGTTCTCGATCCTGACATTGATTTCTAGGCTTGAAAGCTTGAAAGCTTGAAAACTAAGGTTATTCTTTTGGTTTTGAGATCTGAGTTTTGTTTTAAATTGTTGTTCAAGTTGTATTGGTGTTTAAGTTGAGGTGATGCTTGCTTCAATTTTCTCAGTTGTGATGAACGAAAAGAAATGAAGGTGGTTGATATATATGAAAAATGAAGTTACAGGGTGGAGATGATATTTGTTTAAGCTGAGATGAAAGTTGTACAGGGTTATTAATTTTCTTTTGTACCACAGTCAGTGATATTTGCTAGTAAATGGAGGCCGAGGTACCTTGCATTAATTAGGCTTGTACATGAATATATATTTGTCAATACTTATCTCTTTGTTCATACGTACAGTTGCTTTTCTAAATATAGGCATAGATATTGCATTTGTAGCTATAGGATTCATGCATTAATTATCTTTGTACAATCTACATGCTAGTGGCTTCCTTTGCAAGCTAACTTATCATCAAAAATCTTTCTTCGTGCTGTCTGGACTCATACTTATGTATATATGCTTGTTCAGCTTGAATATACAATGTTGTTATCTTTTATTTCACGTGCACACACTTGAATATATATATTCTCTTTTGCAAGCTAGCACACATACATTTACTTATTTCATTACTTTATAATGTAAATGAACTTCTATTTTCTTTTTCTTTTTCTTTTATTATTTTCTGTATCTATTTTATAAATCCCAATTCAATTTTAATTTAAATACATTTTTTCCAGTAATTCATGATTTAACTGATATTTTATATCAATTACCAATTACTTTCACAATTTTTATTCAAAATTTAGATTTATTAACAAATTTAAACTTGATAAAATTCGGGATCATTACAATCTTCCCCCTTAAAAAAATTTCGTCCTCGAAATTTGCCAGGGAGACACAAAGATAGATGAAGAATGTTTCATCAAATCAAACTGAATATTTATTCTGCATTTGGCTTACCAAATCAGAATATCAATAATAGATACGAGAATGAATCTTTTTAAATTTTTTTTCCACAAGATACTCGGGTTATCCAGATCTACGAAGTATGTAGTGGCATTGGTTAGTTCAAAGGGATAACTAACCATTCGTAGAATATATTGGAACCCAAAAATAGACAGATATATGGATACAATTTCAAAACTTTCAGTTTAGAACTAAAGTATACCTTTCAACCATAGTAAACAAAGCAACCAATTCATCCAAACAGACAATTCTGACCTATTTGTAGTTTATGTCCCATACAAATATATCAAATCTCTTCCTGGATCTACCAGGAACCATCGAAGAATTGAGAAAAGATGTTGAACAAAAGAAATTGATAGAGAAAAGATTATTTCCTTGTTGTTACAGGGTATTGACCATTTATAGTCGTACTCCCATGTCCCCTATCTCATCCTCTTCTTGCACTCATACTTACTATCAGTGGATAGTAAGAGAATTTACTAAGGCATTCGAACAGATATTTGAGGAATACTCATTCTAGGGTATACTTTACCCTATCTCTAATGAGCTACTTAATGTGTTATACTCCTTAGCTAAAGTTCAACCTTAGCTCCGATACCACTGTAAAGATCCTGGACTCGGCCTTCGAAAATCGGCACCCGTACTTCACTTGTACTCGAATGCCGCAGATTCAAACGCCGAATCTGGCTCTCCGGAGCTTATAACACCATTAAGTATAACAACACAGCGGAAGAAAGAAATAGATGATATCATATACAACTCCAATGAATACAATATCCAGAATGATATACAACAATGATATCAATATGATACAACAATATCAGAGATAAATAAAGATGCTACAGCGGAAAACAGAAGTGATACTCCAAATGATCTCTAGAAGAGAATGAGTCCAACAACTCCAACATCAGCTCGAACCACCATCACGACTCACAAAGAGAAGCAAACTCAGTGCGTGAACTCCAAACACTGAACTAGCTCCAGATAATCCACAAAACCTGACTATTTGAAAAAGAAACCCAACTTTAGACTGCCCATGTGGAAAATTATGGGCACCCAAAGTTTAGGAAGGGAATAATATACTCCGAGTCAGTCATGGGACTGGTGTGAGCAACAAAAACAGTTTATCTTTAAAACAAACAACAATAGAATTTTAAACATTGAAATCCGCAATGCTTTTGGAAAATGAAACTACCATAAGGCCTCCCGCCACACACACAATGCAATCGCAGACTTGGAGGAGATTTCTCCTTATGATAGTCAAACATGCTTACTACGCAAAACAAACTCTTTTGATATTATTACTAGTGCATAGTGTAGAAAACCATTTCGAAAGTATAATATTAATCTTAGCCAGCATAGACATTCCGAACTATGCCTACTATAACTACTATGTTCAATAGCAGGTTACCGCCACATTCCATAGTAGGTTATACAACTAAAACCGTACAAGGCTCGTATTGTTTCTTTGGATTTTCCAACAAATGGTCGGGCTAAGGAACTTCCTATGCCACATGGGAACGCCTCTGGAGGGACGCCCCGAGAACCACCTGGCTCTCTGCCAACACAAGGCCGGTTACCCCCTTCCTGGGTAGTAAACCTGAGATATTCCACCCCAGGTCCTTTGGGACCTTTATCCGAGGCGCCTCGATCACAAAGCAATAATCACACAGTAAATGAGATTGGATCAACCACATAGGTAAATATCTGGGTTCCATACCATGATACCACCTTTTTCCAGAAGGAATGGACATACCCTAGGGGAGCTACCCCTGAAACCTTGCCGCATCTTTCCTGTTTCAACCATTACCGGTTTGTGAGGTTCAATGAGGTCTCGTCCACAAAGCTACGCTTTTCACAAAGCCATGCTTTGATCAACAACACACAGCAACACTTAGCATGCTACACTACCAAATTGGGAGTATATCACTGATAACCTTCAACTACATAACCTCTGAGCTCATACGTCTCAGAGAAGGGTGTTAAGATAAGAGAATAAATTCTCCGCCACCAAACAGAAATGTATTTGAAAGAGATCAGCTTTATATCTCAAAGTGTAGTGTCAGACATACAACCATACAAGTCTGTTCCGGGTTCGAACAGAACCGAAGGCACTTTCCAAGAAGCCCTTGCAAATCCGGATAATTTCTAATCACGTCCAGACTTCCCATCACAAAGGGTGCTAAAATCTCTATACCGGGGATTAGCCAATGCAGAGACAATCGATGGTAATCCTTTCGTTTTCGAAAGTATCCGGTCTTCACCACCGGTCTTCAAATGCTATCCATATACGTCGTATCATTATTCGGAATGGGTTATATGACACAAAGTCCTCTCCCGGCTAAACCGAATAATGAACGCAATATTTTAAAACATATGGATATTGGGATTTCAGTTAAGTCACAACTTATTACCCAAAACCTTTCTTTCAAATGGTTTAAACACATTACCATTTTAGTCTTTTTAAACAAAAAGATTCAATTCACAAAGTTCACCCAGTTTCACAAAGATCTATTCATAGATTTTCAAATCGATTTCCATTTCAATTTGGATTTAACTCGTCCAATCTTTAAAACAAAGATTTAATTGATAGCTTTCAAAACAATTCCATTTTTGACCTTTTATACAAAAGGTACACTTTTCCAATTCCAAAACACAGTTCAACAATCTTTCAAAAAGATTTATTCATAACTCGGAAAACCATTTTCATTTCAATCTTGAAATTCCTTTAATTAAATTGGAATTTTATTTCTTATATGAAAGCTTTTATCAATTGAAAACAGATAGTTTTCATTTCGGAAAATCTGATTCATTTATACGAGTTAAAATCCTTGGGTTAGATTCAAATTCTCAAAACCATACTTTTAAAATGGTTTAACTTCATATAAACACATTTATAACATCTTAACCAAAATTTCCAAACATGGAATTCAATTCCAAATTTTGAATTCAAATTCAAGTTAAATTATTTAAATTGGAAAACTTCACTAAGTTATTCAAAATAACTTTTATCTCAAAACTCCTTTTCAAAAGCTTTAACATTTAACCCAAATCCATTTCCAAAATCAATTGAAATTAAAATTTCAATTTCAAATATATTAAATTTAAATCATCTGTGACTTAACCGATTTCCTCGTGAAATCCATATTTGTGGGTGTAAAATGTGGTCCAGGGGTTTCACACAGTAGTGCATCATCATTCAATCATCATAGATTAGAATACAGAGATATAATTGATAAGCGGTATGAACTATAACGCTTATCTTTTCATTCACAGATCACAGATAATAGATATATATATATATAAATTACAGATAATAAATTTCATTCATCCCAGAGAAAATAATCACAACACAAATTAGGATATATCACAAAGCATCACAAGTCAAGGATATCAAACAATTGAACATCCAATAACATCCAAACATCCTTAAGTAGGATCAATTTAATTATCTGATTAATTTAAATCAGATAAGTCACTTATGAATAATTTACTAATCCTGGCTAATTAATTATTAATTAATTACAAACCATTATAATTAATTATCCTTTAATTAATTTTAATTAATCTCATTAAGTAATTACCCCTAATTATTGAGTTATTCATTAATTAATTATTCTTAATTAATTACATTAATTAATCCTTATTAATTACCATTTAATTAATTATTCTTAATTGATTTCAATAAGTGATTATCCCTAATCACCTTCATTAATTAATTTTTAATTAATTAATTATCCTCAAATTAATTACCTTAATTAATTAATTATTATTAAATTATTTGATTAATTCACTTTAATAATTAATCAATTACTTTTAATTAAGTAATTATCTTTAAGTAATTAATCACCTTAAATTACTTATCATTAATTAAACTTAATTAATTAATTATCTAGTAATTACACAAAGTACTTTTCCCCTAATTATATTAAGTAATAATCTTTTATTAAATTACATTAGGTAATAATTTTTTTTCTTAATTGATTTCATTAAGTAATCATTCTTTAATTACAACATTTTTATTACGTTTGAAAACACTTAGGAATTTCATTACAAAGTTAACCTTATATATGATTACTTTAAACAAAACAATTTCAAAACATTTAAAACTTTAAATTAAAATCTTTGGAAACTTATTTGAAACTTGTTTTAAATAAATTACTTTGGAAATTTAGTTTATATCCCTTTCGAAAACTTATTCATTTTAATATACTTTTAACTCGATCAAGTTAACCTATTTTAGAAAGTTATTTCAAAGTAAATAATGTTTACTTCCTTCATTAACAAATTGGTCAACATTTTCTTTAAAACCTGGCAATGAAAATTTACCCGAGCCATTATCAAAAGAACCCTAAGCCCAATACAAATTTGCTCGAGTACGTCCCCGAGTGGCCTCCTTCTTCCCCAAACCTTTGAAAACAACAAACAACCAGTATCACGTGCACATGCACGATCGCCAGAGTGGCTACCGACCAACATCGCGATCATCCATGAGTCATCCTTGACCTCATCGACGAACTCCACAACCCAGAATCCCAGTACTACCACGAAATCGAAATTAGGTTATTCAAGCATTTCCTAGAACCCAATTATCACCAGTAAATTGCCTCGCATCCCCACGTCAAGTCACCAGCGATCACGAGACTCCGACAATGGCTGCTTCGATGACCCACGAAGCTTTTCCCTCCAGTCCGATCATCCCAAATCCCTTGCCGACGATGCAGTTATCTCAGAAACCACCTCGACCCAAAACTCCACTAAAGCCCTATATTGCCACAGCCCGGCCACCACGACATTCCATAAAATTCTAGGCTATTTTTCCTACCATCCTTGTTCCATGAGCTACCACTGACATGAACCCCAAGCCTCAGTTCGACCTCGATCGACGTCAATCAACCAAATTGCCCAAAACGTTCAACTCGCGAATTCTAATCAATTATCAAACTAAAAATCAAGCTATTACCACTAAAATTTATCATTCACTATCTCGAATCAGATAGGATGATCAAAACAGAGAATTGAAATGATTGATTTTTGACCACATTTGATTTTCCACTGTTTTCTTATTTTAAACAAGATTGCTTAATATAATTGTTTGAAATTATTTTTAAAAATAAGTTCTGGTTAATACTAACCCTTTTCATTTAGAAAACAAATCTTAAAAGAGATTGGGAAAGAGGAATTTATTTTTGAAGTTATTTAAAGCCTGAAGGTTTTAACAGAGGTATATACATACCTATATACAGACATGCATAATATTTTTATAAATTCAGGCATGCAATCACAATCCATATAACCCATTTTTCAATCACATTTCAATAATAAACCCAAGCATAAAGATATAGGGACAATTCTAAGTCGGTTTGCTCACCTTGATGGGAAGAAGCAGAGAGCAAAGCCTGTCATGATGAACAGAGAACAAGCTTGAAAATGAATATGAAAATTTGGTAGTTGTTTTTGATCTGGATTTCATTGAGTTTGGATCTGAATTATCTACGGCATGTCTGATCTTGATTTCACACTTAATAATTGAAACCTTGTTCTCGATCCAGACATTGATTTCCAGGCTTGAAAGCTTGGAAGCTTGAAAACTAAGGTTATTCTTTTGGTTTTGAGATCTGAGTTTTGTTTTAAATTGTTGTTCAAGTTGTATTGGTGTTTAAGTTAAGGTGATGCTTGCTTCAATTTTCTCAGTTGTGATGAACGAAAAGAAATGAAGGTGGTTGATATATATGAAAAATGAAGTTACAGGGTGGAGATGATATTTGTTTAAGCTGAGATGAAAGTTATACAGGGTTATTAATTTTCTTTTGTACCATAGTCAGTGTATTTGCTAGTAAATGGAGGCTGAGGTACCTTGCATTAATTAGGCTTGTACATGAATATATATTTGTCTATACTTATCTCTTTATTCATACGTACAGTTGCTTTTCTAAATATAGGCTTAGATATTGCTTTGGTCGCTATAGGATTCATGCATTAATTATCTTTGTACAATCTACATGCTAGTGGCTTCCTTTGCAAGCTAACTTATCATCAAAAATCTTTCTTTGTGCTGTCTGGACTCATACTTATGTATATATGCTTGTCCAGCTTGAATATACAATGTTGTTATCTTTTATTTCACGTGCACACACTTGAATATATATATTCTCTTTTGCAAGCTTGCACACATACATTTACTTGTTTCATTACTTTATAATGTAAATGAACTTCTATTTTATTTTTTGTTTTTTTTATTATTTTCTGTATCTATTTTATAAATCCCAATTCAATTTTAATTTAAATACATTTTTTCCAGTAATTCATAATTTAACTGATATTTTATATCAATTACCAATTACTTTCACAATTTTTATTCAAAATTTAGATTTATTAACAAATTTAAACTTGATAAAATTCGGGATCATTACATTAAAGGTGCGAGCGAATGACCTATTGAGGTGAGGGTTCATTCGTGGGAGCATATTTGAGTGGGTTACACCTATAGAATTCGCTAGTAAGGCGAATGACTCTTTAAGGTTGTAGTTGATTACTATGAGCTGAATGAGATGACAAACACGTATCCACTCTTTCTTATTAATGACTTGTTTGATCAACTTTATGGTGCGAAGGTGTTCTCTCAATTGGACCTTGCGATTGGGTTCATCTATTGAGAGTGGCTAAAGAGAGTGTGTTGATCACAACATTTCGTATGCTAGTTTGATTTTTGGTTAATTGGTTATTCTGCTCGGGCTAACCAACAAGTCGGCATGTTTTGTTGATCTTCTGAATTGTGTTTTAAGGGATCGATTGAGTAAGTTGTGCTTATGCTCATTTATGATACTTTCATTTACTCATGGACGAAAGAGGAGCATAAGACACGATTGATGATTGTGTTGGAGGTGTTGAGAAAGCACCGACTGATGATGAGATTTTCAAAGTATCACTTCTGAAGAAGGGAAGTGAGATGCTTGGGTCATGTTGTTTTGGAGAAGGATATTGTTGTAGACCCATGATGGTTACGGTAGTCCAGGATTGGAATAGACCCAAGAGTGCTACAAATTAGAAGTTTCCTTGGAATGGTGAGATGTTATATACGTTTTACCAAGGAGTTCTCAAAGGTAGTGACACTGTTAACTGACTTGATGAGAAGAATCAAACTTTTTATTTAGGATGTGAGGTGTGGACACACGTTAGTGAGTTTTACAAAGAGGTTGAAGAGTGCACCGGTGTTGGTCATTCCAAGTGGCAATGAGGAGTCGATAGTACATGCACATGCCTATGGTACTTAACTAGGTATGGTACTGATGCAGAAAGGGAAAGGTTGTCGCGTTTGTTAGTCGACAACTGAAACCACATGAGTGGAAGTATCCGACTCATGATTTGGAGCTGGCAGCTATAATATTTGCTTTGGAGATTTGGAGGCTCTATCTATTAGGAGAGGGGTTCGAGTTATTCACTGATCCCGCATCATTGAAGTATCTCTTCTCCGAGAAGGATCTCAACATTCGCCTGTAGCAATGGTTGGAATTCTTAGACTCCTACGACTTTGACATCTCTTATATGTTCGTAAGGGAAATTTTGGCTTTGATGCTTTGAGTGGAGGACATACAAGTTTAGGAGCAAAATTCCTTGTTGCTCGAGTTTATCACTGCTTATGACTTCAAAATTTGATGTGAGCTACGGCCAAAATTGATGGCTAGTTTGATTATCGGACCAGCTTTGATTTAGCGGATTGGTACTAGTCAGAGGCGTGAAGCTAGACTAGCAGAGATCAGGGCTAAATTAGAGGAACGAATAGTGTCTGTAAAGGTGATGTAGTGCGAACTCGACTGAGATGGTTTGCCCTATAAGGATGAGATATTGTTTGTTCTCGATGTCATTGGGTCAAGGGATGAGGCACCACGAAAGTGCTATCATTCAAGATTGACTATACATCTTGATGACAATAAAATGCACCATGATACGAGGAAGACATTTTATTAGGAAGGGATGAAAAAGGACATCGGGACATTCATTTAGAGATGAAGGAATTGTCAGCTAGTAAATGCTGAACAAAAGAAGCCATGTGGTTGCTACAATCAATTGAGATTCCCAAGTGGAAATAGGAATGGATATCGATGGAATGCTGAGGATTAGAAGAGAATATGATAGCATTTGTGTCACCGTCGATAAATTGATGAAGAATGCTTGATTTATATTCGTTAGTTCGATAACACGACATCCAAATTTATCGAGCTATATATGGAATGGATAGTGTGATTCCATTGTGTACTAAAAGCATTGTAAGTGGTCGAACCTGTTGTTTACTAGTGAATTTTGGGAGAACTTACAAGAGGCGTTGGAAAATTTGGCACCAAATCAACTAAATGATATTGAGATTGAACCGAAACTTTGAGACCTCATAGGCCTATTTGTGCCGATAGACGTGATATGAAACATGTTAGGAGGAAGGTGATGGAGTAGTAAAGGTTTAGTAGAATGAAAGCGAAGGCGATAACATATAGGAGACTAGAAGAGTATGAGGACCACTTATCCCGAGCTCTTTACTTAGTGAGATTTCATTTTTCACCGGCTTTCATATTGGATATCATGTTTGATGTATTATACTAGATAGTTTAGTATCCTGCAAGCTAGGATAAGCATGGATATTACCTTTTGATGTTTGACCTTATATGTGCCTATTTGATGTTTGATTGTTGGCATTTGATGTAACAGCTTATACTTATATGGTTGTTAGGCATGTGGTATAGTTATGGTTTTATATAGCATATTTATTTGAGGCGATTACTATATATATGAATTAGTGTGTTTTACATACATGATGATGTTGCTATTGTGTTTAATCCTCTTTATTGATTATATATTCAGGTACGTGGAAGCAAGTGTTAGCTATTTGGATGCTTATGCGCTTTTATTCGCGTCCAAATGGTATGCTCTTGCCATAAAAGAGGTATATAACATATGTAGTGTAGATTTGGGTATATATATGCTTGGTTGTCCTCAAAAACGAGACCCTCAGATATGAGATGTGTGTGTGTGTGTCTAAATATATCTATGTTATATTGGAATTTTCCCGGACCTAGCCGTGCAAAGGAGGTGCTACCAAAATTTTTCAAAACATGTGGAATTTGAAAGCCTATGGGTTAGGAGGCGTTTTCCTTGTTTAAGGAATTTCGAGGTCGAAATCCTTTAAGGAGGGGAGAATGTAATAACCCGTATTTTTAACGATATGATATTTAAATTATTAATTTAAATATTGAATTGTTAATTAATTGATGGTCCAATAATATGATTTTTTGCATACAGTCAAATTAGGACTCGAGACATCTTCTGTTTGAGTTCGAATCGATGTTGTGAGTTAAAATGAGTATAAGCATCCCTATATTTGGAGATCGGATGATCCAACGGTCAAAACAATCTTGAAATGCGCAAAATTATAATCTTGGATCACTATCTCGGATAGCGATGAAATTTATATCATTAGGACCGAAAAAATGGATGATGTACGACAATGAGTTTCATTGCGACCGGACGTGCCGTATGATCGTACGAGCTTGAAATCTATGATAAGTTATTTTAGAAATAAAATAAATAAGTATATAATATTAATAAAATAAAACCCTAACTAAACTTACCCTCTTTCTCACTTCACTGTTCCATTTTTTGGAACACAAAAATGGCCACCATTCCTTTCATACTTCAAAAATCAAAAGTTCCGCTCGACGATAAATCACAAGATTTGATTGGTTGGATTCGGGAAGAGGGGTGCTTCACATTGGTGGTGATGAAGTGATGTGCGACTATGGTTGAAATAGAGGTCGTACTTGCTGCCGAAACTAGGGTTAACCCTGGTGTCAAGGGAGGAGGAATTAGGCAAATCGAACGTCATCGTTGCGTTGCCCTTGATGTTTAGGACCTTGCCGCACCATCCACGTAGACTCCGACCACCCCTACACGTATGTGGTATTTAAACTGTATTCGTACGATACCCATCTCGCATTTTATAATATTGCACCGAGCTTCATTTCGTCGAGTCCGTGGTAGAGAGTTCATGCAATGGAACGTGTTGGCAAAGACAAAACGACGTTTCATTGAGAGATGAAGGAGAAATCAAGGATGAATGCACATGACCTGATGGGTGGATAGACTTGTGCACGTATAGGAAATTTGTGGAAGAAAGGTTATTGGGGTAATTAGGATAATTAATTATTTAGTTAAGTCATTTAATTATTTATTTAATATCGAATCTTATCAAATCCATATCTTTTGCATACGAGATCCGTTTTGGATGCGGTTTCTTACGTTGCTCTGGTGATGGAGAGCTCTACGGCTTAACAATGGTTTGGTCAGCTTTTGTTGAGGTGAGTGATATTTTCTCTCACCATATTAAAATGACATTTTGAAATGATTTCTAACTTTAAAATGTGATTTCTAATATATTTAAACCTACGTCTTATATTATAAAAGTTTAAAATGGTTTTAAATTAAATATCACATTTTTTGTTGACGCACAATTTTGATGCTATTAATAGATTTAGGCTATTTTAGTATTAATCCCACACTGGTTGTTTGGATGTATTGTATGTGTGTTATTAGAGATGTATGTAGGCTATTTTGGGCATTTGTATGTTTGTTGGTTTCATGTATGTTTGTTTGCTTAGTTTGGTTGAAAATGCCGATTGAAGGTGATATAGTATTAAAAAATATCCTACAGGATTGGAAATCGTGCATAGAGTTTCATGCATGCCGATTAGTCTAAAGACGGAGGATGGACTTGGAGATGTGCTTTGGATTTCGAGATGGATGTTGGATGTTTTTATATGGTTTGTACTTAGCTACTTTTGGCTAAGTACACGACTAAAGTGGCCGTTATCGACTATTCTAGAGTGTTCGATATCTACCATCATTGATGATGGCTAATTTGGCCAATTTTGACGTGGACGATGGAGCGACTTCGAAGAGCATGATGTGACGGTTCATTTGTTGGTTCATTCGACATTTGATTGTCGCTATGGCTCTTCGACGAGTGGTTTTAACAGTGAAGCGAAGATGTGATGCTTCAACATGATGACTTAACGATTCAACGATGATGATTCTGTGATGAGAAGTGATAGCTTCGACGATGGATAGTTATACTTATGGATGTAGAGACTAACAAATACTTCATGAAATACTTTTAAAACATTTCCATATAAATTAGAAGAGACTAACAAAAGGACTGGAGTAAAATAGAGAAGTTCAAAAACCATTTCTAAATAAAATGTCATAGAAAATTCAAAAAGTAACATTTAAAATCATCGTCCAAATCAAAACCAATCAAATCAAAAACAAAAAATAATAGTATTTTCAAAATTCTATAATGAGGCCTAGTGCTGCTACATCACTTAACCAGTGCTATCACTAATTTATAATTACAAGTTCAACTTTGCGACATATCAAAGTAAATCCAATAATGCCAAGCTATCAAGTTTTTGGCATTCAATAATTCATACAATAAATATATAAATGAAATTAAAATAACAGTGGAAAGGAATCCCTTAGGATCCGTCTACAAAATTTGATGAGTTCCCTGTATTTCATTTCATATGCTATCCGCTTTCCAAAACTGGAATTCAACCAAACAAACAAATCATTCAAGCATGCAAACAATAATTTATATCTACCATATATCATATAGTGTTCATCCAAAGATGAGTTAACTCATCAAAATTCCAGCTGATGCTTACGCGTTCCTGATTGATCTTAAATCGAACGACGTTCGATTTTATCTCAAAAACCTACTTGCTTCGAACTTGATGAAATTAGCTCCAGTGCATAGATAGCACTCCTACGAGCGCAATGCAAAAGACCATGTTTCGATTGAATCTTTTCTGCAAGAGTTATGGATTTGATAAGATTTTGAATTAATATAATTAATTAACTAGTTAATAACTAATTACCAAATTAACTCCTTTTTCCCCAAAATCAACATAGTGCACAACCCATTGTCGTGCATATGTCCTCTACCAAAACTCACTCCCTACACCACTAATCGACGAACTATCACTTCCATCACGCTTCACAACGAATGAACTCGTGACGCACCCAAACTTTCAACCTTCGACTCCCCATACGAGAATGCGACTTGGCATTGCTCTTCCAGCCATTGAAGCATCACAATTTGCTTACGGCAATCAGAGCTCTGACGATTACTGCAGAGAGGTGTGATTTGTCGAGAGAATTACATTGACACTCTTCGCTTTTCCTACCGCATCCTCTAACTTCGCCAATGTCGAACCCTAACTGCCGACAAGAATATTGAACTCGGCCATCCACTATCAACACCTCTAAACCACCAAAGATGTGAAGCTTACCTCTCCCCATACTCATGGATCCAACCTCACGAGTTTTCATGAAACCTAGCACTTGATTATGATCCTTGAAGGTGGAGGCTTGTAATATCTATGTGATATAATATATTTTCCGTTTCCGCTGTGATATTCTGATATTGTTTAGTTCTTTCTTTTCTATCTATTCTTTTTCTACCTATTTCTTTCTAAATTACGATACGTCTTTCTATGGAAAGAAGGGCGGGTCGTCACAAGGCTATTTTCGTTTACTGGAGGAAAGGGGAAAAAATGAAAAGTAAATGGGGAAAAGGAAAATGAAAATAGTCTAAGAGTGGGGGTTAGTGTTTATTATGTTATGATTTTCGATACTTCGTTGCACAATATCACGTTTGCGTACGAACCGCGAACGACGAAAATAAAATACAATCGCACACAACAATGCGATACAATCACAAAACAACACATATGTAGGTTAACTTATTCCATGTAATTCCAAAAATACCAACGTTTGTCGCAAAATGTATCAAACGGTAATTTACATATTTTCCAAACTTGAAATTATGGAAAAATCCTATAAATTTATTTAAAAATTTGTTGTAAAAATCAAGTCGTTTTATTAACAATTGATTTTCTTGTTATTTATTACATTTGAATCAAATTTAAATATTTAAATAAATCAAATATTCTCATTCGAAACATTAAAAGTAGCGGGTCCTTACATTCTTCTTTCCTTAAAAGAATTTTTTCCTTGAAATTCCCAAAGGAAAAAATGACTTCTCACCCTTATGCTTTCAAAATCAATTAATTAAAATGAGTTATTAAGCTTATAAAGTCCCTTAAATTATAGAAAATTTTGGCTGCATGTCCTTTGCATGGCTAGTCCGTAAAAATCAAAACATCAATATAAGCCCATATATACGACCTTCCATATCTAGGGACAACACATCAGCAATATATACGTATGATATACCTTATACCTTATAGAGTGTGTGTGTCACATAGAAAACACACCCGTTAAACATAAACACGTACCAATTTGCAAGCAAGCTAACTCTACTTATGATACCAAAAGCAACTAGTAAGCCTTTGCTTCCATATACTTGTACTTCACTTACATAACCCAAAAAGGGAGTTAAACGTAACAAATGAAACAATACAAAAACTCATCCATCATATCATGAATCTAAGCATGCTAAATCATATATAGCAATCACTTAGCATAAGCAGGCCATATTAAACCATGCAGCGTGCATTTCTAATATGAGAAGCATAAAATTATATTAAAGCCTGTACGATGTATATATGTCATTCGTATGCAATATCAAATCCAATCACTTACTCAATCATATATAGTTCTCTTCCGAACTAATATCGCTCACTCGACTTCCCTAATGCAAACTTCTATCGGGTTTCTTGATTAGAAACCTCTGTTCTCCTTACATAGCCATATACTATGATCTCAGGATCATATCAAGAATCCGTATCAAGTGTTCACCATCATGAATCGAGTGAAAAATCCTAACTTGGACCGGTGTAAATCACCTCAAAATCATGTACTCGAATCCTAAATCAAGAACCGTCATGTGAATAAAATGGTATATGTAAAACTTACGTATTTATTCCATTGGTTTCTTAACTGCACTAATTTTTTTTACTTCCCAAAATTATTTATGCAAACATCTCAAAGACATAACTTAAGTTTTAAACTTATATAATACCCTACTATATCCTGAGAGTATATGCAACCTTCTAATTTAATATTTTGTCTCTTTTTTTCCTTAAATTCAGATGCAGGCTAAAATAAATAATTCGGGTCTTAAACCGAGTCAACCTCTACGACCACTAATTTGTTCATCTAGTCTGGTAAGTAGCTTAGAAGAGTAGGATGCTAATATCCAACTCAGTCCTAGAGTCTACTTTTACTTAGACTTCACCAAGCTAAAGACGATTATTAGTTGGCCTAATAACATCAAATAATTTACACAACTTAGATTTTAAAACAAAAGACACAGTTTAATAATACAAAACTTATTAAAACATTCCTATAAAATTTAACACATTAAACTTGTAATAAATTATTTCACCTCTAACCAAGAGCTATATAAACTTATTAATAAAATAACCATCTATTTTATATCAAATACCCTTAAAGAAATTTAAGAACTACATACTTGGTTTTATTTCAAATTATTTGAAATAACTTTAATCCATCGAAAATATACATATAGATCGAGTAACCCTAAAATGATACCAAGGAATTAGGTCCTACCAAATAGTATCATACATTCCCTTACCCAGAAGGGTAACACTTAAGAGAAGTGCTTACCATCGAACACATCTCTTGCCCATTTTAGTCACTTTCAGCCACTCGAACTAGTTAACATAAAAATGCTTCTTCTCTTTCGAATCCAATTTTGAAACAATACTATATATACTTTCAAATAAATAGTTTGAACAAATATCTCTTACTACTTGCTTTGGGTTCATTCAGATTCGAATTCGTTTTGATCGTACAATGAGAAAGAGAATAATTTATTAAGTGTACAATGACAAAGAGAATAATTTATTAAGTGCACTACAATGTTTGCCTAAGCAAACGTCTAATCGTCACTTAGAAAATTATTCCGATCATCACAAAACAAATCAAGACGTTTTCCCCGAACTATCCAAAGGAAATGCATCTTACTTCAAATTCTCTTTTAAATATTTATACTTATAAATACTTTCAAGTAGTAATATTATTACTTTTTCCAAAAATTATTTTAAATCTTTTTCCAAGACACTGGGATTTAAATTCACCGAAATCCTCTTTATTTGATAAGACATATCTTCTAAACCAACTTTATAAAATTATTTTTATATAATTACTTCCTTTATTATAGTAACCCTTTTAATAAAGTAAACTTGTTAAACCTATATTATTGACGAACGTCTTATAGTCAAATCATGAAATTGAATTCACAAGGTGTTCGTATTTAATTCAAACAAAACTATAAATGCTCATAAAATATTTTAGCATAAATAATTAATCAACAAACAATACTCAGTGCTCATAAATTGGACAGGCATAATTAATCAAATAATAATTGAATATTATACATCATTTCTTAACAAACAAACACATCATAAATAACTATATCAATTTTTGAAAATTATTCTTTTATATATAAAACATAATCCTAGCTAAAATTATTTCATTTACCAATTTTCAAAAACAATATTGTGTTGGGTTGCCTTATCCCAATGATACAGTTATACATTTTGTGTCGACCGGAACTCATAAGCCACTCAGCAGATCAATCACCATAACATAAAATATTTTTATAGCACTAACAAATACATGCTCATATATACACACCCACTCAAACTCATTTTAGAGTGTTACCAACCCTATCACTAATGAGTTTACCCCACCAATGCCTAGATGTTCGCTCAACCTAAGCTCTGATAGCAAGATGTAACGACCAGCCTTTTCGACCCTCAAAGGTCAACACTAATACATCTACGTTATTCACATGCCAAGCATCCAAGTACTGGAATGACAGATTTTTAGGGTGAAGGAAAGATAGAAAAATATCTCACATCACAACGAGTAATATATAATATACAGATGAGCTTTATAAAAGAAAACTATAATATACATACATCAATCAGAGTGAGCTAACCTATCATCAACCTGGACAATTATAATAGCCTATCCTCATAAATGCTGATAAATAAAAAATAAGAAATGCAACGGAAAATAAAATACGTGAATACGTCTTGATTGCATCCAGCTCGTCCCCTGATGCTCCAAAGCATCCATAACTAAATTTGAAATATACTCGAGCCTGACCTGAGCATTATAAGAACTTAACGCCTGGATTAGTGTGAGAAACTCAAATCATATGGAATTTTAATGTTATAAGTACTTTCAAAAATAAAGGTATCTCATATGACCACGCCGAAAATAAACACGAACAAGTTTTTACCTTACGATAACCAAACCATTTTTATTAGAAAATCCAGTGAAATTATCATAATGTCTAAGGTTTAAAATAAATATTTAACATAGCCAGAATGGTTACATTAATTACATTCAACAACATATTTAGTATACAACTAAGTCCGTAAGGCACATATTGGAAAATGGATTCCATACAATGATAAGGCTACTAGGGTACCGCCAGCCACAGTACACCTCTAGAAAAATATACCAAGGGCCTCACATGGACCACCTTTGAATCAGGACTGGCCTATCCTTTCCTGGATAATACCGAATATGTCATCACCCTGGTGAATCCATAACCGTACTAGGCTCGAAGCATACATAAATCCATAAATTTCGATCTAGATTGGGTGATGACCATACCCTAGTGGTAGTGAACCACATAGCCCTGAAGC
Source organism: Allium fistulosum (assembly GCA_030737815.1). Lineage (NCBI taxonomy): Eukaryota > Viridiplantae > Streptophyta > Magnoliopsida > Asparagales > Amaryllidaceae > Allium > Allium fistulosum. The sequence goes on from CM060903.1 coordinate 207,089,821, forward strand.
ATATCCTTTATTTTAGTCATTACCAGGTGTGAGGGTTGAGGCTAAGTTTACCTTTTTAGCGAATCCCACTTCGAATGCTAACACTGCCCTCCAGGAAACAATGCAATGCCAGCATTCATCCGTACAAGTTGTTCAGGATATGAACAAACTGATGTCACTACTTCTACTACATCCATTTTGGAATCACCCTTAGGATTAGTAGGAAGTACCCTTGCACTTCAAAGAACTCCATCTTCGATTTCCATCATCTTTAAAATGTCTTCAAATCGAATGCTTATGCCACTTTGAAGTGGTTTTTGAAAAATATATCTAATCCCGGACTCTCCGAACTGACAATCGATAGTTTCAAAACTGGCCAAAATTTAACAGTCGGTTATAAGTATCAAATAAGCAAATAATCCAACCGGAGATTAAAGTTTATATGGAAACCAAGCATGATTAAGCACATAAGCAACTACTAAACTTCTTTAATTAATCCTTTCATTAATTAAATCACTTTATATTTATATCAAAATACTTGTACAAAGATATACATATATATACTACTCATTGACTATTCGTTTATACTTTTTCAATGCTTGAAAAAATATCCATATACTTATCACATTGGTATAAGTATATTCACAAAACACTACACTTTCAATACTTAGAAAATATATCCATATACTTATCTCAGTGGTATATGTATATTCACAAAACACTGCAATTTCAATACTTAGAAAATGTATTCATATACTTGTCTCAATGGTATAGGTATATTCACAAAACATTATGAAAGATTTCATATTTCAAAAGCATACTGAAATGGGTCAAAAATAAATGTCACTTAAAAACATTGTTTATTATAAACCCAAACCTCTTTCCCTTTGGTAAAGTAAATGGATCATATGGAAATTAGATCAAATATACTTGCCACCACTTTCGATTTCACACTTGTATTATCCCTCGATTAACAATGAAGTCGGACAAGTTGGAGAACTATCCTTACCTCAACATACATTCTTAATTCTCATAGATAGAGAAGAATTTTCATACCTCGGAATTTATTGTTAAATATGAAAAGCATACTTTCCATACCACCATAAGTTGAAATAATCATTTATAGAAATCAAATCTCATTCCTTTTATAAAACTCCTTTTTATAAATCTCTTATATATTTATAAATCTCCTTTTATAAATCTCCTTTCTATTTATAAAACTTCTTTTATAAATCTCCTTAATTTAAATCTCATATACTTTCAATAATACGACCAATCCATATATCACTATAAATTCACAAATGTGATTTATTATTCTAGTTTACCATAATGATATCATTTCTCTTTTATAAAATATCATTTATAAATCTATTCTTTTATATACAACATTCCACAAATATATATTCCAAAAAAATTTCTATCTTCTTTTAAAACAGAATTATTCTATTATAAAAGGTAAACCCCTTTTGTTCGTTTTCTTTTTCTTTATAATAAACATCCGTTATTAAAATAATTTTTCTATAAAATAAATACTTTTCGAAATACTTTTAAAACATTTTTATATAAATTAGAAGAGACTAGCAAAAGGATTAGAGTAAAATAGAGAAGTTCAAAAACCATTTCTAAATAAATATCACAGAAAATTCCAAACATCACATTTAAAATCATCCTCCGAATCAAAACCAATTCCAAATCAAACACAACAAATAATAGTATTTAAAAAATACTATAATTAGACTTAGAGCTGCCATTGCACTTAACCAGTGCTATCACTGATCTACACTAACAAGTTCAACTTTAAGACATATAAAAGTCACATTGTAATGACCCGCCTTTTCGAGCATCGAAAGTTGGCACTCAATACATCTATGATATTTAAATGCCAAACATTTAATCTTTGGAAAAGCAGATTGTTAGGGTAAAATAAAATGTACACAGAGGAAGTAGAATGTCAAAGTGGAAACGACAACATTTGATTTAACAAAGACAACAAAAGCTATCGCTCTGAAATACGTAGTTTTTAAGAGTTAAAAATAAACTTCACCAACTGGACAGTTGTAATTTCCCGACCATACAATTGTTGATAGGTGTACTTCTAGCTCTACTCCATGAGCTCCATGTCCTACCATCGATAACTTGGAAAACATACTCGGTCTGACCCGAGAATTATAATAAAATAACACCCAGATCTATCTAGAAAACCAACGTGAGAAAACACAAGTAATATGACGAACATATAATAATTTTGTGAGAGAATGCCGCTAAACACGGAATGAGTTTTTACCTCACAAGAACCACATCCATAGATAAAGTATGGAAACAAATTTGAACAAAACCCAACTTGAAAAAATGGGTATAAACAAGATCAAAATCCAAACTCGAACACAAATAATTAAACATCGAAAAGAGCTCCAAACACTTCTCTATGCAATTAAGAAAACAATTAAAAGATTTAAATCAAATAAGAAAAGGAAAATTTCCAACAATGACTAGGAGGGTGTACCCCCTTACCAGAAGTATACCTCTAGAAAATATACTTGAGAACTATAATGGCTCTTGGACACGTCTAAGCCGGACCCAGCCAACCTTACCGAGAATCCGAGCATACCACTGAATCCAATCTATAGTAGATGTGAAGATACCCAAATGGGAGCAACCCCACATAGCTTGGCTTCCACTCGCTCTTTGGTCTTAGTCTTCTCCGATAAACAATATAATCACTCAAATTGAGCAACAATGGACTGACGAAACACAAAAGAAAAAAAGGTCAGTTCCAATGTTCGAATCGAAACAAGGAGAATGAATTTATCCAACATGACTAGGAGGGTGCGCCCTCCTACACCAAAAGTATACCTCTAGATCAAACATACTTGAGAGCACATGCCAAACACGAAACACTCTCGGGAAGTCCACACCTGGACCTTATACGACTTAATGCGGGCATCCGGATATACTCACATCACCGCATGCATGCTACCAAAAAATATTTAGATAAAATTGAATATACCCTAATGGGTGCGACCCACATGGCTTGGCTTCCACTCGCTCTTTGGTTTTGGTTATTCATCGTGTTAGATGCTAATGCAAAAAATGAGCGACAAATCATCTTAGATTAATGAAGCACAACGAAGGAAGCAAAATTGATAGTTAAGAAATCAACTAACGAAAGTAAAAGAATGATTGTATAAGGAAATTAGATTGCATACACTTGTCACCAATAAATGAATCAAGCTTTTAAAACATTTGATTCTTACTTGTGCTTGATTTTCACATCACAAATATTTGTAAGGCACTTTAAAAACACTTTTTAAAAAAATTCTTTTGACGGCAAATTATATTTTTGAGTGTATTAAAAAGAAGGGCAAAAAACAAATGTCATTAAAAACATTGTTTACTATAAACCCCAAAACAATTTACACTTAGCTTTATTTTTAAACATTCCTTTTTATAAGATTTTCATTTATAAACTATTGTTTATAACCTTGAAACAACATTTATTATCCCAGAAGATAATAAATAAATTTAAAAGACTTTCATAAATTTTAAAACAATGTTAATCATCCCAAAAGAAATTTAATCCAATTTATAATCTTTTATAACTTTAAAACAATATTAATTATCCCAAAGGAAATAAATCAAAATTTTAATCTTTATAAATTTAAAACAACAGTAATTATCCTAAAGGAAATAAATCAAATTTACAATCTCTTTATAAATCGAAAACAATATTAATTATCCAAAAAATAATTAATTAAATTTATAATCATTTATAAAATTAAAACAACATTAATTATCCCGAAAGATAATTAATCAAATTTGTAGCTTTTATAAATTTTAATCAAACTTAACCTTTATTTTCAAAATTACTAAGATATTTGAAAATATAGTTTAAACAACTTTCAGAGTGCAAAAACACGACCAAATATTTATTTTGTAAAAATACAAGCACAAGTTCAACACAAACAAGGGTTTAAGAGATGATATTTAATAAGTGACGGTATAGCAAAAATTGCTATACTGATACTTGCACAATTCACATAATATATCACAAATATTTCAACCAAACATCAATATAAGCAATATAGAATGTAAATAAATCAATATTGGTGAGAAACCCTTTAGGGTCTCTCTACAAAAGTCTCTTCTACATCTCATATACATGCACTTTGAAGTGTTTCGCAACGACCTATTTGCTATGGAAACACTTCGGCTTCTTTTTGTCCCTTACAACACGATGTTTATTTATGTCATCCGCTATCAAGCAAAAACAAATGATAATATATAGTCATATGGGTTACCTATAGATCATATAATGTGTCATCCGCTTTCCAATGCGGGAATCCAAACAATTCAAACAACCAAAAATAAACTATTATGCAAGCATTCAACAATAATCTATCGTAACACAGATATCATTTAGTTTATATGAAGGTGAGTTGACTCACCGAAATTCCAATTGATGCTTTCGCGTTTCGATTTGGTCTAAAATCGAACCGTGATTTAGCTTAAATTTCTACTAGCTCCAAATCTAGAGAAATCAGTTCCAATGCATAGATAACGTCGATACGAGTCCGATGAAAAAGACCGTGTTCGAATCTGAACTCGTACGAGAAGTAATTGATTTTATTAGAATTCGATTTAATTAAATAATTAGATTTACTGAATCACTTAATTAACAACTTAATTACCCTAAATCCTTTTCTTCCCCAAATGCAGAACAAGGCCATGCCTGTACATGCACACATCGTGCACGAAAAAACCCTTGGCCGATCACTTCTCTCCCTTCCAACTCACCCAACACCCAACGAAAACACGAACTGATTCCTCCTACGGACTCCCCTTCACGCACTGTATGCTTTACACCCAAATAAAACAAGCCTAGTTATGCCAAATGAAACACGACCTGGAGTTTATTGATAACGACCTGAAAATGACGCACCCTACAATCGATTATCACACTGCTCCATAAATCCTCACTCGGTCGTGCCTATCTCCTCTTAAATCGTCCATCACGTCAAACCCTAGCTTGCCCTAAAACTATTGATCACCTCCCATCACCATCTTACACTACAATAATGGCATCGAAGCCTTCATAAATACTAGTTCAATTAATTTAGTTTGGAGATTTTTAGTGGAGTGTTTAATTTTGTTTTGATTTTATAATGAGGAGGCCATTTTTTGTTTACTGGATTTGAAATAGAAAAAGAAGAGAAGAGGAAAAACTTGTTAAAATAAGTGAAGTGCTAAAATCATGTTGACTTTTTCATATTTGTAAACAAGATAAATTTCTTTTCTTCAAACACAAGTTCAATTATATTCCCAAGTAAACCCAAATTCTCAAGCCAACATCACATCGTCGTCAAATTTTTGAATTTGGTTTGATTTTTTAAATGTTTTGAAAATAGAGTTTAGTGGTACTCCGCTACCTAATATCACATTCGTGTACGAACCGCGAACGACAAAAATAAAAATATGATCATGCACCAAAATGTGACACGGTCACAAATCAAGAATAAAATGCACTGATTATTTTATTCTATGAAATTTCAAAATACCATCGTTTGCCAAAAAATACATCAAACAAAAATTTAAATAATTTCCAAATTAAAAATAATGTAAAAATCAAATAAACTAAAATAAAGATACATCATTAAAAATTAAGTCATTAAATTAACAATTTATTTTCTTTTCATTTATATGAACTATTTATTATTGTAAATAAATTTACAAAATGAGTTCACCATTAACATTTATTAATTAAAAGGATTTAAATAAGGTTATTAAATCCATTTAATTAATATTTAATTCACAATTCAAATATCTAAATAATCACTATATTTGAATATAAGTTATTAAACTTTAAAAACAAATATTTTAAATATCAAAATTAGTTAAATATTCAAAGTTAAGAAGATAAAATTCTGGGATGTTATATTCTCCCCCTTAAAAGAATTTTATCCTCAAAATTCCCAAAGGAAGAAAATGTCTCCAAACCCTTAAGGTTTAAAACTAATTAAGTAAAATGAGTTATCAAGCTTTTAAATTCTCTTATGTTATAGAAAATTTCGGCTGCACCTCCTTTGCGCGGTTGATCCGGAATTACTACAACTCACCACAACTTGTTCAAATTAACAACAAAAAACAAAAGCCAAGTAGCCTCCCATATCTGGGGCATAAAACCATCAATCAATTACCAAACTTTGAAAATACTACAAACCTCTATTGCGTTTGCTTTTTATTTAGCTAGCAACTTAAAATAATGAGGTAAATCTAGTGTGATATAAAGCGACATTTAACCAAAAGCAATACAACATCCATATGCAACAAAAGTATAGAGAATGCTTTGAAATAAATACTATGCATCCAATCTTTGAAATAAATACTATCACCAAAGTTTTTGAATAATAATATTATTATTTCTTTCAAAATCATTTTTTTTCCAAAAGCATTGGGATTTAAATCCTAATAAACAACTACTTTATAAACCATAGTTTATAAAGTCACATTATTGATCAAATAAAATTCCATAAAGGAATAAAATGACACATAACATTATTTAAAATGTTAAATGACTATCAAGCAAGATTTATAATTTCGCTTAAGTTCACAACTTTCTCAATCGTCCAAGGATATATATAATTTACTAAGCAACCAAACATAATATAGAAATACACTTAAGTCTGTATGATATACAAAAATAATCTATACGCTATATGTGATCCAACCACTTGCTTGGATACATAAACTTTACTTCCGAATCAGTTTCGTTCACTTGACCTCCCTAGTGTGGACCCCGATTTGGTTCCTTGATTAGAAACCTCTGTTCTCCTTACATAGCCATCAACTGTGATAAAAAATCTCAGTATCATATCAAAAATTCGAATCAAGTGTTCGCCGATAAGAACAAGCGAGAGATCCTTTTTCGGACTGATGTGAATCAACCCGAAGTTATGTACTCGAATCCTAGTTCAAGAATCATGCGAATAAAATGATCTACTATAACATATGTACTTAATCCGGTTTATTCATTAATTACACCAATCTTTTTTAAACCACTTTCAATTTCACTTATAGTATTTCATTCAATACTAAAATTATTCACGAATCATTTTAAAAATTTCCACTTAAGTTTATAAACATTTTGTAAAGACACATCTTTATAAAACATTAAATTAAAAACTTACTCCACTTTTATTTTCTTGTATAATACTCTCTTACTTTCGAAGAGTATATACAAAATGTCAATTTTATTTTATTTATGTATTATTTATTTTTATTTCAAAATTCAACTGGAGGCCCAACAAAAAATGAGTCTTAAAACTGAGTCGACTACTTCGACCCCTTTACCTATCCGGTCCGATGAGTAGCTAAGAAGAGTAGGATGGTATCCAAACTCAATCCTAGAATCTACTTTCCTTAGACATTCCTACGGTAAAGATGTTTATTAGTCGACCCAATAACATTTAATAGTTTATGAGACTTAGATGCTTAAACAAAACTATGGTTTTTATAGAACAATACATATTAAAACCTTCCTATCCACTTTAACTCATTTAAGAACTTGAGTTAAATCATCTCTTTTCAATCAAAAATTTAAAACTTTCATTTATCAAAACATACTTTTATCAAAATATCTTTTATCTTAAATCAATTTCCTTTAAGGAAACCTAGAACTAAATACCCGATTTTTATTTCAAAACCCTTTTTGAAATCACACTACATATATTTTTATATCTAAAATAACTTCAACAATTTATTCACTAACACTCACTTTATCTTCATTTGGATTCAAACTCATTTCGATCACACAATGATAAAGAAAATAATTTACTAAGTGCACTACAACGTTCTCCTAAGCAAATATTCAATCATCACTTAGAAGATTATTCATATTACTACAAAACTAATCGACATGTTTTCCCCGAACTATCCATAGAAAAGGCATCTTTTTTTTAAAATTCTCTTTGAAATGTTTACACTTATGAATACTTCCAAGTAATACTACCATTACTTTTCTAAAAATCCTTTTGAAATTATTTCAAACAATACCGAGATTTTAAATTCTCAAAAACTCCTTTTACTTATAAAACATCTTTTATAAATCATATAAATCATTTTATATACCATACTTATATAAAATGTACCTTTAAAATCATGTGGAAATTACGTTGAAGGGCTTCTATTTTCAGGGTAATAAGTTTTAAGGACAACACTTCTAAATAATTAGTTTTAAGGACAATTTACAGGATAATGATAAAATTCATTTATCTTTTTAAGTTATATAGGAAAATGATAAATCTTTTTATCATTATTTCTGTATAACTGAAAATGATAAATTCTTTTATCTTTTTCCTGTAAAATGTCCTTAAAACTATTTTTTTAGAAATAGAGTCCTTAAAACTTATTATCTGCACAAATAAGCCCTTGAAGTGAAAATCCCCTAAAATCATCTTATATCATAGTGATTTTTCCTTTATTATGATAAACTTTTCTCAAATATTTATCCTCTAAATGTCTTATCTTCCCATTTAGATTATATTAAGCAACTTTTATTAAAGGTTTTACTTTTAACTCAACATTATTAAAAGACGACATTTAACTTAACAGTTTCAGCTAACATGTTATAATCAAATTGTGAAACTTAATTCATAAGGGGTTTGTTATAATACACTCACAATTATCAAAACAATAAATGCTCATAAATTGATCGAGCATGAACCAACAGTCAACAAACGATAGTCAATTCTGACTAATCAAACAGTTATAATAAAAAAATATTATCATTAACAAACAAACACACAATAAATAACTATATAAATTCAAAAATTATTCCTTTATATATTAAATATATAACCCTAGGTAAAATATTTCATTTACAAAATTTTCAAAAATCAATATCATGTCCATTTGCCTTATTCAAGTGTTTAGAAATCCCTATCGACACCGTAGCATCCCACCTCTTAACTAGAATTCATAAAGAACTCAATAGACCAATTAACACAATACGTTTTATAGCAATAACAAATACGCTCTCGTATATATACACACACACACACACACACTCAAACGCATTCTTGGGTGTCACTTACCCTATTTCTAGTGAGTTTACCCCACCAAAGCCAAGGTTCTCACTTAACCTTCAGCTCTGATACCAAATGCAATGACCTGCCTTTTCGAGCATCGAAAGTCGGCACCCAATACATCCACGGTATTCAAATACCAAACATCTAATCATTGAAAAGGCATATTGTTAGGGTAAAATAAAAGGAACGACATGGGAAATAAAATCTCACAGTGGAAACAACAACATATAATATAATAAAGACAATAAGAGTTAAAAATAAACCCACCCAATTGGACAGTTATAATTCCCTAACCTTACAATTGCTGATAGATATACAATATAATACGGCGAAAAATAAAATACTACGGTATGTGAACTTCCAACTCTACTCCATGAGCTCCATGTCCCACAATCGACAACTTGGAAAATATAATCGGTCTGACCTGAGCATTATAATAAAATAATACCTGAATCAGTCTAGGTAACCAACGTGAGAAAACTCAAGTAATATGATGAACATATAATAATTCTGTGAGATAACACTGCTAAACATGGAACGGGATTTTACCTCACAAGAACCACATCCATAGATGAAAATATGGAAACAAATTTAAAAAAAACCCAACTTGAAAGAATGGGTATGAACAAGATCAAAATCCAAATTCGGACACAAATAATTAAACCTCGAGAAGATCTCCAGATACTTCTCGATGCAATTAATAAAAGAATTCAAAGATTTGAATCAAATAAGGAAATGAAAATTTTCCAACAATGATTAGGAGGGTGCACCCCCTTTACCGAAAATATACCTCTAGAAAATATACTTAAGAACTATGATGGCTCTCGGATATGTCCAAGCCAAACCCCGCCAACGTTACTGAGAATCCGAGTGTTTAACATCTCCGAGTGCATACCACCAAACCCAATCTAGAGTAGATGTAAAGATATCCTAATGGGAGAAACCCCACATAGCTTGGCTTTTACTCGCTCTTTGGTTTTAGTCATCTTCGACAAAGAATATCAAAGTCCAAATTAAGCAACAAATTGTCTTGGATTGACGAAATGCAAAAGAAGAAAGGATTAATTTCAAGGTTTGAATCAGAATAAGGAGAATGAATTTATCCAACATTACTAGGAGGGTGCGCCCTCCTACATCGAAAGCATACCTCTAGATAAAATATACTTAAGAGCCTATGCCAAACACGTAACACTCTCAGGAATGTCCAAGCTGGATCCTATACAACTTAATGCGGGCATTAGAGTATACTCACATCACTATATGCCTGCTGTAACAGCCCGCACCTCATCTAACGTAGATATTGTCCCCAACTTAGTCACCTCCACCTCATGGGCCAAGCCAAGGTGTGGAGTTTTGTTGCTCAAAAGGCCTCGACATTGTTATGAGGTGAAGGCTTTGGTATATAAGCACCCACTTTATAGTATTATCCACGATGTGAGACTATTATTCCCATTTTTGAAGGGGTGTTACAATCTCCCCCTTTTAGAGCCCAACGCCCTCGTTGGCTCATGAACACAACATCACCCAGACGTCGTGGTTGTAACACGTAAAGGCCACAATTTCAGTTGGGTATGTCTCTGATACCATTGTAACAGCCCGCACCTCATCTAACGCAGATATTGTCCCCAACTTAGTCACCTCCGCCTCATGGGCCAAGCCAAGGTGTGGGGTTTTGTTCCTCAAAAGGCCTCGACGTTGTTAAGAGGTGAAGGCTTTGGTATATAAGCAACCACTTTATAGTATTATCCACGATGTGAGACTATTATTCCCGTTTTTGAAGGGGTGTTACACCTGCTACCAACAAATCTCTAGATAAATGTGAATATACCCTAATGGGGGTGACCCACATGGCATGGCTCCCACTCGCTCTTTGGTTTTAGTTATCCACGGTGTTAGATGCCAATGCTCAAATTGAGCAACAAATCGTCTTAGATTGACGAAGCACAAAGAATGATATAAAAATTGATAGTTAAGAAATCAACTATTGAAAGTAAATGAATGATTGTATATGAAGATTGCATACACTTGTCACCAATAAAAGAATCAGGCTTTTAAAACATTTGATTCTTACTTATGCTTGATTTTCACATCACAAATATTTGTAAACACTTTAAAAATACTCTTTAAAAAAATATTCTTTTAGAAGGGTGAATTATTTTTTGACTGTATTAAAAAGAAGGGCCAAAAACGAATGTCATTGAAAACATTGTTTACTATAAACCCCAAAACAATTTACACTTAGCTTTATTTTTAAACATTCCTTTTTAAAAGATTTTCATTTGTAAACTATTGTTTATAACCTTAAAACAACATTTATTATCCCAGAAGATAATAAATCAATTTAAAAGACTTTCATAAATTTTAAAACAATGTTAATCATCTTAAAAGATAATTTATCCAATTTATAATCTTTTATATTTTTAAAACAACATTAATTACCCTGAAGGAAAATAAATCAAAATTTTAATCTTTTATAAATTTAATACAACAATAATTATCCCGAAGAAAAATAAATAAAGTTTATAATCTTTTTATAAATTGAAAACAACATTAATTATCCAAAAAGATAACAGACCAAATTTATAATCATTTATAAAATTAAAACAACTTTAATTATCCCGAAAGATAATTAGTTAACTTTATAACTTCTTTTATAAATTTTAATCAATACTTAACCTTTATTTTTAAAATTCTATAGATATTTGAAAATATAGTTTAAACAACTTTCAAAGAGCAAAAATGCGACTATACATTTATTTTGTAAAAATACAAGCACAAGTTCAACACAGACAGGAGTTTAAGGAGATGATATTTCATGAGTGGCGTTATAGCGAAAATCGGTATAACAACACTTACACAATTCATATAGTATGTCACAGATATTTCAACCAAACATCAGTATAACCAAATAAGAATGTAAATAAATCAATACTAGTGAGAAACCCCTTAGGGTCTCTCTACAAAAGTCACGTGTAAATCTCATATATATTCACTTCGAAGTGTTTCACAACAACCTATTCGCTACGAAAACACTTCAACTTCTTTTTGTCCCCTGCAACACAATGGTTATTTATGCCATCCGCTACCAAGTGAGAGCCATATGGGTTCTCTGTAAATCATATAATGTGTCATCCGCTTTCCGAAGTAGGAATCCAAACAATTCAAACAACCAAAAATAAACTACCATCCAAGCATTCAACTAAAATCTATAGTAACATAGATATCATATAGTTTATTTAAATGTGACTTGACTCACCCAAATTTCAGTTGACGCTTTTGAGTTTGGTTTGGTCTAAAATCTAATGAAATTAGTTCCAATCTGTAAATAAAGTCGATACGAGTCTAACGCAAACGACAGCGTTCAAATCCGACCTCGTATGAGAAATTTATTGATTTTATAAGATTCTGATTCAATCGAATAATTAGATTCACTTAATCACTTAATTAACAACTTAATTACCCTAAATCCTTTTCTTCCCAAAATACAAAACAAGGTCGTGCATGTAGATGCACATAGCGTGCACGAGAAAACCCATGGCCGATCACTTCTCTCTCTTCTAACTCACCCAATACTCAACGAAAACAAGAACCGATTCCTCCTACGAACTTCCCTTCATGCACTCTATGCTCTACAACCAAATAAAATAAGCTCGGCTACGCCAAACGAAATGCGATATGGTGGTTATTGACAGCGACCTAAAATTGACGCACCTCACAATTGATGACCACACTACGCCAAATCGCATCCCCTGATGCTCCTTCGCCCGACGAACTCAAATCCACACTCGGTCGTGCCTGTCTCCTCCTAAATCGTCCACCACGTCAAACCCTAGCTTGCCCTAGAATATCGATCACCTCTCATCACTACCGTACACTACAATAATGCCATGGATTGAAGCCTTTTTCAATACTAGTTCAATGAATCTAGTTTGGTGATTTTTAGTGGAGTAATTAATTTTGTTTTGATTTTATAAAGAGGAGGCCATTTTTTTGTTTACTGGATTTGAAATAGAAAAAAAAGAGAAGAGGGAAAACTTGTTTAAAATTGTTAATAAGAGAAAAGGGAAAACTTCATCAATACTAGTTCAAAATCCTACTTACTCTAAACTTGACAAAATCATCTTCACAACATAGATAAAACTCTTACGAGCGCAATGAAAAAGACCGCGTCTCGATTGGACCTCGTACGCAAGAGTTATGGATTTTATAAGATTTTGAATTAAATACACAAATTAATTAACTAATTAATAACCGATTACCTAATTAACTACTTCTTTCCAAAAATCAACATAGTGCACAGACTGGCATAACCTATTTCCATGCACATGTCCTCCACCAAAACTCGCTCCCTACACCACTAATCCATGAACCATCACATCAGTTGCGCTCCACAACGCACGCTCTCCGCGATGCACCCAAAATTTCAACCTTTGGCTCCCCCCATGAAATGTGACCTAGCATTGCTCTTCCCACCATTGAAGTCTCGCACTTTGTCTAAGGTGATCAGAGCTCTGACAATTGTTGCATAGAGGTGCCGTTGTTGAGAGAAGTACGTTGGCTCTCTTTGTTTCGCCTACCGCCTCCTCTAACTTCGCCAATGTCGAACCTAGCCGTCGACGATAATATCGAACTCAGCCATCCACTACCATACACCTCCAAACCACCATTGATGTGAAGCTTACCTCCCCCCGAACTCAATGGATCTAACCTCATAATTTTTCATGAACCCTAGCTCTTGATTACGATTTTCATAGGCGGATGCTATTTTCATTTACTAAAGGAGAGGGAAAAGTGAAAAGTAAATGCGGAGAAAGGAAAATGAAGAATAGTCTAAGAGTGGGGTGGGTGTTTGCTTTATGTTATGATTTCCGGTACTTGGCTACACAATATAACCTTTGCATACAAACCTCGAATGATAGAAATAAAAATACAATCGCACACGACAATGCGACATGATCATAAAACGATACAAAAACACATAACTTAACTTATTCTGTGTAGTTCCAAAAATACCAATGTTTGCCGCAAAATGCATCAAACGATAACTTAAATATTTTTTAAATTAAAAATTATGGAAAAATCCTATAAATTCATTTAAAAATACATTATAAAAATCAAGTTATTTTATTAAAATTTGATTTTCTTGTTATTTATTATATTTGAATCAAATTTAAATATTTAAATAAATTAAATATTCTCATTCGAAACGTTAAAAATCATGGATCGTTACAGGTCGTTAAGACTCTTAAGATCCATAACACTCTCAAGTCTGCAGACTATTGCAGATCGTTAGATGAGATACTCTATTTTGATTTAGTTGTATTTAGTTTATATAAGACTCTCGTTGAATTATTCTATGATTGTACCAAATAACAAAATTATGTAACTCCTGGTGTCCTTGATGGTTATGAGTAATCCACTGTCCATCATATGAAGAGCGTTACGTACACTAGTCTCAACGAATGTGTCAATCTCTTTCTCGATACTTGGAATATTTGAGGAGGAATATTTTAAATATATGATTTAATACTCATGGTTATGAACAGATTCTCACCTGCAATCGATTAAATATTTTTCCTAAAATATTTCTACTTATATTTTATGTTTTTAGATCATTACTTATATCACGATATAATAATACATACAGTAGAAAACAAAATTAAAATATTACATTATTTCAAACAAGGTTCGCAAGTTGTATAATAAATTAAAAAATTCACTCGGGCACACTCTTGACTTTGTGAGACACAAGTCTTTTTCCTCTTCAATAATATAAAGATTTGTCCACGTAGTAATGAGTAAACAATAACACTTAATGTAAATATGTAGATATGACAAGAAAGCCAGTACACATGTGTTTATCAGATTCAACTATATAGTTGGACTAACATTAGGAAGTGAGTGACGCCTACCCTATTTATATGAATATGCACTTAATGGAATTATTACATACGGTATTATGCTATGATACTCATTTATATGCAATAATTCATATTAAGTGCAATGTAGTAGGTCCATCTAATCACATCTAATCGAACAACACGATCATGTATGTTTATAGTGATAATATTTTAAGATTCATACTAGTGAGGTTGAATTGTGTTCATATGTCATTATGTTTGATGGAATGATTCCTTGGGACAAACCCACATCTGTTCTAAAGAGGCTATTGCTACTTATGTACCTATTATCTATATATTTTTACATTCATTATATTCCTATTCATTTATGTCATAACATTATTATGTATTTTAGAAAAATATTTATAGTTGGCTATTTTGATATAGTGATTCTTATATATGATCATCATTTACACTATTTTTGCTATATATAACATTTTCTTTTCTTTGATAATACTATTGTATCATGCTATTTGTTATGTTTACTAGTTAAATTTCACTATGATAATGTGAGATACAGACATAGTTTGTTCTAAGTGAACTTGTTCTCAAACCCCAAGGATCCTCAATTTATAAGGATCTAGACTGACATGCAAATGTTAGTGAATGACGTTTTTGGTGTTAATTTTAGGTAACAGGAGTGAAGGGTTGCCACACACAATATTCCGCGTCTCATGCAAAAACTTGATTAATGTAACAACCCGCATATTTATCGATTTTATATTTAAATATTTTATTTAAATATTTCATCGTTAGTCGCATTATAGTCCGAAAAGCTACTTTTTGCAAACAGTCGAATTAGGACTCGAGACCACCCCCATTGAGTTCAAAATGACATTTGCGACCTTTTTGAATATAAACTTCGATATGTTTGGAGTTAGTAGAATTTTGCCATTTTTCACTTTGAGTTTGGGTTTGTGTTTCAGCCCATCAACCTCCTTATACCCCCAAACTGAACCATCCCTCCCCATTCACTCTCACTTCCTCCTCTTTTCAGTTCTAAAGCAAAAATGGTGGGAGAGATGGGAAATTAAAACTCCAAACCCTAGTTCCTCTTGCAAACTCAAGTTCTAGCTCCAAATTCAAAGAGAAGCTATTGGTAAGCATCCTCTTCTTCTTCTCCAACTCTTTCTCCTTTCGATTTCAGAAATTCCTAAACCTAACTTTAGGAAATATTTCTCTTTTAAGCTTAGATTCAAGCTTGTTGAGTTGGGATTGAAGAGTGATTGTCCTTGCCTTGCTCTATAGCTTCCTCTTCATTGTTTTTGTGTAAAAGGTGAGATTTTATCTCACATCTATGTCTATATCTATCTTTGTTGTTAGGTATGAATTCCTAACACTTGTCCATGTGCATTTGATTTTGGTTTGGATTGATTTTGTGTGTATTCCAATTTTTGGTGTTTTGGTTTAATTTTTGTGAAAATCCTTTTACGGATATTTAAACATGTTTTTGGTGATGCATCGAAGTGCCTATAGGGCTGGGTTGCCGATTGGCGTAAACCCTTAGTGTTCGTCGCTCGTTCGATCGCATTTCGGTTCGGATTCGTCGATTTTGAGCTAGGCTGTTTTTTTTTGCCTAGCAGAAAAATTCAGACGTCTGAAATAAATTTCAGACGTCTGAAACCAAATACAGACGTCTATAACAAAAATACAGACGTCTGAGATCAAATATAGACATCTGTGACAAAAAATTTAGACGTCTGAATATAGTACAAAATGTTTTTTACTCTCTGTTTCAATTTTAGACCTTTTAGACGTCTGAACAAAACTTTTCAGACGTCTGTAATCATATTTAGCCGTCTAAATTAAATATTTAGACGTCTGAACTGCTGATTTTGCCTAATTTGCCTATTTCCGAGTAAATTTCCAAGGTTTATCGATTTTGTCGATCCGACTTATTGTTATCAATTATTATCGAATTTGATGACTTCTTTCTTTGGATTTTTGAGAATATCCAATTTTGATGGATTCCTTATTGATTTCTTTGGATTTTATTCACGTCTTTGAATGTGAATTTTGACGATTGATTGTTTCTACAATCGTTTTCGTGATTTGTCACTTTAAAAATATAAAGGTTTTCTATACTAGTAGTAAATATCAAAACTCTTTCATCAAAATGATTTCAACTCTATACTCAATATCAAACTCGTTTATAAAACCGTTTTCCAACCTATTAGTATATACAAGCCTTTATTTCACTCGGATGAGAAATCTAATTAAACGGCCTAGCAAAACAGGTGGTATGAAACGCTTGCGTTTACTTCGTCGGTTAATTCTTGGACTTGTTCGACTGAATCTTTTGTGACAATTTTCTAGTGAAGATTTACAACTTGTTCGTAAATATTTAAGTTAAGAAAGTGGTTATGGGACATGAAGCTAAACTCATATATTTACTAGCTTGGAGTGATTGACACTTCCTTATGATCATGACGGTCATTGTTGTGATTTAGACTAGCAACTGTGCGATGTCTCTTTGTCTGCGAGGGAGACTAAACCCCGCTTGTGTGATGTTTCACCATCATATAGAAGTGGGGTAGCGACCCACGGTCTTCGGGCCATTCTTGTGGAGTTTCGGCTCAAAATTAATGGTTAGCTACCATGAGATAGCGTCTCATCTTGTGTTACACGTGTTAGTGAGTTTTCATACTCCCGTCTTTTGATAGGCCTCGCCCCTTCTTGTGATTTTTGGATTTCTTGTGATGATTTCTGGAATTTTGTGCTTCACCAATTTTCGTGATTTCTATTGATATGTTTATCAATTTTTGTGCATTGGTGAATTCATGTGCCATTGACTTGTTTTGAATACAAGTTTAGGGTATGATACCCTATTTTATCTTTGAGAAGATTCTTGTGATATTGATTAATCTCTTGTTGATTTATAATTACATACTTATAGTAGTATGCCACCATGGTTGTTACATGTTCATGTCATGTCTTTTACTTTATACCATATCATCTGATATTTATAGCTAGACTGATTCGTTTATTATTTTCTTATAAATAATACTCGGGTCAGACCGAGATGTTACAGGTGCTTCTGCTTGACTTCTCTTCAAGACTATTCTGACTTTTGGCTAACTACATAGATTAGTAGTTTTTGGATGTACACATTTGAGATATAGACTCTATGTTGTGTACTTATTCTTTTGTATACCACGTGTTGCTATTCTTTTGTATTGTCGTGGATTTTTCCAACCACTACTCTGATGTACACTTTCATGTGTTATATATTTATTCATATCTTCTTCCGCCTTTGTGATATGGATGTCTGTGACTGATTTATGTTATGATTATTTCTATGTTTGTTTTCCGAAGATTATATATAGCCACGTGTGATAGCTTTGAGTTTGTATCGGTATGTCGGATTTCCTCCTTAAGAGATACGCATTCTATTCCATCTGACATATCGATGCTCGCCCAAAGAAGTTACATGGATGGTCGCTCCTCAACAGCCTTATTCTCCGTGCTAGTTGACAGCACTACATAGTATATATAGCCACTGTGTAGTAGCTTTGAGTTTGTATCGGTATGTCGGATTTCCTCTTGAGATGAAAAGTTATATTTTTATCCGGCATATCGGTACTCGCACAAAGCAATTATACAGATGGTCGCTCCTCAACAGCCTTATTCTCCGTGCTAGTTGACGGCATTACCTCGTAGTGTCCTTGGCTAGCGTGGGTATAGAGGTGGGGTGTCACAGCTTGGTATCGGAGCCAAACTTCGGAACAATGTGGAATAATCTAGCAAGGATCATTGTCCTAAGTCTTTCTTAGGAATCGTGTCATAGGATTTGATTCGAGTCTTCGTACCGTTCTATCCTATTTTCCTTTATGATTCCTTGTGTTTATCAATCATGATTGTTTGATATCCATTCTGAGAATAACCTTTTCTTCTTCTTTCTTTCTTAAAGAAGAGAAATGGTTAGATCTGGCCGTACCAACGTCGGTCAATCCAGTGCTACTCCTAAGGGAGGGAGTATTCATGTCTGCCCAGTAGCTTCTAGATCTTGTTAAGAATGCTCAAGCTATCGGACCCATTCCAGAGCCTACTCATCCTAGATCCGGTTTTGCATGCTTGTGTAGAGATTATGCCGATTTGGGTGGAAGGCCATTCAAGGGATCCGAGAGTGTTATTGAAATTCAAGCTTGGCTCAAATCATGCGATCGCATCTTTTCTCGCATGAACCTTATTGATCTACATCGAGTCCAAGTGGCTTCTAGCATGCTCCAAGAAAGAGCATTAGATTGGTATGAGCTTCTTATTTCTGAAATCGTTGAAGCGGATCTCACTTGGGAGCAATTCCGGGAAAGATTCGAATTGAAATTTGTGCCGGAGGCTGAAAAAGTAACTTTGGCCCGGCGTTTTATCGACCTTGTTCAAGGTGAATCTTCTGTGACAGACTATGTCACATCTTTCGAATCTCTTTCTAAATACGGGGTTGAGTATATTAATACCTCGATGAAGAAAAATCAGAGGTTTGTCTATGGGTTGAATAAGAACCTCAAGAAGCCATTACTTCTGAAACTAGAGGTTTCATTTGATCAGCTTATTGACATCGCTCTTCGTCTTGAAGAGGCCGATAGTGAGAGTAATGTTGAAGTTGTGCGTGCCAAACAGAACTTCAACGACAACATGAAAAGGCCTATTAAATTCACAGGCCCCAATCCCATCAAGAAAGGGAAGCAACAAATTCCGGTAGCAAAGACTCCTACCTCTAGTCATGGACGATGCTACAATTGTGGTCTTACGGACCACTATGCAAGGGAGTGCCCGAAACCTCTCTTCTGCCGTTATTGCAAAAGTTCGGGTCATCTTATATCTACATGTCCCATTCTTAAAAGTAGGAGAGAGGGAGAGCTAAATGTTGTTCAAACCCTCGGTGACACTTCTCTTGGTTAAGGTAATTCTCCTTCTAGCTTTGATGATATTTCTTTTGAGATTATCTTATTCGAGTTCTTTGTGATATGGGTTTCATCTCGTTATTTTTATATCAAAAGAACTTATGATTCTTTTTCTTTAAAACATTTCTGGGCTTGATGACTTCTTTGAGGATTGCGAATCCGGTGGTGGATCCGCAACACTCAATTTTTTTTTTAATTATGCCGAAATTGTTTTATGTGATTTTTTCTCTCCGAGCCGATTTTTACTTATGCTTCGGAATTGACTTTTGTAAGGATTAGCTTAATTATTATGAAGCCATATCCTTTGTCCCGTGTGGACTATTCATCTTCGACAGTTTCAATCTGTTAAACAGATTTCTGTTTTTCCTTTGTGATTTTGATTCCAATTTGATGGCATCATTTTATTCTTTAAGTTCACATGATTAGGAAAGTGTTATTTCTTTCATTCATGTAGTTTGAGAATTTTCCGGTATTTTTGAGTTGTCTTAGGATTAATTACCTAAGCAATCTTTTGAGCGGTGATAAGGTCTTTTTAGCTCGACCTTGCCACTGATTTTCATTTGCTACGAGTTGCGGAAGTTAGCATTCCACTTACCTCATTCCAAACTCGTTATGATTCTTATGAATGACTTATTATGTCATTCAGTTTGTCCAACTTATTTCATCCATTTTATGAATCGAGTATTCTACGATCTCGATTACCCCATTCTTGTATATATTGATTTTGGATGAAAACAGCAATTTAAAATTTTGCAAAATCTTTTTCATAAGATTTATTTATAAGTACAATTTGATTTTGCTCTTAAACGAGCAAAGAATATTCTTAAAACTTCTAAGAGATATTTTTATCATATGGAAGATGGTTTTGTGATTTGTATTGCCCATTGAGTGCTTTATGAATTCTGGTCGATGCGCTTGATCAACGTTATCGATAGGAATCTCCTAAACGCTTTGATGAGACAATTTGACACAATAATTTGACTTGTAAAAATGTAAATTTTTCTAGAAAGATTATTACATAAAGATAAATTTAATTTTGAAAGTTTTAGCTTTTCGGGAAAGAAGATTATTTAAAAGAAATTCATTCTTTTCGATACTCTGATTCTTGTGATTCCCGAAGGGGAACCAAGACTTTATCTTTTGTACCAATGCTAATCGTATTGGTTTGGATGCCGTTCTCTTGCGAAAGAGAACGTGCTATCTCTTGTGCTTCTAAATCATTAAAGTCGATCGAGACTAGGTATGCCACTCATGATCTAGTGCTCACGGCTGTTGATTTCATTTTTAGAGTTTGGCATCATTGTGTTTGGGTGCGAAATTTGTTCTCTGCCTTGATCATAAATCTTTGGAATATTTATTTTCTCATAAGGAACTTCATGTTGACTCGAGTTCCTGGCATCTTATGATCTTGATATTCTTTATATATTCCCGAAAGGGGAATCGTGTTGCCAATGCACTTAGTCGTAAGCAACAAGAGCTTGTTTCTTTGATGATGTCCGAATGGAATGATCTTTTTACCAAGTTCATCGGGCGTTTCGATATATTTCATTTTATTGAGCTTCGTCTCATTTCTTTTATGGACTAGCGTCCAATGTTCTTTTAAGGTGTTCGGTTCATTGGATGTACCGTTTTTGTACTACGTCGATGTTCCAAATTATTTGAGCTTTGGTTCATCTGGTGTACCATTATTGTACTATGCCATTGTTCCAAATTATTCGAGTTTCTAGTTTCTCGGGCGTACCGTTTTTGTACTACGCCGTTGCACCGGTTCAGCCTTCTGCTATTCATGACGTTTTCCACGTCTTTTATTTACGGAAATGCTTTTGGGTTTCCGATTTTTATTCTTGAGCCTGGTGTTATAGTAGGAATTGAAGTTTCACCAGATTTGACTTTTGAGCAACATTCTATTCGCATCATTGCTTCGGAGGTTGAGCGCCTTCGAAATAAAGATGTTCTTCTTGTGAAAGTTCTATGGTTCTCAAATCCCAAGGATTGCTCTTGGGAAATCTAGAGAATTCATTGAGCGAACTCGTCCGGGTTTACTCTTTCGTGCTCTTTATGGTGAACTTCTTATTTCAAATTTTCTTTTATATTGATATGCTTCTATGGTTGTTACTATTTATTTTCTTCTTAAGTATTACGAGGACGCAATTTCTTTAAGGAGGGGAGTCTGTAACAACCCGCATATTTATCGATTTTATATTTAAATATTTTATTTAAATATTTCATCGTTAGTCGGATTATAGTCCGAAAAGCTACTTTTTTCAAACAGTCGAATTAGGACTCGAGACCACCCCCATTGAGTTCAAAATGACATTTGCGACCTTTTTGAGTATAAACTTCGATATGTTTGGAGTTAGTAGAATTTTGCCATTTTTCACTTTGAGTTTGGGTTTGTGTTTCAACCCATCAACCTCCTTATACCCCAAACTGAACCATCCCTCCCCATTCACTCTCACTTCCTCCTCTTTTCAGTTCTAAAGCAAAAATGGTGGGAGAGATGGGAAATTAAAACTCCAAACCCTAGTTCCTCTTGCAAACTCAAGTTCTAGCTCCAAATTCAAAGAGAAGCTATTGGTAAGCATCCTCTTCTTCTTCTCCAACTCTTTCTCCTTTCGATTTCAGAAATTCCTAAACCTAACTTTAGGAAATATTTCTCTTTTAAGCTTAGATTCAAGCTTGTTGAGTTGGGATTGAAGAGTGATTGTCCTTGCCTTGCTCTATAGCTTCCACTTCATTGTTTTTGTGTAAAAGGTGAGATTTTATCTCACATCTATGTCTATATCTATCTTTGTTGTTAGGTATGAATTCCTAACACTTGTCCATGTGCATTTGATTTTGGTTTGGATTGATTTTGTGTGTATTCCAATTTTTGGTGTTTTGGTTTAATTTTTGTGAAAATCCTTTTATGGATGTTTAAACATGTTTTTGGTAATGCATCGAAGTGCCTATAGGGCTGGGTTGCCGATTGGCGTAAACCCTTAGTGTTCGTCGCTCGTTCGATCGCATTTCGGTTCGGATTTGTCGATTTTGAGCTAGGCAGTTTTTTTTTGCCTATTAGAAAAATTCAGACGTCTGAAATAAATTTCAGACGTCTGAAACCAAATACAGACGTCTGTAACAAAAATACAAACGTCCGAGATCAAATATAGACGTCTGTGACAAAAAAATTAGACGTCTGAATATAGTTCAAAATGTTTTTTACTCTCTGTTTCAATTTTAGACCTTTTAGACGTATGAACAAAACTTTTCAGACGTTTGTAATCATATTTAGCCGTCTAAATTAAATATTTAGACGTCTGAACTGCTGATTTTGCCTAATTTGCCTATTTTCGAGTAAATTTCCAAGGTTTATCGATTTTGTCGATCCAACTTATTGTTATCAATTATTATCGACTTTGATGACTTCTTTCTTTGGATTTTTGAGAATATCCATTTTTGATGGATTCGTTATTGATTTCTTTGGATTTTATTCACGTCTTCGAATGTGAATTTTGACGATTGATTGTTTCTACAATCGTTTTCGTGATTTGTCACTTTAAAAATATAAAGGTTTTCTATACTAGTAGTAAATATCAAAACTCTTTCATCAAAATGATTTCAACTCTATACTCAATATCAAACTCGTTTATAAAACCGTTTTCCAACCTATTAGTATATACAAGCCTTTATTTCACTCGGATGAGAAATCTAATTAAATGGCCTAGCAAAACAGGTGGTATGAAACGCTTGCGTTTACTTCGTCGGTTAATTCTTGGACTTGTTCGACTGAATCTTTTGTGACAATTTTCTAGTGAAGATTTACAACTTGTTCGTAAATATTTAAGTTAAGCAAGTTGTTATGGGACATGAATCTAAACTCATATATTTACTAGCTTGGAGTGATTGACACTTCCTTATGATCATGACGGTCATTGCTGTGATTTAGACTAGCAACTGTGCGATGTCTCTTTGTCTGCGAGGGAGACTAAACCCCGCTTGTGTGATGTTTCACCATCACATAGAAGTGGGGTAGCGACCCACGGTCTTCGGGCCATTCTTGTGGAGCTTCGGCTCAAAATTAATGGTTAGCTACCATGAGATAGCGTCTCATCTTATGTTACACGTGTTGGTGAGTTTTCATACTCCCGTCTTGTGATAGGCCTCCCCCCTTCTTGTGATTTCTGGATTTCTTGTGATGATTTCTGGAATTTTGTGCTTCACCAATTTTCGTGATTTCTATTGATATGTTTATCAATTTTTGTGCATTGGTGAATTCGTGTGCCATTGACTTGTTTTGAATACAAGTTTAGGGTATGATACCCTATTTTATCTTTGAGAAGATTCTTGTGATATTGATTAATCTCTTGTTGATTTTCAATTACATACTTATAGTAGTATGCCACCATGGTTGTTACATGTTCATGTCATGTCTTTTACTTTATACCATATCATCTAATATTTATAGCTAGACTGATCCGTTTATTATTTTCTTATAAATAATACTCGGGTCAGACCGAGATGTTACAGGTGCTTCTGCTTGACTTCTCTTCAAGACTATTCTGACTTTTGGCTAACTACATAGATTAGTAGTTTTTGGATGTACACATTTGAGATATAGACTCTATGTTGTGTACTTATTCTTTTGTATAGCACGTGTTGCTATTCTTTTGTATTGTCGTGGATTTTTCCAACCACTACTCTGATGTACACTTTCATGTGTTATATATTTATTCATATCTTCTTCCGCCTTTGTGATATGGATGTCTGTGACTGATTTATGTTATGATTATTTCTATGTTTGTTTTCCGAAGATTATATATAGCCACCGTGTGATAGCTTTGAGTTTGTATCGGTATGTCGGATTTCCTCCTTAAGAGATATGCATTCTATTCCATCTGACATATCGGTGCTCGCCCAAAGAAGTTACATGGATGGTCGCTCCTCAACAGCCTTATTCTCCGTGCTAGTTGACAGCACTACACAGTAGTGTTCTTGACTAGCGTGGGCATAGAGGTGGGGCGTCACAATTAAGATCTTCAAGTTCTAAGCAAGCTGAGCATTCCAAGCATTCTTAAAACCACGAGCGACTTATTGGACAACTTAGAGGCAAAAGTAACGTTTGACTGTTGAATATTTTTAGAATGATGAGTGGTAAGAAATCATTGATCTTTATAAAAGATTTTCATTTGAATTTGATGTTCTACTATGATTGATTTTTATAAAATATTTTAAAATTGTGATGATGAATAAATATGCATGTAACTAGAGTGTTCAATCACTTTAAAATGAGGGTTCCTAAATTGTTAGGTGTTTCATGCGCACTTTACTTGCATTTAACATTATGAATTATTGTACTTTATTATCATTTACCATTCATTTTAGAGGAATTTTTTTAATCTTATTACAATTAATGTTAGTGATTTAAAATAACTAAGTAATAAATTAGTTAACTATAATAACTAAAATAAAAATTTAAATTTAAGGGGTTTTGGACCAATGGTTCCTATTCTCAAAGCCCATGCACAAAAAGTCTCTACTCATAAACCCATGTAAATTAGATCCTATTTTGTTAATTTTTACCAAACTGTCTCATCCCAGAAAATCGGCCCGATATTGAAATCAGAGGCAAAAGTAGCATAAATAGGCCAAAAAATATAAATAGGAACCTAATTTTCATAGCTTTTTCGGGAGGGACTTTTCTTCCATCATCTTTCAATTCTAGGGAGTTGGAAGTCATTCTTTGTAAACTGAAATTCTGAATTAATTGTTTATTTATTGCTAATACTAAATTTTTATTCACATCATTATTCATCATAGTTAAATAAATAGTTGGTTAATTGTTCAATTATTTATAATAATTATTTAAATAAGATGGGGATCCACAATCCTTTTATATTTTGTCATTTTTTTACTCTTAATGAATACTGGGTTAAATAAATTAATGAATCGTATTTGATATGGGTATTCAATGCTTCATCTCTTATATGATCATTTAGTTGATCCATTCCTTTATTACATCTTATGATTGATATCACACAACTAAAAATGAAGGAGGTACGGATTCCTTAAGGTTAATAATCAATTAGTCTATTATTTATAATAATCAACAAATTCACTAATTGTCCAACATAAATAATTACATTTACACCTTACATTCAACTTTGAATCATAACTTTTAGCTCGGTTAAAATATTTAATTCAACTTTATATCTCAACCTTTAAATATGGAGATTCACTTGAGCATCATTTAATAAAAAATAATAGACTCAAAGATTTTATTGGCAAATGCAACTACTGTTATAAATAAAATGTAATAACACATTCCACTCAAGATTTGACATTCAATGCAAATTTAAGCGCCGATAATGAAAGTAAAACCACAGTTTTGAAGTTGGGATCGTGAATCAAACCATGTTAGTCGAAGGTCAGGGTTTTTGATGGTCCAATCGGTTAGATCGTTAGAACCGTGCTAATTTTAATTTTCTATTTTTCTGAGATAAAGGTAAGACTATTATATTTTAATGCGTAATTTAACTTACCTTTAACTAATATATTGACAAATTTTTTTTTTGAAAATATGATGAAATTATGTAATTTACAAATTAATTTTACCGATTCCTTATTAGAAACATGTTAATTATTATATGTTAAACACAACAAAATCTGTATAACTCACTTTTCACGTGCTATTATATAAGAAAACTTTGAATTATTGTAATGCTCAGATGTTTTAGTTTTTAGTAATCGAATAAATCAAACAATGTTATAGTAGTAATGTTGCATCACTTCTTAGTTTTCCCATTTTCTAATTATTTTCACCTGCTTCGGTACAAGGAAAATGAAAATTTTCAAACCGTTAAAGCCCCATATTATCTATCATAGGAATAGAAGATAGTTTCCCTTATAAAATGATGTGTTGTTGCTCTCTAATAACATAAAGTCGTAGCCTTAGAAAATTTCTGGAGGCCAATGACTGAATTGGCCTAATTGAAGCAGGTGCTATGAACCGCACGGTTCGGTTCAATTTTGGGTCGGATTTTATTGCAGTTTTGATTGAACCATCTGTCCGGTCCAGTTTTCAAAACTGTGAGTAAAACACATATACCATCACCATTAGTTTTTTCCTGACATTACGAAGCAACATAACATTTATACAAAAAAGTTGAACTTACATTGATGCATTGGTGAAGATTATATAGTCGTATGCTAAAGCCAATTTTATGTGGAACAAAAAATCTAAATGAAACTCCACTGTGTTGCCTCTCGTCTTCTAATTCTCCATCAATACTTCTTCTTCGATTTTTAGCGATTGTGCCTCTGCTTTGTTTTATTTCATGCAACACTCCTTCCTTAATTTTTTACGATTGTTCCTCCCTTTAATTTTCTCTGTAATTTTATTTCTGGAATCTCATTATGCTCCCACTTCTATCTTCATCCTCACACAAACTTTGTTCTAAAAGTTTAGCCCCATTTCATTTTTGTCCTAGCACCTAAATTTTGTTCTAGAAAATAACAAACGAGTCTTTACTGAGTTCCCCAAAACCTTAGAATTCTCCGATTATTCCCAATTAATTCGCAGTACTTTGAATCTTCAAAACCCTTCACAAAAAGTACCAAAAAACGAATCAGGTAAAATCTTTTGTTTTTCTTACTCGAAAATCGAGTGATAAATATTTTTAATTTATATAGTCCTCTCTATTTTGATGTTTATTTTAATTTTTGTTCTATTGAGTAATTGTTGGATTGCTGATGTGGTCAATTAATTATATACATGCATCATTGTGATTTGATAATCACTTTATAACTGACCATACAAATTACTATGATTGAGAGAAGTTAGTAAACTAAATTTAGATATTTAGTTAAATCAGCATATGGAATGCTAAGGAATTAAAGTAATACAACTACTTAAAACTCAACACTTAATACATACCTTCTAATTTTTATATCTACCAATATCCATACAATAAATTTAAAAAGTTAATCTTCTTTAAGATTCTTCATAGTTTTATACATTTATTCATAATTGTCTAAGAATTTTTACATATATCTAAGACAATAATTCTTCTTTTTCATTTGCTTCTTAATTGCTTATATTTTTAGGTTATCAACTAAATGATAAATGAAAGTTAAGTTTGAATCATGAACCTTCTACATACATAACACAATATCAGTATACCAAAAAACAACACAATGGACATATTTAGGTGCAATTAACACAATTATTTCTTATTCTGGAATTATTTGATATTATTATATTGAAAGTAAGTCGAAGAATAAAGAAGGGTGCTATTGAGGTGCAATGTAAGAATGCCATGGATTTATAACATTATTTTCATTTATTTCAGCTAAGCAGTTCCAAATTCAAACTTTATCAATTTTTAGTACCCAAGATCGATTTCATAAAAATCATATTTTTTTTAGATAGTTTTAGTAAATTAAGTTGCATTTCAAACGATTTGTTAAAATAAATGCAATAATGATAAATATTGACTTGTAACTTTGAAGGGTTAAACATTTAACATGATTCCTTTTTGTATAAATGATACCAATTTTTCTTAATAACTGTTATCCCGCCTTTTGGCAAGGCCAGGACACCAAGGAATCAGCTAGAAAACAGTAGAAAGAAGAGAGCTGACATTTCCAAGTTCCAAGCCAATCCGGGTTCACACACCCAAGATATGAATGATTCAAATTGAAGGGAAAAACGATGGTTTCGAATCCGTCACTCTAGATGACTTCGAATCCATCACTCTTGACAATTTCGTATCCATCACCGAAGCCCTAGTTCGAATCGATCAAGGTTCGCACCAATCAGCTCCGAATCCATCGAGGTACCCAGGTTCGACTCGACTTCCTTCGTATCCATCGAGCTCGTATCGATGGACTTCGTACACACCAGCAATTGAAGCACTTCGTATCCTTCAGCCAACGTCTGCTTCGTATCCATCGAGCTCGTATCGATGGACTTTGTACACACCAGCAATTGAAGCACTTCGTATCCTTCAGCCAACGTCTGCTTCGTATCCATCACTCAGTGCTTGCTTCGTTTCCATCAGTCAGTGTTTGCTAGGTATCCATCAGTCAGTGTTTACTTCGCAACCATCGGACCAGTGCTCCTCGTATCCATCAGAGGACCTTACTTCGAATCCATGCCCAATGACTTGTTCGTATCCAACGAGTCAACTGACCATAAAGACGTGTCTTCCATCGAAGTAAAACAAGGCAAGATATGTGGAGTCGAAATGGTCCATACGGCGCGAAAACCGGATCGAGGCGAAACGCGCGCGCACCACGTCATCCCTCGATGCGAATGCGCCGAGATATATGGAGTCGACACGGTCGACCCGGAGTAAAGACCGGATCGAGGCGAAGCGCGCGTTCCACGTCTTCACAGAGGCGCGTGACACCATCGATTCGAAGCCCACAGCTCGGAGAGATGGATTCGAACCAGACAGCCTAGCGAAGAACATCATCTCGTATCGACAATATCTCTCAATCCACTGATCCAAATACCATGAAATTTTAACCAAAGGTTGCACGCATAACGAGGAACATCTCCACCAAATTTGAGCTCAATTGGAGGTAATCTTGATCGATACGAAATGACTTCGTGTCGATCGCAGATTGACTCCAAACTTTCTGGAAACGGTCGCGTGGGCCCCCTCACGTGCCAGACCTAGTCTCCCGGAGTTTGAGCGAATTCTGAGCCTCATGCGCCTATAAATAGAGCCCCAGAATCAACAGAAAGAGGATCTTTTTTCTCTGAAGCGTCCAGACTCTGCCGGATTGAGATTTGCATCCTACTTTTGCTGTCAATTTCGAACTCTAAACTGTAATCCGCTGTTCATTGCTGTAAACGCTTGTAATCATTGAAAGAGAATCAATAAAATCATCAAAACTTCATAGTGGACGTAGGCTATATGCTGAACCACTCTAAACTGCTTGTCTGTGCACTTTACATTCCTGTTTGTTGGAGTTTTTGTTAGATAATCTCTGTTTTACATTTATAATCTTCATTTTATCTCTTCAAACAACTCCCGAAGAGTGTTGTGCCCATTTTTGGTACAAACAATAACATTGAAATTATTCAGGTCTAAAATTTTAAAAAGTAAAAAAAGAGTGCTTTTGAATTGCACACACGGTATTATCATTATATTACACTTATTTGGAATTCATTTATCAATAGATTTTTATCTTCCGTTTGAACTAATTTTCGAGGAATAAAAAAGAAGCACAAAGAGTAACGTCTACTTTTCATTTTAAAGAGAAGGTCTGAAAACATATTTATTCTGAATAAATGTTAGCAAAATTTGTTTAATTTACACGTGAGATCCGGAATATTAAGTTTCTTCACACGTCTGATAAATGATTTAGGTTTTCCGTGGAGTTGTTTGCTACTTCCTTAATGGTGCATATTTTCTATACCCTCGGTTGCATGTTATTTTCGCCATTCATATTTTCTAAATCCTTATTTGCAAGGAAAAATATGCTTCTAAATCATATGCAAGCATTTTCATTATAATCATTCTATAACTAACCTTATAAATTACTATGACTAGCAGAAGTCATTAAACTTTAGGTATGTATGTGTGTACACACACAAACCAATAAATTACTATGATTGGGAGAAGTCAATAAATATATATAAGTTGAGGATAATGCATCTTTTTTAGAACAACATCCGCGAGAGAGGATCGAAAACTTAAAGTTTATATTTAACTGTACCTCACACTCCAATGAATTTCTTTAACATTCTACTGAAGTAATATTATCGTTGTATGCAATTTGAAATGCTTAGATTTCACTTTTCTTTTGTGATATTGTAAATACTAATGCATACAACATGGAAAAGGAAGCAGCAAAATCTTGATAATTTTGAAAATTAAGGTCTACCGAAAGGTTTGAGAGTTTGTCAATGGACTATACGCACTTATCTTTAAAGTTAATGTAATATGTGATCTTAAATTTCTTGCTAAAGTAAAGTTAACTATTCTAATTGAGCCCTGGATCTCCAAAAAAAATAACAACTTAAGAAGTATATGGAACTTTTGTGGTTTGAAATTTTGAAGCTCCATTCTGCCATTAGCACATTTCTCTTAAGCTTGGTTGAAAAAAATGTATGCATCATGAGCAAAGACTATTTAAGGAATTAGTCTTTAAAGGAATACAATTATTCAAGTAAGTACAAGTTAAAAGGGTATCTGATCCAAATATTCAATTGACGATTCTAATATTTTATTGGACCGTTACATTAAAAGGTCCTATAACATCATATTAAGGTGGTTTATTTCAAACAACATTTACTATTCTAGAGCAGTACACCCTTAAGTCTCCATAACTTTTAGATTTGACAAAAATATTCCAACCATATAGTGAAAGAAAGTTCAAGCAAACGAACATTTTAGGATCAGACAAATTTGCTTTTAGATGGTGAAAAATGCATGGAGTCCTGCATGGCCTCAATGGCTTGTTGTAGAGCAATAATTGCCTTGATGGCGCGTGATATATTTAGGGGTATGCCATAGGAAAAATTATGTAATTTTTTACATATATCTGACTCGTTGACTAATCTTGTTTGAAATAAAGGTGTTTTCTTTCTATTACATACTTAATATAATGTATTGTATTAATTCAATTGAAATAAAGGTGTTTTCTTCCTGGACCGCCGGGGGCACAGAAGGTCCAGGAGAGATGATGTCTCCAGAGCATCTACCGAAAGCTCAGCTTCATCTGACTATCACCACCGAACTACCCATCCTCGACTAGAGGGGAGTCGCGCTCAAGCTGCTGAATATCAGCCCGCTTTAACTGTTGGGCAACTGAGGGTAGGACCGTCGACCAGTTTCCAAACCGGTCCCTCAACACGAGGAGGTACTGCCCCACAGTACACCACGGATAACCGCGCTACAACCGCCGCAACAGAGACAAGGGTCGATACCCGAAATCAATCAGAGCCGATCAATCAACAGCGAGGACATACTCCTGAACCTTATGTCCCAGAAGACGTTGAGCCAAGGAGGCGAGATACGGATCGTCGACAGCACCCGATCCCAACTCGTACCGTGGAACCCGACCACGCCTTAGCTCATCACACTCCGAATCTGCCCGTTTCGGATATATCAACCATGATACGTCAGATGATCCGCGAGAGTCAGGGGCTCACTAATGATGACTGGGGGATTTCACGTAGTCATACCCCTTTCACAGACGAAGTGTTACATGCCGAACCCCCTAGGCGATTCAGAATGCCGACTCTCCCGATGTATGAAGGGAATAGTGACCCCAACCAGCATATTCTGAAGTATGAATGGTCGATGAGCGCTACGAGGGCCGACGACGCAGTGAAGTGTCGGAGTTTCCCCATCTCTCTGGGGGGAATCGCGACAATGTGGTTTACCCGCCTACCACCTAGATCAATTTCTTCGTTCGATCAATTGGCCAAGAAGTTTGTGGAACAATTCCGGATGCATGTTGCTAGGCCAAAAGACGTCAACACCTTGTCCAGCGTCACTCAAGCTCCTGGAGAGACACTCAGGCGTTACCTGGAGAGGTTCCACGCAGCATGCGTCGAGATCACCAATCCCAACGATAATTCAATCTTAATGGCTCTGACCAAGGGGATTGATCCTGATTCCGAATTCGGAAACTGGCTAGCTGGAAAACCGCCCGCGTCGTTGGACCGTTTTTACTCCAAGGCCGCTCAATTCCTGCAGCAGGAGGATGCAAAACAGTTTAGGAAGCAGGACGATGCGAGGCCCAGCATTGAGGGAATACAGAGCAATGTGGCAGTTAAACAGTCCGGCGAGAGTTCCGGGAAAGTTCAGCTGAATATACAAAACAAGCAAACCCAGCAGAGAGGAAACAATGGCCAGAATAAGAAGAGAGATGAGAACCGAGGTCCACGACGTAGAGCTCAGATGTTTGACAGTTATACACCGCTAAACACGTCATTGGAAAACGTATACTTACAGACTCGCAACACTGTACAGTATAAGAAACCTGCTCCGAAGCCCTCATCGGAGAGACAGATTCAAACAGGGAAATTCTGTAGGTTCCATGAGAGCTATGGACATAATACCAATGAGTGTCGGCACTTACAGGACCTCATCGAAAAGCTGATTAGAGAGAGGAAGCTAGATCAGTTTGTACGGGCGCCGCAGCCTAGCGGAGCGGGCCCCTCGAATCAAAATCGTTCACAAAATCAGGAAAGAGAGGATGAACCCGCTCGTGCGGGCGGGAGATTAGTTATCAACACAATAAGTGGTGGCCCCCATCCGGCAGACAGAAGCTGGGGGGAAATGGAGTCGTATGCCAGTTCTATCAGGCATGCAGACTTCGAGTGTTATAGTAATTGCAAGGATGGAACCCCGGCAAAGCAACAAAAGATAATGTCCGATGATATCGTGTTCAGGAGCCGAGACGCCGATAAAGTCGAAGCCCCTACTAACGACCCACTAGTCATATCTGCCCAGGTAGGTCCTGCTTGGATGAAGAGGATCCTGGTTGACAGTGGGAGCTCTGTAAACATCTTGCTCAAACGGGCTTACGATCTAATGAAGATGGAGACAAAGGATTTGAAACCCTGTTTATCCAGAATCCATGGTTTCAACGGAAGTGCCATGATACCCATTGGAATAACTGAACTCCCAGTCGAGTTAGGCGTTGGAGAACGCCGGAGGGTCCGAATGTTACAGTTTGTTGTGCTAGAAATCGATTCGCCATACAATGCGTTTCTGGGTCGACCAGCTTTAGCCGAGTTCAGGGCGGCGATCGCCCCATGGTGTCTGACTCTGAAGTTTCCCACTGATCATGGGATTGGAGTTGTTCAAGGAGATCAGGCCTCAGGAAGGGCCTGTTATGTTGCTGAGCTGCGCGGGGCGCAACGTAAAGAGAAGGGGAAGGGCGTAGAGGAATCTCTCTGCGTCCGTTCTATCGATAATTGACAATTGATGCCTGGGCCTCGGCCCGAGCACCACGACCAATTCCTGAAAGACCTGGACCCCAGGGACAACGAGGATAAAGACGAATCAACGGAGAGTCAAGCTTCTCCAGCCGAACTGACTGTGGACGTCCCAATCAGTGAGGATGATGATTCAAAGATGCTGAAAGTTGGGTCCCAACTAAACAAGCAGACACAGCAGGAGTTGGTCGAATTTCTTCGAGCGAATCTCGACGTCTTCGCCTGGACACACTCTGACATGTGCGGGATCTCGCCAAGCATTGCAAGTCACTCCCTGAATATAGATCCGCGACATGTCCCAGTAAAGCAGAAAAGGCGCGGTATGGATCCAGAGAGATCTGCCGCCCTTAAGGAGGAAGTTGATAAACTACAATCGAATGGGTTCATTCGAGATGCCTTGTATCCAGAATGGGTATCCAACCCTGTACTAGTTCGGAAACCAAACGGGAAGTGGAGAACCTGTGTTGATTACTCTGACCTAAACAAGGCCTGTCCGAAAGATAGCTTCCCACTTCCACGAATCGATCAGCTCGTAGATTCGACGGCCGGACATGAACTACTATCCTTTATGGACGCTTATTCCGGCTACAATCAGATACCCATGCATCTGCCTGATCAGGAACATACCAGCTTCGTGACCGACCTGGGACTCTATTGTTACAAAGTCATGCCGTTTGGTCTAAAGAACGCTGGAGCAACATACCAACGCTTAGTCAACCGAATGTTCGCTGATCAGATTGGGAAGACCATGGAGGTTTACGTGGATGACATGCTGGTGAAGTCCCGATTCTCCACCGATCACGTCAGAGATTTGAATTCAATGTTCAGCATCCTCCGGGAGTACGGAATGAAGCTCAACCCACTCAAATGTCACTTTGGCGTTGCATCCGGAAAATTCCTTGGGTTCATTGTCAACGCTCGAGGAATAGAGGCGAATCCTGAGAAGATCTGGGCTATTAGAAATTTGCAAACCCCTAGAACTATAAAGCAAGTCCAGAGTCTTAACGGGAAGGTCGCAGCATTGAGCAGGTTCATTTCAAAGTCCACCGACAAATGCATTCCTTTCTTCGACCTGATTCGGAAGGGCAAACGAAACTTTGAATGGACCACGGAGTGTGAAGGCGCGTTCCGATCATTAGTTCAACATCTCTCCACACCTCCGATCTTGTCAAAACCGGTTGACCACGAGCAACTATATCTCTACCTGGCAGTATCAGAACATGCGATCAGTGCTGCTCTAGTCCGGGAAGAAGACAAAGTGCAAAACCCGGTCTACTATGTTAGTAAGCGACTAACAGGAGCTGAAAGAAATTATCCGAGGCTGGAGAAACTGGCTTATTGTTTGGTCATTGCCTCAAGGAAGCTCCGTCCTTACTTCCAAGCTCATCTGCTTACTGTGTACACCGACCAGCCGTTACGACAGGTCCTTACGCGGCCTGAGACGTCCGGTAGGTTACTCAAGTGGAACATTGAGCTAAGCCAATTTGATATCGCATACGCTCCGCGGAGGGCCATTCAAGGACAAGTCCTGGCTGATTTCATAGCCGAATTCACCATTCCAGAAGACTTACCCGAGACCAGTGAATCCCCCGAGTACATTTGGAAGCTGTATACTGATGGTGCGTCAAATGACCGGTGTTCGAGCGCTGGGGTTGTACTTGAGACTCCCGAGGGCCGATCCATATGTTATGCTCTTAAATTCGACTTTCATGCAACTAATAATGAAGCCGAATATGAAGCCCTCCTAACCGGCCTAAGACTTGCTAGAGATTTGAGAATTATCGCTGTGGAAATTTATTGTGATTCGCAGTTAGTGGTATGCCAAGTGCGAGGAGAATACCAGGCAAGAGACCGAAGACTGGCCGCTTACTTGGCACGAGTTCAGGAAATACTAAACCAGTTTGATTATTATGCCATCTATTATGTGCCTCGGGAGCGCAATCAGAAAGCCGATTCACTGGCAAAGTTAGCCAGCACAGATGAAGCGCAACAGATGGGACTTGTCCCCGTCGAAACTTTGGCCACTCCGAGCATCGATCGGATAGAAATGAACTCTGTATTTGAAACCGCTCCTAGTAGGGAATCTTGGATGACTCCGTATCGGAATTACATTGAGAATGGGGTGCTGCCTGAACCTAGAAATGAGAAGAGGCAAATTCAGCGAAAAGCTTCGCGATTCGTCATCCAAAACGGAGTCATGTACAGGAGAGGCTATTCCGTTCCTCTCCTCAGGTGTATTGCCCACGAGGAAATCAAACGAGTGTTACATGATGTGCACGAAGGAGAGTGCGGCGATCATACCGGAGGGCAAGCTCTCGCTAAGAAGATACTCCGATATGGGTACTACTGGCCGACAGTGAACCGAGATGCGGCGAACTATGCCCAGAAGTGCGATAAATGCCAGATACATGCCCGAATTCCGAGAGCTCCGCCAACTGAAATAACCCAAATGGTCAGTCCCTGGCCATTCGCAATGTGGGGCATTGACATCATCGGCGCTTTACCTTTAGCAAAAGGCGGTGCGAAATACGCCATCGTCGCCGTTGATTACTTCACAAAGTGGGCTGAGGCTGAAGCCCTAGCAACCATTACGACAAAGAAAGTGATAAATTTCGTGGTTCGCAACATCATCTGTCGATTTGGACTCCCGCATACTATCATCACTGATAACGGAGCCCAATTCGAGAGTGCGGAATTCAAGAATTTCTGTCAACGGTTTCATATCCGCAAAAAGTTCTCGGCTGTCGCACACCCCCAAGCGAATGGACAGGTTGAAGCTGTCAACAAAGTTATAAAATCGATCCTGAAGAAACGATTAGAGAAGGCTGGGGGCAAGTGGGTCGATGAACTTCCTATGGCGTTATGGGCCTATCGAACGACCCACAAAACCGCAACCGGACACACTCCGTTTTCCCTATCTTATGGCTCAGAGGCCGTTATTCCGGTCGAGACAGAAGTGCTCTCTCATCGCGTGACTTATTATGATCCAAAAACAAACGCTATACTCCTAGCCGAGTCTTTAGATCTATTGGATGAAAAACGGGAGGAGGCTGATTTGAGAGCAGCCGCACATCGAAGCCGGGTCGCCCGATTGTACAACACCAGAGTCCGACCTCGAACCTTTGAACTCGGCGACCTCGTGCTCAAGAGAATCTACCCAGTTCCTTCACACATGAAACCGAACTGGGGAGGGCCGTATGTAATTACACGAAAGCTCGGAGATGGTACATTCAAGCTGTCGACTGTTGACGGTCTCGATTTACCGAGGGCTTGGAACAGCGAAAGTCTCCGCCGCTACTACATATGACAGGCTTTATTTATTTCATTCTATTTAGCAATTTGTTTCTGCATTTCGAAATTTGAATTTTGTAATAAGGCAACTGACTTTGCCGCAGTTTCTTATTTCAGCAATAAAATGCCACTTCTTCGAGCCAGAGCTGTGATTCATTATGTACGATATACAACATCACGATGCACGAAGAGCTAAATCCCATCATGCAATGGGACTTATTCAAATGGAGAGTGGCTGTGATACGACCGGCCACTCACTAGGTGAAACCCGAGCTCGGGGACAAGCCATGACACCGATATTAATAGGGTTGACACACGACAATCCTACAATTAACTCCACATTCCCAGAGTGCGAAGTGGAGTATAAACATTCAAATCCATATTCCCAGAGTGCGAAGCGGAGTATAAACACTTAACTCCATATTCCCAGAGTGCGAAATGGAGTATAAACATCCAACTCCGTATTCCCAGAGTGCGAAACGGAATATAAACACTTAACTCCATATTCCCAGAGTGCAAAATGGAGTATAAACATCCAACTCCATATTCCCAGAGTGCGAAATGGAGTATAAACATTCAACTCCATATTCCCAGAGTGCGAAATGGAGTATAAACATTCGACTCCGCATTCCCAGAGTGCGAAGCGGAGTATAAACATTCAACTCCATATTCCTAGAGTGCGAAATGGAGTATAAACATTCAACTCCATATTCCCAGAGTGCGAAATGGAGTATAAACATTCGACTCCGCATTCCCAGAGTGCGAAGCGGAGTATAAACATTCAACTCCATATTCCCAGAGTGCGAAATGGAGTATAAACATTCGACTCCGCATTCCCAGAGTGCAAAGCGGAGTATAAACAGTCAACTCCATATTCCCAGAGTGCGAAATGGAGTATAAACATTCAACTCCATATTCCCAGAGTGCGAAATGGAGTATAAACATTCGACTCCGCATTCCCAGAGTGCGAAGCGGAGTATAAACAGTCAACTCCATGTTCCCAGAGTGCGAACAACCGCTTATGAGATGACGCATATCCCCGGAGTGTGGATGGAACGATTCATAAGAGAACAAGCGTAGTTCGACCACTCGGTCCTCGCTTGGTGCCATCACAAGCTGATCATCACAACTTGACCCCGGAACTGGGGGCAGAGGCGAATGTTAGTCATTACCCGAAACTATGCGATGTTCAGCTCCGATGCGATCCCCTATCGCAACTCAAGTCCGAGATTTCCATACTTAACAAGTAAAATGAGCTATTCTTGAAGCAATCAGATAATGCAAGTACACTGGACCAAAGTCCGAACACTGCAATATTCAAGCATAGAAAGGAACGCAAGCTGAAGCTAAAAAAAAAATTTTATTCCAACTAACTCAAAAACAATGGTTCATACATGAGTTCTTTCCAAAATGTTCCTACTAGCAGGGGCCGAACCCGCATCTAAACACGGCCTACAAAAGGGAAAAGACAGAAAAAGTAACAAAAGTCCCTAACTGCCTATGAAAAGAATGTCTAATCCTTCTGCTTCCTCAGCTTCTTCTTCCTCGAGGAGCTACTGGAGCCGCCAGTACCCTTTCGCTTGGAGCCTTTCTCCCTAGGCAAGCTCCCTTCAGGTGAAGGCATAATGTCAACGTCCTCGTCTGAGCTGGACTCTATAGGGATGCTTCCCGCGGGAGGAGTGGGAGGAACAGACTCCGCAGCCGGAGGAGGGGCTGGCACATTAGTATCAGAAAGTGTGCCCCCAGGAGACACAGTCATAAGAGGAGTAGGGCACTGGGCTGCTGCTCCGCCCTCAGCTTCACCACCATGCGCCGCGGCCGCCATCTCGGCGTTAATTTCGGCCAACATCGCCGCTTCCCGCCGTGCCCTGGCCTCGCTAGGGGCCGTAGTAGTCTGGGACAAGGTGTCAAAAGTAGCCGAGAATCCACCCAAGCCAAATGGCAAGTCCGCAAAAGGATCACTTTGACGGCCAAGGAGCTCGTTTATCATCTGCTCGTCGAAAGAAAGTGAGCTCCCCTGCGTCACTCCAACTGGTGCCAGTGCCGCGACGGAGGTCGCCTCAGAGATGATGGCTCCTGGTGCTTGACCTGATTCTTGGATGGTAAGAGGCGCGGCTGGTACAACCCCTGTCACTGATCAAAGGAAAAGGCATGTCATTAGCAACATTTCAACACGGGTTCTTCAATCCAAATATACTAGAAGTTAGTTCAAAGTACCTTCCTCGGTTCGGCTCGAGGTCGTCTGAACTACTTCAGAAGGATGTTCCTTAATAGGAGATAAATGCGGTTGATCTAGGTCATACGCCGGGATAGGCTGGGAGTAGATCATCGGAGTTGGCTCAGACTGAGATGACACGACTATCTCAGAACTCGTAACATGGTGTTCTGCACCAGAGCTCTCTCCGACTTCCTGGATCTGGGCACCAAGCCTCACCTTGTCATGGGAAATCATGGAGTCATGAAGAACCTTCTTTTCGTCATCATTAAGGATGTGGTTCTCCAGCTCGAACTCATCAACGGCTTCATCAGGGTGCCCAGATCTCTCCTCATCAACCAGTAAGTTCCAGGCGTTATAGAGATGTGTAGGGTAATCGTCAAGCCATGTCAAGTCTCGGTGCCTTAGCACGTTGGCGTTATAAGTGACGAGTAGCTCCTCCACCTCGGCCTCAATCCTGGCCTCCGCCTGCCGTACCTTCTCGTCAACCCCAGCCTCGGCTTCATGGGCTTGTTGTATAGCCGCTTCCTTCTCCTTTCGGAGTGTCACTGCCTGGTCACAGGCTTCCTACGCAGAGACATTAGCTGCGTCTTTTTCCTTCGCCATCTCTGAAAACTTTGATTTCAGCTCATTAAGCTCCTTCAGAGCGGCATCCCTCTCGGCGGTAATGGAAGTGTTCCTGTGACCCATGTCCTCGATGGCAGTATAGTGCTCTTGCTTCATCCTGGCCATGACAGCGTTCACTTCATCAACTTTCTTTAAAGCCTCCATTTCAGACTTACGGGAAGACTCAGCCTCCGAGTTGAGCGCTTTTATGATTTGGTCGTTGCGACCCAGCTCCTTCTCGAGCTTCTCGATGGTGACGCCCCGCTCGAATGCCACTTTAGACGCCTTCCTCGCGGCCCGTCCCCACTCCCTATACTGGAAAAAGATGTCCGCAACATAATCATGGATAGTGGTTTCCGCGGTTGGCGGGATTCTCTTCAGGTGCGGAGGGAAGACATACCCATCAAAGCAGATGTCGGGAAATTCCTTCCTCATCTGTGCCAGTTTAAGCGCTCCTTCGCTAGACGCCTCGGTCGGGACCGGTACAGTAGCCGAAGAGGTGGCTATTTCAGTCCTGCGCGGAGGATCGGACCTCAAAGCTTGAGAAGGCGGCCTAGGCCGTGAAGTCTCGGGAGGACAAGTAACCGCGGCCGTAAGAGGTGCAGAAGTCCTGGGGGGAGGAGAGCGAGATCGGGATCGGCGAACGTATCCCCTGTCTCTGTCGGACTTCTCCTGGCCTGAATGTCCTGAGTCGTAATCCCTCTCCCCCTCTCTTCTGCGTGGCTCACGATAACGGCGCTTATTGCGCAAACTACCAAGCACAGAACCTTGCCCAGACATCGTACCTGAAAAGAAAACCACAAAGAATCAGTAACCGTTTGCGATGTGTTGTTTACGGTTAGAAAAGTGTGTTGTGCCGTGAAGAGTGTGTGAATGTGTAACCCCCCGGACCAACCAGAAGTGTCAATCGCACTGGCAGGATCAGGCTCGCTAACATCGACGATATGTCGCGGTCCACTCGATCCAACGTCGTGTTGCTCCGGTTCGATGTCCGGGAGTGGAGGGTCAGCAGGCCCTTCGAATTGATCTCCAGCTTGCGGGGAGGACGCCTCCGTAATCTTAACTCCTGGCGAAGGACGGTGCAAAACCACAGACTTCCGCCTCCCAGACTTAGGCTGTTTCGAGGCCACTGCTTTGCCTTTCCTCTTTGCATCGGACTCCGGGGTTGCATTAGCAGGTCCAACCAACGGTTCCTCGTCAGTATGAGTTTTCTCGGAATCGGGTTCCTCGATTATCACAACCCTGGGCTTCATCCGCTTGACCTTTTTCCTGGAGACGGTCTTTAATGCACCATCGAGTCTTATGCTCTGCCTCCGGCCGATCAGCCCAAGGGTTCTAAGATTCCGATCTGTCAATAACAGTTCAATATTCCTTTCTTCGCTAGGAATCTCTTGGAGGACCCGAACAATCTCTTTATAGTAGCCACCCTCAGGCCGCTGGATGATAGCTGAAAGAAAAAGAGAAGAAGACGTAAGTTTAATTTCACTCCGAAAATTGCCCTGTCAATTAATTGGAAAAAAGACAATGCTCACGTCTGAACAGCCATATTCTGGAAAACCCCGGAGGACATCGGACATAGAACCACTCCGACTTAAAATAGCTTAGCCTAGTCCACGACCCCGCGACAACTTGGCAGTTCCTTACAGACTCCAAGAACGTATAAGATGGGCTGTCAGTCCGACTCTTGAAATTAAACAAGTATCTTATGTCGGTCATACGGGGAGGACGATGGAGGTACTCCATGAATACAATGAACAAGCTGTTGAGTGAGGCATATCCGTTTGGATGCAATTGAGACGGAGCGATGTCCAGATAAGCCAACACTTCTCTTATATAGTCGTTGAATGGAGGAAGTGTGCCGGCTGCGCACGCATGCCGGTTAAAAGCAGTATACCCCTCCGGGGGATTATGTGGCCTATCATCCGGTCCAGGCAATAATACCTCATCCAAAGATAGACCATGCCTTAAGCATATTCTCCCTAGCATGTCTTCAGAAATATGGGATGGGACGGAATCAGGTGGACTGTTAATGAAGGACGCATCGGGCAACTCGTCCGGAGCTGGGCCAATAGCTTCGGTCTCGATGACCGGAATCTCAATTCTAGGAAGGATAGGGTTCTGAGTTTCTTGCTGTTGCGAACTTGACGGTTCCATCACTAGCTAACTCACGAGAAACCATCATTAGATGACAAAAAGCCCGTGCATTCCCCAGTGTAAAGTGTGTGAATGTGTTGTGCAGTGCGAATGTTATGCGTGACTTTGGAAGTTAAACCGGAGATGACCGTCATCGCTGACCGTTACGGCCGCGCCTTCCGGAGACCGTCATTCGATTTAGATTAGCAATTCGTCATATTTTGCTGGATTACGGTTCCATCTACGAGCTTCAAAGGGCAATCAGATATGCAGTGTTATGATCAAGTTCGATTATGCAATGCGGAAGCTCGTAGGAATCAGGTGTGTAGTTTTATTATCAAGTCAAGATGTGCAGGAATGAAGTTTATCAAGATCAAGTTTTCAAGTGCATAGGGTTTCGTGTCCATCCGGCTATAAGTTCGAGTCGATATCAAGCGTCGTTCTTCGAGTCGATCATTGGTAGCATGGTTCGTATCGATCACAACAGGTGCGATTTCGTGTCGATCACTGGTGGCCTGGTTCATATCGAGCAGAAGGACCTTAGCTCTGTATCGATGACGCTCGAGTCGATCCTTTTTGTATCGATCGCGGTGGCGAAAATCGTATCGATCTAAAGCTAGGGGCTTCAGGACAATAATTGACTGGTTGTCAGTTACTTCGTGTCGACACGACCCATCACCACAACTATCAACTCGAAATCGCATCATCTCCACTGACGTATCTCAAGAATCGATACGAGATCTAGAAAAACGCCATCATCAATACGAACACGGCCTTCATGATCGAATCGAAGTAGCCCTTTCCACCCTTTCTTCTCCAATCTGCTGAGATCACCATGGCCGCCACATGTTTGAACCAGATCTGGTTTTACCAGTTGCCAGAAGAGAAGATTGATGGAGAAAGAGTGGATTTTTGACGGCTCTATCAGTTAGATTCGTAGTCGCTTACCTAAGAATGGGGATTCGAAGATCCGGAGAAATGATTTTGATCGAGTCGAAGGTGAGGAAATGTTTTTTCTCCTTGGATCGAATGCAAAGAGAGCAGAGGACAACAGTAAAAAGTAAAAGTGAAAAAATGGGCTAAGTCCCAGGTATTTATATGAAGTCTAGGGTAGAACCGAGTCGATTCGACTCCCAGTCAGCCTGACCGGTCGCAACCGGTCTAACAACGCGTCGAAGCGAAGGCCCGTTTCGAACCCGCCGAACCTCCTCGATTCGAGATGCGCAGAGAAGCCACCTGGAGGCGATGGACCCCATCGATTCGAAGCATTTGTTTGATGACCCATCAATCCACAACGAGGCAGGCTTACCGATACGATCAGATAGTTCGTATCTATTAAAATACATCGGTACAAATAGTCATTTCGTATCCATCAAGTCTAACCGCACCGATACGAAGAAGAGCTTCCCAACTTTTGGCATCAACTCAATAGAGGATCGACACAAGAGGTTGGCTAAAGGTGATCATGAGGCATCGTTTCAGCATAAAGTTTCGTACTAATTTGAAAGAATCATTGCAAAATTCAACAACGACCTAAGACCAACGATGAGATGCAAGTTTGCGACTGTTCTCAAAGCACGTCATGTTTTCACAAGACGTACTTTGGGGGGCAAATGTTATCCCGCCTTTTGGCAAGGCCAGGACACCAAGGAATCAGCTAGAAAACAGTAGAAAGAAGAGAGCTGACATTTCCAAGTTCCAAGCCAATCCGGGTTCACACACCCAAGATATGAATGATTCAAATTGAAGGGAAAAACGATGGTTTCGAATCCGTCACTCTAGATGACTTCGAATCCATCACTCTTGACAATTTCGTATCCATCACCGAAGCCCTAGTTCGAATCGATCAAGGTTCGCACCAATCAGCTCCGAATCCATCGAGGTACCCAGGTTCGACTCGACTTCCTTCGTATCCATTGAGCTCGTATCGATGGACTTCGTACACACCAGTAATTGAAGCACTTCGTATCCTTCAGCCAACGTCTGCTTCGTATCCATCGAGCTCGTATCGATGGACTTCGTACACACCAGCAATTGAAGCACTTCGTATCCTTCAGCCAACGTCTGCTTCGTATCCATCACTCAGTGCTTGCTTCGTTTCCATCAGTCAGTGTTTGCTAGGTATCCATCAGTCAGTGTTTACTTCGCAACCATCGGACCAGTGCTCCTCGTATCCATCAGAGGACCTTACTTCGAATCCATGCCCAATGACTTGTTCGTATCCAACGAGTCAACTGACCAGAAAGACGTGTCTTCCATCGAAGTAAAACAAGGCAAGATATGTGGAGTCGAAATGGTCCATACGGCGCGAAAACCGGATCGAGGCGAAACGCGCGTGCACCACGTCATCCCTCGATGCGAATGCGCCGAGATATATGGAGTCGACACGGTCGACCCGGAGTAAAGACCGGATCAAGGAGAAGCGTGCGTTCCACGTCTTCACAGAGGCACGTGACACCATCGATTCGAAGCCCACAGCTCGGAGAGATGGATTCGAACCAGACAGCCTAGCGAAGAACATCATATCGTATCGACAATATCTCTCAATCCACTGATCCAAATACCATGAAATTTTAACCAAAGGTTGCACGCATAACGAGGAACATCTCCACCAAATTTGAGCTCAATTGGAGGTAATCTTGATCGATACGAAATGACTTATTGTCGATCGCAGATTGACTCCAAACTTTCTGGAAACGGTCGCGTGGGCCCCCTCACGTGCCAGACCTAGTCTCCCGGAGTTTGAGCGAATTCTGAGCCTCCTGCGCCTATAAATAGAGCCCCAGAATCAACAGAAAGAGGATCTTTTTTCTCTGAAGCGTCCAGACTCTGCCGGATTGAGATTTGCAT
Source organism: Allium fistulosum (assembly GCA_030737815.1). Classification (NCBI taxonomy): domain Eukaryota; kingdom Viridiplantae; phylum Streptophyta; class Magnoliopsida; order Asparagales; family Amaryllidaceae; genus Allium; species Allium fistulosum. Next base: position 207,134,724 of record CM060903.1, read on the forward strand.
CCTACTTTTGCTGTCAATTTCGAACTCTAAACTGTAATCCGCTGTTCATTGCTGTAAACGCTTGTAATCATTGAAAGAGAATCAATAAAATCATCAAAACTTCATAGTGGACGTAGGCTATACGCTGAACCACTCTAAACTGCTTGTCTGTGCACTTTACATTCCTGTTTGTTGGAGTTTTTGTTAGATAATCTCTGTTTTACATTTATAATCTTCATTTTATCTCTTCAAACAACTCCCGAAGAGTGTTGTGCCCATTTTTGGTACAAACAATAACATTGAAATTATTCAGGTCTAAAATTTTAAAAAGTAAAAAAAGAGTGCTTTTGAATTGCACACACGGTATTATCATTATATTACACTTATTTGGAATTCATTTATCAATAGATTTTTATCTTCCGTTTGAACTAATTTTCGAGGAATAAAAAAGAAGCACAAAGAGTAACGTCTACTTTTCATTTTAAAGAGAAGGTCTGAAAACATATTTATTCTGAATAAATGTTAGCAAAATTTGTTTAATTTACACGTGAGATCCGGAATATTAAGTTTCTTCACTCGTCTGATAAATGATTTAGGTTTTCCGTGGAGTTGTTTGCTACTTCCTTAATGGTGCATATTTTCTATACCCTCGGTTGCATGTTATTTTCGCCATTCATATTTTCTAAATCCTTATTTGCAAGGAAAAATATGCTTCTAAATCATATGCAAGCATTTTCATTATAATCATTCTATAACTAACCTTATAAATTACTATGACTAGCAGAAGTCATTAAACTTTAGGTATGTATGTGTGTACACACACAAACCAATAAATTACTATGATTGGGAGAAGTCAATAAATATATATAAGTTGAGGATAATGCATCTTTTTTAGAACAACATCCGCGAGAGAGGATCGAAAACTTAAAGTTTATATTTAACTGTACCTCACACTCCAATGAATTTCTTTAACATTCTACTGAAGTAATATTATCGTTGTATGCAATTTGAAATGCTTAGATTTCACTTTTCTTTTGTGATATTGTAAATACTAATGCATACAACATGGAAAAGGAAGCAGCAAAATCTTGATAATTTTGAAAATTAAGGTCTACCGAAAGGTTTGAGAGTTTGTCAATGGACTATACGCACTTATCTTTAAAGTTAATGTAATATGTGATCTTAAATTTCTTGCTAAAGTAAAGTTAACTATTCTAATTGAGCCCTGGATCTCCAAAAAAAATAACAACTTAAGAAGTATATGGAACTTTTGTGGTTTGAAATTTTGAAGCTCCATTCTGCCATTAGCACATTTCTCTTAAGCTTGGTTGAAAAAAATGTATGCATCATGAGCAAAGACTATTTAAGGAATTAGTCTTTAAAGGAATACAATTATTCAAGTAAGTACAAGTTAAAAGGGTATCTGATCCAAATATTCAATTGACGATTCTAATATTTTATTGGACCGTTACATTAAAAGGTCCTATAACATCATATTAAGGTGGTTTATTTCAAACAACATTTACTATTCTAGAGCAGTACACCCTTAAGTCTCCATAACTTTTAGATTTGACAAAAATATTCCAACCATATAGTGAAAGAAAGTTCAAGCAAACGAACATTTTAGGATCAGACAAATTTGCTTTTAGATGGTGAAAAATGCATGGAGTCCTGCATGGCCTCAATGGCTTGTTGTAGAGCAATAATTGCCTTGATGGCGCGTGATATATTTAGGGGTATGCCATAGGAAAAATTATGTAATTTTTTACATATATCTGACTCGTTGACTAATCTTGTTTGAAATAAAGGTGTTTTCTTTCTATTACATACTTAATATAATGTATTGTATTAATTAATTCAATTAAAAACTACATTTAATAGAAAATCCATAAATAGTTTGTTTTGTGATAGTAGTTACAAAGTGTTGTAACTGTGAGTAATTTATCACAATGAGAACAAATATATCATTTTAAATGTTCCTAGTCAAGATGAATCGAGATTGGATATTGATATATCCAGTGAGAGTAGAGTACATAGCCTCTTCAAATGTTGGACAATGCATTACTCACGACTACTGGGGATACCTAGGGGTTATGTACTAAAAGTTATTGGATAACTATAGAACGACTCACTCGATAGTTTTCTGTTGGTTAATATAACCAATGTCAAACAGAAATTGTTAATGTGACTGATTTACATAGTTCTCTCAACTTGAGAATACTATGAATTTTCAATATGAAAGCTCCACTTTGATTATAGTCAAATCATGGCACGATGTCCATCGAGTGACTGTAGCTGGATTGAGTGGAAGTATTGGAAGTGAAGCGCTATTCAAGAGAGAATTCGTCTCCTCGGTTATATGGAGCTAGTATCATGGCCAACTCAAGTCAACTCAAAGGCAAAGTCTCTGGCCAAAGCAGTTCGGTTAATAATAATTGTTATTATTGAACCAAGGACTTTGTATTTGGACTATAGAGTTGAATGTGGATGATACTGGAATTTTGACCATTACCAAATTCCATAAGTCCAAATTAATATTGTTTTGACGAAGAGAATTGTTGTAAAATAAAAGTCACAACCAGGTAAAGCTTAACAAAGTGAAATTGGATTTTACTGAAACAAAGTAAGCGATAAATTTGACCAAATGTCACACCACCTTCTAAATGGCGTGTGAACATTAATATTTGAGTAGTTTGATATTAATCGCTGATCAAATTTACTCCTGACGAGTTACACAACCGAAACAGTGAATTCTCCTCTGACCAAACAATTTAATTAATTTATAATTGTTATAAATTAATTAAATTAAATTATATTTATGAAATATTATTTATAAATTTGATTTTGATTTGATAGATGAATATTAATGTATTTATAAAAGTTATAAATACATTAATTAATATACGATATTGATAAGTGTTTTAAATTAGATTTAAAATGAAAAATATTCATTCGGGCTCTAAATAAGTTTATAGCCCAACATGGGGCTGATAGTATCAACTAGAACAAATGGTTTAGAGATGTCTAATTGATGAGCTAAAGAGGAGTGCAAATGAGTGGCTAAGATGGAAGGAGATTGAGTAAATGATATGATCTTATACTCTCTCCTTTCCTTCCTCTATTTAAACATCTTTTCCTCCATCCGATAAGGATCTTTTTGAGCCTCCATCTACATTCCTTTATTGGCCATCCTACTCTCTCCCATCTCTCTAACATCCTAAGCTCAAATCAAATCAATTTAGTTGTTATCCTATAGCTGAAGGTAAACGAGTCCAGGACTAGCAATCTGCCGAATCGAAAAAGGTTACAAAGGGGAGAGTTCATCTTTTCAAGGTGTGCTTTAAGGCTTTCGTTCTAAGGTATGATTTCCATTGAATTATAGTTTATAATCTTCTGAATAATATTTTATTATGTATATATTATTATTAAATTGTTAGTCAGGTGACGATTCTAATATGTATTAATATTGTCACATGACAAAGGTTAGTTTGGTTATACATATGTATATATTTATAAATTTTATTTATTTATTTATTATATATATATATCAGATATGTACAACGACCTATTTATACATATTAATTATTATTTTAATAATTTTTATGTATATATATATATATTATTAAATTATACATATACGGTTTATGTTTAATTACAATATGATTATATATGGTTAAATTGATCAAATAATTTTATAAGTATAACTATACAGCAGTAGTAATTTTCCATAGCAAAAAGTTAATTGTTATGGTCATTTATTATTATTTAACATTATTTAAATCAACATACTACATAAATAAATCATATAAAATAAAATATGTTACGAAAATTATTTTTTAAAATTTTATAAATTAACTTATCATAAGATAAGCTCTTGGCCAGAAAAAAAAAATAAAAAAAATCATTTTTTCTATTTTAAAAAATTATTATTATAATAGGTTGAAAATTAATAAAAAATAAAATTTGATCGAAAAAATGTGGAAAAATTTTTCGAACTTCAAAATATCATATATGATTTACTAGAAATTTAAAATTTGTTGAAAATAAATTTTTATTAATAATTTATGTAATTTCGGATGAATGTTCAACTAAAAATATATTATTTAAAATTATAAATTAATAATAAATGTTTTTTTGTTGTATATAAGATCTAGAATTTCTTAAAGAAAATTGATTTTATTAATTTATATATATATATAGATATATGTATAGATATGTGTATATATATATATATGTATGTATGTATGTATGTATTATAACTATATTTATGTATATAAGCATATTATTTTAAATAAAAAAATTATTTTATCATTATATATATTTGTACATACATTATTCGCGGTTCAATAAAAAAATGTATATATATAAATTATTTTTACTGTTTAAATAACTTATTTATAATTAAATGGATATATTGTAATATTATGCATATATATTATTTATTAATTTATACATACAAACACACACACATATAATATATTTAAATATTTTACATTTATATAAAATTATTTAAACAAACTTAACATATGTGTGTGTGCATGAGTGTGTATTTGTAATATTTATATAAGTAATAGTTTATATACATACATATATTTGGACAACATACATTACTTATCGGATGACCTAACGTGTCTATTACAATGTAAATCTCAACATCTACACACGGGCATGTTATTCCTTGCACGGGTTATCATGTTACACATGCACACACATACATATATGTATATGATACATATGTGTATATTTATAGTATTAATATATAATTAAATAAAACTATATACTTTATAAATTTAAACTAAATAAGAGATTTTATTTATATAAAATTTAGAAATGTTCTAAATAAATTAAACTTCATAGGTCCAATAAAGATCCAATAAGGGATTTTTTTTGAAATTCACCCATATCTTCCACTACGGGCTGGCCCAGTTCCAACAGTGCATTTATAGGTTCAATTCAATCTTAGTCTCGATTAGGTAATCTTTTAAAATCAGGTGGTATGAGAAGATACAAACTAATGGGAAATTTATAAAGAACTTGTTGTCATGATAAAGGTGTATATTATTGTAACCTAGATAGTGTTTTCAAACTTCAATAATGAGGATGATATGTATTCTTTTCGTATCTTCATTCTATGCTGTAATCAATACACTTCCACATCATTGTTATCTGGCCATTAAGTAACATGCATTAGAAAAAATAAACTTGACGTTTTTATGGGTTTATTTCAGAGGTACGAGTACCACTTAGCCATTACTTTTCATAATTTTTTATTTTCCTTCTTTTATTTACCACTTAACGTATCCTCTTTATATAATTTTTAAATAATGCAAATGATTTTCATATTTAATTAAAATTAACAAAAAAATAATTTTTTTAACTACACCATCAAACGGTCGGTTTTCCACTGTTATATGGTTGTACTAGTAATAAAATACTTATAATAGTAAGAGAATAAAGGACTCGATCAGTCATTTAGATGATACAAGGATGGGCATTGTAATCTCAGTTTGGGATTGCTTTGTAACCACTGTAATAATAATCAAGGAAAAGGTTTTAAGTACGAATTTGAGATATACCTATTAAATAATAATAAAAAAGAAGAATTTAAAACTTTCTTATTAATTTAGGAGTTGTAACAACCCGCACCCAAGTGGGTCTTAATTTTCGCTAAATTGAAAACTCAAGTCCACTACGGTACGGATCATTGGTTTGGTATCCTACAAATAAACAAATAATTTCATATTAGAGCACTATCGATATATTTCCGAGCATGCTTCCAATGTCTAGTTTCCTTATCAGTTGAGCATGCTTAAGGAAACATGTACTTTCACTGTTTCCGCCTTACACCAGTACATGTACCTCTAAAGTTATCATGTGGGTTGTAATCAAGAGGAGTGACCGATAAATTATACATTTTATACACAACGCTAGTTTATGCCGATTGTCTTTCATTATAAGTTATGCCTTTTCATTTTTACTTAGTTCTCTCGACTATACGTTCGCGTACGATACGCCCCATCTACCCAAAGTAGACCATAACAACATACGTGTGTGTGTGTATGTGTTTATGTGTGTATGTGTGTGTATATATATAAGTACTACAGTCCTCCTTTGGACCAAGATATTATCCCCGCTAGTATCCGTAATCTGACACCACGTCAGGATCCATTACCCTAGACATATAACGTTCTCATCACCGCATATACTGAGAAACACTCGCAGTGCCTAATAATGGCTTTTTAGTAATTTAGCCATACTCTAACTTGCATTTTTAGGGATTTTTGACTTGTCCGCTTCCTGATTTGTAGACTCGGCTCTACGAACTATAAGTATGGTGGAATCAGCAACACCAGCTGTGGACTCAACTCCATGGACTACCCCATGCATTTGAAAGGCTTCTTTAAAAAGGGTTAGCTATCCTTGACTCATAACAAACAAACTAAAAAATAAATATGTGGCGATGCATAATCTAACGTGGATCGTATACTAGCAGGGAGTGTAGCCCGTTAGGTTTAACTTTTGTCTTTCCCATTGACCGCTAAGGATTGACGACGTTCTTAACCCATGTGCTGCCCCTACTCCTTCATATGGTACCTCCATACTGACATAGCATTGTTCTTCGCTCATAACCCGATTTAGATTGCCTATTGTAATCAAGAAAATACCCCCCCTTTCCTATTTTATTGAATCAGATTCCCTTTCATATTGGCGTATTCATTTATCTATACTTAAGCGTATACTCTCCACAAGTCCTACGGTTGGATATGTCTCACATTAGTATAATGTATATACAACTACCGGTAGCTCCTTGCGTTGGAGAGACTTTATTGTGTAACATTACTGATCTCACATTCCAAACTATTCTAATGACCATGTCATTCTTATCCATTTAAGTTATTTATCAACTTTAATAATTCACACCCATCATAAACGCATACTTGAGGCTGCGTATATATTTTTTGGAAATATATTCATTCATACTTGTTTAATTAATACTTCTCTGATGTTTAACTTTTTATAACATTCTTTAACTTTTTCAACCATTATTATTCAATAAATCTTACATAACTTACTTTTGATTTATTCTTGTTGTTTACTATCGTTTGTTATCCACTTCCAATTTATTGACTTAAGTGTCATTTGTTATTTCCCTTTCGTTTAACATTATTGGATGAAATCACATGTTTCCTTTTTAATTAATATCTCTCTTTAATTGCTTATTTAGACTTATTACTCTCATATATGTTTAATTGTATTTTCTTTGTTTATCGTTTGTTTTCTACACCATTTGAAATTACATACTTTAAGTTTCCATTTTCAATTGTTGTTATTATTCCTACTTACATTACTTTAGTTATACTTGAGGATTTTTATATCTTAATACATTGGAATTACTTCTTTCACCAAATGAAATTGTTAACACTATAATTCTCTATAAATTACTTAGAAGAGTTATGTGTGAAATAACAAGAAATTATCTTTTAATTTTGAATTGGAGTAGACAGTACAAAATACGGTGATTTCTTTACTTTGTAGATCTCTTCCTTTTTGTTCACGTTCCTTGTTATTTCGACCAATAAACTTTTATTTGTATTATTAGACAATTTATAGAAACTCACATTATTACACAATTCATTCCAATGTATTAAAATATTGTCTAATCCGAATTTAATTTACAATCAACTCTAATTTATGTTCAACAATCTATATAAGCTAACAAAATCTGGAATCCCAAAATGATCTCACTAACAAGTTATTTATTAATCTAGGGACTATGTATACCCTAACTTACCAAATCCAAACGTATACAATATCTATCAAGTTTAGTGTTTTCCATAACATATATGCATGTTTTCTATAATCATTATGCATATACAATTAAATATCTTATTTGTGATTTATTTCAATTCCTTACACATATAAAATTTAATATCTAAATCATGATTTATATCTAGGCGTAAATGAAATATATGTAAGATGATATAAATCCAATATTATTACAAAATATGCGATTTCTACTCACCTCGCTTTAGCTTTCCAATTCTCCAGATCTAGATCCATTCCCTTTTTTGACTCCCTCTTACTTTAATTTCAAAATATAAAAAGGTTATACACCTATTAGAATTACAGATATGGGGAAAAGGTTGAATTAAATTTAGATTTGAGTTTATGACTCACGATTTATCTTTGTTTCTATGTTCTGAATCGATCATATTCTTTTATTTTCTTATTCTCCACTTTCTCCACTTATATATATATATATATAATAGTTTTACTACATTTAGAATTGCAGAAATTATAGAGAGAAAAATGGAAGAGCTATGCTCTATGACCCAAATAATATGATAAGAGAAGTGAGAAACTAAGCATGTATTTACATGCTCTATAATCAATCCTATCCGTTAATAAAAGATTTTTTAAATCCGAGCCGTTAGGCTATAATTTATCGTCGATTTTACATCTAAACTACTCCATGACCATTGCCTTACGGTCAACTTCAATCTTTCGACCGTGAGGGATGTAGGGTCGACTGTTTGCGTGTATTTGCACCGAATTATTTTCATTCTCTAATTTGTTTAGTTTCATTCCATTTTAAAACTGATTGCAATAATTTATTTCCACATATATATTCTCTAAGATTTGATTTAATGTTAATGTTTATTAACGTCCAAGTATCCACTAATATTAGTAACTAACGTTAATTAACTTTTATTAACATAATTACATATATAATTATTTCTGAATTCAAAAACTTCAAACATTAGCAACTCTTTCTTTTGAACTCCAATCGTAAAACATTAAATATGAAAATTGATCAGAAAATTGCCACGAACACAATGGAGTAAGTTTCGTAGCCAAATTCCGATGTTTGTAAAAATACTATTTTTGGCATTTAATTATTTTATTAGTTATTTCTATCAATTATTGAATTTTACAGGGTGTTACATTCTCATACCTTAAAAGAATTTTTTCTCTGAAATTCCTTTAGGACCGAACAATGTAACATAAGGTACATCCATCTAAACTAACCAATCAATTTGTGTGCCACCAATTTTGCAACCAACTGTGTACCAATGCACGGTGTATCACAACATATTTGATGTGCATGTTGAGCAATTCTAAATCAGCGCCTCTTATATGAATGCACCTTTCTAAAAAAAACTTTGAAAATATGGTGCAAACAACCTAAATATACTGGTAGTTCTATATGTATGCAAATTTGAAAAATAAAAAACTTGTTCTTTACATCCAAATTTTTATACACTTCTACAAGTAGAAGTATAGTTTAACAAATTTTTCATCCAATTCCTATCATCCAAAATCATAGCACACCGTTGCTAACATCTAAATTTAGAAAAATCTATTTTTCTAAACCAATATTCTTATGTCGAAAAAGGGTCTAAATGGAAAATTCCATATTTCCATCCTTCTCTTATGTACCCTTTTTCCACTATACCTTGGAACCTTCTCATTTACCCCCAATTTTCTTCCACTTTTTCCAAGTACAGTCCACATAAGCGAGTTTTCTTTTTATATCTTTAATTTTTTTTAAATAGAATTATTTTAAAAGCAGTTTAGTTCACCTACCGACAAGGTATGGAGAAAGTGACTCCACAGTTAAACAGCTTATTCTCCTGTCTCTAACCGTATTTTATTTTATTGCCACTTTTGTTGCATAGTAAAATCCATACTATGCAACATGTCAACTATTCCCCCATGTCAAGTATCCAAAATTTGATTTCATTCTTTTCTGCCCAAAAATATTTTTATATTACTTTTTAAAATATGGGTAAAAAGTTTATACTTTAAAAAATTTCATCACAAAAATTTCAAAAGCTTTTCACAAAGGTACTTTATTTTTCTAACCAAGAATTTTGAACAAAAATTCTCAAAAGCATACATATATTTATATTTTTCAAAACAAATTTTCATTTGCCACATCACATGCAACCGAGGTTTAGTCAACGGTCTAATGTCCATAGTGGACTTCACCTAATTTTGCAATAAATTTTAAGTTCCAAAGCTTTTCATTTATTTATACTAGCAACCAGTACACAAGTTCAATTATAAATTTCAGCTTTTAAGGTCTAGGGACATTGACCCGTGGCTTCACAACATTCTTTCCCCATCCTCCGCTTGTTGAAAATTATTTCTCAATTTTTTTTGGGACTTACAACTTTTTATTTTTATCTTAGTAGTAGGTTAAATAAATTTTCTTAGTTTATTTCTAAACTTCAAGTCTCTACTATTTTATTTTCCTTTTGCATTAGTTAAGTGTCTATTTCCTGGGGATTTGACCAGGCAACTAGTACTCGACAACCAGTGCTCGGCATCAGAGAGTGACCGGCATCCAGGAGTGTTCGGCGTAGTACTCGGCATCCAGTGGAACTCGGCGGCAGAGAGTACTCAGCATTTAGGAGTGTTCGGCGAAGGACACAGCATCCATAGTGTCCGGCATCCAGTAATGTTTGTCGAAGTATCCAAGAGTGTTCGGCGTCAACTGGCACTCGGCGTCAACCAATGCTCGGCATCAAGACTGCTCGGCATACAAGAATGCTCGGCATCAAGACTGCTCGGCATACAAGACTGCTCGGCATCGAGACTGCTCGGCATACGAGAGCACTCGACATCAAGGAGAACTCGGCAGCATCTGTGGTTCGGCATACAGGAGTACTCGGCGTAGTACCCGGTAGCATCAGAAGTACTCGGCACAAGAGTACTCGGCGTCTAGAAGAGCGTTCGGCTTCGACTGGCTAACATCCTGCACTTCCCAAACATCAACCACATCGTTCGGCATAGAAGGGACTGTTCGGCATCAGAGCGTTCGGCACACTTGGTTCGGCATACAGCGATCACTGTACTCGGGCTGGAGTGTTCGGCCATCAGCCCACTTGGGAAGTCCAGCCCATCTTTGTCTATAAATAGAGGGGCAGGGTCACAGCGAAATGGATCCTTTTTTGGAGAGAAAACACCGGGGAGACTCTGCCATTTTCAAGACTCATTTTCTCTACTTAACAACTTCACTCAAGCATTTGATTCACGAATTGTATTTGTAATCAACTATAAAGGAAATCAATAAAGTTGTACAAAGTGGACGTAGGCAATTACGCTGAACCACTATAAATTTGGTGTTCTTACTTTCTGCATTTAAATTAGCATTGTCTTCTCTGTTTAATTTACTTTCATCACTTATATCTCCACACAATCTTTCTGAACGAGGTTAGTGACCAATTTTGGTGCTAACAGTGTCTTTCCTTAATTTCCTTGTCTTATTGTTTTCCAAATAATACCGTAGTCCACATAGAAAATACATAAAAAGAACATTTCCACTAATATCGCACTCATTTTTATACAACAGAGACAACTAGTGCTTACAACCCAAACTCAAAGAAACAACTGCTGGAAACTGCCCTTTAACACAACTGACATTACCAACGTCGTGACTCTAACACTTCTTACTTAAATTGAATGGACATTTCTAATGTGTCATCTCTTTATAGCCCACATATCTTAACTTTCCTTTTTGGCTTTTGATGAAAAATGTCTATTCATTACTCCCATTGCTACATCCAATTATGGAATAAACTGTACATACCCACACTGTAGCGGATAGAAAATACAAGCTATTTACATTTTGAATAACTCATAGACAACTGGCTTGGCGGAATAACTTTTCCACCTCATATTTTGTCTTACTTAACTTTGAGTCTACCAATGTCCTCTATGTGTGTTTGCCATCTCATTGCCTTCTTTTCATCCAAATCTCTTGATAGTACTTTCAAATCTTAGTATTTACTTTCTTTATCCTTGATTTTCATACAAGCATATCTTAGAACTCGTAGAAATGTAATTTAATACAACTTATCATACCTTTGAGGGTTCTTCTTATGTCTTACATGCATGTCTATCAAAACATTCCTAAGTTCTCACCAATATTCTTTACACTCAACGGAGATTCCTTATTGCCACTTTATGAGTAGTCATTGCTATCTTCTTCAAAGGCATCCTTTTACCCCGTCTTACTTAGGTAATCATTCCCATCTACTCCATATTTAAAATTTTGGTTTGATCCTCGTTAATATTTCTTAAAAAATTAAAACTTAAATTTTTTGAAGTATTTCAATCCCAAAACTATTATCTTTAAAAGTACAACTTAAAAACTTTTTAGCAAACTCAAAAATACCTTAGTGCCTTAAGTTTTAAAACAACAATTAAAATTTTTAAAAGTTGTTTTGCCTTTAAAGATCTTTATCAATTTTTACTTTTTAAAAATTGAGATTTTTTCTCAAACCATTTATTAAGTTTTTCTTTTAAAAACCCAATTGTTATACCAAATCATTTTTTTTCAAAAATGTACTTTACAGTATTTCCACACATTCTTTATAATTTTTAAATAATAAAAACTAGAGTAGATAAGAACAACTCTCACTCTATCATTTTCTTATCGCTTATACTATCTCCACTTCCAATCCTTGGTAGAGTTTCTAATATAATATAAAAGGGACTTTTAAAAGGTACTTGCAATAAATGCGCACAATAATGAAAAATGTCCATTTTTCTTTGTTTTGCCTTTAATTTCCCATGTTTCTTCTAATTAGATTACTAGCATTATTTTTAACATAATCTCCTAACATTATTTCTAATTACTAACACAATTTTATACAAATTCCTAATATTGTTTTTATTTATACTTTATAATCTATTACTATTCAACCTTCCTCTACCTAAATTGCCCTTTTCCAATTGCTTTATTTTCGGGTTCTAATCTTCTTTCCTGTTCTTTTTACCCCATTTCAAACTTGTACCATTTCCTATTATCCTCCCCTAAAATGAATTTTCCAACTTAAAAAATTTTCATCTTAAAAAAAATCAATGAGCTACATACGCTATACTATTTTTTTAAAAGAACTAACCTTTTTAATAAAACCCATTTATTGTTATTTTCGGTCAAACAACTTTTAAATTTTCTATGAAACTTTTTATTTAAGATAACATAGTTATTTATACATTTTTTTGAAAGTTTAATATTTACTTAGTTTTCAAAAGTAAGGTTTTTCTACCTTCGAATAATTCATTTGAAAATCTTTTCAAAAATATTATATATATTTTTTCTCAAATTTTTATATTAAAATTCTTTTATATGAGGTTGGACTCTGAGTGGATTTCTAATTATTCTTTCATTTGGATTTTTTTCTTCTTCCAACTTATTAATTGACCTATCGCCTTCAATTATTAAAAATTCGGCTATCATCTTGGAGTGATTACTTTACACCTTCCTTTGGGAAATCTATTGCTTCTGGATATTGTTTGCAACCAAATTGGCCACAAACACCCAAGAATATGTTTGTGTAGAGAAGTAAATGAAGAAAACTAAATTAAAATAGGGGAATATAGCAAAATAATATGCAAATCAAAACAGAAATCAGGAAAAGCAGGATTTATAGTGGTTCGGCGTCAATTGCCTACGTCCAATTTGAATATTCTCTTAATTGATTTACTATAGTCTTGATTATAGTAGCGAACAACAAGAAATAATGGAGTATTGAAGAGAGTTTATTACAATAAAAAGAGCCATGTAACCAGCAGCGTAAAGATCCACAGAATGACCCCCTAGGCCAGTATTTATAGGTGAAGGCGACCACCAATCTATTTGGAACTTCGGCAATAGGACCTCCTTACCCATATGGGCCCACCATAGGGGCGCTAAGCCCAAATCCCAATGGAGAGGGATCGGTACCGATCCCTCCATTGGTTGACTTTGGGGCAGCGATCCCTATGGTAGCTTCTTCATGCTTAGATATGATAGCTCTTCAAATTTCATATTGATTGGATATATGGAGCTCGTGCTTTTGATCGATCTTGGATTCAGATCCACTTTGAAAACATTCCTGCCGAACCCTTCCATTTAGCTTCAAACTTAAAATGTTGAACCCTATTACATGCTTATCCCTTGTGTTACATAATGTCGATCCCTATGGTTCCATAGTGCATTGTCGATCCTTCCTACTCTATTAGACTATGCCGATCCCTCTTGCTACAGAAAATTATGCCAATCCCTCCTTATCCTGAATGTTATGCCGATCCCTCGAGTATTAACAAGTCATGTTAAACCAGGCATCATCACCTATGCCGATCTCTCTAATACTTTTCCATGTTGACTATCCATCTAAATGATTATGTCGATCCCTAGTGCTCTACCTTGCTATGCCGACCCCTTGCTAATCCAAGTTATTTTCCGTACTTTTAGAATCCTGCATCGTCTACCTATCAACTCCGTCCAATCCGAGCTTCGTATAACAATTTGAACTCTACTTTCAGGTCTTATAGCCATTTCTTCATGGTCATCCTTCTTGACGACAGTCGAATCTATCTTGCGTAATCAGTCTAATATAGCTGGGTCAGGATACCGGGTAACAGATATCTACAACATATGGATTCTTACTTTCCCCTTCTCTAGACCTTCTGCACCTCATTAGTCAGCATCATACGGGGATCTCAATCATTGGGCTATCAGGGACCCAACTAGGGAGTCACGTACTATCTAGCTTCAGGGACCTTCTATATGCTGCACTCATGCGTCATGCTCTTCTTAATTCAACGCCTTACCGTAAGAGCCATTTCCCATGGAGTAATCAGGTTATGTGTACATCATCAACTTCTTCCATTACTCTGACTCAAAATAAATTTATCCATATTTCAGTGTATGGTTGCAACTACTCTATAGTCGAAATATATAGGATTTGGTTTATAATATATTCATATTTATAAGAAAAATACAAATATGTTCACTCAATGTTGCCTAACTTTTCAAGATCGACTAACCTAAGCTTCGATACTAAGTGTAATAACCCGCACCCTAGTGGGCCCGAATTTTCACTAAATTGAAAACTCAAGTCCACCAAATTATGAATTGTTAGTTTGGTACCCTACAAATAAAAAAATAATTGCATATTAGAGCACTATCGATATATTTCACAGTGGAATAGTAAAGTATAATGTAACATATAGTTATAGACCAGGTTGACACTTAAAATATCTAGTGTCCTTGTTAGTACCGAGCATGCTTAATGAAACCTGTCCTTCCACTGTTTCCGCCTTGCACCAGTACCTATACCTCTAAAGCTATCATGTGGGTTGTAATGAGGATAGGTCAGAACAACATTCTGGTGACTAGTGAATTATACATTTTATACATAACACTAGTTTATACCAATTGTCTTCCATTACATTTTATATCTTTTCATTTTTACTTGGCCGTCTCGATTCCACGTTCGCATGTAATACGCCCCATCTACTCGAAATAGGCCATAACTACGTATGTGTGTATATATATATATAAGTATCATAGTCCCTTTTGGACCAAGATACTATCCCCGCTAGTATCCGTAATCTGACACCACGTCCAGGATCCATTACTCTCGCTGTATCATGTTCTCGTCGTCACGTATACCGAGGAACTCCCGTAATGCCAAATAACGACTTTTCAATAATTTAGCCACACTCTAACTTGCATTTTTGGGGATTTTCGACTTGTCCGCTTCCTGGTTTGTAGACTTAGCTCTACGAACGATAAGTATGGTGGACTCAACGCCATCGGCTGTGGACTCAGCTCCACGGACTACCCCATGCATTTGAAAGACTTGTCTAAAAAGGGTTAGCCAGCCTTGCCTCTTAACAAACAAACTAGCAAACAAACATGAGGCGGTGCATAACCTAACGTGGACCGTACACAAGTAGGGAGTGTCGCTCGTTAGGTGTAATCCCCGTCTTTCCCATTGACCGCTAAGGATTGATGACGTTCTCGACCTATGTGCAGCCCCTACTCCTTAATTTGGTACCTTCACACTGACATAGCGTTGTTCTTTGCTCACCATCCAATTTAGATTGCCTGTTGCAATCAAGACAATACCCCCATTTCCTATTTTATTAAAGCAGACTCCATTTCATATTGGAGTATTTCTTTATCTATATGTAAGCATAAACTCTCTATGGGTCCTATGGTTGGATATGTCTCATATCTATATAATGTATACAAACTGCTAGTAGCCCCTTATGGTGGACAGACTTCTATTGTGTAACACTACTGACCTCGCATTCCAAACAATTCTAATGACTATGTCATTCTTATCCATTTAAGTTATTTATCAACTTTAATAATTCACTCCAATCATAAATGCATACTTGAGGCTACGTATGTGTGTGTGTATTTATTCATGCTTGCTTAATTATTATGCCTCCGATGTTCAGCTGTTAATAATATTCTTTAAATTTTTCAATCATTGCTGTTCAATAAATCTTACATAACTTACTTTTGATTTATTCTTGTCATTTACTATTGTTTGTTATCTATTTCCAATTTATCGACTTCGGTGTCATTTGTAATTTCCCTTTCGTTTAACATTATTGGATGAAATCTCTTATTTCCTTTTTAACTAATATTTCTCTTTAATTGCATATTTAAACTTATTACTTCCTTATTCGTTTAATTGTATCTTCTTTATTTCCCATTTGCTTTCTACACCATTGTAAATTAAATACTTTAGGTTTCCCTTTTCAATTGTTGTTATTATTCCTACTTACATTACTTTAGTTATACTTTAAGATTTTTATATCTTAATACATTAGAATTACTTCTTTCCCCACCGGAAATTGTTAACACTATAATTCTCTATAAATTACTTAAAAAAGTTATATGTGAAATAACAAGGAATTATCTTTTATTTTTCTATCAGAATAGACAGTACAAATTACAGTGATCCCTTTACTTTGTACGTTTCTTCCTCTCTTCCTTTTTGTTTACATTCCTTGTTTTTTCAACCAATACACTTTTATTTGTATTTTTAGAAAATTTATAGAAATTCATATTATTACACAATTTATTCCAATGTATTAAAATATTGTCTAATCCCAATTTAATTTATAATCAATTCTAATTTATGTTCAACAATCTATATAAACTAACCAAATCTAGAATCCCTATATGATTTCATTAACAAGTTATTTACAAAACTAGGGACTATTTATGCCCTTAACTTTCCAAATTCAAACGTATACAATATCTATTAAGTTTAGGGTTTTCCATAAAATATAAGCATATTTTCCATAATTGTTATGCGTATACAATAAAATTCCACATTCATGATTTATATCAATTTCTTATGCATATAAAATTTATTATCCAAATCGTGATTTATATCTAGGCATAAATAAATAGATCTACAGTAATATAAATCTAATATTATTACAAAATATGTATTTTTTCACTCACCTTGCTTTAGCTTTTCAATTCTCTAGATGTAGAACCATGCCCTTTTTATTTGACTCCCTCTTACTTTAATTTTGAAATATAAAAATATTATACACCTATTAGAATTAAAGATATGGGAAAATGATTGAATTAAATTTAGATTTGAGTTTAAGATTCACGATCTACCTTTTTTCTGTGTTCTAAATCGATCATATTCTTCTCTTCTCTTATTCTATGCTTTTCTCCACTTGTATATATATATATATATGTATGTATGTATGTATGTATGTATGTATGTATGTATGTATATTAGTTCTACTACTTTTAAAATTCTAGAAATTGTAGAAAAAAGAGAATAGCAAAGCTCCGCTCTATGACCCAGAAAATATGAGAAGAGAAGTGAGAAACTAGGCATGTATTTATTGGCACTAGAATTAATCCTATCCGTTAATAAAAGATTTGTTAATTCCGAGCCGTTAGGCTATATACTGTTGATTTTACATCTGAACCGGTCGACCACCATTGCCTTACGGTCAAATTCGATATGTGGACCGTGAGGGACGTAGGGTCGACCGTTTGTGTGTATTTGCAGTGAATTATTTTCGTTCCCTGATTTGTTTAGTTTCAATCCATTTTAAAACCCATCGTAATAATTTGTTTCTACTTATATATTCTCTGAGATTTGATTTAATTTTAACGTTTCTTAATGTCTAAGCTTCCATTAACATTAATAATTAACGTTAATTAACTTTTATTACCATAATTACATATATAATTATTTCTAATGCAGAGACTTCAAACGTTAATTACTTTTTCGTTTGAACTCCAATCGTAAAACATTATATATGAAAATTGATCGGAAAATCGCCACGAACACAATGGTACAAGTTTTGTAGCCAAATTCTGACGTTTATAAAAATTCTATTTTTGGCATGCAATAATTTTATTAAGAATTAATTGCTAAATTTTACCAGGTGTTACATGAATTTTCTCTTTTCTCCTTAATTTTATCGGTTTTATATATTTTATTTTCAAATTTTATAATATTATCACTTTACAATTATTCTATTATACTTCTTCGGCTATTTCACATTCAAATACCAACTATTTAAAAGTACTACAACCTTTACAAATCTTTTCTCAATTCTCTCTCAATATTTTACATTAAAGCAAATACATTTAAATTATTTTCATACTCCAAACTTTTAACTAATTAATAAACTCAATCAACTAATAAATCCTAAAAGATGTCTGTTTCAATATTTATAGCATAAGCGCAATAATAAATTGGTAAAAATATATGTTTTCATTTAAATATAAATACATATAAATCACATAAAATAAAGTATATACATTAACTATTTTTTTTATAATTTGTTTACCAGAATGAATTTTATCATATGTTATACTGTAAAATGCTATTGACTTCAAATACCTACATTTTAAAATAATTAATGTATTAATTTATAAACAAGGTAAGGAAAATGTCCTTCCCCAAATTGAAAATTGGCGCACTTGTTTCTAGCCCTAACCATCTTCGCTCATTTGCCCCACTCCTCTTGCTCTTCATCGCGACTGTTGTCTTCATCTCCTCTATGCTCCCTTGCTTTTGCTCGTATCTTAATGGGTAAAAATCAAAAGTCAAAGCTTCGATATGGTGTGTCGATCGACCAAAAAGCCTTCGCCACCAGATCTAGTCGAATTTTCGTGGCTCCTTCTGGCTCGATTTCTTTCATGGCATTGCATGCTCAGTCTGATGCTTCCGATGACAATGATGGCCCTGTCCCCTTAGCGTCTGCTGCTAATACTCCTCTACGATCTGACATTATGTTGAATATATCCCCAGTCGTAGTTACCTTGCAAAGCTCTCATATTGATGAATTTGTTGTTGTCGGTAACTTGAGAACGAACGCAGCTATTGATAATGATAACCTATCTCTAGCTAGGCATGAGCCTATTTTCTATGTGAATGATCAAACTCCACTTATTGAATCTGATCCCGGTTCCCTTTTAGCTACGGGAGCTGCTCCTCTAACTATGGATACTGGAACTGATGTTGTTCCATCTACTCTTGTTTCATCTCCTATGAAGGACAGGTCTGCTACATTTTGTCCCTCACTTGTTGAGCTTATTCGTCCTGTTGATGCTCTGCCTAAGTCGTGGTCTTCATTATTCTCCTCCAAACCACGAAATGGAGGTATATTCTCTACAAAAATCTTTGAATTATAAGTTGTGAATGGCGTAAATATACCTCCTCTTGAGGTGATTGAGACATGGACCTTATTTTGCCATAAGCAGTTAGTTGGCTTCTTCCTAGACGACAATCCTCCATTCTCAGTTGTGAAAACCCATCTTAAGTAATATTGGAAATTGAAGGGTAAGATTACTATGAGGTATGACAATTCTTTGTTCTACTTTGACTTCACTTGCCCTGAGGATTGGCTTCGAATTCTTGAAGCCGATCCTGTCATTATTATGGGAAAGTCATTTATTGTAACCAAGTGGTCTCCCTCCATCGATGCTGCTCATGAACAGGTTCTTTCTACACCAGCTTAGGTATGTTTCTCAAATACACCATATGTTTTCAGTCTATAATTGATATCAATTGGTTATCGAATTTGATTAGTGATTTAGTATGCTTTGATGAATCTACATTTAGAAGAGACGGAATGGGTTATGCAAGGGTCCGATTGAGGTCAAGTCTAATAGATTATTGCTTTCTGTTCTTCTGGTTAAACCGTGCAAGATTTATTGCTATGGTTGACATTGGATATAAGTGGAAGCTACCAATATTCTCAAAACATAAATCTTTTGGATATCTTTTCTTCAAATGCAAGCATTCCCATAACCTTTGCATATCCCCGAAGTAGTAAATTTTGAAATGAAGCCTCCTTAACAAATCCCGCTCCCCAAAGTTGTGAAGCGAGTATGGGTTCCCAAATATGTGCCTTCTCCGGATTCGTATCATGTCTCGCCAATTGGTAGCACCAGCTCTATCTCCGACAATATCGCTTGGAATTCTAGTGAGAAAGCCTGGTTCATAAGATTACTTAGTTTCGATACTGCCCGATGTCTGACATATAGTATAAGTTTGTTTCTTCTCAAGAAGGTGAGCATAGATCTCTGTTTTATCACATTTCTGATGACATGCTTTCTCTTTCAGTTGAAGGTAAATATGAAGAGAACAATTGTGAGATTTTAAAGGATGAATCTTGGGATAGAGATTTTATTTTCAATGAGGAATCTCTTGTTTATGATCATAGGATTGTGCTTTTGTATAATGTGTATGCCAATATCATTGCTGAGGATGATTCCTCCTCCATGCAGGAGGATTAGTTGCTTTTCTTTAGTAGCTTAGGCATGTTAGCTTAATTCCTATGTTATAGTTAGTTATGTCGTTCTATTAATTGCTAAGGGATCTTAGCCTTACCCCTGTATTTCATTTGTTAGTGGTATGACCACTATTAAACTAGCTTGTCCATGCAAAATAATAATTCTTTGTTTTGCCTGCAAAATTTCTATATTACTCTCCCTTAATTTTTTACATTCAAGTCCATTAACTAATATTCATTAATTCTTCTAATAAATCCTAAATATATAAAACTCATTATATACAATATTCATATATACATGAGAAAAAATGATAAAATTAACTTTTTATTCAAATATAAACATATTTAAATTACATAACACAAAATGTGTACACAATTTCAAAAACTTACGCAGCGTGATTCGAAACTTGCATAACGTGATTCGAACATATATTTACATGCAGTAGTTTGTACACTATTTAAGACTTGTAGTACTAATATGTACTACCATCTAAGTACTCAATTTCAGAAGAAGAAAATGTGTACACAACTAATAATAATTCTTTTAATTTCTAATTCATTTGTCTTGGAAAATTCATTATACATTACATTATATAATTTCATTTTTAACAACTTCTAAAGGATAAATTTCTATTTTACAACATTACAGTGTGAACGCACATATTATTACGCTGATAAAAATTAGATTATATAAATATTCTCGCTTTCAACATAATATTAAATCTTACACAACTCATAGCTCAACTAAATGCTACATACATTATTTTGCAGTTATCAAAGTTCTAAATATGGCTCTCCTACAATAACATGAAATACACGGTTGCCTGAAACACTGTAATCGAAATTTATGAGAAGGGCATATTAATACACAATAATTAAAATTTAGGCCCTGCTTTTGTTTTATTAACAAATAGGACATGCTTTTTAAATTTAAGCCTACGTTAAGAAAAAACTCAATTTTTAACAATCAATAAAGACATTTATACCCTTTGCATAAATATTTTTATCAATTAACTATATTAAATCAAATCAACACCACTAATTATGAAGTTTCTTTGCTAAACATTTTAAAATATTTTCATTGAAAAATAACTACTATATTGTTACTTTATCGTGTGAAAAATGGTCAAATCTTGTTTTAATTTTTCTTGTCATAAATATTATATGATTTTTCATTGTATTTTTTAAATTGATTATAGGATTTTATTAAATAGACAACAAAAAATTTCTTAATTTCTTATTTCAATACAAGATCGTGCTCTTCTTTAGAATGACTTCTGATACAGTAATCAAAATTTTATTTATGATACTGATATTTATCAATTTTGATATGCATACAAATACATACATATATATATATATATGTATATATAAAAATACACACACACGTGTATCTATACATGTATATATATGTACATGTGTACACATACACGTACACATGTGTATACATGTATATATGTATATGTACATACATACACATGTATATGTACATATACATACATACATATCAATTTTTAGACATGTAATAAATAGCTTTGTTTGAATATACAACTATATTCATTCTTAAAAATGTCATTTGATACAACATCCAATACGTTAAACTAAAATTTCATATATGATAATAATTTTCCAGTTTTGATATTTACACACACATACATATAAGTATGTTTATGTACATACACTACAAGGAAAACAGTATTTTCCGACGGTTGAAAACCGTCGGCGGCCGTCGGAAGCCGTCGGAAAAAGCCATCGGAAAATAAGGCGTTGGGGCGCAGTGTTTCCGACGGCTTCCGACAGAGGACGCCGAACATTTTTTTGACGACGTCCGACGGCTTCCGACGGAGTCCGACACCTGTCGAAAGCCGTCGAAAACCATTGGAAAAAATGTCCTATAGGCCGTCGGAAACCGTCGAAAGCCATCGGAAAACTGTTACTTGAAAGCTGTCGGAAGTCGTCGGAAATCTGCTGTATTTTTTTTATTCCTGCTGCAATATAGCCTTCCATCCGCATTACCCATCCAAACACTATTATACCAATACTGCAGAATCCAGTATACAAAATTCCAACCAAATATCAAAACCCAAACTACACAAAATTCATCAAACACACAAATACATCAAATTACATAAAAATAAAATACATAATATACATAACCATTCCAACATTCACAACAACCCCAACAACAAGTGTTCTACCATGTCATACATACCCAACAACTACCACAAAAATCAGCAACATCCATATCACCATACAACCACATAACCAAGTGTATCAAACATAATCATACTAAAATCAAAAACTACCTCCACCGTCTACCAAATAATACAAGACTAAAAAAATATACCGACAAAAGCAAGCAATCAATCACTCTCTTCCAGATCCAGAGCCAGTAGAGGCAGGGAAGCGGCCACCATACTGATGCATGTACTCGGCGATACGCTGGTCTAGCAACTGTGTGGTCTCTATGGCCTATCGGCGGTTCAGCTCCTCCAACTGGGCCACTCTAGCCCATAAATTTTCGATCTCTGCTAGATCGATCTGAGCTCTAGTCTGCCGACCCCGTCTCTGATTGCTGGCCTGTAATAAATATTTAATTTAGCTGTGTGATCTTTGTAAGTGTATGTGCAGGTATGTGAATGATTAGTCGTGTGATAATGTTATTTAATTTAGTTTATGCATGTTTATGTAAGTGTAGACTAAATGAGGCTGACAATTTAATAATCCATTATTGCAACTTATTAAATCTAATTTGGCTTATGTATTAATATTCGATGTCGTGTTTTAAAAATGCTTCTACTATATAAACTGCGAATTTTAACTGTAATTCTAAATACACAATCATATGGCTTATTGATGGGCCATAGTGACATTACGGGAATAACTGTCCTAATGAAAGTCAAATGACTAAAAACTAGTAAATTAAACATTTATTGGGAGAGGCGTAGGGTTTTGGGTACAAGATGCTTGTATAGATCCCTACGATTTAATTAATTATGACTTAAATATCAAATTAGCAGTAAAATAAATTATTTACCACTTGATTGCCAAATCCGTATCGTCTGCCATGCTCTGATGGATCCATAACGGACTCAAAAATAGCATCCTCCTCATCAGTCGTCAGCTGACCTCGACCCGTATCAGCAAGGAGTTTCTGGCGCTGCTCCATAAACTTTTCGTGCACTAACAAATTAATAACATCATATCTTATTTCATTATAGTTTAACAAGCAGAACAATTACTAATACTGCATAAAATGAAATATGCTTACATGGCTCCTGCTGGATTTATCGTCGTGCCATGTATACGAAACAGTCCCGTCCGGATTTACATGCTCGACAGCATGCGTACGAGTGAACACGTCCATATAGCCCATGGGACCATGCGCCTCAGCTTTCTGAAGTTGATTTTTACATACATTTATTATACATTTAAAATTATATAGCATAAACTATTTAGTACAATTATCATTCAGTAAATTTACCAACTCATGCCGATACTGCTGAAATGACTTCGACCCTCCGCGATGAGTGACGAGATTTTTATTTCTGTTTTTAGAGTTTCTATCCGACTCTGCCTGTACCTTCAAAATTTGATACATTATTTTTCGATCACGTCAAATTAATAATTCAAAAAAAATTAGTATACTTGCCTTCGCCTCGTCAGTTTCCAAGTATGCCAACCATGCTTGCCATACGCTCTCCCCCATCCACCATGGTTTCTTACCAGATTTCTTAATTTCAGATATCGAGTCCCTATAGTTCTTGCGCATCTTCTTCATCCAGTATCCTCGTGCCAGCAGCATATCGTCTATCTGGATGTCTATCTCAGCCTGTGTTTCACGATAAAAAGCAAAAAAAAATTTACATTGTAAACGATAAACAGTAGAAAAACGACAAAAACGAATTAAAAATGGAAAACAGAAAAATATACATATTAGGACATCTTGCCATATACACTCTATGATGTGGGGAGGGATGTTATCCCACTTCGGCCAGCAAGCACTCATCCAACTATGATAAGAAGCTCTAGAGACATCCAGCACAACCTTCGAGGGAAGTAGGTCGAACCCCCTGTTTTTAAATACGATACAGATAAGTACGTACGTATATCATAAAAAAAATAAGATGCTGAATAAAATTTAATTCTTACCCCTCTGCTCCAGGGACTAACGAAACTAATGGACGCTGTGGATCTTGCGAAGGGCCATTGCCATCGCCTCCTGATGATCGAGAAGAGCTCCTACCTCTATATGACATTATGATAAACCTGTGACATATACACACATCATTATATAAGAGAATAATAACATAATAATGAAATATGTTTCATAAGTAAATGACATCAACGGTATAAATTGCTTAATTAATGACTGATATGGAAATAGAAATGGAAGTGTGTTATACTTGATTCATAATGGGTCTACTGTTCCGACGATAAGAAGATTTCATTGCATTTTTAATAAAAATTGCTAAATAAATGACAAATGGAAATGACATAAAACATGTAAACATTGGTAAACAGATTTGGTTTCATAGTCACATCAATTTCATAATACATCAAGAATTCAACATAGTAACATCAATTGCAAAAAAATCAAATTCAGATTTATATCAGTAATCATCGTCTTCTGATTCAGATTCGGTCTCGTTTTCTACGATATTTTCCTCTGCACTGTCAAACGCTTCTACCAAAACATTTGATTCATCGATCAAAGGACCAAAATTTATATGATCGTCTGTAATTATTATTTCGTTATTTTACTTAAGATCTGCCTGATACACATCCATGGAGGTAAATTATACGGTGTGATGATAACGGGCCAGGATGAATATTTAGAACCAAATTGAGAAAATGGAGAAAAACCGTCCGTACATAATCCTAATCTAACATTTCGACCCTCCGCTGCAAAATTTGGATACGTTTTATCGAAATGCTTCCATGCTTCTCCATCGGCCGGATGTCTCAATGTACCCTCTTCCTCCGTTCTCACACTATGCCATCTCATATTAGATGCAGTTAGAAGATGCATATAATCTTTGAAGCCTTGGAGTTATGGGTAAGTAATGCATAAGCTTGTACAGAACTTCCTTCCCCTTCTTTTTTCTTAGTTTGTATCTCTCCTAATTACAAATTTTACAATTTTTAAGGTTTGCGTCTTCTTTCCAAAACAACATGCAGCCTTTTAAACATGTATCTATTTTCTGATAAGGTAAACCAAAAGTCGACATAAGTTTTTAAACTTCATAGTGATTTTCACACATTAGATTATCGGGCGGCATATGTCTTTTTGCAGCTTGAACAACAGCCGTAAACCCAGCTTCAGTGATGTTGTATTTTGACTTCATCGCAATGTATTCTGTGATTACTGACAGTTGAGTGCCGCTTTTACAACCGTCCCAAATAGGTTTCTTAGCAGCATCTAGTAAATCATAAATTTTTTTTGCTTCAATATTTGGTTCTTCAACATTTCCATCGTCGTCGTCAACTTCAACCATAGGAAACATTGATCGTGCTGCATCTTCGACCATATTTTCTATACGGGTCGTCGTAACTATTTCGTTAACGACACTTTCAGACTCTACAGAAGTATTTGCTACAACTTCTCCATGCCGATCCCAAACATAATACTCGGGTACGAAACCGTTTTGGCACTAATGAACTTTCACAATATCTGGTAACAAATACTTCAAATGTCTACACCTACTACACGGACAACGAATTTCTGGATCGTTTCCGTCATTACTTAAAGCGAATTCAACAAATACGTTTATACCATTATAAAAATCTTCTTTTATTGAGCCCCTCGGTCCTTTTCTTTGGTACATCAATCTCCTTCAATCAACAAAATAATCAATCATTTTTCCTATTTGAGAAAATGAGAAGTTCAAAATTTAATATTTATTTTCAAGAATACAAATTCGAAAAAGATTATTTTCATGGTCGTATAATATTTGAATTTAAAGAACTACTTCACAAATTTAAAAATATTTTCAAATAGGGCACATTTTATTTTTTAACGTATCGATACAAAAAATTGTACAAAAATATTTTTTTTTCCATGATCAGGCATCCTACTTCCCATTACAAACACAGTAAGCATTTACATTTCGTATATTACTTCATTCAAACGATTCAACAAAATTTCGACAGCATTTCCCTTTTTTTTCCCTGCATTGTACACAATACGTGTACGCAGGAAACAAAAAAGAAAAGTTAGGCCGAAATTTATGAACCGTTTGAGACGAAGTAGTATACAAAATGTAAATGCTTACTGTGTTCATAACTTATCCAATACAGGGACAAATCCAACAAATATTGTATCAGATGAATATAAATGGTCGTTTTTCGGAAAAAAAACGACTATTTATACAACGATCATGTACAACACTCGTCAGACGGGGCCAAAAACTCTCTAAGGGACATTTGTCAATTAGATGTGCGCATTTTATGAAAAAATACAGT
Organism: Allium fistulosum; assembly: GCA_030737815.1. NCBI lineage: Eukaryota > Viridiplantae > Streptophyta > Magnoliopsida > Asparagales > Amaryllidaceae > Allium > Allium fistulosum. The sequence continues at coordinate 207,161,748 of CM060903.1, forward strand.
TTTACTAACTGTTCACATTTACAAAAATATATTTTAATTAATCTCTCCATTCAGCTTACAATAAGTAGGTTGAATTCGCTATCGGTCCTCCATGCCTAACCGTTAAAATTTTGCTCCATATCTTCCAATCTAGCTTGTGTCTCCTTGAAATCCTTCGTGCCAGAAAACATTCCGCCCCCTATACTAGTGAAGTCTTTGCATAGCTTAGAAAAATCGACTGGTGTAGGTGGATTAAAGGGATTTCCATCTACTGGTGTTGTATTGGGCGCTTGCCCTTGCACCTCTGATACCGTAGCTCTACAGAACTAGGCAGCCATGCTATGCAAAGAAAAGGAAACTTAGGCTCGAAAGAATCGAAAGAAGGTTGAACTGGACTTTGAGGTGATTTTTTTTATAAAAACTATTTTATGCTTAAAAACTATTTCTAAGAGTTCTTTTCTGAAAAATACTTTAAAACAAGTTATTTTGGAAAATACTTTACTTTTAAAATAAATTTTTAGGAATCCTGTAACCTTAGGCTCTGATACTAAGTGAAACACCCCACACCCCTTAATATACCCAAAAGGACACATTAAAAGGCGTGGTGCATTGTAGGTATAACTAAAGCTGACAGAGACTAAGATTCACAAGACAAATATAGATAAAAATAGCGGAAACTTAAAATAATAACTAAATTAAAACAAAACTTCATAATTGCTTCATAAATAAGTCAAATACCAAATAACACATACATGTCTAAAATCCGATATGTCTCATGAAAAAAAAAACATAGTCTCAAAAATCAGAGTACATAATATCTCTCATAATAAACCAGTACACAGAAAGAACTAAAGCTGAAATAAAAGAAATACATGGTAGAATCCGAGCAACTGCAATCGACTAACTTCTCCCTTGATTGCCTATGGGGGGAAAAGGGGAAAATAGAGGAGTGAGTCAGACTAAAAGTCTGGTGAATGATAGTAATTACTAGAGTCTTCAAGCAATGTAAAAGTAATAGACTCTACAACAGTTCTAGTATATAAAGAGGAAACAAAGGAAATAGGAAAGAGGTAAACTGGAAATAAATACGACTAACTATAAGATAGGTTAATTTCAATTGCTTGCACTTGTCCTTGATTTCTGCTTTGGCTAGGCTGAATTCTGAATCCTGTAATTAGGATGTAATCCTAATTCTACCCTTTCTGATCGGCTTGTTACTGTATAGATCTTATTACGGATCAGCCGCTATATAATTCCCCACACAGCAGCCAATTGTATCTACGAAAGATGCACAGAGCAACCACTGTGGATCCAAACAACATATATAGCTCCCTACACAGAAGGCAATGGTGTCTACGAAAGACACTCATACTAAGCGCTTGGAACTCACAACGATTACTGAGCACCCGAATGGAAGTCGCACGTGTAACTGCCACCATGCCCATGCTACCTTTTGCTCCACCTATTGGGTCTTCTTATTACCTCAAACTCCAGCATAAGCGTGCCCCTCATCCCACTTCATGCTAACGTGAGATCACCGTGTTTCCATAGAATCTATAGGGAAAATGCTGTTGGTACTGGCCCATCATCCAAACAATATCTAGTTGAGCCCCTTATCCAAATCCTCATGATTTGGACCTATTTGACCAATTACTACCATTTTTAGCATTAGCGCGACCTTGTCTCGCTTTAGGCTAATGTGAGAGCACCGTTTTGTCTAATAGGGAATGCTATATGGTACATGTTCTACTTTCATCTTCACTTATTAACTTAGATAAAACATTTAAATAAGCCTTTATTATCACCTTTACTTTCTACGCTTATTAATTTATCCCAAGTCTTAAAATAAGCCTCATTCTATTGTTTTTCTTATTATAACATACGTTATAATCATGCTTATTACTTAACCCAAGGTTTAAGTGTGAAAATAAGCTTCTTTCATTTTTTAGTTATAATTCTATGTTATAACTAAGCCAATTAATTAGTCCAATTCTAATCATAATTAGGCATAATTTCAGTCCAATTCCATTTATATTACAGTCTTCATAATTTACATCTCATAATTATAAATAGGCCAATCTTTTTAATTCGGTCCAATTAATATCATAATTAGGTATAATTTCAGTCTTAATTCCATTTTATTATAGTCTTTATAATTTACATCTTATCTTTCGTTATTTCAGAATTCTTATAATTTAATCAAATTTCACGTTAATTCTATTCTAATCCATACGCGAAGAAGAAGGAGAAATAAAAGAGAACTGAAAATAGAAGAAAATACAAGGTGTAGGAAGAAGATGTAAATAACGCATAAATAACAGTACATAGATTAAAATACTGTAAATAAACTGTAAATAAATGGAAAAGCTATAATTAACACAAATAACTGAAATTAACTTAAAAGAACAGCTAGAAAGAAATAGACTGAAAATAATTCTAAAAACTGTAAATAAAGCTGCTAAAAAGGTTGTTCCAAAAATCGTAGTAGAACTACAACTATTAGAAATTCTATTATTTTAAATTACTTAAAGAAATCTTAAAATAATCACAATCACTCACCTCCGGTCCTAAGCTCTTCTTTTGGTCTTCCTGGATCCACTTGGAGTTGTAAAATAATTTAATTTATAACGGTTTTCTCCGTTGGAAAAATTATTCCGTTTAGGGTCCTTCATAGAAAGGTGAACCCAATTGGAGAAAATCTAGAATGAGAAAAAGTGTTAGGTTTAGGGGTCTATTTATAGGGGTAGAAGTGGATCTCGGACCGTTGGATTTGAGAATTGAATAGAATGCAACCACGTCACATGCTATATAGAAGCCATCGGATGCAAAAATAGATGGACCAGATTGGTCAGAAGAATGCAAAACACGTCACCAATAGGATCTGGAAAGTTCGAACGAACGTTCGTTTGTTCGTAAATAACAGAGGCGGGTCAACTAGGCGGTCGACCGCGTTGGTGCCCAGGTCGACCGGCCGGTCGACCTGCCTATATATATGTATGTATGTGTGTATTCTTTTTCTGCTTATTTTATTTATTTTATAACTTGGTCATATTAGCTTCGTGTCTGACGTTCTATATATGGAAATTGACCAGAAAATTACCACGGACACAATGGTGCAACTTCCGTAGCTTAATTCCTATAATTTCATAAAGTTATTTTATTATTTAATTAATTAACGGATTAATTATTATGGGTTAAATTTCGAGTTGTTACATTCACTACTTGAACCAAGTTGATCAACTCAAATCTTTGTAGTTCAAAAGAAATTCAGTACTTAGATTAAGTTGTAAACTCATCTCTTCATGTATCAATTCAATCGAAATATATTGATACTTCCGTACGAAACTTTTCATTTATTTCAGCTTGTACTTATTTGAATTTAGTTATAGTTAGAGGACTGTTGGATTATTACGATAAACTCAATGTCTTTTCAGCTGCCCAACATTTTGCATTTTGTATTAATGGAAAACCGTTTTCGTTTTCAAAATATATATTTATTGCAATTTAGTTGTTTAAGGGAAATAAAAAAAAAAATCATATTTTCATTTTTCTATCATCCCTTCTTTCTCTCTTCTTTGAGAAAAAATATAGAGAAAAAAATCATCATTCTTTGTTTCCTTCTCTCCTCAAATTTCTCCAAGATTAATCATTTTTGAACTATAAGTATCATGAGCAATGTTTTCTGCAATTCTCATTATCCTTCGCCTCGAGTACATAAGTTTGAAGGGGCGTTGCATTAACTTTGAGGAGAAGACAATAATCAACGAACGAAACGCACATTTTTTTTCTTCAATTTCTCTATAAATCTAATGCTTTTCATGATAAGTTGGATTATGCCTTGTTAGATTAAGGCTAATTCTGTTAAAACTCCATATTCTTTCTTCCCTACCCCTTAAAAATTAAAACAAATACAATGACTATACCCTTAACAGTACAAACTAAACTATAAACTAATGTTTCATTTCTTTTCTTTTTTGGAAAGCAATGTAGAGATTACAATGTTTCTTTTTTACCTCCTAATCATTTGATTGCGCATCCTATGCTGGGTTAATGTGTTGTCATGGTTACTAAAAGTAGATAAGCGAAGTTTATAAGATTCTTGTAACCCATTAAAATCTAGTGCATAAGTAGCTTTCAATTATATGTGACCTAGTATGAAGCACGCTATAGGAAATTGTTTAAACCTGTCATGAAGCACACTGGGAAATTGTTTAGATCGAGTATGCTCCATATTTCTATGAAAAACCTAGTTCTGAATATGAAGAATGATTTTGATACTATAAAAAAAAATATGCAAACCTTAAATTGTAAATCAAATTAAAATCATAAACCAGCTGAATAAATATACATGCATTAGCTTTATATCTTTTTATAATGATGATGACGGTGGAAAATTTTATTAAGATTTTAAAGTTGTTAACACTTTAGTTCTTGTTAATGCAGTAAAAAGCTAGGAGGAAAGAAAGTGAAGAACAGGGTTCAGATAGTGTTGGGGATCGTTGGAAGAATGTGGTGAGTGGTGAGTGTACATCCATAGAGCGTGCCAAAAAAAAAAACAAAAAAAAAACAAAAAAAAAAAAAGAAAGAAAAAAGAAAAAAAAAGAAAAAGAAGAAAAGGAAAAACAGTTTTGGGAAAGGCAAAAGTTAGGGTACAGCCTTAGATTACTTCTTGGTTTCTTACATAGCTAGGTAACTGACCTTGGGCAGGAATTATTTAGGTAATAGGGCTTGTACATATTTTATTTTTTGGCTGTTTAAAGTTTTGTTGATAAATATCTTTATGGATGGTAGCTTCTGTTATAATGAAACCGGTAAAGGTGTATTTGTTGTGATTCTTTGCTGTAGATGGAAAAAAGAATAATTGGATGCACAACTCTTTCATTCAATACTTTTAAAGGATCGCTACCGAATATGGTGTCCAGAACTTTGATGCAAGATCTTGAAGGGATCGCCGTTGAATAAATTAAGGAGCCGTGGAACTTCAATTTCAATACATGGTCAGCTAAACATCTTAATTTGCATTTTCCTGAAATTTTACAGTGATTTTATGTGCTGCGCTGTGAATATGTGATTAAGCGTGGAATTAAACCAAATGCATGAGCTAATATGTGACATACTAAATTTTGTATTTTTATTTATTTTCTTCCTGAAACTCTTTATAAGACAAGGCAAACCATTGAGCATTTATACAATATACAACAGTTTATATTGTTCTTAAAGTACCCCTCAACAATATTTTCAGTCATCAAACTGAAACCATTATACTAACTCTACCGAATACGTTCTTGATTATTCATCCATAAGAAAACTATAGGCAAAACCATATTTTGTTTCAAATGCTGATTTCAAACAAAAATTCTAAACAGAAAAACTTAATTGATCAGAATTAACACTACAGATTTCCTCAACTAACGTCTCCAATGCACCATCTTCTTTCAACAATGATGTATGTGAAACTCCATGAAACTTAACAACTTTCACATGATCAGAAAACTTCGCCTGTAGCCACAACAAACTCTCCAAATTCACAGTTCCATCTCCATCACCATACACAACATCAGGCTGTACATCAAACCCTTTTCTTCCATACACCAAAGTCTCCGGCGTATCAACACTGTACCCAATTAAGCAAGTCACGTTCACACCCGGATCCAATAAGCTACTAACTAGAGGTAGTATCCGGGTCTTATACCGCTTTACCCCCTCTTCATACCCAATATCTATCAAAAACTCTGGTACATTCTCTGCCGTGTACGTCTTTCCATAGTACGTATTAACAACAAGAGTTTTGGATTCAAATAGTTTCGGAGATGGTAAAAGCCACATGTTGCTTTCAGAGCTACGTTGTTCAGACCGAACCAGTAACGGGTTGACAATGGGTATGCCAAAAGTGGACCCGGACCCGTAAGTGAGCATTTGCATGACTGTACCTCCCCAAGGAGCAGAGAGGGTGATCAAGTGCTTTACGTACTTGGCACGCCATGAGGGATCAATACGTGTGAGGAGTTGGTGTGCAAAGAGGCTACCAAGGCTGTGGGTTAGGAGGATAACCGGTTTGAACCCGTTGGATGTGTATGCGGATTCTATTAGTTGTTGAAGGTCCTGGAGGTATTTGGACCCAACTTGAGTTGGGTGGTTGGGTGCGGCTAGACCGTATCTGAAGTCGTAGGGAGCACCGAAGAGGTTCTGGCCATCTTTGTACCCAATTTGTTCCAGTTTGGTGATCAATGTTGTCATGTACTCCGAAATACTCCTGAAAATCTTTGTATTCTTAACAAGTTTCTACTAAAAAGAAGGGAGATAAAAAATACATACTTGAGATAAGGATCAAGACACTGAAGCCCTTTAGTAGATCCAAAGTAAGGAACTCTTGTTTCAACTCCATCCGCATTTCTGTAATCATCGATGTTTTCATCGTAAATAAGTAGCATTCTCTCTGCAAAACATCGGGTGATCGGACCCAACAATACGGTTGGATCAAACCATAGCCTGAACCAACCATCTTTGTCTTTCTTGGTTGTAGTCAATCTACAAAATAGACTTGATGGTTTGTATTGTTCATTGAGTCTGGCTTCTAGTTGATTGCCACCTGTTCCAGGAATTATTACTATTGGGTTCATGATAGCATGGCTTGCTTGAATGAACGTGGCCATGAGAATTATATTGAAGATGTTCATCTTCTTCTTTATATTTTCTGTATTTATCTGATTTTTTTATAGAGTTTGTGCTCTTTTCTCATGTGTTTGTAATTTTGTTGGTTTGATTCGTGCTCAAAGGATTAGATTGTTTGTGGAGAAAAGAGTGTGGTTTTCATTTGTGTTGCTTGGAAACTTAATAGCCACTGAAATAGTTTGCGCTTTGTTTAGACTTTTTTTTTTCATTTTTTTTCCTTGGACTTCACAAATAATATTTTGTACACTAAATTGGAGCCACTTGGGCCCTTGACCTTGTCGCTCTCTCTTGAACTCTGATTATATGTCCCGTGCATTTTACACGGTAATATTGTTAAAAATAGTATTTATATTTTAGTTATCGCTAAAAATAAAAAATTTACTGTGTAATATATGGTAAATTTATTATGGTAAATGAATTATAAATTAAAATGACATATGACGCTCTGTATAAGATTGACGGTTAAATCCTCACTATCAACATATCTCGATCAGAATTAATGTTCGAACTCCATCAAATATATAAATTAAAATTGTTAATAATTTATATTATGTGATATATGTATATATTTTTATGTGTTCTGAGTTGCTAATATGAATGTTTTATACCTACTAAATTACGTGTAAATGAATTAATGAATATATTAAATAAGGGTTACACCCACTTAAACATTTCTCATACATATTTATCCTCCCACTCAATTAAATACTTCATTCACCTATCACACCGACCTTTTTTTATTTATTTAATTTTCTCATAATAATAACTTTACTTTTCCTCTTTCTCTCTCCTTATTCAAACTATGAAATAAAATTTTCTTCACCCGATTTTTTCATAACCATTCTTTTATTCATTCATCTAATGCTTCATCAATAAATATGAATCCAAATTTGGTTACGACAATGATGTTACTGAATTTAACTGTATGTAGATTTTTATTTTTTCGTAAATTTTGCAACTCTAGCTAAAATTAACATAGTAAAGAATAATTTGTTGCTCAAAATCGATGGTACTATAGAATATAGTAAAGAAGTTTTATAACTACAATCAAAACTATCTGATCATTAAAATTTTGTTGATATCTCAAAAAGAAAAGAAAAATGAACGATGAAACAATTGTAAAAGAAAGCAATATGTTATAGTCAAATATATTTAATGATAATTATTATTCCCTATTACATTAACGAAGTCACAAAAATATTGATTTACATGCATATTTTAAATATAATTACATGCCTTAACTCATCAACTCCTAGTATGAAATTAATAAAATATTTTTACTTATGTTGTTAGTCTCATTTTTTTTCCACTAGCCAATGGTTGATAGGATTTGAAAATAATTAGGTTGAGGTTTACATTTCATTTCATTTCTATGTTGCCCAGTTAGACATAACTGATTGTGTTTACTTCTAAACCCTCTTTTAAGTTTAAGGTGGTTGTTTGAAGTAATTTTATTATTTACTAAATGTTTAAGTGGCGTTAATGAGTGTTTAGGTGAGTGTAAATAGCAATAGCCTTAAATAATTGAATTTAATTAAATACTAAATCAATAATCAACTAAACTAATTAAAGTTAAGGAGTTGTACATAAAAAAGTCGGAGAAAACTCAGAAGTACTATGTATGTTTTTGTAATTGAGAATAACATCTTATGACCAACTTATCTACATCTGAACTTTTATCCATTATTTAGTTTTTGATTTTAAACAATTTTATCTTATGTCTTTTGGTCGAAAGGGTCTATTTTTGTAACAACCCGCATATTTATCAATTGTATATTTAAATATTTCATCATTCATCGGATTTTAGTCCGAAAACCTACTTTTAGCAAACAGTCGAATTGAGACTCGAGACCACTTCCATTGAGTTCAAAATGCCGTTTGCGACCTTTTTAAGTATAAACTTCGATATGATTGGAGTTGATCGAATTTGGCTACTTTTTCTATTTGGGTTTTGGGTTTGGATTCAGCCCACTAGCTAACTTAATACCCTAACTCAGCCCTCTCCTCTCCTTAAACTCATTCCCACTCCTCAAACTCAAGCTAAAACTGAAAATGGTGGAGAGGAAAGGGAATTAGAAATTCCAAGCCCTAGTTTCTTCTTTCAAACTTGAATTCTTGCTCCAAAATCAAAGAGAAGCTATTGGTAAGCATCTCCTTCTTCTTCTCCAACTCTATCTCCTTCTAATTTCAGAAAATTCCTAAACCTAACTTTGGGAATGTTATTCTTTTAAGCTTTGATTCAAGCTTGTAGAGTTGGAATTGAAGTGTGCTTGCTCTTGCCATTGCTCTATAGCTTCTTCTTCATTTGTTTTGGGTTTAAAGATGAGATTTTTATCTCACATCTATGTCTATATCTATCTTTGTTGTTAGGTATGAATTCCTAACACTTATCCATGCGTATTTGATATTTGGATTGGATTGATTTTGTGTATATTCCAATTTTTGGTGTTTTGGTTTAATTTATGTGAAAATCCTTTTATGGATGTTTGAACATGTTTTTGGTCATGCATCGAAGTGCCTATAGGGCTGGGTTGCCGATTGGCGTAAACCCTTAGTGTTCATCGCTCGTTCGATCGCATTTTGGTTCGGATTCTTCGATTTTTGAGCTAGGCTGTTTTTTTGCCTAGCAGAAAAATTCAGACGTCTGAAATAAATTTCAGACGTCTGTAACCAAATTTAGACGTCTGTGACAAAAATACAGACGTCTCTGATAAAATATAGACGTCTGTAACAAAAAATTTAGACGTCTGAATATAGTTCAAAATGTTTTTTTACTCTCTGTTTCAATTTTCGACCTCTGAGCCGTCTGTCACAAAAATTCAGACGTCTGAGATAAAATTTAGACGTCTGTCACAAAAATTTAGACGTCTGAACTGCTGATTTTGCCTAATTCGCCTATTTTCGAGTAAATTTCCAAGGTTTATCGATTTTTGTCGATCCGACTTATTGTTATCAATTATTATCGAGTTTGATGACTTCTTTCTTTGGACTTTTGAGAATATCCATTTTGATGGATTTGATATCGATTTCTTTGAATTTTATTCACGTCTTCGAATGTGAATTTTTATGATTGATTGTTTCTACAATCACTTCTATGATTTGTCACTTCAAAATATAAAGGTTTTCTATACTAGTATTAAATATCAAAACTTCTTCATCAAAACGATTTCAACTCTATTTTCAATATCAAACTCGTTTATAAAACTGTTTTCTAATCTATTAGTATATACAAACCTTTACTTCATTCGTATGAGAAAATATAATTAAACGGCCTAGCAAAACAAGTGGTATGAAACGCTTGCGTTTACTTCGTCGGTTAATTGATGGACTTGTTCGATTGAACCCTCTTGTGACAATTTTCTAGTGGAGATCTACAATCTGTTCGTAAATATTTGAGTTAAGCAAGTGGTTATGGGACATGAAGCTAAACTCTTATATTTACTAGCTTAGTGTAATCGACACTTCTTTATGATCGATGCTGATCATTTTATGGTTTAGACTAGCAATGTGCGATGTCTCTTTGTCCATGTGAAGGACTCTATTTCTTTTTATTGAGCTTCGTCTCATTTCTTTGTGGGCTGGCAACCCAAGTACTTTTAATGTGTTTCGATTCATCTGATGTACCGTTTGCACTACATTGATGTCTCGGCCTTCCGATTCATTAGACGTACCGTTTGCACTGCGTCAATATTCAATTCATTGGACGTACCGTTTGCACTGCGTCAATATTCGATTCATCTGATGTACCGTTTGTACTACATCGATGTCTCGGCTATCCAGTTCATTGGACGTACCGTTTGCACTGCGTTAATGTTCCAAATTGTATTGTCTTTCCAGTTCATTGGACGTACCGTTTGCACTACGTCAATGTTCAATTCATTGGACGTACCGTTTGCACTGCATCAATGTTCGATTCATCTGATGTACCGTTTGTACTACATCGATGTCTCGGCTTTCCGGTTCATTGGACGTACTGTTTGCACTGCGTCAATGTTCCGACTTTCATGCTCCTGTTTGTGATTTGCCATCCTTTTATTGTGATTTCTGGATTTCTAATTGATGATTTCTGGAATTTATGTTTCACCACCTTTTTCAGTTGGCATCGATATGTATGTCATTTATTGTGGCTTGGTGAATTAAATAAAGAATATGATATTCTTTTTGATGCTATGAGATTCTTGAGATTTTGTATGATTTTCCTTTGTTGATTTTCTAATGTATACTTATCACGGTATGACTTTATTGTTATCATACGTTTTATTATCATATCTCATATTCTATCTCATTTTATCTGATAATTATAGCTAGACTGATCCGTTTATTATTTTCTTCTTAAATAATACTCGGGTCAGACTGAGATTTTACAGGTGCTTCTTCATGACTTCCTATCTGGAACCATCATCTGACTTTTGGCTAACTACTCTAGTTTAGTAGTTTTTGTTGTATACATTTGAGATTAGATTCCTTGATGTATACATATTCTTTTGCCTTGCACTTGTATCTATTCTTTTGTGTTATTGTGGATCTTATTTGACCACTGCTCTGATGTACACCTTCATGTGTTATATTCATATCTATTTCCGCCTATGTGATATGAATTGCCTATGACTGATTTATGTTATGCTTATTTCTATATTTGTTTCCGAGCTCCATATAGCCACTGTGTAGCAGCTTTGAGTTTGTATCTGTGTGTCGGATTTCCTCTTTAAAATGCTATACTGTCTGACATATCGGTACTCGCACAAAGCAATTATACAGATAGTCGCTCCTCAACAGCCTTATTCTCCGTGCTAGTTGATGACATTACCCCGTAGTGTCCTTGGCTAGCGTGGGTATAGAGGTGGGGCGTCACAGCTTGGTATCAGAGCCAAACTTCGGAACAATGTAGAATAATCTAGCAAGGATCATTGTCCTAAGTCTTTCTTAGAAATCGTGCCATAGGATTTAATTCGGGCCTTCGTACCGTTCTATCCTATTTCATTTTATGATTCCTTGTTTTATCAATCAAGTTTGTTTGATATTCATTCTGAGATTAACCTTTTTCTCTTTTCTTTCTTTCTTAAAGTAAAGAAATGGTTAGACCTGGCCGTCCCAGCGCCGGTCAATCCAGTGCTACTCCTCAGGAGGGAGTATTTATGTCTGCCCAGCAGCTTCTAGATCTTGTTAAGAATTCTCAAGCTATCGGACCCATTCCAGAGCCTGCTCATCCTCGATCCGGTTTTGCACGCTTGTGTAGAGATTATACCGATTTGGGTGGAAGGCCATTCCGGGGATCCGAGAGTGTCATTGAAATTCAAGCTTGGCTTAGATCTTGCGACCGCATCTTTTCTCGAATGAATCTTGTTGATCTCCACCGAGTCCAAGTGGCTTCTAGCATGCTCCAAGAAAGAGCATTGGATTGGTATGAGCTTCTTATTTCTGAAATCGTTGAAGCGGATCTCACTTGTGGAGCAATTCCGGGAAAGATTCGAATTGAAATTTGTGCCGAAGGCTGAAAAAGTAACTTTGGCCCGGCGTTTTATCGACCTTGTTCAAGGTGAATTTTCTGTGACAGACTATGTCGCATCTTTCGAATCTTTTTCCAAATACGGGGTTGAATACATTAACACCCCGTTGAAGAAGAACCAGAGATTTGTCTATGGCTTGAATAAGAATCTTAAGAAGCCATTACTCCTGAAACTCGAGGTTTCATTTGATCAGCTTATTGATATCGCTCTTCGTCTTGAAGAGGCCGATAGAGAGTGTGATGTTGAAGTTGTGGGTGTTAAACAAAACTTCAACAACAACATGAAAAGGCCTATTAAGTTCAAAGGCCACAATCCAATTCCCGACAAGAAAGGGAAGCAAGAATCTTCGGTAGCAAAGACTCCTACCTCTAGTCGTGGACGATGCTATAATTGTGGCCTTACGGACCACTATGCAAATGAGTGTCCGAAACCATTTTTTTGTCGTTATTGCAAAGGTTCGGGACATCTTTTATCTTCATGCCCCAAACTTCCAAACAAGAGAGAGGGAAAGCTAAATGCCCCTAGTGACACTTCTCTTGGTCAAGGTATCCATTCTATCCTTGATGACATTTATTTTGTGATTATCTTATTCGAGTTCTTTTTGATATGGGTTTCATCTCATTATGTTTTATATCAAAAGAACTTATGATTCATTTTCTTTAAACATTTCTGGGCTTGATGACTTCTTTGAGGATTGCGAATCCGGATTGGTGGGTCCGCAACACTCAATTTGCTTTTTATTGACGTCGAAATTATTTTATGTGATTTTTCTTTCCGAGCCGATTTTTACTTATGCTTCGGAATTGACTTTTGTAAGGATTGGCTTAATTATTATGAAGCCATATCCTTTGTCCCGTGTGGACTATTCATCTTTGACATTTTCAATCTGTTAAGCAGATTTCTGTTTTTCCTTTGTGATTTTGATTCCAATTTGATGGCATCATTTTATTCTTTAAGCTCACATGATGAGGAAAGTGTTATTTCTCTCATTCATGTAGTTTGAGAATTTTCCGGTATTTTTGAGCTTGTATTAGGATTATCGTCTAAGAAATCTTTTGAGTGGTGTTAAGGTCTTTTCAGCTCGACCTTGCCACCGGTTTTCTTTAGCTACGAGTTGCGAAAGTTAGCATCCATTTACCGCATTTCGCACTCGTTATGATTCTTATGAATGACTTGTTATGTCATTCAGTTCATCCAGTTTATTTCATCCATTTTTGTAAATCGAGTATTCTATGAATATTTCGATGAAACCATTCTTGTATTCATTGATTTTGGGTGAAAATAGCAATTTAAAATTTTGCAAATCTTTTTCATAAGATTTATTTATAAGTACAAATGGGATTTTTGTTCTTTAAGCAAACAAAGAATATTCTTAAAAGTTTTTAAGAAACATGTTTATTAACTTGAAGATGATTTTGTGATTGTATTTCCCATTGAGTGCTTTAAGAATTTTGGTCGATGCGCTTGATCAACGTTATCGATAGGAATCTCCTAAATGATTTGATGAGACAATCAAACACAGTAAATTGACTTGAAAAATAAAAGTTTTTCTAGAAAGATTATTACATAAAGATAATTTTGATTTTGAAAGTTTTAGCTTTTCGGGAAAGAAGATTATTTGAAAGAATTCTTTTCCGATACTTCTATTCTTGTGATTCCCGATGGGAACCAAGATTTTATCTTTTGTACCAATGCTAATCGTATTGGTTTGGATGTCGTTCTCTTTCTTTTGCTTTTAAATCATTAATGCCTATTGAGACTAGATATGGCACTCATGATCTAGTGCTCGTGGCTATCGATTTCGCTTTTAAAAAATTTAGCATCATTATTTTTGGGTGAGAAATTTGTTCTCTACCCTGATCATAAATCTTTGGAATATTTATTTTCTCATAAGGAACTTAATATTGGATCGAGTTCCTTGCATCTTATGATCTTGATATTCTTTGTTTACTCCCGGATGGGTGATCGTGTTGCCGATGCCCTTAGCCGAAAGCAACAAGTAGTTGTTTCTATGACGATATCCGGATGGAATAATCTCGAGACTTTATCCACTTGTGAGATTCGAGATCGTGAATCCAATTTATGTTCGTCTCTTGTTTTGTGTAGCATGGAGGCTCATCCTTCTTTTGGAATATACTTTTTTAGCTAAACTCTATGTCAAGTTAAATTTCATGGAGTTCTTACTTCTATTGATTTGCAATCGTGATCCATTATCTTACTAGTGGATTTTTGGTAAGGTCTTCAAAAAGATTTAGGAACAAAGCTTAAAATTTTAGCATCGCTTATCATCTTTGTCCGATGGACAAACCGAGCGTGTGAATCAACTCTTGAAGATCTCTTTCGTTCATGTGTCCTCGATTTTTGTGGAAGTTGGGAAGGTCATATTTCTCTTGTTGAGTTTTCTTCCTATGATAGCTTCCAATCTTGTATTGGTATGGTACCTTTCGAGCCACTCTACGGAAGGCCATGCCGATTCTCTTTGTGTTGGCTTGAAGCCGGTGAGGGGCTGGTTTCAGGTCCAGATCTTATTGGTGTTCATTCATGTTTCACCTATGATGGGTGTTGTGCGTTTCAGTTGATCGGGAAAGTTAGCACCACGATATTTTGGTCCATTTCCCATCACCGAACGTATTTGTTCCGTGGCTTATCGCCTTTTTGTTACCGGCTCAATCTTTTGTTATTTATGACGTTTTCCACGTCTCTTATATACGGAAATGCCTTTGGGATTTCGATTTTTATTCTTGAGCCCGGTGTTATTGTGGAAAATTGAAGTTTTACCAGATTTGACTTATGAGCAACATTCCATTCGCATCATTGCTTCGGAGTTTGAGCGCCTTCGGAATAAAGATGTTCTTCTTGTGAGAGTTCAATGGTTCTCAGATCCTAAGAATTGCTCTTGGGAATCCTGGGAATTCATCGAGCAATCCCGTTCAGGCTTACTCTTTCATGCTCTTTATGGTGAACTTCCTATTTCAAATTTCTTTTGTGTTGATATGCTTTTATGGTTGTTACTCTGTATTTTCTTCTTAAGAATTGCGAGGACGCAATTTCTTTAAGGAGGGGAGTCTGTAACAACCCGCATATTTATCAATTGTATATTTAAATATTTTATTTAAATATTTCATCGTTCATCGGATTTTAGTCCGAAAACCTACTTTTAGCAAACAGTCAAATTGAGACTCGAGACCACTTCCATTGAGTTCAAAATGCCGTTTGCGACCTTTTTAAGTATAAACTTCGATATGATTGGAGTTGATCGAATTTGGCTACTTTTTCTATTTGGGTTTTGGGTTTGGATTCAGCCCACTAGCTAACTTAATACCCTAACTCAGCCCTCTCCTCTCCTTAAACTCATTCCCACTCCTCAAACTCAAGCTAAAACTGAAAATGGTGGAGAGGAAAGGGAATTAGAAATTCCAAGCCCTAGTTTCTTCTTTCAAACTTGAATTCTTGCTCCAAAATCAAAGAGAAGCTATTGGTAAGCATCTCCTTCTTCTTCTCCAACTCTTTCTCCTTCTAATTTCAGAAAATTCCTAAACCTAACTTTGGGAATGTTATTCTTTTAAGCTTTGATTCAAGCTTGTAGAGTGGGAATTGAAGTGTGCTTGCTCTTGCCATTGCTCTATAGCTTCTTCTTCATTTGTTTTGGGTTTAAAGGTGAGATTTTTATCTCACATCTATGTCTATATCTATCTTTGTTGTTAGGTATGAATTCCTAACACTTATCCATGCGTATTTGATATTTGGATTGGATTGATTTTGTGTATATTCCAATTTTTGGTGTTTTGGTTTAATTTATGTGAAAATCCTTTTATGGATGTTTGAACATGTTTTTGGTCATGCATCGAAGTGCCTATAGGGCTGGGTTGCCGATTGGCGTAAACCCTTAGTGTTCATCGCTCGTTCGATCGCATTTTGGTTCGGATTCTTCGATTTTTGAGCTAGGCTGTTTTTTTTGCCTAGCAGAAAAATTCAGACGTCTGAAATAAATTTCAGACGTCTGTTACCAAATTTAGACGTCTGTGACAAAAATACAGACGTCTGTGATAAAATATAGACGTCTGCAACAAAAAATTTAGACGTCTGAATATAGTTCAAAATGTTTTTTACTCTCTGTTTCAATTTTCGACCTCTGAGCCGTCTGTCACAAAAATTCAGACGTCTGAGATAAAATTTAGACGTCTGTCACAAAAATTTAGACGTCTGAACTGCTGATTTTGCCTAATTCGCCTATTTTCGAGTAAATTTCCAAGGTTTATCGATTTTTGTCGATCCGACTTATTGTTATCAATTATTATCGAGTTTGATGACTTCTTTCTTTGGACTTTTGAGAATATCCATTTTGATGGATTTGATATCGATTTCTTTGGATTTTATTCACGTCTTCGAATGTGAATTTTTATGATTGATTGTTTCTACAATCACTTCTATGATTTGTCACTTCAAAATATAAAGGTTTTCTATACTAGTATTAAATATCAAAACTTCTTCATCAAAACGATTTCAACTCTATTTTCAATATCAAACTCGTTTATAAAACTGTTTTCTAATCTATTAGTATATACAAACCTTTACTTCATTCGTATGAGAAAATATAATTAAACGGCCTAGCAAAACAAGTGGTATGAAACGCTTGCGTTTACTTCGTCGGTTAATTGATGGACTTGTTCGATTGAACCCTCTTGTGACAATTTTCTAGTGGAGATCTACAATCTGTTCGTAAATATTTGAGTTAAGCAAGTGGTTATGGGACATGAAGCTAAACTCTTATATTTACTAGCTTAGTGTAATCGACACTTCTTTATGATCGATGATGATCATTTTATGGTTTAGACTAGCAATGTGTGATGTCTCTTTGTCCATGTGAAGGACTCTATTTCTTTTTATTGAGCTTCGTCTCATTTCTTTGTGGGCTGGCAACCCAAGTACTTTTAATGTGTTTCGATTCATCTGATGTACCGTTTGCACTACATCGATGTCTCGGCCTTCCGATTCATTGGACGTACCGTTTGCACTGCGTCAATATTCAATTCATTGGACGTACCATTTGCACTGCGTCAATATTCGATTCATCTGATGTACTGTTTGTACTACATCGATGTCTCGGCTATCCAGTTCATTGGACGTACCATTTGCACTGCGTCAATGTTCCAAATTGTATTGTCTTTCCAGTTCATTGGACGTACCGTTTGCACTACGTCAATGTTCAATTCATTGGACGTACCGTTTGCACTGCATCAATGTTCAATTCATCTGATGTACCGTTTGTACTACATCGATGTCTCATCTTTCCCGTTCATTGGACGTACCGTTTGCACTACGTCAATGTTCCGACTTTCATGCTCCTGTTTGTGATTTGCCATCCTTTTATTGTGATTTCTGGATTTCTAATTGATGATTTCTGGAATTTATGTTTCACCACCTTTTTCAGTTGGCATCGATATGTATGTCATTTATTGTGGCTTGGTGAATTAAATAAAGAATATGATATTCTTTTTGATGCAATGAGATTCTTGAGATTTTGTATGATTTTCCTTTGTTGATTTTCTAATGTATACTTATCACGGTATGACTTTATTGTTATCATACGTTTTATTATCATATCTCATATTCTATCTCATTTTATCTGATAATTATAGCTAGACTGATCCGTTTATTATTTTCTTCTTAAATAATACTCGGGTCAGACTGAGATTTTACAGGTGCTTCTTCATGACTTCCTATCTGGAACCATCATCTGACTTTTGGCTAACCACTCTAGTTTAGTAGTTTTTGTTGTATACATTTGAGATTAGATTCCTTGATGTATACATATTCTTTTGCCTTGCACTTGTATCTATTCTTTTGTGTTATTGTGGATCTTATTTGACCACTGCTCTGATGTACACCTTCATGTGTTATATTCATATCTCTATCCGCCTTTGTGATATGAATTGCATGTGACTGATTTATGTTATGCTTATTTCTATATTTGTTTCCGAGGTCCATATAGCCACTGTGTAGCAGCTTTGAGTTTGTATCTGTGTGTCGGATTTCCTCTTTAAAATGCTATACTGTCTGACATATCGGTACTCGCACAAAGCAATTATACAGATGGTCGCTCCTCAACAGCCTTATTCTCCGTGCTAGTTGATGGCATTACCCCGTAGTGTCCTTGGCTAGCGTGGGTATAGAGGTGGGGCGTCACAATTTTATAATCTATTTATTTTTTAAGCCATGTTGTTATACGTTTATAAATGGGGCATTTCACCAGAAGGACAAACTTTGTAGTTCAATTAGTTTCTAGGACACACATTCAAAAAAATTACTTTCAAGGCCAAAATCAGCAGAATAATTACTTTCAAGGACAAAGTCAGCAGTCCAAATACTTTCAAGGACATAATTTCATAGGTTTTTAGGCCCTAGAAACTAATTATTTTACGTTTTGTCCTTGAAAGTAATTTTTTTCAGTTGTGTGTTCTAGAAACTAATTCCACTTGCTAACGAGGCCCTTGTAAATTTTTAATGAAAGTACTTTAATACTCTTTTGATAGTTTGATAATTAAGACAATGATTAATACTTTAAATTTTTAATGAAAGTACTTTAATACTCTTTTAATAAATTATAAATTGAAGCCTTTTATTTAATGAAAGTACTTTAATACTCTTTTGATAGTTTGATAATTAAGACAACGATTAATTTAAAACAGGTCCACTCATTATGTTAAGAAGATATTTCTACATTTAAAAAAATATATTAAAATCCGCCGTCATATTTCATAAAAAAAAATCAATTTTTTCATTAGTTATACATCAAAATCGATAAATATATGTATTGCTATAGTTATATGCATACATAAGAACCCTTTTGACAGTTTGTTGATTATGACAATCCCCAGTTTGAAATGGATACACTTATGATGTTAAGAATAGGAATATATTTTTACATTCAAAAAAATTAATTAAAATCCGTCGTCATATTTCACCATAAAAATCAATTTTTTTCATTAGTTATACATTAAAAATAGATAAGAACCATTTTGAAAGTTATATATGTATCATTATAGTTATATGCATACATAAGAACCATTTTGAAAGTTTAGTGATTATGACAATGTTTAATTTTAAATAGATACACCTATTATGTTACAAACACATTTTTACATTCAAAAAAATAAATTAAAATATGGCATCATATATCATAAAAAAAATCAAAAATTTCCATTATTTATACATTAAAATCGATAAATATATGTATCATTATAGTTATATGCATACATAAGAACCCTTTATGATTATGACAATGCTTAATTTAAAACAGACCCACTAGTTAAAAATATATTTTTACGTTCAAAAAAATAAATTAAAATCCGACGTCATATTTCACAAAAAAATTAATTTTTTTTCCATTATTTATACGTCAAAACCAATAGATATATCTATCATAATAGTTATATGCACATATAAAAACCCTTATATACATGTATTAAAACTAACACCCATACACACACAGATATGTGTGTGTGTATGTGTGTCTGTGCGTGTATGTACATACACACACGTACGTATCAACTTCGATAAATATTAGTATCATAAATGAAAATTCGACATAATGTATGAGAAGTCATTTTAAAGCTGAGCATTATTTTATATTCAAATCAAAATTGCTTACATGTGTCAAAACTTATATACATGCATGCACGTTCTCTCTTTACATATATGTGTGTTTTTTTTTTCAGAACTGATATACACAAACATGCACTCTTATGCACATATATTCGCCGGTGATGATAAATATTAGTATCATATAAATAAAATTTGAGTTTGGTGTTTCAAAAGTTACTTTTTAACCAAGTATAATATAATATTCAAGTTAGAAAGCTAGGTATGTGTATTGAAACTTATATATATAACTGATAATATCGATATTATAGGTGAAATTTGGTTTATAGTATCATGTGATATTTTTTAGTGTGAGCGTGGTTGTATATTCAAATCAAATTTTTTTACATGTCTTAAATCTGAGATCTCGGTGTAAAGATGTATAAAGGTTGATAAATATCAGTATCATAAACGAAAAATTGGTTTAATGTAACTGATATATATATATATATATATATATATGTGTGTGTGTGTGTGTGTGTGTGTGTGTGTTTGTGTGTGTGTGCATTGTGTGTGTGTGTGTCTATACACATAAACGTACTTATATGTATATGTATGTGTGTAAGTATGTATCAAAACTGATAAATATTATTATCATATACGAAATTTTTGTTTAACGTGTAGGATGTTGTATCAAATGACATTTTTAAGATGAACATAGTTTTATATTCAAATCAAAGCCATGTATTACATGTCTCAATACACACACACATACATATGTATGTATATGTATATATATATATATATTTGTGTGTGTGTGTATATGTATGTTCGTATACATGTATATATATGTATGTATACATTTGTGTGTGTATACATGTATATATGTACATATACATGTACATATACATATATATCTATGTGTGTATGTATACATATGTATAGGTACACATGTATATATGTACATGTACATGTATATGTGTGTGTATTAAAAATATATTTTTATGTTCAAAAAATTAAATTAAGACTCGCCGTCCACAAAAAAATCAATTTTTTCCATTAGGTATACATCAAAACTGATAAATGTATCATAAGTCATTTTAAAGTTGAGCATAATTTTATATTCAAATTTAAATTGCTTACATGTATCAAAACTTATATATATATATATATATATATATATATATATATATATATATATGCACACACTCTCATACATGCATATGTATATGTGTTTTTTTTGCTAGAACTGATATATAGACACACCCTCTTAGGCACATACATTCATCAACGATGGTAAATATCAATATCATATAAACAAATTTGAGTTTAGTGTATCAAAAGTTATTTTTGAACAAAGTATAATATGATATTTAAGTTAGAAAGCTAGATATGTGTATCAAAACTTATATGTATATGTATATGTATATATGACTGATAATATCAGTATCGTAAGTGAAATTTGGTTCATAGTATCGTATGATATTTTTAATCATGAGTAGTTTTGTATCCAAATTAAAATTATTTGTTTACATGTCTTAAATATGATAAATGTCAGTGTAAAGATTTATAAATGTTGGTAAATATAAGTATCATAAATGAAAAATTGGTTTAACGTAACTGATATATATATATATATAGTATCTCTATCACTACTAGAAAATGGCAAAATAGCGACGGGGGGGGGACGACTTCCGACGGCTTCCGACGGGCCGTCGGCGGTCGTCGGAAGCCGTCGGAAAATCGCGATTTACAGCCCCCAGCCGAGCCTCCTTCTTCCTCATTTTTCATACGAAAATTATTAACCCAAAATCCCCAAATCTCTTCCCTAAGCTTCCAATCATCATTTTCGAGCTTTCGGATCCTCCCCGGTTGCGTAATCAACGTCTATTGCTCTCTAGCTCAGGTATAATCTCTTATTTTCGCCAAAAATCTAATTTTTACCCTAAATCTAGATTTGCATAAGTTGTTAAATTAGGGCTAATTGGTGATTGAAATTGTTTCCAATAGTGTTATAATAGTTTCTAGCATTCCATGGTATTCCTATTTCATCTTTTATCGTGAAATTGTAAAAAACATGTATAATATGTGGTTGTTCATGTATATGTAAATCGTTGTATATGCCTTGATTCTACGATTGTATATGTGTGTAGCGCTGCTATCATTGTATTGTGTTAGTTGGAATAAGATAAAATGAATGCACGAGCTAGGAATATTATATTGTGCATGTATTGACTTATGCAACAACAAAAAATGCGTCGAACGAGCCTTAAGTTGATGTAATATGTCG
This sequence comes from Allium fistulosum, assembly GCA_030737815.1. Lineage (NCBI taxonomy): Eukaryota > Viridiplantae > Streptophyta > Magnoliopsida > Asparagales > Amaryllidaceae > Allium > Allium fistulosum. The sequence goes on from CM060903.1 coordinate 207,183,777, forward strand.
AATAACCTACAAGCTCTAAGAAACAGTGGTGGAAGGACAAGAAGGATAAGAGGAAAGAAAGGGAAGGCCCTCAGAAGCGAATCAAAAAAAGTGGGAGATGTAACCGTTGTAGAATGACTGGTCATTACACAAGAGACTGCAAGAGAGAGAAGGTGAAGAAGTGTTACAGCTGTGAACAACCCGGTCATTTTAGTAAGTTTTGTCCTCAGAAGATCGGGCAGGGAGCGAGTGCATCCGCAACGCAGATTCAGTCTTTGGATGCAACACCTTCCAGCAGCGGACCAGATCGAGGTAGGAAAATTTGGTTTCTATTTCTGATTTTCCCATTCAGACTCCTTTCGATACTAGAGCATCACACTCTTTCATCTCTAGTTCTTTGGTAGGTTGTTTTCACTTAGACATCTCTTTAGTAGTAGACCTCATTTTTGTTTCAAACCCCATTGGAGGATCAGCACTCTTTCCTATGGTTTGTAGGGGTTTGAAAATTTATATCCTAGGCATAGAATTTGACTATGACGCCTATATTTTGGGATTTTCAGGGTATGAGATGATTTTGGGAATGGATTGGCTATCCACATATGGAGCTATATTAGATTGCAAGAGGAGAGTCGTTAGACTAAAGACATTCATCAGTAGGACTCTCGAGATTTCTTGCGACTCGCAAGGGTCAGTTATGTTGAGCTTCAGTGACATCCCGGAATTTTTAGAACGGGATTTGTGAACATTTAATTCATTTTAAATGTTTAATATGGGTTTAAAATTTATTTTGAACTAAAAAGAATTGGTTTAAACTAAAATAACAAGTTATAATATCTAATGTGGAGGTTCAATTTGAGATTGGATAATAATAATTAAATATTCGAAATTGGGATAAAAGGTGAATTTGGGGTAAATGATTATAAAAATGGTGTTTAAATGTATTTTTAAGTTCAATTGGTCATAAATAATATTGTTGGATTTTTAGATGAATTTTAAAGTTGATAAATTAATATTAGGGATTTTATATTAATTTAATAATAGGATTTAATAATAAAACATTGCAATTAATCAGATTTTAGTCCGGAATGAGTCAGAATGATTTTTAATATGATTATAAATTTTATATGATTTATTATTGAGTTAATAAAATTTTAAAAGTGAAATTTTAAGCGTTTTCGACAAATTCGAAAATCGCTCGATTGAATAGACGAGTTAAAATAGCCTTCCGGGGCACAGTCTCGGAATTCGACGGAACCAGTTCCATTGGATCCGTAATAGTTAGTTATTATCGGATTTCAATTTTCGTAGCAATCAGAGTTGTCGTTTGATCGTGGCAGCTCAAAACGCATCGAAATCGTTTTAACTGATTTAATTTAAAATTGACCATTTATTTTCGTAACTCGCACATATGACCAAATTAGCTTACGAAACATGTTCCATTGTGTTCGGAACGTGGGTAAAACCCTATAAACGCCAGGCGGCATGTGTGATTCGGAGTTTGTGAGAAAAAGTTGTTTTAAAGGGATTTAATATTAAAATAATATTAATAGAACGTATATATATACGTTTAACGACCGAGAAACCCTAGCAAGTTATCTCCAGCCGCCAATATTTCATTCTATGGCCGAAAAGCATTGAATTTCATCTCCAAATTTTGATCAATCCATGCAATATCGTCGAAGGTCTTCAACTACAAAAGCGTAGAGCTCTCTGAGCTCGATTCATCCAACGGCGGGAATCGATTATCATTCGACGAGGAGGCAGTAATCTCGGCTCAAAGGCCGGCCATTCACTTCCGTTTATCGAGCTGCTGGGGGCGTCGAGCTCCATGATCTTTGGAGAGAAGGGGGAGGTGGTGAAGGGCTTTCAAGTGGCACTCTCCGATCAAGTTCCGGTCGTCGATGAAGGGGGGGAGGCGACGTTCATTCTTCGCGTGATTGGTTCGTTCGAAACCTGGGTAGAACGTGTGAAGGAAGAAGTTGTTTCAGCTGTGATCTCCTTTGCAAACGAACGGCCTTGATTTAGGTTTCCAGGATCTAACGGCTTGTGAATGTTTGGATTGCGACGAATTTGGTAGCGCCGGAATCGCAGAAAAGAGTACTATGCAGTGGAGCAGTTCCGGAATCATTCCGGGCAAGTAGAAATTTGAGGTAAATCAAACGTCGTTCGGTTTAATTTAAATTTCGAACGCTCGCCAAAATTCAAGGTGAGTATTCTCACTCACATCTGGATGCTAGCTGATTTAAATAGTTAATATTTAAATATCTGTGTGATTGGTTGAATATAATTGTTATTATTATCAGTTTGGATTGATATATATATATATATATATGAGATGTGCTAATATTTGTGATGCAGGGAAAAACAGGTTGGAGGGATCCAACTGGATTCCTCACAATATAGTGATTATTTTATAATTGATGAGATATCCCATTTATATCATGTGTTAGCTAAATTTGGAAATCAGTTATGTTGTGATATGATTTGATAAATATGATTTGGAATATTAAATATAAACAAAATAAATTGAATTTTTAAAGCAATAAAAGAAATTGTTAAATAAAGAATTTATAGGAATAAAATTTGAAATTTGGTTTGAATGAAGAATGAAAAATTGGTAAATTTGGAATTATAAACGAAAAGAACATTTTATCAATTGATAACTGTGAAGTATAAATTTTTGGGAATTAAATATGTTTTCAACGAAACTTCCAAATATAAATTAACAGTTGTAAATGTATATAAAAATAGTTTGAAATACAATTTTACACTATTGGAATCTTATTTAAGTAATTTGTAAGTATGATTTTCATTGAAGAATTCTCCAAAATGTTTTATTTAAAAATGTTTTAAACCTATATTTTAAAAATGAATTTCTGGAAATGGGAAATTGTGTTTGAACTTCGGAGGAAGTTATAGTTAAGCATGGGATTGGGGATTTATGTTATAAACATAAATTGAATTGAAATAAATCGGCTGGATTTATGAGATGGGTTCTTTGGGATGTTATGGGAGTGTATTTCCCTGAAAAACCAAGTTAGAGTTTTAACAGATTTATTTAAGTATAAATTAAAGTTTGAACTTGATTTAAAGGAGTGTTTTGGAATTATTATTTTAAAGTAACCAATTAATAAATTAGCCTATAGTAATTATTTATGAATACCTTAGTAATTATTTTTACCAATGGATCTATTTAAAAGCTAATTTTGGATTTAAGTAATCTGGAAACTAGTATTATCCTTTTAAAACTCTACTTTTAAATTTAGTTTAACTAAACCTTTATTTAAATCAAGTTTATATCTTTATAACTAGTTTTATTTTACATATTTGAAAGTATATTTTTGAGTAAATAACTAGTAGTAAATCTACCTGTTTTAAAGTATATTTTCAGTATAAAATGTTTTAACTGTTTTAAATCTAAATTGTTTAAAACTTGGTTATTTCCAATGGGAATAAATGGTAAATGTATTTATCGAGTTAAGGAAGAAATTTTGGAAATTGTTTCCAAATGAGCTTTGAAAATTTGAAAATATATCTTCGAAAGATATTAGTGGCAAATAAATAAAATGGGAATTATTTATTGCGTGATGGATGCTTATGGATGTTTGTGAATATGAATTGATAGTTAAATCACCGACTATCAATATTGGACAAAAGCGTTGATCGTTTCGAAAAGACCGGGATCGGGATTTATTTCCCGAAAACCACTTCGATCCGGTTCGTACGTTTCGTGAAACGTGTTCGGTGTCGAAGATGGAGCTGTGAAGTGCAAGGGCTAGTCGCTACTAATCCTGGGGATATTTCCAAAATGGATGTAGTAGGAGTAGTGCCTTTGGTTCCGTTCGGACCCGGGACGGACTTGTATGGACGAATGCTTTCGATACATCGTCAGGTGGACAATGGGCATTCTAAGTGATGCGTTCTAAAGGTAACGCTTAGCCTCAAGCCTCATCAACCGGGAATGACTGAAAATCAGGGGATATGCAGCAAGGCTTCGTGGGTAGCGCCCACTGGGGAGTAGGGTCATCCCTACCTAGAGGTCCCTTTATTTCGGCTTAGTGGTGCGGTTGCTGATCCCAACCGTGGGGTGATCTTATTCGGAATTGCCCATAGGTGATTCCGGCCTTGTGTTGCAGGGGAGTGGGCGTGCTCCTCGGTACTGTGATCTAGGCCACGTACTGTGACAGGTGGTACCCCAGTGCCTAGTCATTCGTTGGAAATCCATTCTCTCTATGAGCCTGTACGGTTTTGATTGTGCCCAACTATTGTTGAAATGTGAGATGCAAGCATTTCAGCTAGATCTATTTTACTTTCTGTAGACACTATTATAATATCAGAGGATTTTGATAAAAAGTGTTTTGGCTATCGTAAGGTAAAAACCCGACATGTTTATTTGTGGCGTGGTCTTACGAGATGCTTTTGTTTTCAAAGGATTTTTGACACTTTAATAATCAGTTTGGATGTATTTCTCTTACGCTGGTATTCCAGACTGACTCGGGTGTTATTTTATTATAATGCTCGGGTCAGACCGAGTATATTTACTGGATAGGTTGCTATGGAGTAGGAGAGGACCTGGAGTCGAGACGTATTATTCGTACTTGCTTATATTCCGCTGCTATGATTGTTGTTAGGCATGTATCTGATTTGTTGTGATGGACTCTGATGATGTATTATATATAAAAAGATATAGTTTTCATTTGAGTAAAGATCTGTTCTATATATTATATTTTATCCGTTGCGACTGTGAGGTTCTGATTCTGTTTAGTTCTCTCTTCTTCTATCTACTTTCTTATTCCTCTACAATCTGTCTCTTCCAGCGTTCGATCGTCGACATATCATACTGTTGAGTATTTTGTATCGATTTTCGTGGGTCGAGAAGGGCGGGTCGTCACACATGGTATCAGAGCTTAGGTTGGCGACAACCTAGGCTTTGGTGGGGGAAAATTACTCATTGGAAATAGAGTCAGAAGTACTCTATGATGGGTTGAGCGTATTAATAGCTATGAGAGCGTACTTGTTAGTGGATATAAAATTGTTTTTATACTGTGTTGACTTATCGGTTGAGTGTTTATGAATTCTAGTCGGTACGGGAAGTACAACCGTATCGATAGGGGTTTCTAAACTCTTGAACAAGATAAACCGACATAATATTGTTTTAAAGTGGGTAAATGAAATAATTTTACCCAAAATTATATTTTGATATAAAAGAAATGGTTTCCTAAATTATTATATGTATTGGATGTTTGTTTGGTTGTTTCTTCTATAATCAAATAAGAAATTAAAATATTATCTAAAATTTGAAATGATTTCTAAGCAAATGAGAATTTGTAAAATATTAAAATGGTTTATAACCAAATGGAATTATCTAAATATGTTTAAAATAAGAAGAAGTGAAATTAAAATTTGATTTAAACTAGAATTTTAAATGCCCGAAATTTTGGGAAGTGTTTTGAATAATGAATTTCAACAAAAGATTTGGGAATTTAAAACCTTGGAAAGATTAGAAATGCTTTCCAAAACTTTTGTAGGCAGCGATGAAGTATTATTTTGAGGAATGTTTTGGATGGAAGTTGTTTTGAGAGGAAATTGTGAAAGTAGGAGGCACTGAACTCACTTCAGTCGCTGGAAAATAATCCTGATGATGATGGCCACATCATCAGAATTCATTTTCGAGTTTCTAAAGTGATGGATTGCTTCCATGGTGGTTTGGTATGACATTTGTTCGGACTTGTTCTAATACAAGTTGTTTTAACAATTTTAAAGGGAAAAAAATTGTTTTGGTAAAAGCAGGTTGTTTTGGAATTTGAGATTTGATATATCTAATGGGAATATGTTGATTTTGTTTCAAGTTTGGTTTTGAAATAAAACCGGGCAATTGAAATCCTAGAAATTCTATTTAAAATATAATTGTGAAAATTTAGATGAAACAACAATGCAATTTACTGAATGAAGTTAATTGAAATAAGAAGGAAATGGAAGTTAAATTCTGGGATTATAATTATGTGATGAAAATAACTCCATGAGTAATATAAGTTGGTAAATAAAAGTGTTAGAAAATTTGAAGGGGAATGAATTGTAGAACTTGTATAAAATTGTATCCTAGAATTAAAATTTAATTTGAGTATACTGAAGTGAATAGAAATTTGAATTTAACTTGGGATAGGTTAAATAAAATTGGGAATTGGAATTAAATTGATTTGGGTTAAGATGAAAGGTAAAGTGATCTTGTAATTATGAGTCATTGTGTGACAAATTGTACCCATAAGCTATTAAGTGTTATACTTATGATCTAAATTTGTGGATTTGAAATTTTTCAAGGAATTATGTTGGAAGAAAAAAAATGGCATTCTTGAGAATTCAGTGATACAAATATGTAAAATCTGGAATTGTGATTATAAAATGTAAATGGATTAAAATGAGAAATATAAATTTTTAAATAAATAAGTTGATGAACTTAAGGATGGAAAATTTGGTTGTAAACCCAAGTAAAATAGGAATATAATCACAAATGGGAAATAGTTGAATGGTATAGTTATTTCAAACTTAATCCTAAATGAAATGTAAAGTAAGATAAGGTAAAGTGAGATATAGAAGATGTGAATGAACTTAAATAGTAAATGAGTTTTGAACTTAATTATGAAGGAATAAGTTGGATTGAAGTGAAATTCAAAAATTCAGAAGCATTATAAGCAATATTGAATGGAATTCAATTCTTATTTAAGTAGTAAAGGAAGTGGAATGAATTTAATTTGGAAATAAAATTTAGGTAAACTTGAAATAATTTTGAATAAGAATAGAATTGGAAAGAAATTGAATTTAGTTGAAATGATGTTGAATGAAGTAAATGCTCACTCAATTAAATCCAAAATAATTGTTTGGAAATGAATTTTGTGTAAGCTAAATTAAATGGAATGTGTATGGTGATGAATAGAATTTTGATAGATGGTCAAAATGTGAAGGTAAATAAAAAACCTGATTTGGATTGGGATTTAATTATGGTAACAAATATTGGAAGTATGGATGAATAATGAAATTAGATTATAGTAAGTGATGGTTTGAATTGTAAATAAAATTCAAATGAGAGAAATAATTTAAATGGTCTCTTTGTTAATAAAATAAATTTGTTCATGGATTGGATAAATAAACAAAGAGCATTAAAGTTGTAAATGAATTGGAATTTGATTGGATGAGAATCAAATGGAAATCAAATAAATTGATATAAGAAGATAATGAAACTATTGTGAAAGAACTTAAGCAACTTGAAAGAAAAACAAATGATTGTGAATGAGCTTTATTAAGTAATCGTGAATGTAATTTGTTAGGGAATAAAACTGAAAGACAAGTGAAATGAGTTTAATTTAATTATTGTGATAAATTAAGGATGTGTGGGTTGTAAATAACTCAGAATTGAATGATATTAATAAGACTATATGGATAATGAGTTAGAAATATAAGATTGGAGATTTAACTCAATAATTGTAATATAGCAAGAATGTTGGGCTGTAAATAATAAGAATAAGATGTTATAATTTGAACTAAAATGTTGATCTTGAAGAGAAAATAAGAAATTGAGTTAAAAATTGCATTGGAATAAAAATACTTCGCTTGTGTACCAGGAAAAATTTAATAAAATTAATATAAATCTAAGTTGGAATTAATTTTAAAGGGTTATAAGCTTAAGTGGTGATTATTTTGCTTGAATGACATGAAATTGGCATGTATTCGGAATTGAGTTGTTTAACAAGTTATTGAAATTGATTTTTGAATAAATTGATGTGCACTGGAATCTAATTCAAAGAGTTTGTAAATGAATGCAAGTGAATTGGTTTAAAATAGTAAATGGAATTGATTTTGAATCAATTGGAATGAATTGACCTTTTAATAAGTGATTTTGAATATGAATGGAAATGGATCATAAAAGAAATGTAAATGTTTCAAGTTTAAAATAAAATTTGATTGTAAATCAAATTGGGAACGTAAGTTAAAATAAAGAAATGTAAGTAAGGCATATGTTAATCATATTGAAGTGGAAATGAATTAGTTGAAATAAATATGAATTGTATATAGTAAACTTGGATGTAAATCATTCAAGTGAAATAAAATGAAGTTGGACTTGAATAAGTAATTTGAAAAGTGATTGAAATCTTTGAATTGTTAATAAAGTATGGTTAACATTGTTAAATTATGAACTATGCTTGGTTTGGCTATGAAATGGATATGTTTGGCTTACATTTATTGGAAATGTTGTTAAGATGTTCATATCTTTGAAAACTGATGAGTTTGCTTGAGTTTAGTACAGGTACGGAAGGCGTTCGAGAGAGTTGGAGCGCGTATATGCGTTATTTTAGCCGCTCGCTATTAAAATTTGCTAAAAAGGTACGTCTACGCAAATATAATAGGGAAATGATATATATATTGTGATATATTTTGGTTTCCGACCGTGTGGGTCGATGTATATATATTTATCTGTATCGCGAAAGCTCCTCCGTGGAGGGGAGACTCTGCCAAAAAAATTTAGAAATTTTGAGAGTTAGAAAATTTTTGGGATTTTGGAAAATTTTATTAACTTAGGAAGTTATTTTGAAATAACGTTAAAATTAAAGCTTTTGAATATAAATGAAGCATATGGTTTGGGATTGAGCTAAAGGATTTTGGAAAGTGAATATAAGCTTTAACTAAGTGAATTGGGTAAGTAAATGGGTTGGAGAGTAGTTTCTAACTTAGCAAATTTCTCGGACGAAATTTTTATAAGGGGGAAGGAATGTGACATTCCGAAATTTTTAGAACGGGATTTGTGAACATTTAATTCATTTTAAATGTTTAATATGGGTTTAAGATTTATTTTGAACTAAAAAGAATTGGTTTAAACTAAAATAACAAGTTATAATATCTAATGTGGAGGTTCAATTTGAGATTGGATAATAATAATTAAATATTCGAAATTGGGATAAAAGGTGAATTTGGGGTAAATGATTATAAAAATGGTGTTTAAATGTATTTTTAAGTTCAATTAGTCATAAATAATATTGTTGGATTTTTAGATGAATTTTAAAGTTGATAAATTAATATTTGGGATTTTATATTAATTTAATAATAGGATTTAATAATAAAACATTGCAATTAATCAGATTTTAGTCCGGAATGAGTCAGAATGATTTTTAATATGATTATAAATTTTATATGATTTATTATTGAGTTAATAAAATTTTAAAAGTGAAATTTTAAGCGTTTCGACAAATTCGAAAATCGCTCGATTGAATAGACGAGTTAAAATAGCCTTCCGGGACACAGTCTCGGAATTCGACGGAACCTATTCCATTAGATCCGTAATAGTTAGTTATTATCGAATTTCAATTTTTGTAGCAATCGGAGTTGTCGTTTGACCGTGGCAGCTCAAAACGCATCGAAATCGTTTTAACCGATTTAATTTAAAATTGACCATTTATTTTCGTAACTCGCACATATGACCAAATTAGCTTACGAAACATGTTCCATTGTGTTCGAAACGTGGGTAAAACCCTATAAACGCCAGGCGGCATGTGTGATTTGGAGTTTGTGAGAAAAAGTTGTTTTAAAGGGATTTAATATTAAAATAATATTAATAGAACGTATATATATACGTTTAACGACCGAGAAACCCTAGCAAGTTATCTCCAGCCGCCAATATTTCATTCTATGGCCGAAAAGCATTGAATTTCATCTCCAAATTTTGATCAATCCATGCAATATCGTCGAAGGTCTTCAACTACAAAAGCGTAGAGCTCTCTGAGCTCGATTCATCCAACGGCGAGAATCGATTATCATTCGACGAGGAGGCAGTAATCTTGGTTCAAAGGCCGGCCGTTCACTTCCGTTTATCGAGCTGCTGGGGGCGTCGAGCTCCATGATCTTTGGAGAGAAGGGGGAGGTGGTGAAGGGCTTTCGAGTGGCACTCTCCGATCAAGTTCCGGTCGTCGATGAAGGGGGGAGGCGACGTTCATTCTTCGCGTGATTGGTTCGTTCGAAACCTGGGTAGAACGTGTGAAGGGAGAAGCTGTTTCAGCTGTGATCTCCTTTGCAAACGAATGGCCTTGATTTAGGTTTCCAGGATCTAACGGCTTGTGAATGTTTGGATCGCGACGAATTTGGTAGCGCCGGAATCGCAGAAAAGAGTACTACGCAGTGGAGCAGTTCCGGAATCATTCCGGGCAAGTAGAAATTTGAGTTAAATCAAACGTCGTTCGGTTTAATTTAAATTTCGAACGCTCGCCAAAATTCAAGGTGAGTATTCTCACTCACATCTGGATGCTAGCTGATTTAAATAGTTAATATTTAAATATCTGTGTGATTGGTTGAATATAATTGTTATTATCAGTTTGGATTGATATATATATATATATATATATATATATATATATATATGAGATGTGCTAATATTTGTGATGTAGGGAAAAACAGGTTGGAGGGATCCAACTGGATTCCTCACAATATAGTGATTATTTTATAATTGATGAGATATCCCATTTATATCCTATGTTAGCTAAATTTGGAAATCAGTTATGTTGTGATATGATTTGATAAATATGATTTGGAATATTAAATATAAACAAAATAAATTGAGTTTTTAAAGCAATAAAAGAAATTGTTAAATAAAGAATTTAAAGGAATAAAATTTGAAATTTTGTTTGAATGAAGAATGAAAAATTGGTAAATTTGGAATTATAAACAAAAAGAACATTTTAACAATTGATAACTGTGAAGTATAAATTTCTGGGAATTAAATATGTTTTCAACGAAACTTCCAAATATAAATTAACAGTTGTAAATGTATATAAAAATAGTTTGAAATATAATTTTACACTATTGGAATCTTATTTAAGTAATTTGTAAGTATGATTTTCATTGAAGAATTCTCCAAAATGTTTTATTTAAAAATGTTTTAAACCTATATTTTAAAAATGAATTTCTGGAAATGGGAAATTGTGTTTGAACTTCGGAGGAAGTTATAGTTAAGCATGGGATTGGGGATTTATGTTATAAACATAAATTGAATTGAAATAAATCGGCTGGATTTATGAGATGGGTTCTTTGGGATGTTATGGGAGTGTGTTTCCTTGAAAATCCAAGTTAGAGTTTTAACAGATTTATTTAAGTATAAATTAAAGTTTGAACTTGATTTAAAGGAGTTTTTTGGAATTATTATTTTAAAGTAACCAATTAATAAATTAGCTATAGTAATTATTTATGAATACCTTAGTAATTATTTTTACCAATGGATCTATTTAAAAGCTAATTTTGGATTTAAGTTATCTGGAAACTAGTATTATCCTTTTAAAACTCTACTTTTAAATTTAGTTTAACTAAACCTTTATTTAAATCAAGTTTATATCTTTATAACTAGTTTTATTTTACATATTTGAAAGTATGTTTTTGAGTAAATAACTAGTAGTAAATCTACCTGTTTTAAAGTATATTTTCAGTATAAAATGTTTTAACTGTTTTAAATCTAAATTGTTTTGAACTTGGTTATTTCCAATGTGAATAAATGGTAAATGGATTTACCGAGTTAAGGAAGAAATTTTGGAAATTGTTTCCAAATGAGCTTCGAAAATTTGAAAATATATCTTTGAAAGATATTAGTGGAAAATAAATAAAATGGGAATTATTTATTGCGTGATGGATGCTTATGGATGTTTGTGAATATGAATTGATAGTTAAATCACCGACTATCAATATTGGACAAAAGCGTTGATCGTTTCGAAGAGACCGGGATCGGGATTTATTTCCCGAAAACCACTTCGATCTGGTTCGTACGTTTCGTGAAACGTGTTCGGAGTCGAAGATGGAGCTGTGAAGTGCAAGGGCTAGTCGCTACTAATCCTGAGGATATTTCCAAAATGGATGTAGTAGGAGTAGTGCCTTCGGTTCCGTTCGGACCCGGGACGGACTTGTATGGACGAATGCTTTCGATACATCGTCAGGTGGACGATGGGCATTCTAAGTGATGCATTCTAAAGGTAACGCTTAGCCTCAAGCCTCATCAACCGGGAATGACTGAAAATCAGGGATATGCAGCAAGGCTTCGTGGGTAGCGCCCACTGGAGAGTAGGGTCATCCCTGCCTAGAGGTCCCTTTATTTCGGTTTAGTGGTGCGGTTGCTGATCCCAACCGTGGGGTGATCTTATTCGGAATTGCCCATAGGTGATTCCGGCCTTGTGTTGCAGGGGAGTGGGCGTGCTCCTCGGTACTGTGATCTAGGCCACGTACTGTGACAGGTGGTACCCCAGTGCCTAGTCATTCGTTGGAAATCCATTCTCTCTACGAGCCTGTACGGTTTTGATTGTGCCCAACTATTGTTGAAATGTGAGATGCAAGCATTTCAGCTAGATTCTATTTTACTTTCTGTAGACACTATTATAATATCAGAGGATTTTGATAAAAAAGTGTTTTGGCTATCGTAAGGTAAAAACCCGACATGTTTATTTGTGGCGTGGTCTTACGAGATGCTTTTGTTTTCAAAGGGTTTTTGAAACTTTAATAATCAGTTTGGATGTATTTCTCTTACGCTAGTATTCCAGACTGACTCGGGTGTTATTTTATTATAATGCTCGGGTCAGACCGAGTATATTTACAGGATAGGTTGCTATGGAGCAGGAGAGGAGCTGGAGTCGAGACGTATTATTCGTACTTGCTTATATTCCGCTGCTATGATTGTTGTTAGGCATGTATCTGATTTGTTGTGATGGACTCTGATGATGTATTATATATAAAAAGATATAGTTTTCATTTGAGTAAAGATATGTTCTATATATTATATTTTATCCGCTGCGACTGTGAGGTTCTGATTCTGTTTAGTTCTCTCTTCTTCTATCTACTTTCTTATTCCTCTACAATTTGTCTCTTCCGACGTTCGATCGTCGACATATCATACTGTTGAGTATTTTGTGTCGATTTTCGTGGGTCGAGAAGGGCGGGTCGTCGCAGCTTCCTTTATTCTCTCGATGCATCATCATCAGAGTTAGATTCAGTTCCTGTCATTTGAGATTTTTCCAGACATCTTTGAGAAGGTTAGGTACTACCCCTCTAAGAGAGAGATTGACTTCAGAATTTATTTGGCTAGCCAGTAGCATTACCCGTAGGGCATATGGCGCCTAGGGAAAGGAAGGGATTGAGCAAGCAGATCCGTGAGCTTTGAAGAAAGGTTTCATAAGAAGAAACATATCAGAATAGGGAGCGCCAGTCGTCTTTGCTACCAAAGCACGTGGTTCTCTTCGACTTTGCATTAACTATAGAGAATTGAATAATCTCACAAAGAAGAACCATTATCAGCTCTCTAGGATAGATGATCTTTTCAACCAGTTAGTTAGCTCTTTAGTATTCTCCCGGCTTGATTTAGCCACCGGATGTCATCAGCTTAGGGTCGTTGATGTAACATTGATAAGACCGCATTTAGGACACCAGACGGATTCTTTGAGTGGTTAGTCATGACTTTTAGGCTAACCAATGTCCCAGCCTATTTTATAGATTTGATGAATCATGTTTTTAGATATGTTCTAAAATAAAGTTCATGGTGGTATTCGTGGTCGACATTTTGGTATTTTCTAAGAAGTATGGAAGAGCATGTTATTCATCTAAAGGAGGTTCTTTGTATGCTTCATGTTCGTCAGTTGAGAGCAAAGTTCTTGAAGTATCACTTTTGAAGTGTGTTTATTAGGGCATAGAGAATGTCTACACATAATAAGGATTTAAGAGATGGTTTTGTACATTTAGGATTGAGATTACGGAAATCTAAAGAGAGGTAGGCAAATGTTAGAGATGTATAATAAAATTTAATAGATAAGCAGAGAAGAAAGTCCATGTGTAGGTAATTGCAGAAATTATAATTGTCTCAGACAAGTGGATTTGACGGTGATGCCTTAGAATAAATATGAATATACAAGAGGAATAGGAGTAAAAGCCTTTAGTTTAGGAAAAGTACTGCAAGGGTAGTAAGTAGGAAGACCCACTTTATGCTAAGCCCAACAAAATGAAATTTTCGAAATTTAAAAAGTGGAATTTTTTTTTAATTGTTGAAATTGAAAATTTCATTGTTAATATTTTCTTTTTGAAAATAAACATGGGGTTTTTGAAGAATGGTATGAAATTTAAGTTGGTTTTTATATAATGAAAAATTGAAATTCTTTTTGAAGAATTATAGAGTGTGTATGTGTGTGTGTGTATAACTCACTAGTTTCATTGTAATAAACAAAGATTTTAAACATAAAAACCTAGAGTGTATCAAGTATCGAAAATGTAGATTACAACTTTTATTGTTGTAATAAATGTTTTCGTAGAAAATAAGTGGAGCATAGGCTATAACACTATTGTTACAGTAAGTGACTCTCAAGAGAAATATTTTTACATAGGTATATGAGATTTATTGGTATTTATTTAATTGAATCCATAAACTAGTATATTTTTTTTGGGTTGTAGCAACGGTGTTTTACGCAACATCCGTTTTAACCCAAATAAAAATGTATTTTAAAAGGTAATTTCTAAGTATAGAAATAAAATGGTTTGTAAAGTACGCTTATTATTAATAAGTATCGGGAAGTGTTTTTGTAGTTATGGAAATATTAAAACAGTTTTAAAGATGAATTTTTCTGAAAAGAAAATGTGTAAGTTAGATATTAGAAAATATTTATCATGGAAGAATATAATTTAAACATATTTTAATATATTGGAATGAAAAGAATAATGGTATGATTTTCTATGAAAGCAATAAAAATGTTTTTTACAAGTTACAAAGAATACATGAAAGAGATATACAAGGCATGAAAAGCACCATATTTTGTATAGCCTATTTCAAAAAATATAAAATAAGTTCCTTGTAATTTCACAAAAAATGAAATTCTCTTTTAAAAGGTTCATAGAAGATTTAAGCGTTAATAACTTCTCATAAGAGAAAGTAGTTCCAATATATTAAGATATGAGACTATTAGGTGTAGTAAGAAGTTGTTTTGAAAACACATAAAGGATATTTTAAAGATATTCTAAAAGAAAATGGTTTGGTGAAAATGTAAACAAGTTTTTGAAATGGAAAAACTTAATAAAAGTCAAATTTGAAAAGTCAAATTTTTATAGAAAACTGTACAAGTCTTTAAAAGGAAGAGAGATATAAGTTTTAGACTTAAAAATTTGGTAGTTTTTCCCTCTAGGTTTGGGAGATAATATTAAGTGACCAAGTATTTTTGAAATTAATAGAAACTGAAAAGATAACACTTTTAAAGACAAAGATTTTGGGATTTTATGTTCTAATTTTTTTTAGAAACCTTAGTTTTTAAAACAAGGTGATAAATACAAAACCAAACTCTTAAATGTGGAGTAGATAAGAATCCTTTTCTAGAAGTAACGAAAAAGGTGTAAGGAGATAGCAGTAATTACTTTTAGAAGTAATAAGGGAAGTTTCCGTAAAGTGTATAGGACATTAGTAAGAACCTAGGAATGTTGATTCATGAAGAACAGTAAAATGAAATTAGTAGGATAGTAAGACAAGCATAGTTGAGAATGAGTATTCTTGATTTTGGAAGAACTTGGAAAAAGCATCTTTCTTTAGTGGAATTCATATGGTAGTAGTTTTCAAGCTAGCATTGGAATGACACCTGTTGAAGCTCTTTTTGGGAAGGCCGTGTAAGACATCTTCATGTTGGTTGAAGTCTACGGAAAGGTTGCTTCTTAGTTCTGACATGGTTAGGGAGATTTCGGAGAAAACTAATTTGATTAGGAGAAAAATTTGTGTCTCATATCCATGTCTCTTTAATAATAGGTTTTAGAATTTCCTTTTCTCATCTTTAGTTTTGAATAGGTTCTTTCCTTTATTATCCTTTGGGAGGGTAGAATTTAGGATTTAACCTGTAACGACCCTGAAATTCCGACCCAATTTTAAAATTTTTAGAACCGTTATTGTAATATAAAATGGGAAACTTACATACGATTTCAATCAACGTCCAAACTTTGTTTCTAAATTGCGCCTTGATGATTGTAGATATGGGTAAAGTTTCGTCGGAAAATACCGTAGTAAATTTCGTGCGCGTTTTACTGCACATCAGTTCATTTTAAAACGTGAAAATTTTTATCTTTCGAACCTAAATATTTTTACATAGAAAAATTCTAAATCATTTTCTGACAAAGGCGTCATTTTTCGTTTTTCAAAATTCGGACATCTTTAGCTCCGTCGATCTTATTCTTCGGTGTTTTGCTGCATTCCCCGTAATAGAAATTTCAAATTTTCACAAACAACTTCTGTTGCTATTCAAACTTCATATTTGGAATGCGTCTAGATAGACATAGGCGTACGCCAAATTTCGTCGAAAATTATTGAAGTCAATTTCGTTCGTCGCATTTACCTATTAGTTTAAATTCTTTGTGTAAATTTCCTATCGTCCGAACTCAAATATTTTTCGCAATGTTGCATAAGAAAAATAGTCTGATCATGACGGCGCATTTCGTTTCATCAAATTTCGCTTTTAATTGTTAGTTAAAATGTTCACTCGTGCAAATGGTTCAATAAGATTTACCACTTCGCAAACAATGTCAAACCACCAATATCTTTATACCGTTGTGTCCGTCTCGTCACGCTGATCAAAACGGTATATTTGTTTGTGTCAATCGAAGTTCGGCGTTGCAAGTTATAAATTATTTAACGGGGTACAAACTGGTCCGTTACGCCACACGAACCGGTACCCTACTTTTCCCGCTCAGAATTCAAATGGCCTTGTCCCTTCAGAAACACCAATAGCCACCATTGTGAAATGTATCATTGCTTTTACTGTGCACTGAACCTCTGCTTACATTCGGGTTCATTAATTGTGTTGCTTCACTTCATATGATAGCTGTCTTCTATCCCTCTGCAAACTCTATTCTCTGTCTCTTTTTCCCTCCCTATTCTTTATTTATTATACTTCACAGTAAGCAAAAAGAAGCCAACCCGTCCTTCTTCTTTCACATATTTTATTTTTGCAAAAGGTTACAGCTCACCCTTTCTCTTTCTCTTCATGCCTTCTTTCGTTTTACTTTATTTTTTTTTATTTCCAGCATAGCACCCGCCAGCCCCTCCGCCCTCCAGCTCCCTCCACCCATTGCCCTCCGCCAGCGTCCCAGCACCCGCCAGCCCATCCGCCCTCCAGCTCCCTCCACCCACTGCCCTCCGCCAGCGTCCCAGCACCCGCCACCATCCACCGTCCCAGCCTCTGCCTGCACGCACCACCCACCCAGCCCCGCCACCACCCACGTCCCAGCCTCCGCCTGCACGCACCACCCACCCAGCCCCACCACCAACCACGTCCCAGCCTCCTCCTGCACGCACCACACACCCAGCCTCCGCCCATGCAGCCCGCCACCACCCATTCGCCCGCCCCACACCAGCCCACTCCCCACTGTCCGCCCAGCCCAACCCCGTCCCACACCCGCGCCACCCAGCCCAGCTGCCCCGCCATCGCCACTGGCCGCGACCACCGCCTCCGCCATCACCTGCTACTCGCGCCCACTGCTGCCCACAGCCCGCACCACCACACCACACCCACTGTCGCACTGCTCGCGCCACGGCAGCCCACCACCGACCGCCTCCGAACCCCCGACCAGCCGAACCCGAACCCGCCAACCATCGCGACATCCCCTGCCCGCCGTCACTGCTGTGCCTCGCCTTGGCTGCCTGTGTTTAGTGCACTTCAGTTGCATATAAATATATGCATGGAACTGTTAAATATATGCTTGGAATAGTTGCTTACGTACAGTGTTTTACTGGTTTGCAGCTGCTGATCCGGGATCTCAGTCCTAGGCTTTATCCGGCTTGTTGAATCTATCTTGCTTCGTCGTTGGTATGGTTTATATATATATTCGATCGATATATATATGGCAATAAACAAATTATTGATAAATTATTTGTTTGATTGCAGTTTGTGTTCATTTAGCGTCGTGCCTATTAGGGTCTATTTTATCTATTCATCTTCGTGCCGCGCCATCTTCTCTAACCACGAAAGGTGAATATTTTATTCACGACTCAATCTATTATGCTATGATAATCAAGTGATAATTGTTGTTAATATTAAATTTGGATATTAAATTGTTGATTGTTAAAATTTGGTTGAAATAAACTGTTAAGTTCTAAAATTTGACGCCATGTATTGTTTAAGTTGATTAAACCCGTTGAACTGTAATATGATGTTAATTAGGGTAAATAATAGTGACATTAAAATTGATATGTACGATTGATGTAGAAATTTGATAACGGACACCAAGTAAAAATCATAATGTAATAATCTTTAATCCGTAGGATTCTAGGAATAATTGTATTAATTTGCATAATAACAAATGTGAGTTAATATGATTATTTCGGGATTATTTGAATAAATTGTTAAATTGTTATGTATGTTTGTTATTGCTTGTTTATTTACTTTGACACCATCCCAGTTATCACACTGCAAGTTCCCTTTGCTATGTTTTGTTTTATATTGAATGATATCGGGTTGAAATGATAAATACCCAATTAAACAACTTGGCCTAGGATAGACAATTAAAAATAAGAAACCCGATTGGTCAACAAAATTTATTTTTGAAATTGAAGTCTATTCGAAATTAAGGAATGAACTTAACGATTTGTTGGAAATTTAGTAACGAACTTAATGGATTTAATTTATGGATAAAATCGAAATAAATTAATAGGAATAAATTAATGGAGTTTAATTGAATCGGATTAATAAACCTATTTAATTGAATAAAATGAATTGGAAAATTTATTTGAAATGAGATTTAAAAACAAAGAAGGTAGAATTTAATAATTTGAAAATTTATTAGGTTGTTAGATTTAGATTTTTAATCGGTTTTAATTAAATAGATTTGAAACTTGTCATAAATTAAGTTCGAGATTTAGAAAATTTGACTCAAGTGAAATACGAAACTAACTAAAGTTTTATGGATTTAATTTAGTGATAGTTTAAATTTAAAATGATTTTAAATTTAATAAAAATTGATTTAATCAAATTTATGATTATGGTTAATGTATCGATGAATGTAAATATGCATTGAATTGAATAGAATTTGGTTTAAATGATGTGAACTAAAATTTACCATGGAACCGAATTAATTGGAGTATTAACTAAATTTAATAAGTGAGATTTATTAAATTAAATTTTGAATACTTAATTATATTGATAACTCAAATAATGAATTAAAAGATTGCATTTGGAAAGAGGTTTTAATATCCGAAATAAATTGAATCGTGAAATGTCAAATTTTGGAAGTCAAATTTGCAGCTTGACTTTCGGACTTTGATTTGTTTAAACTTTAACTTAATGGACCATTGGGTAATAAATACGTAGTTATTAAAGAGACCGGGATCGGATATGGACATACTCTCTGTCGATACCGAAAACCACTTTAATAAATATTACACGCGAAGTGTTGATCCAGAATGAAGTGGATGGTTTGGTGAACACGTTGACTGAAGAAAGAGAACGATATTGGACGACCCCTGACATGACTAAAACAGGAGCCCCGCCGGGCCATTGAGGTTCGCCACCTCTAGCGGACGCACTTCTTCGATACCATATCTATTACTTTTGTGATTCGATTTGGGTGCACCCCTTGATTTGGGAGTGTTGTTTCGTGGTGTTGAGATAGTAGCTGCTATGCTCAACATCAGTCCGGATCAGGCAACTACTAGTATCCTAGTTGGTATCGCCTCATGTACCTTGTCATACTGATTATCCTATTCGCGACCACTACGTTTTGTTTTGTACCTTTAGTATATGGATTGCCCTCTGGTGACTTCCGGTTTTGGGGAAACTACGGTCTTGTATATGCTCTTAGGAATAAAAATGTGTTAAGGGTGGTATGGGCCATGACTTAACACTATTTTAATATCGTACTTTACTGATTAGACATTATCTACCTATCGTATTCTATTGTATATATAGATGGTTTATCGGATCCTTAGAGATGTTATTTTATCCATCTTTAAGTTATGAACTATTCCCTTGCACTTGATTTAATTGTATAAGATTTTGAGTCCTAACTCGAGTGTTTCTTTTGTATATGCTCGGGTCAGTCTGAAGCTATCCAGTTTGCTGATCAAGGTTGGTTGAAGATGCTGAAGGCTTAGCATTTATCTTTATCAGTCTATTTCTATTCCTGTATTGATGTCCTAGTCTGTTGGACACTTTTGTATTAGTCACTTGATGTTAAGACATTGTTGTATATTATGTAGTGGCTTCATGAACTGCTATTATGACGATGTATTTTCCGCTGCATTATTCTGTGACTGTTCTATGTCTGTGATGTTGTATTGATTCTCATTTACATTTATGTATTTATAATCCCATAATGATTCGTGTTTTGTATTATTTAAGTTGACATGTGTGGATTATTGTCAATTTAAATGGTCCAAATATACGGGTTGTTACATAACCTATGGATGATAGGATTTGATGTAAACATGTTAATGGAACATATTATGAATGATGTATGCTAGTGGTTGCAAGTGTTTGCTAGTGGATGCTATGGACGCATATAGGTACACTAGGCACTATTATTCCTTAAGGATCGGCCTAACTATGACACTAGAGGATATGCATATGGATGTGTGTGCATTTTTATTTTATTTCCATGGTTGCTATAAATGGATGTTTATCACATGATTGTTGCATTTGGATGATGTTTGTAGCACGCTCATAGAATTATCAGTTATCATTAGGAAAATTTTGCATTCATTTGGATACATGGCACAGACATGATTGCATAAAAAGAGGTCAACTTAATCAGTGGAACGCCTAATCTTTGGTATTAGTTAGGAACATTTACACTAAACTAATTGCATAAGTATCATAAATTGCATTAGAAAAACTTAAGGACAATGGGTGAATGGTTGATGATTGAGTAGTTGATTGTAGAATTGGATGAAAACATTTAGTACATTCTTTTATCCTTAGAGATTTCGGGGATGAAATCCCTTAAGGAGGGGAGAATGTAACAACCCGAAATTTAACCCATAATAATTAATCCGTTAATTAATTAAATAATAAAATAACTTTATGAAATTATAAGAATTAAGCCACGGAAGTTGCACCATTGTGTCCATGCCAATTTTCTGGTCAATTTCCATATATAGAACGTCAGAAACCGAGCTAATATGACCAAGTTATAAAATAAACAAAATAAGCAGACCGACCGGTCGACCGCCCGGTCGACCCGCCTCTGTTATATACGAACGAACATTCATTCGTTCTAATTTTCCAGAGCCTATTGGTGATGTGTTTTGCATTCTTCTGACCAATTTGGTCCATCGATTTTTGCATCTGATGGCTCCTATTCAGCCTATGACGTGGTTCCATCCTATTCAATCCCCAAATCCAACGGTCCGAGATCCACTTCTACCCCTATAAATAGACCCCTAAACCTAACATTTTTTCTCATTCTAGGTTTTCTCCAATTGGATTCACCTTTCTAGGAAGGACCCTAAACGGAATAATTTTTCCAAAGGAGAAAATCGTTATAAATTAAATTATTTTACAACTCTAAGTGGATCCGGGAAGACCAAAGGAAGAGCTTAGGACCGGAGGTGAGTGATTGTAATTATTTTAAGATTTCTTTAAGTAATTTAAAATAATAGGGTTTTCAATAGTTTTAGTTCTACTATGATTTTTGGAATAATTTTTAGCAGTTTTATTTATAGTTTTTAGAATTATTTTCAGTTTATTTCTTTCTAGATATTCTTTTCAGTTAACTTTAGTTATTTCTGTTAATTATAGCTTTTCCATTTATTTACAGTTTATTTACAGTATTTTAATTTATTTACTGTTATTTATGCATTATTTACATCTTCTTCCTATGCCTTGGATTTTTTTCTATTTTCAGTTTTGTTTTATTTCTCCTTCTTCTTCGCGTATGGATTAGAATAGAATTAACGCGAAATTGAATTAAATTATAAGAATTCTGAAATAACGAAAGATAAGATGTAAATTATAAAGACTGTAATAAAATGAAATTAAGACTGAAATTATGTCTAATTATGATATTAGTTGGACCAAATTAAAGAGATTGGCTTATTTATAATTATGAGATGTAAATTATAAAGACTGTAATATAAATGGAATTGGACTGAAATAATGCCTAGTTATGATTAGAATTGGACTAATTAATTAGCTTAGTTATAACGTAGAATTATAACTAAAAGATGAAAGAAGTTTATTTTCACACTTAAATCTTGGGTTAAGTAATAAGCATGATTATAACGTAGGTTATAATAAGAAAAACAATAGAATGAGGCTAATTTTAAGACTTGGGATAAATTAATAAGCGTAGAAACTAAAGGTGATAATAAAGGCTTATTTAAATAATTTATCTAAGTTAATAAGCAAAGATGAAAGTAGAATCTGTACCATATAGCATTCCCTATTAGACAAAACGGTGGTCTCACACTAGCCTGAAGCGAGACGAGGGCACGCTTATGCTAAAAATGGTAGTAATTGTTCAAATAGAAGTCCAAATCACGAGGGATTTGGATAAGGGGCTCAACTAGATATTATTTGGATGACGGGCCAGTACCAACACCATTTCCCCTATAGATTCTATGGACACTCGGTGATCTCATGTTAGCCTGAAGTGGGATGTGGGGCACACTTATGCTGGAGTTTGAGGTAATAAGAAGACCCAATAGGTGGAGCAAAAGATAGCATGGGCATGGTGGCAGTTACGCGTGTGACTTCCATTTGGGTGCTCAATAATCGCTGTGAGTTCCAAGCGCTTACTATGAGTGTCTTTCGTAGACACCATTGCCTTCTGTCTAGAGAGCTATATATGTCGTCTGAACCCATAGTTGCTCACTGCATCTTTCGTAGATACCATTGGTTGCTGTGTAGGGAGTTATATAGCGGCTGGTCTACAGTAAGGTCTATGAAATAGCAGGCCGATCAAAAAGGGTAGAATTAGGATTACATCCTAATTATAGGATTAGGAATTCAGCCTAACCAAAGCAGAAATCAAGGACAAGTGTAAGCAATTGAAATTAACCTATCTTATAGTTAATCATATTTATTTCCAGTTTATCTTTTTCCTATTTCTTTTGTTTCCTCATTATATACTAGAATTGTTGTAGAGTCTATTACTTTTACTTTGCTTAAAGACTCTAGTAATTACTATCATTCACCAGACTTTTAGTCTGACCCACTCCTCTATTTTTCCCTTTTTCCCCCATAGGCAATCAAGGGAGAAGTTAGTCGATTGCAGTTGCTCAGAGGTTTCTTGGAGAAGACTTCTACCATGTATTTCTTTCATTTCAGCTTTAGTTCTTTCTGTGTACTGGCTTGTTATGAGGTATATTACGGACTCTGATTTTTGAGACTATGGGTTTTTGTTTCATGAGACATTTCAGATTTTTAGACATGTATGTGCTATTTGGTATTTGACTTATTTATGAAGCAATTATGAAGTTTTGTTTTAATTAAGTTATTATTTTTTGTTTTCGCTATTTTTATCTATATTTGTCTTGTGAATCTTAGTCTTTGTCAGCTTTAGTTATACCTACAACGCACCACGCCTTTTAATGTGTCCTTTTGGGTATATTAAGGGGTGTGGGGTGTCTCAGTGAATTTCTCTTGAACTATATAAATTTCGGTTGAGACCTCACAACATGTGTTACATTTTTAATTTCTATAAACTTTGCGATAAATATATGTTTTTAATGGTCATGCACTCACCATGGGAACTCGTGGATGCTCTAGGGAGATCACAATGATCTCACATAAAAGACGGCCCATTTTCACATCCAAGTAGATGAGTTCATCAAGTGCTTCACTCTAACACGACCATTTATGACTATGAACTCATTAATAGCAAAAGGTTCAACCTACAAAAAATAATAATTTGTGAAATGCATTTCAAAATCACCACTGACATGGATTATATAAGAGTAATAAGGCATAATCTCAGAAAAATTAGTGGAATCCATAAAGTGCACTTAAAAAGCACCATCAATGCAGGTTATGAATTTGAAAAGAGCAATAAAAACCAAACTAAGATAAATGGTAAAATTCATCAAGTGTGCCTCAAAAGTATCACTAAAAACTGAATATGGATTATATTGATAGAGTTATGAGTATATCCTAGGAAAAATTATATAATTTGTTGCATATATCTAACTCAATAACCAATCTTGTTCATAATAAAGGTGTTTAATTTCTATAAAATACTCTGTTATATTATGGTTATTTAAGATATAAATAAAGAAGCGATTCTTTCATGGTGACTGTTCATAAGGAAAGTAATAATGGGTCTAGGGTTTGCTTAAATTCTTAGGAGAAAGTGGATCTGCGAAATATAAGCGATCCTATGGACGGAGATGGGGATGATGAGGACGGCTTCCAGCCCGTCCGATCATGAAGGTGGCGAAGGGTTCAAAACCCTAAGGTGCGAGAGGATTTCAATCTTTTCGGTTACTTAAGGTGGGATAGAAAGAATTTGAATAGGAATTTTGATTTAGGTAATAAATTAAGCTCAACTTCCAGATCTAGATGCACCAGCAAATAATAAAGGCAATGATCCAATTACTGAAACTTTGGAGGCGGGTAGAAACAGGGAGAAAGCTAGGGCATGAAGCGATATTGTAGCGGAGGAGTAGACTTTAACGTATACTCCAATTTTATACTATCTCCCACACTGCATGAATGACCTTAAATGTGCTCAAATGAACTCACAAATGGTCACGATGGCGCAAGATAAATGGAAATATGTTGCACTTTATGTATTAGGGCCTAAACTGTACTTTCATCTTTATAAAGCGTATATCAATAGTGTGGAAATCGTTAGCAATTTTCTAATATATTCTAAGGAAATGGTTTTTTATATGGTTAAATTTGAGAATCAAAAGGATTGTGACAGAATGTTGGCAAATGGTCCATATTTCTATGATAAAAAACAAATAATGCTTAAAATTTGTAGTCCATAAATGAAAATAACAAGAGATTTTTGAAAACTATTCTTGTATGGGTTAGGTTTCCTAATCTAGATCTTAGCTACTAAACATAAGAAGTATAAGAAGAGTAGCGACACTTATTAAGAAACAGAGTAAATTCGACGAAGTTACAGTGGGACGTTAAGAATTTCTTTTGCTCATATTCTAATTGAAATAAATGTTGATTGTATTTCCCTACTCCAGTGTCTATTCTTGATATGTATGGGGGTCTTTCATGGCAGGAATTTGTTTGTGAGTGAGAAACCACACAACCACATGCTTATGCTTTGGACATTTGAAAAGAATGTGTAGAACTTCTAAGAAATGGATACCAAAAAAGAACGGTGCAAATGATGCAGGTAATAATTAAATGAACGTAGATAAGGAAATGAGGACATCAAACACTAATAAAGAGCATAATAATCAGTAGGAAACATTAGAACAGTACATGATGACCGAATTGGAAATGGAATTATGTTCAGTCCACTATGTTACAAAACAATTTGGCAGTTCTAGTAGTACATGAGGATAAAACTAAAGAGAATAGTACAAATAAAAATATTTCTACAGTCTGTTTTGAAATGAAATATAACAATAAATTAGACAATGTTAGTGCGATCTCAAACTCTAACAATGCAGCCACAACGCGAATATCTGATGAAATGGTCACTGATCAAGAGATGGATTCATCATCTACCCCTGTAATGAAAACTGACATCAAAGGTACTTCTAGCAAAACCACTTGTAGGAATAGTAAAATGGAGGAAATGCATGGTGAGTCGACTAAAAAAAAGTATCTCAAGGCGCTAGTGCTACTACGACACGTGCTGCTACAAGGTCCACGAGGAGAATGAAAATCGATGAAGCTCCTTTTGAATTCAAGGAAAATGCTCATGTTGATGTTATATATAACCCTGCACGGATAGATTTAATATCACAAATTAAATTAAAAAATAAGAAAAACAAGAAGAATAAAGTGAGCGGATCCCCTAGTAGCTCGATAAGTGGGGAAATTACTTCGAAAAACAATTTATGACATTCCTTGTTTGTAACGTGATGGGGCTTAACTCCCCCATAGAAGGTTGGATGTTCTAACTCATGTTAGATATTTACACATTTCTTTAATAGTCTTGATAGAGTGTAAACTTAATGATGACAACATAAAATTTTTAGTGAGAAATATGAACTCTAATTGGAAGTACTTTTCGAATTCAATTTCTACTAGTAAGGACACGATACTTTTCATCTAGAATCCCTTGATTTGGAAATGCACTATTATTGAAGCACTACTATATATACTAGTATAAAACGCACGTACGTGCATCTAATAGGTGGAGATATTTACATTTTATGTAATATAAAAATTGAGTGAACAGATGTGTGTTATAAGTGTAAATTTTTGGTAGTCACACCACTTTTATATCAAATTGTTTAGTGTCGGGGACAAATTGGTAGTAAAATTCTGTTGATAGGTAGTTGGAAAGAAAAGGTGGTGGAGATTGCAAACTGGTGTTATTTTAGAATTTCTAAAAGGCACGGTGGATAGTAAAGATATATTTACCCATATTCTATCTATGCAACGCATTCGATCCCTGCAACTCTAATATTCAACATGCAGAAACTCCTGACATTCAATATGTGACAACTCTAATACCCAACATGCAGCCACTAATAACATTCAACGTGGGATAACTCCAATACTTAACATGTTGAAACTTTCAATATTCAAGATGCAACAACTCTAAAACTCAACATACGACAAATCTAAACACATGAAATGGGGAAACTCCTAATATTAAACATTTAGCAACTTTTAATATCAACATGTAGAAACTCTTATTATTCAACACGAAATGAGGATCCAAGATCTAAATATTTAGACTCAGTAGTAAAAGTTTGAAGAAAACGTATTTCAAAATGTTATTTTTCTAACAGTTCTATTTAGGTGAGTCAATGTGATGATGTCTCATGGTGATGAGACGGTTTATCTCAATTTGAATGCACTGCCTCCCGTTCTAGATTTTATTTTAGCTTATAATTCAATCATTTGCAAGACAAAGCTACTTTCAGCTCAGCAAATAAGCATTATGTGAGATACACATGTCATATTGAATAAAATGTTTGAATATGTATAAATTGTAGAGAATTGTGCTCTTCCATCTTAACTTACATATACATATTATAATACTCTCATGCCTTCACTTATCCTAGATTTCTTTAATTACCTAAATTTGCATACAAATGTCATTTGCCCATTTTCAAATTGTATAAATGTCAAATTGTAACATGCTTGGGCAAATCTTAATTAAGTGAAAACCAAACGCTGGACTTCTTAATTAAATAACTGATGAAAATAACAACAAATTACCTCCATTTTGTAATCTGACACTCAGCTCATCATCAACATCGTTCTTATACTCCATAGTTTTTCCTTTCAGAATTAGCATCAACCGATCAATTGGAAGGTTCCGATCCAACGAAACCGTCGATCGAAGATCTACCTAACAGTACCATAATCAGAACACAAATTTCAAAACTGCGACAATTAAATTTAGGGTTTAGAAAATACTTTGATTGGAGAAGGGATACGGATAGTGGAAGGAGGAGAAGGACCAATCGGCTTCAGAATTATTTCTACTGCATCATCCTCCATCATTGATAATTTGATGACTTTAACCCACAGAAGAGTTTAAAACCACGTTATACAAACCAGCGGAGAGTAACGTAGACAGAAGGGTATTTTGGGTAGTTCAGAAAGACACCGAGTAAATTAGTTAATGGAGTTCTCTTTATTAGTAGTAAAGATAGGGGCCGACTATTTAGACACAAATGGTGACACAAAAGATCTGAACCATTGGATCGTTTTGTCTTTATATGGAAGGTGGAATTCAGGGGGCAATCCAATGGTAGAGATCTTTTATGTCACTATTTGTGTCACCAAATTGTGTTCAAATAGACTTTCTCATATATATATATATATATATATATATATATATATATATATATATATATATATATATATACGAGTACTATGGCACATGCGATGCACGTGTGTAGGAGGAATTAGTGTTATAAAACACAGTTTGTAAGAATTTTTTTAACCATACGAAATGACTTGATGAGTACAAAATGTTGTATTTTCTTTGTGCATACATGCACAAATTAACCATTTATAAAAACACGAATGAGACTAAGTTATTTTAGAAAATAATTAAATGGGTAAAGAGAGTAATCAACCATTATATCAATAAAGAAATGTAATAAATATTAAAATTAGCATTTTCAATAGTTTGGAACCAAAAAAACTTGCATCGTCTCTATTTTAAAAAGTAATAAATCGGCATGTTAATATATAAGGAATTTTTTTAACTATAAAGATCGCATCCCCCATGGTACTTCCTTCCTCACGAATGCTCAATACTTGTTGAAGTATAAAACTACTTGATGCTAGTGTATAGATTTCGAATTATCGTTTACCATAAGATTGTTATAAAATCTGGTAGGACTTAAATTGATGTAATATTTTTTCTCCATGCCTTTTTAGGTTGTTGTCAACAGCAATAGCTTAAAAGTAATCTATCAGAACTAAGTACAGTCGTAGTGATTATTTTCTCTTCTCCTTGTCCTGGGCTTCAGACCGGCGTTGGTAATATGTGGATGGAAAACTTATAAACGTTTTATAAGGAATTTTTTATGTTAACTACAATTATATTCTAGTAATAAAGTTGGAATAGTTTAATAGTTAAGTTAGAGTCACTTTGATTTTTTCAACCTAAAATAATGATATTAGTTAGTGGAAGCAACACTTCATACTGTAAATTATAAGCATGCACACATGAACTAATTAACAGTGTATTACTTGTTGGCACATGGAACCTTGGATTCGCATGTTCTTGGATCATATACTTTTCATCGCCTTACCTTCAGCCTTTAGCCTATATCTTAGTTCTCATTATACTACTTAAAGATTAAACATGTAGCACACTGCTATTATATTTTACTTGTTTCTGAATCATCTAGTAAACCTCATAAAACAAAACCCAATATTAATTACACTACATAAAGATTTTGTCTTTGCCTCTTCATCTTGCCCAGTTGCTATACACACACACATTGTCAAATGAACACATAAAGGAGCACCCAGTATCTACACACTAATACTAACAGCGAATGCACATATATGACAACTATACACTAATATTGACAAGCGACGCACACAGAGCCGGCCATAAGGTAAGGCTACCAAGACTAATGTCTAGGGCAACATGTCACATAGAGGCAACTATATAATGATAGGTACAATGATGTTATAGTATAATTATTTTAAAACAAATTGTCAGTTAGATTAATACCTGAGAAACATATAAAGTTCCATACTCTAATTGTTATGTACTCTGTATGTCTTATAGGGGCAACTTGGAAACCAGTTTTTGATGTACTATGTATACTAATTCAAGAATAGGTTTGTCAGTATTTCATATAAACAATTTACATGCTAGATAAAATCAGCTCAATTAATATTTGGCTAGGGCAACCAAAGACTGCGGGCCGGCCCTGGACGCACATATATAATTATATATATAAGCATCCAACTCTCATAAACATGAATACAACAATATAATTAAGAAAAGTAACATCGAAAGCCCAATAATAGAAAATTAGTATAGTGGAGGTAAATGATTAGACAATAATGGCATTAACAACCAACTTAGCGGTCATTAAGATCCCAATACAGAATCAAATCATCCAAAGTTGACACATCACATGATTTTTCTAAACCAAAACTCCAATCAAAATGTATATCATGAATTCATCAAGTACACTATTTTTGTTTTTAAATGGATCATTACTCCACTTATTCATTCTTTTAGCCCCACTCTCTACTCAAGTAAATATTCACACATAAAGAATAATATTAAAAAAGGGAGTTGACAAAGACCAACAAAACCATGATTTCTCCATTGATCAACATACCTATTGGCAACATTTCTTTTTCTTTCTTTTTTAAATTACTCGTTTCCCATTCTGCCCTCAGATTATTTGCAGAGGATGCTGTGGAGTTTTAAGCAGTGGTTGATGTGGATGTTGTTGAAGTTGTCGGTGCAAGCAATGATTCGAAAATTTCCCATTCTGTTGTCACTACAATTTTGGATTCTTGTTTCTACACTTGTTCCCTTTTCTCATTCTTATTATTTTGCTGTCGTAAAGAGACATGTGTAGTAATCTTCTCATTCTTGATTTTTAGTATATCAAGCGTCTCCACTAACATCTTCACTCTCCTTACCTGAATGAAGTATATATATCAAGTTAGAATACTTTCACCCATGCATAACACTTTCACCTATACACATGCATGCTTTTAATATTGAACCACTTGGCACACACATACATAGATTCGGAGTCATATATATATATATATATATATATATATTTGTTCAAACTTATATTGAATTCTTAAGCACAGGCATTTATAAATATATGTAGCCTAACTTTTAACAGTTCATGCTCTATCACCTAAACACTCGCATATCATTTATATTCATCACACCTGATACAAACATACGCACACATGAATTAAGTATTAAACTAACAAATTCAGGGAATGGAAACAAAACTAAACCCTTAAAAAATTAGTCTTAGCTTTTTTAATTATTGTTTGTTAACCAAAATTAACCTAACAATACAATAATTATTTACAGAAGGCAGCGTATAGTTAAATTTAGGTCTTATTGAATTAGAAAACAACGAACATTTAGCAAAAATCATTTACCTACCTCTAATTCACTCAACACCCAATTTATATGCCACCACCATCATGCCCCTCTGCCAATATCCAATTTTGACCAACTGCACAATAACCGAGCCATCTAGTTTCAGAGAGTAACAGTAAACACAGTTAAACAATGAATGAAGTACCTAAATATGGAATGAAAATTTTAGCATGCACTCACCTTTCATCAGCTCTTCCATCAACTCTTGCATTCACTCAGCTATAATTTGGCCATTCAGCGCCCCTGTTCCCGTTCTATAGGCTGAGATTCACACTTTTGCACCCCTGATCCATCATTATCTCTGCAGTAGAGATGTTATGATCTAAAATCCCATGACTGTACAAATGTTTATGCTATCTCAGTCAACATGAAAGGATAAAAAATTTGAATACACTCATCAAGGGAGATCCATATAAGAGGTAAAAAATGTGAAAAAGGGCATACAAGAGGCAGTTTTACCATTTTGCGAACAAAATCCAGGGAATTGATTGAAACTGTTCAGACTAATAAAAACATGAATTTTAACTAATTTATTGTAATAAAAATGTATAGCATATGAATCAAATGAGTGAACGGTTTGGTGCACTAAATGTTATCTTATACAAAAATATTTGAGCAGGCTTATAACTAAGAGGCTAACGACAAAGAAGTTGACTCTTTTAAACCTTACTATTTGAAAATTAGTGGCTACACAAATATAATTTAAAAAATAAATAACGACAACCATGAATTTATGCTTTAAAGAGACATAGTGATTTATATTGTAGAAGATTGAAAAATAAACTAACAAAATCCGATCTCAAAAGTAAAAATAGCAAAACAAACACATGCCAAGTGATAGAATATGCTAAGGGCATCCTTAGAGTATAAGTCATCATTTCATGTCTCATGTCTTACTATAGAATTAAATTACCGCACTGTGTTATACGTGATTGGAATGTAATATAGCACATGGGCCGTTAAAGGAGTCTGTAAATAGTTTAACGATATAATTCGTCACTATAGTAAACAAATACACCTACTGTGAACAGATAAAACCCAAGAAGAAAAATTAAATCATCTACACAAAGATGCATTACTTCGGTTGGCTTCATGCTAAGATTTACTCAGATCTAAAAATTATAGAGTACCATATGTATATTTATGTGATAGTTCTCTTACTCTCTTCTAGTCATAGAGGTAAATGTCAAAGTTCTTTAACATCACCAAGAAACTACAAATGATCTAATCCTAACTGACACGGCGATGCATACAAAATTAACTGTAAAATAATTTACATCAAGCTTAGATAAGAACTACCAATTTGACAGCAAGGCTATCATTCGACCCAAATGTTGCAACCAACATAGACTATCATTACTAAAATAAAATAATGCAGAAAATCAAGCTCAAAATATAAAAATAAATAAAGAGAAATAA
This sequence comes from Allium fistulosum, assembly GCA_030737815.1. Lineage (NCBI taxonomy): Eukaryota > Viridiplantae > Streptophyta > Magnoliopsida > Asparagales > Amaryllidaceae > Allium > Allium fistulosum. Next base: position 207,215,907 of record CM060903.1, read on the forward strand.
TAATGGTTCACTGTGAAACAATAAAGCTCAAAATATAAAAGTAGAGCATAAATAACTGATGTGCTGAAATCAAGCAATCATTACTGATGCAAAACAAAATAAAGCAATTGAACAGAGAGATCATTCAGTTTTCATTAGCAATTCATTAGACAGTCATGATAGTTGGTAGGTTTTTTTAAAACAGAATTCATAATCTAAATCAGTAGATATTGTCTGAACATATTCAATAATTAAAAAAAAATTGAAATAATCATTGGAATATTTAAATAATTTAATAACCAACGAGAATAAGCTAACAAAAGTTTTATGCCTTATCTAAGAGTTTAAAATAAGCAGCCAGATAGTTTTTAAAACAATACATGCATTTTTTTTCTTGTATATAATGCTTATCCTAGCACACAATTCACATGAACATTTCTACAATTGCCTACTAACGGCAAACATATATCCGGAGGTAAATTAAGTTCAGTTCTGTAGGTAGAGCATGTTCGAGAGCAGGGTGAGAGTGAGCAAGTTTCAGGTGAGAATTCTTTCTCATAAAACCTATGATAATCAAAATCAGTGATCTATATATTTAGTGTTTGATTTACTTAAATCATTGTGTATCCTGCCTTGATAGAAATTTAAGCATGTTGAGTGAATTATCGCTCAAACCTGATTAAAGAAAATGCATCATTTCTAGGCTTTTCACTGCGTTCATTTTCTTGCATTCATATTCTATTTCTATCATTTTGTTTTATTTTATTTTGGCCTTCATTTCTCTGTCCTACGCGAGTTCTTTCCTTACGTGAGCCTCCTTCCTGAGTGAATATTTGGCCATGCATATTTAGTGTTTGTGAGTTTTATGTGTTTTGAGTATCTAGTAGTTTATTCTATGTCTAATTAGAGTGTTGTGGTGTGAGTAAGTATACATGAGAGCAAATGTGTATATGACATTGCATGAAAGTGTTGTGTGTATAATCACATGTTAGTGGATGCACAACGTGAGTGGAGTATTGACTGAATATGTGGGTGATCAAGTGCGAGCGCTACTGGTTGTGTTCTATTCATATATATATATATATATATCAAATGCGTATGTAGCATATAGTCATTTAAACATACATTTTGGGTTACTGTAAATCAATTTTGGGTTACTGTGAATCAATTTTGGGTCACTGTAAATCAATCATATAGTCATTTAAACATACAATCATAAAAATCCATTTCGGGTTAATGTAAATTAATAAGCACTGTAAAACTCCAAATCATAAAATGAATAGCATATAGCAATTAATGGAAATAAATGAAGTACTCTTCAATTTAAAAAATGCAGTTTTCATTATCCATTTGTTTAAAGGATGTTTGATCTCAGTCCAAGCAAGATCTGTGCATCATTTGCAATAGAGAAAATTGTGGAAATTAGGTGGTCTTCATAACAAAAGTATTATAGTCACGTTGGTTACTCAAGCTTACTAAGCAACCTATCCATAAAAACAGTATGTATATCAATCAATAGTTTTTATGACTATTGCATGCATTGTAGAGCATAATCCTTTTTTATCATGAGAAGACAATTTAATGTCCATGGGATGTAAATAATAAATCTATTCATTAATCTTGAATAGAAATCAAATTTTAGCCGTTTATAGAATCTAATCAAACCTTTAAAAATCAAATCTTAATCTTAGAAAATGTAGCAATGAAAAGCTTGCAAATATTTGGATTCGGTTGGGACATGAAAAAGCATTTAGGTCTCATCCCTATCCTGCCATTACCAAGCCCACTCCATTCTCTTCATTCTCAATATCTTAGGAACATTAATCTGACCATAAAATAGAATTCAGAGCTTTAATGAAGACCAAAAATTTCATTTTTGGGAAATGTGAACAAAACGTGGGGGGAAAAGACAAAATTAGCTTCAACCTTCCAATGCATTAAATTCTTTATCAGTAATGGCTAGGGATTACTTTGTAAGAAAATTAGTCTCCATTAATACTTTGCAAATCATTCACATCAGCAGCTATTTGACTACTAAAGCTAGTTGGGAACTTTTAAATCCAAAAATGTCGGCGAGCAAAATCAGTTAATAAAGCAATTGGGGACAGAGATAATACAAAACCATTACTTTTTGAACATCAAAATAAGAAGTTAGCCACCGAGTAACCAAATCTTTGAAATATAATGGCAATCAATTTACTATGGACATGAAAGATGAAAGTATAAAAAGAAAACTGGCAAACAAAACTAAAAATAGCGTTTCATAGAGTACCGTGGCTGAAATTTGGCTATTGACAATTGCTCAAAGAGTAGTTGAATCTCTTTAATGTTTTTAGATAGTGAATTGCTTCATGGTTTTTTTTTGTTTCCATTGATTTCCCTTTTCCGAAATCGTTGTTTAAGCTTCATGGAGAAGAATACTGTTCTTCGAGACAGGGAAAATGGAAGATATTGATAACGTGGGCGGCTTCGTGGGGGATAATTTCGAACGCCGAAGCAAACCACTCGGAGCATTAAAATGACAATAATAGCCTCTTTTGTAGTGGTGTTATTTAGTGGCGTGTAGCAATGCACACGATGGGCATTTGTGGATATTCAAAAAAGGCTTTACTTTAACTGTTTGACCAAGGTTTTGCTTTATAGTATAAGATATATATATATATATATATATATATATATATATATATAGTTACTTATCGAACAGTGGTGGGATGAAGTTAAATTATATTGTCGTGTATGGCCTGTATACACAAATGGAAAGGAAAATCTTATAAGACCACATAATGTGCGTAGGAAATTCATTAGCTATACCGTGGCTTGTAGTGGGGGATTTTAATTGTGTTCTAGTGAAGATGGGATAAGCCCAAACAATACGAATCAAAATGCCAATGAGAACTTTTTTAGTGTAGTTTTACATGTAAGATTACAAGAAATGGAATATTCAAGAAATAATTTCACTTGAAGGGGAGGGACAGATAAGTCTACTCACAATAAAATTGATAGACTTTTTTATAATCAAACTTTTCAAGCAATCTTTCCTAACGCAACCTCGAAAGTCATGAATCACACTACTAGTGATTATTGTCCGACTATGATAAAAAAATCACGCTTCTAGTAATGTTTGGAAAGAATACCAAGGATACCAAAGTGGTGAATAATGATTGGAATATCCGCACTTCTAGTAATCCTCTGTTTAGACTGTTTTGTAAGTTAAAAAGGACTAATAGACATCTAAAGTAGTGGAATATAGGGATAATGAACTTTCAAGGTATTATAGATCAGTTAAAAGAGAATAATAATACTATCCATTCTCAATCACTTGCAGATCCAAATAACAGATCTCTTCAAAATCAATATGAAGTGAATTTGGTGCGCCTTAAGAGATTTATGCATCATCTTTCCACAAAGAATATTCAATAATCCAAGGTGAGATGATTAAAGGAGGGCGACCAATGTTCAAGATTTTTTATAACTACATGTCAACATCCAAAAACAATAAGCAGCTAAAGGTTTTAGTAGATCAACATGGCAACACTTATCAAATGAAGGAGAATTACATAATGAAGCAGTCTATTTTTCTAAAATATTTAATAGGTGCAACCTAAATACCAATTTCCATAACATTACATGCAAAAAAAAAAATTTGACTGTTCAATCCAGAAGGAAAATTGAGGCTGACAGATAAGAGCACAACCAACAATGGCTTGTTCAATTGCAAAACTATCCAAGGAGCAACCAGGTGTGGCTTGTTCAGTTTGTTGTGGTTGGTTCGAACCAGTTCGTGGCAAGTTGAGTGAACATGGATTGCTTTTTATGACGGCGAAGTCTTCGCCGTTATATAGCGGCTATGTGGAGGGGGGGTTAGGGCTATATATTTATAACGGCGAAGCCTTCGTTGTTATATATTATAAATGGAACAATTTTTGTTCAAACCAATTCGTGGCTAGTTCTACCTCTTACCTAGGCATGCGGCTCATTCGCTCAGTTGAAAAACATGAGAGAGAGCGAAGTGAACAGGTCAGATTGTTGGTAATGGTCTAACAGTAGTCTAGGGCCAAATGGGTTTGGTCAAATTTCCTTTAAGTTCACCGGGAGCTGATTAGGGAGGGCTTATATGCTACAATTTCAGGTATTTTTACCTTGGGACAATTAATAAATGAAATCAACCACACAATATTACACTTGTTCCGAAGAAGGATAATCAACAATCCTTATTAGATTACAGACCCATATCTTATTGCAATGTCATCTACAAAATAATATCTAACATTTTGTGCAATAGATTTAAGGGGTATATGATTGACCTGGTTTCTTATAACCAAAATTCTTATATTCTAGGCAGAATCATTAGTGAAAACTCTCCACTAACCTATGAAATGGCGAGAACCTTTAATAGGAAAGGCTCAAATAATATACGCGTAAAGGTTGATTTTCAGAAGGCTTATGATAAAGTAAGTACATAGTTTATTTGTCATGTACTGCACTCGGTAGGGTTTCCACATAAGGCAACAACTATGATAAAAATGTGTATTTCCACTCCGACATTTTCTGTCATGATCAATAGCTCCCCATGTGTGTTTATTAAAAGTAGTAGAGGTTCCAGGCAAGGGGATCTACTATCTATCTATTTATTTATGTTGATCATGGAATACTTGTCTTTATTATGTTAAATTGAACATTTAGAAGGCCTTTGCCTATCTACAAAAATGAACCAATTATTAATCATTTATTGTATGTTGACAAACTTGCTTGTTTTTGCTAAAGCTACGGTAGGAACTTCATATAGTATCAAAGTGTTATGGAATAACTTGAGCAGTTGTGGGACCAAAATTAAATGAGCAAAAATCAAAGATTTTCTTCAGTAAAGGAGTCAGGTTGAAATAAAAAATTATTGAAGTTTTGGAAGTGGAGATTCAAAACTTGTCAATCACATACTTAGGCACCTTTTTAGGTTGCTCATCTCTCAATGGAAACGATTTTAATAATCCCTTTATTTACTTGTGTTGACCATATCAGAGTAGTCTACATAGCCAAATCCACTTTTTTGATTTTATTTTGATCCTTTTGAGCTTGTTTTCAGATAATTTTCTTCGTTATTGTGTATATTTTTTTCTGTATTTTCAACATTTTTTTCTGTTTTGAAATTTTCATTTTCATTATTACGGCGCACTCTTCTGGTTCTACTACTGCTTCCGCTTTCTCCCAACCAGTAGCTTTATCGACAACTGAAAGGGAGGAGTTGTTGATATATTCATGCATTAATTTCCAGCCAGATAGAGTGAATTTAGTCAGCGGGTTTTACGCATCTGTAGTGGCAGTATTCAATGAGCGGCTTAACCTCAACTGGTCCCATACATAGATGAAGAACAAATGGGACGTCTTGAAGCGTTACTGGAGCACACCAGGATTTTAATAGGACGTCCTGAAGCGTCTACTAGGGGGTGAATAGTGTTTAATGGATTATATGAATATTTTTAAAACTCTTGAAGATTTTACTTGGAATGATGTAATCAACAATCACAGAACAGTCACAGAATTAAAGTGTAGATAAAAGTAAATGCAGTAAAAGTAAAAAGGAAAGAACACACCAGGATTTTATACTGGTTCGGATTTATCCAACATCCAGTCCCGAACAATTCCTTATATGGATTTCTTTTCAACAAGTAAATGCAAATACAATCTCGATTTCAAGGTTACATGACACACCCTTCAGAATCTCGACCTCTGGATAGTGTCGCTTGATTTCCATGCTATAAGCACACCTACTAGATTTATGGACTACTAAGCACACCCAATTGATTTTACAGGCTATAATCCCACCCACAAGTATAACAGTATGATTTGATAGATTTTATAGACTCGGACCTTTGTTCTTGATTACAATTGATCTAAAACTCTTGACTAACACTTTGATCTTGGTTTGAGTGAGAGAGATGATAGAATCAAAGAGTAGATGAAGAAGAATCAAAATAGTGATGATTGAATTTGATTCTAGTTGAATTTCGACATAGTTTGGGTATATTTTGATTTAGAAAATGAGAGAGCGAAAAGAGGAGAGAAGAATAAGAAAGTATGATTAAAAATTTGTTTGAAAGTCTGGTATATAGGGTAATAGTGGTCATGTCCATTCGCGAAGAGATGCGACGAAAAAACACTTCCATTCAAATTTGAATTTTTAAAATTACGGCCACTATGTGGATATATAGGAATTGGATATGTCGACATATCCTTCACAAAATTGAAAAACACTTTAAAAAAATTATTTTGAAAATCCGTTGCTTTGTAAAATAATTTGATACTTTGTAGAATTATTTGAATATAGTTTATACACATTTTAATCAAAATATAACTTAATAAAACTTTATAAAATAATATTGAAAGACATAATAAGAGTATTCTGTATAATGTAAATAATATATAAAAAATCAATATAGTTATAAATTATAAGTAAATATCTAAAATCAAAATATAAATATAAAAAATAAACATAAGGAAGATATAAACTAAAATACCAAAAAATATAATAAATTAAAAAATATTGAAAAACTTAATATAATATCTTTGTAAATATAAAAGATTAAGAAATTATTTTGAGAAATATTTTGAATATATGTTCGAAAAGATTATTTTGAAAACCAGGGTATTTGGAAAATATTTAAAAATTATTTGAAATGGTGGGAGAGAGAGAGAGATCAAGAAAGTGCTATCAAGGGTTTAACATAGATTCTACGACACTATAACTTATTTAGAATATCTTGAGATCTTGAATTCTTCAATGCTTATCAGTCTTCATTCTCCACTCTTGAAACTTTATATCAGCATCTTAAATATACTTTTGATACTATATAGTCTTCTTAATCAACACCCGTCTAATATCCTGCATTATATACTATATAGAACTTGATAAAACATTAGTATTTATATTTTATATAATGTCTATAGTTGTTATCATCAAAACCAATTACTAAGGTACTAACATTCTCCCCCTTTTTGATGATGAAAACTCTGTATATAAATATAATATAACCCCCCTCCGGGTTATAAAACTCCCCCTTAATCTATGCATAGATTTTATATATTTCTCCCCCTTTGTCATCAGCAAATATAACCACTCAAAACTATAACTCTAACACTAACTCTTACTCTAACTCCCCCTAAATAAAATATTATAGACTAATGACATAAAATAATGCTGAGAATGATTTATACAAGAATAATAAGTGATATTTAAAATGAGATAATCATGAAATTGAAACAGTGATAAGAATAATATATAAGAAATGATAAGTGATAACAAAAATCTTTAATAGTAACCAAACCAATCTATATATTCATTCAATACCACACCATAATCCAATCACATCTTAAAATGTACATATAAGTAAGTAAAACAAATGTTAAATTAAATTAAATATACACACCACACAATTAAATTATCGAAAACAAGTAATATCCTAACACGATTTCCTAATGATCCAGGATTTGTGAATAGAATAATGAAGGTAAAAGTTCCCCTTTTGTTCGACGAGATTTCCATCTCAATCGAAACATACTTCTCTAACACATCGGACTTCGTCTTCCTCCATATGTTCTTCCTCTTCTTCTTCTTTCTCTTCTTCCTAATCATCGCTGCCTTGAATGGGGTTATGAATGACCAAATTTGCAGAATCATCTTCAATAACATTGGATTTGTAGGATTATCCAATGGATATTTTTGCGAATTGCGAAGAATTCTATTTTGTTTCTCTTGTTCTTTGGACATACAAAGTTGTACAACTTGTATTTCAATCAACATCTCCAGAACATTCTTCATTTCTCCTTCCAATTTAATAACTTCGACCATAGTAGTGTTCTGGAAGGGACCTTGGGTAGGAGAAGGGAGGAAAAATGATGAATTCTCTTCTCTAGAATGTTTGGGATTAGAGGAGGCCATGGTTTATTTATTTCAGAAGTTTAAAATAGAGAGAATATAGATAAATGAAGAAGAAAGTCAAAATCTGGTTATTATATAACTATCAACTTGAATTTTAGAAGGAAACTTAAAGAACAGAGAATACCGTTATATGTCGACATAAGGGGATAGGATATGTTAACACATGTTTTAATTCTGATTATTTTGTTTTTCTTTATATTTTATAATTTTTTACTTTATAATTTTTATATTTCCGATAGAGAACAAATTCCTAACTCTCTTCTTAACTAAGTAAAAGATGTTTGACTCAATGGTTTTGTTAATATATCAACTACTTGATTTTCAATGTTTATAAATTCAAGTGATATTATTTCATTGTTTACATTAACTCTAAGAAAATGATGTCTTATATCAATATGTTTAGTTCTAGCATGATGAGTTGGATTTTTAGATAGATTGATCACACTTGTATTATCAAAGTATAATGGTGATTTAGTAAAATTTGAACCAAAATCTTTTAATATTTGTTGCATACAGATAACCTGTGAACATGCTAATATTGGTGAAATATATTCTGCTTCTATCGTAGACAGAGATACAACGTTTAGCTTCTTACTAAAACAGAAAATCAGAAAGTGTCCCAGAAAGTGACAAGTTCCACTTGTACTTTTTCGGTCTGATTTGCAACCAGCATAGTCGGTATCACTATATGAAATTAATTTAAAGGAGTCTTCTTTTGGGTAAAAAAAGTCCATAGTCTAATGTGTTGTTTACATATCTCAAAATTCGTTTTACGGATTTTAAATGAGTTTCTTTAGGTTGAGATTGATATCTTGCACAGAGACAAACGTTATGTATTATATCAAGTCTACTAGCAGTTATATAGAGTAGTGATCCAATCATTCCTCAATATAATTTTTGTCTACATCTTATGAATTTTCTTCTTTATTTAATTTTTCATTAGTTGCCATAGGAGTTGATTTACCATTGGCATTTAACATATCAAATTTCTTAACTGACATTTAGCATATTTTTCTTGACTAATAAAAATTCTATTACTTAGTTGTTTTATTTGTAATCCTAGAAAATAACTAATTTCTTCCATAAGACTCATTTCAAATTCCTTAGTCATTATTTCTGAGAATTCCTTATTTAGTTTATCGTTGGTAGATCAAAAATGATATCATCTATATATATTTTTATTAACTGAATATCAATTTAATCTCTTTTAATAAAAAGTTTACTATCTACTTTGCCTATTTCAAAATTTGATTGTAATAGATAGGATTTAAGTCTGTCATACCAAGCTCTTGGAGCCTATTTCAGACCATACAAAGCCTTCTTTAATTTGTAAACATGATTAGGTAGTTTTGTATCTTCAAAAAGTGGGAGCTGTTCTATATATACATCTTCTTTAATAAAATCATTTAATAATGCACTTTTAACATCCATTTGATATAATCTAAAATTATTATGATACGCGAAAGCAAGTAAAATTCATATAGCTTCTAACCTTGCTATGGGTGCAAAGGTTTCATCAAATTCTATTCTTTTTTCTGACAATAACCTTGTGCAACTAATCGAGCTTTATTTCTCACAACCTCTCTTTGTTCATTCCTTTTGTTTCTATATACCCATTTAGTTCCTATTATGGATTTATCCTCGGATCTTAGGACTAATTCCCATACATCAATTCTTGTAAATTGATTTAATTTCTCTTGCATAGCAAGAATCCATGAACCATTATTTGATGTTTCCTTTGAATTTTTAGGTTCAATATTTGAAATAAAAGTAATGTTACTCATTTTATTTAGTTGATTTCTAGTTTTAATAACAGATTCAATATTTCCAAATATATTTTCTATTGGATCAACTTTCAAATATCCTTTTCTTTATTTGGATGTGAATTTTCTGAATTATTATTATTATTATTTTCGGTAATCTCATTATTACTAATTTTGTTTGGGTTATCAATATTTTCTTCTTCATCGATATTTGGATTATGAACCTTAAAATTCTCGTTAAATGAGACATGTAATGTCTCTTCAATAGTATTAGTTCTAGTATTGAAAACTTTATAAGATATACTTCTATTTGAATATTCAATAAAGATTCCTTTATATGATTTAGCATCAATTTATCCATATTATCTTTAGTATTTAAAATAGAACATTTATTGCCAAAAAATCTAAAGTACGATACTTTAGGATTTTTATTATAAAATAACTCATATTATGTTTTCTTAGTTAATAGTCTTATTCAAATTCTACTTAATATATAACATGCAGTACGAACTGCTTCAGCCCAATTTTTTTTGGTAAATTAATATCATTTAGTATAGTTCTAGCTCACTCTTGAATCGTCCTATTGTTGTATTCTACCACTCCATTTCGTTGTGGTGTTCTTGGAAATGAAAAATTATGAGTTATACCTTTCTTATTACAGAAATTCTAAAAATTTTCATTTTTGAATTCTCCACCATGATCACTCCGAATAGTTTTAATTTTACTAGTTATTTGATTTTGAATTCGTTTAACAAAGATTTTAAACATTTCAAAAGCATCACTTTTAATTTTTAAGAAAATCGTCCAAGTAAACCTAGAATAATCATCTACATTACAGATACATATCTACCGTGATTTATAGATTATATCCATGGGGGACCGAAAAGATCTAAGTGAAGAAGTTCAAAGGGTTGAGAGGTAGAAAGTATATCTTTTGATTTAAAAGAAATTTTTATAAGTTTGCCTAATTGACATGCATCGCATAAATTATTAACTATAATATTCATTTTGGGAAGAACTTTACTAGACCATTTTTAGCAATTATAGATATTAGTTTGAAATTCAAATGAGCAAATCTTTTATGCCAAATCCAAGGATCACATGATTCAGCCAAATGACATAAATTATCATTTGAGATTTTCACACTTAATATATAGATGTTTCGTTTTCTAATACTTTCAAAGATAATGTTTGACTCATTATCTTCAATGTGACATTTATCTTTTATGAATATAATTTTGAAACCCTTATCACTCAATTGACTAATACTCAACAGATTATGCTTTAAATTCCTAACTAACAAAACATTAGAAATAGTATGAGTTTTAGAATTACCGACATTGCCGATGCCGATCACATATCTTTTTGAGTTGTCTCTAAAATTTACTGATACATCATCTTTGTAAACTATATCTCTCAAAATCTTCGGATTTTCAATCATGTGTTTTGAGCATCCAATATCCATTTGTCCTTTTTGATCTGTAGAGTTTGATCATCAGGTGCCTGTTCATCAAAAGCCATGTGACACACCTGTTCCCGCAATTCATACAATTTCAAAAGATCACGTGATTTTTATAATGAATTGATGCAAATTTATGAAATAATATTATGATGATTTTGCAAATTATCTTTTCGAAAATAAAGTTAAAAATATTATCAAAAATTGCTATTGAAACTTTTTCAAAAATCAGATTATGACTACTTTGAAAACCAATGCTCTGATACTAAATGCGAGTCAACGGAATAAGGAAAGGCTAAATTAACACCAAAGGGGGGATAGGGTGAATAGTGTTTAATGGATTATATAAATATTTTTGAAATTCTTTAAGATTCTACTTGGAATGATGTAATTAACAATCATATAAACAATCAAAGAATCAAAGTGCAAATAAAAGTAAATGCAGTAAAATTAAAAAAGAAAGAACACACCAGGATTTTATACTGTTCGGAGTTACCCTATATCCAGCCCCATACAATTCCATGTATCGATTTATTTTCAACTAGTAAATGCAAATACAATCACGATTTCAAGGCTACGAGACACACCCTCCAGAATCTTGAACTCTGGGCTGAGTAACTTGATTTCTGGGCTATAAGCACACCCACTAGATTTACGGCTACTAAGCACACCCAATTTATTTTACGAGCTACAATCACACCCACTAGTATAGCATTATGATTTGATAGTGTTTTACAGACTCGGATCTTTGATCTTGATTACAATAGATCTTATAACTCTTGAATAGCACTTTGTCTTTGTTTAGGTGAGAGAGATGACAGAAATCAGGGAGTAGATGAAGGAGAATCAAACTAGAGATGATTGAATTTGATTCTGGTTGAATTTTGGTAGAGTTTAGGTCTATTTTGATTTAGAAAATGAGAGCGTGGAAAGAGGAGAGAAGAATAAGAAAGTAGATGTGTAAATTTTTTTCGAAAGTCTGGTATATATAGGGAAACAATGGTCATGGTCATTCGCGAAGAGATACGAAGAAAAGATACTTCCATTCAAATTTGCATTTTGAAAATTACGGCCACTATGTCGACATATAGGAATTGGATATGTCGACATATCCTTCACAAAAATGAAAAGCACTTTAAAAATATTATTTTGAAAATCCGTTGCTTTGTAAAATAATTTGACACTTTGTAGAATTATTTGAATATAGTTTATAACATTTTAATCAAAATATAGCTTAATAAAACTTTATAAAATAATTTTGAAATATTTAATAAGAGTATCAATATATTGTAAAAATATATATAAAATCAATATAGTTATAAATTATAAGTAAAATCTAAAATAAAAATATAAATATCAAAAATAAACATAAGGAAGATATAAACTAAAATACTAGAAAATATAATAGATTCAAAATACTTAAAAACTTAATATAATATCTTTGTAAATATAAAAGGTTAAGGAATTATTTTGAGAAATATTTGGAATAGATGTTTGAAAAGGTTATTTTGAAAACCAGGTTATTTGAAAAATATTTATAACTTATTTGAAATAGAGATAGAGATCAAGAAAGTGCTATCAAGGTTTTAACATAGATTCTACGACTCTATAACATATCTAGAATATCTTAAGATCTTGAACTCTTTAATACTCATAAGTCTTCATTCTCCAACTCTTGAAACTTTATATCAGCATTTTGAATCTACTCTTGATACCGTACAGTCTTCTTAATCAACACATGTCTAATATCTCGCACTATATACTTATATAGCTTGATAAAACATTAGTACTTATATTTTATATAAGGTCTATAGTTGTTTTCATCAAAACCAATACCTAAGGTATTAACAACTATCTCCACAATAGGACACAATCGCAAATCCCACTCGTAAGCCGCCATCGTTAAGCTTGCCCTTGTGGATCACCATCACGATTCCTATAGTTAAGTCGTCATCTTTGGAACATCTCTAGACACCCATCGTAAGTCCTAGACCTATCGTACCATGGTCCCAAAGTCACCGTCATCGTCGTTGGCGTCGGTGTGTCGAAGCGCTATCCATCCTTCACCATCGATATCACTCGTTGTAGAGCAATAACACCAAGATCAAGAGTCGGCCGTGCGAAAAGACCACTACGTCGTGCTCATTGAAGACTCCTCATCATCCACATCAAAGATTGGCCAAATCAACCATCATCATGATGGGCACCGACCACTCTACAGTGGCCAATACCGACCACTTTAGTAATGTTTTGACCAAAAATGGCTAGGTACAAACCAAAAAGAAAATGTCCGGCATCCATCCCGAAGTCCAAAGTACAATCACAAGTCCATCATATTTCGTCTTTAGATCGATAGGTATGTACGAAACTTTATGCGTGAAATTTTATCCTAAGGGATTTTTTTTCTAATACCATATCACCTACGAACAATATTCTCAACCGAACTAAACAAACAAGCATACACGCAATCAAAAATTATACAAACATCTTTAACGGCCTATTTCCATCTATAATAATACACATACAACGCAGAAAATATGTCTAAAGCAATCAATGTGGGATTTACATTAAAATAGACTAAATTTAGCAATTTTGTCAAATAGTACGTCAATAGGAAAAGTGTGATATTTGATTTAAAACATTTGAAAACACTTTTAAATTCTTTTATAAAATAAGATGTAGGTTTAAATATAATAAAAATAACGTTTAAAGTTAGAAATCATTTTAAAACGTCATTTTAATATTATACTACCAATCGTATTATGATGGGAGACGATATCACTTGCCTCAACAAGATGATCAAACCAAGGTCAAGTCATAGAGCACTCCTTCATGAGCGCAACGCAAGAAACCGCGTCCAAAACGGACCTCGTATGCAAAAGATATGAATTAAATATGAATCATGATTAATAAAATAATTAATTTACCAATTAAAATACTAATTACCTTCATTGTCCCTAATCCCTTCGTCCTCTTCTTCCCAAATCACCAATACATGTGCAGGCATAGGGAAACCCATATCCTATATGTTTCAAACTCCAAATTCCCGCACTATGCTTCACGAATCGAAGAACCGACGGCTCCTACGCATTGCACGATGCGTGCTCTTCGTAGTGGTCCCAAAGTCGACAACCTCAGAGCCCCATGTCAAATCGCGATAGCGTGCCCCTCTACATGGCCACAAAATGTCGTGACCTCCCAAACACGATCGGACTGGTTGCAAATGAGGGAGGAAGGTGGACGTCAGCAAGGGAAAAACAATGGCGACCTCCGTTTCGCCTATCTCCCCTTCTAACTCCAACAAACCCAAACCCTAGAGTCGGTAGCGAGTATGGCCATCACCCCAACCACCATCGCACACTGATTCATCGCCACTAATGGAAAGCTCTCTCCAACACAAGTTCAACAGACCTGGTTTCGTTAATTTTCGTGGAGCGAATCTCTCAATGTCTAAAGGAGGAGGCAACCATTATCTGGATTACTAGCAATGGAACAGTATACACAGAAGGAGATTTGAATTAGGTGGGGTTTAATTATATTAATATAATACTCTATTTATTTGATTTCTTAAATAAACCATTATAAGTTTCGAGCTCATACAATCATACGATGCATACGATCGCAACGAAACTCAACGACGTACATCATCCCATTTTTCTGATTCCAATGGTATAAATTCCGTCCCTATCCGAGATAGCGCTTTAGGATGATAATTCTGCGCATTTTGAGATCGTTTTGGCCATAATCGTCTGATCTCCAAATACACCGATATTTATATTCATTTAAATTCGCAACGTCGATCCGGACTCAATGGAAGTGGTCTCGAATCTTAATTCGACCATATGTGAAAAATCATATTTTTGGGCCTTCAATTAATCAACGATTCAATATTTAAATCAATTATTTAAATATTCTATCGTTAAAAATACGAGTCGTTACAGATAGTTGTTGGATAACTATGGAGTCTCGCTCGAGAATTTCCAGTTGATTATTTATTAAGGTCCTGACAACGTTACACAGTTCCCTCGATCTGAGAATACCATGAAACTTCAATATGAATACTCCACTTTGATTATAGTTAAATCATGGCATGACTATCTATCAAGTGACTATAATTGGGTCAGATTTGAAGCATTAGAAGTAAAACACTATTCGACAAAGAATTCGACTTCTTTGTTATAAGAGGTTTAGTATCACGGTCAACTATGGTCAGCTCAAAGCCAAAGTCTTTGACCAGAGTAGCATAATTAATAGTATTGTTATTACTAAACCTAAGATTTTGTGTCCAGCCTAACCAAGTTGAATGTAGGCGATATTTGAGTTTTGACCAAAATCAAGATCCATAATTCCAAAAGTGATATATTTTGATGCAGAGAATAGGTGTTAATAATCATTGCTATGAGTACCACTTATGATAGTAAAATTGGATTTTATCGAAAAGATGTGTAAGCGATAAATTCTACAAAATGTCATAATACTAACTAAGGTGGCGTGTTAACATTAATATTCGAATTGTTCAATATTAATTGCTGACTAAATTTACACCTTTGACTCGCACAACCGTAATAATAAATTCTTTGAAAAACCACACAATTTATTTAATTTATAAAATTTTATAAATTAATAAAATTAATTAATATTTGAGAAATATTAATTATTATTTAATTTATTTAATGTTTAGGAGTTGTTTGTAATTATTTGAGCGCATATATAAAAGATATATTTGCGTGCATTGATATACGATATTGGTATATATTTAAACGGGTTTAAAAAAAAGATAATTGAATGAAGGGGTTAATGGAAATTTTATGCCATTTGATGACAAGTAATTTCGACCATACATGTTAAGAGAGGAATGGAGAGAGTACATTAAGGGAATTAATTAGGAAAGTTTTAATTAAAAAGGGAAAATATTTCATTTTCTTATTAAAAAAAAATCACTTATTCATTGCATGCAGACATTTTTTTCATTTACTCTTTAAGATTTTCAAACTTTTATCAACTCCAAATCGAACGCAAGCATCAAATGAAATAAAACATAAGTGGCCCTTCCATCTCTTGCAAGGATTGGGTATGGATCTTCGAGATCCGATGAAATTTCTTCATTCAAGGTGTTGATTCTAGGCTATATCATTAGTAATTATCTAGTCTCATTTTGTTATATGTTGTATCATGTTAGTATAGTTTGTAGGATCGATTTCACCCTAGAGAGAGGGAGGTGAATAGGGTGTACTTAAAATTAATGCGGAAATAAAAATAAACACAGAAAGAAATGCAGTAGAGATCACACACAATTTTACCCAGCTTCGGCAATAACCTGTCTACGAGCTGCCTCCAAGGTTTCTACTAGAATTTAGGTAATCAGAAGCTTACAAAAACACGTAAACTCGCGATACCCGCTAACTCGATTAACCTAACTCTAAGCTCAAAACCCTCCCACAACTCAGCCACTGAGTTGCGAATTCTCGAACTACAAACTGTAGTTCGTAAACACTTTAAACTAGAGTTTGACTTTAAATAAAAAAAATACTAAAACAAATAAACCCTAATTAATTTTACAGCCCAAAAATAAAGACATATGCGGCCCACTTTAAAACATAACTTGAGAAAAAATAGACGTCTCCCTTTTCTTTTGTATACTATCTTCGACTACCTTGTTTCCTTGTGATTCTGGAATTAGGGTTTCTCAATTGAAGCCGCTACCTTGAATTAGAAGTTCAAATTGTTTGCCTGATGCTTTCATTCCTCAATTCGCCTTGTTGCGGCTTCAGTGTCGAGTTCGATTTTTGCTTTGAATTGGTATGTGATTTTTTGCCCCTCTTCGATTTTTGATTATGTTCGACTTTATGCTCTGTTTAATTACTTGAGCTCGAACTCGATAATCAATTTGCCGATGATGAGATTGGGTTAAATATGGATAAAAACCCTATATTTTCGTTCGTATATTTGAGTTTGAATATTTCGTGATTTTGGCACTTGCGTTGATTATTGATCAAATGAACACTATGATCTCTGACTTGTTCATTGTTGAATTTGCTTGAATTTCTCTGAGTCGGTTCCGTTCTTTTCTCTGCTACAACTTTGACATTTTAAATTTGAGATAAACTGGTCTTTATGAAGCTTGACTTGTTCAATTTTTGTTATCCTCTATTCCAATTTTTACTAGCAATTATCGATTCTTTTTTTACGTTGACCATTACTTTTTGAAACTCCTCCTTGACTTGTTCGAACTGCTACTGATCATGTTCGATTTTCTTCTTTTATATGCTTTGTCCATCCGAGTGTGTTGACTTGTTTGGTTGTCTTATTATTGTGGTCTGTCTCGACTGCTCATTGCTGTTGCATATATATACACATGTTGCTCCACTGTCATTTCATTGAGTTTCCATGTTCACTTGTGCACTTCATGTTGATGGAACCAAACTTGTGTTTGCCCTGACCATGTCTTGTGCACTCTGACCATAATCACTTGCATATGCATTTATTTTGTCATGTTGTACATATATGTGTTACTGGGTTGATTGATTGGTCTTCACTTTGTCATTGCAGTCTGAGTTGCATTGCAGTCTGGTTACATATGAGCCGGTCTGCATTGTGTTGGTTACTTCGAGTACATGTCCAGTTGCTTGCATTCATGTGTGTATGTGTGTGGTTTCATATCTTCATACTTGTAGTCATGTTCATGCCTGAACATTGCCTTTGTTTGGTTTACTTAAGTCTGTTTGGAACTTTTTGAGCATGTCTGAAGCTCTTTGTTTCCTCTGTTTCATGTGCACTTGTTATTCTCTAAAGTCTGGTCATTTTGGTGGTGGTTGGAGTCTTCATGTGTATACTCCAATGTTTATATGCACTATATGTTGAAACTGAGTATGTCTGAAGCTTTGTTGTCCCATTTGCATTCATGTTGTATTGTTGTCATGCTTCGAGTTAAACTATGTACATATCCATGTTGGTCTGCATTTGCTCATTCATTGATCTGGTGCATTATGCTCTCTCTTGTTGGCTTGCTTGAGTCTTTGCTTTGGTTGAACCAGAGCATATCTGAAATGTTGGTTGAGTTGAAATGTTGCATGCACCACTTTGTACATATGCACTGCCTTGTACTTGACCATTTGGTTGAAGCTGTGTTTATGTTTTTGCACTTGAGTTGAATCCAGTTTTTGCTTGGTTTGACATTGTGCTTACATGTCCCTGCAATTTTAATAAGCAAGTGTATTTCGGTGTGCATGACCTTGTGGCATGTACAGTGATATACTGTGCATGTCACAAGTTGTTCGTGTAAGATGAATTAAAAGAAAATGATGATGAACAACCCAAATAACTGAGGCAAACAATATTTTCAAACACATACTTCATTTTGCACTGTAATTTTTTTTTTCAATTTTACCGCGTCAGTGTTTATTTTGCAGATATTTCAGATGTTGAATTCAGGCTGGAATAAAGTTGACGATCAAAATACAAGTGAAGAGTGAATATGTAGTAAGGTGAAAATTGTAAATTGTAAATTGTGTTGTAATTGAAATTGTATTGTAATTGAAAATGTGTAAATGTAGTGAGAGCTCAAATTTGTACTATTTGAATTTGTAATAAAATATTTATTTGAATATGAATTCTGAGTCATTTATTTTATTCAACAAATAATTGTTTAATTATGTGGAAAAATGAAATAGTACAATGACAAATACATTTAAACGAATATATATATGTTTATTATCATCAAACAAAAATCATAGGCTATTGTATTCTACATAGTTTAGATCTGATATCTTATACATCTCCTTTGATTATATCTTATATTATGTTTGTATAGTTTTGATTTTATATCTTATACAACGAATTTTTATATGTCTATGTTGTTTAATCTATTGTTTACTATTTTTTTTAAATTAAATTTTTACAAAAATAATTCATATTTAAAACTAATTTTAGTTAGTTGAAATAATTCTGTAACATATCACATAAAAAATTTAAGTGAACCACATATATTAGTTACTTGAAATCATTTTATGTATTGAATATAAATTTAATGTATATATGTTATTTTCAAAATATAAAATACATTTGGTTATTATTTACATATGTTTATATATATTTGAAAATGGGTTCCTTTTATAGCGTTTAAACAAATACAAGATTACAAGGTATTACACAAACCATAGCCCAAGCAATAACAAGGCTATATATTCTAACTAACCATTGAAATGCATCTATGCACAACAAATTATATAATCCACTCCTTATATCCACAGCAACCTTTAATTTTCCACTTAGCTGCAAGTATTAACACTGTACACCCATTTTCATGATTAAGCCCCTTTCAGTATGATCTGTTGAATCCACTAGGTGTCGTTTGCAGCTAAATTTTGCCACGTTCACGTTTTTTACGCGTCCGACATGTCCAACGCGTCAGACATGGCAACGTTCCATTTCCTCAAAATGGACCGTTCGGCCAATTGAAGGGAAATTGTACTTTGGGATCGAACGATTTGGACGCACCATGCCGTTACCCACCAATTACTGCTTCGTTCAGCTCCGAACCACCCCTATATAAACCGACCACCCCTCTTCCCCAATATCACAACAGTCCGTACAGCCAAATCCCCCCTTTTTGATTTTTTTCAATCCGTTCGAGCTTGTTTTCAAGTAATTTTCTTCGATGTTCTGTTTATTTTTTCGTATCTACAACATATATTTTTATGAATTTTTTCTATATTTTGAAATTTTTATTTTTCAGTGTTATGACACACTCTTCTGGTTCTGCTATTGCTTCCGCTTCCTCCCAGCCCATAGCTTTATGGACAACTGAAAGGGAGGAGCTATTCATAGATTTGTGCGTTGATTTCCTACCGGAAAGAGTGAATTCAATCAGCGGGTTTTACACGTCCGTGGCAGTAGTATTCAACGAGCGGTTTAACCTCGACTAGTCCCATACACAGAAGAAGAACAAATGGAACAACCGAAGCATTACCGGGGCGATTGGGACAAACTTCTACATATAGAACGCGAGGTGTGGGATGTAGGGAACGATCAGATGGACAGTTCCAAGGAGTGGCGGAACGGTGTTGTGCGTAGATACAAGAAATACAAGAGAAATACTCCGCTCAAATTCAGAGAGTTGGATCAGCTATTTGGAGGTTGCATAGGAAAGGACTTCTGCAAGTATCATATACCTCCAACTCCACCAGCTCTACCAGCTCAGCCTTTCACTGCTGCCGATACAGCTTTATATGACAATTGGATGGCCAGAGACACCACACCCGCTCAGCCTAAACATAACAGACAGATCGAGCATGACTGCTCGAGCAGGCATGTGACTAATGGTCATTTGTTCAGAGTGACTATTTCAATAAGGAGTATAGCGTTGTTATTCTGTACTATCTGCTGCTATAGATGTTCGATGGTGGGAGATTATAATGGTTTTGACGATGATCCCACAAACTTGGATGTAGTGGAGACACTACTTGATGATGAGATACTTGGATTTATGTCATTATAGGTGGGTATGTTCCATAGTCGTTGTTAGTTTGTTTGGTTAAATTTCCTATTTTGTTTGGTTAAATTTTCTAGTTTTTTTTATTTGCTTGTTTTTTAATTTAAATTATATTAGTTTGGTTTAATGGCAAATTAAGTAATTTTATTTTTATTATTTGCAATTATTAAACTCATATTACATGACAAAACAAATAATTAATTAACTATAAATTAATTAAATTAAAAAATACAAATTAAATACCTCGATCAAATGCCCTGCTCAAATACCCCGTTTCCTTTCATTGCAAATACCCTCTAAGCTTTTAAATATTATCCAGCCAACACGCAGGGTCTTTAAAACATCCAGTCTCATTTTTAATAATGGTTGTAATAGCTTTGGCGACACACTTTTTTGATGTCAGCATGAACTACCAAAAATATCTCTAATACCAAATCTTAATATCACTTGAGTATAGGATCTAACAATTAAATTTCTTTTACAAATTCAAAAAGTTCATCTACAAATATTATCTAATCTTAATATCACTTAAAAATATGATCTAACAAATAAAATTCGTTTACAAATTTAAAACATCCATCTATAAAATACTATCAAATTTTAAGATCGCTTAAAAATAGAATCTAATAAATAAATTATTAATTAATAATATAAATACAAAATCAAATTTAAAAAGAAATTGATGTTGCAACTTAGAAATAAAATTTAAACTAACAAAAATGAAATGCAAAAATATAGCTAAATATTTTTATAAATTATTTAATTGAATGCGCTAAACATACAATTTGCAAAAAAAACAATTCATGCGAAGAACGTGCCATCATCACGCACAAAGTGTTTGCTCTAATGCTCGTATTAATTATTCTGATAATAGGTTACTTACACATTTTTTCATCACGTGTACCACATTCACGTGATACTTTCTTCTCAAATTTCTCGCACACGATGTCCCAATCGGTTACAAGCACAAACGTGATGCACTCTGCCTTTCTCCAACCCTATGCTCGACAGTTTTACTGCCTTTCTCCAACCCTATGCACTCTGCCTGCAGGTCACCAAGTCTGCCACCTCCGGTGATGTTGCAACAGATCCGCAGTCACCTATTAACATGCTATCTGAAACCACTTCTTTCAGCCTCCGTTTTGGTGACCAATGTGTTTTCTCACTTTGATGGCTTGTATGTCTTTAATTCTATAACTGCTTCTGCTTTGCTGATTTCACTACTCAAACCCGTTGGTCCATCTACGTTGGAAACTATCTTTGACGTTCCTACTGGAGTTCGTACGAATTCAAAACGAGATAGAAAGACATGGCTCATGGCTTCTGACTATATTTTGAATTTGTGTCCCAAATAGTTGCCGAGTTAGTGGTTAGATCATTATCTCCTGATCTTTCCAAACATAGAAAACCTTCTACGGTTTTGGGTTGATGATGCATAGTTTGTTCAAAACCGTAATCCAATCCGTGCACCTACTCTAGTACCCTTCTAACTATTGATATGGAGTTCCTCTTTAAAAAATGGTTTCTCGTGTGCGTGTAGAGGGCAATTATTCAAATATAAACATGTTGTTGATATCAAGGTCAATATGATGGTGCTACATAAGGGTACTGTGGATCAAAAATGGGGAACTATGTTCAAAATCAAAATTTCTCCATTTAACGGTGAATGTCCTCAGATCTACAGAGCCTTTTTATAGTTGACATGATTAAGTGTAGGGTTTGCCCCATTACTTCAATCCTATAAATTTGCAAGAACTTATTATTCCCAGATTACTGAAATAAAGTCTAATAACTACAGATGCATTAACTCAAGGCAAAGATATTCCATTCTCACAATGCACGTCCAACGTCACATGGGGAAGATAATAAGATGTCGCTCAAATTCAGGTGATTGAAGATCAGTTTTGATATACCAATTTCTTCTAGATCTGACAATAAAATGGCAAAGGAATTACCGGTGTCACGATGCCACGCACCCAATTTTCGAATCCTTCAGCTATTGCATGCGCTAAATAGTGTGGTGGTTACCCAACTGAGACGGACATCGCGGTTTGTGAAAGAGTGATGTCGTGATTTGCATGGAAGGTGCTGGCCACATGACAGAAACAGTTTCATTAGGCAACAAACGGTTGCGGGTTCTTTTGCATTGGAGAACGTGGGGAATAGTTACAGTAACCACTTGAAATCGCAAGGAGAGGAGGAGGAAAGGCAGCCTCAAAGAAAACCACATGGGCTTCAAAACCAGACTCCCATTTTGTACTGTCCGGACTTACAGGGCTTAACTTTGTCTTAATGTTTAATGTTTCACTTTATATGTATTATGAAGTAGTTTTGGAATGAACTTGCTATGTGTACCATCTTTTATCTGTATTTTTACTTTATCAAAATTAATAAATAACCAATTTTCAATAACACACATATACACACCCACAATTTCAACCCAAAATTTATAAATGACCTTTTGTAAGAATTATAAATCTAATTTTGGATTCTTCCTAATTCAAAGCTAATTTTCAAATTGTTAATTTAAAATTTTAAAAACATATATTTTTATAAATTACATGTTATTTTGAATTTAAATTGCACTTTTTATCATATATATGCATGTGTGTATTATTTAAATTAAATTTTTTAAAAGAAATTTTGTTTAAAATCATTAGTCTAATGTTGGATTATTTCCAAGTCAAAACTAGATTTCAAAAAGTTAATTTAAATTTCCAAACATATAAAACTTGCCATGGTTAGTTCTAATATGTATAAAGGTTTAAGTGTTCAAATGTTGATTTGAATTGGCAATTAATGAATGAGTAAAAGAAAATGAAAATTCCTTCATCGTTTTATCTTCTTAAATGACCACTTAAATGTTAAATTTTGTTGATACAAAATTACATTTACAAGGAAATAAATATGCAGTCCTGTCCAATAAAGCTATGCATTGCCATATAATATTAACTTGAGCATTAAATAATTAATTATTATGAATAGAGCTAGAAGAGAGTTATAAAGTTTGGAAAAGTATTTGGTGTTTCTCTCTTCTTCCATCTTTGTTCTTCTTCTCCAAACACTAAGAAGCCATTGCCGTATAGATCAAGACTCCGTTCTCAATTAGGTTATTTATTCAATTTTATTTTGTTTACTTTTATTTGATGGATTGGTTGTAAACAGTTGTTTTTTTAGAATCGATATAAATGGTTTTTGGGGCTTTTTGTGTTGGTTCTCTTGATTTCTTTGTGTTTTAGAACTATCTTCATAATTGTTTATCTTCAAATATAGTCATTTTCATCCAATATTATCCCTTTGTGACTTGGGTCATATAAGATTCTAGGATAGACATCTGCAACATTTTTATCCTTTGTTAGGTTTTGCATAACAAAAATCCTAATAAACTAGTATCAGAGCTAGATCATTGCAAGGCGAAGGGTAATATTAGATTTATTTAATCTTTGAGATATCAGATTTAACTTCCTTCTCGAATTTTTCTCTTCTAAATGAAAAAATAAGGGTATTTGAAAGCATAAGATGGAGGATATTTATATCTCTTCATGAGCCAATTGAAGATGATGGGAAGTAACCCTCAAGTATAGAGGAAGATAAATAAAAGAAGATGGACAAGAATGCGACTGATTTGATTCATCAGTACCTTTGATGATTCAGTTTTCCATCATGTTGCTAGTTGTAAATCCGCGATGGCTTTGTAGTATAAGTAGTATCTTTATATGAGTTAAAAAGTGCTACCAGTAAAGATTTTCTTATTCGAAAATTGGTTCAGTTCAGGCTGGATGAAGAGAAGTCTGTAGCATAGCATTTGAACAAATTTCAAGATGTAATAAATCAGTTGTTAGGTATGAATGTCAAATTTAAAGATGAATTACAAGCTCTTTTATTGATGAGTTCGCTAATAGAGAGTTGGGAAACATTGGTTGTGTCATTAAGTTACTCTCCGATGCTAATGGAACTATCCAGTTGGGTACTATTTGTAATAGTGTCTTAAATGAAGAACTTAGAAGGAAAGGGTCAATTTTGAAATCATATCAAGATGAGGTTATGATAGAAAGGAACTCAAAGTTGGATACGAAACTGAAGAAAAAGGTTGCCAATGGTAAATGTATGTCAAAAAGTATATTTTGATATTATTGTCATAAAAAAGCTCGTATGCGCAACAGGTGTGAAGCATATAAGAGGGATTAAAAGAAGTCTATACATAGCGATAGTGATAGCAATACACGAGCCGATATAGCTGAAAGTAAGGACAATGATACTTCTTGTGATATTCTTATTAGTGATGTTAAGCCTTGAAAGATGGATCTGGGTGCCAGTTTTCACATATGTAGTGATGTGAGTTGTTTTTCTTCATATAACAAGAACGTCGACATGATTAGGACCATCAATGGAGTAGAGCTTTCAGTTTATGGTATTAGATATATCCGATTTCATAGGCATGATGATGTGATTAGAGAATTCTCGGACGTGAGACATGTACCTACTAGTTTGCATAATATCATTTCTTTTGGTCAGTTGTACCGCCATGGTTGCATTTATAAGACTCGAGGTGGAGTTTTGAGAGTGATGAAGGGTGGTCATATTGTGATAAGAGGAGTAATAAATGACGAAAGCCTTTATAGATTGGTTGTTCATATGGTTAATAATAAGAAGCGAGTGACAGTTGAAGGGTCTAGTCCACAAGTTGGTGAATGTGTGCACTACTTTGGAAGGTCATGTTGCTAGTCATATTTTCGGCAGGGGTCTTCATTTTGATGAAGCTCAAGGTATCAATGGTGATCGTATGGAGACCCCAAGACAAGTGATAGACGAGTGTCGAGTTAGAAAATACACGAAGACTTTATGGAGGTCTTTGTGTTATCTCAAATGCTTTTGGGGCCAAATGATGTGTATCTCATGGTGGAGGATGCATCACTTGTAAGCGGTGGTAGCTGTTTGTGATTTGGTATGATTGAGAAGAAGGGAGTGGTGATTGATCTTAAGATGGTTGGCTTTTGTGTTTTATTCGATCGGCTCACTTTCTTATTTTTCACTTTGAAGAGGTGTTCTGATTGAAGGTGGAGATCGAGAATTTGTTGGAGATCGGTGATTTTTCATCAAGGTGGAGTGTTAAATTTTGGTGATACAAAATCACATTTAGAAGGAAATAAGTATGCAAAAGAAAAAAAGAGAAATTTTGGTTTCCCCTAATTAATATGCATGTTTGATTTTGTTTATTTCTCTCTTTAATTGGCTGATCAATTTAATTTTATTTATTTTAAAACCCCACTCCGGAGAGTAGAGCTCGGGAATTCGGCTGGACAGCCACAGCCGACCCTTTGTTTAAGCCAGCCTAACAAGGAGCATCAATCCTCTAAGCTTTTTTTTTGCTTTTTCAAGGGATAACCGCTCTAAGTCTTAAGAGATGCACAGTGCAACTTGTTAGGACTTAGACCCGTGACCTCAAGGAACTTTGTTCCATGTGACCGCTAGGTAGTCCTGTCCAACCAAGTTATGCATTGTCATATAATATTAACTTGAGCATTAAGTAATTAATTGTTATGAATAAAGCTAGAAGAGAGAGTTATAAAGTGTAGAAAAGTGTTTGGTGTTTCTCTATTCTTCCATCTTTGTACTTCTTCTTCAAACCCTAAGAAGTATCATTGCCGTAGAGATCAAGAATCCATTCCGAATTAGGTTATTTATTCTATTTTGTTTTGTTTACTTTTACTTGGTGGATTAATTGTAAACAATTATTTTTTTAGAATCAATATAAATGGTGGTTGGGTGGAATCTTTTTGTTGGTTCTCTTGATTTCTTTGTGTTTTAGAACTATCTTCACCATTTTTTATCTTCCAATATTATTATTTTCATCCAATATTATCCCTTTGTGACTTGGGTGATATAAGATTCCGAGATAGGCTTCGGCAGCATTTTTATCCTTGGTAGGTTTTGTACAACAGAAATCCTAACATTAAACTCATTAACTGTCATGTTACAAATATAAGTAAGCTATTGTCGATTATTTGAAAATATATTATAACATATTATAAGTAATTATATATATATTATTATATATTATATATATGTTGTCAAAATAAAACCATGGACAACATCGACATATATAGAGGGTAATATGTTCGTTGCGGTGTAAATCTCAACAACTATAAACATACATGTTGACCATGTACACTGTTTATATGTTGCACTTGTACTATGCACATATGAGTGTATTTGGTATGCTCATTATAATATATTTAATTCAAATTAAGTTTAAACTCCTTAAAAAAATAAAAAAAATAAGATTTTATTTAAACAAATTTTAGATTTGATTTAAAATCAATTAGACTTCGAATGCCCAACAAAGACTCAAAAAATGAAAAAAAAATAAAATTCATCTATTTAATCCGCTTTTGATTGGCCCGGTTCCTTTGGATATAAGAGCAAAGAAGTGCAAATTCGAATCAAATAGTAGATTCATTAAGTGTCTCGAAAGCAACACTAAACTAGATTATGCATTTGATAAAGGAAAAGAAAACTCAATGTACTACAAAAAATCCATCAAGTGCATTATTAACACTACACCATACCTGCAAATTCGCAACACCCAATGCGGAAAATTTTCAATGGTTTTAAACCATTGCAAAAAATTTGGTAAACGTTAAGGGCCGTTGGAAAATTGCAATGGCTTTGGGCCTTTGCAAAATGATTTTATATACATTTATATACACTACCCTTGTGTTACAACGCCCTCATATTACACTACACTCATCCGTTCCCATCTACGAATATGCACACGTCCGCCCTAATCTTCCTTTCCCAAAACAAACAGTCGTCACTTGCCCTAATCGAATACATGCTCTAGCTTTGCCCTAATCTTTCAAGCCATCGTGTTAAGCACTACTTCCGCCTTCTCTTTGCTTTGCTCTAATCTTTTCGGTGCCATCAATCTCTGCCCTAGCTTTGCCCATCTCTCCTGCAATCATAGTTCAATCTCAGGTATCGATTAAATTATTTCGTGTTGAGATATAGATTTGCATATGATAGAATTTACAAAATGTATTTTGCAATCTTTTTTGTTGAAGGGGATGCTAGTCAATGTACGTAATTTGGATCTGATAGTATTTTGTGGTGATTTTTCCATATCATTCTTGATTGAGCATTGTTTGTTCGAAAAAACGTTAATAGGTGAAAATGTTAATAACAAAATCGTTAAAGATGAAATAGTTCTAATTTTGAAGAAGAATACAAATTTGAAGATCAACCATTAACGATTACCACACCACCTATGATTGTAGTGATACTTTTGAAAATGCCATTTCTTGATTGATCTATGGGTTTAGAAATCTAGCTAATTATCCATTGTAGAAATTTCAATATTGTGAATGAGACTGACTAGAAGAATACAAAGATAAGTAAAAGAAAGAGTTACTTATATTCTTGAATGATGGGATCGGAGGGAAAAAAATAAAATCTAAATTTTGGTTTATGGACTATATATAGTGATAGCCTGATAGGCTTATATAAGGAAAAAATGGTTCATTCAATTGTTAGATTTATTTCTAATACATGAATCAATTCAATTAAAATCCATAAAATTAATTGTAAGGTTATAAATCTGACTACTATTATAGTTTTGTTCCTTCTTTATACATGATTTACTCTCTACATTATGTATTAAATCCTTTTATAGTATTATGAAGGGTTTAATGGTTGGATCATTTAATATAAGAATTAATGGTTTGTTCTTTTGTGTGAAGATAGACAACAAACAACTTTATTATGGTTTAATCAATCCATTTATAATTGTAAATAAACTAATTAAGATGTGTACTTCCTATGTAGAGTTACATCGCTGAACTTTATAGATTATATTAAGGTGAGAAAAATCGTGTTTACTAGTTTTGATCCTTCTTTTTGAACTAGCTTTTGTCAATTATAATTGTATATGTATTTTCCAGCTTATACCATGTTCTAGAGTCAGGTACAACTTGAATGTAAAGTTCCATATCGGAGTACAACTTTCCATGTTGGTTGCCAACGTTTTAGTAGGCTTTATAAGAAATATAGAGTTGCTTTATATGCATAGTTTTCCTAGATAAATATTTATACAAATGTTCAAAATAAACAAATGTGAACATTCAACTCTCAAATAATGTTACCTAAATTGTAACAATTTGTTATTATAACTATACTTTCATGTGTATACTATTTCAGTGAACTTCAATTAATGTATTCAGTATCAGTAGTAATGATATATTCAATGTACATTTGCATGTTAAATTGGTTGGAATAAGAAATGTGCAGGCTGCAATATAGCTATATTATATTTGTATACCGTATTTTCATCTAATACTAACATACATAGATTCAGCCTCATTATCAAGTGGTTGTGCTTAAATTCAATGTGAATAGAATCAATAAATAGAATTACAAAAATCATGGATATTGGGCAAAAAATTCATTGACATTTGGGGTTACAAATAAATATGAATATAACACAACTAGGTAGTACAGTTATATATTTTGTGGTTTTTTATAAGTTCATATTTGGTAGTACTATATAGTTTGCCTCTGTTGTGTGTGAAGGTGTTTTCTAGTTCCATGGCTCTAAAGTCAACAATAATCATCATAAAATTTCGATGGCAAATTTTGGTTCAGAATAAAGCTTTTATTCGCCTAATAGTCTTGACCATTTAATTTTTAATCAAGAATCAGTTATATACTTCTAATTAGAATCGAAATAATTAAGTAACAATATAGTAATTCAAAGTTAGTCACGGTTTAGTGAATTATTTGCTGCAATGTTTTGACCTGGTAACCCAGAGCAACATTCTAATACAACATGCTCCATTGAATTAAGAAATTTCATTGCTAGGCGGCAACAGGTAGTTTATTAACTTTTAATACAGATGGTAAATGGGGACAAACAATATATTAAACCATTAAATTTTCTCCTTATCAATGATAAATTACATTATCATCAAAATATATCTTATTTGTGAGTGGCGATTTATTGAACGTATGTGCAGGTGTACTTAGCGATCATGATAATAGCTAGTAAATTGATCTACTTAGCGATCAACATGATAATGACACATTACAATTAATTCCTGGAGAGTGTTATTTAATTACCCTATACTTGTTATTTATACATGATACATTAGTTAAGGGCTCGTTATTTAGATACGATCACGATAACTTAATGTGTATTTATTTTATTGCATTAATTGAAAGATGGTATTAGATGGTATTGTTTTACTAACTAAAAGTTGTATATTGCCGCCGTGTTTGAAGCTAAGTTACTTTTGGTCTTAATAAATATTATATATGATGATATGACAGTGCAATATGCCTTCTAGTATGGACAAAAAGTGGATGAAAGAATCTGATCGAAGAACTGGACAATACGTGGAAAGAGTGCGGAAATTTATTGAATTTGTTGTAGAAAATGGTGGTAATAAAGAAATCTATTCATGTCATTGCACACAATGTAAAAATATAAAAATGAATGTTAAATTAGATGACATTCATTATCGTCTACTTAGATGGGGAAGAGTTGATGGAGAAGCAAAAACAAATAGTTAGTCATGCCATGAGTACCGATGAGCCTGAATATCCAAGGATAGAAGATTTGGCCAATGATGTTGATAAATTTCATCATGTTTAATCCAAAAGTCCGTTGCCCGATAATATTAGAGAATCATTTATGTTTGATGTTGATTGGTAAACTAATCAAAGTGAGAAGTATAAATCACTTTTCGGTGGTGCAAAAATTGTATTCTTCATGCCCAAAAGGGACAGCAAAATTGTATGCCATTGTAAAACTGAATTGCTTGAAAATCCAAAACAACTTTTTAAACTTTGGTGTGACCGCACTTCTTGAATTATAAATGAGTTACTTCCTAAAGGTAACACGCTACCGATAAAGTACCTTGACATGAAGAAGATAATTAAACAAGTTGGGATGGATTACAAAACTTAAGATGCATGCATTAATGACCACATTTTCTACTGGAAAGATGATACAAACAGAGTTTCATATACAATTTGCAATGAACCAAGATATAAGACCACATTCAACAAAAAGAAAAGGCCACCAAAGTACCTCGGAAGATATTGAGACATTTCCCTTTAATTTTTAGATTGAGGAGACTGTATATTGTACCATGGATAGTAGATGCGATGAACTGGCATGGTCATGCCAAGTCCATGCAACTATAATGCACCATCCATATGACACTTCTCAATGGTGAGCTGTAGATTCATTTGACCAAACGTTTGTTGTTGAGCCACAAAATGTCATGCTAGGAATAACAAGAGATGGTTTCAATCCACAGCTTCTCAATCTACCTGTTACAGTTGTTGGCCAGTAATTGTGGTACCATTTTATCTTCCTCCATCCATGCACATAAAAAGAGAGTTCTCGATGTTGATATTGTTGATTTCTGGGCTAAAAAACCAGGGAAGGATAGTGATGTTTATTTACAACCATTGATAGATGAGTTAAACCAGTTATAGGAAAGAGTCACTACATTTGACTCATTTAATAAATCCGAGTTCACAATTAGAGCTAGGGTATTGTGGGCAATTCATGATCACATTGCACTCGGGACCTTATCGAGGTGCACAACTCATAGCTATTTCACATGTCCTATTTATGGAGAAGACGCTTGTTCTTATTAACTTTCTGAAAGAAAGAAGATGTGTTACATGGGACATCGAACATTTCTTCCTTTTAACCATAAGTTTCGAGATGATAAGTCAAACTTCAATAATAAACAAGAAAATCATCGTCCTCCAAGGCCAATGACTAGATATCAATTTGAAGAGAAGGTTGCAAATATCAAGATGAAAGTTGGTAAGAAAAAAATTAGAAATTGGCTGAAAACGAAAAAAGAAAACTGATGAAGAAGAGCTTGACAATGTTTCTACATGGTATAGGAGGTCCATCCTCTTTGATTTTCCATGTTGGAAAGCAAATTTGGTCTGACAAAATGTTGATTTTATGCATACGAAGAATAATGTCAGTGAGCATCTCATTAGATAATTATGGATCATAAAGACAAGTCAAAAGATGGCATCAATGCATGCAAGGATTTGAAAATCATGGGAATGAAACATAAATGGTGGGTGATGGAAGACCCTAAAATGAATAAATTCATGCCAGAGTCAACTTTCACTTTGAGTAAAGAAGAAAAGTTACGGCTTTGCATTGTTTTGAAAAAACTGAAAGTGCCTAGCAAATTCTCTTCAAACTTCCACTACAATATGAGCATCAATTGCAACGATCCAGATTTTCAGCCCGGTCAAAACCGCCAAAAAACCCGTCCGTTCTAAAACTACGAATGAAAACTACCAGCTTAATACACAATATTTGATAAATATTTAACACTATTAAATGTATAGGATATAATTTTAGTTATATATGTTATCCGAGTAATCAATTTAATCTACTTGGTGTGCTTTAATGCATACCAAATACATATGCAAATATCTAACGCTGCACAACTCTGATGAGAGAGACAGCAATAGTCATCTTATCTAAATCTTGTTTAAACCTTTACTAAAGATTTTCTACTTTCAAATCCACATTTAAATGGGTTAAAAATGATGTTATGTAAAATATCGTTATAACAAACCCAAAACAATTAATTTTAAGTATAGGAATTTAAAATAATTCCAAATCATTTATTTAAATCTCATATTGGAAAATATTATTTTAGAGCATCCGGGATTTCCCTTTGATCTGTTACACCCCTCGTCTAAAAGAGAAAATAGAGGCCAGATAAGTTCAGGGCACTGGTTGCTCCATTCCTAACCTTAGTTACACACATTGTTTTACCATTTAAATCTCACAAGCGGGACAAATGTACTAGTCGTTTCCACATACTCAGTTATTAATCTTCATTTTAGAAATGATTCATTAAAATACCAAATCATTATTTAAAATACTTAATTATTCTTTTAAAAATATCTATAAAAGATTGAAAAGGATTGTTGAGTTTAAATCCATAATTCATAAGTTATTAAAAAGTGTTTCAAAAAGAGTTGCAAAAAACTATATTCTTCAAAGCGACTTTTATATTATTTAGAAATCCATCCTTTCAATTTAAATTACTTTTAAAAGATTTTAAAATATTTTTAGAATTTATTTCATATTTTTAAACATTTCAAAAATATCATTTTTCCCTTTTTGGATTTCGAACTGCAAAAAAGCGATGTTTTTAGAAAATTGTTTTGGACATATTTCAAAATATACTTAATGAAATCTTGATTTAATTTCTTTATTGGAAAACTATGGATATAATAGTCCGAAAAATTCTTATCTCGAAAGATTCCGAGCTATATTCACTTTCTATACTTATTTAACTTTTTCGGCGTGAAATCACTAACTACCGTTATGCGACGCGCCTAGTTTTGACTTGTTTTTCAATTTCTTTCCAAACTTCATTGAAACACTTTTAATTATTTATAAAACATTTCAAAATCATTTTAACTAATATTTCCTATTTCAAACTCATTTTACATTTCATTTCATATTATAATATTATATTATTTTAATATCATTTTCGACCTTTTTAAAATCATTTAAAAGCTAAATCACTCCATACACATATTCTTATGGATTTAATTTCCATTAAATTTAATTTGGTTAATTACTAACCATTTCTCTTATTATTTATCAAACCAAGTTATCAACCATGTCACAACCATATAATCTACCATAATATCAACCAAGTTATCATCCAATATCAATCAATTTTCAACGTATTAATTTTTAATTTAACACGTGTATTATCAACTTAAGTTTTATTAAAATAGAACTAAGTTTTGAGTACTCACCTTTAACCAAATTGATTAACTTCCTACCAATATTCATATCAACCAACACTTCACCAAACCACCACCTAAACATTCTTCCACATTTTCCAAGTGCTCGGTCACCACCCCACATCCCTTCTTGCTCTTGGCCATAGCCTCCCCCTTCCATATTTCTCACAGCCTCCCCCCTATCAACACCCAAACTCAAGGCCTAAGGCCATTTTTAATAATAGAAGAGGAAGAAGTGGATTAAGAAGTTGTTTAAGAAGAGGTTAGAGAGTAACAAGTGGATTAGTGTTTAAGCATTCCACTATTTTTAACCCTCTTTCCTCTCTTAAGGAGAGAAACAATTAAAATAGCTTAAAGGAAGAAGAAGAGAATGATTTGTGTGAGAATGGAAGATGTATGTCTTGCTATTTATAGAAAAAGAAAGAGGTGGTAAATTACCAAATTACCAAAATATCATTACTTTTTCAACACTTATCACATCACCACTTTATGTCTTAATCACTTAATGGTTAAGTAAAGAAAAGTAAAGATTTGGTTGGATTTGATGTGACATGTTTTGTCCTTTTGTGTTTACTTTTGCTAATTGTTTTCTAGAATTTTCTAATCTTGTTTAGTAAAAGTAAACTTGTTTAGTAACTTAGTTAATACTTACTATATTTAAATATGTGTACATGTATATATAAATAAAGGTACAACAACGTTGCGACAACTTTTATTTGACAAAACGTTGATTTTCGACAAAATGTTTTACGGTCACATTTTAACGTTTTTGTTAAACTATTTATTCATGTAAACCAAATTCAAAATAATTTTTTTATTATCTTTAAATAATTAAAACAAGTATATTCGACTTATAAAATAATATCAAAATCCATTTGTAGAAATACGACATTGATTTTGTCAATGCGCGACGAAATTTGTCGATCATTATAAAATAAGTATATATCAAGTTATCAAACTTTTATCAACCAATATTATATTTATATAATGATTTTAAAAGGAGTTATTTATCTTTTAAAACAATTATTGGATTGTATATCCAATTTTATCGAAAATCGGTTTTTGTCAATTTTGTCAATGTTACGGTAAAAGTCCAAAATCTGTATTCAATTCTAAAAATAAGTTCACCATTCTTATATATCACATAAATCATGATTATTTAAGTTTGAAAATTCTATATTTGAATATTTAAATAAATTAAATATTTCATTTTCCAAGCGGTAAAATTACGGGTCGTTACATCAATCCTCATGAACTAACAAATATGAAGTCGCATGATTACCATATTATAAAGCAACAATTATTTCTAGTATCGCTTCAACATTCTTATCCACAACATAATGATCTGTGTAATGCTATACATAGTGTAAGTCTATTCTTTAACATTTTATGCTCAATGGTAATCAACAGGGAACATCATTTAAAAGCAAAGGCTAGTTTGGTAGAAGCAATGCGTGTGTTTGAAAAACATTTTCCATCTTATGGTTCATTTAGCCGATGAAGCATCGATTTGCGGCCCTGTTAGATATTGATGGATGTATCCTTTTGAACGGTAAATTACTAACTTCAGTGTTGTACATCATCGTTTGATTTAAATATCTACTTGTTATTTACAATCGATTACCTTCATAGGTTGATGAAAACATATAAAGGATATGTGCGCAACAAAGATACATTGAAGGATGTATTGTAGAAGGATATATTGTACAAGAAGTTAGTCTTTACTGCATGGAGTATATACCAAACGAGGTGATGGCACTAATAAACATACTCGTGAATCATTTTTAGATGAGGAAGATAAGTTTACTGGTAAGATGCCACTAAATGATGGTAAAGATATAACCTTAACCCAAATGCAGTTTGAACAAGTTCGTAGATGGGTTTTTAATAAGTAAGATGGATTGGATAAGTGGAATAAGTAAGTTCATGAATTTGTCTTGAATTTTCATTATTGTAAATTAACTCATATATATGTTTTGAAACGTATCTGTTGAAGGAGGTATAATATCTATGTGAAAAATACTAAATCTCAACCTAGAAATGGGGTTACATCTATGGAGGCTTGTCAAAGTTTTACTCTATGGTTACGTGCTAAGGTATTACATCAATGTAAGTATGTCATGTGCTTGAAGATAGATCATACACCTTCATGACCATGTTTTTCACTTATTGCATTTTTTTATCTGGTGAAGGCCAACGATGTTGCTTCAACTCTTTGGCGGTTAGTGAAGGACTGAAGTTCAAGGCGCACAGTTATATGAAGTACCAAGTAACGGGTTTACATTTTATCTAAAAAGTTATGAAGATCAAATGATTACACAAGACAGTGGTGTCTGGATGAGAGCAATTACAGAATTTAGAGCAAGTGGGAAGGATAAAATTATAAGGAAGCAGAAACAATGTATTATGGAGTTATTTAGCAAATAATTGAGTTGGATTACATTGATTTCAAACAAGCAGTTTTTATTGCGATTGAGTAAAGGTCGAAGATAAGGTCAGTGGTTGTAAGATAGATCATATTTCAAACTTGATCACAATTAACCTAGGAAAATTAAAGACCAAAGATAGAGTGAACAATGAGCCATTTATTCTTGCATCAGAAGCAAGTCAGGTATTCTAGTTAAAAGATATAAAAAATAATGGATGGTTTGTGATTTTGCATATAACAAAACAGTTGACTACAAATGTGGATGACATTGAGTTTCCTGCTACATATCAATCAGCTTTTGAAGACATAAAAAATTGGAAGACCTTACCAAATGTATATGTTAATATAAGACTTATTTATTAATTTTATTGAGTTGAATTTCAAGCGTTATTAAATTTAGGGTTTCTTCACTGTGGATGTTTGCTTGACTATTTGCTTGCTTAATTTAGTTTGTTTAGTTTGCTTAGTTGAATTTCAAGCGTTATTGAATTGAGTTGATGTGAAGTTGTTTAGTTTGTTTGACTATTTGCTTGCTTCTGCGGTTGAATTCTAATTGTATCCCATTTGTTAAAGAGTTGTTCAATAATGTTTGAATTTACTATCTTTTGATGTACTTTTATTTTTTATTTTTAAACTTGAAATTTATAGATTTTGGAACTAATTATGTTTAATGGATAAAGGTATGCATGGCACACTTTTTCTTTTACTTTTTACTTGCAAATTTCAAATAATAATATTTTTATGATAAAACAATGAGTAGGCAATTCAATAGTTGATCACAATCATCAATTCATTATAGAAGGACTGCCATTCAAAGTTATAGTTGTGCTTTTGAACTAAGTTTAATTGAGTATCCCATAGCCACAAAACAAAATATCCATAATACTAAAATGTGTAAAATCCAAACATACAGATTCCTTCTAACAGTACAATAAATACAACAACAACAACTAAGCCATTATTCCCAAACAAGTTGGGATTGGCTATGCAATCCAAAACAAATGATAAAGGCAATTTAAAAGTCATAACAATAACAACAACAATAATAATAAACAAAACCATGATAATAATAATAGAATAAAGTCAAATAAGTAAACAAATAATAATAATAATCATAATAATCATAATAACCAAGTAAAATAAAAATAAAGATTAAAAAATAAATAAATAAAAATATTACAAAAAACCATGATGATGATGATGACGATGATGATAATAATATTGGTACTAACAGTAATATTGAACAAAGACCAAAAGTACATCTTAGGCTCCTATTCACTAGTCCTATAATCTAAAACTTATAACACTACCACTAAACCAACCCTAAGGAAAAAAACTCCTAGCTCATGGTTCTGGTACGTGGATCGCTAACTTCCATGCGCTTCTGTCCAACACCAGCTCTTCAGATATATTCCAATCCTTCAAGTTCCTTTTTACTACTTCCTCCCATGTAAACCTTAGTAAACCTCTACCTATATTTGAGCATTCGACGCGGCCTATATTTCCATTGTGCACAAGTGCCTCGAGAGGCCTCCATTGGAGATGTCCAAACCATCTTAAGCGGTGTTGGACTAGCTTCTCCTTAATTGGTGCTACTCCAAGTTTATCACATATATCAACATTTCTAATTCAGTCTCTTCTTGTATGACCACAGCTCCATCGTAGCATACGCATCTCTGCTACACTTATCTTCCGGATGTGTTAGCTTTTAGTAGGGTTGCACACAACCCATACTCAACCCAACCCAACCTACCAACCCGACCCAACCCACATAAACCCAACCCAACCCATCCTAATTCGAATCGGATATGGGTTACAATTTGTAACCCATACTGTATACGGATCGGATGTGATATTTTGTTCAACCTAACCCTATTTTAACCCAACCGAACCCAATATAATAAACTAATTTAATATCAGTCCATGTAGAATTAGAACTATCAAAATCTAAAAAAAAGTTTATGTGTTCTAAAAAACATATTTGATGTTAATTCAAAACACATATGATTGACTAAGAGATTTTAAAGAGCGTTTTAATATGTTTTGAAATGAAATTCTTACTCTAATATGTAGTTAGATAATTTCATATGATGTGTTTTATAATGAAATTCTAATAAAATATGTGTTGTAGTGAATTAATTATATTTATTGCATTATGCTAGCTAAAATATGATATTTTAAGATGAATTTTTTAATATTATATTATATTTTTTCTTTATTTTCTCATTTTTGTATTAGATTCATGTAACCCAACTCAACCCTACTAAACCCGACCCAACCCATACCTCAACCCAATCAATATCCAACCTCATATAGGGTTTGATGCAACAGCGGAATAACAAAATGATGATTCTGTGAAAGTAGCAATCGATGGAATGAAAGATACTGAATGGCCCAAATTCGTTGATCCGAAGATACCGAATTCTAGCTATCTTCGTCACGTT
Source organism: Allium fistulosum (assembly GCA_030737815.1). NCBI lineage: Eukaryota > Viridiplantae > Streptophyta > Magnoliopsida > Asparagales > Amaryllidaceae > Allium > Allium fistulosum. Next base: position 207,254,216 of record CM060903.1, read on the forward strand.
GATCGCGCACAATACCGTGAAAGAAGATCTGCAATTCTTCAAACGTTGATCAAGCGCACTTGATACCATGAATTGGCTTCTACGATCGTTGATCCGAGCGCACTCGAATGCCGAAAGAGGAGATAGGAGATTACACTCAACTACCAATGAAAGCACAAAGCTAACAAACAAAAGTTTTTATTCAAAATCAACTAAACTTTACAAATGAGACCACCTGCCTATTTATAGGCTTACAATTCACAACACAAAACTATACAACACTTAGGTCGGCCACGACCTAACACAACACGACTTACGACTTATGACCTAGTATAGGTCGTGAACGACTTAACAGTTATTTACAACTCAATAATGACTCAACGATTTACACATAACATCAATATGCGACCTAAGTACAACACACACGACCTAGGTACAACATCTCATAAGGTCAAACGACCTAAAAACTTACGGCAGCGACTTATCTTGAACGACCTAAAGCATAGCGGCATAAGGAATCCACGGCTTCAAGCTTCAGAAGCGACCTATAGGAGCGGCATATGAGTTAGGTCGTTCGCGACCTAAAGGTAAGCTTTGTACGCGACCTTAAAAGAGTGGCAGGTGAGTTAGGTCGTTCGCGACCTAAAAGAACGGTAGGTGAGTTAGGTCGTTCGCGACCTAAAAGAGCGGCATATGAGTTAGGTCGTTTGCGCCCCTCTTCAGCGACCTTGGACTTAGGTCGTATACGACCTAATTTTGCTTTAGTTTGCACTGCCTGGTTAGGTCGCAACTCCTTATCTCGCAACCCGTTAGGTTGTTCTCGACTCAAGAATTGGTTAGGTCGTTCGCGACCTAACACTTCACCAATTTGGGCTGCATCATCCTTCCCCGGTTGAAAAAAATTCGTCCTTGAATTTGCGCCATCCTCTTCCACAACAAGCTCATCCCCATGATATGGTATAAGATGTTTAACATTAAACACGTCAGAAGTGTATATATTCTCCGGCAGCTTCAAGTTATAAGCGTTTTCATTGATCCGTTTCACGATCGTTACAGGACCAATCTTTCGAGCTCTAATGTAACGCCCCACTCTGAGACCCACTATAACAAAGAGTATTACGGGAGTAATACTGCCTGTTAAAGCGGAGAATAGAGTATAGTGGAAGCGACCATTTGTAATCAAGCTATAACTATCTACTGAATACGTCGAAAGGATGGTATCTATATTTTTTCAAGTGGTTCGACATATTCAATAAATATTCATAACGAAATTACAATGGCTAAAGACCTATCAGAACAAGCATAGTAATAAATGATAAAACATCACAGAATAGAATCACATAACAGATATAAAATCCCAGAACAATACATCGTCAATACAGATCCAAATACTATAAGTGGGTACAAAGCCACTGCCCACACATGTGAGTCAAAAATATGTACATATCAAAGTCTGAAAAATAACATAGTAGCGGAATAGTGGACAAATAAAAGCGCTATCTATGAGCATAGCAGATAATGTCCAAGCGGAAGCACAGAAGCTAAGTCCAGAGACCTAACCTGAAACAACTCGGTCTGACCCGAGCGAAAACACTCGGGTTAGGCTAGCTAAACAATCAGTAATAACTGAGATATATAATAATGCGGTACATAAATAAAACAGTACTTTTCCTAAGAGAAGAGTATTTTGGACCACATGAATATAATGACGGTCCCTAATCATCAATCAACAGTAAAAATCTCCAAAGAGAATATCAGCACCAAAGTGTTGAATAAATAAAATCGCCTCATATCATCGGCGTAGCCAAAGCTATATAAAGTTGTCCATAGGCAATAATCCCTAGAGTGACCAGAGTCTGTAATCAATGCCCAAGCAAAGATCGATGCTCCAAAGAGCAATGGGGATATACTGAAAAGTCAATGAAATCAAACACTGAAAAGCAGTGTCCAGAGACACTGTGAATCCACAAGGTAATCGCACTTACATCGTATGGTTCCATAGAACCAACACCGAATGGCGGTACTCGAATGGATATAAAAATCATCAGATAATACAAGTATAGCACGTGCACCGACCGGAGTCGTTATTGCCAAGTACTGTAGAGTTGTGATCGATCACTCGCACAGATGCGGAACGCGCGAGACGGCGAGATCCTTCCCAAAAGGATAAAGGCCCAGAGGCACACGCCGAAAAAGTAACTGCTCCATAGAACAGGTGTCCAGAGACGGTTGCCCAGAGGCGTGGTGACCCAGAGGTCCAGTACTGGCTGCCCAGAGGCTAATGTGTCACAAACTTCTTGGAGAGGAACCCGTAAAGTGTTAACAATGAGTCCCATACCCCCACGTTCGCACTAAACGGTTTACTAACCAATAGCAAGCTCACATTCCAAACAATAAAAAGTCCACCTCGTATCATCGGTAAACTAGACCCAAAGGTCAAAACGATCAATCGAATAGGTCGGGGATTAACCGAAAAGAAAATACACACGGTTCCATAGGCCGGAGATTTCCTAACCGTTTAAGCACCTTTTCACTTCGCTCGACATGCTAAAAGTGAGTGTGAGATTTTTATTATAGAAAATAATGGTTCGAAACGGATTTATAATTGATTTTGAGAACACTTTAAAACGGCTTTTGAAAACTCTCCTATTATGGAGTAAATAGTTTACTAATTAAAAATAATATTATATAATAATTTCGAAAGCCATTTCGGAGTAAAAAATCCTTTTAAAACCTTTTTATAAGGCCTGTGTATGAAATCCAGAGACAAATCTCAAAGAAATCGATAAAACCAGAAAATAACTGAAAATATTCAAGTATTGGAAAATAGTCCAAAACTGACGCGAACCCAAGTTCAGAAAATTATTCGGACCAGCAAACTGAATCCAAATGGCATGAAATATTTTAGGAACGTAGTCTGACATTCCTACTTCAGAACGCAAAAAGAATTACTTGATTCTGACTTGAAACGAAGAAACGGCGTCGTCTCAAAGTCGGACAAAAATCACAAAACTCTACTGTGTCAAAACAGTGCAAAGGTCCCACTTCGACGACATGGTCGAAGGGTCACATGAACTCAGATCTTAATAAAAATTTGCAGGAGCGTAGAAAAGTACTCCTACTTTGATATGCAACAAGAATCGTTCGGTTCCAACTTAAAACGAGAAATGACAATGTTTCAAAGTTGGTCCGACGATAACTGAAAATGATCACTATTGTAAAACAATTTCTGGGTGCTACTTCGGCAATAGAAACAAAGTATCTAATGCACCCAGATCTAAACCAAACTTTGCATGGTTGAAGATCTCGATCTCGTATTTTTAACGAGACCAAAAACAATGAAATCCGACAAAGGACGAGCCCGGTATGGCGTCGCAAAGTCGGGGTTCTGCGCTGAAAACAACGGGAGCAAAGAGACTAAGGCCTGTAGCTATGCACTAACAGACCAGAGATGAAAACCCACAATTTTGGCATAGTAAAATTCCAATTCTGACAAGATGAATAAAATAAAAGTTGTAGCTTAGTTTCTAAGCTTTTCGGAATGACCAAGATCGTCAAATTCCGATCGGGGATGAAAATTCTATGACTAAAACAATTCTCAGATCTAAATTCTATATCACTGTCGTTGTGCTCTCGGGATAGTGGTAAGAATGCACAGTTTTGATGAAATTAACTTCGAAATTTCATGAAACTAAAAACATGAAACTTTTAGCCCTAAATCTAAGATTTTCAGAACATCCAAAATTATTAGATTTGGATAAGAAACGAGTAACTTATGGCCAAATCAATTTCAGGTTTTTATTTTCTCAACCCTGTAGTTTGTTGTCAGGCCAGCAAAAAACAAACGTGATTTCGACCATTCAAACCTCAAAATTAGGCAAAGCACAAAACATAAAAGTTATAGGCTATAGAAAAAGCTTTGCAGAACATCAAGAAAATCTTAATTCCGATTTAAGATGAATGAGATATGCCTAATTTACTAACAGCAATAAACTAATTATAATTTCAGCTAGCATATATTACAAGCACCTTATGTGCACACCCCAAAATGAAAGCAAAGATGATCAAAGAGCTATGATTCACATGTTACATAATAAAACATGTGTTACTAACTGATTACCGAAATCAAAAGATGATTAAACACATATTAGAAGAGGTTTTAGCAATATACCTCTCTAGAAAGCAACAAAGACCACTATAGTATCAACCCAAGTTAGCAAAAGATGGTTAGGAGGCTATAAGATCAAAAAAACACATAAAACATGTGTTACCAAATAAATTTCAGAAATTAGAAAGATATAAAAACTGATTTGAGGTGGGTATTTGCATTATCTTTGCATAGAATGACTTGCATAAGCTAAAACTAGAAGGAGATGAAGATAGAGGCCATTTTTGTTAAGAAGCTTTAGGAAATGATTAGGGTTTTGATTAGGGATGAATGAATGAGGTTAGGAGAGTTTGAGATAATTTATAGAGGAGGTTTAGGGTGGGTTATTGGGCTAGGTTTAGTAACCCAATAAGAAGAGAGTTATTTACATATTTCCAAAATTTAGTCTAAGTGTTCATATATGTTTATAAAACTCATTTTTCTTATCCAAACCCGTTTAAAAATTTCTCCTAAAATATTTAACTTTCCAAAAATAACATTTTATCCTCATTTTAAATCCCGTATTTCCCATTTAATTAAAATAGCCTTTTTCAAATAAATTTTTGTTATTCCAAACCCTTTTATGCTTCATTAAAATAAATAAAAATCCTAACTTTTATTTATTAATTGGTAATGCAAATCCCGGGTTGTTACATTTAAGTTTATTATATGCTCCCACTGGAAAACGATCTTTCGTTAGAATAGCATATACTAAATCTCCTTCATTAAATTCAACGCTTCTTCGTTTCAAATCCACAGATCGTTTATACTTTTCATTTGCTTTCTCCAATCGTTCCTGAACGATTTTATGACATTCTGCCAATCCATCAACAAAATTAACAGCCCGTTTAGCTGTTCCCTTCGGTTGTGGTACTATCGTCAAATCCAACGGCCCCTTTGGTAAACTTGAATACACTATCTGAAATGGACTGAAACTCGTACTACGGTTTATAGCATGATTATGAGCAAACTCCGCTTGACATAACTTCATATCCCAACTCTTCAGATTATCCTTCACTAGGCACCGCAACAAATTTCCCAAAGATCTGTTAACAACTTCAGTCTGACCATCGGACTGCGGATGGTAAGCACTACTGAAATTAAGCTTTGTTCCCACCATCTTCCACAAACTCAGCCAAAAATGACATTGAAATCTGGTATCTCGATCAGAAAATATGGAATCTGGTAAACCATGTAAACGATATATCTCTTTAAAGAATAACTCAGCAACACAGACGACATCAGCTGTCTTCTTACAAGCGATGAAATGTGCCATCTTCGAAAACCTGTCTACTACAACATATATCGAATCATTTCCCCTCTGAGTTCTCGGTAATCCCAACACAAAATCCATACTGATATCAACCCATGGTCTAACCGGCACAGGTAAGGGCATATACAATCCCGCATTCGTCGTTGTCCCTTTGGAAATTTGGAAAATATGACATCTCTCCACAAATTTTCCAACTTCCCGCTTCAACGAAGGCCAATAATAAGATTGAGAAATCAATTGCAAAGTACGACCTTCCTCATGCAACTCCTTTACAATTTTCATACGTAAGCTGCACTCTGGTATGCACAATCGATTCCCTTTGAAAAGAAAACCATCCACCATCACATAATCATCCGTCTTTCCCTCTTTGACTTCATCTACAAACTTTGCAAAGTAAGGATCATCAACAAATAATTCTGGCAACACATCAAATCCCGTTACTTCAACCTTCATTGTAATCAACACATGATTCCTTCTGCTCAATGCATCTGCCACTCGATTGGTAATTCCCGATTTATGCTTCACCACAAATGTAAATTGTTGTAAGTATGCAATCCAAGAAGCATGCCTTGCCGCAATCTTGTCTTGTCCCTGCATATGCTTCAACGCTTCATGATCAGTATATAAAACAAATTCTTTATGAAACAAATAATGTCTCGAGTGTTTCATAGCTTGCACGATAGCATAAAATTCCACATCATAAGTATTATATCTCATCTTTGCTCCCGATAACTTCTCACTGAAATATGCAATAAGACGTCCTTTCTGACTCAACACCCCTCCAATTCCAACCTTTGACGCATCAGTATGTAACTCAAACAACAACTGAAAGTCTGGCAACACTAGAATTGGTGTTGTCGTCAATAATTCCTTGATTTTATCAAAAGCAATCCTTGCTTCCTCCGTCCATGAAAATTGCTTCCCCTTCATACAATCAGTAACTGGAGCCATCACACTACTGAAATGTGGAATGAATCTTCGGTAGAATGATGCCAAACCATGAAAACTTCTAACTTCTGTTATTGTCCTGGGTTGTGGCCAATTTCTGATTGCTTCAACTTTATTCTGATCCACCTATATACCTCCTCCCGATATAACATATCCCAAAAATAAAACACTCTGCGTCATGAACATGCATTTCTTCGTTGCAGCATAAAATTGTTCTTGTCGCAGTACCATCAACACTTCTCTCAGATGTTGCAAGTGTTCTTCTGGACTTCCACTATATATCAGTATATCATCAAAATACACCACCACAAACTTTCCAATGAATGGTCTAAATATCTGATTCATCACCCGCATGAATGTACTTGGTGCATTCGAAAGACCAAACGACATAACCAGCCATTCGTACAACCCCTCACGTGTCTTGAACGTTGTTTTCCATTCATCCCCTGGTCTGATTCGAATTTGATGATAACCACTCTTCAAATCAATTTTCGAAAAGATAGTAGCCCCACTAAGTTGATCCAACAAGTCATCCAACCTAGGCATAGGAAATCTGTATCTCACTGTAATCTTGTTCAATGCCCGACTATCGGTACACATCCTCTACGTCCCATCCTTCTTCGGTACTAACAAAGCTAGCACTGCACAAGGACTTAAACTTTCCTGCACTCGCCCTTGTTCAAGCAATTCTTCCACTTGCCTTCTCAACTCCTCGTGTTCCTTTGGAATCATTCTGTAGTGCGGTCTATGAGGTAACACAGCTCCTGGAACAAGATCAATTTGATGTTGAATGTCTCTCAACGGCGGTAACTCCGTTGGTAGCTCCTCAGGAAATACATCGTCAAATTCTCCCAGCACTGGCTTTACTTCTTCAGGAACTTCAACCACTTCATGACTCTCACGTCCAATCAACAAAAATACTTCAGGCTCCTCTTCGACTTCTTTAACAAACTCCTTCAAAGATAGCAAAGTTTTAAGCTCTTCAATCTCCTCCAACTTGCTTTCTTCTTGTTGTCGCTTCTTGGGAACTAAAGTGATCTTAGTGCCTTCAAACATAAAACTGTAACTGTTAGTACGTCCATCATGTTGCACCGCTCTATCATACTACCACGGTCTACCCAGCAACAGATGACATACATCCATGTCCACAACATCACACCAAATTTCATCTTTGTATTTCTTCCCAATTGAAAAATTAACACAAGCTCTTCGTCCAACTTTCACCTCCCCACCTTTCCTCAACCAGGCTAGCTTGTAAGGTTTCAGATGCTTCTCTATCTTCAATGATAGCTTCTTCACAGCTTCTGTAGAGATAATATTATCACAGCTTCCCGCATCAATAACAAATTTGCAAACCCTTCCCAAGATAGTACATGTTGACTGAAAGATGTTACTCCTCAACCAGTTAGTTTCCTCCTCCTGTTTTGGTGTTAAACACGACCTCTTCATCATCAATGAATACCCTTCATCTCCCGACACATTTTCTTCCTCCTCATCATGTAGTGAATTAGAACAATCGGCTTCTACCTCATCTTCCTCTGCCTCAGCAATCATCATTCGCTTCTTTAGCTTCGTACATTCATTGCTTTTGTGACCCATCTCCTGACAATTGAAACATTTGATACCACTATTGATTCTGGTCTTAGCAACTTCATTAACAACCGGTTTTGCAACAGCCTTCAAAACATTCGCATTGCTACTAGCCCCTTTCATTGGATTGTTGGAATTTGTAAACACACCACCCCCTCTCCTTCCTTGCTTCTCCCAAGCTAGAGCTTTTTGATGTGCTTCAGCGATAGATTTGGGATCAAACATATTTACCATGTCTTGAATCTGCATTCTCAACCCTCCAACAAATCTAGCTGTTAACTGCTCCTCCGTCTCCATGATATCATTCCTGGCAATCAACTGATTGAATTCATCCGCATAATCATTCACAGATTTTGTTCCCTGTCTCAAATTCTGCAATCGTTGATACATAAGAGACTGATAGTTATACGGTAAGAATGTAGCTTTCATCAATTTCTTCATCTTCTCCCATGATTCAATCTATGACTTCCCCATCCTCTCCCGGGTAAGTTTAGTTTGTTGCCACCATGCCATAGCTCTCCCTTTCAAACGAGTAGCAACCAACTTAACTCTTCGATGTTCGGAAACTTCCTTAAAGCCAAAAATCTCTTCAACGTTAGACAACCAATCCAAAAACTCTTCAGCCACCATTCCACCCTTGAATTCTGGAATTTCAGTTTTCATCCCCGACTCCCATCGACGATCATCCTCAAACTCTCGATCTCGATTCCGTCCTTGGCCATGATCTCGATAATGAAAACTTCCTCTATCACCATCTTCATCAACAACAGATGTGCTTCGATAACGATCCCGTCCATCCACATCTCGATGATCACGCATATCCCTTCTACTTCGCCTTTCATCATCTCGATATGTTTCATTTTCAAATTCTCGATGACTTCTTCTTCCTTGATTATATTGTGGCGATATTCTCCTTTCACCCGAAACTGATGGCGAAACCCTGTTTCTACCTTGGTTTGAAATTGGCGATGTTCTTCTTCGGGGTTGATTCGTATCCACCATGAGCTTCTCTAACCTTCCAATACCTTCATCCAATTTCTCATTGAATTTATCACTAATGCGTTGTTCCATTTGTTCAGCATCTTCTCGCCTATACAAATCTTCAACATTTTGATGATGGTTAGCTCTTCTCGGCGGCATGACTGAATCTTCACAAACTCTTCAAATCTCAATTTTCAAATTCACACGGCTCCAATATCTCGGAAACAATGGTTGGCGACCTAACTTGATTAGCTTGCTCGTACACAATTCAAATTTTGGCGCGCAAAGCTTCCACGGCCAAACTCAAACACTTTCAAACCTTTTGATCTAAAAGGATATGGATCGAAAACTCCAACCTTGTTGCAACTTCGTGATGAACACAATGAACACCAAGCTTCTCCAAATGATGCACGGCCTTCAACTTCAAATTCTTCAAATAGAATTGGCTCCAAGACTCGGCTTAGCTATGATTGGCTAAGTTAAGCTTTGATACCAAATGATGCAGCAGCGGAATAACAAAATGATGATTCTGTGAAAGTAGCAATCGATGGAATGAAAGATACTGAATGGCCCAAATTCGTTGATCCGAAGATACCGAATTCTAGCTATCTTCGTCACATTGATCGCGCACGATACCGTGAAAGAAGATCTGCAATTCTTCAGACGTTGATCAAGCGCACTTGATACCGTGAATTAGCTTCTACGATCGTTGATCCGAGCGCGCTCGAATGCCGAAAGAGGAGATAGGAGATTACACTCAACTACCAATTTAATGAAAGCACAAAGCTAACAAACAAAAGTTTTTATTCAAAATCAACTAAACTTTACAAATGAGACCACCTGCCTATTTATAGGCATACAATTCACAACACAAAACTATACAACACTTAGGTCGGCCACGATCTAACACAACACGACTTACGACTTACGACCTAGTATAGGTCGTGAACGACTTAACAGTTATTTACAACTCAATAACGACTCAACGATTTACACATAACATCAATATGCGACCTAAGTACAACACACACGACCTAAGTACAACATCTCATAAGGTCAAACGACCTAAAAACTTACGGCAGCGACTTATCTTGAACGACCTAAAGCATAGCGGCATAAGGAATCCACGGCTTCAAGCTTCAGAAGCGACCTATAGGAGCGGCAGATGAGTTAGGTCGTTCGCGACCTAAAGGTAGCTTTGTACGCGACCTTAAAAGAGTGGCAGGTGAGTTAGGTCGTTCGCGACCTAAAAGAACGGTAAGTGAGTTAGGTCATTCGCGACCTAAAAGAGCGGCATGTGAGTTAGGTCGTTTGCGCCCCTCTTCAGCGACCTTGGACTTAGGTCGTATACGACCTAATTTTGCTTCAGTTTGCACTGCCTGGTTAGGTCGCAACTCTTTATCTCGCGACCCGTTAGGTCGTTCTTGACTCAAGAATTGGTTAGGTCGTTCGCGACCTAACACTTCACCAATCTGGGCTGCATCACGGTTGGATACGGGTTGAATTACCTTCAACCCATACCTATACGGGTTGGGTGAAATATTTGATCTAACCCGACCCAACCCATACTTTGTGCAGCTCTAGCTTTTAGTAGGATAACATTCTGCACTACATCGCAGCCCTAATTGCCGTACCGTAGAGCTTTCCTTTAAGCTTATGTGGGACTTTCCTGTCACAAATAATGCCAGACGCTTGTTGCCATTTCACCCGTCCCGCTCGAATTCTAAAACTAACATCTTCATCAATTTCACCATCATACTGCAACATTGATCCAAAATATCGAAAGGATTCCTTCTTGGGCGCTACTTGTCCGGTCAGAGTGACATCTCCATCCTCTGATCTGACACCGCTGAACTCACACTTCATACACTTTGTTTTAGTTCTATTAAGCCTAAAACCCCTTGATTCTAAACTCTGCCTCTACAGCTCCAGTTGTCTATCACCCCAATCCTACTTTCGTTAGTATAAATCTTGGTTGAAATTCCATATATAAACATGACATGAATTTTTGTGTTTAAGTTCAGGATTTTTTATGGAAATGGGCTTACACTGATATTTTCTATGGAAGAAAGTAGCTGGATGCACTGATGAAAACAACCAACACAACACACATAATTGTATTATAAAGATTAAGAAATGTGATATACATGCATGTACGTAGTACACAAGAGAGTAGCAGCATGAATTATAGTAATGCATGTACCACACAATGTATTTTCAACTACATTTACTATCTGTTATTGCTATCAGATTGTGAAAGTAGTTCAATTATCAGATTCAAAGTTGGTTAAATATAGAACAATTGGCCGGGAATTCATTACAGTTGTTTATAGACCATGAATTTAGTCTGGACTGCATTTTGATATCCTTATAATCTTCTGTATTTGTGACAACTTAAAGGAAGAAAAAAATAGTTGGTTCATGAGCAATTAAAGGGAAATCTAACCTACTATATATATGAGTAACTGTAGTGGGTTTGATGTATATTAGTACAATTTATTCAATATGAGTGTTACTTAGAGGTTACATCCTCCCGACCAGTATGAAATTGTATGCCTTTACCTTGAGGATACTGGGAAAAAAGTTCGAATACGAGATGTTCTATTTTGAATGGTCTGTAAAATGTAGTTCTCTTTTAAATAACAAGGTGAGGAATCACCTTGATAATTTATAAACTTTAGTTATTAATCTCTTGTTGATTTTTTGTTTTTGTTTGGAAGGATGACTGTCTACATTTTAATTTCTACCATTTTTAAAGAAATTTACAGAGTTTTTGGGTGGAATCGGATTTATATAGTAAATGTGTGAAATGGGATAATTTTACCCAAAGCTTATGGTCCATCAATTCCAGTAAATACTCAAGAGACAGACTGGCTAAAGTATTCATCATAGTGGACTGACAATCCTGATCATCACTGACATAAAGAAATCAACACAAATACGTATATTTATGGATAAAATATATGATTTATACCAAGTAAAGTTTATTCATGGCAGCTTGAATAAATTTTGCCCTTTTGAATTCATTAAAAATATGGTATGCTTAATTACCAAACTAAATAATTATGTATTTATCCATGGCAAGATTGAACAAACTAAATACCAAAGATTGAATTGCTAAATGGTGTTCTATTATGGGTCCAGTATGCATGCTGTATCAAACAATACTGAAACAAGATACCATATATGAGTATTCGATAAACATATGGGACGTATTAAGAAAAAAAATTATGCTTAAATGTTCTGGTTATGATATTGCATAAACTTTTGATTAAACCACGAATGTTAAACAAAGTAATAACAGCTATATAATTATTTGATTTATATGTTAGGTTTTTCCTAAAATCCCTACACAATTAGATTTTAGAAGAGATAAGAAGTGAAGAAAAACAAACACACAAATTCCTCCAAACAAAAACCTTGACTAATTCACCAAAAAAATTACAAAAGAGAGCTTAAAATTGAGAAGAAAGCTCAATTCTCAAAACCCAAAAAAATAAACTTTTCCACACGCACATATAATGAACCATATACGTACCGATTTATAATAGCCTTGACAAAATGCCTTCATTAATCAACATTTGATTACTTCCATCTTTTAAAATAAATTTTTCCCAAGTAGATAATTTGTTGTCTTCTTTAATGCAATAAAAGAGGCAACTAATAACTCTACCAAATCCACAAAACTATAAAAGAGGCAATGTATTTTAGTCACAATTGCACCTTCACTCAAATATCTACAAAATCTACTTAAATATAAAATATTGTGTCGCCGAAATCTAACAATCTCCGCATTGATATAATATTCCATAAACGTCATCCAAGTTCCACCTAGAATCTCAAACTCCAAATAATCTTCAATGTTACTATGGAAACAAATGTCTCCATCCCCAAAAGAAAACTTTAGTAACCTCCAAACCACCTAAATATGCATGTCCTCTAATCGAACGTGCATGCCATCATTAAATCAAAACTGTTTGTACTACCACAAAGGTCACCAAGCAAACTTTGTGGTTTTCTGTTGCATGCACCACCTTGATTCGAACAAATTTGTTTATCCAATACAACTTTGAGAAATTTTCCCATTCTCCATAGTTATTTCAAGCAATTTGTATACATTGTTGCTTCCTCTTTTTGCACGCAGCTCTTCCTTGGTACCCTTTCAAAATCTTGTGACTCCACCTTGAGTTGAAAAGTTGTAGTCTTTTACCTCCAACTATCCTACTGAAATAAGTTTCTTTGTAATTTCTGCGATGTGCCTAACTCCTATAAGCTTCATCACCCTTCCATCATGCATCTTCTATCTAAACGAACCTAAACCCTTTAATATCTAGATCCCCACCATTAACATATTCCACCTTATCATCTAGATCTTCATAATCAATAAATGATTATCTTTGATTACATATATGGAAACAAGCACTTGAATCAAACATCTAATTTTTTCTTTTTTCTTTATCCATGCATAGGACATTGTCATTAAATTCTTCACCAAAATGCACATCCATCGCTATTATCTTTTTGTTTCTTTTGATCTTCTTCCAATTCCTTCATACTCTCCTTTTCTTTTTTAAGCTTATTGCAAAATCTCAACTGATGATCATGTTATTCACAGTAATAGCAGATGAATCCCTTTCCATGTTCAACCTATTTAATAGCCATTTCATATTTGGACGGTTACTCCTTCTTGCAAGATAGACCTCTTCAATCGAATTTCCACTTTCCTTTTTATTTATATCATTTCCTTCCATTAGGTTTATCCTCTACATCTCCTTATTAAGTAGGCTACTACCCACCGAACCCATTGAAATAACTCCATCTAAATTTGAGTTGCTCAATGTAACCACAAACGTTTCCAAACTCTTCGGTAATGAACTCATCAATATTAAGGCTTGGGTCTCATCATCCATCTTGTAATTCACGGCCCCAAATGGTTCATAATTGCTCGAAAGTCATTGAGATCCTCTCTAATTGATCCACCTTCCTTAAGCTTCAGATTCACCAATTTTCTTATTAGAAGAGCTCTATTTGTTGTAGAGTTCTTTGCATAAATTCCTTTCGATTTCTTACAAATTCCAAAAGTAGATATTTCATTAGCAACAACATGAAACACCATACATTACTATCCAAAATTTCCCACTTTGCCTCAGATGCATTACTAGGATTTTCCCCTTTATTTTCCAATGGTTGGTGAAGATAATTAAGGTATAGAGAATCCTCCATCTTTACCTTTCATAACCCCCAATTTCTCTCATTAAATTTTTCTATACTTATCTTCTCCATAATCAAACTCTCTTCAAAAAAATTGTGTAGTAGGCTCTGATACCAACTGTTAGGGTTTTTCCTAGGATCCCTACACAATTATATTTTAGAAAAGATAAGAAGTGAAGAAGAAAAACGCATAAATTCCTCCAAACAAAAACATTTATTAATTCACCAAAAAGATTACAAAAAAGAGCCTTAAAATTGAGAAGTAATCTCAATTTCAAAAACACAACAAAATAAACTTTTCCCCACACACATATAATGAACCCTATACATGCCTATTTATAAAAGCCTTGTCAAAATGCCTTCATTAATCAATATTTGATCGCTTCCATCTTTTAAAATAAATCATTCCCATGTAGATAATTTGTTGCCTTTTTAATGCAACAAAAGAGGCAACTAATCACTCAAATCCACAGAATCTGTAAAAGAGGCAATGTATTTGAGTCAAAATTCCACCTTCACTCAAATATCTCCAAAATCTACTTAAATATGGAATATTGTATCACCATAATCTAACGTTTTATTATTTTAATTATCATTATATGACATATACGGAAAGAATGTAATAATTTTTTTTGAATAAGATATAGATGCCCATCAAGTCTAAATAATGTACCGGTTATATTAAAAAGAACAAAATAGAGAGAAATGGCTTAAAAAATACTAGCATTTATGTTATTTAAGATTTCTCCTTTTTCATTTAGGAGCAGCTTTAGTCTCCTTGCTAGTTTGTTGATTGACATGTTGTCATGGAAATTTTTTATAGGTTCTAACCCCATCAACCAACCATTTAAATATGGTTTTTTGTATATTGTAAATAGATTGACAATGTATTTTGCAATTATGATTATCTATATTTTGTTTATAGCATGTTATCAACTCTTCATCATTTGGATTGAAAACCAATATGGAGTATCTCTCATCACTCTTCTTTCTAATCCGATCAATTAATTGTACTTCACTACCAGTTTCCTTATGTCGTTCTTTTAAAGCAACTTTAACCTTTTTTTTAATTTTTGTAGCAGCTTGAATGGGTTAACAATTAAGTGCTAATTCAACTCTTTCTTATATCTCTTGTGCAAGCTCTAAGAGTTGCAATATCTAAAAGGAACAATATTTATGTAATGAATGTGTAGAAAACTGAACTTATAACCTTGTTTTTCATTATTTGTAGTCATGTGATGTTTACTCTTTGTCACCTTCATGTTAGACAATATTAAAGAATATGCTCACCATATTCTAAAATAAGCCTTATTCATGGCTCAAACACCCAGAAGATTAAGTAGAAAATAAAAAGTGAAGAAATTAAATGAAAACGAGTAGGAAAGAACACAAAGCAATTTATAATGTTTGGCTAATCTTGGCCTATGTTCACTTAGTGATTTTATTGATTATCTTGCTGATTAAACAGAAGTTCTTATGGATTGATGTAAATCCCACAGTGATCACAAGAAATTAGAGTTAGGGAAAGCAAGTGCCAAAAGATCTTTAAGAATGAGTCCTGTCCATCTATTTATGGATGTAGGAAGCCTAAAATCTAGCCCAGAAGACCTCCACCTCATTTTCCACACCATAGACCATTCTCTAAGAAATAGGGAGACACCTCATCAGTTTGTGTGGATTGGTACTGATTCACAGGCTTGGATTGGTAACGATCCAAGAGATGACCAAATTTGTTGCTTTGTACTCTTTGTATTGGATCACCATGTGGTTAACTTCATGATTCCAAGCTTGTTCGCATCAAGATTTGCTTGTTTTTAAGCTCAAGTGAAGGATCCGTGAAAGAACACAGTTGTTGATTCGAGTGCTTATAGAGATTAATAGAGGATTGCATTGGAACAACAAAATAACACTTGGTGTAGGCTTCTAACATCAAGTTGAGTAAGTATGTAGAAGATAGGCACCATTGGAGGTGAAAAGTTGGATCGGTACCGATCTAGGGGGTTGGATCTATACCGATCCACCACTTAGGCGGGTTTCTACCTCTCTTGTCTTAGGTTGGTTTAGTATTTGTCCCATGGCTCTGTCACTACGCCATAGATTGCATACTGCAACACCAAAGAAGTGATGCAGGAAGTACCAAAAAATGATGTTGTAGGCTAAAAAGGGCAAAGGCAACACTTTCTCGGTGTTGCATTTTGCCGCGTTGCCGCAGACCTCAAAGGCAACATTTTGACTATCTAAGGCAACATAAGAAATATTGTTGCAATAGAACCATATTTGGGTCTATAGCAACATCCATAGGTGTCTGTACCAACATTCCAAAATGTTGCTATAGATATTAACTTTCTGAATTTGTGGGGCCCACAATGTAGAGCATATTTGATTTTTTAATAGAAATAAATATTTATTTAATAAAATGCTATTTGCACAGAATTTGATATTCAAACAGTAATTTATTTAAATAAATATTTTATTTCAACATTAGAAATAGTACAAATTCCTGACTCCACTATTTTACAATTCAATGATATATAACACTGATATTTACATATACAGATATTCCTCACTACATCACTCAGTTCACTCATTACATATGCAGTTTCAATTTATATAGACACTGACACTGACGAATATATGACGAGCCGAGTGCCAAGCCGAAGGCGAGCCGAGAAGCGGGTCCGGGCGTAGCGCCGGCGGGGGTCCGGGGCACCGCAGTCCCGGCGGGGATCGACCTTCTTTAAAACGACGTAAAATGATGCACAAATGATCACCTCCTGCGAATTTGAACACCTCCTCGATGATTGACTTTTGCAACTCTTTCATTCGAACAAATTCCAACTTTTTCCAGCCATCATTCTTAGCAAATTGTTCAGTGAAAACTGAAATAACCTTGCTTTTAGCTCTGCCTTGGTAAAAGACCTGAAA
Source organism: Allium fistulosum (assembly GCA_030737815.1). Lineage (NCBI taxonomy): Eukaryota > Viridiplantae > Streptophyta > Magnoliopsida > Asparagales > Amaryllidaceae > Allium > Allium fistulosum. The sequence continues at coordinate 207,271,270 of CM060903.1, forward strand.
CCATGATAAATAAAAATTGACATTTCATCGAACATGTTGCGTGTTAATAAGTAATACATTACCCTTCACTGCCACCATCCCCAAACTTCGGCAACTTACATCCCCAAACTGCTGCAACTTACACTGCCACGAACCTCTACACAAAATTGACATTTCATCGAACAGGTCACGGACTTCGGCAGCACGAACCTCTACACTACCACCATCCCCAAACTGCTGCAACTTACATCCCCGAATCACATTCATCTCTTCCAGAGTCAATGCAGCTTCGGTTGAAATATTATTTCCCAGGCACCTGTTGCAATTTCGATAGTAACTTCGCTAACAGCTCTTGCTTTGCCAGCAACTATACCATCAGAAGAAATTAGTGCCATTTCAGCCCACGTTTCAGTAGCAAACCCAGCGTCTTTAAGAACAACAGCTGCAATATCATCACTAGCAGCAGCATATGCATTTACAACTGTGATAGTAGAATTGTCACTTACAAGATCACCAATTGGGTCATCATTACAACAGAAAGATTCTATCAATAGCCTACAACACACGGAATTAGGGTCGAAAAGCATAGCATCGAATTTTCCATCATTGTCAAAATCAAAAGTTGGAGTAGACGTCCATCCTTCGAAACTCTCATCAGATCCACGGTGAATACTGGCTTCCGCCCTTGCCTGCCGCTGTGTCGAAACCCCATAACTCGCGTCTAAATAATCAGACATAGCTTTGAAGGCATTGAGAAGCACTCGGTTTTTCTGAGGAGTATGAAGGAGGTGGCGCTTTTCACTTCATGCCAGATCTGATTCCGGAGCTCTAGGAGTCTGATACCGAATTCCAATCTGACGTCGAAAAGCATATGCGAATTGGAAGTATGAATTTGCTGGATTTCGTGAATTTGATTTTTGATTTGAGAATTATGAATTGAAAACTGAAAGGGGATCTACACCAACATAGGCGGGAAAACGAAAATTTGGTAAAAAGTGCAGCGGTGATCCATTTTAACAGTCGGATTAAATATAGATCGTTGGATCGTATTCACGCGGATTGCTAATTTTATTAATTTTTTAATTTGAATACAGCTATAGCTACTGCAACATTTTGCTGATATCTATGCTAACACCTTAAAGCGTGTGTTGCAATAGACAAAAATCAGCATACCTATCGCAACATTTTAGCTGGCAACACCATGCAAATCTGTTGCAGAAGGCCATCTATGGCGTAGTGTGTTATGCTTGGTTTCTGGATTCTTGGGCTATCTCTCCGGACTTCCTGCCTTGATAACTCCAAGTTCGACTCATCCAATCTATCCGAATATTGCCTGGTCAAAAAGGCTGGAAAACACTTGCCTCCCAAAGTATATCTCATTTCAAATGTGATGTGCTTTGAATCGAAACAAGTCAGGATTGCTATGAAGGATTCCATCTATGCTTCGAATGGTCGTTATCCTTCCTACGGATTGATCCTGTGAAAGTTATACGTCTATAGTCATTCGTCGCGATGCCTTATCAGTATCTAGGATTATAAATCCAGTATATTCTCCTACCAAGCTTGGTAGCTTTGAACCGGTTCCCTTCATGGATTTTCCAGGTTAGAATCTATTTTTTTTATTCTGGTTGTCGGGGTTGAATATGTACACGCACACACATTTACGTGCACATTCATGAACAATTTTTGGCATGCACAAACACATGCATACATGGATTATCATCACCACACATGTGTATACATATATACATATACATACATATACATACATGCATACATATATATATAAGACTCAAGACTCGGCACCGATCCATTTATTTGGATCGGTACCGATCCAAGAGTTGGAGAAATTTTCTAACTTAGGTGGCTAAAAGTTTGGGTTTGTGGGGTTATAAAACCCAATCGGTTTCATTTACATCCTCACTTGTTTTTGCACCGATCCAAAACTTCAAGCTCCGCCATTAAAACCTTTTGCCTGCGATTTGAGCTTCCTCTTGCCCTCTACCATCAGTAGCCTCCATCTCCGCCTCTGATACCTTCAGTGACGTCAGCCTAGCCTTGCACAAACCACCACCTCGCCTTAATTTGACATCCATCGATCCAACACTTAAGGCCGCCAACTCCTAGCTTTGACAAACCACAATCGAACTTACCCTCGATTCTCGTGAATAGGCAGGTAGGTGATGGAATTAGACATGGATGGATAGACATGGATGAGGATCACCATGGATGGCCGTGGTTTTGGATTGAAAGAAGATGGAGAAAAAGGATGGAATTTTTCTAAGTTGTTGGATTGGCATAAATCCAACACTTAGGAAATTTCAAGAACTTTGAGTTCACATGTGAATCTTGCCTTGTGAACTAATGACCACTTCTTGGTCTTGAACCATTCCCAAAGCATGGTCGATAACACGTTGCTCGTCGGGATAGTATGCGATGATGATCACTCCAGGCAATATCCAGAATTTAAGTTGAATTGTTGCATAATACCGAAATCTAAACTGCACTACGCCCTACGATACTGCACTAGGTTTCACTTATGCACGGGGGGTGCAACTTATAATTTATTTGATGTTGACTGTCTATCGAGTTTTTTTATAGAAATGGAGCACAGACATTCCGAGCGTCTTACTGCTCAAGCTGTAGGTCCGTTTGCTTCCAAATACATTGAATCAGATGTCAAGTTAAGTTCAAGAACGACACCACTTGCACAACAAACTCTAGTACAGCAGGCACATCAACAAGAAAATCCACATGTTGAACAACAAGTTCTTGAAAATCCTATAGAGCCTATGGAAGGGCCAGAGGTTGAATCTACTCCTGATACTCTCGAAGATGTCGTTCTTTTAGATGAACCTATCGATTCCGTTGCTTCAAAGATCGACGAGGGATCTCTTCATAGAATTTTTGATAAGCATGGAATTCCATTCGATAACGTACTAGTCCCCTCTCGCCATTAGAGGAGCTCATAATCCCAAGAAGGCTACACTACTTGCAATAGATATATGTGTTTGACGGGATATGTTCCACCATTAAATCCATTCATTCGTCGAGTTTTAAACTTTATGAGATTAGCTCCAATGCAGTTACACCTAAATAGCTATGCCTTCCTTATCGACATGTACATTATTTTCGTTCAACATTTGCACCGATACCCAGTTACGAGGAAATCCGGTACATATACAGTTTCAAAAGCCGAAATGGAAGTCCTTCTTTGACTTACTTGGAACCAACAAAGAACTACAGAGTTGTCACTGGGTTCTGGAACAAGTTGAGCTATTTCAAAAGTGAATGGTTTTATGTACGTTGTCCACCTGGGTTTGCTCGAAGATGTATATATGGACGTAAGTTCTACCTCATTTGTATACTATGAGTTTGCCTTGTTAGTTACCGAACTTACCTCATATTCTTTCTATCATTCAGATGTTCCGGCAAGGCCCAGCGGCACGACTCTTGTGGATGCTATCAGAGTCCATGACACTTCTGGAGGGGACATAGACATTGAAGTTCTTCTCTCCAATGAGAATCTCATAGCCCATAATCTACTAGAAGTAGGCCCTAGCGCTGGTCTAGTCCAAATGGCCTCTAATGATGATAATGATGACGATGACAATAACTCGCCCGAAGGAGGCGAGGCTAATTTAGATGTGCCCCAATCCCTAATCCAAGTGAAGAAGTTGAAGAAAATGTTGAAGAAAAGGAAGAATACGCCGAGGAAGGCGAAATTGTAGGTGTAAATGATGAAGCTGGCCATGATGATACTGATGTGGACCACAAGTTCTTGGCTAAACAACCCATAGACGACCAAAAGTCTACCCGGAAGAAGTGACCAGTCCTGAAAATTTCTAAGGCACGGACTTCTACACAGCCTCCACCCATTACGACTATTGAGAAAACTCATTCTCTTCCTTCCATATATACATTCTCTAAGTTGGGGCCGATTCCTACCGAGTTTGGCTCCCTTGGCATCGATGACATGAGCATCAAGGGTCTTGACTCCCCCATCCACATTAACGATGACATTCGGCTCATTAGTATGGGGGAAATCACTCCTATAAGAAAAGCTCCTGAACATGGTCCGTCGGGGGGACACTAGGACACTCACGCATACGTGCATTTCATGGCACTACTTTACACTTGACTCGCATCCTTTGTAGTTGAAACATATTCGTTCTTTTTTCATTTGTCGGATCCATGGAGAAGAAGAAATACATATATCGATCTCTTGAGGAAAATGCATCTCGATCATATAGGCATCTTCCAAGCTCATATCATTAAGGCAGTGGTCGAGATTCAGAGTCTGGTTACTGATCTAGTTGAGATAGAGGGAGTCATGATAGTGGAAGTTACGATAGAGACTATCTGTCGCATGACTCTGCTTCCAAACGTCGTTTTAGGTCTAAGCCACCTCCGCTCAGAGGCTTAGATAGACATTCTGATCGCCATGATGACTTGCCACCAGGTAATGTTTCTCGTGCACCTCCCCCAGCTTCCATTCGTGTGCAACACTTGGCACCCTCTCACTCCAGGTCCTCCGACCATAAGAGCCATCAAAGTAGCCTCTGAGACTTCCTATCATTGAGCTAGCAAACAATCGATTGAAGCTCTGGTCCTCACTGTGGAGCAAGAAATTGCCGCCATCGCTCGAATACTGAATTGAAAGAACAATTTCCAGGTATTTGTTTTGATAGGCTCATGTTCGTGCCCAACTTGAAGAGATTCTGGCCAATGTCCAAGACATGTCCATTGCTTGTGTAACTGATGCTTATAACCAATACATGGTTGCGGGTAGCTGAGAAAATAACCAAGGTCTTGAGAGAAAGGCAACTAGAGATTGATAATCTAAATCTCACGGCAGCACGGGATTAAAGAATTATTGCCCGTCTTAATGCTAAGGTTGAAAACTTAAGGAAATCACAAGCTGAAGCTGAGAAGAAGGCCGAGGATGCCATCAAGGTGCTTGAAGATGAGAGAAAAATGCATCGAGATGAGATTGAGGCTACGCATCATCGGAATCACACCTTAGTGTTAGAAAGAGGCATCTCAAACAAGAAAGTGATTGGTCTGTCGGCCAGACTCAAGAGCAGGACAAGAGAGAAGAATGATGCTCGCTAACAAGCTCAGGACTATTGCGAAGAGCTGCTTGCTACTTGTGGTGAAAAAGACAAGGCGGTTGAACATGCTAAAGACGTGGATGCACTTGTTAAGAAGGAGGTTGAAGCTACGAAAAAGTGGATGATGGAGAAATTCGAGCCATTGCTTAACAAGTACAAAGCTAACGTGTTCAAATTCTGCAACTTGGAGTGGTTCAACAATGATTACTCTAGAATTCTTGCGCTTTCTTGGGAACAAATTGTTGAGGAAGAAAAGAAATTTCTTAAAGGTAGTAAGGTGGATCTGGCTCAGTTAGAGAAAGAAATCTTGGTTGGAGACGAGACCAAGGTGCTAAAAGAGGGTCAGCTTATTCTACATTCGAAGCTAGCCACTATAGTGCAGAAAGACTTAGGAGAAGGCTCCTGATCGCCGCCTCAAGATGCTGCTGTTGGGGATACTCCCAGACCCAAAACCATTCCTAATCCATCATCAGTCCCAGGATACAATCCAGATCAACCCCAAATGCATGAACCTACTTTCCTTTCTCCCATCCTAAAGGGGAACTCTGGCGGCACTCCAACCCATATAGAAACTCACACTGAAGGAGGTATCTCATGACTTCTCTTATATTTCAGAGAGTTCATATATTGTCGATTGACACCACTAATCTCTCATTTTTTTACCTCTCGAGTTTCAGGTCAGCCCTATGTCATCCTGCTTCCCGACCAAAGTCTCCAGTTGGGTCAACAAGCGACTATAACAAAATCGATGCCCGTGACTACTTCGATGACGGTGCCGACTATTCTGATTAGTGAGACTCCTGGGCCTGGCGAGTAGATGATAGATGCTCTTCAAGATGAAAGGACAGGTGAGCTCTTAGGTACTCAAATTGACGATGATGTTATTATTACTGGGTCCTCCGAGCCTCTGCGGGGTCCCACCATAAGTACCCTTGAGCAGGAGTTGGTCCTATCCAGAAAGGTCAAGTTAGAGAAAATAAAGACTTTCCTCCTCCGCTATCCATAACTCTACCCGGTCAGACAACTTATGCTCGTGTCAACATTCCTCCACCTGGGTGCACCCAAAGCGTGTCTGTTGGATCATCGCAGAGCACTCCATCCAAAGGCAAAGGAAGCAGGGGAAAGACAAGGAAGCAACTGGAAGGATCCAGCGCACCATCCTCTACAGAGAAGAAGGAGAGGAAAGAGAGAAAGAAGAAGATCAAGAAGTGATCATCCATCTTCTTTGTGTTTTTCAATTGTATAGCAGAACTTAGGCTCTTTTTGATCGTTCGCTTTTGTTTTTTGTTTAGGCATAAATAAAATATATACTTATCTTTCCAAGTTCTATGTGAATAACAAATGTTTTTTTTGTTAAGTCTTTGTGTGAATTTGCCTAAGTTATTCACGAGATGCACTTTCCATTCAATGGATTCATGATCTACCTCTTTTTATTATCGTTATTGGACTAAGTCATTAGCCCATTTCCTAATTTTCCGGCCTTTTGTTGCTCTAACAAACGTTAAGTAACTATAGAAATGCCAACTCCGGGCACTAGTTGAGGTAGACTACTTAGACTAGCGGTTTTAATATCATTTTCCAAGATATTGATTTTCGATCGTGCCAAACTTCGAAAGTCGACCGAAGTTCATAAGTAAGATCCAACCTTGCGTCGGGCATGGATCTTCGACCTTGCCTACCCTGGGTAAGATGTCAATGATTGGATGGTCACATCACATCAAATTCAAGTCATATTCCTGCCCCAATTTCAGGAGCGGAAGTTTGTGGATGAACGGTCATATCATGTTCATTTTGATTTATACTCATGCTCCTACATTAAGGGCCAGAGTTAGTCGATGGACGGGCAAGTCATGTCCTTTCTGGATTTATACTCACGCTCCCATTGCAAAGGCAAGAGTTAGTGGATGGACGGTCAAATCACGTCCATTAAGGTTTATACTTGCATCCTCAATCCAAGGTCAAGAGTTAATAGATGAACGATTGTGTCATGTTTTTTCGATTTATACTCCTGTTCACATATCAAAGGCAAGAGTTAGTGTACGGATGGTCGTATCACATCCGTTTTGAGTTTATACTCCTACCCAACGTCGGTGGAAAGAGTTAGCTAGTATCGATCTCCGGACACCGAGTGTGATTGAACTTCAAGGGTCCGGCCATGGATCATGGAAGTTTGGTTGGCACCTATCTCCAGGTACGTGCATACTTGCATTACACACATGCAGATTCATTTGAGTCAGTCATATTTCACAACTCTTAAATAATGTAAAGACAGATCCAGAATGTCATTTATTGAAAACGGGAAATTACATATTCTGTCTTCTTACATGGCTTCGTTCAATTATGTACAAATTTATTTCTAAGTTAAATAGCATCGTAAATGCTTGCTATTCCATGCCCTCGGGCGTGTGATCCTGTCAATCATTACAAGCCTGAAAGTGCCATCTCCAAGCTTTTGTTCTGTTGCGTATGGACCTTCCCAAGTTGGGTCTAAGTTTCCAGGGCCTAAGAAGATGCATTTTAGAACCGGGTCGGTTATTTCAAAGGTCCAATTCCTAACCTTAGCGTTGTAATATCAGGTGACTCGGTTGTGTTGCACAGCTGCTTTTAAGTCAACTTCATCTCGTTTCTCATTGATCATGTCAAGTATTCTAGAAGGAGTTTCTCATTCATCTGTGGATTGTAATGAATTACCCGATGAGAAGGTACTTCTAGTTCAATAGGAATCATAGCCTCTGATCCGTGGGCTAGGGCGAATGAAGAATGGCCAATCACTGACTTATGGGTCATTCAATAAGCCCAAAGTACTAACAGATGTTCATCGACCATTTTTCCTTAGCATTTTCCAATGGTTTAATAAGAATGGACTTGATAATCTTGTTTATTGCGTCAACCTATCCATTCATCTGGGGATGTGCCACTGCACCAAATCTCTTCTCTATGCGATGTCGGGGGCAGAAATCCTTAAACTCGACGTTGTCGAATTGGGTTCTGTTATCGGTAACGATGGCCTGTGGAACTCCAAAATGACAGATAATATTCCGGACTACAAAGTTGATCACTTTCTTCGTGGTAATCATTGCCGATGGCTCCGCCTCAGCTCATTTGGTGAAGTAATCAACCGCGATGATGGTGTATTTCATGCCACCTTTAGGTATCGGCAAGACACCGGTAATATCAATCTCCCGAACTGCAAATGGCCAAGGACTGATCATTTGAGTAATCTCCGTCAATGGGGCACTCAGAATCTTAGCAAACCTCTGGCACTTATCACACTTTCTAGTGTAATCAGCTGCGTCTCAGTTGACAGTTGGCCAGAAATACCCATTGCAAATAATCTTATTCACCACGGTTTGTTCCTCAGTGTGACCTTCGAGCACTTCTCTTAGAACTTATTTGGCCTCATCATGAGCGACATACCGAAGCATGGGGATAGAAAAAACCTTCCTGTATAGCAATCCTTCCTGTATGACATACCTTGGAGCTTAGCGAAGGAGTCTCCGTTGCTCAATCCTCCTGTAGGGAAGGATTCCTCTCTACAAGTAGTCTTTTATCGGAGTCATCCATGACTCTCTTTTAGGTTCAGCCTCCAAGATCCAATCGACATCCATCTAGTTGATGCTCGGTGCTGACAATATTTCCACTGGAGCCAAGTCCATGAGCTGCAATCCTCCGAAACTTACCAGCTTAGCCAGTGAGTCAGCCTTTGCATTTTCCTCTTTGAGAATATGTGTTATCGTATAAAATTCAATACCACTAAGCAGCTCAAGGACTCGGTTTAGATAAGGGGCTAGCCATGCTCCTTTTGCCTGAAACTCTTTATGCACTTGACACACCACTAGCTAAGAATCGCAGAAAATATGTAAAGTCTTTATCTCCAGTTCTTTGGCAATCTTGAGTCTTGCAATCAAAGCTTTGTACTCCGCTTCGTTGTTTGTTGTAGGAAAATCAAGTCTCAGGGCATAACAGATTGAACTTTCCTCGAGAGTGATAAGTACAACTCTAGCACCAAAACAACGTTCATTTGTTGCACCATCCGTGTACATCTTCCACCTAGCATTTTATTCATCACTGCGCTTCGGAGTATCGTCTCGTGCAGTGAATTCAGCTATGAAATCCATCAGAGTTTGACCCTGGATAGCTCTCCGAGGGTCATATGTTATATCGTATTGGCTCAATTCAATGTTCCATTTTAAAAGCCTTCCAGAATTCTCAAGTCATTGTAAGACTTGTCGCAAAGGCTGGTCGGTAAGAACTTTGATCAGATGAGCTTTAAAGTAAGGGCAGAGCTTCCTTAAAGCAATCAACAGATAGTATGCAAGATTTTCCAGTTTCGGGTAATTCTTTTCTGCTCCTATCAGTCATTTACTAATGTAATAGACCGGTCATTGGATGTAGACTTCCGCTCGTACGTGTGTGGTGCTCCGAGCATGCATCGACGCTTCCAGATATAAAAACAGGTCCTCGTCATCCACCAGATTTGAGAGGATGGGGGGTCTGTCTAAGTGATCCACCAGATCTTGGAATGCGTCCACACACTCCTGCGTCCAAGCGAATTTTCTTTTTCCCTTTGGACTTTTCCCTTCTTAATTACGTCAAAGAATGGGATGCATCTGTCGGTGGCTCTGGAGATGAATTGACTCAGGGCGTCGACCTTCCCGTTCAAGCTGTGGACCTCCTTAACCGTGTTCGGGGCCTCCATGTCCTTTAATGCCTTTATCTTTTTCGAATTGGCCTCAATCCCACATGAGTTCATAATAAAGCCCAAGAATTTCCCTGATGTAACGCCAAAAGAGCATTTCAAAGGGTTTAGCTTCATCTCATGTTTCTGGAGAATGTCGAACATCCCTGCCAAATCGTTGACATGGTTTTTTGAATGCTATGAATACACGAGCATGTCGTCCACATAGACTTCTATCAAGCATCCAATCTAATCTTTGAACATCCAGTTTAGCAGTCTCTAGTAGGTTGCTCCAGCATTCTTTAACCCAAACGGCATGACCAGACATCAATACAGTCCCAGGTCGATAATAAAGCTGGTACATTCCTCGTCCGGGATATACATTTGAATTTGGTTGTATCCAAAGTACGTGACCATGAATGAAAGCAATTCATATTTGGCTGTTGAGTCCACCAATTGATCAATCCTTGGAAGCTGAAAGCTGTCCTTTGGGCATTCCTTATTCAAATCAAAATAATCGATGCACGTCCTCCATTTCTCATTGCCTTATTTACCAGGAATGGATTGGGCCCATTCCGGGTAAAAAGCATCATGGATAAAGCCATTGTCCTTTAGCTTCTCCACTTCTTCTTTGAGTGCAGCGGATCTCTCTGGACCTAGGCTGCGGTGCTTCTATTTTACAGGAACGCATTTGGGATTTATGTTCAATGCATGGCTTGCTATCTCCGGTGAGATCCCACACTATCAGAGTGCATCCAAGCAAATACATCCAGGTTCGTTTGGAAAAACCAATCAACTCCTTCATCATCCTGACCCCAAGCTGTGATCCGACTTTCAAGATTTGTGTTGGGTCATCCTAACTGACCATGATATTAATCGTTAGCTCGACTAGAGTTGCTCTTCCATCCAGTGGCTCTTTTATCGGGTCCATATCCTTATGGAACTGACTGTGCTGCCCGAACCAGGGCTTAGGCATTGGTTGCTATATGTCCAGATTCTTGATGCAAAGAGTCCTATCTGCACATTTTCCTTCCTTCCTTCGCCTCGCCTCTCTTAGCTCAGCGACATAACATTCACGGCCAAGCCCTTGATCTCTAGGCACTACTCCCACAACATTCTTCGTGGGAAATTTAAGCTTCAAACACCAGAGAGTTATAGCCGCTTTGAACTCAGCCATGGCCGGTCGCCCCAAAAATGTGTTATAAGCAGAGTAAATATCCAACACAACAAAAGGCATGATCCGTACACGCCTGTGGTCGCCCTCTTCAAGCACCACTTGTAATTCCACATATTTGATTGGCTCCATAGTTGTCCTGTTAAATCCCTAGTTCCAAGATTTACACAGTTTCAAGTCCTTGCCCTCCAGAAGCATCTGGTCATAAGATTTTTTGAACAGAATGTTGACCGAACTTCCACAGTCGATTAACACCTTTTGTATAATAGCAGGGCCAATCGTGTCGTTATAACCAATGAGTCAATCGTCAGGGCATCCACCCCATCAGCATCTTTGCCTCAGAAAACAATGTCATCTGTCATAATCCTGAATTGTTTTGCCGTAGTTCCATCCTTAACTGCTAAACAACACTCATACTCGGTAGGCTTCAAAGCACAAGCATACATGTCCATCTCATTCAAACTTTTGTCAGCTGGATGCAGTCCATCGATGATTGTGTTTATCACCAAACATTTTTCAAGTCGCCTAGGCTCCTCACCACTAGGATCAGCTTGCTCTGGTTGGGATGTCGACCCAAGGGGATTAGAATTTCCTTGCCTTTCGTTCTACAAGGCTTTCACAAACTGTTGCACTTATTTCTTTCAAATCAGCTCCTCGATCATATCGTGCAAGTGCCTAAATTCATTGGTATTATGACTGTGCATCTCGTAAAATGCACAGAACTTGCCTGATCTCTCTCCTTCTTGGTCGACTCTCTTGGAGCTGGCATTCTGTACTTCTCGGTACCTTGAGTTGCTAAATAGATGTTCTCGATCAAGTTATTTAATTCAATATAATTATCGTATTTTGGAATCTTGGGATGATTCCTATTATTTGTCTCTCATTTCTTGGCCCCATTATCGCACTTTTTCTGGCTATCATTCTTGTTGCCAATATGCACGTCCATGTTTCCAAACCTTCCTCCAGATTGCTTTACAACAATGTTGCTCTGTATCACTTCATCTGAATTTCCAGCACCGCTTCTTTGAGGACAATTATGCGCTTCTTCCAAGCATAAGCACTGATTAGCTTTTCTATAGAAAGCACCATCGTCGATGGGGGTTTCCTCTCTAACCATTCCCCAAAATCCATCTCGGGATGAATCTCCCTAATCAGTGCCATCAATACTATGTCATCATTGGGATTTGTTACTTTCATCACTGCTGTATGGAACCGATTCAAGAAATCTTTTAATGACTCTCCTGCTACTTAGAAGAGGTTTGATAATGACATCACATCTTTCGAACATGTAGTGTGTAAACGGAATTGCTTTGAAAATTTTCACGACAACTCAGCGAAAGACGATATAGATCTTGGTAGGAGCCGAGTGAACCACATCATCGCTACTCCTTCCAGGAAAATTGGAAAAAAATGACATCTCACGACATCAGATGCTCTAGTAGAGTCCATATGCCTTTCGTACTTCAAGTGCTGCCTAGGATCCGTCTTTCCACCATATAACGGCATTGTTGCCATTACAAATCTCTATGGATACTTCTCATGTAGAATGCTCTTAGTAAACAAATTCTATCTAGGAGAAGTACCCCAGTCATCATTGCTTCTGAATCGGTTTTAGTCACAAGTCTCTTAACCATATCCTCCAAGTACTCCGGGTCCACAGTTCGGATGAATGGCGGTGATCGAGATCTGTTCCGAGTGTTTAGGCCGGCGAACACTCTCAGACATACTCTTATTACTCGGGGTCTCCAGACTCCAAGAGATCCCTTTGTCCAGCAGTCCCTCATGTTTGATTCCCGTATGCAGCATCATCAGCAGTGGTCTAGTATTCAACATTCTGATCATCCATGGTGCATCCAAGAGTCAGATCCATGCCGCTATCCAAAGGACGAGCACTGGGCCAACCATCAGCTCGATTGATACTGATCTGTCCTCTTTGATCGGTATCGATCCATAAACTCGAGCCCCAAGTTTGTCTTCCTCCTTGATATGACGTCCCAGTAGCGTTTTGAGTTTTCTTCTGTTTTCTATCTCTACGTATCTAATCGGATGATGAGGAACTTTCAGATTCTGAACTGGAATCCCTCTTGCTTCTCCTTTGGCTGTTATGCGTTAGTTCGTTCACTAGCCTCAAGCTCAACTACATCTGCTGGTTCATTTGGTTATGACTCTCCTGGAATCTATCCTCCATATGCTTCATCATCCGATCCATTTCCAATCTGGTCATGACATCAGCTAGATTCTATATCCTCGGTTGAGTTGGTTGAGCAAATTCATCCACATGATGTAGGTCTTGGTTTTTAGCATTAGTAGTAGCTCTGGAAGTTATAGTACGTTCTTTCCTTGATGGGGCCATGGATAATAGCTTCTCTTAGATTATTGGAAATATGAATAGTAGAACTATAGGGTTGGAAAGTTAAATATATCTCTTGGATCTATGAAATCCAATAGTAGATGATGGATCCAAGTAGCCTAAGAATAGGAGTTTTTCAGTGAAAGCACCAAAATGTTTGAAATAAAAATGGCACAAACACCTAGAAGATTAAGTGGAAAATAAAAAGTAAAGAAATTTAAATGAAAGCGAGTCGGAAAGAACACACATCAATTTATAGTGGTTCAGCTAATCTTGGCCTATGTCCAATTAGTGATTTTATTGATTATCTTGCTAATTACAAGCAGGAGTTCTTACACATCAATATAAATCTGATAATGATAACAAGAAATTTAAGATAGGGAAATCAAGAGTCAAAAGGTCCTTAGAAATGAGATATGCCCCTCTATTTATAGATGTACGAAGACTAAATTCTCACCTAGAAGATCTCCACTTCGTTTTTCACGCCATAGACCATTTCTCCAAAGAAATAAGGAGTTGCCTCATCAGTTTGTGTGGATCGGTACCGATCCATGGGCTTGGATCGGTACCGATCCAAGAGATGGCCGAAGTGGTTTCCTTGTACTCTTTTTATTGGATCGTCTTATGGTTAGCTTTGTGATTCCAAGCTTATTCGCATCAAGATTTGCTTGTTTTTGAGCTCAAGCGATGGATCCGAGAAAGAACATAGTTGCTGATTCGAGTGCTCATAGAGATCAACAGAGAATTGCATTGAAACAAAAAAACACTTGGAGTAGGCTTCTAACATCAAGTTGAGTAAATATGCAGAAGATGGGCACTATTAGAGGAGAAAAGTTGGATCGGAACCAATCCAGGGGGTTGGATCGGAACCAATCCAGGGGGTTGGATCGGTACCGATCCACCACTTAGGTGGGTTTCTGCCTCTCATGTGTTGGGGTGGTTTGGTATTTGTCCCGTGGCTCTGTTTGTGCTTAGTTCCTAGATTCTTGGGTTATCTCTCTGGGCTTCCTGTCTTGATAACACCAAGTTCGACTCGTTCAATCTGTCCGAATATTGCCTGGTCAAAAAGATAGATAACACTCAGCCATATTCTAAAACAGGCCTTATTCATGCATCATCCAATGATAATCAATATACAAACTAACATGTGATTAAACCCACGGTATGTTATATAAATTTTTAGTTATCCTTCGTGATAGATGTATTAATAATCTTAACAAATATGGGACATCAATCAATGTTAGGTAGATCCATCACTGTATAATTGACTGTTATCAGTAAATATTCGAAGTACATTAGCAAGCTCTTGGTTAAATGAGTAAATCCATAAGAGGTAGAGCATGAAATAACACCTACTTCACTACTTAGCATTTTTCTTGCTATTTACTTTTACAATTTCTCAACTATAAATAGATTTACAACTTTTACATTAATGTTAAAATAGACCATGCTTTGCTGTAGGTTCTTCAGTTTGACTGAACTAAGGGTAATAATGCTGAAAGTATGGATAGAAGTGTTATGTTTTTTCAAATGACGTACGATGATTGATGTGTTTGGTTTCTGTTTTTTTATTGTGATGACATTGATTAAGTAAATTGATGGTGGCAAAGAGTATTTTTTTAATTCTAAGATTTTGATCCTTAGGTTCATGATAATCTTAATTGCATTTTAACACTCCCTTTCATAGTTTCATTCCAAGTAGAAACTAGTATTTTCTCTTGCTCATGCCAATAAAACTTGATTTATATCGTAACTATTCTTATGCTTTTTACCGTCAACTTGAGCAAGTTCATCAGTGTAATTTGATGATTTTCCATACTAACTAAAGTTTTACTCCTATAAGAGTTTGATGTAAAGTGATGATAAGAATCAGATAGTATAGATAAAGAAAATGTAAATTTGGTTTTTTTCATTGATGATTTTACGTAGTGATATACGAATGTATTTATAGTGGTACTTGTATCATTTAGTTACAATTATATGTCTCGGTCGACTTATACAGCTATCATTATGTAGTATATTACTCTTTTACCCTTGTGTAGTTATTATCATATGACCCATTCAGATCATTTTATTTGCTCTATTTCCTACCCTCAATACGAGCTAGGGTTTTTCTCCTTTTCCTCTTAAATAGCGGCCGAGATAACCAATGATCAGATCTTCAGATCTACTTGTAATTGGTGAGTTGTTCTTCACTTGCTTCATTTCCTTCCCTCATTCAGACTATGGTTTTGCCTGCTTCTTCCAGATTGTTGTTGAAGCTTTGAATCTTCAAATCCTCTCGCAATCGACAAAAGTTCTTAGCCTATAAGGCTTTAGTAAGTATATCAGCTCTTTGGTAAGGGGCTGGTATGTGATTTATGTTGAGGTTTCCATTATTTATCCGTTCTCGAAAAAAATACAAATGAAGTTCTATATGCTTCGTTCTCGAATATAATATAGGGTTTGCTGATAATGACACGACACTTAGATTATCACACAAAATCACTGATTTATTGCTTGTCTTGACTCTAAGTTCATCAAGTAATGGTTCTAGCCACATTACTTCAGCAGTAGCACTAGCCAGATTTTGGCACTGAGATTCTGTATTGGATCTGGATACGATAGGTTATTTTTTCGAGCACCACAATATGAGATTTTCACCCAAGTAAATACAGTATCCAATGGTTGATCTACGATAATATGGGTCAAATGCCCAGTCATCATCAGCCAGTCCTATTATTGTAAGAGCTTTGCTTGATTTTAGTAGTAGACCATGGTTTAATATCCCGTTTAGATATCTCAATATTCGTTTTACTGCCTTCCAATGTTCTTCTAGTGGCCGATGCATGAACCGACTTACCTTATTGACATTGTATGCTATTTCTGACCTAGTTATAGTTGCATATTGTAGTGCTCCAACTTTACTTATGTACTCTGTTTCATTCAGAATTTGTTCCCTTTGTGCTCTGACAGATGCAGATTACTGATCATGGGTGTAGGTAAAGACTTTGTCTTATCCATTTTTGCTTTGACAAGTAGCCCTTTAATATATTTCTTTTGACTTAAATGCATTTTTGAATATGATATTCTATTGACCTCAATTTCCAAAATGTAATTGAGCTTGCCTAAGTACTTAATTGAGGGCTGCTTGTCTAAGCATTGAATGACATCATCCTCACTACTTCCAGTAACTATAATATCATCTACATACACTAAAATATATGTTGTTGCTTTTTTGTTGAAGTTGGTGAAAAGTGCGCTATCTAATTTTGCTGGTTGATAACCTAAATTGATAAGTGTTGACTTTAGTTTATCAAACCATGCTCTTGGAGCCTGCTTTAAACCATAGATGGCCTTATATAGTCTATACACCATTGTACTATTCTCTGACTATTTATAACCTAGTTAATGTTCCATGTATACTTCTTCTTCAAGTTCACCATTCAGAAATGCATTGTTTACATCCAACTGCCAGTTGTCCCATTTTCTGTGCAGTGCTATTGTTAAAATTACCCTTATTGTAGTTGGCTTGACCACTGATGAGAATGTCTCATTAAAAATCAAGTCCATATTGCTAAGTGTACCCTTTTACAACTAACCTTGCTTTATATTTTTGGACAGTCCATCTGGATTCTTTTTCAACTTGTAAGTCCATTTGCAGCCAATTGGTCTCTTGTGTTTGGGCAGTGTGACAATACTCCATGTTTTGTTCTTTATCAAAGCATTATATTCCTCATCTATAGCATTTATCCATTTTTCATTTTTGACTTCTTGCTCATAATTTTCTAGCTCATCTCTGTTTATACATGTGACATATGGTTTTGGTTTAAATATGCCACTCTTGGACCTTGTTATCATTGGATGTCCTCTGATTGCTTGTTCCTATTGCACATTAACCGATTGTTCTATACTCTGTTCTTAAATATCCTCACTGTTGCTATATTACTGACTGCTTGTGCTTATAGGACTATGAATAGATTACTGAGGTTGTTCAGACTCATATTGACCTGGTTCATCATTGAGCACTACGTGTTGAGTGTCTGAGCTACCTTTGCTTTTCTCCACACGTCTCTGATTCTCATGACTTGAGTACACTGGTATGGGTGGAATAGATACTTTATACCTTTTGAGTAGTCTTTACACTTGATGTTGCAAATGAAAATGTATGCTCATTAAACACCATATGCCTTGATATGAATATTTTTCCATTATTGTATAAACATGTATATCCCTTCTGATTTGAGCCATATCCTAAGAAAGTGCATGGTGTAGACCTGAAATTTAATTTATGTGAGTCGTATGGTCTTAAGTGTGGAAAACATAGACACCCAAATATTTTTAGATATTGATAATATGGTCTTTCATTAAATAGTACTTCCATTGGACTTTTGTTTCGTAAAACTTTTGTAGGCATTCTGTTAATAAGATACACTACAGTTGCAAATGCATCTGGTCAAAATTTCAATGGGAGTGATGCTTGTGCTAATAATGTAAGACCAGTTTCTATAATGAGTCTATGTTTTCTCTCCACTAACTCATTCTGTTCTGATGTATAGGGACAAATCATTCTATGACTTATTCCTTTTTCTTGAAATAATTATGTAAGGGTTTTGTACTCAGTACCTCCATCATTTTATAAATTTTTACCTACTGATTTGTTTGCCTTTCCACTTGCTTTATGAAATGTATTACTATATTGTGTGTTTTTTATTTTGATTTCAGAAAGAATATCCATGTGTACCTGGAATTAGCATCTACAAAAGATATATAGTACCCAAATCCATGATCTGAGTTGATTGGTGTTGGTCCACACAAGTCAGTTGCAATGAGTCGTAAGGGTTTATCATACTCAGATTGTGAATTTAGGAAAGCTAATTTATGGCCTTTTCCCATCTGACAGTAAGTGCAAATATGTGAAGATGGTATGTCTTTAACTACTGTTTTATTATTAGTGAATATTTTCTTTACGACTTTCACATTAGGATGGCCTAACTTATAGTGCCAAATATCAAAAACACTTTTGCTATATTGTGATGATGAATCTGATTCTACTATGTTGCAACAATTTCTTGAGTTGTTTGAATAACTGTCACTTGAGAAGTTGAATCTGTATAGTCCATTATGCGTCCCATCCTGCATCAAAATTTTCCTATTCTGAATATCTCTAACTAGACAATGTTTTGGGTAAAATTCAAAAATGACGTCGTTGCCTTGTGCAAATTATGACACACTGATTAAGTTTTTTCTTATTTTGGGGACTCTTTATTGATTATTAAGATGTAGAATTCTCTGGCCCTTAATTTTAGCACCATCAGTGTGTGTGATGTTAATACAAGTACAATTACTCGTACAAATATATTGATTACTATTATACTCCTTATTGCCAATATTTAGGTTCTGTAAATTTCTCGTCACATGATGAGTGGCACCTGAATCTAGATACCAGCATTCATTCTGGATGTCATCTGATCTTGCTGCCTCTGACACGTTCAGGTTATGTAACTTTTGTTCTTCTGATGTGTTTCTTGTTTTTTGATGCATATTGGCCATGTTTGCATTAATTGAATAATTCCTCTGACTGTTGGAATTCTGAGTAGGATTACAGGTTGTATCAAACCTGAAGTAGCATCTATTAGTAGTATGCTCAATTTTTTCACAAATATTACATTTTTTCATGTTGCTACTATTTCATCTGCCTCCTCTTCTTCTAAACCTTCCTGCGTGACTACTTGAGTAATTTTAATTGTTTCTTTGCCCCGTTTAATCTCTGTTACTTGATTTTTTTTCTTGGTTTTTGTTTCTTGAATTAACAACATAATTGATTTAGAATTTTGAATCAAGTGTCTTTTTTTTCTATCCCGCCTTCATGTGCCAATAGGGTAGAATGTACATATTGTATTGATGGTATTGCCTCCTTTGATGTAACAACTGCCACCACTGCTTCATATTCATTATCTGGTCCATTCATGATTGTCTGATTTAATGTCCAGTAGCTTTCAAAAGATCACAATAGTTCTTGATTTTGGTTAAGTAGTCCCTCATTGGCATGCCATCTTTTCTCAAGTTTTGCATTTGTCTTTTGTAGTGCATTATCTTTGCTGCAGATTGATAATTAAAGATTTTTTCAACTGTTGTCCATATCTCATTTGTTGTTTTACATCCTATAATTTGTGGTAGTAAATCTTTGCTTATTGAAGAAAGTAACCGAGAACTTACTAGATTATCTTGTCTTTGACTGGTGTTATACTCTTTATTGTTGACTAACTTGTCTTCATTGTCAGTGATGAACTTGGGTGGTATGGCCTTGGTGCCAAGAATGAATTCTTCTGACCCATATCCTTGAATAACAGTTTCAATTTGAAATTTCCACAGTAGATAGTTGCTTTCATCCAAGTGTACGGTGATTAGTTGGCTTTGTGGGCTAATGATTGTTTTTAATCAAATCATCTACAAATGATTGTTTGTGCAGATGTGTCCTCTACTGTGATGATATGGTTGCATAATCATCGTCAGTTCCAGAATTGTTGTCTTCTTAAGAAATTTTTGGTGTGGTTGATGAATCTTGAACAATAGGGTTTCAAGAAAATGATCTGAGGATATTGGTGGGTTGGAGATGATTGTAGCCGAAAGTTCAAGTGAAGCTTTGATGAATTCTCTGGCAAGGCAGTTGTGATGGGAATGTAGATGATTGCAGGCGAGAGTTCAAGTGATATGCTTATGAATTTTTCGACGAGGCATTTATCTTCTTTGAGCAATCTGATCAGAATGGATTCTATCTCTTGATCTTGGTATATAAACCCAGGTGATGAAAATATTCCAATGGATTTCTTGTGTGGTCAATGATTCCAAGTGATAAAATCTAATTTGATGGAACTTGGCAAGGTGTATTGTCGTTAGGCAATAAGCTCCGATATGATATAAGAGTTTGTAGTAAAGTGATGATAAGAATAAGATAGTAGAGATAAAGAAAATAAAAAATTTGTTTATTTCACTGATGATTTTACATAGTGATATACGAATGTACTTATAGTGATACTTGTATCACTTAGAGCATCTCCAACAGTTCGGAGTGCGGAAATTGAATTTTCCGCACTCCGAAATGTTGGAGGCCTCATTTCTGCAACAGAAATGAGGCCAGGCGCATGTTGAACAGGCGCCCGTGTTTTTAAAACAAACAGAGCATAAATTTAAGAATTAAAGTACACGGGTTTAACATACACAATTAATTCATAGTACATTAGGCGCCTGTTCAACAGGCGCCTGTCTAATAGGCGCCTCGCCTGATCTTCCTTTCCCACACTTTGGCCGCCCCTTTCTGCACTATTGCATTTTCTCAAACCCTGTTGGAGAGCTTTGAGGGTGCAGATCTGAGAATATTGCAACGGTTGGAGATGCTCTTAGTTACAATTATATGACTCGGGCCACTTATTCGGCTGTCATTATGTAGTATATTACTCTTCTACCCTTGTGCTATTATTATCATATGATCCATTCACGTCATTTTATGTGCTCTACTTACTCCTGTTGTTTCTGACAAGTCTCAAAACTTGCCAACTGCATTTAATTGTGGACAAATTTTCAAAAGAGACTGATTTTCAAAACCATTTGCACAAATAGACCAGGTTGAAAACTATTTGCAGATATATGCCACTTTTGCCACCTCAGCGATGAGGTGGATTTTTTTTAAAAAAATAACACGGGGCGCATTTGCGAAATGCGCCCCTTGTAATTTACACTGGCGCACTTGCCAATTGCGCCAGTGTAAATTACTCTAAACAAACAGAGACCTGAAAGCAATACCCATCTCATTATTTTCAGTCAAAATAAAACATTCTTTTCCAACATCCAATTCCGAACCTATCTGTCACTCAACTCAAAAATTTATCAACATCTACTTAAAATCACAAAATATACAAGGATTACTAGTCGGATTACTTCTATCAGCTATTTGGCATCAATTTGAAGGTAAAATTATATTTTAAACTCAAACCCTAGCTCAATTTAGGGTATTTTCATATTCTACTTTTCACATGTCCATCCTCTCATTTTTATGCTTTATTATGTCATTAGTATTTGTGTAGTAATTGATTGTTCTAAAATTCTTGTGTAGTATGTCGGATTTCATTCCAATTATTTGCTACTTTGATGGAAAATTGACTATTAAAGAAAACAATACACCGGTATATATTGGTGGTAAACAAAAAGGTTCAAAGGTTAAAAATTATTGCTCCTATCATGAACTAAAAGAAACGGTGTATAGGGTGACAAAAATTAATTCACAAGAGTATGATGTAAAATTAGTAAGCAAGTGGGTTACTAATTCTGGATCTTCTGCTATCGACGTAAATGATGATGAAGATGTCGATGCTATGTTTTCCGTTAATATGAAAGTGATTGAAGTATTTGTAATAAAAGAGGAGTTGAGACATTTTGAAGATGCAATTACCACTAATTTGAACCAACATTCTACTCAAATTCTTGGTACTATTCCGAGTTATCCTTATCAAAGCAATCCAAGTCTAGTATTTCCTACCTGTGTGAATACAAAGTAAGTAATTTTGTTAAAGTTTTACATTCGAGTAGTTGAAATTTATAACGTTTTGATCTCATACTCTTTTTTTCACAGTTCTACAGTACATCCGGGTGGTTCAAGCTCTAGATTGGCAAATGATCAATTTTTACACTCTGATCCTTCAAATGCTAGAGAGGGTAATAATGATGATGGAGGTCGTAGTTCACCGCATATAGATAGTATGCAAATTGCTTCAATGGATAATGATATGTCATGGATGGATAATATGGAAGTTAATAATGAAGCGCTAGAGTTTGAAATTAATCACAAGAACGAAAATGAAAATAATGAAGCATCTTTAGTGGAAGAAGAAGATGATGATAACGATAAACATATGGAATTTGAGATGCCTTTGACGGATGATTTATGTACTGCGAAAATTATGGCAACATCGTTGATTGAAAATGTAACTCCTGTTAGAGATGTTTTTACCTCAGAATGTGTTGATTCTGGTTTTCAAGTGGGAATGCAATTTCAAAGAAAGGAAATACTTATTCAGCAGTTAAGTGAGTGGTCCATCAAGAATTCTGTTTCTTTTAAACCCATAAAATCCCGCAAAACAGAATACACTGCGATTTGTAGTGTTGATAAAAATTGTCATTGGAGAATACATGCAATTATCCCTAAAAAATCATTGATGGGTGGTGGGAAATTAGAAAATATGATGGCAATCATACTTGTGTTAATCCGATTATTAATTCAAATCATAAACAAGCTACAAGCAGGTTTATTGCTAATAAAATAGTTTCTTTTGTGAAATCGGATTTGAACACCACTCCTTCTGCGATTCAAGTGCTAATGTCTGAAACATTTTTTATCAAAATCAGCTACTTCAAGGCATATAGAGCATTGCGTAAATCACTTGAGAGAGTTTTTGGAGATTGGGAAACATCGTATGCTGAGTTACCACAATATTTAGCTACCATTAAAAAACATAATCCGGGAACAGTTTTCCAAGTTGATGTTGAAAGAATCACCAATGACAAAGTTATTTTTAAGAGTGCATTTTGGGCATTCGGTGCATCTATTGATGGTTTTGCGCATTGTCGACCGTTGCTTTGCATTGATGGCACTCATCTATACGGCAAATATCAAGGTACGTTGCATTACATTAGCAGATGTTAGTTGTCTTCTAGGTGTTATAGTAGAAGGAAATCCTGTTACAATCAGACAGCTAAGTAATTACGAAGATATTTGTCAACAGTGTTTAGGTGTGATTCCACCTCGAAGTGAGATAAGAGGTGCAACTGTTAACTTGACATGGCTTCGCAATATGTTTGCAGATGAGCCATCATCGGATGCTTCAGATGTAGAAATTGAATATCATGTGAGAGCGGTTATTCTACATTTGATATCTTGTCGTCTATTTCCCGATCATTCTAAAGGGCGACTAAACCTTTTTTGGTTATTATTTTTGTGAAATTTGGATGAGTGTGCACGATATTCTTGGGGCAGTGCTATATTGGCAACATTATATAATGAGTTAACAAATGCTGCACTCATGAAATCCAAATCGATAGCTGGTTGTCTCTCGCTTTTACAGGTATAATATGCATAGATATATTTGTTATAACTCACTCATCTGTAATATTTAACTCTATTGTATTTAAAATTTTTGCAGCTTTGGGCATGGACACATCTTCCCATTGGCCGTCCAAATGTGACTACATCCATGCAGATCGACAGAACATTGCCTTATAGTGCAAGGTAGTTAATTTCCAACTACATTTACATGTGTGTATTTTTGTACTAATAAAACTCTAATTGTATAACTATTGATATAGATGGTTTGGTTCAAGAAGTTGGGTTGAGTCTCCAAAGCAAGTGGCCACTTTCTATCGCGACCAGCTCGACATGTTAACAGATGAAGCTGTTATATGGAATCCGTACATACAGGATGTGCTAGTCGATCTTCCGCAGATATGTCTAAGTGGGATGCATAGTTGGCTTTGTAAGACACCTATCATATGCATGCAAAATGTAGAAATGTATAATCCTGATCGAGTGATGCGACAGTTTGGTCTTCATCAACACATACCTGATCCATGCGAACCAAAGCCAGATTTGGAGTTTGCTATCGTCCAGTGGAACGATAGACATAACCGTATCGTACACCAACAGTTTCCTACCATTCCTATTTCAAGATACATGACTTGGTACTGGTCGATTACTCGAAGATTCATTGTTGCAGATCGGACTTCTCACGAACGAGCATACACCGCTCGTGCACCGCTTGAGCGAGACGTGGTAAATCTTCACATTACCGTGATATTTTAAGTTCGTTCACTTAAATTATGTTTCTAATTTTGAATAAATAACTGCAACTTGTAGGTCGATGTACTAGAGACGGTAGAAAGAGGGTTGGACGATATCGGACATGGTAGAGTACCCGAACGAGAAGTCCAACCACGGTGTCTTGATTTGAAGAAACTTATTGACACACTACTTTTTAGAAATCGATTAACACAGCCAAGCTCTTCCGAACAAGCTATGCGGACTAGAGAGCGAAGAACTAAAAGAAGGCAAGATACACACCAATCGCAACCCGCTGGACCTTCTCAACCCCCACCTACTCAAGACGATCCGACTCAACCATGAGTACTCCTATTTTTAGTTTACTATTAGTTCGCTTTTGTAATCTAACTATAACTTCTACTTTAATTAGAATGTAATCGAATTTTAATTATGTTATGCTAGAATTTATTTAATGGTAGTTTTATTTGTTGGCTTCCATATTGATAAATGTTTGCTATCATTTAATATTGTGCATTTGAATTTCAATTTTGTGTATTTGAATTTGAATTGCTTAATATAGTTTGCTGTCCAGGTTTGGACAGAAAGATTTGCACTGGCGCATTTCGCAGATGCGCCAGTGCAAATTTGTAGGGGCGCATTTCTGAAATGCGCCCCGTTATATTTTTAAAAAAACAAGGCCAGCTCATCGCTGAGCTGATCAAAACTAGCCTATATCTGCAAATAGTTTTGAAACCGGCATATTGATGCAAATGGTTTTGAAAATTAGTCTCTTTCGAAAATTTGTCCTTTAATTGTAGACCCTTCATTGTATTCGTTTGTTATTTCTGCACTTTATTGTAGCCCTTTCACTACTGCAAGATTTCACGGCCTTGTGATTGATAGAGATAGATTTATCATGTAGGCACAGTTTTCTAGATAAAAGGTACGATATTGGCACAGCTGCCAGACGGATAGGCAATGATGATTTGATGTTCCAAATAACATACGAAGTAGTTGGTGTTGGATGCTGCTACAGTACGGATCCAGACATATAACTGTAGTTCTGCTGTTTATTATATTCTAAAATCATTTATTCAGCATGGGCACTTTCTTTTCTTTTCTGATGATGTGACCTTGATTAATTATTCTTTTCTGGGTTTCCTTGAAACAACTTGTTTATTCTTTTCAACAAAAGAATTTCCTCTCTGGTACGTGATTTTCTTAGACTGACTTACACATAACAGTTGAAAAACGGTTGGCCTATATTTAATACAGACGAGCTGCGTAATTTTCAGTAAACACAAACTTCAAACTAGAGTTAGAATGCAGAATAAAAGTAAAATGATGGAAAGTTATTACTGTTTGGAGAGAAATATGATGTTGGCACTTCTTACCGATGCTCAGAACATAGAAGGACCAAGTAATAATTTGCATTTTTGACGACGCACCTAGCTACATAAATAGTTTTTATTTACTTTCATATGGTCTTATCCTTTTATTTTTCCAAATAACATTAACATATTTCCTTAATCTCAAGAACCTTCCAGCTAAAATTATTTTATCCCCACAAATAAACCATCCCTTCAAAAGTTTTCCCATTCCAGATCAACTATGAAAGCCTTTCAAATGGCTATGTAATCTTTCTGCTTAACTTCAATACTTAAAAATGGGTTGGTCATAGAAAAAAAGAATGCTTTAAATTTCATAGCATAGTTTCAGACATGCCCTTATATCAATGCTACTTTGAGAACTCGAATCTTAGTTTAGGACGAACACGTTATTTGAGTTATTCTTTTTGGAATTAACATGTTGTTTTGATTAATACTTCCATTGGACCAAGGTTAAATTGATTGGAATTCATCCAATTTATGAATTTAAACTTAGTTGAATTCATTTCCCCTTACTTGTGTATACATCTACACTTATTCTAACTTTTATGTTGAACTGGCTAGGTGTATTTCTTAGTTTTTTATTATTATTGTAAGGTTATCTTGAGGTTTCTAGAACAAATCTTCTACTCAAATTGATATGATTCTCTTTTATTAATTTATTTCGCAGTTTGGTTCAAATGGGGGCGATTCCATGATCAATCCAACTTTAGTTAGATGCTAACAATCTTCCAGAATTCTTCGTTTTCTTATTTCTTTTTGTTACCATTAAATATTGAGCTATTTGCCTCTCTTAAGCCATAAAATGATTTCATGTCTGATAAGTTTGGATAAAGAACACATGAATGGATCTATGTCAACAGCACTTAAGTCAGGCCAAGGCGATGAATATGTTTTTTTTACCCTTTTCTTTGGTTAATATCAATATTACCCTGTTTTATTCATGTTTGTTTCAATTTCTGGATTGCTATGAATATTATATTGTGGAAAATAGGCAAAAAACAAACTTTGAAAAAAATTTCGATGAATAATGCTAGTTATAACATTGTCTTCAGTATAATTTTCTTCCAAAGTTTATCTTTCAGATCAAAAATGAAACTTGATTTCCTTCAACCCAATTTTTTTTTAAAATTTGTCCTTGTGCTTAATCTCCCCTATTATATTTCTACTAATTTACTTATGTTTTACCCTTAAGTTATATAGGTAAACTTATGTTTCAGTTCTGGATTGCTATTAATTTACCCATTAATATAAATTTTTACTATGAATATTATGTTTGAATTGAACGATTTGTTATACAGCTGTGAACTAAACATACCTTACAGACATTTAACAGCAAATAATTTAGCCATCTCTATTTTATTTCCTACTCTGTTTTAATTGAATAAGAATTCTGATTCAGATTTTTATTACTCTTAACTGGTTTGTTCCAAAAAGCATAGATATGGAACTAAAATATTTTAGGATACTTACTGGAGAAATGTGAGTGAGTTAGGTTGTACATTTCTTTAAATTCACAAAGTTACAGCATTAGCAGCTGCAGACGGGTCAATTCATTCAATTACTCAATCATCTTCTATGCAATCCAAGAAAATTGATGTAAACGCGTATGGTGCTCCATTTTCAAAATATGCTGAAAAAATAGATAGTTGAACTGGTAAATTAAGAGGAATTGATATGCCGATTTCATATGAAAGTTGGGATAAAGTACCCCATAAATATAAGAATGATGTTTGGACTTAATTGCTGGTAAGCTAATATCAATTTATATCATTTTTTATTTTCTCTATAAATATATATTGCGTCACATTGTTTTTTCAAAATAAATAACTGTTAATTTTTATAGACATTTTTTAACTAGAGCCACATGCAAAGGATTTTTTTATCAAAAAAAATGTTCGAGTCATTTAGAAGACACAAGAGAAAACTGAGAACAAACTGTTATAACAAATTCGACAAAGACAATGATAGATTGAAAAATTATCCACCACCAATTAGCCAAGAAGATTGAGATGGATTCTTGAAAATGAAGCAAAACTAGTACAAGCGAAAGTAGATATCTAGATAAAAAACAGATCACTATACAACTATGGTTACCATACTGGACGTACAAACATAGTGTAGTAAAACATGAAATTGTATGTTATTATTATCAAAAGCACCATGATTATAGTTATTTATAGAGTAGTATTTGTAGTCATTAGCACCATGATTTTGATTCTATTGATGGCTTGAGAGCCTACCTAAAAAAATAAAAACGCGACTCACGTTATCATAATAGAATTGCATTAGTCTATTAATTTTCTATTGAATGCATTCATAGATGGTCAGTGTTACTACAACAAAATTCCCTTTGTTTATTTAATGTAAACTTGTTGGAGATTAATGAAATCACTATGTTTAAGATCTGAATGCATATACCACATATTAATTCAATTAAGAAACAAGTATATGAAATTAGAAAGATCAGCGGAAGACATACCTGAATTCATGATATTTATTGAGAGAAAATCAACTTGGTTATAACCTTTCAAATTGACATAAGTTTAGATTTGAAAATTTCTCTGTAGAAGAGGGTAGAGAGAATATGATAAGACGTGTAATTTGGAGACCATAACCTCATATTTATAGCATTGTGACATTTTTCAGTTCGGCCCTTCAGAAAACTAAAATTGTCACTCTGGTATCCATACATTATAATTTTATATGACGAATATACACCTTAAGTCTTAATATATTTATTCCAGAATAGATCACATAATTAGACTTAATCACAAGATAGCCATGCATTCAAACATTAAAATATGTGGCTCCATTATGTTGAATTTTTCCAACAATCTCCCCCGAAGCACATAAGTAACTTTATAGAATGTAATCGATTTTATGAGCTCTCAAATAGCTACCTTGATAATATGGTATATCCAAAACAATCTTGTCCTTTAATTGTGTTAACATAGGATCAAAGCGGCTTTCAATTACTGTTATTGTAACTAAACTCATCAACGGTCATATATATCAGTACAATCAAACAACATAGATCAATCATGTATGTGTAGCATGAAAATTACATTAAATGTGATCTTTATATGTCTATTTCCAGCTGGTCCAATTTACTTTAATGAGATCAAAAAATCCAAATATGTATAAATAATTGCAGTGCAAAAGAAAACTTTATTTCCTTATTTCTGATCAGAAAAACCAAAGCATGTCTATAATCAAAATGTAGAGCAATGTCACAAAAGAAATGACTTAGCCCAAACTCCTCTTAAACCAAAATATTCTTATATAAAAGATATATCATTTTAGCAACATGCTCATGAAAGACATTGGGTGGTAATCTTTTTGTAAGCGGATCCGTTAACATGAAATTTGTCCCAATATGCTCTATGGATATTAACTCATTATGCACTCTCTCCTTCAAAGTAGAAACTTGATGTCAGTGTAATTTGACTTACTTAAGCTTCTATTACTACCGATCTATTGTCAAAATATAACTTTAATAGTCTTTTAATATTATCAATAATGCGCAGCCCATTGACAAAATTTCGTAGCCATATCCCATGATTAGATGCCTCATAGCAAGTCACAAACTCTACTTCCGTGGTGGAAGAAGCTATGAGCGATTGCTTAACGATCTTTCGTGATATATCACCTCCACTTAATAGAAATATGTATCCTGAATTGGATTTTCTAATATCCGAGCATCCAACAAAGTCAGAATCAGAATACCTAATGATTTCCAACTAATTTGATCTTCTATATGTAAGCATATAGTTCCTAGTTCTCTGAAGATACCTCATAACCCTTTTTGTTGCTTTTCAATGATCCATTCCAGGGTTACTAAGATAACTGCCCAACACTTCTATAATGTATGCAATATTCAGACGTGTACACACTTGAGCATACATTAGACTCCCTATAGCATATGCATAAGAGATCTTCTACATTTCTTTTGTTTCAAGGATGTTATTAGGGCATTGTTTGAGACAAAATTTATCTCCTTTAGCAATCACTTGTTTTACAGTCTTGCATGCCAAACCTTGTATGCACCATTTCTATATAGTTCTTTTGTGACAATCCAAGAATACCCCGTGAACAATCACAATATATTTGGATTCCTAAAACAAAAGAAGCATCCTCAAGATCTTTCATTTCAAAATAATTTGAAAGAAATTTCTTTGTTTTCATGCAAAATATGTAAACTATTGCTGGCAAGCAATATATCATCAACATATAATATCAAAAATATGAATCTACTCCCACTGAACTTGTGATACACATGGTTATCAATGATGTTTGCTTCGAAACCAAATGAGGTAATTACATTATGAAATTTGTGGTACCATTGACGTGAGGCTTGTTTGAGCCTATAAATGGATTTATTTAGTCCGCAAACCATATTCTTTGGATCTTTGACCACAAAATTTCCAGGTTGCACCATATAAATTGTTTCCTCAATATTTCCATTGAGAAATGCAGTTTTAACATCCATTTGATGTAACTCAAGGTCAAAATGTGCAACAAGAGCCAAAATTATTTGAAAAGGGTCTTTTGATAAAACGGAAGAGAAAGTTGCTTTAAAATCGATGTCTTCCTTTTGAGTAAAACATTTTGCTACAAGACGAGCCTTATATCTTTTCATGTTACTTTTTGCATCCTTTTGGTTTTAAATATCCATTTACAACCAATGGGTTTCTTACCTTCAGGTAAGGGGACATATCCCAAAATTTATTGTCTTGTATGGATTTATACTCTTCTTTCATTGCTTGAATTCACTTTTGAGAATTAACATCTTGCATGGCTTGGTGAAAGCTGATAGGTTCATTTTTTACAAATCCATTATTATCCTTTATTTCTTGAAGAAATACCATATAATAATCTAGAATGAAATTTCTTCTTTCTCTGATGGATCTCCTTAGTGGCAGTTCATTTTGGGGTTGTTGAGTTTGAACATTGTCCTCAACTTAAAGAGGGTTTTCTTCAACATTGTCTTGTTGGGGTTCTGGATTTACTTCTTCAGTAATGACAAGAATGATAATCTGTACATTGTCAGAAGAAGTAACTGTAGTGGGAATCATAGATGATGATCCCTCCTCCCAAATAATGTTCCTTCATTTCTCCTTCCTAACTCAACATCCTCAAAAAATTGTGTAGCTCCCATCTCAAAATTTTCCTTTAATATGGGATCATAAAATTTATAGTCCCTAGATCGTTCAGAATAACCAATAAAGTAGCTGCTCACTGCTGAGTTCAGTTTTCTTTCATTTGGCATATAAGGCTTTGTCTCAGCTGGACATCCCCAAATATGAAAATGCTTTAGAGTGAGCTGTTTGCATGTCCAAAGCTCATAAGATGTTTTTCCAGCTGCTTTAGTAGGTATCCTATTAAGGATATAAACTGCCGTTTTTAATGCCTCCCCCAGAGTGATTTTGGTAAGGTAGAATGACTAATCATCCTCCTCACAATGTCTTTAAGAGTTCTGTAACTTCTGTTTCATCTCTCAGCAATACCATTCATGCAAGGTGAACCTGTCATGATGTATTAGTGGGACTATTCCACGTTCCCTTAGAATTTGGGCTAATAGTCCTAGATATTGTTTACATGATCCATTAGATTTACCATAATATTCCTATCCATGGTCAAATCTGATAGAATTTATTCGTTTGTTGAGTTGGTCTCAAACTTTTACCTTAAATTTCATGAACATGTCCAAGGATTCTGATTTGTCATGTATAAGATATAGGTAGCTATATCTTGAGTGGTCGTCTATGAATATGATAAAATATTGGTGACCATTCTGTGAAGCCTCTAGGACTGACCCACAAATGTCTGTATGTATCAATTCTAAGACGTCAGTTGCTCTATTGGCAACTATTTTCCTATGTTTGATCTATTTTTCCTTGATGCACTCTACACAGACATCGAAGTCTGAAAAATCAATTGATTCTAAAATGTCATCCGACACAAGCATTTGAATTCTAGTTTTAGATATATATATATATATATATATATATATAACCTAAGCATTTGTGCCATAATGTAGCTGAATCTTCCTTGCTAGCTTTCCCTTTAGTACCACGTGATTCCACATGCAAGGCTTCATTATAAGAGGTATTAACATCAAACATGTATAAGTTATCACCAAATGTAACGATCCGGAATTTTCGATCCCGAAAATTCCAGATAGTTAGGGAAAAGAGGAAAAGGAGGTAGAAGAAGAGACAGAAAACAAGTCACAGAATCTCACATTCGCAGCGGATCAAAATATAAAATCAAAATAATAGCATTTATACAAAGAAGAGCTGTAATTGTTACTTTACATCATTACATCAGAGTACAATCATTTATACATCAACTGGACAGTTATAACAACTTGTCCAGACTAAAATCAATAAGACTCACAAATACACAGCGGTAAACTCCATACGTTCCTGCCATCCAACTCGCCTTTTGAGCTCTAGAACGTCCTAACCTGATAATCTGTAATACTCGGTCTGACCCCGAGCATAATATTAAGAGAACTGGTTCCGATAAGAGTTGAATTTATTGATAAACTAAAAATACCATTTCCAAATGAATAAGAATAACCAGATTTGTCCAATTTAGAAATAGAAACCAAATTCCATCTAAATGATGGTATAACAAAAGTACCAAATAAATCCAAATAAGACTGAGTTCTTAATAACAACTTAAAATGTCCAATAGCCTCTACTTTAACCGATTTTCCATCACCCACGTAGATGTATCTATCAGCATCCGTTGGATTTTGGTAGCTTAGCCTGCCCTTTCTTAATACGCCATGCGTGATATTTGGTAAATCTTTCTTTAAATGTCCATTCTTCTTACAAAAGTAACAGCCGCCGACCTCCTTATATTGTTTCTTTTTCGTTGGATCCTTAGCAATTTCTTTATCCTTCTTTATCTTTTTGTCTTTGCCCTTAGAGATGTATGCTAAATGAGCTCATTAAGAGTCCATTTCTTCTTTTGACATTTGTAACTGATCTTAAACTTGTTGTATTGTGAAGGAAGAGAGATTAATACCAATGCACGAGTAAATCTTCCAAAAAGCTTAAGTGCTTTAAGTCTTGAAGCAATATTAGACATTTCCATAATGTACTCCCTTATGTTCCATTTTCTTTGATACTTCAAGGAAATCAAGCGTTGTAAAAGCGTGCTTGTTTCCGCCTTATCGTTTTTAGCAAAACGTTTTCAATCTCAGCAAGGAAATCTTTGGCATTGGTTATCTTTTCAGATACCGCATCCCTAAATGCCTCCGGAATGTCGTGCTTTATGATCATTAGACTCATGTGGTTTGTACAATCCCACATCTCAAAGTTCTTTATAACATCAAAAGAACTTTCATCCGTAAGAGGGGCAGGTTCATCCATCCTAAGTGCTAGGTCAAGACCTATGTAGCCAAGAACAAGCAGTATGTTCTCTTTCCAATCCTTAGAGTTTGTTCCATTCAGAATAGGAATGATTTTATATTGGCAGATATTGTAATTTAGCTGTAATTTTAATATAAGAATTGATTTAATATGCTCACATTACAAATCCAAGACCATAGTCGATTCAAATAATTGGTAAGTATCTTCTCAAGAAACCTAGCACAACATTAATATCAAGTCTTTGGACAGTAATATTAATGGTAAGTGGTACTCTTGTTGTAATGATCAAATACTGAAATAAGATCAAGTCAAATAACAATCTTTCTTTGGGCTGATTAGATATTCACTTGTAAAATTATATAATTTTCACATATTTATCATCAAACATGAATAGATATTAGCACAACCTTCCTTTGGGCCGGCTAACAATCACATGAATAAATACACACAAATATCAAACAATTTCATGAACAATCAAAATAAGAGAGGTCATTTGGTGACATGTTACTTTAAGAAATTCATTTAAAGTTGTAAGATATGTATAATTAATTTACAAAAAGATACCAAATAATATTTGAATTGGTTTATTATAACCTTAATTTATTCATTTAAATATTTGCCATAAACATCATTGTCAATTTTATTTTTTTACATTAAAATATGATTTGATAACAATACTGAAAATTTGACATTAAATAAAGTATAACAATACATAAATGAATAATATTTGCAATAATATTTGATATTAAAATATTGCTTAGTTTATTTTAATTGCTACTAATCAAGATAGGAGATAAAACATATTTTAATATAGCATGGTTCATACATGTAATACTACTAGAAAATGAATTGCTGAAATGTCAATGCATGTATATGAATTCAAATTGATGTTTGCTGTCATGTCAGCGTGGCATGTGATCAAGTGGAAGCTTTTTGAAGAATAAATATCAATACATGTTATATTACATTAGATTCACAACAAACCAAAAGCCTTAATAAAAAATTAGTCCAATAGTACAAGTCAACATTAATTCACGTGATAAATAGGCTGAATCATAAAACAATACAATGGCATCATGTTGCAAGCATATGAGTCGAATAGGCATTTGAAACAATCAAAACATTTAGCATGCTAGCATCAAGAAACAAACATTCATCACAACTTTTCTATCCACATCCATACTAAAAAAATACTAGCAGCAAATAGAAATCATCATCTCAATATGATGGTGACTAGTTTATAGGTAATGGACATGCGTTGGTTAAAAGTAAATAGTGTCGGGTTTAAGCCATAGTCTCACTATCAATTAGCACCAAAATCAAACAAAAAAATTGCTTTTAAATTATTGGAAGAATAGCCAATAGCTGAAGGTATTGTACAAATCCATACGAAATAAATGGATCTGGTGAATCAACATAAGATTGTAAACTTCAGAACCCTAATTTCATGTTTTCCTCAAGTAACAAGATCAAACTTTTCTCAATAAGATCAATAATGGGTGGCTCCGATACCACTTGTTGGAGATTAATATTTCAGATCTGAATACATATAATTCATATTGATTCAATTAAGAAACAAGTATATGAAATTAAAAGATCAGCGGAAGACATACCTGAATTCATTTATATTTGGTGAGAGAAAATCAACTTGGTTATAGTCTTCCAAATTGACACAAGCTTAGATCTGAAAAATTCTCTGTAGAAGAAGGTGGAGAGAATATGATAAGCAATGTGTAATTATGGGGACCATAACCCCATATTTATAGCATTGTGACATTTTTTAGTTCGGCCCTTCAACAACTAAAATTGTCACTCTGGTATCCACACATTATAATTTTACATGATGAATATACCTCTTAAGTCTTAATATATCTATTCCAGAATAGATCACATAATTAGACTCATAAGATAGTCCATACATTCAAACATTAAAATATACGACCCCATTATGTTGAATTATTCCAACAAAAAAAATTTGGATTAAACTTCTATTAACTTACAACAGAATTGCACCGCTAATGTCATATAAATTCACAAGTCTGAGATAAGAAAACAAAGCTAATAGAATTTGCACTACTTGGAAATGGTGATGACTTAAGTGAGCATTAGGGTCTGCTCTGCTTTTATAAATGTATGAGTGCATGCATAGTACAGTGAATGAGTGTTAGGCTATCTATGGAATTGGTCATATATTCTTTATGTGGACATTGAGTGCAACATTTATCAATCAAGTCTAATGATTTTGTATTTAGCGCTTGTTATTCATCCCATATATTTCTAGGGTGTTACCAATGTATTCTTTTTGTGGACTTCGACTGCAATATATCAGCCAAGTCTGGTGATTTTGTTTGTCTTGCTTGGGATTCATCCTAACTATTACAAATAGTTACTCTACTTAAGGTAAGATGTACGCCCAATGGTCTGGTGACACCACAATGAATTTTTGAATCAAAATGTAAAAGCTATCAATAGAAAAATATTAATATCAAGAAGAAACCTATAACTGAAATAATAATTACATTTTAATATGAAAGAAAAATTATGTAAAGCATCAGGTAACTAAATATAAATAAATCAAGTTATACTGTAATCGAACTTTAAAATGAAATTTTGGATAAGATCAAGTGTGGAATCTAAGACCTTCAAGGCAAACATCTCTTACAATGTATAACCATACCTCTATTATTTATTCCAACAATTTAGCTATATCCATTCCATACACACTTATATGTTAATTTTCCAATCTAAAAATGAGATCACTTTTGACAATAACTTTAAACTTAACGATGTCTAAAATCACAAGTGGTGTTTGTGAAAAACTTACAAGGAATTTTGTCCTAAAGAGAGCATTATAACTGTCAAATCTACAGTGATACTCTTCTTTAGCATTTCCTGGTGAGAATAAAAGATCACTGTGACAAAATACATTTTACCATAAGATATTTAACTGGATATTTATTTTTTAGAAAACAAAGTTCCTACACAAATAGCATAGATGAATAGATGATATGCCAAAAAATGGCAGCTATTTCCTATGTCATATATAAGAATTGAAGGACCATGTCCAAAAATCCTCATAATGGGGGATTTCAGACCATGTATATCCTACAAGTGGATCAATATATTTAGGCTCTACTTGATGTTTAATGCGAAACAAACAATGAAACTTTATCCTATGATCAAATATGGAAAACCATGCATCTTATGTCAAATTTGGATGATTTGAAGCACAAATTATTGCACCTGTTCCATGTTTTGGAACTTTTGCATAATAGTCGATGTTACACCATAATTTTTATAAAGTAAAAATTACGAATATTCGATAGAATTTTTTTTTGGCTTGTAATATTCAAGACCCATTGTTTGGTTTCCAACAAAAGCTTATGCACCAGACTCAGTATAAGGATACATGCGGTCCGAGAGCATGAGTCAAAGCGTCGACCGAGATCAAGGTCATTACTCAGCTAAGACGGGAAGCTAAACTGAAGACAGAAGTTGCCTGAACTAAAGACATTTCAGCAAGTATCAACAATCAACGACTCAAATAGCCCAGACCGAGACCAACGGTCTGGATAAACGGAAGATATTCAAGAAGCTATATATAAAAGCATCACATTACCAATCCATGTAAAAATGCACTCAACTTGATGATGACAAACGTTCAAATCTAAGCCGCACATAGTAAGCCAGGTCATCAATCCAAGAGAAAACACATGCATTAGTGGAAGAACCTTAAATTTACTATAAATAGAGGACCACCTACTATAGTAAAAGAGCTGGCACTAAAAAGAATTAAGATATAAAATCATATTGTACTTTCCTATATTTGAGCTCTCTTTACAAACCCATTAATGGCGAAAATATATAGACTCAATGTAATAAGCCTCTTAGCAAGATAAAAGTGACTAAATAAAAAAATGACAGTGGACTTAGGAGCTTTTGAATCGAACCACTATAAAAGCCTCGGTGTTATTTATATTCTATAATTACCTTCTCTTATTTGCTATTGCGACTTTACGGTTCATCATCTTGTACCTTAAGCTTGATTACATCACAATTCGGTAATTTCTTCGCTGGGTTCAATAATCCAACCAGCTTCCAGAGCTATACCTTCAGATCTTGGGGTGTTGGTGTAGACAAAATTTTGCAATAACATTTTTGGCGCTAGAAGGAGGGCCCCTTCCAGTCTTTTCCAATCCAACAAATTCGGCAATTATGAACTCTCAATCAAGCATGAAGTTAAAAGCATCCTCTCGAAAGACCCTTCACTCTCCTACCCAAAATGAATGAACTAGAGAATTGTATGTGATTGAGGGAAATCAGGCAAACTAAGTAAATCAAGCTGTTATTGAAGAAGCTGCCGCTCTACTTACCGAAGGTGAATTTCAACAAATGATATTGAAATTCATTTTCGACACGACACATCGGTTAGATAGTTATTAGACCGCAGTTAAAAGCACTTTCGTTGAATTAGAGAACTAGGTTCCGACTATACTTGAGGAAGACGAGAATCCTTTGACCTTCGGATGAAACCTCAGAAAATTGCCAATGGCTAATGAAAGCTTAGAAGCCAAGTTCACGATGGCAAGAGAAACAATTAATAAAGCTGAGACTGTAAGAGCAGCAAGTGTATGTCCTTTGGAGAGGCCCTTAAGTCTAAGTCCCAAATGGGTAAACTTCGGAGGAAGGCAGCAAAATAGGCAAAAAACTGAAAATGTTAAAGCTGTAACCCTAAGACTCGATGGGGATCGAGGAATGGAAGCCTTGTTAATAAAATTATCAGAGCAAGTACGGAAGTTGTAAGAGGATCGATCTAGCCTTGGTGCCAAGATGAAGCTCCGAAAGGTTTACCCTTTCTCCCGAGATATATGAGTGCTCCTATGCCTCCAGGATTCAGGATCCCAAAACTTTCTTATAATGGATCGTCCGACCTCGAGGATCATGTTGCTTTATACGAGATCCAAATGCAAGCTATCCGGGCTTCGGATGAGATTAAATGCAGAGTCTTACCCACGAATATAAGTGGGGCCCCCTTAAAATGGTTTCAAAACTATCCATCGAATTCTATTAGCTCCTGGGAGCAGCTGACTATGAAGTTCTTGACACAATTCTTTGCCTCAAAAGATATCAGAACGGGACTGAGCCTACTCGTCGACTTTAGACAAGGGAGAGGAGGGTCTCTAAAGGACTATTGTAAAAGGTTTAATAACGTAGCTGCCTGATACAAAGGCATGGCGGATGAAACCAACCTAGTTGCTATCACATTAGGGTTATGGAAGAATACCCAATTCTGGGATGATCTACTAAGGCAAGAATGTAAGTCCCTAAATGAGTTCTTTTTCCGAGCTCGAGGGAAAATCTGAATTGAAGAATCTAAGGGAGTTGTCAAAAAGAACTCAGAATGGAATAACGACAATAAAAAGTTCACTCTGACAAAAAGATTTAATATGGAATTTCAGATGGTGGAATCCTATCCATTGACTCATTCTTATGCTTAAGTCCATGCCATGACTCAAGATCAAATCGCATACCCTCCAACATGAGGGAAAGAGCCAGAAGTTAACCGAGGAGGAAAATATTGCAGCTACCATCGACGGAATGGCTATAACACTGAAGAGTGTCAATTTTAAAGTCTTTCATCAACCGGTTGGTCAGATAAGGAAATCTAAATGAGTTCTTAAAAAATGATAATGCTTAGGGAGCCGCTACTCCAATAGGAAACTAAAATGCACAACCTCAAGCACCAACTCCGAGGTCTTTACTAGCCCTTCAGAATTTTATTGGTATAATCGTGGGAGGACCCACATTACCACGGTAAGTAGTGACAATTGGAAGAGAGTTAATGAAGCCAAAAATGGGAATACCTTGGTGTATGAGATGAAGAGGCCAGAGAAGAAGCAGAAGGTTGGGCCAGAAATTACATTTGGAAACTTTGATAAGCGGGATGACTGTCACCCCACAATAACCCACTTGTAATTACGGCTCAAATTGGACTTTCGAAGGTTGCAAAGATAATGGCAGATACCAGAGCCCCCGTTAACATAATCTTCAAGCACATTTTCTATAGGATAAGGTTACCCAAAAGCACACTCAAGTCTAGCCATGCTTCCATATATGGGTTTAATCTTGATAGAGCCATTCCACTCAGGGAATGCAATCCGATGGTCAAATGTGAAAGTGACCCTTGCTGTAAGATCCTCGAAACCACTTTTGTCATTATGGACATCCCCTCGATGGACGATGCCTTCTCCAGGAGGTCAACTCTTGAGGCCATGGACATGAATGTATCTACTAAGCATTTACTTTTGAAATTTCCCACTGAAAAGGGTGAAAGGCTTGTAAGGGGAGATCAACGGATCTCGAGACAACTGTATTATGCAAGCTTAAACATGATCAGTAAAGGGAAAACTTCATCTTATAAGAACAATGTCAAATTTAACCAACCCACTCCTCTCAAAATTTAGGAAACAGTTAATACCATGAGTTCCAAATCTATGGGAAACCGTTAGAAACCCTTAAGAATTCTTCTAAGGCAAGAAGATTCTGCTGTCGGGAGAATCAATTTACATATCAAGCTATCAAATAGAATATAATGAGATAGAATGGGGGCAAAGTAGCAATCTTTTAGGAGAAAGAGAAAGATTGTACATGTTGTACAAGAAGTTCCGAAGGAAGAAGAAATTGGGCTCGATCTTGATCCGAGACAAGAGGCCGAGACGACTTCAGCAGCCGACACTCTAGAAGAAGTGTGCTTCGATGAAAATGAAAAACCCAAGATAGTTAAGATAAGAACTTATTTCCATCCTTCTGTCCAAGAAGGGCTAATTTCCTCCCTTAAGAATAAACAAGATATATTCGCTTGGACCCACGACGATATGATAGGAATTTACCCCTTAGTCATTTTCCATTGTTCAAATATAGATTCGAAGTTTACTCCCGTAAGGCAAACAATGAGGCCTTTAGACAAGGAATGATATGTTGCTCTACAAGAAGAAATCGAAAGGTTACCAAAGAATAATTTCATCTAAGATTTCTACTATCTAAAGTGGATCGCTAATCCAGTATTAGTAAAGAAGTCAAACGAAAAATGAAGGAATTGCATTGACTTTACAGACTTAAAAAAAGCTTTCTTAAAGGATTGGTTCCCTTTGCCGTGAATCGATCAATTAGTAGATGCTACCAGTGGGCGCCTATTCCGTCTATAATCAGATTCCAATGTTTAAGCCTGATGAGCACATACAAGTTTTGCCACCAACATAGGTTTGTTCTGCTACAAGGTAATGCCATTTAGTCTTAAGAACACAAAGGCAACATATCAAAGGTTAGTCAATCGAATGTTTAGCAAGTAAATAGGTCGAAACAAGGAGGTGTATGTCGATGACGTGTTGGTCAAATCTGAACAAGCAGAAATTCATGTTTCAGATCTATCCGAGACGTTCGATGTTCTCCGGAAGTATAATATAAAGCTAAACCCTAAAAAGTATACCTTCAATATACAATCCAGGAAATTCATAGGTTTTACAGTAAGTGCTAGAGGAATAGATATAAACTCGGGTTGGATAAAAGCTATAACCGACATGAAGGCTCCGACTAATGGAAATGTGTTAATGGGCTTGAATGGAAAGATCGCTGCTTTGAACAGGCTCATAAGTAGATCGATCGACAAGTGTGTTCCCTTCTTCAACCGCTTAAAGAAGCATGGTGCTTTCAAATGGACAGATGAATTCCAAAAAGCATTTGATGATCCGCAAAAGCATCTAAGTTCTCCTATGGAGTTGTCTAAACCGATAGATGGGAAAACCCTGTTCCTATATTTGGTCGCCTTGGATCAGGCCATAAGTTCGGCCTTAGTGAGGGATGATAATGAGATCTAGAGATCCATATATTATGTAAGTAAAATGCTAGGTCCACCCGAGAAGCACTACCCTGTAATTGAAATGCTCGCCTACATCTTGATGTTTATAGCAAGAAAGCTTCGGTCATATTTCCAGACCCATTCTATTAAAGTTCGTATGGATCAACCACTTCGACAACTTTTTAGTAAACCTGAGACTGTGGGGAGGTTAATCAAATGGGTTATACAGCTCAGCCAGTATGAGATATCACCAAGGATAGCAATCAAAGGCCAAGCACTAGCTAACTTTGTCACTAAATGCACTAGTTTCGAAGCCGAAGTTGAAAAAGAAGACAACAAGAATAAGCAATCTCTTATCAACTTTATGTTGATGCAGCCTCAAATGACATGGGGCAGGTGCTGGCTATATCTTGGTAACCTCGGACGACCACCAAATTTACTGCACAATCAAGCTCGCCTTCTGAACAACTAATAATGCAACTGAGTATGAATCCCTGATCATTGGATTAAGAATGACAATTTCTATTAAGGTGTAACAACCCGGGATTTGCATTACCAATTAATAAATAAATGTTAGGATTTTTATTTATTTTAATGAAGCATAAAAGGATTTGGAATAACAAAAATTTATTTGAAAAAGGCTATTTTAATTAAATGGGAAATATGGTATTTAAAATGAGGATAAAATGTTATTTTTGGAAAGTTAAATATTTTAGGAGAGATTTTTAAACGGGGTTGGATAAGAAAAATGAGTTTTATAAACATATATGAACACTTAGACTAAATTTTGGAAATATGTAAATAACTCTCTTCTTATTGGATTACTAAACCTAGCCCAATAACCCACCCTAAACCTCCTCTATAAATTATCTCAAACTCTCCTAACTTCATTCATTCATCCCTAATCAAAACCCTAATCATTTCCTAAAGCTTCTTAACAAAAATGGCCTCTATCTTCATCTCCTTCTAGTTTTAGCTTATGCAAGTCATTCTATGCAAAGGTAATGCAAATACCCACCTCAAATCAGTTTTTATATCTTTCTAATTTCTGAAATTTATTTGGTAACACATGTTTTATGTTTTTTTTTATCTTATAGCCTCCTAATCATCTTTTGCTAACTTGGGTTGATACTATAGTGGTCTTTGTTGCTTTCTAGAGAGGTATATTGCTAAAAACCTCTTCTAATATGTGTTTAATCATCTTTTGATTTCGTTAATCAGTTAGTAACACATGTTTTATTATGTAACATGTGAATCATAGCTCTTTGATCATCTTTGCTTTCATTTTGGGGTGTGCACATAAGGTGCTTGTAATATATGCTAGCTGAAATTAAAATTAGTTTATTGATGTTAGTAAATTAGGCATATCTCATTCAACTTAAATCGAATTAAGATTTTCTTTATGTTCTGGAAAGCTTATTCTATAGCCTATAACTTTTATGTTTTGTGCTTTGCCAAATTTTGAGGTTTGAATGGTCGAAATCACGTTTGTTTGTCGCTGACCTGACAACAAACTACAGGGTTGAGAAAATAAAAACCTGAAATTGATTTGGCCATAAGTTACTCGTTTCTTATCCAAATCTAATAATTTTAGATGTTCTGGAAAGCATAGATTTAGGGCTAAAAGTTTTATGTTTTGAGTTTCATGAAATTTCGAAGTTAATTTCGTCAAAACTGTGCATTCTTACCACTGTCCCGAGAGCACAACGACAGTGATATAGAATTTAGATCTGAGAATTGTTTTAGTCATAGAATTTTCATCCCCGATCGGAATTTGACGATCTTGGTCATTCCGAAAAGCTTAGAAACTAAGTTACAACTTTTATTTTATTCATCTTGTCAGAATTGGAAGTTTACTATGCCAATATTATGGTTTTTCATCTCTAGTCTGTTAGTGCATAGCTACGGGCCTTAGTCTCTTTGCTCCCGTTGTTTTCAGCGCAGAACCCCGACTTTCCGATGCTATACCGGGCTCGACCTTTGTCGGATTTCATTGTCTTTGGTCTCGTTAAAAATATGAGGTCGAGATCTTCAACCATGAAAAGTTTGGTTTAGATCTGGGTGCATTAGATACTTTGTTTCTATTGCCGAAGTAGCACCCAGAAATTGTTTTACAATAGTGATCATTTTCAGTTATCGTCGGACCAACTTTGAAACATTTTCATTTCTTCGTTTTAAGTCGGAACCGAACAATTCTTGTTGCATATCAAAATAGAAGTACTTTTCTACGCTCCTGCAAATTTTTATCAAGATCTGAGTTCATGTGACCCTTCGACCATGTCGTCGAAGTGGGACCTTTGCACTGTTTTGACACAGTAGAGTTTTGTGAATTTTGTCCGACTTTGAGACAACGCCGTTTCTTCGTTTCAAGTCAGAATCGAGTAATTCTTTTTGTGTTATGAAGTAGGAATGTCGGACTATGTTCCTAAAAATTTTCATGCCATTCGGATTCAGTTTGCTGGTCCGAATAATTTTCCGAACTTGGGTTCGCGTCAGTTTTGGACTATTTTCCAACACTTGGAATATTTTCAGTGATTTTCTGGTTTTATCGATTTCTTTGAGATTTGTCTCTGGATTTCATACACGGGCCTTATAAAAAGGTTTTAAAAGGATTTTTCACTCCGAAATGGCTTTCAAAATTATTATATAATATTATTTTTAATTAGTAAACTATTTACTCCATAATAGGAGAGTTTTCAAAAGCCGTTTTAAAGTGTTCTCAAAATCAATTATAAATCCGTTTCGAACCATTATTTTCTATAATAAAATTCTCACACTCACTTTTAGTACGTCGAGCGAAGTGGAAAGGTGCTTAAACGGTTAGGAAATCTCCGGCCTATGGAACCGTGTGTATTTTCTTTCCGGTTAATCCCTGACCTATTCGATTGATCGTTTTGACCTTTGGGTCTAGTTTACCGATGATACGAGGTGGGCTTTTTATTGTTTGGAATGTGAGCTTGCTATTGGTTAGTAAACCGTTCAGTGCGAACGTGGGGTATGGGACTCATTGTTAACACTTTACGGGTTCCTCTCCAAGAAGTTTGTGACAC
Source organism: Allium fistulosum (assembly GCA_030737815.1). Classification (NCBI taxonomy): domain Eukaryota; kingdom Viridiplantae; phylum Streptophyta; class Magnoliopsida; order Asparagales; family Amaryllidaceae; genus Allium; species Allium fistulosum. The sequence goes on from CM060903.1 coordinate 207,315,035, forward strand.
ATTAGCCTCTAGGCAGCCAGTACTGGACCTCTGGGTCACCACGCCTCTGGGCAACCATCTCTGGACACCTGTTCTATGGAGAAGTTACTTTTTCGGCGTGTGCCTCTGGGCCTTTATCCTTCTGGGAAGGATCTCGCTGTCTCGCGCGTTCCGCATCTGTGCGAGTGATCGATCACAACTCTACAGTACTTGGCAATAACGACTCCGGTCGGTGCACGTGCTATACTTGTAATATCTGATGATTTTTATATCCATTCGAGTACCGCCATTCGATGTTGGTTCTATAGAACCATACGATGTAAGTGCGATTACCTTGTGGATTCACAATGTCTCTGGACATTGCTTTTCAGTGTTTGATTTCATTGACTTTTCAATATATCCCCATTGCTCTTTGGAGCATCGATCTTTGCTTGGGCATTGATTACAGACTCTGGTCACTCTTGGGATTATTGCCTATGGGCAACTTTATATAGCTTTGGCTACGCCGATGATATGAGGCGATTTTATTTATTCAACACTTTGGTGCTGATATTCTCTTTGGAGATTTTTACTGTTGATTGATGATTAGGGACCGTCATTATATTCATGTGGTCCAAAATACTCTTCTCTTAGGAAAAGTACTGTTTTATTTATGTACCGCATTATTATATATCTCAGTTATTATTGATTGTTTAGCTAGCCTGACCCGAGTGTTTTCGCTCGGGTAAGACCGAGTTGTTTCAGGTTAGGTCTCTGGACTAAGCTTCTGTGCTTCCGCTTGGACATTATCTGCTATGCTGATAGATAGCGCTTTTATTTGTCCACTATTCTGCTACTCTGTTATTATTCAGACTTTGATATGTACATATTTTTTGACTCACATGTGTGGGCAGTGGCTTTGTACCCACTTATAGTATTTGGATCTGTATTGACGATGTATTGTTCTGGGATTTTATATCTGTTATGTGATTCTGTTCTGTGATGTTTTATCATTTATTACTATGCTTGTTCTGATAGGTCTTTAGCCATTGTAATTTCGTTATGAATATTTATTGAATATGTCAAACCACTTGAAATAAATATAGATACCATCCTTTCGACGTATTCAGTAGATAGTTATAGCTTGATTACAATTGGTCGCTTCCACTATACTCTATTCTCCGCTTTAACAGACAGTATTAATCCCGTAATACTCTTTGTTACAGTGGGTCTCAGAGTGGGGCGTTACAGTTTGGTATCAGAGCCTGGTTTCAGGAATAAGCATAATAAACACAGAACAGACACGTAGTACAATACGTTATAATACGATCCAAATTGAACATATCCACCTTTAGATAAATAAGTTAGGAATATGTGAAGGAATCTATTATATTCCGTAATATTCCTTAATGAATTATCTATCTTTGAATCGTGCTTAACTAAATCTACCGATCATATGTTTAAAGAGTGTCCCAAGCCTCTTTTCTATCGCTATTGTAAGAAGGAAGGTCAACATTATTCCACTTGTCCTACTACACCTCCTAGATCTGGCAAGCTTAATGCTGCCAAGACTCCTAAATCTTCAGCTCAGCCTAAAGGTACACATCCTTCCGTTCTTGAAGGCTCTATTTTATTTCATGGTAGATCTATTAGAGTTCTTTTTGATATGGGTGACTCTCACTCATTCATATCAAAGGAGCTAGTAGATGCTTTATCCTTGGATGTTACTTGTATGGTTTCTTCACTAAGGATTGTGAATCCCATTGGTGGATCCACGACCCTTAGCTTGCTCTGTGAGAATATAGATATTGATCTTTGTGGCTTTTCTTTCCGTGCAAATCTCCACGTTATGGAGTATTTGGGCTTTGATATGATTCTTGGCATGGATTGGCTCGCTCAGTACGATGCCAAAATCATTTGTTCGGAGCGGATATTATTTCTTCGTCACCCTGACTCGTCCTCTCCGTTGGCTATTGTTCTTCAAGATGTTAGGCTTTCTGATATTACTTTAGTTGCTCTTGATTCACGAGATGAGGATGTGGACATATCTCGTATTCCTGTTGTTCGGGATTTCCCCGATATCTTCGAGCCAGTATCTAGTTTACCACCGAAGCGGGCCATTGAGTTCCGCATCGATCTCTCCAGTCTCTCATCCAGTTGGGCGTCCTCCTATGAGAATGTCTACTAAGGAGAATGAGGAACTCGAGAAGCAGTTAGTTGAGCTTGAAGCGAAGCAGTTCATCCGATCCAGTTCTTCGCCATGGGGTGCTGCTGTGGTCTTCGTTAAGAAGGCTGATGGCTCTCTTAGGCTTTGCATTGACTATCGCAAGCTCAATGAGCTGACCATCAGAAATCGCTACCCACTTCCTCGGATAGACGACATGTTTGACCAATTGAGCGGTGCGAAGGTCTTCTCTCAGCTTGACCTTGCCACCGGATTCCATCAGCTACGAGTCGCAGAAGTCAGCATTCCTCTTACAGCATTTTGCACTCGTTATGGTTCTTTTGAGTGGTTGGTCATGCCATCGGCTTGACGAACGCTCCTGCTTTCTTCATCGATCTCATGAATCGAGTATTCCGGGAATACATTGATAGATTCGTTCTTGTTTTCATCGACGATATTCTTGTTTATTCTAGATCCGAGGCAGAGCATGCTCGTCATCTGCGGATCGTCTTGGATACTCTTTGTCAGCATCAGCTTAGGGCCAAGCTCTCCAAGTGCCATTTCTGGGAGAGCAAGGTCAAGTTCTTGGGTCATATTGTTTCTTCTGAGGGTATTTATGTTGATCCTGTCAAGATTGAAGCTATTCAGAATTGGAAGCAGCCCGAGAACGTTCATGATATTCGTAGCTTCCTTGGGCTGGCGGGTTATTACCGTCGGTTTATCAAGGATTTCTCTCGTGTTGCACTTCCCCTCACGACTCTGACTCGTAAGGGGGTTCGCTTTATTTGGTCTGATAAGTGTGAAATTTCTTTCCAGCGATTGAAGGAACTTCTCACTCATGCTCCAATCCTTGTGGTTCCTGAGAGTAACCAAGATCTTGTTGTTTACACCGACGCTTGTGGTAGCGGCCTCGGTGCTGTGCTTATGCAGAAGGATCGGGTAGTTGCTTATGCTTCTAGGCAGCTACGTCCGAATGAGGTTCGCTATCCGACTCATGATCTTGAGTTGGCAGCTATCGTCTTTGCTTTGAAGACGTGGCGTCACTTTCTATTAGGCGAACGCTTGACTCTTTACACCGATCACAAGTCGCTGAAGTATTTATTCAGCCAGAAGGATCTCAATATGAGGCAGCAGCGATGGCTCGAGTTTCTCGCCTCATATGACTTAGATATTCAGTATACCCCTGGCAAGGGTAATCGTGTGGCTGATGCACTCAGTCGCAAACACTCAGCAGTAGTTTCTATGATGATAGCCGAGTGGGATATTCTTGAGACTCTTTCTATGTGTGATATTCGAAATCGAGCTCCGTCTTATGATCCTCAGATATTGTTATTCATCTTGGAAGCTCGACCTATTCTATTGGATCGCATTGCCCATGCTCAGCGGCAGGATCCAGACTTGTTGCGATATATTCATCTCCTTGAGTCGGGATCCAGTGATGAGACATTGTCGGATTATTCTATTGATTCTCATCGGTGTCTTCGCAGGAAGAACCGTATTTTGGTACCATCTGATTTATCACTTAGGCATGACATTCTAGACGAGTGTCATCGCACTAAGTACACTATACATCCCGGGTCGAGTAAGGTGTATGCCGACATGTGTCGCCTATTTTATTGGGAGGGCATGAAGAGTGATATTGCAAGTTATGTAAGTCGTTGCATGACTTGTCAACAGATCAAAGCTGAGCATCAGCGTCCATCTGGTCTTCTTCAGCCGCTAGAGATTCCATTGTGGAAATGGGATCAGATATCCATGGATTTTATTGACGGTCTGCCTCGATCGAGGTCAGGCCATACTTCTATTTGGGTCATCGTCGATCGCTTGACCAAATCAGCTCATTTCATTCCTATTAAGTCCACTCGGACTGCTCCTCAGCTTGCCAAGCTATATGTGAAGGAAGTCGTTCGACTTCATGATATTCCTAGCTCTATCGTCTGTGATCGAGACACTATCTTTACTAGTCACTTCTGGAAGTGCCTACAGTCAGCTTTGGGCTCAAAGCTGAATTTCTCGACTGCTTATCATCCTCAGACCGACGGTCAGACGGAGAGGGTTAATCGTGTTTTAGAGGATCTTTTGCGCTGTTGTATTCTGGATTTCGGAGGTAGTTGGGAGGATCACTTACCGCTTGTAGAGTTCTCCTATAACAACATCTTTCAGTCTAGTATTGGCATGGCTCCTTTCAAGGCTCTTTACGGAAGGCCATGTCGTTCTCCTTCGTGTTGGTTAGAATCTGGCGAGAAGCTCCTTCTTGGTCCAGATTCGGTTCGGGAATCTTCTGAGAAGATTATTCTTATTCGTCAGAGAATGAAAGAGGCGCAGAACCGTCAGAAATCCTACACGGACAACCATAGGAAGCCTCTTGAGTTCTCCATTGGTGATCATGTCTTTATTCGGATATCTCCTATGAAAGGGGTTGTGCGTTTCAGCTCTACAGGGAAGTTGGCTCCTCGCTATGTTGGACCATTTCCTATTACGGAACGCATTGGCCCCGTGGCTTATCGTGTGGCTCTACCTGCTCACTTCTCTGGAATGCACGACGTTTTCCATGTTTCCCAGCTTCGCATGTGTGTCCGCGACCCTGATTCTATCATTGAGCCGCATGCTATGCCTGATTTAGAGATCTTACCTGATTTATCTTTGGAGCAGCAACCTCTTCGTGTGCTTGATTCGGAGGTTAGACGCCTTCGCAACAAAGAGGTTTCACTCGTGAAGATTCAATGGTCACCGAATCCTAAGGACTGCACTTGGGAGACCAGAGAATCTATCGAACGCTCTTATCCTGGCTTTCTCCCATCTTCTTCTGCGGGTGAGAATTCTCTATTTTATCTCTATCACTTCTTTTGGGGATGTGACGTTATAGACGACATCTATCTTAAGGAATTGCGGGGACGCAATTTTCTTAAGGGGGGAGTCTGTAACAACCCGGGATTTGCAATACCAATTAATAAATAAAAGTTAGGATTTTTATTTATTTTAATGAAGCATAAAAGGATTTGGAATAACAAAAATTTATTTGAAAAAGGCTATTTTAATTAAATGGGAAATATGGGATTTAAAATGAGGATAAAATGTTATTTTTGGAAAGTTAAATATTTTAGGAGAGATTTTTAAACGGGTTTGGATAAGAAAAATGAGTTTTATAAACATATATGAACACTTAGACTAAATTTTGGAAATATGTAAATAACTCTCTTCTTATTGGGTTACTAAACCTAGCCCAATAACCCACCCTAAACCTCCTCTATAAATTATCTCAAACTCTCCTAACCTCATTCATTCATCCCTAATCAAAACCCTAATCATTTCCTAAAGCTTCTTAACAAAAATGGCCTATATCTTCATCTCCTTCTAGTTTTAGCTTATGCAAGTCATTCTATGCAAAGGTAATGCAAATACCCACCTCAAATCAGTTTTTATATCTTTTTAATTTCTGAAATTTATTTGGTAACACATGTTTTATGTGTTTTTTTGATCTTATAGCCTCCTAATCATCTTTTGCTAACTTGGGTTGATACTATAGTGGTCTTTGTTGCTTTCTAGAGAGGTATATTGCTAAAAACCTCTTCTAATATGTGTTTAATCATCTTTTGATTTCGGTAATCAGTTAGTAACACATGTTTTATTATGTAACATGTGAATCATAGCTCTTTGATCATCTTTGCTTTCATTTTGGGGTGTGCACATAAGGTGCTTATAATATATGCTAGCTGAAATTATAATTAGTTTATTGCTGTTAGTAAATTAGGCATATCTCATTCATCTTAAATTGGAATTAAGATTTTCTTGATGTTCTGGAAAGCTTATTCTATAGCCTATAACTTTTATGTTTTGTGCTTTGCCAAATTTTGAGGTTTGAATGGTCGAAATCACGTTTGTTTGTCGCTGACCTGACAACAAACTACAGGGTTGAGAAAATAAAAACCTGAAATTGATTTGGCCATAAGTTACTCGTTTCTTATCCAAATCTAATAATTTTGGATGTTCTGGAAAGCTTAGATTTAGGGATAAAAGTTTCATGTTTTTAGTTTTATGAAATTTCGAAGTTAATTTCATCAAAACTGTGCATTCTTACCACTGTCCCGAGAGCACAACGACAGTGATATAGAATTTAGATCTGAGAATTGTTTTAGTCATAGAATTTTCATCCCCGATCGGAATTTGACGATCTTGGTCATTCCGGAAAGCTTAGAAACTAAGCTACAACTTTAATTTTATTCATCTTGTAAGAATTGGAAGTTTACTATGCCAAAATTGTGGGTTTTCATCTCTGGTCTGTTAGTGCATTGCTACAGGCCTTAGTCTCTTTGCTCCCGTTGTTTTCAGCGCAGAACCCCAACTTTACGACGTCATACCGGGCTCGTCCTCTGTCGGATTTCATTGTTTTTGGTCTCGTTAAAAATATGAGGTCGAGATCTTCAACCATGCAAAGTTTGGTTTAGATCTGGGTGCATTAGATACTTTGTTTCTATTGTCGAAGTAGCACCCAGAAATTGTTTTACAATAGTGATCATTTTCAGTTATCGTCGGACCAACTTTGAAACATTGTCATTTCTTCGTTTTTAGTCAGAACCAAACGATTCTTGTTGCATATCAAAGTAGGAGTACTTTTCTACGCTCCTGCAAATTTTTATCAAGATCTGAGTTCATGTGACCCTTCGACCATGTCGTCGAAGTGGGACCTTTGCACTATTTTGACACAGTAGAGTTTTGTGATTTTTGTCCGACTTTGAGACGACGGCGTTTCTTCGTTTCAAGTTGGAATTGAGTAATTCTTTTTGCGTTCTGAAGTAGGAATGTCGGACTACGTTCCTAAAAAATTTCATGCCATTCGGATTCAGTTTGCTGGTCCGAATAATTTTCCGAACTTGGGTTCGCGTCAGTTTTGGACTATTTTCCAACACTTGGAATATTTTCAGTGATTTTCTGGTTTTATCGATTTCATTGAGATTTGTCTCTGGATTTCATGCACGGGCCTTATAAAAAGGTTTTAAAAGGATTTTTCACTCCGAAATGGCTTTCGAAATTATTATATAATATTATTTTTAATTAGTAAACTATTTACTCCATAATAGGAGAGTTTTCAAAAGCCGTTTTAAAGTGTTCTCAAAATCAATTATAAATCCGTTTCGAACCATTATTTTCTATAATAAAAATCTCACACTCACTTTTAGCACGTCGAGCGAAGTGGAAAGGTTCTTAAACAGTTAGGAAATCTCCGGCCTAAGGAACCTTGTGTATTTTCTTTCCGGTTAATCCCCGACCTATTCGATTGATCGTTTTGACCTTTTGGTCTAGTTTACCGATGATACGAGGTGGGCTTTTATTGTTTGGAATGTAAGCTTGCTATTGGTTAGTAAACCGTTTAGTGCGAACGTGGGGTATGGGACTCATTGTTAACACTTTACGGGCCCTCTCCAAGAAGTTTGTGACACATTAGCCTCTGGGCAGCCAGTACTGGACCTCTGGGTCACCACGCCTCTGGGCAACCGTCTCTGGACACCTGTTCTATGGAGTAGTTACTTTTTTGGCGTGTGCCTCTGGGCCTTTATCCTTCTGGGAAGGATCTCGTCGTCTCGCGCGTTCCGCATATGTGCGAGTGATCGATCACAACTCTACAATACTTGGCAATAACGACTCCGGTCGGTGCACATGCTATACTTGTATTATCTGATGATTTTTATATCCATTTGAGTACCGCCATTCGGTGTTGGTTCTATGGAACCATACGATGTAAGTGCGATTACCTTGGATTCACAGTGTCTCTGGACACTGCTTTTCAGTGTTTGATTTCATTGACTTTTCAGTATATCCCCATTGCTCTTTGGAGCATCGATCTTTGCTTGGGCATTGATTACAGACTCTGGTCACTCTTGGTATTATTGCCTATAGGCAACTTTATATAGCTTTGGCTACGCCGATGATATGAGGCGATTTTATTTATTCAACACTTTGGTGCTGATATTCTCTTTGGAGATTTTTACTGTTGATTGATGATTAGGGACCGTCATTATATTCATGTGGTCCAAAATACTCTTCTCTTAGGAAAAGTACTGTTTTATTTATGTACCGCATTATTATATATCTCAATTATTACTGATTGTTTAGCTAGCCTGACCCGAGTGTTTTCGCTCGGGTCAGACCGAGTTGTTTTAGGTTAGGTCTCTGGACTTAGCTTCTGTGCTTCCGCTTGGACATTATCTGCTATGCTGATAGATAGCGCTTTTATTTGTCCACTATTCTGCTACTCTGTTATTATTCAGACTTTGATATGTACATATTTTTTGACTCACATGTGTGGGCAGTGGCTTTGTACCCACTTATAGTATTTGGATCTGTATTGACGATGTATTGTTCTGGAATTTTATATCTGTTATGTGATTCTGTTCTGTGATGTTTTATCATTTATTACTATGCTTGTTCTGATAGGTCTTTAGCCATTGTAATTTTGTTATGAATATTTATTGAATATGTTGAACCACTTGAAAAAATTATAGATACCATCCTTTCGACGTATTCAGTAGATAGTTATAGCTTGATTACAAATGGTCGCTTCCACTATACTCTATTCTCCGCTTTAATAGACAGTATTACTCCCATAATACTCTTTGTTACAGTGGGTCTCAGAGTGGGGCGTTACATAAGGTCTCGAAGATTCGGGTATATAGCAACTCCCTGATAATTGTCAATCAAGTTCTCGGCCACTATCAGACAAGAGACCCCAGGTTAGCTCTCTATACTAAGCAGGTAAAGCAACTACTTGGAGCTTTCGAGAGTTTTCATATAGAAAGCATCTGTAGAGATAGAAATGCTAGGGCTGATGCCATAGCAAAATATGTAAGCTCAAAGGATGTAAGAGAGTATAATTTCATTCCAACTAAGATCGTAGAGAAACCTAGCATATAGGTACTAGAGAAAGTATTAGTTATAACACGGGCTCAAGCTACTCGAGGTGAATCCACAACACCAGTAATAACTGAAGAGAATTGGATGTCGCCATATTTTTGATATTTGACTAAGGATATTCTACCTTCGGATGCTGCTAAAGCAGAGAGGAATTAATATAACACTCCAAAGTTCAATATTATAGATGGAGTACTCTATAGGATGGGATTCTCAAATCTGTTATCTTGGTGTGTAATGGCCTCAAAAGGTCATCTATTGTTGAAGGAAGCCCATAATGGAATTTGTGGAGACCATTGTGAATGCCAAAAATTGGCAGAGAAAGTACTCAGGCAAGGCTTCTATTGGTCGACACTAAATCAAGACGTATTAGACTATGCAAGAAATGTGATAAGTGTCAGTTTTATGCAAAAGTGCCAAGAGGTCCTCCTAGCGAGCTCACCCCAATAATGAGTCCATGGACTTTTGATATCTAGGGGCATCAATCTTATTGGTCCCCTTCCGACTGCTAAAGGAGGGGCAAGATATGCCATAGTGGCAACTGATTACTTTACAAATTGGGTCGTGGCCGAACCCTTGGCTATAAAACCTCCAATCAAGTAATAAAGTTCGTAATGAATAACATTGTATCTTAATTCGGTCTTTTGCATAAGATTATTATGGATAATGGAACTTAGTCCAAGAGCCAAGAGTTTGCAAAGTATTGTCGAGATCACGACATCATCAAGAGTTTTTCTTCGATAGCCCATCCACAAGATAATGGAGCCGTGGAGGTAGCCAACAAAAAGGCTTGTTTGAAGAAAAGATTAAAAAGGCAAATGTCAACTATGCAGATGAATTGCCTTTTGTTTTGTAGGCATATACAATAAGCTCTAAGACCTTGACGGGACACACTGTTTTCTCTCTAGCTTACGGCTTTGAAGCCATGCTCCCAGTTGAGTTAGAAACTGTCTCTTATTGAAGGTATTATTATAATACATAGAAAAATGTGGAGTTCCATGAGGAGTCATTGGATTTTTTGCCCGAGCTCCAGAACCAAGCCACTTTAAGGACAGCAGAGTAATTTGGAAGATGATCTGATACTATAACCCGAGAGTTCAGACTCAAAAGTTTAAAAAAGGAGACCTTGTCCTACGAAAGATAATGTCAAACACAAAGGATCCAACAGATGGACCTTTCGGCCAGAATTGGAAAGGACCACTAATAATTCATGATGTCATCCTTCCTAGAATATATAGATTAAAGAAGCCAGGTGATAATGTAATACATCAGGCTTGGAATGTTGCGCATTTGAAACATTATCACAACACGTGGTTGCTACCTGAATATCAAAAGTTCGAGACAATAACCAATTTCTTAGCCGTGACTCAACGCGCGAGACTATAGTCTTCTTCAGTTTTAAGCATTTCAAACATTTCAACAAACGTTTTAGTCGTGATTATTGCCATGATCAAGTAATATCACGCAACTTTTAAGAAGTGCATCAAAATGTTTTAGCCATGTTTCTCTGATCAAGTAGCATCATGCGAGTTTCAAAGCCATGCTTTAACCTTCGGGCAAGTAAATGATTTCATCTCTCAGCAACTACTTAGTTTCGCCTCCGGACCATAAAAATAATTCCACCTCCGAGCAAAGTACCGGAGGTAAGAATTTATAACTTTTAGTTATGACCTTGTACTGTCATGCAAGAAATGAACCTTAACTAACCTTTTTATTTCAAGCCACGAAGCATAATTATTAGCCATGGTTAAGTAGTATCATACACAAGAACATAATATTAGGTAGATTCCTAATGAGATTAGAATATTGGATAGATTTTCAATAAGATTAGAATATCGAATAGATTTCCAATGAGATTAGAATATTGGGTAGATTCCCAATTAGATTAGAATATCAGGTAGATTCTCAATGAGATTAGAATATCGGGTAGATTCTCAATGAGATTAGATTATTGGATGGATTTTTGATGAAGTTAGAATATTGCGTATATCCCAAACAATAGCGAGCCATGGCCGATAGTGTCATGCGAAGAGTGAGTCATAGAAATGACGACCGTGTCGAACGTGCCTAGTGAGTTGCCTCCAAAAGTGTTGTGCAAAGAGTGAGTCATAGCTGAATCGTGTCATGCAAAGAGTGAGTCATAGTCGAATAGTACCATGCACGGTGCTGTTTAGTGAGCCACAGCCGATAGTGTTGTGCATAAAGTGAGTCACGGAAAAGACGACCGTGCCGGACGCACTTGGTGAGCCACATCTAGAGTATTATGCAAAAGAGTGAGCCATGGCTGAATCATGTCGTGCAAAGAGTGAGCCATGGTCGAATAGTACCATGCAGGTGCTGTATAGTGAGCCATATTCTTATAATAACGTGCAAATATAGGCATTATACCGCCACTAATAGTTTTCAAACCCAATAGCTATGTAAGACCAGATCTAGATGATTGGAGTGTGGTATCAAAGTATTTTCGCTTTTAGGCACTAATTTCAATTTCCAAAACCCTCTAAACGAGGTTAGATTTCAAATTATTTTCAAAACCGTCTAAATGAGATTAGATATTTATAAATTATCTTAGTGAAGAAATGCTTTCGAAAGCTCATAATACTACTTTGTTTGAAAGCTCAAGATCAACTTCATGATGGAAACAGAACAAATAAGCCAAGTATTAAGCATGATATGATGCTATTCTTTTCTAAGTCCACCTTATATCAACCATATGAGGCGAACTTGGGGGGCATACCATAATTTTCACAAATCACATATTACAAGTATTCAAGGGGAAAGTTCCTTGGCTTGTGATTTGGAGACCCATTGTTTGGTCTCCAACAAGAGCTTAAACACCGGACTCAGTTACCGAGAGCATGAGTCAAAGTGTCGACCGAGATCAAAGTCATTGTCTAGCTAAGAGAAGAAGCTTAGCAAAGGGCAGAAGTTGTCTGACCAAAAGCATTTTAGTAAGTATCAACAAATCAATGGCTCAGATAATCTAGGCCGAGACTAATGGTCATGATAAATGGAAGATATCCAAGAAGCTATATATAAAATCATCACGTCAACAATCAGTGTCAATATGCACTCAGGCTGATTTATGACAAGCATTCAAATCTAAGCTGAACATAGCATGCCAGGTCATCAATCCAAGATAAAGCACCTCCACTAATGGAAGAAGCTTAAATTTGTCATAAATAGAGGACCACCTGCTACAGTAAAAATGCTGGCACTAAAAAGAATTAAGATATAAAATCATATTGTATTTTCCTATATTAAGGCTCTCTTTACAAAATCATAAATGGCGGAAATATATAGATTCAATATAATAAGCCTCTCGGCTAGATAAGAGTTACCAAAAAAGGAAAGGACAGTGGACGTAGGGACTTTTTTTTCCGAAACACTACAAAAGTCTTGGTTAACTTTATGTACTTTACCTTCTCTGCATTTGCTATTGGGACTTTACGATTCATCATCTCTTAACCTAAGCTTGATTGCATCAAAACTTGATAATCTCTTCGTCGGGTTCGATAATCCAACCAGCTTTCGGAGCTATATCTTCGGATATTGGTGTGTTGGTGGAGACAAAATTTTGCATTATATAAAAGAAACTCAATTGTATGGCAGCATGTTATTTGTGCAACACATTCTTCGATTTATTAGTAGACGTACAAGAATTTTAATGTAGCTGTTTTCCATTTACTTTTAACGGATGCGATATCCGACGTCTCATCCGGAGCATTTCAAATGTGGGGAAATAGAGGAGTTGCTCTTTTTTGTTCGTCCGGTTTTTCCAATTATAAAGCAATTGTTATAACATACACCCAACTTGGATATGAGGTATACATATACAGCAATATACAACAGTATATATAGGATCAAATGCCTTACCACTACCTACCTTTCGTTCTATATATACATATACAATAATATATATAGGGATTTGAAGAAGTTTGCGCACTTAGTACTTCATTTTTTGCATGCTTTGAAACAATGATCATTTAGTACAAAAAATAAATAAATAAGTTCTAAGTTAAAAAGAGCAACTGTATCACTTATTGGCCTATTTCTCATAAGAAAGAGAGCATAAAACCAAAACTGGTAACTCCCTGAGTCGTGGTCATCCTAATTGTCCTAACATGAATCCAAATGATAGGACCACGATCTATGATTGATGACTTTGTCCAGAAGCAATATGACTAATGTTAAGGTCAGTTTCAAAATTGTTCATTTAACATATTTCAAAATTTCCCTCTCATCTTGTCCTCTCTTAATCATCTCACATTGGACGCATGGGGATTAAACTATGACTGTGAACTTGAGTTAAAAATCAATTGTGAACTACTCAAATTTATATCTTAGTTCACTACTTGAATTCACAGAAGAATTGTACTTCAGAAATATCATGTTAGAGAGAAATATATTTTGCCGTAAATGCTGCCTTAAGTCTATGCTATAACTGTGTTTTAAGCCATAAGTGGCATAGAACATTGCATCACCATTTTTAATCCCGAGATGTTTGCCCATACTTACCAGTAGCTGTATCCATTTTTGGGTATTCATATAAATATGTAGACTGCCCATGTACATATAAATTTACATGATGATTTTAGGGTTTATAAGCTGCAATATGCAACCATGTACTACTTCATTTTTATTTTGTTTGTTCATTACCATGACTTTATAACCGCCCATTATTTTGATTTTTTTGTTGCAAGGCAGTGCAAATGCAACAAAAATACCACACGACGTCAAATATGGAAAAAGACTCGCAAATAAAAGTATGATACCATATCAGATTTTGCTTGTTCGTACTTTGTAAGTTAAACAAACAATAACTCAGGTATTCTATATAATTTTCATAATATATATAACATCTCAACTATTATCATATTTTAGGATAAAATTGCAAAACCAAAGGAAACAATTAATGATAGCGATGAATAAAATTTGCTATTAGATGAAGACATCTTATCACAAGTCTTTGGCAAGGATAAACAAGGTAAGACTCGATGCATTAGGAGCAAGATATCAAGGATACAATTTAAGTCTTCTACTATTGCACATAAACAACTCAAAATACTCTAGAAGATTCGAAAGACCTGAATTCTAGGGTGGAAAATGTGGAGGGTACATTGAAGATGTTGGTCGACTTAATACATGGATCGAGAAAGTCACATACAAGACATTGCTTCCAATGTAGGAGGAAGTGGTACACATCAGGAAGGGTTGGAAGAATGCTGAATAGTGACGGTGTTGGTTCGTTGAATTTGCACGGTCCGTCCAATTAAAAATGAGAAATTTTGAACTATGACTTAGTGCAACAAATTCTATATGTAGAGATTCAACAACATCTATTAGACATGGAAAACTTATACCTCCAACACATGAGAAGTTGGTGCTGGATAGTATATTGCTACCTGTACCTCCAACACATGAGTAGTTGGTGGTGGATAGTATATTGCTACCATAAGAGAAGACAACCAAACAACTTCATCCTCTTGCAATGACATTTGCTGAAGTTGGAATCGGTGGTTATGTATGCCACCCAAAGAATGCTATCTGATACCTTTAGATGCAAGAGCATGTAAATAATTTTATAAATTGGGGACTATGATGCTTAACTAGTGACGTTTATAGTGATCAGTAAAAGTAAAAAATTAACCCAATATTGAATTTCCTGATTATGGTCGTCCCACTACCCAATGTTGATCTATTAATTTCTTATTCAATTTATAACTAATGACTTATTTTTCATGCTGACTGACTTTGGTTGCTGAAATTTAATGCCTATTTTCTTTATGCTTCTATTTATTTTAGATGTTTTCCATTTATATATCAAACAGTAGCTAATGCTGCCTTATGTATACAAGGATTTTTGGATTGGTGCACATAAAACATGTCTGGCTATCAAATGGTAATATGAATCGATACAAGATACAAATGAGATAGCCGCACATATATTATCTGCCGTGTTTTGGTTATGGGCTGTAGGCTATATCTGGCCCAACAAGCATTGTATCAATATGTATAAATACATAGTGTATGTCTGTTTCGAAATTATTCTGTATAACAAAAGCATAATCAATAAAATCAATTACATTTTCTTCTTCAATTCTTTATATGGTATCAGAGCTTTTCCTGCCTAACAACAAATGCCATGCCATTGATCAAGATCAGTTTTAAAGTCATCATATCAAGATCAGGTTGCATCTCTTGAATCATCTGAGAATCAAGAGATTTCTCATCATCATTATATTCTCTGCTTCGATCAAGATCAGATATAATATCATCATATCTAGATCGAATTGCATCTCAGCTAAGTCATTTGAGAATCAAGAGAGTTCTTATCATCAATTTTTCTGCTTTTGATCAAGATCAGATTCAGCATCATCACATCAAGATTAAAAAGCATCTACTTGGAATCATCTGGGAAATATAATATTTCCCATCATCGCAGTCTTTCTTTACATACCTGTGTCAAGACTACTGATCAAATCCTCAGATGTGCCTCGCCTAGGAACTTCCATTAGTTTTCCCATAACTAATCAAGATCTTCTTGGCTGCTCGGTTTCTCTGCTTTACAGCAATTTCAGTTCTTTAATCACCTTTCTTGATTTCTGAATCAATGGCTAAAGGAGACCAATACATCTCTGCCTCCTCCAGCACCCACATCAATGCTAGATTCAATCCCACTGAAAAATTCAGTTGTTGTCTATCCAACTTGATGAAAACAATTTATTGCTTTGGAAGTTTCAAGTTGAAACTACAGTCAAAGCATATGGCCTGAAGCAATATATTCAAGGTACTATATTCATACCACCCAAGTGTACTGCAGATAAGGATAGAAAACTCATTAGTAATCAAGAATTCATAATAGACAAGACAGCTTAGTCAGTTCTTGGCTAATATCATCTATAAGTTCTAATCTACTTCCACAGTTAATTGGGTGCAATTCATCACATGAGATATGGTCCACAATAGAACAAATCTTTAGTACTCAGTCAGCAGCCAAGATTATGTACTATAAGAGACAATTGCAAAATGTTAAAAAGGAAAATCAGTCAATGAGAGACTATCTTGTAAAGGTGAAAACCTTATGTGATCACTTATCTTCTGCAGGACATAAAGTGAGTGACATAGAGCATATCCTATCAATTCTTAGAGGGCTAGATGATGAATATGAATCAGTGGTAGTGTTATATCATGAAAAGAAACTCTACCCTCAATTCAATATGTTCACTCTACCCTTCTAGCTCATGAGGGTAGATTGGAACAAAAGAAATCAACTATATCAGACATGTCTCTGAACTTCATCTCAAACAACAAAATCAAGAGTCAAGAAAAATCTTATAACAACAGAAATCAACAGCATACCAATCAGAGGGGTAGTCAGTCCTCTAGATCAAGAGGAAGAGGTGGAAGATGGTTTAATAACAATGGAAATAATAGACCCAGATGTCAGATTTGTGAGAGGATTGGTCATACTGCTAGTAAATGCTACTTTAGATTTGACATTAACTACACTCCATCTCAGCAAAATAACAACAGTGCTAAAACTATAATCCCAGTACAAATTTGATAAGTGCTCAACAAGAAATCAAAGGTCAAAGTGACTGCAACAACAATGACAGTGCAAAAGTTGAAGACATTCATGATAGCAGTTGGTATCCTGGTTTTGGGGCAACAAATCATGTCACTAACAACTTGGCAAACTTAAATCTTGGCAACAAGGAATATAAAGGTACACAATAATTACTTATGGGTAATGGTAAGTCTGTGAAAATTTCACATATTGGAAGTGCATATATATCAGGAAAGAAACAATTATACTTGCATAACTTATTAAGAGTACCATCCGTTAAGAAAAACTTATTAAGTGTATCTCAATTTGCCAAAGATAACAATGTGTTCTTTGAATTTTTTCCAAGTTACTGTTTAGTCAGAGACATTCTAACAAAAGACATTCTCTTACAGGGTAGAGAAGTTAAGGGATTGTATACTTTCAACGTTGCTAATTCAAGAACCTCAGGATGTAAAGAAAAATGGTGTAATAACTCTGAAATCAAAACTGTAAATGACTGTAAGAGCTTTGATATTTGGCATTGTAAGCTTGGACATCCTCATGTAAATATTGTTAAACAAGTGTTGAATGAAAATAATATTTCCTTTAACAATATTTCAACTCCATATATCTGTACTTATTGTCAAATGGGTAAAAGCCACAAATTGCCATTTTTGGATTCCAAAGTTAGTTACAACAGACCATTAGAACTTGTTGCAACTGACTTATGGGGTCCAGCACCCATATCAACTGACTATGGGTACAAATATTATATTTCCTTTGTTTATGCATATTCAAGGTACATGTGGATATATTTTTTGAAAACAAATATGCAGTTCAACAATTTATAGAGCAGGCAGAAAAGCAAACAAACTGCCAACTAAAAATACTGCAGACAGATAATGGAACATAATTTTTATCCTTGAGGAAATTCTTTTAGGAAAAAGGTATTATACACAGGATAACTTGTCCTTATACATCAGAACAAAATGGTCTGATTGAAAGAAGGCATAGACATATAGTGGAAATAGGCTTAACACTGCTAGCAAATGCATCATTACCACTCAAGTTCTGGCCTAATGCATTTGCTACTGTAGTCTTTCTAATTAACAGATTGCCTACAAAAGTTTTAAAATTAAAGTGTCCATTAGAAATTCTTTACAGTATCAAGCCTAATTATCATAGTTTAAAGGTATTTGGTTGTCTATGCTTTCCCTATCTCAGACCATATAATTCTCACAAACTAAGTTATAGGTCATCACCATGCATATTTTTAGGCTATGCAGCAAATCAAAAAGGTTACAAATGCTTATCTAGTAATGGTAGAATGTTTATTTCTAGACATGTTATTTTTAATGAACAAGCGTTTCCTTTTAGCAACTCAGCAATTAAAACTTCTCAGAAGGTTTACAATGCTAGGTGTTCTTTAGTACCTATACCTGTGATAATTGACAAAGCAACTCATACTTATGGAGAGAAAGCTCAAGGCAATGAAAGTCCACAACACACAATGCCATCTTCAGAACCAGGTCATGGGCAAACTGAATCATCTAATACATTATCTCAAATTCAACAGTCAGACAGTCAAATGCAGCAAAGCTCAAGTCACACATTAGATGATTCACAATCATCTAATGAGTCACAAGTAACTGAAGTGAATAATAGTGATCATCAACAAATTTCTAAAAGAACTGGACATCATATGATCACAAGGGAAAAAGGTGGTATATTCAAACCAAAACTATACAATGCAGCTCTAGAAAATGAAGAACCAAGCACATACTACCAAGCTATACAAAATGACAGATGGAAGGCAGCAATGGATGAAGAATATGATGCTCTCATGAAGAACAAGACTTGGGATCTTGTTCCTCAACCTATTGATAAAAACATAGTAGGCTGTAAATGGACATACAAATTAACAAGAAATGCTGATGGGTCAATTTCCAAATATAAGGCAAGACTAGTGGCAAAGGGATATTCACAACAAAATGGTTTTGATTTTATTGAAACATTCTTTCCTGTTGTGAAACCTTCCACTATTAGAATTGTTCTTAGTATTGCCTTGTATAGAAATTGGAATATAAAGCAACTAGATGTAAATAATGCATTCTTAAATGGTGTTTTGCAGGAAGAGGTTTATATGGAGCAACCTCATGGATTCATGAAAAAGGGAAATGAAAAACTCGTATGCAAGTTGAACAAAGCAATTTGTGGTCTCAAATTGGCTCCAAGGGTTTGGTTTGAAAAATTAAAGACAACCTTATTCAGAATGGGCTACAACTGCACAAAATCAGACAACTCTCTTTTTACAAAATTCAATTCTGGTACTACCACTTATATACTAATTTATGTTGATGATTTTATTATTACAGGCAGTAATGATCTGGAAATCAACAGTCTTATTCAACATTTGAACAAAGAATTTTCAATCAAAGACCTTGGAAGTCTAAGCTATTTTCTAGGAATTGAAGCAAAGAGACTTTCAAAATCTCTGATCCACCTTAGTCAGAAGAAATATATTAGTGAAATTCTTATTAGAGCCAAAATGGATCAATCAAATTCAATCTCAACACCCATGATAACAAATGCTCATCTATCAAAGACTAAAGGAGAAATGATCACAAATGACAGTCAATACAAGGATTATAGTAGGTGCACTTCAATATGCAACAATCACCAGACCAGAAATCTCATTCAGCGTAAATAAAGTAAGTCAATTCATGCAATGCCCAACAGATGAGCATTGGAGAGCAAAAGAATATTAAGATATCTTAAAGGAACATTAAATTATGGCCTAACTATTGAAGCATGCAAACCATTAGCATTACTTGATATGCAGATGCAGAGTGGGCAAGTGATATAGATGATAGAAGATCAACGAGTGGATATTGCATTTACTTAGGCAAAAATCCAATTTCATGGTGCTCAAAAAAACAGACAACCGTATCCAGATCTAGTACAGAAGCATAATACAGAAGTGTGGCTAATGCCGTGGCAGAAACAATGTGGACCGAATCATTACTGAGTGAATTACAAATCAAAACTGATAGCAAGACTACAATATGGTGTGATAATCTTAGCACAGTGTCACTCACTGCTAACCCAGTTCTACACTCTAGAACTAAGCACATGGAGCAAGATCTGTATTTTGTTCGTGAACAAGTTGCTAAGATAAAATTAGATATTAACCATATACCCGCCACTTACCAAGTTGCCGATATTCTAACAAAGCCACTGTCAAAGATGAACTTCACTCGCTTCAGAGAAAAGCTTAGGGTCACAAACCTCGAATGTCAGGCAAAACATGACGCTTCCCATCACTCTGTGTCAAAGAGGCAGCAAGCATCACGAGCAGAACAATAACTGTTCGTACTTCAGCAGCATGTTTGTTTATAAGCTCATTTTCCAAGCAAAGAATCAATTTTTTATTTCTCTAGAATCGGATCTCACAAATTCGAACAACTTGGGACCCGATTACTATTTCAATTTGAAAACAGGAAGAATATTTTGCTCAGATCTCACAAGTGCAACAACTCGAGACTTGATTTTATCTTAATCTTAAGGCATCAAGAATATTTTGCAAGAACATCTTACAAAATATACTCATGCCAGCTAAAACTTGCATAGAGACACTCAAGCGAAGTAGAAAAGAACTCAACTTTGTGTCAGATCTGAATTATTCTGGATGATTTTTCAATGGCGGCTCGCTTTTCTTTCATTTTCTGGAGAAGATCGCAAACCATAGGTTTGAGAGGGGTGTAATATGAATCGATACAAGATACAAATGAGATAGCCGCACATATATTATCTGTCATGTTTCGGTTATAGGCTGTAGGCTATATCTGGCCCAACAAGCATTGTATCAATATGTATAAATACAGAGTGTAAGTCTGTATCGAAATTATTCTGTATAACAAAAGCATAATCAATAAAATCAATTACATTTTCTTCTTCAATTCTTTATAAATGGGTTTATTAAAAAAAATTGTAGCATGATTCATAATATTCCTGCGGTTGAAATCCAGATTCATCTACTTTAAACTTTAAAGAATCACGTAATTACGGCTTGCTGATTGCTACTAGTTTGTCATACTTTTCATTTGCAACTACTGTATGCAAGCTTCCATCTGGATTCCTTTGCCTTAGAATCTGTAACAAGCAATAATACTACACAAAATTTATAATATGCGATTTTATAGCACTTAGCAAATTTTATCTTTGTCTACTAATTATCACTTGTGAATTTTTCTCAGTTTTAAATAAGCAGCAACGGAAATAAATTGAGGAAAAACTATATAATTATTGTTTTTATTGAAATCTAGTGCATGGCTCATGAGAAATATCAAATTCATAATATATTTGGATTTGGATTAATTAGCTGGAACTAGAACTATGAAAATATTTAAATAAATGCTTAAGTAAGTAATAGTAGATCATTATTTTATTTTTATTTTTTAAGTTTTTATTTTTATTGTTGGAAATATTAAACTTGATTTTTTATGGTTAATTTCTAGAAGTTTCTAATTATTAAAGTTTCTAGGGTCTTCTTGTATTTGATAGAATTTGGTGAGAGCTCTAGAATTTTATATTAGTTGCTAGAAATAAGAATTATATAATAGTTATGTTTCTAGAGTTGCCTAAAGAGTCATTTCTAGAGTTGTCAAATGAGTCATGTTTTTAGAGTATTCTATATCTAGAATGTTCTATAGAGTCATATAAATAGAGGAGCTCTCCCTTCATTTTGTATCAAGCAAGAAATAAATCATCAATAAAGAAAAGTTTTCTACAAATAAATAAATAAAACTCCTCTTTTTAATATTCTCTCCCTCTTTCTCCTAAAATATTCAACAAAGTGGTATCAAAGCGAGGATTTTTTTTAAAAAAAATAAGAAGATTGAGATGGCGAATAATGGCATTCCCCTACAAGTTCCAATGCTCACCAAGAACAATTATGATAATTGGAGTTTAAAGATGATGGCTCTCCTTGGAGCACACGACGTGTGGGAGATAGTTGAAAATGGCTATACTGAACATGAGAATGAAGATGGTTTATCTCAAATTCAAAGAGATGGTTTGAGAAAATCAAGGACAAGGGACAAGAAGGCTCTTTGTCTAATTTATCAAGCATTGGATGATGATACCTTTGAAAAAATTTCTGGATCAAAGTCGGCCAAAGAAGCATAGGAGAAGCTTCGAACGTCTTACAAGGGAGCTGATCAAGTCAAAAAGGTACGTCTTCAAACTTTAAGAGGAGAGTTTGAAACTTTGCATATGAAAGAAGGTGAGCTTGTTTCTGGTTACTTCTCAAGAGCTCTAGTGGTTAGTAATAATCTTAAAAGAAATGGTGAGAAGTTAGATGATGTAAGAATTATGGAGAAGATTCTTAGATCATTAGATCCAAAGTTCGAACATATTGTCGCCATCAATGAAGAAACAAAAAACTTGGAGACCATGTCAATAGAGGAACTTCTAGGCTCATTGCAAGCTTATGAAGAAAAGAAAAGGAAGAAGGAAGAGACTGTGGAGCAAGTCCTTAAGACACGGATTGATTCAAAAAAGGAAGAAAGTAATTGAAGCCAACAAAGATGGGGTGGTGGCCAAGAAAGAGGAATAGGTCGTGCATATGGACATGGACGCGGTTGGAGGCCCAACTATGAGAACAACAACAGCAACAACAATAAAAGAGGAGAAAGCTCAACAAGAGGTCGTGGGAGAGGAAATTCAAGGTATGACAAGTCACGTGTTAAATGCTACAATTATGAGAAATTTGGACATTATGCTTCTGAATGTAGAGCTTCAAAGCATAATAAAGTTGAAGAGAAGACCAATTACGTTGAAGAAAGAAGTCAAGAAGATGATACTTTACTGCTGGCTTACAAGAAAAAAAAAGATAAGTTAATCTCCAAAGGATTATGGGAGGCTGTCGAAAATGTTTATGAATGGCCGAATGATTTGGAGAGGATATCGCAAATAGACAAGAAAGCTTTTGCGAAATTACGATGGAATGACCATCATGCTCATGTTGTGACGAGTGAGAACGTTGATGAAGTAGCTTATGATCATATACTTGGAGAAGGTTCTACAGAAGATTCGTGGAATTTGTTGAAAGAAGTATATGGAAAGAATGATATTACAATAATAGAAGAAGACAATCTTATAGATGAGAAAGAGGAAAAGGAAAATGGAGAGAAAGAGAAAGATGTAGAAAAATTGCTGAAATTTAAGGAGATAGAGGAGGAAAAATTAAAAGAAGGAGAAAAATGTGTAGGAGATGACAATGAAGAAGATGTGAATCAAGGAGATTGAATTGAAGAGCTTAGAGAAGATCTAAAATATGAGTAAAAATTTGAAGAAATAGAAACAGAGAATGTTAAGGAAATAAAAATAGAAATGGCCAAAAAGGAAGCCAATGTGGCAAGCAATGAATTTCATCATCATGAAAATAAAGAGGTGAACAAAGCTTATATAATTTTGAACAAACATATTTTTCAAGTAATGTTTTCTGAAATGATACGCAAAAGTGAAATTTGGAAAACACACATAGAAATTGGATTGGTCGAAAACTGCAAGAGCGAAGTTATGAAAGAATGCAAAGATAAAATATATGGCTCGTTCAAAATTTATGATACTGAAACAAGGCGGATGTTGGAACACTTACTTTATGGGAAATTCTATTATGATAAAGAAGGACAAAATGAAAGAAGTAAAACAAGAATCTGTGAACTTGCATTAAAGATCTCAATGTTTGGCAAGAAGGTCAAAACAATGAAGAAAGTTTGGATAATATCTCTATTCCTACCAAAGCACGTGAAATACAAAGATTTCAAGCATCACTTGGTATTAAACTTGATTTGTTATGATTAATTTCTAGAAGTTTCTAATTATTAAAGTTTCTAGAGTCTTCTTGTATTTGATAGAATTTGGTGAGAGCTCTAGAATTTTATATTAGTTGCTAGAAATAAGAATTATATAATAGTTATGTTTCTAGAGTTGTCTAAAGAGTCATTTCAAGATTTGTCAAATGAGTCATGTTTCTAGAGTATTCTATATCTAGAATGTTCTATTGAGTCATATAAATAGAGGAGCTCTCAAATCAATTTGTATCAAGCAAGAAATAAATCATCAATAAATTAGAAAATTTTTCTACAAATAAATAAATAAATAACTCCTCTTTCTTATATTTTTTTCCTCTTTCTCCTAAAAATATTCAATAAGTAATAGTAGATCATTATTTTATTTTTATTTTTTAAGTTTTTATTTTTATATTTTTTTGTTCATGCACACAATAAGTATAGCACATCCAATTGCATACGATCATACTTTTAGCTTTTAGAGTTTATATGCAATTTGTACTTGTTAATAATTGCACCGAAGTACAATCAGGCTTGGCAGATGGCACAAGTTGTCAGTAAGTTAATGATATAGCACTTCAGCTTTCCATTATAACAAATATATCATAAAAATATCACTCACTGTATAATATATCAACTAGATCCATAAAATTTTAATCATTTAATCATAAATTTTTACCTATATATATCAAAAGTATACCCTACCTATCAGGCCCGGTTTTGGGGCTAGGCGGTCTAGGCGACTGCATAGGGCAACCATTGCTAGTGATGTCAAAAACAAATGTAGAAAATATGAAGGATAATATATAATTCATTTACATTGTTATCTTTAGCTCATTTGGTAAGGCAACCAAAACATTGGTATGGCGCAGGTTCAAATCTGGTAATAAGTGGTGGTAAAGTCATTTTTCTTTTTACCGTTGAAGTCATTTTTTTCCATGGATTGCCTAGGGCAGCCAGAACTGCAGAGCCGGCCCTGCTACCTATACATATCAGTAAGTAAAGACACTATATATTTTTGTTCTTTTACCTGTATAACAGAAAAAATGTAATGAATACTGTGGACTTGTGCTACCTATAGTCTTCTAGAGATGGAGATGGTCTAATACCATGGTTTTACTTTTGTACAAAATCATTTCCGTTAGTATAATTGATGCTAAAATATTCAGTGTAGACCTGCAAGTCGTGTATTTCTTCAACCGACAAAATTCAAAGCTAGGTGATGTACTGTATATTGATTGGCAGGCCAAATAACGTATGTATAACTTTCTTATACGATTCACTTTTATGTTCTTGTATTTATTAAGTTTTGAAATGCAAGTAGCAAATTTTTTTGTTAGATTGAAACCTACACATTTCAAATTTAACCATTCAGAGAAATATTTGTCACAATATAGTTACTAAAATAAATTTTGATTCATGGGATTATCAATGCCAATGTAAAGTACAATCAATACATGTACAATTTTGATAGTTCTGTAATGTTAATTATGAGACCTGCCTGCTATATGAACTTATTTTTCTTGTTAAAACCTCCAAAATGCATTAAAATTGTTTATGTCGGTTTTACACTTTAGTATAAAAATCCAAAATAATTTTTGAATACTCTATCTATCCCAATATGTATGGCTGTCTCTACCACTGGGTAGGAGTAGGCCAGACCATTGCAAAGGCCCAACTACACACCTTAGTTTCTTATTTATCATTTTAACTACACTTAAAAATAAATTTCAATACAATTGTTTTTGGAGAATCACCTAATTGGTTTTTATTTGTGCAGTTTAAACCAAAGTCAAGATTTCTGCTGCTGTGCCTGGGACGATTCTTTGTGGTTGGATGTGGGCTTGAGGAGTGAAATGACCCTAGTTATTTCACCTAATTTTTACTAGGATTTTTTTTACATCAATAAATCTCCTAGAGTCATTTAGCCTTTCTACTAAATTATCCAGGATCCTAATTTTTCTACTAATATATTTATATCAGTTAATCAATAAATATATTCACATACATATGAAGATGTATGTGACCCTCTTGCTTGGATCAGAGTGTTGTTTAGCAAAAGTGCATCCTGATTGAATTTGAATTTCTAATCAACCAGTACATAGCTCATTTTCCATGCCTTTTGATATTTGAGTTAGGGTAATGAATCCCATAATCATATGCAATCTATACTTAGTAAAAAAAAAATTTGACCATTCCTATAGTGCTTGTCTGTAGTTTGAGATAGCAAAGTGATCTCAGATTATATGGCAAGCCACCATAATTTTAGTTTAATTATTTGGTATTTGATCAAGGCCAGAAAGGAAAATGATATACTCATTTATCAGTTTCAACACAAGTGATTTTATCACTAATTTCTTTACTTATAACCAAGTCAGTTGAGTAATTCTTTCATAATCTATATATTTGTATTTTTCTGAACCAAATTTATCCCCTAATCCCTGAGTTACCTCAGCTTACATCTAATTTACAAGTTGCTTTATTGGATTTAGAGAATCCAGATTTTATGGTCACTTAACAAAAGTAGTAATTAAGTAATATGTGTGCATATCAGCTGTGTTGTGCTCTCTGGACTAAGAAAGCTTCCCAAAAATAAAAGAGAATTGCTCAAGTGTTTGAAAATGTCTTTGTACTTGCATTTGCAAAGAAAGCTTCAGATTTTTACAAATGCATTTTCTTCTTTTACACCCAAAAACTCTGGTCATCTTGATCAACCCAGACCTCACTATTTTTGAAGCGGGTTAACCTCATGACTAGATCATCAAAACATTAGTGCCTGGCTATGGCAATGTAAATCCAAATTTAAGACACTTGGAAAATCTCTTAGAACATGTATACCCCTTTATAAAATGCACAAATATATATATTTTCTTCTTTTATTAAAACACTTCTGCATATTATTACTAAATTCTTGAAATATTACTTCTAGCTAAAAATTCAGATTTTAACCTTCAAACTTAAAGTTTTAAGTAACTTGAGATTAACTAATACAGTATATGTATATACATATCCATTTCTCAAATACAGGCATATATCATTTACAGATTTCCACCATAATACTCAAATTTATATATTTTCTTGCATGGATTCAACTAAGTCTTTGGTTAATCCCAAACTTAATACATTGCTAGATTCATTTAAAACAACTAAATAAATCCAAACTTTCAAGATCATTACATAACAACCAAAGCAGAACCATAAAAACTTCCCAGATTACATGCAAATAATTCATTCTAAGTTCTTATTTAATTCTAATTTAGCATGCCTATCCAATCATTCTCATTAGCCATAGCGGCTTCCTATTTAGAACCAGCATTCCCTGAAAGAGCATTAGAGGCTGCCCCATTTTAAATGAGACACCCCATATGCCATAAGCAAACAAGGATCAGATACAAGATCTGGTATGAGCAATATCAAAAATTCCATGATATTAAGTAAATAAGTGAGACATAAACATTTTGTATAAGTTGGCATAGCTTCTTTGATCAATTTGCCTGACTTGTTTATGATATATTGTGCATATATGATCAGTATTTAAGACTAATTATGTACACCCATTCAACTATGCAAACATATATTTCAAATAGAAATACTCAGGAACTAACTTAGCTCCAGTCCAACCAACCTAGGAATAACACAAGTTCCTACTTTATCAATTTGAGGTTGCATTTACCAAATTTCTTCCTAACCTCATCTGCCATAAGGAATCACGGGGACACATTGCAATAAAATAATTCACAATATTGCACAAAGATCTCAGGGCTTAAACAAACCATGTGCCAACTTGCATACTTTAAATACAACAAGCATTCCAGCAGTCCTCTTGGCTCACAATCCTTAGTTTATTTACTAAGTGTTCATGTTTGATCCTATCATGAGATAGCTAGGTGACTAAATCCCAGTATACATGAAACATTACATAGAGCTTACAAGCATAATTCAAGAACAAGCTAACATTCATGTCCAGGGAAATCATATTTTCAAATATTCTAGCTCAAAGGAAATACAAGAATATTTACAACTGGAATTGAAGACTAGGCATGTGGGTTATTATTGTTTCATAAGCAACCATGTTTGAACTAAATTCAAGATCTAGCTTAAACAAGGTTTCTGGCTCATGGGTTTCTATTTGATCAAGGGTTCAGCACTTTTGGATATTTCCATTGCAACCTTGAGTCTTTCATTTGAGCCTCAGCACTTACACAAGTGTAATGCAACTCATATACATTTTGATTTCTATATTTTTCATGCCATATATGAACCAGTTATAAGTATTCTCTATTTACTTTCATAATTTCATGCTTTAACATTTCTGGGTATAACCAAACAGAGCAAAATACTCGACTATCAAAACAATCAAAAACATTCAGAAACACCCATTAAAGCATCCATTAAAACCATAGTAATAAAATCAAAAATATGTAGAAAAATAACATAAGCTTGGCTGCCTCATAACAGGACTTAATGCCATGGGTTTAGTGAGATTACTCACAGAAAAATGCTTCTTTTGCCTAATCCAGAAAAGAAACCTTTCAAAACTTGATTTTCTGCTTGCAAATATTTTCTTCTTTGTTTTCTTAAATGTCTTGGGTAGCAAATGATTTTTTTCTGGTTTATACTTGGATTTATAAGAGAGGTTTTTCTAGGGTTTTATCATTGTAAAATCCCATTCCTACCCTGGCCAAGACTCATGCATTCTGCATTTCAGATTTGCCTATTTTCCACCCTTAATACCCCGGCCATATGTGATGCTTACCTCCCCCTTTTACTTTTCCAAAATATATCATATTCTTACCAAGTCATGATAATTGTGTGACATTGTCACTTGTTTATTTTCTAAAAATCCTCCTTTCTATTTTCTGCCTAAAGCAATTATTTTGCTTGCAATTTGTATTTTGCTATTTTAGTGTTACTATTTCACTTGCTTATTTCTTTTTAATATTTTCAGTACTTACAGAAATGTACATTTGCATACATATCCTATCTAGGCTTATTTAACTCCTCCTTAATTTCAGAAAGATATGCACCTATATGTGCATACAGGTTTTTCAAATCCTTGTAACATATATTTTTTTTCTTCTGGGTTTTAAATAAAATCTGTTTACTGATTCAAAACAAAACTTACTTTTCTTATTTTCTGGGATGATTCGTATAATTCCAGAAATCAAATATCCATATCACAAAATCATGTTTTGTAATGCTTTTTAATTCTTGTTTTGATTTCAGGAGATTTGGAGTTCTTCCTTGTGCCATATTAGTGTGCACGTGCACACATGCACACACACTTGTACACAATTAATTCCATATATTCCTATACAAATAAATTCATATATTTTCAAAATTCAACTAAAATAAGATTCCATGAATTTCTGGGGCATTACAATCACCCCACCTTTTTAGGAATTGTGTCCTCACAATTTTCTCAATTTTACTTTAAATATTTCCAGATTTTTATAAAATCTATCAAACATTGCACAAGCAATCAATTCAGTCAAAACAACCATACATATTAAGCTACTTAGGAATTTAGAATTTACCTTCCACTGCAAAAAGCTTAGGGTAATCCATCTTTATCTTATCCTCTAACTCCCATGTACAATCATTAGGGTCTAGGCTCCATTGAACCTTTACCAATTTCAGAGTTTTGCTTCTTAACTTCTTTTCCTCTTTAGCTAAAATCCCCACTGGTTCTTTCTCATAGACCAAATCAGGATTTATTTGAACTTGAGTTGGTTTCTCTAGAATTTCCTCTTTATCATGTACCCATCTCCTAAGTTGTGACAAATGAAATACATTGTGCATTGCACTCATCTCTTCTGGTAGCTCCAACTTATATGCTAATGAACCTATTCTTTCTAAAATCTTGTAAGGTCCAACATACCTTGGGGTAAGTTTTCCCTGCTTGCCAAATCTCAACACCTTCTTCATAGGTGAAACTTTGATGAAAACATAATCACCAACTTCATATTCTACCTGCTCCCTCCTTACATCTGCAAACTTCTTTTGCCTATCTTGAGCTGCTGCAATTCTTCTCCTCACCAGTTCAATTTTCTCTGTAGTCTCTTTAACATACTCAAGCCCTAAGATAGCCTTTTCTCCTGCTTCAACCCAACATATTGGTGACAAACATAGTTTGCCATACAAGGCTTCAAATGGTGCCATGCCTATGGTGCTTTGATAACTATTGTTATATGTAAATTCAGCCAAATGGAGGTGATCTTCCCAATTACCTCCAAAGTCCAATGCACATGCCCTCAACAAATCCTCCAAAACTTTATTTATTACTTCAGTTTGACCATCTGATTGGGGGTGGTATGCAGTACTCAAGCATAATTCACTCCCCATGGCTTCTTGAAAGCTCTTCCAAAATCTGGAGGTAAAGATTGTGTCCCTATCACTCACTATAGTTTTAGGGATTCCATGCAACCTTACTACTTCTCTCATGAATATTTGAGCTAGTTTAGGTGCATTTCTTTCTGCCTTCACTAGTATAAAGTGTGCCACTTTAGTCAATCTATCAACTACTACCCAAATGCTTGTATTTCCTCTCTTTGATCTAGGTAGACCATCTATGAAATCCATAGATATATCTTCCCATTTCCACTGCGGTATACTTAGAGGTTGTAATAGGCCTGAGGGTCTTTGGGTTTCTGCTTTGACTTGTTGGCAAGTCATACACTTTGCAACATGTTTGGCCACATCAGTTTTCATCCCTCTCCACCAATAATCCCTCTTTAAGTTTTGGTACATCTTGGTGCTGCCTGGATGTATAGAATATTTGCTCCTATGATATTCATTAAGTATCTCTTCCTTCAATCCCATATCCTTTGGAACACATATCCTACCTTTATTCCTTAAGTAACCATTCTTATCAATGTGGTAGTTTGCTACTTCTTCTCCTTTTTCTATTAGAGTTTTCTTTTCTAATAAATCTGGATCTTCCCCTTGCATTTTTTCCACTTTCAAAATTAAGTCTGATTGCAAAGTTATCAAACTTAATTTTCCTTTACTCCCTTCTTCAATCATCTCCATGTTTACCTCACTATTTTCCTCAATTTCCAAATCAGTAAGTAGAGATAAATTTCTAAACTCTTCTATCATTAACATGGCTACTTTTGCATGCTGCCTGCTCAAAGCATCTGCAACCTTATTAGCTTTTCCTGGAGTATAAAGTATGTCTAAATCATATGCTGCTAGAAACTCAACCCATCTATGTTGCCTCATATTCAAATCTTTTTGTGAAAAGAGATATTTCAATGCCTTATGGTCAGTGTATAAAATAAACTTAGCACCTAGGAGATAATGTCTCCAGAGCTTTAGTGCATATACTACTGCTGCCAACTCAAGATCATGGGTTGCATACTTTGATTCATGTGGCTTCAATTGTCTTGATGCATAGGCTATAACTTGATCTTGCTGCATCAATACAGCTCCTAGCCCAGAACCACTTGCATCAGTATAAACAATCAAATCCTCATTTCCTTCTGGTACCTTCAACACTAGTGCATTGACTAAGGCCTTCTTGATTCTATTAAAGGCTTGTTCACATTTCTCAGTCCATATAAAGGATTGGTTCTTTCTAGTTAGGTTAGTAAGAGGTGATGACATCTTAGAAAAATCTTTTATAAATCTTCTATAATACCCTGCCATCCCCATAAATGACCTAACCTCTCCTATTGTGCTTGGCCTTTTCCATGCTTGGATAGCCACAATTTTATTGGGGTTCACTGAAATGCCTTTGACAGATATAACATACCCAAGGAAATGCACTTCTTCTTTCCAAAATGCACACTTAGAAAATTTTGCTTTTAAATCTTTTTCTCTTAATCTTGACAAAACAAGGTGTAAGTGATTTTCATGTTCCTCTACTGTTTTAGAATAAATCAAAATATCATCAATAAAAATCAATACAAACTTGTCTAAATAATCCCTGAATATCCTATTCATCAAGTCTACAAAGTATGATGGGGCATTTGTCAACCCAAATGGCATGACAAGAAACTCATATAAACCATACCTAGTATTAAAGGCTGTATACTTAACACTTGAGTTCTCAACCTTCATCTGATGGAATCCAGATGCCAGGTCTAACCTAGAAAATATTTTTGCTCCACTAAGTTGATCAAAAAGATCATCAATTCTAGGTAAGGGGTACTTGTTCTTGATAGTGACTTTGTTTAGCTCCCTGTAATCTATACACATCCTTAAAGTACCATCATGTTTCCTTACAAACACTACTGGAGCACCCCAGCATGAATTACTTGGTCTTATAAATCCTTTGCTTTCCAACTCTTCTAACTGTTTCTTCAATTCCTTCAGCTCACTTGGCCCCATCCTAGTGGGTTTCTTAATAATTGGACTTGCTCCTGGTATGAGACTAATCTGAAATTCCACTGGTCTGTGGTGTGGAACACCCTTAACTTCTCCAAACACATCCAAGTATTTGTTAATTATGGGGATTTCTTCAATAGAAGGCTCACTGGGATCCTTCTTTAAGTCAATCAAATGATATAATTTCCTTTCTTTTGCTACTTCACACAAAATTGTGATTCTTTGGTCTCTAGAATTTTGTAATGATATGGTGGATGAGTCTAAATTAATTATGGCTTTGTATTGCCTTAACCAGTCTACACCCAATATAACACCTATATTTGGGTAATTTAAAACATATAAATTGGAAATAAAAACATTTCCTCCTATGTTTAATTCCACATCCACACAAATCATGTTTAAAACACTAGAACTTCCCAATGGGCTTTGCACTAACAAAGGGGTTTCAACCAGTATGCAATTTAATTTAAGCAATGCAACTAATTCATGGGAAATCAAAGAATGTGTTGCCCCTGTGTCATACACTACTGATATAGGTAGGGTACAAATAAATAAGGTACCTTCCACTTGACTATGGTTTTCTACAATAACTTCTACTGTGGATTTGCTTTTGCTCTCCAAACTTGCTAGCTTCCCTTGTTGTTTATACTCAGGGCAATTTCTCTTGATATGTCCCTCCTTACCACATAGGTAGCACTTGAAAGCTCCTCCCTTCAATTCTGGGCACCTTGGTTTGATATGTCCTTCCTTTCCACAATGATGACATGTTATTATTCTCTTTGTATCTGTGGTCTTAGTGTCATTGGTTTTCTTGCTTTCTGTCTCCTCCTTCTTTTTGTCATAGGGGTGATATCTTCCCTTATTTTTCTTATTGTTGTTATTCTTAAAACTCCTATACTTCTCCCTTTCCTTGTCATGTTGCTCAAATTTTAAGGCCAGATCAATAACTTGATCAAAAGTTTTATCTGCATATGGCAACATAGCCCTACTAAGTCCTGGGTTTAAACCCTTAATATACCTATCATTCTTTGATGCCTCATCAGCCACAAGCATAGCTCCATACTTAGACAGGACCTCAAACCTGTGAGTATATTCAGTCACATTAAAAGTTCCCTGCCTAAGCCTGATGAATTCTTCAAGCAATAGTGTTTTGGCTGATGCTGGAACAAATCTAGCTTCCAACATCTCCTTGAATTGATTCCAAGTGATTTCATTCTCAATCCTCCCAGCCATGACTACCTCCCACCAGCTTAAAGCCACACCTTTCAGTTGTCTTGAGGCCACTTGCCTCTTCCTTTGATCATCCAGTTGCATGTCATTGAAAATTCTATCCAGTGTTCTCAACCATGCTTGAATTTCCATCACACTTTCAGTCCCTTCAAAGCTCTTGCCTCCCAGATTGGTATAAGTCTTTAATAGTTTTGAAAGTTCCTCATGTGGGTTCTCAAGTCTCTTCCCTACTCCATCCCTTAAAGCCCCCATAAAGTCTTGCATATCAAGCATTTGTGGTGTACTTGATCCTGCATTGTGATGAGATCCTCTTCCTACCATGATTGGATAACTAGAGTATGGGTAGATTGGGTTAGTTTATCATGAGTATTTTCTTTTACTATAACTTTCTATCTGAATTATTATTTTACTCAAACAAACAATCAGTACATACACTTGGTTATAGTACTTCAATCAATCAATATAATCATTCTTAGCTATGTATAATTTTAACATAGCTCTGATACCAAATGAAATGACCCTAGTTATTTCACCTAATTTTTACTAGGATTTTTTTTACATCAATAAATCTCCTAGAGTCATTTAGCCATTCTACTAAATTATCCAGGATCCTAATTTTTCTACTAATATATTTATATCAGTTCATCAATAAATATATTCACAAACATATGAAGATGTATGTGACCATCTTGCTTGGATCAGAGTGTTGTTTAGCAAGAGTGCATCCTGTTTGAATTTGAATTTCTAATCAACCAGTACATAGCTCATTGTCCATGCCTTTTGATATTTGAGTCAGGGTAATGAATCCCATAATCATATGCAATCTATACTTAGTAAAAAATTTTTTTGACCATTCCTTTAGTGCTTGTCTGTAGTTTGAGATAGCAAAGTGATCTCAGATTATATGGCAAGCCACCATAATTTTAGTTTAATTATTTGGTATTTGATTAAGGCCAGAAAGGAAAATGATATACTCATTTATTATTTTCAACACAAGTGATTTTATCACTAATTTCTTTACTTATAACCAAGTCAGTTGAGTAATTCTTTCATAATCTATATATTTGTATTTTTCTGAACCAAATTTATCCCCTAATCCCTGAGTTACCTCAGCTTGCATCTAATTTACAAGTTGCTTTACTGGATTTAGAGAATCCAGATTTTATGGTCACTTAACAAAAGTAGTAATTAAGTAATATGTGTGCATGTCAGCTGTGTTGTGCTCTCTAGACTAAGAAAGCTTCCCAAAAATAAAAGAGAATTGCTCAAGTGTTTGAAAATGTCTTTGTACTTGCATTTGCAAAGAAAGCTTCAGATTTTTACAAATGCATTTTCTTCTTTTACACCCAAAAACTCTGGTCATCTTGATCAACCCAGACCTCACTATTTTTGAAGCGGGTTAACCTCATGACTAGATCATCAACATTAGTGCCTGGCTATAGCAATGTAACTCCAGATTTAAGACACTTGGAAAATCTCTTAGAACATGTATACCCCTTTATAAAATGCACAAATATATATATTTTCTTCTTTTATCAAAACACTTCTGCATATTATTACTAAATTCTTGAAATATTACTTCTAGCTAAAAATTCAGATTTTAACCTTCAAACTTAAAGTTTTAAGTAACTTGAGATTAACTAATACAGTATATGTATATACATATCCATTTCTCAAATACAGGCATATATCATTTACAGATTTCCACCATAATACTCAAATTTATATATTTTCTTGCATGGATTCAACTAAGTCTTTTGTTAATCCCAAACTTAATACATTGCTATATTCATTTAAAACAACTAAATAAATCCAAACTTTCAAGATCATTACATAACAACCAAAGCAGAACCATAAAAACTTCCCAGATTACATGCAAATAATTCATTCTAAGTTCTTATTTAATTCTAATTTAGCATGCCTATCCAATCATTCTCATTAGCCATAGCGGCTTCCTATTTAGAACCATCATTCTCTGAAAGAGCATTAGAGGCTGCCCCATTTTAAATGAGACACCCCAGATGCCATAAGCAAACAAGGGTCAGATACAAGATCTGGTATGAGCAATATCAAAAATTCCATGATATTAAGTAAATAAGTGAGACATAAACATTTTGTATAAGTTGGCATAGCTTCTTTGATCAATTTGCCTGACTTGTTTATGATATATTATGCATATATGATCAGTATTTAAGACTAATTATGTACACCCATTCAACTATGCAAACATATATTTCAAATAGAAATACTCAGGAACTAACTTAGCTCCAGTCCAACCAACCTAGGAATAACACAAGTTCCTACTTTATCAATTTGAGGTTGCATTTACCAAATTTCTTCCTAGCCTCATCTGCCATAAGGAATCACGGGGACACATTGCAATAAAATAATTCACAATATTGCACAAAGATCTCAGGGCTTAAACAAACCATGTGCCAACTTGCATACTTTAAATACAACAAGCATTCCAGCAGTCCTCTTGGCCACAATCCTTTGTTTATTTACTAAGTGTTCATGTTTGATCCTATCATGAGATAGCTAGGTGACTAAATCCCAGTATACATGAAACATTACATAGAGCTTACAAGCATAATTCAAGAACAAGCTAACATTCATGTCCAGGGAAATCATATTTTCAAATATTCTAGCTCAAAGGAAATACAAGAATATTTACAACTGGAATTGAAGACTAGGCATGTGGGTTATTATTGTTTCATAAGCAACCATGTTTGAACTAAATTCAAGATCTAGCTTAAACAAGGTTTCTGGCTCATGGGTTTCTATTTGATCAAGGGTTCAGCACTTTTGGATATTTCCATTGCAACCTTGAGTCTTTCATTTGAGCCTCAGCACTTACACAAGTGTAATGCAACTCATATACATTTTGATTTCTATATTTTTCATGCCATATATGAACCAGTTATAAGTATTCTCTATTTACTTTCATAATTTCATGCTTTAACATTTCTGGGTATAACCAAACAGAGCAAAATACTCGACTATCAAAACAATCAAAAACATTCAGAAACACCCATTAAAGCATCCATTAAAACCATAGTAATAAAATCAAAAATATGTAGAAAAATAACATAAGCTTGGCTGCCTCATAACAGGACTTAATGCCATGGGTTTAGTGAGATTACTCACAGAAAAATGCTTCTTTTGCCTAATCCAGAAAAGAAACCTTTCAAAACTTGATTTTCTGCTTGCAAATATTTTCTTCTTTGTTTTCTTAAATGTCTTGGGTAGCAAATGATTTTTTTCTGGTTTATACTTGGATTTATAAGAGAGGTTTTTCTAGGGTTTTATCATTGTAAAATCCCATTCCTACCCTGGCCAAGACTCATGCATTCTGCATTTCAGATTTGCCTATTTTCCACCCTTAATACCCCGGCCATATGTGATGCTTACCTCCCCCTTTTACTTTTCCAAAATATATCATATTCTTACCAAGTCATGATAATTGTGTGACATTGTCACTTGTTTATTTTCTAAAAATCCTCCTTTCTATTTTCTGCCTAAAGCAATTATTTTGCTTGCAATTTGTCTTTTGCTATTTTAGTGTTACTATTTCACTTGCTTATTTCTTTTTAATATTTTCAGTACTTACAGAAATGTACATTTGCATACATATCCTATCTAGGCTTATTTAACTCCTCCTTAATTTCAGAAAGATATGCACCTATATGTGCATACAGGTTTTTCAAATCCTTGTAACATATTTTTTTTTCTGGGTTTTAAATAAAATATGTTTACTGATTCAAAACAAAACTTACTTTTCTTATTTTCTGGGATGATTCGTATAATTCCAGAAATCAAATATCCATATCACAAAATCATGTTTTGTAATGCTTTTTAATTCTTGTTTTGATTTCAGGAGATTTGGAGTTCTTCCTTGTGCCATATCAGTGTGCATGTGCACACATGCACACACACTTGTACACAATTAATTCCATATATTCCTATACAAATAAATTCATATATTTTCAAAATTCTACTAAAATAAGATTCCATAAATTTCTAGGGCATTACAAGGAGGTGTTCTTATTACGAGGAATATGCCAAACTGAAGCCTTTGAGTCACATTTTCTGCATGTGTTTCTGTAATAACTTGCACGACATTGTCCTGAACTATGTTCACCGAGACTTCTACTATGCTATTACTTTCTGTTTGAATACAGTCTGAATGAACGATGTGTTCTGTTTCCATTTGCTCTATATCACTATTATGATACTGTTGTGGCATTATCATTGTATGAAATTATGCTTAATTTTATCTTTGGACAATGAGTTGTAGTTGATTTGAAGGAATGATATGCGTTGAAATTTGAAGGAATGATGTGTGTGTATCAGGTCACTAAAAAAATTTAATTCAACAGAAATTGGAAAATAGAAAATTCAAAATTAGAAACGGCTAATTGCCGTTACTAACTCCACCTTAAGGAAAATAATGCATAAATCAGCAAGGATTAAGGTCGTTGCTAAAATTATGACCGTCATCATGGATGATTTTGAATTCATAAGAGCATGTAGCTCAACAACATAAACAATAGAGACGAATATGAGATGCAAAGAGTAATAATATGGATTCACTTGATCTTAAATTGATACCCTTCATATTTACTCTACTTTAGGGTCTAATCTCATCCCAAAAGAAGACTCAAGGACTAATTTTCTTACCAGTTGTCTAGAAATTCCCCCGAGATCACATCTTTCACTAATTTCTTGATAGTTTTAACATATGTCTTCTCTTTTCATTATACACTCTTATAGAAATTCTAGTTTTCATCACTTGGATTATGAGTATACAACTCACATCATAATTGTCGATACATTTAATAATCGAGAGAAACATAATGCATCCTCCATGTTTACCACATTCATCCTTTGGAAAATAAAGTTAGCTATCTTGTATATGCAAGAGTCTTTGAGATGTAACATTGGTACCACATCAAAACAATGAAATCTTTCCTAGTTTTTCTCAATATTGTAAGATCAACATAGGAAGAAATTATGTTTAGTTTTCTCACATTAGCCTCTTTTAATTTTGTTATTTTGAGTTTGGGGGAAATGAATGAATTCCCCATTATTGATTTTTCTAAAGTTCAGTAGACTCCCTTAAGCTAGATAACCCCACAGTTCAAAAAAATTCAAGTTCGAAGAACACCTTTTCATAATCCATAAATGGTTATTTCTAGTTTTTTATGAAAAACCATGTTGAGTATGCAATAACCCTAACAAAGTAGTTTCCCCAAATACAATATAACATAAGAAAATAGGTATACTGAATGTTATATCATTGCTTACATTCAAGATATTTTATTGATACATAACGACATGTTTGAATATTCAAGCAAATAGAAACTTAAAATGTATAAAGATAATGAGTATATAAAACCTACTTGCATCAACGATAATTAAATTCAAATCAAGTCATTCTCCTATAATTTATTTATCACTCAAAGTTATGCACTTATATATAAAACATAAGAATTTTAAAATCTTATAACCAGTGGTAGTTTTTGTACATAAATAAATATTATTAGTTTATGTAGACAAACTGTAATATTCATAAATGTTTACCAAATATCCATCTTTAGTGAAAATCCTCTTTTCTATACATTGTATTCAAGATAAAATTACGAATGATTCAAACTGCAGTTTCGTACATATATTCCAAATAGTTGTTTTTCACATATGTAGTAACCTGTCATTTCGGTTCTCTGATTTAACGCAACAAAGATGCGTAAATCCCAAAAACAAAACACGATAATTCATTAAGAGACGATAACTAGAGCCAAAATATATAACTAAATCTTTCTGAACTAGCAACGAAAAGAAACAAAATATTATATAGATATGTGTGTGTGTGTGTATGTATCAAGGTTCGAAGTTCCGGTTTCCGTTTCCGTTCCGGTCATCTGAAAAATTCAAAATTTCGGTCCCGTTTCGGGATTTCCGGAAATTTCATTTTAAATCCGGTTTGTGAATTCCGGTACATTTTTGTTATAAATACGCAAATAAATATACAATACTGATAGTCAATTACACTAAAGTATCCAAGTGACATAGAAGTTACAAAACATACAACATAAAAATTTAATACCAAAAGCTATTTCTCTGAGCATTATATAAATTTTGTCCATCGCTTTCTTCATCTTGTGTCGGATTATAATATGCTGGAAAAACATACTGCTGTATCTGATCTGAACTTAAAAATGTCGCCATCATATTATCAAAGGGTGAGGGTTCATCTTGGCCACTTGATGGCTCGGTAGCATACAGATGATTTAACCCACAATACGAATAACCTCCGACATAGTCAGACGTGGAATACCTAAAACTGGGGACATTGTTAGAAGTATATCTGCCATCATAATCCCCTTGATCTTCATGTACAACGTTCAAATTTCTATCTCTTCGTCGACTATAGTCATCTGCTTCATAATTTTGGATATGTCTTTGAGACTCATCAAAAGTGGAACCAACGCCATAACCACTAGAACCAATACCGTCACCACCAGCAATACCTGAATCATCATTTGATGAACTATCATTTTCAGTATTTTCTGCAGATACATTATCATTGTCTGACCAAGGATTATCGCTTGCATTATCAAGTAGTGGATTCTCAGCTTCTCTAGTCCATTCTGCAAGTGAATCCTCCTTATGAAAGATGTAATCAAAATCAATAAGTTGGTCGGTTGTTTGTTGGCGTTTAGCATGTCGTACTCTTAATCGCATATTATAATGTACAAATACCAGTTTTTCTAAGTTCTCCATTTTTATTCTGTTTCTTAACTTTGTGTGAATCATTGCAAATGTTGTCCAATTTCTTTCACAATTTGAAGAAGAAACTGTTTGGCTAAGAATACGTATAGCTATGCGTCTTAAATTTGGAGCAGCTTCCCTACCAATTATTGACCACCACATAGCTGGAAGACACGACTTAACTGCACGTTTCGCTTTTGCAGAACCAAATACATCAAGTTTCATTCTATATTTTTCAACCTACGAATCGTTCATAATAAACCAAGTTATTCTTTGCACTAAACATAATAGCAAGAATCATGAGTAGTTTAATAATTTGTGTATTACCTCTTTTGAAATTTCAATTTGCATAGCAATATCAGGTACCATTTTTTCAAGAACATTTGTCCATCCATTTAAAAGCTCA
This sequence comes from Allium fistulosum, assembly GCA_030737815.1. Taxonomy (NCBI): domain Eukaryota; kingdom Viridiplantae; phylum Streptophyta; class Magnoliopsida; order Asparagales; family Amaryllidaceae; genus Allium; species Allium fistulosum. The sequence goes on from CM060903.1 coordinate 207,355,204, forward strand.
TCATCGTTTGTTGCATTATCTCCATATTGTATATGAGGATTGAGAAAATAACCTAAAACAATTTGATAGTTCAAAGAAATATTGACATGATATGTACTTTTATAATTGTGCAATAATTAAAAAAAATTACCTGCTGCATGAATAGGTCGATGCAACTGTCTTTCCCATCTTTTATCGATTATATTCCACCACTTTTGACACTGTCTTACACCAACATTTTTCTTAATTGATTCCTTCGCTCGATCCATTGCTTCATATAGATATCCTATCTCTGCTTTATCATCATTGTCCACCATTCTTAAAACTTTTACAAGTGGACCAAATACGAGAATAATAGCAGCAACATTGGCCCAAAATTTATCACTGTGGATCAAATTATAGATAAGAATTGTAGTTTTTTTTCTTTAGGACCGAGTTTAGGAATCTTTGCGCTCCACTCCCTCGAAGAAATCATTCTTCTTAGATTCTCTTTATGTGTGTATATGGATTCCAATGCAATAAAGTGAGTAGCAAACCTGGTTACTGCTGGCTGAATCAGTTCTTTATTATTGGTTTCTTTTCTCATTATGGTAAGCAACCAACCATGATTGTATATGAATCCTATTATTGATTGACAATTTAAAATTATCAATTTTACCTCGATTTCTTTTGAAATATCTTTAAGAATCAAATCGATATAATGTGCTACGCATGGTATCCAATATAGTTTCCTTCTTTTTTCCATCAGTAGTTGGCCATCAGCTTTGTAATTTGCTCCATTTTCAGTTACTATTTGCACAATTCTATCTTCTCCAATAAAATTAACAACATTATCCATTAGACCACAAATATACTCAGCACTTTGAAATTTGTCGGTAGCATCTACAGATTTAAGAAAGATAGTTCCTTGGGTAGAATACACAAGAAAATTTATGATTTTTCTTCTATTTTGTGTGCTCCAACCGTCGTACATCAACGTACAACCATACTCATCCCAAAAGTTGGAGTAAGTGTCGATGTGTTGTTTGATTTCAGTGCACTCTAAATCTAAATATGTTTTTGATAATTCATATGTTGTGGGTCCTTTAATTCCAGGACCAGCTTCTTGAATGGCCTCTACCATAGTTTCATAGTAAGGACTATTAGCAGCATTGTGTGGGATATGATTAAAGTAAAAAAAAATTATATTGCACGACCTATGTGTTTTTTGGCATCTTTAATGCCTTTTATTGCAGTTCCAATAGAAGGTTGAGTTCTACCTCCTCATTTTTGTACATAGGGATCAATCCTTCAAGCTGCTCGTATTGCTAAATCGTCATCTATTCTGATTGATTTAGAACGGTCTTTGCGCTTTAGTCCGCTTGATCGTATACTTGTTCCACTAGATCCTACACCTGAGTTCATATAACTTTCTTTACTTTCTTGCAAGGCGCATCGTAGCTCTCTGACATCTTCATCTCCATCACGGTCGGTATCTTCATTTTGTTGTTCGGGCATGCTCATTAGCTCTTCTTGCACATGTTGTTTTTCGAGCTTCCCTTGATTTCGCTCACTTTTCTTTTTATTCAGATGTTCTCGTATAAGTTTCCTGACTTCATTGGGAACAGTCGGACATACTGCGCCTGTTTGTCCTGCTAAATGTTCTTTCATACGTGTTATACCACCACTAGAAATTAGTTTATGACAAAAATTACATTTGTTTTTTCTTTTTTCACCAATAACCGTCGTACAATAATTCCAAACGATATCACGATTTGCCATAATCAGCCACCTAAATAAGAAACAAAATAATTTAATATTTAATTACTTAACGCTAATACATTTTAATGCAAACTAAACAATATATTATTTGCATTATAGAACTTCCATTCATAGTTGTTCAATTACAAATTAAAGTAACCAATATATTTTTTACATAATAATTTTTATCACAATATATTTTCTGAGATGACCCACTTTTTACATAAAGTTTTTTTTTCCAGTATATATATAGTGATCATCTATTCAAGAGAACATCCTTTCTCTACTATCCAGGATCTTTCCACCAATATAAAAATATTGTTGTAATCAAATCACCTAACTTACATACAAGAAACCATGTATAAATGATACTTTAAGGTTTCCTCTTTCTTTTAATCAGAGTAAAAGAATTTTGGATGCAGAGAATTTATTTTGGAATTTTCTATATAATTTCTCATGGCAAAAATAATTTCCAGAAAGCTTTTATGTCTTACTTATTTTTCTTTTGGCAAATTCTAGATGTTATTCTTCTAGTTTTAGAGCTTGCTTAGATTTCCATGAATTCAGATCTACTAAACACTTAATTATTCCCCCGGTGCAAGTGTGTGTATATGTATTCTGTGTGCATGTGTGTATCTGTGTTCTGTGTGCATGTGTGTGTCTGTGTGATTTCAGGCAACATATATTTCCAATATAACTATCCTGGTTTTCTGGTTTGCTTTATTTGTTATATTTCCTAATCAATTAGCTTAGGGTAATAGGCTGGTTGAACCCAGGCTTGACAAAATTGGTCATGTTAACCTGAATTCCTCTACTACTTTACACACTTCTTACACAAACTAATCTGGGTTTTCATCCTACCTATTCTTTCCATTACTACTTACAACAGATCTCAGGTTACTCTTTTAAATTTCCAATTTACAGATCATTTCAAATTATTCTTATTGTTGCACACTTAGGTAAAGGATTCAGGGAGTTAATACTATAAATTATCACTTAATAAAACATTCTCAAAAGCAACTTGCAACTATTAATAGAAATCTCATGAGTAGTTCAATACTTGCAGATAGAAAATAGCATTACATCAGTTTCCTCCCAAAACAACTTAACTAACATTTCATAACACAAGTTCAATTTGACATCTATTTAATATCCTTGAGTCTGTAACTATTATATCCATTTCCTTAGCAGCTAATTCATCCAATTCTTGATCAAGAAAATGCCTATTTACCTGCACAATCACCACGAGCTGCCTCATCAAAAGATGAGACACCTAATGGTATACAAACACACAAAGGGTCAGACTAAATTGTCTGGTATGAATAATCTTACTGAAAATTTAAATAACTTTTAAAATAGATAAAGTAAAGCAATGTTTTTCTTGTATACATTCCTCTACCACATGTGCATGTTTATTAATGCATAACATAAAAATACATGATTCAATGGATTATTTCAGAGAGCACAAACATATAATTCTCAATAGAATACTCTGAACCAACCAACATAATCATCATTTAATCATTTTCCTTATTTATACTCTTTCTGTCTATCAGGGATTTTACCCAACCTACCTGTGAACTTATTCTCCAAATTCAATCTCAGGTATTTTTTTATGATGGACTTTAGCTACTTTCTTTCTATTAAAACGCACACTGTCTGGGGCATATTCACTGTTAACCCAGCACACTCAGGCCCCTGGGTATAATCATACCATGTGTGAGCTTGCAATATTTCCCTTGCCAAGCCATACTTTGTAGCCCTAAGATCCAAATCCTTAGTTAAATTTACTAAGTGCTTGTTTTCCCTTTTTCCCCATTTATGCTAATCCCTTCTGCATCTCATAAATTTATCAGAGGAAATAAATAAGCCACTCATCATGCATATGTTCAAAGAATAACAGATCATCCTTTCATACTCATAGATTTATTTATACAAGCTAGTTTAATTTCTCAGTGTACATATTATTTAAACCATGGGGTTTTCTTTTGAGGAATCATGCCTATAAATGTATGGTCATGTTTAGTTTGTCTTGATGCATCCATTTGCCTCTGGCTTAATCAGATACTCACAGATTCATAAGATCTGACTAAACCACAAGCTTCTAATCTTATTTGGATTTATTTGTAATCATAGAAGTTCAGCACAAGTATAACTTTGCACTTCTATGTTACCACATTTATTCTTGAGACATAAGCAGCAACCACTTTATGCTACAGTCCCATTTGTTTTCCATTTTTAGACCATAGACTTATATCATATATCCCTGGAATTCCCATGAATTAATTTATATGCAGCAGACACATAAAGAAAGCATCTCATCTCAAAAATAATTCATGACATAATAATCATTCAAACATGGAAGCCATCAATATATTCTCTGGATATATTAACACACAATATTTAAATAGATAATCAACACATCAACATCCTAAAATAAGCACAGATTAATTAAAGATATAAAACCATTCAGGCTGCCTCAATATTCAGGACTTAATGCCAATTTTCAGTGAGATTACTCACCTTAATCCTTTTCTTTTGATTTGCTATCTCCTACTTGTCTCTAATGGCCAGTGCTTCTCAGTTTTTCTCTTTTGCTAACTGTCTATATTTTCTGTATATTTATTTAAAGAAAAATAGTGACAGATCCTTTCACCCTTAACCCTCTTTTATACCAGACCTTGGCTGCCTCTAGGGTTTTAGAATTTACCCAATGTCAATTCTACCCTACAACTTATGATCAGCCTCTCTTTCTATTTTTAAGAGCAAATGGGTAAATGGTCCCTGGTTCTATTAACAGAAATTTACACTTTATTACCTCAGTCACCATATTTGCATGATATCTCTAAAGCTAAGAAAATTGCTAAAAGTGGATAAAGTATTTTTCAACAACTCATACTACTTTCATGCAATTTCTAATGATTTTCTTTAGCCAGCCTTTGTTTAAAATGCCTGTACACTATCTATATTTCTATTTCTGCCTAAGTCTTTATTTCCCTTACCCTAGACTTGTTTCAATGGCACATTCATATTTTGTCATGTTCATGTATTTATAGTTTTCTTTAGCTTACAAATAATTTTCTACTTCTTTTTTTTTTCCAGAGAAGTATGTACATATGTATTATATCATCTTATATACATATCAATATTTACCCAATATATATTTATGGTCAACTTATCATATATATTTTTCCTAGGCAACCAAAAATAATTCAAACAAGTATATTAAATTAAATTATAAAACTTGTTCATAAAATCAGGGTTATCACATATACCCTTCCTTTTAGGAATTGTGTCTCACAATTCTTTCATACTTAATTCAGACATTTTCAATTTTGCAATCTATCATTCTCAGATCAATCATTAATTAACTCCTATGCATAACAAAGTATTCAATCAAATCATTCATTAGTATATTTATGTATATATATATATATATATATATATTTTACCTTCTGATTCAATCAATTAGCTGTGGATAATCACTTCTGATTTTATCTTCCACCTCCCATGTGCAATCATTTGGGTCAAGACTCCATTGCACTTTTACTAATTTTATTTCTTTGTTTCTCAGTTTCTTAATTTCCTTTGCAACTATGCCTACAGGCTTCTTCTCATACACCATTCTGGGATCAATTTGCACTTTCTCAGGAGATTTTAAAATTGTTTCTTCATCATGAACCCATCTCCTTAACTGGGATACATGAAAAACATCATGCATAGCTCTCATCTCTTCTGGTAATTCTAATTTATAGGCTACATTTCCAATTCTTTCTAGAATTTTATATGGTCCTATATACCTTGGGATCAACTTTCCTTGTTTTCCAAATCTCAAAATCTTTTTCATGGGTGATATTTTAACAAATACATAATTCCCCACATCATACTGCACTTCTTTCTTCTTTTGATTAGCATATTTCTTTTGCCTATCTTGGGCAGAAGCAATCCTTTTCCTAATCAAGGCTATCTTCTCAGAGGTCTCTTTTACATTTTCTGGTCCTAAGACCACTTTCTCCCCAGACTCCATCCAACTTGAAGGTGATAAACAGGGTCTACCATAAAGTGCTTCAAAGGGTGCCATGCCTATGCTACTGTGATGGCTGTTGTTGTATGCAAATTCTGCCAGAAATATGTGATCTTCCCAACTTCCTCCCCAATCTAATATACATGCCCTCAATATGTCTTCAAGTAATTTGTTCACAATTTCTGTTTGGCCATCAGATTGAGGGTGATATGCTGGGCTCAAGCATAAATCAGTCCCCATTGCCTTGTGGAAACTTTGCCAGAATTTCGAAGTGAAGATGGTATCTCTATCACTTACTATAGTTTTTGGTATTCCATGCAATCTAACTATTTCTTTGATGAATAACTGAGCTAAGGTGCATGCATTCCTATCTGATTTTACAGGTATAAAATGAGCTATTTTGGTTAACCTATCAACTACAACCCAAATACTATCATTTCCCCTCCTAGTCTTAGGCAAACCATCAATGAAGTCCATTGATATGTCTTCCCATTTCCATTGTGGTATTTGTAAAGGTTGCAGCATTCCCGAGGGTCTTTGATATTCAGCCTTTACCTGTTGACAAACCATGCACTTAGACACATATAATGCCACTGCACTCTTCATCCCACTCCACCAATAATCTCTTTTTAGGTTGTGATACATTCTGGTACTTCCTGGGTGTATGGTATACTTGCTTCTGTGATAAGCATCCAAAATTTCTTGCTTCAATTCTTCTATGGCAGGAACACATATTCTCTTTCCCTTCACTAAATGACCTTGTTTATTCAATTGAAATCCTTCCACTATCTCACCATTTAATATCTGAACTTTCTTCTCAAGTAAAAATGGATCTTGGTCTTGTAGCTTCACAATTTTATTTTTCAATTCGGATCCCAAAGTAACAAAACTCAACTTCCCTATTTCTTCTTTCTCACTGCACATGCTCATATTTTCCTCACTGCCCCTTTTCACTTCTGAGTCAATCAGTAATGATAAAGTATTAAATTCTTCTATCATCAATCTAGCTACATTGGCATGTTGTCTACTTAAAGCATCTGCCACTTTATTAGCTTTGCCAGGTGTATATAGTATTTCAAAATCATATGAGGCTAAGAGTTCAATCCATCTTTGTTGCCTCATGTTCAATTCTTTTTGTGAAAACAAATATTTGAGTGACTTATGATCTGTATAAACTTCAAATTTAGCTCCTAACAAATAATGTCTCCATAATTTAAGAGCATACACTATAGCAGACAGTTCAAGAACATGTGTAGCATACCTTACCTCACTGGGCTTCAACTGTCTAGAGGCATAAGCTATTACCTGATGTTGTTGCATCAACACTGCCCCAAGTCCCTGTCCACTAGCATCAGTATATATCACCAAGTTCTCATTCCCTTCAGGCACCTTTAGTATTGGAGCTTGTATCAATGCTTCTTTTAATCTCTCAAAGGCTTTCTCACACTCCTCAGTCCAAACAAAAGCCTGATTCTTTCTAGTCAATTTAGTTAATGGAATTGAAATTTTTGCAAAATCCTTTATAAACCTTCTATAATAACCAGCCATTCCCATAAATGACCTAACTTCTGTGACACTGGTAGGCCTTTTCCATGCTTGAATTGCCATCACCTTATTGGGATCTACAGATAGGCCTTTTTCTGATACTACATGACCTAAAAATTTTACCTTATTTTGCCAAAAAGTACACTTTGTAAATTTTGCCTTCAAATTTTCTTGCCTTAATTTCTGCAGTACTATATGCAAATGATTCTCATGCTCTTCAATTGTTTTAGAATAAATTAGTATATCATCAATGAATATCAATACAAATTTATCTAAATATTTTCTAAAAATTCTATTCATCAAATCAACAAAGTAAGAGGGGGCATTAGTCAAGCCAAAGGGCATCACCAAAAATTCATAAAGCCCATACCTAGTATTAAAAGCAGTATACTTGATGCTCTCCTCCTCTACCTTCATTTGATGAAATCTTGAAGCTAAGTCAAGTCTAGAAAATATTTTTGCACCACTTAATTGATCAAAAAGGTCATCAATTCTTGGCAAGGGTATTTATTTTTAATGGTGATTTTATTTAACTCTCTATAATCAATACATAACCTGAGAGATCCATCTTGCTTCTTAACAAAAACCACTGGTGCTCCCCATGATGAGCTACTAGGTCTAATGAATCCTTTTTCCTCTAGTTCAACTAATTGCTTTTTCAGTTCTGTTAATTCCTTAGGCCCCATTCTAGTTGGCCTCTTAACCACTGGGTTAGCTCCTGGAATTAGTTTGATGGAAAACTCTACTGGTCTATGGTTAACAATTCCCTTAACCTCACCAAACACATCAGCATACTGATTTACTACAGGGATTTCTTCTAATGCAGGCATGTACTTCTCACCAGTTAAGTTATCAAGGGTGGCTATGCTTCTGTTCTTATCTGCTTCACAAAGAACAACTACCCTTTTTCCATCAGAAGTTTGCAATGATAAGGTGGAGGTCTCCATATTTATAACTGTCTTATATCTTTTTAATCAATCAACTCCTAAAATAACTCCCATGCCTGGATATTGCAACACATATAGGTCTGCACTAAACATATGTCCCCCTATATTCAGTTCTAATTGTTTACATATTATTCCCAATACACAGGAACTTCCTAAAGGACTTTTAATAAGCAAGGGCTTATCTACAAGCATACAATTTAATTTTAGCTGTTGTACAATGTCATGGGAAATTAATGAGTGTGTAGCCCCAGTATCATACACTACTGCAAAAGGTATTGAGTGAATAAGCAAAGTACCTTCAACTTGGCCATGATTTTCAACATTGGGACTTCCAGTTATTTTGCTTTTCCCTTCCAACATTCCCATCTTTCCTTGCCTCAACTCTGGACAGTTCCTTCTTATGTGCTCTTCCTTCCCACACAGATGACATTTGAAAGATGCTGGTTTGGGATTTGTACACCTATTCTTCATGTGTCCCTCTTGTCCACAATTATAGCAAGTGATCTTCTTTTTAACCTCAGCAGTTTTGACCTCTTCTGATTGCTTGGTGGAAGCTACATCCATTTTCTTTTTATCATAAGGGTGAAACTTACCCTTTCCTTTCTTGTTTTGGTTATTTTTAAATGCTCTGAAATTTTCTCTGGATTTATCATGTTGTTCAAGGCTCAAAGTCAGATCTAAAACTTGATCAAAGGTCCTATCCTTATATGGCAGCATGGCTCTACTGAGACTGGCATTCAATCCTTGTATGTATCTACCATTTTTAGCTTCCTTGGTTGTGATGAGCACTGCACCATACTTTGCTAGAGATTCAAACTTCTGAGTATACTCAGTAACACTCATAGTTCCCTGCCTTAATTTAATGAATTCTTCCAGCAAGGACTCTTTAGCTGATGCAGGTACAAACCTTCCTTCCAACATTTCTTTAAACTGGTTCCATGTCACCTCTCCTTCAGGTCTTCCAGCTATAATGACTTCCCACCAGTCCAAAGCTGCTCCTCTCAATTGTCTAGATGCTATTAGCCTCTTCTTTTGGTCTTCCACTTGCATATCAGCAAATATTCTATCCAAAATTCTGAGCCAATTTTGAATTCCCATTATTCCTTCTGTTCCATCAAAAGTCTTGCCTCCAAGATTGGTAAAAGTCTTGAGTAGTTTAGAAAGCTCCTTATGTGGATTTTCTTGCCTATTGCCTACCCCATCCCTTATGGCCCTCATGAAATCTTGCATATTCACCATGGGTGGTTCACTTGGTCCTACCCCTTGTTGTCTGGGTCTTACCATAGTTCTATGGATACAACACTGGAGTTAGTCCATTTTACCTAATCTTATATAAATTAACCTATTCCAACTTATTATCATTCAATTATAACAGATAGTATTAACATAAGTATATAAAGACAAGGCATCCAAGACAGTCAATACTTTCATATATTCAAAACAATCAAGTTCATTCAAGATTTTTACTATGTTATATATCAACATAGCTCTGATACCAAATTGAGATGACCCACTTTTTACATAAAGTTTTTTTTTCCAGTATATATATAGTGATCATCTATTCAAGAGAACATCCTTTCTCTACTATCCAGGATCTTTCCACCAATATAAAAATATTGTTGTAATCAAATCACCTAACTTACATACAAGAAACCATGTATAAATGATACTTTAAGGTTTCCTCTTTCTTTTAATCAGAGTAAAAGAATTTTGGATGCAGAGAATTTATTTTGGAATTTTCTATATAATTTCTCATGGCAAAAATAATTTCCAGAAAGCTTTTTTGTCTTACTTATTTTTCTTTTGGCAAATTCTAGATGTTATTCTTCTAGTTTTAGAGCTTGCTTAGATTTCCATGAATTCAGATCTACTAAACACTTAATTATTCCCCCGGTGCAAGTGTGTGTATATGTATTCTGTGTGCATGTGTGTATCTGTGTTCTGTGTGCATGTGTGTGTCTGTGTGATTTCAGGCAACATATATTTCCAATATAACTATCCTGGTTTTCTGGTTTGCTTTATTTGTTATATTTCCTAATCAATTAGCTTAGGGTAATAGGCTGGTTGAACCCAGGCTTGACAAAATTGGTCATGTTAACCTGAATTCCTCTACTACTTTACACACTTCTTACACAAACTAATCTGGGTTTTCATCCTACCTATTCTTTCCATTACTACTTACAACAGATCTCAGGTTACTCTTTTAAATTTCCAATTTACAGATCATTTCAAATTATTCTTATTGTTGCACACTTAGGTAAAGCATTCAGGGAGTTAATACTATAAATTATCACTTAATAAAACATTCTCAAAAGCAACTTGCAACTATTAATAGAAATCTCATGAGTAGTTCAATACTTGCAGATAGAAAATAGCATTACATCAGTTTCCTCCCAAAACAACTTAACTAACATTTCATAACACAAGTTCAATTTGACATCTATTTAATATCCTTGAGTCTGTAACTATTATATCCATTTCCTTAGCAGCTAATTCATCCAATTCTTGATCAAGAAAATGCCTATTTACCTGCACAATCACCACGAGCTGCCTCATCAAAAGATGAGACACCCAATGGTATACAAACACACAAAGGGTCAGACTAAATTGTCTGGTATGAATAATCTTACTGAAAATTTAAATAACTTTTAAAATAGATAAAGTAAAGCAATGTTTTTCTTGTATACATTCCTCTACCACCTGTGCATGTTTATTAATGCATAACATAAAAATACATGATTCAATGGATTATTTCAGAGAGCACAAACATATAATTCTCAATAGAATACTCTGAACCAACCAACATAATCATCATTTAATCATTTTCCTTATTTATACTCTTTCTGTCTATCAGGGATTTTACCCAACCTACCTGTGAACTTATTCTCCAAATTCAATCTCAGGTATTTTTTTATGATGGACTTTAGCTACTTTCTTTCTATTAAAACGCACACTGTCTGGGGCATATTCACTGTTAACCCAGCACACTCAGGCCCCTGGGTATAATCATACCATGTGTGAGCTTGCAATATTTCCCTTGCCAAGCCATACTTTGTAGCCCTAAGATCCAAATCCTTAGTTAAATTTACTAAGTGCTTGTTTTCCCTTTTTCCCCATTTATGCTAATCCCTTCTGCATCTCATAAATTTATCAGAGGAAATAAATAAGCCACTCATCATGCATATGTTCAAAGAATAACAGATCATCCTTTCATACTCATAGATTTATTTATACAAGCTAGTTTAATTTCTCAGTGTACATATTATTTAAACCATGGGGTTTTCTTTTGAGGAATCATGCCTATAAATGTATGGTCATGTTTAGTTTGTCTTGATGCATCCATTTGCCTCTGGCTTAATCAGATACTCACAGATTCATAAGATCTGACTAAACCACAAGCTTCTAATCTTATTTGGATTTATTTGTAATCATAGAAGTTCAGCACAAGTATAACTTTGCACTTCTATGTTACCACATTTATTCTTGAGACATAAGCAGCAACCACTTTATGCTACAGTCCCATTTGTTTTCCATTTTTAGACCATAGACTTATATCATATATCCCTGGAATTCCCATGAATTAATTTATATGCAGCAGACACATAAAGAAAGCATCTCATCTCAAAAATAATTCATGACATAATAATCATTCAAACATGGAAGCCATCAATATATTCTCTGGATATATTAACACACAATATTTAAACAGATAATCAACACATCAACATCCTAAAATAAGCACAGATTAATTAAAGATATAAAACCATTCAGGCTGCCTCAATATTCAGGACTTAATGCCAATTTTCAGTGAGATTACTCACCTTAATCCTTTTCTTTTGATTTGCTATCTCCTACTTGTCTCTAATGGCCAGTGCTTCTCAGTTTTTCTCTTTTGCTAACTGTCTATATTTTCTGTATATTTATTTAAAGAAAAATAGTGACAGATCCTTTCACCCTTAACCCTCTTTTATACCAGACCTTGGCTGCCTCTAGGGTTTTAGAATTTACCCAATGTCAATTCTACCCTACAACTTATGATCAGCCTCTCTTTCTATTTTTAAGAGCAAATGGGTAAATGGTCCCTGGTTCTATTAACAGAAATTTACACTTTATTACCTCAGTCACCATATTTGCATGATATCTCTAAAGCTAAGAAAATTGCTAAAAGTGGATAAAGTATTTTTCAACAACTCATACTACTTTCATGCAATTTCTAATAATTTTCTTTAGCCAGCCTTTGTTTAAAATGCCTGTACACTATCTATATTTCTATTTCTGCCTAAGTCTTTATTTCCCTTACCCTAGACTTGTTTTAATGGCACATTCATATTTTGTCATGTTCATGTATTTATAGTTTTCTTTAGCTTACAAATAATTTTCTACTTCTTTTTTTTTCCAGAGAAGTATGTACATATGTATTATATCATCTTATATACATATCAATATTTACCCAATATATATTTATGGTCAACTTATCATATATATTTTTCCTAGGCAACCAAAAATAATTCAAACAAGTATATTAAATTAAATTATAAAACTTGTTCATAAAATCAGGGTTATCACATTTTCAAAATTACTTTTAGCGTTAGCAATTACGTGTTATATTCATATTTTTTTAAGGTAATTCTAAATTACATAATTGAACGAATGACAAGGCACAAGCAATCTATGTCATGGTTTTATCAAATGTCTAATTTGTTTATGAAAAAGCGATTTTGGAAGATAAATATACATGAGAAAAACCAATAACCATCTATTTGCATTATTAGTAGAGAGTAATAATCATATAAATACAAAGATTAAACACTCATTTCTCATTCTATGTTATTTTTTTTTCACGATACTAGTTTATCAAAAGTGTTATCTTGATTTTGTAATCTGTCAATTGAGATGATGCTTGAAAACTTGAACTGTAAACCAACTGTTGACATGAGGTCTCACATTATATACTCCACTATTAGTAAAAGTAATTTATCACATATAATTCGATGGTGTCTTTTTGGAACGACAACTGTAAACCAACTGGAAACCAACTGTCTTTTTACAAGTTAATAACATTACAGGTTAATAACAACCGACCCATTAACATATCTTCCCACGTTCATTTCTGCCCTACCATCAAACAGACGCAAATCAAATAGACGAAAGAGGGAAAAAAACCCAGTCGCCGCTGTTTGTCGAAGGAAGATCGAGCTCGAGCAAGGATCGTTAGAGCAAGGATCAGGTGTAGCCATGCTCGATCTGCCGCATTTGTTTCTACCGTGTTCAATCAGGTGCTGCCAAGCTCCAGCAAGGATCGTCAGAGCCGATGCGAATGAAGAGGTTAATTTTACTGCCTATATTCATATATTGTATGAATCGTCTCTGGTTTTATAGAGCATAAATGATTCTTGTTCAAGTGAATTTGTTCGATCGAATTTATATATGGCAGACAAAACTTTGATTGATTAGAATAAAGTTTTGATCTTCGTTGGTTTGCTTCACATGCGTTTGATTTGTATCTCTGGGTTATAAAGTTTAGATTTTTGTTTGTTTGCTTCACAAGATTTGATTCTTTTTGTTTCTTCTCTGTTCTTTTTTTTTCTTTGAAGACGAAAACCAAAATCAGTTTTCTTTGATTGTTTCGGTCCGTCCACGACGGAACCGGGCCGATATGGCCGGAACTTCGGCGTGCCGGCCGGACTTTAATACCTTGGTATGTATATATGTGTGTGTATGTGTGTGTATAAATCAAATCCAAATACATATTCATTACATATAATCAATCCAAACCCACATTATCATTGAAGATGATTATTTATGTACAGTATATACAGCACACTCAAGAAGCAGCAGCAACATTGTCATCTGCATCTCTATACACCACCTCACTTTCAAGTCCAAACTCCGTCAAATTAACAATGGTATACACACAACAAAAGAATATAGAGAGGTATCAGAACATAGTCTAAGTGAGTGTAATAAATCTACTTTCACGTATCTACAAATATACCCACAAAACATTATGATGTCTATGATATCTAATACCATACATTGACCTATTTCACTTGCAACTACAGAGTCAGTCTAACAATACAATATATTTAGTTGACATTTGAAAATAAGATGATGACTCAATAACAAATTTTTTTTAGACAGTGACACATGATCCTACATTCAAGCATTGTATACCAAATCAACAAACATTATATGGATAGTGACATGGACACCACCATACCAAATAACAAACAATGCATGGAAAGTGACACAGATTCCTGTGTTAATACACTTCCACGCCATAAGAACCTCACACTAACCAAAAAGCCATTTTGCAATGGCTTTGAACCGTTGTTAGCATTTCACAACGACCCTAAGCTGTTGCAAAAGGGGGAGTAGTTAATATTTCACAACGACTCTGAGCTATTGGGAAGTTATATTTCGCAATGGCCAAAAGCCATTGCTAATTTACAAATTGCAATAGCTTATGGTCGTTGCTATACAAGAATTTTGCAAATGATTTAAGCCATTGCTAACTTGTATACCGATTTAGAAGCATAAGTTTATGAATAGTTATAAAACCAACTTCATAAACAAAACTATACAACAAAATCTAGAAGTACAAACAAGATATTACACAAAAAAATATGTACACTTACATGTTTTGTACAGTGGATAAATAAGAATTTGAGACATGTCTTTTATACTAAGTAGCGCTACATGTCTTTTGTACTAAATGGCATTACATATCTTTAAATAGCACAATAGGTCACATATAGAAATATGTAAAAGGTTATATTCAAACATAAAAAAGAAAAGAAAAAAGGCACCAAACTTTCACATACAAAATACACCACACGAAAGTGGTTACATATAGATATAGTTCATGGTTGCATTAAAGACGAGGTGGCTAAGTAATGGGTGAAATACGTTGCCACATTGTCATAAAAAAAATCTTACAA
Source organism: Allium fistulosum (assembly GCA_030737815.1). NCBI lineage: Eukaryota > Viridiplantae > Streptophyta > Magnoliopsida > Asparagales > Amaryllidaceae > Allium > Allium fistulosum. The sequence continues at coordinate 207,370,380 of CM060903.1, forward strand.
TTTTATGATTTAAATCATATTTCTTGATCTCTCAATATGATTCTATCCTCCAATTGCAATTACAAACTCAGTTAAAATCACAATTGAAAACAAGTTTTAAGATTCATGTAGAAACAAAAATATCAAAATACTTATATAAAACTATAGTCAAATTTTATTGTTTTTTTATATAAAAAAAGAACGAAATTTATTTGTACATGATTCAAATGTGAGTAGATAAGAGAAAACAAGATAAGGAATAAGCAAACTTAATTTAACACATTTCGGAAGGATTGTAAGTTGAATGAGGCAATGTCTAACACTAAAGTTACTCCCTTGTATTTCTAATATAACTATAAAAAGTGTAAAAATTAACCCAATACACATTACAAACAGAAAGTATGCAAAATATGAAATTGGCGAAGCAAGACTGTTTAGTACTTGTTTTTGTTGTTTCAATATCTGGAAGTCTTTATCTAAAAATAACAATATCTGCTCACACTATTATCGACCTCTCTTTCTTTAGTTATCTGCATTTTGGTCCTAATTAAAAGCCTAAGGGTAACTTGATGAAGATGTAATTATTTGAATTTTTGAAGGATTGGAGCTTTTTGTACTCCTTTGATGAAATGGTTTTAATCAAGGAAAGCGTAAGAGCATCACTCACTGTTTTGTCCCAAGTAGCAACAACTTGTGCTTCCTAAGTACACTCTTATAGTACTAGTATAAATATTCTCTCTTTCCTCATCTTTATCAATAATGTTAGTCCATGAGATGATGGTTTTGATGACAACAGCCTTAGAATAGATTATAAAATAAAAATACTAACTTAACAAGTTTAGATATATATGTATATGCAGGATCTAACCATGCAGGTATCAAGAATGAAGACTGTACAGTATAGAGATTCAAGATATAGAGATAGAAGACTCATGGGTATCAAGATTATCAAGAGTTCAAGATTTCAAAGTTAAGTTTGTTTTATTAGGAATATTTGTTCAAACTCGTAGAAAAGCACTGGCATCTTAATATCCAATTTATTCGTGGAATGGAATCCACTTCGAGCCTGTTAAAGGGATGGAACCCTAAGTAGGATGGAACCTACGAAAATCTAGTGGGACATTGTTTTGTATCCACTAAGCTTAATTCAAATGATTTTTCAAAATTATCTTGTTTTCGAAATGATTTCAAAACTTCCTTTTAAAAAGATTCAAAACCCTCGATTCCGTTTTTAAAATAATTTTAGCCTCAAAACATCTTTATTTTCAGAGTCAAAATTTCTCTTGATTTTAAACTATCTTTTCAAATAATATATTTAACTTTTAAATTATTTATACTTTGATTTAAATTATAGTTAAATAATATATATATATATATATATTGTTCTTTATATTTACTTATGAATTTCAACTATATTCGAGTATATTTATAAAGTTTTAATATAAGATAAATATTATTTTTATAGAAATTCAAAACATCAAATTTGGCTGAGGGATGTCGACATGCCCATAGGCACCATGTCGACATGGTGACAGTTTAATTCAAAATTCAAATTTCAAAAGAAGTGTCTATTCGCCATAACTTTTCATGAATGGTCATGGTTGTTGTTCTTCTATAAATAGGGGTCAGTTTCAACGAATTTTATAATACTTTTCTCTGATTTAACTTCTCTTCTTCTTCTCCACTTTCTTATTTAAAAATTACACCATTACTCTGCCGAAATCAATATCGAATCTAACTAGATAATTTCTGGTTTTGATTCTCTCCACTATCTCTACAAGATCCAAGTGCTAATTTGAGTTATAGACTTTTTGTAATCAATTGAGCGAGAGAAGGTGTGATTGTAGCCCTGGAAATCAATTGGGTGAACTTGTTGCCCCGAAAATCAAGTATCTCTACCCAGAGGATTGTTATTCTGGAGGGTGTACCTCATAGCCCTGAAACCGAGGGTTGTAATTGTTGAATTGATTTCGAAAGGAAATCCGTACTTGTGTTGCGGGACTGGATGTAGGGTAACTCTAAACCAGTATAAAATCCGGTGTGTTCTTTCCTTTACTGCTTTTACTTTATATTTGCATCTGTGTTTGATTCTGTGTTCATATCTGTGTCTGATTAGTGTATACATTGTTAACAAAGTAAGATAAACTCAAAAAGATTAACAAATTTCTTTAAACACTATTCACCCCCCCTCTAGTGTTAATTCTAGCCTTAAGATCCTTAATCCACATTTCTCACATTTGGTTTCAAAGCTTTGTTTTCAAAAGTTTCATAATCTGAATTTTGAAAAGTTTTAAAATGGCTATTTTTGAAAAATCTGTTAAAACTAGTTTAGAATTGTTTAAATCATCATTGTTCCATGAGTCTGCATATGAATGTTATTCAAATTCTAGTTGTCTACCCAAATTTTATAATGTGCAGGAAAGATGCTTTATGGGTATTAAGGAATCAATCCACGATGGACAATCTGTGCAGATCAAAAGGAATAAGTGGATACTTGATAGTGGTTGCTCTAGACACATGACTGGTAATCCGGATATGCTGAATAATATTATATACAAAGACGGAGGACTGGTTAACTTTGGAGACAACTCGAAAGGATACGTAATTGGCATCGGCAATGTCGGTAACTCTGAAACTCCTATTATTACTAATGTTTTGCTAGTTAAGAATCTGAAACACAATCTGCTAAGTATGAGTCAACTATGTGATAAAGGATATAAAATTAAATTTGAAAAAGATAAATGTCATATTGAAGATAATAATTCAACCATAATATTTTAGGGAACTAGGAAAACGAATATTTATATTCTTAGTATGAAAGTTTCAAATGATAACCTATGTCTTCTGGCAAATACAAGTGACCCTTGGATTTGGCATAAGAGATTTGGACATTTGAATTTCAAACTCTTATCTAGACTGTCAAAGCATGATCTAGTAAGAGGTCTCCCTAAAATGAATTTTAAAGTAGATAGTTTATGTGATGCATGTCAATTAGGAAAGCTTAGAAAAAGTTCCTTTAAATTAAAAGATATGATTTCAACTTCAAAACCCATTGAGTTACTTCATCTTGATTTATTTGGTCCATCTCAAATTCAGTCAATAAATCATAGTAAGTATGTTTTTGTAATTGTAGATGATTATTCTAGATTTACATGGACAATATTTTTGAAACATAAAAGTGATACTTTTGAATGTTTTAAGAACTTTACAAAAAGGATTCAAAATCAATTATCTTTAAAAATTATAACTATTCGTAGTGATCACAGTGGTGAATTTGAAAATGAAAAGTTTAAGGAATTCTGCAATAAGAAGGGAATAACTCACAATTTCTCATTTCCAAGAACTCCACAACAAAACGGAGTAGTTGAACGTAAAAATAGAACGATACAAGAGTGTGCGAGAACTATGCTTTCAGATAGTAATTTACCAAAACACTTTTGGGCAGAAGCTGTTGCTACCGCCTGTTATATTTTGAATAGAATTTTAATTAGGCCTTTAACTGATAAGACACCTTATGAACTTCTTCATGGAAAGAAACCTAAGGTATCATACTTCAGAATTTTTGGAAGTAAATGCTTTATTTTAAATACAAAAGATAATTTGGATAAATTTGATCCTAAATCCAACAAAGGAATCTTTATCGGATATTCTAATAGAAGTAAAGCTTATAGAGTTTTTAATTTAAGATCTAACACCATCGAAGAAACAATGCATGTTTCATTTGATGAAAATTTGAAAGATTTTGAAATTACAAATGATGAAGAAGATTTAATTACTCAAAATCAGGAATCAACCGAAATTAATAATGAAATTAATCATTCAAATTAAAGGATTAAACTTTTAAAAGATCATCCTATTGAAAATATAACAGGAGATATGCAATCTATTGTTACAACTAGAAATCAACTAAGTAAAATGAGTAATGTAGCATTTATATCATCTATTGAACCCAAAAATCCTAAAGAAGCATCAACTAATGATTCATGGATTTTGGCTATGCAAGAAGAATTAAATCAATTCACTAGAAATAAAGTTTGTGAACTTGTTCCTAGGCCTGAAGATAAAACTATAATTGGAACTAAATGGGTCTATAAAAATAAAATGAATGAACAAGGTGAGGTCGTTAGAAATAAAGCACGATTAGTCGCCCAAGGTTATTGTCAAGAAGAATGTATAGATTGTGACGAAACCTTTGCTCCTGTAGCAAGATTAGAAGCCATTAGAATTCTACTTGCTTTCGCAAATCATAATAATTTCAAATTATTTCAAATGGATGTTAAAAGTGCATTTTTAAATGGATTTGTAAAAGAAGAAGTATATGTTGAACACCACCACTTTTTAAAGATGAAAATTTACCAAACCATGTGTACAAACTTAAGAAAGCTTTATATGGTCTAAAACAAGCTCCTAGAGCCTGGTATGATAGACTAAGATCTTATTTAATACAATCAAATTTAGAAATTGGTAAAATAGATAATACTCTTTTTATTAAAAGAAATAAAAATGATATTCAACTAGTTCAAGTATACGTAGATGATATCATTTTTGGTTCAACTAACTTCAAAATGAATAAAGAATTTTCTGAAATAATGACAAAAGAGTTTGAGATGAGTCATATGGGTGAATTAAACTTCTTTCTAGGATTGCAAATAAAACATTTAGATAATGGTATTTTTATTAGTCAAGAAAAATATGCTAAAGAACTAGTCAATAAATTTGGTTTGACTACTGCGAGTGGAAAACCTACTCCCATGGCAACCAATGAATATCTAAGTAAAGAAGATCTCTCGAAAGATGTAGATCAAAAGTTGTATAGAGGAATGATCGGATCATTGCTCTATATCACTGCTAGTAGACCTGATATCATGCATAGTGTGTCTTTGTGCAAGATATCAATCTCATCCTAAAGAAACTCACTTAAAAGCTGTAAAACGTATCATAAGATATATTAAACACACCTCTGATTATGGCTTATTTTATCCTAAAAATGATTCATTAGATTTAATATCATACTGTGATGCTGACTATGCTGGATGTAAATCAGACCGAAAAAGTACAAGTGGAACTTGTCACTTTTTGGGACATTCTCTGGTTTCCTGGTTTAGTAAAAAGCAAAATACAGTTTCTCTATCAACAACTGAAGCAGAGTATATTTTTGCTGCTTTGGCTTGTTCTCAAGTAATATATATGCAACAAACCTTAAGAGATTTTGGATTAAATATCTCAAAATCGCCAATTTATTGTGATAATACTAGTGCAATAAATTTATCTAAAAATCCTACTCATCATGCTCGAACTAAACATATTGATATTCGACATTATTTTCTTAGAGATAATATAACTAAAGAAGTAATTACTCTCGAATATATAAACTCTGAGAATCAAACTGCTGATATCTTAACAAAACCATTAAATGAATCTATATTTACTAAATTAAGAAGAGAATTAGGTATTTGTTCTATAACTGAAATATAAAATATAAATAACAAGTATAATTAATAATTAATATTAAAATAAATCATAGAGTTAAAATATAAGGACCATGTCGACATCCCCTAGGAAGACATGTCGACATGTAACGTTTTTTTTTATTTTCCCACCAAAATTCAAAAATTTAGTTATATATTCTTCTATATTTCGAATTCTTATTCATTCTCTCTGTTTTCTCTTCATTTTCTATTCTGAAATATATAAAATAATGGCATCTTCCTCTAAATCAAACATAAAATCAACTTTCTTATTCCCCTCTCCTACTTCTGGTCCATTCCAATGCACTACTCTCGCACGTGTAACTAAATTGGAGGAGTCTATGAAGGATACTCTTTAGATGTTGACTGAAATTCAAGTGACTCAACTTCGTATGGCGAAAGAGCAAGAAAGGCAAGGCAAGATTCTTAGGAATTTACAAAAATTCCTAATGGATAACCTGGCCAACCCTATCTTGATCGATGAAGACTCTTCACTCAATCAAGAACATGAGGTCAGCGACGAAGAAGAAGAAGAACCAATGTAAGAAGCACACGAGGAGGATGATGACCAAGTAGTATGCGTTGGAGAAGTGTGTTTCGACAAAAATGGGAATCTTGTCAGACAACGTGGAAATTTCTGTTTCCACTATCCAAACTGTTCAATTCATAAATCTCCTATGTTTAGAAACACACATTAGTTTCTTCTCTTTCTTTCCGTTGTTATTTATGTTTTTATGTTTTTCAAACGCAAATGTAAATACAACCATACTCGTAATAAATAAACTTGTGTTCTTATATGTGTTAGTATTATTGTGAATTCTTAGTTAGGATAGTTAATAGTTTAGGATTATATTTTAGTATTATATTTAAGTGTTAATTATTTATGATAACACTATCATTATAATCACACGTCATAGAGTGATAAGTTTTAGGGGGAGTTATATAGTTTGGAGTTATCTAGTTCAGAGTTAGTTTTTGTTGATGACAAAGGGGGAGAAGTATAAAATAGGATAGTTAGGCATAGATTAAGGGGGAGTTATTAGAAGTATTAGGATTGAAGTGATATTTTATAAACAAAGGTTGTCATCATCAAAAAGGGTGAGATTGTTAGTCCATGAGATGATGGTTTTGATGACAACAACCTTAGAATAGATTATAAAATATAAATACTAACATTACAAGTTTAGATATATATGTATATGCAGGATCTAACCATGCAGGTATCAAGAATGAAGACTGTACAGTATAGAGATTCAAGATATAGAGATAGAAGACTCATGAGTATCAAGATTATCAAGAGTTCAAGATTTCAAGGTTAAGTTTGTTTTATTAGGAATATTTGTTAAAACTCGTAGAAAAGCACTGGCATCTTAATATCCAATTTATTCGTGGAATGGAATCCACTTCGAGCCCGTTAAAGGGATGGAACCCTAAGTAGGATGGAACCTACGAAAATCTAGTGGGACATTGTTTTGTATCCACTAAGCTTAATTCAAATGGTTTTTCAAAATTATCTTGTTTTCGAAATGATTTCAAAACTTCCTTTTAAAAAGATTCAAAACCCTCGATTCCGTTTTTAAAATAATTTTAGCCTCAAAACATCTTTATTTTCAGAGTCAAAATTTCTCCTGATTTTAAACTATCTTTTCAAATAATATATTTAACTTTTAAATTGTTTAAACTTTGATTTAAATTATAGTTAAATAATATATATATATATATATATTGTTCTTTATATTTACTTATGAATTTCAACTATATTCAAGTATATTTATAAAGTTTTAATATAAGATAAATATTATTTTTATAGAAATTCAAAACATCAAATTTGGCTGAGGGATGTCGACATGCCCCTAGGCACCATGTCGACATGGTGACAGTTTAATTCAAAATTCAAATTTCAAAAGAAGTTTGTATTCGCCATAACTTTTCATGAATGGTCATGGCTGTTGTTCTTCTATAAATAAGGGTCAGTTTCAACGAATTTTATAATACTTTTCTCTGATTTAACTTCTCTTCTTCTTCTCCACTTTCTTATTTAAAAAATTGCACCATTACTCTGCCGAAATCAATATCGAATCTAACTAGATAATTTCTGGTTTTGATTCTCTCCACTATCTCTACAAGATCCAAGTGCTAATCTGAGTTATAGACTTTTTGTAATCAATTGAGCGAGAGAAGGTGTGATTGTAGCACTGGAAATCAATTGGGTGAACTTGTTGCCCTGGAAATCAAGTATCTCCACCCAGAGGATTGTTATTCTGGAGGGTGTACCTCCTAGCCTTGAAACCGAGGGTTGTAATTGTTGAATTGATTTTGAAAGGAAATCCGTACTTGTGTTGCGGGACTGGATGTAGGGTAACTCCGAACCAGTATAAAATCCAGTGTGTTCTTTCCTTTACTACTTTTACTTTATATTTGCATCTGTGTTTGATTCTGTGTTCATATCTGTGTCTGATTAGTGTATACATTGTTAACAAAGTAAGATAAACTCAAAAAGATTAACAAATTTCTTTAAACACTATTCACCCCCCCCTCTAGTGTTAATTCTAGCCTTAAGATCCTTAATCCGCATTTCTCACAAATAATAAGTATACATAGAAAAGGAGTGGACATCTGTGAATCAACGAGAATAATTTTTATAATTCAGTCTGCAATTGAAACCTAACATGTTAAATGTTAACTTAAAGCAACTCAATTCTAAAAAATTAAATGATCACTACATTTACATTGATATGCCACTAACCTCTTTAGATGATTTATAAATGGAAATATCATCTCTTACTTTGCTCATGCATAGTCCTGCTCAATAGAACATTACAACCCATGTAAACAAAAACATATGTAACTAAACATGAATAATAACCTAAAAATAGTCATGACAAAATATGTTATGTCCTGACTAGTTAACATGATGAAACCTTTGTTGTATTGACATAAATTTTATATTCACTCATCTTGACTTAAAATTCATAAAGCTAAAGCTGTGATTTGCTTAGTAGGAACATTAATTGAGCTCTGCAATTTACAAAATATAACTGATACAAGGGAAAGAAGTAATAAAATCATACCATCTCATTTAGGGTTACGGACGATGAGCAGTGATTTAAGGTTTGCATATCGGTGTTCAATTCACATATTTAGGGTTGGAAGGTGACAACATCTGTGATGAGGTCAAAGGTGAGAATGTCGGTGGTGAGGTTGAAGGAGAGAGAGGGGTGGAATTAGAGAATGCATATAAAAATTTCAGAGTGTATTTGTAACGACCCGCCATTTTGGACCATTCGCATCCATTATAAGTGTATAGGTAGACACTCATGCCGGAATTGAATTGCTCAAAATACCGCGTTGTTAATTTAAATTTGGCAAAACTGAACATATACAGTAAATAAATATAATCATAGATCACAGACACAGAGTAATAAGTGCAGCGGAAATAAAAGAGATAGTAGTTCATGAAGCTACTATATGAATATATAAAATACATCAGAGTTTACAACAGAAGAGTAATACGATACATCAGAGTTAAATCAGATACATCACTGGAATCATCGAATACTGAAAGCAGAATAGATGGCTGGATCTTCAAGCAAAGCTCCAACTTCAAAGGCGAGTCTTGAATACTGGAACACTCAGTCTGACCCGAGCGTAAAGCAAAAACACAAGACACTCGAGTCAGGATTAACATTCTTATATTAATAAATCCAACTCAAGTGAAATAGCAATTGAAATACAAGTAACTCAAAGGATGTTTGGAATAACCATCCTTTAAGGATCCGTCAAACTATCTACTATGTAGTAATGTACGATAAGTAGATAATGTCTATCAGTAATAATAAGATATCAAAATAGCGTTAAGTCATGGCCCATTCCACCCTTAACACATTTTTATTCCCAAAAGCATATACAAGACCGTAGTTTCCCCAAAACCGGAAGTCACCAGAGGGCAATCTATATACTAAAGGTACAAATCAAAATCGTAGTGGTCGCGCATAAATGGAATACAAGTATGACAAGGCACATGAGGCAATACCCAAGATAGTGATACTACCGTTCGCCTGATCCGGACTGGTGAGAACGCAACGCCGCAGCGCCCGCAACACCGTGAAACAACACTCCCAAAATCAAGGGTGCACCAATCGACAACAAGTATAAGTAGTTCGAAGAAGTGTGTCCACTTGAGGTAGCTAATCCTCCATTGGCCCGGCACAGCTCCTGTTTTAGTCATTTCCAATTTGACACAAGTGTCAAGGCTATCCATTATCGTTCACTTTCTTCAGTCATCACGAACATCAATCCAACCACTTCATTCTGGATCATCACTCCGCGTATAGTTATTAAAGTGGTTTTCGGTTTAGATAGAGAGTATATCCATAACCGAATTCCGGTCTCTTTAATAACTTCCGTAATTATTTCACCGATTGGTCGTTTATACATTTCAAAACCAAATCAAATTCAATTTCAATTAGAATTCGTAAATCAACATTTCATTTGTCTTACAAAACCAATTTCCAATAATTTACGTTTCAAAACTTCCAAATTATCATTTCAAAATCTTATAATTCAATTTCAAATTTTATTCAAAACAATTCAAGTATTGATTCAAGTTCGTATATAAGTTTCATTCCGAAATCATTTAAATTAATCTAATTTAACATTCAAATCAATTTAAACTCATTTATCGATTTCATTCAATATTCGTTAAGTTACTTTGCCATTCAAAACAATTTCCATTAAATTTCCAATTCATTAAATCCATTATTTAAATTCAACTTCATTATATCAAAACTTACAATTTTGAATTAAATTAAATTCGTCAAATCAGTTCTTTCAATTACAAGTCTTACATTAATTCCAAAAATATCACATTTTCATTTCTTGTTAAAGAAATTCCATTTCACTTATTTACTTCCTTAAATAATTTTCCAAAACTTAATTAATCAAGAAAACTTAATTTCAATTATTTACAAAGTAAATTCACTTATTCAAAAGTTCGATTTCTCTTATTAAAGAATTTAATTCAATTTGACCATTAAATCATTCAATCTTATTTAATTATTAAATAATTCAAAACTTAGTTATTAAATAATTTCAAAGTTTAATAATTTCAAACTTAATTATTAAATCATTCAAAGTTTAATAATTTCAAACTTAATTCAATTTCAAACTTAATTATTAAATCATTTCAAAATTTAATTCAATCATTTCTCAAATTTAACATCGTTCTTTCATCAATTACATTGTTAATATTTTGTTTCGGATTATTTAAATATTCACATTTTAATTTCATTAAAATTCAATTTCCAACTTCATTTCAAAATCATATTATTTATTCAAATAAAATCTTCGTTTATTTTTAAATCAAATTATTGACCAATCGGGTTTTATTTAATTTTCTATCCTAGGTCAAAGTTCAATTTGGGTATTTATCATTTCAACCCGATTCCAATTCAATTCAAAATCAAAGCATAACAAAGGGAACTTGCAGTGTGATAACTGGGATGGTGTCAAAGTAAATAAACAAGCAATAGCAACAATCAATATCAATCCAAAAATCAATTAAATAATCCCGAAATAATCGTATTAATTCGCATTGTTATTTGTACGAATTAATATAATTATTTCTAGAATTTACACTATCATTTCATGTAGATTAAAGATTATTACATTACGGTTTCCACTTGTCATTCAATTTCAAATTTACACTACAACGATTAATCCAATATACGTCGATGGTTCAAAGTGTAATTATCACTATTCTACATGTCAATTAATTTAACAATTAAAAGGGGTCATATTCAACTAATCAAATTTAACATATAAATCAGTTTTAAAATCGTCAACTATCCTATATCCATTTCAATTTGGCATACTATTTATCATTTAACACTAACAATTTAACGTCCAATATAAATATCAACAATCAATCAATTATCAGCCAAACTGTATTATCACCGCATAAATAATTAACAGATAATAGTGTCAGATGTCACAGGTGAACTGATACAGGTAATAGCATATATAACAGTGTAATTAACTAACAGCAGTATATTTCAATTGTCGTTCCAATTGAAATCAAATTTAATAAATAAAAGAACGTTAATCGTGAGTGAGTGCTCACCTTTCGAGGCTAGAGAGATTCGACAAAGCCCTGAGCTACGAATTTCAAAGCGACTCTGGATGGACATGATTCGACGGAGAGAATAGGCACGACAGAACAAAGCTAATAAATAGAAATAGGCGAAATCAAATCAGAACTGGATCGATGCAGATAATTGATACATGTGAACTTACATATACAACTATATATAACCAATCATATTCTAAATTTAAACACATATTAAATTAAATTATCTGCGTATATTTTTCTTCAAAATCATTGTTTAAATTAAAACAAAACAAAAATAACTACCCGGTATATTTTGAAATAAATCCATATGCACTTATCAAAATGCAACTTACTTAAATATCTTATGAATGTTCAATTGGAAAAAGTATATATATATTTTCTTCAAAATCAATTTAACATATATGGAAGTTTCAAATAAATAACATGCATTCAACACACGTGACACTTATATTTATGAACTTTAAAATAAAATATGTTGTAAGACTATTACAGCAAACATGGGTATTATATAAATGTATATGACTATGCTATCAGCCGAAACTGCAAATGTATACAAAAACATTTTATAAACAAATATATATTATACAAACCCACAGTGTAATATCTACACATCACTTTGCATTGTTTATCGACTTCTTAACCTATATTATATGTTGTATTAAGGAGATATAAAGAAATGCAAATAATCACTTGATCGGCTTACCAACGCTTTGCATAAAATTTCAGTTGCTTGACGTCAAATGGTCTGATCTACATCCTAAGTTTAGTTTTCATTTTAATTCGTTATCATAATTCTGGCAAATGATGAGTAGAATTCTTATCCTACACGCTGAAATTTTATGTTTATAAGGATCATATTCTCACTAAAAAAAATTATATATACTTTTAAAGTATAATAGAATATTCCCATTATAACATATCTACCTATATGGAATAACACATATGCACTGGCATATAACACCTTATACTAACCTGTATATATATTTATACATACTATAACCTACTAACGTATGCAACATATATGCAATATATCAAAATACCAAATGTATAAACCCAACAGTGAAAATATATAACAATATAAACTAAAAACATAACTTTTATAAGACAACACGATCTGCTTTATTGTAATACCTACATAACCCAACAGTTTCATACTTATAAACTTGTAAGCTTGTATGCAAAAACACACAGTAGATGCAGACTTAAATATTAAACAATATGTATAATATAAACAAAAACACATTCTCAAAGCCATGAAAAAAGCAGTAGGAGGAATCGATAAAACGTGAATACAAATGTATATACCTTTTTCCCCTGTTATTTTTTTTTTCTCGCCGACCGACAGAGAAGTGGGGAGGAGGCGAAGTGAAAGGCGGCACACAGGTGGCGAGCAGTGCTCTAGGTTGCTCGACGGTGGTGGAGGCGCTCGGTTTGGAAGGGAGTGAGGTGGCAGCGGTTGGGCATGGTTTGATTGGTGGTCGGTGTTGAGATAGAGGAGGGGAATGGTTGCGAGGTGGCGAAGTGGAGGGCTACGGTGGTGGTGGCCAGTTCATGGTGGCGCTAGGCTCAGAAGGTGGTGGAGATGCGGGTAGGCGAGTGATCAGGTGAAGGGCGGCGATGTGGTGGTAGGTTCGGTCTGACGTAGCGAAGGCCGGAGGGGTGTGTCGATGGTGAGAAGCTTGACGTGCTTGTTGTTTTTTTTTTCTTTTCTGCGTTCATTGGTTTGGAGGAAAGAAATTTGGTGGAGAAGTTTGGGTGAGGTGGAGTTTCTGGGGATGGCTTCAGGAGAAAATGAGAGCAACGAAGGAAGATGAAATGTGGAAATGTGGAAATACGTGGGCAAGAAGGAAAGCAAAAATATGTAGGATGGAAGAGGAACCAGCTATGAACCGCTGGTTTACGAAATGCAAGATTACAATGAAGGCGATATTGAAAGTCACACGCAAATTCAGGACGAATTTATTACAGATGACCGTTGGATTACACAGAGGGTTATGAAAGGATAGGAAACCCAAAAGTCCAAATACGGAACTGATACGGTTATCAGTTTCACGATTCTGCCGTGAACCGGACATCAAAACAAACATATAAATATACCATGAAGATCAGCTCGACGAGACGATCAAAACGATATATAGATATCAGTGGTACGATTGAATCTATAAAATTCGAATTTTTCTACTGGTGGAAAAATGCAAGAAAAACGTTGAAAAATAAGATCGACGGAGCCAAAGAAGTCCGAATTTGGAAAAACGACAAACTGAAATCTTGCTCAGAAGACGGTTTAGAATTTTTCTATGTAAAAATATTTAGGTTTCGAAAACATTTTATTTTCATTTCTTTTTAACTGATTAGATTGAAGTGAATTTACGCGCGAAATAAACTTTCATATTTTCGGACGAAAATTTACCGATTGCTATGTTTAACTGGACGTATTCCAAATATTAAATTTTTATTTCAAAATTTCATCGTTTAAAATTTCATAAAATTTCAACTAATTACGTTATTAAAACAGTTGAAATTTACGGGTCGTTACAGTATTCTTTAGAGTGTATTGTTTGGGCCATGGAGTGTATGCTTTGGGCTCCTAATTTTGTATCTTAAACCATCAAAGTTTGGAATGACTCTCGGCCATTGCAATATTGCCACGAGCTAGAGCTATTGTGAATTTAATTTACTACATAGCTACATTGGAAAATTGCCTATTTGGTGTAGTCAATGGATAGGTGACACAAAAACTCACGTTTAGACACCGCCATGCCAAATCAACAAACATCCATCAAGCAAAATAAAATAGTTACAAAACACTCACAATACAGCTAACTTGAATGGAGTACTAATCAAAATTAGGTCCTTAAATAAATGCTTATTCGATATGGCCCCTTGTTGGAACTAGGTTCAATCTATTCCCAAGAAGGTACAACCGATCGACCATGTAACGACCCGTAATTTTCGATAATTAAAATATTAAATTAAATAAGATTTTGAAATTTAATATTGGAAGAAATTAGTGATTTATTTATGAGAAAAAAATAACTAGAATGTAATATAATAATGTTAATTTAATGTAATTGATGACTGTTTTAATGTAATTCCAATAAATTTAAAATTATTGTAAAGTTAATTTGGTTATAATTATAAATAGGGAATTAAATTTGTAATTTATGGAATTAATAAAATTGAAACATTATAATTAATATGGTAAAAGTTGATAATTATAAAATGATGAATGTAATAAAATGTAAACTAATGTTAATTATATCTATAAGGTGATAGTTGATTTAATAATAAAAGTGGAAATGAAAATAAAGAAATTATTTGGATTTAAAATATAATTAATTGAGTTTATTACAGTTGCAATCGAACGCTGTAATTTGTGCAATATTTGAATATTGAATTTGACATGGAAAATTTATTTTAAAGGATTAATAATTTCTATGAAATCAAGGATGATAAATTGTTAACTTTTAAATTTAGAATTCAAAGTGATTAAGCCAATTTAATAATAATTTATTTAATTAACGTGAAAATAGCCATTTTGGCCACTGTCTCAAATTTCGACCAAACTAGTTTCATTGGATCCACAACATTGAATTATTGTAGGATTACAAGTTTCGTAGCGATTGGACTTGTAGTTTGATCGTGGGGGCTCGAAACGCGTAGAAATTGATTAATAGAATTTAAATGAATATAATCTTATTTTAAAAGCGAACTTCTATATACTTTTGAATTAGCATTTTAAAATAGTTTCATTGAGTCTAAAAATATCGAAAACATCTATTTTGATATATGGGATGACCTAATTTTGTTTCGGAAATGAAACGGGCTTTTCGGGTTCACGTAATCGTTTCGACCAATTAAATTTGTACCATTCATTCTTATCTGTTCGTGTCCATATAAATAGATTTCTTTTCTAAGCCCTAGTAGCCTTTTTATTTCTATTTGCACGTACATTTTCTTCTCATCTCCTCTTTCCAATGGCAGACAGACCAATACCTATATCCCAATTCAATTTTTAAATCAAAATCAATTTCAAAAATTCAAACTCTCCAAAATTTGTCATATTATATATCGTTGGAAAGCTCTCGACGAGCACAATCTAAATCTGCTATTTGTTTTTGCAATCGAGTTTTGGTTTGTCCGAAAATGACCAAAACATTCTCGGCCGTTCATTGTGGTGGTTGATCATCGACGGTGATGCCTTGATTCGAGGGTGCTGCAGTGTGGAGATGGATGTGGGGAGTGCATAGGGGTATTTCCTTCGGCGAGTCAATGGTTGGATCGGCGTGTAAAATTATTTTAGGGTTTAAGGGGAGGCGGCGGCTGCTGGCTTGATTGACATCGATCGGCAACGTTCATTGATCGCGGGTGGTCGAGGCGTTATGAGGAAGGACGGCACTTTGTTCGAGTGGGGTCTGTGTAACCGCGACAGGTCGTACTGGAAGACGCGTGGTACACTCTGATTTGCCCATATTATTTAATTTAAATTTAATTTTTCAATTGTTTCAAATATCATAACTTTCTCATACGAGCTCCGTTTGACACGCGGTTTCTTGCGTTGGGTTCGTATCAAAATTTTGGACATTATGAAACTGATTTGACTGCATTCTGAGACTGTTAGAATTTTGGACTATATTTGGATTTTAAATCGTCGATAAATCAAAGGTGAGTGTTTTAACCCACTCACGAATGCTAAACTATCTTATGTTAGTTAAATTAAATTTATGATGCGATTAGAATATGATTGATTGTTGTTTGGTATATTTAAATTGTCATTCCAGTTAAATCTGAATTTTATTGAATTTAATTGCCATTTAATTTAATATTGAATTTAAATTGTCAATTAAATATCTGTTAATGATAACCAATTAACTATTGTGAGTTATTGGCTGATTTGAATGATGATTGTGATGGATGCTTAATTGTTGACATTTTGGATGATTGGATGATTGTGATGGATGCTTAATTAAATTTTGGCATCTGGCTTCCTTAAGCTAACTCCCTTGCCAACCCTAATGTAACGATCCCGGATTTTTCTAAGTTTAAATGATAACTAATTTAATTTTTGAACAAAATTTGTGAAATAAATCGATAAAGTGATGCGAGTTTTCCCCGAATTCAAATAAATTTTGTATAAATCATTTAAATTTAAAAATATTGTATATATGTGAATATATATGTATTTGAGCATATATGAGTAAATTTGAAATAATAAATATATGTATATATATTTGATTTGAATTTAAATTGTAAATAAATGGTTTAAAAATGAAAATATATAAGATAAGTTATAAAATACAAAGTAAACAATTGCTAGAAATTTAACAACATGTTAAAATATAGAAAATATATATATATATATAAGATCACTTATATAGTTATATGATAATAATAAAGTAAATACATTGGCTACAATCCTAACAACATATTAACTACGGAAATTCATTTTTGTTTCAAAGTAATAAGACAAAATACAAGATAAGAAAAGAAACAAAAATACGAAGGATAAAATATATTCAAGTATGCAACAATATATTCATTTATATTACAAAATTATAAATTATAACAACATATATACATATTGGAATGCAAGTATAAGTAAGACAAAGATAATAACCTGTTCATGGATATGCTCATAAAACAAAATGAATGCAAGAAGATAAGTATGTAAACAAAGACAACAATATATATTCAAGTGCAAACAAATAAGAATATAAATATCTTAGGCTTGCAAAGAAGACATAAGGTACATATGCATTTAATGTTTGCATCTCTAGCATAGCAAAGAAAAATTATCAGCCGAGACAAACAATGCAAAGCAATTAATGCAAGTTTCTCTAGTACACAACATATTACCCATCAGCCACCATATGAAGAGAAAAATCTCTGATCAAAACATTAACAAACCATTTCTAGTACAAAAGAAATAATCACCTATACAATTATATTTACCCTGTAAACTCTTTTCTATATCAAATATTCCTTATCTCTTTCGTTCAAAAAAAAAGACTTAGCATACCAGAAAATACATTACAACTGAAGCTTTACAACAATTCAACTCAAAAAATATAAAGATCAAAATAAAAGGTTCCAGCTAGCAAAATTTAAAATCCTGTTTCAAAATAGAAGCAACTCTGTTCATTTTTCTGGAAAACAACGGTGAGTAAACTTCTTTGATCTGATCTATAAAATGGATGTAGTGATTTATGTTGAAGTGAAGCTGTGAAATATGGTTGCATTTATACAAAAACGAATATATACCTGTGCATGTCTGTTGAACATGCATATTGCCTCTGTTTTTACATTACAGTTGACAGAACCTGTTAAAAATTCAAAATCTCTCACTCTAATCCTCTTTTGGCTTTAAGGTTCAAACAAAACCTGTTTGTATAATCATGTTTTAAGTTTTAAAAATAATTTTTAGCATAATTAATTAAAGTATTTTTTCGGGACGTCCTGCCAGAGGCGATCCCATGTGGCATAGGAAGTTCCTTAGCCTGACCATTTGTTGAAAATCCAAAGAAACAATACGAACCTTGTACGGTTTTAGTTGTATAACCTGCTATGGAATGTGGCGGTAACCTGCTATTGAACATAGTAGCTATAGTAGGCATAGTGTGAAATGCCTATGTTGGCTAAGATAATATTATACTTTTGAAATGTTTTTTGCACTATTCACTAATAATAATATCAAAATGATTTGTTTTGCGTAGTAAGCATGTTTGACTATCATAAGAAGAAATCTCCTCCAATTCTGCGTTTGCATTGTGTGTGTGGCGGGAGGTCTTATGGTAGTTTCATTTTCCAAAAGCATCGCGGATATTTTCCACTTCCTTTGTTGTTGTTGTTTTAAAGATAAAAACTATTTTAGTTCTCACACCAGTCACCATGACTGACCCGGAGTTTATTGTTCCCTTCCTAAACTCTGGGTGCCCACAATTTTCCACACGGGCAGTCTAGAGTTGGGTTTTTCAAATAGTCAGATAGTAAGAGTAGATTCGATATCCCTGAAGCCTTTGGATCTTGGCGATCACATTCGCTTCATTCTGGAGTTATCTTGTTTGCTTATAGCAACTTGATGGTTGTTCGAGCTAGTTCTGGATTAGAGATGGATTATTTGGAGTTTGGCATTGAAGACATTATCTTTCCGCTGCTATTTCTTATATCATATTTCTGATGTATATTGATATCTGTTGTATCATTCTGTTGTATCATATCGTATCAGATTTTGTATCTGTCATTGTATCAATGTTATATATATTGATATATTCTTTTTCTTCCGTTGTGTTGTTATACTTACTGTGTTATAAGCTCCGGGGAGCCAGATTCGGCGTTTGAATCTACGGCATTTGAGTACAAGTGAAGTACGGGTGCCGATTTTCGAAGGCCGAGTCCGGGATCTTCACACCTAAGGTCAAACCGAAGCACCCTAGAATTTTCTCCAAGCATGACTTGAAGTACACTCGACCTTCTTCCATCAAACTGTTTTCAGCCAACCAAAAACCACTTGTTACAGACACTTTCTATCGACCCTAATTTTGTGCGACTTGAATTGTGAGCTCCTCCCATGCTCCAAAGCACCTCCTCTAAGTTTCGTCCAATTCGACCATCTTTGCCTTTAATTTACCCAATTCGACAACCTCTTTCCTAACTACCTAAAAGCACCAACAAATCATACCAAGGCACAACATACAAACATAAAATATCATCCATATACATCCATATCAAGGTTTGAGAACTCAGTGTCGGTTTTGATCATTTGAAATTTTCATTGTTTCGGACGATTTCAGAAATATTAGAAGTTTCGCTTTTGGTTTTGGTTTCAATTTCGGTCCTGGTTTCGATTTTTAATAATTTGTGAATGAAAATGTAATAAAGTTCATTATAAAATTATAAAATATATTCTATAAATAAATAGATAACTTTATAACCAAAACTAAATTAAAATTACACTAAACTAAATTACATTATATTAAATTAAATCAAATGCAACCCAGCCCAACCCACCATTTATTTTGTATTATTTATAGCCAGACCCAAAAACAATATCAAATCAACGGCCTCTTCCATTTCCAAAACCATCCCTCCCTAAAAATATTTTTTAAACCCTAATCAAAACACAAAGGCTTCCACTGTCATATTTACGTTCCTGCTCAATCTAAAATAAATGAAACATCATTGGGTTTCTACCGCACACACTCACGCTCTCAAAATCAATGTCAGTAATGTCATTTCATGCTAACTAAGAGGACTAAAGAAGAGAAAACACTGCATCTAAAGAAAAAACTTCGATTCTTTCAAGTCGAGGTTGAAGTTGAAGAGTAATGAAGACAAAGTTTGATTTTTCTAGGGTAATTTGTTTAACTTATGTTGATTTCCATTGATTTTGGCTTTAATTTGGTTATTTTTTGAAACCCTAGCAAAAACTAGTTTCTTTCCTCTATTTTGGTTTGGTGAACAATAAAACTAGCATGGTACCACCGAAATATTGGGGTACCGTCCAATATCTCATACCCTGATCCATATACACATGCAATTCATCAAAACATAATAATCAAGCAAATCCTATCCTAGATCTAATTTTTACACGAGTATGTCAATATGAACTAAAGTGGTTTCAAAATCCTTTAAAAACTATTTTAAATAATTTTTAATTTCCGCCATAAACATGCACAAAGTGTGATTAAAGTTCAAAAAAAAATTTGGATCAAAATCATGTAAAAACATCAATAATAACTATATAAACATTCATAGGATAGTAAGAGGTCAAGAACCACTTACCAAATACCAAATTTTCTCTCTAAATCTATAATTGACAACAGGGAGGATGAGTGGATATTAGTCAAAAATGATAATCTCCAATTCCTCTATGCTTTTTCCCTTCTAATGATGATTTGAGCTAAGATTAGTAAGAAAAATAGGCTTTTGATGAAATTATGGATGTTTAGAACTATTTTGGGGAAGATGGAATGACTTAGATTGATCCCTACTGCCCTTAGCACAATTTCCAAAATTCATTATGGGCCAATGTATGGACTTAGTTAATTACCCACTAATGCAAGCAATGGTAGGCAGCCATAACTTTCAAATGTTAAGTCCGTTTTGCACTTACGACCACTCTACATAATAGGGAACCATTATCATGAAGCGGTGGAGTGGTTTAGGACCCTAACACATCTCTTACCAAAAGATATAGTCCATACTGTCAGTCCTTGAGAAGGATGGTTTTGATGACAACAACCTTAGGACTTGTTATAAAATATAAATACTAACATTATAGTTTATATATATATATGCATGATATAAACATGCAGGTACCAAGAATGAAGACTATACAGTATAGAGATACAAGACTGATGAATTTAAAGATCAAAGATATCAAGGTTGAAGACTCATGAGTATCAAGAAATCAAGTTATCAAGCGTTCAAGATTTTAATAGTACAAGATAAGTATTGAGTCTAGAATTATGTAAAACTTCATAATAGCACGGAAATCTTCATTCCATATTTCATTTGGGATGGAACCTATTTCTACCTTTTTAGTGGCTTACAAACCCACGACAAGTAGCTTACAAACCTACGACAAGTGGCTTACAAACCCACGAACATCCTGGTTTTGTACAAGTTCTCGAGTCCTGATGTGATGAGATATTCTGCAGGAAGAAGCTTGCAAAACTACTTCAAAATGATTTTCAAAACTGCTTTTCAAAATGTTTTAGCCTTAAAATATTCTTTGTTTTTGTTTTTAAATAAACTCTTGTTCTAAACTTCGTTTGTTTTTAAAACTATCTTCTGATTTTTAAATATTCTTTATAATATATATATATATACTTGAGATTTAAAATCAAATTTATATATACATTCTAAAAATATATTTTTCTACTCTTTTTTATTTTAAAACATAGGGAAATTAGTTTATTTTACTCCATAATCATTTCATCTTGTTTCCTTTCAATATCATTTTCAAAATAAATTTTACATTATTTTTAACTAGGGTATGTCGACATCATGGGATACCCCATGTCGACATGGTGTCCATTAAAATTCAAAATTCAAATTTTAAAAGAAGTGTTTATTCGTCGTATCCTTTCACGAATAGATATGGATGTTGATTTCCTATAAATACCAGCAGTTCTAAACGAATTTTTAACTAGATTTCACTTGTTTTCTCTTCTCTTCATCTTCCACATTTATTCTAAAGAATTCCAAACTATACTCTATCGAAATACCAAGTGAATCAAACTTGATTATCTCTTGTTTGATTCTCTACCACTCTCTCCATAAGATCTCGGTGCTATTCAGATTTATAGGATTATTTGTAAATCAAACTATTGGGCTAACAGGCCTAAATTCTAATTTAATTACTGCTTTTTTCTGTTTTGCTGTTTTGGTTTTTTTATTTTTATTTTTTCTTTATTTTTCGATCTAGCGATCCCGCTGGTTATTTGTAATTATTGCTACTTTTTCAACCAGATCTGGTAGAGCCCAGTATAAAATACTTGTTTGCCTTTAAAAAAAAACTATTGAGTAAAAGGTGCGGTTGAGCCTTGAAATCAATTGGGTGTGATTGTTGCCCCGGAAATCGATTAGGTGATCTTGTGGTCTGGTAAATCAACAGAGTTTGCCCCGAACTCGAATACATGAGGGTGTACCTCGTGGCCTTGAAATCGAGGGTGTAATCCGGGAGATTATTTTTGTTAAGAAATCCGTACGTTTGTACGGGACTGGATGTAGGGTAACTCCGAACCAGTATAAAATCCTTGTGTGTTCTTTCCTTTACTGCTTTTATTTATTATTTGCATCTATGTCTGATTCTGTGATTATATCTGTGTTTGTGAATTGCATTTGTTGGCTATTAAATTTACATAAGTTTCAAAAGGATTTAGAAAATCCCCAAAACACTATTCACCCCCCCTCTAGTGTTATTCCAGCCTTAATATCTGTAATCCGCATTTCTCACATTTGGTATCAGAGCAAGGTTTTCTAAGTTTTCATAATCTGAATTTTGAAAAGCTTTTAAAAAATGGGTACCAACACAGGTTCTGTTAACACTATCACTAGTTCATTTGTAGAGGGTCAGTCTACTTCCAGACCACCACTTTTAATGGTCGATAGGATTAGACACTTGGAATATCACACAGACTGAATTTTCTGAACCTACAATTATTTTTGCACAATGGACTACTGAGCAAAAGACTATTGCACAAGATAATTCCAAAGCAATGAATATTTTATTTTGTTCACTTGATAGGAATGAATTCAATAGAGTATCTGTTTGTAAGTATGCATATGATATCTGGGAAACTTTGCAAGTTACTCATGAAGGAATAAGCAAAGTCAAACAGACCAAAATATCCATACTCATGAATCAGTTTCAATTATTCAAAATGAATTCTAATGAGTCCATTTCAGACATGTATAGTAGATTTCAGGATATTGTACATTCTCTAATATCATTGGGAAAAAGTTTTTCCGAAGAAGATCAAGTCAGAAAAATACTAAATTCTCTTACTCCATAATGGGATCATAAAACTCTTGCAATTGAAGAAGAAAATGATATCAGTACTTTAAAGATTGAAGAATTGATTGGAAATTTAATGTCGTTTGAAGCACAAATGCAAGAGAGAAGAGATAGCAAGGCATTCGAAAAGAAGTCAATTGCATTCAATGCATTAACAGATGGATCATAATCGGGAGTGATGATGATGAAGAAATAGCTTTCCTGACAAGGAATTTTCGAAAATTTCTAAAATACAGAAAGATAAACAACTTCAAAAAGAATGATCATAGGAATTCTGGAAATCATAATGAAGTATCAAACCACGTCAAATGTTTCAACTGTGACGAACCAAGTCATCTCAAAAGAGACTGTTCACACCCTGATAAGCAAATGTTTCCTGTAAGCGATGATTATACAAAGAAAAGGAAGAGAACGTATACCGCTACACTAGATGATTCAGACTCAGACTCAACCTCAAGCGATGATGATCAAAAGACAGAAAATTCAAATATGTTCTTTACGGCTATTCATGATTCCGATGATCTCAGAGATACGAATCTAGAAAAAGGTACACATTTACAATATATTGGTTGAAATTGTATGCTTAAAATTGATTGATTGTTTGATTGTTTTTGTTTGAATTTTAATTTTTTATTATATTTATTTTAATTTTTATAATATTTTTTATTAAAGTAATATTATTATATTAAATATTACTCTAGAAAATATATAGACATTAAAAATAATATATAAATATATAGAGATTAAAGTATATAGGAAAATATAAGTCACATGAATTCTCTGACCATGTCGAAATAGTCCTACCCATGATGTCGACATCCCTGTCAGAAATTTGAAATTCAAATTTGAATTCAAATCTTTGAACTTCCCTCCACCTTTTCACCAACTCCAATGTTCTGGAAAGGTACCTCTTGAATAAAGAACATGACTATTGAATATCTATTTATTTCCCTTATCTTATCATATCTTTTCACTTTCATTTTAAACTTCAAACTCTCTTTCATTTCAAACTTTCTACTCTCTTCAAAATGGCTTCTTCAAGCACTCCATCCATAATGAGGCTGTCTAAAACCATCAAAGAGTAACTCTATAATGATCCAGAAGCAATCAAGGCTTATATAAGCTATGCTAATTATGGAAAAATTCATACGGGAAAGTTTGCTATCTTTAGCGATTTCTCTACATATGAAATCAATACTCTTCTTGAAGAGAACCATATTCTTAGTCTTTTTGACAATTCTGAAAATGATTTTGTTTGTTATCCAAATCTTGTTAAAATGTTTTATGCAAATTTGAATCGCGGTTTTCATAAAGGAAATGAAAATGAAATTTGGAGTAGTGTCAAAGGCACTAAAATTGTTTTAAATTATGAAATTTTGGGCAACATTCTCAATTGCAAGAATTCAGGAATGGATCTTTCTACTTTCAACATTGATGAACATGATCGTGAGACATTTCATCACATTTTTGAAGGAGATAACAACTTTGAATTTAAAAATCGTAACTTTCGTCCGAAAGCACGTATTGTTAATCTTCTTTTGCAACATACTATCACTCCTAGATCGGGAAATTTCAATAACCCGACTTTAAAAGTTTTTAAAGCTCTTTTTGCCATTTTTGGTCATTATGACATTAATTGGGCGTAAGTGATTATGGATGAACTTCGTCCTAAAAATTTGGAAATGGGTGAGAATACTTTGTATCATGGAATCTATCTCACTCATATTTTTAATTATTTTGGTGTTGATTACAAAAGGGAAGAATTTATTTCAAGAAAAGTGTTCAATCATGCCAATATTTCTCTTATGAAAATTCCTTTCATATTTCAACAATATGAATCTCTTGCCGAAACGGGTGAAAGGTTGGCACATGGAGAGATGGAGGAAGAAAATGAAGAAGAAGAAGAAGGGGAGGAAATGAAAATTGAAGAAGAAAATGAAGATACATCCTTGGAAAGTATTGAATATCCTAACAATCCTTCCAACAAAACCCTCCTCAAAAATCAAAAGATCATAGTGGAAAATCAACGGATTCTCAAAAGATCCGTTAGTAAGAAATTTGATAAATTGACCAATAATATGAACAAGTTCTTTGCTAAAGTTGGTCGGAAACTTGGCTTATCATCATCCTCCTCATCCTCTAGCACGTTCTAAAAACTAGGATCTGATGTACTAGTTTATTTTGTATGAACTTGTATTGATATTTTATCATGTTATGAAGTATCTCATGTATTAACTCATTTATCTATCTTATGTTTTTCTACTTTATCATTTCTCTGGAATAAATATTAGTATAGTATATAAGTTTATATATATACATACTTATTCACAAAACAAAGAAGACACATAGATTAACATACCCATGTCGGCATACCCCAATCCACTATGTCGACATATAACTGTCTGATTTGGTTATTTTTAAAATTTTGAAATTAAAATAACTAACTCATGTCTATTCATTTTAAATGAATTTCTACCTATTTAAATACCTGTTTCTTCCAGAAATTTGTAACCTCTTCATTTCTACTTATCTCTATTTATATCTTTTAACTATTTATCAAAAATGGCTTCCTCTTCTCAAACTCTAAGTGAAAATCTTGAAGAAACTCTCAATTCATTCAAGAATATACTTACTTTTATTCTCCGCAATCAAATGCACTTAGAACTAAGTCAAATGCAGATGATAAAAGAACAAGAGAAGCATTTCGATGCCCTCCATTGGATGATTTCTTCCCTAAACAAAGATGATCTCAATGCAAATCCTGAAGGAACTTTAATTCAAGATAATGAAGATTGGGAAGATATTAAAAAGGATCCTATCTTTGGAGAAGAAGGATGGGTTGAAGTTCCTAAAATTATTTGATCTCCTTATGGTTTGAATTGCTTGTTTTTGAAATCTTTGATTTGATTTGAATTGTTTGATTTGATTTAAATTGTTTGATTTGATTTGATTTGTTTAGAATTGATTTGATTTGAATGGAATGCATAAAATTATATGAAACATAGTATATGTTTATTGGGGTTAAACTATCATATTGGTTATGTTTTCATTAATTAACTCATGTTATTATATATATATATATACATACTCCATTTTAATTTGTCACAAGTACTCATATAAGACTAAGGGGGAGTTATATTAGTATAGGATTGGTTTTTGTTGATGACAAAGGGAGAGAAATATAAAATAGAGTAGTTAGAGTAGTTAGGCTTAAATTAAGGGGGAGTTATTAGTTTTAGGGGGAGTTATTAGTTTTAAGGGGAGTTATTGAGAAGGAGAAGTATATTTTATAAACATAGGTTGTCATCATCATAAAGGGGGAGATTGTTAGTCCTTGAGAAGGATGGTTTTGATGACAACAACCTTAGGACTTGTTATAAAATATAAATACTAACATTATAGTTTAGATATATATATATATGTATATGCAGGATATAAACATGCAGGTACCAAGAATGAAGACTGTACAGTATAGAGATACAAGACTAATGAATTTAAAGATCAAAGATATCAAGATTGAAGACTCATGAGTATCAAGAAATCAAGTTATCAAGAGTTCAAGATTTTAATAGTACAAGATAAGTATTGAGTCTAGAATTATGTTAAAACTTCATAATAGCATGGAAATCTTCATTCCATATTTCATTTGGGATGGAACCCATTTCTACCTTTTTAGTGGCTTACAAACCCACGACAAGTAGCTTACAAACCTACGACAAGTGGCTTACAAACCCACGAACATCCTGGTTTTGTACAAGTTCTCGAGTTCTGATGTGATGAGATATTCTGCAGGAAGAAGCTTGCAAAACTACTTCAAAATGATTTTCAAAACTGCTTTTCAAAATGTTTTAGCCTTAAAATATTCTTTGTATTTGTTTTTAAATAAACTTTTGTTTTAAACTTCGTTTGTTTTTATAACTATCTTCTGATTTTTAAATATTCTTTATAACATATATATACTTGAGATTTAAAATCAAATTTATATATACATTCTAAAAATATATTTTTCTACTCTTCTTTATTTTAAAACATAGGGAAATTAGTTTATTTTACTCCAGAATCATTTCATCTTGTTTTCCTTTCAATATCATTTTCAAAACAAATTTTACATTACTTTTAACTAGGGTATGTCCACATCATGGGTTACCCCATGTCGACATGGTGTCCGTTAAAATTCAAAAATCAAATTTCCAAAGAAGTGTCTATTCGTCGTATCCTTTCACGAATAGATATGGCTGTTGATTTCCTATAAATACCAGTAGTTCTAAACGAATTTTTAACTAGATTTCACTTGTTTTCTCTTCTCTTCATCTTCCACATTTATTCTAAAGAATTCCAAACTATACTCTGTCGAAATACCAAGTGAATCAAACTTGATTATCTCTTGTTTGATTCTCTACCACTCTCTCCATAAGATCTTAGTGCTATTTAGAGTTATAGGATTATTTGTAAATCAAACTGTTGAGTAAAAGGTGCGGTTGAGCCTTGAAATCAATTGGGTGTGATTGTTGCCCCGGAAATCGATTAGGTGATCTTGTGGCCTGGTAAATCAAGAGAGTTTACCCCGGACTCGAATATAGGAGGGTGTACCTCGTGGCCTTGAAATCGAGGGTGTAATCTGGGAGATTATTTTTGATAAGAAATCCATACGTTTGTACGGGACTGGATGTAGGGTAACTCCAAACCAGTATAAAATCCTGGTGTGTTCTTTTCTTTACTGCTTTTATTTATTATTTGCATATGTGTCTGATTCTGTGATTATATATGTGTCTGTGAATTGCATTTGTTGGTGATTAAATTTACATAAGTTTCAAAAAGATTTAGAAAATCCACAAAACACTATTCACCCCCCTCTAGTGTTATTCCAGCCTTAAGATCCGTAATCCGCATTTCTTACACGTACAATATTTTCAGGGTCAAAATGGTCATATAAAAATTCAACAAAAATCATAGATGTGTAGAATGTCCCTAAGAGTCATTTTCCAATATTTCAGAGCCATATGACCTCATATGAATAAAATAAAAATATTATACAATCATTTGATATATAAAATACAGGTCGTTATACTCTCCTCGCTTTAGGAATTTTATCTTGAATCCCCAAATAAATCAAAGAATAGTCAACCATAACTACCCTGCATGCCTAGCAGTCACATGCAACCATCAAACCTAGCAAACAAATAATCATGCAATCAATAGTAGAGGTAAACTATTCTAACATGTGAGATACTAAACTATTCTATATAATATTATGGTGAAAATAAATGCGATAAATGGTAGGCCTTACCATGCAAAGAACTCTAGATATGTGGCTCTCATGCTCTTCTCGATTTCCCTTGTGCAATCACCTTCACTTTCGTTCAATTGGACCTTCATTAACTTTACCATCTTCCTCCAAAGCTATTTCATATCATGCCCAACAATACAAACCAGCCTATGAGGTCTCAAATCTTTTGGTTAATCTTTATATTATAAAGTTGAATTGAAGCAGTTTTCAAGACTGAGTCGTGCATAAACTTCCATAAATGAGAGATGCTGAAAACGTTGTATGTGGGGAACGGTGTAGTACTATTGTGAATGAATCTTAAGGCTACTATAACCTTGGTAGGGTGAATAATGTTTTATATATTTTATGGAACTTTTTAAATTATTTCAATATCTAAATCAAAACACAGATAATCAATCGTAGATGTATATACTAGTAAGCAATCATAGAAATATATATAAGCAGTAAAGTAAAAAGTAATAAGTTAGAGAGATGACACTAGGATATTTATACTTGTTCGGATTTCTCCTACATGCAGTCCCTTACTTGAGATGGTAGAAAGAAAACCAAAATATAGTCTCGATTCTAAGGCAACGAGATACACTTTCTTGATTTTTCAAGCTCAGGGTACACTCACTTGATTTAATCAAGCAACAAGCATACCTGCTTGATTTAAACGGGCAACAAGCACACCTACTTGATTTGAACAGGCAATAAGCACACCCACTTGATTTGAATGAGCAATAAGCTAACTGAAAAAAATAGTAGAGAGTTGTTGGTTTCCAAATATAAACAGTTATACTTAGGGTACAAGATATCCTATGGCCTTTTGATAGCAATTTGATCTTCAAATTGATAAGAAAATACTTAGAAATCAGCGAGTAGTTTGTAGAGAGTAAATTTAGCAAAGTAGAAATTGAATTTTGAGAGAATATATGGAGAGATTCAAAGGAAGAAGAAAATAGTTAGTTTTAAAAATTCGTTTTTAACGCTTTATAGAGTGTTTGAAAAGACGCGTATGTTCGTGAAAAGATGCAATAAATAGTCATAACTTTTTAAAATCAAAAAGGTATATTTTTACTATTTTAACCAGTGGTTAAAAGGATGTGTCTATTTGTGAAGAGATGTTATCAAAAATCATAATTTTTCAAAATTTAAAAACCATATCTCCAACGGTCTATATGTCGACATACCTATGCGGTATACGTCGACATACATTTTTAAAAAAAAATAGAAACATCGAAAAAAAATTGAAATCTTGTAAACTCACTTAAATATAGTTTTTAAATACTTAAATATGTATAATTCTTTTATAAAATATTTGTAAAAATATATTTTGAAGATAAAATAAATAAAGTAATAGTAATATATATTTTGATAAGAAATTAGTCAAAGAATCAAATGGTTGCTATCAAAGGACTTTGACCATTATTCTAACCTATTAAACTATAATCTTGAACTCTTCTTGTCTTCATCTTTAAACCCATAAGTCTTCCAACTTCTTGATCAACAGCGAACCTTGATCTTTAGTCATTTAACTGATTAGTCTTCAAACTCATTATCATGTACCCGCATAATATACTACAAAATACTCTATACAACTTGGCAAAACATTTGTACCTATATTTATATGGTTATTGTCATCAAGATCAATGTATGAAATATTAACAATCTCCCCTTTTTTGATGATGATAACCATGTAAATATTTCGATACATAAAATATAATGTAACTCCCCAAGTTAAATAATCCCTCTTAGTATATATATGTGTTATATTTTATATTTTTCTCCCCCTTTGTCGTCAGCAAAAATGGATGAAAAATAAACTCCCCCTAAATGTGATATACTTATGAATTATGGAGCCAAAATTAATATTCGAATTCTAAGCAATTTTTAGATATTTAAACTACTTGCACAATTGTGATCAGATTGTATGTAAGGGACATACTCGGTTATTTAAATGTGGTATAGAACATAATTCCAAGACATATATTTAGTAATTATTACTTCTAAACTAAATATTGAAGCATTTAAATAAATAAGACAAGACAAATTTTATTAACTATTCTGAAATACAAATCAGACCGTTATATATACAAGCAAAATAACCCTATGCAAACCATATAGACAAAATTATAACAATCCATATCTAACTATATTAAATATTTACAAACCAATAAAATTTAATTATACAAGTTTTAAAAAATACAAACGTACTAATTTTAAACAAATTAAACTGCTATATTTTCCTTGGAACTTCAACCCATCCTTCAGATCCAAAGATTGGATTTGTTTTAATGACATTGCGATCTTCTTGTTCCATGTTTTCTTTGGAGGTTTAGCATTCCAGATTGTTTTGATCATCTTTGATAAGGGAGGAAATTAACCAACAAAGAGCATTAAAATGTCTCTCTTGTTCCTTTATCATTTGCATTTGACTTAATTTCGAATGCCTTTGATTTCAGAGAATGAAACAAAGAGCATTTTTGAAAGATTGAAGTGTTTCTTGTAAGTTTTCACAAATTTTTTATGTGGAGAACTCATTTTTAGGAAAGGAAATGTTTAGAATGGAAAGGGATGAAAATGTGAATTAATGTATGAGCTTTCTAGAAGAAAAAGGTTTAAATAAAGATGAAAATAAAGGTTAAATCACTTATTTAAAAGTAGTTACAATTTTTTGAAATTTAACAGTTAAAAAAATAGTTATATAAATCGCCATATGTATGTGAGATATGTCACAATTTTTGTTTTTGTTTTTGTTCTAATTTTTGCTTATACTTTGTACTATCTCAAATTTTGAATTTCAGAGACTATAAGAAAAACAATGATAAATTTCTAAGTAATTTTCATTAATATAAAAGAGAAGTACATGGATACAATAGAAAAATACATGAAAATAAAACTATAAAAACATACAACTAAGGGATACAAAGGTAGATAGAAGATCTAAAATGGTGATGATGATGAAGAGTTTCCACCAAGCTTCCTAATGATTTTTCCAAAGTACTTGTCCATTTTGTTCGAGAAATAAGTGAACTTTTTACTAAAGGAATGTTTAAGTTTCTTTTGGTTTATGAGAAGCTTTCCTTGGGTTTTGAGGATTTCTTTATTGGAGTAATGGGGTGGTTTGTCAGAGCACCCAATTGAGGTGTCCATTTCCTCCTCCTCTTCTTCTTTGAATTGCATACCATCACTTTCTTCATCATTTTGATTCTCTTTCTCTTCTTTCCATGACAATATCTTATCCTTTTCAACAAGAGTTTCATAGTGGTCAAATTCAAGATGGATGTACATAAGAGAGATTGTTTTTTCGAATACTTTCTAAGGCAAAAATTTCATCTCTTAGATCAATACCAAAATAATTGAAATTTTTTTAGCAAGATACACAACATGGTAAAGTGTGTTTTCGCATTTAGAATTTTCCTTTGAACAGAGTCATCCAAAATCACTTGAGCCCAATTTATGTCATACTTTCCAAAAATTACAAAACGAGCTTTGAAAACTTTTTGAGTCGAGTTATTGTAATTTTCCGTTCTCAGTATAACACTTTGTTGTAAAATAAGACTAATAAGTCTTGCTTGTGGCCTAAGACTCTTGCCTTTAAAACCATACTTTTTATCATTAGAAAAAAATCATGCATAACTTCTCTATTACCATAATCAATTTCAAAAGTGGAGAGGTCATTTCCACTACATTTACAACCTAAATTTGACCGAAAATTTCACGACCCAAAACAATAGTAGTATCTTTGACACTACTCTAACTTTGACCTTCTTCTCCTTGAAAATATTTTCCATGCAAATTTTCATAAAACATTTTAACAAAATTGGGATAGTAATCTAAATCATTTTGAGATATATCGATTAACCAAAAGATACCATTTTCTAAAGCAAGATTTTGTCAGCCATAAGAAGAAAATTTATTGAAATTTGCAAATCTTCTCAACAAATTTTTTCCATAAGTAGCACACTTAATATAGGTTTAAATGGACTCTTGATCACTAAAAAGTTTATTTTTGATCTTTTAGATAAGCCTAATGGTTTTGGGTGAGGAGGGTTGGTTTGAGAATGACATTGTTGAATAGTTTTGAAGGTAGGAGAGTGAAGAATGATTTAGAATTTTGAAATAAAGTGTGAGTGAATGAATTGTTAAGAATGAGTTGATTAATAGAGAGACTAACATTTTTTAGTTGAAAAGATGCCTTTTAAGTTCTTGAAATTAATGAATTATAGAGGGAAACTTAAAATTTTGAATTTTGAAAAGATTCTCAAACTTCTGCTAGGTATGTCGACATACCCATAGGACATATGTCGACATACGGGCCGAAAATTTCAAAGTTAAAAAATTAAAGAAATATTATATATATATATATATTCATATATTTATTTATCATATCATATTATATATATTTCCTTATATTTTAATATTTATATTATATATACTTATTATTCCTATTATAATTTCTAAAAGAAAAAACAAATAAAAATGAAATAATAAAAAAGAAATTGAAATGTAAAAGGTCCTGATTTTGTAGTTTTCCTTTGTCCTTCTGATTAATCTTTCATCAATGTAAAACCCATATTGATATCTTTTGTATCCCGTTTGTTGTCAATTGATGCGGAATCAAAATCATCCAAAGATGCGTTGTAAGCCATTTTTCTCTTTTAGAATGAATTGGTGTTTGGTGTTTTCTTTTGCTACAGGAAGTCTCTTCGTAGATGGTCAAGTTCTCCACAGTTGTAACACTTAAAAACATTTTTGTTTTTGGAGTTTTCGTTTTCATTTTTATGAAATTATTCATCTTTCTATTCCACAGGAATTTTCTGAAATTCTGGGGCATAAGAGCTATCTCCTCATCATTATGATCATCATCTGAATCCTGGTCATTAATAGTAGCATTAAATGCAATTGATTTATTTTCAGTTTCCTTGCTTTCCTTTTTACCCTGTAATTATGCTTCATTGGATATTAGGTTACCATATAACGTTTTTACAATTTTCAATATACTAATATCGTTGGCTTCCGCTATTGTTAATTTCTTTTGATCGCATTCCATAGTTAATGAATTAAGAACTTTTCTATGTTGATCCTCTTCGGAGAAATTTTCACCTAATGATACTAATGAATGAACTATATCTTGAAATCTAGAATACATGTCAAAAATAGACTCATTTGGTTTCATTTTAAACAATTGAAACTGGTTGGTTAGCATAGAAATCTTAATTTGTTTTACTTTACTAGTACCATTATGTGTAACTTGCAATGTTCTCCAAATTTCATATGCTGACTTATAAATAGAAATTATAATTAAATTAATTTTTATCTAAAGAAAAAAATAAATATTCATGTCCTTAGAGTTATTGAGTGCTTGTGTCTTTTGGTCTGGTGTCCATGTTGAGTACTCAGTTTGGGGTTCAATGTACTTATTCTGTGTAATGTTCCAAATATTAAATCATTGGATTGTAAAATAATTTTTATTCTACGTGACTAGTAAGTATAATTACTATTATTAAATAGTGGGGTTCTAGCAGTTGATTGACCTTCTACAAAAGTGTTAAAAAGTGTACTACCAGTGTTATTACCCATTTATACTTTTTCAAATATCAGATAATGAATATTTTGAAAACCTAGTGCTCTGTTACTAAATGTGGGGAATGGTGTATTACTGTTGTGAATGGATCTTAAGGCTACCATAAGACTAGAGTGGAGGTGAATAGTGTTTTATAACTTTTATAAATTTTTTTAACTTGTTTCAATATTTGAATCAAAACAGAGATAATCAATCATAGAGATATGTACTAGCAAGGAATCACAGAATTATATATAAGTAGTAAAGTAAAAAGTAATGAGTTAGAGAGATTATACTAAGATTTTTATATTGGTTCGGATTTCTCCTACATCTAGTCCTGTACAATTTCTTATATAGATTTCTTTTCAATCGCCTACTTTGAGATGGTGGCAAGAAAACCAGAATACAGTCTCGATTTCAAGGCAACAAGATACACCCTTTTGATTTTCCAAGCTCAGGGTACACTCATTTGATTTAATCGGGCAACAAGCACACCTACTTGATTTAAATAGGATACAAGCACATCCACTTGATTTGAATGGACAACAAGCACACCCACTTGATTTTAACAGGCAGCAAGCTCACCCAAACAAATAATAGTAAAGAGTTGTTGGTTTCCAAATACAAACAGTGATACTTTGGTTATAGATATCCTACAACCCTTTTGATAGCACTTTGATCTTCCAGCTGATGAGAGTATACTTGGAAATCAACGAGCAACTTGTAGAGAGTAAATTTGTGGCAAAGTAGAAGTTGAATTTTGGGAGAATAAATGGTGAGATTCAAAGGAATAAGAAGACAGTTTAAAAAATTCGTTTTCTAACCCTTTATATAGTGTTTGAAAAGATGTGTCTATTCGTGAAAAGATGTAACAAGCAATCAAAAGTTTTTAAAATAAAAAAGGTTTCTTTTTGTTGTTTTAAATAGTGGTTAAAAGGATATGTCTATTCATGAAGAGATATAATTAAAAATCATAACTTTTCAAAATTTAAAAACCAACTCTCCAATGGTCTGGAAGTTGAAATACCTACGTGGTTTACATCGAAATACATGTGTTTGTTTTGAAAAATAGAAACATTTAAAAAGCGTTTCAAAATTCTGAACTCTTATATATGAGGTATTATTGTCATGCACACTCGCCATCTTCTTAGGTAATCGACCTTATATGCAAGGTTTCCAATCCTCACTAATATCAGAAAAGGACCTACAAATCTTGGCGCCAACTTTCCCTTACTCCAAAATTGAATAATGTTCCTTAATGGAGAAATCTTCACAAACACCATATCGTCGACACCTATAAATCTCTGTCTTTTATCAACGTAACTTTTTTGCCTATCTTGAGTAGCTTTCATTTGTCAACAAATGATCTCGATCTTCTCCAAAGTTTCTTTAATCATATCTGGCCCACAAGTATCAATTTCTCATCCACTTCCCACCAACATAAAGGAGTGTTACATGGTTGGTCATACAATGTTTTGTACGGTGCCATATTGATACTAGAATGATAGCTATCTTTGTAAGCAAACTCTACTAAATGCAGATAATCATCCTACAAGCCTCTGAAATCAAGAGTATAAGCCAATAAGAGATCCTTTAAAGTATGATTTACTCTTGTGGTCCGCTCATCTATTTGTGGGTAATAAGATGTACAGAGTTGCAGTTCGGCCTCCAATGCCTCTTGTAAGAACATTTAAAACCCACTAGTGAATAATTGATGCTGCGCATCAGGAAGAAGCACTCACCAGAATTGTAAATCGCGAATTCCTCACGGCCCGACCTAACTCCAGCGACCTAACAACCACTCCATGATCTAACTCCAGTGACCTAACAACCACTCCACGATCCAACTCCAACGACTTAAATCCTCTACGACTTAACCAGTCCTGCGACCTAAAACTCCACCACGATTCCATTGCGCGACCTAACTCCAACATCGCAAGCCACGACTTATGACTCATCACCACCGCGACTTAAATTCTCTCTTCCCCGACCTAATACAATCTACGACCTAAAATTCCCGGCCTAGCAGAAAACTTCGCCACGACTTAACTCCAATCGTCCCCGACCTAAAGCTTTTCCGACCTAATTTCCTTTCCCCGACCTATTCCCAACCAAAGCCGAAGCCACGACATAACTTCCCCGACCTATCTTCTTTTTCCGACCTAGCCTAAGTCGCAGAGCCTTCCAGTTAGGTTTGATGCGTGAGAATTTTCTAGGTTGGCCGTACTTATCTTAAGCCGTGGAATATTTTTAAGTCGCGAACGAAGCTTCCATTACCAAACTACTGTTAGGTCGTGAACGACCTTATTTTTTTAAGTCGCGTGACAAATTAAGTAGCGTACTGTCTTGTTAGGTCGTTAATTTTTTTTAAGTCATTGTGATGTAATTTGTATATTGTTAAGTCGGCTGGTCGGTATTGAGTTGTAATGACTATAAATAGACAAGTGTGTCATTTGTAATGGGTTGTTGATTTTGAAATAAAATTTCCTTTGTTAGCTTTGTGCTTTCATCCAATTGGTAGTCGAGAGTGATCTCCTATCTCCACCTTCGGTAAATCGAGTGCGCTCGATTCAACGATCGTGAAGCCAATTCGCGGTATCAAGTGCGCTTGATCAACGCTCGAAGAATTGAAGATCTACTTTCACGGTATCGTGATCGATCAACGTGACGTAGATAGCTAAAATTCGGTATCTTCGGATCAACGAATTTGGGCATTTCAGTATTCATCAATCCACCGATTGCTACGTTTATCGATCTATTTTGTTTTGTCTAATCCGTTGCGTCAATAATGGGTCTCGGTCACTCAAAATCCTCTTTGGCACACCATGGAATCGTACAACCCATTTCACATACAACTCTGCCAATTTGGATGTTTTTTTGCTTGACTTAATAGGTATGAATTATGCATTCTTCGTCAATCTATCGACTATAACCCAATTGCTATCGTACCCCACTTTGGCCCTTGGTAATGCATTAGTGAAATTCGTAGATACCTGCTTCCACTTCCACTCAGGAACTTCAAGTGATTGCAGTAATCCACATATGTAACACCTTGTAATTTTTTGAAAATTAATTAAAAAGAAATTTTAATTAATAAATAAAATCACTAGAAAATAGAATTTTTGCAAGTCGAAATTTGGCTAAAATACTTATACCATTGGTTCGTGGCAATTTTCCGATCAATTTTCATATATAATTTTTTTCGATTGGAGCTCAAACGAAAGGTTATTACTGTTTTAAGTTTTTGAATCAAAGAAATATTATATATGTAATTATGGGAATGAATATTAATTAACATTAATTACTAACGTTAGTGCAAGCTTGGAGCTTAAGAAATGTTGGCATTAAGTCAAATCAGAGAGAATATATATATTACGGAAACAAATTATATCATAATATCGAACAAGGAAGAAAAATTAAACAAATCACACATGTTAATTAACCAACATGGAAACAAACTATAGGTCGACCACAGATACACCCAGGTCGATCGGTAACGGCTAACTATAGGCCTTAGGCAGTTGACCGTTGTTTGTGTTAAATCATGATTTTAAAACAAGGAATAGAAACATGATGGACTGTAATATTTTACCTGCACATGAAGTAATTAAGGGGCGTCTAGGATGAAATTAAAGATTCTCTAGGATAAATCTAATGAATGGCATTGATTTGAACCCCTATAAATATAGACTTGGACCCCCACTTCCAAATTCATATGTTCTGATGGACATGGAAGCTCTTTCATTTTCAGTTCTCCATAAAATTATAAATTCTTAAAATTAGTTCTAGTTTATCTATATATCCAATTGGAGAATTGTAGAAAATGATAGAGAAAAGGAGTAAGGTCAAATCAAATCATTAGAGCCAAAGTAAACTGCAAATACAGATCTTAAATACAAATCAAATCCAAATCTCTTTTATAATCTAAATTTCTAATAGTTCTGTATACGCTTGCGGTATATATTCAAATAGAGAGAAAAGGGAGTCAAATTGGAATAACAAAGAATAGATCCAGAGAATTGGAATGCTAAAAAGGTAAGAGGAAAACTAAATACTTTCGTATTATATTATATTATATTTATATCATTGTAGATCTATTCCTATATACATAAAATGTAAATTGGAGTTGTAGGCTAAATCAATACATTTGCAATGAAATTATAAACTCTACCTACATATTCTATTATTGCTAACTTGATGTGTGTGTGTGTGTGTTGAATGAATGTTAATCCGGAGAATAATATGGTATTAGAAATCCCTACATTATTATTGAATAATATTAGACCATGAACTTGTAATTAATGTAATGAATTCCAAATGTGATTTAAATGGATGCTAAATAGAAAGAATTTAAAACAAAGAAATCACAATAATATTTTAGAGGTTTAAGTGATATTTTAACTCGTTGGAATATAAATGTTGCAATGTGAATTTCTATAAGGATATTTACTGTATTTTATACCGTCTATTTCAATAACTATGAAAAGATAATTCCTTATAATTCCAAACGCAACACTAATCTTCCTTTTTGGGTAAGATATAGAAATTTACAGTGTCAACCTTTCCATTTGGGAGGGAAATAATTCCAATGAATTAAAATGCAGAAAATCCCTAAGTGTTAAATAAAATGATAAACAAGATAAGGACATTCTGAGAGGAAAGATGCACAACAAAAATAAAGATGGAAATTAAATAAAAATAAATATAGAATAGACAAAGATAAATTAAATGGTAAAAAGGGAACAGAAATATAAAATGAGAAAAAGAGTAAAGAATGGATAAAGACATTATAAATCTTTTAAAAAGAAAGCAGTAAATAGTCTTAAATTAAGTAAGATATAAACACATAAGAAATAAAGAATTATGGTTAATAGTATACTGTAAAGGCAAGATAATTAAGTAAGAACGAATATATATGTATGTATGTATGTATGTATGTATAAAAGATATATATACATAACTTGAAGTATGCGTTTAGAATAGGTGTGAATCATTAAATTTAATAAATTATTTAAATGAATAGAATGACATAATCATTAGAACGGGTTGGAATGTAAGGTCGGTAGTGTTAGACAACAAAAATGTGCCTACCGCAAAGGGCCACCAATAGTTGTGTATACATTATACTAATGTGAGACATCCAACTATAGGGCCCATGTAGAGTATACGCTTACGTATAGATGAAGAAATACCCCCAATAGAATGTAGAGCTCGCTTCAATAAAATAGGAAAGGGGGTATTGCCTTGATTGCAATAGGAAATCTAAACGGGATGGTGAGCAAAGGACAACGTTATGTTAATATGTGGATGTACCAAATTAAGGACTAAGTGCTACATTCGGTCGAGAACGCCATCGGTCCTTATCAGTTAAACGGGAAAGACAAGTGTTACACCTGATAGGCTACACTCCCTACAAGTGCACGACCCATGTTAGGTCATGCATCGCCATGTTTGTTTGCTAGTTTTTTTTAAGAAGAAATGCTAGCTAACCATTTTAGAGAGGTCTTTCAAAACGCATGGGGTAGTCTATAGAGCTGAGTCCATAGCCTGTTGAATTTAATCCACTATATCTACAGTTCGTAGAGCTGAGTCTACAAACCAAAAAGAAGACAAGTTGAAAATCCCTGAAA
Organism: Allium fistulosum; assembly: GCA_030737815.1. Taxonomy (NCBI): domain Eukaryota; kingdom Viridiplantae; phylum Streptophyta; class Magnoliopsida; order Asparagales; family Amaryllidaceae; genus Allium; species Allium fistulosum. Next base: position 207,409,943 of record CM060903.1, read on the forward strand.
ATGCAACATAGACTACGGCTAAACTATTGAAAAGCCGTTACTAGGCACTATGAAAGTTCCTTGGTATGTGCGGGATGAGAACGTGATATGGCGAGGGTGGTGGATCCTGATAGGGTGCAGATTTAGGGATACTAATGGGGATAGTATCTTGGTCCAATGGAGGAACATGGTACTTCTATATTTATGTATATATACATAGTTATAGTCTACTACGCATAGATGGATGTATCATACGCGTACGTAGAGTCGAGATGACTAATTAAAGATAAAATGACATAACATGTGATAGAAGGCAATCAACATAAACTACTGTTATGTATAAAGTGTATAATTTACCAGTCATCGGAACGTTGCTCTGACCCCCTCCTCATTACAACCCATGGGATAGTTTAGATGAACATGTACCGGTGTAAGGTGATAAAAGTAGGAGGAAAGGTTCCTTATCCATTCTCAATACTAACAAGGACAATAGGCCTTGCAAGTATCAATCTTAGTCAGTATGTGTGTGTTGAATGAATGTTAATCCGGAGAATAATATGGTATTAGAAATCCCTACATTATTATTGAATAATATTAGACCATGAACTTGTAATTAATGTAATGAATTCCAGATGTGATTTAAACGGATGCTAAATAGAAAGAATTTAAAACAAAGAAATCACAATAATATTTTAGAGGTTTAAGTGATATTTTAATTCGTTGGAATATAAATGTTGCAATGTGAATTTCTATAAGGATATTTACTGTATTTTATACCGTCTATTTCAATAACTATGAAAAGATAATTCCTTATAATTCCAAACGCAACACTAATCTTCCTTTTTGGGTAAGATATAGAAATTTACAGTGTCAACCTTTCCATTTGGGAGGGAAATAATTCCAATGAATTAAAATGCAGAAAATCCCTAAGTGTTAAATAAAATGATAAACAAGATAAGGACATTCTGAGAGGAAAGATGCACAATAAAAATAAAGATGGAAATTAAATAAAAATAAATATAGAATAGACAAAGATAAATTAAAGGGTAAAAAGGGAACAGAAATATAAAATGAGAAAAAGAGAAAAGAATGGATAAAGACATTATAAATCTTTTAAAAAGAAAGCAGTAAATAGTCTTAAATTAAGTAAGATATAAACACATAGGAAATAAAGAATTATGGTTAATAGTATAGTGTAAAGGCAAGATAATTAAGTAAGAACGAATATATATGTATGTATGTATGTATGTATGTATGTATGTATGTATGTATGTATGTATGTATGTATGTATGTATGTATAAAAGATATATATACATTACTTGAAGTATGCGTTTAGAATAGGTGTGAATCATTAAATTTAATAAATTATTTAAATGAATAGAATGACATAATCATTAGAACGGGTTGGAATGTAAGGTCGGTAGTGTTAGACAACAAAAATGTGCCTACCGCAAAGGGCCACCAATAGTTGTGTATACATTATACTAATGTGAGACATCCAACTATAGGGCCCATGTAGAGTATACGCTTACGTATAGATGAAGAAATACCCCCAATAGAATGTAGAGCTCGCTTCAATAAAATAGGAAAGGGGGTATTGCCTTGATTGCAATATGAAATCTAAACGGGATGGTGAGCAAAGGACAACGTTATGTTAATATGTGGATGTACCAAATTAAGGACTAAGTGCTACATTCGGTCGAGAACGCCATCGGTCCTTATCAGTTAAACGGGAAAGACAAGTGTTACACCTGATAGGCTACACTCCCTACAAGTGCACGACCCATGTTAGGTCATGCATCGCCATGTTTGTTTGCTAGTTTTTTTAAGAAGAAATGCTAGCTAAGCATTTTAGAGAGGTCTTTCAAAACGCATGGGGTAGTCTATAGAGCTGAGTCCATAGCCTGTTGAATTTAATCCACTATATCTACAGTTCGTAGAGCTGAGTCTACAAACCAAAAAGAAGACAAGTTGAAAATCCCCGAAAATGCAACATAGACTACGGCTAAATTATTGAAAAGCCGTTACTAGGCACTATGAAAGTTCCTCGGCATGTGCGGGGATGAGAACGTGATATGGCGAGGGTGGTGGATCCTGATAGGGTGCAGATTTAGGGATACTAATGGGGATAGTATCTTGGTCCAATGGAGGAACATGGTACTTCTATATTTATGTATATATACATAGTTATAGTCTACTACGCGTAGATGGATGTATCATATGCGTACGTAGAGTCGAGATGACTAATTAAAGATAAAATGACATAACATGTGATAGAAGGCAATCAACATAAACTACTGTTATGTGTAAAGTGTATAATTTACCAGTCACCGAAACGTTGCTCTGACCCCCTCCTCATTACAACCCATGGGATAGTTTAGATGAACATGTACCGGTGTAAGGTGATAAAAGTAGGAGGAAAGTTTCCTTATCCATTCTCAATACTAACAAGGACAATAGGCCTTGCAAGTATCAATCTTAGTCAGTATGTGTGTGTTGAATGAATGTTAATCCGGAGAATAATATGGTATTAGAAATCCCTACATTATTATTGAATAATATTAGACCATGAACTTGTAATTAATGTAATGAATTCCAGATGTGATTTAAACGGATGCTAAATAGAAAGAATTTAAAACAAAGAAATCACAATAATATTTTAGAGGTTTAAGTGATATTTTAACTCGTTGGAATATAAATGTTGCAATGTGAATTTCTATAAGGATATTTACTGTATTTTATACCGTCTATTTCAATAACTATGAAAAGATAATTCCTTATAATTCCAAACGCAACACTAATCTTCCTTTTTGGGTAAGATATAGAAATTTACAGTGTCAACCTTTCCATTTGGGAGGGAAATAATTCCAATGAATTAAAATGCAGAAAATCCCTAAGTGTTAAATAAAATGATAAACAAGATAAGGACATTCTGAGAGGAAAGATGCACAACAAAAATAAAGATGGAAATTAAATAAAAATAAATATAGAATAGACAAAGATAAATTAAAGGGTAAAAAGGGAACAGAAATATAAAATGAGAAAAAGAGTAAAGAATGGATAAAGACATTATAAATCTTTTAAAAAGAAAGCAGTAAATAGTCTTAAATTAAGTAAGATATAAACACATAAGAAATAAAGAATTATGGTTAATATTATACTGTAAAGGCAAGATAATTAAGTAAGAACGAATATATATGTATGTATGTATGTATAAAAGATATATATACATAACTTGAAGTATGCGTTTAGAATAGGTGTGAATCATAAAATTTAATAAATTATTTAAATGAATAGAATGACATAATCATTAGAACGGGTTGGAATGTAAGGTCGGTAGTGTTAGACAACAAAAATGTGCCTACCGCAAAGGGCCACCAATAGTTGTGTATACATTATACTAATGTGAGACATCCAACTATAGGGCCCATGTAGAGTATACGCTTACGTATAGATGAAGAAATACCCCCAATAGAATGTAGAGCTCGCTTCAATAAAATAGGAAAGGGGGTATTGCCTTGATTGCAATAGGAAATCTAAACGGGATGGTGAGCAAAGGACAACGTTATGTTAATATGTGGATGTACCAAATTAAGGACTAAGTGCTACATTCGGTCGAGAACGCCATCGGTCCTTATCAGTTAAACGGGAAAGACAAGTGTTACACCTGATAGGCTACACTCCCTACAAGTGTACGACCCATGTTAGGTCATGCATCGCCATGTTTGTTTGCTAGTTTTTTAAGAAGCAATGCTAGCTAACCATTTTAGAGAGGTCTTTCAAAACGCATGGGGTAGTCTATAGAGCTGAGTCCATAGCCTGTTGAATTTAATCCACTATATCTATAGTTCGTAGAGCTGAGTCTACAAACCAAAAAGAAGACAAGTTGAAAATCCCCGAAAATGCAACATAGACTACGGCTAAATTATTGAAAAGCCGTTCTAGGCACTATGAAAGTTCCTCGGTATGTGCGGGGATGAGAACGTGATATTGCGATGGTGGTGGATCCTGATAGGGTGCAGATTTAGGGATACTAATGGGGATAGTATCTTGGTCCAATGGAGGAACATGGTACTTCTATATTTATGTATATATACATAGTTATAGTCTACTACGCGTAGATGGATGTATCATACGCGTACGTAGAGTCGAGATGACTAATTAAAGATAAAATGACATAACATGTGATAGAAGGCAATCAACATAAACTACTGTTATGTATAAAGTGTATAATTTACCAGTTATCGAAACGTTGCTCTGACCCCCTCCTCATTACAACCCATGGGATAGTTTAGATGAACATGTACCGGTGTAAGGTGATAAAAGTAGGAGGAAAGGTTCCTTATCCATTCTCAATACTAACAAGGACAATAGGCCTTGCAAGTATCAATCTTAGTCAGTATGTGTGTGTTGAATGAATGTTAATCCGGAGAATAATATGGTATTAGAAATCCCTACATTATTATTGAATAATATTAGACCATGAACTTGTAATTAATGTAATGAATTCCAGATGTGATTTAAACGGATGCTAAATAGAAAGAATTTAAAACAAAGAAATCACAATAATATTTTAGAGGTTTAAGTGATATTTTAACTTGTTAGAATATAAATGTTGCAATGTGAATTTCTATAAGGATATTTACTGTATTTTATACCGTCTATTTCAATAACTATGAAAAGATAATTCCTTATAATTCCAAACGCAACACTAATCTTCCTTTTTGGGTAAGATATAGAAATTTACAGTGTCAACCTTTCCATTTGGGAGGGAAATAATTCCAATGAATTAAAATGCAGAAAATCCCTAAGTGTTAAATAAAATGATAAACAAGATAAGGACATTCTGAGAGGAAAGATGCACAACAAAAATAAAGATGGAAATTAAATAAAAATAAATATAGAATAGACAAAGATAAATTAAAGGGTAAAAAGGGAACATAAATATAAAATGAGAAAAAGAGTAAAGAATGGATAAAGACATTATAAATCTTTTAAAAAGAAAGTAGTAAATAGTCTTAAATTAAGTAAGATATAAACACATAAGAAATAAAGAATTATGGTTAATAGTATACTGTAAAGGCAAGATAATTAAGTAAGAACGAATATGTATGTATGTATGTATGTATGTATGTATGTATGTATAAAAGATATATATACATAACTTGAAGTATGCGTTTAGAATAGGTGTGAATCATTAAATTTAATAAATTATTTAAATGAATAGAATGACATAATCATTAGAACGGGTTGGAATGTAAGGTCGGTAGTGTTAGACAACAAAAATGTGCCTACCGCAAAGGGCCACCAATAGTTGTGTATACATTATACTAATGTGAGACATCCAACAATAGGGCCCATGTAGAGTATACGCTTACGTATAGATGAAGAAATACCCCCAATAGAATGTAGAGCTCGCTTCAATAAAATAGGAAAGGGGGTATTGCCTTGATTGCAATAGGAAATCTAAACGGGATGGTGAGCAAAGGACAACGTTATGTTAATATGTGGATGTACCAAATTAAGGACTAAGTGCTACATTCGGTCGAGAACGCCATCGGTCCTTATCAGTTAAACGGGAAAGACAAGTGTTACACCTGATAGGCTACACTCCCTACAAGTGCACGACCCATGTTAGGTCATGCATCGCCATGTTTGTTTGCTAGTTTTTTTAAGAAGCAATGCTAGCTAACCATTTTAGAGAGGTCTTTCAAAACGCATGGGGTAGTCTATAGAGCTGAGTCCATAGCCTGTTGAATTTAATCCACTATATCTATAGTTCGTAGAGCTGAGTCTACAAACCAAAACGAAGACAAGTTGAAAATCCCCAAAAATGCAACATAGACTACGGCTAAATTATTGAAAAGCCGTTACTAGGCACTTTGAAAGTTCCTTGGTATGTGCGGGATGAGAACGTGATATGGCGAGGGTGGTGGATCCTGATAGGGTGCAGATTTAGGGATACTAATGGGGATAGTATCTTGGTCCAATGGAGGAACATGGTACTTCTATATTTATGTATATATACATAGTTATAGTCTACTACGCGTAGATGGATGTATCATACGCGTACGTAGAGTCGAGATGACTAATTAAAGATAAAATGACATAACATGTGATAGAAGGCAATCAACATAAACTACTGTTATGTATAAAGTGTATAATTTACCAGTCACCGGAACGTTGCTCTGACCCCCTCCTCATTACAACCCATGGGATAGTTTAGATGAACATGTACCGGTGTAAGGTGATAAAAGTAGGAGGAAAGGTTCCTTATCCATTCTCAATACTAACAAGGACAATAGGCCTTGCAAGTATCAATCTTAGTCAGTATGTGTGTGTTGAATGAATGTTAATCCGGAGAATAATATGGTATTAGAAATCCCTACATTATTATTGAATAATATTAGACCATGAACTTGTAATTAATGTAATGAATTCCAGATGTGATTTAAACGGATGCTAAATAGAAAGAATTTAAAACAAAGAAATCACAATAATATTTTAGAGGTTTAAGTGATATTTTAATTCGTTGGAATATAAATGTTGCAATGTGAATTTCTATAAGGATATTTACTGTATTTTATACCGTCTATTTCAATAACTATGAAAAGATAATTCCTTATAATTCCAAACGCAACACTAATCTTCCTTTTTGGGTAAGATATAGAAATTTACAGTGTCAACCTTTCCATTTGGGAGGGAAATAATTCCAATGAATTAAAATGCAGAAAATCCCTAAGTGTTAAATAAAATGATAAACAAGATAAGGACATTCTGAGAGGAAAGATGCACAATAAAAATAAAGATGGAAATTAAATAAAAATAAATATAGAATAGACAAAGATAAATTAAAGGGTAAAAAGGGAACAGAAATATAAAATGAGAAAAAGAGAAAAGAATGGATAAAGACATTATAAATCTTTTAAAAAGAAAGCAGTAAATAGTCTTAAATTAAGTAAGATATAAACACATAAGAAATAAAGAATTATGGTTAATATTATACTGTAAAGGCAAGATAATTAAGTAAGAACGAATATATATGTATGTATGTATGTATGTATGTATGTATGTATGTATGTATGTATGTATGTATGTATGTATGTATGTATGTATAAAAGATATATATACATTACTTGAAGTATGCGTTTAGAATAGGTGTGAATCATTAAATTTAATAAATTATTTAAATGAATAGAATGACATAATCATTAGAACGGGTTGGAATGTAAGGTCGGTAGTGTTAGACAACAAAAATGTGCCTACCGCAAAGGGCCACCAATAGTTGTGTATACATTATACTAATGTGAGACATCCAACTATAGGGCCCATGTAGAGTATACGCTTACGTATAGATGAAGAAATACCCCCAATAGAATGTAGAGCTCGCTTCAATAAAATAGGAAAGGGGGTATTGCCTTGATTGCAATAGGAAATCTAAACGGGATAGTGAGCAAAGGACAACGTTATGTTAATATGTGGATGTACCAAATTAAGGACTAAGTGCTACATTCGGTCGAGAACGCCATCAGTCCTTATCAGTTAAACGGGAAAGACAAGTGTTACACCTGATAGGCTACACACCCTACAAGTGCACGACCCATGTTAGGTCATGCATCGCCATGTTTGTTTGCTAGTTTTTTTTAAGAAGAAATGCTAGCTAACCATTTTAGAGAGGTCTTTCAAAACGCATGGGGTAGTCTATAGAGCTGAGTCCATAGCCTGTTGAATTTAATCCACTATATCTACAGTTTGTAGAGCTGAGTCTACAAACCAAAAAGAAGACAAGTTGAAAATCCCCGAAAATGCAACATAGACTACGGCTAAATTATTGAAAAGACGTTACTAGGCACTATGAAAGTTCCTCGGCATGTGCGGGGATGAGAATGTGATATGGCGAGGGTGGTGGATCCTGATAGGGTGCAGATTTAGGGATACTAATGGGGATAGTATCTTGGTCCAATGGAGGAACATGGTACTTCTATATTTATGTATATATACATAGTTATAGTCTACTATGCGTAGATGGATGTATCATACGCGTACGTAGAGTCGAGATGACTAATTAAAGATAAAATGACATAACATGTGATAGAAGGCAATCAACATAAACTACTGTTATGTGTAAAGTGTATAATTTACCAGTCACCGAAACGTTGCTCTGACCCCCTCCTCATTACAACCCATGGGATAGTTTAGATGAACATGTACCGGTGTAAGGTGATAAAAGTAGGAGGAAAGTTTCCTTATCCATTCTCAATACTAACAAGGACAATAGGCCTTGCAAGTATCAATCTTAGTCAGTATGTGTGTGTTGAATGAATGTTAATCCGGAGAATAATATGGTATTAGAAATCCATACATTATTATTGAATAATATTAGACCATGAACTTGTAATTAATGTAATGAATTCCAGATGTGATTTAAACGGATGCTAAATAGAAAGAATTTAAAACAAAGAAATCACAATAATATTTTAGAGGTTTAAGTGATATTTTAACTCGTTGGAATATAAATGTTGCAATGTGAATTTCTATAAGGATATTTACTGTATTTTATACCGTCTATTTCAATAACTATGAAAAGATAATTCCTTATAATTCCAAACGCAACACTAATCTTCCTTTTTGGGTAAGATATAGAAATTTACAGTGTCAACCTTTCCATTTGGGAGGGAAATAATTCCAATGAATTAAAATGCAGAAAATCCCTAAGTGTTAAATAAAATGATAAACAAGATAAGGACATTCTGAGAGGAAAGATGCACAACAAAAATAAAGATGGAAATTAAATAAAAATAAATATAGAATAGACAAAGATAAATTAAAGGGTAAAAAGGGAACAGAAATATAAAATGAGAAAAAGAGTAAAGAATGGATAAAGACATTATAAATCTTTTAAAAAGAAAGCAGTAAATAGTCTTAAATTAAGTAAGATATAAACACATAAGAAATAAAGAATTATGGTTAATATTATACTGTAAAGGCAAGATAATTAAGTAAGAACGAATATATATGTATGTATGTATGTATAAAAGATATATATACATAACTTGAAGTATGCGTTTAGAATAGGTGTGAATCATTAAATTTAATAAATTATTTAAATGAATAGAATGACATAATCATTAGAACGGGTTGGAATGTAAGGTCGGTAGTGTTAGACAACAAAAATGTGCCTACCGCAAAGGGCCACCAATAGTTGTGTATACATTATACTAATGTGAGACATCCAACTATAGGGCCCATGTAGAGTATACGCTTACGTATAGATGAAGAAATACCCCCAATAGAATGTAGAGCTCGCTTCAATAAAATAGGAAAGGGGGTATTGCCTTGATTGCAATAGGAAATCTAAACGGGATGGTGAGCAAAGGACAACGTTATGTTAATATGTGGATGTACCAAATTAAGGACTAAGTGCTACATTCGGTCGAGAACGCCATCGGTCCTTATCAGTTAAACGGGAAAGACAAGTGTTACACCTGATAGGCTACACTCCCTACAAGTGCACGACCCATGTTAGGTCATGCATCGCCATGTTTGTTTGCTAGTTTTTTTAAGAAGCAATGCTAGCTAACCATTTTAGAGAGGTCTTTCAAAACGCATGGGGTAGTCTATAGAGCTGAGTCCATAGCCTGTTGAATTTAATCCACTATATCTATAGTTCGTAGAGCTGAGTCTACAAACCAAAAAGAAGACAAGTTGAAAATCCCCGAAAATGCAACATAGACTACGGCTAAATTATTGAAAAGCCGTTCTAGGCACTATGAAAGTTCCTCGGTATGTGCGGGGATGAGAACGTGATATTGCGATGGTGGTGGATCCTGATAGGGTGCAGATTTAGGGATACTAATGGGGATAGTATCTTGGTCCAATGGAGGAACATGGTACTTCTATATTTATGTATATATACATAGTTATAGTCTACTACGCGTAGATGGATGTATCATACGCGTACGTAGAGTCGAGATGACTAATTAAAGATAAAATGACATAACATGTGATAGAAGGCAATCAACATAAACTACTGTTATGTATAAAGTGTATAATTTACCAGTTATCGAAACGTTGCTCTGACCCCCTCCTCATTACAACCCATGGGATAGTTTAGATGAACATGTACCGGTGTAAGGTGATAAAAGTAGGAGGAAAGGTTCCTTATCCATTCTCAATACTAACAAGGACAATAGGCCTTGCAAGTATCAATCTTAGTCAGTATGTGTGTGTTGAATGAATGTTAATCCGGAGAATAATATGGTATTAGAAATCCCTACATTATTATTGAATAATATTAGACCATGAACTTGTAATTAATGTAATGAATTCCAGATGTGATTTAAACGGATGCTAAATAGAAAGAATTTAAAACAAAGAAATCACAATAATATTTTAGAGGTTTAAGTGATATTTTAACTTGTTAGAATATAAATGTTGCAATGTGAATTTCTATAAGGATATTTACTGTATTTTATACCGTCTATTTCAATAACTATGAAAAGATAATTCCTTATAATTCCAAACGCAACACTAATCTTTCTTTTTGGGTAAGATATAGAAATTTACAGTGTCAACCTTTCCATTTGGGAGGGAAATAATTCCAATGAATTAAAATGCAGAAAATCCCTAAGTGTTAAATAAAATGATAAACAAGATAAGGACATTCTGAGAGGAAAGATGCACAACAAAAATAAAGATGGAAATTAAATAAAAATAAATATAGAATAGACAAAGATAAATTAAAGGGTAAAAAGGGAACATAAATATAAAATGAGAAAAAGAGTAAAGAATGGATAAAGACATTATAAATCTTTTAAAAAGAAAGTAGTAAATAGTCTTAAATTAAGTAAGATATAAACACATAAGAAATAAAGAATTATGGTTAATAGTATACTGTAAAGGCAAGATAATTAAGTAAGAACGAATATGTATGTATGTATGTATGTATGTATGTATGTATGTATGTATGTATGTATGTATAAAAGATATATATACATAACTTGAAGTATGCGTTTAGAATAGGTGTGAATCATTAAATTTAATAAATTATTTAAATGAATAGAATGACATAATCATTAGAACGGGTTGGAATGTAAGGTCGGTAGTGTTAGACAACAAAAATGTGCCTACCGCAAAGGGCCACCAATAGTTGTGTATACATTATACTAATGTGAGACATCCAACAATAGGGCCCATGTAGAGTATACGCTTACGTATAGATGAAGAAATACCCCCAATAGAATGTAGAGCTCGCTTCAATAAAATAGGAAAGGGGGTATTGCCTTGATTGCAATAGGAAATCTAAACGGGATGGTGAGCAAAGGACAACGTTATGTTAATATGTGGATGTACCAAATTAAGGACTAAGTGCTACATTCGGTCGAGAACGCCATCGGTCCTTATCAGTTAAACGGGAAAGACAAGTGTTACACCTGATAGGCTACACTCCCTACAAGTGCACGACCCATGTTAGGTCATGCATCGCCATGTTTGTTTGCTAGTTTTTTTAAGAAGCAATGCTAGCTAACCATTTTAGAGAGGTCTTTCAAAACGCATGGGGTAGTCTATAGAGCTGAGTCCATAGCCTGTTGAATTTAATCCACTATATCTACAGTTCGTAGAGCTGAGTCTACAAACCAAAAAGAAGACAAGTTGAAAATCCCCAAAAATGCAACATAGACTACGGCTAAATTATTGAAAAGCCGTTACTAGGCACTTTGAAAGTTCCTTGGTATGTGCGGGATGAGAACGTGATATGGCGAGGGTGGTGGATCCTGATAGGGTGCAGATTTAGGGATACTAATGGGGATAGTATCTTGGTCCAATGGAGGAACATGGTACTTCTATATTTATGTATATATACATAGTTATAGTCTACTACGCGTAGATGGATGTATCATACGCGTACGTAGAGTCGAGATGACTAATTAAAGATAAAATGACATAACATGTGATAGAAGGCAATCAACATAAACTACTGTTATGTATAAAGTGTATAATTTACCAGTCACTGGAACGTTGCTCTAACCCCCTCCTCATTACAACCCATGGGATAGTTTAGATGAACATGTACCGGTGTAAGGTGATAAAAGTAGGAGGAAAGGTTCCTTATCCATTCTCAATACTAACAAGGACAATAGGCCTTGCAAGTATCAATCTTAGTCAGTATGTGTGTGTTGAATGAATGTTAATCCGGAGAATAATATGGTATTAGAAATCCCTACATTATTATTGAATAATATTATACCATGAACTTGTAATTAATGTAATGAATTCCAGATGTGATTTAAACGGATGCTAAATAGAAAGAATTTAAAACAAAGAAATCACAATAATATTTTAGAGGTTTAAGTGATATTTTAATTCGTTGGAATATAAATGTTGCAATGTGAATTTCTATAAGGATATTTACTGTATTTTATACCGTCTATTTCAATAACTATGAAAAGATAATTCCTTATAATTCCAAACGCAACACTAATCTTCCTTTTTGGGTAAGATATAGAAATTTACAGTGTCAACCTTTCCATTTGGGAGGGAAATAATTCCAATGAATTAAAATGCAGAAAATCCCTAAGTGTTAATTAAAATGATAAACAAGATAAGGACATTCTGAGAGGAAAGATGCACAACAAAAATAAAGATGGAAATTAAATAAAAATAAATATAGAATAGACAAAGATAAATTAAAGGGTAAAAAGGGAACAGAAATATAAAACGAGAAAAAGAGTAAAGAATGGATAAAGACATTATAAATCTTTTAAAAAGAAAGCAGTAAATAGACTTAAATTAAGTAAGATATAAACACATAAGAAATAAAGAATTATGGTTAATAGTATACTGTAAAGGCAAGATAATTAAGTAAGAACGAATATATATATGTATGTATGTATGTATAAAAGATATATATACATAACTTGAAGTATGCGTTTAGAATAGGTGTGAATCATTAAATTTAATAAATTATTTAAATGAATAGAATGACATAATCATTAGAACGGGTTGGAATGTAAGGTCGGTAGTGTTAGACAACAAAAATGTGCCTACCGCAAAGGGCCACCAATAGTTGTGTATACAATATACTAATGTGAGACGTCCAACTATAGGGCCCATGTAGAGTATATGCTTACGTATAGATAAAGAAATACCCCCAATAGAATGTAGAGTTCGCTTCAATAAAATAGGAAAGGGGGTATTGCCTTGATTGCAATAGGAAATCTAAACGGGATGGTGAGCAAAGGACAACGTTATATTAATATGTGGATGTACCAAATTAAGGACTAAGTGCTACATTCGGTCGAGAACGCCATCGGTCCTTATCAGTTAAACGGGAAAGACAAGTGTTACACCTGATAGGCTACACTCCCTACAAGTGCACGACCCATGTTAGGTCATGCATCGCCATGTTTGTTTGCTAGTTTTTTTAAGAAGCAATGCTAGCTAACCATTTTAGAGAGGTCTTTCAAAACGCATGGGGTAGTCTATAGAGCTGAGTCCATAGCCTGTTGAATTTAATCCACTATATCTACAGTTCGTAGAGCTGAGTCTACAAACCAAAAAGAAGACAAGTTGAAAATCCCCGAAAATGCAACATAGACTACGGCTAAATTATTGAAAAGCCGTTACTAGGCACTATGAAAGTTCCTCGGTATGTGCGGGGATGAGAACGTGATATGGCGAGGGTGGTGGATCCTGATAGGGTGCAGATTTAGGGATACTAATGGGGATAGTATCTTGGTCCAATGGAGGAACATGGTACTTCTATATTTATGTACATATACATAGTTATAGTCTACTACGCGTAGATGGATGTATCATACGCGTACGTAGAGTCGAGATGACTAATTAAAAATAAAATGACATAACATGTGATAGAAGGCAATCAACAAAAACTACTGTTATGTATAAAGTGTATAATTTACCAGTCACCGGAACGTTGCTCTGACCCCCTCCTCATTACAACCCATGGGATAGTTTAGATGAACATGTACCGGTGTAAGGTGATAAAAGTAGGAGGAAAGGTTCCTTATCCATTCTCAATACTAACAAGGACAATAGGCCTTGCAAGTATTAATCTTAGTCAGTATGTGTGTGTTGAATGAATGTTAATCCGGAGAATAATATGGTATTAGAAATCCCTACATTATTATTGAATAATATTAGACCATGATCTTGTAATTAATGTAATGAATTCCAGATGTGATTTAAACGGATGCTAAATAGAAAGAATTTAAAACAAAGAAATCACAATAATATTTTAGAGGTTTAAGTGATATTTTAATTCGTTGGAATATAAATGTTGCAATGTGAATTTCTATAAGGATATTTACTGTATTTTATACCGTCTATTTCAATAACTATGAAAAGATAATTCCTTATAATTCCAAACGCAACACTAATCTTCCTTTTTGGGTAAGATATAGAAATTTACAGTGTCAACCTTTCCATTTGGGAGGGAAATAATTCCAATGAATTAAAATGCAGAAAATCCCTAAGTGTTAAATAAAATGATAAACAAGATAAGGACATTCTGAGAGGAAAGATGCACAACAAAAATAAAGATGGAAATTAAATAAAAATAAATATAGAATAGACAAAGATAAATTAAAGGGTAAAAAGGGAACAGAAATATAAAATGAGAAAAAGAGTAAAGAATGGATAAAGACATTATAAATCTTTTAAAAAGAAAGCAGTAAATAGTCTTAAATTAAGTAAGATATAAACACATAAGAAATAAAGAATTATGGTTAATAGTATACTGTAAAGGCAAGATAATTAAGTAAGAACGAATATATATGTATGTATGTATGTATGTATGTATAAAAGATATATATACATAACCTGAAGTATGCGTTTAGAGTAGGTGTGAATCATTAAATTTAATAAATTATTTAAATGAATAGAATGACATAATCATTAGAACGGGTTGGAATGTAAGGTCGGTAGTGTTAGACAACAAAAATGTGCATACCGCAAAGGGCCACCAATAGTTGTGTATACATTATACTAATGTGAGACATCCAACTATAGGGCCCATGTAGAGTATACGCTTACGTATAGATGAAGAAATACCCCCAATAGAATGTAGAGCTCGCTTCAATAAAATAGGAAAGGGGGTATTGCCTTGATTGCAATAGGAAATCTAAACGGGATGGTGAGCAAAGGACAACGTTATGTTAATATGTGGATGTACCAAATTAAGGACTAAGTGCTACATTCGGTCGAGAACGCCATCGGTCCTTATCAGTTAAACGGGAAAGACAAGTGTTACACCTGATAGGCTACACTCCCTACAAGTGTACGACCCATGTTAGGTCATGCATCGCCATGTTTGTTTGCTAGTTTTTTTTAAGAAGAAATGCTAGCTAACCATTTTAGAGAGGTCTTTCAAAACGCATGGGGTAGTCTATATAGCTGAGTCCATAGCCTGTTGAATTTAATCCACTATATCTATAGTTCGTAGAGCTGAGTCTACAAACCAAAAAGAAGACAAGTTGAAAATCCCCGAAAATGCAACATAGACTACGGCTAAATTATTGAAAAGCCGTTACTAGGCACTATGAAAGTTCCTCGGTATGTGCGGGGATGAGAACGTGATATGGCGAGGGTGGTGGATCCTGATAGGGTGCAGATTTAGGGATACTAATGGGGATAGTATCTTGGTCCAATGGAGGAACATGGTACTTCTATATTTATGTATATATACATAGTTATAGTCTACTACGCGTAGATGGATGTATCATACGCGTACGTAGAGTCGAGATGACTAATTAAAGATAAAATGACATAACATGTGATAGAAGGCAATCAACATAAACTACTGTTATGTATAAAGTGTATAATTTACCATTCACCGGAACGTTGCTCTGACCCCCTCCTCATTACAACCCATGGGATAGTTTAGATGAACATGTACCGGTGTAAGGTGATAAAAGTAGGAGGAAAGGTTCCTTATCCATTCTCAATACTAACAAGGACAATAGGCCTTGCAATTATCAATCTTAGTCAGTATGTGTGTGTTGAATGAATGTTAATCCGGAGAATAATATGGTATTAGAAATCCCTACATTATTATTGAATAATATTAGACCATGAACTTGTAATTAATGTAATGAATTCCAGATGTGATTTAAACGGATGCTAAATAGAAAGAATTTAAAACAAAGAAATCACAATAATATTTTAGAGGTTTAAGTGATATTTTAATTCGTTGGAATATAAATGTTGCAATGTGAATTTCTATAAGGATAATTACTGTATTTTATACCATCTATTTCAATAACTATGAAAAGATAATTCCTTATAATTCCAAATGCAACACTAATCTTCCTTTTTGGGTAAGATATAGAAATTTACAATGTTAACCTTTCCTTTTGGGAGGGACATAATTCCAACGCATTAAAATGCAGAAAATCCTTAAGTGTTAAATAAAATGACAAACAAGATAAGGACATTCTGAGAGGAAAGATGCACAACACAAATAAAGATGGAAACTAAATAAAAAGAAACATAGAATAGACAAAGATAAATTAAAGGGTAAAAAGGGAACATAAATATAAAATGAGAAAAAGAGTAAAGAATGGATAAAGACATTATAAATCTTTTAAAAAGAAAGCGGTAAATAGTCTTAAATTAAGTAAGATATAAACACATAAGAAGTAAAGAATTACGGTTAATAGTATACTGTAGAGGCAAGATAATTAAGTAAGAACGAATATATATATATATGTATATGTATATATATATGTATGTATATGTATATATATATATATGTATGTATATGTATATATGTATGTATGTATGTATGTATGTATGTATGTATGTATATGTATGTATGTATGTATAAAAGATATATATACGTAGCTTGAAGTATGCGTTTATAACGGGTGTGAATCATTAAATTTAATAAATTATTTAAATGAATAGAATGACATAATCATTAGAATGGGTTGGAATGTAAGGTCGGTAGTGTTAGACAACAAAAATATGCCCACCACAAAGGGCCACCAACAGTTGTGTATACATTATACTAATACGAGACATCCAACTGTAGGGCTCGTGGAGAGTATACGCTTACGTATAGATGAAGAAATACCCCCAATAGAATGTTGAGCTCGCTTCAATAAAATAGGAAAGGGGGTATTGCCTTGATTGCAATAGGAAATCTAAATGGGATGGTGAGCAAAAAACAACATTATGTTAATATGTGGATGTACCAAATTAAGGACTAAGTGCTACAATCGATCGAGAACGCCATCGGTCCTTATCAGTTAAACGGGAAAGACAGGTGTTACAACTAATAGGCTACACTCCCTATAAGTGCACGAACCATGTTAGGTCATGCATTGCCATGTTTGTTGGCTAGTTTTTTTTAAGAGGCAATGCTAGCTAACCATTTTAGAGAGGTCTTTCAAAACGCATGGGGTAGTCTATAGAGCTGAGTCCATAGCCTATGGCAAATAGTCCACTATATCGATAGTTCGTAGAGCTGAGTCTACAAACCAAAAAGAAGACAAGTTGAAAATCCCCTAAAATGCAACATAGATATGGCTAAATTATTGAAAAGCCGTTACAACGCACTATGAAAGTTCTTCGGTGTGTGCGGGGATCAGAACGTGATATGGCGAGGGTGATGGAACCTGATAGGGTGCAGATTTAGGGATACTAATGGGGATAGTATCTTGGTCCAATGGAGGAACATGGTACTTCTATATTTATGTATATATACATAGTTATAGTCTACTACGGGTAGATGGATGTATCATACGCATACGTAGAGTCGAGACGACTAATTAAAGATAAAATGACATAACATGTGATAGAAGGCAATCAACATAAACTACTGTTATGTATAAAGTGTATAATTTACCAGTCACTGGAACGTTGCTATGACCCCCTCCTCATTACAACCCATGAGATAGCTTAGATGAACATGTACCGGTATAAGGTGATAAAAAGTAGGAGGAAAGGTTCCTTATCCATTCTCAATACTAACAAGGACAATAGGCCTTGCAAGTATCAATCTTAGTCAGTATGTGTGTGTTGAATGAATGTTAATTCGGAGAATAATATGGTATTAGAAATCCCTACATTATTATTGAATAATATTAGACCATGAACATGTAATTAATGTAATGAATTCCAGATTGTGATTTAAACGGATGCTAAATAGAAAGAATTTAAAACAAAGAAATCACAATAATATTTTAGAGGTTTAAGTGATATTTTAATTCGTTGGAATATAAATGTTGCAATGTGAATTTCTATATGGATATTTAATGTATTTTATACCGTCTATTTCAATAACTATGAAAAGATAATTCCTTATAATTCCAATCGCAACACTAATCTTCCTTTTTGGGTAAGATATAGAAATTTACAGTGTTAACCTTTCCATTTGGGAGGGACATAATTCCAACGCATTAAAATGCAGAAAATCCCTAAGTGTTAAATAAAATGATAACATTCTGAGAGGAAAGATGCATAACACAAATAAAGGTGGAAATTAAAGAAAAAGAAACATAGAATTGACAAAGTTAAATTAATGGGTAAAAAGGGAACATAAATATAAAATGAGAAAAAGAGTAAAGAATGGATAAAGACATTATAAATCTTTTAAAAAGAAAGCGGTAAATAGTCTTAAATTAAGTAAGATATAAACACATAAGAATTAAAGAATTATGGTTAATAGTATATTGTAGAGGCAAGATAATTAAGTAAGAACGAATATATATATATATATATATATATTGTGTGTGTATGTGTGTATGTATATGTATGTATGTATAAAAGATATATATATATATATATACGTAGCTTGAAGTATGCGTTTAGAACGGGTGTGAATCATTAAATTTAATAAATTATTTAAATGAATAGAATGACATAATCATTAGAATGGTTTGGAATGTACGGTTGGTAGTGTTAGACAACAAAAGTCTGCCCACCGCAAAGGGCCACCAGCAGTCGTGTATACATTACTAATGTGAGACATCCAACTGTAGGGCCCGTGTAAAGTATACGCTTACGTATAGATGAAGAAATACCCCCAATAGAATGTAGAGCTCGATTCAATAAAATAGGAAAGAGGGTATTACCTTGATTGCAATAGGAAATCTAAACGGGATGGTGAGCGAAGAACAACGTTAGATAATTTCCGATAAACTCAGCCCCGGTTCTTTAGGATATAACAGTCAAAGTAAGATCGGAGATTACCTCCTAACCGTTAATAAACGGATTTCCTTATCATTGTCCTAAGAGAACGAAATGAGATTTATATGCACAGTACAACATCATCAAAGATGACTATGCCATATAACCCACGTGTTTCTCCAAGATATTTCCAAAGTTACGTTTGGGTCTAATTTCGATAGTCGATTATTTAACCATCGAATAAACAAACATTCAAATCATAGATTTCATTTCCCATGAAACCCACTGAGCCTCACATTCATAAATTTAAAATCATTTTTCAAATACTTGGAAATCATTTCCATATACTTATCTCAACAAAATAAGTATATTCACAAAACACAATAATTTTGATATTTAGAAAAATATAAACATGTACTCATCTTAACAGTATAAGTATATTTTCAAATCATTCTTTTCGAGCCTTGAAGAACTTTTCCCATATACTTACAGAATGGTATAAGTTTCTTAACCGATCACCTAGAATGTTTTATTTATTTCAAGATCATATTTAAAATGATAAAACATAAGTGTCCATTAAACAAAGGTATAAATATTCTAAAATTCGCCCTTTCTTTAATTATCTTTTCTCTTTATTTTAATATATCTTCTTTATAAATTTCCAAATCTATTTATATAATTCCTTATAATCTCCAAGTTTTATTTATAAAAGCACTCTTTTATAATCTCCTAATCCATTTATAAATCTCCCTTTTTTAATCACTAACCATTTAAAATCCTCTTCCTAAGATTTTAAACTCCTTTACGTAAATTCTTTTTATAAAGGAAATCCTTTTTCTAATAATTCGATTATTGTTATTATTTTATATATTTATAATAAATAAACTAAAACATCATAAACTTAGCTTTAATCATTTTTAAATAATATAAAGAAATATAACTAAAAACATTTTAAATAATATAATAAATAAACTCATAAATCTTTAAACATCTTCAATAGATAAATAAATAAAAATAAAATAACTTTAAACAACCCTTTAAATAAAATTAATTATCTTCAACAATATTTTTAATGGAATAATAATCTAGTTTAAATAACTAATAACAAAATAATTATTATCTTCAAAAACATTAATAAAATAATTTATTTAAAACATTATAGATAATATAGTAATTAACTTACAAAAATAATCTTACAAACATTTGTAATTAATTATTAATAAAGCTCTTTGTATATATATAATAATAATTAAAACAATTCTCTTCCAATTTATAAAATTGGAAATTAATCAAATCCGAAATTTCAGAATCTAGAAAAGGCTCGTCAATTCCAATGGTACTTAACAAGCTACCATTACATTCCATTTAACTTCTCAAGTCAAATTGCCAATATTCACATAACCAGGCATATATGTAACCTAATCCATAATTAATGATCCATTGACACTTAAAGGTAATATTATAGCAAAACGGGGATTTATTCTGCTAACCAATGTCATTTAAAGGTAAATCCTTGCATTTATTGAAGGATATCAATTTGGCCAAATAGATAACAGGAAGTATACTTACATTAACTACGTTATAATTTTAAACAACATAATTATATTAATCAAATCAATATCAATTTATCACCTCATATATGATCCATTATTAAAACAAGTTTGAATATAAATTTGAAACTCAAACAATCTAATAGCATTTCAAGATGCTATGTCGCGATCCTAGATCAAATTCAACCAATCTAATAGCATTTCAAGATGTTATATCGTGATCTTAGACCAAATTCAATCAATCCAATAAATTCAATCAATTCAAGCAGATATAAATAAATTTAATCTACACAATATTATACTGGTAAATCAGAAGGTGAGTTTAACTCACTTTTATTTCAGCTGCCGCTTATGCATTTAGTTTGGCATATAATCGAATAACGTTCGATTATAGTTCCATAATCAGCTAGTACCAAATGCAACTAATTCAATTCCATCGCATAGAGAACGGCGACACGATTCCAATGCGACTGACGGCGTCTCAATCGGACCTTGTATGAATAAGTTATGAATTTTATAAGATTTAATAATTAAATAATATAATTAACTTAACTAATTACATCATTAAAATTCTAATTACCCATTATTAAACTTAACCCCTTCTTCCCCAAAGTTCCCGTTACAGCCTGCTTTAAAACTTAGCAATGACCGAGCTTTGACTTCCCCCTCCTTTATTCGTTCCACCACGAAATCACCTTCCAACCTCACCGGCGACCCGCCCTATGTCTCCTTTACACGTCCGTACACTCTATCGCGTCGCCTCACAAGCCACCACGAGTCATCCTACTTCGACCGTAGTTGCTAATCATCCACCCAAACTCGAAACCAATGCTCGATTCCACCCAGATTTGCTCCTATCGACCAAAATAAGAAACCCTAGCTTACCTAACTCCTCGATCTCACTATCAAGTACAACAAACTGATGCTGCAACCCTCCACATCCCATAGAACTGAAGCCTACTCACCCACGCACTACAAAACTTCTCCTTTTAAAATTTAAAATTAATATTTGAATTGATTTCAAAATTTTAAGGTCTGGCCATGTTCATGTTTCCAAGTACAGAGAAGAAAGAATGGGGGAGTACGAAAACGAGACAGAATTATGTGCGTGTATGTACTAAATGTCTTGAGTATGTTTTTATAGTTCAAAATTCGGTACGCACCGTACAGATTTCTCGTTTACATACAAACCCTGAACAACCAAATAAAAATACGGTCGCGCTTAAAACAGCGATGCGATTCCAACAAAATAATAATATACACTGGTTATTGAATTCTGTAAAACCCTAAAAACACTGCTATTTGACGGTAAAATGTCAAATGGATAATTTAAATATTTTTCAATTTAAAAATTATCGAAAAATCAAATAAAATAAGTTAAAAAATAAGTCAATAGAATTCGAGTCATAAAAATAAAAATTAATTTTCTGATTATTCATTTGAACCATTTATTATTGTAAATAACTTACAAATTGAATTTACTGATATTATTTATCATTTAAAAGAAATTAACAAGTCCATTTAATCCAGGATTAACATTCAATCTAAAATCCAAATATTTAAATCATTATTGAAATAATTATTCACAATTCAAAGATTTTAACCAATCTTGTAATTTAATTCGAGTTTTAAAGCTTTTAACCCAATATTTTAAATAATTAAAATTAATTAAATATTCAAAATTAAATGACCAAAATCCTGGGTTGTTACACTGCTTTTATCTTATTTACTCTCCATGCATTATTCCAGCTTATCAGTACATACTATACCATTGTATCATACTTTGAGAGATATTTTTCTATGTACTCTGTATTGGACCACATACTGATATTTCTAAGAGTGTGATTTGGATATTTTCTAAGATGCAATATTTTTATGTTATTTAACTATATTTTATTCCTTCCACTGTGACTTTTGAAATTTTAGCAAATCTTAGATTATATATACTTATTTTAGTGTCTATACTCAAAGGCTGAACCTCGACGATCCACATCTCTCGGCATGCCATGAGGCCGAAAGTCACACTATGTTGGAAATCAAGAGAGAGAGAAAGATAGTAATGTTGGAACAAAAAAAACAACTACTGCATTCGATTAATCACTTGAAATAGAACTAAGGCATATATAGCCTTACAAGCACCTAACTAGATTCGTGAAAGTAGCTCACGTTATCCACTAAATATGCATTCAACCTATAGACTAAGGATTATTTAAATAAAACAAAGACTAAGTAAACTTGCAACAAATTATCCAACACTAATTACTTTGAAGCACTAACTTTAACACACACCCTTGCTTCAAAGTTATTGAGATAAAAAACGAAGCACTTCTCTTCGATTTGTGATGCACTTCTCATCACCTTCAATTGTTGAAGCACTTCTCATCAACTCTACTCTTTGAATATTGGAGCACTTCTCTCCATGGTGCACATCTCACCCACAACTCTAAAATAAATTCTCTTCCATGGCCACTTGTGCCATGTTCTCTTGCTCTTCGTCTTTGAACCTATAATTCCTTGCCATATGCCCAAATTTTTGACAGTTGAAACACTTAGGTTTTCCCTTATGCCAAAAATCATTTTCCTCATGACCAATTTTGTGACAATTGTTGCATTGGAGGGATTTGCCTTTCATCTTTTGATTAGAAAACTTTGCTATAAGAGCTTTTTCACTATTGTTTTCACCGTCTTCATTTCTCATGGCCCTCCTTTGATCCACCGCATGGAGTGAATTGATCAATTCTGAAAATGTTAACTTAGACAAATCTTTAGTATCTTCAAGTGAAGAAATTTTACCTTCATACTTTTCTGGAAGAGTGACAAGAAGTTTGTCCACCACCCTTTGGCTAGTAAATTCTCCACCAAGTAGCTTGATTTGGTTTACAACAGACATCAACCGACTCCCATACTCCTTAACACCTTCATTACTTTTCATTCCCATTATTTCAAACTCCCGCTTAAGATTCAAAATTTGCATTAATTTTGTTTGGTGATTTCCTTCATACACCTCTTTGATTTTATCCCATGCTTCTTTGGGAGATTCACAACCCATAATAGTTGTGAAAATTTCTTCCGACACGGCCCCATGTAAACACGAAAGTCCCTTGGCTTTCTCGCCATTTCTTCGTCGTATTTTTTGACTTGGGTGGCTGTTAGATTTTGTGGAAGAGGAGTGGGATCAATATCACTCTCAATGACATCCCATAAACTTAAAGCTTTAAGATATGATTTCATTTTGATAGCCCATGATTGATAATTTTCTCCTTTGAATAGAGGAATGGAAATTGAAAATTTGTTTAAAGTAGACATTGGAAGAACACTCACAATTTTTGTTAACCTCACAAGCCTTAAGGATTATTTGGCTCTGATACCATGTTGGAAATTAAGAGAGAGAGAAAGATAGTAATGTTGGAACAAAAAAAAACAACTACTGCATTCGATTAATCACTTGAAATAGAACTAAGGCATATATAGCCTTACAAGCACCTAACTAGATTCGTGAAAGTAGCTCACGTCATCCACTAAATATGCATTCAACCTATAGACTAGGGATTATTTAAATAAAACAAAGACTAAGTAAACTTGCAACAAATTATCCAACACTAATTACTTTGAAGCACTAACTTTAACAAGTCACACTAAGCTTTAGATCGGTGTGTCAGGAGGTACGAGTTATCACAGTTGTTGTCAAAGCATAGGTTCAAAGTTCCTTAAGAATTAGGATCTTATTGAGAGAACATACTTAAAAAGTTGAAAGTTACTAATGAACTTTTTAAACATTCACAGGTAGAAGATGTCGAACTTCCCAGGTTCATGCTTGGGTGATGCAGTTGAGGTCCTGGTGTGAATATTTCCATATGGTTCCATCAGTACCTATAAACTAGTGGACAAGCCGAGCTCAATTCCACTAGAGAGCCAATGGAGAGAGTGATAGGTGGGGTACCTTCCCACCCACCTACCGCTATAGGTTTTTCTAGTCTTAGGGACAAGCCATCCATGGGAATGGGGTCTTATATGGATTTGAGGGTATGGATCCGTGCTTGAGAGAGGATATTTGGCCTGATGGGTTTGACTGATGTTGTGAGGAGGCAGTTAGCTACTTGACAGCTGCAGGGAAAGTCACTGAACTGGTGGGAGGTTATTGAGTCTGAGATTGATGGGGGCGAAATTTCTTAGGATGAGTTTCGTAGGAGATTTGAGATGATTTTCCTTTCTAAAGCAGAGGAAGGCGTTCAGTTGGAGAAATTTATCTATTTTAAGCAAGGGGATATGATAGTCAAGGAATATGTAAATAAGTTTAATGAGCTATCCAGATTCGGTATGGAGTTGATTAGTACACCACACAAGAATAATCTTAAATTCGCTAAAGGACTAAACCATCCTCTATAAGATCTAGCTATGAGTCACATTATTATGGGTGACACTTATGAGGGGATAGTGGATATGGCTTTTCTCACTACCATCTATAAAGGAGGAGGCTCAAAAGGTAGGAAAGAAAGGGCATCAGAAGAATAAGAAGAAGGGAGGATTCAGACCGAAGGGGGAGATTCAGAAGAAGGGCATGCAGTGTAATAAATGTGGTAGGACAGGGCACTTTGCTAAGAGGTGCAGGTTGGATTTCTTAAAGATGAAGTGTCATAACTGTGATTAGTATGGGTATTTGAGGATAGCTTGCATAGCACCAACGAGAGCTTCTACTCAGACTTCCACTCAGGTGGTTCCAACTTATGCACTAGAGGCAGTCCCTAGCTCGAGTGCATAGCCAGTAGTGGACAAGGGAAAGAAAGTAGTAATAAAAGTTGTGCTACCTCTTTCTGGTTTATTTATTCACATATTATTTAATATTGGGGCGTCACATTTTTTCATTTTTAATAGACTTTTTGATGACTTACACTTAGATACTAGTATAGTCATAGATCCTATAGTTGTGTTAAACCTTGTATGAAGATTGACTATCTGTCTATGGTGTGTAGGGGCTTGAAGTTGTTTATCTTAGGGGTCGAGTTCGATTGTAATGCCTTTGTATTGGAATTCTCTGGGTTTGGATTGATATTAGGCGTGGACTGGATGACTATGTACATGGCTATTTTAGACTATGATAAGAAGGTTGTCAGGTTGAGTTATGTAGTGAACGTAGCTTAGAGGTTTATTTTGTTCCTTGAGGATCTGTTATATTGAGCTATTTGTATTTATTGGGCCTATCACATGATGAGTTTGATGCAGTGCCTATAGTTAGAAATTTCCCTAATGTTTTTATTGAGATTACCCGTCTTCCGTTCTAGAGAGAGATCGAGTTTAGGATCTACCTTGTTAAGAATGCTAAACCCATTGCCTTACTGTTGAGACATATGGCTCCTAAGGAAAGATGTGAGTTGAAAAAATAGGTTAACGAGTTGTTGGAGAAGGGTTTTATCAGAAGGAGCATTTCTGAGTGGGGGGCACCAGTCGTCTTTGCCACCAAGGCGGATGGTTCTCTTAGACTCAACGTCGGTTACAGAAAGCTAAATAAACTAACAAAGAAGAATTTATATCCATTTCCCGGCATAGATGGTCTCTTTTAATCAGTTGGTTGAAGCTAGAGTACTCTTACTACTTGACTTGGCTATCGGGTTCCAAAAGTTGTGTGTAGTTGAGGACATCATTCAGAAGACGGCGTTCCATACACCTGGCAGATTATATGAGTCGTTAAATATCCCCTTTGGATTGACCAATGCACCTGCCTATTTTGTTTATCTGATGAGCTGAGTATTATATGACATTATTCAAAAGACGGCGTTCCATACACCTGATAGATTATATGAGTCGTTAGTCATGCCCTTTGGATTGACCAATGCACCCGCTTACTTTGTTTATCTGATGAGCCGAGTATTTAGGGGGTTTCTTAACAAGTTCGTCATGGTATTTGTGGATGATATTCTTGTTTACTCGAGGAGTGAGGTGGAGCATGAATTGCATTTGGAGGCGGTGTTCAAGACACTCCATGCACATAAGCTTAAGGCCAAGTTTTCCAAGTGCCACTTTTGGAGAAAGTAGGTATGCTTTTTGGGACACATCATCTTAGAAAGTGGCTTAGCAGTTGATCTCAATAAGATGGCAGCAATTAAGGATTGGCATATTCTAATTACTGTCATGGAGGTGAGAAGTTTCCTTGGTTTGGCGGGCTGTTATTAGAAGTTCATTAAGGACTTCACGAAGATCTCTGCCCTACTGACCTATCTTAAGAAAAATATAGTTTTCTCGTGGGATGCAAAGTGCATTAATGCTTTTACTAGTTTGAAGGAGGCACTGACTTGTGCGCCAATGTTGGTGCTACCAGATGGGTTGAAGTCATTTACAGTTTATACCAACGCATGTGGTATGGACTTAGGCGCGGTATTGATGCAAGAAGGAAGGGTTGTATGCTATGCAAGTAGGAAGCTAAGGACCTATGAGAAAAACTACCATACACATGATCTTAAGTTGACGGTTATTGTTTTTGTGCTCAAGTCATGGAGGCATTATTTTTTAGGGGAGCAGTTTGAGCTATTTGTAGATTACAAGTTCTTAAATATTTTTTTCTACTAAAAGAACTTAAATTTGAGATAGTAATGGTGGATGGAGTTCTTGACATCATATGACTTTGATATCTCTTATACCCTAGACAAAGGTAATGTAATGGAAGATGTTTTGAGAAGACAACGAGCTGTATTGAGTCCCTTGTTTCTGGAGTGGAGACATTAACAGTTTTATTTCTACCTTTGATCTCCGACCATCGTCAGATATTACCCAGGTATTACTAGCAGCTTTAGACATTCTGCCTACATTGATGGAACTCATTAGGTATAGGTAGAAGAAGGATAAGGAGCTAGTAGATATTTTTAAGAGGATTAGTAGAAGAGAGCCATTGAGTTATCTGAGGCATTACACCATAGACTCGAGAGGATGGTTACAAAGAGATGATAGGATTTGTGTTCCTCGTAGTGTGGACTTGATAGATGTGGTACTAGCAAAGTATCACTGCTCTAGGATGACCATTCATCCCGGTGAGACAAGATGTACCGTGACATTAAGCAAGTTTTCAATATTCTCTAGATATATTCTAACTCATATGACCTTTCACCTGGCAAGGATTAATGGAAATCACAGTTTTCAATGTTATGACATTTAGCCCGTAGCTGATATTAGACCTATTACACCGGTCCAGGGTAAGTGGATCTATTCAATCGATCCGAGATAGCCAAGGTACCCATGAGTGCACTCATAACACCCTTGCTTTCGAGTACATCAGAAAACACTCAAAGTATCACCATCCCTTAGCACGCATATCCAAGCCCTTTCCTTGCTCCAATTAGTTTCCATTATCTTTAAGGAATCATTCCACGTTCCTTAATTCCACGATAGAACCATTCAACATTCCATCCATGGATCGCCCTTCATAGGACTCGCCATTTGTGGATACCATTCTCGGAACTCCTTTCAACATTTGGCCACCACTATCGGAACCTAACTCTATTCACCGTCAAGCAGTCACCACCTAAGTCCCAAAAGCATTACCATGTTATTATATCGCCATCAAACCCCAAGTTAACAAACAAACACCTCCAGCACGACCTTTAGAGCCTCCCCTTTTGCAAGTTCTACCCCGAGCTGACTAAAATATAAAACTCGCTAATGACTAGTACCGCTCGATACAGAGTGGTTTACTTAGCCTATTCTTGAGTCACTCTACTTCCTTGAAGCTCTTTTCATTTGGTGCTTCAACTTCAAGTCGTTAGACCTCGACCACTGTCCCAAATAGTGCTCGGTTCAAACTGGTTCTGCTTGGTACCGAGTCCTATACTTAGCCAAATTCTGGCGGTTGTCTTCCCGAAGCTTTCTCCCCTACCAACCCTAATCTCAACCCGAATCACCCTAGTATTTCCTCCAATCATGACTCGAAGCACACTCGACTTTCTTCCACCAAGTTGTTTTTCTACCAACCAGAATTTTGTATGACTTGAACTATGAGCTCCTCCCATGCTCCAGAGCCCCTCCTCCAAGTTTCATCCAGTTCCGACCATCTTTGCCTTTGATTTGCCAAATTGAAAACCTCTTTCCAGTTACTTAAAAGCATTAGCAAATCATATCAAAGCACAACATACAAACATAAAATATCATCATCCATATACACATGCAATTTGTCAAAACATGATAATCAAGCAAATCCTATCCTAGATCTATCTTTTACACTAGCATGTCAATATGAAGGAAAAAGGTTGCAAAATACTTTAAAAACAATTTTAAATCATTTTTAATTTTAGATGTAAACATGTATGAAAGTATGACTAAAGTTAAAAACTGTTGTAGGATTAAAATCATGCTAAAAATATCAATTTTAACTATATAAACATGCTAGGATAGTGAGATCTCAAGGACTACTCGCCAAGTACCCAAAAAACAGATTTTTCTCTCTAAATCGTAAATGGATAGCAAGGAGGATGAATGCAAATCATTCAAAAATGATAATCTCCAATTTCTCTATGTTAATTACCCCTCTAATGATGATTTGAGCTAAAACTAGTAAGAAAAAGGTAAGATTTTTGATGGAATTAGGATTAGCGGAGGTTTGGAAGTATTTGGGGATGATGGAAATGAGTTAGATCAGTACCTATAGCCTCCCTTTGACACAATTTCCGAAATTCATTAATGGGCCTAAGTATGGACTTAGTTAATTACCCATTAATGCAGACTAGCAGCAGCCAAAGCTTAAAACGACCATAACTTTTAAATGGTAAGTCCTTTTGCTATTTGGCTACTCTACAGAATGAGAAACCATCACCCTGAATCAATGGACGTGGTTTCAGTCCTCAAATCTGCTTTTATCAAAAGTTATAGTCCATACAAGATTTCAGAATCAAAATTGTCACTAAAATTTTGATAAAAGTCTAAGATCTGGAAAATGTCCCTAACAGTCATTTCCTAAAATTTCAGAGCCATACAACCTTATATAAATAAAATAATATATTTTATAATCCTCCAAGACGTAAAATACGGGTCATTACAGCATGAGTCTTAGCACCAGATTCATTCATTTGTAAATTAACATTTTACCCCTATGGTTAAAATCACAAAAATACCTTCATTTAATTTAGTTAACCAAATAATATGGTACTACATTCTCATTAAAAAAATCGTCCTCAAAATTTCCAAGGTAAAAAGAATGTAGCTCATATATTCTCGCATCATGTATCACCCACACACTATCTATAGCTTACATTAGCAATTATTTAAATGATCATTCATACATATCATATATAATTCAATTAAGAACTTTTTGAAAGATATGTAATTTAGCACACACACACACACAGATATATATATATATATATGGATGCATGATCATGGCATATATGATACTAAGTTAATGAAAAAATCAAACTGGTAGTCGCCTCCTGAACTAGTCAGCCTCCTAGAATATATGCAAGTGGCTTGGCATATCAGGCATGATATAATACATCTTATGTGAGCATATAATTTCTATATGTATGCAACTTTCATTGAATGTAACATATGAAAAAATAAAATACAATGAACATTGGACATAAATAAAAAAAATCGACACAATCAAAAGTCAAGCAACACAATCTATACCATAAACAAAACAACCAATCAATCAATCATATAACAAAGCAAAAATATCCTATAGCAATCGTTCAACCATACCTAGAAAATCTAATTACACAAATAAACAAATAAATGGGTAAACATTTTGAGAAAGAGTCGAAAAGGCTGAATCGTCTCCTCCACTTTCCAAATATATATAATTGGATCGTTCTTCCTAACTCAACTTAATAAGCCTTACTACTGGTATGCATACTCATCTCAAAGCACTAATCTCAAATGTACATGCACAACTATAACTTTTACAATCCATGCTATCAACTTAGATAAACCGATGTCAAATTGCACCATAACTAGTAATTTTTGCATAAACATGATCCAATGAAAATGTAGCATCATACGACTCATAAATGCACATGGATAACCTCCAAATCAATGTAATAGTATATACATAATTTCAACGTTTTGGTACTAAGGTAAGATAACTCAAAAGTGGATGATTGTCACCTATGAGAACCAATAACTTAAATCACTAAATGATTCCTCCTTTACCAAAGAACGTTGAAATCAGGTGATGTCTTAACCAGTGAAGATAGCATAACTTCTCTTAAAATTTCAATTTAACTCAAATGATATCACTTCACTTATGATTTCATTCCTTTAAAAATCCAATAATCATGACACTGAAGTACCGTGTTCCTAATCCTCAAGAAACCTCCAGATTTTACCATAATTCCTAAAGCAAACAAATATATAAACATTCAAGCAAACTAATCCCAATATATTAAACCATTTAGACATAGCAAACAAAGTCCTAAATTTAAGTGAAATTATAACCTAAGATCGTGATAGTGTTCCTGGTATGTAATATAAACTATGTACCTTAAGTCGATGCTTCAAAATAAATTCATTGAATAGTTAACCTCATCTTAATCCAAGGGGTGGTTGAAAAGAATCATCCAACTCCTTTCCCAAAATCATGCCTGAATCTCAAAATCTTACTTTCCATGGAAACCGCCTTCCCATATTAAATGCATGCGAACTACGACATGTTTTCTTTATTCCTTCAAATCATTCTTGTCTAAATAGCTTGAAATTATTTATTCTACATCAATCGATAGCATCTTCTTAAATATCTCTGGCACCAACTTAATCCAGAATATATTTACAATTTAAGATGTGAATCCAACCATTCCATTATAACCCAATAATAGGATCTTTTCCAAACATAAAATCTTACAAATTTTTACTTCTCCCTTACTATAGTCGAGACAAATCAATATAGGATGGCATCTCGCCATAAAAAATTAATAAATATAATATTCAACAAATCTAAATAGCCTCGTACCTCACGTATACCACAAAGATACTAGTATAACTTAACCAGTGCCTAACACATATGTAAATAATAGAGGTAGGGGTATGCCCTAAAGGAAATACATAATTTGCTACATATATCTAACTCGATAACCAATCTTATTCGAAATAAAAGGTCTTTTCTTTCTATTATACACTTGATACAATCGTTATATTAATTAATTAATTTAATTAAAAGTATATTTAATAGAAAATCCATAAATAATATGTTTTGTTATAGTAGTTATAAAGTGTTGTAACCGTGACCAATTTATCACAATAAAAATAAATATACCATTTTAGATGTTCCTAGTCAAGATGCATCGAGGCTGGATACCGGTGTATCCGTTGAGACTAGCATACTAATACTCTCCAAATATTGGGCAGTGTATTACTCATGACTGCTGATGGCACCAAGGGGTTACGTACTGATAGTTATTAGATAATTATGGAATGATTCACTCGATAGTTTTCTGTTGGTTAATATAACAAAGGTCCAATAGAAAATATCGATGTAACTGATTTACACAATTATCTCGACTTAGAATACTGTCAATCTTTAATATGAAAGCTCCACTTTGATTATAATCAAATCATGGCATGACATCCATCGAGCGATTATAGTTGGGTCGAGTGGAAGTATTGGAAGTGAAGAGTATTTAAGAGAGGATTCGTCTTCTCGGTTATACGGGGTTAGTATCATGGTCAATTCATGTCAAGTCAAAGTAAAAGTCTCTGACTAGAGCATTTCAGTTAATAATAATTGTTATTATTGAACTAAGGACTTCGTGTTTGAACTATAGAGTTGAATATGGATTATATTGGAATTTTGACCATTACCAAATTCCATAAGTCTAAAGTGATATAGTTTTGACGAAGATAATTGGTGTAAATAAAAGTCACAACTGGGTAACGCTAAATAAAGTGAAATTGGATTTTATCGAAACCAAGTAAGTGATAAATTTGACAAAAATGTCACATCACCTACTAGGTGACATGTGAACATTAATACTCGAATAGTTCAATATTAATCGCTGATCGAATTTACCCCTGACGAGTCACACAACTGAAACGGTGAATTCTCCTTAGACCAAATAATTTAATTAATTTATAATTGTTATAAATTAATTAATATTTATGAAATATTAATTGTAAAATTTGATTATGATTTGATGAATAAATATTATTAGACATAAATATAAAAATCAATATACAATATTGGTAAGCGATTAAATTGGATTTAATTGTATAATATTTTATTTAGGATTAAATGGTTTTAAAGCCAATGAAAGATGCTGGAAAATTTGACCATAATGAGGTTAATATATAGCCATAAGATGGTGCAACAAAGTCTTTGAGATGGAGAGCTAATATGGAAGAGAATTGGTAAGAGATGATGTAGGATATTGATCCTACAATATTTCCAATTTCTCCTCTATATAAGCATCTCTATCCTTAACCTTTAGAGTACTTTTGAAACCACTAAAACCCTCATAGATCTGGTTGAAAATAGACCCTTGCTTCTCCATCATATCAGATCAACTCAAACTTGATCACTATCTGATACTCAAGGTCAACAGTTGAAGGACTAGTAATATGCCAAATCGAAAAGGGTTTCAAATGGAGATTTATCTTTTCAAGGTGTGTTTCAAGACTTCGATACTTAAGTATGTTTTTTTTATCAAATTATAGTTTATAATTCTCTGCATAATATGTTATTATTATATTGTTAGTTAGGTAACGATATTAATATGTACAAATGTTATTCCAAACTAGTTTCCTTATATGCATGTATAAGTTATGTTAGAAAAAATATTTTTTTTATATGCATTAGATCAGTACAGCCACATATATATAATAATATGTTATTAAATTACATATATATAATTTAATTATGTATATGTATATATATGATTTATATTTAATTACTACATCATATTATGGTTAAAATAGAACATATAGTTATATGTATGTATATAATTATATAGTAATAGAAATTTTAGACGGTATGAAAATAATTTTTAAAATTATTTAATATTATTTAAATCCATATAATAAATAAGAATATATGCAAAAAAGATTTTTTATTTGCCATGTCCTCTACCACTTCTATCATTCACGTCTCCTCCAATCCAATCGTGCCCATCCCTGTCGTGCCTCCTTCTTCTAACCCCTCTGACTTTACCATCCCTGTCATCCCCATCCCCTCCACCTGATGTCCTCATTCAGGTCAACCCCCCTCTACCTGTTCTTGACCCGCTTGATCCTCCTCCTCTTTTATGTTCATCTCTTCCTTCTCCGTCCTTCATGTCTCCTCCAATCCCAACATGCCCATCCCTATCGTGCCTCCTTCTTCTATCCCCTCTGTCTTTACCATCCTTATCGTACCCATTCAGGCAACCCTGATCCTCATCCTCCCCATTTATCTCCATCTCTGCCTTCCTCCTCCAACCAACACTATCATTTGCTGGTTATAGCATTAGCCAAGTTTAAGAAGTAGTTGTTTCATCAACTCAACAGCCCTTTAGGCTTTGGTCTGCTCTGTTCAAACCTTTGCTAAGGAATGCTGGCACATTTACACCTTGACAGTTTGATATGAACTATGAAGGTCAGACTTTTCTTCCCCCAAAAGAAGTATTAGATAGAGGTATAAACTTTTGGAACAATTTTTAGTTGGATTTTTTCTTAGGGAAATGATTAATCATATGGAAGTTGCTACCCATTTGAAAAAATTATTGAACTTAAACGGAGAATTTGAAGTTAAATCGGATGGATCAAATTATTTTTATTAAATTTTATTGTGACGAAGACAAGATCAAAATCTTATAATTGATCCTATATTTATATAAGAGGCGAAATGTTTGTGATTACAACGTGGAAGCCGTCATTTGGTGCGGTTCAAGCCCAAGTCAAAAGAGTGCCTATATAGGTTCATTTTTATAAACATCACACACATTACATGGACACTACTTAGTATCAATTGGTTGGCATGCCACATTGGTAAATTAGTATATTTCAATGAGGCTATGGAAAAGCAGCAATGACCAGAGTATGCTAAATGTTTAATCGAAATCTCAGTTGATAAGGAATTGCCTGACCATATCAATATAGGAGAAGGTAATTGCCATCGAGCACATAGTGAATATGTATGAAGGCCAATTATATGTACCCACTATCGAATATCGGGACATGATAAAACTGCATGCGTTATCTATCAAGAACAAGAAATAAAAGCTTCAATAACATGAACGTTGACAGTGCCCCTAACAGTAAGCAGCAAAATGAAGTTACAATGCCCATGGAAACTATAGCTCATAAACCCATGAATAAGATATGAGTCCCTCCCAAAATATAGAAGAGGAAAGCGGCAGTGCAAATGAATATCTTTGAGAAGAACATTCTAATATGACACATATGAAAGTTCCATGGTCCACTTTTCAAGCTTTAGAAGTGCACTCTCTAAATCCAACCTCTGTTGAAACAATTCATATTGCTATAAACAAATTTTCTATACTACAAGTGTAGGAAGATGGAGGGATTGAAGCCAACCAAGAGAATGATTCATATGTTTGGGTTACAGTTGATTATCAGAGTTCTGATACCCTTGAAACAACCTAAAATGAATAAGATGTACAAGAACAAGTGATACATGCTGACAAATGCACATCTAATGACACATGCACATCTAATAAAACATGAACAACCCGTGATGATGAAATTGTTCCAAACCGAATGCCAAAACCACAAACAACTCCTTCAGTAATCAACAACACCTCTTTACCATGCACAACAACCAAAGCCATCTCTCCAGACAATATACAAGACTCACATCCTCTAATTTTAAATAACCAGAATACCTCCATTGTTGCGATCTTCACTGCCAATCCAATTTAAAACCAGCAGCCTTAAACTAGAATACATGATGATAATTTGAATCTCTCAGATGTCTCGGATCTCTCTACCACACGAACAACTCTTTCACTTTCCTTTGTCACTCCATTGAACATCTTATCTCCCGACCATACTGTTGGGGATTTTGCGGTTCGAGTCAAATTTGATGGCGATTGTGAAGAAGATAATGTTGTACTTCCGACTTCAAGGATCTATGGAATAGATTCTTTCAGACAATAGTTCAACCCACTAGGTACAAATGGGTTATCGAACTATCGACTTTCAGGATTCAATAAAGTCCTAAGATTCAAAGTTTGCACGCCTTTGATCCGACCAAGAAAAGAAGAGGAAGAAGAGAGCAATTCTACGACGTTTTCTGAGTTTGCAACACCTCGGAGGTGTCACAGAACAGAGTAATGGCTATGGAGTTCTGGCGTCGCAAAACTGCTCTATGAAGAAGAAGAAGAATCAGAATGATGATTCTTTTACAATGATTTCTGGGCGTCACTATTTATTTATAGTGGTAGAGAGGTGCCTATTCGCCAAGCGTCACAACCGTTTGCAACGGTCGCGTCTATTCATTTTGTAATGGTTCAAAACTATTACAAACGGTCGCGTCTATTCATTTTGTAACGTTTGAAAAAAAACGTTCAAATTTCCCGCCATTAATTCAAATTTAGAAATTTCGATTTTGGATCCTTAACGGACTGAAATCCGACCCGTTACTGTTTACATATGATCCAAAAATATTTTTGGACCCGAACCCGAAACCCGACCCGGCCCGGTTCGATCGGACGGGCGGCGGCGGCGGCGCGCGGTGTTGCATGACTTCTCTCCTCACAACAAAGCAAACATGTAGGAGCTCCAAGGCCCTAACATCCACATGAGAAAGCTATATTTGTACAAATATATTGTATAACTTTCTACCATGTGGGACTAATAGGTTTCTTCTTCTCTCTTTACTTCTTCACTTCCAAATCAAAACCCAAACCCAAAGTTATTTAAAAAATTTACAACAATCTCCCCCAATTTTCAAAATAAGAAAAATAATAAATAGGATGGCTGCATCACTAGAGTGACTTCCTACATACCCAAGTGGGATCAAGCCTATGTAGTTCTAAGATCATGTTTTGCATCATCGTGAAAACCAACACATAAATAAAAGGTATGTTTTGGATTTGAACTTTTACTTAGTGTAAACCATTCAAAGCCTTATCGAGATTCTATGGTGAACGAATCTTGAACCAAGTATCCCTAATGATAAAACCGGAACAATCACACACGTTGATTTCCTTAGGTAAAGTGTTCTGTATTGCTCAGCACGTTAATGGCCATGTGCTTAAATCCTGGTTCATGAGTCTACTTAGAAAGCGGTCTTACTTTCCTAGAAAACGGCCTGATTTCCATACTCATATAGGTAAGTCTCTTAAGGTGTTTCTGCGATTCACCTTTTAAGGTTTCTAGACTTATTAAGAATATATATCCATCATTTGTTCTTACAGAATCCAACACTAAATATTATGGGATTATCGATTTAGTATTCCATAATCATTCTCTTAACTTGTTGATACCCATTGAACTTTGTCTATCCTTTACAAGACATAAGTTGGGTTTCTGTTAAGGATGATCAACCTTCATTCACAGACCTTAGTCCCATTTTTTATGACTTTATAGAAACCATTGCCTTTCGAAGACTCTTTGTAAGTGGATCAGCCAAGTTTTTCTTCGTTTCTATGTAGTCAACAGTTATAACTCCTCGTTTGAGTAACTGTCTCACCATTTGATGTCTTAGACTCACATGTCTAGACTTTCCATTATATGTCTAATTGGACACATTGTATACCGTTGCTTGATTGTCACAATTAATCAAGACTACTGGAGATGGCTTCTTCCATAAAGGGATTTCCATTAATAAATTCCTAAGCCATTCCGCTTCTTTACATACATCTGCTAATGCAATCAATTCTGACAACATTGTTGAGTCAGAAATACAAAGCTGCTTCTTGGAAGCCCAAGACACAGCAGCGCCTCCTAATGTAAAGATCCATCTAGTAGTAGACTTTGATTTGGATTCTACATTGTTCCAGGTTGCATCACTATATCCTTCTATTACAGCAGTTGGATTCTACATTGTTCCAGGTTGCATCACTATATCCTTCTATTACAGCAGGATATCCTTTATAAGATAAACCATATTCTATGGTTCCTTTCAAATAAGCTAAAACTCTAAAAATAGCTTTCCAATGTTCGAAACCTGGATTACTCGTAAATCGACATAATACACTTATAGCATGTGTGATGTCTGGTCTAGTGCAATGCATAGCATACATAAGACTCCCAATAACACTGGAATACTCTAGTTGAGAGATAGTACGTCCAGTGTTCTTTTCTAATTTAATACTATGATCTAAAGGAGTTGGTGCTGGTTTGTCATCGTAATGACCATACTTTTGTAGGAATTTCTCTATGTAATGAGATTGAGTTAGTAATAACTCCCCCTCTTTCCTAGTAATTTTAATTCCCAAAATTACATCAGCCTCTCCTAGATCTTTCATATCGAATTTAGAAGACAGAAACTTTTTAGTTTCATTCACACATGATATATTGGAACCAAATATTAGCATGTCATCAACGTATAAACATATTATAACACTACCGTTGTTATCCGATTTGCTATAAATACATTTATCAGCATCATTAACAATGAATCCATATGACAGTGCAACTTTATCAAATTTCTCATGTCATTGCATGGGAATTTGCTTCAGGCCATAAAGAGATTTCACTAATTTGCAAACTTTCTTTTCTTGACCTGGGGTTTTGAAACCTTCAAGTTGTTCCATATATATCTCTTCTTCTAAATCTCCATTTAGAAAAGCAGTCTTTACATCCATTTGATGTATGACTAATTTATGAATTGATGCAAGTGTAATTAAACAGCGTATTGAAGATATGCGAGCAACTGGAGCATATGTATCAAAGTAATCTACTCCATGTCTTTGCTTATATCCCTTAGCAACTAATCTGGCTTTAAACTTATCAATGGATCCATTTGTATTCAACTTTTTCTTGAATATCCATTTACATCCTATAGGTTTAGTACCAGGAGGTAAATCAGTTAAAACCCAAGTTTGGTTTAACAGTATAGAATTCATTTCATCATTGATAGCTTCTTTCCAGAAATTGGAATCTCTGGAACTCATAGCCTCAGAATAAGTTTTGGGATCGTCATCGACGTTCATTACATATTTAGTCACATTAAGGACTTTGTCCTTACTGCCTTCTACAAGATATGTAATGAAATCAGGACCATAGTCCTTCTCCATTCTCGCTCTTTTACTTCTCCGTTGTTCAGTACTATTATCTGGTACTATTACTTCCTTGCTGTTTTGAGCAGGAGCATAATCATCGTCATTGATATCATTAGCCATACTAGGTTCTGGACTAGATGATCTCAATGGGATCTCAATAGTTTGATTTTCAAAAAATTCTACATCTACAGATTCTATAACTTCTAGGGTATCAAGAATAAGGAATCTATAAGTTATACTATTAAGTGAATATCCTATGAAAACACATTTAAATGCTCTATTTCCTAACTTTGGTCGTTTAGGGTATGGTTTTCTAACATATGCTAAGCAACCCCAAACTTTAAGTTTTGTTAGGTTAGGTTTTCTGTTAAACCATAAGTCATAAGGGGAAATATTATTCTTTTTTAAGTGGTACTCTATTTAAAATATAACATGCAGATAACATAGCATCACCCTATAGGTTATAAGGTAAATTAGAACTTATGAGCATGGCATTAACCATTTCTACTAAGGTTCTATTCTTCCTTTCAACAACACCATTTTGTTGTGGTGTATATGGGGCAGTACATTGGTGAACTATACCTTGTTGTTTACAAAACAAGGTGAATTCATTTGAGAAATATTCACCACCACGATCTGAATGTAATATTTTAATTTTAACTCCTAATTATGTTTCGACCTCTGCTTTGTAAATTTTGAATTTATCAAAAGCCTCGTCTTTAGTTTTCATTAGATATATATATATATATATATATATATGCATATCTAGTATAATCATCAATGAATGTTATATAGTATTGGTTACCACCATAGGTGATATGACTTTTTAAGTCACCCACATCACTATATACCAAATCAAGCAAACCAGATTTCCTTTCTACGGATTTAAAGGATTTTCGGTGTATTTTTGCTTGAACACATATTTCACATTTAGAGATGGTATCGAAATCACAATCAGAAATTAATCCTAATTTATGTATATTTCTAATGGAATTATAATTAACATGTCCTATTCTACCATGCCATAAATTAATAGAATCAACAATATAAACAGAAGATTTCTTAATTAGATTCAACTTAATCATGCCGTTACAAGAGTATCCCAGTCCAATGAATCTACCATTCTTAGACAACACTAGCTTATCAGACTCATACACCATCTTGAATCCTCCTTTGTTAAGAAGGTATCCAGATACCAAATTCTTACACATATCAGGTACATAAAATACATTTACTAGTGTAAGAACTTTTCCAGAGGTGAAAGTAAGTTCTATAGTGCCTTTTCCCAGAACTTTGCTTGGAACCTTATTTGCTCTAGTAACTTCGTCGGCTACTCCTTTATTTTCTTCATAACTTTTGAACAGATTACGGTCTTTGCAAATGTGAATGGTTGCTCCAGTATCGAACCACCAATCATTATCATTGTCGCTAACGGAGTTCGCCTCTTGCACTACAACCACAAGCGAGTCTTCGACCACATTCACTTTTTGTTGTTTCTTCCGCAGACGGCAGTCTCGGGCATAGTGGCCGGGTTTGTTACAAAAATAACAAGCATCTTTCCTTTTGTTGTTGGTTTTGGAATGATTTTTCTTCTTAAACTGTGTCTCATTCTTTGGATTTAACTTATCAGTAATTTCAATATTATTTGCCTTAGAATGGGACTCAGTTTGCGGATTATCATCTAGATCGCGTTTGCGAGAGTCTTCTTCAATATGAAGATGACGTTGTAAACTGTCTAAATTATAATCTATTTCCGCATGCTTCATTTTTTTCTTATAATCATTCCAACTATGCGGAAGTCTAGAAATTATAACTCCAAAGACAAAAGATTCAGGGAGCTCAATTCCAGCATCTTTAAGTTGATTTATCAACAGTAATATTTCGCTTACTTGTCCAATTATGAACTTATTGCTGACCATTTTGAAATCCATAAAATTAGAAATAAGAAACTTTTTATTACTTGCCTCGGATATGCGGTACTTATTCTCCAGTGCAGTCCAGAGTGCCTTCGTTTTTTCCAAGGTCCTATGAGCATTGTAGACTGGGGTAGATATCGCATTCACAATATGGCCTCTGCATAGAAAATCGTCCTCTTTGCGCTTTGCACGTTTAGTCTTTAGAGCAGCATCATCCTTATCAGTTTCCTCCGGGATTTCTTCCAAATCATCTTCCAAAATGTAGAACAACTTGACGATGACCAAGAAAAATTTCATCGTCTCTTGCCAACGAGTGAAATTGTCGCCATCAAAACGCTCTAATCGAGATAGATGCTGATTCATGACTTGTAGAGCGCTCGAACCTTCCATGGTTGAAACTTATTGTCTGAAAAATTGTTGGGGATTTTGCGGTTCGAGACAAATTTGATGGCGATTGTGAAGAAGATAATGTTGTACTTCCGACTTCAAGGATCTATGGAATAGATTCTTTCAGACAATAGTTCAACCCACCAGGTACAAATGGGTTATCGAACTGTCGACTTTCAGGATTCAATGAAGCCATATAACAGCGTAATCGGATTCAAAGTTTGCACGCCTTTGAGCCGACCAAGAACACTTTAGCAATGGGTTCTGATGATGCAATTTGTATAGAATAGAAAGAAGAGGAAGTAGAGAGCAATTCTACAATGTTTTCTGAGTTTGCAACACCTCGGAGGCGTCACAAAACAGAGTAATGGCGACGGAGTTCTGGCGTCGCAAAACTGCTCTATGAAGAAGAAGAAGAATCAGAATGATGATTCTTTTTACAATGATTTCTGGGCGTCACTATTTATTTATAGTGGTAGAGAGGTGCCTATTCGCCAAGCGTCACAACCGTTTGCAACGGTCGCGTCTATTCATTTTCTAATGGTTCAAAACTATTACAAACGGTCGCGTCTATTCATTTTGTAACGTTTAAATAAAATGTTACAAATTTCCCGCCATTAATTCAAATTTTGAAATTTCGGTTTTGGGTCCTTAACGGGCTGAAATCCGACCCGTTACTGTTTACATATGATCCAAAAATATTTTCGGATTCGGAACCCGACCCGGCCCGGCCCGGCTCAGTTCGGACGGCGGCAGCGTGCATGTGGTGTTGCATGACTTCTCTCCTCAAAACAAAGCAAACATGTGGGAGCCCCAAGGCCCCAACATCCACATAAGAAAGCTATATTTATACAAATATATTGTATAACTTTCTACCATGTAGGACTAATATGTTTCTTCTTCTCTCTTTACTTCTTCTCTTCCAAATCAAAACCCAAACCCCAAAGTTATTTGAAAATTTCACAACACATACTCTTCCTTCCTCCCCTTCTAATTCAGTTTCTATTAGTCCATCCTCTAAACTCAAACCTCTAGAAAACATGCAGTTATTCTCTCCTGAAAGCTAAAGAAATTCTTGCAGCTTAGCAAAAATCTAAAGACTTGGACAGTTCTCCACCCATCAACAAACATTCAAGCAAAAAAGAAAAACAAAAATCATAGAAAAAAGAATAAAAGAAAGAATAAATACACTAAAGAAGAAGACATGAAAGGTGAATAGTACACAATTGAACAAATGCTGCCTCATTCTTCTGCAAAAAGCAACAAGATCAACCAGAAATCCAATAACAATAGAGTAACTAGTCAATCTACCTCAAAAACCTTCACCTCCCGATGATGAACAACATTGGCTATAGGAATGTCAGAGGTACACATTTGGATTCCAAGATCCACGAATAAAGCACCTTATAATAACTTCAACCTCATAACCATCAGGGAAGCCAAACTTAATGAAGAAATAACTACTATTGCTGTCGAGAAAATTAACCCTACTGGTCTATCATAAATAATATGCTCCATGCTCCTTATGATCGAATTTTGATTTTATGGAACCCGCAAATATTTTTTTCACGTTATCTGCTACTGAAAGGCAATACATACACTCTCTGATTACCCATCTCCCCTCTAATATCTCCTTCTATCTTACTTCAATATATGCTGACAATTTAAAAACTTCTAGACAACTTCTGTTTGATCAACTTCCCCTTCTAAACAGCTCTCAACTTCCTTGGCTTTGCTATGGTGACTTCAATAGTATGCAATCAGTTCCTAAAAAAGAAGGTGGCAACCCTCTTTATCTCAGAGATACTCAGCCATTAACCATTACATCCATCTCTCCATTCTGGCCATGATCCCATCTACTGGTTCTGTTTTCACTTGGAATAACAATAGTAGATCTGGCTAGAGAATCTATTGTAAACTTAAAAAAGCCTTCTTCAATGCCTCTGCATTCAACACCTAGCCTTACCTAATTGTCCATTATCCTTCTCCTAATCTTTCAGATCATAGCCTTATCATCCTTAACTAGGGCATGGCAGAGACAAATGGTCACTCTAATTTTTTTTAATAAATGGACTAATGACTATGATTTCCCCCCTCTTTTGCAACAGGTATGGAGAACTGAAGTGTATGGCAATCATATGTATATATTTCAATCTAAGTTAAGATCGGTTAAATCTGCTCTTAAGGAATGGTTTAGATGCAAGTTTGAAACTGGAAATTCTCTATCTTCAACTGTTAGAGAAAAGCTTCAACTCCACTAAGATTTACTCCAAAATAATCCTAATGATCAGCTCATGTCTGTTGAAGAAAACTCCCTCAAATCTGAGCTCGCTAAGGCTATTAACATAGAATTAGCTATGGTCAAACAAAAACCCAAAATAGTGTGGGAAGAATATGGGGATAGAATTTCAAAAAAAATTCATTCTTCTCTGAAGTACAATAAAGCCAAAACAATCATACATGCTATACATGATCATTCTGGAGTTCTTTATGATTCTCCTCAACATGTTAGTTCTGCCTTTCTCAATTACTTTACTAACCTACTGTCAAATGATGAAAATATGCAGACTGATATCCATCTCCTCTCTTCCACTTCCACTCCTTCAATCTCTATTAGTCAAGAAACTGAACTAATCAAGCTAGTGACTCCAGATGAAATAAAAGCAGCTATATTTGGCATGAAGAATTCTAGTTCCCCTGGTCCAGATGGCTTAACAACCATTTTTTATCAGAAATCTTGGCATATTATTGGCCCTGACCTCATCAAAGCCATCCAAAATTTCTTCAAAACTAGTAGAATGCTTGGTGAGATTTATCACACTAATTTATGCTTAATTCCTAAAGTAGATATGCCCCTAAAATGTCGCTCAATTCAGACCTATAGCCTACTGCAATGTATTTTATAAGTGCATAACTAAAATCCTCTCTTATAATGAAACAGTGTCATAGTGAGCTTATCTCAAGAAATCAGGCTACATTCCTTCCTAAAAGATCAATCATTGAAAACATCCTTCTCTCTAATTAGCTGATGGAAGGCTATAATAGAAAGTACATATCCCCAAGACGTGTTATGAAATTAGACATTCAAAAAGCCTATGACACCATTCAATAGGAAGCAATTATTTTTATTTTATCCAAGATGAATTTTTTTCTCCTATTTTTAGCTTAGATATGTTGGAGAAAATCCCTTCAGATGATCAGTCTAAAGGTATAAAAAAAAACCCAACACAGTGGAAAACAACCGAATCGTGATTGTAGTGAGACGATACAAATAGAGATAAACACCAAAACCGACAGTCACAGATTAATGCAATGTAGAAAAATAAATAACACCAGTATTTATAATGGCTCCACTACCGCGAGGCAGTGTACGTCCACTTGGGGAGAGGAGATTTTGTTAATCACTGAAAGATTTGAGTTACATGATTGATTCACTTTTGGAGGCTATACATAAGAAGAATTAATAATACAGACAAAATTCTACAGAGTTTCAGCTCTCTAGGATGGCTGTC
Organism: Allium fistulosum; assembly: GCA_030737815.1. NCBI lineage: Eukaryota > Viridiplantae > Streptophyta > Magnoliopsida > Asparagales > Amaryllidaceae > Allium > Allium fistulosum. Next base: position 207,454,574 of record CM060903.1, read on the forward strand.
ATTGTTATCCAGAAGCTCCATTATTCATAGAGTGAAGAAATGAGGAGGGGCAACTGCTATATAGCAGCCCCGGTTTTAGTTCAGCATGCATCTGGTTCGGCACAATTTAGTTCGACAAAGTGCATTCCAAATCTGGACCGGCATCTCCCCTATTAGAGCGGCATGCTCAAATACCGAACAAGAAAACTGGAGCGGAAAAATACCGAACAAGATATTTCGTTCAACATCTTCTCCTTCACCAAATCACCAAACGAAATCTTTGGTTCGGTGTTCATCTTCGCCGCTCCAAAACAATGCCACTCCACTTCTCTTCTTTACCGAATGAAGCTCTCATGCCCTAGCCTTCACCAAATCACCGAACGAGATTCCTACTTCCTCAAATCCCAACATCGAACAAAATCATCATGAAGCTTTGGAGCACGACTTCGTGACTTCCTCCTCAAATTGGATGTCTCCTTTTCGTTCGGCAAATCTGGAGCTAGGGTTTCGCATCTTCCTTTGAGTCGAATTCAGGTATCAAATTCAACAAGATATACACATGCATCTCAACTCCAAAATTTTCTATACTTGTTAATGGGCAGAGCTTAGGATACTTTTCTTTATATAGGGGGATAAGATAAGGAGATCCAATCTCCTCATATTTATTCATATGTGTTATGGAGTTAGACCTGTCAAACGGGTTGGGTTGAGTCAAAATGGGTTGGGTCGAGTTTGACCCAACCGATTTATGACCCATTCTTTTTGTCGCATTTATAACCCAACTCATTTAATAAGCGGGTTACTCATTTAACTTATTTAAAGATTTAAATATGATTTGACTAATAAAAACAAATAAATATAAAATAATTCTAATTTCAATTTTTACATTTTGAATTTTGATAAAAATCAAAATTTTGAAATTTTGAAATTTTAGTTCTAATTTTAATCAAAATTCAAATATGGATATGTGGTAGTCTGTTATTTTCTAAGTACAATTGTCAATCTCCATGGAGAACTACAGTGTGCGTTAACAATATGAAGTATCTGAGTGTTCCATATTGTCCGTAATTTAGGTGGGAGTTAACCAGTCGAAGTCTTGCCTGATTCCGAGTTAGAATGAAGAAGTTATTGCAGTTTGAACAAAAAAAATAGCGATTTCTGCACTAGGCGGAGTTCAAATATGGGTATGCGGTAGCCTATTATTTTCTAAGTACAATTGTTAGTCTCCATGGAGAACTATAGTGTGCGTTAACAATATGAAGTATCCGAGTGTTTCATATTGTCCGTAATTTAGGTGGGAGTTAATTGGTTGAAGTCTCGCTTGATTCCTAATTAGTATAAAGAAGTTATTGCATTTTGAACAAAAAAATAGGGACTTCTACACTGGGCGGAGTTCAAATATGGGAATGTGGTAGCCTGTTATTTTCTAAGTATAACTGTCAGTCCCCATGGAGAACTACTGTGTGAATTCAAAAGTTGAAGTATCCGAGTGATCCATATTGTCCGTAATTTAGATGGGAGTTCATCGGTCGAAGTCTCGCTTGATTCCGAGTTAGTATGATAAAGTTATTGTAGTCTGGACAAAAAAATAACGGCTTCTGTACTAGGCGGAGTTCAAATATGAGGATATGGTAGACTGTTATTTTATAAGTACAACTATCAGTCTCCATGGAAAACTATAATGTGTGTTCAAAATTCTTATTTTCAAAATTTATATTTTCAAATTCTAAGTTTTTAGTAAATGGGTTACACATTTATAACCCTTTTAAAAATGGATCAACCCAACCCATAACTCATTTAATAAAATTCATAAATGGGTTGACCCAACCCATTTATAAGTAGGTGGGTTGGGTTAATGGGTTGGGTCATATTTTGACAGGTCTATATGGAGTGCCTTATTTCCATGATAAATCATGAAGTTGCTGGAAAAAGAATAGAATGACATCCTAAATGTGCTAGACATAATATATCCACCTTAATGTTTGCGGATGATCTCCTTTTATTTATTAAATCAACAATCCATTCAATCAAAGTGTTATGCAAACTCTTGTAAACTTTTCTCATCTTAGTGGTTTGACTATTAATAAAAGAAAATCCCATATAAGAGTAGCTAGTCTTCCTCCTTAAGCTGCTAATTTGATCCACAGTATTTCTAGTCTTAATCCTTTCCCCATTGATTCCTATATCTAGGTGCTCCAATTACCGACACTAGTTTATCTACAGTGCAATGCCTTCCTCTATTCGAGAAAATAACTAGAAAACTTAAGAGTTGATCCTTCTCAAAACTATCTATGGCCGGTAGGCTTGTTGTATTAAAATCTATTGGGTTTGCTATGACAACCTATTACTCCCGCTTATGTATTCTCCCAAAAATCACATTAGCATGCTCAATTCCGCATTTAAATACTTCCTTTGGCATGCTGATCCATATTCTAAGAAACTTATTCCTATAGCTTTCCATAAGCTTCAGTTAACACATAAGCAAGGTGGTCTGGGCATTGTCAATTTAGGCATGTGGAATCTAGCAGCTGCTTCCCATTATGTCAATCTCATAATCAATAAGAACAACAACCTATGGGCTCAGTGGAATATTCATCACAATTTAAAGAACAACAATTTCTAGACAATGGAAATAGTTGCTGATAACACATGGTTTATGCATAGTCCATTGAACCTAAGACACAAGCTTTTTCCTCTTGTCAAATGCTATCCAAACTCATCCTTCTAGCACTCTCCTTGGAGTAAGTAAGGAATTATATTGTCTGGCTGCATAGATTATAACCGTAGAGAATTCACTGGTATTCCAAAAAATGCTGTTGCTATTAAAAATATTGTCAAGGGTAATATAGCTCTTCCACATTCTAGCTCCTTTGATATAAGAACTATATGGAATGATATACAGGAGAATTATACAATGCCGACTTCTGTCAATACAAGGTGGAATTCCAACTTAATTCACACGATCTTAGTAGTATATCAGTCTTTTCTTGCTATTCATCAAACTCAAACTTTTCCTTGGCACAAAAGAATTTGGTGTGTGCCAAAGCGAAGCTTAAAGAGAACATCTTCATTGGAAAGTTTTAAATAATGTGTTACATACTCAGGACAATTTATGTGGTAAAGGTATCATTTCCTGCTCTAACTACTTACTATGCAAACACCGCAATGAGAATGCCAATCATTTGTTCTTCTCACGTACCTATGTTCATAACTTGTGGAAAAGAATCCTTGCCTATCACAATTATCATTGTCGTTCTTGTGTTCCCCATGTTGAATGGATTAGATTGTTTATGGAAACAAGGTGGCAAAATGTCAGAACTATTCTCCTTCTGAAGTTGTTAAAGAAAACATTATATATGGTATAGGAAGAAAGAAATTACAGGCTTTCCAAGGGTGTTAGTCGCCTGGTTTCTACTTTACTTCAGTACACTTTGAATGAGAGATGAAGAGGGCATGTTTTGAAAATTATTTTGGCTCTCTTTTGGGCTATTTGATTTTCAAACCAGGCATGTTTTATCCTTTAGTCTTCTTTTATTTTATCCTTTCATGTTATTTTTTTTCTTATTTTTTGTTCTTTGTTCTCTCTATAACTATTCCTTTTTATTAATAAAAGTAGATGGTCCACTATAAAACCGACCAGCCTTGCTAAAAAAATAAAAAATATAATAAATAAGATGTCATATAAAATCAAATATGTTATGAAAATTATTTTTTAAACCTTCTAAAATTATTTTTAATTAGGTAAGTTCTCAACCAAAATATTAAAAATATTTTTTGTTATTTTTAAAAATTATTATTAAATTTGGCCAAAAATTAATAAATAATTAAAAATAAAATTAAACCGAGAAAATGTGAAATTTTTTTCAAACGTCAAAATATCATTTATGATTTACTAGAAATTTGAAATTTGAGAAAAGGTATGGAAAATAATTTTTTATTAATAGTTTATGCAATTTCAAATGAATATTTAATTAAAATATATTTTAAAATAATAAAATTAATGATAAAATTTTTATGTGCTACACATATGATTTGGAATTTAAAAAAAATTAATTAATATACGTATATTTATAAATTATGAATATGTTTATGTGTATATATATTGAAATAAAAATAAATTATTATCTTATTAGTATATCAAGACATATATTATTCACGGTTTAAAAAAATTATTTTAATATTTTAATATCTTATTTATATTTAAATAGATATATTATAATAATATGCACATATATTATTAATATTTTATTTATAAGATTATATATATATATATTATCCACTTACATAAAATTATTAAACATACTTAACACATACATTTATCATACACACAAATATATATATATATATACGTGTGTATGTGTTTATATATGTTTATAATATTCATACATAAGCGATAGTTTATATACATACATATATCTAGACAACATATATTTGCATATCGGATGAGCTAACATATCCTTTGCAATGTAAAACTCAATATCTATATACGAACATGTTATACCTTGCACGGGTTGACATGTTACACGTGCATACACACATATATGTATATGATACACACAAACACACACACACATACATACATCAATATATAAATTAAACAAACTATATAATTCATAAATTTAATAAAATAAGAGATTTTATTTAAATACTTTTAGAAATGTTCTAAATGAATTAGACTTCATAGCCCAATATTGATCCAATAACAGATTTTTTTTGAAACTCACCCATAACTTCCATTATGGGCCGGCCTCATTTCTAGAATGATATCGGAGCCCAATAGCCTATGCGGTCCAATAAGTCATGTTAGGGTTAACTATTTAAACTCATAGCCCAGTTAGTAGGGTATTTAGAAAGATAGTGTCTAGGATTGGGTTTGGGTAATCCAGTATTCTGCCCTACCTAGCTACCAACCTGGCCCGAACAAATATGTGAGTTCAAAGTTTGTCCCTAATAGAAATGACCTAAATGAATTGGACCTTGGGCTAATTTTTAAAATAGTTTGAAAAATAAAAGATTTAAAATTTAAAATCAGATATACATATATTATAAAAGTTATAATATCATAAAGTTTTTCAAAATGTTTGAAAAATAATACATCTTATTTTCAAAATTTTAACATTTATTTGTAAGATTAATAAAATCAAATAAATTAAATAATAAATAAATGTATTTATGTATTATATGTTATGGTATACGTTATGTTGTTTTAAAATGTTTAAAATAACATAAGTATACGTGTATATATATGAATTGAATTTCGAAATTAATATAATTTAATTAAAATTGTTTAATTAAATAAATTAATTAAAAATTGAATAATTAAATTAAAAGGTTAATTAATTAAATAATATACACATATGTATGATATATAGGTCATATCATAAATGTTATAGTATATAACAAATATTTAGTAAATTTTATATTAAATTAATTAAAATTCTAATTAACTAAAAGTTATTTTAATAAGATTTAATTAATATAATATTATACACATGACTATTATATAAATAATACGAAACATAAAAGTTATATAATAATAAAACTTATATACTATGATTGTATACACTAAAGATGGAACATCAAAGAAACCCAAAAAGACTTAAAGGATAAATACATACGATTATACGTATACCATAATTTCAGACGAGCGATGCTTGAATCATGAGGGTATTTAATAAGATATAAATTATTCCATAAGCGATATCACTCGATATAATAGATTGAAGATTATAAATCTTTAATATAAAGTTGTCATCTATCATTTATATATTAATAGATTACTGGGATACTCGTAGTTGTTAAGCTTTCCTCAAGCTAGGAAAGTTATGTCTATTACTACTAATATATTGAATAGATGAGGTAAGATAGCTGTACATATTTGTTGAGACTTCCTCAAGGTATGCGCATTATACTAAGGCCATTGTGAAATAATAGGTCCGAGTGAATAATCCCACTTTACTTGTTGAGGTTTCCCTAAGGTAAAGGCGAGATTAGGACAAGGAACCATAGGTTAGGAGTTGTTTGTGATACAACCGACAAGGGGTTATTCATTATTTGTGGGGCAGTGATTTGTTGAGCAAACTAAAGGTCAGAATCCCAAGGCAGACGAGTGCTAATACCCACTAACAAATTTGTAAGACTTGTATGTTTAACCTTAGGGTTTGGAGAAACATAAAAGACTGGTGGTAGCCATATTAGAAAAATGAAAAGAAAACATTTAACTTTTATAATAATATAATATTGTAAGAATGTATGCTATATAATGTTATAATAATCTACAATGTTAAATTTGTACATTTAATACAATTGATAATTTTTTTATCAATTAAGATATACAAATGAATTGAATCGAAAATTGACAAATGGAAATATGATATATACTTTATAATAAATATTATTGCATTTGAACGTTTTTGTAACAACCTGCACCTTAATGGGTCCGAATTTCGACAAAATCAAAACCCAAATCCATTAGAGTACAGATCATTTGTTTGGTACCTGCAATAAGCATATTTGATATTTATATAATAAAAACACATAGTGGAATGGAAATTATAATAGGATATGAATACTGGCAGAGGCTACTACCTCGGAATGAATAACGTTCCTTAGACAAAAGTTTGCCTTGTCAGTATCAAGCATGAGAAAGAAGAAGATTGCTCCATCATCGGATCACATCCTGCTCCAATGACCCATTCTTCTAAACCTACCCCGTGGGTTGTAATGAGGACGGTGGTCAGAACAATGTTCTGGTGATTTGAAAATCTATTCTTTGTCCATAACATAAATTTATACCGATCGGTTTCCATTTAGTTGTTATGTCTATTATACAGTTAACCCGTTTAGTTTAATGCCTATGTTCAATATGTCTACTTGACACGATCCATCTGCCAAACCTTCTCCAAGGTACACAATACTGACGTGCATCTGACAACCGCTTAATACTTCCAAAATATGAAGCAGGCTCCTAGCATTGTCATCGTTGGTCTATTAGTCCTAACTACAAACACCATCGACCACTATTTATAGCTTTGTAATATATAATAGCCACATTATTATGCATCTATCATCATTAATATCTTACCCATGTGAAAAACAGTACCCAAGCCACTTAATACCTTACTAATAAGGACTAGCAGACGTCTGACCTTTTAATACATATATTTTAGGCAGGTCCCCATCATTTAATACCTAACCCAAGGCGGACTCCTCACTAGTACTGTCTAGATGACATCGCTTGAAATCTCACCATCCCATATAGTACTTCTTTATAGGAGAGAGACAGACCATATAATAGTCCCTTAATACCTCAAACCCGAAGCGGACCCTCCCAAAGGTATCCACTACCTCTCCTAACCGCTAACTTGGACCATTTAATTATTTCTTAATTAAGGAGGATGCAGACTGTCAACCTACTACATAATACCTCCAGCCCAGAAGTAGGTCCTACATTTGCATATTCCATTCCCATGGGTCCTTTGGTTGAAGGTAGGGGTGTCAAATGGGTTGGGTTGAAAATTAACCCGACCCATTTAAAGAAAAAAGCACCCAACCCATTAAACCCATTTATTAAATGGGTAAACCCAACCCAACCCACAAATTTAACGGATTAACCCAACCCAATCCGTTAAACCCATTTTGCACAAAATGATAGCAAAAACTATAAAAGATAAAAAAAATAGTGCAGAAATTGCAACAACAGATAAACATAACAATAATAATCATATGCAACTAACAAAATGATAGCAAAAACTATAAAAGATAAAAAAAAAATAGTGTAGAAATTGCAACAATGGATAAACATAACAATAATAATCATTCGCAGCTAACATCATATTCAACAGTTTTTCACCAACATAAATATAACATTCAAGAACAGTTTTACATCAGCCTAATTTAGAAATAGCAACACCATAAACTTTGTAGCATTCCTGCAGTCACATAGTTTGCAATCTTAAACATTCGAAAACAGTTTTAGTTTTACATAACAACACCATAAACATAAATAACAACAGGCAACATAAACAAAAGTTTCATTTCTGCAATCACATAACAGACAAACTTAAGCATTCAAGAACAGTTTTACTTGAAACAGCAACACCATAAACATAAACAGCAACACCGTGAATAGAAATAGCAATAGGCAAGAATTTGTTTTTCTCTGATAATCTTAAGCATTCATATTATGTGAATCACATAGCTGATAATCATCAAGAACCCTGCAATCACATAGCTGATAATCTTAACCATAATCAAAACAATATGGGTATCATTTTTAAGGAATAAATAAATAAACAAGTCCATTTCTAGCAAGCAACTCAAGCAATCAAACTCAAATGCAAGCAACTCAAGCTCAATTTCTAGCAAGAAAACAGGTGTAGACAATATGTTATGCATAAGCATAAGGATACTGTTGTTGCAGTACTATAAACTAGGATTAGAGAAGAGAATATGAACAAGTCAACTCAAAATGGTAAAGAACTAGACAAAGCATGCATTTTTAACAAAAGAGAATTTAGGTATACATTGATAATAGCACTACTGGTATGTGCATCTTATATTAGTGGGTAACCAACACTACGCTAAGTTTGTTATCGTTTTTATTTGTTCCTTTAAATTTGAAGTAGATAGAGTAGAGTTATGGAGTAATCCAGCTTTTGTTTACCAAAACAAATACAGAAGGATAAACGAATGGGTCAACTTCACCAAGTTATAGATCCACACATTTGGTACCAACTGAAATTTAAATATTCACTCCCTTCCTCAATAAAATCCAAATAAACAAATGATACATAACTGGCCAGTTTAAGCAATTATATTGCCAAATGCCATGGTTAATTATTAGTGCAAACTTGAATCAAAATGTAGGGCATATGTTACCTTGATGGGGATATATTTCACAGTTTTGACAACCATTTGTTCTCTACAATAAAAAGAGATGAGACCATCAAGGCCCAAATTCTCCAACACAAAATGGAAATTCAGGGACCAAGAAGAAGAAAATGAAAATAATGATGCAACCTATATTGGTTAGTGTGCTTACTTACCAGGTATTCACAGAAACGCCCAGAAACTATCTTTTTAAATCGTATTATCCATTTCCCTCCATTACAATTTGCAGAATCCTGACAAATAGTTAACAATTGAGTCACATATTACAGATTACTTAAAAAAATAAAGAAATCTGTCTAAGTGATAAGCGAATATAGATGGAAACACAGTAATATGATGTTGAACTATAACAAAGTTAATTTGTTTTGCAAAGACGGTCAAAAAGATCCATGTCTAATACTAGACAGCACCAATGCTACAATTTTTTCTTGTAAAATATAACGTGTAACTTAACAAAATAGTCTTGCATTTTTGGTATTCTTGGTGTTGTACCTACTTTCCAAAGATATTGGCTAGGTTATGACAGTGGGTTTGAACAATGAATTGAACTTATGACACAACCAATAAATTATAAAGTTTTTCCCTTTTTTGAAAGATACTAGATAAAAAGTTTTGGTGTTTATCAACACTGTGCATTTTACAACCATGCAAAACACAGTACAGAAGTTAATGCAGTTATCAATAGTGATAAATAATCCATATTCAACGTGTGTACACACACATTGACAATTTTTTAGAAACATACACCACTATGAAGCCAGCAAAGCATAAGCTTGCAGGCAAACAAAAATAAAATAAAACCGATAAGCATCAACATATTGGCTCATATGATATTTACATTGAAATCATCCTAAATTTATTTATAGTCCATTATTCTGTAGATAGATTTATTGGTTCTTCATTAATTCAAAATATCCAAAGCTGATGTTACATCATTCAGTTATGTTCGCACTCAAAGAGAAGGTAAAGGTTTGTATTTTCTTTAATTATCTAGAAAACAAACATCTTTTGATAATTCCAATAAAGCTTCAAAATTTGTTATAGTTTTCTTTCAGTGCGAACCAATTAAAATTTATAGTTAGGTTCGACTAATTAGAATATTAGGAATTCCATCTAATTTCAAAATATATCAGTTGGATTAACTACAAAGACATTTTTAATTAATGCACATCTGATTACACAACATTTTGTGACTGTATATTCCTCGAGTCGTGCAAGAAAAAAAGGGTTAAGCTATAGCAGGTTGATTAAAATAGGAATTTTGTGAGTTACACAAATTCAGGGTCATATGTATATATGTAACTTCACATCTTTAACATTTCCATATTCAAGAAACAAAATGAATGGATACTCAAAAATGGCATCCAACTCAACAAAATCCATGGATTTGTCAAACATCAATTTTGAAGAAAACAACACAAAGGTTCAGAAAATTAAGCTGAGTAGAAACTCCACTTCAACTTCTCAAAGACTTAAGAGCAGTAGTGGATACAAAAAAACAGCAGTACAAGGCACTGTTAAGAGAGCATTTTCGATAAACGTATAAAGATTACCTTTGATAAACGTGGATGGTGAAAGCACGTAGGTGTGGAATGTAAAATCTGCACGGAAGATGCAGATCCAGTTTACAAATCAGCAAGTAAAGACAATAAAAGGAGAAAATGATAAGTAATGAATAAGCTCACCTTCAAAATCTCAAAGCAAGTGTAGATTTTCAATTATTATGGAAAAGGAAACATCAAATTGGCAGCAGGTATTTAATCCGGACTTGGGAATCAAGACGAACACATCCAGGATAACAACGGGCTAGGGCTCGGATAGGGAAGAAGGCAGAAGCGAAAGAAAAGGTATCATAGAAATTTGGGATCAACTAGAAAAAACCCTAAAATTTTAGCGGAATATGATAATTGACTGGGTAATTGGGTTAAACGGTTAGAAGGGAATAACATGGGTTGGAACCGTTTATTCTTGGGTTTAAATGGGTATGACCATTTAACCCATCCAACTTAATGGGTATAACCTAGCCCATTTGTTTTTTGGGCAGGTGGATTGGGTAAACGGGCTGGATACACTTTTGATAGCCCTAGTTGAAGGTGTCTCACATCAGTAGGAAGTATACATGACTACTGATAGCCTCTAAGTAAATGGCAGACTTCTCCTGTGTAACTCTACTGACCTCGCATCCCAACCTACTAAGTCCAATTGATTATTCTAAGCTTTATTATTATAAGTTGAATATTCTAAGTGGAATATTAGACTTAGCCTACTAATCTTCTCTTGTTTATTAAGGCTATATAATTTACCTTAAATGTTCCATCGTTACCTTTCTTCTTTATTTACTTTTTCCATAAAATGTCCAATTGTCCATAATAAATGATTTTATTCCAATGGACATTCCCTAAGACATTTATTATTTACTAAAATGCATTTAGTAATCTTTCTTTAACTATTCCATCATTATTATCCTAACATCCTCATTTATCAGTCCCATTAATCCATTCATACGCTATTACTATTTGTAACTCCCAAATTCATTTCACATTTACTACCTATTTACTTGGAGCTACAATCTTTTTAACTTCCTTTCCTAATTCTTTTATCCATTATTTGATTTATTCTAACATTTAATTATATTTAACATGAATATACGCGTAATCATCGTATTAGTTAAGTTTCATTTTCATTGATTAATGTAGTTAAATACATATAAAATATTTACTTCTATTAATTTATTCTAGTTATATTCCTTTAACTAGAACATTATTTTCCATACTTAACTATTGGAATTATATTTCTAAAAGATTCTCCATTATAATTTCCATAAATTAGCTTAAATAGAAAGAGTTAACTTAAAAATAAAGATTTGCCTCATTTGAAATTTCAAGGAATGATTCTTTAAATTTTTATTTGAAATTGACGGTGTAAACTACGAAAAATAAATTCGTACTTTCACATCTCTTCCTTTTATTTATGTATCTTCTTTGCCAAATCAAACGCTGCATCTTTCTATGAAATTAAGGAAATCAACCCAGTTTATACAAGTTAAACGGATGTCATTTCCAACAATTTTAAACATGGAAGATTCACATTCCAACTGAATTAGGGTAAAAATCAAAACTTTTCTGCTATTTTTACAACTTGATTATAGATCTGGAATAAATTATACAACTTATCAACATTCAAGTTTCATAACCTTTTAGGACTGGTTTTCAGATCTGGTTGCAAATAAAAATTCCAATCAAATTTCCCAAATTATAAAATAAGAACATGTAAGAAATATTTTATACACTTAATTTGAGCCTACAGTTCACTTGTGTTTAATTATTTAGACATAAAATCAAACAAAAATTAGCAAAATAAATTTAAATGTTATAAATAATTTATAAAACTTCTCACTCACCTTTTAAAGTGTTTCAAATCTCCGGATCTGAATTAAATTCCTTGATTAAACTCCATCTCCTTTTCAATCCAAGAGATATGTATAAAATAAGTGTATACACATACTGCAACTTTAGATCTAAGAAAGGATTTAGGGTTGGAAGGGAATATAAATTTACTATATTGAAATTTTCCTCATTATAGCATAGCGTTTATTAGCTTCTTCTCTTCTTTTGTCTATTTTTTGTTCCTTTCTATTTGTATATATAATATTTATTTTATAGTTTGGAAGAATGGTAGATAAGAAGAAATGGTACAGCTTCGTTGTTCTTTCCAGAAAATATGAGAAGATGATGGAGGGTTAGCATGAATTTATAGGAGCTCGAATCAACCAGTTGGATTAGAGTATATTAAATCTGGGTCGTTAGGCCAAGGGAAAACCCTAGCCATCACAAGATGACCGATCGAACGCACCTCCTATAGTGGTCGACCGCTACTGATCGATCGGCCCATAGAGGGGTCAACCGATGAGTCATGGATGACTAATTATAAACATTAACTTTATTTATTAATAATTTCCGTTCAGAAATTATTTATCGTTCGTAACTTCTTCGCTTGAACTATGATCGTAAAATCCAAATGAAATTTGCTCGGAATATTTCCACGAGCGCAATGGTGCAAATTTCATGGCCAAATTCCGTCATTTGCACAAATTCCATTTTCGAAGCCTAATTATTTATTAATTAACTAACGTAAATTTTACGAGCTGTTACGTTCTTTCCCCCTTTAAGAGAATTTCGTCCCCAAAATTATACCTACAATTGGACAATGGGTATTGCTTGCAATCATCCTAAACTATTCAACCATTTAGCGTACAACCAATTCACATCCAAACATGCACAAGTGCATAGGGTATCACAACATAGAAAACATGTATGCAGAATGTTCTACGTAGAGCCCTCCTATTTGAATGCATTTCCTTGAAAACATTTTCAAAAAATATGATGCAAACAACCTATATATACTGGCAGTTCTTTATGTATGCAGATTTTGGAAAACCCTTTTTCACCAAAAATCCCCACACTACTACGAATAGAAGTATAGTGCAACTATTTTGCATCTAATTCCTATCATCCAAAAATCTAACAAGCAGAATTTTTTACTTCCTAAACGTTACTCCTATGCTGAAAAAAGGAATTTAGGTAGAGAATTTTCACATTCTTACCACTCTATAGGTTACCTTTTCTGTTGTACAATGGAAATTTCTTCGCTGCCAAAGACCTTCTCCAAATTTTTCCATGTATAAAACACATAAGGAGGCTTGTTTCCAAGCATTGAAACAAAATTGAATCCAAAAACGGACTCTTGCATGTCATCGACAAGGTATGAAAATAGAAATTCCGAGTCTAAAACAGCTTTTCTTACGTTTTATCTTACCGTCAACCATAATGCACCGCTAAATTTGTATTTATTTACTTATCCACCTTCTCTACACTTAGTATGTGGCCTCCAAAGTCCTCTTCCATTTGTATTCATGAAACCCTCTTCCATATGCATCCAAATTCCTATAAAAATTATGAAAAATGTCCGAGTAAAAGTCCCAAATTAACACATGCACAAAAATGATTATTTTGCCCCAGTATGTAGATGAATATATGATGATTTGAAAATAATTGAATTTTGGTTTTAAACATATTAAAATACCCAAATATGACATTTACTTAAATAAAAATAGATAAAATATGGATGTAAATATATGCATATTTACGTGCATATCACAGATTAGGATAAGTATCCCTAATCATGTCTTTTGTCTCCCAAGTATAGTCCTTCTCGTTGTTGCTCCATTGAACTTTCACCAACTTGACTGTCTTGTTCCTCAATCTTTTCTCATCTCTCTCTACTTGCTACAACCCGAACTAGTTTTCTAACAAAAGTCAAATTAGGCTCTACTATCAAATCTTCAAACCCTATCGGAGGAATCATAGTCTCTGGATCATGCACATACTTGCGAAGATGAGATACATGAAACACATTATGGACACCTGCCATACTACTCGGCAACACTACTCTATATGCGAGCTTCCTGATCCTCTCTATAATTTGGAATGGACCAACATATCTTGGTGTCAGTTTCCCTGACTTTCCAAATCATACCACACCCTTCATCGGTGATACATTAATGAAAACCTGATCTCCAACTGAGAATTCTAGGTCTTTACGCCTCTTATCTTCGTAACTCTTCTAACTGTACTGAGCTTCCTTAATCCTTTCTATGACCAACTCAATCTTCTCTGTCGCCTCTCTAACCAGATCTGGACTTATGACTAATCTGTCTCCATTCTCCAACCAATATGCTGGTGCTTTGCATGGTCTTCCATACAAAGCTTCAAAAGGCGCCATTCCTACACTAGTCTGATAAGTATTATTATAGGAAAACTCCACTAAGTGTAGGTGATCTTCCCAAGCTCCACCAAAGTCCAATGCACAAGCTCTCAATAAATCCTCGAGTACCTTATTGACTCTCTCTGTCTGCCCATCCATCTCTGGGTGATACATAGTACTCATCTTGATCTTAGTGCCTAATACATCCCGTAGACTCTTCTAGAATTCACCAGTAAACAAAGCAACTATGTCACTAACTATACTAATAAGTGTTCCATGTAGTCTAACTATGTTCTTCATGAACAACTTGGCTAAAACAGGTGCCGTCTTGGTTGACTTAACTGGAATAAAATGGGCACTCTTGGTCAACCTGTCCACCATGACCCATATACTTTCATTTCCTCTATTTTACCTTGGAAACCCATCTATAAAATCCAAGGATATCGAATCCCATTTCCAAACTGGTACCTCTAAAGGTTGAGGCAATCCACTCGGCTTCTGATGTTCGACCTTCTTTTGTTGACAGTTTACACACTGCCCAACCTACAAGCCAACATCCCTCTTCATACCTTCCCAATAGAAACTCCTTTTCATATCTTGATACATCTTGGTCCCTCCAAGATGAATCGTAAACTTGGACCGACGACATTCTCCAAGAACTTCCTTTCTTAAGTCCTCAACATTCGGAACACATAATCGTCTCTTCTTTCTAAACCATCTTCTCTAGTCAAGACTAAAACCCTTCAGGTCATCGATCTCAGTTCCAACCTCAATCTATCTAATTTTCTCAGCCAATAATGGATCCTCCTTCTTCTTAGAAGCAACTCTTTCGATCAACACCAGTCGAACTTCTAAACAGGACAACATGGCAGTGCTTTGAGTAGAACTAGCAGTCAATCTTAACTGCACACTACAAGTAGTAAAAGTTTCTAAATCCTTCCATTCTGCCAACATAGCCAACACCACATTCTGATGTCTAATGCTAAGAGCATCTGTTACCTTATTTCCTTTCCCAGGTTTATACTCTATACCAAAATCATAAGCTGCTAAAACTCTAGCCACCTCTGCTGTCTCAGATTCAACTTCCTCTGAGAGAATAAATACCTTAAAGACATATGATCTATGTATATCTCAAATCTCTCTCCTAAGAGATAATGTCTCCAAATCTTCAATGCAAAATTCACCGGTGCTAACTCCAAATCATGAGTATGATATCTTACTTCATGCGGTCTAAGCTGTCATGAAGCGTAGGAAATAACTTTACCCTTCTGCATTAACACGGCTCCTAATCCAGTCCCACATGCATCGGTATACACCACCAAACCTTGGTTTCCATTTGGAACTACTAATACATGTGCGTTGGTCAATAAATGCTATAACTTAAGGAATGCTTCCTCACATTTATCAGACTGGATAAACTTCACATCCTTCCTGCTTAACTTAGTAAAAGGTGCTACTATCAACGAGAAATCCTTGATGAATCTCCGGTAATAGCCATCAAGTCCAAGAAAACTTCTAATCTCAGTCATCGTCTCCGGTCTCTTCCAATTATTAACAGCTTCGATCTTATCTGGATCGACTGACAAGCCCTTCTCTGAAATGATGTGACCAAGGAACTTAACTTCTTTCTTTTAAAAATGACACTTGGAAAACTTCACTTTTAATCTAATGCTGCCTCAGCGTCTCAAGCACTACCCTAAGATGATCGTCATGCTCTCTTTCATCTTTAGAGTATACTAAGATGTCATATATAAATACCAACACAAACCTATCCAAGTAGTCTCGAAAAAATTAGTTCATCAAATCCACGAAGAAAGCAGGTGCGTTTGTTAACCCAAACGGCATTACTATCCACTCATACGAACCATACCAAATTCGAAATGATGTCAAAGGAATACTGTCCTCTGCCACTCTTAGTTGATGGAAACCTGTCGCCAAATCCAATTGGGAAAACACTCTGGCTCCATAGAACTGATCAAATAGATCATCAATTCTCAGTAAAGGATACTTATTCTTAATCGTCTTCTTGTTAAACTTGCAATAGTCGATACACATCCTCAACAACCCATCCGGTTTCTTTACGGACACCGCGGCTGTAACGACCCCGAAATTTAAATTTATTTAAATTTATAATTAAATGAATTTTTGAATTTAATTGAGTCATTAAATAAATTTTTGATAAAAATTTGTAAATTTAATTAGGAAAATTTGAGCGAGTTTCCCCGAGTTCCAATTTTATTTGAACGATCATTTAAATTTAATGTTTGTATATATTGGATTTAAAATTGAATCTTTGATAAATGGTTTAATAAATAATTTAAGTTAAAATAGAAGTAAATGTTTGAAATAGAATAAACCTTATAAATATTAAAGCATAAGTATAAAATAAAATTTAACAACATGTTAAATATAGGAGTTTACTCATCTTATAACAATTGAGATAAGGCAAAATAAAATCTAATAACATTATAAAGTGATGAAATATTTACAAACAAAATAAACAAAAGCATAGCAAATAAAAATCTATGTACATACATAACAAAATAAAGTATGCAAACCATCTCATATTCTATCAGCCGAAGTCAATATGTATGGCTAAAGCAAAGCAAAAAATACCTTCAGGTATAGCATAAGTGTAGAATGTACTCATGCATTTAATGCAAGTATATCAGCCATACCCTTAGTACAACAAAGGATATCACCTTGTACACATCCCCTGTATATCAGCCTTCCCCTCTCCTTTGGTTCGTTTAAACAAAAGAAAAAAATAAGCAAAGCCTAGAAGAAAATAAAAATAAAAAGAGAAACAAACATCACCGTCTGTTTACCAATTCGAATTCAGTTTATACAACAAAACAGAAAAGAAGAGAAGAAGATCAACTGCAGATTTTCCAAACAAGTAAAAACAACTCTACTAACAAGATTCAAATCAAACTTAGAGAGATTAAAATCAAGGCTTCCAAAAGAGCAGATCCTTTTCCAGACTTTAAAACTCCAGTTCTCTGTTTTCATCAAAACCTGTGAGCAAAACTCTAACCTTTATTTTGCTTGATATCTGATTTTTGGTGATAATCAATTGAGTAAGGATGTTGCATGAATGTCTTTAAATTGGAAAATGGTTGTGTGCATGTCTGTTAGGCATTTCTTTTTTTTTACTGCTTTGTCAAACAATATGTGAGTAAATAAATTTTTAAAAATTTAACCAAGTATATTTAATTGTTGCTTGTTAACACTAAGGTCTGGAATTGCTTCATTTTACATGTACCTATGTACATCTCCTCTGTGTATAATTATCTGGAGAAGTGAATGCCAGTTATATTAAAACCACCTCTGTCTTCTAGTTTCAGAGCATCAAGTTCAATCAAAACCCAGATGTAAAATCTTATGAACTTGGTTAGGCTGAAAGATTTAAAGCTTGACATGTTTGTTGATTTTAAATTTGAGTTAATAAAATTATTTCCAGGAAAATGAGTTAAGATAGCTCTGAAAACATCATAACACAGATAAATTCACTTATACATGATAAAATCAAATATAATGGACTGCTGAATCAAGTATATATTTGGAATCACCATTGAAAAATATGATTTTTGATACAAAAATGGAAGCTTTTAGTTAAGTATGTTTCGAGCAGTTCAAAGATGAACTGAGATGGTATTTTTATCAATTTCTGTCGATCGGAGAAATGATAATTCACGCAATCGAGGAGGAAGCTTAGTTGGAGGTTGCCGAGGTTGGGAAAAATGAACAACGATTTTTCTGGTCGTCGTGGTGATCGGTGGAGGGAGATTTAGGGTTTTAGGTTCGTTTTGGTTTGCTATTGTTTACGAGCAAATCGAGTCATCATCGCGGTGATCTGGGCGATCGCACCTAAGGGGATGGCTTCGTGGGTGAGTGGCGGAGGTCTGGTCAGACTCGCGTGGGCTCCGGTGATCGAATGCGTCGGCGGTGAAGTGATTTTCTATTGGAGTATTTCGTTCCAGTGATCTCGAATGCTCATTTCGATTCTAGGGCGAATTCGTCGAGGCTAAGTGATGGGTTGAGTTCAGGAGGTAGTCGCTGATTTGAGGGGAGCAGTCGCCGATGGTCTGGGTGGCGAACTCCGGTGTGCACGTGCACGGTGGCGTGAACGTGTCAGTGAGGCCGCGAGTAGCTTCGACTCGAGAGATACTCGAGTAAGGTGGGGGGGTTACTTCGGGTTCGTACTCGAGGATGCAAGCGAGTTACTGATGCCTTTGTTTTAAACTTAAACCAAAATTTAATTTACTGTAAGAAAAAGAAAAAGAAAAAAAAAGAGGAGAGAAGAAGAAGGGTGAGTACAGGGGAAGACTCGGGGAAAGGGATGATTTAACCGAAGTGCTACTCGGGTTGTAACGCGGGGGAGCCTCGGGTTTTTGTTAACTGCAGTTTTGAAATTTTCTTAAGTAAGTTAAGTAAACAGTTTTGGCAAACTGTAAACACTTTAAATCTTAAAAATATTTAACAGATTTAGTTAAAACTTGATACAAGTTTAAATTATTTTAGTCAATACTTTAAAATGTTTTAAACTCTAAATTATTCTTTTAATTAAGTAATTAGTCTAGTTAAGCATAAAGTGAATTAACATTCGAATTATAGTTAGTAATATAATTGAATTTCAAATGTAAAGAGGGCTTTAAAATGTTAACTAAGTTGGGGAATTTAAAATTAGATTTATTATTTTAGAAAGTAATTAAGAACAATGACTTTATAATTGTAAGTAGAGATTTATTAATGATAAGGTGATTTATAAATTATAATTAACTACTTAAGTTAATAAATGAATGATTAATAGTTAATTAATGATTTAGATTAATTTATAATTGGAAATGATTTAATATGAATTAATCTAAGATAATTTCTCAAGAAAGAAATTGAAGAAATGTTATTAGTTAATGAAGTTAATTAACTAGAAGTTATTAAGTAATCAAATTTATGTGATAAATTTTGATAAATAATAAGATTAATTAATTGAGATAATCAATTGTAAATTGTTAATTACTTTGTGAAAGCAATTAAGGGGTCAATTAATTATGTAATTGGTTTAAAGGTTAATTAATAAATGATTAAAGGTCAATTAATCAAAATGATTTGTAATTAACCAAGATTTGTAGTTTATTCAAAAGTAATTAGTCTGGTATAAATTAATTATAATCAGATATAAATTGACCTTACTTATGAATGTTTGGATCCTATTGATTTGATTGTTTGATATATCTGATATATGATGCTTTGTGATACCTCCTGATTTTGTTGTGATTTGTAATTTATTTTCTATGATATATATCTGTGATCTGTACGATAAGCGTTATAGTTTATATCGATTATCAACTATATTTATGTATTCTGGTATGTGATGATTGATGTTGCACTATTGTGTAAAACCCCTGGACTACACTGTTACACACACAATTATGGATTTCACGAGGAAATCAGTTAGATCATAGATAATTTAAATTTGATGTTTTTGAAATTTAAATTTTAATTTCAATTGATTTTGAAATTAGAAATTTGGGTTTAAATGTGAAAAGCTTTTGAAATGGAATTTCAAAGATAAAAGTTATTTTTAAATAACTTAATCGAGTTTGGAAATTTAAATAATTTGATTTAAATTTAAATTCAAAATTTGAAATTAAATCCTATAATTTTGAAACTAGGGATTTAAGATGTTATACCAGTTATATATGGGTTAAACCATTTTAAAAGTATTGATTTTGGAATGTGAATATAATTCAAAGGCTTTAACTCGTGTAAATATAATTGGATTTTTCTGAAAACGAAAACTATTTGTTTTCGAATAATAACAGCTTTCATATAAGTAGTGAACTTCCGATTTGTGTTGGAAGGTTTCCAATTTAAAATGAAATCGAAATGTTTTGAAAGCTATGAATTGAATCTGTTTATTTTTAATAGATTTAAAATGATGATTTATTTAAACCATTCGAAATGAAATTGTTTTGAAAGCTATAAGTTGAATCTTGTTTTAAAGATTTAACGAGTTAATCCAATTAAATTGGAAATTGTTTTGAAATCTATGAATGTATCTTTGTGAATGGGGTTAACTTTATGAAATAAATCTTTTTGTTTAAAGATTTGAAAACAGTAATTTGTTTTAATCATTCGAATGAAAAGTTTTGGTTTAAGCTGTGATTTAACTGAGACCCCATTATCCATTTGATTTTGAATATTGCGCTCATTATTCGGGTTAGCCGGGAAAAGACATTTGTGTCATATAACCCATTCCGAATAATAATACGTCGTATATGGATAGCATTTGAAGACCGGTGATGAAGACCGGATATTTTCGAAAATGAAAGGACAACCTGTCGAATGTCTCTGCACTGAGTTGCTCCGGTATAGAGATTTATATCACTCTTTTTGTGACAGGAAGTCCGGACGTGATTGGAAATTATCCGGATTTGCAAGGGCTTCGTGAGAAGTGCCTTCGGTTCTGTTCGAACCCGGAACAGACTTGTATGGTTACATGTCTGACATTACACTTTGAGATATAAAGCTGATTTCTTTCAAATACATTTCTGTTGGTGGCGGAGAATTTATTCTCTTAGCTTAACACCCTTCTCTGAGACGTACGAGCTCAGAGGTTATGTAGTTGAAATTTATCAGCGATATATCCCAATTTGGTAATGTGGCATGCTGAGTGTTGCTGTGTGATGATCAGTGTTTGATCATTTGTGATATGATCATTTGTTTGATCATTTATCTTTGTGATCATAGGTTGATCATCTGTTGACCCAAAGCGTGGCTTTTTGAAAAAGCGTAGCTTTGTGGACGAGACTTCGTCGAGCCTCACAACCCGGTAATGGTCGAAACAGGAATTGTGCGGCAAGGTTTTCAGGGGTAGCTCCCCTAGGGTATGACCATTCCTTCTGGAAAAGGGTAGTATCATGGTATGGAGCCCAGATACTTACTCATGTGGACACACTTTATTTATGACGTGTGATGTTGGATTAGAGGTACCTCGGTTAAAGGTCCCAAAGGACCGGGGGTGGCATATCTGAGGTTTCTTTTATCCCTTGGGAAAAGGGGTTGCCGGCCTTGTTTGGCAGAGAACGGTGTGGTTCTCGGAGCGTCCCGCCAGAGGCGTTTCTTTCGTGGAATAGGAAGTTCCTTAGCCTGACCATTTGTTGGAAATCCATCTTCCAAATACGAACTTTGTACGGTTTTAGTTGTATTACCTGCCATGGAATGTGGTGGTAACCTGCTATTGAACATGGTAGCTATAGTAGGCATAAGTGCGAAATGTCTATGCTGGCTAAGATTTATATTCTACTTTCGAAATTGTTTTCTGCACTATGCACTAGTAATAATATCAAATGATTTGATTTTTGCGTAGTAAACATCTTTGACTATCATAAGAAGAAATCTCCTCCAATTCTGCGTTTGCATTGTGTGTGTGGCGGGAGGTCTTATGGTAGTTTCATTTTCCAAAAGCATTTCGAATTGACTTTAAATTCTCTTGCTATTTGTTTTAAAGATAAACTGTTTTGTTGCTCACACCAGTCCCATGACTGATCCGGAGTTTATTGTTCCTTTCCTAAACTCTGGATGCTCATAATTTCCTACACGAGCAGTCTAGAGTTGGGGTTTTCAAATATTCAGGTTTAGTAGATTTTCTGGAGTTGGTTCAGTCTTTGGATCAGACTGCACTTGCTTATCTTTGTGCCTCGTTATTGGGAGTTCGAGCTATTTCTGGATCGTGCTTTGGAGATGAAGATTTTCCGCTGCTGATGTTATCTATTTTTCTTTCCGCTGCAATTTATTGTATCATATCTCTGATGTATATAGATATTCATTGTATCATCATTGTATCTGGATATTGTATCAGATGTTGTATATCTATATTCTTTTTATTCCGCTGTGATATTTACTTAACTGTGTTATAAGCTCTGGCGACTCGGATTTGAACGCTCGAATCTACGACATTCGAGTACGATGTAAAGTATGGATGTCGATTTTCGAACGCGAAAAATCCGTATCGTTACATTTGGTATCAGAGCTAAGGTTGAACTTTAGCTCAGGAGTATAACACGTTAAGTAGCTCATTAGAGATAGAGTGAAGTAAACTCTAGAATGAGTATTTCTCAGATATTCGTTCGAACGTCTCAGTAAATTCTCTTGCTATCCACAGATAGTGAGTATGAGTGCAAGAAGAGGACGAGATAGAGGACAAGGGAATACGACTATAAATGGTCAATACTCTGCAACAGTGGAAACAATCTTTCTCTATCAATTTTCTTTGATTCGTTTCCAAATTCTTTTGATTCCTTCGTATCAGCTACAAGAAGAAGTTTCGATGTGATGATGGCTCTACGAATCGTTGTAGAAATTCTTACCTCGTATCTTAATCGGTTTCTTATCAGCTTTTTGATTTAAACCTTAATGAATTTGAAATTGGAAATTTTAAATTAAAGTTAAATTGATTAATAGAATATGAAGGCTAAATTGAATTGAATCGATAAAACGATTTCGTTTGAAACCAAATTTGACATTCTATTGAAATTTCTGTGAATACCAAAGTCCGAAGAGGGACAAATTGGTACGTATTCTGTGATATTCCGACTTGAATTCGGAATCCATATCTAGTGTTTAAGGAATTATAGGAGATCGAATCTGTCTATTTCTGTCTTTGTTTCGTGCCTGCGAATTTCGAGGACGAAATTCTTTTAAGGGGGGAAATTTGTAACGACCCCGAAATTTAAATTTATTTAAATTTATAATTAAATGAATTTTTGAATTTAATTGAGTCATTAAATAAATTTTTGATAAAAATTTGTAAATTTAATTAGGAAAATTTGAGCGAGTTTCCCCGAGTTCCAATTTTATTTGAACGATCATTTAAATTTAATGTTTGTATATATTGGATTTAAAATTGAATCTTTGATAAATGGTTTAATAAATAATTTAAGTTAAAATAGAAGTAAATGTTTGAAATAGAATAAACCTTATAAATATTAAAGCATAAGTATAAAATAAAATTTAACAACATGTTAAATATAGGAGTTTACTCATCTTATAACAATTGAGATAAGGCAAAATAAAATCTAATAACATTATAAAGTGATGAAATATTTACAAACAAAATAAACAAAAGCATAGCAAATAAAAATCTATGTACATACATAACAAAATAAAGTATGCAAACCATCTCATATTCTATCAGCCGAAGTCAATATGTATGGCTAAAGCAAAGCAAAAAATACCTTCAGGTATGGCATAAGTGTAGAATGTACTCATGCATTTAATGCAAGTATATCAGCCATACCCTTAGTACAACAAAGGATATCACCTTGTACACATCCCCTGTATATCAGCCTTCCCCTCTCCTTTGGTTCGTTCAAACAAAAGAAAAAAATAAGCAAAGCCTGGAAGAAAATAAAAATAAAAAGAGAAACAAACATCACCGTCTGTTTACCAATTCGAATTCAGTTTATACAACAAAACAGAAAAGAAGAGAAGAAGATCAACTGCAGATTTTCCAAACAAGTAAAAACAACTCTACTAACAAGATTCAGATCAAACTTAGAGAGATTAAAATCAAGGCTTCCAAAAGAGCAGATCCTTTTCCAGACTTTAAAACTCCAGTTCTCTGTTTTCATCAAAACCTGTGAGCAAAACTCTAACCTTTATTTTGCTTGATATCTGATTTTTGGTGATAATCAATTGAGTAAGGATGTTGCATGAATGTCTTTAAATTGGAAAATGGTTGTGTGCATGTCTGTTAGGCATTTCTTTTTTTTTACTGCTTTGTCAAACAATATGTGAGTAAACAAATTTTTAAAAATTTAACTAAGTATATTTAATTGTTGCTTGTTAACACTAAGGTCTGGAATTGCTTCATTTTACATGTACCTATGTACATCTCCTCTGTGTATAATTATCTGGAGAAGTGAATGCCAGTTATATTAAAACCACCTCTGTCTTCTAGTTTCAGAGCATCAAGTTCAATCAAAACCCATATGTAAAATCTTATGAACTTGGTTAGGCTGAAAGATTTAAAGCTTGACATGTTTGTTGATTTTAAATTTGAGTTAATAAAATTATTTCCAGGAAAATGAGTTAAGATAGCTCTGAAAACATCATAACACAGATAAATTCACTTATACGTGATAAAATCAAATATAATGGACTGCTGAATCAAGTATATATTTGGAATCACCATTGAAAAATATGATTTTTGATACAAAAATGGAAGCTTTTAGTTAAGTATGTTTCGAGCAGTTCAAAGATGAACTGAGATGGTATTTTTATCAATTTCTGTCGATCGGAGAAATGATAATTCACGCAATCGAGGAGGAAGCTTAGTTGGAGGTTGCCGAGGTTGGGAAAAATGAACAACGATTTTTCTGGTCGTCGTGGTGATCGGTGGAGGGAGATTTAGGGTTTTGGGTTCGTTTTGGTTTGCTATTGTTTACGAGCAAATCGAGTCATCATCGCGGTGATCTGGGCGATCGCACCTAAGGGGATGGCTTCGTGGGTGAGTGGCGGAGGTCTGGTCAGACTCGCGTGGGCTCCGGTGATCGAATGCGTCGGCGGTGAAGTGATTTTCTATTGGAGTATTTCGTTCCAGTGATCTCGAATGCTCGTTTCGATTCTAGGGCGAATTCGTCGAGGCTAAGTGATGGGTTGAGTTCAGGAGGTAGTCGCTGATTTGAGGGGAGCAGTCGCCGATGGTCTGGGTGGCGAACTCCGGTGTGCACGTGCACGGTGGCGTGAACGTGTCAGTGAGGCCGCGAGTAGCTTCGACTCGAGAGATACTCGAGTAAGGTGGGGGGGTTACTTCGGGTTCGTACTCGAGGATGCAAGCGAGTTACTGATGCCTTTGTTTTAAACTTAAACCAAAATTTAATTTACTGTAAGAAAAAGAAAAGGAAAAAAAAAGAGGAGAGAAGAAGAAGGGTGAGTACAGGGGAAGACTCGGGGAAAGGGATGATTTAACCGAAGTGCTACTCGGGTTGTAACGCGGGGGAGCCTCGGGTTTTTGTTAACTGCAGTTTTGAAATTTTCTTAAGTAAGTTAAGTAAACAGTTTTGGCAAACTGTAAACACTTTAAATCTTAAAAATATTTAACAGATTTAGTTAAAACTTGATACAAGTTTAAATTATTTTAGTCAATACTTTAAAATGTTTTAAACTCTAAATTATTCTTTTAATTAAGTAATTAGTCTAGTTAAGCATAAAGTGAATTAACATTCGAATTATAGTTAGTAATATAATTGAATTTCAAATGTAAAGAGGGCTTTAAAATGTTAACTAAGTTGGGGAATTTAAAATTAGATTTATTATTTTAGAAAGTAATTAAGAACAATGACTTTATAATTGTAAGTAGAGATTTATTAATGATAAGGTGATTTATAAATTATAATTAACTACTTAAGTTAATAAATGAATGATTAATAGTTAATTAATGATTTAGATTAATTTATAATTGGAAATGATTTAATATGAATTAATCTAAGATAATTTCTCAAGAAAGAAATTGAAGAAATGTTATTAGTTAATGAAGTTAATTAACTAGAAGTTATTAAGTAATCAAATTTATGTGATAAATTTTGATAAATAATAAGATTAATTAATTGAGATAATCAATTGTAAATTGTTAATTACTTTGTGAAAGCAATTAAGGGGTCAATTAATTATGTAATTGGTTTAAAGGTTAATTAATAAATGATTAAAGGTCAATTAATCAAAATGATTTGTAATTAACCAAGATTTGTAGTTTATTCAAAAGTAATTAGTCTGGTATAAATTAATTATAATCAGATATAAATTGACCTTACTTATGAATGTTTGGATCCTATTGATTTGATTGTTTGATATATCTGATATATGATGCTTTGTGATACCTCCTGATTTTGTTGTGATCTGTAATTTATTTTCTATGATATATATCTGTGATCTGTACGATAAGCGTTATAGTTTATATCGATTATCAACTATATTTATGTATTCTGGTATGTGATGATTGATGTTGCACTATTGTGTAAAACCCCTGGACTACACTGTTACACACACAATTATGGATTTCACGAGGAAATCAGTTAGATCATAGATAATTTAAATTTGATGTTTTTGAAATTTAAATTTTAATTTCAATTGATTTTGAAATTAGAAATTTGGGTTTAAATGTGAAAAGCTTTTGAAATGGAATTTCAAAGATAAAAGTTATTTTTAAATAACTTAATCGAGTTTGGAAATTTAAATAATTTGATTTAAATTTAAATTCAAAATTTGAAATTAAATCCTATAATTTTGAAACTAGGGATTTAAGATGTTATACCAGTTATATATGGGTTAAACCATTTTAAAAGTATTGATTTTGGAATGTGAATATAATTCAAAGGCTTTAACTCGTGTAAATATAATTGGATTTTTCTGAAAACGAAAACTATTTGTTTTCGAATAATAACAGCTTTCATATAAGTAGTGAACTTCCGATTTGTGTTGGAAGGTTTCCAATTTAAAATGAAATCGAAATGTTTTGAAAGCTATGAATTGAATCTGTTTATTTTTAATAGATTTAAAATGATGATTTATTTAAACCATTCGAAATGAAATTGTTTTGAAAGCTATAAGTTGAATCTTGTTTTAAAGATTTAACGAGTTAATCCAATTAAATTGGAAATTGTTTTGAAATCTATGAATGTATCTTTGTGAATGGGGTTAACTTTATGAAATAAATCTTTTTGTTTAAAGATTTGAAAACAGTAATTTGTTTTAATCATTCGAATGAAAAGTTTTGGTTTAAGCTGTGATTTAACTGAGACCCCATTATCCATTTGATTTTGAATATTGCGCTCATTATTCGGGTTAGCCGGGAAAAGACATTTGTGTCATATAACCCATTCCGAATAATGATACGTCGTATATGGATAGCATTTGAAGACCGGTGATGAAGACCGGATATTTTCGAAAATGAAAGGACAACCTGTCGAATGTCTCTGCACTGAGTTGCTCCGGTATAGAGATTTATATCACTCTTTTTGTGACAGGAAGTCCGGACGTGATTGGAAATTATCCGGATTTGCAAGGGCTTCGTGAGAAGTGCCTTCGGTTCTGTTCGAACCCGGAACAGACTTGTATGGTTACATGTCTGACATTACACTTTGAGATATAAAGCTGATTTCTTTCAAATAAATTTCTGTTGGTGGCGGAGAATTTATTCTCTTAGCTTAACACCCTTCTCTGAGACGTACGAGCTCAGAGGTTATGTAGTTGAAATTTATCAGTGATATATCCCAATTTGGTAATGTGGCATGCTGAGTGTTGCTGTGTGATGATCAGTGTTTGATCATTTGTGATATGATCATTTGTTTGATCATTTATCTTTGTGATCATAGGTTGATCATCTGTTGACCCAAAGCGTGGCTTTTTGAAAAAGCGTAGCTTTGTGGACGAGACTTCGTCGAGCCTCACAACCCGGTAATGGTCGAAACAGGAATTGTGCGGCAAGGTTTTCAGGGGTAGCTCCCCTAGGGTATGACCATTCCTTCTGGAAAAGGGTAGTATCATGGTATGGAGCCCAGATACTTACTCATGTGGACACACTTTATTTATGACGTGTGATGTTGGATTAGAGGTACCTCGGTTAAAGGTCCCAAAGGACCGGGGGTGGCATATCTGAGGTTTCTTTTATCCCTTGGGAAAAGGGTTTGCCGGCCTTGTTTGGCAGAGAACGGTGTGGTTCTCGGAGCGTCCCGCCAGAGGCGTTTCTTTTGTGGAATAGGAAGTTCCTTAGCCTGACCATTTGTTGGAAATCCATCTTCCAAATACGAACTTTGTACGGTTTTAGTTGTATTACCTGCCATGGAATGTGGTGGTAACCTGCTATTGAACATGGTAGCTATAGTAGGCATAAGTGCGAAATGTCTATGCTGGCTAAGATTTATATTCTACTTTCGAAATTGTTTTCTGCACTATGCACTAGTAATAATATCAAATGATTTGATTTTTGCGTAGTAAACATCTTTGACTATCATAAGAAGAAATCTCCTCCAATTCTGCGTTTGCATTGTGTGTGTGGCGGGAGGTCTTATGGTAGTTTCATTTTCCAAAAGCATTTCGAATTGACTTTAAATTCTCTTGCTATTTGTTTTAAAGATAAACTGTTTTGTTGCTCACACCAGTCCCATGACTGATCCGGAGTTTATTGTTCCTTTCCTAAACTCTGGATGCTCATAACTTCCTACACGAGCAGTCTAGAGTTGGGGTTTTCAGATATTCAGGTTTAGTAGATTTTCTGGAGTTGGTTCAGTCTTTGGATCAGACTGCACTTGCTTATCTTTGTGCCTCGTTATTGGGAGTTCGAGCTATTTCTGGATCGTGCTTTGGAGATGAAGATTTTCCGCTGCTGATGTTATCTATTTTTCTTTCCGCTGCAATTTATTGTATCATATCTCTGATGTATATAGATATTCATTGTATCATCATTGTATCTGGATATTGTATCAGATGTTGTATATCTATATTCTTTTTATTCCGCTGTGATATTTACTTAACTGTGTTATAAGCTCCGGCGACTCGGATTTGAACGCTCGAATCTACGACATTCGAGTACGATGTAAAGTATGGATGTCGATTTTCGAACGCGAAAAATCCGTATCGTTACAGCGGCCGCTCCCCAAGGTGAACTGCTTGGTCTAATAAAATTTCTCCCTTCTAGATCCACTAGCTGCACCTTCAATTCCTTCATCTCGATCGGTGTCATCCTGCTAGGTGGTTTACTTATAAGTTCAGCTCTTGGCACAAGATCTATCCGAAACTCAACAGCTCATTTCGGTGGTAATCCTGTAAACGGCTCAAAGACACCTGCATAATCTTTTGCTACTTGAACCTGACTTAACTCTTCTCCCACTTCCATAGCACTTAACAGAGCAGAACTACTCCGGCCAGAATTCTTCACTGAGAATATAATTCGGTTATGACTATCAGAGTATCTTAGTAATATTTCCCTATCCTGACAAAATATCCTAGCCTTATATTTACCCAACCAATCCATACCCAAAATGATCCCGAAATCTATTAAATCAAAAACATACAGACTGCATGCAAACTTATGACCTAACAAATCAAGTTCTAACTTGTCACATCTCATCCCTAAGGTTGCATACCCTCCTATCGGATTCGTAACCATTAAGGAAGTAACAAGGTATGTGGGTTCTAAACATAACTTATCAGTTAAACACTGAGATATAAAGGAATGTGATGCACCGGTATTAAATAGTACCCTAACTGGTATACTCTGGATCAAAATCGTACCTTCCATCACAGTCTTCCCTTTTTCAGCAGTAGTTAGCCTAGCAGATGATGGTCCAATAGCAAAAACATTTTCCTTATTTGCCCTGATCGGTTCTGGACACTTCTTATAATGCCCAACTTGGTCACAGTTGAAGCACTTCACATTCTTCTTTTCTACAGCCTTCTTCCCGTTGCCTGACCAGACTCATAAGAATAATGACCTTTCTTATCACATTTAAAGCAAACTAAATCAGCCTTTTCCTTCTTGGCAGCCTCTTCCTTCTGGGATCTCTTCTTCTTAAAGAATTTTCTCTTCTTTCCCTAAAAATCATGGGTTTCAACCGGCTTTTTTTGCACAAATAGCAAGCATCTCCTCATGTCGGATCGCCATCTCCAAAACTATATTACAAGGATCGAGGAGATGTGTCAGGGTCTCCCTAGCAATCTCGAGCCTCAATCCCCGAATAAACTTCTCATTCCTCCTAATGACGATGTCTGTGGTAGCATACCCATAGCGGGACAACTCATCAAACTTAGTAGCATACTCAATTACCGAGATCTCTCCCTGCACCAAATCCATAAAAATTTCTCAACAACGCTGACTTAGCAACTTCAGACAAAAACCTCTATTCAATTCTACTTTGGAATTCTGCCCAAGTCCACTCTTCCTCTGAAACACCGGTAGTAACACTATTCCACCAATGAAGCGCCGCCCCTCTTCTACTCGAAATCCAAACCCAAATCAGAGAAGATTCTCTCACAATGCAATAGCTAATTCTCTACTTCTATGGCATCCTCCGTTCCCAAAAACGGCCTCCCACCAAGACCGGTGTAGTCTCTGCTTAACTTAGCATAGCTATTCCCAATTGGAGCCATAAGATTAGCTTTTCCAACATTCCCAGCAACACCAACAGGAGCTCCAACTTGCATCAAATTGACAAAGAATTGATATATCATCCCTATATCCATTGGTGGATTTCCAGCACAAACATTGGCATCTGCATTTTGGTTAGCATCAGCCTGTCGACCCGAGTTCCTGCAAGTGGGTCGAACATTTCCGTAGGTTATGGTTATTCCTCCATCGAGATTTCCAGCACCAACATTGGCATCTGCATTTTGGTTAGCATTAGCCTCTCGACCCGAGTTCCTCCGGTGGGTCGAGCATTTCCATAGGTTATGGTTATTCCTCCATCGAGATTTCCTCTTCTGTTTCCTACCTCCATATCTTCTTTCTCGTAAATCTGCATATGAGCCTTAGTAAGATACAGAAGAATGTTCTAAGAGAGAGGGGAATACGTGGTTATATATATTTATATCAAATACAAGTACGTTACTATAGCGCTATCCCAAACCCCTATCTTATTTTTTGATTCATTAGATTACGTTTTGAAAAATCTTTTAGACTTAAATTTCTTTTAAATTTTATAAACCTATGCTCTAATACCAACTTGCAACAACCTCCACTTGGAGGCCCAAAACTAACGGCTACGAATGCTGCAGTCATCCATAATTGTTAATTCTCAATGACCAAATACATCAATATTAGATACATTGATATAACAGAAACACATGGATATGGAAAAAAATTAAAATCATTAAACAACTTTCACATTCCATTCCAAAATATTCCAAGTTCATTACATAATCCCAACACGAGAACCAAGTTCAGAGAAAATATAATTATTACAACATACGCTAAGAGCGACATATGAAGATGCCCTCTTGGATGATCAGAGTATATATAACTAGGCAAGTAAGCAACTTTGCCTTTACCACAAAATATAGCGGAATCAAAATAGAAAAGAACTCTTAATAGCCATTCTGCCTCCTGCACGTCACCGGAAGCCTATTCGCCTAAGGAGAACCTTAAAACCTCAACTCTCAAATTACTCAAAACTAATTGAGCACCCGAGAGTTTAAGGGGAAAACATAAACTTTAAGTTAAACATAAAGCCTGGTATGAATAATAACCTACCATCTCAAACCATTTAGATATCTAGTGAGACCATGCTGCTTAGTGGAATAGGTTTTCCTCTCACTAGTATCTTATCCAAAACTTTATAAAAAACCATATACTGTGCTTCTGCATCCACAATGGTTAAAACATAACAATTCAAAATATCATGATAATATGCAAACAAGTAAATCAATTCTGGATTACCCATCCCCACTCATTTTGACTATCTGTCTCAGTTATAGTTTCTAGGGCCACTATTAACCTATTAGTTTTCATGAGCTTACTAATAACATGTTTGAAAATTATGGACTTCCTGTCCGGTTACATAGATTTCATGGGATCACTATGAACCTATTAGCCCCTGCCAGTAACTTCATTGTTTCATGGGTTCTCCCTGAATCTATTGGTATTTCCAATAACTTCCCTCTTATCATAGTTTTCATGGGTTGACTATAAACCTATTGACTTTTGTTGATAACCTAATCCGAATATAATTTTCATAGGTTCACTACAAACTTATTGGCCCCGGTTAATAAATCTTTCTAAATATAGTTTTCATGGGTTTACTATGAACCTGTATATCTGACAACTTCTTTAATAAATATTCAGGCATCCTATATTTTGGTCTACCTGACCTCCTGGATGCAATTCTACTCATTTAGGAGTTAACTCGATTTATATTCACTACTGGGTCAACCTAGTTGGTTATTATTCCCCATTTTCCCCAAAATACCGTTACAGATCCATTATCCTGTGAATATACATATATATATATATATATTAGAAGAAAACATTATAATATGATAATACCAACATCTATGGTTTGATATCCCTGAAATCATTTTCATATGAAACATGGTTAAACCCTTTAACCTATTATTTTATCAAGGAATGCTTCTTCAAAACTTCATACTTAAAAGTCATTTCAAAACTTTTTATTATGCTATGGTTTTCCTTTAAAAATAAGATTGAGTTCATTGTTTTGAAAACTAAGTCTTTCAAACCTTTAACTTGTACCTTCGAAACTATTGGATAAGCTCCTTCGAAAGCATTCAAATTTTCTTTTCAAAACACTAAGAATATGCCTTTCAAAACCCTTCAAATCATATCTTTCAAAACCATCAAAACCTACCTTTCGAAAGTATTAAAGCATTACTTATTAAATCATAGAAGCATAGCTTCGAAAACATTTGAAAGTACCCATTTCGAAACCTTTTTGTAAATATCCCTTTCGAAACCATTTAAAATACCCCTTTCAAAACCTTTGTGTTTATTTTTAAAATATCTTTTGGGTCAAAGTGAATATAAAGAAAAATACCCCTTTCGAAACCATTAACCTTCATATAAAAGAGTTTGGGGAAAACTGATGGCTTCGGAACCATCCTTTCGAAAGCTTAAATTATTTAAGTAAAACATTTAAAGGATAGCTTCGAAACCCCTTTCGAAGCCATTGCCTTCGAAAACCATGAACCCATTCAAAAGCTATAGGAAGTGGCTTACTTTATTTATAAAACAAAAGCTACCTTTCGATCTACTTGATGACTTTAATCCATTTGAAAGGCATAAGGTCGGCAGCATCGTTTCGATTGAGTTAAAACTACACTTTCGAAAGCTTTGATTTAAAAACAAGGCAAATTATTCGAAAGCTATCTCTTCGAAACAAACGGTTGGAAACATTTTCAAAATCTATTTAAATAAGTTTCAACCCCTTCGAAAGCATCCTTTTGAAAACAATGCAAGCACATATCTTTAGAGAGTAAAACAAAGGCTTCGACCCCTTCGAAAGCATTAATTTCGACACCATGCCTTCCGCTTTCTCCAATCCACTTTGTACCAACATATTGATACCTTGTGCGTTAGTTTCAGCTTGGTTGCTTTCGACTTGGTTGAGGCGGAACCATAGGGTCGAAGGGTAGCTACTGAAAGTGGCGAAATAACATTTCTAGATAAAGACTGTTTTAATGCCTTTTAAAGTAATTTCTTTTTAACTAACCTGCCTATTTGTAAACAATTAATTGGTTTCCATAAACTTCTTAAATTATTTCTTAAAAACTGCCACAATTATTTCAAATCTACACAAGAATTAATTTAGCAAATAAGCCCTTCCATTAAGCAAAACAAATATAACATTTAAGTCCTTCATCTAAAATAATTTGATTTCCATAGAAAATTACTTAGGAAAAATCCCCAAAAATCACAAAAATTCATTTTTAATATGTTATCTAACCTATATAAATTTCAGATCCAAATTCCTTCAAATAATAGCCAAAATAATTTTAAACCCAAATTATTCATTTTTCTTCCATCAAAAATTCATAGTAAAATTTCCATAGCTTGGAAAATTACAGAAAATTAAACCCATCTCCAAATTTATGTTTTACATAACATATAAATTCCTCATAGTATTCAACATTCAAAATAAACGATTTTAGCCTTGAAACCGTATAAAAAAATTATCAAATAAAGTTATTTGAATATTTCACATCATGAAATCTAGGCATATCATCGTCTAAATCATCATAATTGATTTAAACTTAAACCCAAAAATCAAATGATCGTAAAAATAAAAATAGAGATGATTTTGATTATTATTCACCTTGATTATGATAAGGAATTTGAGATTTTATCCTTGATTAGTTCCCTTAGCTTATAGCTTTAATTTAATTTTTCCCTTTTCTTCCCTAAGTAATGACTGGCTTTGAGCTTTTTGATTTACATTTATGAGTTCTGAGAAAATAACATGTAAAGAAATGGAAATAATTTTTTTGGGGATAATAAGGTTATGGGTGCGACTATTACCTATAAAGCCCATGTTTTATTTTCTTATTAATTCTCTAATAAACCGTTTCCATAAACTCATTCTTTAATTTTTAGTTAAGCACGGCCTCTAGTAAAGTTTTCAAATCTTAATCCCCTTATCACTCTAACATTTACATTATTCTATTTAATTTATCTAATTAAATCTCTTGAATAATGTTATTAAAAATTAGAGGTGTTACACCAACTTTTCAACATTTACAACAATGGATGATTTATATTTATTTTTATTTAATCTTTCTCTTTTTTGAGCTTTTTGCTCTATCTTTTTATGAGAATAAAATTTCTTCTTTCTACGAAAAGATTCCTTAAATTTATTATCTTTTATATGAGGTTTTTTAATGTTTGAACATCCATTCCAACTTGACTACAAAACTGTCCTAATTGATTTCTTTCAGTCAAATTTTGGCGTTTTATTTGTTGATTTAATTTTATTTCATTACATAATGATAAACCTTCTTGGATACATGTTCCAATAAGTTTACCTTAAGTATAACTTTCATAAGGAATATTTGTTTTATCCTTTCTTAGAGACTTCCGTACCCTTTCTGCAAATAAGGAAGGGAGTCCATCAATAAATTTTAATTTCTAGTGAGTGCTAATACTCTCTAGTAATTCCATTACTCTGTTTAAAAATGTATCTTTGTACCATCTGAAATATGTTCATGTTTTACATTTAAATTTTGTAAAAGTGTACAAACACTTTCGTCATTATTAGATTCTCTGCTAGGTCACTTTTCTAGAATAGTAACTATTAAAGTATATACAACATTTCGAACTATTTGTCCATCTTCTTGTTTTACTGTGTTGTAAATTTCATTTTTATAAGATGTAGGAAGATAATTATCCCACCAACCTTTAAGCGGGGCAGTAAAACCAACGGCTATCATTCCTGCAACAGTAACATCATTATTACCATTATTTTTGCAAACTATATTATACATTAGCATATAATGAGCTACATTAAATATTTATTTTTCACTAAACGTGTCAATATTCCATTTGTATATACTTTTCCCATTGTAGCTATGGTTCTTCAGGTAAAGTATCCATAGGAGAAGGTCTCCTATAGTAAAATAATTGTTGAGAAGACTTATATGCATATTTTTCAAGTTTATTTATCTCATCTTGAACTGTTTGGTTAATATTATTTTATTGAGAAGATTCTTCTTCAAGAGTATTTAATTTGAGATTATACATTCTTTCTTTTAGGAATTTTTCCAAGTAAAATCCTGACCTCAATTTATAAACCTTTTCTATTCTTTTCTAACTTAAAACCTCTAATTCAGGAGGATATTGTATGCTTGAAGTTGCAATTACTTCACTTACTTCTTCAGTTGTTATTGAAACAGTAGGTTTTATATTATTAATAGTAGAAAATATTTTTTCTATTTTGTTATGTAATGAAGTAATTTGTTCACCAATAACAGCTAAATAAAGATATGCATAATTTTGTTGTTCGAATATTTGGTTTATTTGTCTTACAGTAATTTGTAATGTATCATTTTCTAATATTTTAGAAAATGCATTAAAACTTAAGTACTTACCATTTTTAATATTTGAAAAGATTGTTGAGGAGGATATACTGCCTTTAGCAGACTTCCATTTGAAAGTTTATAATCTTTTTCTATTACTGAAATATATTGCTCGATATAATTTGTTGTAAACCAAGGAACGTAGGGAAAAATTATATTTTTTTAGATGTGAATTTATAAAATTCATCGTGAAAATATTTCTGTTCTTCTTTTGAAAAAATTTCAAAAAACCATTTCCTAAATGTTTCCCATTTCGGAAGATTAAACTCAAATTCAATTCTCTAATTGGTCTGAGAGCTAGGGCTAAAATCTATTTTGGTCGTACAGTCCATTAAATTGAAAAATTCATTTCTAATTCGGTTATATCCGCTTCTAGATTGATGTAAATACCTTTTACAATAACGTTATCGTTTACATAGAATTTTTAAACAGGGTTATCTTTTAAAGTTCCATCATCAGACTATTTTCTTTTTGTCTCTCTAATTTGAGATGTGGACATTCTTGATGGATATTCAACAGTATAATCAAAAGGTGAAATATGAGAGTAAAACGATTTTGTTCTTGGTAAATATGTTTTACTAGAACTTGGTCTAGAGATATTATTATCCATTTGTATTTGAATAGTTCCTTCGGGGGTTTGTATAATATTAGTGACTATTATTTGTTACTGGTTGTGAAGGAACGGCTCTTTCTATTTTCCAATTTTCTGGAAGAGGAATTTCCTCCCATTTTATAATGGCAAAAGGTTTTGGAGTAGAGAAAAGAATGAATGAGAATGAAGTCTACCTTCTTCAAATAAAGTGCCCTCTATATATATAGCTAAGGCCGGATGTGAGCTGAGAACTCAAATTAGTTTTCATCTAGACTTCAGAGTCTTCAAATCCGAAAATTATTGCTAACTTTATTAAAGTTAATATAGGTTATGCCATCTGTTAAACCTAAATGGAGAATCTTTATAGGTTAGGCCTTCTTTATTAAAGCAACTTGTCTACTTTTTCAATGTAGTGTGTCTTTTTGCTGGCAAGATCATTACCTTTAGTCTAGAACTATTTTCCCCTTATCTTGTCCCACATTGTCTCCCTTTCAATCTTGTCTAACATTTCGGCAAAATATTCATCATTCATGTCTGGAAATTGATCGTCTACAACTATATTTTTTGCTTTTGAAGATGCCATCGATGTGTCAGATTTCGCATCTTCTTTTGCCGGATTCTTTATCAGATCTTTCTTCATCTCTTCAATGTAGGTATAGAGAATATCTTTTTTGATGACCACATCCTTTTGCATTTTTAGTTTCCTAGTAATGTGGTGGAATGGACAAGGAGCTTCTTTATGTTGTTTCATGTTCTCCTGTCCCTGATAATCTTTTATTTTCTTGCTTATCTCTGTTATCATTTCTTGGACAAATATTTGACCTATGCTATTATCAACTCCGGCCAATTTATCCTAGAATTTAGTAAAGAAACACATATATAAAGAGGGAATTTCTTTTTCGGTATAACCAATTTCTGGTTTCCATTTCCAAATCCAGGAATGGAAAATTCAATAAAGAAATATATTGGACCTGATCCTATTATCATTAGGTATTGGTCCATTTAATTTATTTTGGGTGAAGTAACAACCCAATCAAAATATAATTCTTTTATTTTTTTCAGAAAGAATATCAATAAGTGGTCCATAATTTGTCCACCATTCATAAAGACAATTTGGTATAGGACGTTTATAAACTTCCGAACATATCTTGATGAACCATGAATGTTTCTTCTTATTATTTTCATAAAGAAGCGCTTTATTTAATGCATCAACATAATCCCAGTGATTATATCTAATAGTAGTTCTTTTATCAGGCAAGAACATCTCCTTTTCTTTAAAGGTTGATAATCCCCATTCTTCCGGCAATATTAGCCTTTTATGATTATTTTGCTAAAGCTATAAACATTTTGATCTTCGGCACTAAAATGTGTTATTTCACAAGCTTCGAAGGCTTTTATATTGCCTCATAGTATCCTCTTTGTTTGTAAGCTGTGATGGTAAATGATGTCGTATTTAGGTATCTTTGCATCAAATTTTAGGGATCATTTTCCCTTTTCAAATCATTGAATTCTAAAAGAAGTATAACATCTTTATGAGGATTTCTTGCATATGTTGTTATATTCTTCTCATTTTCTTCATTGCCAGTTATGCTATCATATAAAGATGATGTTGTTTGGCTATTAGCTGTCTGACTATTTACCCCTTTCCTTTTCTTAAATTCCAGAAATTATTTATACAAAGGATCAGTAGAGTTATTACTCCCTAAATTACTAAGATTTTTGGCTATAAGTCTTTTATTACCATGTTGAGCCAGGATATTTCCTCTACCTCTTCCTTTGTAGGTGGAATTACCCCTTCCTTTGGGGATCACAATCCTATAAAAATTCACGAATTAAAAAATTAGGAAGACTATTTTTTCACCTTTTTTATAAAGGATTTCAAAATCAAAAGGTGCTAGATGAGCTTGTCATCTGGCAAACATCTGTTTTGATACATCATGTTTGAAATCTTTATTAAACATATATTTAGCTAATTTACAATTAGTTTATATAATAAAAAAATTTATTATATAAATCATCTTGAAATTTTAAAACACATTTAACCATAGCAAGAATTTCCTTGGCTATGGTCGCATAGTTCTCTTGACTATTAGTCCATTTACCTGAGTGAAACCGGATAAGATATTCTTGTTTTTTAGACATATTTGTTTTAAAATTCCACCAAATTCTATATCTGACGCATCTATTTCAATTATCTTTTCCCAATTTGGATTTGAAAGAATTAAGTATGGAAAATTTTTTCCAATTCTTTTATTATTTTAACAGCTTTAGTATGGTGTTCTGTCCATGGGCCTAGATTCCTTTTTAATCTATCATATAAGATAGCAGCAACTATAGCTAAATTAATATAATAAGAGGATATTTAATTTAAGCTACCCAAAAATATTTGTAACTGTGTTTTATCAGTTATTATATTAGGAAATTTTGAAGCAAATTCAATACTTCTATTTATAGGAATTGTTTTTCCTTTTTCAATATTGTGGCCAAAAATTCTTACATTTGTTTGAAATAAAGACATATTTGCTCTTGATATTACTAAGCCATTTTGAATAATGATTTTTCTAAAAATATCTTGAT
Source organism: Allium fistulosum (assembly GCA_030737815.1). Lineage (NCBI taxonomy): Eukaryota > Viridiplantae > Streptophyta > Magnoliopsida > Asparagales > Amaryllidaceae > Allium > Allium fistulosum. The sequence goes on from CM060903.1 coordinate 207,493,959, forward strand.
GTTTAAAATGTGTTTCAATATCTTTAGAAAATACTAGAATATCATCAGTATAAACTATAAAAAATTCACTATATGGAATAAAAATGTCATTCATTATTTTTTGAAATTCTGAGGGAGCATTATTTAAACACAAAAGGCATTATTGTCCATTCATAATGTCCAAATTGGGACATTAAAAGCAGTTTTTTATTGGTCAAATTTTGAAATTTGGATCTACCAACAGCCATATTTTAAATCAAACTTAGAAAATATAATGGAATCGTGTAGCCTATCCAGTAAATCTTTTTTATTAGGAATTGGGTGTCTAATCCATTTTAGGACCTTATTAAGAGGTTTATAATTTATTACTAATGTAGGTACCCCTCTTTCTTATTCACTATATTTATTTACATAAAATGTAGTGCATGACCAAGGTGATTAAGATGGTTTTATTAAACCTTTTTTGTAATAATGATTCAATTTCCCTTTTGCACAATTCTAAATATTCAGAATTCTTTTGACATGGTCTTGCTTTAGTAGGGATTTCTTCTCATCAAAACTTTCTTCGTATGGAAGATTAATGATATGTTTCTTTCTATCCCAAAAGGCATTTGGATGATCATTATAAATTTCCATAGAAAATTTGTTATAAATCATTTTAATTTTTGCTTATAATTTTGGATTTTGGATTTTTTTTTCTTCTATATTAAGAGAAATAACTTCTTTTTTTAGAAAGTTTAAATGATTGGTCTTTTGTGTCAAAAGATCTTTTATTTCATGTAAAACCTTTGTAAAAGGTTTAGTTATAAATTCAAAAGTAATAGGCTTGTTTTCATATATACCCGTTGTTCCATTTTTGTTTGTTATAGGAAAAATCTTATCTATAAATGGTGTTCCAAGTATGACTTGATTAGTAATATTTTTTACTAATACAAAGCTTGTAGGAATACAAGTTTTCTTTTTATATATATAAACATGTGGTAATTTAAACTTAATATCAAGTTTTTCTCCACCTGGATGACTCAATGAATTAGTAGTTTTATTAAAATACCTAGTTGGAATTATTCCTTCTTGAATTAAATTCATATCCGCATCACTATCTACAAGTGCTATTAATTCCCTTTTAAAATGTTTATCAATTAAATGAGTTATTTTGACAAACCATTTTTGAGATATCACAATGTCTAATTTTGAAAGAAATTCCTCTTGTTCTGGAATTTTTATTTTAGAATAATTTATTTGATTATTTTCAATAGGGATAATTTATTTTGACTGTTCTAGAAAAAAGTCTATAATCAAGATTTCTATTTTCATTTTTTATGATTTGAATTTCCATTTTAAATATTAAGATCTTCGATAGTAGTAGGATATTTAATCCTTTGTCTTTCTTTTAAAAGTTTATGAACTTCATTCATAAAATATGGATTTTTAAAACTACCAATATTTTGAAATGTCTCGGTTAATGTTTCATTATTTTTGCTTGTTTCTGGAATATCTCCCATTTGATCCATCATTTTTGATCTTAATTATGGGCCTTTAACTAATTTTAAAAAATCTATAATATTATTATTAGTTAATACATTTATTTTAAATCTTAAAATTGTGAGAGGATTTTATAAAATTCATCCTTTTCATCTCATTAGGTGTTAAATGACAAAGGCATACCCAGAATACAGGAATTAAATGGTCAGGGGCATGCCTAGTCCTTATTAATAAGGTTTTAAGTGGCTTGGGTATTGTATCTTGCATGACTAAGACTTTAATGAGATAGATGCATTAGTAATATGGCGATTATGTACTATAAATCCATAAATAGTGGTCAAAGATCTCTGTAGCTAGGACCAATAGACCAACGATGACGATGCTAGGAGCTTTCTTCATATTTGGAAGTATTAAGTGGCTGATAGACTTACGTCGATATTTTATACCTTGGGAAGGGTATGTAGGTAAATTATGTAGGTAGCAATATCGTGCATGCAATATTAGGTTAATTTGGTTAACCTTAGAATAATAGACAACAATTAAATTGAAACTAATTGGTATGAATTTATGTTATGGACACTATATAGATTCCAGTCACCAGAACGTTGTTCTGATCCCCTCTTCACTACAATCCATATGATAAATTTAGAGGAACAGATCACTGGAGCTGGATTTGATTGGTCATTAGAGAAGTCTTTTTTCTCTCATGCTCGATGATGGTGCGACAATATGATATTCAAGGAATACCATTAATTCCAAGGTAGTAGCTATAGTCGGTATTTATATCCTACTATTGTTTCTGCTATGACTTTAAATTTTTGTCATTCTTTGATATTGCTCATGCTTATTTGTAGGTACTAAATCCAACGATCTGTACTTTGATGGACTTGAGTTTCGACTCTTGTCAAAATTTAGGCTCATTAAAGTGTATATTATTACATTTGGTATCAGAGCCTAGGTTAGTTGATTAGAGGAATTAGGATAAATTGAGAGAATGTATTCGTACTTTCCTATCTATTATCATTTTTACGTTAGACTATAAGAATTCAAACTATAAAAGTAGTTGTAATTCCACTCCAAACGAATTGGAAAAGCAACTATGGGTTGGAAATATCTTAGAGTTAAGATTTTCATGCCGACTCCAAATTACCCTACAGAGTGTTGGCGATATGTAAGGCGTTGATGGAGAAGAGCATGAGTACGACATATGGCAGAATCTTGGAGACTGGAGGGTGTTGGACTTGATGCTTGAGATCTGGCTACCTTGTGATTTTGGATTTTGATGATAGCTTGCAGTCGAAGATACACAATTATTCCAAATAAGCAGGATATAGAATTCTATATGTCGCAAATATCCAGAAACCAGTTTATAAGGGAATGTTATCAACCATCTTTGGATGAAAAACCGGATTTCAATTTCAAGAATTAAGGTCAATTCCTTAGTCTAAACCCGTGAGAGAATTTTTACAACATATTTTGGAAATATCTTAGATTTTGGAAAAAGGTTTTTTAGAGGGTTTCTTTTCCCAAGGATTTATTTTATAATTTTTGAAAGTTTTGAAATTTTAATTTTCAAGAAACACGTATACCATAAAGTTGGTCGTGTTAGGAAATTTAGATTTATAAAGAAGTAGGTTTTGAAATCCTTAAGTGTTTATATATGTGTGTATGTATACCAACAAAAGCTTGATTTTGATTTTTCGCAAGAAAATAGTTTTCTCGATTTGGAAATGAGTTTCAAAGGGTGAATATTTGGCTAATGATTTTCCTATTTACAAAAATCAAAGTTTTTAACGTTTTCTCCGTTCAAAGGGACGGGAAAAATAGGAATGACATTTAATTTTTTTAGGGTATGAAGTTAGGAGTGTTGTTATACCCTCCAGCTGTTGAAAGAAATATTCTGCGTGAAATATGCGGAGAATAGTAGTCGGAATATTATCGAGTTTTTGTAATTGTTGATGGTTGAAGCGGTATAAGTCAGAAGTACTACAGAATAGCGGAGAAATGGTCGGAAAGCTAGAAGGTAAGCTTGGGCACCATTGTGAAGAGGGTGGGGATTTTCCGGATCGTGTCGAGTCGAAGGAGATGGCTCGAAACAATTATCGTTATTATTATTATTAACATTATTAATTAACCCGACCAGAAAGGGTCCAGGTTCAATGTGCGCTAAAATACCACCTTGCGGTCGATCGTTTGACCTAGGGGGTGTTGACCACTAAATGGGTTTTGGCCTTGGTTAAACTTGGAACATGAATATATAAGTCAAGTCCATTTTTTTAGCCACCACCAAATTGACCTCCCCCTCTCCATTGCAGTCGAACCCAAAAATAAAGCCGCTCCTCCTCCAAATTAGCTCCCACTTCCTCCATTCCACCTCTAAGTGACGTCTTTTCTCCCACTCTTTGATGAGCAGCAGCCTCACCTCCCCTTGCTCTGTTTTTCGCACGTTAAATATTGCCTCACCGCCACTGCAGATATAAACCCAATTTCTCTGCTTCTCAGCCCATGGCACCTTCTCGCACTACTAGTTCCTCCTCATGCCACCTTGGTATCACTCTCTAAGGAGACCAATTGGCTGGACCATAATAACCAAACGAACTCCATCTTTCTTAGCTACGCCAGTTTCAAATTCCTATAGAATGACCGGTAAAGTTGGAGACTTTGCAGCTTTTGGGCTAGAAGTGCCTTTTTAGACAGCATGATTTGCACTGATCCTGCGCTTCGAGACTTACGGGAATGCTACACGCACTGCATTTGTCATTTCAATGCTTATTTGATGCCGAGTTTCGATGGAGACAACAATTTCATTCAGTAGAAGGTTAAAGGAGTCAGGATCAAGATGTCTGACGACGACTTTGGCGATATTTTTTAGATTTTCACGGATGGTGCAGATTTAGACGATATTGAGATGACCAACCCGGAGATCTTGTAGTAGATCTTTTCTCAAGATGTTGGTATTTCGAGGACAGAAAATCTATGTCTGATTGTCCATCTTGTTATGTGCATTATTTAGCACAACATCATCCCTAAGATGGGAAGCTATGATCGGATTTATCTTTCGATGCGGAAGGCCAACTATGCAGTTATGGGTGCTGTAGCCGTTAGTAGGGCACGAACTCTTATGATTCATTTTTTTGACCAGGGTGTTGGCACCCCATGGAGATACTTTCCATATTGCCGCTTATTCACATTTGTCTTCAGGCGATACGGGTTGAATCTTAGTGAGGAGACTGCCCAGACAAAGGTCCCTTCTCCCGTTGATAGAGCCTCCCTTAGGATGATGGGAATTACTTCTCCATCAGCCATAGCAGCCAAGCCAACAACAAAGCAGCCACCGCAGTAGGAGGCAGAGCAGGGACATGGCGCCGAGGGATATCAGAGTCCCAAGCTAGTTGTCATTCGATGAGTCTAGATTGAGCTCCAAGAGATCTACATCGACCAACTTGAGATGAGGACCGAGCTACAGCGCCAGAGACATGAGATTGGGTGCTTAGCCGCTATGCTTTGCCCTTTTCTAGGTCGCGGCAATGGATTGGGTTCTCATCGAGGATCAGTACCGTCCTATAGTCTATATGTAGTGTTTTAGGTTCTGTAATGTGTTGGTGTACCTTTCCCTTCTAGCATTTGTTCTTTCTGCTTTAGGTTGTTGAGTTGTAACTGCTAGTTGTCTCTTTTTAAGACACGCATGGTATTATGAGATGTTTTTCTATTTATTTACTGTGTTGTTATTTCCAAATATGTGAACCACTCTTACATGTATGTTTGGAAGAAATAGTATAACAAAAATTACATAAGGACACTTAACTAACGGTAAAATGCAATATGAGACTAGAAGTTTTAAATGGGTAAAAAATTTAGCAAGCGAATGACAGGTTAATTTTTCTCGGAATCGAGATCATTATTCATATTCCTTAAAAGCTAAATTTTTTGAATAACTGAGTATGTCGACACTTTTAAATAAAATGTTAAGTGTTATAGGTTAAGGTTAGTTATAAATGCTAGAGTTGAGCTTATGCAATTAGCGCATAATTGACTTCCGACAAACGCTAAAAATGTGGCTTGAATTATTAAGAAGAAAAATATTTTGAAAAGTTTCTCTTGATTTAGAAAGTTTCATTTTAAAAGAAGGAGAAAAAAGGTTTTTATTTTTAAATTTTTTTTAGTGCTCGAATAATTTTTAGAGTTTTTGTCCAAATTTTATTTTAAGGGAAATTTTACGTCCAAATATTTTGAAAAATTATTTTCAAGCGACGTATAAATTTTAAAAGAGAAAAAGGTTTTTATGACGTTTTGATTTTGAAGGCCACATGCTAGGCGTAGCGAAGGAAAATAGATTAGAAATGTTAATTTAGCGGTGCATGGATCGACCATGTGATAAAATGCAAGCGATAATAAGGGAAAAGCTGTTTTAGCCTTGGAATTTCTATTTCTATAGTTTATCGATGAAGCACGCAAGTTTATTTTTGGGCTGAATTCTGTTTTAGAGCTTGGAAACAAGCATCCTTATGCGTTTTGTGTGTGGAAAATTTGGAGTAAATCTGGGATGGTGAGGAAATTTCCATTATACAATGGAAAATGGATAACTTATAGAGCAGTGAGAATGTACAATTCTCTACCTAAATTTCTTTTTCAAGGTAGGAGTGACGTTTAGAAAGCTAGATTTTGATCCATTGGATTTTTGGTTGGTAGGAATTGGATGCAAATTGGTTACACCTTACTTCTATTTGTAGGAGCATGGGGATTTCTGGTGAAAAGATTTTTTTCAAAATCTACGTAACTGCTAATATATATAGGTTGTTTGCACCACATTTTCAAACATGATATCAAAAGAAAAGTATTCATATATGGGGGCTCGATTTAGAATTATGTATACATGTTTTCTAAATTGTGATACACTATGCACTTGTGCATGTTGCTAACAAAATTTGATTGTACACTAACTGATTATGTAGTTTAGGATAATTATGAGTTAGAACCATGACTTAGTTATTGGTATAATTTTGGAGACAAAATTCTTTGAAAGAAGGAAGATTGCAACACTCCGTAAATTTGGCATTAATTATTTAATTAGTTAGTTAGTTAATTAGGCTCCAAAAATAAAATTTGTGCAAACGATGGAATTTGACCATGAAACTTGCACCATTACATTCGTGGTGAAATTTCGAGCAAATTTTATATTTGGAGTTTTGCGATCGAAGTCCAAACGAAGAAGTTAATGACGAAAAATGAATTTGAAATGAAAATAATTAAATTTGAAAATTAACGTTTATATAGTAAATATCAGGACCCATCGGCTGACCCCTTCTATTAAGCAGGTCTACCAGTAGCGGTCAACCCCCTTGAATGGAGCGGTCGACGGATCGAGCCATTACAATAGGGTTAGCCTTGTCCAAAGGGGCTGAATTTTATATATTTTAATCTAATGGCTGTGGTTGATTCGAGTGCCTATAAATTCAGCCATAACCCTCTCTTTTCTTCTCATATTTTTTCTAAAAGCAGTAGTGAAGCTCTACCATTTTCTCTTCTCCATTATTTTCTAAATTATAAAATATAATATTTATATTTGTATTATAAAAATTGAAGAAGAATAGAACTCAAATAAGAGAAGAAGAAGAGTGAATTAATACTACGTGATAACGAGGTTATATATATGTTTTTATATATATATATATATTGTTAACCCGCCTTTCTACAAGGCCGTGGACAGGCGGGTTTAACTTAATCGATTGCACGTTCGTCGAGGCTGGTGTACGATGGATTCAGTCGACTGGATGGATGGATGACGCAACGTGCTTGGAAGATGGAAATATGATTGGATAAAGATGGATCAACTATAATTTGGGTCTAGGAAACATGGTTCGGCATTAAACATGGTTCGGCATGGTGGAGGTTCGGCAAAAATAGTTCGTCTGGCATTCACGTTCGAATAGCATTCAAGAGTACTCGGCATACATAGAGCATTTGACATACATGAGTGGTTCGGCATTCCATGAGAGCTCGGCATTTAGAGGCGCTCAGCATTAGAGATCGTTCGGCATGATGGGCGCTCGGCATTAGAAACTGTTCGGCATCAGACATGGTTTGGCATGATGAAGGCTCGGCATTAAGGATCGTTCGGCATTGGATGGAGCGTTCGGCATAAATCTCGTTCGGCATTGGATGGAGCGCTCGGCATAAATCTCGTTTGGCATTGGATGGAGCGCTCGGCATAAATCTCGTTCGGCATTGGATGGATCGTTCGGCATTAGGGAGCGTTCGGCATTGGACGGGTCGTTCGGCATACCTCCCCTCGCTCGGCATTGCACCTCGCACCTCCATACCTCGGTACCTCGCACCTCCATATCTCGGTACCTCGCACCTCCATACCTCGGTACCTCGCACCTCCATACTTCGGTACCTCGCACCTCCATACCTCGGTACCTCGATACCTCGCACCTCCCCGCGTTCGGCATACCAACTGCTCAGGATCGGTAGGCATAATGAAGTAGGGTTCGGCTATGACCTTGATGGGCCCAAACTACTCAGGAGGCCCAACAACCTAGTTTTGCCTATAAATACAGCATGTGGGTCTCCAGATGGGGGATCTTCTTCTTCTCTTCTGCTCTCTGAAATTTTTATTTCCTAAGACTAAGTCTAGTCTACCACTTTGTAACGGTAACTGATTCTTGCATCAATAAAAAGAAAACTTCTGGAGTGGACGTAGGCCAGAGTTAGCCGAACCACTATAAAATCTGTTGTTCTTTATTGCTTTTATTTTAATTTTAACTGTTCTTCATATTATTACTCTCTACATACATCCTATCTGTGAGCTGTGACTGGTATTTGGTGCTTTCATCTAGATTCGGGTGTTAGTGACCAATTTTGGACCTAACATTTTGGTGCTTTCACTGAGAACGCAAGCACTCGAAAATTTTGGAGTTAGGAACTTGGATCCTAGAAAGCAATGGCTAGACCACCAACAAGGAAGCAAGCAGCGGAAAGAAGCAATCAGGAAGGAAGTCAAGCAGCCTCTTCTGGAGCTGGAGAGGATCATGCATCCATCTACATAACTCGGGACGAGATGCAGGTGATGATGAATTCTATGCAAGAGCAGATGATGAAACGGCAAGAGGAGATGATGCAGGCTCTTCTTAGGCAATTTGGACAACCAGGAACTGCATGTGCTCAAGTTCTTGGAACTGGTCCAAGGGAACTCAACCAGCGGACAGATGGAGTGATTCAGCAGGGGGCAACTCCCAATCTACAAACACCTAACAATCTAGATGGACCTAGACTCGGGGGCACACCACTAGGTGATGCTGGACCAGTTCACGGAGGGATACCGGATAACGCTACGCGGCCTGACGTCGATAGGAATACCGGAGTACGTGATGAAGAGTACGTGCCAGAATTTCCTCGGGGACTTGGGGGACGGTCTGGAAACATGGATAGGAGGCAACCCTTGGTTGGAAACACTGGATTGGCTGACATTATCAGGCGGACTATTCGCGGAGGTCTGACAAACAGGGATTCAGAGGGAGTTAACAAAAGTCTGTTTACCCGGAACATCAGGACAGCTAGGAATCCGCTCGATTTCAAACTACCCACTCTGGAGGTATACAATGGGAAGACGGATCCCACCGACCACTTGATGAGGTACACTAGGCATATGGAAGTGCTAGGGGGAAACGGAGGAGGTTATGGCCCGATGTTTCCCCCTGTACTTGACTGATATTGCTACTATATGGTTCAAACAGCTGGAGGATGGATCCATTGGAACATGGACAGAACTGGTGGACAAGTTCTTAAGTCAGTTTTGAGTTCACATAAAAAGGCCAAAGAACGTGATGACGCTAACGTCAGTCAAATAGGGGGCAGATGAATCACTCAGGATATTCTTAACTCGATTTAATGCAGCAGTTGCTTCGGTGGATCGGCCAGATCCATCAATGGTTCTGATGGCTGCGGTATCAGGAGTCAGAGATAATTCAGATTTCAAAGTATCGTTGGTACGGGACCCACCATTGGATCTTGGGGAATTCTTTCATGAAGCTGAAAGATTTCTTCGACAAGAGGATGCATGTTTGGACATGGGGTCAAAGGAAGTAAACACGACTAAGGATGGAAGACTACCCGGTGAAAGCTTGGGTGGGGGCAAGGATAAAGGGAAAAGGAAGCGCTGGGGAGAACCAAAGTTCTCCACTTACACAGGATTGAACGCAACGTCGGAGCGGATTTTCTTGGATACTCGGGATCGCCTTCCCGATCGAAGGACAGCAAGGAGGGAACCCACAGAACGTGAAAGGGCATCAGGAAGGCACTGTCTCTTTCATGACCTGGACGGGCACGATACTAACAGCTGTCGACATCTAAAGGATATAATCGAGGAGCATGTAAGGAATGGACAGTTGCAACAATACGTCGAAACTCGGAACGCAGCGGTGGGGCAGGAGCAACCACCATCTACCTCACACAGTGATGGTACGAGGCACAGGAATGATGGTCGATTGGTCATCAATTGATTGGGATATTATGAAATAAGTAGCAAACTATGGGAAAATGTCCAAGTCACTTACTCATGTACGGGGACGGAGATAGCCCCTAGGCATGCTATGAGATGATGATGAACCGCGACGCTCTTTGTGAAATCTGCTTTCTCTTTTTTGGTTGGACATTTGCTATTTTCTAATTTGGTTTTAACTTCTGGTTTTGTTTGTTTCTTAGTTTGGACTTATATTTGGATGATTGTTTTCTGGTTTGGATATCGGTTTGGATTTTCGATATGGATTTTTTGTTTTCTGATTTGATCTGGATTTTGGATTGGCTTTCGATTGGATTTTTTATCTGGTTTTTGATAAATGGTCGTTAAGTATGGATTATACCTGGCAAGGGGTAGGTCGCTTTGTCCAAGCACGGCAAATCGACTTATTTAGGTCGTCGAGTATGGACTATGCTTGGCAAGGGTTCGGAGAGACCAGGACTCGGCCTAGGACTTAGGCCCCCATATTATTGGTTACTATTTCTGGTCGTCGAGTATGGACAATGCTCGGCAAGGGTCCGGAGCAACCAGGATTCGGCTTGGGACTTAAGCCATGCATTACTCAACGTTCAGGGACACTGGAGTACGGTCGTCAGGTGTGGATTGTGCTTGACAAGAACCCGAAGAGGTTACAGATATGAATATCGGCTATGGATGGCAGAGGATTTGGATATTGACCCGTAGAGGTCCTAAAGTCGGTTATTGGTTATTGGATATGGATGAAACATGGACTTTGGATATCGGATTTGAGGCTATTCAAAACATACCTTCCAATAGCAAGGCATGTTTTGGGGGGCAAGTGTTAACCCGCCTTTTTACAAGGCCGTGGACATGCGGGTTTAACTTAATCGACTGCACGTTCGTCGAGGCTGGTGTACGATGGATTCAGTCGACTGGATGGATGGATGACGCAACGTGCTTGGAAGATGGAAATATGATTGGATAAAGATGGATCAACTATAATTTGGGTCTAGGAAACATGGTTCGACATTAAACATGGTTTGGCATGATGGAGGTTCGGCAAAAATAGTTCGTCTGGCATTCACGTTCGAATAGCATTCAAGAGTACTCGGCATACATAGAGCGTCTGACATACATGAGTGGTTCGGCATTCCAGGAGTGCTCGACATTTAGAGGCGCTTGGCATTAGAGATCATTCGGCATGATGGGCGCTCGGCATTAGAAACTGTTCGGCATCAGACATGGTTCGGCATGATGGAGGCTTGGCATTAAGGATCGTTCGGCATTGGATGGAGCACTCGGCATAAATCTCGTTCGGCATTGGATGGAGCTCTCGGCATAAATCTCGTTTGGCATTGGATGGAGCGCTCGGCATAAATCTCGTTCGGCATTGGATGGATCGTTCGGCATCAGGGAGCGTTCGGCATTGGATGGGTCGTTCGGCATACCTCCCCTCGCTCGGCATTGCACCTCTCACCTCCATACCTCGGTACCTCGGTACCTCGCACCTCCATACCTCGGTACCTCCATATCTCGGTACCTCGCACCTCCATACCTCGGTACCTCGCACCTCCATACCTCGATACCTCGCACCTTGGTACCTCGGTATCTCGATACCTCGCACCTCCCCGCATTCGACATACCAACTGCTCAGGATCGGTCGGCATAATGAAGTAGGGTTCGGCTATGACCTTGATGGGCCCAAACTACTCAGGAGGCCCAACAACCTGGTTTTGCCTATAAATACAGCATGTGGGTCTCCAAATGGGGGATCTTCTTCTTCTCTTCTGCTCTCTGACATTTTTATTTCCTAAGACTAAGGCTAGTCTACCACTTTGTAAAGGTAACTGATTCTTACATCAATAAAAAGAAAACTTCTGGAGTGGACGTAGGCCGGAGTTAGCCGAACCACTATAAAATCTATTGTTCTTTACTGCTTTCATTTTAATTTTAACTGTTCTTCATATTATTACTCTCTACATACATCCTATTTGTGAGCTGTGACTGGTATTTGGTGCTTTCATCTAGATTCGGGTGTTAGTGACCAATTTTGGAGCTAACATATATATGTATGTATGTATGTATGTATGTATATAATTATATTTATATTTATATTCCCCTTCAACCCCAAATCTCTTCTCATATCTATATTCTAATGTATGAATATACCATTTTTATACATGTTTCTTGGAATAAGAAGTAAATGGATAACGCTAAGGTTAGCCGGCTTTATTTTCGCCGGCTTAGCCAACGACTTAAATAAAGTCTTTGGCACTTATCCAGCTATATAATAGCCGGCTAAGTGCCAATAACTATATTATAGCCATTTGCACTTACCCTACTATTATTTAACAAGCTAAGTGCCAACGGCTACACACTCGACCGTTGCCTTTTCCCCTATATAACTTCCCAATTTCAAAAAAAAATTACACCATTTCAATTATAATTTTTTCTCTTCTCAACACATTTTCTTCAAACAAGATCAGTACTGTCAAAAAATTCAAAAGGATAATCTAAAAAATCTTCATCTCCTAGATTTCTAGCTCAACTAAGGCTAGATAATCAGAATCCGGCTCAATTCAATCAGCATATGTATAATTCTCAACACGGTCGGAATCAATTTCATTCTCAACAAGCGCCAAATTCGTATTAGCCTCAACAAATTCAAAATATCTATCATTCTCAACAAGATTTGAACCAGTACCAAAATTCTCAAAATGTGAATTATTCGCATAATAGTTTGTTTCAACAAAACTTTAAATACGATGAAAACTATGTATCTCCCAATAGCCAACAATGGTCAATATTGCCTTATAGTTCACAAAATATATCGAGAAATCTCAATAATAAATTTGGAGGCAACAGATTTGAAAATCAAGAAACCGAATTTGATGTCAATGAAATAGCCGAAGAAGAAAACGTTTATAGAAATATTAATTTGTCTTCCGGTCAAACTTGGGAAAATCAACCAACGAGAGTCAACATTTCTGAATCTGCTAACGCGGAACTAAAAGGCGTAAAAATGGTTAAATGGTCGCCGGACGAGCAAGATGAATTAGCATTCTGCTGAGTTGAATGTTCTAGAGATAATAAGAATGGTACGAGCCAAAGTGAAACTTCCTTTTGGACTTCTGTACGCAATTTGTTCAACCTTCAAAGTCCAAATAGTCCCCCTAGAACGGTAGATTCGTTGAAGTAGTCTTGGAAAAGAATAAATGCCGCTTTTCAACGTTGGAAGAAATAATGGCCGACTTGCATTCTAGACAACAAAGCGGGGCAAGCGACATGGACCTGGTTATGATTTTAGATTTGGACTTCAAACTATCAAGTTTTATGTTTTATTCTTCCAGTAGTACTTCATCATCTACAGCTCAATCAAGAAAATACAGTATATATGTATGAACATAATAATCAACCATTCAACTTGCACCATTGCTATGACATACTCACAAAAGAGGAAAAAGGGAGTCGAGTGCGACAAGGACATTCAGTAGTGCGCTTTCTTCCTCGAAATATGAGCGATGAATACAGCCCTGGTAGTTCAGATCCACATGAAGACTTCCCCTTCACAACTAGTTCAAGTGGTCGGCCTCCAGGAAGGTTCAAGGGCAAGAAAAAACCACACCCGATTACAGCGCACATTATGAACATATTGGACAACGTATGGCGGCCATTGAAGATGCAAATAAACTATACTTGGAAACAAAAGAAACAAAAAGAATTGAGTGAGCAATGGAAAAATAACACGGCATGATGAAATAAAAGTTAAGAAATGATGAGCTAGAGTTATGAAAACAAGAATTAGCTCGATAGCAAAGAGCTGATGATATGGCTCTTTTAACTTGCAACTTAAATGAACTCAATCCAGTTCAGAGGATGGATATGGAGAAGCAACTTGAGGAATACCATAAACGTCAAGGGGGGATGTAGGAAACTAAAACCCTACAATGTATCTTAGCGTTCCATCGATATTTTGATGTCGTAAGTGTTGGTTGTAATGTCAATGTTAATGTTGTTTTTAATATGATTGTCGCTGTATTAGTTCAAGTTAATGGTTATGTTATTATGGTTAGTTATTTTTATTGCTATTGTTATCTTTTAATACTCTTAATACGTCAACAACAACTTAGTATAGTAGATATAACAAATTAAAACACAAACATTAATACAAAATGTCAACAACCACTTATTAAAATAGATAAGCACCATCTAACATCACTTCTACTAATGGTTTCCTATATGTTCCCAGTAGTGTTCCGCTAGTTCTTCTCTTTGATCAAGATGAGCTTATGGATCTCGAATGTCTTGTATACTTTGCAAGTATTCGGCAAAAGTATTTGGGTCCTTATAAGCTTTTTTTGAAATGCTATAGCAACGTCTGGATAATTTCTCAGTTGAAGCTCGTACACACCGCGTTCTTCTTCGACAATCATATTATGCAAAATTATACAGCAGTATATGATATCAGATAATACCACCGGATCGTGGTAGTATACCTCTTTTCTTAATATATGAAACCTACCTTGAAGCACTCCAAATGCTCGTTCCACGTCTTTCCTCAAGCTCACTTGTTGTTTGGTGAACCTGGCTTCTTTTGCGTTACTTGGTCTTTTATAAGCTTGCACAAGTGTTTTCTATTTTGAGTAGATTCCATCTACCATATAATAGCCCATGGAATGATCTTTGTCTCTAATTATGTAATTGCTTGGAGGTGATATGTCATTACACAGTCATTATATAAATATGACTGTCATAGAACGTTAATATCATTCAGTGAATCTGGTGCTCCAAAAAAAGCATGCCATATATACAAATCGAATGAAGAAACAGCTTCCAAGGCCAGAGTTTCCTTTTTGCAATGTCCTGTATATTAGCCCCGCAATGCAACTGGACAATTTTTCCACCTCCAATGCATATAATCTAAGCTACCTAACTTACCTAGAAATCCACGCTGAGATCCCATTGCCAGTAACCTGTCAATGTCTTGAGGTGTTGGGGATCGAAGATATTCTTCACCAAACATACAAACAATGGTTTTGCAAAAAAAATTCATACATAATATTGCCGTTGAGTCTCCAATCCGTACTTTTTCATCTTGTGAATCTCTAGAAGTTCCATATGATATCATGTGAAGTGCAGCCGTAACCTTTTGCAGGGTAGAAATTCCAAGTTCGTTGATTCCATTTCTTCCGTGGTTGAAAAAAATGTTTGTTTCTGTTAATTTGTCGAGAACCCGATTAAAGATATTCTTCGAAATACAGAATCTTCATCTAAAATCCACGTCCCCGTACATGGGGTTTGCCGTAAAATAATCTGTGATCAATTGATTATGGCCACTAGCATTGTCACGTCCGTAACACAAGTCTTTTCTTTCCACAATGCTACCTCCTTGGGATGGCGCAGAGCTTTTAGCAATTTAATAGGCTATTAAATCCCTCATTTCGGTAGCAAACATTCTTTGTTGAGTAATACAATGTTCAATAAAATCATCAGAAGAAGATGATGATGACGAAGACGAGGATGAGAAGCACCACAAACTTTTTAGAGAACTCATTTAATATAGGTAGAAGAACGGTGTATATTAGTTTGAAATTTTGAATGAGTATGTTATTTGACATCCTTGCTTCTATTTACAAGCTATTGATTTTTAAAGGATACTGAAATGGCACAAGATCTAGTCATATGGATTAAAGACTGGTAATGTGTTGGGTCACATCAGCTACAATGTATTATACATTAAAGCTGGTTGATGGTGATTAAAGCTGATGTGGGTCAAGAGGTTGGGTCTTGTCTTACCAGAGCTAAAGCCGAAGGACCCACTGCTCATATTGATAACAATGTTTGATGTTGATTAAAGCTGACTGTGGTTAGGAGGTCGGGTCTTGTCTGAAACAAAGATAAAGCCGACAAACCCACTGGTCATATTGATTAAAGATGTTTGATGTTGATTAAAGCTGAGGGTGTTCATTATGTATGGTCTTGTTTGAAACAGAGCTAAAGTAGAAGGACCCACTGGTCATATTAGTTACAGCTGGTTGATGATGATTAAAGCCGATGGGGGTCAGGAGGTCGGGTCTTGTCTTACCAAAATTGAAGCCGAAGGACCCATTGGTCATATTGATTAAAGTGTTTGATCGTGATTAAAGCTGACGGTGGTCAGGATGTCGGCTCCTGTCTTACCTGAGCTAAAGCAGAAGGACCCACTGGTCATATTGATTAAAGTGTTTGATGTTGATTAAAGCTGATGGTGGTCAAGAGTTTGGGTCTTGTCTGAAACAGAGATAAAGCTGACGGACCCACTGGTATATTGATTAAAGATGTCTGATGTTGATTAAAGCTGACGGTGGTCAGGAAGTCGGCACTGTATCCACGTTGCACTGCTTTACACGGGCAATGTGTTATGCTATATAAATATCAATTTGCTTGTCATGCTTCTCTTCATTATTGTCGTAGCTGTAGTATATAAAAATGGTCGACTGCAATCATATTTCGTTGCCATCCTCATATTCATACGAGGATCCGTTATAGCACAATAGCCCACCGAATACATCCTCCCCGCAACCACCGACCAAGTGGTATATTGAAATGGAGGAAAGACACAATGCCGATGTAAGAGAGCATGAGATGCAAGTGCAGGAGCGCATGCGGCTAGAAAATGGAAGACATCAAAGAGAAGAGCGGTGTAGCCATAACGGAAATAGAGAACAAAGGAATGAAATACGACACCAAGTACCTCGCATAGATCAAGAGGTTAACTCTCAAGAGATCTACTGTAATTGTGGGGTTTCTGTTCTGTATACTGTTGTAAGTAGAGGAACAGACATAGGTCGGCGGCATTATAGATGTCGTAATTCTCCTGATGGTTGTGGCTTGTGGCAATGGGTTGACGATCCTCTTCCTCACCGTGCAGTTGTTTATGCTAACGAACTTGAAAATCAAATTCAGATGCTTCAAGGGATGTTGAGTTCAATTAACTTATCGGATGGTCGAAGGCAGTTTTTTTAGTTATCGGTTGTTTTGTTTGTTGTCTTGTTCTTTTTCAATGATGTTGTCGTGTTTTACAGTTTGTTGTCTTGTTCATTTTCTTTAAAAGCAGTTATTTGTTGTCTTCGTAAGTTAAGTATTGTTGTTAATGATTTCCAAATGCTTATATGTTAAGTGCGTAGTAGATGATGAGGACACAAACTTTACTTGAATTTGAAAGTACATATAAGTTACTGATGGTGCTAAGAACAAGTTGAAGGTAATTAACTTAACAAACATACTTAACCAACCCATACGTCATTCAAATTATTTGATATATCTAACCCAAAGATTGTATGCAGCATGTCCAACAAAATCAACTTGATACTCTCACAAATAACGGGAATTATACATGGCTGGTGTTAACTGAAATAGATCTTCTTCTTTCACTGCTTTTATAATGATTCTATATCTTTGACAAGTCTTTGTAAATGTTACAAAAGTGCTTCGAGTTTCCAAAATCCTTCGAATTGATCTACAATTAGGATGATTGTTAAAAGTCTCGTTTAGAGTGACCCAAAAATCTTGCTCCATCTCCTCTTCCATGTGTCTACAGTCAGTTTCTATGTACGATTTGATTAGAACTAAATAATCATCCGCATTCTAGTTTCCATTTAACATTGAGGATTAGTGACGACGTTGAGAATAAATGAAGATGTTGTGAATTTTCAATATGCAAATCTAGTTTAAATAGATATTTCATGATCCACATCTCGTGAATCAAGTGCCTTATAATCAACCACGTGGCAAGCATGCACAAACGTGACTATAAACAAACATAACCGTTTTTGTTCCTTCAAATAGTGATTTACACATAGTCAGGAAAAATATGAAATTCAAAGCTGATACAGTTATGCACACACTACTAGTGAGTACATATACGGATAATACACTGGTACAAATAATGCTAGTAAATACAGAACAATGATAATACACATATACAACCACTACTACTGCATACGAACCACTGAAAATACAGTCATACAAACTCTGTTACGAAATACATAACAATGATAATACAATGGTACACACATGCATATGACATACAAACAGTAATAGTACATACTAACACTACGGCTCATCAAACCGGTATTGATCATCAAAAAGATTGGCTGCATCACCATCTTCGTCGTCGTCGTCTACTCTGCACGTAGGATGATATCGCTGCTCATCAGCTGTAGTAAGCTCGTTGATACGAGCAGTCAACTCATCTATGCTCCGTCGATGCTCGACGTACATGACCTGGCGGAGTCCCATCTGCATCTGAAACAAATCCTTGTAGGAAAATGCTATTGGGTCGGGATATTGGAAAATATCTGGCCAAGGAATATCAACATATCTATCAACCCCAGAAGTTGTCAGAATACCGACTGTCCAACCGTAATCTCCTACCTGAAGGGGCTGTAGAGCATGATACACCTGAGTACTCCGTTAAGGTTCTGCAAAACAGGAGTGGCAACACCACTCCATATTCCCAAGGGCCCTACCAAATCAACGGATGTAGCATGAACAAAAGTAGTCGTATGCGAAGGAGTGTAAAACCATCGCCAAAAGGAAGCATAATCTACATTCACGATGATGAAGTAATTAGCGGACCACCACTCCTCTACATACTCCTGTAATGCAGCACTCTCATAAAACCTCAAAAAAGGTGTATCCGGATGTGGATCATCGAGAACAAAATCACCATCTAAGGTCTGTCTCCAACTACGCTCACCGAGGAACCAATAACATCCTAAGCTAGATGGGGATTAAACCAATGGAAAATATCTCGTAGAAAGGAATGCAGTGTGCACTACTATAGGGTCGGTCATAAAAGGAGAACCATTATACGGATGCCAAATAACACTCTCTCGTGTGGTCCGTAACTCGATCTGATTTCGAGCCACAACAAAAATATGACGTGCCCCTCTCCTTACACCATTCTGTGGTTATCACGGGTCTATGCTCTAACTCGGGAAAAGAATAGGGGTAATGTAGAGTCCAACGTCGGATAAGTCATGTTGCGGAAGTACTCATAGTACCAGTACTGTAAAACCTCCCAAAAACCTGTAATGGACGTGGATCTACCCCTAACGACGCACTGATTATCAAAAAGAGCGACACAAATACGCTAATATCGGAGTCCCCCAATCATATGTGATTGGACTATCAAACGACAACTCCGCTATAGCTGCAACATAACTGGCCGGTAACGTGTTAAATGCATTTGTAAAGAATAAGTTCTCCATCATATACAGACTAAAAAGTCTAGCAATCTCCAAATGGTTATATAAACTACGACCATGTATTATTGCTTGTCTAATGTATGAGCATCTAATTTGTAGTCCGGATGACAATCCGTCATGTAAATCAAGATGTGGAAGTACACTGGATAAACGATGAAAGTGATGATACTCCTCATCATATGATAAGGTCTCACCCCTTCCAATGCCTAAACCGGTAAGCATAGTAAAGTCTAATGGGGGTAAAACCCAACTCTCCAAAACTAAAATGGGAGGTATGAGTGGTCTTCCACCAACGGGCGGCTAAAGCATCGCATAACCGAACATCCGAATTTGATAGATTATCGATGCCTATTAAAGCAATTTACGATTATTGAAAGACCTAAACATCATTAAATAAATAAACAGTAATTATGTAAATATGTACTCAAGAAATCTCAAAATCCTATATCTCATAGCAAAGCATGAATAATGCCGTCGGCATCATAAGATCATATCATTCTATAAAGGCGTAATTCAATTATTATAGTACAATTTTAACTAATAAAATAAAATCAAGGTAGATAACTAACAGAATTATCAACACACATGCTAATGTGTACTTCGTCGTTTGGGAGCATGCAGAAATTGATCAAATCTTTGTCCGGTCCCAAATTTTGGTCGAAGTGGGGGTCCATAACCGCATTTACTGTGTTTCTGCGCACACATCTTCGCCTAACCACCATGCTTCGTCGATCTTCAATGACTGTCGGTGGTACGGATGCGCTGTCTTCGGCGGGGGCGTTTTCCATGGCCGGTGGAATATTTACTGCGCTGCGACTGCCGCTATCCCAGAGTCTCTGGAACGCTCTTCTTTGTTTTTTTCTTTTCTTGACTAAAAGTTGATTACCAGAAGGGAAGGAGGAAAAATGGCGAAATGGAAGAAAGAAGAGAGAGTGTGGAGTGAAGGGGTAGCCGGTTATTAAATAGCCGGTTCCCCTTGTCTCACTTAGTCGGCTAAAATTTAGCTGGCTAAGTGAGCACTATGGACTTCAATCCACAGCGCGTTGTGGATTGCAATCCAACGGTTGTGGATTGCAATCCACAACCTTACACTTAGCTGGTTAAATTTTAGTCGGCTAAGGGAAAGCACATTTTATGCTTTTCCCAACCGGTTGGGGGTAGGTTTGGGGTCGATTGCCTTGAATCGACCCCTCCCACCCCCTCCGGTTAGGAATGGTCTAATAAATTTGATGTACTTCGTTCAAAAGATGATGTGGATAAGACATAAAAAAAGATGTAGAAAAATAGAATTTATTCCTACCTAGGATGACTTTACACCATATAATTAATTTACTGATAATATTGAAGATCGTATAGAGGAATAAGTGATGAAGAGAACAAGTTAGCAAGCATGCCTCTTTGGATTTAGATAACCCAAAATATGTTCAGGAAATAAATGAAGCAACTATTACTCAAGAAACCAATCAAGGGCCCCCCTAAAAGAACTACTAGAGCTACGAAAATAGGTAAATGACCTTGATATCATGGAATGTAATGGGGTTAACATTGATTTCAAGATGAATCAAATTTTAACCTTCCTTAATTCTAATAAGCCAACTATTGTTAACTTACTGGTAAATAAGTTATCAGTTGAAAATATGTCAAAATTAATACTGAAAATGCAAAAAATTGGGACTCCATACATAACAATGACTGTGGGTTAAAAGAGAGAATTCTGATAATGTGGGATAACACTGTATGGAAATTAACTGTTATACACCAAACCACACAACAAATAACATGCACGACCATGAATATGGATGCTATGTTTCTAAGTTTCGTATATGCAAGCAACTTGTTTTCGTACAGGGAATTGTTGTGGCAACAACTATCAAAATTTTCAAGTGCAGTAGGTAAAGTAGCCACTTATTAGGGACTTCACTAATGTAATAAACCCTAAGGACAAGTAAGGAGGGCTACCAGTGCATTTTTCTCATCTCAGAGTGTGTTCAAAATTCCTACTCACATTAGTCTTACATAAGCAAAGATACAAGGATATTCTTTCACATGGGGAAGGAAATGAATAACTATATATATTGACAAAGTCTTGTTATTGATGTTTTTCTATAACAATTTCAAAATTTTATAAATATTGGCACTAAATCATTGCTGAGTGATCACACCCAATTATCATTAAACCGCATACACAAATTACTTAAGAAAAAGGAAAACCTTTTAGAGATATCAATAGATGGCATGCCGTAGTTGGCTATAAAGAGCAGGCGGTACCCGTTTCGTTAGATTTTTCTTAGGGAAATGATACTGAAATTTTATGATAAACCTAAGGAGAATAAAAAAGAACTTGGAAAGCTAAAACAAAAACAAGAACAAAAGACACTGAGGATTTGAGAAAACTAGAGACTGATTTTTACAGAGAAATTTTTCACATTTGATAGCAATCCAGACGGTGTGCTATGTATGAAGAAATGATGAATTCAAGCATCCAATTACGAAAAACAATTATAGCAAATATGCCGATGTAGTTCAGAAATCAAGATTTAGTTGGTTGAAAAAAGGAGATACAAATTTAAAGTTGCGATGAATTACTTAGGCATTTTTGAGTGCTTGAACTCAACTTTGATGAATGTTGTAAATGAGCATAAACACAAGATTCTTGATTCAAGATTCAACTGCATATAATTCTTGATTCAAGATTCAAAACAATCTAATCCAGTTTAGATGAAAGAAAGGTTACACTTATCTTATGCAGGGTTTGTATTTATTGAAGTAGTTATCAAGAATGGAAGAAATATAATCAAATGCTAAATGATAATGCGAGCTATTGATAAGGTATAAAACATGTAGATTGAAATTGTTAATGATCGCATAACAAAACCATTAAAGCACCATACTATACGCAAAAACATCAATTTTTATTTGATATTGTAGCAAGTATGATTTCTTGTATCATAAATACAAAGACTATGTTATTATCTTAGTCGATTAAATTAATTTGTTATTAACTACATATTGCGAGTTTTACTGAAAATATTTTGGTTCCAAAATGTATATATCATTCAAACATATAAAATCAAGCAAGTGGAAGATATGATTAGTTATGTTACTTACTTCTCACCAATCGGCGAAGGTCATCATTGTTGATATTTTTCTCATTTGTTTTCAAATTTAAAATTTACCCAAATTGATTTCAAAAGAAATAGTAGCTTAGTAATGTGATCTTAAATAAAATGAACTCACAATAATTAAATTAGAATACAAGTTTATATGATGTGTCTGAGATTTAATATGATTCTATTGAATCTTCAAATCTTGTTCAGAATTTTCATATGAAGATGTTTTTTCAGTTTTTCTAAATTTAAAATAGTTTATTGTAGTAGAATGTTCTACATAAATATGAATAAACTTCCATACTATTTATTTCTCTTGCAAGTTCTTTTTCTTAAAGCACGAGAAAATAGTTTTTTGAAGGATGAGAAAATTTTGTTTTCCTCTTTAGATGTGTATTTAACCATTCTAATGCTATTTAGCCAACGTATTGTTGGCATATTTTAGCCAAATCCAGTTGCTACGGTTTGTTTTTTTAGTTTACTATTTATATCTTTATTCCAATTTTATGTCTTGAAGAAGATCAATTTTCAGGGTTTTCATGCGTTGGTATATGAGCAACATGCTTATGTTTTTCATTATCAAATTAAATTGACACTTATGTTTGTCAAGAATAACAGTTTATTTATTCCATGATAAAGGTCTTTTGACATAATTCAACTGTAAGTTTATTTATTAAATTAAATTTACATATTATTACATTTGGATAAAATTATTTTAATAATAAATTAGGATTTGTAACCCTTTAGTTATTAGATTAATTTTGAATTAATAAAAATATAACTATTTTATAGGGTTTATTAAAAAAATGATACTATTATCATTATTTAAACTAATGTAATGAGAGATATTTTGAGAATATGAGTAGTAATAATAAAGATGTGATTATCAAAAGTATTCTGGATTAGATTATTATTTTTATTGACATATTTTTAAATTTAATGAAGTATATTTTTATTTTCGTAAATAGTAAAAAAAATGGTTGTGTAATATGACTTCAACAAGTATAATTGTTTTGACATAAAGAAATAATATTATTGTTTTTGAAAGTAATTTGATGTAAATGCCTATTTATGCTGAATAATGATGTTTCGAGGTATTTAAAGTACCATTTTGATAATGAAGGATTTTTGAAGTGTATTCATTTTGAGAACTATTATTTTTAGGGATAGTTGAAATAACTGTAATTTTATAACATATAAAAATAAGACAATTTTATGCTTAAATGGAAATAATAATGTGCATACACCATTTTTGAATTTTTTTGACACGTATGTTAATTGTTGGTTGGAGTTATCATACATATTTGTTATGCTAAAATGGAATTGCACTAAAACAAATTATGCAATGTTTAACATATTCAACATAATTTAAAATTCAATAAAAATATGTCAATACATATGTAATGTAATATTATTAAATTTTGGAATAACCTAAGAATTCACATATTCAACATAATTTTTGGAATCGCATCAGTATGAATTATTTGAGAAATATGTCAATGTATATGTTTGGATTAAGTAAAAAAAGAGGAAGATTTATACCTTTAACAAGCTGGACTTGCTTTCGTTTGAGCACTGGTTACAATGTGTGGTCATGATGGTCGAACCATATTAAATGTGTATTGAGTGAGCAAGGTTGAATTTGCTCACTCCGTATCAAGATAAATGTGTAGAGAGGATCTTGGGAAATGAAAAAAATAATGGTAGCATTCGTATGTGCGAGTAAGTAAAATATTGAAATTAGTCATGCATCCATATTTTCACAAAATATCTTTTCTACATCCCTTGCATTTACATATACACAAAAAGCCCTAAAAATGATTAAGAACTGAAACTTTAACAAACAATGGCCGATGATGTCTAATTTGATGCCGACGGATGTAGCTCAATAAGGAGTTAATTAGTGTCGAAGTTCGGCCTTCCCCTTTAGTGATCAAATCTTAGGTTCGTCATATCATTGAAATTAGACTTTTTGGTACAGACGATGAGAGAAGTGGAAGATAGTACAATTATGTAATATAATATTTTTTATAAAAATGAGTTCTCTTTCATATGAACACTGTGGTGCAACACAACACCAAATAATTGTGTTACTTTTTTATAGCGAATAATCGCATGTTTCCGACAAATGAAAATGAAGTATTTGAGCGGGAAAGATGGATGAACGAGGAATACGTTTGCAGCTACGAATGGGGTATTTGAGAGGGACAATTAAGTTGTGATTTTTAATTTAATTGATTTATAATTTATGAATTAATTTTTTTTAATAAATAATATGTGTCAATACCTTACAAAAATAAATAAATTAATTAATTAAAAAATTACAAATTACTCGCATTTAGTTCAAACCCACTTCATGATGAAGAATACTTTGATACGATTGCAACACAAAAAACCACATCTCAAATGGATCTAATTTGCAAAATTTATTAATTTTAGAAATTTATTTGAATTTAAATTTAATTTAATTATTAAAACATTAAAATATGTGTTCATTTTCACAAACATAACATATTGTTCCTTTCAGTCCAACACGTTATTGTGTGGACCAACTTACGTTGGGGTGTCGGACGCATCGGAAACGAAAGCGTGAAATAATTTGACTGCAAACCATAACTTATTATGGACAAAAAATAATTATGCATGACGTATAGTTACCTTGCAAACTACCAACATATGTTAGAGAACTTTTGTAAAAACACCGTCTTTAAATTTTAAATACACAGTTACCGCTCTTCAAAAACATATTAAAAAAAATTATTTTTAAGTTTCAGGATATAGCTAAAACTATTTATAGATAATTCAACAAATATTTACAAGGAAATATTCAAATATTTGAAGTTTTTGCACTGCAAATAGTTGTAAAAAAGTCCTGTAAATACGTACAAAGTTTTCTACAAATACTTACAATGCAAATATTTGTATTTTTCAAACAAATTTGTTTTGATAATAAAACATACGGTTAGTGTTCAAATATAATTTTCAAAAAAAAAACCAATTTTTGTTTTTTATTAAAATAAAAAATAGAGATGTAATTTAAATCATGTTTTTGAAATGATTTTTCACCTATCAATGAAAATAAGATATGAAATCAAATTTCCACTATATTTTAAATATCAAAGTAATAGTTTTGTTAATTTTATTTAAACAAGAAAATAGCTATAGGTCTCTGTTTTTTATGTTATTAAAAGAAAAGTCCCTATAGAAATGAATATATAAATTTGGTCCCTATTTTTGAAAAATAGAAAACGCAAAGTGACTTGCGCTTTGTTGACAGAAAATGCAAGGTAGCTTACACTTTTCTGATTTTTAATTTTTTTTTGAAATTTTGGAAAATTTCAAAACTTTTAACTTACGCTTTCTATCAAGAAAGCGCAAGCTAGTTTACGTTTTCTGATTTTGAAATTTTTTTTATATGTTTAAAAATTTTGAAAAGCGCAGTGCTTTTTATCAGGAAATCATAAGTTAGTTAGCGTTTTTTGATTTTGAATTTCATTTTGGAATTTTCAAAAATTTTGAAATTTTTGAAAAGCGCAAGCTAGTCTGCGCTTTCTAATTTAGAAAAAAAATGGACCGAATTTACATAATTATTGTTACAGAGCCTTTTCTTGTAACAACATCAGAAACAAGGACCTTTTGTGCAAAGCTCGTTGTTTAAAATTTATATTTATAAAACATAAAAAAATATTAAATAAAACAGTGATTGAGAAAAACATACGGTATCAATTCTTAATATTTTCAATTTTACATGTAAAGTAAATGCTTGATACACACAAAAAAGATTTGTAACATTTAAGTTGTTCAAGGACTCAACAAATTAAAAAAACAAAAAAGTAGGACGAGGGTAGCTATACCGTGGCTATAAATAAATTAAAAGCACACGCTTTTGTATCTTTTCTCGAGGGCTAATTCTATTTAAACTCGGAATAATGTTGAGTTCCCCCCTTATTAGGAAAAAAATAAAGACAAAAATACCCTCTCATCCATTTTATCAGTAAAAAAATCTGCTATAATAAGAAGTTAATTTGCAATATTTAAAATGTGATATCTTTCCGTAGACGTATCCGATTTCAATTTTGTTTTCACTATTAAATCACAAATTTATTATCTTTCTATTAAGATCCATATATGATATGTTTTGATGAATTTTTTTTAAATTTTTACCATGGCAAATATTTGCCACTGTAACTGTGACAAATATTTGTCGGGCTGGCAAATATTTGCCACCGTAAAAATTGTTAAAAAATAAATTCGTCAAATCATATCACATATGAATTTTAATAGAAAGATAATAAAATTTGTGATTTAATGGTGAAAACGAAATTGAAATCCGATACATATGCTGAAAAATATCACGTTTTAAATATTGCAAATTAACTTTTTATTATAGCAGATTTTTAAACTGAAAGAACTAAATTTGATCGGGTGAAAAAGGCAAGGGCAAAATTGAAAACACCTGTAGGAAACTCAGGATTTTTCAGAGTTTAAATATAATTAATCTTTCTTGAAAATAGAATTAACAATAAATACAAGGGAAACATGGCCATGAAACTCCGGTCCGCTTCCAGACGGATCTGATCTCTATCGTCAATCTTAAACGTCGCCTCGCCTATGATTCCTTCTTCGTCATCTGCTCCGGTTCGTAAGATCTTGGCATATTCTCGATTCCTCTAGGTCGCATCTTTTGCTCGTTCATAGAATCGAGGTGAATTTAAGTTTAATTTCATATATGTTAACATTTGTTGAAAATAATTTTTGGGCAATCATCTGCTGATTCAAATTGAAATGGACGATTTCTAGACTGTTTTAATCATGATCTATAGTTTGATAAATGCTAGGGTTTCCCTTAGTTTTTAGGTGTCTTGTTCAGTAATTCAACTAAGGTAGAATTGGAAGATGGAAGCAAGTTTTGAAAATGATTGATGTAGAAAAATACTAAAAGAACTGTTAGTAATTACTTTAGATCTCTGTAATATATATATATATAAGTGGTTTGCTAACGGCTTTCTTTTTGTGCATATGTCAGGAGATCAAACCTGTATGTAAATGTTGTAATCAACATCGTTTCATTAGTCAGTGTACAGTAGTAATTCTTTGGTCTGATACTAAACTTCGCAATGGTGGACATAATCAGAAATGTAGTAGGAGGGTGTTTGACAGTAGCTTATAAGTAAGAAAAATTGCTTATAAGTTAACTTTTTTTAGCTTAATGGGTTTAACAACAACTAAAGTTTAGTACTGAACAGTACCATAAGTTAATGAGTTGGGAAAAACACCATGTCCTAGTGGTTAAGTGATTCGACTTTGGTGCGAGAGGTCATAAGTTTGAAATTTGCGTAGTGTGATTCAAACATTTATTGACACATGATTTGTGGTTTGTTGTCCTAGTGACATGTTGTATCTAAGTACCATTTCAAAAACAAAAGTTAATGAGTTGGTAGAAAATCTTTCTTATCTATTTATTATTACATATTGTATAGTTGAATTTTATCAAAATTAAAACATCTTTAGTTTGTCCCAATAGACGTTTCCAAATTTTAAGTTATCTATTTGCATAAGTGGTTTGTTGATGTATTTTGTTGGCTTGTATTCATATGTTAGGAAAGCAAATCAGGATGAAAATGTAGCAATCGGTAATGCCATATAAATATTCTCTGGTTCATAGTTCTGAAAGGCGCGCCAAATGGTGTATGGCGCAAAAATGGTCTGCCTTTTCATTATTTAATTGTTTTTAATTTGTTTTTCATATTTTATAATCCAAACTGCATAAAAATTAGTATTCATCATGTTATGGAGCATCAAAAAGAATGTACAATAACCGTGACACCATTGATCCTGTATCCTTGAAGGATATTGACGATTGTAATAAACGATTTATGGGAGATATGGATGATGCATCTGATGTTGAAGATGGTCTTGTATTTGATGATGATAATGATGACTTAACTTGGAATGTTGCTGCTAGAGCTATAGAATTGGAGGAAGCTAGATATCTGAATAGAAAAATATCCACATCGAGTGGTTTTTCAGCACCCGCTTCAGCTCATTTATATCTTCATGAAGAAGAAACAAATCTAAATGATATGGATGAGGAAGATGCTAAAGTTTATGAATCTAATGATGTAGGCATTGATTTAGAAAATACAATGGTTAAATCATATTCAGATTTCTAGTTTATCAGTACTATTCATAATTATATTGGATTTTGGATTTAGAGAACTATTATTTTTGAAATTCTATGTTTATGATATTATATTTGATTATGATTTTTTTGCAAAATGATGAATTTTTTATATATTTTTTTGAAAATCTTTATTTCGTATATTTAGCAAAAATGTTGAACTTTTTCAATTTATTGTTATATATATAGATATAGAAAAATTTCAAAAAAGGCGTGTGTCATTTGATGCGTCATACGCCAAGGCTCTAGAGAGGCTTTGCATCCTTTTGCATCGTGTGCCATTAATAACTATAAGCATTACTAAATGGACTCCGCTTTTGGATAAGATGGGGCAAAAAAATTTGGTCAAATCCCATAGGAAAAAAATAACACTACGCCGTGGTGACCCACTACCAAAAACCAATCCAAATTGTTGGCCACGCCTACCAAAAACCATCCCCTCAAGTGGAGTTCCTTTAACAATGCCCGGGAAAAATACCTCTAAACTTAATTGTTATGCACTTGGACGGTAAAAAAGTTTCTTGATGATAGTGTATACATTTTCGATTTTTATGTGGAGTCTTGTTGTCTTTTGAAGTATATACGTTCTTCAATTAGTGAAGATTTCTAAGATATTGATTTTTAAGAATAAAAATTCATACAAGCATTAATAATTAAGGAACAATACATGATCAAGTTTATTCATACCAATTAAAACTCAAAATTTTATAGAACCAATTGAAATACAAACTTTATAGATACACTTCATTTGAATTTTCAAATTATTTTAGTAAAAGTAGTGTAAAGAAAATTTAATCGTAAATGAGAAAAGTAATAAAGCCAACTTGTTGCTTCCAAAATAAATAAATAAAGCTAATTTGTTAATATGTGTTCTCAAATGTAAGGACGGGTCATGAAAGAACATACAAAACAATGGAAAAATTAAGAACCAATATGGTAATCAAATATCTATTTGCATATGAAGTACATATTAGGCGATAGTTGTCACGGAATCAAATATTTTTGGGTTCAGCCTAGAGGCCTGCTGATCCTAAATAGTGTGTACTGCAACATTGCAGGTCAAAGTAAATAGTGGCACTTCAATATAAGTTTTACATCAGTATATAATTATAAAAGTGGCTACTCATAAACTTAAACTATGATTTACATGTAAAAAACCATTATTCCTCTGATTCTTGGGGGATAATATGTTTTGCTAAGATTTATGAACATCAATGTAACCATTATGCCTCTGATTCATACAGACGCACCAATCTCTAATAAATTTGATGTACTTGGTTCAAAAGATGGTGTGGATAAGACATAGAAAATGATGTAGAAAAATAGAATTTATTCCTGGCTAGGATTACTTTACACCATATAATTAATTTATTGATAATGTTGAAGATCATATAGAGGAATAAGTGATGATGGAGAACAAGATAGCAAGCATGCCTCTTTGGTTTCAGATAACCCAAATATGTTTAGGAAATAAATGAAGCAACTATTGCTCAAGAAACTAATCAAGGGCCCCCTAAAAGAACTACCAGGGCTAGGAAAATAGGTAGATGACCTTGATATCATGGAATGTAATGGGGTTAACATTGATTTCAAGATGAATCAAGTTTTAACCTTCCTTAATTCTAATAAGCCAACTATTGTTAACTTTCTAGAAAATAAGTTATCAGTTGAAAATATGTCAAAATTAATATTGAAAATGCAAAAAATTGGCACTTCATACATAACAACGGTTGTGGGTTAAAAGAGATAATTTTGATGACGTGGGATGACACTATGTGGAAATTAACTGTTTTACACAAAACCACACAACAAATAACATGCACAACCATGAATATGGATGCTATGTTTCCAAGTTTCATACATGCAAGCAACTTGTTTTCGTACAGGGAATTGTTGTGACAACAATTATCAAAATTTTCAAGTGTAGTAGGTAGAGCAGCCACTTATTAGGGACTTCACTAATGTAATAAACCATAAGGACAAGTAAGGAGGGCTACCGGTGCATTTTTCTCATCTCAGAGTGTGTTCAAATTGTCTACTCACATGTGGCCTTGCATAAGCAAAGATACAAGGATATTCTTTCACATGGGGAAGGAAATGAATAACTGTATATATATTGACAAAGTCCTTATTATTGATGTTTTCCTATAACAGTTTCAAAATTTTATAATTATTGGCACTAAATTATTACTGAGTGATCACACCCCAATTATCGTTAAACCGCGTACACAAATTAATCAAGAAAGAGGAAAATATTTTAGAGATATCAATAGATGGCATGCCGCAATTGGCCATGAAGAGCAGGTTGTGCCCGTTTCGTCGGATTTTGCTTAGGGCGTTGGTATTGAAAATTTTATGATAAACCTAAGGAGAATAAAATGGAACTTGAAAAGCTAGAGCGAAAATAAGAACAAAAGATACCGAGGATTTGAGAAAACTAGAGACTGATTTTTATAGAGAAATTGTTCATATTTGATAGCAATCCAGAAGGTAAGCTATGTATGAAGAAATGATGAATTCAAGCATCCACTTAAGAAAAAAAATTATAGCAAATATGCCGATGCAGTTCAGAAATCAAGATTTAGTTGGTTGACAAAAGGAGATACAAATTTATTGTTGCGATGAATCATGTAACGACCTAGAATTTTAGTCATTTATATTTAATTGATTTTAAATATTGAAAAGTTAATTTTATAAGTTAAATAACTTGAGTTTCAAATATAATGATTTAATTGATATTTAAATTGTTGAATTTAAAATTAATGTGTAAAAATAGCCTTCCGAGGCAATATTTGTCTCGGATTTTGACGAAACTGGTGTCATTGGATCCATAATAGTGAGTTATTGTGTGTTGTCGAATTGCATGGCGTTTGAACGTATCGTTTGGCCATGCGAGATCGAAATGCGTATAAATAATTTCAGAAATTAATATAATAACTGGGTTTGGAAAGCTATTTTCTACATATGATCGAATTAGACCTCGAAACAAGCTCCACTGCATTGGGTATAACATATAGAACGCCTGGCGGCATGTCTCGTTTGAAGTTTGAAATTTTCAGATATTTTGCAATTGATATTTTAAATTGAAATATATATATATATATATATATATTATTTTTATATTTTCCATACTTAAACCCATACCTAACAGCATACTTCCATCATGTTCTGCCATACCCCCTTTATTTATATATTTCGTTCGAGAGAATCATATTCCCTATTTTTAAAATTTCAAACCAAAACTTGGCCATATCCAACAGCACATGATCATCCGAGCCGCTAGAGACATTTTTAGGTGATGGTCTCAACTAGAAAGTTATTGCCAACGTCGAGGCAAAGTGAATGGACGGTTGGATGGAGGTAGATCGGTGTGTGGTGGCCGCGGTTGGAGATGAGCGACGAATATGGGTTTCGACGTTTTACGGCCACTCGAGGGGTTTTGGGGCAAAGCTTCAACTAGTAAATTATGGGGGAAGGGCAGGGTTACCTTTGGCCGAAGTTTGGTGGCCAATGGCGATCAACGGCGACGGCAATTTGGAGTTGAACACGATTGTCTTTTTGGGTTTTGGAGGAGCAATAGGCGATGGTGGCAGCCGAGGTGGGTGGCGCTGGGAAGAGTACGGCAAGGGCTACCTGTGGGCAGAGTGCAACGGCGGTGACCAGCAAAAGAAATGTTCAACCTGTGGGTTTTCGTTCGTGAATGAGAATTGGGGGGGGAAGGATTAGGCAGGTTATTATTTTAACTAAGGATAATTAATAAAAAAATTGTTGTAATTAGTAAAGTAATTACAATTTTAATTATGTAATCTTATAAATGATGTAACTTACTCGTTTTAGATTGGATTCGAACGAGACGAGTTGCGTTGCACTCGTTTGGACGTTATCTATGATATGGAATTGGTTTGGATGAATTTGGAGACTGTTGAAGTTTGGGCTAAAATCGGACGTCGTTCGATTTAGTTCCAAACCGGAACACCTCAGCGACAACAGAAACTTCGGTGAGTTAAATTCACCTTTTTGGTTAACTAGTATGATATATAGTTGATAAAGATTATTGATTGGATGTTTGGATGATGTACTATTTTATATTATTGGTTTGGATATATTCCCGCCCCTAGTGCGGATGAGACCCTATTACGTTCCCGTGTAAGAGCAGATGACCCATTTTATACGAATCTCGTCTCGAAGTGGTTGATTTATATTTTATAATTATATACTATTGTGATGTAGGGGGATAGGTTGAAGGGATCCAACGGGATTCCTTACTATTGTTGAATTGATTTCAATAATATTCCAGTTATATGAATTATTGGATAATAAACCTGATTTGTTGGAAATATGGGTTATGACATCGATATATGTTAAAAACTGAAAACCCATAGTGATAGAAATCAATATCGATATCGGTTAAGCGGTTGGTGGCCTTAAATTAGTATTTTGAAATACTATAAATTTCCATTTGAGTTAGAATTGGTTTTGTGACGCCCCACCTCTATACTCACACTAACCTAGGACACTACAGGTAATGCCGTCAACTAATACGAAGAATAAGTCTATTGAGGAGCGACCATCTGTGTAATTGATTTGAACGAGAACCGATATGTCAGATAGTATATCACGCATTTCATTTCAAGAGGAAATCCGACATATTTAATCCAAACTCAAATCTACTACACAGTGGCTATGTGGCCTTCGAAAATAAATATAAAATAAGCGTAACACAAATCAGACATAGAAATTCATATCACTAAGGCGAAAACAGATATGAATATAACATGTAGAAGTGTACATCAAAGTAGTGGTCATACAAGATCCACTACATTACAAAAGAATAAGTATACATCAAGGAGTCTCTATCTCAAATGTATAAAAGCAAAAACTACTAAGCTAAAGTAGTTAGCCAAAAGTCAGAAGCTAGTCCCTGCTAAGAAGTCCAGTGTAAGCACCATAAATACCTCGGTCTGACCCGAGTATTATTTAAGAAGAAAAATAATAAACGGATCAGTATAGCTATAAATATCATAAAAGCTGAGATAGGATAAGAGATATGACAAAAATATATGATAACAATAATGCCACCGTGACAAGCAAATATTTGATAACAATGAAATCATACAATATCACAAATCTCCTCAAATATCCAAAAAGAATATCACATTCTTTAGCTTATTCACCAAACCTCAAATATTGATAAAACATATCAATGCAAATCGCAAAAATTGTTGAAACACAAATTCCAGAAATCATCAGTTAGAAATCCAAAAATCACAGAAAGGGGGAGGCCTATCACAAACGGGAGCATGAAAACTCACAAACACGTGTATCACAAATGAGACGCTATCCCATAGGTCGCTATCCCATAAAATGAGCCGAACATCGATGAACCTAAAAAGATACGCCCCATGCACAACCGAACATCGACACACCTAAAAAGATACGCCCCATGCACAAACTTATTGAGTCGAACATCGACGCACCTAAAAGATACGCCCCATGCACAGACTCAAGCCGAACATCGACGCACCTAAAAAGATACGCCCATGCACAGACTAATTGAGCCGAACATCGATGCACCTAAAAAGATATGCCCCATGGACAGACTCATTGAGCCGATTGCTCCACGAACGGCCCGAAGACCGTGGGTCGCTACCCCACCAATTTGAGTCGAAGGTCTACAGAAAATGATCATCATTGATAAAAAGAAGTGTAAATTACACTAAGCTAGTAAATAAATGAGTTAGGCTTCATGTCCTATAACCACTGGCTTAACTTAAATATTTACGAACAAATTATAGACTTCCACTCAAAAATAAGTGTAAATTACACTAAGCTAGTAACTAAATGAGTTAGGCTTCATGTCCTATAACCACTGGCTTAACTTAAATATTTACGAACAGATTGTAGATTTCCACTCGAAAATTGTCACAAGATTTCAATCAAACAAGTCCAAGAATTAACCGACGAAGTAAACGCAAGCGTTTCATACCACTTGTTTTGCTAAGTTGTTTAATTAGATTTCTCATACGAATGAGGTAAAGGTTTGTATATACTGATAGATTAGAAAACGCTTTTAAAAACGAGCTTTGTATTAAAAGTAACGTTGAAATCGTTTTTGTGAAAGAGTTTGAGTATTTACTACTAGTATAGAAACCTTTGTTTTTAAAAGTGACTAACCACAGAAATGATTGTAAAAACACTCTATCACAAAAAATCCACATTCGACGACGTGAATTCAAACCATAAAAATCGATATCAAATCCAATAAAATGGATATTCCCAAAAATCCATAAATGAAGTCATCAAAGTCGATAATAATTGACAACAACTAACCGGATCAACAAAAATCGATAAAAATTGGAAATTCACTCAAAAACAGCCAAAATAGGCAAAATTGCACAGGACCAGATGTCTGGTTGGGTTTAACCAGACGTTTGGATTTTGTCTCAGCCATTTTTTCTACATTTGTTATTTTTTTCTTTTTCCAGGGACCCCTACCAGACGTCTGGATTTTTCAACCAGACGTCTGGATTTTCCTGCTAGGCAAAAATCAGCCTAGCCCAAAGAGGGCAAAATCCAAACCGGAAGCGATTGAACGAGCGATGGATGCTAGGGATTTATGCTAATCGACAACCCGGCCCTATAGGCTCTTCGATACACCACCAAAAACATGTCAAAACATCCAAGATAGGATCTTTAAAGATTGTGACTTCAAAATACTAAAAATGGACAATTCACCAAACCAATTCAAATCAAAAGCAATTGAACATGAAATAGATGTTAGGAATTCATACTTAACAACAATGAAAGCTATTGACAAAGATGTGAGTTCAAGAACTCACCTTTAAAACTCAAAAACAACGAATGAGAAGCTCCAAAACAAGGCAAGATCAATTCCTCTTCAATACACGTCTATAAACTTCAATCTATTATCAAAGGTGAAGTTTTTCCTAAGTTGGGTTATAGGAATTTCTGAAGATTGAAGAGAGATTGAGATGGAGAAGATGAAGAGGATGCTTACCTAAGCTTATCTTTGATTTTAGAGCAAGAACTTGAATTTCCTAAGAGAACTAGGGCTTAGGAATTTCTAATCTCCTCTCTTTTCCTCCATTTTTCCTTTTGCTTGAGTGTTAGGAAATGTTATAAATGAATGAAGAGGAGTGGAGTGGAAGTTGTTATTGTAGAGGAGTTGGGTTCTTTGTTAGGTTAGTGGGCTGAAACCCAAACCCAAAGCCCCAAATGAAAATACCAAAATTCTAATCAACTCCAAACATATCGATGTTTATACTCAAAAAGATCGCAAACGCCGTTTTGGACTCAATGGAAGTGGTCCCGAGTCCAATTTCAATTGTTTACAAAAAGTCATATTTTGGAATTTAATCCAACTAACGATGCTATATTTAAATATAAAATCGTAAAATATGCGGGTTGTTACAGACTCCCCCTCCTTAAAGAAATTGTATCCTCGCAATTCTTAAGAAGAGAATAAAGAGTAACAACCACATTAAGGCATAAAAACTCAAAAGAAGTTCACCCTAAGGAGCACTAGAGAGTAAGTCCGGATGTGTTCGCTCGATGAATTCTCTGGATTCCCAAGAACAATCCTTAGGATTTGCGGACCATTGAACTTTCACAAGCGGAACATCTTTATTACGAAGGCGTTTAACCTCCGTAGCAATGATGCGAATAGGATGTTGCTCATAAGTCATATTAGGTGAAACTTCAATTTCTTTAATAACACCGGGCTCAAGAATAGAATTGGAATCTCTAAGGCATTTCCGTAGTTGAGAAACGTGAAAAACGTCATGAATAGTAGAAAATTGAGCCGGTAATAAAAGGCGATAAGCCACGGAACCAATGCGTTCGGTGATGGAAAATGGGCTAATATATCGTGGTGCTTACTTTCCCGATCGACTGAAATGCACAACACCCTTCATAGGTGAAACACGAATGAATACCAAATCTCGCACAGAAAATTCCAAATTTCTTCTTCGGTTATCGGTATAGGATTTTTGTCTACTCTGAGCT
The DNA here is from genome assembly GCA_030737815.1 of Allium fistulosum. Lineage (NCBI taxonomy): Eukaryota > Viridiplantae > Streptophyta > Magnoliopsida > Asparagales > Amaryllidaceae > Allium > Allium fistulosum. Next base: position 207,530,463 of record CM060903.1, read on the forward strand.
TCTTTCATCTTATGACGAATAAGGTCAATCTTTTCTATGGCATCACGAATAAAATCTGGACCTAAAACCAGCTTCTCACCGGCTTCAAGCCAACACGAAGGAGATCGGCATGGCTTTCCGTAGAGTGCCTCGAATGGTGCTGTAGCGACCCGACCTTCTATCACCAGAAAGTCGCATCATCTATAAGAAAGAAAGGGATAGAAAAGAGAAAAGATAGGGAAGAAAGAACTAAACAACATCAGAATCTCACAGCGGAACGAATGAAATATAATATATCACATAAGAGATTACATAGTATCATATACATCAGAGTTACACAGATAATACAACACATACTAGACAGTTATAAACACCTATCTAGTTAATACAACTCAATACATCTCAATACAATACAGAGATACAACACAGCGGAAATACAGATAAACACTAACACAGCGAAACCACTATATATCTATACGCTGAAGCCTCCTGCTCCATTGCTCCTCCAGAATTTGTCAAAGCTAACCTGAATCTCTAGGCTACTCGTAAAAATTTGATTACCCGAGAGTTTAAGAAAAACAGAAATAAACTCCGGGTCAGACATTGGTCTGGTATGAGTAAACGGTTAAAGTTGCTTAACTTTGAAAAACCTTTGAAAACAAAAGGTATCTCGTAAGACTCCCCGCACATAAACACGGAAAAGTTTTTACCTTACGATAACCAAAACATTGATATGAAATCCAGTTATATTATATAGGGTCTAGGGTTCTCAAATAAATATTCACATAGCCGAAATTGTTACATTCATTAAATTCCAGCATACATAGGTATACAATCAAGTCCGTTATCACTTATTGGAGATTGGATTCCATACAATGGCAGGGCTACTGGGGTACCGCCCATCACAGTACATGGCCTAGATCAACGTACCGAGGATCACTCCCAATCCCCTGCAACACAAGGCCGGAACCATCCCTTACTGGATAGTCCCGAACAAGACAACCCCGTAGATGGTCGTCGCCAACTGCCCACTAAGCCGAAAAAGGAACTTCTAGACAGGGGAAAATCTTGTCCTACTTGAGTGCGACCCACTTAACCTTGCTGCACCTCCCCTGTTTTAGCCATTCCCGGTTGATGAGGCTTGAGGCTACGATTACCTTTAATCAGAACACATCACTTAGAATGCTCATCGTCCACCTGACGATGTGCTGAAAGCATTCAATCCATACAAGTTCGTTCTGAGTTCGAACGAAACCGAAGGCATTATCTCGTTACACTCATTTTGGAATCACCCTCAAAGTTAACGACAATAACCCTTGCACTCTGAAACTCCATCTCGATCTTTACTTTGAGATGTCACGACCTAACGTTTAACTTGGATCGATGTGGTTTTCGGATAATCAAATTTGATACCCGATCTCGGTCTCATCGAAATCCAAACGTATCTTAAAGGCCAAGTTGTTTAAGATTTAAACAATTCAATTCAATTTAATACTTGAATTCATACAACATTAACATAGATAAATATCACACATTTATCACAGATATATCCAATATCACATCACAGAATATCATAGCATATCATTCAATAGATATTAATCAATCCAGACATTCTACTTAAACAATCATCCATAAGCAACCATTTATTAATCCCTATTATAATTAATTTAAATTAAATTAATTCCTAACCTTGCTTAATCAACCATTAATTGCAATCCATTTAATTAATTAATCATTCCTTTAAATATTAATCACTCTAGATTAATTATCCATCAATTACATCAAAGTAATTATCCTTTAATTAATTTCACAAGTTAGTTATTCTTAACCATTTACAGTAATTAACCTTTAATTACTCTTATTAATTACATTAATTAATGATCCTTAATTAATTACTTCCATTAATTAACTATAATTAATTACATTAATTAATTATGCTTTGATTAATTGCTTTCATTAATCAACCTTAATAATTATAAGCAGTAATTAACTATTCTTAATTACTTCTAAATTATTTTTAGTTTCTTTTAATTACTTTTTAAAAATCCTTTGATTAATTACACCAAATAATTAATCCTTAATTACTTTTACAAAGTAATTATACTTCAATTACTTTTCATTAAGTAATTCCCTTTAATTAATTACATCCAGTAATTTCCCATTAATTGCTTACACTAAGTAATTATACTTATCAATCTCATTAAGTATCATACTTAATTCCTTATCAAGTGATTATCTTTAATTAATTTACAAATTAATTAACTTAAATTAATCACATTCATTTTATTAATTAAACTTGAGTAATTCATCCCTTAATTACCCTTAAACAAATTAATTAATATTTAATTACAGATTAATTATTCTATTAATTATTAATTAATAAACCTTAATTATCAATTAATAAAACTTAATAACAAATTAATTAATCCTTAATTATCAGTTAATTAATCCTTAATTAATCTTTATAGATTAATTTTTTCTTAATTATTTATTAATAAAACCTAATTATTAATTAATAAACTTAATTAAGTACTTCTTAATTACCAGTTAATTAACCTCTAATTACTTAATTAATTAATTACAAATTAATTAATTTCTCATCATTGGTTTAATCAATCTTAATTATTGAGTTAATTAAATTAATTAATTACTCTTAATTAATTTCTTAATTAATCCTTTATTATTAATTTATTAAATTAATTAATTATACTTAAATTTTCTTAATTAACTTAATTAATCTCGAATCATTAAAACCTTAATTATCTTAAGATAAAACATTATCTTTAAAATACCTTAATTATCATTAAAACATTTTATCTTAATAATTAACTTTACTTAATTAAATCATTAATTTAAGTTTTAAAATAAAATAATCATTTAACTTGATAAATTAAAGTTACCAAATCATGACTTCCTTTAAATAATTTAAACTTTACTTAACCAAATTTAAATTAAACCAATTTCAAAACTTCTTTATTAAAGAAAATAATTATTATTTATAAAGTAATTTATACAAGAAAACTTAAACTAAATTTATTTTTAAATTTCAAAAAACTTTGTTTTAAAAACTTTTAAAAATTGTTATAACTTAGCTTCGGGTTCAACCTGATCTTTACTCGAGACTGACCTCGAGTTCTTCTTCATCTTCTTCTTTTTTTAAAAAAACTGTATTTAGTTTAAATTTAAAAACTGTTAAAAACCGTAACAGTTAACACTCACTAACCCGAGTTCAAACTCGAGCCAACAAACCAAATCCCCGATCCTTCCTTCGAGACCAACCCACAACCAAAACCCACTGACACAAACATCACTTGTGCACGTACACCATCACCAGAGCCACCTCCGGCCTTCGATGATCTCTCTGGCACATCGCCAATCGATGCAGCAACCAACTCCGACCATCAGAACACTCGCACAAGCTACATATCGAAATCGAACAGTTCGATCCATTTCTGGAACCCAATCGATCAACCAAAACCACCTCGTTTCACGATCCACTACCACCTGAGACCACAGCCTTCTGCCTGAACCTTCGCCAGAACCCCTAGCTTCGTTCCCCCTAGGTCCGGTCACCCCCGATCATCCATTGACAATGAAATTATTTCGAAAATGACTCTGACAAAAATATGCCCTTAAACCTTACAACGATGCCATACCGCCACCATGATGATCAGAAAATTCACCGATCATTTTTGCCAAGACCCCCTACCCTCCAGCATGCTCCAGTAAAGAACACGAGACTCCATCACCCTCCGATCGCCAGAAATTGCCCCAAAACCAATTTTCAGTCATTACCAAAATGAATACTAAAAACATTATTAAAAATCCTGATTTTCTTTTTAAAATTCATATCTTCCAGAGACAATTCAATTTAAATAAATTGATTCATCCAATTTCATCATTTGATTTTAACATGGTGTTAGAATGGCTACTGCATTTCTTGATTTTCAGAGGATATTCAAACATAAGATACTTGAATCTATTTTTAGTACTTAGATTATGATTAAACTAATCTATTTTGTTTTGAATCCAAGTCCTAACAGTGATTTAATAAAAAGATCTTGAAGTTTGATTGTAACTTAAACTCTGCAATAAGGAACAGAGAAGATGAATACAACCAGACATGCACACATAAACACACTTATATATAAACAGATTTTTATACTTATATATACACACATGCATGGCATCATTATCACAGCAAATTCACAAGCAATAAACATTTACTTACTTAATATATTTTTTATAAAAATGTTTACTCACCTTTTTTTTTATAAAAGCAGGGAGCTTGTATTTTGAAAATAGGAAGGCTTGCAAACAGATTGAACTTGGAAACTTGGATTTGTAGAAGTAAATGCCTTGATTTCTTTAAAAACTGAAAGACTTTGTTGACTGAGATGATTCAAGACTTGATTGATGCAGGTTGCATTTGAAACTTGTTACAGGCTTGATAAAAGAGGATTATAGGGTTTGATTATGAGTTTTGGAAATAAATTTTCAGGCTTGTATTTGAGGAAGTGATTACAGGCTTGAATGACAGGGCTTTGATTTCAGGTTGCTGATTTTGATTTAAGTTTGAACTTGAATATTGTTTGTGGATTTTCTGGTTTGCATTTGAACTTGAGGAATGTATTATAGGGTTTTAAACTTTGATCTGAGATTTGCTTTACAGGATTCGATTCGTTTTCTTTGCTTTAGAAATTGTGAAGATAGGAAAAGAAATAGAAGAGAGGGGATGTAGGTTTATATAGAGTTAAATTATGATTTATTAAAATTTAAAGAAAAATAAAAAGAAAATGATACTTGTCACTTACCTTATCTAATTACTTAACACATGTATTTAACATGATTAAGAAGCTAACACTTGTAATTATTTACTTTTTATATTATTTTTAAATGATTTTAAAAGCTTTTAAATTAAATTTCCTAAATAGATAAATACATATCTTATTTAATAAATGCTTTTCTAAATTTTATATAAATACAATCTTTAAAAGAAAATAGAATGTAAACCAATTATGATTTAAATAAAAATCATATAAAATTATTTAATTCATTTTTAAATGCTAATTTAAAAGCTTTTGTATTTATTCCTATTAAATAAATACTCTTACAAATTTCTATAAAAAAAATTCTTTAAAGAGAATAATATAAAACAAATCTTATTTTTAAATAAAAACCTTATTCATATATTTTAAATCCAAAATATTTAAAATCATTATCTTTAAAGATTCAAATTTAAATCCAATTCAAATTCAAATTCAATTTAAAAATCCAATTTAAAATCAATCCAAATAAATATAGATATTAATTTTAAACAAACACATTATTAAAACAACTTAAATACACATATATATTTAAATAGACACCTTATTAACTTGAAAATAATAATTCTATTTTAAACCCCACTTATATCTATATTTATAAACATCACATTATTATTATTATTGTTTGAAAACAACAATTTTACCAATTTTAAATAATTAATAAGGAGATTATCACATTTTAAATTCCTTGAAATTTCGGGATATCACAGGTGCCATACCAATACTAGATTGGAAGCTATTATTATAAGTAAACTCAACAAGAGAAATATGATCTTCCCAACTTCCACCAAAATCAAGAACACATGCACGAAGGAGATCTTCAAGAGTTTGATTCACACGCTCCGTTTGTCCATCGGACTGAGGATGATAAGCGGTGCTAAAATTAAGCTTCGTTCCCAAAGCTTTTTGAAGACCCTTCCAAAATCCACTAGTAAATAATGGATCACGATCGCTAACAATAGAAGTAGGAACTCTATGTAATTTAACAATTTCTTTAACATAGAGTTTGGCCAAAAGAGGTACGGTCTGATTGGACCGAACGGGAATAAAATGGGCGGATTTTGTAAGTCTATCTACAATCACCCATAAACTGTCATGACTCGAACGAGAATGGGGAAGACCGTCAATAAAGTCCATAGAAATTTGATCCCACTTCCAAACGGGAATGTCTAAAGGTTGCAATAACCCACTGGGCCTCTGATGCTCAGCCTTAACGAGTTGGCAAGTCATGCAACGCTTAATGAAGTTAACAATATCAGATTTAATTCCATCCCAATAATAGAGTTGCTTCATGTCCACGTACATTTTACTACTACCAGGATGAATGGTAAATTTAGAACGATGAGAATTTTCTAAAATGTCTTTACGAAGATCACTAATATTTAGCACAATAAGTCTACCAAATTTTCGAATGCCCCTACGAGCATCGATTTCAAAGTCTTTCAAACCATCAGCATCAATTTTATCCCAACAACTTTGGCTAAGATGAGCCAATTCGGGATCTTGCTTTTGAGCTTCAAGGATGCGGTCTAAAAGAGAAGGACGAGCCTCAAGGCTACATAAAACAAGAGATGAACATGAATCGGAGTCACGATCTTGAATCTCACAAGTGGAAAAAGTCTCGAGATCATTCCATTCAGATATCATCATGGAAACAACCACTTGTTGCTTACGACTAAGGGCATCGACAACACGATTTCCCTTTCTGGGAGTATAGAGAATATCAAGATCATAAGATGCAAGGAATTCGAGCCAACGTTGTTGACGAAAATTAAGTTCCATTTGAGAAAATAAATACTTCAAAGATTTATGATCGGTGTAGAGAACAAATTTCTCTCCCAAATGACAATGACACCAAATTCTAAGGGCGAAAACAATGGCCGCGAGCCCTAAATCATGAGTGGCATATCTAGTCTCGGCAGGTTTTAATTTCCTAGAAGCATAAGCGATAACATGTTCCCTTTTGCATGGGAACGGCTCCCAACCAACACGACTAGCATCGGTATAACCAATCAAGCCTTGGTTCCCTTCGGGAATCATAAGAATAGGAGCAACAGAAAGGAGTTCTTTTAATTTTTGAAAAGCAGCTTCTATGCTAAATCATTTATTTCACGATCCTCTTTCCCGTAAAGCTAAGACATTCAAAATTATGATTAACTTTATGTAATCATCTTTTAAAAAAAACAAATATGCTTATCACAAGTCAATTTACTGTGTCTGACTGTCTCATCATAGTGTTTAGGAGACTCGTATCGATAACGTTGATCAGGCGCATCGACCAGAATTCTTAAAGCACTCAATGGGCAATACAACACAAAATCATCGTCTATATGATAAACATGTCTCTTATAAAATTTTCAAATATTCTTTGCTTGTCTTAATAACAGAATCCAATTATACTTATAAATATATCTTATTAGAAAGATTTGCAATTTTAAATTGTTGTTTTCACCCATAATCAATGAATAGAAGGACGGACTCTTCGAGATATTCGCAGAATACTCGATTCATAAGATGGATGAAATAAGCAAGAGGGTTTGTTAAATCGAATGACATAACAAGTCATTCATAAGATCTATAATGAGTACAGATGTAACATCCTGAAATTTTCAACCATTCGCATCCATACATGTCGGATTTGAATTGCTTAAAATATCAGATTGTTAATTTAAATTTGGCAAAACTCAGCATATACAGTAAATAAATAATAATAGACTCACAAACACAGAGTAATATAAACTAATGCAGCGGAAACAAAAGAATAGTAGTTCATGAAGCTACTATATATACATAATAGAGTTAAACAAGATACAACAGAAGTCACGAATATATAGATGTCTCAATACCATAGCCAAATACAAGATCTGAATACATCACTGGAATCAACTGAATAACTGAAAGCAGAATCGATGGATAGCTGGATCTCCGAGCGAAGCTCCAACTCCAAAGGTGAGTCTAAAATGCTGTGACACTCAGTCTAACCCGAGCGTAAAGCAAAACACAAAACACTCGAGTCAGGATTAACATTCTTATATCAATAAATCCAACTCAAGTGAAATATCAACTGAAATACAGTAACTTAACGGATGTTTGGGATAACCTTCCTCTAAGAATCCGTTAAACTATCTGCTATGTAGTAATATACGCTATTATAATAATGTCTATAGTAAAGTAAACTATTAAAATAGCGTTAAGGCATTACCCATATCCCCCTTAACACATTTTATAGTGCCAATAGTCTATACAGTACCGTAATACCCCGTAAACTGGGGCTACCAGAGGATACTCCATAGGTACGACATAAATCAAACTCGTAGTAAAGCACGCTAGGGTAGGTGACACGGCACAACTAGGCAATGCAAGGGTAGATATACCAATTACACTTCCGGGCCGGTGGTAATGCAGAGCCGCAGCAATCGCCCACCTCGAGTCACACTCCCGAATCAAGGGTGCGCACCAAATCAATCACAAGTAATAGAATGGCATACGATGGAGTGTGTCCGATCAGAGGTGCTACCTCATTAGCCCGTCAATTGCTCCTGTTTTAGCCACCTTATGCCAACTCACGGGAGTCGGGTCCATGTATATACCTCATATAGGTTCGTCGCCACCATCCTACTTCATTCTGGAATCTCCACCGCTTACACAGTTGTTAAAGTGGTTTTCGGTATCGACAGAGAGTATGCCCATATCCGATCCTGATTTCTTTAACAACCAAACGTTATTATAACACCGTGGTCATTTCAAAATAGTTTATACTTCAAAACCAAAATATCATTTTCATTTCAAAACCATATCAATACGATATCATTTCCATTTCAAAAATATTCACTTCCAAAAATCATAGTACTTTCGAAGATATAATACTTTCGAAACCAAAACAAATTGAAATAATAATACTTTGGAAATCACAACACTTTGAAATTCTTAACTTTGGAAATCATAACACTTTCCTTCAAACAGTTTAGATATTAATAATAGTATATAAATAAAATAGGTTATAAAGTAAAATAGTTTATATTAAAATAGTTATAAGTTGAAATAGTTTATATTAAAATAGTTTATATTAAAAATAGTTTATATTAAAATAGTTTATATTAAAAATAATTTGTATAAAAATAATTTATAAATTAAAATATATAAATAGTTTTAAATATAATTTAAAATTACTTTATATAATAAAATAGTTTCCTCAACTTTCACCAATCGATTTAAATCAATTCAAATTCCAAATTCAAATTTACTCAAATCTCAAATCATCAATTTCAATTCAATTAAACATTTCAAATTATATCGATTTCAAATACTTATTTGAGCCATAAAATAAGTCATTTCAATTTCAATATATTTCAAAGCTTTAAATATTCAACATTTCAAAACTAAAATCGATAATTTCATATATATATATATATATATCAATTTCACTTTACTATTATTTAGTTTGAAATATTTACTTAATCATTTCAATAACATCTAAATTCAGCTTCAATTTAAAAATTTAAATAACAAAATATCCCATTTCAATTTATGTAAATTTGAAATATTCATTTAAGTCACTTTTAATCAAATTCAAGTTATAAAATCATATCTTTAAATTTTCAATTTTAAATAAATTTCAAATTAAACTTATTTAAGTAAAATTCTTAAATAAATATAATTTCAAATCAATTTCAAATTTATCTTTCCAACCTGAATCATTATAAACTCTATATTCAAAATATAGATATTAAATAAATACTTAAACATATTATATATCAACTTTATTAAATCAACTTTAATAAATCTTAAAAATCAATATTTATTAAAACCATATATTTCTTTTCAAAGCCATAGAAATCATTTTCAAAATATTATATATATATACCAATGGTGTCTGTATATAATTCTCTACCCTATGGTCAAGTGATACAGATATTTATAATTTTAATCTGCAATTTAAATATATACCGGTATATATCATTTCAACCTGCAATCCCAATTTAATGTCAATGAAAATCGCTTGGGTTTATCATTTCACCCATAACGATTTTCTCCTATTCTACAGATCGTTCGGGTATGTATCATTTCAACCCATAGTGAATTCTATACTAATAGGGAACTTGTAGAGTGATAACAGATATGATAATAATATAACAATCAGTAACATGCATATATCATCAGTGATAAATAACAGATAATAGTGTAAGATGTCACGGGTGAACATATACAAATAATGGCATATATATGGCAATATAAATAACTAACACCAGCATATTTCAATTGTCATTCCAATTGAAATCAAATTAAATCAATATAAGAACATTAATCGTGAGTGATCGCTCACCTTTCGAGGATAGATATATTTGACAAGGAAATGAACTACAAATTCCAAAGCAATGCTAGATGGATACGATTCGATGAAGAAACAGGCACGACGGACAAGGCTGATAAATGGGAAAACGATGAGATCTAATCAGAATCAGTTTTGATATAAACTGAAAATAGATATATTATTTGTAAAATCAATATCCCTTTAAAGCACATATAAATAAAACAAAATATATTATATTTTAAAGGCTCATATATTAGAAATCCAAGTTTATATAAATTCAATAATAAAATTAAAAGTGCATATGTTAAAATCGAGTATATATAATATATTACAACTATTATAAACTATCAAAGTATTAATACAACCATTATACATAAATACTTAAAATCAATGAAATACATAACTAATATATAGGTAGATACATATAAACTAATATATATAACTTATTATATATACATATGACAGTTTGTAGATATGAACAAATATAAAGCTATATAGCCTATATAACTAACAGATTTGAAAGTTTATATAACTTATTCATATGAGACAATAAAATAAACAAACTTATACCACTCAGAACATATGCATATCTTCTAATCAATATGCATCAAAAATCAATATAATCCACTTCATTAAAAATGTATATATGTATATACAACCGAAAATAGGTTTATACATAAGCTTACAGAATATATACAATGTTTATATAAACTGATAGATAAACCCATACTAGACAATATTTATAAAACAGTACATATAACATAAATATATACCCAGATCTATATATATACGAAGCCGCAGCCCAGTTTAAACACATAATAGAATATTCTAGACATGTATAAAACTATATATGTTTTAACAAATAATATATATACCTTAACTTTTTTTATGAAATATATACACACACACTAATATATAACAGCAATATAACGTACATTTTATAATAATAAATCTTATATATACCATATATATATACACGCTAACAATATATATACAGTAGCAAATATAGCTTGTACAACTTATTATAAAAATATATATATATCAACTTCATATATACAACAGATCCAATATAACCAAAATCTTTACCTGTGAGAAATGCGGATTAAGGATCTTAAGGCTAGAATTAACACTAGAGGGCGGGTGAATAGTGTTTTAAGAAATTTGTTAATTTTTTGAGTTTATCTTAATTTGTTAACAATGTATGCACTAATCAGACACATATATGAACACAGAATCAAACACAGATGCAAATATAAAGTAAATGCAGTAAAGGAAAGAACACACCGAATTTTATAACGGTTCGGAGTTACCCTACATCCAGTCCCGCAACACAAGTACGGATTTCTTTTCTACAACAATTCTTACAAATACAACCCTCGGTTTCAAGGCTACGAGGTACACCCTCCAGAATAACAATCCTCTGGGTAGAGATGCTTGATTTCCGGGGCAACAAGTTCACCCAATTGATTTCCAGGGCTACAATCACACCTTCTCTCGCTCAATTGATTACAAAAAGTCTATAACTCAGATTAGCACTTGGATCTTGTAGAGATAGTGGAGAGAATCAAAACCAGAAATTATCTAGTTAGATTCGATATTGATTTCGGCAGAGTAATGGTGTAATTTGTAAATAAGAAAGTGGAGAAGAATAAGGGAAGTTAAATCATAGAAAATTATTATAAAATTCGTTGAAACTGACCCCTATTTATAGAAGAACAACAGCCATGACCATTCATGAAAAGTTATGGCGAATAGACACTTCTTTTGAAATTTGAATTTTGAATTAAACTGTCACCATGTCGACATGGTGCCTATGGGCATGTCGACATCCCTCAGCCAAATTTGATGTTTTGAATTTCTATAAAAATAATATTTATCTTATATTAAAACTTTATAAATATACTTGAATATAGTTGAAATTCATAAGTAAATATAAAGAACAATATATATATATATATATTATTTAACTATAATTTAAATCAAAGTATAAATAATTTAAAAGTTAAATATATTATTTGAAAAGATAGTTTAAAATTAGGAGAAATTTTGACTCTGAAAATAAAGATGTTTTGAGGCTAAAATTATTTTAAAAACAGAATCGAGGGTTTTGAATCTTTTTAAAAGGAAATTTTTGAAATCATTTGAATTAAGCTTAGTGGATACAAAACAATGTCCCACTAGAATTTCGTAGGTTCCAGCCTACTTAGGGTTCCATCCCTTTAACGGGCTCGAAGTGGATTCCATTCCATGAATAAATTGGATATTAAGATGCCAATGCTTTTCTATGAGTTTTAACAAATATTCCTAATAAAACAAACTTAACCTTAAAATCTTGAACTCTTGAACTCTTGATAATCTTGATACTCATGAGTCTTCTATTTGTATATCTTGAATCTCTATACTGTACAGACTTCATTCTTGATACCTGCATGGTTAAATCCTGCATATACATATATATCTGAACTTGTAATGTTAGTATTTATATTTTATAATCTATTCTAAGGTTGTTGTCATCAAAACCATCATCTCATGGACTAACAATCTCCCCCTTTTTGATGATGACAACCTTTGTTTATAAAATATTCCTTCTATCCTAATAACTCCCCCTAAAACTAACAACTCCCCCTTAATCTATGCCTAACTACCCTATTTTATATTTCTCCCCCTTTGTCATCAACAAAAACTTACTCTAAACTAGATAACTCCAAACTATATAACTCCCCTAAAACTTATCACTCTATGACGGGGGATTATAATGATAGTGTTATCGTAAATAATTAACACTTAAATTAACTATCCTAACTAAGAATTCACAATAGTACTAACACATGTAAGAACACGAGTTTATTTATTACGAGTATGGTTGTATTTACATTTGCGTTTGAAAAACATAAAAACACAAATAACAACAGAAAGAAAGAGAAGAAACTAATGTGTGTTTCTGAACTTAGGAGATTTATGAATTGAACAGTTTGGATAGTGGAAACAGAAATTTCCACGTTGTTCGACAAGATTCCCATTTTTGTCGAAACACGCTTCTCCAACGCATACTACTTGGTCATCATCCTCCTCGTATGCTTCTTCCATTGGTTCTTCTTCTTCTTCGTCGCTAACCTCATGTTCTTGATTGAGTGAAGAGTCTTCATCGATCAAGATAGGGTTGGCCTGGTTATCCATTAGGAATTTTTGTAAATTCCTAAGAATCTTGCCTTGCCTCTCTTGCTCTTTCGCCATACGAAGTTGAGTCACTTGAATTTCAGTCACCATCTGAAGAGTATCCTTCATAGACTCCTCCAATTTAGTTAAACGTGTGAGAGTAGTGCATTGGACTGGACCAGAAGTAGGAGAGGGGAATGAGAAAGTTGATTTTATGTTTGATTTAGAGGAAGATGTCATTATTTTATATATTTCAGAATAGAAAATGAAGAGAAAACAGAGAGAATGAATAAGAATTCGAAATAGAGAAGAATATATAACTAAATTTTTGAAATTTGGTGGGAAAATTTAAAAAATTAAAAACGTTACATGTCACCATGTCTTCCTAGGGGATGTCGACATGGTCCTTATATTTTAATTCTATGATTTATTTTAATATTAATTATTAATTATACTTGTTATTTATATTTTATATTTCAGTTATAGAACAAATACCTAATTCTCTTCTTAATTTAGTAAATATAGATTCATTTAATGGTTTTGTTAAGATATCAGCAGTTTGATTCTCAGAGTTTATATATTCGAGAGTAATTACTTCTTTAGTTATATTATCTCTAAGAAAATGATGTCGAATATCAATATGTTTAGTTCGAGCATGATGAGTAGGATTTTTAGATAAATTTATTGCAAAATCTAAAATTGGCGATTTTGAGATATTTAATCCAAAATCTCTTAAGGTTTGTTGCATATATATTACTTGAGAACAAGCCAAAGCAGCAGAAATATACTCTGCTTCAGTTGTTGATAGAGAAACTGTATTTTGCTTTTTACTAAACCAGGAAACCAGAGAATGTCTCAAAAAGTGACAAGTTCCACTTGTACTTTTTCGGTCTGATTTACATCCAGCATAGTCGGCATCACAGTATGATATTAAATCAAACAAATCATTTTTATGATAAAATAAGCCATAATCAGAGGTGTGTTTAATATATCTTATGATACGTTTTACAGCTTTTAAGTGAGTTTCTTTAGGATGAGATTGATATCTTGCATAGAGACATACACTATGCATGATATCAGGTCTACTAGCAGTGATATTGAGCAATGATCCGATCATTCCTCTATACAACTTTTGATCTACATCTTTCGAGAAATCTTCTTTACTTAGATATTCATTGGTTGCCATGGGAGTAGGTTTTCCACTCGCAGTAGTCAAACCAAATTTATTAACTAGTTCTTTAGCATATTTTTCTTGACTAATAAAAATACTATTATCTAACTATTTTATTTGCAATCCTAGAAAGAAGTTTAATTCACCCATATGACTCATCTCAAACTCTTTTGTCATTATTTCAGAAAATTCTTTGTTCATTTCGAAGTTAGTTGAACCAAAAATGATATCATCTATGTATACTTGAACTAGTTGAATATCATTTTTATTTCTTTTAATAAAAAGAGTATTATCTATTTTACCAATTTCAAAATTTAATTGTAATAAATAAGATCTTAGTCTATCATACCAGGCTCTAGGAGCTTGTTTTAGACCATATAAAGCTTTCTTAAGTTTGTACACATGGTTTGGTAAATTTTCATCTTAAAAAAATGGTGGTTGTTCAACATATACTTCTTCTTTTACAAATCCATTTAAAAAAGCACTTTTAACATCCATTTGAAATAATTTGAAATTATTATGATTTGCGAAAGCAAGTAGAATCCTAATGGCTTCTAATCTTGCTACAGGAGCAAAGGTTTCGTCACAATCTATACCTTCTTTTTGACAATAACCTTAGGCGACTAATCGTGCTTTATTTCTAATGACCTCACCTTGTTCATTCATTTTATTTTTATAGACCCATTTAGTTCCAATTATAGTTTTATCTTCAGGTCTAGGAACAAGTTCCCAAACTTCATTTCTAGTGAATTGATTTAATTCTTCTTGCATAGCCAAAATCCATGAATCATTAGTTGATGCTTCTTTAGGATATTTGGGTTCAATAGATGATATAAATGCTACATTACTCATTTTACTTAGTTGATTTCTAGTTGTAACAATAGATTGCATATCTCCTATTATATTTTCAATAGGATGATCTTTTAAAAGTTTAATCCTTTTATTAGGATGATTAATTTCATTATTAATTTCGGTTGATTCCTGATTTTGAGTAATTAAATCTTCTTCATCATTTGTAATTTCAAAATCTTTTAAATTTTCATCAAACAAAACATGCATTGTTTCTTCAATGGTGTTAGATCTTAAATTAAAAACTCTATAAGCTTTACTTCTATTAGAATATCCGATAAAGATTCCTTTGTCGGATTTAGGATCGAATTTATCCAAATTATCTTTTGTATTTAAAATAAAGCATTTACTTCCAAAAATTCTGAAGTATGATACCATAGGTTTCTTTCCATGAAGAAGTTCATAAGGTGTCTTATCAGTTAAAGGTCTAATTAAAATTCTATTCAAAATATAACAGGCGGTAGCAACAGCTTCTGCCCAAAAGTGTTTTGGTAAATTACTATCTGAAAGCATAGTTCTCGCACACTCTTGTATTGTTCTATTTTTACGTTCAACTACTCTGTTTTGTTGTGGAGTTCTTGGAAATGAGAAATTGTGAGTTATTCCCTTCTTATTGCAGAATTCCTCAAACTTTTCATTTTCAAATTCACCACCGTGATCACTACGAATAGTTATAATTTTTAAAGATAATTGATTTTGAATCCTTTTTGTAAAGTTCTTAAAACATTCAAAAGTATCACTTTTATGTTTCAAAAATATTGTCCATGTAAATCTAGAATAATCATCTATAATTACAAAAACATATTTACTATGATTTATTGACTGAATTTGAGATGGGCCAAATAAATCAAGATGAAGTAACTCAAGGGGTTTTGAAGTTGAAATCATATCTTTTAATTTAAAGGAACTTTTTCTAAGCATTCCTAATTGAAATGCATCACATAAACTATCTACTTTAAAATTCATTTTAGGGAGACCTCTTACTAGATCATGTTTTGACAGTCTAGATAAGAGTTTGAAATTCAAATGTCCAAATCTCTTATGCCAAATCCAAGGGTCACTTGTATTTGCCAGAAGACATAGGTTATCATTTGAAACTTTCATACTAAGAATATAAATATTCTTTTTCCTAGTTCCCTCAAATATTATGGTTGAGTTATTATCTTCAATATGACATTTATCTTTTTTGAATTTAATTTTATATCCTTTATCACATAGTTGACTTATACTTAGTAGATTGTGTTTCAGATTCTTAACTAGCAAAACATTAGTAATAATAGTAGTTTCAGAGTTACCGACATTGCCAATGCCAATCACGTATCCTTTCGAGTTGTCTCCAAAGTTAACCAGTCCTCCGTCTTTGTATATAATATTATTCAGCATATCCGGATTACCAGTCATGTGTCTAGAGCATCCACTATCAAGTATCCACTTATTCCTTTTGATATGCATAGATTGTCCATTGTGGATTGATTCCTTAATACCCATAAAACATCTCCTCCACATTATAAAATTTGGGTAGACAACTAGAATTTGAATAACATTCATATGCAGACTCATGGAACAATGATGATTTAAACAATTCTAAACTAGTTTTAACAGATTTTTCAAAAATAGCCATTTAAAAACTTTTCAAAAATCAGATTATGAAACTTTTGAAAATAAAGCTCTGATACCAAATGTGAGAAATGCGGATTAAGGATCTTAAGGCTAGAATTAACACTAGAGGGGGGTGAATAGTGTTTTAAGAAATTTGTTAATCTTTTTGAGTTTATCTTAATTTGTTAACAATGTATGCACTAATCAGACACAGATATGAACACAGAATCAAACACAGATGCAAATATAAAGTAAAAGCAGTAAAGGAAAGAACACACCGAATTTTATACTGGTTCGGAGTTACCCTACATCCAGTCCCGCAACACAAGTACGGATTTCCTTTCAACAACAATTCTTACAAATACAACCCTCGGTTTCAAGGCTACGAGGTACACCCTCCAGAATCACAATCCTCTGGGTAGAGATACTTGATTTCCGGGGCAACAAGTTCACCCAATTGATTTCCAGGGCTACAATCACACCTTCTCTCGCTCAATTGATTACAAAAATTCTATAACTCAAATTAGCACTTGGATCTTGTAGAGATAGTGGAGAGAATCAAAACCAGAAATTATATAGTTAGATTCGATATTGATTTCGGTAGAGTAATGGTGTAATTTGTAAATAAGAAAGTGGAGAAGAAGAAGAGAAGTTAAATCAGAGAAAATTATTATAAAATTCGTTGAAACTGACCCCTATTTATAGAAGAACAACAGCCATGACCATTCATGAAAAGTTATGGCAAATAAACACTTCTTTTGAAATTTGAATTTTGAATTAAACTGTCACCATGTCGACATGGTGCCTATGGGCATGTCGACATCCCTCAGCCAAATTTGATGTTTTGAATTTCTATAAAAATAATATTTATCTTATATTAAAACTTTATAAATATACTTAAATATAGTTGAAATTCATAAGTAAATATAAAGAACAATATATATATACATATATATATATTATTTAACTATAATTTAAATCAAAGTATAAATAATTTAAAAGTTAAATATATTATTTGAAAAGATAGTTTAAAATCGGGAGAAATTTTGACTCTGAAAATAAAGATGTTTTGAGGCTAAAATTATTTTAAAAATGGAATCGAGGGTTTTGAATCTTTTTAAAAGGAAAGTTTTGAAATCATTTCAAAAACAAGATAATTTTGAAAAATCATTTGAATTAAGCTTAGTGGATACAAAACAATGTCCCACTAGATTTTTGTAGGTTCCATCCTACTTAGGGTTCCATCCCTTTAACGGGCTCGAAGTGGATTCCATTCCACGAATAAATTGGATATTAAGATGTCAATGCTTTTCTACGAGTTTTAACAAATATTCCTAATAAAACAAACTTAACCTTGAAATCTTGAACTCTTGATAATCTTGATACTCATGAGTCTTCTATCTCTATATCTTGAATCTTTATACTGTACAGTCTTCATTCTTGATACCTGCATGGTTAGATCCTGCATATACATATATATATCTAAACTTGTAGTGGTAGTATTTATATTTTATAATCTATTCTAAGGTTGTTGTCATCAAAACCATCATCTCATGGACTAACATTACCTACTTTAAACAATATGTATATATAATTTATAACACATGTTGTATATTCAAAACTACAAATATATATAAACATGTAAAACATTATATATATTTTATACCTTAGATTTATATGTTATTGTACTTAGAATCTGTAAACACAAATATACATAAACATTCTAAAACACATATATACATACATTTTAAAACTAAATAAAACACATAAACACAGTTAGAATATTTATATATGACAGATTTATATAATATATGTAAGTAGATTTATACAATATATACAGATAAGCAGATTTATATAAAATATAACATAAGACAAACTTTTATATATATATATAAATAGACTTATATATGCTACAATTTTAAAGAAAAACAATGCTGAGACCCATTTGCACATAACTTTATATATATAATGTATACATGCATTTCAAAAAAGAAAAAATCAAATCCGCATGGATAAATTCTTAAAGTAATATAGATCGCATGTATAGATGTATACAATATATATGAAATGTATACAAGTAATATCTCTGTTAATATAAAAGAAATCAAACAAACTGTACTAACCTATAACATATGCGTGAGTCACTAGAACAGAGGAGGAAGGATCGGTCTTGCTGCTAGCTTGGGAGGAAGATGTACCGAGGTAGAGGCGACTTCGGTGGAGGGTGATCTTAGATGATCTATTCGGCCATGGGAGATGCGAGTAGGGGAGAAAGGCCAAGGTAAAAGTGGAAGAGGAAAGAGCGTGGGGAGGTATGGCATGGAAGATGAGTTACAGCAAATTTTTCTTTCCGAAGAATGTAGAGGCAAAGAAAATGAAAGGACCAAAGAAAATGAATGAACCAACATAAAAAAATGGGCATAGGGAATAGATAAAATCACAGCTTGAATTCTGGGAATTGTAAAGGCTAGAGGCTATTAGTATTCTGATGGAACGAAAAGACAAATGAAAGTCAAAAACTCAAAATACAGTACCGGTACAACTGATCGATTCACTGATTTCATCTTGTCCCAAACTCCGAAATGCACGAATGAACATATTGCAGAGATCAGCACGACGAGACGATCAAAATGGTATACAAATGTCAGTGGTACGATCATCCTATCAAAAGTCGATAATCGGTACCGAAAATGCTGATAATCTGCCGAAAATAAGATAAACGGAGCAATAACAGTCAAAATTTGGAGAAACAAAATATGACGTCTCACTCAGAAGATGATTTACAAATTTTCTATGGAAAAATATTCAGGTTTGGAAAATATTTTATTATCATCTAATATTAACTGATTTGAATAAAATTACACAATAAAATAAATTTCTATATTATAAATTGAAAAATTACCAGTTGCTATGTTTAATTAGACGTATTCCAAATATCTAATTTTTATTTCAAAATTTTATTATTTAAAATTTCATTATTTAAAATTTTATAAAATTTCAATTAATTACGTTATTAAAACAGTTAAAAATTTACGGGTCATCACACTCTCCCCTACTCAAAACTTTTCGTCCCCGAAAATGAAGGAGGTAGGAGAATAAAACAACCAAAAAAGAAAATAGATTGGAGCAAAATAAAACAATTAATTCAAACCATATAAATTTAAATTTAAATTTAAATTAATTAATATTCAATATTTGATTTTTAAATTCAAGATATTTCATTAAGTTGATTTTATCTCAATTTATTGATACTTGATACAAAAGGTTTCTTTCAAAACAAAACTTTATTTAATTTGTCTCATTTACTATTCAATTAACTTATTATTCTATTTATCTCCATTAACATCTTTATAATAAAATTTAAGTGTATAACATTTATTATAACACTTAAATTTTGTTTATAAAATCATTTAATCGTCTATTTATATTGTAAATTATTCAATTTCATATTCAACTTCTGAATGATTTAGGTAAGTTGTATTAGAATGAAATTGGGTATTATACAAGTAAATTTTTTTCCAATTCAATTATTTCAAGTTTAAATATTTATCCAAAATTTTGACTTCAGTTTATAATTGAAATCGTCTTTAAATCATAAAATTAAGAATTTAAATATCCGATTAACTTCAAACAATTTAGAGATACATATCTATATACACACACACTATATATATCAAATCAGATCTAAAATAATATAGCAATATATATATTATAAATCAAGTTATAATTTAGAAATTTAAATCAATTCATTTTCCAAACAAAACCGTAGCAAAGCTACAGAAAGGTCTCTGCACTCTGAAACTCGAAAATGAATGTCGATGATGCGGCCGCCATCACCGAAATAATTTTCCAGCGATAAGAGAAGAGCACTTATTTAAACATTTAAAATTCTTTGAAAATGGTTTCTATTCGAAAATACCTTCAATAATATATATTTTTAAAAAATTTAAAACCAAAGCTTGAAATCACCGGAAATTAAATTCTTAAATTCTTGATTTAAGTTCATTTCAATTCCAAATCAATTTATAAACCATGTTTATAAATTCATTTATAGAACAATAAATGATAATCAAATATTATCATTTCAACAACCAATTTATTTAACAAATTTAATTTCAGTAAATTTTACTTATATATATAATATAAAATTTATTCCATTTACCAATTTGAAGAAAATATTGTGTTAGTTTGCTCTGTTCAAGTGTTTTGGAAATCCTATCGATAGCGTTGATCAGACGAATCGATCGAAAACCCAAATCAACATCAACAACTCAAACAACACAATATATAAAATATTTTAATATTAATTACAAATACACTCCCTCACTCGATTATTCCAGAATAAATTCTAGAACAAGGATAGAGATTCAAATTCAAGGGGACTCTAATCAAAGAGAATCCTAACTAAATATAGGCTCGAAAGGGAGATAAAATGATTGAATTTCAAACAAGGAAGATGGATAGACTTATATAAATCGCGGGAAAGCTTAACCGGGTCTACCGTGACTTCAAAATAAGATCGGGGTAGAATTCTGGAGCAAATCGACATTCGATTGCCAGAGATAGAATTTGGCATAGCAAGAGATAGCAGCATCTAAACCGAGGTTACAGAAATCTCTGGTGAATCAATGATGTTGTAAATGAGTTTCACCCATTTACAAATCATTCAGTGGAGCTATGGGTTGCTCCGGAATCGAGGAAACACGAATAGGGGAGACATGGATGGATTTTGGAACCGAGGGGAACGTTCCAAAATTCAAAGGAAACCGAGTCAAAGAGGAAGAGATTCAAGCTCGAGCGAAAATGATTCAGTAATTAAATTTACTACACATGCTAAGTTTTGCCTAAAACTAGAGCTCTGATACCACATGCAACATCCTGCCATGGAAGTGGCGTAACGCCCACCGTAGCAAACATTGGTACATGTGTTCTGCCTTTACGGCCATCCTCTCGACTGCACCAACCCCGTAGGGACATGTAGGAGTAAGAGTCATCTGCTCGCTACCAAACCAAATGCGAGAACCCCCTATCATGCTGCACCCGCCAAGTGCATAGGCAGACATACATGTCGGATTTGAATTGCTCAAAATATCATATTGTTAATTTAAATTTGGCAAAACTCAGCATATACAATAAATAAATAATCACAGACACAGAGTAATATAAAATAATGCAGTGGAAACAAAAGAATAGTAGTTCATGAAGCTACTATATATATATAATAGAGTTAAACAAGATACAACAGAAGTCATGAATACATAGATGTCTCAATACCATAGCCAAATACAAGATCTGAATACATCACTGGAATCAATTGAATAACTGAAAGCAGAATCGATAGATAGCTGGATCTCCGAGCGAAGCTCCAACTCCAAAGGTGAGTCTAAAATACTGTGACACTCAGTCTGACCGGAGCGTAAAGCAAAACACAAAACACTCGAGTCAGGATTAACATTCTTATATCAATAAATCCAACTCAAGTGAAATATCAACTGAAATACATTAACCCAAAGGATGTTTGGGATAACCATCCTCTAAGGATCCGTTAAACTATCTACTATGTAGTAATATACGCTATTATAATAATGTCTACAGTAAAGTAAACTATTAAAATAGCGTTAAGGCGTTACCCATATCCCCCCTAAAACATTTTATAGTGCCAATAGTCTATACAGTACCGTAATACCCCGTAAATTGGGGCTACCAAAGGATACTCCATAGGTACGACACAAATCAAACTCGTAGTAAAGCACGCTAGGGTAGGTGACACGGCACAACTAGGCAATGCAAGGGTAGATATACCAATTACACTTCCGGGCCGGTGGTAATGCAGAGCCGCAGCAATCGCCCACCTCGAGCCACACTCCCGAATCAAGGGTGCGCACCAAATCAATCACAAGTAATAGAATGGCATACGATGGAGTGTGTCCGATCAAAGGTGCTACCTCATTAGCCCGTCAATTGCTCCTATTTTACCCACCTTATGCCAACTCACGGGAGTTGGGTCCACGTATATACCTCATATAGGATCGTTGCCACCATCCTACTTCATTCTGGAATCTCCACTGCGTACACAGTTGTTAAAGTGGTTTTCGGTATCAACAGAGAGTATGCCCATATCCGATCCCGGTCTCTTTAACAACCAAACGTTATTATAACACCGTGGTCATTTCAAAATAGTTTATACTTCAAAACCAAAATATCATTTTCATTTCAAAACCATATCAATACGATATCATTTCCATTTCAAAAATATTCACTTCCAAAAATCATAGTACTTTCGAAGATATAATACTTTCGAAACCAAAACAATTTGAAATAATAATACTTTGGAAATCATAACACATTGAAATTCTTAACTTTGGAAATCATAACACTTTCCTTCAAACAGTTTAGATATTAATAATAGTATATAAATAAAATAGTTTATAAAGTAAAATAGTTTATATTAAAATAGTTATAAGTTGAAATAGTTTATATTAAAATAGTTTATATTAAAAATAGTTTAGATTAAAAATAATTTATATAAAAATAATTTATAAAGTAAAATATATAAATAGTTTTAAATATAATTTAAAATTACTTTATATAATAAAATAGTTTTCTCAACTTTCACCAATCTATTTAAATCAATTCAAATTCCAAATTCAAATATACTCCAATCTCAAATCATCAATTTCAATTTCAATTCAATTAAACATTTCAAATTATATCGATTTCAAATACATATTTGAGCCATAAAATAAGCCATTTCAATTTCAATATATTTCAAAGATTTAAATATTCAACATTTCAAAACTAAAATCGATAATTTCATATATATATATATATATCAATTTCACTTTACTATTATTTAGTTTGAAATATTTACTTAATCATTTCAATAACATCTAAATTCAGCTTCAATTTACAAATTTAAATAACAAAATATCCCATTTCAATTTATGTAATTTTGAAATATTCATTTAAGTCACTTTTAAACAAATTCAAGTTATAAAATCATATCTTTAAAATTTCAATTTTAAATAAATTTCAAATTAAACTTATTTAAGTAAAATTCTTAAATAAATATAATTTCAAATCAATTTCAAATTTTTCTTTCCAACCTGAATCATTATAAACTCTATATTTGAAATATAGATATTAAATAAATACTTAAACATATGGGGCATTTCACCAGAAGGACAAACTTTACAGTCCAATTAGTTTCTAGGACACCCATTCAAAGAAATTACATTCAAGGCCAAAGTCTGCAAAATAATTACTTTCAAGGACAAAGTCGGTAGTCCAATTACTTTCAAGGACGTAATTTCATAGGTTTATAGGCCCTAGAAACTAATTATTTTGCATTTTGTCCTTGAAAGTAATTATTTCAGTTGTGTGTCCTAGAAACTAATTCCACTTGCTAAAGAGGCCCTTATGGCTAATTTCCACTAAACATATTATATATCAACTTTATTAAATCAACTTTAATAAATCTTAAAAATCAATATTTATTAAAACCATATATTTCTTTTCAAAGCCATAGAAATCATTTTCAAAATATTATATATATATAGACCAATGGTGTCTGTATATAATTCTCTACCCTATGGTCAAGTGATACAGATATTTATCATTTCAATCCACAATTTAAATATATATGGGTATATATCATTTCAACCCGCAATCCCAATTCAATGTCAATGAAAATCGCTTGGGTTTATCATTTCACCCATAACGATTTTCTCTTATTCTACAGATCGTTCGGGTATGTATCATTTCAACCCATAGTGAATTCTATACTAACAGGAAACTTGCAGAGTGATAACAAATATGATAATAATATAACAATCAGTAACATGCATATAACATCAGTTATAAATAACGGATAATGGTGTCAGTTGTCACAGGTGAACAGATACAGATAATGTCATATATATGGCAATATAAATAACTAACAGCATATTTCATTTGTCGTTCCAATTGAAATCAAATTAAATCAATATAAGAACATTAATCGTGAGTGATCGATCACCTTTCGAGGCTAGATAGATTTGACAAGGAAATGAGCTACGAATTCCAAAGCAATGCTAGATGGACACGATTCAATGAAGAAACAGGCACGACGGACAAGGCTGATAAATGGGAAAATGATGAGAACTAATCATAATCAGTTTTGATATAAACTGAAAATAGATATATTATTTGTAAAATCAATATCCCTTTAAAGCACATATAAATAAAACAAAATATATTATATTTTAAAGGCTCATATATTAGAAATCAAAGTATATATAAATTCAATAATAAAATTAAAAGTGCATATGTTAAAATCGAGTATATATAATATATTACAACTATTATAAACTATCAAAGTATTAATATAACCATTATACATAAATACTTAAAATCAACGATATATATAACTAATATATAGGTAGATACATATAAACTAATATATATAACTTACTATATATACATATGACAGTTTGTAGAATTGAACAAATATAAAGCAATATAGCCTATATAACTAATAGATTTGAAAGCTTATATAACTTATTCATATGAGACAATAAAATAAACAAACTTATACCACTCATAACATATACATACCTTCTAATCAATATGCATCAAAAATCAATATAATCCACTTCATTAAAAATGTATATATGTATATACAACCGAAAACAGGTTTATACATAAGCTTACAGAATATATATACAATGTTTATATAAACTGATAGATAAACTCATACAACACAATATTTATAAAACAATACATATAACATAAATATATACCCAGATCTGTATATATATGAAGTCGCAGCCCAGTTTAAACACATAATAGAATATTCTAGACATGTATAAAGCTATATATGTTTTAAAAAATAATATATATACCTTAACTTTTTTTTATGAAATATATACACACACACTAATATATAACAGCAATATAACTTACATTTTATAACAATAAATCTTATATATACCATATATATACACGCTAACAATATATATACAGTAGCAAATATAGCTTGTACAACTTATTATAAAAATATATATATCAACTTCATATATACAACAGATCCAATATAACCAAAATCTTTACCTACTTTAAACAATATGAATATATACTTTATAACACATGTTGTATATTCAAAACTACAAATATATATAAACATGTAAAACATTATATATATTTTATACCTTAGATTTATATGTTATTGTACTTAGAATCTGTAAACACAAATATACATAAACATTCTAAAACATATATATACATACATTTTAAAACTAAATAAAACACATAAACACAGTTAGAATATTTTTATATGACAGATTTATACAATATATGTAAGTAGATTTATACAATATATATAGATAAGCATATTTATATAAAATATAACATAAGACAAACTTTTATATATATATAGACTTATAAACGCTACAAGTTTAAAGAAAAACAATGTTGAGACCCATTTGCACATAACTTTATATATATATAATGTATACATGCATTTCAAAAAAGAAAAAAAATCAAATCCACATGTATAAATTCTTAAAGTAATATAGACCGCATGTATAGATGTATACAATATATATGAAATGTATACAAGTAATATCTCTGTTAATATAAAAGAAATCAAACAAACTGTACTAACCTATAACATATGCGTGAGTCACTAGAACAGAGGAGGAAGGCTGTCACGTACCGAAATTTTCGACTTTCGAAAATTCGACATCGATACTCACTTTATCGACTGCCGAGAATTTGAGTGCCGAAAACTCCAATAGTGAGGGTTTTAAGAAAAAGAAAAAGTAGAAGAAGAAGAAGATAGAAGAAAAAGAGAAGAAAGAAAGAAGAAGAACAACAGAACAACATCAGAAACAGAAAAACAATATCAGAATCTTACACATCGCAGCGGAACAATATATAATAAATAAACACTAGTCTTTTAAAACAAAGAACTATATCATTTTATACATACATCAATCATCAAAGTCAATATACAACAATGGACAGTTATATAACTTGTCCTCATACAGAATACACAGCGGAATAAATACTATCAGATACAAATACTACGTCTCGTCATCCAGCTTATCTCCAAAGCTCCAGAATATCCAGAATATCCTGATAATTTAACTCTAGACTGCCCGTGTGGAAATTGGTGGGCACCCAGAGTTTAGAAGGGAAACAATAAACTCCGAGTCAGTCATGGTGACTGGTGTGAGATCGTAAAACAGTTATTCTTTATAACAACAAAATAATTTTTAAGTCAATTCGAAATGCTTTTGGAAAATGAAACTACCATAAGACCTCCCACCACACACACAATGCAAACGCAGACTTGGAGGAGATTTCTTCTTATGATAGTCAAAGATGCTTACTACGCAAAATCAAATCATTTTGGATATTACTATTAGTGCATAGTGGAAAACATTTCGAAAGTAGAATATAAATCTTAGCCAGCATAGGTACCATTATATTATGCCTGCTATAGCTGCCTCCTGAGGAGACAGGTTATATAATTGAAATCGTAAAGGCTCGTATTGTTTCTTTGGATTTCCAACAAATGGTCAGGCCAAGGAACTTCCTATCCACGATGGGTACGTCCCTGGAATAGACGACCCGAGAACCTAACCGGATCTCTGCCAACACAAGGCCGGGTTACCTCTGCAAAAATAGGTAACTACTGACACGCGTATGCCATCCCCCGATCGTCACCGATCTTCCCGAGGATCCCCGATTCGCAACAACCACAAAGAAATAAATTTTGCAGCAACCACAGAGGTTAAGTATCTGGGCTCCATACCATGATACCACCTTTATCCAGAAGGAATGACATACACTAAGGGGCGCTACTCCCTAGAACCTTGCCGCATTCTTCCTGTTTCGACCATTTCCGGGGTGTGAGGCTCGACGAAGTCTCGTCCACAAAGCTATGCTTTCTCAAAAAGCCCTGCTTTGGGTCAAACAAAATGATCAACCTATGATCACAAAGATATAAGATCAAACAAATGATCATATCACAAATGATCAAACACTGATCATTTCACAGCAACACTCAGTATGCCACGTTACCAAATTGGGATATATCGCTGATAAATTTCAACTACATAACCTCTGAGCTCGTACGTCTCAGAGAAGGGTGTTAAGCTAAGAGAATAAATTCTCCGCCACCAACAGAAATGTATTTGAAAGAAATCAGCTTTATATCTCAAATTGTAACGTCAGACACACAATCCATACAAGTCTGTTCCGGGATCGAATAGAACCGAAGGCATTTCTCACGAAGCCCTTGCATTTTCCGGATAAATTTCTAATCACGTCCGGACTTCCCGTCACTAAGGGTGATAAAACCTCTAAATCGAAGATCAGTCGATGTAGAGTAACTCGACGGTAATCCTTCCGTTTTAAAAAATATCCGGTCTTCAACACCGGTCTTCGAATGCAATTCATAACGACGTATCACATATTCGTAATGGGTTATACGACCCCATGGTCCTTTCCCGGCTAACCCGAATAGTGAGCGATTATTCAAAAATAAGTGTGGCATTCAAATTCATCCAATTCACAACAAAACATCCATTCAGGGTAATTATTGATAGTCGGTTATTTAACTATCAATAAAGATGTGCAACATCATCAGATTCCAAATAATTTTCCAAATTATTTCATCTTCAAAAATATCTTTACTAGATATAAAATTTCCACACTTAACCATTTGAAAAACAATTTCAAATCAATTTCCACACTTCAAAAAAAAATCAATATTTATTTTTAAACAACTTCCCTTTCTTTTATAAATTCCGTATTGAATTTACATTTTCGAATATCTACTGATATTCGATTTTCAAATCGCTTTCAATATTCAATCTCAATTTATCTTTACAAGGATAAATCCTCAAAACATTCATTTCATATTGGAAAAGCAATTCCATACTTATTTAATAAGTAATTCACAAGTCTATTTATTTTCAACGTTTGAAAATACTCGATATACTTAAATCAAATTAAGTATATATTTCATTCTTTAAGGAAAATATTCTTTTAACACCTTTATTTGAGTCAAAACGAATGTTACGTAAAACATCATTACGACGACTCAAAATCACTAGTATAGGGATTCAGAATTAAGATAGATGTGTAAATCCCAATACTATATAAAACATTTCCTTCCGGAAATCATTTACTATAACAACAGTGTTATAGTCCACCATTTCCTTAAATTTCTCGAAAACGTCTATTTCAACAATAATTGTTGAAATCTATGATTTCGATATTCAACTCATTTTAAAACATCGTTAAAATGTTTAACTTCATTTTTAATATCATTTTTCCCGAAACCATATCTATTTTACTTAACAATATATTCACTGTCCAAAATCGTGAATATAATTCACTTAACCCAATTTCAATCATTTCTACACATTTTTATTTCAATAAGAATTCGCTATCCAAAATCGCGAATATATCTTCTTTAATAACCTTCTAAAATTCACTTATCAAATTCAAACGATTTCGAATTTATAAACACGGTTATAAATTCTATTTCTATTTTAATAACAACCTCGACTTATAAATCTTCTTTTTATCAACTTCTATATTTTTACTTATCAAAATAAGTGATTTCGGATTTATAAACAACTTTTATAAATTCCAATTCTATTTATAAAAACTTCAATCCCAAATCAATGTCGATATTGATTTAAAAATTTATTTATCACTACTAAGTAAATTCCTCATTTTTTTTTCTCAAATTATTCAATATTCTGTTTTTAAAATGGATTCTTCAAATTGAAATCATCTTACATTGATTTCCCAATTTATTTCAATTTACCAATTAAATTTCTAGTTGGATTTCCAACTTATCTTCTTTTGAATAAATTCCTTTTTTAAGGAAATAAATTTCAATCGTTTCTTTCAATCTATTTAAAAATCCAAATTTTAAATTAAATTCTTCAATTTATAATCACTATTTTACGAAATCCATTTATTTAACATTTTCACTTTATTCTGGAATTTATTCAATATGATTATAAAAATTTACTTTTTATACTTTAAAAACTCCTTTCTTCAAAATTTCTTCAATTTCAAAAATTGATTTACTTAGAAATTTTCTACTTGAATTTCAAAAATTCAATTTCGTTTATCTTTGGAATCCAATGATGTCAAAACATCCATTCAGCTAAATTTTAGCTTTCAAACAATTTCCAGATATCAATATGATTAATAGCATCACTATAATCATTCACAGATTCATATCACAATAGAAATAAATTCAATAAATGTGAGCGGTCCAGTTGGATCCCTCCAACCTGTTTCCCTGCATCCACAAATGTTAGCACAATACCAATTCCGCTCCAGTACGGAATTATCGCGGTATATGGGTTTTATAAAAATCCGCTTACTAACGGCGCAATAGGGTCTCATCCGCTATACGAGGCGGGAAATCATCAATCCAATATATACATATGCCAATATGTATATATTGCTATATATAATAGATATATCCTATCATATCTAATATCACATCCAAATAGCAATCAAACAGTCAATAATAACTGTAAAAGAAAATCCACTTTCATTTTTGAGTGAGAAGATCTCACCTTAGCTTTTATTTTGCTTTCCAATTTCCATTTCTTTTGTTTTCTCGACTTTTGACCTGGTATAAACAATTTTATTCAATCTATCAATATTCAAAAGACTGAACAATTAATTTTCGTTTCAATTGTTTTAGATTAACAAATTTCTCCTTTAATAATTTTATTTAACTACAATTAAATTTTTAAAACTCAATTTCTCCTTACAAATCTATTAAATTAAATCGAATACCCTTTTTTTTTAAAAAAAAATATTCTATATAGATTTATAATTTATCTCCTTTCCTGTCTATATTTTAACTTAACTAGGGATTATTTCTATTTAATTTAAACCAAAAATTTTGTTCTAAACTAAGAAGTTGATTTTATACTATTTTCCCTTTTTAACTTGTATAAACCTAAATTTTTAAACAAATCTTCCTTTTTAACAGTCTAAAAATAATTAAATAGGTTATTAATAAATTTTCATCCTAATACAATTCTTGTCTCGCTCTAATCGGCCTGGAATCAATTATATTGTCTATTTCAAATCTAAATACATTTACTTAAATTAATTTAAACAAAACTGATACCTTATAGGAAAGGAGAAAACCCGACTTCTCAGACGCACCACGAACTCAGGTAAATCATCGACCTTCCCCCAGTTCGAGATCGACATCTCCATACTTCCACTGTGCTCGCGTTCCCATTCGATCGCGTGACCTCTCCCCCCCATAACAGAAACCGACAACCCTCAAAACGAGGCCACTCGCCCTTCCCAGTCGACCCAGCCGATGTCGCCTTCCTAAACCCTAGAACCCAAGCTTGAGACCTACGAACACCCTGCTCCACTGTCGATAATACTCCTGCCGAAACCCAAATCGAACGAAGCGAACGCCTCTCCCTCAAGATAGCACGCTTACTTCCCTATCGCTATCGCGATTCGAGCCACCCGGTGCCGCCATCACATCGCGAAGAGCAGAGCAAAGCGAAGACAATAGGATTTTCGAACGAAAAGGGGTTTCGGTTGCTTAAGAAATGAAGCTGCCATTATTTATTTCGTGAGACTTAATTTATTTCTCGAACTCGATAAAGACTGAGAACTGAGGGAAAGGGAATTCGATTTTTGAATTTGAAGAAGGGCTCGGCTGAATTTAAAAATGAAGGAGAGGGAGTAATTTATCTTCGATCGGCCATTTTATTCCCTTTTGAATACGAGATGTTTCGTCGCCATTTTTTTTCGTTTTGATTTTCGAATCTGAGAGAGGGAGAGTTCGGCATAAAAATGGAAGACGACGTGATTTATCAGAGAAAGTATGGTTTGCACGATTCCTCAACGTGATTTTAGGCAAGAATCTAGGGACGCTGTCTGAAATAAAATTTTAAATTTAAATTGAAACCGTTCAAAATTTCAATGCGTTTGCCTGTCGTATTCTCACATATCAACTTCGAAAAATACGAAATTTGAAATCCGACAATAATTCAATATTACGGACCCAATGGAACTAGTTTCGTTGAATTCCGAGACTGTGCCTCGGACGGCTATTTTTAAATATCGGCTGAACGATAAAATTTTCTAAACTGAACAATTCAATTTCAAATTCGATTCTGAAGCTCCAATTATCTTCAGTATTGTCAATACGAATTTTAAAACCTTTCGAAATATTTTTCTTTAGCTTTAGATTGAATATTCAAATTTTTATTCAACTTAAATCGATTTAATTTTATAATTTAATCGCCGATTTCAAAATTATATCGGGAATTCAAATTAAATCATCGTTCAAATATTTAAAATTAATTAAATATTCTCAATTTAATTCGTTCAAAATTCTGGGTCGTTACAAACTTCCCCCCTTAAAAGAATTTCGTCCTCGAAATTACAAGTTAGGAAAAATGTCCTTAACTCGTCTACTATTTTTCCAACATCCAATAGTTTTATCAAATTTTCAAAACAACTCTTCCTACTAAAGATTCGTTATCAATTCAACTAGATTTCCAACTTCAATTATAAGTTCAAACAACATTGTTTAACTTCTAAATTCAAATTCGAGTTTAAATTCAAATTTAAACTTTCAAAATTTCTCAAAAATTTTCTAACGCCCTAAATTTCCGAAAAATTTCGCCAGCGTCTCCTTTGCGCGGCTAATACGGTACGACTACAAAACGTCCCTACGGACCCTCAGATTTCAAAAAGAAAAAGAAAAAGCCAAGCGGCTAGAGAAATAAGTCATCAAATCTCATATTGAAATTTAAATACATACCTTTTTCGAGCAATTCAAATTCTCTTCAAAATTAAAATCCCAATTCCTTTACAATACCTGTATATCTACTAGCCATTATATCTAGTTACAGCATTCAAACTATTTTGCAAATTCAATTACAAAATTTTCAATATATGCTTATATCCTCTTTAAGTTCATTATTGAAGTTATATATCCAATATGATTCAATTTTACATTTCAATTTCATTTGAATCTAATTCATAACTTCAATTCTATTTGAATTCAATTTACTTCTGAATATTAAATTCCATCAACTATCTTTATTCACAACTGCACTATTCTAAATTAGTTTCAGTTACTAACCCATTACAAATTCCAATTTATTTTATTCAAATTTTTTTTTAACATTCAGTTTCAATTCCAGTTTTATTCACTTCCAAATTCAAAATGAATTTTAACATTCAATTTCATTTTCTGGCACTTGCAATCGCAATTTATTCATTCATTCACTAATTCATTCGTTTTTCAATTTGAATTTCATTCTAATCAAATTTCAAATATTCTATAAGTTATCAACTTATTAATATTTCGTAAGTATTTTAAATAGGATTCCAGAGTCGTTTCAACTTTTTCAAAACCATTTGAAAACAATTCAAATTATCCTTTTAATTTCCAAAACAAAATCCAAATTTTCCAAACACTTCCATTTAAAACAATTTGGCAGCAATTCCTCTTTTGGAAACCCGAAAATGAACACCAACGATGCCGCGGTCATCATCGAAGTTATTTTCCAGCGACCGAAAAGAGTTTAGAGCTTTTAACTCTTCAAAACATTTTTCAAACCTTTGAAATTCATTTTCAAATCAAAAAGGAATTTAAACTTTCCAAATCTCCAAAATTTTCAAACTCCTTTCAAAACATTTCCAAATACTTTTCTGGAATTCCGTTTTAAATTACAAATCACATATATAATTTACATTCTTTAATTTCATTTGTATGTGAATTAATTTCTTAACTTTGGAGTAACGATTTCAGTTTCTTATTCAGTTTTCAGTGATAATAATTCACTATTATTACTTCCTAACATCCATGCAACCATATACTATAGTACTTTATAGAAAAACATTCCTTTTCTATATAAAAAAAATAGTTTTGGGTAAAATTATCTCATTTACCCTATTCAAAACAATACTGTGCCGAATTGTTCTATTCAAGTGTTTAGAAACCCCTTCGATACAGTTTTGCAAGACTGTGCCGACGAAGGTTCATATACCACTCAATAAACCAATCATCACAATACAAAACAATTTTATATTCAATAACAAATACGTGCTCATATCTATTATTACACTCAACTCATTCTAGAGTACTGCTGACTCTATCTCTAATGAGTAACACCCAACAGAGCAGGGTTATCGCTTAACCATATGCTCTGATACCACGTTGTCACGTACCGAAATTTTCGACTTTCGAAAATTCGACATCGATACTCACTTTATCGACTGCCGAGAATTTGAGTGCCGGAAACTCCAATAGTGAGGGTTTTAA
This sequence comes from Allium fistulosum, assembly GCA_030737815.1. Taxonomy (NCBI): domain Eukaryota; kingdom Viridiplantae; phylum Streptophyta; class Magnoliopsida; order Asparagales; family Amaryllidaceae; genus Allium; species Allium fistulosum. The sequence continues at coordinate 207,564,692 of CM060903.1, forward strand.
GAAAAAGAAAAGGTAGAAGAAGAAGAAGATAGAAGAAAAAGAGAAGAAAGAAAGAAGAAGAACAACAGAACAACATCAGAAACAGAAAAACAATATCAGAATCTTACACATCGCAGCGGAATAATATATAATAAATAAACACTAGTCTTTTAAAACAAAGAACTATATCATTTTATACATACATCAATCATCAGAGTCAATATACAACAATGGACAGTTATATAACTTGTCCTCATACAGAATACACAGCGGAATAAATACTATCAGATACAAATACTACGTCTCGTCATCCAGCTTATCTCCAAAGCTCCAGAATATCCAGAATATCCTGATAATTTAACTCTAGACTGCCCGTGTGGAAATTCGTGGGCACCCAGAGTTTAGAAGGGAAACAATAAACTCCGAGTCAGTCATGGTGACTGGTGTGAGATCGTAAAACAGTTATTCTTTATAATAACAAAATAATTTTTAAGTCAATTCGAAATGCTTTTGGAAAATGAAACTACCATAAGACCTCCCACCACACACACAATGCAAACGCAGACTTGGAGGAGATTTCTTCTTATGATAGTCAAAGATGCTTACTACGCAAAATCAAATCATTTTGGATATTACTATTAGTGCATAGTGGAAAACATTTCGAAAGTAGAATATAAATCTTAGCCAGCATAGGTACCATTATATTATGCCTGCTATAGCTGCCTCCTGAGGAGACAGGTTATACAATTGAAATCGTAAAGGCTCGTATTGTTTCTTTGGATTTCCAACAAATGGTCAGGCCAAGGAACTTCCTATCCACGATGGGTACGTCCCTGGAATAGACGACCCGAGAACCTAACCGGATCTCTGCCAACACAAGGCCGGGTTACCTCTGCAAAAATAGGTAACTACTGACACGCGTATGCCATCCCCCGATCGTCACCGATCTTCCCGAGGATCCCCGATTCGCAACAACCACAAAGAAATAAATTTTGCAGCAACCACAGAGGTTAAGTATCTGCGCTCCATACCATGATACCACCTTTATCCAGAAGGAATGACATACACTAAGGGGCGCTACTCCCTAGAACCTTGCCGCATTCTTCCTGTTTCGACCATTTCCGGGGTGTGAGGCTCGACGAAGTCTCGCCCACAAAGCTACGCTTTCTCAAAAAGCCCTGCTTTGGGTCAAACAAAATGATCAACCTATGATCACAAAGATATAAGATCAAACAAATGATCATATCACAAATGATCAAACACTGATCATTTCACAGCAACACTCAGTATGCCACGTTACAAAATTGGGATATATCGCTGATAAATTTCAACTACATAACCTCTGAGCTCGTACGTCTCAGAGAAGGGTGTTAAGCTAAGAAAATAAATTCTCCGCCACCAACAGAAATGTATTTGAAAGAAATCAGCTTTATATCTCAAATTGTAACGTCAGACACACAATCCATACAAGTCTGTTCCGGGATCGAACAGAACCGAAGGCACTTCTCACGAAGCCCTTGCATTTTCCGGATAAATTTCTAATCACGTCCGGACTTCCCGTCACTAAGGGTGATAAAACCTCTAAATCGAAGATCAGTCGATGTAGAGTAACTCGACGGTAATCCTTCCGTTTTCAAAAATATCTGGTCTTCAACACCGGTCTTCGAATGCAATTCATAACGACGTATCACATATTCGGAATGGGTTATACGACCCCATGGTCCTTTCCCGGCTAACCCGAATAGTGAGCGATTATTCAAAAATAAGTGTGGCATTCAAATTCATCCAATTCACAACAAAACATCCATTCAGGGTAATTATTGATAGTCGGTTATTTAACTATCAATAAAGATGTGCAACATCATCAGATTCCAAATAATTTTCCAAATTATTTCATCTTCAAAAATATCTTTACTAGATATAAAATTTCCACACTTAACCATTTGAAAAACAATTTCAAATCAATTTCCACACTTCAAAAATAAATCAATATTTATTTTTAAACAACTTCCCTTTCTTTTATAAATTCCGTATTGAATTTACATTTTCGAATATCTACTGATATTCGATTTTCAAATCGCTTTCAATATTCAATCTCAATTTATCTTTACAAGGATAAATCCTCAAAACATTCATTTCATATTGGAAAAGCAATTCCATACTTATTTAATAAGTAATTCACAAGTCTATTTATTTTCAACGTTTGAAAATACTCGATATACTTAAATCAAATTAAGTATATATTTCATTCTTTAAGGAAAATATTCTTTTAACACCTTTATTTGAGTCAAAACGAATGTTACGTAAAACATCGTTACAACGACTCAAAATCACTAGTATAGGGATTCAGAATTAAGATAGATGTGTAAATCCCAATACTATATAAAACATTTCCTTCCGGAAATCATTTACTATAACAACAGTGTTATAGTCCACCATTTCCTTAAATTTCTCGAAAACGTCTATTTCAACAATAATTGTTGAAATCTATGATTTCGATATTCAACTCATTTTAAAACATCGTTAAAATGTTTAACTTCATTTTTAATATCATTTTTCCCGAAACCATATCTATTTTACTTAACAATATATTCACTGTCCAAAATCGTGAATATAATTCACTTAACCCAATTTCAATCATTTCTACACATTTTTATTTCAATAAGAATTCGCTATCCAAAATCGCGAATATATCTTCTTTAATAACCTTCTAAAATTCACTTATCAAATTCAAACGATTTCGAATTTATAAACACGGTTATAAATTCTATTTCTATTTTAATAACAACCTCGACTTATAAATCTTCTTTTTATCAACTTCTATATTTTTACTTATCAAAATAAGTGATTTCGGATTTATAAACAACTTTTATAAATTCCAATTCTATTTATAAAAACTTCAATCCCAAATCAATGTCGATATTGATTTAAAAATTTATTTATCACTACTAAGTAAATTCCTCATTTTTTTTTCTCAAATTATTCAATATTCTGTTTTTAAAATGGATTCTTCAAATTGAAATCATCTTACATTGATTTCCCAATTTATTTCAATTTACCAATTAAATTTCTAGTTGGATTTCCAACTTATCTTCTTTTGAATAAATTCCTTTTTTAAGGAAATAAATTTCAATCGTTTCTTTCAATCTATTTAAAAATCCAAATTTTAAATTAAATTCTTCAATTTATAATCACTATTTTACGAAATCCATTTATTTAACATTTTCACTTTATTCTGGAATTTATTCAATATGATTATAAAAATTTACTTTTTATACTTTAAAAACTCCTTTCTTCAAAATTTCTTCAATTTCAAAAATTGATTTACTTAGAAATTTTCTACTTGAATTTCAAAAATTCAATTTCGTTTATCTTTGGAATCCAATGATGTCAAAACATCCATTCAGCTAAATTTTAGCTTTCAAACAATTTCCAAATATCAATATGATTAATAGCATCACTATAATCATTCACAGATTCATATCACAATAGAAATAAATTCAATAAATGTGAGGGGTCCAGTTGGATCCTTCCAACCTGTTTCCCTGCATCCACAAATGTTAGCACAATACCAATTCCGCTCCAGTACGGAATTATCGCGGTATATGGGTTTTATAAAAATCCACTTACTAACGGCGCAATAGGGTCTCATCCGCTATACGAGGCGGGAAATCATCAATCCAATATATACATATGCCAATATGTATATATTGCTATATATAATAAATATATCCTATCATATCTAATATCACATCCAAATAGCAATCAAACAGTCAATAATAACTGTAAAAGAAAATCCACTTTCATTTTTGAGTGAGAAGATCTCACCTTAGCTTTTATTTTGCTTTCCAATTTCCATTTCTTTTGTTTTCTCGACTTTTGACCTGGTATAAACAATTTTATTCAATCTATCAATATTCAAAAGACTGAACAATTAATTTTCGTTTCAATTGTTTTAGATTAACAAATTTCTCCTTTAATAATTTTATTTAACTACAATTAAATTTTTAAAACTCAATTTCTCCTTACAAATCTATTAAATTAAATCGAATACCCTTTTTTTTTTTAAAATATTCTATATAGATTTATAATTTATCTCCTTTCCTGTCTATATTTTAACTTAACTAGGGATTATTTCTATTTAATTTAAACCAAAAATTTTGTTCTAAACTAAGAAGTTGATTTTATACTATTTTCCCTTTTTAACTTGTATAAACCTAAATTTTTAAACAAATCTTCCTTTTTAACAGTCTAAAAATAATTAAATAGGTTATTAATAAATTTTCATCCTAATACAATTCTTGTCTCGCTCTAATCGGCCTGGAATCAATTATATTGTCTATTTCAAATCTAAATACATTTACTTAAATTAATTTAAACAAAACTGATACCTCATTGGAAAGGAGAAAACCCGACTTCTCAGACGCACCACGAACTCAGGTAAATCATCGACCTTCCCCCAGTTCGAGATCGACATCTCCATACTTCCACTGTGCTCGCGTTCCCATTCGATCGCGTGACCTCTCCCCCCCATAACAGAAACCGACAACCCTCAAAACGAGGCCACTCGCCCTTCCCAGTCGACCCAGCCGATGTCGCCTTCCTAAACCCTAGAACCCAAGCTTGAGACCTACGAACACCCTGCTCCACTATCGATAATACTCCTGCCGAAACCCAAATCGAACGAAGCGAACGCCTCTCCCTCAAGATAGCACGCTTACTTCCCTATCGCTATCGCGATTCGAGCCACCCGGTGCCGCCATCACATCGCGAAGAGCAGAGCAAAGCGAAGACAATAGGATTTTCGAACGAAAAGGGGTTTCGGTTGCTTAAGAAATGAAGCTGCCATTATTTATTTCGTGAGACTTAATTTATTTCTCGAACTCGATAAAGACTGAGAACTGAGGGAAAGGGAATTCGATTTTTGAATTTGAAGAAGGGCTCGGCTGAATTTAAAAATGAAGGAGAGGGAGTAATTTATCTTCGATCGGCCATTTTATTCCCTTTTGAATACGAGATGTTTCGTCGCCATTTTTTTTCGTTTTGATTTTCGAATCTGAGAGAGGGAGAGTTCGGCATAAAAATGGAAGACGACGTGATTTATCAGAGAAAGTATGGTTTGCACGATTCCTCAACGTGATTTTAGGCAAGAATCTAGGGACGCTGTCTGAAATAAAATTTTAAATTTAAATTGAAACCGTTCAAAATTTCAATGCGTTTGCCTGTCGTATTCTCACATATCAACTTCGAAAAATACGAAATTTGAAATCCGACAATAATTCAATATTACGGACCCAATGGAACTAGTTTCGTTGAATTCCGAGACTGTGCCTCGGACGGCTATTTTTAAATATCGGCTGAACGATAAAATTTTCTAAACTGAACAATTCAATTTCAAATTCAATTCTGAAGCTCCAATTATCTTCAGTATTGTCAATACGAATTTTAAAACCTTTCGAAATATTTTTCTTTAGCTTTAGATTGAATATTCAAATTTTTATTCAACTTAAATCGATTTAATTTTATAATTTAATCGCCGATTTCAAAATTATATCGGGAATTCAAATTAAATCATCGTTCAAATATTTAAAATTAATTAAATATTCTCAATTTAATTCGTTCAAAATTCTGGGTCGTTACAAAGGCTCAGTCTTGCTGCTAGCTTGGGAGGAATATGTACCGAGGTGGAGTCGACTTCGGTGGAGAGTGATCTAAGATGATCTATGCGGCCATGGGAGATGCGAGTAGGGGAGAAAGGCCAAAATAAAGTGGAAGAGGAAAGAGCGTGGGGAGGTATGGCATGTAAGATGAGTTACAGCAAATTTTTCTTTTCGAAGAATGTAGAGGCAAAGAAAATGAAAGGACCAAAGAAAATGAATGAACCAACGTAAAAAAAACGGGCATAAGGAATAGATAAAATCACAGCTTGAATTTTGGGAATTGGAAAGGGTAGAGGCTATTAGTATTCTGATGGAACGAAAAGACAAATGAAAGTCAAAAACTCAAAATACGGAACCGGTAAAACTGATCGATTCACTGATTTCATCTTGTCCCGAACACTGAAATGCACAAATGAATATATCGCAGAGATCAGCACGACGAGACGATCAAAATGGTATACAGATGTCAGTGGTACGATCATCCTATCAAAAGTCGATAATCGGTATCGAAAATGCTGATAACTGTCGAAAATAAGATAAACGGAGCAATAATAGTCAAAATTTGGAGAAACGAAATATGACGTCTCACTCAGAAGATGATTTACAAATATTCTATGGAAAAATATTCAGGTTTGGAAAACATTTTATTATAATCTAATATTAACTGATTTGAATAAAATTACACAATAAAATAAATTTCTATATTATAAATTGAAAAATTACCAGTTGCTATGTTTAATTAGACGTATTCCAAATATCAAATTTTTATTTCAAAATTTTATTATTTAAAATTTCACAAAATTTCAATTAATTACGTTATTAAAATAGTTAAAAATTTACGGGTCGTTACAACAAAACGTTGTCAAAGGAATGTTATCCTTTGCAATACGAAGCTGATGAAAACCGGTGGTAAGGTCGAGCTAAAAAGACCTTAGCACCACTCAAAAGATCGCTTAGGTGGTAATCCTAAGACAAGCTCAAAGATACCGGGAAATTCATGAACTACTTGAATGAGGGAAATAACATTTTCCTCACCATGTTGGTTTAAAGAATAAAATGATGCCACCGAATTGGAATCGAAATCATTAAGAACAATAGAAATCTGCTTAACAGATTGAGGATGTCGAAGATGGATAGTCCTCTCGGGACATAGGATATGGGCTTCATATTGATTAAGCCAATCCATTCCCAAAAATCATTCTGAAACCTAAGTAGCGCATAACATGCAAATCGGCACGGAAAGCATAATCACATAGAATAATTTCAACATCCTTACAAAATAAACCGAGTGTTGCGGATCCACCAATCAGATTTGCAATTCTTAGTAAAGTCATCAATCCCATAATAATTAAAGAAAAAGTAACAACGAGTTCTTTTGATATAAAAGAGTGAGATGCACCTGAATCATAAGAAATTCGAATAGGATAATCACGAAACATAATAATTCCATCAAGGACTGAATGAGAAATACCTTGACCAAGAGAAGGGTTACTAGGCGCTTGCATAACATTCAGCTTTCCCTCTTTCTTATTTGAAGTTTGGGACATGAAGATAAAAGATGACCCAAACCTTTGCAATAGCGACAAGTAAGGGGCTTTGGACACTTATTTGCATAGTGATTCTTAGAACTACAATTGTAGCATACCCCATGATTAGGGATTGGAGTCTTTGCTACCGAAGTTGCATGCTTCACTTTCTTGTTGGGATTATGGCTTTTTAACTTAATATGCCTCTTCTTGGAAACCCCAACATCACCATCACTTCCTTTATCGGCCTCTTCAAGTCGAAGAGTGATATCTACAAACTGGTCGAAAGGCACTTCTAATTTCAAAGGTAAAACCTTTTTAGGGTTCTTATTCAAAGCACAGATAAACCTTTGATTATTTACAAGATCCAAAAGTTGTTGGCCAGACATGAATACGCCATCCAAAGGAGGACCACTGGATTGACCAGCGCTAGGACTGCCAGGTCTAACCATTTCTCTTCTTTAAGAAAGAAAGAAAGAAAGAAGAGGAAAAAGGTTATTCTCAGAATGAATTCAAATAAACTTGATTGATAAAATAAGGCATCATAAAATAAAATAGGATAGAACGTGTCCTACGACTCGAATTAAATCCTAAGGCACGATTCCTAAGAGAGACTTAGGACAATGATCCTTGCTAGATTATTCTACATTGTTCCGAAGTTTGGCTCTGATACCAAGCTGTGACGCTCCACCTCTATACTCACACTAACCAAGGACACTACTGGTAATGCCATCAATTAGTACGAAGAATAAGGTTGTTGAGGAGCGACCATCTGTGTAATTGATTTGAGCGAGAACCGATATGTCAGATAGTATATCATGTATTTCATTTCAAGAGGAAATCCGACATATCCAATCCAAACTCAAATCTACTACACAGTGGCTATGTGGCCTTTGGAAACAAATATAAAATAAGCGTAACACAAATCAGACATAGAAATTCATATCACTAAGACGGAAACATATATGAATATAACACATAGAAGTGTACATCAAAGTAGTGGTCATACAAGATCCACTACATTACAAAAGAATAAGTATACATCAAGGAGTCTCTATCTCAAATGTATAAAAGCAAAAACTACTAAGCTAAAGTAGTTAGCCAAAAGTCAGAAGCTAGTCCCTGCTAAGAAGTCCAGTAGAAGCACCTGAAACACCTCGGTCTGACCCGAGTATTATTTAAGAAGAAAAATAATAAATAGATCAGTCTAGCTATAAATATCTAATAAGCTGAGATAGGATAAGAGATATGACAAAAATATATGATAACAATAATGCCATACCGTGACAAGCAAATATTTGATAATAATGAAAATCATACAATATCACAAATCTCCTCAAATATCCAAAAATAATATCATATTCTTTAGCTTATTCACCAAACCTCAAATATTGATAAAACATATCAATGCAAATCGCAAAAATTGGTGAAACACAAATTCCAGAAATCATCAGTTAGAAATCCAGCAATCACAGAAAAGGGGAGGCCTATCATAAATGAGAGTATAAAAACTCACCCACACGTGTATCACAAACGAGACGTTATCCCATGGATCGCTATCCCATAAAATCAGTCGAACATCGACACACCTAAAAAGATACACCCCATGCACAGCCGAACATCGACGCATCTAAAAAGATATGCCCCATGCACAAACTTATTAAGACGAACATCGACGCACCTAAAAGATACGCCCCATGCACAGACTCGAGCCGAACATCGACGCACCTAAAAAGATACGCCCCATGCACAGACTAATTGAGCCGAACATCGAAGCACCTAAAAAGATATGCCCCATGCACAGACTCATTGAGCCGATTACTCCATGAACGGCCCGAAGACCATGGGTCGCTACCCCACCAATTTGAGTCGAAGCTCTACAGAAAATGATCATCATTGATCAAAAAGAAGTGTAAATTACACTAAGCTAGTAAATAAATGAGTTAGGCTTCATGTCTCATAACCACTGGCTTAACTTAAATATTTACGAACAAATTGTAGACTTCCACTCAAAAATAAGTGTAAATTACACTAAGCTAGTAAATAAATGAGTTAGTCTTCATGTCCCATAACCACTAGCTTAACTTAAATATTTACGAACAGATTGTATATTTCCACTCGAAAATTGTCACAAGATTTCAATCGAACAAGTCCAAGAATTAACCGACGAAGTAAACGCAAGCGTTTCATACCACTTGTTTTGCTAAGTCGTTTAATTAGATTTCTCATACGAATGAGGTAAAGATTTGTATATACTAATAGATTAGAAAACGGTTTTAAAAACGAGCTTTGTATTAAAAGTAACATTGAAATCATTTTTGGGAAAGAGTTTGAGTATTTACTACTAGTATAGAAACCTTTGTATTTAAAAGTGACAAACCACAAAAATAATTGTAAAACACTCTATCACAAAAATTCCACATTCGACGACGTGAATTCAAACCAAAAAAATCGATATCAAATCCAATCAAATGGATATTCCCAAAAATCCATAAATGAAGTCATCAAAGTCGATAATAATTGACAATAACTAACCGGATCAACAAAAATCGATAAAAATTGGAAATTAACTCAAAAACAGCCAAAATAGGCAAAATTGCACAGGACCAGACATTTGGTTGGGTTTAACCAGACGTCTAGATTTTGTCTCAGCCATTTTTTCTGCATTTGTTATTTTTTTCTTTTTCCAAGGACCCCTACCAGACGTCTGGATTTTCCTGCTAGGCAAAAATCAGCCTAGCCCAAAGAGGGCAAAATCCAAACCGGAAGCGATCGAATGAGCGATGGATGCTAGGGATTTATTCCAATCGACAACCTAGCCCTATAGGCTCTTCGATACACCACCAAAAATATGTCAAAACATCCAAGATAGGATCTTTAAAGATTTTGACTTCAAAATACAAAAATTGGAAAATTCACCAAACCAATTCAAATCGAAAGCAATTGAACATGAAATAGATGTTAGGAATTCATACATAACAACAATGAAAGCTATAGACATAGATGTGAGTTCAAGAACTCACCTTTAAAACTCAAAAACAACGAATGAGAAGCTCTAAAACAAGGCAAGATCAATTCCTCTTCAATACACCTCTAGAATCTTCAATCTATTATCAAAGGTGAAGTTTTTCCTAAGTTAGGTTATAGGAATTTCTGAAAATTAAAGAGAGATTGAGATGGAGAAGATGAAGAGGATGCTTACCTAAGCTTCTCTTTGATTTTAGAGCAAGAACTTGAATTTCCTAAGAGAACTAGGGCTTAGGAATTTCTAATCTCCTCTCTTTTCCTCCATTTTTCCTTTTGCTTTAGCGTTAGGAAATGTTATAAATGAATGAAGAGGAGTGGAGTGGGAGTTGTTATTGTAGAGGAGTTGGGTTCTTTGTTAGGTTAGTGGACTGAAACCCAAACCCAAAGCCCCAAATGAAAATACCAAAATTCTAATCAACTCCAAACGTATCGATGTTTATACTGAAAAAGGTCGCAAACGCTGTTTTGGACTCAATGGAAGTGGTCCCGAGACCAAATTTGATTGTTTACAAAAAGTCATATTTTGGAATTTAATTCAACTAACGATGTTATATTTAAATAAAATATTTAAATATAAAATCGTAAAATATGCGGGTTGTTACAGTTTTTGAGAAGGGAAATGATTTTAATCCAAAATTGGGTTTCCAAAATATTTTGTTTAAAAGAGTATCGATTTATGTTAATATTGTTTTAAAGTTACTTGATTATATTAGTGTTTTAAAGTTATTTGCTTATAGTTAATATTGCTTTAAGTATTTATCAAATTTTAATATTTTGACACGTTAATTATTTTAAGAATAATTATGGTTTGAAATTAATAATAAGGATTTACTAATAAGGTTTTGGAAAAATAAGTTATTATTATAATGGTAAAGATTAATTATTTTTGTGATTTGATAATGATTTGAAAACATCAATTATTATTTTTAAGATGTTTTAAAATTAATAATTTTCGTTTAATTATAATGTTTATTGTTAATAGTTATTAATATATAATGGTGTTTTAAAGTAAATAATTTTAATTATTTAAGAATGTCTCCGAAAGGAATAAATAGATTTTTATAAACAGACATGGATTTTATAAGGAAAGTTTATAAAACGGTTTAAGATTTAAGGGAAGATTTTTACAAGGTGAAAGAGTTTTATAAATGGTTGGATATTTATAAACGAATTTGAGAAATGGGTTACAGATTTATAAAAAGGAGTTTTATAAATGGTTTTATGGATTTGTAAAGGACCTATAAATCATTTTAGAATGTACAAAAAGAAATTTACAAGTGATTAAAGTTTATAAAAGGGATTATAAATGAACTTTGGAGATTTATAAAATGGTTTATAAATAGTTTTAGAAAATTATAAGGAGTTTATAAATGATTTTAGAACCGAATAAAAAGAAATCTTTCTCAAATTTGTAAATATACTTATACTGTAGAGATAAGTATATGAGTGCATTTTCTAAGATGTGAAGTATATATGTATATAAATATACTTATACCGTTGAGATAAGTATATGAATATTTTCTAGTATTGAAAATATAGGGAATGGTGGATGTACCATTGTAAAAGTATTTTACTACAAGAAATTTACAAAGTGATATAGCCAATGAAAGATTAATTAAGGAGGCTAGTGGTTGCTTATGTGCTTAACCAATGTTGGTTTTTCCTTTGGAAATAAATCCTAATTTGAATGTCTGTTTATTGATAGTTAAATAACCGACTATCAAATGTGGACTTAAACGTAACTTTAGAGATATCTAGGAAAAACACGTAAGTTATATGGCACATTCATCTCCGACGATCCTGTATTGTGCGTGTAAATCTCGTTCCATTCATTTAGGACAAATGATAAGGAAATCTGTCCACTAACGGTTAGGAGGTGATCTCCGATCTTATATTTGACTATTTATTTCCTAAAGAACCGGAGCTGAGGAAATTATCGAATGTTATTTTGAAGAGACCTGTAACAACCCGCATATTTTTACGATTGTATATTTAAATATTTTATTTAAATATAGCATCGTTAGTCGGATTTAAGTCCAAAATGTCACTTTTTGCAAACAGTCGAATTAGGACTCGAGACCACTTCCATTGAGTCCAAAATGGCATTTGCGACCTTTTTGAGTATAAAATCGATATGTTTGGAGTTGAGTAAAATTTTGATATTTTCATTTAGGGCTTTGGGTTTGGGTTTTAGCCCACCAACCCAACATAATACCCTAACTCCACCCCCTCTCCTCTTCATACATTCTCATTTCCTAATACTTTCTAGCTAAAGTAAAAATAAGGGAAGAGAAAGGAAATTAGAATTCCAAACCCTAGTTTAATTAGGAAATACAAATTCTAGCTCCAACATCAAAGAGAAGCTAAGGTAAGCATCCTCTTCTTCTTCTCCATCTCAATCTCTCTCCAATTTCAGAAATTTCCTATAACCTAACTTAGGAAATATAGCTTATGATCTTAGATTGGAGCTTCTAGAGTTGAGATTGAAGAGTAGTTGATCTTTGCTTTAGAGCTTCTCATTTGTTGTTTTGGGTTGAAAAGGTGAGTTTTTGAACTCACATCTATGTCTATATCTTTGATAGTTGTTTGGTAGTAATTCATAACATCTATTCCTTGTCCATTTGCCTTTGAGTTGAATTGGTTTGATGAATATTCCAAATTTTTGGTGTTTTGAAGTTAAATCTTTAAAAATCCTATCTTTGATGTTTGAACACGTTGTTGGGGTGTATCGAAGAGCCTATAAGGCTGGGTTGTCGCTTGGCATAAATCCCAAGTCTCTAATGCTCGTCCGATCGCTCTCGTTTGGATTTTTGCCCCTTTTGGGGGCTAGGCTGAGAATACTGGAAACCACAATTCAGTCGACTGAACTGCAGTGTCAGTCGACTGAATCTGGGACCAGAAAACTCTCTGGCCCTGTGTCAGTCGACTGACCATGCAGTTCAGTCGACTGAACTAGGGACAGAAATGTTTCTGTCCCTGTATCAGTCGACTGAACAGCAGAGTCAGTCGATTGAACCTAAAACCCGAGAGTTTCTAGGCTTGTTTCAGTCGACTGACTCTACAGAACAGTCGACTGAATCTGTGAAGTTTGCTTTTTGCCTATTTCAGGCTGTTTTGTTTGGGTTTTCCGGTTTTTAATCAATTTTTGATGATCCGAATTGTTGTTATCATTTATCAACTTTGATGAATTCTTTTTTGGGATTTTTGGGAATATCCATTTTGATGGATTCGGTATCGATTTTTATGGTTTTAATTCACGTCGTCGAATGTGGATTTTGGTGATTGATTGTTTTTACAATCATTTTTGTGGTTTGTCACTTCAAAATAAAAAGGTTTCTATACTAGTAGTAACTATTCAAACTCTTTAACAAAAATGATTCCAAATCTATTTTTAATACAAATCTCGTTTATAAAACCGTTTTTCAATCTATTAGTATATACAAACCTTTACCTCATTCGTACGAGAAATCCAATTAAACGACTTAGCAAAATAAGTGGTATGAAACGCTTGTGTTTACTTTGTCGGTTAATTCTTAGACTTGTTCGATTGAAATCTTGTGACAATTTTCGAGTGGAAATCTACAATTTGTTCGTAAATATTTAAGTTAAACCAGTGGTTAAGGGACATGAAGCTAAACTCTTATATTTACTAGCTTAGTGTGATTCATACTTTTTATTGATCGATGATGATCATTTTGTGATTTAGACTAGCGATGTGCGACGTCTCTTTGTTGTGTGGGGGTTAAACCCCGTTTGTGGAGTTTCAACTCAAAATTGGTGGGGTAGCGACCCATGGTCTTCGGGCCGTTTGTGGAGCTTCGGCTCAAAATTGATGGTTAGCGACCATGGAATAGCGTTCCATTTGTATGCACGTGTTGGTGAGTTTTCATGCTCCCATTTGTGATAGGCCTTCCCCTTTTTGTGATTTCTGGATTTCTAGTTAATGATTTTTAGAATTTGTGTTTCACCGATTTTCGTGGATTGCATTGATAAGCTCTATCCATATTTGTGTATGGTGAATAATTTAAAGAATATGACATTCTTTTGGTGTTTGAGAATATTTGAGATATTGTACGATTTTTGTTGTTATCTGATATATACTTGTAACGACCCGTAAATTTAACTGGTTTTAATAACGTTATTAATTGAAATTTTGCGAAATATTAAACGATAAAATTTTGAAATATAAATTTGATATTTGGAATGCGTCTAGTTAAACATAGCAACTAGTAAATTTTCGTCCGAAAATACGAAAGTTTATTTCGTACGTAAATTTACTTCAATTTAATCAGTTAAAAAACGATGAAAATAAAATGTTTTCGGAACCTAAATATTTTTACATAGAAAAATTCTAAACCATCTCTTGAGCAAGGGTCATTTTTCGTTTTTCCAAATTCGAGCTTTTTTAGCTCCGTCGATCATATTTTTCTGCGTTTTTGCTGCATTTTCCACTAATAGGAAAATTGGAATTTTTATAATTCGATCCCACCACTGATATCTATATGCCATTTTGATCGTCTCGTCGTGCTGATCTCAATGGTACATTCATTTCTATTTTTCGAACCCTGGTAGACCGTGGAATCAGTGAAATGATTTCCGTATCGGTATCCATATTAATTGTACCTTTTGGTTTCTCTTTGACCGTTTATTATGCACCATATAAAACCAATAGCCATCAGTCACTATTATTCGCTGAAAACCTGACCTCTGACTTTTGCTATTCTTTGGCTATTAGCATTCCAACCAGTTCAAACCTGCTTTGATAAAGAAATTAAATTTTACAGATCTAAGTTGTATTTTATTAAAGCCTGCTTCCTTCTTCTTATTTCTGAAACCATTCCTCTTCTCATATTTCTTTCTCCTCTAACCATACGGCCTTCTCTTCCACCATTTGCTCGGCCTCGCCTCCCACGCCTATCACTGCCCATCCATGCTATGCTCCGCCTGACCCAAAGCCAGCCCACCAACTCAACTAACCGAGCTCCGCTTCCAAAACCCACCATTTCACCCGAGTGCAAACCCTCTGCACCGAAGCCTTTTCCTCGCCATTTCACCGCCTGCGAGAAAGCCCAGATCCAAACTCGCCAACCCCACCTGCCCAGGCCCGCCACTTTCCTCTAGCCTCGGCCTGCCTTGCATCCCGCCTCTCGGCCTTGCTCCTCTCATTTGTATAAAGGTACACAGATATAACCTGTTATATAAACTCGTGTATATGTGTTGCTGGCATATATATTGTTTGATGCTGTAAAGTATCTTTAAGGTATATATTACATTATACATTATATGTAAAGTTTTGTACAAGTTTTAAAAGAAAAAAAACCGTTGATATATATATGGATTTTTCTAATATGACATGTCTGCATATGTAACTTTAGCTTTACATGTACAAAGTCTGGACCATAGTATTGTATATTATTCAAAGCATACAAATTGAGTTACAAAATGTCATATATAATTTCATATATAAGTATTTGGCATGCGTGTCTTGCTTGTGGGAAGTATGTCAGAGAAGTATTCATGCAGTTTAATCATAGGGATGTATATGTTTGTTATGTAGATATATATATAAAGGTTGGATAAGTCCTAGTCTGATTTTTCATATATATGGATATATATTTAAAGTATAAATATATATGGATATATATTTAAAGTATAATTAAATGTATATTTTGTTGCACATACAATGGTTGCATTTCAAAGTTGTAGATCCAGATTTTTTTTTCCGTTTATATCTATATTTGATGGTCTGCATATATATATATAGTATAGGATATGTACATGTTGTTATAACAGATTTGAAATAAAATTTCTGGTATGGTTTGCTAGCACCTATATATACATACATTTCAAACTTAAAAAAATTATATATTATATATAGTGCTAGTTGTGTGTATAAATATATGTTTATAGAATTCCGAGTGTTGTATATATAGATTTTGTTTTAAAATATATAAATGATACGTGTTTAACTTTAAGTATATATATGTTTAAGGGTAGAATACCATATATTAGGCCGTGTACTATATGTTGGATATAACCACGTTGTATATAGATGTATACGCAGACCCTTACATGCGTATGTTAGTATGTATATTATATTTCGAAATAATTTACATATGTTTTGACAAGATTATATAAGTATGTTTATGGTTACACTGGCTTTACTCATTACTGGGCACATGAATTTTATTATATATATATTATTTATATCATGTGTACTGTGTTCCCTGATTTATTAGCTGTACCAATCTAAGTCTACATGTATAATAATATTTGTTTAAAGTTTCCTATCTTGCTTTAGTTCTAAGATATATATATATAAGGTATAATAGTCATGTGAGTTTAAAAATATATATATTTATATATTAGTATATATATAAGTTTATTTGAGTTTGGTTTCCAATTTATATATATATATATTTTATTTTATAGGTGGTAAAATATAAAATATTGATTTCAAGAAAATAATGATAGTAATATATATTTTCTGTTTCTATCTAGATGATTCTGATTTGTTTTCATCAATTCTTGATTATCAGCTATATTCATTGAATTCGTGCCTATCTTGCTCTGCTTTGGAAATCGTCATTTGGATTGGTCAATTTCGCAATTCAAATCGTAGACTGTTGTGATGTCTATCTTCTCTCTAACCTCGAAAGGTGAGCAATCACTCACGATTAACGTTCTTTTATTTATTAAATTTGATTTCAATTGAAACGACAATTGAAATATGCTGCTGTTAGTTATTTACACTGTTATGTATGTTATTACCTGTATCAGTTCACCTATGACATCTGACACCATTATCTGTTATTTATACAATGATAATCCAGTTTGGTTGATAAATGATTGATTGTTTGATATTGACATTTGACGTTAAATTGTTAATGTTGTAAGTGATAAATAATATGAAATTGAAATTGACGTAGGATAGTTAGATTTGATATATGTGTTAATTTGATTGATGACATTCGCATAATATGGCCCCTTTCAATTTTAAATAAATTGACACGAAGAAATAGTGTTAACCACACCTTGAACCATTTAAATGTATGTGAATAAATTGTTGTAGTTTGAAATTGAACAATAGACATCAAGTGAAGAACCGTATAATTATTAGTGTAATAATCTTTAATCTACATGACATGATAGTGTAGATTCTAGAAATAATTATATTAATTTGCACAAACAACAATGTGAATTAATACGATTATTTCGGGATTATTTGAATTGATAATTGGATTGATATTGATTGTTGTTATTGCTTGTTTATTTACTTTGACACCATCCCAGTTATCACACTGCAAGTTCCCTTTTGTTATGCTCTGATTTTGAATTGAAATGGAATCGGGTTGAAATGATAAATACCCAAAATGAACTTTGACCTAGGATAGCGAATTAAATAAAACCCGATTGGTCAATAATTTGATAAAAAAAAGATTTTATTTGAATAAATAATAAGGTTTTAAAATGAAGTTAGAATTTGTATTTTTATGAAAGGAAAATGTTAATATGTAATAATCCGAAACAAAATATTAACATAGTAGTTGATGAAAGGATGTTGTTTAAAATATAATTATTAAGTTTGAAATTATTTAATAATTAAGTTTTGAAAATTATTTGATAATTGAATGAGATTGAATTATTAAATGATTAAATTGAATTGAATTTTTTATTAAGTGAAATTGAACTTCTTGAATAAATGAAACTAAGTTTCATTATTAACTGAGTTTTGAAATTTGTAATTAAGTAAATAAATAAGTGAAATTGAATTTCTTTAACAAGAAATAAAATGTGATTTATTGAAATTAATGTAAGACTTGAAATGTAAAGAATTTGATTTGATGAATTAAATTTAATGCAATTTGTAAGTTTTGATTTAATGAAGTTGAACTTAATTAATTGATTTAATGAATTGGAAATCAAATAGAAATTGTTTTGAATAATAAATTTAACTTAACGAATATTGAATGAAATCGATCAATGAATTTAAATTGATTTGAATGTTAAATTAAATTAATTTAAATGATTATGGAATGAAATTTATATATGAACTTGAATCAATATTTGAATTGTTTTAAATCAAATATTTAATTTGAATTATGAGACTTTGAAATGGTAATTTGGAAGTTTTGAAACGTAAATTATGGAAATTGTTTTAGAAAGACAAATGAAATGTTGGTTTACAAATTCTAATTGAAATTGAAATTGATTTGGTTTTGAAATAAATAAACGACCAATCGGTGTAATAATTACGAAAGTTATTAAAGAGACCGGAATCGGTTAGGGACATACTCACTGTCTAAACCGAAAACCACTTTAATAACTATACGCGGAGTGTGATCCAGAATGAAGTGGTTGGAATGATGTACGTGATGATTGAAGAAAGAGAACGATAATGGATAGCCTTGACACTTGTGTCAAATTGGAAATGACTAAAACAAGAGCCGTGCCGGGCCAAATGGGGGTTAGCTACCTCGAGCGAACACACTTCTTCGAAAACACTCATTACTTGTTGTCGATTGGTGCACCCTTGATTTGGGAGTGTTGTTTCGCGGTGTTGCGATCACTGCGGCGATGCGTTCTCACCAGTCCGGATCAAGCAAACGGTAGTTTTACTACCTTGGGTATTGCCTCATGTGCCTTGTCATACTTGGATCCCTATATACGCGATCACTACGATTTGTTTTGTGTTATACCTATGGAGTACTGCCTGATAGCCCACTAGTTTACGGTGAAGTTTACAGTGCTGTATAGACTATAACGCTTATATAAAATGTGTTAAGGGGGATAATGGTAACGCCTTAACACTATTTTGATACTTTATATTACTGATAGGCATTATCTACTTATCGTACACTACTACATAGTAGATAGTTTAACAGATCCTTAAAGGATGGTTATTCCAAACATCCTTTGAGTTACTTGTATTTCAGTTGCTATTTCACTTGAGTTAGATTTATTGATATAAGAATGTTAATCCTGACTCGAGTGTTTTGTGTTTCTTTACGCTCGGGTCAGACTGAGTGTACCAGTATTCAAGACTCACCTTTGGAGTTGGAGCTTTGCTTGAAGATCCAGCCATCTATTCTGCTTTCAGTATTCGATGATTCCAGTGATGTATTCTGATTTGTATCTGATGTATCGTGTTACTCTTCCATTGTATCTGGTTTAAATGTAACTTATATATTTATATAGTAGCTTCATGAACTACCATCTCTTTTATTTCCGCTACATATTATTACTCTGTGTCTGTGATTCTGTGATTATTTATTTACTGTATATCTCAGTTTTGCAAAATTTAAATTAACAATTCGGTATTTTGAATTATCCAAGTCCAACATGTGCGGATGCGAATAGTCCAAAATAGCGGGTCGTTATAATACTTGTCATGGTATGGCGTTATTGTTATCATACGTTTTTATGATATCTCTTATCCTATCTCATTTTATCTGATATTTTAGCTAGACTGATCCGTTTATTATTTTCTTCTTAAATAATACTCAGGTCAGACCGAGGTATTTCAGGTGCTCTTGCTTGACTTCTTATCAAGGTCCGTCACATGACTTTTGGCTAACTACTTTAGCATAGTAGTTTTTGTTTGTATACATTTGAGATAGAGACTCCTTGTTGTATACTTATTCTTTTGTCTAGCACTTGTATCTATTCTTTTGTGATGTAGTGGATCTAGTTTGACCACTATTTTGATGTACACTTTTATGTGTTATATTCATATATGTTTCCGCCTTTGTGATATGAATATCTGTGACTGATTTGTGTTATGTTTACTTCTATATTTGTTTTCGAAGTCCACATAACCACTGTGTGGTAGCTTTGTGTTTGTATTTGATATATCGGATTTCCTCTTGAAATGAAATGTAAGTTATATTATCTGACATATCGGTACTCGCACAAAGCAATTACACGGATGGTCACTCCTCAACAGCCTTATTATTCGCACTAGTCGACGGCATTACCCCGTAGTGTCCTTGGCTAGTGTGAGTATAGAGGTGGGGCGTCATAAGACCGGGATATGATATGTTATCCAAAAACCACTTCGATCCAATTAAGAGTTTCGAAGTGGAGACATCTTGATGATGGATTTGGAGATGGAGTTCTCAAGTGTTTCGTTCAGTCCTAGAATGAACTTGTATGGATTAATGCTAGTATTGCATTGATTGCCTGGAGGGCAATAATAGCATTCCAAGATGGTTTGCTAGGAGGAAATGGTAAGAGCGTGGCCTCTTCAAGCCTCACACCTAGGAAATTAATAAAGCAGGGACATGCGACAGGGCTAAGTGGGTCGCATCCAAGTAGGGCATAATCATCCCAAATCTAGAGCGATATTCATGTATGCTTCAGGATTCCATTGTGGGTTGTTGATTGCAACCAAGGGGTGATCATATTCGGTGCTACTCAAGAAAGGGGTAGTGCCGGTCCTGAGTAGCAGAGGTGCAACATGTTGTAGCCTCCCATACATTTTATTTAGAGATGACCAGATTCGGTGGGTAGACCCTTACTCTTTCATAGTTGGAATCCATTATCCACTACGAGCCTTCGGTTTTGATTGTAGAACCCAATATGCTTGAATTTAATTAATGTAACAATTTCGGCTATAATTAATAAGTACTTGTATATTATACATTATTATAATATCAGTGGATTTCATATGAAATGTTTTGGTTATCGTAAGGTAAACACTCATCCGTGTTTATGTGCGGGGTCTTAAGAGATACCTTTATTTTCAAAAAGTTTCTTATAACTTTAAATATTTAATTGGTGTATTTTTTTCACACTGGTTTTCCATACTGACTCAGGTGTTATTTTATTATAATGCTCGGGTCAGACCGAACATATTTACATATTGCTTTGGAAGCATTGGAGCTAAGGAGACGGGTTGGAGGTTTTCAAACCGTATTCACGTATATGTTTATTTTCCGTTGTTTTGTATTGAAATCGTCAGCATTTGTGAGGACAAGTTATTATAGCTGTCCAGGCTGATGATTATGATTGTTGTTGTACACTGATGGGTGTATGTATATAACAGTTTCCTTTTTTAAGATCATTGATATTATATTATATATTGTTCTACTGCGATTGTGAGATTCTATGTTGTTTAGTTTCTTTTCTTTTTCTTCTTCTCTTCTTCTTTCTTATTTCTTTCCCTTAACTATCCATTCATCCGTTTCATTTGGGTTGGACATGTGTAGTTTATTGTCAACTTAAATTGTATGAAAAAGCAGATCGTTACAAATTACTTAGGCATTTTTGAGTGCTTGAACTCAACTTTGATGATATTTGTCGTGTTAGACGATGAATTTTCTATCGGTTAGAAAATCACCGAAAAATTATATCGTTATAAACCGCAAGTGTACGGCTTACAATTGTAGTACGTATATGAGTATGAGTCAATCCGAATGGAAATGAATTAATTTTTAATCCTACCCAGTCAAATTAAACCAAAGCTTGAGCTTGTTTGAAGCTAAAAATAATGTAAAAACTAACTAAAGCAAGCGAACAAAAATATGATATTAAAAGACAATTTAGAGGCAAATCCACTCTCATACTTTCACATAAATCAACACAAAATCAATCTATGATTTCTAATTTTAATCTAAGTAGAATTAGTGATGTATTTATCATAAGTATGGTCTATTTATGTTAATAATTAACACAACTTAAACCATTGAACCTTAATACAAAAACTAAACCCACTTATTAATTGTCATGAAAATGAATATGTAACTAAAACAAAATCTATTTTAAGCATAATCTATTTACTATTTTTGATTAGTAACATAAATCATCAAATTTTGATTCTATTTTAATTCTATGATCAAAATCAATTAGTAAGATGATGATGTAAATTGTGTTTATGTTGGATTAAGCATAGCCCATTTATGATTAGAAACAACATAGGCTATCAAATTTCCTAATAAACTTTTATCAAAATCCAACTTTTCATGAAGCACAAAAGAGATCATAAATTATAAAATATGTTGAATCTACATGAATTAGAGAGCTTCATCACCCTTAAATTGAAGGGGTTTAGCTACTCATTTTTGTTACCATTTCAACACATGTAGATTACAACATTAAAAACAAAGAAAGTAAGAGCTAATAAAAAAGAAAAGAGAACTAAACTACTTGCATAAATTAAATCCAAACCAATTGCAGTGAAAAGAAAGATAATCTACTAACATGAAAATGAAGAAAGCATGTAAACAAAAAATGAGCATAAAATAAAATGAAAGAGCATGTAGAAAAACAAAGAAAGAGAAGAAGCTTAGGAAGCCATTTTATTTCTCATTAGATTTGAAGCTACAACTTGCATAATATGATAAGATAATGTAAATTAAAAACTCCATTACATGAACATAAGAGAGTTATTTATACATGCCTAAAATCATAATCCATATTTTAGGGAGCTACCCAAATTGCACTTCTGGAAATGTAACCTCCAAGTAATCATTAGCATGAGCTTAATCCTCCATTAAATGTGCATGTGCCTTTAAACCCCACTAACATGTGCATTAGCTCTTAATTTTGGTTTATGGTTAGTGGGTAGGTGAGGTCCTCCATGATGCATGAATTCTTTTATTTCTTCATTCCTTTGTCTTTCATCCTTTGTGCATGCATACATGAAGCCTTTTCCATTTTCCATCTAAATTCCTACAAATAAAAATAAAATGTGCAAGTGAATTTTCTCAAATTAAAACCACACACAAAATTAACATTTTACCCCCATGTAGATGCATGAATGATGGCTTGAAAGTATTTTTTGAAATTTGGTTTTAAGCATGTAAAAACACCCAATTATGACATTTATTTAAAATAAAAGTAGATTAAATATGAAAGTAAAAATATGCACATTTACGTGCACATCAAATACCCACACTTATCTTATTATTCGTTCTCGAATAAACTAAAACTAAGATAAATCCGTTTTCGTAGGAAACACGATTGCATTGAGCATATGCAACAAGCCGTTAAAGCTTTAGGTGTCCCTAGTAGGACAAGTGTTGTCTCATGAGGGTTTTAAGTGGATACTACCCACAAAATCCAAATGCAACATTAAAAATTCATAAATGCAAGATTTATTTACAAAGATATGAATGCAAGTTTTTTAAATATTTACAAATGAAGAATCTACTTTTAAATTGACACGAATAAGTTAAATATAAGTTTTGGTCATTATCAAGAAATTTAAGTCCTTTTACTTCTCAAAATTTTAAACAAAAATTGAGTTAAAATCACAATTAGACTCTAGTTTGGCTTGTTGTTTCGATTGATAACATAGTGCAACTATGAAATGGATCCTTAGTTGATTACCAAAGTTTTTCAAAGCGATATTTTTTTTTTGAATAACAAGTCAAATAAGAGAAAATAGTGCTTGGATTTCAATTTCTTACCCTCTCTTTATTTGAAAATTTTATTAATATTAACAATATTTACATATGCCTAACCCAGAAAACATAGGCCAGATATACCGCCCATGTACTGCCTTGCGGGCTTACGTGAGGGTAATACAGAGCATGGCGAGTGTACATACAAGTGTGTACATCTATCGACTGTAGGTATTATTAATGAAAGAATTTTTATATACATACACCTAACTGGGAAAACTGAGGCCAGATATTCACTGCCTTGCGGGCTTACGTGAGAAGATTATAGAGTGTGGTGAGTGTACACACAAGTGTGTAGACCTATTGACTGTAGGTGTTAATAAAATATATACATATGTATAAAATTCTCTTATATATATATATATATATGAAGAGAGGGTTTTGCAACAACATCTTAGCACCACTTAACTTAGAAGATTTAAAATGATATCACCTTTACTTTAAATCAACCACTCTTTTAAACAAAGATTACAATTAGGATATACTTCATAATTATCACCCATAAACCTTCCTATATACTAGTTAAACCATCATTAATTGTAATCAAAATTTATTTTTATTTTTGTTGAGACAAATAAATTTTCAGAAATTTCAATTAATAACCAAAAACCTATACTTATCCTATAGTGTTTCTTCAAAAATAAATCAAAATGCTAAAAAGAAAATTTGTTTTAATAGTTTTTTTGTTTTTTTAGAAATTTTGAGTTTTAGAAAGAAAATGCAAATAGTAAACCATGAAAAATCAAAAATGAAGATGAGACTTCCCCCCACACTTGATTTTGACCATGTCCCCACAGTCAATGAATGATATAATGAGTGTAACGGAGAAAAATATGCACATATTTACAAAAGAGGGTTAACATTTCTTACTAGACATAGCATGGCTCATGAAGAATCATAAGCTCCTCCTCTCAATCACTCGGCAATTCCAAGTACGGCTTTAAACGATGACCATTGACTTTAAAAATTGGTCCATCCCTAAGGTTTTCTATTTCTATGGCACCATATGGAAAAACAGTTCGTACAATGTATGTTCCGGTCCATCTTGATTTTAGTTTCCAGAGAATAAGTGAAGTCTAGAGTCATACAAAAGAACTTTTTGGTTGGCGAAAACATTTTTCTTAGGATAGACTTGTAAGTTCTTCACTGCCCACAACGCTTTATATTCGATTTCAACTGGTAAATGGCACACTTTCCCGTAAACTAAATGAAATGGGGACATCCTAAGATTAGTTTTAAAAGCAGTACGGTAAGCCCAAAGCACATCCGTTAATTTTTTAGACCAATCTTTATGATTTTTATTAACAAATTTCTCCAAGATTTGTTTGATTTGACGATTTGAAACTTCAACATGGCTACAAGTTTGAGGATGATACGGAGTGGATAACTTGTGAGTTATCGAGTATATTTTAATTAGAGTTTCAAATGAATGATTACAGAAATGGGTTCCATTGTCGCTTATTATTGTGTGAGGTGTTCCAAACCTCTAAAAGATGTTTTCTTTAAGGAATTTCACAACAACTTTATGGTCATTTGTTTTACAAGGAATGGCTTTATGCCATTTGGAGACATAATCAACAGTAAGAAGATTGTACAAATTTCCGAAAGAATTGGGAAACAGTCCCATAAAATCAATACTCTACACATCAAAGATATCAATCATAAGAATAGGATTCAAGGGCATCATATTTCGTCGAGAGATTCTTCCTAACATTTGGCAACTATTGCAAGTTTTACAAAATTCGAATCCTTAAAAAGTGTAGGCCAGTAAAAACCACATTGAAGCACCTTTTCCACAGTTTTCTTCGGACTGAAGTGACCGCTACATGCTTAGTCATGACAAAACAAAAGAACACTTTTGATTTCGCAATCCGGGATGCAACGTCGAGTGATTTGGTCGGAAAGTATTTAAACAAGTATTGATCATCCCAATAGAAGTACTTGACTTGGGAAAGAAATGTATGTTTATCTTGTTTTGACCAAAATGAAGGAGTTTCTGTAGTGACTAAATAGCTCACTATGTCGGCATACCATGGATCGATAGAAATTGATAGGATTTGTTCATCAGGAAAGTTCTCATTGATCGATGTACAAGATGATGCGTTTGGAAGACGCGATAGATGATCGATGATGATATTGTCGGATCCTTTTTTGTCTTTGATCGTAAGGTTGAATTCTTGAAGTAAAAGGATCCAACGGATCAAACGAAACTTAGCATCCATTTTAGCGAAAAGGTATCTAAGAGTGGAATAATCTGTGTAAATGGTAATGTATGAACCAACCAAATAAGGTTGGAATTTTTCAAGCGCAAAGACTACTGCTAGAAGCTCTTTTTCAGTGGTCGTGTAATTGAGTTGAGCATCATTTAAAGTCATACTAACATAGTAGATGACATCGAGAATTTTGTTAATGCATTGTCCTAAGACAACACCAACTGCAAAGTTCGAAGCATCACACATTATTTCAAATGGAAGATCCCAATTTGGTGAGCAAATGACTAGAGCTGACATGATTTCATTTTTGAGATGTTCGAAAGCAGAAATACAAGCAGAATTAAAGTCAAATGGAACGTCTTTTTCAAAAAGAGTCGTAATAGGTCGAGCAATTTTACTGAAGTCCTTCACAAAACGCTGATAGAAGCCAGCGTATCCAAGGAATGTACAAATGTCTTTAATAGATTTGGGAATGGGTAGATTTGCAATGACATCAATTTTTGCCTTGTCAACCTCAATGCCTTTATTTGAAATGACATGTCCAAGGACTATGCCTTGAGTGACCATAAAGTGGCATTTTTTCCAATTTAACGTTAAGTGTTTATCCTTGCATCATTTAAAAACCAACTCAAGATGGTGTAAGCACTCCGAAAAAGAGTTTCCAAAGATGGAAAAATCATTCATAAACACTTCAAGAAAGCGTTCGATCATATCAGAAAAGATGCTGACCATGCATCTTTGGAACGTAGCAGGAGCATTGCAAAGGCCAAATGACATATGTTGATACGCAAAAGTGCCAAAGGGACAAGTGAAAGTCATTTTCTCTTGATCTTCGGGAGTAATTGGAATTTGGTTATAGCCGGAATAACCATCAAGAAAGCAATAGAATTCGTGGCCAGCTAAACGTTCAAGCATTTGGTTGATAAAAGGAAGAGGGAAATGATCTTTACATGTTGTTGCATTTAGTTCTCGATAATCAATGCAAACACGTCAACTCATTTGAGTACGAGTTGGTATAAGCTCATTTTGTTCATTTGTGCAATGGTGAATCTAGACTTTTTTGGTACGACATGAATTGGGCTAACCCTTGCGCTATTGGATATTGGATAAATGGTACCATTGTCAAGAAGTTTAAGAATTTCTTCGCGCACCGCATCTTTCATTTTGGGATTAAGCCTATGTTGCGTGTCATGAGTAGGTTTGGCTTCGTCGATTAAATGAATGCGGTGTTGAATAATAACGGAGCTAATTCCCTTTATGTCAAAAATTGACTATCCAATCGCTTCTTTGTTTTTCGAAAGGACAGAAAGAAGGGATGTTTCTTGGTCAGGCGATAACTCGGTTGAAATTATAATAGAAAAAGTTTCATTATCACCTAAGTATGCGTACTTAAGGTGAGTGGAAAGAGATTTGAGTACTAACTTTGAAGGCTGAACAATCAAAGAATTTGGTTGAATTCGAACTCAACTAGAAGCGATTCAAATGGAAGCATGTATTCAATCTCGTCGGGTATTTCGTGAAACAATTTTTTGTACTCGCCCTCGCGCTCTTCAATCTCGTTTTTGAAGTTTTTGTGAATGTCACTAACGTCCAACGTTTGGTCACATGGTTCATTCGATTGATTTTCAAGATTGAAAATGTTAAGATCCAAAGTCATGTTTCCAAAAGAAACTTTCATTGAACCATCGCGACAATTGATTAGAGCATTTGAAGTAGCCAAAAAGAGTTGGCCTAAAATTAATGGAATTTGACTCATAGGATTATTCATGGGTTGAGTCCCCAAAATGATGAAATCAACATGGAATATGAATTGACCAATTTTAATAAGTACGTCCTTGATTTCTCCTACGCGTTTCTTTATCAAACGATCGGAAAATTGAAGAGTTACTTTTGTTGGTTTTAGTTTACCCAAGCCAAGTTGCTGGTAAACAGAATAAGGAATCAAATTGACACTCGCACCCAAATCGAGTAAGCTCTTGTTAACCGTTTTGTCTTCTATCGTGCACGAGATCGTCTAACATCCAGGATCTTTGTATTTGATGAGAATTGATTGGGACAAGACTTTGCTAAGTCGACAGCTAAGAAAACTTTCTTAGATACATGAGTGTGTCGTTTTTGGATACACAAGTCCTTAAGAAACTTAGCGTAAGTTTGGACTTGTTGAACGATATCAAGAAGCGAGATGTTGACTTTGACTTGTTTAAAAATTTCTAACGTCTTTTCCATTTGTTCAGAGTGTTTCTTAGGTCGAAGACAATGTGGAAATGGAACACGATACTCAGTAGGTGGGTCTACTTGAGTAGAAGAAAATTTTTAATTGGCATTTAATTCGATGTTTGGCTCCACGTTTTGTTCAGAACCGCTTATTGTTTTAGAAGTGTTGAGAGGGGTTTTCGGTAAACCATTTGGATTAATGACTTGATTATCGATTTGTTTACCGAAACGCAAAGTCGTGATAGCATTCATTTGGGTTACGTTGCTACCTTGAACAACATGGGCTTTATTCAAGTTCGTGTTTTGATTTCTGGGATTTGGGACTGGCTGACTTAGGAATGTGCCTCATTCACATTCACTTATAGACGTTGCTAATTGACTCATTTGCATTTCAAGTTTAGCAATTGATTGACTCGTATTCTTCATGTACGAGGTTAAATTTTTTTACAAATTATTGTTTGATTAGAGGCTTTGAGTTGCTTCAGCCAACGTTTAAAGACTTTTCTTAAGTAAACTTTATCGTTTATTGTTTTGGGGAGCAAAAGATTGTTGAGGTTGATTTTGAGACGGACCAACAAATTTTTTTGAAAATGATTGGGTTGAAAGTGAGGATTCGAAGCATTATTCGGAAATGCTTGAAAATTGGGATGAACCAAATTCGTCTTGGGATTATTTTGGTTCTAAGCAAAGTTCGGATGATTTCTCCGACCAAAGTTGTAAGTTTGAGGAAACGAGTCATTCTTCACCTTATTGAAAGCATTGAGTTGTTCGACCGAATTAGGACACTGACCGGCTATGTGATTCAGATCGTTACATTTGTAACACATTAGTTGGGAAGCTTGGTTCATTTGGTTGGATGAGAAAATGTTCTCGAATTTATTGATCATTGCGTCGATTTTAGCTTCCAAATCCAAAGATGATCCTATCGAATGTACGCTCGATCGTGAGTAAATGGATTTTTCATTAGAAAGTTCCCATTGGAATGACTTTTCGGCTAGGTTTTTAAGAAATTGCCAAGCATCGTCGTGATGTTGAGCAAGAAAATTGCCTTGGTACATCGATTCAAGAATGGTTCGTGAGCTATTTTCAAGTCCAACATATAAGATTTGACAGAGAGTCCATTTTTCAAAATTATGGTGTGGAGATTTTATCAAATGCACTTTGAATCTTTTAAAATATTTTCTAAATGGTTCACACCTGAATTAATGAAAATTTGCGATTTCGTTTCTGATTTTAGTTGTTTTTTCCAAGGGGTAGAACTTTTTTAAGAAAACTTTAATAAATTCTTCCCAAGTTTTGATTGAGTTAGATGGTAAGTTGTATAACCATTTTTCAGCATAATCGATAAGAGCAAATGGAATTAATCGAAGTTTGATTCTGTCATCATGAAGTTGTTGGAGTTTCATGGTTGCGCAAACTTGTTCGAATTTCATTAAGAAATGTTTGGGTCATTGTGTTCAAAATTGCCAAATTTTGGGAACATGGCAATATGATTGGAATATATTTCGAAATCGTTACCCGTTGGGTGGGTAACGTGATGCAAGAAGAAATAGAAACTCTATCCAGAAAGTTTCTATCCATGAGAGTTCGAGGGGCATTTTTGTATGCCATTGCAGGAGGATCGTTTGTTCGAGTTAAACGATTAGTTATTATGTCGCGAGTCCAACAATTTGTTGTTGTGTCACGAGTCCAAGTACTCATACATAAGAAAAAGTCGAGAAGAGAAAGAAGTGAGAATTGAACTTAAGAGAAACAGGCAAGGTTTAGAAGGTGAAATTTGTTTTTTGTTTTTTGTTTTTTTATATTTTTTTAAAAGGAGAGAAAATATTTACCAAAAAGGATTTATTTTTCCAAAAGGAAGATTGATTTTTGGATTTCAAAAAAGAATTTCTTTCTTTCTTTTATATGTTTTTGTTTTTGAAAAAATTATTTTTTTTTGGATTTTTGTTTTTCTAAAAAAAACTAACTCAAATTTTTTTTTGGATTTTCAAAAGTAATGCTTTTTTTTGTAATAATTTTTTTTTTGGTTATTTTTTTTGGATTGAGAAATTTTCAAAGGAAAAGATTTAAAAACTAAGTTAAGTAAAATGTATAATTTTTTCTGTTTTTGGATTTTGTTGTTTTTTTTAAATATGCATGAGCTAATGAGACTAAATGAATGCAAGAACTTAATTACAAATTTTCTGTCCTTAGTAGCCCTTAACCCAAAATTATATAATAGCACTTTGTCTTAATCCAACAAGATAGTTCTTAGCCAGGTAACGGATTGATACACCATGAATCACCATAGCAATGCAACCGAAGATTTAAGTACCATCAGAGAAACAATCACTATAATATTTACGAATCACCGTACGTTTTATAAATGATTATTGCTCTGCCATAGACTAGACACTAAGAAAATAAATTGTTAAAAGAAGACAACTTGTCAGTGTACAATTAAGCCTTAGGTGAGCTCATAACTCCCTTAAGTCTGAAGTCTAACCGTTATTATTAGCAAATTCTAAGATGAAATGCAATTTGTGAGCTAAGAAAGGGGTGATGGAATCCCCCACCTCATGTGGATTTTGGTATTGCCTTTAAAAAGGAAAATTAGATGATATGAATGCAAAACAGAAAATAACTGTGAATTAACGATGCAAATACGAATGAGATTTGTTTTTTTTTTGTTTCTGAATTTTTTTTTTAAATGTAAGCAACCAACAATGCAAGGAAACTAAAAACAAGAGATGAGGGCACGATACCACAGTGTGTAGGAATTATTAGCAACTTATTTAAAAGCGGCGATTTTTTTATAAGCAAGCAAGTAGAGTAGGGCAATTTTTTTAACAAGCAAATCTTCTTCTTCTAAAACCTGCAAAATTGTTTAACACGAATATTTATAAGACTAAAATAGAAACAATTTCCCTTTTTTTATAAATCAAGGAAGGACTAAAACAAATGAAAACAAAACAGCTTGTTTTTTATAAAGAAAAACCAAAAGCAGTTAATAGCCACACGAAAACAAAGACAACCTAAAACACAAACTGTAACGACCCATATTTTTCGGTAATTAAAATATTAAATTTAATAATATTTTGAAATATTAATATTGTAAGAAATTAAAATTTATGATTTGTAATGATAAAACAATTAGAATGTAATATAGTAATGGTGATTTACTGTAATTGATAACCATTTTAATCCAATTTCAATCAATGGATATAATTGTAAGGTTATTTGGTTATAATTGTAACTAATAAAATAAATTAAATGATGCATTTAATGATGAGATTATATGTAATTGATTGGAATAGGTTAATATAGAATATAAAATCATTTTGTTATAACCCTTGGTTGTAAATGATAAGATAATGGATATGAACTATTATTATAAACGATGGTTGTAATTATCTTCTCATTAATTTGTCCGTTTGAATATTAAATGGATAATTAATGGAATTAAGGCAATTGAATGTTAGAATTATATGTTGTTAATTGAAATTGAATATAATCAATTATGTGTAAGTAGTCATAACATTTGTTGTAGATAATGAACTTATAAATATGACTAAATTACTTAAAGGTAACAATTGTTCATTTATCATCTCATTATTTAATATGTTTGGAATTAATTTGGAAATCAATGAAAATTTATGTAATTAATTGTTGCAGTTAACATGGTAAAAGATGTTAAAGGTAAAATAATGAATGTAATAAAATGTAAACTTATGTTAATATAATTCATAGGGTATTGTTGATTGAATAATAAGGATGAAAACATAGGTTGAATGTAATTGGATGAGAATTGGATGCGTAGTTAATAGCATTTAACCTTTTAAATATGATAAGGGGAAACAAATTAATATTGCATTAATTGATATTACATCTTTTAATTAAGATAAAGAAGTGTAATGATCCGTAACTTTTAACAACTTTAAAATGGTAGTATTTTGAATTTAAATAAAAATTTGAATTTGTGATGTTGTGTGTTTTATTTGACCAAATTTAATAGAATAAAATTTTTGTGAAATTTCAAATTTTGGTCAAACTTAGTCAAAGATTGACTTTTGGTTGAAAGTTTTAAATTTGAATTTTAAAATTTATTCTTTTTATACGATACTAGACTGAATTCCGATCTTCCATCCACTTTTCATTTCGAAAATCAAATTCCTATTGCTCTAAAAATTTAAATTATTGTGAAAAATTAACATGAATTGGTAGTGTTTAGTTATGTTTTATTTGGCTAAGGCATATTGGGTTTGTTTGGTTTAATGGGACTTGGTTAACCAAGAGACTCTAGTCAGTCATGTGACCATTCCTTTGCCTACGACCTTATGTTTCTTATCTGATAACATCTACGCACATAATATTTCTCCTGAGAAACTTTTTCTGCACACTTCTTCGTTCTCCTCAAAATCTACAGAGAATTCTAGATCTAAAACTCCAAAAACCTCACAAATCAAAACTCCTTTCCTCTCCTTCAACCCTTCCTCCTCCCCTATAACCGTCGCCCTCTCCACCATCTCCAAGGCCATCTCCTACCACCTTCCCCCTCTTCTTCTTTCTCCTTTTTACCTTCTTTTCCCCTTCCATATTTTCCCTCTTTCTTCCCCATTTTCCCTCTTTCTTCCGCTTATTTCCGTGGCTTCTATATTCCACTGAACTACTCCAAATCAAATATATATTTTTAAACCGTGTATAATTTCAATGACAACAACTTTGTTGTTGAACCCTTCTTCCCATTCCGAATATTTCTATATCAAAAACTCCATTTTTCAAGTCCTTTCTCGGTTCTAGTTTTGACCGAAAATAACCCATATTGTATCAATCATATCTCCTTCAGGATTGAACCAAATTATGTGATTCTTTTATTTAAAACCATTTATTTTTCCAGTGGCTTCAATTTTCTTTTATATCAGTTCTTCAAATTCCTTAATTTGCTATGCCAAAAACTCAAATCTTTTCGTAGTATTTTTGAACTCAGATTTTCAACTCAGAAAACACCTCTGTTTGTTTTGACCATAACTTCCTCAAGACGGAAGCTTTTTGAGTGATTCTTTTTTGAAAGTGGATAGAAAATAATTTGTAACAACTTTTTCGTCAGTTACTTTTATAGATTCAGTAATATTCTTGTCCGAATATTTTCTTAAAGATGACCTAGTTTCAGGTTTGTCCGTAGTTTGGATCTTGGGTTGTTTAGAAGTTGGAAGTGGTTGAAACTTGTTTATTGATTCGTATTCGTGTCTAAGCTTTGTTGGATTTGCTTTGCATTTGGATATTTTCTATATATCTCCATATTACTCCATTTTTATCATCACCTTCATAGCCACGAAAGGTGAGCAAACACTCACAACTACTCGATTTTCTTATGTTAGTGAAACTGAATTTATGATGTGATTAGAAATTGATTGGTTATTGTTTAGTATATTTTAAATCGTCATTCTAGTTAAATTTGACTTTTATGGAATTTAATTTTCATTTAATTTAATATTGAAATTTAAATTGCCAGTAAAATACCTGTTAATGATAACTAGTAAATTGTTGGTAGTTATTGGTTGATTTCAATGATGATTGTGCTGTATGTTCTTGTTGATATTTGGGTGATTGGATGGATGTTATTGGTTGACATTTTGGATGATTGGATGTTATTTATGTCTTTATCTCTGTTATCCTTATGGGTTGAAATGATACATACCGGAACGATCTTATAGATTAGGGTAAAATCGTTATGGGTTGAAATGATAAACCCGAGCGATTTTCATTGATTTGGAAATGTTGATTTTTGATACTGGTTGAAATGACATATACCCATATAATTTCTTGAATTTGGATTTTATTTGGAATTGAATTATTTGAAGGGTTTAAGTTAACTCAAACTTCGGACTTGTTTTAATTAGATGATTAAGATTGATATTTCGAATTATTTGAAACCCTTTAAATAATTATATTCACGTTGTACACTTGATAGTAGATGAAAATCCCGTAACGTCTATGAAACCATTGCACTAATATTTCTATTTTACTTATTTTGATCTGACTTACATAAGATCTTTTAGTTCTGACTCGAGTGTTTTGTCTTTTCATTACGCTCGGGTCAGTCTGAGATTTTTCAGTGTATTGAATACTATTTTTTGCTGGACAAAGATGAAGATTCAGTATATTATTACTATTTATTATTGCACTGCATTCTGTGTTCCGCTGCATTATTTGTTTATTTTTGATGTATGTATAACTATGATTTGAATTGTAAAAGTGTAATCAAATGTTAGTTGTAAAACAGCTTCATGAACTGTTTATTTGATTATTATATTTTGTCGTTTCGCTGCGAGATTCTGTGTTTTTTTTTCTTATGTACCTCATTAACAATCCTCCCTTTTGAATGGTTTGATTCTGACATGTGTGGTTTATTGTCGATTTGAACGGTCCAAAAAGGTGGATCGTTACAGTTGGTATCAGAGCCGGGTTTAGACATACCTTAGCCTGTTGGGGTTAACTCCTTAGAGATAGGGTAGTAATATCCTAAAATGAGTTGTTTGAGTGTATATACGAGAGCGCGTATTTGTTAGTGTTATAAATTGTTTATATAAGTTTTGAAATGAAATAGTTTTTCCTAATATTATATGTTATATGTAAAGGAATAAAAATTTAATAACTATTATAGTTATTTGTAATGTGTTTGATTTGTGAAATGGTAATATTTAATTATTATCATTTATTGTTGATTTTTTGAATTTAGTCAGTTTATAAGCATTGGTTAATTATTGTTGATTTAATTTATGGACTAAACACTAGTTTAGTAATGGTGTATTAAAGAGAATAAAATGAATAATTAGGATATTTGGTTATGAAATTGAAATGTTTGGTTGTGAATATTGTTGTTTGTTGATTGGTAGTTTCAACTATAGAAATAAAATGGAATATCTGGATATTTTGGATAGTCAAAACTTCTAAATTAATATATGAGTTGAAAGGTAGAAATTTTGTTGAATTATGCAGTTGAATTTGGTAACCTTAAATTAAAAGCAAGTGAAACAAGGTTAAATTTGTTATACCTATGTAAGTAAACGAATAGAATTGTTGTATACATTATTGGCATGTAATGTAATAATATACAAGTGTGAACTTTAAGTCTTGGTATGTTTAAATTGAAATTGTGATTAAGGAAAAGCTGTAAATGAGATTTAAAAAAAAGTGTTATGAACTTAATTAAATTTATGAAACATGACATAAATAAATTTGAAAAGTAAGTGAAAACTAATTGGATAAATGAATATAAACTAAAAGTGAAATGATTTTAAATAAAGTCACGACTTGTAAATTGTTTATGAAATAAATGGATGTTGCATTAAATGTAGTATTAAATGAGAAATATTACATGTGAAATTGGATTTAATTTAAAAATGAAGAGAAATACAAGCAATGTTATGAGAATGAATATATTAATGTTATATATTAAATGGAGAAATTCTGTGAAACAAATATTAAAGTATGAAGTGATATTTGTGTTAATCAATGAGATTAATAATGAATTTAAATCAAAATGTAATGGTGATGAAACAAATATATTAAATGGAGAAATTCTGTGAAACAAATATTAAAGTATGAAGTGATATTTGTGTTAATCAATGAGATTAATAATGAATTTAAATCAAAATGTAATGGTGATGAAACAAATTGGAATAAGTACGTAAGTTGTACGTATATTGTTTTATTTGCATAATTAATTTGATCCGGATTTGAGTACACAAGTTCGAGGTGAATTACACCATTTTGTATTAGGATTTTTCATTCGATTCTTGATGGTGAATATTTGATATGGATTTTTGATTTGATTCTAAAATTCTCTATCACAGTGTATGGCTATGCAAGGAGAATGATGGTTTCTAGTCAAGAAACCCTATCGAAGTCCGCATTAGGGAAGTCGAATGAACAATACTAGTTCGAAAGCGAACTTGTGTGATCGAGCGAGCGATCGAATGTGATTTTGCGAAATGATGACATATGTACATCTTATGTTCTAATATTATTGTTATGCTTTGACGTTGGAATTGAAAGTTGTTGGGTTGGATATTCTTTGTAATTTAAATTGGAAATTTGCTTTTATGCAAAACTACTATTAATTTAAAACCATTTTACAAAACTATTTGATTTTATTTTTCTTATACAAACTAGTTTATTCTATTTTATATACAAAACTATTTCACAAACTATTTTATTTACAAACTATTTTTTAGACTATTTTATATACAAACTATTTTACAAACTATTATATATATACAAAACTACTCTAAATTCAAAACCTTTTATAAAGCAAAGATGTTCAATCCCATATGGCTCTTCATATAGCGAAATTGATTTTAGGAAAATTTGATTCTTATATAAGATGGACTTTATATAAGTATATGGTGATTTGAAAGACTTGATTTTGGAGGGTATTCGATCTGAAGAGATAAATATTATATACAACGGAACTTATATAAGAATGATTTGATATATTCGAGACTATTGACTTTGGAAAGTACTCTATCTGAAAATGAAATCTTATATACAATGGAATTACATAAGTGTGATAGTTGAAGTTATGATTTTGAAAGAGTACTATGTATGGTATGTTATTATTTTGAAGTAAAAGGAATGGGGAAGTACCCTCCACGAAGAAGTATAGTATGATATGCTTCGACCCAGATGGACTTGGGGAATCCAGGAATGAATTCGACCGATAAAGCCTAATATACTTGGGTGAATTCAGAAATGGATTCGAACTGATATGGTTGTCTGGACTTAAACTCATGAGTTCCTCGATTTTTTCTCTAGGGTAGATGGTTCTTTAGTTTACCCAATGGAGGCGCTTTCGATCCTGGGATCTATTGTTTATGGATCTTCCGGGAAGGAAGTGCATCTATTGCGTAAATCATTGAATCAGCAATTACCACTGCAGCAGGGGTCGATGGTCCATTGTTTACAAAATGGCTATGATATTTTTTTGGAATCCGGAAGGTGGAAGGATCTTCTGGAAAGTTTTGTGTCAATTGTGTAAACACTGGATCAGCAGCGGGCCACGGCTATCGTAACATCATCATTTGACATCAGATTTTGAGTAGTACTTCTCATACCTATTTTTAAGTATTTTAACTAGATGTTGAAACCGGTCTACAAAGTACTTGGAGATTTCTAGTTTACGCCTGATCAACGTACGACCAGAGTCTGCAAGAACGAGGATAAACCTATCAAAACATCGAGTTATAAAAGTATTTTGATAAAGTATTATATAAAAGATATTTTGTTCATTTTTTCCATTTCTAAATACTTTAAAATGTTTAACATATTGTTTATTTATGTACAACATGGTTTAGTAGTAAATTATTAGTGTTGTAAATATTGTGAGAAGTTATTAATTAAATAAAACATAATGTTAAAAGTATTTTGAGATTTAAAACTAATAAAATTTATAAATAATGGATTTAAGGTATTCAACAACTTATTTTTAAATATAAGTAATGATGTAAATAATTGTTTCAAATAGTTTACATATATTTACAAAGATGTTATTTAAAAAAAAATTATGTGGTATTTATAAATGAAGCAAGAAAGTTTACATATGAAATTTTTCCATAAAGTATTAAAGATGATTGATTTGCAAATGAAGTTTTAAAATGAATATTTCAAGTAAAATTTATATAAGTTTCTTCGAAGGTATAATTTAAAGATATTATATAAATGAAAAAAAAATGATTTGCGAAGTTTTATTTATAGTAATATACTTGATCAATAAATTTGAATCTCTATTTTGGAACTATGGTTTGAAATATTTACTTGATTTCAAAGCACTAACAGTAAATTTATAGGTTTATTCACTATTTTAATTTTTGTATTAAACCATAATAAATGTTTTTCCATGATTTGAATATTCATTTAAAACAAGTGTGTAAAATTAATTATTAAGATATGAAATTTTATACTTTGATTTGGATATTTAATGTAAGATTTGAGTATATTATTAGTTTCAGTTTAATAATCTCGGGTTATACTTATTTTGAAATAATGAGTCTAAAAAATTATCGGATTTAAAGAACTTTATTAAAAAAAAGGCTTATCCTAATGTTTTGATACGAACTTCTAACATTGTTTAAACTTTTTGGAAAATTCTTGCATAATGCTATGAAGATGTTTTAAATTTATCTTATATTCTTACTAAGTGAATGAGGTTAAATGTTTTAATTGAAATTTTAGATATATTGAAATATTTCTTTTTTCTTTAACGGCGAATACCAAAAACTTATGTAACATTCAATTACATTCCTAAAATATATATATATATAACTTACTAGAAATGTTTAATAAGTTGAAATGTTAATAGAATATGTAATGGAATATTATACAAGTAAAACTTAAGTAATGGAAGTGTTCAATGAAATTATTTCTAAATCATAATTTCGATGTACAAGAAATGCTATGAATGTAAGTTAATATTGTGAAATAATTTATGTAAGTACATGAAAGAAAGAAAAAGACATTATATGGATGAAAAAAAAGAAAAAAAGGTAAATAATGATGTGAAAAGAAACCAATTAAATAAACTTAAATAATGTGTGGAAATTCTTGGCTGTTTTGGCTTATGAGATGTTTGGAAATGATACTTCTAATTGTTTAAGGTTGTATGGATAGTCTATTGAGTAATTACCAAAGGCTGTTGAGCGTAGGATACACTTGATAGTTTATTCGTCACCCTTATACGATTAAAAGTTTCTGAACTAAACAAACCATTGATTTGGGTTGCTATGAATGTATGATGGATTCTGTGGTTGCATATAATGGTTGTTTGTTAGTTTGTATATGTTTTATAGTGATTTGCTTTTGTTGCAAATTGAACAACTTAAATATTTCTCTTTTTGCATAATTATTAACCTATTTTGGATTATATAAGTGAAATACAGGTTTATGGAAGCAATAGCTACTACTTTTGGTTTCATAAATAAGCCTTGATTGCCCGACAAATAGGTACGTTTTCGGATTACGGTTTTCTAGCGATATTATATTGTATTCCCATGATTGGGATGTTTTATTTTCAAATATGATATATATATATGGTTATTATTGATATTATTATTATTTTCTGCATCTCTTCGTACAAAGGAGACTCTGCTGAAATTTTCCATGAATTTTAGCCTTAGAAATTTTTTTTGAAAGTGAAAATATTTTTTCAAACTTTAATAAACTTGAATATGAAGATCTGATTGTTTATTAATTAGTATATTTTATTTAAAATATTTAATTATGTTAATTGTTTATAAATTTAATACTTTGAATAAATTATATTAATCCCTTAATTCCTCCTTTTCTCTTTTCGAGGACGAAAAGTTTTGAGTGGGGGAGAGTGTAACGACCCGTATTTTTCGGTAATTAAAATATTAAATTTAATAAGATTTTGAAATATTAATATTGCAAAAAATTTAAATTTGATTTTTAATGATAAAACAAATAGAATATAATATAGTAATGTTGATTTAATGTAATTGATAACCATTTTAATCCAATTTCAATCAATGGATATAATTGTAAGATTATTTGATTATAATTGTAAATAATGAAATAAATTAAATGATGCATTTAATGATGAGATTATATGTAATTGATTGGAATAGGTTAGTATAGAATATAAAATCATTTTGTTATAACCCTTGGCTGTAAATGATAAGATAATGGATATGAACTATTATTATAAACGATGGTTGTAATTATCTTCTCATTAATTTGTCTGTTTGAATATTAAATGGGTAATTAATGGAATTAAGGCAATTGAATGTTGGAATTATAAGTTATTAATTGAAATTGAATATAATCAGTGATGTGTAAGTAGTCATAACATTTGTTGTAGATAATAAACTTATAAATATGATTAAATTACTTAAAGGTAACAATTGTTCATTTATCATCTCATTATTTAATATGTTTGGAATTAATTTGGAAACCAATGAAAATTTATGTAATTAGTTATTGTAGTTAATATGGTAATAGATGTTAATGGTAAAATAATGAATGTAATAAAATGTAAAGTTCTGTTAATATAATTCATAGGGTATTATTGGTTAAATAATAAGGATGATAGCATAGAATTGGATGCGTAGTTAATGGCATTTAACCTTTTTAATATGATAATGTGAAACAAATTAATATTGCATTAATTGATATTATATCTTTTAATTGAGATAAAGTGTAACGATCTGTAACTTTTAGCAACTTCAAAATGGTAGTATTTTGAATTTAAATAAAAACTAAATAAAAAAATTTGAATTCGTGACGTTGAGTGTTTTATTTGACCAAATTTAATAGAATAAAAAATTTGTGAAATTTCAAATTTTGGTCATACATAGTCAAAGATTGACTTTTGGTTGAAAATTTTAAATTTGAATTTTAAAATTTATTCTTTTTATACGATACTAGACTGGATTTCGATCTTCCCTCCACTTTTCATTTCGTCAAAATCAAATTCCTATTGCTCTAAAAATTTGAATTACTGTGAAAAATTAACATGAATTGGTAGTGTTTAGTTGTGTTTTATTTGTCTAAGGCATATTGGGTTTGTTTGGTCTAATGGGTCTTGGTTAACCAAGAGACTCTAGTCAGTCATGTGACCATTCATTTGCCTACGACCTTATGTTTCTTATCTGATAACATCTACGTACATAATTTTTCTCCTGAGAAACTTTCTCCGCACACTTCTTCTTTCTCCTCAAAATCTACAGAGAACTCTAGATCTAAAACTCCAAAAACCTCACAAATCAAAACTCCTTTCCTCCTCTCCTTCAACCCGTCCTCCTCTCTTATAGCCGCCACCCTCTCCACCATCTCCAAGGCCATCTCCTTCCACCTACCCTCTCCTCTTCTTTCTCCTTTTTCCCTTCTTTTCCCCTTCCCTATTTTCCCTCTTTCTTCCCCTTATTTCCATGGCTTCTATATTCCACTGAACTACTCCAAATCAAATATATATTTTTTGAAACCGTGTATAATTTCAATGGCAACAACTTTCTTGCTGAACCCATCTTCCCATTCCGAATATTTCTATATCAAAAACTCCATTTTTAAAGTCCTTTCTTGGGTCCAGTTTTGACCGAAAATAACCCATATTGTATCAATCATATCTCCTTCAGGATTGAACCAAATTATGTGATTCTTTTTATTTAAACCATTTATTTTTCCAGTGGCTTCAATTTTCTTTTATATCATTTCTTCAAATTCCTTAATTTGCTATGCCAAAAACTCAAATCTTTTCGAAGTATTTTTGAACTCAGATTTTCAACTCAGAAAACACCTCTGTTTGTTTTGACCATAACTTCCTCAAGACGGAAGATTTTTGAGTGATTCATTTTTGAAAGTGGAGAGAAAAGAATTTGTAACAACTTTTTCTTTAGACACTTTTACAGATTCAGTAATATTCTGGTTTGAATATTTTCGTAAAGATGACCTAGTTTCAGGTTTGTCCGTAGTTTGGATCTTGGGTTGTTTGGAAGTTGGAAGTGTTGAAACTTGTTTATTGATTCGTGTTCGTTTCTAAGCTTTGTTGGATTTGCTTTGCATTTGAATCTTTGCTATGAATCTCTATATTGCTCCATTTTTATCATCACCTTCGTAGCCACAAAAGGTGAGCAAACACTCACAGCTACTCGATTTTCTTATGTTAGTTAAATTGAATTTATGATGTGATTAGAAATTGATTGGTTGCTATTTAGTATATTTTAAATTGTCATTCCAGTTAAATCTGACTTTTATTGAATTTAATTGCCATTTAATTTAATATTGAAATTTAAATTGCCAGTAAAATACCCGTTAATGATAACCAGTAAATTGTTAGTAGTTATTGGTTGATTTCAATGATGATTGTGCTGTATGTTTAATTATTGATATTTGGGTGATTAGATGGATGTTATTGGTTGACATTTTGGATGATTGGATTTTATTTATGTCTATATCTCTGTTATCCCTATGGGTTGAAATGTACATACCCGAACGATCTTATAGATTAGGGGAAAATCATTATGGGTTGAAATGATAAACCCGAGCAGTTTTCATTGATTTGGAAATGTTGATTTTTGATACTGGTTGAAATGACATATACCCATATAATTTCTTGAATTTGGATTTTATTTGGAATTGAATTATTTGAAGGGTTTAAGTTAACTCAAACTTCGGACTTGTTTTAATTAGATGATTAAGATTGATATTTCGAATTATTTGAAACCCTTTAAATAATTATATTCACGTTGTACACTTGATAGTAGATGAAAATCTCGTAACGTCTATGAAACCATTGCACTAATATTTCTATTTTACTTATTTTGATCTGACTTACTTAAGATCTTTTAGTTCTGACTCGAGTGTTTTGTCTTTTCATTACGCTCGGGTCAGTCTGAGATTTTTCAGTGTATTGAAGACTATTTTTTGCTGGACGAAGACGAAGATTCAGTATATTATTACTATTTATTATTGCACTGCATTCTGTGTTCCGCTGCATTATTTGTTTATTTCTGATGTATGTATAACTCTGATTTGAATTGTAAAAGTGTAATCAAATGTTAGTTGTAAAACAGCTTCATGAACTGTTTATTTGATTATTATATTTTGTCGTTCCGCTGTGAGATTTTGTGTTTTTTTTACCCCATTAACAATCCTTCCTTTTGAATGGTTTGATTTTGACATGTGTGGTTTATTGTCGATTTGAACGGTCCAAAAAGATGGGTCGTTACACAAATAATATTTTTCTTTTTGAAGAGCTTTTTTTAGAAATTTTTATTTAAATTTTTTTGTAAAGTAGAAAGAAAACACAAAAGAAAAAAAGGAAAGAGCTTAACTAAAATTAAACAAGGCCCACCAGAAACCCAATCCATTAAATTTCCTTTACGTATATTCTCAAAACTATCCAAATTAAAAGAAATTTATGGAACCAATCTTTTTCTCTCCTCTTTTAAAAAATATTCAAGCGAAAGTGAAGTTCGATTTGGCTCGCGTTGAGTTCGTAAATTGAAAAGTTTGGATTTGAGGTTATGTTGCGCGCGGTTAGTGGTGATTCGGCGGTGGAATTTAGGTTGCGATTTGGGATCAAAGGCAGTTTCAAAGAATGGAGAAGGGGTTTTATGATTCGTGGTGATGGTCGAGGTGATTTATGGGATGAAAGGAAGTGGAGTTGTGAGGTAAGGAGGTTGCAGAGTAGTAGTGGTAGGACGGTTTAGGTGTTGATGGAGGATGTTTGTAGGTTGTTTTGGGGATGAAATGTAGTTTTGAGGAGGAGCAGTAGTGTGTATGGCAGGTAGTATGAAGATGATAGAAGGTTGCAATAGATGGTCAGGTGGTATGGTGCATTGATGGTAGAGGCAGTAAGTGAATGCAATTGACAGTAAATACGCAATTAAGTGTGTACTGGTAT
Organism: Allium fistulosum; assembly: GCA_030737815.1. Lineage (NCBI taxonomy): Eukaryota > Viridiplantae > Streptophyta > Magnoliopsida > Asparagales > Amaryllidaceae > Allium > Allium fistulosum. The sequence continues at coordinate 207,608,117 of CM060903.1, forward strand.
GCTTGACAGTTGATGGTAGTGGAAGTATGCAATAAATTATGTAGTTTGTATGTGGGGAAGTTGTGAAGGAGAAGACGGTGGGATGTTGTTGAGGTATGTTTGACAGGTTGCAGTAAAGCAGTGTGGTTGTTTAATGGTAAGAAGGGGAGGAGGATGATGAAGTTTGTTGACAGAAGTGATAGGAGGATGGGGCTGCTGTAGAAGCAGTGGGCAGTAGAAGCAGTGGAGAGGAGGAGCAGGTTGGTGATGTATGTAGATTTTTGAAACAGCTTTGTGAAATATGTTAGATAAGGAAGTATGTATGGGTGATGTATGTATGGGTGATGAAGTATTGGTTTGATGATGAAGGTGTTCGATGATATTGTGTAGTAGTATGGTGGTTGACATGGAGGGATGATTGCAGTTTTGTAATGACAGTGGAGTTAGATGATATGGTGGTACTTGTGTGTAGGATGGTTGAGAATTGGTTGGTCGGTAGTTGGTTTGAAGGCAATGGTGGGTAGTATGAAAAGTAGCATATGTGTGAGATGGTAGTTCAGGCAGAGGGGAGAAGTGGTGGCAAGTTGTTTTTTATATTGTTGTATGCATTTGCTGTGATGATGGCAGTGGCTGTTGATGAGTAGCACTGAAGTGGTTGCTTTGATGATAGTTTGAAGTATGTCTGGTTAGGTATGGGACAGTGGTGAACTGAAATGGCAGCAGTAAGTCAGTGAAGTGTAGTGTGGAACAGTGATACTGATGTCGGTAAGGAAGTAATGTTGCTGCAGTGGGGTGGAACAGTTTGATGCTGGTGGCTGTGAAGTTTGATGATAGAGGTTGTGGTATTGTATGATGAGTAGCATTTTTGTATGTAGTGAAGTTGTGATGTTAGCAACAGAGCGGTAAGGTTGTAGCAGTAAGGTTTGGTCAGTAAAGTCATAGCAACATAGCAGTTGAATGATGGTTTGAAGGTTGAAGGTTGTTGGTTGTGATATGAAACTTTGGTTATGGAGATGTAACAGTGCAAAGGAGGATGATGGGCAGTGATGGTTTGGTTGGAGATGGTTGTGCAAATGAGTGAACTTGTCGCAGTTTGGCAGGCAGTTTGTAATAGGGGCAGTGGATGGTTATGGCAAGAAGAAGTAGATGGTTTGTTGATGGTGAAGTTTGTTTGTGTGCAAGTGGTAGGGATGTAGTTTTTTTTGTATAGGGAATCGAGGAGGGGCAGAGAAGTGGTGAAATGGTATGGCAGGGTTGAATGCATGCAGTAGTAACAGTGAGGCAGTGAGACAGTGAGGTAGTGGAGTTGATGATGACAGTGAGATGGTGAATATGCACAATGAGGTTCAACTGTTTTGTAGAAAAAGAAATTTGTAAAAAAACGTAAATGTAATTGAAAATGTAAATGCAAATATAAATAATAAAATATAATTTTTGTTCTGAAATTGTATATGTTTTTTTATAGAAATGAAAATGCAAATAGAAAAACAACAAGCACACAAATCAAATGAAAGCACAAATAACCCAACAAACACACAAAGAAAAATATTCTTTTTTAAAAGTGCAATTCAACACACAAAATTAATACACAATTAAAATCAAACAAAAATAATTTGAATATTAGAATTAAAATCAATTCTATTTCCCCAACAACGGGGCCAAAAACTTGTTAGACGACGAATTTTCTATTGGTTAGAAAATCGCCGAAAAATTATATCATTATAAACCGCAAGCGCACAGCGTACAATTATAGTACATATACGAGTACGGGTCGATACGTATGGGAAATGAATTAATTTTTAATCCTACTCAATCAAATTAAACCAAATCTTGAGATTGTTTGAAGCTAAAAAAAATTAAAAACTAACTAAAACAAGTGAATAAAAATATGAGATTAAGAGACAATTTAGAGGAAAATCCACTCTCATACGTTCACATAAATCAATCAATCTATGATCTCTAATTTTAATCTAAGTAGAATTAGTGGGGTATTTGTCAAAAGTATGGTCTATTTATGTTATTAATTAACACAACTTAAACCATCAAACTTTAATACAGCAACTAAACCCACTTATTAATTGTCATGAAAACGAATATGATACTAAAACAAAGTCTATTTTAAGCATGATCTATTTACTATTTTTGATTAGTAACATAGATCATCAATTTTGATTCTATTTTAATTTCATGATCAAAATCAGTTAGTAAGATGATGATGTAAATTGTGTTTATGTTGGATTAAGCATAGCCCATTTATGATTAGAAAACACAACATAGGCTATTAAATTCCCTAATAAACTTACATCAAAATCAAACTTTTCATGAAGCATAAAAGAGATCATAAATCATAAAATATATTGAATCTACATGAATTAGAGAGCTTCAGTAATCCTAAATTGAAGAGGTTTAGCTACTCATTTTTGTTATCATTTCAACACATCTAGATTGCAACATTAAAGAACAAGGAAAGTAAGAGCTAATAAAAAGAAAAGAGAACTGAACTACTTGCATAAATTAAATCCAAACTAATTGCAATGAAAAGAAAGATAATCTAATAACATGAAAATGAAGAAAGCATGTAAATAAAAAAATGAGCAGAAAATAAAATGAAAGAGCATGTAGAAAAACAAAGAAAAAGAAGAAGCTTAGGAAGTCATTTTATTTCTTATTATATTTGAGGCTCCAACTTGCATAATATGATAAGATAATGTATAAACTAAAAACCCCATTACATGAACATAAGAGGGTTATTTATACATACCTAAAACCCTAATCCATATTTTAGAGAGCTTCCCAAATTGTTCTTTAGGAAATGTAACCTCCAAGTAAACATTAGCATGAGCTTAATCCTCCATTAAATATGCATGTGCTTTTAATCCCCACTAATATGTGCATTAGCTCTTAATTTTGGTTTATGCTTAGTGGGCAGGTCCTCCATGATGCATGAATTCTTTATTTTCTTCATTCCTTTGTCTTTCATCCTTTGTGCATGCATACATGAAGCCTCTTTTTATTTTCCATCCAAATTCCTACAAATAAAAATAAAATGTGCAAGTGAATTTTCTCAAATTAAAATCATACACAAAATTACCATTTTACCCCATGTAGATGCATGAATGATGACTTGAAAGTATTTTTAAAATTTGGTTTTAAACATGTAAAAACACATAATTATGACATTTATTTAAAATAAAAGTAGATTAAATATGAAAGTAAAAAATATGCACGTTTGCATGCACATCATGTCGCAAGGAATTCTTGCTCTTTTTTGTTGCCAAACACACAATTTTTTTGCGCCAGTTTATGAAGCTATTTATAAAGGAATTATTTTTGGAATAAATTGATTACTATTATATAAATATATATATATATATGTGTGTGTGTGTGTGGAGAATACATGTAGTTTGGATAAGAAAGATTTTGGAGAATATATATTTGTAAATAATTAAAATTTCAAAGTGATTTTGAAGCAAGTTTTCTATAAATATAGATATGAATTAAATCTTGTTTTCTTAATCTTTTTTAATCAATATTTTTAAATTAGCTTTTAAATAAAAACTATTTTATTATAAAAACACATTATCTCGCTTGGATGAGAAATTGAATTAAACGGTCTAGTAAAGAAGTGGTATGAAACGCTTGCGTTTATTTCACCGGTTAATTAATGGACTTGTTCAAATGAACATTTATTTGCATAAGTGTAATTTACTAGCTTTTAGTAATCATTTGAGCGGCGTCAAGTGGTTATGAGACATTAGTCTACACTCTTATGATTACTAATCGAAAGTAGATGATACTTATTTGTCGATTCTTTAGACTCGGCCTTGGGAGATCTGTTTAGGTGGGTTAAATAGGTCTTCAAGCCCATCTTGTGATGCTTTTTTTCTATTGAGTTGTAATTTGTAAAGTGCAACCTCTTGTGTTGGCATGGAAAGTGCGTGTATATTGTGTCGACTTATGAAGTACAAGTCTATTGCTTGCATCTATGGATGTGATTATCTATGCTCTTATTATAGTGGTTGCTTTGAATTTGATGAATGTTGTAAATGAGCATAAACTAAACTATAAAATCATGAATCGTTAAAGGAAGTATTATTATGTTAGTGAAGTACATTTACGGATGTTATCCTTGGCATTTAAGTTATTATTATCAGTACCTCATCTTTTGTGATATTTAGAGATAGTCTGACTCGGGTATTATTTAATGCTCGGGTCAGTCCGAGACTTTACGGTATAGAGACTCAACGACCATGGATGTGCACTAGCTTAGGAAGTCTACTTTGATGTTGTTTACATTTTCGATGTACCTTTTGAGTCTAGGTTATATGCTTGATCTATATTTTGTATATGTGGTAGATTTTATGGTCATGTGTATTGAGATATGTCAGTGTTTATTTATGTATATGTATATAAATGTGAGCCTAGTATATCCTTTTGTAGAATCATACTTTTGAGAAGATACCAATGTATATATTTCCATTGCGATGTTCGATTATGTGTTGTATATTATGTTATGTATTGTTCCGAATTAAATTAAACCAATGTATTATCGTTTTGCGCATGTATCCGATATGTTGAATTACTACTTATACGAAAAGAAAATAAATATATAGTCACATTATTCGACGTATTCGATACTTGCTCAAAGCAATTTTACAGATGGTCGCTTCTAACCAGCCTTATTCTCCGTATTACTTGACAATAATTCATATAATGTTCTTGATTAGTAATATGGGTATAAAGGTAGGGCTTTACAAAGCATGTCATAATATTTTCCGTTCTCTTTTATGTTGTAATTGTAATTTAGGCAGATTTCATGTTAATTCACTAGTCATATTCAACTACATATAATTCTTGATTCAAGAGTCAAAACAATCCAATCCGGTTTAGATGAAAGAAAGTTACACATAGGGTTTGTATTTATTGAAGTAGTTATCAAGAATGGAAGAAATATAATCAAATGCTAAATGATAATGGGAGCTATTGATAAAGTATAAACATGTAGATTGAAATCGTTATTGATCGCATAACAAAACCATTAAAGCACCATACTATACACAAAAAATCAATTTTTATTTGGATATTGTGGCAAATATGATTTCTTGTATCATACATACATAGACTATTTATATTATTCTCTTAGGCAATTAAATTGATTTGTTATTAACCACGGATTGCGAGTTTTTACTAAAAATGTTTTGGTTCCAAAATGTATATATCGTTCAAAAACATATACAATCAAGTAAGTGGAAGGTATGATTAGTTATGTTACTTACTTTTCACGAATCGACGAAGGTCGTCATTGTTGATATTTTTCTCATTTGTTATCAAATTTAATATTTACCCAAGTTGATTTCAAAGGAATGGTAGCTTAATAATGTGATCTTAATTAAAATGAACTCACAATAATTAAATTAGAATACAAGTTTAACTGATGTGTCGAACATTTAATTTGATTCTATTGGATCTTCAAATCTTGTTCAGAATTTTCATATGAAGACATTTCTTCAGTTTTTCTAAATTTAAAACAGTTTATTGCAGCAGAATATTCTACATAAATATGAATAAACTTCCATACTATTTATTTCTCTTTTTTCTTGAAGCACGAGAAAATAGTTTCTTGAAGGATGAGAAAATTTTGTTTTCCTCTTTAGATGTGTATTTAACCATCTAATGCTATTTAGCCAACAAATTGTTGGTATATTTTAGCCAAATCCATTTGGTATGGTTTGTTTTTGTAGTTTACTATTTATATCTTTATTCTAATTTTATTTCTTGAAGAAGATCAATTTTCAAGGTTTTCATGCGTTGGTATATGAACAACATGGTTATGTTGTTCATATACCAACGCATGAAAACCTTGAAAATTGATCTTCTTCAAGAAATAAAATTAGAATAAAGATATAAATAGTAAACTACAAAAACAAACCATACCAAATGGATTTGGCTAAAATATACCAACAATTTGTTGGCTAAATAGCATTAGATGGTTAAATACACATCTAAAGAGGAAAACAAAATTAAGTTGACACTTATGTTTGTCAAGAATAACAAGTTTATTTATTCCATGATAAAGGTCTTTTGACATAATTCAACTATAAGTTTATTTATTAAATTAAATTTACAGATTATTACATTTGGATAAAATTATTTTTAATAATAAATTAGGATTCGTACCCCTTTAGTTATTGGATTAATTTTGAATTAATAAAAATACAATTACATTATAGGGTATTAAAAAATGATACTATTATCATTATTTAAACTAATGTGATGAGAGATATTTTTAGAATAATATTAATAATAATAAAGATGTGATTATCAGAAGTATTTTGGATTAAAATATTGTTTTTATTGATATTTTTTTAGATTTAATGAAGAATATTGTTATTTTCATAAATAGTAACAAAAAATGGTTGTGTAAGATGACTTAAACAAATATAATTGTTTTGATATAAAGAAATAATATTATTGTTTTTGAAAGTAATCTGATGTAAATGCATATTTATACTGAATAATGATGTTTCGAGGCATTTAATGTATCGTTTTGATAATGAAGGATTTTTAAAGTATATTAATTTTGAGAAATATTATTTTTTGGGATATTTGAAATAAATATATTTTTATAACATACAAAAGTAAGATAATTTTATGCCTAAGTGGAAATAATAAATGTGCATACACCATTTTTGAATTTTTTTGACATATATGTTAATTATTGGTTGGAGTTATCATACATATTTGTTGTGCTAAAATGGAATCACATTAAAACGAATTATGCGATGTTCATATATTCAACATAATTTACGAATTCAATAAAAATATACCAACACGTATTCAAAGTAATATTATTAAGTTTTGGAATAATCTAAGATTTCACATATTCAACATAATTTTTGGAATCGCATCAGTACGAATTATTTGAGAAATATGTTAATGCATATGTTTGGATTAAGTAAAAAAGAGAGGAAGATTTATACCTTTAGCAAGCTCTTGCTTTCTGTTACCACCAATTCCCACTTCAACCTTGTTGAAACCAAGATGAATAGAAGAGAAGGAAGAACAAGAGATAATAGCACCAACGAAGCCTTTCGAAGGAGCTGAAGGGATGCTACAGTCAAGGGTCAGATGTGTTACAAGCTTTCGAAGGGGTCGAAAGGGTCGAAAGCACCCTTGTGCTTCAATTGTTTCCTTTCGAAAGAGATGCTTTCACCTGCATGAAGACGTTTCAAATGGGTTGAGGAATACCTTTCGAAGGAAGCTAGTAATAGCCACTCACATGCACACCAAACCTTTCAAAACCGAAGGTTTTGCCTTCATTCAAATTACTCAGAAAAATATTTTGTTGGAACAACCCTTTTGAAAGCATAAATGAGCTTTTCGAATCGTTCAAAACCTTTAACAACTAAGAGGGGTTCTGCATCTATCCGCAAGTATGTCTTCGAAAGCTACCTTCCACGTCGAAATCCAGAGTATTTTAATATCTTTGAAACCCTAAGGATGCACATGTTGACAAAGTCGAAAGCTCATGCTCCTTCTCACTTGCAACAATAAAGCAACACAAGGGGAAAAGGCGCATCTACCCCGTTCGATGAAGATGGAGGCATTCAAATCCATTCAAATGTAATGCAGAGGGATGCGCAAGTGTCAAAGATGACGAAAGGTATACAAAGCCACCTTTCAACTAGGTCGAAAGCACCGAGTCGAAAGGTGTCAACCGCACCTATAAATAAGACCCTAGGAGTCTGGTTTTGGGCATTGGAATTCTTAGACTTTATCTTATATTTTCTTAAAATTGTAAACCCTAATTCTAATATTAAATTGGAGATTTGATCAGATTGTACTATTTGAGTTTAATGAAAGCAAGATTATAATACTTTTGAATATCCAACTAATTTGAAACTCTGATCGGATTTAATCATGATCTGCTTATGTGTATTTGGTTGAAAGGTCATCTTCTAAAGGAGTCGAAACCCTTAACTCGTCCAATTTCCTTTAAATCTTAGCACCTAATCTCAAGATACCTAATGGTCACCTTTCGAGTGAGTCGAAACCTTAAACTTGGCTCCTTAGAATTACAAGACAAAACCCAAGCCATCAAAGAGGTCAGCTTTTGACAAGGTCAATTCAAACTGTATCCTTGAATCCTTACTACCAACCTTTAGGATATCATAACTGTTTCAAAAGGAGATTTCATAAGGATAACTAAACTACTTCAGCAAGTTTGAAGGACTTAAAAGAAGGGAACATAGGTGTGTAGACTAAGTCGAAAGGTCAAATAAAGAGAAGTTTTTACTACGGTGATTTATTCGAAAGGTAGATTAAAGAGGGTAATAAGACTCTAATTGCCTCAACCTAATCAAAAGAGGATTTCGAAAAAGACTCGTACACTTTAAATTCTACTTTGAGGTGTTGACAAGTTTCTTTTTACTATTTCGACGTTAGAAGGAGGGCTCAAACCTCCGATCTTGTTGAACATCCAACACCATTTTCCTCTAACGTAATTCTATTCCGAGCATATCCACTTTAGACTTCACTTCATCATGATTAGCAAAGTCAAAAGACCCGAGCAAGGTTCCTCGAAGCCACATCAAAAATTGGATTCTCCTATGTAACAGTAAATGATTCAAATCTACATGAAGAACATCTGTTAAGAATGGAGACTTTAAGGATATTAAAGAAGAAGAAAGTTGAAGCCTATGATCAAGTTAAATGGAGTTTAAACCCATTTCATATTGGCCCCACTCCTATCTTTGCCTTAGGAGAAACGAAAAATGAAAGTGATAATTTGTTTGATCAAATGAGAAAAACAATTCAATTCTACACCAAAGACACAATCTTTAAAGAAGGAATGATGGCTGATTACAATGCCTTTGCATACAAATGGCATCAAGCAATAAGTGAGACACTGCCTACACAAGAAATTCAAAGGGCTTTAAAAAGAAAACTAATATTTGAGGGTGGAACTCCAGAACAAGTAATAAAAGATCTAGAAACCATCCTCGAGAAACAAGCTTCAAGTCTAGACTTCCTAGGAATGTAACTTGACAATATTAATCGAGAATGTTTACTTGCTAACCAAGGAAGAGCTCAACTATTGGCCATCACAGAAGAAAAAGCCAAATATGAAAGGAATCCAGGAGGATCTTATTGCTACTACCATATGATGAATGGACATGAAACAAATCAATGCAGAGCATTGGAGGGAATGATAATCAACTTTTTCAAACAAAGCAAAATTAATGATTTTGTAAGAAGATTATAGATGAAGTCAATAAAGAACTACTTTGCTAAGGAAAATCTACATGGTTGAGAGTGAAATACTCCTTGCACTTAGACATTACCTTAAACGGTCAAAGCCTTTGTCCGCGCCGAGTTGGCCAGGTCAAAGCGCCTCTTGGAGGGAGGTTGTAGTAAGCCTTTATCCGTGCCACACTATGGCCAAGTTATAGTATCGACAAGCCCTTGGTCATGCCACGCTATAGCCAGGTCAAGGCGCCTCCCGGAGGAAGGTTAGAGTAAGCTTTTATCTGCACCATACTATGGCCATGTTAAAGCATCGACAAGCACTTAGCCATGCCATGTTATAGCCTGGTCAAGATGCCTCCTAGAGGGAGGTTAGAGTAAGCCTTTATCCACGCCACGCTATGGCCAGGTTAAAGCATCGACAAGCCCTTAGCCCCATCACGCTATGGCCAGGTCAAGGCGCCTCTTGGAGGGAGGTTGGGTAAGTCCTTGGGTCCTGCTTGTGGATAAGCTAACCAAGCACACCAGACAACAATGGACTAAGATGTCCAAGCCCAAGAAGCGGCACATCAAATAATGGACTAAGACGCCCAAGAAGCGGCATATCAAACAATGGACTAAGACGTCCAAGCCCGAGAAACGGCATATCAAACAACGGACTAAGACGTCTTAGCTCGAGAAGCGGCATATCAAATGATGGACTAAGATGTCCAAGCTCGAGAAGCAGCAAATCAAACAGTAACTACATACAAAGCCTAAAGGGTTGGCACGTGTCGAAATAGAAAAAACCAAGGAGCGGAACAGAACAAAAGGCTTAAATAAGAATCTACAGCCTTCAACTAATCATCAAAGAAGAATTTCTGAACTTCACCTATTATTACCCAAATCTGGGTTTCGGGTCTTTCATTATGGAGTTTGGGACTTCAATTATTAATACCCGAATCTGGGTTTCAAGGCTATTTACTGAACTTACTCATTAATGCCCGAATCTGGGCTTATTTCTATTAAGAAGATTATTGTTATGGATTTATGTTTATCATCCACTAACATCTGAATTTGGGTTTCGGACTTCCTAACTTTTAAATTTCATTTATTAATGCCCGAATCTGGGTTACTGGACTTCTACTACGAATTTTCAGACAATGGTTTCTGGATTTCTATAACACAATCATTATCGACTTCCTGTTAGCTATCTACAGAAGATGAATTTCTAAACGTCTATAATTAAATTCTTAATGGTTTTCTACCATTGGATTTATGGTATTCCTCCAATATAACTGAAATTGAATTCCTGATTCTCTCTCATCATTACCAAAGATGGGTTTAACACATTCAACCGAATTCAATTATAGAATTACTTTTCAGTTACTATCATATGTTAACATAATTATATGTTAACCTCCGCAAGTAATGTGAATAAACTCCTATATAGATTTCATAAGGAATACTGTTTATGGATTGGCAGATCTAGCAAATACAAAAATCATAGTACAAGTTATCAGAAAGTTGATTCAGAAGCAACATTATAAAAAAAGGGACCACAAACCAGGTGATATTTACAAAATTTTCATAATTTACATTTTTTGAGAAAAATGTGTGATCCTCTAGAATAGAGTAGAGCACACATAATTTTCATAATTTATGAAATTATTTACAAGTATACGGTACAAATATATATCTCACAAATTTTGAGCAGCTTTATCTAGGTTCTCGGCAATTAAAGGATCAACGATGTGATGAATTGCAATACGAAGAACTTCCTTAAGTTTCTTCTCTTTTTTCCTTATCTTATCGGCATCATCAATAGATTTGATGTGGGTCTTTAAAACATGATTAAAAGCTTTGTTTGCACATTTGAGGGTTTTATTTTCCCTTTCTAAATCAGTAATACGCTTCCGAAGAAGATACTTTTCGTGTTTAAGTTTCTGAATCCTAGCTGCATATTCATTTATGCATTGCAAGCATCTAACTTTCTATAGTTCATCGAAATATTTCATCAGCTCATATTTGACTTTACTGCACCATTCTCCTACTACCTTCTCATTTAAGCCAGGAGGAGGATTAGTTGTAGCAGGAAATTTTTGGATGGCAAGTGAAGTAGACCTTGTTGATTTTGCAACAGATGAAGTGAGGGGAGAAGCTGGTAAATCGATGTTAGAAATGTTATTCCGCATAATGAATTCTAACGATTTACACTGAGCTTGACTATCCTTTGACTTAATCTCTAAATCACTTATTTGTTGGAGAAGTTTGGACATCTTATAGTCAAAATCAATTGAAGGATTTGATTTAATTTGGCGCTTCAATACCGAAATTATTTCATTCTTACTTTTATTATCTGCCTCAAGATTGGAGATCTGATCATTGAGATTTCTAACGATTGTCTTTTGAAGCAAATTCCTCTATGCCATTCTAAAGCTTCGGTATTGTTTTGTAAGCGAGTAAATAAAGGATCATTAAGGAGTTTTCTCTTTTGAATGTCTGCTAATAGCCTATCCCTTATGCTGATGAAATGAGATGGTGAATCTAATGAGAGCGGCGTCATAGATAACTATAACTCATATTTAAACAAACAAAAAAGAAAATAAAGCCAAGAATAATCAAACTCTTTATTATAACAATAGAGGATTACAACTTAAGTGGAAATGAAATAAAGGGCACAATTTCATTGGACACTTGTTTCACATTTAAATTTGAGAGACGACCTTTTTAACTTTATTCAAGAATTATACGAAAGGGTAACATTTGAACTAAAATGAACATTAAATCCTTCAAGGTAATAATTGGAGGATATTTGCTATAGTCCCACTCCTCGGCAAGAGAATATCATGACCACATATCAATTTGGTATGATATGTCTGAATTTCTTTAAGAAGCTTTTCTTTTTCTTCACCAGGAAAATCGAAATGAAGACAAGGATGTTCCATGTAAAGTCTTTGCAAATCTCTAAAAAAAAAGCAATATCAAGCTAATTTTGAAGATTTCAAAAGTGAAGCCTTTTCTAGATATTCTCTTCTTAGTTTACCTGCTTAGATAATCTCTAGAAATAAAACTGTCAGGGTGACATTCATTCTGTGATAACGTGATAAAATACAACTAAATATAAAAGGAAACTAGAGCAAGAAATTCATAAACCAATAAAATTACATAATTATGATTGATCATCTGGTTCGTACAAAATTGACTTTTTGAATAATTCTGAAACAAATTTGTCTTTATAGTATTTAAGTTTCTCAGGAGGAAACTCTTGGGGAATCGGTTTGACTCATGGTAAGTTCAAACAGGCTTCCAGATGTGGATCAGATCCAAACTCGTCCAAATATCTATTGTGTAAATGCCTAAGTAGACCCCCATTAGAATCACATAAGTATGAAAAATCTACAGTTGGGTATCTACAATAGACTTTGTATAAAAAGTCTACAAGATTGTTCCTTTCTTCAATCTACATCCAAAAGAGCGTAATTAACTCCTAATTCTCTTTCAAAAGGCTATCACATCGAAGGTGCATCCTCCTCAGTCATGGGGCAACTTCTTGATTTTTGAAAGATGCTAACACTGCCGCACTTCTGTTAAGTCTATGATACTTATCAAAGAGAATATTGTGTTCTTTCCATTGTTTATCTAACTCTCTATACAAGCTATTTATTTCCGCTTGTTTTCTTTCAAGCTTGGTTTTATAAGGGTGAATGGGTTTCCTCCTTATCTTAAATAAAGTATGTAAACTATTATTATCTTGGAAGTGAAAACTGTTTAAACAAAGAATCTCATACTTGAGAAATGGGAACTGTTGTTTGAGGGACCTACTTCTTCTCTTTTGGTTCTTCCACATTAATGTTAGCAGGCTCCTCTTGAAGGTCAGAAGGTGCATGGGGTTTAGGAAGAATTGCCTCACGAATAGTTGGATCAAGATCGACCTTTTCTAAAGCCCTAGTATTGTCATCGTCATCTTTTTCATGAGCGTTAGTGTGACCACCCCCGTCGCCACTTGAACCCTTAGCCTTCATCTTCATTATCGTTATTATTATCATTGTCGTTGTCATTGCCATTATCATTATCATCATCGCTGCTCTCTTCAGCGGTGGTTTCATCTTTGTCACCTTCTTCATCAGAATCTGAGTCCACTTCGATGGAAGAGACTTCAAAGGATAAGATTTTAGAGGCATCGATTTTCTCTCTTTCAGGAACTTCAACCCCTTGCCCTATTCTTTTAACTTTGTCCAGAATCCATTGACAAGAGCGGGGTCGAGAGAAGGAAAGGTTAAATTTGGGCATTTTTCTATATTGTCGGCATAAGCAAGCATCATGGTGTCTTCAAAAGAATTAACAAAGATATAATCAAGGGAAGTATTTAGGAATTGAGACACCCGTTGCTTTGCATCAGAGATAACATTGACAGCTAAATTTAGAGAGTTTTTCTTTTTATCCAACCTTTCATGAGAGATGATTGTTTTGCTGCCATTTGAGTCATCCTCAGACTCTTTCAGGGCCATTTTCAAGGCCAAATTTTCATCAGCAAGGAGTTACTGTGCTTTTCTTTCGTCGGAAATAACAGACTCTGTTTGAACAAGAGAAGCTCTTAGTATTTCTAATTCCATCGTAGCTTCGTTTTTACCAGCAGACAAGGAGGTGACTTGGTCGTTTAAGTTTGAAATTTCTTCTCGAAGCCTTGTTGCCACCGTGGAAGATTTTAATACACCTTCTTGCAGAGAGAACCAGCTTTTGGAAATCTGAAAGGAAAAGTATAACATAAGCCAAAATTCAGAGAGAAATAATGATAATAAAGTTAAGTAATGGAAAACGCATCAGGAGTTGTTGTTCTATAAGAGACTGATAGTGACCTACCGGATCAGGAACAGAAGAAAGCGGGCGAATAGAAGCAAAAGATGGAGAATTCAAGATAGACTGAACCATTTTTTCAAAATTACTCGAAGGCACAGGTGATGTGGATCTAGAAGAGTGCAACTTGTCCCCAAGCCTTTTTGCATTTGCTCAATCACACGTGGAGAGTTGGAGATGACAATACATGATATGGGATCGACCTCTGAGGGAGTCTTCTTGGGTCGATCAAGAGAAGCTTCAACAGTTGGACTCTCCAAAGTTTTGTCAATATCAATAGTCTCCCACTCTTCTAGTCGTGGAGAATTGGGAACTTCAACGATCTTGGCCTTCTTATGGGATGGTTCCGCCACAGCCACTTTACCTAATTTTCTTATGCACGAGACGTAGAAATAGGGAGAGTTGGATCACTTATAATTGGTCAGCCCGAGGAGCAGTTGCTGAAGATTCAAAAAATTACAAGTCAGTGAAATAATTTAAAAAGATAACACAACAATAAACTACAAGTACTCTGTTTAAGCCTACCGGAGTGAACAGGGAAAATTGGAGACATTGGGGAGAAGTTCTTTGGATCACCTAAAGAAAGGAAGCATTTGCTCTGAGATGTGTCTTGAACTAGGGGAGGTTGGTCAAGTACCCTTTGACCTGCTGGTATGAGGAAATGCTTTTGAAGATTTGAGCGATTCAACAAAGTAAGCCTATTTCCTATGCTACTCGGAGCAGCAATCAATAGCTTGACGGTTTTCTTATACTCATCATTTAGATCTTTAGCAGAAGGACCTGAGAAGGAAATGTAGATTGGCAAAAGAAAGTAACTAAATAAAAATAAAGACTATGATCAACTTACGAGGGGAAGAGAAAACCCCACTAATGTTGGGAAAGCATTTAATAAAGAAAAACCATGTTTCCTAATCTCTTAATTTGTTTACCCCCTCGGATATTAGCTTTTTGGGGGGGGTTGACTCTAAAAATTTGATTATTCAAGTTGTTGAGTTTAACTAATCGAACTAGATAGTTTAAAACTTCAGCATTTAGTGATGGAATCCCAGACTCCAGTGCCATGAGTTCGAAGGATAGAAGATATGTATATATATTCGGAGAAAGTTGGCTGGAGCAATGCCCAGGTGGATCAGGAATTTGGCCAAGAAATCTGAAAAAGGAAGGAAACCACCGTGCCAAATATGGATAGCAGTGTAGGAAAAATATCCTTCAGGTGGACTTTGGATGGTGTCGCTATCACTCGGGGGAATAGCTTCCACCCCAGTGATGCCGAAGTCGTTTTGAATTGCATCCACCTCATCCTAGGTAGATATTAAGGAATTGTAACATCCCACCTTCTAAGGCCCAAAACTAACCGCTACTGATGTTGCAGTCATCCGTAGTTGTTATTTCTTGGCGATCGAATGCGGCATTGTTAATATTGATACACAGAAACACAAGAATATGAAAATTTTAAACTTCCACAAAATAGAATTTCTCATTTCTTATGAATAATATTTAGATTTAATTACATAATCCCAGATGTTAACCACATTCAGATCACATATACATGTACAAATACGATAAGAGCGACATATGAAGATGTCCCCTTATGATGATCGGAGTACTAATAATATGAACTTTACAGTTCTTAGTACATCACAGTGGAAAACACAAAATAGTTCCTATGTGCTAACACTGCCTCCTGTACGTCTCCGAAAGCTTATTCGTCCAAAAACCTGAAAGTCTCCCACTCTTAGACTACTCAAATTAATTTTGAGTACCCGAGAGTTTGTGGAGAAACACAAACTTCGAGTCAGACAATAAGTCTAGTATGAATAATCCCCTATCATCTCTTATCATAAATAGATATCTAGTGAGACCATGTCGCTTAGCGGAATGAGTTTTCCCCTTACTAGCCAAAACAAAATATGTAAATCATTTACTATGCTCCTGCACCCAAAATGATTAGTCTTAACATAATATGAAATAAAGCCACAAGTCATATGTATTGGATATCCCATCCACCCATTTATTAGATTTCCCATCTAAAATCAATTTATTAGAGTTCCCCTCTAAATTCTTTAAAATGACCATTTGTCATAATTTAATAGGACTATCCATCCCAAATCCATTTAAAATAAATGCAGATTATCCCTCGTACATTGTTTTATAAAAGATGGTATGGGCTATCCACCGCACACTCCATAGTTTTTCTAGGATGACTATGAAACTTGGGTGCCAAATCCCGAGGCTAACCACCTCTGGCAAAACATTCTTTACTTTAGAAATTTAATGTGGGCTATCCACCGCACATTCCATGGTTTTCCTAAGTTAAATAAGAACCCATCACTTGGCCAATTAAAACATCATGATCCCCATGATTATTTATAAAAAATCATGATCCCCATGATTACTTATTTTCCCCGGGTATACCACCTATTTAACTTATTCCCATTGGTAACCCCAACTAGATTAAATTAAATAAAAATACATTGATAGCCCCAATGTATATTTTCGAAAGCATATTTCTGTTTGTAACCCCAAACTATGTATCGAAAACATAAAACCCACCCCGGTGTCCCCAAGGTTTAATAACATCAACTTTATATAAGGATCCCCCTTACATATTCAAATAAAATAAGTATTTTATGCTATAACCCTTCGAAGTAACCCCTTCAAGATAGCAAAAATTTACTTAAGGAAAAATGGCTAAAAACAACCCTTTAAACCCCTTCGAATGAAGTCCCATTCGAAAGAAAATAAACATCCGAAGTTAGCCCCTTTAGAAGCCTTCCTTTTGAAAGCACCACAAAACCATACCTTTCGACTTTGTCGAAAGGTCTTAACTTTCGACCTTGTCGGAAGGTTTCTTTTGACCTAGTTAAGGATCTACCTTTCGACTTTGCCGAAAGCCTGAGGTACCCTCCTATAAAACCATTTATAAACCTTTCGAAAGTAATGAAACCTTTCGAAGACAAAACCTTTCGAAAACAAAAACCTTTCGAAGTCAAAACCCTTCGAAACCAAAACCTTTCAACCAAAACCTTTCGAAATCATTGAAGGTAACCCCTTCAAAACCTAAAACCTTTCGAAACCAAAAACTTTCGAAATCATTGAAGTGTTAATGTTTGAACCAATCCTTCAAAAACAATGGAGAGTGGCGGCAAGTTTTAGAAAACAAAAGATAACCTTTAACTCCATCTAGACCGAAAGGTTAGGAAGCGGCAACTATGCTTCTGACCTTGTTGAAAGCTATACCTTTCGACTTTGTCGAAAGATTTCATTTAAAACAAGAAAGCAAACTAATCGAAACCTTTCTCTTTTAAACCATTTGACAAGGTCAAAAGCTAGCAGGCGTATTTTCCTTAAAAATAAAACAAACCTAATCTCTTTCGAAAGCTCTAACTTTTCATCCCTAAACCTTTCGATCCCTTTCAATTCACTACGTACCAGTCGCCTGATACCATGTGCATTGAACTTTGATCTAGTCGAAAAGTTTGATACCTTTCGACCTTGTCGGAAGGTTTGGAATGAAGACGAAAGCCCTTGCCGAAAAAGTAGAAATAGTGAAAATCGTACTTTAAAACAGTTCTTTTGTACCCCACCTGCCTTGTTTGTCTAAATCTGATTGGTTGCCAGAATTTTATATTCAAAATTGCTGCCAACTTTCCTTATTTGGAAATTTAAATAAATTTGAAAAAGCTCCTTTCTCCTTTATAATTATATAAAACATTTATGTCACATTTCTTAAATAATTTTATATAACTATTAAAACACCATAGAAAAATCTGGAAAAATTCCAGAAAATCAATTAATATGTTACCTTCAGCATATTAAAATTTCAAAGCATATGAAGATCAAAACAACTCGGAATTTAACCAAAACCGAATAAAAACGTGTTAATTAGCCCATTATTAAAACACCTATGTCTTATCCAGACAAAGGTTTAAATGGTTATATTTTAACCAAATCACGAACATGAATCGGGTATAACCCATTACCGATCCAAACAAAGAAAAATAAGATGATAAACATAATTATTCACCTTGATTAGTTGATTGGAGAATGAGATAATTTCCTAGCTTTAATTCCTTAGCTTTTTCTTCAATTTATGCTCTTCCTGGAGCTTTTAATGGATGGACGAAAGTTGGTGAGGAGTTATGAATGAGAGAGTGAAAATTTATTAAAGTGGAGGAAGAGATTTATACTAAGAAATGTAGCCCCATTTCCAAGTTTACCCCTAAGGAAATTCCTCCTTCTTAATTTAGTTAAGTCTTATTTTAGTTAATTCATTAAGACACTGCCATTGGATTTATTAATCTCATCTCCCTAATTATTCATATTATTCTATTTAATTTATCCAATTAAATGTCCCGAATAATGTTAATTAAAATTCAGGGACATTGCAGACTCCCCCCCTTAAAGAATTTCATCCCTAAAATTTCAGTAAGGACATAACAACAAGCATATAACCCATGCAAGCAAAGCTAGTATAACCTACCAGCCAAATTCTATATAAACCCTACATAGAACTTACCATCTAAAACAGCCCAGGAAAAGTAACCCTAATCCTATCTTCTGTCTCCTAAGTACAGTCCTTCACGTTGTCGCTCCACTAAACTTTCACCAACCTGGGTCTTGGTCCTTAACCTCTTCTCATCTTTTGACACAACACGAACTGACTGCCTCACAAAAGTCATATCCGGTCCACCACTAAGTCCTCCAGTGTCGTCAGAGTGATAGTAGTTTCTAGATCATGAACAGACTTCCTAAGATGAGAAACATGAAACACATTGTGTACCCCGGCCAAACTGCTCGATAAATCTACTCGGTATGCGAGTCTCCCAATCCTCTCTGATATAGGAAATGGTCCAACATATCTCGGTGCTAGCTTCTAAGTCTTCCCGAACCAAACCACGCCTTTCATTGGCGACACCTTGATGAAAACTCTATCTCCAACTGAGAACTCTAGGTCTTTATGCCTTCTGTCTGCATATCTCTTCTGCCTAGACTGAGCTTCCTTCATTCTTTCCTGTATCAACTCGATCTTTTTCGTCGCCTCTCTACCAAATCTGGACCAAGGACCAACTTGTCTTCAATCTCTAACCAACATACTGGTGATTTGCATGGCCTTCCATATAAAGCTTCAAAGGCGCCATTCCTATAGTGGTCTGATAACTATTATTATAAGAAAACTCCACTAAGTGCAAGTGATCTTCCCAAGAACCACTAAAATCCAGCACACAAGCCCTCAACAGATCTTCCAGTACTTTGTTGACTTTCTCTGTCGGCCCATCCGTTTGAGGATGATATGCGGTACTCATCTTGAGCTTAGTGCCTAACACACTCTACAGGCTCTTCCAGAACTCTCTAGTAAACAAAGCATCTCTATCACTGATGATACTACTAGGAATTCCATGCAGTCTAACGATGTTCTTTATGAACAACTTAGCCAAAACAGGTGCCATCCTGGTTGACCTTACCGGAATGAAATAGGCACTTTTGGTCAATCTGTCCACTGTGACCCATATACTTTCATTACCCCGATTTTACCTTGGCAACTCGTCAATAAAATCCATGGATATCGAGTCCCACTTCCAAACTGGAACATCCAAAGGCTGAAGTAAACCACTTGGCTTATGATGTTCGGCTTTTACTTGCTGACAGTTCAAACACTATTTTACCCATAAGCCAACATACCTCTTCATTCCTTTCCAGAAAAAACTTCTCTTCATATCCTGATACATCTTGGTTCCCCCAGGATGAATCGTAAACTTCAATTGATGACATTCCCTAAGAACTTCCTTCCTAAGGTTTCCAACATCCGGAACACATAACCATTCCTTCTTTCTCAACCAACCCCTGTGGTCAAGAATAAAATCCTTTAAATCATCAATCTCGGTTCCAGCTTCTAACCTTCTAATCCTCTCGGCTAAGACTGGATCCTCTTTCTTCCTAGAAGCAATTCGTTCGATCAGAACTGATCGAACTTCCAAACAAGACATCATGGCGATATTCCGACTAGATCCAGCAGTCCACCTCAACTGCACACTACAAGTAGCCAATACTTCTAAGTCTTTCCATTCCGCCAACATAGCTAACGCCACATTCTGATGTTTCCTGCTAAGTGCATCTGCCACTTTATTTCCTTTTCCCGGTGTATACTCGATGCTAAAATCATAAGCTGCAACAAACTCCAGCCATCTCTGCTGTCTCATGTTCAACTCCTTCTGAGAGAATAAATACTGTAGAGACTTATGGTCTGTAAATAGCTCAAACCTTTCTCCCAAAAGATAATGTCTCCACACCTTCAATGCGAAGATTATTGCTGTTAACTCCAAATCATGAGTAGGGTATCTCACTTCATGTGGTCTAAGCTGTCTAGAAGCATAGGCAATAACCTTTCCATTCTATATTAGCACAACACCTATCCATGTACCACATGCATCAATGTAAACTACCAACCCCTGATTCCATCTGGAACTACTAACACGGGCGCATTTGTTAACAAATGTTTCAACATAAGGAATGCCTCCTCACATTTATCAGACCAAACAAACTTCACGTCCTTCCTGGTAAGCATAGTCAAGGATGCCGCTATCCGCGAGAAATCCTTAACGAACCTTCGGTAATATCCTGCAAGACCAAGAAAACTTGTAAACTCACTTACCGTCTCTGGTCTCTTCCAATTGTTAACAGCTTCGATCTTATCCGGATCAACTGCTAACCCTTCCTTAGAAACTATATGACCAAGGAACTTCACTTTCTTCTTCCAGAAATGACATTTGGAGAACTTTGCCTTCAGCTGATGTTGCCTTAGCATCTCTAACACTATTCTAAGATGATTTGCATGATCCTTCTCATTCTTAGAATATACCAAAATGTATCAATAAAAACCAACACGAACCTATCCAAGTGCTCATGGAAAACCAGGTTCATCAAATCCACAAAGAAAGTTGGCGCATTAGTAAGCCCAAATGGCATAACCAACCATTCGTAAGACCCATATCTGGTCCTAAACGCCGTCAAAGGAATACAGTTCTCTGCCACTTTTAGCCAATGGAAACCTATCACCAAATCCTGCTGGAAAAACACTCTAGCTCCACTCAACTGGTCGAATAAGTCATCGATTCTTGGCAAAGGATACCTATCCTTGATCGTCCTCTCGTTCAACATACAATAGTCAATACACATCCTTAACGACCCATTTGGCTTCTTCACGAATACCATGGCCATTCCCTAAGGTGAATTACCTGGCCGGATGAAATTCTTTCCTTCCAATTCCACTAGCTGCACCTTCAATTCCTTCGTCTCGCTTGGTGACATCCTGCTAGGTGGTCTACTTACGGGTTCAGCTCTCGGTGCGAGATCTATCCGAAACTCGATTGCTCTTTTCGGCGGCAAGCCCGAAACTGGTTCAAACACATCCGCAAACTCTCTTGCAACATAAACCTGCTTCAACTCTGCTTCCATTCCCATGGCACCCCATAACGCATAAGCATTTCCATCCGAACTCCTTACTGAGTAAATAACTCGGTTACGGCTATTAGGGTGTCCCAATGATATTTCCCCCTCTTGGCAAAATATCCTAGCATCATATCTATCTAACCAATCCATACCTAATATGATCCTGAAACCCATGAAATCAAAAACATATAAACTGCATGCAAACATATGACCTAACAAATCAAGTTCTAACTGGTCATATCTCGTTCCCAGAGTTGCATACCCTCATATTGGATTCACAACCCTTAAAGGAGTAATAAGGTATAAAGGTTCCATACATAAGCAATCTACCAAATATTGAGATATAAATGAGTGTGATGCACCGGTATCAAATAGTATCCTAACCGGAGTACAATGAATCATAAGCATACCTTCCATCACAGCTTTTCCTTTCTCAGCAACCGTTGGTCTAGAGGATGATGGTTCCAACGCAAAGACCTTTCCCTTTTCCAGCCTTAGCAGCCTCGGGACACTTGTCCTTGTAATGCCCCATTTGGCCACAGTTGTAGCACTTCACATTCGACCTCACTACAACTGCTCTTCCATCATCCGAGCGACACTCATTAGCATAGTGCCCCTTCTTGTCACACTTGCAACATACAATATCAGCCTTGCTCTTCTTGGCTGCTACTCCCGGCTGGGCACCTTTCTTCTTGAAGAACTTCCGCTTCTTACCCTGAAAATTCTGAACCTCAACTGGTTTCCCTTTTCCAAAAGTAGAAAGCATCTCTTCATTCTAAATAGCCATCTCAACAATAATATGACACGGATCCCGGAGGTTTGGCATGGTTGCTCTTGCGATCTTAGGATTCAACCCCCTGATAAACTTATCGTTCCTTCGAATGACAGTATCTATAGTAGCATATCTGTAACGAGACAGCTCATCAAACTCTATAGCATACTCAATCACCGATCTACCCCCGGACTAAATCTACAAATTTCCTGAGCAACGCTGACTTGGCAACCTATGATAGAAATCCTTCTTCGAACCTCCTTTGAAATTAAGCCCAAGTCGGGTCTTCCTCTGGCTGTCCTACGGCAACTCCATTCCACCAAAACAATGCTGCTCCCTGCAATTGCCTTGAAGCAAGTCACCTCTCTACATATCCGTTAAGCCGAGATATGCAAATATCCTTTCACAATGCAATAGACAGTTCTCCACTCCTACTGCATCCTCGGTTCCCAAAAAAGGCTTCCCTCCAATACTAGCATAATTCCTACTCAGCTTGGCATAATTATTGCCAATTGGGGCCACCGGATTAGCTCCTCCAGCATTCCCTATAGCCACTCCCGCAGCTACTCTAGCTTGCATCATATTCACTAAGAACTGATACATTATCCCCATATCAACCGACGGGATCTCAGCACCAGCATTAGCATTTGCATCTGGGTTTGCATTCGCATGTCGACCCTGGTTACTCCTAGTATTAGGCCAAACGTTTCCACTTGTTGCGGTGCGTCTTCCACCTTGATTCACTCTTCCGTTTCCTGCCTCCATATCTTACGTCCCTACTACCTGAAATCCAATCTTGGTAAGATACAGAAGAACGGTCTAACAAAGTGGGGAATACATACTTAGGTATTTATAGAAAAGTACATATACGTTACTATAATGCTTACCCAAGCCCAACCCTATTTTAGATTCATTAGATTATGCTTTAAAAATCTTTTTAAGGTTTAAATTCCTTTTAAGTATATAAACCATGCACTGATACCAACTTGTAACATCCCACCTTCTGAGGCCCAAAACTAACTGGTACTGATGCTGTAGTTATCCGTAGTTGTTATTTCTTGACGACCGAATACGGCATTGTTAATATAGATACACAGGAACACAAGAATATGAACAAATTTAAACTTCCACAAAATAGAATTTCTCATTTCTTATGAATAATATTCAGATTTAATTACATAATCCCAGACGTTAACCACGTTCAGATCACATATACATGTACAAATACGATAAGAGCGACATACAAAGATGTCCCCTTATGATGATCAGCGAACTAATAATATGAACTTTACAGTTCTTAGTACATCACAGTGGAAAACACAAAATAGCTCCTATATAGCTAACACTGCCTCCTACACGTCTCCAGAAGCTTATTCGTCCAAAACTCTAAAAGTCTCCCACCATCAGACTACTCAAATTAATTTTGAGTACGCAAGAGTTTGTAGAGAAACACAAACTTCGAGTCAGACAATAAGTCTAGTATGAATAATCCCTTATCATCTTTTATCATAAATAGATATTTAGTGAGACTATGCCGCTTAGCGGAACGGGTTTTCCCCTCACTGGTATCCAAAAAAAACATGCAAATCATTTACTATACTCCTGCACCCAAAATGATTAGTCTTAACATAATATAAAATAAAGCCATAAGTAATATGTATTGGATATCCCATCCCCCATTTATTAGATTTTCCATCTAAAATCAATTTATTAGCGTTCCCCTCTAAATTCTTTAAAATGACCATCCGTCGTAATTTAATAGGACTATCCATCCCAAATTCATTTAAAATAAATATAGATTATCCCTCGTACATTGTTTTATAAAAGATGGTGTGGTTTATCCACCGCATACTCTATTTTTTCCTAGGATGACTATGAACCCATGGATGCCAAATCCTGAGGCTAACCACCTCTGGCAAAACATTCTTTACTTTAGAAATTTGATGTGGGCTATCCACTGCACATTCCATGGTTTTCTTAGGTTAACAAAGAACCCATCACTTGTCTAATTAAAACATTATGATCCTCATGATTAAAATTCATGATCCCCATGATTACTTATTTTCCCCAGGTATACCACCTGTTTAACCTATTCCCATTGGTAACTCCAATTAGGTTAAACTGAATAAAAACACATCGATAGCCCCAATGTATATTTTCGAAAGCATATTTCTGTTTGTAACCCCAAATTATGCATCGAAAACATAAAACCCACCCTGGTGTCCCCAAGATTTAATAGCATCAACTTTATACAAGGATCCCCCTTACATATTCAAAAAAAATAAGTATTTTATGCTATAACCCTTCAAAGTAATCCCTTCAAGTTTGCAAAATTTTACTTAAGGAAAAATGGCTAAAAACAGCCCTTTTAAACCCCTTTGAATGAAGTCTCATTCGAAAGAAAATAAACATCCGAAGTTAGCCCCTTCGGAAGCCTTCCTTTTGAAAGCACCACAAAACCATACCTTTCGACTTTGTTGAAAGGTCTTACCTTTCGACCCCATCGGAAGGTTTCTTTTCGACCTAGTCGAAAGCCTGGGGTACCCCCTATAAAACCATTTATAAACCTTTCGAAAGCAATGAAACCTTTCAAAGACAAAACCTTTCGAAAACAAAAATTTCGAAGTCAAAACCTTTCGAAGCAAAACCCTTCGAAACCAAATCCTTTCGAAATCATTGAAGGTAACCCCTTCAAAACCTAAAACCTTTTGAAACCAAAACCTTTTGAAACCAAAACCTTTCGAAATCATTGAAGTGTTAGTGTTTGAGCCAACCCTTCGAAAACAATGGAGAGAGGCACAAGTTTTAGAAAACAAAAGATAACATTTGACTCCATTTGGGTCGAAAGGTTTGGAAGCAGCAACTATGCTTCTAACCCTGTCGAAAGCTATATCTTTCGACTTTGTCGAAAGGTTTCATTTAAAACAAGAAAGCAAACCAACTGAAACCTTTCTCTTTTAAACCATTTGACAATGTCTAAAGTTCTTTGTCAAAATCTAGTAGGCGTATTTTCCTTAAAACCAAAACAAAACCTCATCTCTTTCGAAAGCTCTAACCTTTCGTCCCTAAACCTTTCGACCCCTTTCAATTCACTACATACTAGTCGCATGATACCATGTGCATTGAATTTTGATCCAGTCGAAGCTTTGATACCTTTCGACCTTGTCGGAAGGTCTGGAATGAAGGCGGAAGCCTTTGCCGAAAGAGTCGAAATAGAGAAAACTGTACTTTAAAACAGTTCTTTTGTACCCCACCTACCTTGTTTGTCTCAATTTGATTGGTTTCCAGAATTTTATATTCAAAATTGCTGCCGAATTTCCTTATTTGGAAATTTAAATAAATTTGAAAAAGCCTCTTTCTCCTTTATAATTATATAAAACATTTAAGTCTCATTCCTTAAATAATTTTATATAATTATTAAAACACCATAGAAAAATCTAGAAAAGTTCCAGAAAATCAATTAATATGCTATCTTCAACATATTAAAATTTCAAAGCATATGAAGATCAAAACAACTCGAAATTTAACCAAAACCGAACAAAAACGTGTTAATTAGCCCATTAACATTTAAAACACCCATGTCTTATCCAAACAAAGGTTTAAATGGTTATATTTTAACCAAATCACAAACATGAATTGGGTATAACCCATTACCGATCCAAATAAAGAAAAATGAGATGATAAACATGATTATTCACCTTAATTAGTTGATTAGGGAATGAGATAATTTTCTAGTTTTAATTCCTTAGCTTTTTCTTCAATTTATGCTCTTCTTGGAGCTTTTAATGGCCGGTCGAAAGTTAGTGAGGAGTTATGAATGAGAGAGTGAAAATTTATTAAAGTGGAGGAAGAGATTTATACTAAGAAATGTAGTCCCATTTCCAAGTTTACCCCTTAGGAAATTCCTCCTTCTTAATTTAGTTAAGTCTTATCTTAGTTTATTCATTAAGACACGACCATTGGATTTATTAATCTCATCTCCCTAATTATTCACATTATTATATTTAATTTATCCAATTAAATATCCTAAATAATGTTAATTAAAATTCAGGGGCATTACAGGAATGTTTGAAGTTGCTTCAATCTTCTTGGGAGAAGATCCCATCACCGGAACTATGTCTTTTTCTGTTTTTTGAGAAGTCTTCTTCACACCCATGATCTTGCCAGGTGAAATCATTTCAGTTAGAAATTATAATTTATTGTGTAATCAACATTTTTTCAACGATATTGAAAACATATTACAATATTCGAATAATAACCAGAACATGAAATTTCATATCCTTGAAAGAATGTTGGAGTTAGTTTAAAGAAATGAAATTTGTTGAGCTTTAGATAGAGTCGAAATGGAGAATGGAAGTGGATGTCCAACAAACACCCTTCAACAATGGAGAAAGCTCAAGGGAAACTTTATTATTGAAGGGGTAATTGAAACCTACATAACCAATTTGAATATAAACATACACTAACAACATTCAATAAACAAGACAAATAGACCTTTCGATACTGTTGAGACCCTTGAACTTTGATTAAAATAATATGAATGTTGTCGAAACCCTATATGCCAATTAAGTCGAAAGGTTTGAGCTTGAGTGATATTAATAAAAACGAAAAGGCTTTGGGATGTTTCGACAATATCAGTATAAAATGATTGAATCCCAATTAGTTACAAAAGGTGTCGAGAAAGTCGAAAGGGGTATATGATTTCAAAAGCATACCAACAACCTAACTTGATTTGATACAGTAGGTTTCAATCAAGCCGAAAGGTTTGATTTGATTTTCAACTTAAACAAAATATGTTTACCTCAATCCAATGTATAAAAAAGGAAAATAAATTTCTAACTCCTCCCATTTCCTAAAATAAATTAGCATTAAGTAGGCAGAGGAGGTTTCGAAACCAATAAAATAAAAATTGCACTTTCGATAGCATGTACCATGTAATCATTTAGTGAAACACATCAGGCAACTTCTTCGAAAGGTACTAAAATATACTAATGCTTTAAAAGAAGTCCACTCTATATTAACTACATCATCCTTTCGACGAGATCAATTAAGAGAGGCGTTGGACTACCTTTCGACCCCATCGAAAGAGGTTGAAGAAGCAAAACAAAGTTAGCCGCCTTAACCCATTTTGAAGGGTGGAAAGGTAAAATTACAGTGCCAAAATGCGGTTCATGCTGCTAAAACTTCTCGATGAAGTAGTTGGAAAACTCTTTCTTCTCCAAATTCAATTTTAACCCAAAACATCAAAGAATTAATAATTAAATTGATTTAAGCGCGAACCAACAATCAATAATCGTAAAATCCTCAAGATGTAAATCCAAACCTTATAAAAATCCAAATCAGATGAGTTCTGAATGTAATTTTATAGAGGAAATGAAACGAAGTAAGCCATGAAAGTGAATCAGAGGATACTTTCATATGAACGAAAAACCCAAATAATGAAATTGAAACAGTGATTCAAATTAAAACCTAATATATATTTAAAAATAAATTTCACTGTGGAAAATTAGTTTGAAAAGCAAAATAACAAGAACTTACTTTAAATTCAAGCTTCCATTTGCTGGAAATAGGAATTATTTAAGAAATCGAGAATTTTGATTTTTGCTAGAGATTTCTTTTAACGTAGATAAATGAAAGGGGGGAAGAAAGAAGCACGGCTTGTAAGAAAAGTCAGCATGAAGAACAAACCGTAGGATCAAATTTAAATTAACGGCCAGGATTTGCACAAGAATATGAAAAGGCGGGAAATCACAATGCTAAAAATAAAGTGGAGTGTCGAAACAGATGACTTGAAAAGTCAAGTGCAAGGGTGGGGGCAAATGTAACCACCAATTCCCACTTCAACCTTGTCGAAACCAAAATGAATAGAAGAGAAGGAAGAAGAAGAGATAATAGCACTAATGAAGGCTTTCGAAGGAGTCAAAGGGATGCTACAGTCAAGGATCAGATGTGTTACAAGCTTTCAGAGGGGTCGAAAGGGTCGAAAGCACCTTCACGCTTCAATTGCTTCCTTTTGAAAGAGATGCTTCCAACTGCATGAAGACATTTCGAATGGGTTGAGGAATACCTTTCGAAGGCAGCTAGTAACAGCCACTCACATGCGTGACAAACCTTTCGAAACCGAAGGTTTCGCCTTCATTCAAATTATTCAAAAAAATAGTTTGTTTTAACAACCCTTTCGAAAGCATAACTGAGCCTTTTGAACCGGTCGAAACCTTTCACAACTAAGAGGGGTTCCGCATCTATCCGCAAGTATGTCTTTGAAAGCTACATTCCATGTTGAAACCCAGAGTATTTCAATATCTTCGAAACTCCAAGAATGTACATGTTGACAAAGTCGAAAGCTCATGCTCCTTCTCACTTGCAATAATAAAGCAACACAAGGGCACATCTACCCCTTTCGATGAAGACGGAGGCATTCAAATCCATTCAAATGCAATCCCGAGGGAGGCACAAGTGTCAAAGGTAATGAAAGGTCTACAAAGCCACCTTTCGACCAGGTCGAAAGCACCGAGTCGAAAGGTGTCCCGTACCTATAAATAAGACCCTAGGGGTCTGGTTTTGGGGATCAGAATTCTTAGACTCTACTCTTATATTTTCTTAATGTTGTAAACTCTAATTCTAAAATTAGATTGGGGATTTGATCAAATTTTACAATATGAGTTTAATGAAAGCAAGATTATAATACTTTTGAATATCCAGTTAATTTGAAACTCAGATCGGATTTAATCATGATTTGCTTGTGTCGAATTGGTTGAAAGGTCATTTTCTAAAGGAGCCGAAACCCTTAACTCATCCAATTTCCTTTGAGTCTTAGCACCTAATCTCAAGATACCTAAGGGACACCTTTCGAGTGAGTTAAAACCTTAAACTTAGCTTATTTATCTTAGAATTATAAGACAAAACCCAAGCCATCAAAGAAGCCAACTTTCGACGAGGTTGAAACATATCCATTCAAACTATATCCTTGAATCCTTAGTGCCAACCTTTAGGATATCACAACTGTTTCGAAAGAAGATTTCGAAAGGATAACCAAACTACTTCAGTAAGTTTGAAGGACTTAAAAGAAGGGAACATAGGCGTGTTGACCGAGTCGAAAGGTCAAATAAAGAGAAATTTTTACTACGATGATCTATTCGAAAGGTATATTAAAGATGGTAATAAGACTCTAACTGCCTCAACCTAATCAAAGGAGGGTTTCGAAAAGACTCGTACACTTTAAATTTTACTTTGAGGTGTTAAGAAGTTTTCTTGTTAACATTTTCGTTTGAGCACTGGTTACAATGTGTGGTTATGTGAAGGTCGAACCATATTAAATGTGTAATGAGTGAGCGAGGTTGAATTTGTTCACTCCGTATCAAGATAAATGTGTAGAGAGGATCTTGTGAAATGAAAATAAAAATAATGGTAGCATTCGTATGTGCAAGTAAGAAAATTATTGAATTTAGTCATGCATCCATATTTTCACAAAATATCATTTCTACATCCCTTATATTTACATATACACAAAAGGACCTTAAAATGATTAAAAAGTGAAACTTTAACAAACAATGATCGATGATGTCTAATTTGATGCCGACGGATGTTGCTCAATGAGGAGTTAATTAGTGTCGGAGTTCGGTATTCCCCTTTGGTGATCAAATCTTAGGTTCGTCATATCATTGAAATTAGACTTTTTGGTACAAACAACGAGAGAAGTGGAAGATAGTACAATTATGTAATATAATATTTTTTATAAAAATGAGTTTTCTTTCATATGAACACGTGGTGCAACAGAACACCAAATAATTGTGTTAATTTTTTCATAGCGAATAATCACATGTTTTGCATTAATTTTTTCATAGCAAATAATCGCATGTTTACGATGAACGAAAATGAGGTATTTGAGCGGAGAAGATGGATGAACTAGGAATACATTTGCGGCTACGAACGGGGTATTTGAGAGAGACATTTAAGTTGTGATTTTCAATTTAATTGATTAATAATTTATGAATTAATTGTTTGTTTTTTTAATAAATAATATGTGTCAATACCTTACAAAAATAAATAAATAAATAAATTGAAAAATCATAAATTTCTTGGATTTAGTTCAAACCAACTTCATGATGTAGAGCACTTTGATATGATCGCAATACAAAAAACCACGTCTCAAACGAACCTTATTTGCAAAAGTTATTAATTTTATAAATTTATTTAAATTTAAATTTAGTTTAATTATTAAAACATTATAATACGTTCAATTTCCCAAATATAACATCTTGTTCCTTTCAGTCCAACACGTCATTGTATGGACCAACTTATGTTGGGGTGTCGGACGCGTCAGAAACGAAAGCGTGAAATAGTTTGGCTGCGAAGCATACCTTATTATGGACAAAAAATAATTATGCATGACGTATAGTTACCTTGTAAACTACTAACATATGTTAGAGAACTTTTGTAAAAACACCATCTTTGAAGTTTAAAATAAACAGTTACCCCTGTTCAAAAACATATTAAAAAAAATTATTTTTAAATTTCAGGATATATCTAAAAATGTTTATTGAGAATTCAACAAATATTTAAAGGGAAATCTTTAAATATTTGAAGTTTCTGTACTGCAAATAGTTGTAGAAAATCCTACAAATACTTACAGAGTATTCTACAAATATTTACAATGCAAGTATTTGTATTTTTCAAACAAATTTGTTTTGATAATAAAAACACACGGTTAGTATTCAAATATAATTAAAAAAAAACCGATTTCCTTTTTCTATTAAAATTAAAAATAGAATATAATTTAAATCATGTTTTTGAAATGATTTTTCATGTATCAATGAAAATAAGATGTGGAATCAAATTTCCACTATATTTTAAATATCAAAATAATAGTTTTGTAGTATTTTTATTTAAACAAGAAAAGAGCTACATGTCTCTGTTTTTATCTTGTTATAAGAAGGTCTCTTCAAAAATGAATATGTAAATTTGATCCCTATTTTTGAAAAATAGAAAAATGCAAGATGACTTGCACTTTTTTGATTTTGAATTTTATTTTGAAAATTTTGAAACTTTTATCTTGCGCTTTCTATTAGAAAAGCGTAAGCTAGTTTATGCTTTCTAATTTTGAAAATTTTGAAAAGCGCAGTGCTTTTTATCAGAAAAGAGCAAGCTAATTTGCGCTTTTTGATTTTGAAATTTTTGAAAAGCGCAAGCTAGTCTGCGCTTTCTAATTTAGAAAAAAAGGGGACCTAATTTACATACTCATTGTTACAGGGATTTTTCTTGTAACAACATTAGAAATAGAGACCATCTGTGCAAAGCCTTTTGTTTAAATTTTATGTTTATAAAACATCAAAAAATATTAAATAAGACAATGATTGAGAAAAACATACGGTATCAATTTTTAATATTTTCAACTTCATATGTAAAGTAAATGCTTTATACACACAAAAAAGGGACGTAACATTTAAGCTGTTTAAGGATTCAACAAATTAAAAAAACAAAAAAGTAGGACGAGAGTAGTGTTTGATGTGATTTTTTGTTTGATGATAACAAACATATATCAATTTATATATGTGTTTGCAGATTGTACTATACACATATAGAAATAAATATTCATATTGAATAATAATACTATTGTACAGAATTTATATAATTCAATCAGTATTTTTATTCAACATAATATTTTATTTCAACACTTATACAGTACAAAGTTTTCAGCTCTCTCTATATACATACACCGGTTTCATACATTTCACATTCACATTTTTTTCTCACTACAACACTCAACACTTAGTTTTTCACTCTGTCTCCACATCTGCATCTATCTGCATTGTCCAGCTCCAGTTCTTGTCCTGTCTCCCGTGTACCTGTATAATTAGCAACTACAGCAGTAATCTGGAAATAAAAAAAATTTAATTTGCAAAAATTTAAATTTGTTTTTATTGGTGCCTCAGATATGTAACAACCCGCCACTCATTCTACAGAATGAAGTCATTAATAAGAAAGAAAGGGGTGAGAAAAGAGAAAGAAGAGAAGAAAGAACAACAACACATTAGAAATCTCACAGCGGAACGAGAAATATATTATCACATAAGATATTACATAGTATCATATACATCAGAGTACACAATTTATACATCACAGAATAGACAGTTATAAACTTCTGTCTATTATACAACACAAGTACATCAGTACTATATAGACTAATACAAACACAGCGGAAACTCTATATATCTACTCGCTGAAGCCTCCTGCTCCTCAGCTCCTCCAGTATTCGTCAAGACTAACCTGAATCCCTCGACTACTCAATAAAATATTGAGTACCCAAGAGTTTAATAAAACAGAAAATAAACACTTGGGTCAGACATGGGTCTGGTGTGAGTAAACGGTTTAAATTGCTTAACTTTGAAAACCTTTGAAAACAAAAGTATCACGTAAGACTCCCCACACATAAACATGGGTAAGTTTTTACCTTACGCTAACTAAAACATTTGATAGGAAATCCGATTGTATTATAATAGGGTCTAGGGTTTTCAAATAAATACTCATATAGCTGAAATTGTTACATTATTAAATTCCAGCATACTAGCCACAAAGTGGGTTATACAATCAAAACCGTAAGGGCACGTAGGAAGAATGGGTTTCCATCAATGGCAGGGCTACTGGGGTACCGCCCGTCACAGTACGTGGCCTAGATCACCGTACCGAGGAGTACGCCCGCTCCCCTGCAACACAAAGCCGGAACCATCCCTTACTGGATAATTCCGAACAAGACAATCCCGTAGTTGGCGCGACCAACCACACACTAAGCCGAATAAAAGAGAAGGGACCTCTAGACAGGGATCTATCTTGCTCTCAGTGGGTGCTACCCACGAAACCTTGCTGCACCTCCCCTGTTTTAGCCATTCCCGGTTGATGAGGCTTGAGGTTACGATTACCTTTAATCAGAACATATCACTTAGAATGCTCATCGTCCGCCTGACGAAGTGCTGAAAGCATTCAATCCATACAAGTTCGTTCCGGGTTCGAACGAAACCGAAGGCATTATCTCGTTACACTCGTTTTGGAATCACCCTCAGAGTTAACGACAATAACCCTTGCACTCTGAATCTTCATCTTCACTTGAGATTCACGACCTATCGTTAATTTGGATCGATGTGGTATTCGGGTCTCCAGACCTGGAATACCGGTATACGGAAACCCGATCCCGGTCTCATCGAAATCCAAAACGTATCTTTTAAGGCCAAGTTGTTTTAAGGTTAAAACAATTCAATTCTTATCTATATACACAAAGATAGATAATTCAATAGATAATCTACATTATCATCCCAAACAGATAATTCACATTATCATTATAATTCAACCAAACATCCATATCATATATCAATCATATCTCATCAGAGATATCAAACAATGAAATACATTCAATCTCATTCATCCATCCTTAAGCAATGATTTATATCATCTAATTAATTTAAAGTGAATTAAACTAATTACTTCATTCTATAAATCCTGCTTACTTAATTTTTTTTTTAAACCAATTAATTAATCATTATTCTAAGTATCCATCTTAATTAATCATTCCTGATTAATAATCCTTTAATTACTTTAAGTAATTAATACTTAATTAATTTCACAAATTAATTATCTTAAACCATTCAGTAATTAATCTTTAATTACTTCATTAATTAATTAATTATACTTAATTATCTTAATCCTTAATTAATTACAATTAATTAATTACTTTAATCACTTATTATTCATTAATTAATCTTAATTAATCAATTCTTAATTACATCATTAATTAATTATAAACTAATGATCCGTAATTACATCTTTAATTATTTTATTAATTACATTAAGTAATTATTCTTAATTAATCCATAATTATTAATCACCTTTGATTAATATAATCCAGTAATTAACTTCCATTAATTACTTTTATTAATTAATTATTTTTTTATTTAATTACCTTAACAAATAATTAATTACCTTATTAATTATCCTTAATCCTTTAATTAACTTAATTTAATAACACTAAGTAATTAACCTTAATCACTTCTTATTTAATTACTTTCATAAAATAATTATCCTCTAATTACTTTATTAAATATTTATCTTTACTAAATTACATCCAGTAATTATTCCTTAATTACTTCAACAAGTAATTATACTAAATTAATTTATAAATGATTATCTCTAATTAATCACAAATTAATTAATTAAACTTAATCATTTAAATTTAATTAAATGATTCTTAACTTACTATATTAAAGATTCTTAATTAAGAAACTATTATCTTAATTAAATCAATTATTTACCAATAACACTTGATAATTAAAATAATTTAATTTATCTAAATTTCCTTTTCAAATTTAATTAACTTTAATTAAATCAACATTTTGAATACTTAAGACAATTCTTATTTTAATTGATTACTAAATCTTAATCATTAAACCTTAATTAAATTAAAAATATAAGATTTAGAAATCAATAAATTATTAAACACATTTTAAATTAAACCTTTAAATCTTTAAAACTTATTCTATTTTAAAACTTTCATATTTTAAAATATAAAAACTTGTTTGAAACTTAACTTGAAACAAATTTAGTTCATAAGTAAAAACTTGTTTAACTTTCGTTTAAACTTTTAAAACATTACTGTTGAATTTTAAAATCCTTTTGAAACTTCAATTTTAAAACTGTTAAACTCGAACGAATTCAAGCTTTGAAAAGAAACTCGAACAACCCTTAACAAAACCCACGTCAGCTCCGAGTAAACAGACCAAACTCGCGAAAACCCCTCAGAATCTCGCGTCCATCTTCTAAATACTCGAATGAAACCGAGTATCCCCTAACCCATTTCCTGCTTCGAGAAAAAAACTCAAAACCCCGATGGAAACTCGCGTTCCAGCCTTCTTCCCCAATTCAAAACTCCAGATGCACACGAACAAGCTCGTGCACGTGCACACGTAGTTCCCGCCGCCGCTACCTCTGGTGATCCTCCAGACACCTCGGCGAACCACCACCAAGACAACTCCGACCCACAAAACTGCGCCACGAAGCTCCAACCAAAATCGAACACTCTCGAACTCCTCCTGGTAAACAACTCTGGCCAAAACCTCCTCGTCCCGGCGACCCCTACCATCAGGCGACGTGAAAATTCATACACACCTCGACGAACTCCTTCGCCACCATATCCCAGTGTTTCATTGCACTCGATTCCCCACAAAAGTCACGACGACAAATTTTCTAAGCCTATCAAAAACTAGGGCTCTGGACACGGAAACGTCACCGCTGCCACCACGATGAAAATTACCGCCATCCAATATTTTTCTGAGCTCAACCGATCACTCCTCTACCCATTGGAGGAAACTCGATACTTCCAGTCCCCTAGATCGACCGAGGCAACTCGAATTGCTTAACACAGGTAAACCCAAACTGCTCTTTTTTGCTTATTCTAAAATTATAAAATTTGTTTTTAAAAATCATATTTAAGTATAAGAAATCGATTCATATGCCTGAATCTAAGAATTTTGATGGTTGGATTTTAACTTTTTAAGTGTACTCTGTATTTTTCTTTGTTCCAGATGCAACTCAAGTTGTTTATACTTAAACCAGTTTGTATTCTAAGATATAACAACCTATATAGCTCTAAAACTCAAGTACAATGAAGATGAAATCATGAGTGTTTGATTTGTGAATAGGTTTAGAACCTGGAATTGAAACTAGAGAATATCCAGACCATAACACAAACATTTACATATATGTTCACAGAGCTTAAAACATCTCCACAGGCATATTTATATCTGAAGATGATCAAGTAAACAACTATATATTTATATTTTAAAAACATTTGTTACTCACCAGAACTTATAAACAGAGAGACAGATTTTGTATATATACAGACATACATACATTTCAGATATTTAAGCATGCATTCATATCATATACTAAGTAACACACTTTACACAAAACATCCATCACATGCATCCATCATAACAGATTTTTAAAACTGTTTTTAAGTTTAAAGTTTACTCACCAGATATGTCAGAGAAC
This sequence comes from Allium fistulosum, assembly GCA_030737815.1. NCBI lineage: Eukaryota > Viridiplantae > Streptophyta > Magnoliopsida > Asparagales > Amaryllidaceae > Allium > Allium fistulosum. Next base: position 207,644,436 of record CM060903.1, read on the forward strand.
AGAGAATAGAAGCTGTTTTCCAGGCTTTTCCAGATTTTCAAATTTGATTTCTTTTTGCTTTGTTGAATTTAAACTTGATGTTGATCTTTAAATTTAGTTGCTATTGAAATCTGAATTGCATGTTGAAGTTTACATCTTGCATTTGAATTGATGAAGTTGCTTGCCTCTGATTCATTTCCAGATTAACTCCTTTTGCTTTGAATTTTAGTTTCCAGGTTTTCTTTTGATTTTCAGGTCTTTCATTTTTCTTAGCATTTTGATTCGAATTGTATTAGTGGAGAAAGAAGAAGATAGTCTTAACTGAAAGTGAAAACAGATTTTCTTCTTTCCTATATTATTTATTTATGACTTTAATTTCCAAAAAGATAAATTAAGCCACTTGTCCCTTTTAGTTTGCTTACACCTATGCTATTTAAATTACAAATTACTTATTTTCTTACAAATGTCTTCACACCACTCTAATATGCTAACAAGTGTACATCTTGTTTTTAATACATTTATTTAAGACATTTATATGTTTTTATGAAATATTTATAAGTATATAATGTATTTATCTCTTTTATAAATAAGCTTTAAGATTCTATATAAATATACAAATATATATATTCTAAATGGAAAATATTTTTACATTAGTTTTGATAATCATCATATTGAATTTTAATACATAACTTCAAATAACAATATATATATACATATATATTATAATTTGAAAACATAGTCTTTTATTAAATTAAAGACTCCCTATTTATAATATATATACCAATATATATATACATTATAAATAGAAAACATTTATATAAGTTTTGAAAGATAAATCTTACCAATTTTAAATTGTTAGAAAAGATATTAATAAATATTGCCAATTAAATATTATTAACCTTTAAAATGAATAAACTTGTCAATTTTATAAAATAAAATCAACAAATCAATTTAATTATTTATAAAGATTATTAAATTGATATTGCCAAAATTCCGGGATATCACATTCCTCCCCCCTTAAAATAATTTCGTCCCCGAAATTTAAAAGCAAAGATAATTTAATAACCCAGCAAAATTTTAATTTTAATTTCAAACAGCAACCATACATATCAATCATATTCTAACAATCATAGCAAACAATTTAATCAAACAAATTTAACTATCCAGACAAATTCTGGATAGAATTTCCTCGAGTTTCCCCAAGTATATATATATACCGGGATACTCGTTCTACAGGATCTTAACTAACTATCTACAATAATCTAGAACTTCCTTCCCATCTAGATTACAAATCTGAACAAAATATCAGACTAAACTCAAAACCATCTCAACTACCAAATCCTTCTGAACTGCTGATCCCACAACCAATGACAGATCAAACACGTATTCCCTCAGAGATACGTGAAATAAAATGAATTCCAGTTATCCGAACTGGCAACTCAATCCTATATATCAAAGAACTAATTCTCTTGAGAACACAGAAAAATCTCATAATACTTCCGGAGCTAGCTTTCCCATCCTACCAACTCTTATATCTCCTTTGATCGGAGAAAAACTTAAACAATATCCAATTTTAACTTTAAATTCCAAATTCCATCAATTCTTAACTGCATAACTCTCCTAACGATCCTGAGTCACTTCATCCTTCCTTGATCAGCTTAGCTCTTGCTGATGCTTCTTAAAACAATCTAGATCAATATCAAACCAGTTTCTAGATCCTACTCAACAAAATGGTTCTTCCAAAAATACACCAAAATTCAGAACACAACTCTACTCCACAACATTAGAGCATTTCGAACTACTTCTCCTATCTGAAATAGCCAAACAGTTGCACTTGACAATCTTACCTCCAAATCCTGAAAATCCTTCATACTTAGAGATACACTTGAATTTCCTATAGAAATCCTCTACTCCAAGAAAATTACAACTCCCGGTTGCTTCCACTCTAAAATAGCTGCTATCTTGCTTTCGCTGCACAACTCTGATCTGGAATAGATGAGAATGCCATCGGAGAACTCGAGCACAAACTTGACCATCCATACATAGTTCACCATATCCATAAAATCTTAGTGAACCATTCCACTTGGTCAAAAACACCTCAGTAAAATCTTAATTAGAAAACTAGGTGTGATCAATCCCTCTCCAAAGAATCCTGAGCTGTTTCACCAAATTCTTCTCTAGGAGACATCCTTCTATCAAGCTAAACCACAGGTAACTCCACTAACCAAGTTGATACGGAATCTCAATCTCCAATAACCCAAAAGAACACTCAAACTATCGCAAGTCACTTTTGCGATCAACTCACCTAATTTCCAAAGATATTGTTCTCTCTTCACTAATCAGAACAGCTTATACTTGACTAACCAATCCATCGAAGAAATGGATCCACTCTGCTGCTTCTGGACTCCACCTTCAGAAAAAATACCCAGCCAGAAACTTCCTGCCAACACACAGAACACTTCCGAGTTGCACCGCTGACACAGATGCCAAAGACTTCTCAAAACAAAGCTCTTCGAGAAACTCGGACCTCAAACCAAACAGAAACACCATGCTGAACTCAACCACAACACCGAAACAGACATACTTCCTAAAACTTGCTCCAGAAGAAACATCTTCGGAAACATCCATAGTCACTGCGTCTCACCACACAGCTACTTCTTCCAGAAGTTACCAAGATACCATCATTCGCTTTTGCTCATCCAATTTCAAAGATAAACTCCAAACCTTAACAGGTTTCCTTCAGAGATCGGTGAAATCTTTACACCACAACAAAGCTCACTCGAGACAGTATTGGGTCTACAGTCTCGACAAATACACTTCCAACCTCAACATTCAAACTCCAACCATTTGTAGTCGTGTTACATACACCACCACCTTATCTACCTTTATAACTCATATTGGAAAACCCGAACAGGTAACCCAACAAATAGGTAGAAATACATATATATATATATTTAAAATGATACTTTTTATATAGAAATTATTTCTGGGTAAAATTATTTCATTTACCTCTTTAAAACAATATTGTGTCCGTTGACCTGGTTCAAGTGTTTAGAGATCCCTATCAATAACGTTAGCTACTCGTATTGACCAGAATCCATATACCACTCAACCGATCAATTAACACAATATAAAACCATTTTTATATAACTAACAATTACGCGCTCTCAAGATAGACACCACTCCAGAGCTTAGGTTTTCACTCAACCTACCGCTCTGATACCACTGTAACAACCCGCCACTCATTCTACAGAATGACGAATCATTAATAAGAAAGAAAGGGGTGAGAAAAGAGAAAGAAGAGAAGAAAGAACAACAACACATTAGAAATCTCACAGCGGAACGAGAAATATATTATCACATAAGATATTACATAGTATCATATACATCAGAGTACACAATTTATACATCACAGAATAGACAATTATAAACTTCTGTCTATTATACAACACAAGTACATCAGTACTATATAGACTAATACAAACACAGCGGAAACTCTATATATCTACTCGCTGAAGCCTCCTGCTCCTCAGCTCCTCCAGTATTCGTCAAGACTAACCTGAATCCCTCGACTACTCAATAAAATATTGAGTACCCAAGAGTTTAATAAAACAGAAAATAAACACTTGGGTCAGACATGGGTCTGGTGTGAGTAAACGGTTTAAATTGCTTAACTTTGAAAACCTTTGAAAACAAAAGTATCACGTAAGACTCCCCACACATAAACATGGGTAAGTTTTTACCTTACGCTAACTAAAACATTTGATAGGAAATCCGATTGTATTATAATAGGGTCTAGGGTTTTCAAATAAATACTCATATAGCTGAAATTGTTACATTATTAAATTCCAGCATACTAGCCACAAAGTGGGTTATACAATCAAAACCGTAAGGGCACGTAGGAAGAATGGGTTTCCATCAATGGCAGGGCTACTGGGGTACCGCCCGTCACAGTACGTGGCCTAGATCACCGTACCGAGGAGTACGCCCGCTCCCCTGCAACACAAAGCCGGAACCATCCCTTACTGGATAATTCCGAACAAGACAATCCCGTAGTTGGCGCGACCAACCACACACTAAGCCGAATAAAAGAGAAGGGACCTCTAGACAGGGATCTATCTTGCTCTCAGTGGGTGCTACCCACGAAACCTTGTTGCACCTCCCCTGTTTTAGCCATTCCCGGTTGATGAGGCTTGAGGTTACGATTACCTTTAATCAGAACATATCACTTAGAATGCTCACCGTCCGCCTGACGAAGTGCTGAAAGCATTCAATCCATACAAGTTCGTTCCGGGTTCGAACGAAACTGAAGGCATTATCTCGTTACACTCGTTTTGGAATCACCCTCAGAGTTAACGACAATAACCCTTGCACTCTGAATCTTCATCTTCACTTGAGATTCACGACCTATCGTTAATTTGGATCGATGTGGTATTCGGGTCTCCAGACCTGGAATACCGGTATACGGAAACCCGATCCCGGTCTCATCGAAATCCAAAACGTATCTTTTAAGGCCAAGTTGTTTTAAGGTTAAAACAATTCAATTCTTATCTATATACACAAAGATAGATAATTCAATAGATAATCTACATTATCATCCCAAACAGATAATTCACATTATCATTATAATTCAACCAAACATCCATATCATATATCAATCATATCTCATCATAGATATCAAACAATGAAATACATTCAATCTCATTCATCCATCCTTAAGCAATGATTTATATCATCTAATTAATTTAAAGTGAATTAAACTAATTACTTCATTCTATAAATCCTGCTTACTTAATTTTTTTTTAAACCAATTAATTAATCATTATTCTAAGTATCCATCTTAATTAATCATTCCTGATTAATAATCCTTTAATTACTTTAAGTAATTAATACTTAATTAATTTCACAAATTAATTATCTTAAACCATTCAGTAATTAATCTTTAATTACTTCATTAATTAATTAATTATACTTAATTATCTTAATCCTTAATTAATTACAATTAATTAATTACTCTAATCACTTATTATTCATTAATTAATCTTAATTAATCAATTCTTAATTACATCATTAATTAATTATAAACTAATGATCCGTAATTACATCTTTAATTATTTTATTAATTACATTAAGTAATTATTCTTAATTAATCCATAATTATTAATCACCTTTGATTAATATAATCCAGTAATTAACTTCCATTAATTACTTTTATTAATTAATTATTTTTTTATTTAATTACCTTAACAAATAATTAATTACCTTATTAATTATCCTTAATCCTTTAATTAACTTAATTTAATAACACTAAGTAATTAACCTTAATCACTTCTTATTTAATTACTTTCATAAAATAATTATCCTCTAATTACTTTATTGAATATTTATCTTTACTAAATTACATCCAGTAATTATTCCTTAATTACTTCAACAAGTAATTATACTAAATTAATTTATAAATGATTATCTCTAATTAATCACAAATTAATTAATTAAACTTAATCATTTAAATTTAATTAAATGATTCTTAACTTACTATATTAAAGATTCTTAATTAAGAAACTATTATCTTAATTAAATCAATTATTTACCAATAACACTTGATAATTAAAATAATTTAATTTATCTAAATTTCCTTTTCAAATTTAATTAACTTTAATTAAATCAACATTTTGAATACTTAAGACAATTCTTATTTTAATTGATTACTAAATCTTAATCATTAAACCTTAATTAAATTAAAAATATAAGATTTAGAAATCAATAAATTATTAAACACATTTTAAATTAAACCTTTAAATCTTTAAAACTTATTCTATTTTAAAACTTTCATATTTTAAAATATAAAAACTTGTTTGAAACTTAACTTGAAACAAATTTAGTTCATAAGTAAAAACTTGTTTAACTTTCGTTTAAACTTTTAAAACATTACTGTTGAATTTTAAAATCCTTTTGAAACTTCAATTTTAAAACTGTTAAACTCGAACGAATTCAAGCTTTGAAAAGAAACTCGAACAACCCTTAACAAAACCCACGTCAGCTCCGAGTAAACAGACCAAACTCGCGAAAACCCCTCAGAATCTCGCGTCCATCTTCTAAATACTCGAATGAAACCGAGTATCCCCTAACCCATTTCCTGCTTCGAGAAAAAAACTCAAAACCCCGATGGAAACTCGCGTTCCAGCCTTCTTCCCCAATTCAAAACTCCAGATGCACACGAACAAGCTCGTGCACGTGCACACGTAGTTCCCGCCGCCGCTACCTCTGGTGATCCTCCAGACACCTCGGCGAACCACCACCAAGACAACTCCGACCCACAAAACTGCGCCACGAAGCTCCAACCAAAATCGAACACTCTCGAACTCCTCCTGGTAAACAACTCTGACCAAAACCTCCTCGTCCCGGCGACCCCTACCATCAGGCGACGTGAAAATTCATACACACCTCGACGAACTCCTTCGCCACCATATCCCAGTGTTTCATTGCACTCGATTCCCCACAAAAGTCACGACGACAAATTTTCTAAGCCTATCAAAAACTAGGGCTCTGGACACGGAAACGTCACCGCTGCCACCACGATGAAAATTACCGCCATCCAATATTTTTCTGAGCTCAACCGATCACTCCTCTACCCATTGGAGGAAACTCGACACTTCCAGTCCCCTAGATCGACCGAGGCAACTCGAATTGCTTAACACAGGTAAACCCAAACTGCTCTTTTTTGCTTATTCTAAAATTATAAAATTTGTTTTTAAAAATCATATTTAAGTATAAGAAATCGATTCATATGCCTGAATCTAAGAATTTTGATGGTTGGATTTTAACTTTTTAAGTGTACTCTGTATTTTTCTTTGTTCCAGATGCAACTCAAGTTGTTTATACTTAAACCAGTTTGTATTCTAAGATATAACAACCTATATAGCTCTAAAACTCAGGTACAATGAAGATGAAATCATGAGTGTTTGATTTGTGAATAGGTTTAGAACCTGGAATTGAAACTAGAGAATATCCAGACCATAACACAAACATTTACATATATGTTTACAGAGCTTAAAACATCTCCACAGGCATATTTATATCTGAAGATGATCAAGTAAACAACTATATATTTATATTTTAAAAACATTTGTTACTCACCAGAACTTATAAACAGAGAGACAGATTTTGTATATATACAGACATACATACATTTCAGATATTTAAGCATGCATTCATATCATATACTAAGTAACACACTTTACACAAAACATCCATCACATGCATCCATCATAACAGATTTTTAAAACTGTTTTTAAGTTTAAAGTTTACTCACCAGATATGTCAGAGAACAGAGAATAGAAGCTGTTTTCCAGGCTTTTCCAGATTTTCAAATTTGATTTCTTTTTGCTTTGTTGAATTTAAACTTGATGTTGATCTTTAAATTTAGTTGCTATTGAAATCTGAATTGCATGTTGAAGTTTACATCTTGCATTTGAATTGATGAAGTTGCTTGCCTTTGATTCATTTCCAGATTAACTCCTTTTGCTTTGAATTTTAGTTTCCAGGTTTTCTTTTGATTTTCAGGTCTTTCATTTTTCTTAGCATTTTGATTCGAATTGTATTAGTGGAGAAAGAAGAAGATAGTCTTAACTGAAAGTGAAAACAGATTTTCTTCTTTCCTATATTATTTATTTATGACTTTAATTTCCAAAAAGATAAATTAAGCCACTTGTCCCTTTTAGTTTGCTTACACCTATGCTATTTAAATTACAAATTACTTATTTTCTTACAAATGTCTTCACACCACTCTAATATGCTAACAAGTGTACATCTTGTTTTTAATACATTTATTTAAGACATTTATATGTTTTTATGAAATATTTATAAGTATATAATGTATTTATCTCTTTTGTAAATAAGCTTTAAGATTCTATATAAATATACAAATATATATTCTAAATGGAAAATATTTTTACATTAGTTTTGATAATCATCATATTGAATTTTAATACATAACTTCAAATAACAATATATATATACATATATATTATAATTTGAAAACATAGTCTTTTATTAAATTAAAGACTCCCTATTTATAATATATATACCAATATATATACATTATAAATAGAAAACATTTATATAAGTTTTGAAAGATAAATCTTACCAATTTTAAATTGTTAGAAAAGATATTAATAAATATTGCCAATTAAATATTATTAACCTTTAAAATGAATAAACTTGTCAATTTTATAAAATAAAATCAACAAATCAATTTAATTATTTATAAAGATTATTAAATTGATATTGCCAAAATTCCGGGATATCACAAGATATATGGGTTATTGTCATCATTTTTGATTGTGTAATATCTGTGCATATCAGTATTCTTATCAGGGACAGGTAATCATGAGTGGCTGCAATACACACGTGTACATTTATACACGTGTGCACTGCCTCGCCAACTCGTGTGCACAGTTGAGCCAAAAGACAAGCTGGATTCAACACAAGTGAAACCAAAGTGCAACTGAAGTGAAATCAAGACCAACCAGTTCATGTGCAAACCCAGACTCGAGCATACATGTACAACAGAGAAGGCAAACCAGAAACAGTGCAGACTCAAGGTGTACCAAGTCATTACAACAGCAGGGAACAAGCATATGACTCAAGATCTCAGTAGCTCGAACAGGAAACTATACACATGAAGTCAAAATGATCAAGGCAACAAGCCTAAAACCAAGTACACACACAAATGTACACATGGTGAAGCAACTCAGACTTGAAGTGACAGGAATGTAGCAATGACAAACATAGATATAAACCAGACTCAAAATCATGATGAACTCAAACAATGCCGAAACAATGGAACAGCAAACCAACTCAAGCAAAGCATGGCATGAACCAAGTTTAATCAAGACTTCAAAATCAAATACCAGTCAAAGCAGCCCAGTAATGAAATGCAAACACACGCGATACAACAGAGATAACACTACAACTACCTACATTATGACCAGAGCATGAACAAGAATGATAAACTGGAATGTAACCCGAAGTCAAGTCACAAAGCATTTAACAGTTACATCAAATCAAGCCGAAGTCAAGAAAATTCAAGTCGAAGCCGTGAGCAACAGGAAGCCAGAAAATCACAAAATCAAAAATGGTCAAAGTCAAAAAGAATTCAACATCGTGGTGACCACGAAATTGAATCAACACCGTGTCAACCAAGCAACACAAGTATATACGAATTGAAGAAGTCAGAAACCATCTCGAGCATCAAAAAAGATCAGAAGATTTGGTCAAGAAATCAAATATGGCAAACAAATCTTGGCAATGCAAATATATGGAAAATATTTTTCCATATTTGATTAAAGAATTCGAATGCATATATGGACAGAAATAATTCGAATATAGACCGAGAAAAAAATTCCAAATATCCTGCTATAGAAACAAAATAATTCCAGAATGAAATCAGCAGTACGAATTTCAAAATTGAGAAAACATATAGGAAATATCCAAAGCCATGGGTAGCAAGCAAAATTCGAATCGTATATACGCAAAATGTCGCAACAAAATCATGGAAATATTCAACGACGTGGAGGCCAAGCAAGAAATCAAATCAGACGAAAATCAAGGATTTCGTATCCTATATAAAGCCACAATCATCATCGACAATAAAATCAATCGAGTTCAAGCATTCAATCCAGAGAAAAAAAGACATAAATCACATACCGGAATAAAAGTCGAACTCGATCATCGAGGAGCAGCCATGTGCAAGACGAAGAAACAATCGATCGACAAAAGCAACGAACGTCGAATCATCATTTGTAATGACCCAAGATTTTAGGAATTTACTCTGAAAAATATAAATTAATTCAAAATAATTTTTAAATAAACTTTGAAAGGGAATTGATATAGCTTGATAGTGTATCAGTATGTGTGTACATGTGTGCACAGGAAATGCACATGAACAAAAGCTAAAATCCCTGAACTCTAAGAATAAATACATATTGATATGTATGGGAATATATATATATATATATATTAAATCCTTAAAAGCTGTATGCATAAGTAAATATACACATATGGATGCTACTGAGTATTTTTGAGTATACATGTGCATGTGTGTGTGTCAATACAGAATGATGTATAAATATATATATGGGTGTACTAATTATTTCAGTAAGACTTATATATATGTTAATAAAATACTAGAGTTCAAATTAGTAAAATAAAATATACAGACATATTTTAGTATATAGGCAGAAAAAAAATGAGGATATAAAAAGGAGTAGTCCTCTTGTAAATAAATAAAGGAAGTACATACCATTTACATGAAAGCTAAAAATAGGAAAAATAAGACAAAACAGGGAAATGCTTGGTATAGGCAGAATTAGGAAGAGTATTTGATAAATAACAAATCAAGTCACATTTTTAGCATGATTGTAGACAAAGGAAAAAGTATTTTCTGAAAAGCAATGTAACGACCCGTAAATTTAACCGGTTTTAATAACGTTATTAATTGAAATTTTGTGAAATTTTAAACGATAAAATTTTGAAATAAAAATTTAATATTTGGAATACGTCTAGTTAAATATAGCAACTGGTAAATTTTCGTCCGAAAATATGAAAGTTTATTTCGCGCGTAAATTTACTTCAATTTAACCAGTTAAGGAAAAAGGATGAAAATAAAATGTTTCCGAAAGCTAAATATTTTTACATAGAAAAATTCTAAACCATCTTCTGAGCAAGATGACAGTTTGTCGTTTTTCCAAATTCGGACATCTTTGGCTCCGTCGATCTTATTTTTCAGCGTTTTTCTTGCATTTTCCGCTAGTAGAAAAATTCGAATTTTTATAATTCAATCATACCACTGATATCAGTATACCGTTTTGACCGTCTCGTCGTACTGATCTCTACGGTATATTCAATTGTCAATTTCGACATCCGGTGGACGACGAAATCGGTAAACGTTGGACCGAATCGGTACCGGTTTTGTGTCCTTTTGTTCTTGTGGCTATTCAAATCCCCACCGTGTAAATTCCAGTTTCCATTAGCCTTTTTATATTCCAGAAATTTATATCAACTTTCACTATTCCCAATGGTTACCCCTAGTCTAGAAAGTAGTGCGGTTCCCATTCTTTTTCCTTACCTGTTCATTTACATTTCAAATCTTGAACGTGCCTATTCATTTGAGTATGAATATTATAATGTAAGCATATCTTTTTCCTCTGAAACTAGTGCTCTCATAAGCCATCTGCATTCTCTTCTCTCGATGCCAGCTCACACTTCTTCCACTCCTCCAAGCCTTCCAGCTTCCACCGTGCCTCATCTCCTCTCCCATGTTTTTCTTCCGCCTCCTTTCCACTTTCTTCTCCTCTCTTCCATCACTTCGGCCAATTTTCCCTTGACCTTCCAGGCCGCACCCATCATCACCAAGAAACCCACTCGGCCTTCCTTTTCCTCGCACCACCGCCTCGCCGCCGAACCTCACTACACGTCCTTTTTTTTCCAGAGCCAAGCATGCATCTCGCAGATCTTCCCTAACCCCACGACTGCCTAAAAGCTTTTTCTAGACCGCACACACACCTAGCTTGTCTCACCGCCGACCACTCTTCTTATATATAAGGTATAAATGTATATTAGTATGTATATGTGTGCTGCATAAACTATATATAATATGGGTACATATATATTTTAAAGGTGTTATTTACATTTGTTACTTATGTCAGAGTTGTTTTATGTTTAAAAGATAGATAGTATATATTAAGCTATATAATTTTGCATATATCATGTTGCTATGGACAAGCTTGTACGTGAATTGTGAGTTAAACATATTTGAGTAGTACTAGGTGTTCTATTGTATATAAGTTTTATATGTTGTATATTTTTTTTAAATTTAAATATACAAGTCTATATAGGTGGTTGTAACTTATAATAAATATCAAAGGCTTACAGTACGTGTGTTTATATGTATAAGTTTTTCATTATCTGTTGCTGTATATGATATATAAGAAGCATATGCTATTTAGTAACTAAATGTATTTGCTAAATGTTTGTTGTTGACTTAAGTTCTCTGTTCATTTAATATACCTTTCTATTTATAAGATCGCATATATGTATAAAATCCAGTTTACATATTTCACATATATATTTATATATGGTATGTTGAAATCTCTGTTTATTATATATTTAAAGTATTGCATCTATTTTATTATGAAGATGACCTGTTGTATATAAAAATATGTATATATTTTATATAAAGTTTAAACGGTTATATATTATAAAGTATATTAAGTTTTAAAGGTTTATACATGTGCATTCTGTTGGGTTCTAACTATATGCGTTTGAAAATATATAAGTCGGTATCATACCTGATTGGTAGATTCGTTATATATATTTATATATGTATATAAACTAGTTGTTACTAAGTTTTACTATTTGAAAATAAAATAATGTATATGCATACGTGGTTTATAAATCCAGTCTGTTTTGCCGCATGAATATATAATTTGTGATTTTTGTCTAATTCCTATGTACTTATATTTATAATCTGCAAATTTTTGATTTTAGGGTACCTATATATTGATTTTGTATATATACATTTTATTTTGATATTAAAGTTATTTTTTTTTTAAATATATATAAATATGTATATCTTATTTTAGCATACGCTTGAGTTTAAAATATGATTATATATATATAGTTATATATGAGTACACTTATCTTCATCAAATCCAGTCTGATTTATTTCGCCGATTTCTTTTTATTAGCTTTGTCGGCAAATTCGAGTTCAATCGTGCTTCATTTTGGAATTCGTGCTTTGGTTGTAACCACTCTCGTTGTCTATTCATCTCTCTAGCCTCGGAAGGTGAGCACTCACTCACGATTAACGTTCTTTTATTTATTAAATCTGATTTCAATTGAAACGACAATTGAAATATGCTGCTGTTAGTTAATTACACTGTTATATATGCTATTACCTGTATCAGTTCACCTGTGACATCTGACACCATTATCTGTTAATTATTTATGCGATAATAATACAGTTTGGCTGATAATTGATTGATTGTTGATGTTTATATTGGATGTTAAATTGTTAATGTTAAAAATGATAAATAGTATGCAATTAAAAATTGATATAGAATAGTTAAATGTTAAATTTGATTAAATGACATTTGTATAATATGACCCATTTAACTGTCAAAATTTATTGACACGTAGGATTTGTTTAATTACATCTTAGACCACTGAATGTATGTTGTTAAATTGATGATGGATGAAATTGTAAATAGATGACAAGTGAAAACAGTAATGTAATAATCTTTAATCTACATGAAATGATAGTGTAGATTCTAGAAATAATTATATTAATTTGCACAAATAACAATGTGAATTAATACGATTATTTCGGGATTATTGAATTGATTATTGGATTGTTATTGATTGTTGTTATTGCTTGTTTATTTACTTTGACACCATCCCAGTTATCACACTTCAAGTTCCCTTTGTTATGCTTTGATTTTTGAATTGAATTGGAATCGGGTTGAAATGATAAATACCCAAATTGAACTTTGACCTAGGATAGAAAATTAAATAAACTCGATTGGTCAATAATTTGATTTAAAAATAAAACGAAGATTTTATTTGAATAAATAATATGGTTTTGAAATGAAGTTGAAATTTGAATTTTAATGAAAGGAAATGTTAATATTTAAAAATCTGAAACAAAATAAAAAAAATGAAATTGATGAAAGAACGGTGTTTAATTTGAGAAATTATTGAATTAAGTTTGAAATTATTAAACTTTGAATTATTTAATAATTAAATAAGATTGAATTATTTAATGATTAAATTGAATTGAAATTCTTTAATAAGAAAAATTGAACTTTTGAATAAGTGAATTTACTTCGTAAATAATTGAAATTGAGTTTCTTTATTAATTAAGTTTTGGAAAATTATGTAAGTAAGTAAATAAGTGAAATTGAATTTCTTTAACAAGAAATGAAAGTGTGATATTTTTGGAATTAATGTAAGACTTGAAATTTAAAGACTTTGATTTGATGAATTTAATTTAATTCAAATTGTAAGTTTTGATATAATGAAGTTGAACTTAAGAATTGATTTAATGAACTGGAAATTAATAGAATTGATTTGAATGATAAATTTACTTAACGAATATTAAATGAAATCGATAAATGAATTTGAAATTGATTTGAATGTTAAATTAGACTAATTTAAATGATTTCGGAATGAAACTTATATACGGACTTGAATCAATATTTGAATTGTTTTAAATAGAAATTGAAATTGAATTATAAGTTTTTGAAATGGTAATTTGGAAGTTTTGAAACGTAAATTATGGAAATTGATTTGGAAAGACAAATGAATTGTTGGTTTACGAATTCTATTTGAAATTGAATTGATTTGGTTTTGAAATATATAAACGACCAATCGGTGAAATAATTACGAAAGTTATTAAAGAGACCGGGATCGGTAATGGATATACTCTCTATCTGAACCGAAACCACTTTAATAACTATGCGCAGAGTGATGATTCAGAATGAAGTGGTTGGAATGATGTACGTGATGACTGAAGAAAGAGAACGATGATGGATAGCCTTGACACTTGTGTCAAATTGGAAATGACTAAAACAGGAGCTGTGCCGGGCCAATGGAGGATTAGCTACCTCAAGTGGACACACTTCTTCGAACTACTTATACTTGTTGTCGATTGGTGCACCCTTGATTTTTGGGAGTGTTGTTTCACGGTGTTGCGGGCGCTGCGGCGTTGCGTTCTCACCAGTCCGGATCAGGCGAACGGTAGTATCACTACCTTGGGTATTGCCTCATGTGCCTTGTCATACTTGTATTCCATTTATACGCGACCACTACGATTTTGATTTGTACCTTTAGTATATGGATTGCCCTCTGGTGACTTCCGGTTTTGGGGAAACTACGGTCTTGTATATGCTTTTGGGAATAAAAATGTGTTAAGGGTGGAATGGGCCATGACTTAACACTATTTTTGATATCTTTTATATTACTGATAGACATTATCTACTTAGCGTATATTACTACCTAGTAGATAGTTTAACGGATCCTTAAAGGATGGTTATTCCAAACATCCTTTGAGTTACTTGTATTTCAATTGCTATTTCACTTGAGTTGGATTTATTAATATAAGAATGTTAATCCTGACTCGAGTGTCTTGTGTTTTTGCTTTACGCTCGGGTCAGACTGAGTGTACCAGTATTCGAGACTCACCTTTGAAGTTGGAGCTTTGCTTGAAGATCCAGCCATCTATTCTGCTTTCAGTATTCGATGATTCCAGTGTTGTATTTTGCTTTGTATTTGATGTATCGCATTACTCTTCCGTTGTATCTGGTTTAACTCTGATGTAATTTATATATTTATATAGTAGCTTCATGAACTACTATCTCTTTTATTTCCGCTGCAATTATTACTCTGTGTCTGTGTTTTGTGATTACTTATTTACTGTATGTGTTCAGTTTTGCCAAATTTAAATTAACAACGCGGTATTTTGAGCAATTCAACTCCGGCATGAGTGTCTACCTATACACATATAATGGATGCGAATGGTCCAAAATGGCGGGTCGTTACAGTTGGTATCAGAGCTTTGGTAGCTCTAGGCAAAACTTAACATATAGGGTAAATGTATTTACAGAATCACTCTCATTCGAGTTTCAATCTCTTCCTTTTGACTCGATTCCTTTGAATTTTGGAACGTTCCCTATGGTTCCAAATTTCATTCGTGTCCTTCACTATTCGCCTTCTTCAATTCTGGAGCACCCCATAACTCCATTTTGAATGATATCTATAATAGATCGGCGGTCTCACCAATCTTCGAATGATTCGTAAAGGAGCAAAACTCCTTTACAATAGGCATTAATTTACCGGAGATTTCTGTATCCTCGGTTTACGATGCTATCTATTACTTGCTATACCTGAATTCCATCTCTTGAGATCGAGTGTTGATTTACCTCGGAATTCAGCATCGATCTTATTCTTGAAGTTATGGACGACCCGGTTAAGGTTGCCCGTGAATTAAATAAACTCCTCCATCTCCCGATTGTGGAAATTGAATTATCTTATCTTCTGTTTCAAACTTATTTTTCGAATCAAAATTCTCTTTGATTTGAGTCCATCAAATTTGAATCTCTATCTTTGCTTTGAAATCTATTCTTATATAGTCGAGCGAGGAAGTGTATTTGTAAATTAATATTTAAAATATTTAAAATATATTGTGTTGTTTGAGTTGTTGACGTTGATTTGGGTTTCCGATCGATTCGTCTGATCAACGCTATCGATAGGATTTCCAAAACACTTGAGCAGAGCAAACTGACACAATATTGTTTCAAATTTGGAAAATGAAATAAATTTGTTTGATTATATTGTGAAAATATAAGTAAAATTTTCTGGAATTTAATAGGTTAATTATGTTTGTTTGAAATGATAATATTTGATTATCATTTATTGTTCTAAATAAATTTATAATTATGGTTTATAAATTGATTTGGAATTTGAAATGAATTTAATTCAGAAATTTGAGAATTTAATTTCCAATGATTTCCGAACTATGGTTTTAAAGGTTTAAAATGCACATTATTTAAAGGTATTTTGACTATAATTTGTTTCCAAAGAATTCTAATGTATATTATTGAAAATATTTTCAAATAGAAATCGTTTCCAAAGAATTTTAAAATGTTGAAATCAGTGCTCTTCTCTTTGTCGCTGGAAAATAATTTCGGTGATGGCGGCCGCATCATCGACATTCATATTCGAGTTTCGAAGCGGAGATACTATTCTGTAGCTTTGCTACGATTTGTTTTGAAAAATATTTTGATTTGAATTTCTTCAATATAATTTGATTTATATATATATATAGGTATCTTATTTTAAAATTTAATTTGATATAAATATATTATATATATATCTCTAAATTGTTTAAAGTTAATCAGAAATCTAATTCTTAAATTTTGTTAAAGATGATTTTAATTATAAATAAAACCAAAATTTGGAATAAATATTTAAACTTGAATAATTGAATTGGGAAAACTTTATTTGTATATTGTTCAACTGCATTCTAATACAACTTACCTAAATCATTCATAAGTTGAATATGTAATTGGATAATATATAATATAAATTGAATTTATAAATAAAATTTGAGTGTTTATAATAAATGTTATACACTAAATTTTGATTATAAAGATGTTAATAGAGTTAGATAAGATAATTAGTAAACTCAGTTAATAATGAAATAAATTTATTTTGAAAGAATTAATAAATTTGTTTTGAAAGAATTAATAAATTGAAATTTGATCAACATATGAAAATATCTTGAATTTAAAAGAAATTAATAGATGTAAATTAATTTAAATCAAAACTTTTATGTTTTAAATTAATTTATATGGGTTAAATATATGTGAGTAGATATATTAAGTAGAATAAATTTAACAGTAATTTGGAATAAAGAAGAATTTAAAATTGTTGAAGAAAATATGATTATAATAAAAGACTATTCAAATTTATGGTTTTAGAAATTGTAAATTGAAGATAATTGGATAATAAGATAATGAATTTAGAAATAGTTGAGATTGATTTTAGTGAAATCAAATGGATTAAATCAATTATTGAGTATCAATTAATTTAAATTTATGGTTTAAATTAATTGTTATTTTGTATTTCAAATCTGTTTTTCTTTATGGTTGTTTCTATCCTCCTACCTCGTTCCTTTTCGGGGACGAAAAGTTTTGAGTGGGGGAGAGTGTAACGACCCGTAAATTTAACCGGTTTTAATAACGTTATTAATTAAAATTTTGTGAAATTTTAAACGATAAAATTTTGAAATAAAAATTTAATATTTGGAATACGTCTAGTTAAATATAGCAACTGGTAAATTTTCGTCCGAAAATATGAAAGTTTATTTCGCGCGTAAATTTACTTCAATTTAACCAGTTAAGGAAAAAGGATGAAAATAAAATATTTCCGAAAGCTAAATATTTTTACATAGAAAAATTCTAAACCATCTTCTGAGCAAGATGTCAGTTTGTCGTTTTTCCAAATTCGGACATCTTTGGCTTCGTCGATCTTATTTTTCAGCGTTTTTCTTGCATTTTCCGCCAGTAGAAAAATTCGAATTTTTATAATTCAATCATACCACTGATATCAGTATACCGTTTTGATCGTCTCGTCGTACTGATCTCTATGGTATATTCAATTGTCAATTTCGACATCCGGTGGACGGCGAAATCGGTAAACGTTCGACCGTATCGGTACCGGTTTCGTGTCCTTTTGTTCTTGTGGCTATTCAAATCTCCACCGTGTAAATTCCAGTTTCCATTAGCCTTTTTATATTCCAGAAATTTATATCAACTTTCACTATTCCCAATGGTTACCCCTAGTCTAGAAAGTAGTGCGGTTCCCATTCTTTTTCCTTACCTGTTCATTTACATTTACTTCAAATCTTGAACGTGCCTATTCATTTGAGTATGAATATTATAATGTAAGCATATCTTTTTCCTCTGAAACTAGTGCTCTCATAAGCCATCTGCATTCTCTTCTCTCGATGCCAGCTCACACTTCTTCCACTCCTCCAAGCCTTCCAGCTTCCACCGTGCCTCATCTCCTCTCCCCTGTTTTTCTTCCGCCTCCTTTCCACTTTCTTCTCCTCTCTTCCATCACTTCGGCCAATTTTCCCTTGACCTTCCAGGCTGCACCCATCATCACCAAGAAACCCACTCGGCCTTCCTTTTCCTCGCACCACCGCCTCGCCACCGAACCTCACTACACGTCCTTTTTTCCCAGAGCCAAGCATGCATCTCGCAGATCTTCCCTAACCCCACGACTGCCTAAAAGCTTTTTCTAGACCGCACACACACCTAGCTTGTCTCACCGCCGACCACTCTTCTTATATATAAGGTATAAATGTATATTAGTATGTATATGTGTGCTGCATAAACTATATATAATATGGGTACGTATATATTTTAAAGGTGTTATTTACATTTGTTACTTATGTCAGAGTTGTTTTATGTTTAAAAGATAGATAGTATATATTAAGCTATATAATTTTGCATATATTATGTTGCTATGGACAAGCTTGTACGTGAATTGTGAGTTAAACATATTTGAGTATTACTATGTGTTCTATTGTATATAAGTTTTATATGTTGTATATTTTTTTTAATTTTAGTATACAAGTCTATATAGGTGGTTGTAACTTATAATAAATATCAAAGGCTTACAATACGTGTGTTTATATGTATAAGTTTTTCATTATCTGTTGCTGTATATGATATATAAGAAGCATATGCTATTTAGTAACTAAATGTATTTGCTAAATGTTTGTTGTTGACTTAAGTTCTCTGTTCATTTAATATACCTTTCTATTTATAAGATCGCATATATGTATAAAATCCAGTTTACATATTTCACATATATATTTATATATGGTATGTTGAAATCTCTGTTTATTATATATTTAAAGTATTGCATCTATTTTATTATGAAGATGACCTGTTGTATATAAAAATATGTATATATTTTATATAAAGTTTAAACGGTTATATATTATAAAGTATATTAAGTTTTAAAGGTTTATACATGTGCATTCTGTTGGGTTCTAACTATATGCGTTTGAAAATATATAAGTCGGTATCATACCTGATTGGTAGATTCGTTATATATATTTATATATGTATATAAACTAGTTGTTACTAAGTTTTACTATTTGAAAATAAAATAATGTATATGCATACGTGGTTTATAAATCCAGTCTGTTTTGCCGCATGAATATATAATTTGTGATTTTTGTCTAATTCCTATGTACTTATATTTATAATCTGCAAATTTTTGATTTTAGGGTACCTATATATTGATTTTGTATATATACATTTTATTTTGATATTAAAGTTATTTTTTTTTAAATATATATAAATATGTATATCTTATTTTAGCATACGCTTGAGTTTAAAATATGATTATATATATATAGTTATATATGAGTACACTTATCTTCATCAAATCCAGTCTGATTTATTTCGCCGATTTCTTTTTATTAGCTTTGTCGGCAAATTCGAGTTCAATCGTGCTTCATTTTGGAATTCGTGCTTTGGTTGTAACCACTCTCGTTGTCTATTCATCTCTCTAGCCTCGGAAGGTGAGCACTCACTCACGATTAACGTTCTTTTATTTATTAAATCTGATTTCAATTGAAACGACAATTGAAATATGCTGCTGTTAGTTAATTACACTGTTATATATGCTATTACCTGTATCAGTTCACCTGTGACATCTGACACCATTATCTGTTAATTATTTATGCGATAATAATACAGTTTGGCTGATAATTGATTGATTGTTGATGTTTATATTGGATGTTAAATTGTTAATGTTAAAAATGATAAATAGTATGCAATTAAAAATTGATATAGAATAGTTAAATGTTAAATTTGATTAAATGACATTTGTATAATATGACCCATTTAACTGTCAAAATTTATTGACACGTAGGATTTGTTTAATTACATCTTAGACCACTGAATGTATGTTGTTAAATTGATGATGGATGAAATTGTAAATAGATGACAAGTGAAAACTGTAATGTAATAATCTTTAATCTACATGAAATGATAGTGTAGATTCTAGAAATAATTATATTAATTTGCACAAATAACAATGTGAATTAATACGATTATTTCGGGATTATTGAATTGATTATTGGATTGTTATTGATTGTTGTTATTGCTTTTTTATTTACTTTGACACCATCCCAGTTATCACACTGCAAGTTCCCTTTGTTATGCTTTGATTTTTGAATTGAATTGGAATCGGGTTGAAATGATAAATACCCAAATTGAACTTTGACCTAGGATAGAAAATTAAATAAACTCGATTGGTCAATAATTTGATTTAAAAATAAAACGAAGATTTTATTTGAATAAATAATATGGTTTTGAAATGAAGTTGAAATTTGAATTTTAATGAAAGTAAATGTTAATATTTAAAAATCTGAAACAAAATAAAAAAAAATGAAATTGATGAAAGAACGGTGTTTAATTTGAGAAATTATTGAATTAAGTTTGAAATTATTAAACTTTGAATTATTTAATAATTAAATAAGATTGAATTATTTAATGATTAAATTGAATTGAAATTCTTTAATAAGAAAAATTGAACTTTTGAATAAGTGAATTTACTTCGTAAATAATTGAAATTGAGTTTCTTTATTAATTAAGTTTTGGAAAATTATGTAAGTAAGTAAATAAGTGAAATTGAATTTCTTTAACAAGAAATGAAAGTGTGATATTTTTGGAATTAATGTAAGACTTGAAATTTAAAGACTTTGATTTGATGAATTTAATTTAATTCAAATTGTAAGTTTTGATATAATGAAGTTGAACTTAAGAATTGATTTAATGAACTGGAAATTAATAGAATTGATTTGAATGATAAATTTACTTAACGAATATTAAATGAAATCGATAAATGAATTTGAAATTGATTTGAATGTTAAATTAGACTAATTTAAATGATTTCGGAATGAAACTTATATACGGACTTGAATCAATATTTGAATTGTTTTAAATAGAAATTGAAATTGAATTATAAGTTTTTGAAATGGTAATTTGGAAGTTTTGAAACGTAAATTATGGAAATTGATTTGGAAAGACAAATGAATTGTTGGTTTACGAATTCTATTTGAAATTGAATTGATTTGGTTTTGAAATATATAAACGACCAATCGGTGAAATAATTACGAAAGTTATTAAAGAGACCGGGATCGGTAATGGATATACTCTCTATCTGAACCGAAACCACTTTAATAACTATGCGCGGAGTGATGATTCAGAATGAAGTGGTTGGAATGATGTACGTGATGACTGAAGAAAGAGAACGATGATGGATAGCCTTGACACTTGTGTCAAATTGGAAATGACTAAAACAGGAGCTGTGCCGGGCCAATGGAGGATTAGCTACCTCAAGTGGACACACTTCTTCGAACTACTTATACTTGTTGTCGATTGGTGCACCCTTGATTTTTGGGAGTATTGTTTCACGGTGTTGCGGGCGCTGCGGCGTTGCGTTCTCACCAGTCCGGATCAGGCGAACGGTAGTATCACTACCTTGGGTATTGCCTCATGTGCCTTGTCATACTTGTATTCCATTTATACGCGACCACTATGATTTTGATTTGTACCTTTAGTATATGGATTGCCCTCTGGTGATTTCCGGTTTTGGGGAAACTACGGTCTTGTATATGCTTTTGGGAATAAAAATGTGTTAAGGGTGGAATGGGCCATGACTTAACACTATTTTTGATATCTTTTATATTACTGATAGACATTATCTACTTAGCATATATTACTACCTAGTAGATAGTTTAACGGATCCTTAAAGGATGGTTATTCCAAACATCCTTTGAGTTACTTGTATTTCAATTGCTATTTCACTTGAGTTGGATTTATTAATATAAGAATGTTAATCCTGACTCGAGTGTCTTGTGTTTTTGCTTTACGCTCGGGTCAGACTGAGTGTACCAGTATTCGAGACTCACCTTTGAAGTTGGAGCTTTGCTTGAAGATCCAGCCATCTATTCTGCTTTCAGTATTCGATGATTCCAGTGTTGTATTCTGCTTTGTATTTGATGTATCGCATTACTCTTCCGTTTTATCTGGTTTAACTCTGATGTAATTTATATATTTATATAGTAGCTTCATGAACTACTATCTCTTTTATTTCCGCTGCAATTATTACTCTGTGTCTGTGTTCTGTGATTACTTATTTACTGTATGTGTTCAGTTTTGCCAAATTTAAATTAACAACGCGGTATTTTGAGCAATTCAACTCCGGCATGAGTGTCTACCTATACACTTATAATGGATGCGAATGGTCCAAAATGGCGGGTCGTTACAAGCAAATTTCTGAAATTAACCAAAAAGAACATAACCACTTTTCTCTTCACCTAAATTATGTCGGGAAGGGTAGAATTTTGGGTTCAAATAAAATGCAGATAACATAATTTTTCTGGTGGGCAAAAATGGCTTTAGCCAATACCCAAAACCCTAAGGAGGACCCTGTATATATATGTATATGCAGCAGCCTCCTCTCCTTCTCAGAAAAGAACTTTGAAAAAAAAACAACACCATAGAAATCATAAGGCAAGGGAAGGAAAAGAGCTGGAGGCTAAAGGCAGAAGTTCATCAATTAATTAAGGAAGCAAAGAAGAGAACTAGGTGAGAAAACTCACTCAAAAACTTAAGGCACTAAGTCCTAAAGAAGGCAGCCTGTTATAAATTAATTTTTCTCAAAAGAGTATGAAATTGTTTTCTTTAGAAATTAAGAATGCTTTAATGCTTGATGGTTGTTCTGATTGTTTTATTCTGTGAATATTCTTAATATGATCAGTATGCATGAATAAGTAATTTAAAAACCCAGATCTCTTTCTGATATGATATTGGATAGAAATATAAATAAATACCCAGAAAATAAAATGTTGAATATAAGCAAGTAATGTTGGTTTTGGCTCAAACCAGAAAGACTGATAAACATATGGGCTGCAATGTACATATGTATATGTGCTGAGGCTTAAAATGAAAAGGAATTAGGAGTGCAATAGGCTTGCCTATGTGCTGATACTCCTGATTCAAAGAAAAATATACAATATCCACCCAGCAAATAGATTTTGTGATTTAGGAAGCTCGGTCAACCTGAGTTAACTAAAGCACAGATGTTTGCAATAAAAAAATCTTCCCATAAAGCCATAAACCAATGTTAGTTGTCTATATCTCTTTAAAATTGCAAGAACATGTTTTAACAAGTACCAATACTAAAATTGATTGGTTGTCTCTGTTTGTTTATGAGAATGATAAGGAATGCTATGAGGTGAATGCTTGTTTTTGTAAAATAACTCACTGATTGGGTTTGCTCTGAAAAATTTAAAAAGAGAAAGTACCTAAGAATTTGATTAGGAAATGGGGTCAAGATTACTGCAGGAATGACTTGTGTTCTTGAGTAATGCAAGTTGACACATGGCTTGTTCAAGTCCTGAGATCTTTGTGTAATGGAGTGAATTAGTTCATTACAGTGTGTCCATTGATTCATAAAATTGCAGATGAGACCAGGATAGATAAATATACCAAGGGAAAAATATTTGATATGATGAGGAAGCTAGAGTTTTTCCCAGAATTGAAATATGAGGATGGAATAAATGATTTAACTCATATTGGTTATTTTCCTGTTTGGTGTGAATGATTGTTTGACTATGACTGAATTGTATGCTTGAATGTATGTACCATATTTATATATGTAGTCTTTGGAAAGAAAGAATTAAATATGCACATGCACAATGACACAGAGCATGCACACAAGTATTACCTGTTTCCAAAGGGCAGAACTTTATGTATATGCACTTAACTTGATTTTAACCTAATTAATTAATTGCTTTTGTGAATTTTCTCATACCAGACATGTGTCTGACCCTAGTGTGCTAATGGCATCTGGGGTGTCTCATTTAAAATGAGGCAGCTTCAAATGCTTTTTCAGGGACAGCAGCCTCTAGATAGGAGTAGAAGCAAAGCATTGAGAAGAAGATTATAGCATGCAAGAATTAGATAGATAAGAGCTTACAAGATGAAATTTGCATGTATGATATTTAAAAAAAAATTCCATTGTACTAAGTACAGAGTGATGTTGGATATTTGGTTAAGTATTTTGAGAATTTGACTTGGAACTGGTATTTAAAATATCTGAGTTTTATTATCTGGAATGTTGAAAAGTTTTAGCTATAGTTTTGTAAGTAAGATCACCAGTAGGGATTTTATAAGATAATGATGTTAGATCCATATTAGTAAATTATTTACATGTTCAGATATGATCTGCTCAGACACTATCACACCAGTACCTTAGTAATTTTAACATAAAATCTGAATCCCTCTTTACTAAAGCTTTGGGCAAAATGCATTCTAAGACCCTAAGAAATATGTCTGAGTAGAGAGTCTGTTTAATCCATATTCTATTTGCTAAGTATCCATGTGTGAGGAAACTCACCCCGGACTGCATTTCATTTAGTCTAGTACCTTGGTATCAAGGAATCAAGCTTCTGGAATATGATGATTCACTTAAGAATATCCCAGACATGAGTTTGCATATAAGGTAGATATTATGAGAAAGCAAACATAGGAAATGATATAAGCTTATATCATTTTCAAAGCACAGACACTATACAATTGATTTTACAGATAATCATAACATAATTATCTGGGTTCTATGAATCATATTTCATGGAGAATCCAGCAAGCTATCAAAGAAAAAAAAAACCATACTATTACCTATATGAATAAGATTTTCATTACTTAAATAATAAAATGAAATTAATCTATGTGGGGATTGATTAAATTTAATCAATCACTGTAACCTCTTGTTTGCCATAACCTGATTAAACCAAAGGGGCGCATGCATCTTCATATGTGTGTGCATACTTTTGTGGTTGCACTGATATATCTATATTGGTAAAATTTTTGATCCTGGATAAAGTTTGTTTATTGGAAAAAAAATGACCCTGGAAAAATATATTTGTTAATAAATGATATATACATATATCATCTCTAAAAAAAATCCTTACATAATGAAGGTAGAGAAGAGAGGGTCGTTTCATCATTCGATCGAGAAAATAGAGTCGGCAGCCTCAATCTCTACAAGCCCTAATTTTATCAGAAAGGAACAATCGAAGAAGCCACTATCACAAACAAGGAACGGGCCGACATAGTTAAAGAAATAAAGAGGGAAGTTTGTGGGCCGGTCTTGTTTAATTAATTATATAAGGCTTTGGTATATTTTAAATTAGGGTTTTGAGTTGTTCTTGTTTTTATTTTTAAAGTCTGTACTTTTCTAATCAAATCTTGGTAAATCACCACCTAGGATTTAGGTTGTGTCAGATTGTCTAGTTAGGATTAGTTCAGTAAGCAGGGTTTGCGAGTTTGCAAAACTCTATAGGCGGTAGTAGGGTTTGCGAGTCTGTTAGAGTGTTTGTAAGCGGGAGATTGTTTAATTCTAATAGAAATCTAGGAATGCAGCAGTATGCAGGGGTTGCCGAAGCTGGGTAAATTTTGTGTGTGATTTACTTTTCAGCATATTTACTTCTCTGTAGTTTGTTTTTGTGTTTAATTATATAAATTCGAGAAAATTTGCTATAACCCTATTCACCCCCCCTCTAGGGTTAATCTAGATCCTACAAGTGGTATCAGAGCCCGGTATTTTTCTTTAACTCTAGAGTCATGAATCCACCAAATAATGCTTTTTCTGAGGGGCAATCTATTGCTAGGCCACCCATGTTTAATGGGAATGATTATGCTTACTGGAAAGTTAGGATGGGTATTTATCTTAGTTCTGTTGGTTATGATGTTTGGGACATTATTGAAACTGGCTATAAATCTCCCACTATAACTGTTGGTGATACTGAGATTCCTAAACCTAAGGATAGGTGGGACGCTAACGATAAGAAATTAAAAACTACAAATGCTAAAGCCATGAATGCTTTGATCTGTGCTCTTGATAAGACTGAATTTAACAGAATTTCTCATTGTAAAACTGCACAGGAAATTTGGCATACCTTGGAGGTGACACATGAAGGAACTTCTCAAGTCAAGGTGTCTCGTCTAGCCCTATTCAGCAATGAATACGAGAACTTTGTGATGGACAAAGGCGAGAGCATAAAGGACATGTTTGGACGCTTTTCAACTTTGGTGTACAATGCTAGAGCGCTTGGGAAGGTATTCACTGAGGTAGAGCTTGTGAGGAAGGTGCTACGAGTCTTACCGATGAGCTTTGAGGCAAAAGTCATGGCAATACAAGAATTGAAAGATCTGAGTAAACTAAGCATGGAGGAGTTGATCGGCAACTTGATGACATATGAGCTTGAGCTAAAAGCAAAGGAGGAACGCAACAACTCCGAATCAAAGAAGAAGACGATTGCCTTAAAGAGCAAAGAAGAGAGCGATGAAGAAGAAGAAGATCCAATTGAAGAGCTTGCAATGGCTGTCAATAATCTTAGAAAATGGTCAAAATTCAGGCCACGCAAGAAGAAAACAAGTGGTAATAGGTCAAAAGATTCTGACAATTCCGATAATGAATTGACTTGCTTTAACTGTAAGATGCCTGGCCACTTCAAACAAAAATGCCCACTTCTCAAAAACAACAAAGGAAAGAAAAAGAAGAAGAAGGCCTTTGCAGCAACTTGTGATGATGAAGAAGGAGAGGAAGTTTCGAATAATAGCTCAGAGGAGGCTAACTTGTGTCTTATGGCAAAATCAGATTCAAAAGCAAGCTCAGAGGAATCTAGTGAGGTAGGTGACTATTCTTATAAAGAACTTGTTTTAATGTGTAGTGATCTTACTAAAACAATTGATACTCTTGAATCTACAATTGAAAAACTGAAATCTGATAGGAGAGAACTTGTCCATAAAAATTCTAGGTTAGAAACTGAACTTGAAAATATTCAAAACCTAGACTGTAAAAAATGTAAAATTTTAGATTCAGAATTATCAAGACTTAAGAATAGCTTTGAGAATATTGAAAAAGAAAACTTGAGTCTTAAGGAAACCATTGACACTAGGAAAAATGTTTTATAAATAGATGCACCTCACTTGTGACTGAAAACACAACACTAAAAACCAAAGTCCAAAATCTTGAGAAATCTCTGAATAACTTTTCAAGAGGAGAAAAATCATTCAACATGTTATTGGGAAATCAACTTTTTGCTAACAACAGAAAAGGACTAGGCTTTGGGAAAACACAAGTTGATGATAATGCAAAAGGTAAGAGTGTCTTTACTAGATGTGAAATAATTGGACATCGTGTTGAAAATTGTAGTCATAGGAACAAGAACACAAAATTTATACAAGTTTGGGTTCCTAAGAATTCTACAAACAAATTTCATGTCTATTGGAACAAGAATGAAAGGACAAAACAAGTTTGGGTTCCAAAGGGATTGTTTATTCACAATGCTTCAGTCACTAATATCATTGGACCTAAGAGTTTCTCTAGGTCATCCTCCTCTCTCTTTATGTAGGTTTGTTGGCGGGCTAAGGAGCAACAAGAATGGTTTCTAGATTCAGGTTGTTCTAGACATATGACAGGTGACAAATCGAAGTTCCTTAGCCTAGAGAATTTTAAAGGTGGAAATGTGATCATGGGAGACAATAGCAAGTGTAAGATTATTGGTAAAGGTGAAGTCGGTAACGGTACTTTTTTCTTGACTAATGTTTTATACGTTGAAAATTTGCATCACAATCTCATTTCTATTAGCCAACTATCTGACAAAGGTATGAATGTGGTTTTTGATAGTGATACTTGTAAAATCATTGATAAATCTTCTAATAACATTGTTTTTATGGGCAAAAGAAAAGGAAATGTTTACACGCTTTCGTTTGATCATCTAAATCTTTCTAGATGTTTGGTAGCCACTGACGAAGAGGCATCTTTATGGCATAGGAGACTTGGACATGCTAGCATGGGCCTCTTGAAAAACCTTGAAACGAAAGAATTAGTCAGAGGGTTACCACATCAGAAATTTAAAAATAATAAAGTGTGTAAAGCATGTTCCTTGGGCAAGCTTAGTCGATCATCATTTCGCCCTAAAAACATTGTTAGCACATCAAGGGTCCTTGAATTAATTCACATGGACTTATTTGGACCAAATGAAATTGCAAGCTTGAATGGAAAACGTTATTGTTACGTATTGGTTGATGATTATTCTAGATTTACATAGGTTTATTTCTTAGCCAAAAAGTCTGAATCTTTTGATTATTTTTCAAAATTTGCAAAACTTGTTCAAAATGAAAAAGGAATTTCAATTAAAACTTTGAGAAGTGATCATGGAGGCGAATTTGAAAATTTGGAATTTAAAAGCTTTTGTGAAGAAAATGGTTTAAAACATGAATTTTCTGCTCCACGAACACCTCAACAAAATGGGGTGGTTGAAAGGAAAAATCGTACATTGCAAGAATTGGCTAGATCCATGTTGAGTGAGTATAAACTACATCTAACCTTTTGGGCAGAGGCAGTGAATACTTCGTGCTATGTAATAAATAGAGTAATGATTAGAGCAATACTTGGCAAAACATCTTATGAATTGTGGCATGAAAGGAAACCTAACATTTCTTATTTTCGTGTATTTGGATGTCCTTGTTTCATTCTTAACACAGGTGATCAATTTGGAAAATTCTAATCAAAGGCTGACGAGGGAATTTTCATGGGCTATTCAACAAGGAGCAAGGCTTACAGGATATACAACAAACGAACAAAGACAATTGTTGAATCAATCAATGTGAAATTCGATGAATCTGACCTGGAAAGGACGACTGAAAAGGCGGTTGACGATGGGGTAGATCATGAAGGCATTGAAGAAGGGACATCTAGTGAGAAAGCTGAAAGTAGGGCTATTGATGCTGATAGATTGAAGTTCAAATCCAATCATCCTCCTGAATTGGTTATAGGTGATCCTACGAAAGGTATACGCACTCGCTCTTCATTTGATAAAAATTTGTGTGCGTTTTGTTGTCACAGTGGTTTTATTTCTGAGATTGAACCTGATTCTGTTGAAATGGCTCTTAATGATGAAAGTTGGGTTTTAGCAATGCAAGATGAACTTAATCAATTTGAGAGAAATAAAGTTTGGAAATTAGTTCCTAGGCCTAATGACTATCCAATTGTTGGAACTAAATGGGTGTTCAAAAATAAACTTGATGAATCAGGAAATGTAATTAGAAACAAAGCTAGGTTGGTCGCAAAAGGATATAACCAAATAGAAGGCATAGATTTTGATGAAACATTTGCTCTAGTTGCTAGGTTAGAAGCCATTAGGATTTTGCTAAGTTTTGCATGTTATAAGGGTTTCAAACTTAAACAAATGGATGTAAAAAGTGCCTTTCTAAATGGTGATTTAAAAGAAGAAGTTTTTGTTGAACAACCCTCCGGTTTTGAAAATCATGATTTTCCAAATCATGTGTATAAACCAGAAATAGCATTATATGGTCTTAAGCAAGCTCCTAGAGCTTGGTATGACCACCTTTGTACATATCTTTTGGAAAATGGCTTTAAAAAAAGGAGTGCTGACACGACACTGTTTCTATTACATAAAGGAAGTGATTTTTTGATTGTTCAGATTTATGTGGATGATATCATTTATGGTGCTACTAATGAACTCTTGTGCGAGAAATTTGAACAAGTCATGCAGGCTAAATTCGAGATGAGCTTGGTTGGAGAATTGAAATATTTTCTTGGATTTCAAATCAAGCAAAGTAGTGATGGTATTTTCATTTCACAATCCAAGTATGTATTGGAACTGTTGAAGAAATTTGGAGTTGATAACTCCAAACCATTGAGAACTCCTATGAGCCCATCAACAAAGTTGGACAAAGACGAGAAAGGAGTTGCTATTGATCAGAAGAAATATCGAGGGATAATTGGTTCACTTCTCTATCTTACTGCTTCTAGACCTGATATTATGTTTTCTGTGTGTTTGTGTGCACGTTTTCAATCTAATCCTAAAGAATCTCATTTGAAAGCCACTAAACAAATTTTGAGATATCTTTCACACACACACAAATTTGGACTATGGTACCCTTCTTGTGAAAATTTTGATTTAGTTGGTTATTCTGATGCTGATTATGCTGGTTCATTGGTTGACATGAAAAACACTAGTGGGACATGTTTCATGCTAGGACATTCATTAGTTTCATGGTCAAGTCGAAAACAAAATTGTGTTGCATTATCCACCACTGAAGCAGAATATATTGCTTTAGGAAGATGTTGTGCTTTATGGATGATGCAAACTCTTTCTGATTTTGGCTTAGTTTATAAACAAGTTCCAGTAAAATGTGATAGTAAAAGTGCAATAGACTTGTCAAATAATCCTGTTCATCATTCATGCACAAAACACATTGATGTGAGACACCACTTTCTTAGAGATCACATTGCTAAGGAAGACATTTGCATTGAACATGTTTCAAATGAGGCTCAACTTGCTGACATTTTCACAAAACCCCTCCCCGAAGACAGATTTTCCAAATTGCGTTTGGATTTGGGGATTATAGAAATTGACTAATCATTTTTCATTTTTTGGTTGAAATATTCTTGGATATTTATTTTCAACTTCAATTTCTAGGATTCAAACCAGTTTTGGATATTATTCAAAGATTGATTCGAATATGGTATTTAGTAGTGGAAATATGTTTTGTTTTATTTCTTTTCAAAATTAAAAAATATATTTCATAATATAATTAACTTGGTAACTTATTCCACGATCATTTCTATTTCTACCATCTTCCTATCATTCATAATGGTTTTGTAAAATGAGAAGAGTGATTTCTTTTAAAATTTTAAAAAAAAATCTCCCATGCATCCATTCTCATTTAAAAGTCCTTATGGTTATGCATGGATGGAGCATGTGAGTGAATTATTTTTATTTTATCATCATTCCATTCTCATTTAAAAGTCCTTATGGTTATGCATGGATGGAGTATGGTAGCCAAGTATTTTTCTGGTCTCACTTAAAAGTCCGGATGCTTAGACTAATAAGTAACTGCTAATCCCATTTAAAAGTCCTTATGGTTATGCGTGGTTAGTAAGTGCTTATTTTTGTGCTTAAATGTCAAATTATTTTTAAAATATCTCTCTTCTCATTATATAAAAACCGAATCATCGATCCATTCTCTACAGTGTGGAAATTGTTACCTCGTTATGATATATTATGATTTTTCTTTGTTTTGCATTTATTTTTTTACAACAACAAAAAAAAAATCCCCACTACTGTTCCATTAGTTTTGTCAGTCTTTTGATGATAACAAAAGGGGGAGAAGAACAAGATTTTGATAAGGAAGTAAATATTTTTGGAATACTTCAACAAATTTGTTAAATGTTGTTAGTTAATTTTCTTTAGTTCTTTTATTCTTCTGTAATTTTCTAAATCTTCTAAATAGGGAGTGGTCTCAGTTGTAGGGGGAGCATTCATATAGGGGGAGCTAAATATTTCATGCTCAAACACATTTATTAGAATTTCAAAATCTTTAATATATATGTTTGTCATCATCAAAAGGGGAAGATTGTTTGATGTGATTTTTTGTTTGATGATAACAAACATATATCAATTTATATATGTGTTTGCAGATTGTACTATACACATATAGGAATAAATATTCATATTGAATAATAATACTATTGCACAGAATTTATATAATTCAATCAGTATTTTTATTCAACATAATATTTTATTTCAACACTTATACAGTACAAAGTTTTCAGCTCTCTCTATATACATACACCGGTTTCATACATTTCACATTCATATTTTTTTCTCACTACAACACTCAACACTTAGTTTTTCACTCTGTCTGCACATCTGCATCTATCTGCATTGTCCAGCTCCAGTTCTTGTCCTGTCTCCCGTGTACCTGTATAATTAGCAACTACAGCAGTAATCTGGAAATAAAAAAAATTAATTTGCAAAAAATTAAATTTGTTTTTATTGGTGCCTCGGATATATGGGTTATTGTCATCATTTTTGATTGTGTAATATCTGTGCATATCAGTATTCTTATCAGGGACAG
Organism: Allium fistulosum; assembly: GCA_030737815.1. Taxonomy (NCBI): domain Eukaryota; kingdom Viridiplantae; phylum Streptophyta; class Magnoliopsida; order Asparagales; family Amaryllidaceae; genus Allium; species Allium fistulosum. The sequence continues at coordinate 207,677,021 of CM060903.1, forward strand.
GTAATCATGAGTGGCTGCAATACACACGTGTACATTTATACACGTGTGCACTGCCTCGCCAACTCGTGTGCACAGTTGAGCCAAAAGACAAGCTGGATTCAACACAAGTGAAACCAAAGTGCAACCGAAGTGAAATCAAGACCAACCAGTTCATGTGCAAACCCAGACTCGAGCATACATGTACAACAGAGAAGGCAAACCAGAAACAGTGCAGACTCAAGGTGTACCAAGTCATTACAACAGCAGGGAACAAGCATATGACTCAAGATCTCAGTAGCTCGAACAGGCAACTATACACATGAAGTCAAAATGATCAAGGCAACAAGCCCAGAACCAAGTACACACACAAATGTACACATGGTGAAGCAACTCAGACTTGAAGTGACAGGAATGTAGCAATGACAAACATAGATATAAACCAAACTCAAAATCATGATGAACTCAAACAATGCCGAAACAATGGAACAACAAACCAACTCAAGCAAAGCATGGCATGAACCAAGTTTAATCAAGACTTCAAAATCAAATACCAGCCAAAGCAGCCCAGTAATGAAATGCAAACACACGCGATACAACAGAGATAACACTACAACTACCTACATTATGACCAGAGCATGAACAAGAATGATAAACTGGAATGTAACCCGAAGTCAAGTCACAAAGCATTTAACAGTTACATCAAATCAAGCCGAAGTCAAGAAAATTCAAGTCGAAGCCGTGAGCAACAGGAAGCCAGAAAATCACAAAATCAAAAATGGTCAAAGTCAAAAAGAATTCAACATCGTGGTGACCACGAAATTGAATCAACACCGGGTCAACCAAGTAACACAAGTATATACGAATTGAAGAAGTCAGAAACCATCTCGAGCATCAAAAAAGATCAGAAGATTTGGTCAAGAAATCAAATATGGCAAACAAATCTTGGCAATGCAAATATATGGAAAATATTTTTCCATATTTGATTAAAGAATTCAAATGCATATATGGACAGAAATAATTCGAATATAGACCGAGAAAAAAATTCCAAATATCCTGCTATAGAAACAAAATAATTCCAGAACGAAATCAGTAGTACGAATTTCAAAATTGAGAAAACATATAGGAAATATCCAAAACCGTGGGTAGCAAGCAAAATTTGAATCGTATATACCCAAAATGTCGCAACAAAATCATGGAAATATTCAACGACGTGGAGGCTAAGCAAGAAATCAAATCAGACGAAAATCAAGGATTTCGTATCCTATATAAAGCCACAATCATCATCGACAATAAAATCAATCGAGTTCAAGCATTCAATCCAGAGAAAAAAAGACATAAATCACATACCGGAATAAAAGTCGAACTCGGTCATCGAGGAGCACCCGTGTGCAAGACGAAGAAACAATCGATCGACAAAAGCAACGAACGTCGAATCATTATTCGATCAAGAAAATAGAGTCGGCAGCCTCAATCTCTACAAGCCCTAATTTTATCAGAAAGGAACGATCGAAGAAGCCACTATCACAAACAAGGAACGAGCCGACATAGTTAAAGAAATAAAGAGGGAAGTTTATGGGCCGGTCTTGTTTAATTAATTATATAAGGCTTTGGTATATTTTAAATTAGGGTTTTGAGTTGTTCTTGTTTTTATTTTTAAAGTCTGTACTTTTCGAATCAAATCTTGGTAAATCACCACCTAGGATTTAGGTTGTGTCAGATTGTCTAGTTAGGATTAGTTCAGTAAGCAGGGTTTGCGAGTTTGCAAAACTCTATAGGCGGTAGTAGGGTTTGCGAGTCTGTTAGAGTGTTTGTAAGCGGGAGACTGTTTAATTCTAATAGAAATTTGGGAATGCAGCAGTAGGCAGGGGTTGCCGAAGCTGGGTAAATTTTGTGTGTGATTTACTTTTCAGCATATTTACTTCTCTGCAGTTTGTTTTTGTGTTTAATTATATAAATTCGAGAAAATTTGCTATAACCCTATTCACCCCCTCTAGGGTTAATCTAGATCCTATAGGTAGCTATACCGTGGTTGTAAATAAAATAAACGCACATGCCTCTGTATCTTTTCTTGAGGGCTAATTCTATTTAAACTCAGAAATATGCTGAGTTCCTCCCCTAATAGGAAAAAAACAAAACAAAAGTACCCTCTCATCTATTTTACCAGTAAAAGAATCTGCTATAATATGAGATTAATTTGCAATATTTAAAACACGATATCTTTCAATAGACGTATCAGATTTCAATTTCGTTTTCACCATTAAATCACAAATTTTATTATCTTTCTATTAAGATCCATATATGATATGTTTTGACAATTTTTTTAGATTTTTACGGTGGCAAATATTTGCCACCGGACTGGCAAATATTTGCCATTGTAGCCATGACAAACATTTGTCAGCCCGGTGGCAAATATTTGCCTAGTTGGCAAATACTTGCCATTGTAGCTATGGCAAATATTTGTCAGCCCGGTGGCAAATATTTGCGTGGCTGGCAAATATTTGCCATTGTAGCAGTGACAAACATTGTAGCTATGGCAAATATTTGCCATTGTAGCTGTGACAAATTGATGCAGCGGAAATAACGGAAATGAATACAACAATGAAAGTAGCACTCGGTGGATTGAAAATACCAAATGCCCAAATCCGTTGATCTCAAGAGATACCGGATTCTAGCAATCTTCAACACATTGATCGCGCACGATACCGTGAAAGAAGATCTACAATTCTTCGAACGTTGATCAAGCGCACTTGATTCCGTGAATTGGCTTCAACAATCGTTGATTCGAGTGCACTCGAATGCCGAAAGTGGAGATAGGAGATAACACTCAACTACCAATTTAAGAAGAGGCACAAAGCACTCAAACAAAGTTTTATTCAAAAATCAACAACCTTACAAATGACACAACCCCGCTATTTATAGAGATTACAACTCACACATCACAGCCTTTACCGACCTAACATAGGTCGCTAATGACCTAACAGATTAAACGACCTAACAAAATACAAGTTACAACAAGTAAACGACCTAGTACATACAACACAGTACACGACTTAACAGATAACGATTCAACATACACATAACGACATAACAGTAAACGACTTAACAACAGAACACAAGTCACGATCTAAGCAACACAGCTCATACGCGACTTAAGACTCACACGGCCTAACAACATACGACACCAAGCGACTTAACCAACAGCGGCTTGCTTCATGTGGCATAAGGTCGTTATCTCGCTTGAGCGACCTAAAGAAGTGGCTTCTGGAAATCTTCGAGCGACCTAAACAAACATTACTGCTTCATGAACTAGTGTCTAACGAGTTAGCGACCTAAAGTTGAGCGACTTATCATAGGTCGCTGGTACCCCTTTCCCTGCATAACTCGCTTCACCGCACAACCTTGATACCTCGCTAGGTCGTAACTCGCTGCGCGACTCAACACATAGGTCGTTGGTGGTTGGCGTTGCATCTCCTTCTTCTCTTATCTCGCTATCCCATAACTCGCTATGCCTAGGCCGAGAACGACTTATTCCAAGCGACCTATCGCAATCATAGTGCGTTGCATCATCCTCCCCCGGTTGACAAGAATTCGTCCTCGAATTTGCACCTCCTTTTTCCTGGACAGGCTCTTTCCCATGATACGGAATCAAGTATTTGACGTTAAAAACGTTTGCAGTGTGAATATGATTTGGCAACCTTAACTGATATGCATTATCATTGATCTTCTTCAAGATCTTTACGGGACCAATCTTTCGCGCTTTCAATTTATTGTACGTTCTCACTGGAAAACGATCTTTTGTCAACACGACGTAAACCAAATCACCTTCTCTGAAGTTCACACTCCTTCGCTTTTTATCTGCCAGTTGTTTATACTTCTCATTTGATGCAAGAAATCATTCATGAACAGTTCTGTGGCACTCCTGCAACTCAGTCACAAAATCACAAGCTCGCTTAACAACTCCCTTTTGATATGGCACGGTCGTCAAATCTAACGGTCCCTTCGGAATTGCTGAATATACAACTTGAAATGGACCGAATCCAATACTCCGATTAACAGCGTGATTATGTGCAAATTCCGCCTGACATAACTTCATATCCCAGCTCTTCAAATTATCTTTCACAAGGCATCTCAACAAATTTCCCAATGATCTATTCACCACTTCCGTTTGCCCATCTGTTTGCGGATGATAAGCGCTACTAAAATTCAGCTTCGTTCCAACCATCTTCTACAAACTCAACCAAAAATGGCTTAGAAATCTAGTATCCCGATCGGAAACAATAGATTCAGGTAGCCCATGTAATCGATACACCTCTTTAAAGAACAATTGAGCAACATGGACGGCATTAGCTGTCTTCTTACAAGCTATGAAATGCGCCATCTTGGAAAATCTATCCACCACCACATATATGAAATCATTACCACGTTGAGTTCTCGGCAAACCCAAAACAAAATCCATGCTAATATCAACCCACGGTCTAGTAGGCACGGGCAATGACATATATAACCCTGCATTCGTAGCTGTCCCTTTGGAAATTTGACATATATGACATCTCCGCACAAATCTTTCCACTTCTTTCCTCATGGATGGCCAAAAATATGATTCAGAAATCAACTGCAAAGTACGATCTCTACCCACATGACCTTCCTCATGCAACTCCTTCACAATCTTCATTCGTAAGCTGCACTCTGGTATACATAATCGATTCCCTTTAAAAAGAAAACCATCCACCAACACATACTCATCCGTCTTCCCCTTCTCGACTTCATCAACCACCTTGGCAAAGTAAGGATCATCAACAAACAATTCTGGCAACACATCAAACCCCGTCACTTCAATCTTCATTGTAGTCAACAAATGATTCCTTCGACTCAATGCATCTGCCACACGGCTTGTAATTCCCGACTTATGCTTCACCACAAGTGTAAACTGTTGCAAGTATGTGATCCATGAAGCATGTCTAGCCGCGACTTTATCCTGCCCTTGCAAATGCTTCAACGCCTCATGGTCTATATACAAGACAAACTCCTTATGGAATAAGTAATGTCTCCAATGCTTCACAGCTTGTACAATAGCATAGAACTCCACATCATAAGTATTATATCTCATCTTAGCTCCCGAAAGCTTCTCACTGAAATAAGCAATTGGACGACCTTTCTAACTCAACACCCCTCCAATTCCAACCTTCGATGCATCAGTATGTAATTCAAATAGCAACTGGAAATCCGGTAAAACTAGAATTGGTGCTGTCGTCAAAAGCTCCTTGATCCGCTCAAAAGCTAATCATGCTTCCTCTGACCATGAAAATTGATTCCCCTTCATACAATCAGTAACTGGTGTCATCACGCTACTGAAGTGTGGAATAAATCTTCGGTAGAATGATGCTAAACCATGAAAACTTCTAACTTCTGTTATCGTCCTGGGTTGTGGCCAATTTCTGATTACTTCAACTTTATTCTGATCCACCTGTATACCTTCTTCAGAAACAACATACCCCAAAAATAAAACACTATGCTTCATGAACACGCATTTCTTTGTTGCAGCGTAAAATTATTCCTGTCGAAGTATCATCAACACTTCTCTCAGATGATGCAAGTGTTCTTCTGTGCTTCCACTGTATATCAGTATATCATCAAAATACACCACCACGAACTTCCCAATAAAAGGTCTAAAGATCTGATTCATCACCCGCATAAACGTACAAGGTGCATTCGAAAGACCAAACGACATAACCAGCCATTCGTACAACCCCTCCCGTGTCTTGAACGCTGTTTTCCATTCATCCCCTGGTCGAATTCGAATTTGATGATAACCACTCTTCAAATCGATCTTCGAAAAGATAGCAGCTCCACTAAGTTGATCCAACAAGTCATCCAATCTAGGCATTGGAAATCTATACCTCACAGTAATCTTGTTCAGTGCCCGACTATCAGTACACATCCTCCACGTTCCATCCTTCTTCGGTACTAACAAGGCTGGAACTGCACAAGGACTTAAATTTTCCTATACACGCCCTTGTTCAAGCAACTCTTCCACCTGCCTTCTCAACTCCTCGTGCTCCTTTGGACTCATTCTGTAATGTGGTATATGTGGTAACACAGCTCCTGGAACAAGATCAATTTGGTGTTGTATGTCCCTTAATGGTGGTAACTCTTTTGGCAATACTTTTGGAAATACGTCTTCAAATTCCTTCAACACTGGCTTTGCTTCTTCAGGAATTTCAACCTCCTTACTATTGTCACGTCCAATCAACAAAAATACTTCAGGTTCCTCTTCTACTTCTTTAACAAATTCCTTCAAAGATAGCAAAGTTTTCAGTTCTTCAATCTCCTCCAACTTGCTTTCCTTCTGTTGTTGCCTTTTAGGAACTAAAGTGATTTTAGTGCCATTGAACATGAAACTGTAGCGGTTAGTTCTTTCATCATGTTGCACGGCCCTATCAAACTGCCATGGTCTGCCCAACAACAAATGACACACATCCATGTCCACAACATCACACCAAATTTCATCCTTATATGTCTTTCCAATAGAAAAATTAACACAAGCTCTTCGTCCAACCTTCACCTCCCCACCTTTCCTCAACCAAGCTAACTTGTAAGGTTTCGGATGCTTCTCAGTCTTTAATGCCAACTTCTTCACAACCTCGGTAGAAATGATGTTATCACAGCTGCCCGCATCAATAACAAACTTGCAAACCTTCCCCAGAATAGTGCATGTTGACTGAAAAATGTTGCTCCTCAACCAGTTAGAATCATCCTCTTGTTTTGGTGTTAAACAAGACCTCCTCATCATTAAATTACAACCCTCATCTCCTGACAACTCTTCCTCCTCCTCAACATGTGGTGAATTAGAACATTCAGCTTCTACATCCTCATCCTCAACCTCAGCTACCATCACTCGCTTCTTTGGCTTCGGACATTCATTGCTTTTGTGATAGAACTCCTAACAATTGAAGCATTTGATACCACTACTGACCTTGGTCTTAGCAACTTCACTAACAACCGGTTTTGCAACAGCCTTGGAAACATTCGCATTGCTACTAGCCCCTTTCATTTGATTGTTGGAATTTGTAAACACACCACTACCTCTCCTACCTTGCTTCTCCCAAGCTAGAGCTTTTTGATGTGTTTCGGCAACAGATCTGGGATCAAACATATTCACCATATCTTGAATCTGCATTCTCAACCCTCCAACAAATCTAGCGGTCAACTGTTCCTCCGTCTTCATGATGTCATTCCTCGCAATCAATTGATAAAATTCATCCGCATAATCATTCACTAACTTTGTTCCCTGTCTCAGATTCTGCAATCGTTGATACATAAGAGACTGATAATTATACGGCAAGAATGTAGCCTTCATTAACTTCTTCATCTTCTCCCATGTAGCAATCTTTGACTTCCACATTCTCTCCCGTGTAAGTTTAGTTTGTTGCCACCACGCCATAGCTCTTCCTCTCAAACGAGTAGCAACCAACTTAACTCTTCGTTGCTCAGGAACCTCCTTAAAGTCAAAAATTTCTTCAACATTAGATATCCAATCCAAAAATTCTTTTGCTACCATTCCACCCTTGAATTCTGGAATTTCCATTTTCATCCCCAATTCCCATCGACGATCATCTTCAACCTCCTGATATGCATTTCGTACTTGGTCTCGATCTCGATAATGAACACTACATCTATCACCATCTTCATAAAAAACAGATGTACTTCGATAACGATCTCGACCATCCACATCTCTATGATCACGCATATTCCTTCTACTTTGTCTTTCATCATCACGATATGGCTCATATTCAAACTCACGTGGAGTTCTTCTCTCTTCATTTCTATCTTCATGATGTTCTCTTCTCAATGAAACTGAAGATTCTCTTCTTTCTTGGTAAGATTGCGGCGACACCCTCCTCGCTTCCGTAACCGATGGCGAAACTATGTTTCCTCCATGGTTCGAGACTGGCGACCTTCTCCTTTGACCTTGATTCATGTCAATCATCAGTTTCTCTAACTTCCCAATGCCTTCATCAAATTTCTCATTGATACGTTGTTCCATTTGCTCAGCTTCTTCTCTTCTATACAACGCTTCAACATTCTGATGGCGATTAACTCTTCTCGAAGGCATTGTCAAATCTTCACAAATCCAACACTTAAACTCTCAGCCTTGACTTACTTTGAACAAAACAATGCACGGCTTCAACTTCAAGTTGAACTTCACACTTCAACTTAGCTCGGCTCAACTCTCGGCCTTGAACAACAAAGTGATGCACGACCTTCTACACTTCAATACAAACTCTTCTCCTTGGTTCCAAGACTCGGCTTAGCTATGATTGGCTAAACCTCGCTTTGATACCAAATGATGCAGCGGAAATAACGAAAATGAATACAACAATGAAAGTAGCACTCGGTGGATTGAAAATACCAAACGCCCAAATCCGTTGATCTCAAGAGATACCGGATTCTAGCAATCTTCGACACGTTGATCGCGCACGATACCGTGAAAGAAGATCTACAATTCTTCGAACGTTGATCAAGCGCACTTGATTCCATGAATTGGCTTTAACAATCGTTGATTCGAGCGCACTCGAATGCCGAAAGTGGAGATAGGAGATAACAGTCAACTACCAATTTAAGAAGAGGCACAAAGCACTCAAACAAAGTTTTATTCAAAAATCAACAACCTTATAAATGACACAACCTCGCTATTTATAGAGGTTACAACTCACACATCACAGCCTTTACCGACCTAACATAGGTCGCTAACGACCTAACAAAATACAAGTTACAACAAGTAAACGACCTAGTACATACAACACAGTACACGACTTAACAGATAACGATTCAACATACACATAACAACATAACAGTGAACGACTTAACAACAGAACACAAGTCGCGATCTAAGCAACACAGCTCATACGCGCCTTAAGACTCACGCGACCTAACAACATAGACACCAAGCGACTTAACCAACAACGGCTTGCTTCATGTGGCATAAGGTTGTTATCTCGCTTGAGCGACCTAAAGAAGTGGCTTCTGGAAATCTTCGAGCGACCTAAACAAACATTACTGCTTCATGAACTAGTGTCTAACGAGTTAGCGACCTAAAGTTGAGCGACTTATCATAGGTCGCTGGTACCCCTTTCCCTGCATAACTCGCTTCACCGCACAACCTTGATACCTCGCTAGGTCGTAACTCGCTGCGCGACTCAACACATAGGTCGTTGGCGGTTGGCGTTGCATCTCCTTCTTCTCTTATCTCGCTATCCCATAACTCGCTATGCCTAGGTCGAGAACGACTTATTCCAAGCGACCTATCGCAATCATAGTGCGCTGCATCACAAATATTTGCCAGTCCGGTGGCAGATATTTGCTGTTGTAGCAGTCGGCAAATATTTGTCATTGTAGTTGTGACAAATATTTGCCCGACTGGCAAATATTTGCCAGTGTAGCGGTGACGATTATTTGCCATTGTAGCTGTGGCAATATTTGCCACCGTAAAAATTGTTAAAAAAATTCGTCAAAACATATTACATGTAAATCTTAATAGAAAGATAATAAAATTTGTGATTTAATGGTTAAAACGAAATTGAAATTCGATACATCTGTTGAAAGATATCATGTTTTAAATATTGCAAATTAACTTTTTATTATAGCAGATTTTTTTACTGGAAAAATTAAATTCGGTCTGGTGAAAAAGGCAGGAGCAAAACTGGAAACAATAAATCAGGATGTGTGCATGTATTTTTTTAAAATGAGGGGGAACTCAACATTTTTCCGCCGGTTTAAACAGAGTTAGCCTTTCTTGACAGCCTTTCTTGAGAACACAATTAACAGAAAAAGGAAAAAATGGCCATGATGCTCCGGTCTGCTTCCAGACGGATCCGTTCTCTATCGTCAATCTTGAACGTCACCTCGCCTATGATTCCTTCTTCGTCATCTGCTCCGGTTCGTGAGGTCTTGGCATATTCTCGATTCTTCTCGGTCGCATCTGTTGCCCGTTCTCAGCATCGAGGTGAATTTAAATTTAATTTCATATGTGTTTATATTTTATTGAAAATAAATTTTTGGGCAATCATCTGCTGATTCAAGTTGAAATGGACGATTTCTAGACTGTTTAATCACGATCTGTAGTCTGATAGATGTTAGGGTTTCCCTTATTTTTCAGGTGTTTTGTTTAGTAATTCAACTAAGGTAGAATTGGAAGATGGAAGCAAGTTTTGAAAATGATTGATGCAGAAAAATGCTAAAAGAACTGTCAGTAATTACTTTAGGTCTCTGTAACATATATAGGGTAAGTTTGGCTCACATCCCTAGTAAGTTTCAAAATAAACAAAACATCCTTCACATACAAAACTTACATTTCCACCCCCTATTTTCAAATTCGCGCAGGCAAAAATACACAAATACCCTTTACGTTTTTAACATTTCAAACGCGTATAACTTTATGTACAAAAACCGGATCAACAAACCGTTTTCACCAAAAAATTACAAATTTTATGATCTTTGAAATGAGATCCATTGTTGATATCAAAAATTCATATTTGTAGTAAATGTGCAATTATTTCAAATATTTGCAGACAATTCAGCAACTTTTAAACCTTTTTTATTTTTTTTGAAATTTACAAAATTTACAAATAATTGCAGATATTTCTGCAGCTATATGGTATAGTAGCATAAATGTCAGCAACTATTGGGATAGTTGCAGAAATTTATGCAACTATACGGTATAGTTGCAGAAATATCTGCAACTATTGCATATAGTTGCAGACATTTCTGCAACTATTGCATATAGTTGCAGAAATATCTGCAACTATTGCAAATAGTTGCAGAAATGTCTGCAACTATTGCGTATAGTTGCAGAAATATCTGCAACTATTGCATATAGTTGCAGAAATGCAACTATTGCTAATAGTTGCAGAAATGTCTGCAACTATTGCGTATAGTTGCAGAAATTACTGCAACTATTGCTTATAGTTGCAGACATTTCTACAACTATTGCTTATAGTTGCAGAAATGTCTGCAACTATTGCTTATAGTTGCAGAAATTTATGCAACTATTGCGCATATATTTGCAGAAATTTGTTGCGATTATTCATAACTGCAAATATTAAGAATATCATATTTCATAAAAAAAATTGATTCATCTTTAATTTAATTGCAGTTTACCATTAAATCGAAAAATAAGAAGAAGATTCAGCTCCACAGCGAAACGCAAGGGTAATTTGGAAAAAAAAATGGTGGAAAACAGAAACAGGGATGTAGAAAATATATATTTTATGACAGGGACCCGTTTTGAATTTAAGTTCCGTTTTAAGGATGTGTGGCTAATTTTCACATATATATAAGTGGTTTGCTAACGGCTTTCTTTTTGTTCATATGTCAGGAGATCAAACCTGTATCTAAATGTTGTAATCAACATCGTTTCGTTAGTGTACAGTAGAAGTTCCTTGGTCTAATATTAAACTTCGCAATGGTGGACAGAATCAGAAATGTAGTTAGAGGGTGTTTGACAATAGCTTGTAAGTAAGAAAAATTGCTTATAAGTTAACTTTTTTTTAGCTTAAAGGGTTTGACAACAACTAAAGTTTAGTACTTAACAGTACCATAAGTTAATGAGTTGGTAGAAAAGCTTGCTTATCTATTTATTACATATTGTATAGTTGAATTTTATCAAGATTTAAACATCTCCAGTTTGTCCCAGTAGACGTTTCCAAATTTTAATTTATCTATCTGCACAAGTGGTTTGTCGATGTATTTTGTTGGCTTGTATTGGCTTGTATTCATATGTTAGGAAAACCAGGATGAAAATGTAGCAATCGGTAATGCCATATAAATGTTTTGTGGTTCATAGTTATGAAAGCGCCAAATGGCGCACAGCGCAAAAACTGCCTTCCTTTTCATTATATTATTGTTTTTCATTTGTTTTTCATATTTTATAATCCAAATTGCATAAAAATTAGTATTCATCATGTTATGGAGCATAAAAAAGAATGTACAATATCCGTGGCACCATTGATCTAATATCCTTGAAGGATATTGACGATTGTAATAAATGATTAATGGGAGATATGGATGATGCATCCAATGTTGAAGATGGTCTTGTATTTGATGATGATAATGATGACTTGACTTGGGATGTTGCTGCTAGAGCTGTAGAAATGGAGGAAGGTAGATATTCGAATAGAAAAACATCCACATCGGGAGGTTTTTCAGCACCCACTTCAACTTTTTTACATCTTCACGAAGAAGAAAAAAATCTAAATGATATGGATGAGGAAGATGCTAAAGTTTATGAATATAATGATGTAGACATTGATTTAGAAAATATAATTGTCAATTCATATTCAGATTTCTAGTTTATCGGTACTATTTATAATTATATTGGCTTTTGGCTATAAAGAACTATTATTTTTGAAATTCTATGTTTATGATATTATCTTTGATGATGATTTTTTTGCAAAATGCCTAAAAAAATCTTTATTTCATATATATATTTAGCAAAAATGTTGAACTTTTTAAGTTTATTGTTACCAGTACGTTAGGCACGTTTGTTGGACGTGTGTAAAGAAAACCGAGAGTAAATTTACTTACCGTGATATAATGGTCATATGCAAAATACTTGACACAAACGATAAGCATCAGCTTTAATTTTGAAGCTAAAACTATTTTGTGATTTGTGAATTTTAGATTAAATTGAAGCTCTAAATTTTGAGAGAAATGACATTGTAAGTTAAGTCGTTATGAAGTTGGATATAATAGATTTGCTAAATGACATGGGGAAACTGAATGACAAAAATGCTGTTAAATACTCATGTTTGTTGAGAATAACAACATGGATATTTTTGACATTTAAAATGGTGATATCCTTATTATATATAGATATAGATTTTTCATAATGACGAAACCATCATCTTGTTGCTTTATTTTTTTATTAATGTATAATATGTAAGGCACGTTCGTTGGACATGTAAAAAAATATTTGAGCAAATTTATTTGTCGTGTTATAATTGTCATATGCATAGATAAAATTTGATACAAATAAACAGAGTTTTAACTTCTTTTTATTGTGAAATAGTACAAACAAATATGCACAAAACTCATTATTATATTTTTGAAAACCAATTTGGTTTTTGTGTAAATATTGAAATTATATGGGTATTTGTAAATTTACATAAAATAAAAGTTATATATGATACAATACAAATTTCACATATATTTATTTTGGTTATGATAAATTCATTTTTCCTTAGTCGGATGGAAAGAATATGTGGAAGTATTGTGTAACAATCAGAAGCACCTAGAAAAATCAACTGAACATGAGCTTGACTAAAATCGCTTCGCATGGTCGGTGAATAGACAAACTTATATTATATTTTACCCTTCTCATTTTAGCCTTTATTCAAAAGTCCATAATTATCAACCCATCCTATTTAATAAAATATTCAAACAATTGGTTCATGTCACAAAAAATTAAATGTAATGTAATTGTGAAACTGAAAATATATTGCATGTAAAAAATCTTAACCATAAGCATAAGAATAAATAGCTCATAGAAACACTTTGCATAGCTATTTTATAAAATAATAGTATTAACTGACATCACTTGTCTAATAGAATTCAAATATGGGATAGTAATGTTTGCACACATGATGGATGAATGTAGAGCACACCTGCTTTAGGATTCATTGCACATGGTATTCAGAAGTAATGTGCATTCAGAAGTTGTTCAATACATATAAAACCAACCGAAAAATATAGTGTAGACGTAGTATATTGGTCACTTGCAGGTGTAGTATGTTGAAATCCCTTACAAAGTGGAAATTTTAGTAAATTGCTCGTGTTTTGTCAGAATCCTTTGATTTAGTTTTTGATACGGCAAGTCAACGGAACACTTTTTAATGGTTTGTACCAAAAATAAAGCAGGATTTAGTAGTCATAGCTGATACAATTAGGGCTCGATGTCTAAGATAATATATGAAAGAAACCCATCTTAACATCAACAATGACTTAGCCTACCTTAATATATTTGGAATAAGAAAAGTCATGTCCAGACTTCAAAGTTCAAAGATCGACACGGATACTTGATAAATTTCTTACAAACATCCAAGAAATCAATACACCTTCATCGTATAATTTTCCAATCTTTGTTAAAGATCTCCCCGGTCTAACTACTAAATAGAACACACTTCGTAACGATCTTCAACTATATTCCTACATGTTTGACTTTTACTATTATCACTGCCATAACTGGAGCAGTACACTGATCTCCATGGAGCAATAGTGTCACATGTATTCAAGTACTTCAACTATTTCTCCCTTATTTAAAATGCCATGGAAGTTGTGTTAATTTACCATCCTATATGCTGAAATTTTTATGTCAGTCCGTATCAACAATGACATTTCAGTTATAACTAAAACTATACCACAATGCTTAACTGTTCAATGTAGTGGTAGAAAGCAATGTTGATTTGAAGCTTTTTCTACAGACCCACTCCTTTAACCATATTTACCATTGAATTACACAATATTTTGGAAAAATGTTTCACCTAGATATCTCTTGGCATCAGCCTAAATCATACTTCTATTTATTAAAAAAAATATTTCTCAAGTTTATATGTTTATTGCTTTGGTTAATATAAATTATAAGTCACTTGGATACATTTAACTTCTCACAACTTTCTGCAACAGAATTTCTTGTAGAGATCAATTAGTAAATTACTACATCAGCGACTACTGACTACGTACAATACTGCATGTAATTCTGATTAGATATGTTTTGTATTATGTATCGTATCTATGAACCTTGTAAAAAGTAAATGTAGCATATAATATATAGTGCACTACCAACCTCATAAAGAATTAAGCTACAACGTCGCTACATTATTGCAAGTACTTAACTGTAAACATGTTATGAGATTGAGATCAAGTTTTGTTAATGATATCCCATTTTCTGTCAGTCAAATCTGTACATCCTTGACAATTAAGTAAGTTATAGTCATTGACAAAAATAAGCATTACTTGCAAGCAGGTACATGTCAAAATATGGTCTTATGTTACAGCTGTCAAACCTCCAAAGTGCCTTCAAATTTCAGTAGATTCCACCAAAAGAAGATTAAATTTAGCTGAATATGCATATAAGTAATAGTTAAAAGCAAATGGCTACCCAAAAAAGTAAATTCAAAACTACTCATATACCTATGATTCAATCCACTATATGTGTATTTTGTGTCCAAGTAGTAGTTGGACATATGCTTTGATTCCCACCTATGCACTTCTTGTAAAATTAAAAAGTTATAAAATTAGAGAATGAAAATAAATTGAATCGGAAAAAAAAATAAACGGAGATGTACCTCTATAAAAAAGACGGTGTGATGCAAAGGAGCAAGTATATGTTCAATTTTTCAGCCCGATGCTTGAAGCATAATTCATCAAACAAAAATGGTGCATTATCAAAATTAAGAAAAGAAAAATCTTTACAGAATCATTGCGAACCTATACAAAAGAAATGTCAATGGTATCTAAAATTCTTTTTTGATCTATTTTTTTGACATCAAAACTGAATATACCAAGATAATAGTATCAAAGTCATAATTCATTAGGAAATAGAAGGAAATCAGAATAACAGGAACAATGATGTCCAACTTACAGAAGAGTGGCATTTCTACCTAAAATGCATTTCATCTTTTAATATGTCTATTTCAATTTTCGCTCACAAAGGAGTAAAAATTCGTTTAATCTCAAATCAAAATAAATAAACTACACATCTCACTGTAAGATATGAATTTAATTGTGCAGAAACAACAAAATAAATTCCAACAATCAAGTGAAAACGAAATAGAAAACTAACTAACCAAACTGTAATGGATCTCAAATCGCACATCTTTCCTCTCAAGTCGCTTCCATTGCCACTGGCAGATCTTAGACTCAAGATTGGAAGTACAAAGAAAAAATAGATAACTGAAAAGATATTAAATGAAATGGTCAGAAACAGGAAAGGTGGAGTGATTTTAGTTCATGCAAACGTGCGTGAGGGTTTGTCAAAAATATCCTTTGGTCGTCAAAAAACATAGAAGGGTAACTGTGTAATTTCAAAAGCTTCAAATGGATGTATTCCTATTATATATAGATATATATATAATTTATAGAAAAAATTGAAAACGTATGCAGTAAATTAAAAAGGCGTGTGTCATTTGACGCGTTGTACGCCAAGGCTCCAGTGAGGCTTTGCGTCCTTTTGCATCGTGCGCCGGTAATAACTATAAGCATTACTAAATGGACTTCACTTTTGGATAAGATGGGGCCAAAAAAAAGGTCAAATCCCATAGGAAAAAAATAACACCACGTGCGGTGACCCACTGCCAAAAAGCCAAAAAAAACCACCCAAATTGTTGACCATGCCCACCGAAAACCAACCCCCTTCGAAAGTGGAGTTCATTTAACAGTGCCCAAGGTAAATACCTCTAAACTTGATTGTTATGCACTTTGACGGTAAAAAAGTATCTTGATGATAGTGTATACACTTTCGATTTCTATGTGCTGTCTTGTTGTCTTTTGAAGTATGTACGTTCTTCAATTAGTGAAGATTTCTAAGATATTGATTTTTAAGAATAAAAATTCATACAAACATTAATAATTAAGGAACAATACATGACCAAGTTTATTGATACCAATTAAAACTCAACATTTTATAGAACCAATTGAAATACAAACTTTATAGACACACTTCATTTGAAATTTGAAATTATTTTAGTAAAAGCAGTGCAAAGAAAATTTAATCGTAAATGAGAAAAGTAATAAAGCCAACTTGTTGCTTCCAAAATAAATAAATAAAGCTAATTTGTTAATATGTGTTCTCAAATGTAAGGACATGTCATGAAAGAACATACAAAACAATGGAAAAATTAAGAACCAATACGGTAATCAAATATCCATTTGCATATGAAGTACATATTAGGCGATAGTCGTCATGGAATCAAATATTTTTGGGTTCAGCCTAGAGGCCTGCTGATCCTAAATAGTGTGTTGCAGCATTGCAGGTCAAAGTAAATAGTGGCACTTCAATATAAGTTTTACATGAGTATCTAATTAGAAAAGTAGCTACTCATAAACTTAAACTATGATTTACATGTAAAAAAACCATTATGCCTCTGATTCTTGGGGGATAATACGTTTTGCTAAAATATATGAACATCAATGTAACCTTACACAATATATATGATTGATTATGAGGCCATAACAAATAATAGCATAATTGCAATTGTCTTCTTTTTTTCAAAATTGAAAATGAACTCCTAACATCTACCCAATTTTAAGAATCTTGAACGCATTCTCTTCTGTAAATGTTAGTTTCTTTGAGTAGTAAAGGCCAAACAAATGGAAGTTGACTTGATATAATATACATATACTCATATGTCACTCCGCAACAAAAACGTATGCAAACGATATAACAAACATTACAAACCCTCACTTTACTGAAATTAAAGTCAGTCTACCAAATCATCTATCAATTTAAATGTATAACGCCAAGGAGAAAAAAAATGAAGAAGACAAAAAATACTTGATCTCTTTCCTTTCACAAAACCTCTGCGATTTGCAAAGAAAATTGAATCGGATCCAAATCGAGTGCTGACAAGAGAAGATTCGTTAGTAGATCGTATGGATTTATACTTGATAAGTGAGAGAGACTCCTGAATTGGTGTTTATTTTGCTGGATAAGGCATATAGTTCTAGAAGAGAGAGCTCGTCCGATCCAAAATAACATTTTTTGAGTTTAGGGTTTTAATCTTTAGGAGAATGCAATTAGTTTCAATGGAGATGTTTCATTTTACAGTGAACACACAAGCTCTTTCCCACGCCAACCACATCTCTTTGGAAACACATTCAATAAAGTAAAGTACTTTTGATGATACTTTCTTTTCAGGTAATTTTTATTGTTAATTCTATCAACATTCAAACTCCATCTTTCCATTACTCTCCAAGTTTTTTACATTTTTTATGGCATTTGATGTCTTACTTTTTTGTGTAAGTGTAAACTATCAACATTGCCCCTCTATAGATATTATTCAATAATATCACTTAAAAATATGTCAAACAATTAAACTTCATTTATAACAAGTGTCCCTAATATTAACACTTAAAAATATAATCTAACAATTAAACTTTATTTACAAAAGGTGTGAGTAGGCATGAGTAGCCAATTTCTCCACCACTCCTTTGTTGTTCCTCCTTCGAAGTGATGGAGAAATTGGCCAGATCTGTTTAAAAAAGTTGTGAGTGTGACTTTGATTCATTCACGTTGCTGGTACTGATAAGGTCAAGGTTGTCGTTAATTTTGTCTTGTGCGTAGGTTAGTAGAGAGAAGATAGGGATAAGAAGCGGACAGGTGGGAATGGGGTCAATGCAAGCACATTTCACTTTGGTTAGCTGTCATGCGATACACGTTATGAGTCATCTGGCTCCTGCACTCTTATATTTTCTTTCTACTTTTCCTCTGTATTTGTTTTTTGTCCACATTCTTTGTTATTTATCAATACAGGTGAATTTTGTATATTGTAAGTGTGAACTTGTGTATTGTAAGTTAATATATACGTATGAACTTGTATATTGTAAGTTAATATATATGTATGAATATTGTATATACTCTTTTTCATTACAAGACACCAATTTTCTTTAATAAAAAACTAAGATCACAACATGTCTGATGTGCACTAGGATTTTAATGAGATCTAGTTTGATATGAACTAGAATTTAATTAATACTTGGTGTATTGTACTTTGTCCTTTGATCAAAAGAGTTATGCACTTGAAATTAAATAAACACATTGCATTGGAACAAGTGATATGAATGCGACCACGTTGGAACGGAAAGGAACCCGAGATTTAGGAGTGACAATGAAATAAATAATAAATAGGTAAATGGAGTTTGAAAGAAAATATATAATACAAGCGATACGGCAAGCGCTTTGCGTGTGATAATGTTATACTCTTCGCGCATGAATTGTTTTTTTTAACAAATTATTTATACATGTTTAACACATTCAAGAGAAAATGATTTGCATAAATATTTAACCATAGTTCGAATTTTTATTTCCACATTACGTCTAACTTTTGTTAATTTTATTTTTTATTTATATCATTAATCAGTAAAAATGAATTTGTAAAAAAAGTTGATTTGTTAGATACTATTTTTATGTGATAAGATATGGTGATATTTGAGATGGACGTTTTGAATTTGTAAAGAAAGTTTAGTTGTTAGATATTTTTTTTAAGTGTTAATATATATGGACGTTTTTTGTAAATGAAGTTTAATTGTTAAACATATTTTAAGTGATATTATTGAATAATATCTATAGAGGGACAGTTTACGCTTACACCAAAAAAGTGAGATATCAAAGGTTATTAAAAATGTATAAAATTTAGAAAGTAATGGGAAGATGGAGTTTGTGTGTTGATAGAATTAACAATAAAAAGTACTTTACTTTATTGTGTCTTCAAGGAGATGCTGTTGGCGTGGGAAAGAGCTTATGGATTCGCTACAAAATGAAACCTCTCCATGGAAACTAATTTCATTCTCTCAAAGATTAAAACCCTAAACTCAGAAAATGCCATTTTGGATCAGACAAGCTCTCTCTTTTAGAACTCTATGCTCTATTCAGCGAAATAAACACCAATTCAGGAGTCTCTCACACTTATCAAGTATAAACTGATCTAGTAACGAATCTTCTCTAAGAGGCTAACCCATATAATCCCTAAGAGGCTTTGTCCCCAAAAGCTAGTCAGCCTGTTCCAATCAGAAGTTCAACTATTTGAGTAAATCTTGTTTAAAATCCATTAGTTTCTGTTCTACTAATAAATATTTACTTACATGCTCATGGACAAAGGTTGAGGGGAAAAAGTGTTGTGCACTTTGGAGATCAACTATTGGATTTTTTTTTATTTTTTTAAATATATATTTCAATATATACATGGTTTGCTATATGCCAATATCGAGTACAGCCTATTTTGAATAAAGGATCTTGTCTTTACACCCGAGTAAACTCGAGCCTGTATATCTATCTTCCCCGGATGATTAAAATTTGGCATTTCCCAGTTCATCCTTGACAATTATCTAGCAAAGGAAAAAACTCAAGCCACAATCCCAGCATGATGGTGTATATATCATGCTAGTTGCAATCACATTTTTTCTACATTAGTTTACCTTTAACCATCAACTGATAGAACTTTTCTTACTTTTGGATAATTGACCCGTGTCGGAATCGCTAATATATGTAATGAATGTTCTGTCCAGCTAATCTGCTTTATTCATCTTTCCATTATAATATTGCAACAGTGTTTATTTAAGTACGGGCCAATGTTATAATTAAGCTTAAAAGAAGAAGGAAAAAAAAAACCTTTTTCAAGTATAGGTCACATTTCAAATGTATTATGAAAATGACATGTGGTCTTAGAATTTGTCCTTTATATATTAGTAGTTTGTTTTCTTAGGTTTATTTAGCTTAACTTTGTTTCGAACTTTCTCATGTACCATGAATCCCCAGGTTTCAAATTGGGATTTTGATAACGTCCCGTCTTAGAATTTCCATCCACCATGTCTCGTATTGGTTGAGATCATGGATGAGACTAGTGTATATAAGGGGCACATCTCTGATCTTATCGAACATATTGGTATTATCTTTTTTTTTTTTTGTAACATGCTTGATTTCCACAGAGAGATGGTTGATGCAACAAAACAAGAATTTTTCAGGACGGTAGTAGGTTGATTAATTGGTAGTAACTAAATAATTGTTCTTATTTAAACATTGATAAAAGGAAAACAAAAAATATGAATTATGAAGTCTTTTGCAGTGATTTGCAACCTGGATAAAATGTAAACTCTAGGGTTAAATGAATATTTGCATAATGTTTGGTAGTATAATTTGTTCGAACTCATATAAAATTTAAAATACTCCGCAACAGAAAAACATATAATTTTGAGTATATCTGGAATTGAGATCTTGGTTCATATTTTGATTAAGATGTTAATATATCAAACAAGATGGGTGTCAAATGCGATGTGAATGAGATGGTGTTCTGTCTCGTCTATGTGCAAAAATTGACATCTCGAGTGAAATCATGGAGAGGGGGATGGGGCTTAAAACTTTGCTCATAATGAAGCTTGATGTCACACTTTATTCACTATTGTAGCGACAATCGATTAAAATGAAATAAAATACAAATTTCAGTGTATTTACACAATCAAATGATAACATGACCAATCATCTTCTGGTTAGTCATGCAGGATCCATATTATCATATTTGTAATGCAACTTTTGCTTGTCATATCAAAGCAAAGTTCTTGATTTCTAATATACCCGTGCTGATTTTTTCAATAGAAAAGGATAATGGTGGCAATCCAGCCCAGGCAATTCCACATACGGGTCATGTGAAAATAACTGCTCGTTCACAAATGGATGAAGCGATGACGGCTTTATCAAGGGAATTAGCTAAACTTCGAACTGGCAGAGCATCTCCAGGTCCATTACTTAATTAGTAAATTATTATGCAGAATATGATGTATTGAGCTAGACAATAGAGTCTTTGTAAACACAGATGCCATATTTTTATTCTAATAGAGTTCTATTTTTTTTCCCTGCGAACCACTGCCCATTTTGGAGCTTATATAGCTGTGTTTTTATCAAAATCTCAAAAATATGTATTTATTTGAACTTCAGCTCTGCAAAAGTTATTAAACCTCGAAACGTGCATCAACCAAAACCATTTTTGCATATATTTTATCAAGTGAATTGTTTTATTAAAAATTAATTAACCAATGCAGGTATGCTTGATCATATTATTGTTGAGGTAAAAGGTGCAAAAACGCCACTGAATCGTATGGCTGTTGTCTCTGCCATTGATGCACATACTCTATCAGTGATGCCTTATGATCCTAATGTAATAGACACATACCCTTATATTCAATTCAGCGTTACTTTCGTAAATATCTGATCGTATCTAACCTTTGTTCAGATAAATTTATTTTTCCTACAGAAACCATATATGCACAGCATACTCTACCTCAAAACTTACGCACACAAAATAAGTTCTATTAAATCTTTGAATATAGAAGACAGAATAAAGGCTTCCATGCACTACTAGCCATGAATAAAATATAACTGAAGACCACATACTTTCATTTATTCACCAGAACACACATGCAGGCACTCAGTCAAGCATGTTATCGCCACGTGCACAGTGCAAGCAAAAAATTGAAATGAAGAAATGAACATGCATACTTGTACATATCATGCCATACTTGCATGCGTTATAATTTGAAGCATTGAGTAAATAATAGCAATACATCAATTTGTTGCCCTACTCATGATGGATTATTGAATATTGGACAACAAAGAATCCCTCTTATCATATTGGTTCTTTTCCCCCATTTTATCCAATTGGCTCAACTTCAACTTTTATGCAGTCTTTGAATTCAATAGAACGTGCCATTGTTTCGTCCCCACTGGGTTTAAATCCAAGAACTGATGGCGACAGATTACTTGCTGAAATTCCTCCGTAAGTTCCCATCTATTAGAATTTGGTTAAGTTCATAACAAAATAGGAATAGCTAACCACTCCTTATATTTCCATGGCCGTAACTTTTTATTTATTGAATTGTTTTGCAATTTGTGTTCTAATTGTTTGGTTACTTGTTTACTGCCTCATTATTATTCAGGTTGACAAGGGAGAACATTCAAGTAAGTTTACTCTCATTATCTTTTACTATTATTTATGCATTAGCCTAAATCCTGATTTTAATATCATTCTTTGTAAATGTAATTTAAGGCACTCTGTAAGGTGGTTGCCAAAGCTGCTGAAGATGTAAAGCAGAGTATCAGAAGAGCTAGGCAAAAGGTAATCTTATAACACTAATTTTCTGATGATGGAACTTAATCTCTTCTGTATGGACAAAAATATATGTTATGGATCACAATGCCTTTGGACACAAAAACTGTGATATTTATATAGAAGATGTTTGTGTGCGCAAAGAATTGAGAAATTATTTTAGGACAAATTTTCAAATAGGACCTCCGGAAAAAACATATTACAAAAGTAGGCCTTACTGTAAACTTATTGCAGAAATATGTCTCGTTTTGAAATAAGCTTACGCAAATATGGATTGCGCAAGCTTAATTTTTTTTTAACAGAAGGCTTGCGCAATCCATATTTGCGCAAGCTTTCTGTATATTGCTTGCATAAATATGGATCGTGCAAGCAATATTTCAGACATCAAAATTCCAGTTTGCTCAGATCTATCCCACATTTTCCAAAATCTCATTCATCTTCTCAAAATCCATCCAAACCCATTATTTTTCCAAATCCACACTTCTCAATTACATTGTTAACCAAATAGTTGCTAAATTCTATATGGAAGACTTTTTCCATCTTTACAAAAAATAAAAATAAAGGTAATAGTTTATGTTGCTTAAATTTTTTATTTTTGTTGTTGAAAATTGACAGTTATTGTTGTTAATGTTGATAAGTATTAGGTAATGGTGTTGGTACTGTTGAAAAATTAGGTAATGGTTAATGAAATAGGAAAACCTAGTTGTAAATGGGAAACAATAATTGATATGGTAATGTTTTATTGTTTATTTTGACGGTAGACATGATTGTTTGAGAGATTGACGATGAAACGTTGATGAAACATTGTGATGTACTTGAAGCACAAATCGGTGTTGCAAGCTCAATTCATATTGACGTTGATGTTGATCATGTTCCGGAGACACGGTTCGAAACAATACCCGTAAATTTCATTCTGGACCATCAATCTTACACGCTCGTTTACGCGAAGTTATTTCTAGCGAAAGACCCGGTCATCAAATTCGCGTTGACGGAAATATGTTGATGCCTCTACATCCTGTTGGTCCATTCATGCCACGAGGGCAACCACCATATCCAAATTGTTATTGTGGAGATGTGTGTAGTGGTCATTTGCGAAAAGCAAAAGAATGCCGGACAAAGATTTTTCGGTTGTAGTTCGTACGACGAATACGGACCGAATCCTCATGAAGTTGATTGTTGTAATTATTTTAAATGGATTGATCAATCATTGTGCGAATGGGGACTCGAGTATGCCTACGAATTGCAAGCCGAAATTAATCGTTTCAAAAAGGTGAACGAAGAACTAAGGAAAACCAGTGGGAGACCAAGATTTTGGTAGTCGTTTGCGCCTAGGATAACGTTGTCAATTTTTGGTTTTTGTTGAACCGTAGTATTTTGAATATGAATTTCTGAATTGTTTGTTTTTGTTTTAACCCGTATTGTGTGCTAGTTGATCAGTTGGATAAACATTGAGGTGATTTTGACTTTAAATGTAATGTAGAACTATAGCCTTGATTCTGTTGGTGAAATATATTGGTTATGTTATTATATTGATTTGCTTGCTTGCTTTTTCTTGAAGATTGATTTGACTGCTTCTTGTTGAAGATTGCCCACAGAATCAAAATCTTCTTGGAAAAATAAGTTATTAATTTAACAAATTCAGCATTTTATCACAAAATCAAGATTTTGAATGTAGTCTTGCAATTGATTTTGTAGATAATGTCAACGGTTCCAACTATATTTTACTATGATGGAGCATTGTTGGTTGATGATGAAGATAAACCTAGATATGTTGGCGGAAAGCGAAAAGGATTGAAAATAAAAAATCATTGTAGTTTTCTAGAGCTTAAACAACAGACATTTGAAGTGATAAAAGTCAGTCCTGTGATGTATGATTTAAAACTAGCGGTGAAATGGGTTAGAGATGATGGTTCATCCGCTATTGATTTGAAAGATGACGATGATTTGAACTCTACCTTTTCGGTTGGAATGAGAGTGATAGAAATATATGTTGTGAAAGTAGAACATGTTAATGTGGTAGAAACACATCCGTTCGTAATTTCTATGGATGGGGATGTACCTACCACACAGTTACAAGAAACACAATGGTCGACGCATCCTTCCTATCTGACAAGTCATCAAGGCGGAGAGTTTACAAATTTATTGCATAGGTACAGTGGAATGGTTGAAGTATCTTCAAGTCAAGAACAAAATATGATGCATAACTCTATACATTCAAATCAATCGCATGCATTGGGAAAGTGAGTAATATTATACTCTAGCACTTGCATTTTGACTTATCATTGAATTTACTCTTACCGTTATTTTTTGTATTCATAGTGTCAAAATAAATGCAGAGGAAGAAGCATTAATTGGTTGTGCTGACGACGACGACGATCGTGTTTTTATTGCAAACGAGAGTGGAGTACAATTGGATAGCATGCAAGTAGCTTGTGCGGATGATGTAGATAGAACTTGGATCGATCAAATGGAAGTTAACAATGATGCAATCATATATGCACACATTGAGCAGGCTGATGATGAAAATGTCGAAGATGAACAAATCACATATGAAGAGTTCATAGCCGATGATTTATGCACTACAACAATGATGGTGAAATCAATTATGGAAAATTGTTAATTAGACGTGGAAGTGTTTGGAAGATAATGTGCTGAAAAAGGACCACGAGTTAGGTTAATTTTTTAAAGTAAGCAAAAGCTTGTTGAACAGTTATGTGAATGGACGATTAAATGCTCAGTTTCTTTTCAAGTTCTGAAATTACGTGCAAATCAATACACGGTTCGTTATGATGTGGATGAAACATGTCCTTGGCGAGTGCATGCTAGCCTATCGGTGAGAAAATATCAAAATTGGTGGAAAATAACAACATATGACGGCGATCACACTTGTTTAAATGCAATCGTCAACCAGACGATCGACATGCTATATCAAAGTTTATATGTAACAAAATACTTCCATTGATTAAAGCTGAAACAAATATGACTGCAAGGACAGTTTAAGAGATAATGTCAAATATGTTTCATGTTAAAGTGAGTTATTCTCGAGCATGACACAGACTACAAAAAGCAGTTGCAATGATTTATGGAGATTAGGAATCTTCATACGTGGAATTGTCAAAATATCTTCGAACCCTGCAACGTATCAACCCTGGAACCGTATATGATGTTATTCATAATCGTGGTGTTTTTGATGGTGCTTTTGGGCTTTCGGACCTTCTATTGATGGTTTTAACCACTGTCGATCTATAATGTCTATTGATGCCACTCATTTATATGGAAAGTATTTGGGTACATTACTAGTAGCTACTGGTGTAGACACAAATCAAGGTCTTTTTCCGTTAGCCTTTGCTATTGTACAAACAGAGTCGTGACAAACGTGGAGTTGGTTTATTCGTTGCATATGGAATTATATTCCATCTGTACGTACCAGATGTATTACCTTTATCTCAGATTGTATGAAAGGAATTCCACGTGCGTTTAGAGAAGCTTGGCCAATTGAACATCATCGCTTTTGTATTCGTCATATTAAAAGCAAATTTCAAGAAAGCAGGGCTTGGTACGGATGAGCTACAAAATTTGTTACATGCATGTGTCACGACATCGGAGGTTGTAAATATAATGAACTTCGAAAATAGTTGAAGGCTGTAAATCGAGATGCCGATGCGTGGGTTGAAAGAAGTATGAAAAATCAGGAATTAAGCAGGACTCATTGTCACGACGGCGGCGTAAAATTCAATATGATGGCAACTAATGTTTCCGAAAGCTTTAACGGTGTGCTGAAAGGAACTAGGAATTTACCTGTTAGATCCTTGGTTGCATGTACGTTTCATCGATTGAACCATTACTTTTTTCGGACGTCAAACTCAAGAAGAAGAGTAGACGTCACAGTTCACACCACAGAGGGAAGCATTAGCGAGAAGAAGAATGGAAAAATCAAGGCTCATGTCTATAGAGATATAGCTTCATAGAATGACAGGTGAAAGATGTTCTTATGTTTGATTATACGGTGAATATCGATGATAATGTCGCCAAATGTTCGTGCAACATGCCAACGTTAGATCATTTTCCGTGCTCCCATGTATTAGCAGCATGTTCACGTGGTTCATGTGGTGCTAATAGAGCGTATTTTGACTTAATCTCAACATAGTACACGACGGCTAAGTATACCGTTGCTTATGCTCTTTTATTCCACCTTGTACCAGATAGTCGACATTGGGATATCTAAGAAGGTCCCATTATCCAACCACCACCAGTGCGTAGAAATTCAGGATGTTCGCGGTCTACTCGAATCAAAGGTTTCATGGATCCGCCATTTTCATCCGGCCATAATAGATGTAGCAAATGTGGTGCTTTTGGCCATAAAAAAACATGTCCTCGTTGAATTGTTTGAGTTGCTGTATTTGTTTCTTATTGAATATGTTTATTTCTTTTCAGTGTAAGAATTGTGTTTGTTTCTTATTGCATATGTTTATTTATTTCTTTTCAATTTAAGAATTGTGTTAACTTCTTATTGCGCATTTCTGAATTCGTTGAAATGCTCAGTCTTGTACAACAGTTAAATATAGCTTGCATATTTCTGAAATGCGCAAGCTATATTACTGAATATAGTTTGCGCAATTTTGAAATGCACAAGCAATAATATGCTCTTGTAAAAGACAGAGAGCTGATGCAATTGAATATCATCAACATTACACTAACTTCAATGCAAAATATACCATCTATAATACAATTGAATATCATCAACACAAAATATACCATCTATAATACAATTGAATATCATCAACATTAAGTTCAACAAAATATACAATCCACTAACTTCATAAACATCAACAACTGCCGTTCCAACTAATGAAACATCAACAAGATATATCGGCCAAACAACAAAACACCTCAATCGTAAAGCCTTCTAACCTCAAGAGACGTGTCTCTCTTCTTCTTCTTCTTCCTCCTTTTGTATACGATTAGAGCTGAACTTTGGCCTTCGTCAAATGTTGGAACATGTGTTGAAACAGGTATTTCTTGTTCTTGAGTGAGACCGAAAATTAATTCTTCTTGTTCTCTCCCACCGCGGTCACTCTTTCGTTTGCTCTTGAGTGGATTGACCAAGATGCCCAAACTGTTGTTCTTCTTCATGCCAAATGGGCCATTGAGCTTTAATTTCTCCGCCGACGTCTTGTGCTCCCTCACTTCCGTATGTGGCTCCCCTCATGCCGTTTGTCCTCCCTCCGCTTCCTTCACTGTTGTACGTGTCTCCTCCCAAGCCCGTGGTCGTCCTTCTACAATACACAAAGGTTTTGTCCGCCTTCTTAACTTGTTTCGACCCAGAATCGTATCGAGTATACGTCATAGGTCAATGCATTTACTTTCACCTTGTTTGGCTCCATACGACTATCTTTGATTTCGTCGACCACATCCAAAGCGCTATATATCCCGTTTACCTACGTGAAATACAAAACAATGTAATAATGAATATGATCTAAAAAAATGAAAAATTAAAATTTATAAATTAAAATACTAACCATATCACGCTTTAATGAAGCTTGGGGAATGTACGCAACCAATTTCCTAGCCGACTTTTTCAAAATATAACGACGAGTAATTTGTCAATACCAATACTCATACTCGTTCAACGGTGTCGGGGGATCACGTGCTTGTTTGGCACGATCAATTCTGGAATTCCATAATGCTATACTTTTTTGCAGGAAGTCCATCCAACTAGAGGGTTCTGGGTGTAATGGCACCACGGGACCGGGAATGTGCTGATAGTCAAAGCCAAACTGTCTCATTACTCGGTCAGGAGCATATAATTCAAAGTCCAAAAAAGAATCAGTCTGCTCTTAGCGATCCAACCTGCATTCATGTACTCAATGTCAGGATGCCCAAATTTCATCACCAAAGAATATGGTTCCCAGGTAACGGCGTCATCCGCTAACAAATCCAATTCATTTTGGTAAAACTGTAAATTTTTTGAAGTTTCACGCCAACTCCTAGCACAATTCCACCTACACCCGAATGGAAGATAAGGATCTAAATCAGTAGGAATTCTTACAGACGGCCGTCCAATAGCAATGTGAGACCAAGGCCATATTTGCAACAATGTTGCAGAACCCTCTAAAACTTTTCTTCTTTGTAAGGCAACGTTTGTCAACTCACTATACAAATAACAAAGTACAGCACTGCCCATAAGTAGTAACCACGGTTTGCTAAATCTTCCGGAAATGGTAAACATTTCAAATTCAATGTACCTTTCGAATGATTTGGAAAAAGACGACAACTTAAAAAGTACATTATGACAGCACGATTATATCTAAATCCGTCGCACCTTCAGGTAGTGGTTCAGAAAATTCACTTTTAGACCATATCATTGCTAGCTTAGACTTTACAGCCTCTTTTGGTGGAAAAATACCAAGCAAATCATGACACAATTTCAAATAATCAATATCCAAATTTTGTGAACATATCGGGACACCGTCTGTACCTAGACCAAACAGAAAGTAAACATCGATTAAAGTTACCGTCATTTCACCCACTCTTAAATGAAAAATATTGTCTTTAGTCTCCATCTATCACACAATGCCGTAATAAGATGATGATCTAGTCGAATGTAGTCAACTTGCATCGCTTTCCAAAATCCGATAATTTTTAGGTTTTGTTCCAACCTAAGATCTTTAAAGTCTATTTCCTTTAGCTTGCTCGAATGGTCGCAAAACATAAATGTTTCTACATCCTGATTTATAACAAAGAATTGCAATTAGTTAACAATAATTCATTGTGTTTAAAATAAATACCTCCATAAGCAGCATCATTTTGGCTTCTATGCTGCTCTTCAAGATAAAGAACACTTCTATCTTCGGGTCCGAGAGCCAATTCTACAATATATACGTCAACCAATTAATCATTCAAAAATCGATTTTCCATCTAGGGTTTAGGTTTAGAATTGATTTATTACTATTTACATTTTCAACTATGACAACAACCATAGGCGTAAATTGTCGTCGAGAGCAACAATAGTTAGTACATTACCAACAACAATCACTTGTTAATTTAACATCAATTTAAACTAATTTTTTTATCTCTAATCACCGTAAATGAAGAAATTCCTTTCATTTTTAGCTAAACCAATTAGTTGCTTCAAGGTAGACTTGAGAATAAGATAATTGAGAAGTTTGGATTTGGTAGAAACTGGGTTGGGGATGAAGTTTGGAAGGATTTTGGGAAGAGAGTTTTTTGGTAAAGTGAAAATCAGATCCGTGCAAACTGGAATTTTGATGCCCGAAATATAGCTTGCGCATTCCATATTTGCACAAGCATTATATATAAAGCTTGCGCAAATATGGATGAGGCTTTGCACGAAAGGTTCATATTTTTGATGTTGTTACAAGAAAAGTCTTTGTAGAAATAAGTATGTAAATTAGATCTTTGTTTTTTCTAAATCAGAAAGTGCAAATTAGCTTGTTTTTTTTTTAAATTTCAAAAATTTTAGAAAAATTTCAAAATCATAAAGTGCAACTAGCTTGCGCTTTCCTGATAGAAAGCGCAAGCTACCTTGCGCTTTTCAAAAATTTCAAAAAAAAAATTCAAAATCAGAAAGCGCAACCTAGCTTGCGCTTTCCTGATAGAAAATGCAAGATAAAATTTTGAAAAAGATTTCAGAAACAAAAAAATGCAAGTGTCAAATAAGTGCAAGACACCTTGCGTTTTTTATTTTTCAAAAATAAGGACCAAATTTACATATTCATTTCTGCAGGGACTTTTCCTATAACAACATCAAAAACAGAGACATGTGACTCTTTTCTTGAATATGGATTGCGCAAGCTATATACATAGAGCTTGCGCATGTACGGAATACCCAAGCCTTTTGTCAAAAATAATAATAATAATAATAATAAATAAAAGCTTGCACAATCCATATTTGCGCAAGCATATTTCAAAAGCAGGATGCGCTGTTTGAAAATTTGTCCATTATTCTATTGCTGCATAAATACATGTAATAAACTTAGGGCACCAAATCTAATTTGTATTTCATTTGTACCCCATTTTGAAACTCCTATACTTTTCAGGCACTAGGTTCAATAAAAAAGGTCTCATCGTCAATTCCTAAAGATGATGTTAAGAGGCTGGAAAAGGAAGTAAGCTTCTCAAATTTTTAATTAACGACTAATGACTTGTTTGCTTATATTTTGTATTAATTTGATGGTTGTATTTGTCTTTAAATAGATTGAAGAGATAACAAAGGAATTTGTGAAGTCTGCAGATAATATGTGCAAGGCAAAAGAAAAGGAAATAAGTGGGAAATGAGCGGTTGTTTAATTTCCCTTTTACCCCCATTGGGTTTTTACCGAATCATTGCTTATTTGAACTGAGGAATGAATGTTTTGTTGCCTGGTCTACTTATTGTAATGCTTGTCTGTATTGGAGCCAATTTTGATATCAGGTTGCAAATTTCAGTTTGCACATACATAAGAGATCTTCATGTAGTTATAGGCTTGATAAGTTTGTGCTTATTATGCAAGTCTAACATATTTATGTTACATTATGATTTCTGTTAAGTCCACATTGAATTTCCTTTTTCTTTTCACTAGCACTTCTGTTTCGCTATTGAATACAGGAGATTTGCCTAACATCATCGCTTATGCTATGTTGAATCAATGCAAACTTGAATTCGTTCTTTCGCTTTTGTTGTGATGTCAACAACTTCCGTACTAGCCTTCCTCCAAATTGAATGTTGACAACTTGACATACTGATATTACGTCACTTTTTCTACAAAGTTGTGTCTCTAAATGCTTATTGTAATCGCTGGATGATATGAACACAGATGGTATATTCAGGTTTTATATTTTGCAGGATTATTATTATTATTATTGAAGGCCGCTCATTAGACTTAATTATTCAATTAAGTCACTTTTAAAACTATTTATAAATGAAGCAATTTTTGACCATGTTAGCGCTATGTTAGGAAAATTGTACCGACGCCACGATATTTCAAGTAACGCCAGTAATATTTTAAAAAATAACATAAACGTCTTTTCAAAGGTCTTCGACATTTTAAATGACGTCGGTTCTTTTTTGATAGTCTGACGTTGACATGGTCAAAACTGGTATATATTTAAAAATAGTTTTAAAAGTTGTTTATTTGCGTAATTTAGTTTTAAAAGTGATTCAAATTTAGAAAATTCCCTATTTTGCATAATACTCGTTAATATTTCTGGAGTATATTGATGAGTGGGTAGTTGAGTTATACATATCAGATATCTCTCCATGTGACTGTTCTACTGCATCTTAACATTACCTACTCTGTTGTAAATGGTCAAATCAAACTGGAAATGGCGCATTACCTACTCTGTAGTAAATGGTCTTACATTTCAGCTTGGCAGGTCTGAAGAAGATTTGCAAACATCATCTTGTATCTTACATATGTTTACAACTCAACATACTTAAGCAAAGCAAAATGGTGCATTATGATGCTGTTCTCATAAAATTATCATTATAATTCACAAAGATAATCATCAAACCAATACATCAGTCAACTGATGAATAGAACCATGAAGAGTTCTGTATTTCTGTATTCAATTTTGCATATATGTAGATAACCAGACACATGAAACTTGATTTAATAAACGGATATCAGATAACAACTTTTGGCACTTCTAAAACTAAAAAGAACCAGCAGTCTCCTAGGTATAAATTACAACCAAAAAGGAAAGAAGACCAAAAAAAATAGCTCTCCATCAACTCTAGCTATCATACTATACATCGTTCATCGGAAACTCAAACCCTAAACAAATTAGCAACCCTAGACTGCGAGATGAAGTCCCTCCTTATCACTCTTCCTAATTGTAAATTCAAATTCAAAAAACACAACATTCCCGTTATCACACAAAAGCCGACCTTGTAACGTTCCTAATCCCCTTAACCCGAAGCGCGGTTGCTTCATCCCCTCCTTCGCAAACGAAATGAAACACTTTCCCATAAGTAGTTACTACCCTAAACAAACCCTCTCTAAAACCATCCCCTTTCCTCCTATTCCTTTGAAAAACACTATTACCCCCTATACTCTCTTCTTTACACACCATATTCCTCTTATTGGACTTCCCCTACCTCAAAACATCAGTGCCCTCCGCCATCCTCATCGTCTTCTCGTGCACCCTTCTTTTCCCTCTCTTTGTGTTCTTTTTCACTTTCCCCCCTTCCAAAACCAATATTCTCGCCATCTCATCCAATATCACGCTCTCTGTTTCGTTCCCAGACACCAAGCTTGTCCTCGTTAAAATCAAAGCGCTTTCGCCTCTACAATTTCGAACACTGCACCTTGCTCCACTGCTTATAGTCATCGCCGTCAAACATATTCACATCATGACATCAGTTTATCAACAAACGAGCTGCGGCTAAATCTCCACGACGTGAAGCGCAATGTAGGGCATAGAACCCTCTGGAATTCCCTTTCTCCAAGGCGAACTCCAGCATCACTTGCTCGAAAAGCTCGCTCTTCTTGCTATTCCTTGAAAGATCGATCACCGTCTCCCCTGAATTGTTCTTCAACTTCACGTTAGCTCCAGCAAAAACCAACCATCGGAAGGCGTCCATATGCCCCTCTTTCGTCGCTACCATTAAAGCAGAGAATCCGTAACTATCATGCTC
Organism: Allium fistulosum; assembly: GCA_030737815.1. Classification (NCBI taxonomy): domain Eukaryota; kingdom Viridiplantae; phylum Streptophyta; class Magnoliopsida; order Asparagales; family Amaryllidaceae; genus Allium; species Allium fistulosum. The sequence continues at coordinate 207,710,507 of CM060903.1, forward strand.
ATCTATGTCGAAGTCTTTAGGTGTCAACAAAGCTTCAAGTGCATTGACCTTGCCCGTGGATGCAACGAGCAAGATTGGGGAAAAAAATTTCACAGTTGCTCGATTTAGGGTTTGCTCCCTATCGAATCGCATCAAGCACTGCATGAGTGGAACTCACATTCCATTTACTAACCCGAAACACAAGCATCATTTATACCCAATATATATGTATTAAAAAAGGAATTTTTAATGTTAGAAGGCTCATATCCAAATCATGCTAACAACCACCACAAAGCTCTAGAATGATGGAACAACTTCCTACCATCGCCGAAACCCCAACGCCATCACCTTTCACCTCAAAAACCCATGACCATGCCTTTCCCATACCTTCCATACTCTCGGCCTAAAATGGAAACCCCCTTGCTCCATTATTCTCGACTTTTGGATGCTATATGGTGTTGTAGGGATGCTTTAAGGACTATAGTGGAGTTTCGTGAAGTTTAAAGAAGGATTGAATGAGTTTTGAGAAAGAAATAGAGAAGAAGGAAGGAAGGAGAAGAAGCCATTTTTAAGTTTTCTTAATTTTGAAAGCTTTCAAAATAATTTGCAAAACGAAAAATAAAACGAAAAGGAGATGTGAAAGGGAATAAGAACCCATGTGATTTGTCTTAAGACTTGTGCACATCACTTCACTTATGTACTTTTAGTCCTTTATTCTTTTAAAAATGAGAAGAAAAGTCTACTTTCTTAATATCTTATTAAATCAAATTCTAGAATTTTCCAAATGATGATTAAAGTTAACTAATTTTTGTTAGCCAAAAGAGAATGTTTTATTGTTATTATATCTTTTCATTTGCTACTATGCAAGTTCCAAAATGTTTGAACAATTTTTAGTGAATAAAAAGATGATTTCCAATAAAACGTTTTTCGGTCACGTTTTCACTTTTACTTCAAAGTATATATTTTTGTAAACAAAATTTCAAAACAAGTTTACCATCATTGTTTATTAATTAAAAGAGGGTTATTTGACCATTTAAAAATAATTAATTGAATATTTAAAATTAATTAAATATCCTCAAATCAAAACGATAAAATTCCAGATCGTTAAGTACAAAAATATTAGTATTGTTATCGTCCTCTACTCCTTCACCAACTCGAATCCCAAGGAAAATATATAATCACGATAACATATATTATCAAAAAAACCTCGGTCTGACCCTAAGTTGTTAAATAAATAACACATCCCAGGTTAGGCTGGAATTAGTTGTGAGTGTATTAGTGTGCAACGAAATTATATAATAATACCATATGAAAACAAAAACGGGTAAATATCGCACATTTGATAACTACACATCCTGAATCTCAAGCACATAATGTCATACCCCATGTTATGTCTGTTATAATGTGACTCGCAATCACAAATCTACTTAATTGTGATCCACTCCAAATCATAATTATTTATCGTTATGTTTATTTTTAGGCATACATTATTTTAAATTTGATCGATAAGTATCTATATATAAATAACTAGTACACCCTAGTCATTTTCTCTCTACCAGAAGCTGAGTCGACATCAAGTGACTGTCATTGGATGACCAATTTATGTTTTGAACGCAAGTATTATAAACTAAAACCAAATTAGTTCACATATAATGCAATTCATAAAATGTTTATGAATACCCATTCCGTTGAACTGGAAAACAATTGTTTTTGAAGAAATACCAACTTCACAATGAAGGAACTTCTTTGAGAAGTTATCAGTAGTAAAATAGCTTACGATCTAAGGATAAAACTGATTGCGAAGGATGAAATACAAACCTAAAATGAACACAACACATTAGAATATCAAATAAGTATTCTTGCACATTGAAAAGAAACCGCAAGTTTCTTATTAATGCTAAGAATATATAATCCTTAGTTCTCAATTACGCCATTAAGAGTATTGACTCTATGATATGATATGATGTGCAAATCCAAAATGGATTCCAAGTGCATTATCAAAATATGATTTTGATATTTGCACTCATAGGGATATGATTCATGGCCGCAAATGTGTCTTCAGGAGAAAGACTAATGCAGTTGGAATATTGCAAGCCACATTGATAAGAATAACATCTTAAATTTCAATTGTTGAAATTAACGTAATAGGTTTTCCATTTGATGTGCTCAAGTTAATTCAGATTTACCCACAAAATTACCACTTGATATGACTTTGTATTTTGGCACATATGAGTTGTAATGAAAATTTTAAATAATGAATCAGAATAGGCTGTTTGCACATAACAACCAAAATATCTCAAAGTCGGTGGGAGCAATATTGAGTTTGTGATTTTTTTTTTGAAATGGTACTTTATATACAATATGTCACTGGGACAACATATCATATGTCAATAAATGTTCGAATCACGCTACGCAAGTTTCGAACTTGTGACCTCTCGCACCAAAGCCGAATCACTTAACCACTTGGACAATGGTGCTTGTCTGAGTTTTTAGATATGATCAGATACAAAAAGTATCATTCGACAAGCATCAAAATTGAATAAATATTTTTATAGAAATATCAAGTATTTTGATTTTCAATCAAAATGCCTTGGAAGCATGTGTCCATAAGAAAGAACCACTAAAGGATCATAGATATTTTTAGACTATAAGTAAACAACATATTGATGATTGTTAGCGGTGTATTTATGCTAAAATCAATAATAATTTAGTTGTTTAATACTCGATATTGGATTTGTAAATTATGTCTTTTATAATAAGTATAAAGGATGTTGGGAATGTCCCAATGGTATGCAAAGACGTCTTATTAAAATGTTTAATATGTAACATATAAGATGGATTCATTATGTATTGATAATAGGAATCATCATGCATGTTGTATCATCTATAGTATTGTATTTTGCATATGCATTTGATTCATGAATAAATATCAAATCAAAATTCAGATCACTAAAATGGCGATTTAGAGTGTTCTCGAGTATTCACGAAATACTAGAGAATTGTTTATAAAAACAATAAACTCCTTATGAAGGAGTGCTTGGACTCGAACTTCGTAAGCGATATTGAGTATAATTTCAATGTTAATTTCATGTTTAAACCTTAGTTAGTGAGTTTTAAATCTGAAATGTTCCAAATAAGAGGTTATGATCGATTCAATGAAAATGCTAATTAAATCGTCTTGAATAGCGCTAAAATAAAAGAAATTTATATAAGTATAAATGTACAAATTTAAAACTGAGCAAGAGGCGATACCAAGAATTAAGAACACTACATTATTGTTATATGATAATAACGGTGATAGTTCACTAGAAGTCAAGAAACATACTCCAAATAGTTCATTAAGATAAAAGTTTATCATCATCAGATAGAGTTGATTGACATAGTCGATAATTAAACCAACATAGAAGATCCATTCATGAATGGTCTAACTCAATCAGTTCACATCAAACTAATTGTAGGGATGGGATAGAGATTCCATAATTGGTCCTAAGTGCAAGTAGAAGATTGATAGAGTTAGGAGTATGCCCTAGGGGCAGTTATGTAATTTGTTATATATACCTAACTCGATAACCAATCTTGTTCGAAATAAAAGGTGTTTACTTTCTATTATATACTTGATATAATGTATTATATTAATAAATTAATTTAATTTAATGTATATTTAATAGAAAATCCACAAATGGTATGTTTTGTGATAGTAGTTATAAAGTGTTGTAACCTGAGTAATTTATAACAATGAAACTAAACATACCATTTTAAATATTTCTAGTTAAGATGTATCGAGACAGGATATCGATACATCCATTGAGAGTAGAGCACATAACACTCTCAAATGTTGGGTAGTGTACTACTCATGGTTACTGGGTGGCACCAAGATGTTACGTACTAACAGTGGGTAACTATGGAATGACTCACTCGATAGTTTTATATTAATTAATATAACTAAGGTCAAACAGAAAATATCGATGTGATAAAACTATACAATTCTTTTGATATTAGAATACTAATGATCTTCAATATGAAAGCTCCTTTTTTATTATAGTTAAATTGTGACACGACGTCAACTGCCGTTGTTGGGTCGAGTGAGAGCACTAGAAGTAAAACACTATTCAACTCTGGATTGTTCTCCTCGGTATATGAGTTTAGTACCACGATAAACTAAAGTTAACTCAAAGTCATTGGCCAATACAGTTAATAATATTTATTATTGTTGAACCAAGGACTTTGTGTTTGAACTATAGAGTTGAAAATGGGCAATATTGGAATTTTGACCATTATCAAATTCCATAAGTCCAAAGTGATATTATTTTAATGAAGAGAATTGGTGTAAGTAAATTTTCACTATTGGGTAACGCTTAATAAAGTAAAATTGAATTTTATCCATGCCAAGTAAACAATAAATTGGTTAGAATGTCAAACCAACTGCTAAGTGATGTGTAAATGTTCATATTCGAATTATTTGATATTAATCACTGACCAAATTTACACCTAAGAGTCACACAACCAAAAAATTGAATACTCCTTTTTTCACCCGATTTAATTAATGTAAGTGTTATAAATTAATCGAACTAATTAATATTTATGAAATATTAATTATAAAATTTTATTTAATGTATTGATCAATATTAACTAGTATGTTTATAATAATTATAAATATAATAATCGATATAGGGTATCGATACACGTTTAAATTGAATTCAAAAGAAAATATATATTTTTTTGACTTGAAATGGATTTGAGTCCTATAAGGGGCATGATAATTTCGGCTACGATGGAGATATTGAAGTTGGCCATTTTGATGGCTTATGGGGTAAGCTCTGAGTGTTCAAAGTAAGAGAATAAGTAAGAGAGAATTAAGGATCTTGATCCTACTTTTACTCCCTACTCTCTCATATATATAAACACTTTATCCCTCATTTTATTTTAATCTTTACGCTACCTCAATACTCCCTTTACTGGCTTCCTCTCCTTAAATATTCAAGCAAATTAAAATCAAATATTGTCGGCGGAATGGCAATTGGAGAGCTAGCAACTTCGGGATTGGAATTTGATTCAAGGAGTTTACTTCTTCGTTTCAAAGTGCGAGCTTTGTGCTTTGGTGAAAGGTATTCTTCAGATTTAATATTATATTAATGTTTATATAATTATAATATATATATATATATATTGTTTTTTAGAAACATTATGAAAAGGTATATCAATGGATTATCACAAATTGATGTTTGTGTATTATATATACATATATGTATATATTTTAAAAAAAATTAGGCATATTTTTTGTAGATGCCTTCGGGTTGGAATAAAAAAATTATTTTTGAAATTTAAATAATAAAATATTATATAAAGTGTAATATTAAACCTAACTTGTATTTGAGATGATATCAAATACCACTTGTATTTGAGGTATTCATGGTGATATATAGTGGTATATAAGTAAAATGTGTACTCCTCAACACTTGAATTGTTTTTTGAAATTTTCAGCACATCCATTTATATCAAGCACAAGTAAAGTAATCTATATTGAGCAAAAAACACATTCAAAAAATTCGTCAAAGCAGTTTTGAAAATTGATTTGATAGACATGAAGAGAGTCAATAATGATTGTTGTTTCAAAGTAGTTGACAATCTTTGTTTCGAAGACTCACTAAATTTTAAACCTTTATTTGGCTGATAAAAGTTTGAAGTTTGATTTAGCTCATAACACGAGAGTTTTAAATGTTCAAAAATGCTACTTGCCAAAATTAGTTTCAAGTCAATTTGTCAAATCAATCAAAAATTATATTTGAAATACCACAACTTGTTTGTGTAAAACAGATATGCTTTCTATGTTATATATTGAATTTATTGCAGTTTTTCATGACATTCCATAGTGAATCAATAAAAACTAAAAACAGAAAAGTTGTAGCATTATCGGTTAGCTTTCCAGAACTTCAAGAATTTCGAAAATCAAAGTTGAGATGTTCAAGATATGATCAAATTACTACAGCTACGTTAAGAAAGTTTTGAAACTATTTTCAAACGATACTCCAAATGATTTGCAGTTTTTCACCCATTTAAGTTTAGATTCTGGGAAAGCAGAAAAAATAAAAGTTGTAGCATTTTAACTCTATTTTCCCGAACATCTTAAATTTTACAAATCGGAGTTAAGAAGCTCGAAGATATGGCAGAAATACTTCAACAATGTCGATGAAAACATAATTAACAATATGTGAACAAAATTAAGTTAAAAGATCATACCTCACTTTCCTTCGATGTCGTGATATCTGAAATGCGATGATCTCCATCTAATCTTTATAGGCTAAGGAACATTTAAATTTTAGTTTATCAATCACCTAGAACAACTCGAAATCTATCTCCATCAAATTTGTTCCTTAGCCCATTTATGTGCCTAAATTTTGGAGAATGCAAGTGGTCTAACTAAGGATGTAGGACCACTATTATTATCTATTGAAATCTTTGGTACCCAAATTTGTCTATATAATAAACCGTTAGCATCTACAATTGTACCCTTGGAAATCCAAATTTGTTTGAATTCCAAACCATTTATATTCGTACTTTTTAGAATCCATATTTGTTTAATGGTTTTGTGTTTGTATATATTTCGACAATTATTCTTGCCATGTCCAATATTTTCACACTTTACGCATTTGGGTATCACACTTTTCCCTTTAACAGTGTTATTAGTCGTTTGTTCATATTTTGACACTTTCGCAAATCCAAATCCTTTCCTTTTATTCACAAGATTTGATTTTCTAAGAGCATATTAAATGATTTTTCTCTAGTGAAATTTTTTCGAGTAATCAACTCAAGTTTATTAACTTTGGATTTTAAAAGTTTATTTTCATTTATTAGCTTCGAACAACAACTAATGGTACTATCTCTCTTTTCAAAATTATTCATTTTCAAGCCCATATTTTCATTTTCAAGCTCTCTAATTTTAGTCTCAATTTTTAGCATCTCAGTTTCAAAGAATTGGAAAATTCAAAATTTTCAAAATCCTTGATTTTTTCAATCTCCTTTTCAAACTTTTGATTTAATCGAATAATTTCAGATTTGCTCAAAATCACGTTTTCTTTTTCAAGGGATTTGAAATTTTCGTTCACCTCATTTAATTTCTTTTAAAGAATCGCACATTTAGAATTTTCCGACCTATTAAAACTATCCAACTCTTTTTGCAAAATATTATTTTTACAAATTAACTCAGTTTTTTTCTTCTCCCGAATTATATTTTCGTTTTCTAACTTTTGAAAGTTTTCATGAAAACATGCAAATTCTTTTTCATAGTTCAAACACTTTTTGCAATTAGATTTTTATTTTTCTTAATATTTTTAAGCTCATTTTCCAAATCATTATTTTTCTAACGCAGTTTAGATTGTTCCCTTTTCAACTTATTATTTTTCATCTCAAGAGCTTCATTATTTTCAATTAATTTTCGGCACAATAGAACTATATCATTGAATGAAAAATCACTTATCTTGTCGGCTATTGAATCTTCATCACTGCTGTCTTTTGCAAATCCTGTCAAGCACATTTCTTTAACTGAGTCGATTGTGGAGGATTTCTCACTGTTGTTGACTTTTGCACCATATATTGCATCAACATTATTCCAGATTTCCTGTGCATTTTCACAATGGGAGATATGGTTAAAATTATCTCGATTAATATAAGAATATAGTATATGCATAGTAAGAGCATTAATAGAAGTATTTTCCTTGTCTACTATATCACACCCATTTTCAATAATATCCCAACATTTAGAATTATCAGATTTTAAGTAAAATTCCATTTTTAATTTCCAATTTAAAAAATTTGTTCCATCAAATATAGAGGGAATGATATTGGACTGACTCTCGCTAGATTTGTAACTAGGGTTAGACATCTATGTTATTAACCTTGCTCTGATACCACTTGTAGGATCGTTTTCACCTTAGAGGGGGAGGGGGGGCGAATAGGGTGTACTAATAAAAATTAATGCGGAAATAAAAACAGAAAGTAATGCATTAGATATCACACACAGATTTACCCAGCTTCGGCAAAAACCTGGCTACGTGCTGCCTCCAAGGTTTCTACTAAAAATTAGGTAATCAGACGCTTACAAAAACACGTAAACTCACGACACCTGCTAACTCGATTAACCTAACTCTAAGCTCAAAACCCTACCACTACTCAGCCACTAAGTTGCGAATTCTCAAACTACGCCCCGTAGTTTGTACCTAGTTACACAACTAGAAAGTTACACAATTTAAAAGGAAATTAGAAATAAAACTAACTAAACAAAATCCTATAAAAAAATGAAGCCCGATAAAAAAGATAAAACCAGCCCAATAGATAATAAAAAGAATCCGTTTTTCTTTAGTTCGTGTTTTCTCTTGGCCGATCTTTTAGTACTCTCCAAAATTAGGGTTTTGCTTCAAATTGAAATCGCCGCTACAAATGATCGATTGCAGTGATTCTTTTACTTTGATATACTTCATCAATCGACTCTCGGCTTTGATAGTTCGCGGCTGCTTCAATTGTGTCGAGCTCGACTGGTATGAAATTGGTATGTGATTTTGCCCTTTTTAGATTTTGATTGTGCTCGACTTCTATGGTTCGAGTTTTTGGATTTGTTTTGATTTGTTCTAAGTATGCTCTCTGTTTTTCTTGAACTCGAACTCGAATGGTTTTAATGCCGATGATGACATGGGTTTATATAGGGTTTGATTCCCTATATTTTTGTTTGTATATTTCTATTTGAACTTGTCAATTGCTTTTCTCGGCCATGGATTTTTGATCGAACGATAAGTCAGTGCTTGACTCGTTCATAATATATGAGTTACTCCATATTTTTCCGATGAATTCGAATCTGCTTCGTTCTTTTCTGCTACGACCTGTTCATCGTTTCACTAACTTGTTTATTGGTTGAAATCCTCTGTGACATTATTTGAACTGCTACTGATAATTGTTGAACACTTCAAACAGTGTTTTGTTTGACCATTCCTTTTTGAAACTGCTTCTTTACTTTGAACTGCTACTGTTTTAGCTGTAAACGAGTAAACTGCTTGTGTTCGAACTGCTACTGATAGTTTCTTTGATCATGTCATGTTCACTTGTATGTATGTCACCATGTATATACATACATACATATGTATGTGTGTGTACGTGTTGTGATGCCTATGCTCTCTCCACTGTGCTAGAGTTGTCATGTTGATTTGCTTAATCCCCTGTACATGTGAGCATGTTTGAAGCTCTGATACTTTGTTTCGAGTTAAGATGTTGTCATTTCGAGTGCTTGCTTTCTGATGAACTTGTATTCTCTGGCATCAATTCTGTCCTTGTGCACTTGTTTTCATGTGTTCATCCCTTCATACCTAAACTAATATATGTGTGTTCATGCATGTATGCTGGTGCCTTTGTTATTTGGAGTCTGGTGTAGTTTCTTTGCATTTTGATTTTGTATTCTCTGTTCCATGTCTTCATGTGCTACATACTTCCATATCCATATACATTCGAGCATATTTCTTGATCTGGTCTGGACTGCTTTGGTTAAGGCATTTGTATTCTCTGACCCTATGCATTGCCCTTGTATTTGAACCCCTGCTTGCCTCTGAACTGATATGTGTATACATGCATTTGCTATGTCTGGTGCACTTGAACTCTTAAGTCTGGTCCGGTGGAAACTTTGCATTCATGTCATTCTATCATGTTGTATGTTGTAAGTCTGGTGCACCATGAGGTCTGGTGTGTGTTAATGCCTCTGAACTATAGACTGGTTTGGTTTATTTTGGTCTTGATGAGTCTGCACTTGTTTGCTTTGTATTGTTGTGGCTTTGTGCATTGCTCTGACCATCCATGCTTGTGTTCTTGTTACCTTTGGTATTGAATCCATTCCTCATTATGTTCATGCCTGAATGTGGCTCCATGTACATATGTTCATGCCTGAATTTTGCCTTGTTTTCATGTTCAAGTTGACCGGTCTGATATGATGTCAAGTTGTTATTTGCATTTGCACTTGAGTTGAATCCAGTCTAGGCTTGGATTTGGCCTTGTGCTCACCTGTCCCTGCTATTTTAACAAACAGGTGTATATTGGTATGCATGACCTTGTGGCATGTACATTGATACATTGTGCATGTCACAAGTTGTTCGTGTGAGATGAAAAATAAATAAATGATGATGAACAACCCAAATAACTGAAGCAAACAATATTTTCAAACACACACTTCATTGTGCACTGCAAAATATTTCTTTTTCAATTTTACTACGTCAGTGATTACTTTGCAGGTAGTTCAGATGCTGGATACAGGCTGGAATAGAGTTGAAGATAAAAATATGAGTGAAAAGTGAATATGTAGTAAGGTGAATTATGTATGAAAAATTGTATATTGAAAATTGTGTTGTAATTCAAACTTGTAGAGTGAGAGCTTAAATTTGTACTATTCGAATTTGTAATAAAATATTTGTTTGAATAAAATATTTGTTTAAATAATTACTCCGAGTTATTTATTATATTCAACAAATATTTATTTAATTATGTGGAAAAATAATATAGTACAATAACATATACATTTAAACAAATATATATATATATACATATATATGTTTATTATCATCAAACAAAAATCATACACTAGCATATTCTACAGTTCTGACTCCCTCCTCACTATAACACAGGTTAAGGACCGAGTGATGGCGCTGACGATGCTTAAAGGTGAAGAAGCTTGGCAAGTGGAAGTGTTTATTATTATTTTCTTTCATGTGTACCCATGGTTTAAACAATTATTGTAACGGATATTATATTATGGTTTTATGGATTTTGTGTTATGACATTTTTACGGTCCTGAAATAAATGGGTACACTTTACTATTATATTTTGTTCCATCCACTGTGAGTTTTGAAAGTTTAGTTATAGCTCTGCAATGTTATTTCTTTTACTATCAATAGTTTGCCTTATAAAGGATCTAAGTTTCGACGGGCCTTTTTCTGGGTCAAAATTTAGGCTTGTTCTACGGTGGGTTGTTACAATATATATATATATATGTATATATATATATATATATGTATGTATGTATGTATGTATGTATGTATGTGTGTGTATATATGTGTGTGTGTGTGTGTCATTCAAGTAATGTAATGGATCATACACTAGCATATTCTACAGTTCTGACTCCCTCCTCACTATAACACAGGTTAAGGACCGAGTGATGGCGCTGACGATGCTTAAAGGTGAAGAAGCTTGGCAAGTGGCAGTGTTTATTATTATTTTCTTTCATGTGTACCCATGGTTTAAACAATTATTGTAACGGATATTATATTATGGTTTTATGGGATTTTGTGTTATGACATTTTTACGGTCCTGAAATAAATGGGTACACTTTACTATTATATTTTGTTCCATCCACTGTGAGTTTTGAAAGTTTAGTTATAGCTCTGCAATGTTATTTCTTTTACTATCAATAGTTTGCCTTATAAAGGATCTAAGTTTCGACGGGCCTTTTTCTGGGTCAAAATTTAGGCTTGTTCTACGGTGGGTTGTTACAATATATATATATATATGTATATATATATGTATGTATGTATATATATATGTATGTATGTATGTATGTATGTATGTATGTGTGTATATATATGTGTGTGTGTCATTCAAGTAATGTAATGGCCATTACTCTTAACTCTTTCAAAACAGGCTAAATATTCTCTGTAATAAACTATATTGTCAACCAGTTTTACATATAATTTCCGGCTGTTATTTCATTTCTATTTTTAGCCTATCAGGTTTTCTTAATATATCCATATTTAGCCCATCAGGCTTTGTTCCTGAGTTTAGTTGTAATTTGTATTAGCATGTAACGGTTATAATAATAGTTAGGATTATCTAAATTTAAATTTAGTTTGTATTAGCATGTAATGGTTATATTTGTAGTAGTACTCTACTACATTTCAGTTGTACTAGTAGTTTAGTTTTTGTTAGTTTTGGCATGAATATGTTTCGTGTAGTTTAGTTCGTCTATATTAGGAAATTAGTTTGAATTCAATTTTTTCGCTAATTTGTTCTTCAATTTTTATCTTATTTGATTTTTCACGTAATATATGTGATTTATATTCTTTATTGGTAATCATAATGGTTAGCTGTCCTTAGACCTGTCAAAATATGACCCAACCCATTAACCCAATCCATTTACCCTACTTTTAAATGGGTTGGGTCAACCCATTTATGGATGTTATTAAATGGGTTATGGCTTGGGTTGATCCATTTTTAAAAGGGTTATAAATGGATAACCCATTTACCCATTTATTAAAAACATTAAATTTTAATATAAATTTGAAAAATAAGAATTTTGAACATACATTGTAGTTTTTCATGGAGACTGACAGTTGTACTTAGAAAATAACAGGCTGCATCTCCATATTTGAACTCCGCCTAGTGCAGAAGCTGCTATTTTTTTTGTTCGGACTGCAATAACTCCTTCGTTCTAACTCGGAATCAGGCGAGATTTTGACCGATGAACTCCCACCTAAATTACGGACAGTATGGAACACTCGGATACTTCACCGTGTGAACGCACACTGTAGTTCTCCAAGGGGACTAACAGTTGTACTTAGAAAATAACAGGCTACCACATCTCCATATTTGAACTCCGCCTAGTGCAGAAGCCGCTATTTTTTTTGTTCGAAGTGCAATAACTCCTTCGTTCTAACTCGGAATCGGGCGGGACTTCGACTGATTAACTCCCACCTAAATTACGGACAGTATGGAACACTCGGATACTTCACCGTGTGAATGCACACTGTAGTTCTCCAAGTGGACTGACAGTTGTACTTAGAAAATAACAGACTACCACATCCCCATATTTGAACTCCGCCTAGTACAGAAGCCGCTATTTTTTTGTTCGGACTGCAATAACTCCTTCATTCTAACTCGGAATCATGCGAGACTTCGACCGATTAACTCCCACCTAAATTATGGACAGTATGGAATACTCGGATACTTCATCGTGTGAACGCACACTGTAGTTCTCCAAGGGGACTAACAGTTGTACTTAGAAAATAACAATCTACCACATCCACATATTTGAACTCCTCCTAGTGCAGAAGCCGCTATTTTTTTGTTCCGACTGCAATAACTCCTTCGTTCTAACTCAGAATCAGGCGGGACTTCGATCGGTTAACTCCCACCTAAATTACGGACAGTATGTAACACTCGGATACTTTATCGTGTGAACGCATACTGTAGTTCTCCAAGGGGATTAACAGTTGTACTTAGAAAATAATAAGCTACCTCATCCCCATATTTAAATTTTGATGAAAATTAGAATTTTTAAATTTTTATCGGAACTCAAACATAAAAATTAGAATTAGAATTATTTATATATTTATTTGTTTTTTATTAGTCAAATTAAATTTAAATCTTTAAATGGGTTAAATGGGTAACCCGCTTATTAAGTGGGTTGGGTCATAAATGGGTTGGGTCATAAATGGGTAAAAAAAAGGTCATAAATGACCCAACCCAACCCGTTTGACAGGCCTAGTTGTCCTATGTCTTCTATTTTAGACTAGTATATTTTATTTTACATATATATGTATGTAAATATATATTTACATACTGTAACATCCCCTATATTGAGGCCTGAAGCTAAGCACTACAAATTTTGCATTCATCCATAGTATTAACTTTAGGTGACAAGATACGGTAATGTTAATGGTATCCATAATATCAGAACCACATGAATATGAAATAAAATAATCACAGATTAAAACAACTATTCTGATTACACTTCAAAGCAATACTTCATATTCAATTTACATAATCCCATAATCGATTCCTAGGTTTTGGTCAAATATATTGTTACAAAATACGCGAAGAGCGACATATGATGATGCCCCTTTGGATGATCAGAGTACTAAATAAACACAAAAGTCTTAATACATTACAGCAGAAATAAAACTAAATAGCAACACCTTAATAGCTAATTTTTCCTCCTGCACATCTTCGGAAGCTTTATTCGTCCACCAACTAAACTTGTAAAACCTTTACTCTCAATCTACTCAAATTAATTTTGAGCACCCGAGAGTTTAAGGGGAAAAACATAAACTTTGAGTCAGACATAAAGCCTAGTTTGAATAATACTATTACATCTCGGTTTAGTGATATTAAGTGAGACCACGCCACTTAGTGGAACGGGTTTTCCCTCACTAATATCCCTTTAAAACATATCTTTTTGCAATTCAGAATGCTGCAATCAAACTGATTATAACAATAATAGCAATATCATATATACTTATAAATAGGTAACAAATGGAACATCTGTCCAAAAAATATAGTTTTGTTTGGCTAACTACTAACCATTGGCTGACTCAGGCCTACCAGACAAAGTAAACAAGTAATCTAACAACTGTTAGACAAACTTCTACACGGTCTGTCCTTAATTTACTTCTCCAAGGGTCACCTGATTCTAATGGTTTTGCGGGCTCACCAATAACTTATCCTTTTCTCTGTATATATTCCTTTTTGTGTGTAACCCTCATTTAAGTCTTACTTGTGACTAAGCTCTACACATTGGAATTTTGGACTAAATTAGCTAGGGGCTATAGCTAATGTATAAGGCGCGACCCTATACCAGTCCCATCTGGTATTCAAATATCTGAGCCAATTTACTTATGGTTAACTACCCATCAAATTTTCCTTGAAAACCTTTCAAATTGATTTAACCCTTTAAATCATACTTAAACAAGGAAAATATACTTTTGCTTTACTCAAAACTATTTTCCATGTTTTATATATATATATATATATATTACTCAAAACAATGTTGATGAAATATGTTGAGGGTTACCTATCCCTCCAAAGTAAGTTAAAATCCTTTTTAACTAAAAAAACTCTTCGACCATAAAGCCAAAGTAAACCTTTCGAAACCTCACTATACTAGAAAAGCCATTTTGCCATAGCTATGAGCCGTGGCTAAATAATTTTGCCACGGTCCAGAGCCGTGGCAAAATGGGGAATGACAAAAATTTCGACACGGCTCTAAGCCGTGGCTGAATTAGATTTAGCCACAGCTCTGAGCCGTGGCAAAATTAATATTAGCCACGGCTCAGAGCCGTGGCAAAATGAAATATTGCCACGTCTTAGAGCCGTGGCTAATGTCCATTTAGCTATGGCTTTGAGCCGTGGCTAAATGTATATCAACCACGGTTATGATCCATGGCTGAATTTTAGTCAAACTATTACAAATTTGGTCATATAGAACAACTTGGTTAGTTTACAAAAGCACGGAATCCAAAACAGCCAGACATTTATACATAATAATTATGCAATGGATATTGATGAAGCATGAGAAAATAGTAACAATAATCAAGAGCAAAATGATAATCCATTTTCTACTGTTAATTCAACTTAAGTTAATATTAATATTTAGACCTAACAAATATAGCAAATAACGAAGGAAGTGTTTAAATTTCATCACAAAATGGCAACAATCAAATAAAGACAAAAATCCAGTTTAGACCGAGTCATAAATTTATAGTCTGCTAAAGTTGACATAGCTGATAAACATGTTCTGAAGTTCTTGAATGGACAGAAGATGTGGCATACACTATGACAGGGTTGGTATATTGCAATGATGTCTTATTCTTTCTTTGAACTCTCTTTATTATTTTTTGCTCTTTATTTCCTACACAAAGTGGGCATATTTTAAACCCCTTGCAACAATAAAATTTTAAAACATTAAATAAAGTCACTAAGAAAAAGAATACGAACTAATATGACCACTGTTATTCTCGAAAGCAAATTTATACCTGAAGTTCCTTTGCAAGTTCAACCACTTCATCCAAATTTGCATTCGACTCCTGCAACATATTTTAAATGTTAAACTCTCACAATGAACATTAAAGTGATTATAGATGCCTGTTATTTTTTTCATGTCAATGAATTTCATATACATATATAATAAATATAATTAAATAGGCAAGTAGCTCACCGCTAGTGTTTTACCATCATGAGCAATATCTCTATCATGGAAGCACCACTTATCAACTCCCAACTTATTTATGAACTCAAAATTAGCTCTCACTACAAATATTTTTAAAACATTTAGACGGCATTCTATCTAATTAACGAAGCAATTCAACAACTCCGTTCACAATATTAAGCTTACTTCTTCTTTTAGCCATGGCTACTGAATTGGTACCATCTTCCCATGGCCAAGATTTCATCGGAGCACCAAATGGATCTGCACCAGATCCTCGAAATGTGTGCTAGAAGGCAACACTGAATCTCAACCAATCCTGTTGTCATAAAAAATATTTTTTTTTGATTCACTTTGCATATAACTATATAAGATGTCAACGTATATGACTTACTTATGTGTTTGCTACAAACATGATATTATAATACATAAGCCGACAAAAAATATTTGCATAATCAAACACATGATATACCTCCCCAAACTGAAAATGAAATTGATTTTCTAAGATTACAGGTTATTGAAAAAGAAGCACTAAGTAAGAACAAACCTTCATTTTCTTCCCTAGAATCTCCTCCTCTGCATTGTACCACTTGTAGGAAAGTGGGTTTTTGCTTGAAGGACCCTATAATACATACAAAAATGTGTAAACATTTACAAGATAACAAACAAAAACTGGAACAAAACAGTTATATCATTCACAATATGCACATACCTCGTACTTAATTTTTGGAATTTCAGGAAATAAATTCTCCTTCCCATGAATCAGAATCGTCGTTAGCCTCAAGATTTGCCGGGCATGTTTGCGCATATGTTAAAATCTTAACAACAAATGATTTTTAGTTAATCAGTTCTATATCACAGTCACAAAAACGTATTATTTCAACTTTAGTTAATCAGTTCTATATCACAGTTATTTTTATTGATTTACCTTTGTATCTAGTTACTTTGAATTTACTACACATGTCTATCAAACTATATCACATTAAAATTTTGTCATAATGTGAATACTCAGCCTGTAGATAATTAAGTTTTGTATCTAGCCAATATTTCTTTTCCGTTGAACTCATGACTAGGATTCAAATCAAGATAATAAATACTTCCATCATTGTGATTTAAAATTAGAATTTTATACTTCATCATCTTGTTAACTTAATAACCAAATGAACTTGTTTTTCATTCTCCAAATAAATAATACATTCAGATTCATTGCAAAGATCCGCTTCTCATGGTGTTTAGAATCGATGCCCAAACACGATACTGGACTCTCAATACAACGAGAAGAAGACCTTCGGGTAAAATTCAGATAGAACAATCTAACAGGAACCATACTATGCACTCTCATAATGGAAGAAAAAAGCATAATATACTCAAACATTAACGTATATAAACATGATAGATTCTGTGTTTTTTTCTCTTCTGCTCAGTAGCTAAATACTATTTTATTTAAATTATGGTTATGATACTACATGAGAAAGGTTCAAAGATAATTTATTTTTAATACATGGGAACTAAAAAAGCTAGACGGATTAACTGGTATATTATAACATAGTGCATTACTAGTTGAAAATTCAGATGAAACCCAATAATGGTAGAGTTTAACATAAAGAACAAAGCAAACCACAAAGACTTTATTTCAAGACTAAAGGATTTGTAATGTGAGGTTAGATGATCCATGAAGATAGACAATATCATAGAAATAAATGAGGAGAAAAGTCACCAAAGTAATGCAACTGAACTTATAAATTGCAGTAAACACATAAGAATGAATTCTAAGGAGAATCAAGTACCAAGTGTTTAGAATCAATTGTGAAGCATGATCTTAGAACCTTATGCAAAGATGAATTTTCAATCATGTGAACGGATGAGATAATCATAGATGTCTCATGTGTTGTTACTAACCTACAAACTATACATTATGATAAAGAAAAGTCCCTCGACCAATAAATGCATGAACTTTAGAAAATTACTAGCATATGAAGAAAATTTAGAAGTGGTTTCTCGTCAACAACAAATTGCATGACAATTTTCTCTCTTTGTTCATCTACCATTAGAAAATATTCTTATTTCCAATTAATTTATCCAACTTTAAAACTAGTGGTATTAGACTTTTCTTTGGAACACAATATTATGTGGGTTTTACCCAACCCATGCAACGTGAAACACAAAGATCAAAGGAACGAAGGTCAAGGCACCGAACTTAAGTTTCTTTAGAATAATAAATGAATAAAATGCGTGATATGTTTGCTTAATCCAAATCAGCAGTTTTAAGTACCTATGATATAAAGCCCATAACCTTATGTTGACCTACATATGTGCACAAAATACGGATTAGAAAACACATAACTCTCTTTTAAATAATCATTAGCATATCCTATTATATTGGACTTGAATTGAGTTGTTAAATTGAATTTATAGTTTGAACTGAACAAACAGTTAACCAAAACATGTAGGATACATGTAATGGAGCCAACAATGATAAAGCACTTAGAAGGATAAACATACTCCTTCAAGCTATAAAGAAGTGAGCGAGCGAGCAACAAGTGACCAAGATGGTTAACCTCAACACTCATCTCAAACTCATCTGCAAGTCAAATAAAAGGTATCTTAGTCAAATGCTTCTTGGGAGGTAACCAATCTTTATACATTCACAAAAGACAGCTAATGTTTAGCATCCATTTTTCTAGCAGCATGATATACAACGCATCCAGATAGCTAATGCATTTGCATGATATAAAATTCATTAGTATCTCTATTGATAAAAAAATATGTCACAATGTAGCTTAATTGTACCAATCATTTTATAGTGAGATGCATTGAATTAAAATGCAACTTATTTATGATATTTAATGTTTGCTTGATAAAGTTAAATTTGAAGTCATTTTTTGAAAAATTGAAGAGAAATATTTAAAAAAAATATGACATTTAGAAAAAAAATGACAAATTGAAATAGAATTCCCAAAATTATAAAAGTAAAATAACAAATAGGTATCTACTAAGATTTGATGAAAATTTTCAATAAGGTTTTGAAATATATTATCGGTATTGAAAGAACTTATCAAGGGGTAAACTGTATTTGTGTAAAATACAAGATATGACAGTATGTAAGAATCAACGAAGTTGTTATGCAAAGAAAAATAAACATTTTTTTACTATCATTTTATAACCTCAACTCAATTTCAGCATAAACTTTGAGGCTTAATGCACATGTTCAACTTGAATTTGTGCGACATTATAAATAGAAAGAATCATCAAACATACAGAGTCCCAAAGTTAGTCCTAAAATTGAGAAAGAAAACAATACTAAATCCAGAAAAAAATAGTTTATTTACTATCTTTAAAAAAGGTAACGTGAGCCATAATTTATGCAGTAAATTCAAAAGATATTTCTATGGTACGAAAAGGTTTCGGATTCAGTTTAACCAGAACTGATGATATATGTGCTTCAGTACATAAAAAAACAGGTTGCATCCATAAACTTTTAATAAGAAAATTCATAATATTCATGTATAAAACAGTATGCACAAAGCAAAGCTAACCATGAAAGTAATATTAGAAGATAAATATTTATATTGATTACTTATCTCTTTTTTGAATTATTAAAGGCATGAACCTCATACAGAGATAGTACCAGGTATATATTGGTTAAATTAGATTAGATAATAATGAAAGGCTTCTTAAATATCCGCCATGGTATACTGTAGTACCAACTATGGTATGAGATTCTTAATGGTAACAAATGCAAAATAAATACCTATACATGCTCGGATGTATGGATTGTAAGATAGGTTCCAGTTCATGATGGCACAATGCACCAAACTGTAATGTACTCTGGTTCGAAGCCACAAAAGGGATCCATGTCCATCCTATAGCGCTTATTCCATCCATCCTAAATAATATGATCTCTGCCAGTATATAAAACTTTGTCACCGATACAACAAAACCATTCATTCCCATTGTGCATTCAGTGGATCAAAAAAAATTATATTTTTTAGACCTTAATGATTTAAACATGTACCTTAACCATAGATTTCCTGAGAATATCCAAGACAAGCAAATTCTACTTATTATGATGGGTTAACAATAATGATGGAGAAGAGTTTATAGCGAGGGATTTCTTCACACATTAGCGCATCATGTTGTATATTGTAAATATTGTTACGTGTTTTACATCTTTCTTTGGTACAGAATATTATTTTTAAATCACTAAAGACAAAATAAGTGGATAATGCTAGTCAAGTAAAACATAATGAATACTACGTTTTTAATGTGTGGTAATATCTTATTTGGGTCAGTACAAAGGCAAGTTACACATGCATTGGAAAAAAGAGTTAGCAACTAATAACCTATTTTCTCTTATGGTCTATTACTGACACTTTATTTTGGTGTTGAAATTTTTGTTTTGATGTAAATTGTATAATATAACTATAAACAATAATATTCATTATTGTTTAAAAAAATGCAAATCAATGTTATTCTTCAATGTCACTACTGATCATGACAGTATATAGTTGAACATAGCAAAAAACCAAATTAAATCAAATCAAAGACACTTTCCAAGTATGCTGCTAGCATACACGATCTTTGTTCTCTAGACTCTGAAGCTATGACCAGGCATATTGAAATCTTCATATTATCTTTGTCAGCCTTGACATAGACATAAATCGTAGCAGGGGTAACCTAATTTTTCTGGAACTGCTAAAAACAGAAATGAAATGTTTATTTCTTTGATTATTGTTTTGTATATCTATCTTGGAAAATATTTTTAATAATTTTTGAAAAAAAGTAAAAATGTGTTATATGAAATAAATTAATTTCATTTTAGGCAACCAACAAATGTATTTTAAATCCTTTTGCAAAGCAGTAGGTATAATATCCATTGTAGCCATTTTACCCCCCTTCCTTCAATCTTATTGCAATAAGACCTCTTGTATTTCTCCTATATGAATGGGGATGAACAAAATACAAGACAAACATTTTAAGCAACGTTCATATTGAAATTATCAATGACTTAGAAATCCATAACACGCATGCGCTGAATGATAATGGCCAATCAAGATCTATAAGGACTCTATTAATGTCCAATTGGCTTCATTGAATTGAATGATGATGATGTCTTATAAAGATTTATAGGGACTATGTTAATAAATATAGGCTTACCGGTATTGCCTACTTTTAAACCCCTTCTTGAACACTACAAGAGGCCTAAAACATAAATTCAATGACTTGTTAGTTCATATGAAATCCATATCTCTGAAACACCAAATCAGATAAGATGTACATATGAGTTTATATGTTGTAAACCTTAGTCTGTGTAATATGCAACATTCAATTCTAAGTTTGTATTATTAGTATGAGAGAAAAAAGTGTAGTTTTCATTGCCTCCCAACGTTAAGAAGGCCTTCTCTACCTACTCGAACAGCTTGGTTGTATTACTGTTGATGCATATATACCATCTATCCTTAAACATAAAGTACTTATTCTCTGCATACCTATAACGCATTTTTTTTTCCTTTTTATTGTCTCATGATCTGTATTTTCAAAGATGATTGCTGAAAATTCACAGTTAGTCTCCAAGTTATTTTATTTATTTGAAACATAAGTCTTGAATAAAACTTGTTGCTCCCACCAAATTATTTATTTGAAACAGGAGATAAGCCAAGCAGATTCTTGTTTCGTTAAAACTTAGAACACATTCCTCTACAATAGTTAGCAGAACACTTTGTGAGATAGTATGCTACTGGATACACTATTTATGTGTGTGTACTCTACAAGCAATATCTGCTCTATAGATATTTTCTAAAACTAGTAGCAGGATTGAATTATAAGCATACAGTTTTAATACAATTTTATTTGTACACACTCTTTATCGTTCATTATCAAAGAGTATATTTATGTTCAGAAACCAATTTTTGTGTTTGTATACTGTACATCCCAAGCGTGTGCAATATACAACCATATACTAACACACAACGGTCTACAACTTTTAGATTATTTTGGAGTTGTACAGGACCTTAAACTGAAACTGATATCAACTCCATGGAGGTTGTTGGTTTTGGCTTTTTTATTTACTCTCCTTGCAATCAAATTCCACGCTTGACGGAGGTTGATTTGGTATTTTTGTACAGGAGCCAAATCTCAAATCAAAAGTAAAAACATAAACTATATTAATAAAAAATCAAATGGATGCAGTTCGATTTAAACGGCGATTTATTTATATTTATATAATTATTTATTTATTTAACTTCCAAATTCAATTCTTATACAACAATTTGCCAAAAAATAATTATTGAAGAAAATTCAAATCATAAGAATATCATGTAAAAAATATATGTAAAATGCTTGATATGTATTAGAGTTCGAAAAATTCTGCAGGACCCTAAAAAATAAGATACGTGCAGGAATTTCAAGAATTCGAGGAAGCTTTGATTTTAAAGTTTTTGATTACCTACAGTAATAGATCATCATTTAATTCTGGATTTTGATACAAATCCATAAACGAAAACAATTTCCACACACTGATTCTTTACCGATCTAATACAATATAGATTAACCTTAAATCATAGATCTAATACAACATATTTCTTAATCTTAAATCTATGTTGTATTAGATGCTACACTTGTGTGTGGAAATTCTTAACCTTAAACCTCTAATATAATATTTCTTAACCTTAAATCATAATCCAATATTTATTGGTCATACTAATTTGCCAATAAATTATTACTTTGTTTGCTATGTGTTAGTTGCTGCAATGTGGTCATAATATAGATCAAGAATTATATAGGAATACAAAACTCAATTTCATTGCACAAAGGATGATTTTGCAACTTCAAGCAATTATATAGGGGTTTATGCCTTTGGCAAACAAGTCCAAAAAATATGAAATGAAATAGAGAAATACCGTGCATTGTTTTAATGTAGTTGTCGTTCATTTCCAAGACTAAATGCACATCCTGTACAGACTACCCAGTTAGCTGATGAGCATGTCCAAAATCCCAAAGCTTATACTTTAGCTCCAGTTCATGATCTCCGATCATACCCAAATGTTATGGCTTCAACTCGATTTCAATCTTTGTTATAGTATGAAATTACTATTGCAGTCCCTGGCTCCCTTGATGTCGCAGCTAATAATTCTCATCATGTGTATTTACATGATCTTGGCAACTGTGAATCTCTCTAATCTACTGCGATGCTACCTTCTCTAATTTCCTCAGCTGCTCCTGATCATCAAGCTCCATTTTATTTTGTCGAGCAACATTGCTCTCTGCCTGTTCAAGCCCCGCAAGCTGCTAATGCCTATGTTGGTCATAATGCTCAATTTCAGCCTGTGAACCGTGCTACAAGTATTTAAAGGACCACGAAGAAAAGTTTGAATATGAAGTACAAGTATATCCATATTGAATGGTTTGCAAGAGATAAGTTTGTTAACTAGCTTCTAACAAAAACTTATGATTTTGATAGGCAATATAATAGTAACATTTCAAAATTATGGTTACAATTTGTAACCTACTTTTGCAGAAAATGCAATACTCTTAATTTTCTACGCAAAAACTGTTCTATTCATTCTTTACTGAAAATTCTAGCATATAAACAAACTTATGAAAAATATCCACACTTAATCACCATTTTGCATTCATCTCAATTCTTTGCAAATAAATAAACAAAACAAACCTATCTTAATTTACACCAAAAAGGAAAAAAGAACAGCAAAACCAAAAAAAAAAAAAGAATAGTAAAACCAAAAATAAAAAAGAATTAACATAGCTTGGTCATTCCTCTATATTGATGCAGTGCATTTTTTTTACAAACACAAAGCTATCACTATTACATAAATACACATACTCGATCGACTCTTGTTGAGCATATACTTCCTTCAGCAATAAAACCACAAACCAAATCACATATTCGTTGTGTTCCAATCTGCCATCTTACAAAGCATCAATCTCAGACATTACATAAATACCAGAAAAAGCTAACAAATCAACCATTTCTATTTTTGTATGAATATCTCGAAAACAAGAAGAACTATTTGAGTGAGAACCTAAATTTATGTGATTTGATTGAGAGTACAAGCTATTCACGTTTACGTCGGAGCGATGGGGATTTAGGTGAAAATCGATGAGAGTTAGGGGGCGTTCTTTTTTTGAGAAGGACATGAACTTTTCATTGAGATGTATACATTGTAAGGGGTGGAAAAAAATTTGATAACATTGGAATGGTTTACGGATGTTGCTAAATTGCCATGGCAAGAAACCATTGTAATTTATTTTACCACGGCTCAAAACCATGGTAAAATTGCCATGGCTCATGACCGTGGCAATTTTTCCACATTGGGGTGCGGCAAAATGGACAGTGTGGTGTAGTGCCTTTGTTTAAAAACTTTACACAACCCATTTGAAACCATTGAAAGTACCCCTTTCGAACCATATTAACTACTATACCTTGAAACACTAGGCCGAAAGGCCAAAACATAGCTTTCGAAACCTTTATAACAATCTTTCAAAATCATTGAAGATATCCCTTCGAAATCTTTATAAGTCTTAGACATCCTCTTTTCAAAACTATTTAATCTTGCCTTTCGAAAGCAATTGGAAACCTTCCATTAAAAATACTTTTAAGTACCTTTCGAAACCATTGGGGAACCTCCCCTTTGAAACCTTCGTTTAAACCTTTTGAAAGCATTAAAGTTCTTTACTCAAAATAAACCTTTTGAAAGCACTGGATTCAAGTAAAAGCTTGTGGAACATAGTTTCAAAACCATTAAAAATAATCCCATTCGAAACCTATGGTTTTATCTTTCAATAGAACAAAGGGTCTGAAAATAACTAAGTCGAAAGCACTCTTTCGAAAGCAATTTCCTAAGTAAAAGAAGTGGATGGTGTTGAAACCAATCCCTTCGAAAGCATTAGAGAAGCGGCTCTAATTTTAAAACAAAGGAACTCTTTCGAAGACACTGCTTTGAAAGGTAAAAGGTGGCAGGTTGAGGTTTCGACCTCTTCGAAAGTAATTTCTTAAAATAAAGGTGCAGCCTCTTTCGAAAGCTCTTTCCTTTAAAACCATTTGACTAAGTCGAAAGTTATCTTATTCGAAAGCATTCTTTTTGAGAGCAAAGCAATCACATTTTATTTCAAAAGCAAAACAAGATCTCGATCCCTTCGAAAACCCTATTTCGACTCTATACCTTTCGCATATGTCCAATCCACTACGTACCAAGTCTTTGATATCATGTGTATTGGTTTCGACCTAGATGAAGGCGGAAGTATTTAGTCTAAAGGTGCTGCCGAAACTGGCGAAACAGCAAAACCTTATAAAAACTGATTTTTTAACTTAAAAAGGTAATTTCTTTTCAACTAACCTGCTTTGTTTGTCAACATATGATTGGTTGCCAATATCTTTTCCAAATTCTTTTCTAAAGTTCTGCCAAATTTCAGAAATAACAATTTAAAACATTTGCAAATTGCCCCTTCTCCTTTTATAAACATATAAAACATTTTGAGCATCATATCTTAAATAATTTTATATACTTATTAAAACACTTAGGAAAATTCTTCAAACACTCCAATAACTCACTTTTAATATGTTTTCTAACATATATTAATTTCTGACCCAAACCTAATATATAATAGCCGTAATTAATTTTAAACCCAAATTAACTATTTTCTTCACTAGAAAATTCATAATAAATCCACATTAATTTATAAAATTATGAAACTTGAAACTCATCTCTAAAATATCATTTTTGACCATATATTAAAATCGCAAGACATTTGGATGTCATTTGACAGATTTTCAAATCAAAATTTGTCATAAAAAATCAATATAAATAAGCATAATTCATCAACACGCTATATATATATATATATATATATAACGTTCAAAACATGGCAATAAACTTTGTAAATACATTCGGATCTGATTCTAGAAACCGAAAACATCAAAAACATGAGATGTAACCTATTATTCACCTTTAGCTTTGTTGTTAAGGA
This sequence comes from Allium fistulosum, assembly GCA_030737815.1. Lineage (NCBI taxonomy): Eukaryota > Viridiplantae > Streptophyta > Magnoliopsida > Asparagales > Amaryllidaceae > Allium > Allium fistulosum. The sequence continues at coordinate 207,736,413 of CM060903.1, forward strand.
TTTGAGATTTGATCTTGAATGAATTTGATTAAGCTTTTCCTCTTGGTTCTTGCTTATCTTCCCCTTACTTCTCCTTAATGGTTGCCGACCTCTTCTTAGGTTTGTTTTAGTTTATGAACGTGTAAAATGAATATGCCTTAATGGTTTAGGGTATAAGAATGTAACTCATTCCTATTTTGCCCTTACCTATCTCCCCTACTTATTTCATTTTAATCCCCTTAGTTCATTAGTTTAAATTGGCATGACTACCATCTTTTAACGCAAATCTCAATCCCTTAACCATTCACATTATTTCATTTAATTTAACTAATTAAATGTCCTAAATAATGTTAATCAAAATTATGGTCGTTACAGACTACCCTCCTTAAAGAATTTAGTCCTTGAAATTACGATAAGGCACTCATCAAAACCTATCATAAATGTAAAACATACCATGAAACAAGTCAAGATAAGCATCTCGAATCTTGCTCTCAGTTTCCCAAGTACAGTCCCTCTCGTTGTTACTCCACTGGATTCAGACTAATCTGACTGTCTTGTTCCTTAGTCTTTTCTCATCTCTCACGACTATGCAAACTGGTTTTCTAACTATAGTCAAATTTGACTCCACTACTAAGTCATCTAATAAAGCCGGTGTTATAATAATCTCTGAATCTCGAATACACTTTCTTAGATGAGAAACATGAAAAACATCGTGGACTCCTGCCAAACTGTTCGGTAACCCTTCTCTATATGCAAGTTTCCCGATCCTCTCTACACTAGGAAATGGTCCAATGAATCTTGGTGCCAAATTTCCCAATTTCCCAAATCGAATTACACCTTTCATCGGTGACACTTTGACGAAAACATGGTCTCCGACTGAGAATTCTAAGTCTTTCCGTCTCTTATCAGCCTAACTCTTCTGCCTAGACTGAGCTTCTTTCATTCTAGTTCTAATTAACTCAATCTTTTCTGCAGCTTCTCTAACCAATTTCGGACCAAGAGCCAAGCTATCCCCGGCCTCTAACCAATAAACTGGAGATTTGCATGACCTTCCATAGAAAGCTTCAAACGGTGCCATCCCTATACTAGCCTGATAAATGTTGTTATATGAAAACTCGACTAAGTGTAGATGGTCTTCCCATGATCCTCCAAAATCTAGCATACAAGCTCGTAGCAAATCTTCTAAGACTTTATTAACACTTTCCGTTTGCCCATCTGTCTGCAGATGGTAAGCAGTACTCATCTTGAGCTTGGTACCTAAGGTCTTTTGTAGACTCTTCCAGAACTCGCTAGAAAATAAGGAATCTCTACCACTTACTATACTACTAGGAATTCCATGAAGTCTAACTATATTCTTCATAAATAATTTAGCTAATATAGGTGCCGTCCTGGTTGACTTAACTGGAGTGAAATGGGCACTCTTGGTCAAAATGTCCACTATGACTCATATACTTTCATTTCCTCTATTCAACCTGTTAGTCCTTGAGATGATGGTTTTGATGACAACAACCTTAGAATAGATTATAAAATATAAATACTAACATTACAAGTTTAGATATATATGTATTTGCAGGATCTAACCATGCAGGTATCAAGAATGAAGACTGTACAGTATAGAGATTCAAGATACAGAGATAGAAGACTCATGAGTATCAAGATTATCAAGAGTTCAAGGTTAAGACTGATTTATTAGGAATATTTGTTAAAACTCGTAGAAAAGCACTGGCATCTTAATATCCAATTTATTCGTGGAATGGAAACCACTTCGAGTCCGTTAAAGGGATGGAACCCTAAGTAGGATGGAACCTACGAAAATCTAGTGGGACATTGTTTTGTATCCACTAATTTTAATTCAAATGATTTTACAAAATTATCTTGTTTTCAAAATGATTTCAAAACTTTCCTTTTAAAAGATTCAAAACTGTCTATCCTGATTTTAAATAATTTTAGCCTCAAAACATCTTTAATTTCAAAGTCAAAATACTCCTGTTTTTAAATGTCTTTTCAAATAATATATTTAACTTTTAATATTTATACTTAGATTTAAAAATAAAATTATAGTTAAATTATGTATTTATTGTTCTTTATATTTACTTATGAATTTCAACTATATTCAAGTATATTTATAAAGTTTTAAATAGTTTTTATATAAGATAAATATTGTTTTTATAGAAATTTAAATTATCATTTTTGGCTGAGGGATGTCGACATGCTCCTAGGTAGTATGTCGACATAGTGACAGTTGAAGTTCAAATTCGAATTTCAAAAGAAGTGTCTATTCGCCATAACTTTTCAGGAATGGTCATGGCTGTTGGTTTTCTATAAATAGGGGTCAGTTTCAACGAATTTTTAACCATATTTTTCTAATTTTCACTCCTCACTCTGCCGAAATCAACATCGAATCATACTCGATTACTTCTAGTTTGATTCTACATCACTATCTCTACAAGGTTCTCAGTGCTATTCAGAGTTATAGACTTCTTTGTAATATATTAGCGAGAAAAGGTGTGATTGTAGCCTTTGAAATCAATCAAGCGAGAAAAGGTGTGATTGTAGCCTTGGAAATCAATTGGGTGAACTTGTTGCCCGGGAAATCAAGTATCCCTACCCAGAGGATTGGTATTCTGGAGGGTATACCTCATAGCCTTGAAATCGAGGGTTGTAATTGTTGAATTGCTTTTGAAAGGAAATCCGTACTTAGTTGTACGGGACTAGATGTAGGGTAACTCCGAACCAGTAAAAAAATCCGGTGTGTTCTTTCCTTTACTGCTTTTACTATATATTTGCATCTGTGTTTGATTCTGTGTTCATATTTGTGTCTAATTAGTGTATACATTGTTAATAAAGTTAAATAAACTCAAAAAGATTAACAAATTTCTTAAAACACTATTCACCCCCCCTCTAGTGTTAATTCTAGCCTTAAGATCCTTAATCCGCATTTCTCACATTTGGTATCAGAGCTTTGTTTTCAAAAGTTTCATTATCTGAATTTTGAAAATTTTCAAAATGGCTACTAACACTAGTACTGCTATTACCACCAACACTAGTTCATTTGTAGAAGGTCAGTCTACTGCCAAACCACCACTTTTTAATGGCAGTAACTATGCATATTGGGCATGTAGGATGAGAATATATTTACAATCTGTAGGATTAGATACTTGGAATATCACACAAACTGAATATTCTGAACCCACAACTAATTTTGCACAGTGGACCACTGAGCAAAAGACTGTTGCACAAAATAACTCTAAGGCAATGAAATATTCTGTTTTGTTCACTTGAAAGAAATGAATTTAATAGAGTGTCAGTTTGTAAGTCTGCATATGAAATCTGGAAAACTTTGCAAGTAACTCACGAAGGAACAAGAAAAGTTAAACAGACCAAAATTTCCATGCTCACAAATCAGTTTCAGTTATTTAAAATGAATACTAATGAGTCTATTTCTGATATGTATAGTTGATTTCAAGATATTGTGCATTCTTTAATATCTTTAGGAAAGAAATTTCCGAAAGAAGATCAAGTCAGAATTTTTTTAAATTCTCTCACCCCAGAATGGGATCAAAAGACACTTGCAATTGAAGAGGCAAATGACATCAGTACTTTAAAGATAGAAGAATTGATTGGAAATCTAATGTCGTTTGAAGTTCAAATGATCGGGAGAAGAGAAAGCAAAGCATCTGAAAAGAAATCAATGGAATTTAATGCATTGACCGATGGATCAGACTCAAACAGTGACAATGATGAAGAGATAGCATTTATGACCAGAAATTTTAGGAAATTTCTAAAGTACAGAAAATTGAATAGTTCCAAGAGAAACAACTTTAAGAATTCCAGTAATCAGACTACAGTACCAAACTTTATCAAATGCTTCAATTGTGACGAACCAAGTCATATCAAAAAGAACTGTCCATATCCAAAAAGGCAGAATCCTCCTATGAACAATGAACCGGCAAAGAAACGGAAGCATGCATTTACTACTACTCTAGATGACTCAGACTCGTCCTCAAGTGATGATGATCAGAAGATGGATAACTCGAATTTGTGTTTCACTGCAGTTCATGACTCCGACGAGTTCAAAGAAATGGACTCAGAAAAAGGTACACGTTTACAATATAATTGGTTGAAATTGCTTGCATAGAATTAGTTGCTTGATTGTTTGATTGATTGATTTTAAATTGATATGCTGTTTGAATTTTAAAATTTTATTTTCTATTTTTACTATTATTTTATTATTATTTTTATTATTTTTGACACATTCTGAAATATATTATAAGTAAAATAATATTTCAGAAATATAGACATTGATAATAATATTTATATATATGTATATTAGATATCTTAGGAAAATCATATCATGAAAATTCACAGGCACATGTCGACATGGCCCCTACCACGATGTCGACATGCCTACTTGAATTTGAATTTCAAATTTTGAATTCAAATATTTGAATTTCCCTCCACCTTTTCACTTCATTTATTTCTCTGAAAAGATACCTTTTGACCAGAGAATATGTCCTTTGAAAGTCTATTTATCCACTATCTTTTATCATATCTTTTCACTTTCATTTTCAAATTCAAACTCTCTCTTCATATCTTCAAGCACTCTACTCTTTACTCTAATGGCTTCTTCAAGTAACCCCTCAACCATGAGAATTTCTAGAAAAATCAAAGAGCAATTATTCAATGATCCAGAGGCAATTAAAGCATACATCAATTATGCTAATTATGCCAAAGTCCATCCCGGAAAATTTGCTATTTTTCAAGATTTTTCTTCTTATGAAATTGATTCTCTTTTTGCAAACAATGGTGTTTTAAGTCTTATTGACTCTTCTCAAAACGATTTTGTTTGCTATCCTAATCTTGTCAAAATCTTTTATGCTAATCTAAACCGTGCTTTTTATAATGGAAATGAGAATGAGATTTGGAATAGTGTCAAAGGGACTCAAATTGTTTTGAATTGTGATCTCTTGGGTACCATTCTTAATTGCAAAAACACGGGAATGGATCTTTCTAATTTTCAAATCGATGAACATGATCATGAGACATTTCATCATATTTTTTAAGGAGATGAAAACTTTGAATTTAAGAATCGAAACTTTCGTCCTAAAGCAAGGATTGTCAATCTTCTTTTACAACATACTTTGACCCCAAGATCGGGTAATTTTAACAATCCTACTTCAAAAGTGTGCAAAGCACTTTTTGGTATTTTCGGAAATTATGACATCAATTGGGCGCAAGTTATTTTGGATGAACTTCGTCCTAAAAATTTTGAAATGGGAGAAAACACTTTATATCATGGAATTTACCTTACTCGGATTTTTAACTATTTTGGAGTGGATTTCAAAGGTGAAGAATTTGTCTCTAGAAAAGTTTTTAATATCTCAAACATTTCTCTCATGAAAATCCCATATGTTTTTCAACCTTATGAGACTCTTACTGAAAAGGAAGAGCATTTGGCTCATGAAGAAATGGAAGAGGAAGAAGAAGAAGAAAGGGATGAAATGGAAATAGAAGAAGAAGAAGAAGGTGAGACATCCTTAGAAAGTATTGAATATCCTTCCAATCCATCCAACAAAACCCTTCTCAAAAACCAAAAGATAATTGTGGAGAATCAACGGATTTTAAAACGATCTGTTAGTAAGAAGTTGGATAACATGTCTTCGAAGATGAACAAGTTCTTTTCAAAAGTCAGCAAGAAACTTGGACTATCTTCATCATCTTCATCTTCTAACTAGTTTTATCTTTTAGTATCTTATTGTATTTGTCTTAGTTTGTTTCGAATGTTCGTGTAGTTCCTTATGTTTAATCATTGTATTATCCAATTATGCAATGAAATTGAATTTCCTTCCTGTCATCTAGCTTATTTTATATCTAGAATAAATGTTAGTATATTATAGAAATATATATATATATACATCATTATTCACAAAATAAAATTATCATCAATTTTCACTGAAGTATGTCGACATACCTCCCTTGACCATGTCGACATGTACTGGCCAGAAGTGACTATTGATTTTGAATTTGAAATTTGAATAACTACCAAATGTCTATTCAGTTCAAACGAATTTCTACACCTATATATACCTTTGTCTTCCAGAAATCTTCACTGAAATTTATTTCTCATTATCTATATCCTTCATTTCTTTCTCTAGTTCAATTATGGCCAATCCTATTCATAATATATCTGAAAATCTTGAAGAAACACTCAATTCGTTCAAGAATATTCTCTCTATCCCGTAATCAGCGTCACTTAGAATTAAGTCAAATGCAGATGATCAAGGAACAAGAGAGACACTTCGATGCAATTCGATGGATGATCTCCTCCCTGCACAAGGATGATAACGAAGCACATCCCCCCGTTTCTCTATCTATTGATAATGAAAATTGGGATGCTATCAAACAAGATCCTATCTTTGGAGAAGAAGGATGGATTGATGTTCCTCGTAACGTTTAATTTTCTTTCTTTGATTGATTTATTTGAATTAATTTGTTTGATTTGATTTGGTTTGATTTGATACTTTGTGTGGATTGATTTCATTTGGTTTAAAGTTTGCTGTGTGAAACATGTATATATATATACATTAAAATGAATATAGTCTTTAGTTAAGTTATTATGCTCATAAGTATCATTATTTCTTAATCTATATATTATATATTCCGTTGAATAGTTTATCAGTGCAGGTACTAAAGTCCAAGAGTAAGGGGGAGTAAATTTTTGTTGATGACAAAGGGGGAGAAGTATAAAATAGGGTAGTTAGGCATAGACAAAGGGGGAGTTGTTAGTGTTAAGGGGAGTTATTAGGATAGAAGGAATATTTTATAAACAAAGGTTGTCATCATCAAAAAGGGGGAGATTGTTAGTCCTTGAGATGATGGTTTGATGACAACAACCTTAGAATAGATTATAAAATATAAATACTAATATTACAAGTTTAGATATATATTTTGCAGGATCTAACCATGCAGGTATCAAGAATGAAGACTGTACAGTATAGAGATTCAAGATATAGAGATAGAAGACTCATGAGTATCAAGATTATCAAGAGTTCAAGGTTAAGACTGTTTTATTAGGAATATTTGTTAAAACTCGTAGAAAAGCACTTGCATCTTAATATCCAATTTATTCGTGGAATGGAATCCACTTCGAGTCCGTTAAAGGGATGGAACCCTAAGTAGGATGGAACCTACGAAAATCTAGTGGGACATTGTTTTGTATCCACTAATTTTAATTCAAATGATTTTACAAAATTATCTTGTTTTCAAAATGATTTCAAAACTTTCCTTTTAAAAGATTCAAAACTCTCTATCCTGATTTTAAATAATTTTAGCCTCAAAACATCTTTAATTTCAAAGTCAAAATACTCCTGTTTTTAAATGTCTTTTCAAATAATATATTTAACTTTTAATATTTATACTTAGATTTAAAAATAAAATTATAGTTAAATTATATATTTATTGTTCTTTATATTTACTTATGAATTTCAACTATATTCAATTATATTTATAAAGTTTTAAATAGTTTTTATATAAGATAAATATTGTTTTTATAGAAATTTAAATTATCATTTTTGGCTGAGGGATGTCGACATGCCCCTAGGTAGTATGTCGACATAGTGACAGTTGAAGTTCAAATTCAAATTTCAAAAGAAGTGTCTATTCGCCATAACTTTTCATGAATGGTCATAGCTGTTGGTTTTCTATAAATAGGGGTCAGTTTCAACGAATTTTTAACCATATTTTTCTAATTTTCACTCCTCTTCATCTTCCACATTTCTTATTACAAAATCATACCATTACTCTGCCGAAATCAACATCGAATCATACTCGATTACTTCTAGTTTGATTCTACATCACTATCTCTACAAGGTTCTCAGTGCTATTCAGAGTTATAGACTTCTTTGTAATATATTAGCGAGAAAAGGTGTGATTGTAGCCTTTGAAATCAATCAAGCGAGAAAAGGTGTGATTGTAGCCTTGGAAATCAATTGGGTGAACTTGTTGCCCGGGAAATCAAGTATCCCTACCCAGAGGATTGGTATTCTGGAGGGTATACCTCGTAGCCTTGAAATCGAGGGTTGTAATTGTTGAATTGCTTTTGAAAGGAAATCCGTACTTAGTTGTACGGGACTGGATGTAGGGTAACTCCGAACCAGTATAAAATCCGGTGTGTTTTTTCCTTTACTGCTTTTACTTTATATTTGCATCTGTGTTTGATTCTGTGTTCATATCTGTGTCTAATTAGTGTATACATTGTTAATAAAGTTAAATAAACTCAAAAAGATTAACAAATTTCTTAAAACACTATTCACCCCCCTCTAGTGTTAATTCTAGCCTTAAGATCCTTAATCCGCATTTCTCACATAACCTTGGCAACCCGTCTATAAAATCCATTGTGATCGAATCCCATTTCTAAACTAGAAGATCTAAAGGATGAAGTAACCCACTTGGTTTCTGATGTTCGGCTTTTACCTGTTGGCAGTTCAAACACTACTTCACCCATAAGCCTACATCTCTCTTCATACCTTCCCAGAAGAAACTCCTCTTCATATCGTGATACATCTTAGTTCCTCCCGGATGAATAGTAAACTTTAAACGATGGCATTCTTCTAAAACTTCCTTCCTAATGTCTCCTACATTCGGAACACATAATCTTCCTTTCCTTTTCAACCACCCATTCTGGTAAAGACTGAAATCCTTTAAGTCATCGCCCTCTGTTCCATCCCTTAACTTCCTGATCCACTCAGTTAATACTGAATCCTCTCCTTGCTTAGAAGCAATCCTTTTGATCATCACCGATCAAACTTCTAAACATGACAACATAACATTTTCCTTACTAGATCTAGCTTTAGATCTCCACTGCACTCTTCTTGTCGTCAACACTTCTAAATCTTTTCACTCAGCTATCATTGCCAACACTGCATTGTGATGTTTTCTACTAAGTGCATCAGTAACCTTGTTGCTTTTTCCAGGTGTGTACTCAATACCAAAGTCAAGCGGCTAAAAACTCTAACCACCTCTGCTGTCTCATATTCAACTCCTTCTGAGAGAATAATACTTCAGCGACTTATGATCCGTATACAACTCGAATCTTTCTCCCAAATGGTAATGTCTCCACACCTTCAACGCAAAAATTACTGCAGCTAATTCCAAATCACACGTTGGATATCTAACCTCATGCGGTCTAAGCTATCGAGATGCATAGGCAATCACTTTACCTCTTTGCATTAACACAGCTCCTAACCCTATTCCACATGCATCCGTGTACTCCACTAAGTCCTGATTCCCCTTATCGGTCCAAACAAACTCCACATCCTTTTGTGTTAGCTTGGTCATCGGTGCTGCTATCCATGAAAAATCCTTTTTCAATCTCCGATAATACCCAGATAATCCAAGAAAACTCTTTATCTCAGTCACCGTCTCGGGTCTCTTACAATTATTCACTGCCTCGATCTTAGTCGAATCTACAGACATCCCTTTCTCTGAGACTAAATGACCAAGAAACTTCACTTCTTTCTTCCAGAAATGACACTTCGAAAACTTCTCTTTTAGCTGATGCTGCCTCAGCGTCTCAAGCACTACTCTAAGATGAACTTTATGCTCTCTTTCATCCTTAGAGTATATCAATATATCATCTATGAAAACTAATATAAACCTATCCAAATACTCTCGGAAAATTTGGTTCATCAAATCTACAAAGAATGCTAGCGCATTAGTTAGTCCAAACGACATTACTAACCATTCGTACGATCCATATCTGGCTTTAAACGCCATCAAAGGAATACTATCCTCTACTACTCTAAGCTGATGGAACCCCTGTTGCTAAATATATCTGGACAAATATTTTGGCTCCACTCAACTGGTCGAACAAATCGTCAATTCTAGGCAAAATATATCGATTCTTTATCGTCTTCTTATTCAACTTACGCTAATCGATACATAACCTTAACGATCCGTCCAGTTTCTTGGCAAATACTGCGACTGCTCCCCAAGGCGAACTGCTTGGCCTAATAAAATTCTTGTCTTCCAAATCCACCAACTGCACCTTGAGCTCCTTCATCTCGGTAGGTGTCATTCTGTTTGGCAGTCTACTCACTGGTTTTGCTCCTGGCACTAAATCTATCCGAAACTTGATGACTCATCTCGGTGGAAATTCTACTACAGCTTCAAAGACATCTACAAATTCTCTAACAACGAAAACTCAATTCAACTCGTCTTCTACCTCCATAACCCAACAAAGCACTAATCGCAAAACTAGGGTTTTCTACGGTATATACAATCCGATCACTACAGTCAGGGTGTCTAAGTGATATTTTCCGATCATGGAAAAATATCATAGCATCGTATTTACTTAACCAATCCATACCCAAAACAATTCCGAACCCTATGAAATCAAACACATGCAAACTGCAAACAAACGTATGACCTAACAATTCAAACTCTAAGTGGTCACACTTCATCCCAAGAGTCGCATAACCTCTTATCGGATTTACAACCCTTAAGGAAGTTACTAGGTATGAGGGTTCTAGGTTAAGCTTATCTATCAAACAACGAGATATAAAAGAATGCGATGCACCGGTATCATATAGAACTCTAACTGATACACCATAAATCAAAAGCGTACCTCCCAACACAACTTTCCCCTCTCCTCTGCTCTTGGTCTCGAGGTAGCTGGTTCCAATGCAAACATCTTGCTTTTCCCATCCTTGGCTGGCTCCTTGCACAGATACTTATAGTGCCTAATCTGATCACAGTTGAAACACTTTATTCCTTTCTTCTCATCGGCTTTCTTTCCCTTGCCTGTCTGGCACTCATGGGCATAGTGTCCTTTCTTGTCACACTTGTAACAGAGAACTTATGCCTTTCCCTTCTTAGCAGCTCCACCCTTTTGAGCTCCTTGCTTATGGAAAAACTTCCTTTTCCGACTCTTCCCTCCTTGAGCTTCCTTCGCCCTATTTCTTTTAAGTAAAGCTTGCATCTCTTCGTTCCTCAAGGCCATCTCAACAACAACATCACATGGATCCCCAATATGCGGTAATGTGGCCTTTGCAAGCTCACGTCTCAACCCCCGAATGAACTTTTCATTCCTCTTAATAACAGTATCAACCGTAGCATAGTCATATCTTGCTAGCTCCTCAAACCTCGTCGCATACTCAAGCACAGTCATATCCCCCTGCTCCAACTCGGCAAACTTCCTGAGTAGAGTACACTTCGCAATCTCCGACATAAACCTCTCTTCGAACTTTCTCCTGAACTCAACCCATGTCATGGTCTCCTCATTAACTCCAACAGTCACACTATTCCACCAATACAGTGCTGCTACTTGTAGCTGTCTAGAAGTAAGCCTTCTCTTCTGCTCATCATTGAGTCCTAATTTAGCAAAAATCCTCTCGCAATGAAGTAACCAATTCTCTACTTCAATTGCATCTTCAGTACCAATAAACGGCTTTCTTCCCAACCGGGCATAAACTTTACTCAAAATAGTGTAGTTGTTGACCACCAGAGTTTCCTGATTTCATCCTTCAACCTTTCCTCGAACCACTCCAGCAGCAATTCCCGCTTGCATCATGTTTACAAAGAACTGATACATTGCTCCCATATCAACTTGTAGGACTCTAGCATGCACATTTGCTGCTTGTGCCTGACCTTGATTTCTCCTGGTATTTGGTCTGGAATTTCCATTAATTGTGGTGCTTCCCCCACCAAGGTTAACTCTTCCACCTCTAGCATCCACATATGCATTCGAGTCTTCATAAGATACCGAAGAATAACCTAATATAGATGGGAGAATAGAGACAAAGCATATACTTATATATAGCAAATACAAGTACGTTACCATAGCGTTATCCCATACCCTGATCTTTTCTCTTATTCCTTAGGATTATGTTTTCAAAATCTTTATAGTTTAAAGTTTTTCATAAAGCTATGCTCTGATACCAAGTTGTAACATCCCCTATCTTGAGACCCGAAGCTAAGCGCTACAGATGCTGTAGTCATGCATAATATTAACTTCCGGTGACAAGATACGGTAATGTTAATAGTATCCATAATATCAAAAGCATATGAATATGAAATAAAATCATCACAGATTAAAACAACTTTTCTTATTACACTTCAAAGCAATACTTCGTATTCAATTTACATAATCCCATAATCAATTCCCAGGTTTTGGTCAAATATAGTTATTACAAAATATGCCAAGAGCAACATAAGAAAATGCCCCATTGGATGATCAGAGTACTAAATATAAAAGTCTTAATACATTACAGCGGAAATAAAAATAAATAGCAACTACTAAATAGCTAATTTTGCCTCCTGCACGTCTTCGGAAGCTTTATTCGTCCACCTACAAAACCTGTAAAACCTTAACTCTCAATCTACTCAAATTAATTTTAAAAACCCGATAGTTTAAGGGGAAAAACATAAACTTCGAGTCAGACATAAAGCCTGGTGTGAATAGTACTATTACATTCGGTTTATTGATATCAAGTGAGACCACTCCACTTAGTGGAATGGGTGGCCCCTCATTAATATCCCTTTAAAACATATCTTTTTGCAATTCAAAATCCTGCAGTCAAACTAGTTAATCAAACCGATTACAACAATAATAGCAATATCATATATGCTTATAAACATGTAACAAATGGACCACCTGTCCGAAAAATAAAGTTTTTTTGGGCTAACAACTAACCATTGGCTGACTCGGGCCTACCAGGCAAAGTAAGCAAATAATCTAACAACTGTTAGACAAACTTCTACACGGTCTGTCCTAAATTTACTTCTCCAAGGGTCACACGATCCTAATGGTTTTGTGAGCTCACCAATAACCTATCCTTTCCTCTGTATATATTCCTTTCTATATGTAACCCATTTACGTCTTACCTGTAACTAAGCCCTACACATTGGAATTTTGGACTAAATTAGCTAGGGGCTATAGCAATGTATAGGGCGCGACCCTATACCAGTCCTATGTGGTATTCAAATATCCGAGTCAATTTACTGAGGGTTAACTACCCATCAAATTTTCCTTGAAAACCTTTCAAATTGATTTAACCCTTTAAATCATACTTAAACAAGGAAAATATACTTTTGCTTTACTCAAAACTATTTTCCATGTTAAATATATATATATACTTTACTCAAAACAATGTTGATGAAATATATTGAGGGTTACCTATCCCTCCAAAGTAAGTTAAAATCTTTTTTAACTTAAAAACTCTTAGGCCATAAAGCCATGGTAAACCTTTCGAAACCTTTGTTTAAAAACTTTAAACAACCCTTTCGAAACCATTGAAAGTACCCCTTTCGAACCATATTAACTACTATACCTTGAAACACTAGGCCGGAAGGTCAAAACATACCTTTCGAAACCTTTATAACAACCTTTCGAAATCATTGAAGGTATCCCTTCGAAACCTTTATAAGTCTTAGACATCCTCTTTTCAAAACTATTTAATCTTGCCTTTCGAAAGCAATTGGAAACCTTCCATTAAAAATACTTTAAGTACCTTTCGAAACCATTTGGGAACCTCCCTTTTGAAACCTTTTTTTTAAACCTTTTGAAAGCATTAAAGTTCTTCACTCAAAATAAACCTTTTGAAAGCACTGGTTTCAAGTAAAAGCTTGTGGAACATAGTTTCGAAACCATTAAAAACAATCCCATTCGAAACCTATGGATTTATCTTTTAATAGTACAAAGGGTCTGAAAATAACTAAGTCGAAAGCACTCTTTCGAAAGCAATTTCCTAAGTAAAAAAAGTGGATGGTGTCGAAACCAATCCCTTCGAAAGCATTGGAGAATCGGCTCTAATTTTAAAACAAAGGAACTCTTTCGAAGACACTGCTTCAAAAGGTAAAAGGCGGCAGGTTGGGGTTTCGACCCCTTCGAAAGCAATTTCTTAAAATAAAGGTGTAGCCTCTTTCGAAAGCTATTTCCTTTAAAACCATTTGACTAAGTCGAAAGTTATCTTATTCGAAAGCATTCTTTTCGAAAGCAAAGCAAGCGCATTTTCTTTCAAAAGCAAAACAAGATCTCGACCCCTTCGAAAGCCCTGTTTTGACTCTAACCTTTCGCATATGTCCAATCCACTATGTACCAAGTCTTTGATACCATGCGTATTGGTTTCGACCTAGATGGAGGTGGAAGTATTTAGTCTAAAGGTGCTGCTGAAAGTGGCGAAATAGCAAAACCTTCTAAAAACTAATTTTTAACTTAAAAAGGTAATTTCTTTTCAACTAACTTGCTTTGTTTGTCAACATATGATTGGTTGCCAATTTCTTTTCCAAATTCTTTTCTAAAGTGCTGCCGAATTTCAGAAATAACAATTTAAAACATTTGCAAATTGCCCCTTCTCCTTTTATAAACATATAAAACATTTAAGCTCCATACCTTAAATAATTTTATATACTTATCAAAACACCTAGGAAAATTCTCCAAACATTCCAATAAATCACTTTTAATATGTTTTCTAACATATATTAATTTTGACCCAAACCTAATATATAATATCCGTAATTAATTTTAAACCCAAATTAACCATTTTCTTCACTAGAAAATTCATAACAAATCCACACTAATTTAGAAAATTATGAAACTTGAAACCCATCTCTAAAATATCATTTCTGGCCATATATTAAAGTCACAAGAAATTTGGACGTCATTTGATAGGTTTTCAAATCAAAACTTGTAATACAAATCAATATAAATGAGCATAATTCATCAACACACACATATATATCTATCTAACGTCCAAAACATGGCAATATACTTTTCAAAAACATTTGGATCTGATTCTAGAAACCAAAAACATCAAAAACATGAGATGTAACCTATTATTCACCTTTAGCTTTATTGTTAAGGATTTGAGATTTAATCTTGAATGAATTTGATTAAGCTTTTCCTCTTGGTTCTTGCTTATCTTACTTCTCCTTAATGGTGGCCGATCTCTTCTTAGGTTTATTTTAGTTTGTAAACGTGTAAAATGAATATGGCTTAATGGTTTAGGGTATAAGAATGTACCTCATTCCTATTTTGCCCTTATCTATCTCCCTCATTTATTTCATTTTAATCCCCTTAGTTCATTAGTTTAAATTGGCACGGCTACCCTCTTTTAACACAAATCTCAATCTCTTAACCATTCACATTATTTAATTTAATTTAACTAATTAAATGCCTTAAATAATGTTAATCAAAATTAGGGTCGTTACATATACATATATTTGTATTGAGCTAGTTATACTTTTCTTGTTTCCTTACTCAGTATTAATTAAAATGTTGCTCGTTCTATGTCTTTTATTATTAGTTTAGTTTATTTTATTTTGCATATATATATATATACGTATTGTTCTTAATTTTCTTGTGTAGTTTCTTAGCAGCTACAAGTATAGTTACTGGGTTGGATGGATTATGTCGTTCTTGAGGATTTGAGCATTTATCACATTTTGCTTTGCTGTATAATTTTTTATGGACTTTAGATATATAGGTTTTTTCAATGGCTTTCTAATTTTTTCTTATTTGTATGGGAGTTTTGCTACCTACCAGACTTGTTGGCGGCTCCTTCTTATGTGTAGAGTAAATTACATGAGTGCTCTCCTCCTTGTGAGGATCACTCATTTTCCTCAAAAAATATTTAATTCCAGTTAGAATTTTACAATATAAATATTATAACTAATTTACAAATTAATTTTAATATGGTTTTATAATTTAATTATATATTTTCATATACTTAGATACATATATATAGGTATTTTCTTTAATGTTTTATATAAATAATTTACAACTAATATTATACAATAATTATATAATCATGTTTTCATATATATATATATGTGTGTGTGTGTGTGTGTTTGTTTAAATAATTTTATGCATACACACACATACATATTTAGACAATCCATTTGTATACAAGAGGGGCTACCATGTCCGTTATGGTGTAAATTCCAATATTTATACACGGGCACGTCAAACCATGTACATTGTATATGTTGCACGTGCACATATACACACATGTGCATATGATATGCATGTTCATACTATAATATATATATATATATATATTATATCAAAATAAAAGTTTATTTATAAATTAAACAAATTATTTATTTTATTGAAAATATAAATTAAAATAAATTTAGATTATATCAGAATAAACTTAGACTTCATAGGCTCAAAGGATCCAAAATGGAATAATTGTTTTGCAATTTATTCATTTACCCTACTGCGTGCTGGCTCAGTTCCAATAAGGAGTACCATGAGGGGTTCGCCTGCAGTTAGGTACTAAATGGATGGAGGGTCTGCTTACTTCCTGTTCAAAGGGTATTAAGTAGCCGAGTTACTTCCTCTCGCATCGTTAAGATATGATTGGATGGAAGATGAGTTGTTGACCCTAATATACTTCGTAGTTGCATTGCACTTACTTTTATAGTCATGGAGTAGGATTCATAGAGCCACTGCTTGTAGTTGGAGGTACATGGAGGAATATAATAAATACGTAAAACATACTACTTATATGAATGCTTACTACCCATATACTATTATTGTAAAACTTGATATTTTAATTCACCAAACATGGTTGTTCTGACTCCCTTCTCATTACAAACTACAGATTAGGTACCACGATGAGTGTGAAGAAGATGGTGGGGACTTGGCGGTAGTTATCTATTTATGGTTTTATGATGTACCTAGACTATACATCAGACATGTTTTATGTACTATTGAGACAGTGTAATTCTGTGGGATTTATAAGATGGGTACTTTATTTTATAGATATATTTTACTCCTTCTACTGTGAGACTTTGAAAGCACAGATAGACTCTGTATAATTTTTAATCAATTATACCAACAATAATTAGCTTTAGAATAGACTTAAGGTTTGATGGGCTTTTACTAGATCAAAAAATTAATTTAATTTTGATGAGGGTTGTTATAAACATGCTAAATGGTCTTTTCCTTTTTTAATTTTGGAATCATAGTGTTCTTTTGTTCTAAGGCAAAATATTGTAGAAACATACTATTAGTACATGAATTAATCAGAAATTTCAACAAGAGAAGCATTAAGAAATTCTACATCAAAGTTGATCTTATGATGATGATGCTATGCTATTCGCTACAGTAGATGAAAAAAGTGCCCATTGTATTCATGACATAACTCAAAAAATGGGTAGTGATATAAATATCAATCAACTTAAGTTAAAGCATACTTTAGCAGCAGTTACCAAAATAACATTCAAGTACTAAAAGTTCTCCAAAACGGACAATCATCATTACCAGTCATGTATTTGGGGGTTCCTCTGTCTGCTAGCTATCTTCACTATTCAGATTGTGCAAGTCTATTTAAGAGAATATTAGAAAATTTTGGAGCAATAAAATTACTTTCTATGGTAAGACATGCAGAGTTAATACATACTGTGATTACACCCATGATACTATACTGGCTTTTCATGTATTATATGTCAACAACAATAATCATAAAGCTAGATAGTCCATGTGCCGACTTTTTTTATGCTGGCAAGGAATACAAGATAGCATGGAGTAAATTATGCAGACTAAAAATGGAAGGAGGCACTGACATTAAAAGTTTTGAAGAATTTAGAAAATTTTCATGTTTAAAACTTATATCACAACTAATGTTCAGAAATAACAAGTAGTTTGAATGGATGAAAAATAAATACTGCAAAAATATGAGCTTTTGGCATACTCAATTCAACAACACCACATCATGCATAATGAAGAATATGATTAGAAAGTCTAAAGTGCGTTGAAACGGTAATATTAAATGGTTTTGATACTTTTCCCTGGACAGAACCATGGATAAATAGTAAAAGTTTGGTAGACATTTTGGGTTGGGACATATGTCATATGAGTGATAAGAAAAATTCATATCTCATAGATAATCCAAAATAGTCAATGGAACATATCCAGATTAACAGAAATAAAAGAAACAAGTCCATCGATAAATCAGGTGCAAACTGGATCATCTAAAAACAATGATTATTGGAAATGGTGTGGATATAGCAATTTTCTCTTTTTCAAAAACATAGCAAGCATGCAGACAAACTTATGAGAAATATAGTTGGTGCCCTGTTATATGCCCACTATATGGAACAACATCAACAATAATAAAAATATCGTGTTGTGCTTATAGAGTTGTTTTGGGTAGAGTAAATATGAGAAATAGATTGAGGTAACGAGGAATGGACTATGAAGAACAATGCGTATATAATAAACACAGAGCATTATACACTTATTCTTCAATTATAGCTACAGTAGATATGTATGGACACTCCTGAAACAAAATTAAACATGTCTAAAAACAATGATACTTCCCTGAAAACAGAAAATGAGATCCAGATCATTAGATCCACTTTTTGGAGCAAGGATTAGACCTGACAACAAACATCGTGCTGTCTTGTCAACACAGTTTATCACCTATGGAACGAAAGGAATAGACGAATTTTTGAGAATAAATACACAAACAAATTAGAGAGGGTGTAACGAAGCGAATTTTGCCTGCTCGAAAATCGACATCCATACTTTACATCGTACTCGAATGCCGTAGATTCGACCGTTCAAATCCGAGTCGCCGGAGCTTATAACACAGTTAAGTAAACAACACAGCGGAAGAAAAAGAATAATACATTGATATACAATATCTGATACAATAGAGTGATACAATGAATATCAATATACATCAGAGATATGATACAAGAAATAGCAGCGGAAAAGAAAATAGATAACACCAGCAGTGGATAGAATATCTCCAATAGAATGCTCCAATCCATAGCTAGCGGAAAGCAAGGTCAGTCGTCCAAGGACTGACTAGCTCCAGATAATATACTCAACCTGAATATCTGAAAACCTCAACTCTAGACTGCTCGTGTAGAAAATTATGAGCACCCAGAGTTTAGGAAAGGAACAATAAACTCCGAGTCAGTCGTGGGACTGGTGTGAGCAACAAAAACAGTTTATCTTTAAACGAACTACAAAAGAATTTTTTAACATTAAAACCCGCAATGCTTTTGGAAAATGAAACTACCATAAGACCTCCCGCCACACACACAATGCAAACGCAGACTTGGAGGAGATTTTTCTTCTTATGATAGCCAAAAATGCTTACTACGCAAGAAAACTCTTTTGATATTATTACTAGTGCATAGTGTACAAAATCATTTAGAAAATACAATATTAATCTTAGCCAGCATAGGTACCATTATATTATGCCTACTATAGCTGCTATGTTAAATAGCAGGTTCTACAACTAATACCGTACAAGGTTCGTATTGGAAATTGGATTTCCAACAAATGGTCAGGCTAAGGAACTTCCTTTCCTACTGCCGAATGGGATCGCCTCTGGCTAGACGTCCCGAGAGACAAACTGCTCTCTGCCAACACAAGGCCGGGTTACCCCTGTAACAGGTAACTCACGAATATGCTACCCCCCGGTCCTTTGGGACCTTTATCCGAGGCGCCTCGATAAACACACAATCACAATAAATGAGATCGGAGTATCCACATAGGTTAAATACCAGGGCTCCATACCTGATACCACCCTTTTCCAGAAGGAAATGACATACCCTAAAGGGCACGACCCTCATAACCTTGCCGCATATTCCTGTTTCGACCATTTCCGGGTTGTGAGGTCCAAAGAGGTCTCGTCCACAAAGCTACGCTTTGGCACAAAGCCATGCTTTGGGCCAACAGATGATCAAAGAAATGATCACAAAGATAAATGATCAAACAAATGATCATATCACAAATGATCAAACGATGATCATCACACAGCAACACTCAGCATGTCACATTACCAAATTGGGAATATATCGCTGATAACCTTCAATTACATAACCTCTGAGCTCGTACGTCTCAGAGAAGGGTGTTAAGCTAAGAGAATAAATTCTCCGCCACCAACAGAAAAGTATTTGAAAGAAATCAGCTTTATATCTCAAAGTGTAATGTCAGACATGTAACCATACAAGTCTGTTCCGGGTTTGAACAGAACCGAAGGCACTTCCGAAGAAGCCCTTGCAAATCCGGGTATTCACAATCCCGATCGGACTTCCCATCACTTAGGAGATCTCTATACCGGCGCGACTCGGTGCAGAGACAATCGATAGGTCATCCTATCGTTCTGGCAAATACCCGGTCTTCACCACCGGTCTTCAAATGTCATCCATATACGACGTATCATTATTCGGAATGGGTTATGTGACACAAAGGTCCTCTCCCGGCTAAACCGAATAATGAGCATAATATTTAAAAACAAAGGATATTGGGATTTCAATTAAGTCACAACTTATTACCCAAAACTTTCTTTTCAAATGGTTTAACAAATTACCATTTTCAAATCTTTAAACAAAAAGATTCAACCTTTACGGTTTAAACAATTTCCACACTTTAATCTTTTAAACAAAAGATTCATTCACAGATTTTCCAAATTAATTTTCATTTCAATTGGATTAACTCATTAAATCTTTAAAACAAAGATTTAACTTATATCTTTCAAACAATTCCATTTCAAATGGTTTAACCAATCATCATTTTAACTCTGTTAAAAATAAACATATTTAATTCATAGCTTTCAAAAATAATTCATTCATAACTTAGAAAACCATTTTTCAATTCAATCTTGAAATTCCTTCAATTAAACTGAATTTCATTTCTTATATGAAAGCTTTTATCATTTGAAAACAACCAGTTTCATTTCAGAAAATCTGATTCATTCATACGAGTTGAAATTCTTGGGTTAAATTCAAATTCCCAAAATTATACTTTTAAAATGGTTTAAATTCATATAACTTGTACAGCATCTTAAATCCCTAGTTTCAAATCATAGAATTTAATTTCAAACTTGAATTCAATCAAATTATTTAAATTTCAAAACTTAATCAAGTTATTCGAAAATAAGTTTTATCTTTGAAATTCCATTTCAAAAGCTTTTCACTTTAAACCCAAATTTCCAATCTCAAAATCAATTGAAATTAAAATTTCAATTTCAAAACATAAATTTTAAATCATTTGTGACTTAACTGATTTCCACGTGAAATCCATATTTGTGTGTGTAAAAGTGTAGTCCAGGGGTTTTACACAGTAGTGCAATATCATTCAATCATCATAGATCAGAATACAGAGATATATCACAGATAAGTAAATTACAGATCACAACATAAATCAGGGTATATCATAAAGCATCATATATCAGGGATATCAAACAATTAAATCATCCAATACAATCTAGACATCCATAGATAAGATCACTTTAATTATCTGATTGATTCAAATCAGATTAATTTCTATGAATAAATTTACTAGTCATGGTAAATTAATTCAATTGATTACAAAACATTTAATAAATTATCTTTTGATTAATCATTAATTAACCTCTAATTAATAATTAATTACAACAACCAATTAATTACTCCTTAATTAATAAGTATTTCTTAATCACTTTCATTAATTAATTTACCATAATTAATTATCTTAATTAATTAACCCTTAATGGTTAACTAATTAACTCCTAATTACTAAATTAATTAATCCAAATCATTAATTAAATTAGTTAATTATTCATTTTAATTAACTTAATAATCACAAATCCTTAATTCTTCATTATTTAAAGGATTAACATTTTCCTATAAATGATCCGATTCTTATTTACAAATGCATTTTAAACATTTTCCTTTTGAATTTACTTTTAAATTCAATTTCAATTTAGGACTCAAAATAAATACAAATTTAACTTAACAAAGTTTTAAAAACAGATTTTAAAAAAAAACCTTTTACGTTACGTGTTAAAGACACACTTGTTTTATAAAAGGAATTTACAAGAGTTCTCAAACCCAAATTCAATTTTAAATTCAAATCACTTTTCTAAAATATACTTTAACTTTTTAAAGTTGTTTAACATAAAACTTATTTATTTTAAAAATAGAATCAGATTCATTCTGAATCCATGCTTGAAACTTATTTAAACTTTGTTTAAATCTGGCTTTCACAATTTTTTTTATTTCACTTTAAAATCAACACTGACAGGTTTTTAAACCTGTACACAAAACTTTACCCGAGCCCATTCCAAATAGCTTCGAGCAAAAGCTTAACAAACTTCGAACCAACCCTCAAAATTTCTCGAGAAAACTCGAATAACCTACTTCCCTTCAAACCAACTTCCCAGAAAAATAGGCAATGCACCGTGCACGTGCACGGCGCCACCGTCACCTGCAGTTGACGCTGCATCGTCGAACGAGTCGACTATCACCCCCGCCTCGAATTCCGACCACCAGACTTTGTCATCCACTCGAAAATCAAATTCGAGTGGAAATTCAAACCTGGAAACACGAACAGTTCCCCTCTCGAAACCTGTCAACATCTAAACTTCACCGCTCCGACCACCAGATCGCCAGAACTTCCGGCATCAGCTTCATCTACTTCACCTCTACTAATTCCCAAACCCCCGTTGAACTCGATGCTCCATGGAGATCGAACTGACCCAAAAGCTCCACCCATACCAAATTAGGTTTAGCAACTAAAATTCACGACCACTGCCTCCACCTGAAACTGATCATCCACCACCTAATTTTGCCAAACTTCCTGGTCACTCCACTATCTCCAACCACAAATCCGGCCACCTGAAATGCTGGGATCACCAGAGATCCCTTAAAAACCCCAAAACAAACAACGCAGGTAAACTCTTTAAATACAAATCACAAAAATGTGATTATAGCTTTAAAAATCCTAATTACAAGCAAGAATTCAAGTTGTAAACTTGAATTGATATTTTAGAATGTTTGAAATTTTACTTATATTAAATATTGGCTGTTCTTTTAGTTTTTACAGAGCAGTTCTGCTTGGTAAACTCAAATTCAAATTTTAAAATATGTTTTATGATCAAACAAACCTATCTTGTTTAGATACTAAGTCCTAAAAATCAACAGATTAAGCAGGGTTGATTTTTTTGTTTTAAACCTGAGCTTCAAATTTTTATAACAAAGATGTTTTCCAGACTATTAAACAGTCAGGCATCAATACGTTCAAAGAATTGCATAAATGTATATTCATATAAACACACTTATTTCAGACATAAGAACATAAGTGAACACACTTAAACAGATTTTAAATTTAAGTTACTCACATGTTTTGAAAATGACAGAGCAGGCTTTTATGTTGAAGTAGGCTTGAAAGTTTGCAAGCTGAAACCTTTGATCTCTGGTTTGTAGTCGATTGCATTGTTGTTTTGATTGAAGTATTGTTTAAGTTTGAAATGGTTTTCAAATTCAGATTTTTCTCAGTTTTGAAATGGTGAACGAAAAATAAAATGAGAAGTTTTGTGAAGTATTGAAATGTATAGGCTGAGATAAGTGCACAGGTTATATAAATTTGTACTAAGTGACATTATTTGTTTATTATAATACAAGACATGGATTTTTTATCAAATGGGAGGCTGATGGATACGTTCTTGTGCTTGCATTAAATGATCTTGTACAACTTATATTTTCTTTTTCTTTTCAGCTGTACAAAACAATGGGGCTGAGATGATATGTTGTAGTGTACTAAGGTATTGGTATTTATTGCTTTGTACAACATACTTACCCTTATTTGCTTGTACATATATATTTGTAAAATCCTTTCTTTTCGGCTGAAGATATTGTGGTATCTTCTTTTGCAAGATTTTCTTTATATTTTTGTTTCTTCATTTTGCAAGTGTACACTTCTATGTTTATTTGTTTTCTTTATTTGTTTTATTACTTTGCAATGTAAATGAAATTCTATTTTGTACTAATTTATATTGATTTATAAATATGATATTGAGATTTAAATCCAATCATCAATATAGGCACAACTATAAATTCACATATATATAATATTTACAATATTTTTAAATTTAAATGATTTATACAACATTTATTTGAACTCGGGGAAACTCGCATCCTTTTTTCGATTTATTTCACAAATTTTAATTCAAAAATTCAATAAATTATCAATTTAAATATATGTAAAATTCGAGGTCGTTACAGACTTCCCCCCTTAAAAGAATTTCGTCCTCGAAATTGCCAAGGAGACAAAAAGACAGATGAAAGACATTTCATCAAATCAAACTGAACAGTTATTCTGCATTTGGCTTACCAAATCAGAATATCAATAACAGATACAAGAACGAATCTGTTTTAGTACTTCAGAAGACACTCGGGTTATCCAGATCTACGAAGTATGCAGTGGTATTGGTTAGTTCAAAGGAATAACTAAACATTCGTAGAATATATCCGGACCCAAAGAATAGATAGATATATGGATACAATTTCAGAACTTTTAGTTTAAAACGAGAGTATACCTATCAACCATAGCAAACAAAGCAATCAATACATCCAAACAAACAATTTTGGCTTATCTGGAGTTTATGTCCCATTTTGATATATCGAATCTTCTTCCTTCCTGTAACTACCAGGAACTATCAAAGAATCGGGAAAAGATGTTGAACAAAAGAGATTGATAGAGAAAAGATTGCTTCCTTGTTGTTACAGGGTATTGACCATTTATAGTCGTATTCCCCCATCCCCTATCTCATCCTCTTCTCGCACTCATACTTACTATCAGTGGATAGCAAGAGAATTTACTGAGGCATACGGACGGATATCTGAGAATTACTCATTCTAGGGTATACTTCACCCTATCTCTAATGAGTTACTTAATGTGTTATACTCCTGAGCTAAAGTTCAACCTTAGCTCTGATACCAAATGTAACGAAGCGAATTTTGTCCGCTCGAAAATCGACATCCATACTTTACATCGTACTCGAATGCCGTAGATTCGACCATTCAAATCCGAGTCGCCGGAGCTTATAACACAGTTAAGTAAACAACACAGCCGAAGAAAAAGAATAATACATTGATATACAATATCTGATACAATATCTGATACAACAGAGTGATACAATGAATATCAACATACATCAGAGATATGATACAAGAAATAGCAGCGGAAAAGAAAATAGATAACACCAGCAGTGGATAGAATATCTCCAATAGAATGCTCCAATCCATAGCTAGCGGAAAGCAAGGTCAGTCGTCCAAGGACTGACTAGCTCTAGATAATCTACTCAACCTGAATATCTGAAAACCTCAACTCTAGACTGCTCGTGTAGAAAATTATGAGCACCCAGAGTTTAGGAAAGGAACAATAAACTCCGAGTCAGTCGTGGGACTGGTGTGAGCAACAAAAACAGTTTATCTTTAAACGAACTACAAAAGAATTTTTTAACATTAAAACCCGCAATGCTTTTGGAAAATGAAACTACCATAAGACCTCCCGCCACACACACAATGCAAACGCAGACTTGGAGGAGATTTCTTCTTATGATAGCCAAAAATGCTTACTACGCAAGAAAACTCTTTTGATATTATTACTAGTGCATAGTGTACAAAATCATTTAGAAAATACAATATTAATCTTAGCCAGCATAGGTACCATTATATTATGCCTACTATAGCTGCTATGTTAAATAGCAGGTTCTACAACTAATACCGTACAAGGTTCGTATTGGAAATTGGATTTCCAATAAATGGTCAGGCTAAGGAACTTCCTTTCCTACTGCCGAATGGGATCGCCTCTGGCTGGACGTCCCGAGAGACAAACTGCTCTCTGCCAACACAAGGCTGGGTTACCCCAGTAACAGGTAACTCACGAATATGCCACCCCCCGGTCCTTTGGGACCTTTATTCGAGGCACCTCGATAAACACACAATCACAATAAATGAGATCGGAGTATCCACATAGGTTAAATACCAGGGCTCCATACCTATTACCACCCTTTTCCAGAAGGAAATGACATACCCTAAAGGGCGCGACCCTTATAACCTTGTCGCATATTCCTGTTTCGACCATTTCCGGGTTATGAGGTCCGAAGAGGTCTCGTCCACAAAGCTACGCTTTGGCACAAAGCCATGCTTTGGGTCAACAGATGATCAAAGAAATGATCACAAAGATAAATGATCAAACAAATGATCATATCACAAATGATCAAACGATGATCATCACACAGCAATACTCAGCATGTCACATTACCAAATTGGGAATATATCGCTGATAACCTTCAATTACATAACCTCTGAGCTCGTACGTCTCAGAGAAGGGTGTTAAGCTAAGAGAATAAATTCTCCGCCACCAACAGAAAAGTATTTGAAAGAAATCAGCTTTATATCTCAAAGTGTAATGTCAGACATGTAACCATACAAGTCTGTTCCGGGTTCGAACAGAACCGAAGGCACTTCCGAAGAAGCCTTTGCAAATCCAGGTATTCACAATCCCGATCGGACTTCCCATCACTTAGGAGATCTCTATACCGGCACAACTCAGTGCAGAGACAATCGATAGGTCATCCTATCATTCTGGCAAATACCCGGTCTTCACCACCGGTCTTCAAATGCCATCCATATACGACGTATCATTATTCGGAATGGGTTATGTGACACAAAGGTCCTCTCCCGGCTAAACCGAATAGTGAGCGTAATATTTAAAAACAAATGGATATTGGGATTTCAATTAAGTCACAACTTATTACCCAAAACTTTCTTTTCAAATGGTTTAACAAATTACCATTTTCAAATCTTTAAACAAAAAGATTCAACCTTTACGGTTTAAACAATTTCCACACTTTAATCTTTTAAACAAAAGATTCATTCACAGATTTTCCAAATTAATTTTCATTTCAATTGGATTAACTCATTAAATCTTTAAAACAAAGATTTAACTTATATCTTTCAAACAATTCCATTTCAAATGGTTTAACCAATCATCATTTTAAATCTGTTAAAAATAAACAGATTTAATTCATAGCTTTCAAAAATAATTCATTCATAACTTAGAAAACCATTTTTCAATTCAATCTTGAAATTCCTTCAATTAAACTAGAATTTCATTTCTTATATGAAAGCTTTTATCATTTGAAAACATACAGTTTCATTTCAGAAAATCTGATTCATTCATACGAGTTGAAATTCTTGGGTTAAATTCAAATTCCCAAAATCATACTTTTAAAATGGTTTAAATTCATATAACTTGTACAGCATCTTAAATCCCTAGTTTCGAATCATAGAATTCAATTTCAAACTTGAATTCAATCAAATTATTTAAATTTCAAAACTTAATCAAGTTATTCGAAAATAAGTTTTATCTTTGAAATTCCATTTCAAAAGCTTTTCACTTTAAACCCAAATTTCCAATCTCAAAATCAATTGAAATTAAAATTTCAATTTCAAAACATAAATTTTAAATCATTTGTGACTTAACCGATTTCCACGTGAAATCCATATTTGTGTGTGTAAAAGTGTAGTCCAGGGGTTTTACACAGTAGTGCAATATCATTCAATCATCACAGATCAGAATACAGAGATATATCACAGATAAGTAAATTACAGATCACAACATAAATCAGGGTATATCACAGTCGATGGAAAGCTCGCCTACAGATTGGAGTTACCGGAAAAGATGTCGAGTGTGCACAATGTTTTTCATGTCTCGTATCTACGGAAGTATGTGTACGACTCGAATACAGTGGTTTCTGCTGATAGCTGTGAAGATTTCGAAGTTGATCCAGTCGATGGAAGACCTCGTAAGCCGCTTCGTGTTGTGGAGACCAACACGAAACAGCTTAGGAGGAAGGTAGTTAAGTTGCTCAAGATACAATGGAGTGATGATGATAACGACTGTACGTGGGAGGTGGAAGAGAGGATGAAGGCAGCTCATCCTGAACTCTTCAAGGTATGACCCTAAGGTGTCGTGTCATCTCACGATATTGTAACTTGTCCTGGTTTTAGAATTCTGCATGCTAAGCTAGAATTGGATGCATTGTTTGTTGATTGCTATGGATGGTAGGCATGCAGAATAGTCTGTGATTGCTTTGTTTGTTTGGAATTTCGGGGACGAAATTCCTAAGGGGGAGAGAATGTAACGACCCGTATTTTTACGGATCGAAACATCGTAAAACAATTGACGTTTGGTCGCATTTGTGATAAGTCGTCCTGAGTCTAAGTCATAGGTCGTTAACGACCTAGGGTATGTCGTAGGTCGTGTGCGACTTAGGATGCTTCAGCTCCGACTTACTACTAGTAGCATTGCATCTTGATATTGGTAGTTGAAGTGGTAAGTCGGGGACGACCTAAGTAAGTGTTAGGTCGGTTGGGACGACCTATAGGATGTTAGCGACCTAAGGGATTAAGTGAGTTAGCGACTTAAGGATTTTTGGTCGTAGGTGGTTAGGTCGTATGGTAGGTTAGGTCGGTCGAGCGACCTAAGTGTTGACGACTTATAGAAGTTAGCGAGTTAAGAGAGTTTGCAACCTAGTAGTTACCGTGTTAGTATAGTTAGGTCGGCAACGACCTAAGGAAGCTGGGGTAGTGGTGGGCGACCTAGGAGTTTTGTGTTAGGTCGTTTGAGCGACTTAAGATTAAGTAGTTAGGTCGTAAGCGACCTATGGAGGTGCTGTGTTAGTTAGGTCGTAAGCAGCCTTTGTTATTTAAGTCGTTCAGACGACTTAAGTGTTAGGTCGTAACACTGTTAGGTCGCGTGGGTTGCTAAGTTGTTAGGTCGCAAGGTTTTATAAGTCGTAGGTCGTAACTCAGTAAGTTGTTAGGTCGCGAAGAAGCGGTCTGTGGTAGGTCGCTGGGTGCTTGGATGCGCAGAAGTGTTAGGTCGTAGGATGAAGGAGCGCACATCTGTTAGGTCGTAGGCTTGGTCTGTTAGGTTGGAGTTGTTGGCTAAGGCTTAGGTCGGTTGGAGTCTTAGGTCGTAGGTCGGAGACGACCTAATTCCGAGTTACGACTTAAGGGATTTTCGCCTATAAATAGAAGGGGGTTGGTTTCATTTTTGGGATCCGGATTTCGAAGCGACGAAGTGCTGCCATTTTGAGAGCTCGACTTCTACACTTCTTCACTTCTTTTCTCTACTCTAATCTAGTGATTCCATCCATCCAAGTTGAAGATCAAATTGAAGATTCAAGGGCTTGGATTGAAGATCTTCATCCTTTGAAGTGAGATTTCTTCGTTTGAAGCGGATTCGTGATAGATCAAGTTTGATCCTTCGCTGTCCAGATCTGAAGCGTGTTGACTTGAGGTTGTTTTGGTGATTTGGTGAGTGGTGATTATCTCTCACACGGATCCAAAGGAGTATATCAGATTGTTGGCTCGATTTGGTGTTAAAATAGTGATTTCCATACATTTTCTTCATCCTAAGTGTAGATCCATATAGATCCATTGTTCATGATGATGTTACATCCATTTTACTACATGTTAACCTATGCAAGTTCATTCATCAAGATTATAGAGATATTGTTCATGTTTTCATGCTTATTAGACTTTCAACTCTTTAATTACGAAATTGCCATTATTGTGATAATTGTCTACTTAGATCATATTTGAATGCTTGATTACTTGGATTAATGTTTGATTTGGTTGATTGCTATGAATTAGATGATTGATGATTTGATTTAGACCGAAGATGATTCAAAAGCTAAGAGAAAGGCTCTTGAATTGGGAAAGCTGCTTGTGGCATATGTAGCGGGTGATGAAGCTCTTATGCATAGATTTGATGATGATGTTGAGATGAAGCTTTGCGAGGATGTGATGAAGCGAAGCATGATATGAGATAGTCTTGGTCTAATCCAGACGGGATCATTCCAAGCATGTTGGTAACTCGGTGATATGGTTCGAGTTTGAGATAATGGATGCTCGAGAGGCGCTTGAGCTAGTATGGAAATAGTTGTCGAGGAGGACGACTAGAAGGCTGAGATCTCATCGTTGTTGAAGGTTCTAGCATGCTCAAAGCAAGAGTACGTTGGGCAGATTCGATAGTCCCTGAAGGCTACTGATTGGGTAGTCAAGTACTCTGGGCAGATTCGATAGTCCTAGGCACGGGTCACGATGACGTGCGGGAGTTATGTCTAGAACCGGGGTTTCCATTAGCCCTTGACGGACGGCTGAAAGAATGTGTCGGTCATTCAATTAACGGTGATATCGAAGCAATGATAACAGTGATAGCCAGAGTCATGGATGTTTGGTTGTATCGTCATTCGGTCTCAAGAGTAGTGTTTTCTGGGTGCTTATCTGATCTTGGTTTAGGCCTTGGGGGTTTGTGGTTGGAAAACATCGCCCTTGACTCGAGTGATAATTGCTTTACTTTACATTGTATGCTCTGCTATGTTTGCTTCTACTTAGTGTGTGTCTGGGGGCTATCACTGTAGAAAGAGGTTGGAGTGAGAGGGTTGTATTCCTATTCCTTTTCCTTTATGCTCTTTTGGTATGTTGTTAGTTAATTTACCGCTCACTAAGACTGTTGTCTGACTCAAGGCTTTATGTTTTAATTCTTATTGCCTTGGGCTGTTCGTCCATTTTGGGACGGGCAGACTAGGTAGCAGGTGACAGGTGCTGTTCTCTTCTCACGATGCTGATATCGAAGACGAGCTGGAGGGTTGCATATTATCTTCATATTATATGTACTGGATGTTCCGCTGTTTGTATAATCTCTGAGTGTTATATAGTGAGGCTTGATGTATTGACTATTTGGATGCTTGTATTCAACTATTATGGAGTTTTATATGATGGCATTTTATTCTGTAAAGCTTCACTATACATATGTTCTATTGTATTTTGTCCATGCGCTGTGAGTAATACGATAGATTCTGTTGTTTTTATCTACCTTGACAATCATCCATGGTCGCCTGGCACACTTTACAGCGCACTATCTCTAGATTCGGTGCAGGAGTCATGGGCGGTCGTCACATTTTGTATCAGAGCATTGGTTAATCGATTTTACCCAACGCTCGCTGACGTAACTACGTATGAGAGACGTAATTGTATTTTGATGGATGAATACTATATATAATATAGTAGCTTAGTAGAGTTTGAGTCCTTTATGCAGTTGTTTCTCTAGATGTTCTGATCATTCCTTTTTATAGATATTGAGAATGAGTCGAAGAGGGAGGCCAGCTGCTAGGGAAGGTCGTGCTACTGAGGGGGCTGCTGATTATGCAGCTATGTTCGAAGCTATGATGACTTCGATCATGAGAAGGATACCGGTTCCGGGGGCAGCAGTAGATGTTGGGGTTCAAGTCCAAACTCCAAAACCAGTGGATTTTGCTAAGTTGTGCAAGGACTATACTGCTCTTGGAGGGAAGGTTTTCTTGGAAACAGAATCAACTATTGAGGTCCAGAGGTGGATAGATGCTTGTAGAAGGATCTTTGGTGATTTGGGAATTGAGGATGCGACTAAGAGGAAGTTGGCATCGAGACAGCTTCAAGGGAGAGCCTCTGATTGGTGGAACTCTATTACCATCAATACTCCGGAGGAAGAGATTACTTGGGAGCAATTCCAAGTTAGATTTGAAGCTAAGTTCATTTCTACAGCTCAGAAGTCTGTTCTGTTCAAGAAGTTTGTGGAGTTCAAGCAGGGAGGAAGACCAGTTCTTGAGTATGTTTCTGAGTTCGAAGCTTTGTCCAAGTATACCCGGTCGTATATCGAATCTGCTTATCAGAAGAATGAGAAGTTTGTGACAGGCTTGGACAGTTATCTTGGGAGGCAGTTGGTGGATCATTTGGACGATTCATTTGAGAAGCTTGTGGAGAAAGCTCTCAGGCATGAGAGTCTGTTTCCTAAGGAAGGATCTGTTGTTGCTGTGACCAGGGAAGAGTCTAAACCCCAGCAGGGTGGAAACAAGAAGAGGAATCAGCAGCAGCAGAAGGGTAAGGATGGCCAGAAGAAGCCGAAGGGCGAAGTGACTTGCTACAATTGTCAGCAGAAGGGCCATTTCTCGAAGGATTGTAAGAATCCGAAGGCACCGATGAAGTGCCACAACTGTGACAAGCCGGGGCTTTTCAGGAAGAATTGTCCAGAACCGAGGAGGGACAAGCAGATTGTGCAAGCTTATGCTTTGGGAGCTGTTCCGTCGTCTTCGAAAGCTCTTACCGCTGAAGAGAAAGGGAAGAGTGTGGTGGTTCAAGGTACTCTTTTCCTATGTGGTGTTCCAGTTAGAGTTCTGTTTGATACTGGGGCGTCGCATTCGTTTGTTTGTAGTGAACTCGTAGGCTGGTTAGGTTTGGAACCGGATATTGTTGATAGGCCATTGGTTGTGACTAATCCAATTGGGGGTTCGTCTTGTTTGTGTATGTTATGCCGTGGTCTGATTGTATCGAGTCATGGTTGCTCTTTTGTTTGTGATTTTTTTGTTCTGAACTTTGCGGGGTTCGGAATTATTTTGGGTATGGACTGTCTTAGGAAGTATGCGGCTAAGGTTAATTGCGAAAGGTTGGAGGTGACAGTTGAGAATGTGGAGGGGCGAGAGATTGTGATACGATGTAAGCATGAAGAAGGCGTCTTCATGAGCTTCATGTATTCGCTAGTTGTTCCACGGGATGGACTGTCATTAGTGCCAATCGCAAATGGATTCGAGGATGTCTTTGACGAAGTCAAAGGGTTGCCGCCGCATAGAGAGATCGAGTTTTGTATAGATCTAGTTGAAGGAGCCAGACCTGTTGTGATGCCTCTTAGGCGGATGGCGCCTAGGGAACAGCAAGAGTTGAGGGTGCAAGTTGATGACCTTTTTCAGAAAGGATTCATTCGGCGTAGTGTGTCCAAGTGGGGTGCACCAGTTGTGTTTGCAACCAAGGCAGATGGGTCATTGAGATTGTGTGTGGATTATCGTGAGCTGAATAAGGTGACTAAGAAGAACAAGTATCCATTGCCGAGAATAGATGACTTGTTTGATCAGCTTCACGAAGCCAAGGTGTTTTCTCAGATGGATTTGGCAACGGGATTTCACCAGTTGAGAGTGGCTAAGGATAGTGTGCCGAAGACTGCTTTTCGAACACCATCCGGTTTCTTTGAGTGGCTGGTAATGCCGTTTGGATTGACTAACGCGCCAGCATATTTTTTGGATCTTATGAATATAGTGTTCAGAGATCAGTTGAACAAGTTTGTACTTGTGTTCGTGGATGATATTCTGATTTATTCCAGAACTGAAGAAGAGCACAAGACACACTTGCGTATTGTTTTGGAAATCTTACGGAAACATCAGCTGAAGGCTAAGTTTTCGAAGTGTCACTTCTGGAAGAGTGAAGTGAGGTTCTTAGGCCATGTGATTTCTGGAAATGGAATAGCGGTTGATCCCGCGAAGGTGGCAGCAATCCAGGATTGGGTTAGACCTAAGAATGCATCTGATGTGAGAAGTTTTCTTGGATTGGCAGGATATTATCGACGGTTTATTAAAGACTTCTCCAAGATAGCTGCACCGTTAACAGGATTGACGAAGAAGAACCAAGTGTTCAGATGGGAAGCTAAGTGTGAGCAAGCTTTCGGAATCCTGAAAGAGAGATTGACGAGTGCTCCTGTTTTGACTATTCCAAATGGGAATGATGAGATTGTGGTTTACACCGACGCATGTGGTACTGGACTTGGAGCAGTGCTGATGTAGAAGGATAAAGTTGTTGCATATGCCAGTCGACAACTGAAGCCGCATGAAAGGAATTACCCAACTCATGATTTGGAGTTAGCGGCGATTGTTTTTGCTCTGAAGACGTGGAGACATTATCTACCGGGAGTTCGATTTGAGTTGTTTACAGATCATAAGTCGTTGAAGTACCTTTTCTTCCAAAAGGATTTGAATCTTCGGCAGCAACGGTGGCTAGAGTTTTTGGCATCATATGATTTTGGTATAGCTTATACTCCGGGAAAAGGTAACGCAGTGGCAGATGTGTTAAGTCGAAGACATGCGGGATTGGGAGCCATGTTTTCAGAATGGAAGAGTCTCGAGTATTTAGCTGGATTTAACTTCAGGCCTAGATGCGAATTGGAACCTGAGATGTTGGCAAACTTATCGATAAGACCGACTCTTGTGGAAAGGATTGGCGAGAGCAAAAAACGAGACGATAAGCTTGTCAAGATTATCCATGATTTGGAATCTAGATTGGATCCAGAAAAGGATAAAGGATTCGAGGTCGATCGAGAGGGTTGGCTTCGGAAGCAAGGACGACTAGTTGTTCCCGATATAGATGAATTGAGGAGTGAAGTTCTGAAGGAAAGTCATCACTCGAAGTTGACAATTCATCCAGGGGGAAATAAGATGTATCGGGATATGAAGAGAACCTACTACTGGGAAGGTATGAAAAGGATGTTGGAAATTTTATTTCCAAGTGTATGAACTGCCAGTTGGTAAAAGCCGAACAGAAGAAGCCAAGTGGATTGCTTCAGCCATTAGAAGTTCCTATATGGAAGTGGGAGCAAGTGTCGATGGATTTTATTGATGGACTACCTAGAACAAGAACGGGAAATGAAGGGATTTGGGTCATTGTAGATCGTCTGACTGAGAGTGCAAGATTCATTCCTGTTCGATCGACTAGGACTGCATCAAAGTTGGCTGAGTTGTATGTTAAGTGGATAGTTCGATTCCATGGTATTCCGAAGAATATAGTGAGCGATCGAGACCCATTGTTCACTAGTGGATTTTGGAAGAGCTTCCAGGAAGTTTTGGGAACCGAGTTGTGTTTGAGTACAGCTTATCACCCTCAAACAGATGGTCAGACCGAGAGAGTCAACCGAGTTTTGGAAGATCTCCTCAGAGCTTGTGTTTTGGATTTCGGAGGATCATGGGAAGATCACCTTCATTTGGTGGAATTTTCATACAACAACAGTTACCAGTCAAGCATTGGTATGGCACCGTGTGAGGCATTGTATGGAAGACCGTGTAACTCTCCGACATGTTGGTTAGAGACCGGAGAAAAGTTGATACTTGGGCCAGAGATGATTCGGCAGACTTCAGATTGTGTAGAGATCATTCGGCAACGAATGAAGGCAGCCCAAGATCGTCAGAAAAGTATGCCGATAAGCGTCGAAAGGATTTGGAATTCGACGTAGGTGATATGGTTTTTGTGAAGATTTCTCCACTGAAGAATGTTATTCGATTCGGGAAGAAAGGGAAATTGACTCCGAGATTTGTTGGACCATTCCCGATCATCGAGCGAATTGGAAAGCTCGCCTACAGATTGGAGTTATCGGAAAAGATGTCGAGTGTGCACAATGTTTTTCATGTCTCGTATCTACGGAAGTATGTGTACGACTCGAATACAATGGTTTCTGCTGATAGCTGTGAAGATTTCGAAGTTGATCCAGTCGATGGAAGACCTCGTAAGCCGCTTCGTGTTGTGGAGACCAACACGAAACGGCTTAGGAGGAAGGTAGTTAAGTTGCTCAAGATACAATGGAGTGATGATGATAACGACTGTACGTGGGAGGTGGAAGAGAGGATGAAGGCAGCTCATCCTGAACTCTTCAAGGTATGACCCTAAGGTGTCGTGTCATCTCACGATATTGTAACTTGTCCTGGTTTTAGAATTCTGCATGCTAAGCTAGAATTGGATGCATGGTTTGTTGATTGCTATGGATGGTAGGCATGCAGAATAGTCTGTGATTGCTTTGTTTGTTTGGAATTTCGGGGACGAAATTCCTAAGGGGGAGAGAATGTAACGACCCGTATTTTTATGGATCGAAACATCGTAAAACAATTGACGTTTGGTCGCATTTGTGATAAGTCGTCCTGAGTCTAAGTCATAGGTCGTTAACGACCTAGGGTATGTCGTAGGTCGTGTGCGACTTAGGATGCTTCAGCTCCGACTTACTACTAGTAGCATTGCATCTTGATATTGGTAGTTGAAGTGGTAAGTCGGGGACGACCTAAGTAAGTGTTAGGTCGGTTGGGACGACCTATAGGATGTTAGCGACCTAAGGGATTAAGTGAGTTAGCGACTTAAGGATTTTTGGTCGTAGGTGGTTAGGTCGTATGGTAGGTTAGGTCGGTCGAGCGACCTAAGTGTTGACGACTTATAGAAGTTAGCGAGTTAAGAGAGTTTGCGACCTAGTAGTTACTGTGTTAGTATAGTTAGGTCAGCAACGACCTAAGGAAGCTGGGGTAGTGGTGGGCGACCTAGGAGTTTTGTGTTAGGTCGTTTGAGCGACTTAAGATTAAGTAGTTAGGTCGTAAGCGACCTATGGAGGTGCTGTGTTAGTTAGGTCGTAAGCAGCCTTTGTTAGTTAAGTCGTTCAGACGACTTAAGTGTTAGGTCGTAACACTGTTAGGTCGCGTGGGTTGCTAAGTTGTTAGGTCGCAAGGTTTTATAAGTCGTAGGTCGTAACTCAGTAAGTTGTTAGGTCGCGAAGAAGCGGTCTGTGGTAGGTCGCTGGGTGCTTGGATGCGCAGAAGTGTTAGGTCGTAGGACGAAGGAGCGCACATCTGTTAGGTCGTAGGCTTGGTCTGTTAGGTCGGAGTTGTTGGCTAAGGCTTAGGTCGGTTGGAGTCTTAGGTCGTAGGTCGGAGACGACCTAATTCCGAGTTACGACTTAAGGGATTTTCGCCTATAAATAGAAGGGGGTTGGCTTCATTTTTGGGATCCGGATTTCGAAGCGACGAAGTGCTGCCATTTTGAGAGCTCGACTTCTACACTTCTTCACTTCTTTTCTCTACTCTAATCTAGTGATTCCATCCATCCAAGTTGAAGATCAAATTGAAGATTCAAGGGCTTGGATTGAAGATCTTCATCCTTTGAAGTGAGATTTCTTCGTTTGAAGCGGATTCGTGATAGATCAAGTTTGATCCTTCGCTGTCCAGATCTGAAGCGTGTTGACTTGAGGTTGTTTTGGTGATTTGGTGAGTGGTGATTATCTCTCACACGGATCCAAAGGAGTATATCGGATTGTTGGCTCGATTTGGTGTTAAAATAGTGATTTCCATACATTTTCTTCATCCTAAGTGTAGATCCATATAGAT
This sequence comes from Allium fistulosum, assembly GCA_030737815.1. Classification (NCBI taxonomy): domain Eukaryota; kingdom Viridiplantae; phylum Streptophyta; class Magnoliopsida; order Asparagales; family Amaryllidaceae; genus Allium; species Allium fistulosum. The sequence goes on from CM060903.1 coordinate 207,773,183, forward strand.
CCATTGTTCATGATGATGTTACATCCATTTTACTACATGTTAACCTATGCAAGTTCATTCATCAAGATTATAGAGATATTGTTCATGTTTTCATGCTTATTAGACTTTCAACTCTTTAATTACGAAATTGCCATTATTGTGATAATTGTCTACTTAGATCATATTTGAATGCTTGATTACTTGGATTAATGTTTGATTTGGTTGATTGCTATGAATTAGATGATTGATGATTTGATTTAGACCGAAGATGATTCAAAATCTAAGAGAAAGGCTCTTGAATTGGGAAAGCTGCTTGTGGCATATGTAGCGGATGATGAAGCTCTTATGCATAGATTTGATGATGATGTTGAGATGAAGCTTTGCGAGGATGTGATGAAGCGAAGCATGATATGAGATAGTCTTGGTCTAATCCAGACGGGATCATTCCAAGCATGTTGGTAACTCGGTGATATGGTTCGAGTTTGAGGATAATGGATGCTCGAGAGGCGCTTGAGCTAGTATGGAAATAGTTGTCGAGGAGGACGACTAGAAGGCTGAGATCTCATCGTTGTTGAAGGTTCTAGCATGCTCAAAGCAAGAGTACGTTGGGCAGATTCGATAGTCCCTGAAGACTACTGATTGGGTAGTCAAGTACTCTGGGCAGATTCGATAGTCCTAGGCACGGGTCACGATGACGTGCGGGAGTTATGTCTAGAACCGGGGTTTCCATTAGCCCTTGACGGACGGCTGAAAGAATGTGCCGGTCATTCAATTAACGGTGATATCGAAGCAATGATAACAGTGATAGTCAGAGTCATGGATGTTTGGTTGTATCGTCATTCGGTCTCAAGAGCAGTGTTTTCTGGGTGCTTATCTGATCTTGGTTTAGGCCTTGGGGGTTTGTGCTTGGAAAACATCGCCCTTGACTCGAGTGATAATTGCTTTACTTTACATTGTATGCTCTGCTATGTTTGCTTCTACTTAGTGTGTGTCTGGGGGCTATCACTGTAGAAAGAGGTTGGAGTGGGAGGGTTATATTCCTATTCCTTTTCCTTTATGCTCTTTTGGTATGTTGTTAGTTAATTTACCGCTCACTAAGACTGTTGTCTGACTCAAGGCTTTATGTTTTAATTCTTATTGCCTTGGGCTGTTCGTCCATTTTGGGATGGGCAGACTAGGTAGCAGGTGACAGGTGCTGTTCTCTTCTCACGATGCTGATATCGAAGACGAGCTGGAGGGTTGCATATTATCTTCATATTATATGTACTGGATGTTCCGCTGTTTGTATAATCTCTGAGTGTTATGTAGTGAGGCATGATGTATTGACTATTTGGATGCTTGTATTCAACTATTATGGAGTTTTATATGATGGCATTTTATTCTGTAAAGCTTCATTATACATATGTTCTATTGTATTTTGTCCATGCGCTGTGAGTAATACGATAGATTCTGTTGTTTTTATCTACCTTGACAATCGTCCATGGTCGCCTGGCACACTTTACAGCGCACTATCTCTAGATTCAGTGCAGGAGTCATGGGCGGTCGTCACAAAATTCAAATCACTTTTCTAAAATATACTTTAACTTTTTAAAGTTGTTTAACATAAAACTTATTTATTTTAAAAATATAATCAGATTCATTCTGAATCCATGCTTGAAACTTATTTAAACTTTTTTTAAATCTGGCTTTCACAAATTTTTTTATTTCACTTTAAAATCAACACTGACAAGTTTTTAAACCTGTACACAAAACTTTACCCGAGCCCATTCCAAATAGCTTCGAGCAAAAGCTTAACAAACTTCGAACCAACCCTCAAAATTTCTCGAGAAAACTCGAATAACCTACTTCCCTTCAAACCAACTTCCCAGAAAAACAGGCAATGCACCGTGCACGTGCACGGCGCTGCCGTCACCTGCAGTCGACGCTGCATCGTCGAACGAGTCGACTATCACCCCGCCTTGAATTCCGACCACCAGACTTTGTCATCCACTCGAAAATCAAAATCGAGTGGAAATTCAAACCTGGAAACACGAACAGTTCCCCTCTCGAAACCTGTCAACATCTAAACCTCGCCGCTCCGACCACCAGATCGCCAGAACTTCCGGCATCAGCTTCGTCTACTTCACCTCTACCAATTCCCAAACCCCCGTTGAACTCGATGCTCCATGGAGATCGAACTGACCCAAAATCTCCACCCAGACCAAATTAGGTTTAGCAACTAAAATTCACGACCACTGCCTCCACCTGTTCCTGATCATCCACCACCTAATTTTGCCAAACTTCATGGTCACTCCACTATCTCCAACCACAAATCCGGCCACCCGAAATGCTGGGATCACCAGAGATCCCTTAAAAACCCCAAAACAAACAACGCAGGTAAACTCTTTAAATACAAATCACAAAAATGTGATTATAGCTTTAAAAATCCTAATTACAGGCAAGAATTCAAGTTGTAAACTTGAATTGATATTTTAGAATGTTTGAAATTTTACTTATATTAAATATTGGCTGTTCTTTTAGTTTTTACAGAGCAGTTCTGCTTGGTAAACTCAAATTCAAATTTTAAAATATGTTTTATGATCAAACAAACCTATCTTGTTTAGATACTAAGTCCTAAAAATCAACAGATTAAGCAGGGTTGATTTTTTTGTTTTAAACCTGAGCTTCAAATTTTTATAACAAAGATGTTTTCCAGACTATTAAACAGTCAGGCATCAATACGTTCAAAGAATTGCATAAATGTATATTCATATAAACACACTTATTTCAGACATAAGAACATAAGTGAACACACTTAAACAGATTTTAAATTTAAGTTACTCACATGTTTTGAAAATGACAGAGCAGGCTTTTATGTTGAAGTAGGCTTGAAAGTTTGCAAGCTGAAACCTTTGATCTCTGGTTTGTAGTCGATTGCATTGTTGTTTTGATTGAAGTATTGTTTAAGTTTGAAATGGTTTTCAAATTCAGATTTTTCTCAGTTTTGAAATGGTGAACGAAAAATAAAATGAGAAGTTTTGTGAAGTATTGAAATGTATAGGCTGAGATAAGTGCACAGGTTATATAAATTTGTACTAAGTGACATTATTTGTTTATTATAATACAAGACAGGGATTTTTTATCAAATGGGAGGCTGATGGATACGTTCTTGTGCTTGCATTAAATGATCTTGTACAACTTATATTTTCTTTTTCTTTTCAGCTGTACAAAACAATGGGGCTGAGATGATATGTTGTAGTGTACTAAGGTATTGGTATTTATTGCTTTGTACAACATACTTACCCTTATTTGCTTGTACATATATATTTGTAAAATCCTTTCTTTTCGGCTGAAGATATTGTGGTATCTTCTTTTGCAAGCTTTTCTTTATATTTTTGTTTCTTCATTTTGCAAGTGTACACTTCTATGTTTATTTGTTTTCTTTATTTGTTTTATTACTTTGCAATGTAAATGAAATTCTATTTTGTACTAATTTATATTGATTTATAAATATGATATTGAGATTTAAATCCAATCATCAATATAGGCACAACTATAAATTCACATATATATAATATTTACAATATTTTTAAATGTAAATGATTTATACAACATTTATTTGAACTCGGGGAAACTCGCATCCTTTTTTCGATTTATTTCACAAATTTTAATTCAAAAATTCAATAAATTATCAATTTAAATATATGTAAAATTCGAGGTCGTTACAGAGGGCAAAGCTTATATAGATGGAAATTACATATCTAGTCAAAAAATCTACTGTCAAAACACGAAGAGCCCCCTAGACCGAGCAGATCTTATAACGATTAGGTATACAACTTAATAATAATGGATGAATTCTACCATAGAATAAAAGGAGGAGATGAAGCTAGCAAGCAAGTGAATGCAATGCATAATATCTTGAATGATCTTTTAGGGTCTTGCTGGAGATATAAGGAAGGCCGAAGTGGGCTAGGCTTTATTAGCAAGCCTGATTTTCTTTTTATTATGTAAATCAATGTAATCGTTGATGTTAAAGATGGTATAGTGTATCTAATACTAATATAATATGGTGTCGTACTCTTTGTAACGACCCGGAATTTTGGACCATTCGCATCCATTATAAGTGTATAGGTAGACACTCATGCCGGAATTGAATTGCTCAAAATACCGCGTTGTTAATTTAAATTGGCAAAACTGAACATATACAGTAAATAAAATAATCACAGATCACAGACACAGAGTAATAAATGCAGCGGAAATAAAAGAGATAGTAGTTCATGAAGCTACTATATAAATATGTAAGTTACATCAGAGTTAAACCAGATACAATGGAAGAGTAATACGATACAACAGATACAAATCAGAATACATCACTGGAATCATCGAATACTGAAAGCAGAATAGATGGCTGGATCTTCAAGCAAAGCTCCAACTTCAAAGGTGAGTCTCGAATACTGGTACACTCAGTCTGACCCGAGCGTAAAGCAAAAACACAAGACACTCGAGTCAGGATTAACATTCTTATATTAATAAATCCAACTCAAGTGAAATAGCAATTGAAATACAAGTAACTCAAAGGATGTTTGGAATAACCATCCTTTAAGGATCCGTTAAACTATCTACTATGTAGTAGTGTACGATAAGTAGATAATGTCTATCAGTAATATAAAGATATCAAAATAGTGTTAAGTCATGGCCCATTCCACCCTTAACACATTTTTATTCCCAAGAGCATATACAAGACCGTAGTTTCCCCAAAACCGGAAGTCACCAGAGGGCAATCCATATACTAAAGGTACAAACCAAAATCGTAGTGGTCGCGAATAGGGATACAAGTATGACAAGGCACATGAGGCAATACCCAAGGTAGTGAAACTACCGTTCGCCTGATCCGGACTGGTGAGAACGCATCGCCGCAGCGACCGCAACACTGTGAAACAACACTCCCAAAATCAAGGGTGCACCAATCGACAACAAGTAATGAGTAGTTCGAAGAAGTGTGTTTGCTTAAGGTAGCTGACCTCCATTGGCCCGGCACGGCTCCTGTTTTAGTCATTTCCAATTTGACACAAGGGTCAAGGCTATCCATTATCGTTCTCTTTCTTCAGTCATCACGTACATCATTCCAACCACTTCATTCTGGATCACACTCCGCGTATAGTTATTAAAGTGGTTTTCGGTTTAGACAGTGAGTATGCCCCTAACCGATTCCGGTCCCTTTAATAACTTTCGTAATTATTACACCGATTGGTCATTTATTTATTTTCAAAACCAAATCAATTTCAATCTCAATTAGAATTTGTAAACCAACATTTCATTTGTCTTTCCAAAACAATTTCCATAATTTACATTTCAAACTTCCAAATTCATAATTTCAAAATCTTATAATTCAATTTCAATTTCTTTTTAAAACAATTCAAATATCGATTCAAGTTCGGATACAAGTTTCATTCCGAAACCATTTAAATTAATTTAATTTAACATTTAAATCAATTTAAATTCATTTATCGATTTCATTCAGTATTCATTAAGTAAATTTTCCATTCAAAATAATTCCTAGTAAATTTCCAATTCATTAAATCCATTATCAAAATTCAACTTCATTATATCAAAACTTACAAATTGTATTAAATTAAATTCATCAAATCAAATTCTTTAAATTTCAAGTCTTACATTTATTTCAGTAAATCACATTTTATTTCTTGTTAAAGAAATTCAATTTCACTTATTTACTTACTTAAATAATTTTCCAAAACTTAATTAATAAAGAAACTCAATTTCAATTATTTACAAAGTAAAATTCACTTATTCAAAAGTTCAATTTCACTTATTAAAGAATTCAATTCACTTTAATCATTAAATAATTCAATCTTATTTAATTATTAAATAAATTCAAAACTTAATTATTAAATAATTTCAAAGTTTAATAATTTCAAACTTAATTATAATTTCAAACTTAATTTTTAAATCATTTCTAACTTAATTCAATCATTTCTCAAATTAAACAACATTCTTTCATCAATTACATTGTTAATATTTTGTTTCAGATTATTAAATATTCACATTTAAATTTCATTAAAATTCAAATTTCAACTTCATTTCAAAACCATATTATTTATTCAAATAAAACTTTGTTTATTCTTAAATCAAATTATTGACCAATCGGGTTTTATTTAATTCTCTATCCTAGGTCAAAGTTCAATTTTGGGTATTTATCATTTCAACCCGATTCCAATTCAATTCAAAAATCAAAGCATAGCAAAGGGAACTTGCAGTGTGATAACTGGGATGGTGTCAAAGTAAATAAACAAGCAATAACAACAACCAATATCAATCCAATAATCAATTAAATAATCCCGAAATAATCGTATTAATTCGCATTGTTGTTTGTGCAAATTAATATAATTATTTCTAGAATCTACACTATCATTTCATGTAGATTAAAGATTATTACACTAATTGTTTATACGGTTCTTCACTTGTCATTCAATTTCAATTTTACACTACAACGATTAATCCAATATACATCGATGGTTCAAAGTGTAATTATCACTATTTTACATGTCAATAAATTTAACAATTAAAAGGGGTCATATCCAACTAATCAAATTTAACATATAATCAGTTTTAAAATTGTTAACTATCCTATATCAATTTCAATTCTGCATACTATTAATAACTTAACATTAACAAATTAACGTCCAATATAAACATCGAACAATCAATCAATTATCAGCCAAACTAGATTATCATTTCATAATTAACAGTTAATGGTGTAAGATGTCATAAGTAAACTAATACAGGTGACCGCATATAAAACAGTGTAAATAACTAACAACAGCATATTTCAATTGTCGTTTCAATTGAAATCAAATTTAATAAATAAAAGAACGTTAATCGTGAGTGATTGCTCACCTTTCGAGGCTAGAGAGGGTAGACAATGAAGTTGAGTTGCGAAACGTAAGCACGAATCCCAAGGCAAAGCTAAGTTGACACGAATTGACGGCGAAGCTGATAAATTAGAATTGATGAGAACAAATCAATATCCAGCTTGATATAAATGGAAAAATACTCATTATTATACAATTAATATTTTAATCTAAGACAAATATTAAAATAATATATATATAATTCGAAATCATCATTCGTAAACTACCATTTTTCAAATCAAAGATATATATATTATATTTAAAAATCAACGCTTATAATCCATATGTACAACCAAAAATCGAACACCTATGTATATCTAAGATTGCAAGTAATATAAACGGAAGGAACAAAATAACTTAACACATCATTCATATGTACAATTTCTAATGAGCAGTATAGAGTAAACTTTGAAATATATATCTATATGATACCAACAGAATATTTATATAAACTAATATGTATACTTATACTTAAACATATGGTAATTATACTCTATATATATGATATCAGATTGTAAAAGTGTGTATATATATACTTACATCATATAGACAATAAAACCTATGTACAACTCATACTTGCCTAATTGCTTATATATGCTCACATAATCATATAAATAACTCACACTATACTTTATTCAAACTAGTACTGTAACACACAATTTAAGATAAAAATCTAGACATATCTTAAAATCAACGTCCATTATAAAGTCAATATAAATAATCTGTGGCATGGCATATATAGAAATATAAATAATTTATACTTTAATCAATCTGGTTTTTTTTTAATTTTATTTTATTTACCCATAACCACTATATATATATAACTTAATCTTATTGTAACAAAATATAAATGAACAGGCGAACCAATTATACAAATACTATTCATATATACACAGCTATACTATATCTCAATTAATATAATATAGATACTAGATATATAAATACTTGTATAAAGTACAGGGAAGACAATACTGAAAAAAAAAAGCTCGGCATGAGATCCCGCAAGGCAGCGGCTAGCTGGAGGAGAATGATTGGTTTCGGGTTGTGGTGGGAGGCTGTTTCCGAGAAGGATCGGGAAAGCTCGGGAGGGCTTCGACGATCTTGCTTGGCAGAGGACAAAGAGGGCGGAGCGGAGGAGAGAGGCTGAGGCCGTGTGTAAATCGAGAAGGTTGTAGCTGTGTCGGAGAAGGAGGCGTATGCTTCTGCTATGGAATGGATTTGTTGTGGAGTGCTGTGATATTTTAGGGGTCGGCTGGCGATGCGTGGAGTGGAGAAAAGGGTAGGCACGGAAATGGAAGGGAATGGGCTCGGGTAGCAAGGTGACGCGGCTGGGGTTTGGTGCCGACGTGGTTTTGAGGTAGGAGAGAAGGCGGAGGGGAGAGGGTGGCGATGCGTGGAGAAAGCTGGGTGGAATGGACGGTTTCTGGTCGGTGACTTCAAGTGGATGGTTTCATTTTTTTTTAGTTTCTTTCTTCTCTTTTTTTTTCTTTGAAATGCAACAGTAGAAATAAGACCAAAGAACGAAGAGGTAATAGGAAAGAAAAAGAAGCGCATAGGAAAATGAATATGGAACTTAATTATGAACAGAATTTGAAATGAAAGAGGACATAGAGAAGAGGAATAGACAGCATAAATTCTGGGAATTCTAAAAGGTTAGAGGGTGGAAAAATGGGATGGCAACAGCTGAATTTTAGGAGATAATGAATGTTACCATAAGTGTCAGTTGCTGTTGATTTGCGTTTGAAATTTGAATGGAGCCAACTATAAAAAATGGTACCGATACAATCAACCGTTCCCCAGATTACACTGCGTACCGGCCATCGAAAATGATAATTGAATATACCGTCGAGATCAACATGACGAGACGATCAAAATGGTATGCATATATCAGTGGTACGATTGGATTATAAAATTTTGAATTTTCTACCAGCGGAAAATGCAAGAAAAACATAGGAAAATAAGATCGACGGAGCTAAAGAAGTCCAAATTTTGAAAAACGAAAAATGACTTCTTGCTCAGAAGATGTTTTAGAATTTTTCTATGTGAAAATATCTAGGTTTCGGAAATATTTTATTTTCATCGCTTTTTAACTGATTGAATTGAAGTAAATTTACGCGCGAAATAAACTTTCATATTTTCGGACGAAAATTTACCGGTTGCTATGTTTAACTTGACGCATTCCAAATATCAAATTTTTATTTTAAAATTTTATCGTTTGAAATTTCACAAAATTTTAACTAATTACGTTATTAAAACAGTTGAAATTTACGGGTCGTTACACTCTCCCCCACTCAAAACTTTTCATCTCCGAAAAGGAACGAGGTAGGAGAATAGAAACAATCAGAAAGAAAAACAGATTTGAAATACAAAATAACAATTAATTTAAACCATATAAATTTAAATTTAAATTAATTGATATTCAATAATTGATTTAATCCATTTGATTTCACTAAAATCAATCTCAACTATTTCTAAATTCATTATCTTATTATCCCATTTTCTTCAATTCACAATTTCTAAAACCATAAATTTGATTAGTCTTTTATTATAATCATATTTTCTTCAACAATTTTAAATTCTTCTTTATTCCAAATTACTGTTAAATTTATTCTACTTAGTATATCTACTCACATATATTTAACCCATATAAATTAATTTAAAACATAAAAGTTTTGATTTAAATTAATTTACATCTATTAATTTCTTTTAAATTCAAGATATTTTCATATGTTGATCAAATTTCAATTTATTAATTCTTTCAAAACATTTTTTTTTTCAATTATCTTATTATTCTATTTATCTCTATTAACATTTTATAATTAAAATTTAAGTGTATAACATTTATTATTACCACTCAAATTTTATTTATAAACTCAATTTATATTATATATTGTCCAATTACATATTCAACTTCTGAATGATTTAGGTAGATTGTATTAGAATGCAGTTGAACAATATACAAACAAAATTTTCCCAATTCAATTATTCAAGTTTAAATATTTATTCCAAATTTGGTTTTATTTATAATTAAAATCATCCTTTAACAAAATTTAAGAATTATATTTCCGATTAATTTCAAATCCTTTAGAAATAATTATGTATATACTATATATATTGAATCAAATTAAATTTAAAATAATATACCCATATATATATATATATATCAAGTCATATTTAAGAAATCCGAATCAAAATATTTTCCAAAACAAACCGTAGCAAAGCTACAGAATGGTTTCTCCACTTCGAAACTCGAAAATGAATGTCGATGATGCGGCCGCCATCACCGAAATTATTTTCCAACGACAAAGAGAAGAGCACTGATTTCAACATTTTAAAATTCATTGAAAACGATTTCTATTCGGAAATACTTCCAATAATATATACTTTAAGATTTTAAAAAAACCAAAGTTCGAAATCACCGGAAACTAATAAATTCTCAAATTTCTGAATTAAATTCATTTCAAATTCCAATCAATTTATAACCAAGTTTATAAATTCATTTATTTATATTATGCAATAGTCAATGTTTTACAAAACAATAAATGAAAATCAAATATTATTATTTCAAACAACAAATTCATTAACAATTTAATTTCAGAAAACTTATATTTATATATAATATAATCACACAAAACTTTTATTTTATTTATCAAATTTGAAAACGATATTGTGTCAGTTTGCTCTGCTCAAGTGTTTTTGAAATCCTATCGATAGCGTTGATCAGACGAATCGATCGAAAACCCAAATCAACATCAACAACTCAAACAACACAATGTATATTAAAACATTTTAAATATTAATTTACAAATACACTCTCTCGCTCGACGATACAATAATGAATTTCAAAGCAAAGATAGAGATTCAAATTTGATGGACCCAAATCAAAGAGAATTTTAAATTCGAAGATAGATTGAAACAAAGCCAAGATGATTAAATAATCAAAATAGGAAGACAAATAAGTTTATTAAATCACGACAACCTTAACCGGGTCGACCGTGACTTCAAGAATAAGATCGATGTAGAATTCCGAGGTAAATCTACATTCGATCGCAAGAGATAGAATTCAAGCATAGTAGGAGATAGATAGCATCGTAAACCGTGGATGCAGAAATTTCCGGTAAATCAATGTCTATTGTAAAGGAGTTTCATCCCTTTACGAATCATTCGAAGATTGGCGAGACCGCCGATTTACTATAGAGATCATTCAAAGTGGAGTTATGGGGACACTCTAAGATCAAGAAAAGACGAATAGTGAGGGACACGAATGAATTTCGGAACCGCAGGGAACGTTCCAAAATTCAAATGAATCGAGTCAAAATGAAGAGATTGAAACTCGAATGAGAGTGATTCTGTAAATACATTTACCCTATATGTTGAGTTTTGCCTAGAGCTACCAAAGCTCCGATACCAACTGTAACGACCCGGAATTTTGGACCATTCGCATCCATTATAAGTGTATAGGTAGACACTCATGCCGGAATTGAATTGCTCAAAATACCGCGTTGTTAATTTAAATTGGCAAAACTGAACATATACAGTAAATAAAATAATCACAGATCACAGACACAGAGTAATAAATGCAGCGGAAATAAAAGAGATAGTAGTTCATGAAGCGACTATATAAATATGTAAATTACATCAGAGTTAAACCAGATACAACGGAAGAGTAATACGATACAACAGATACAAATCAGAATACATCACTGGAATCATCGAATACTGAAAGCAGAATAGATGGCTGGATCTTCAAGCAAAGCTCCAACTTCAAAGGTGAGTCTCGAATACTGGTACACTCAGTCTGACCCGAGCGTAAAGCAAAAACACAAGACACTCGAGTCAGGATTAACATTCTTATATTAATAAATCCAACTCAAGTGAAATAGCAATTGAAATACAAGTAACTCAAAGGATGTTTGGAATAACCATCCTTTAAGGATCCGTTAAACTATCTACTATGTAGTAGTGTACGATAAGTAGATAATGTCTATCAGTAATATAAAGATATCAAAATAGTGTTAAGTCATGGCCCATTCCACCCTTAACACATTTTTATTCCCAAGAGCATATACAAGACCGTAGTTTCCCCAAAACCGGAAGTCACCAGAGGGCAATCCATATACTAAAGGTACAAACCAAAATCGTAGTGGTCGCGAATAGGGATACAAGTATGACAAGGCACATGAGGCAATACCCAAGGTAGTGAAACTACCGTTCGCCTGATCCGGACTGGTGAGAACGCATCGCCGCAGCGACCGCAACACCGCGAAACAACACTCCCAAAATCAAGGGTGCACCAATCGACAACAAGTAATGAGTAGTTCGAAGAAGTGTGTTCGCTTGAGGTAGCTGACCTCCATTGGCCCGGCACGGCTCCTGTTTTAGTCATTTCCAATTTGACACAAGGGTCAAGGCTATCCATTATCGTTCTCTTTCTTCAGTCATCACGTACATCATTCCAACCACTTCATTCTGGATCACACTCCGTGTATAGTTATTAAAGTGGTTTTCGGTTTAGACAGTGAGTATGTCCCTAACCGATTCCGGTCTCTTTAATAACTTTCGTAATTATTACACCGATTGGTCATTTATTTATTTTCAAAACCAAATCAATTTCAATCTCAATTAGAATTTGTAAACCAACATTTCATTTGTCTTTCCAAAACAATTTCCATAATTTACATTTCAAACTTCCAAATTCATAATTTCAAAATCTTATAATTCAATTTCAATTTCTTTTTAAAACAATTCAAATATCGATTCAAGTTCGGATACAAGTTTCATTCCGAAACCATTTAAATTAATTTAATTTAACATTTAAATCAATTTAAATTCATTTATCGATTTCATTCAATATTCATTAAGTAAATTTGCCATTCAAAATAATTCCTAGTAAATTTCCAATTCATTAAATCCATTATCAAAATTCAACTTCATTATATCAAAACTTACAAATTGTATTAAATTAAATTCATCAAATCATATTCTTTAAATTTCAAGTCTTACATTTATTTCAGTAAATCACATTTTATTTCTTGTTAAAGAAATTCAATTTCACTTATTTACTTACTTAAATAATTTTCCAAAACTTAATTAATAAAGAAACTCAATTTCAATTATTTACGAAGTAAAATTCACTTATTCAAAAGTTCAATTTCACTTATTAAAGAATTCAATTCACTTTAATCATTAAATAATTCAATCTTATTTAATTATTAAATAAATTCAAAACTTAATTATTAAATAATTTCAAAGTTTAATAATTTCAAACTTAATTTTTAAATCATTTCTAACTTAATTCAATCATTTCTCAAATTAAACAACATTCTTGCATCAATTACATTGTTAATATTTTGTTTCAGATTATTAAATATTCACATTTAAATTTCATTAAAATTCAAATTTCAACTTCATTTCAAAACCATATTATTTATTCAAATAAAACTTCGTTTATTCTTAAATCAAATTATTGACCAATCGGGTTTTATTTAATTCTCTATCCTAGGTCAAAGTTCAATTTTGGGTATTTATCATTTCAACCCGATTCCAATTCAATTCAAAAATCAAAGCATAGCAAAGGGAACTTGCAGTGTGATAACTGGGATGGTGTCAAAGTAAATAAACAAGCAATAACAACAACCAATATCAATCCAATAATCAATTAAATAATCCCGAAATAATCGTATTAATTCGCATTGTTGTTTGTGCAAATTAATATAATTATTTCTAGAATCTACACTATCATTTCATGTAGATTAAAGATTATTACACTAATTGTTTATACGGTTCTTCACTTGTCATTCAATTTCAATTTTACACTACAACGATTAATCCAATATACGTCGATGGTTCAAAGTGTAATTATCACTATTTTACATGTCAATAAATTTAACAATTAAAAGGGGTCATATCCAACTAATCAAATTTAACATATAATCAGTTTTAAAATTGTTAACTATCCTATATCAATTTCAATTCTGCATACTATTAATAACTTAACATTAACAAATTAACGTCCAATATAAACATCGAACAATCAATCAATTATCAGCCAAACTAGATTATCATTTCATAATTAACAGTTAATGGTGTAAGATGTCATAAGTAAACTAATACAGGTGACCGCATATAAAACAGTGTAAATAACTAACAACAGCATATTTCAATTGTCGTTTCAATTGAAATCAAATTTAATAAATAAAAGAACGTTAATCGTGAGTGATTGCTCACCTTTCGAGGCTAGAGAGGGTAGACAATGAAGTTGAGTTGCGAAACGCAAGCACGAATCCCAAGGCAAAGCTAAGTTGACACGAATTGACGGCGAAGCTGATAAATTAGAATTGATGAGAACAAATCAATATCCAGCTTGATATAAATGGAAAAATACTCATTATTATACAATTAATATTTTAATCTAAGACAAATATTAAAATAATATATATATAATTCGAAATCATCATTCGTAAACTACCATTTTTCAAATCAAAGATATATATATTATATTTAAAAATCAACGCTTATAATCCATATGTACAACCAAAAATCGAACACCTATGTATATCTAAGATTGCAAGTAATATAAACGGAAGGAACAAAATAACTTAACACATCATTCATATGTACAATTTCTAATGAGCAGTATAGAGTAAACTTTGAAATATATATCTATATGATACCAATAGAATATTTATATAAACTAATATGTATACTTATACTTAAACATATGGTAATTATACTCTATATATATGATATCAGATTGTAAAAGTGTGTATATATATACTTACATCATATAGACAATAAAACCTATGTACAACTCATACTTGCCTAACTGCTTATATATGCTCACATAATCATATAAATAACTCACACTATACTTTATTCAAACTAGTACTGTAACACACAATTTAAGATAAAAATCTAGACATATCTTAAAATCAACGTCCATTATAAAGTCAACAGAAATAATATGTGGCATAGCATATATAGAAATATAAATAATTTATACTTTAATCAACCTGGTTTTTTTTATATTTACCCATAACCACTATATATATATAACTTAATCTTATTGTAACAAAATATAAATGCACAGGCGAACCAATTATACAAATACTATTCATATATACACAGCTATACTATATCTCAATTAATATAATATAGATACTAGATATATAAATACCTGTATAAAGTACAGGGAAGACAATACTGGAAAAAAGAAGAAGCTCGGCATGAGATCCCGCAAGGCAGCGGCTAGCTGGAGGAGAATGATTGGTTTCGGGTTGTGGTGGGAGGCTGTTTTCGAGAAGGATCGGGAAAGCTCGGGAGGGCTTCGACGATCTTGCTTGGCAGAGGACAAAGATGGCGGAGCGGAGGAGAGAGGCTGAGGCCGTGTGTAAATCGAGAAGGTTGTAGCTGTGTCGGAGAAGGAGGCGTATGCTTCTGCTATGGAATGGATTTGTTGTGGAGTGCTGTGATATTTTAGGGGTCGGCTGGCGATGCGTGAAGTGGAGAAAAGGGTAGGCACTGAAATGGAAGGGAATGGGCTCGGGTAGCAAGGTGACGCGGCTGGGGTTTGGTGCCGACGTGGTTTTGAGGTAGGAGAGAAGGCGGAGGGGAGAGGGTGGCGATGCGTGGAGAAAGCTGAGTGGAATGGACGGTTTCTGGTCGGTGACTTCAAGTGGATGGTTTCATTTTTTTTTAGTTTCTTTCTTCTCTTTTTTTTTCTTTGAAATGCAACAGTAGAAATAAGACCAAAGAACGAAGAGGTAATAGGAAAGAAAAAGAAGCGCATAGGAAAATGAATATGGAACTTAATTATGAACAGAATTTGAAATGAAAGAGGACATAGAGAAGAGGAATAGACAGCATAAATTCTGGGAATTCTAAAAGGCTAGAGGGTGGAAAAATGGGATGGCAACAGCTGAATTTTAGGAGATAATGAATGTTACCATAAGTGTCAGTTGCTGTTGATTTTCGTTTGAAATTTGAATGGAGAACTATAAAAAATGGTACCGATACAATCAACCGTTCCCCAGATTACACTGCGTACCGGCCATCGAAAATGACAATTGAATATACCGTCGAGATCAACATGACGAGACGATCAAAACGGTATGCATATATCAGTGGTACGATTGGATTATAAAAATTCGAATTTTCTACCAGCGGAAAATGCAAGAAAAACATAGGAAAATAAGATCGACGGAGCTAAAGAAGTCCAAATTTTGAAAAACGAAAAATGACATCTTGCTCAGAAGATGGTTTAGAATTTTTCTATGTGAAAATATCTAGGTTTCGGAAACATTTTATTTTCATCGCTTTTTAACTGATTGAATTGAAGTAAATTTACGCGCGAAATAAACTTTCATATTTTCGGACGAAAATTTACCGGTTGCTATGTTTAACTTGACGCATTCCAAATATCAAAATTTTATTTTAAAATTTTATCGTTTGAAATTTCACAAAATTTTTACTAATTACGTTATTAAAACAGTTGAAATTTACGGGTCGTTACACTCTTTTTCTCTACTACTTTGATTGAGTTTTTTAAGAAGACGAACCGGCTAAGGTTCTTTTGTCTCAATAAAAAGGAACAAATTTTCAATATATATATGTATTTATGTATGTATGTATGTATGTATTTGTGTGTATGTATATATATATATATATATATATATATACGCTTCACATTGTCTATTAAATTTTCTCAGTTTTAGCTATTGACGTGGGTTGTTTGAGTTGGGCTTTCTTATTCCTTGGATGAGTTGAGCATCAATGTGTCGTTGGGCCTTTTGCACCTACGTTGGATGTTCTTGATAGTACTTGGTGTTGTTCTCTTCGTCTCCGTGGTTGGATGAGGTCTTTCACTCACTGATGTTTCTTCTCTGATGTTGCCTTCTGCTTTTGTTGCACCTATTTTATTTTTTTCTACATTTTATTTTTTCTAGGTTTATTAGGAGTGTTTTTTCTATTTTATTTATACGGGTTAATTGCAAAAGAGCCACATACCAGGCTTGTTGGCTACACCTTTTAAATCATAGAATAAAATTATATGAATATTCTTCTCCTTATAGAGGATCACTCATTCTCCTTTAAAAAGGAATCTTAACCATTTAAATCAGTATAGTAAATATGATTTCAAGTAGACATCTTTTAAATTTATGTCAATCAAATTTCTTTATATATGTATATGTATATATATGAGCTTTCAATCGCTCCATAAATGCCCCCTGATTTCCACCACAAGCTCCGATTTGAATAATTTTTGCTTACTGTAACAACCCACCTCGAAACAGGCTTAAATTCTGATCCAGTAAAGGCCCATTGAAACTTAGACCCATTCCAAAGTTGACTGTTGGTTGGTATAAAGAACAATATAAAGCTATTTATCTGCCCATTCAGAACTCACAACGGAAGAATAAAATATAACATCAGAACAGTTCCCATTTATTTAAAACTCCAATGTCATAAAGACAAGCGCAATACCATCAAATATTTGAAGTACAATATTTCAAAGTTACCACATCATTCTTTTCATGGGTACATCAGAAAATAAAGGAAATATCATAAGTATATAAATAGACTACTGCCACGAGCTCCTCTCATCGCCATCGCCATCTGAACCATCATCTTCTTTCCTAACCCATGTTGTAATGAGAAGGGAGTCAGAACAACAATGTCCGATGAATAGAAATCTCGAGCCTTCCTATAATAGTACTTGGGCAGTAGAATTAAATAAGAGTATACGTCTTTCGTATATTATATCAATATTATAAATCTTTCCAAATATAAGCCCTAGGGCTTTTCTAATCTAATTCTATAGCCATTATGCCTTCAGCCCAATAACCTATATTTATCGTCAATAATGTCCTATCAATGTAAAAGATAGTACGCAAGTCACTTAATACCTTTATTGAAAACTAGGGAGACTCCGACTATTTAATACCTTATTTAAGGCAGTCCTCGTCATTTAATACTATCCCAATGTGAACTCCTCGCCTGTACTTATCTAGCTGACATTACATAGAATCTCTTCAGTCACTTAATACTTTATATTGAACCAGACCCTTTACGAGATATCCTCTACCATGCCTTACCACTAACCCCAACCATTTACTACTTCCTACATTGGAAAGTAGCAGACCCTCAAACAACCACTTAATGCCTTTAATCCTTGAATCAGGTCCTTTGTTTTATGACCCGTACCCCATAATGATGTCTCATATTAGTCCAACTATTCGTAGGTACTGATAACCAGAATAGCTGGGCAGGTTAACCCAATAGAAATTGGGACTAACCTCGCATCCTCTGTAGTTGCTTCCTATAGGAATCAGCCTCAAAGTCACACTGTTGGTAGCCATATTAGCTGGGTATACTTCTATGTGCTTTTGACTGACCTCGCATCCCTATAACTTAGTCATAATTTATAACGCTCTCTAAACATATTATCACATATCTCACCACATTCATTATTTAGGCCTTGTAAGAAAAACCTTCTTATTTCGCCTCTACAACTAATTAGTTTCCTAGGAGGGATTTTTAATAATTAATAACCTATTAACCACACAATTAATATGTTAAAATTGTATGTTATATATGCTAGTTTACATATATAAATACACATCTAGTAAATTTCTATGCGTACGGGGATTACGCCCTAAACTAACGTTTAAATGTCAAATCTTTAAAATTATAAAAGTTCCATTTTCATGACAAATATACCATAAATCTAATGCCCAAAATTAAATCAACAGACTTGTATATAGAATCCAAACCCAACTTATTTTATATTAAAATAACGGAATAAATCAATAATAGAAACTTAAAATTTAATTACATTTACGCTCTATTCAACCACCTTTTACATGAAATTAGACAAAGGGAATTTTTATTCAATTTGTAGAAATAGACGGTGCAAACTACGAATAAAAATCCATACCTATTACACTATTTCCTAATCAAAACCCTCAATCAGATCGAAATAAAAAGAATAAGAAGTGGAATAGAAGGTAAATTACCAAAATTGTAAAATCTATACAAATTCCATCATTTTAATATAAAACAATTAAGATTCCAACTTAAGAATTGACATTTCGCTTTGGGGAAATTTTGGGAATTTTAATATGATGTTTTCATAAACCAAAATTTCCCAAGGCATATATAAGATCCAAACTATACTATTCAATCATTAAAATAAAACGACTAAGATTTTCACTCACAACAGATCCTTAGCTTTGCTTCTTCTTGGATTTGACATGCCTACATAATCTCATTATCTCCTTTCTTAGAAATATACAACAAGAGAACTGCATATATATTAGATTCATAGATTAAGAGTTTGGAGGAGAAAAGGATTAGAAACTGAAAATAAACTCTAAAAATCCTTACCTGAAGCCCTAAAAAGCATTTTTGAACTTTGGATAAGAGAGACTAACAGAGCTTCCCTAGAATCCCAAAATAATTTGTGAATAAAAGTGAGGGGGTCTAGGGACTTATTTATAGTGGTGAGAATACAGCAGAACTGTCAGATTTAAGTCGGTTTAAATTCGAACGTTCAAAATGTGAAAACCCTAGCTGCAACCAACCATCATCGGTCGACCATTTCACCCTAGTCGGTCGACCAGTTCCTAGGGAGCGGTTGACCGCTTCACCTATTTTTGGAACCATTTGTTATTTGCCATTGTAAATTTATTTTATTCGTTAATTGGTAATTAATGTCAATGCCAATTTTGACGAATACTCAACCTCAAGTCTAATTGCGGTTAACTTTTGAAATTCAAATTTAAGGATTAATTATTTATTTGAATTTGAATTTTATTTAAATTAGTTTGAATCGTTTGAGCTCTGTTTTTAACATATATTATATGTAAATTGATAAGAAAATCACCACGAATGGACATAACTTCCGTGGTCAAATTTTGACTTTCACAAAATTTCTATTTTTAACTTTACCTTATTTAATTAATCAATTTATTTATTTATTTCTTATCAATTTTACAGGGTGTTACATATCTCTCTCTTCCTACTACCACTATTATTTAAATCGGAACTTATGGTGGAAATCAGGGTGCGTTTTTGATGCTGCACTTTTTGAGGTGCCATTGAACGCTCCTCATATATACATATTTGCATAATCACATGCTAAATTTCAACGATCTCATTAGCATATTTAAGAACACAAACAATTTTACATGGTATATGGTCATTTGATTATTTATTTAAGTAAATTTGTGATTTCTTTTAAAATCATTAAATGTGCATCTTATATTACGTTAGATATGAAAAAAATGAATATTTTTTATATAAAATGTTGGACGCATTGGTTCATTACCATCACTTATATTTAAATGAACTAAATTAGTATTATATTTTATTTCAAAATTCAGCAAAATGTTACCCGTCTAGTAAAAGTATTAACTCCACTTTATATTATATGTTAGTGACAAACCTTTTTCCTTTACTTTTATATATAAATATTTTATAATTTGTAATTCCATCACTTGAAATCATGGATAAGCTTTCAAAACTAAAGATTACATTAAGATTTGTGTTAAAGAGATAAAAAATAACTCAATAAAATTACCGGCTTAAAAGTGAATATATTGGATTAGTTTTCAAATCATTTCCAAACACTTTAATCACCACAATGCCACAAAAGTTGAACCTTTCCTTTGAAAATCCAAATATTGAAGCCTTTAATAGCATTGGATTAACTTGACTTTTAAATTGTTGGAATTGAAGGGTTAGAACAATAAGAACAAGTCTTTAAGTTGTTGAAAATAGATGAAGGATCAGTAAAAATATAAATAGAATGTTGTTGTAGTGTGGATGGACCACACTATAGTGCAATCATTAATTGTCGTTCGCTTCCAAGGTAAACACACTACAACAAAATACCCATTTCGCAACTGACAATTCCAGTTGTAATAGACCTATTGCAACTGACAGCCGTTAGTCTTAATATGCGAAGTTGCAATAGGGTAATTATATTTTACAACTGTTTATGACAGTTGCAAGTGACCATTGCAATAAAGATTTTTTACAGCAGTTAAAAGCAGTTGCAATATGTTCTTTCATAACTGTAAATGCTGGTTGTAATTTTGAACTTTTGCAGCAGTTTTTAACAGTTGCAATATAAATACAAAAATGAAAAAAACAATTGGATGTGGCATATATATTATAATACACTTGTAACAATATTTAATAATTTAATGATTGAAACAAATATTATCATAAAACAACCAAAAAAACACATTTCAAGAGGCTAAATAAAATAACATTCACATATTTTTAACATACATTCCAAAGGCTAGATACATTCACAAGCTTTGGCCTCGTTTGGCTTGTCGTTTTTAGTTTTGTATTTTCGTCTATACAAAAACGCGTCCATTGTATGTATAGTTGAAAAACAAACAATTTTGGAAAATGAAATTAAAATATAAAATAGAAAACAAGTTTATTTTATTTTTCGTGTTTCGAGAGATAACAAAAGCACGAAGAACAATCAATTCTTTCGTTGTCCGTTGGTCGTCCCAACGGCTAAGAATTATAAATCTTCTTCTCTTATTTCTTAGTGCAAATTGAAAACACAAAACTCAAAATACAAAATGAAACCAAACGGGCCCTTTGATTCTAGAAAACGCAAAATGTGCGAGTCCAAAAGTACTGAATTTGATTCAAACTAAACACCAAATGTACTAGCGAAAAATACTCCAACTTGATCCAAACTAGAGACATTTGAATGGGAAAATATAACAGAGGGCCCATTGGAAGTAAAAGCCCGAGTACTTTATCCAAATTTAATCCGCAAATACATCCAGAATCACATCATCGTTGCTTTCCTCATTGACTTCTTCCTGAAGTTGAACAAGAATTGACAAGTTAAACACAACAACATCATCAAAGAATCAGACTCATATTTAGATTACTGATATTAGTGAACATAAAATCATTTGCTCAAATAATAATGAAATTCTAAATTAGCATTCTTCTTTCTATTAAGTTTAAAAGTCTGCATCCACTTTCTCAAATGGCCGTGCTGTTCCAAAGAAGAAGAAGAAACTATAGTAATTTTTAATTTGGCTATTTCATGCTGGCCATGGTGTGATGATTTGTTTCCCTACCTCAGCTATCTTGTAACTGCTGGAAGATGAAAAATAAAATGAAAGACTGTAAATTTTGGTGGAAGTGATGGTCAGATTACTGCTAAATATAGTCCAAAGAGAAAGGAGAAGACAAAAGGATCATATAGCGTCAAAACATAATGCTTCACATTATTTTATTGCAAAAGTTGTTAAAAGGCGTACTACAGACTCTAACATACAACTAGTTAATCCATAGAACTAGTTAATCAATCAGAATCTCACGTATACTTGCATTATAAAAAAGCTAGTACTTGAATTCAAATATGGTACAAAGAAATTCCAAATTTAAAATTTGCTTGAGTTAAACTGGAGGCTGGAAAACTTAGCATGGATGATAGTTTATATCATGTATAGAAGAAATATTGTAATGGAAAAAAAATCAACGAATAGGAATTTTAACACATAATTTGAAGTTAGTGGTAAACCTGATGATGTGTTTCAAAGAACTTGATTACTTCTTCCATATGATTTCTGTAAAATCCCTCAACATTTCGCGCTTCAATCTCTGGTAACGTCTCCCTATGCACAACCTCTACAGCAGCAAGAGGCACACTCTGGCTCCAAATCTCAGCTCAAATCAGGCTGCAACTAATCAAATTTAAACGGCTACAACAATCCATGGAAGCATCGGTTCCAATCAACGGTCGAGTTATAGCTCCGGTGGGCCCCAAAATTTCTAGGTAGGCTCGTCTTGGCTTCAGGGTTCCAGATCCGGGTTTTGAGCGAGATATTTTCACATCTTCTCCTATAAATGCAGCAGACATGGCATCAGCAAAGAGATCCTCTTATTGCTTCATTCTATCTTCTACCTAGGCTATACTCTGCCATTTTTGTTCTGAGATTCACGTATTTGTAACTGTAACAACAACATAAACAAATAAAAAAAATCTTTAGAGTGGATGTAGGCCAGAGTTAGCCTAACCACTAAAAATCTGTCTCTCTTTACTTGCTTTCTATTTTAATTTTATTATTCTTCATTTTATATTCTCTACATTATATTATCTGAGATCTGTGAGTGGATATTGGTGCTTTCACATAACTAGGTGTTGATGACCATTTTTGACGCCAACAGAAACTAATCTGTTAAGTACTAATTCCTGACCAAAATAAGAGCAACAACAAACATTATTATAAATGATTGTTTTTGACTTTTACGAAGATATCAAAAATTTTGTTTTCAAAATTTATGAATTTTCTAAATTTATTTTAGAAAATGTACAATTAAAACTTTTTTGAAATATTAGATATTAAAAATAATTATTAAATATTAAATACTAAAGAATAAATATGATTTCTTGATTCTTAAATATTACTTATTAATTATTAAATATTAAAAAATAATCTTAATTATTAATTATTAATTATTTAATAGTAATTATTAATTACTAGTTATTAATTATTACTTCTTATTTATTAATTATTAATTATTACTTGTTACTTTTAATTATAACTGAATATTACTTATTAAATGTTAATTATTATATATAGTTTATTAATTATTAAAAGTAAATATTAATTATTGACTATTAAATATTAAATATTAAATATTAGCCTTGATTATTACTTATAAATATTAATTATTAATTAGTTAACGGTAATGATTAATTATTTATTATTAAATATTACTTGTTACTTATTAATGATTAATTAGTACTTATTACTTTTTAATTATTATTGAATAGTAATTATTAAATGCTATTTATTATGTATATATCAATATTTAATTATTATAAAATTATTCATAATTAATTATTTAATAGTAGTTATTAACTATTATAAATTAATAATTATTATTTAATTATTAAACTTACAACGTCCAAATTAATTAGTTGTCAAAAATAAATAGTTGCCAAAGTATGTTTATTACAACTGGTAGGAAAACTTAGTTGTTAAAAGTGCATTTATTATAACTAGCAAGAAAACTCGGTTATTAAAAATACATTTATTACAACTATCATGAAATAACAGTTGCTAAAAATCTTTATTACAACTGTCAGTAAATACTAGTTGTTAAAATCTCTTTATTACAACTATCAAATGACGCCAGTTGTAAATATTAAATATAATTATTAAATAAGAAATATTAAATGCGTATGAATGTATACTATGTACCATAGATATTTTTTAATCTATTAAAGAAATTTTCAAATTTTTAATTTTTTAAAAATATTAAATATCATATATAATTATTAATTATAATTATAAAATATTAAATACTAAATGTTACTCCTTAATTATTAATATTGCTTATTAATTTGAATTATTAAATTTTTGTCTTAATTATTAATTATTATTAATTTTTTATTTTTTAGTAGTCATTATTAATTAATAATTATTTAAATTTAATTATTAAATACTAAATATCACTACATAATTATCAAATTTTATTATTAATTATTATATATTAGTCTTAATTATTATATGATTAATAATAATTAATTATTTAATAGTAAATATTAAATAATTAAATGTTAAACATTAATTAAATTTTAAATTTTAAACATAATTATTAAGTATTAAAATTTAATTATTAATTATTTAATAGTTTATTAATTATTAATTATTAATAGTAAATATTAATTACTAACTATTATATATTAATTATTAAATGTTACTTATTAAATTTTAATTATTTAATATTAATTATTAATTAATAACTAATAATTATTAAATTTATTAATTATTAAATATTAAATATTAGTCTTAATTATTGTATCAAATATTAATTATTAATTAATTAATGTTAGTTATTAATTATTTATTATTAAAATATTACTTGTTATTATTAATTATTAATTAGTACCTATTACTTCAAATTAAAATTGAATATTAATTATTAAATGCTATTTATTACATATATATCAATATTTAATTATTATATAATTATTAATAATTAATTATTTAATAGTAATTATTAACTATTAAATATTAATTAATTATTATTATTTACTTACTAAATTACAATAGTCAAAATTAATTAGCTGTTATAGATCTCTTTTACAATCAGCTAAAATAAATAGTTGTCAAAAATATGTTTATTACAATTGACGGGAAAACTCAATTGTTAAAAATACCATTATGACAACTGGCAGGAAAACTCAGTTGTTAAAAATATGTTTTTTAAAATTGTTAAGAAAAAACAGTTGTTAAAAAGCCTTTATTGCAACTATTAGTAAATACCAGTTGCTAAAAACTCTTTATTACAACTATCAGTAAATACCAGTAGTTAAAAACTCTTTATTACAACTGTCATATGGCGCGCCAGTTGTAAATATTAAATATAATTATTAAATATTAAATGCTTATGAAGGTATACTATGTATTATAGGTATTTTTTAATTTATCTAGAAATTTTCAAAATTTTATTTTTTTAAAATATTATATATAATTAATCATTATAATTATAAAATAGTAAATACTAATGTTACTTCTTAATTATTAATATTGCTTATTAATTATGAATTATTGAATATTTGTCTTAATTATTAATTATTAATATTGCTTATTAATTATGAATTACTAAATATTTGTCTTAGTTATTAATTTTTTTTATTTTTTAATAGTCATTATTAATTAATAATTATTTAAAATTGATTATTAAATACTAAATACCATTTCATAATTATTAAATTTTATTATTAATTATTATGTATTAGTCTTAATTATTACATAATTAATTAATATTTAATAGTAAATATTAATTAATTAAGTATTAAATGTTAAACATTAATTAAATATTAAATATTAAAAATTAATCATTAATTATTAAATATTATCATTTAATTATTAATTATTTAATAGTAATTTTGAAATATAAATTTTTAATTATCAAATGTAATTAAAATCTTAATATATTTATCAATTATAATTATTAAACATTAAATATTAAATGCATATGAAAGTATGCTTTGTATCATAGTATTTTTTAATTCATTTCTGGAAAATTACAAAATTTTATTCTCTTAAAAATATTAAATATTAACTATAATTATGAAAATTGTCTCGAGTATGCTTTGGATATGAGCAGTGCAATTTTTTACCTTTTTCTGAAATTCGTGAGGTGTTTATAAGAAGTCATCTCCTTCACGAAGAAATTAGCCATAATTATTTTCTAACTTCCTTTCATAATCTCTAACGTCTGCAATGGAAAATTTTGAGGAAGAAAATATGTACAGGGGAGACAAATTTGTGATTGAAATATAGGAAAGTTGCTTCCCCATTAATGGCGGTGGTGAGGATCGTGAGGGCAGCAGAGAGAAGGAAGCCTAACTCAGTTGCATAGGTAAATAGTTTGTTGTTTTCTTTGTGAAGGCTACGGTTTTGATGACCATTTCGTCATGCTTTCAAACATTTAAATGGTTGCACAGGTAAATAGCATGTATGAATGTAAGTATGTATATGTATGTATACATAATATGTATACCAAACTAATAAAGTCTTAACATGAATAAATCAGTCAACATAAACTTCATACATATGAAGCACTAAATCGATCCATTAATACAATGCATTATTTTAAATGACTATAATATCGGGTACAAACAGTTATACATGGACTAAGCATAGATATAAGCAATGCCTATATATTTCAAAAGTCTAGCTAGCTTGTCCCTAAAATGAAACTGTCACTTAGACCACTCTGATAGAAGTAATCAGGAGTTCCAAATAGAAAATAAAAGAGAGAAAACGAGGGTTAGATAGAAGTCCGGTGAAGGTAACTAGTCTTGTATTGTTTGTAGTAAAATACAAATATACATTGTAGCATGCACAGGTTCTATGTAGAAATATCATAAATTACAACAACATGTTGTAACTATACAAGATATCAACATCATGAATAGACGAATGCAAGAGGAAATACTGCACTCCACGGTAAAAGGTGCTATAAATCTCTCAATCCTGATCGAACCCAAAATAAAAGGCAACTACAACTGTAACAATGTTATAAATCTAAACATCTATAGACCAACCCCCACCCCCTCGTACAAATATGTTACAAGTAATACCCTATGCTAGTGCTACTCAAATATCCATAATCAAATCCATAGTCAAAAGAGTCGTAAATCTTCCACTCTCGGACAAACTCGAAATGTAAAGCAAATATAGCCATATAACAAAACCAAGCATAAAAATACCCAAAACCCCCGTAAATGCCAAATACGAGTAATAACCTCTATTAGTGTGGTATGAATATCCATAGTCAATATCCGAGTGCATAATTGTTATATATTTTCGATTGTCTAAGGTTGGAAAACCCAGATATGTGAATAATAGCCATAACCGTCTAAACACATTCTAACACAAATACACAACATGGTCTCATCGCTCTTGTATGGATCATTGGACATTTCCTTTCATTGCCTCAATCTCCATCGAATTCTCCAAACTTCGTCAAGCTCAAAACATTCATTTTGAATCACCCCCGGATGAATCAAAGGTCTCATCATGCTCCAATCAAGGTCAGAGCGAGGTTTATCCCACATTACCGCTCGTGTGATGGTACATGCCCGCACTGCTATCTTGCATCAATGCCGTGTGCACCGCTACCATATAGTAGTGTCATGTCCACTGCTGTAATTGTAGTAGTACTTCCCGAGTGGCACTTCTACATTTGCAGTGGTGCCATGCACATGTCCTATCTCGGTTCAAGTCTGGGGCTTTGCCGTACTCCACCAAGGGCAAGGAGGTTCGATTTATTCTTCCTTTCTTCCTTTGGTCCATTATTTATCATGAAGGCCCTAAACCACATTGATTCCAATAATCTATGTTTAAAATCTTTTCTTTGATTACTACTCCAAAAAATGTTATTAATCCACTTTCAAGTTACCAATGGGGACATTTCATACAATTATAGCTCAATATCATTTCATATAATTATAGTTTAATATCATTTCATATAATTATAGTTCAAGTAATCAATCATCGACCAAGTAAATCTTTCCATTATCTACAACTTTAACAAACATCGTTATTTTTATCTTCATATTGATTATGTGGTTTATATCATCCAAATGTAGCCTAATATACTTCATACTCCACATATCAATTACTAGCAATCGAACATTATATGTATGACTTTTATATCACTTACTAACCCTCTCAAATGCTTGAATTTTATCAATATTACTTTGTTTCAACTTCCACCATGTGTCTATTAATGAAAATTTCAGTTATTTCATAAGCCATTAAACCATTAAACCCTATTTGCTTATTGACTTTTATGAAAACCCCACATTTATCATTTACATAAATGAAATCGTATCCCCTTCCTTGTAATTCACAAAGCAGACTAATCTAACTTTACTTCAATGAAAACAAATATCACTATTCATATAACATTTCATAGCAAAGCATACATCTTTATATTGCTACATGCTACAAGTTAGTATCCATTCATCTAGCAACTATTAGTAACCCCAAAGCAACAAGAAACCCATCCTTTAGCCCTCTTTCTCTTTATGGCAAAAAAATCAAATCACCTCAAAATGCTCCAATACTAATAGGGATTGTAGAGGAAGGCAAGAGAAGAATTTGGGTGATTTTATTTTGACTGTAGGGAATTTATTTCATGGGTTTTGCTTGGATCTAGCCTTGAAACTTTAGGGATGGAAGAGAGCAACGGAAAGTAACACAAAAAAGTTGAAGAGACGAGGAGGGAAGGGGTGTGCGGCTGTCGGCCTTGGGTCCAACATCGTCCTCTCTAGATAGTAACAAACTCGTCTACTTCATAACTCACAATCCAAATTTCCTAACACCTTGATGTTTATATTCGAAAGACTAAAAAATGCCATTCTAGACATAATGAATTGTCCTTAAGCTTCAATTCCATCATATTCAAAAGTTAGGCTTTTTTGATCACTTAAGGATCCAATCCTAACTCTTGACTGAAAATCCATAGCTCCAAATATATCGAAGCTTACATTAAAAAAATTGGAAATGGTATTTTAAATACAGTGAAAAAAGTTTGATGGCCTAATTCACTCATATGAAAAAGTTATCTTTTGGATCATTTATCAATGAATTCCTAATATATAACTCAAAATCTGTCATCCCATATGTAGTAATGTTTATACTCAAAATACTCAAAAACGACATTCTAGAAACTATGGAAGTAGTCCATTTTAGTATTCCTTTTTTGAGTCACTGATTAAATTAACTTTTTAATATTTAAAATCATTTAAATATTTAGCATTAAAAATATAGGTTGCCACATCGTCAAAACATTTTTAATTATACACTATTTTGTTATAGATGGTTAGACTACTCTATAGAACGTCACAATTAGGTCAATATATATATATATAACGATACTTCATCATTGATAATATAGTTCAGCGGGCCAAAATCGTTATTCGTTTTATTTTGGTTAAAATTTACTGATTAATTTTTTATTTCAATACTACCATTTTTGTTAAATTAAATATTGTTCAATCCTTAAACATGTGATAGTCTATTTTATTAATGCTTTGTATATATAATTAGATGAGATGGAACAAGTTGACAATGAAGAAGGTGGAAAAAATTCTAATGAGTTATCTTTCGATTTTCCAGATTTAACAGAGCTTTTCAAAACTAATACGGTATGTTTAGTTTCTGTTATTTTCGTAATTATATATTAGTGGTTACAAAAGATGTTAATAAAGTAATATGTTCACATACTATAGAAATTTGATTCAAAGAAGTGCGAGATTTGTGTATGGAATATGGGCTAAGTGTCAACTGTATTATTATGGCAAGAAGAAGTAGACTTTAAAATGTGAACAAAAATGGTAAAGGATCATAAATGGTATTAGCATGCAAATGAAGTGGGGAGAACTGCAGCTATAGGGCGAAAAATTATGTTCCAAATTTCAAGAAAAGAGAAGAACATGAAGTAAGAACAGTGATTGCCCGTTCAAATTAAGTGCAACATGTCAAATTGATTGGAAGTCAATATTCAATGTGAAAATTGTACATCATAATCACAGTGTTCCCTATTGTCTTACTAGCCATGCTGAGGTTTTTTGAATGAGAGAAAATGAAATGAAGATTGTGGAAGCCATGACCAACAATGAAGCTCAACAATGCTATATATTATCAACAATTAAAATTGAAAACCCAAAAATAGGTCCGCTATTAGAAAAGATTATGATGCTAAAATGAAACTGAAGTTACAAAACACTAATGAAAGATTCTTTATGCAACAATTTATGAAACTATCAATCAATCATCTTTATTCCATATGGCATAGATGTGATCCTGAAACCAATAAATTACTCGACATTTTCTTTAGTCATTGTTTCCTGGAGATTTGACCAGGCAACTGAGTGCTCGGCATTGGGTAGTACTCGGCTTCCAGGACTACTCGGCATCTAGTAGTACTCGGCATCCAGTAGTACTCGGCATCCAGAAGTACTCGGCATCTAGTAGTACTCGGCATTCAGTAGTACTCGGCGTTCAGGAGTACTCGGCGTCCAGGAGTACTCGGCATTCAGTAGTACTCGGCGTTCAGGAGTACTCGGCGCCCAGGAGTACTCGGCATTCAGTAGCACTCGGCGTTTGTAAGCGCTTAGCATCGGAAGACGTTCGGCATGTACAACTGCTCGGCATGGACGTGTCGTTCGTCACAAGCCATCGTTCGGCCAAAGGCACTGCTCGGCTAAAGGCAGCGTCCGACCAAAGCTCTCGTTCAACCAAGAAACATCGTTTGGCCAGAAGACGTTCGGCTTCAACTAATATTCGTTGTACTCTTCTCACGCAGCAAGCGTATCGTTCGGCATAGAGAGGGTGGTTCGACATCCAAGTGGTCGGCCTATTTGGTTCGGCATGCGGCGACCATCCCATTTGGGCCAAGACGTTCGGCTATCGAGCCCACCTGGGAAGTCCAACCCATCTTTGTCTATAAATAGAGGGGCAGGGGCACAGTGAAAAGGACCTTTTTTCCGGGAACACTGAGGAGACTCTGCCATTTTATAGACTCATCTTCTTTACTTAGAAACTTCATTCAAGCATTTTATCTACGAATTGTATTTGTAATCAATCATTAAGAAGATCAATAAAGTTTAACCTCAAAGTGGACGTAGGCAATTACGCTGAACCACTATAAATCCGGTGTTCTTACTTTCTGCATTTGAATTAGCATTTTCTTCTTTGTTTAATTTATCTTCATCATTTATATCTCTTCACAATCTTTCTCAACGAGGTTAGTGACCAATTTTGGTGCTAACACTTTGATGCTTTCACTGAGAATTGAATTCTCAGACCTTAAGGATCTGCTTTGAAGCTACTAGATTGAACAAATCCCCTAAAGAAGATCCGACTCATTGATAGGACATCCGTTGATTCTACTCAGAGTTCATACCAATAACTCTATAATGGCAAGACCACGTACCAGGTCAGCTTCTCATAATGCGGATGCCCATGAGACTGCTAGCGTGCAACAAGCAGGACCTAGCAATCAGCCAGCAATTCCGGGTGTAGGAATTGCCGCCCAGGACCAGACTCCAGTTGTCACCAGAATAGAGTTCAATGACTTGATGAGAGAACTCAGGGAAAGCAGGAGACAACTAGGAGAGCAGATGCAAGCTAACGCCAACCTGATGGCACAACTCACTCAACAGCAGCAACAGAATGTTCGGGCCAATCCCGCTCCTTATTCCTCATCCGACAGCTCAACTTCCTCTGATGAACCTCCCAGGCGCAGACGCCGTAAGACTGAAGCTGTGCGGGCAGATGCTGCTGTTCAAACAGCTGGAGACCGTGACCAAGCCGGAGCTGGAAACTTAGGAACTGGAGTGCAGGTGGAGGCTGGAGGCCCAGACCATCAAAACGCTGACGATGTCGAACCTCAAGATGCACGTTTGGCAGATCGCCAGGAGAGGAGGCATCAGCATGGACAGTCACGTAGAACAGACTCTAACCTTCCACCTTCCATACAAACACCAGATCTGATAGCCATGGTCAGGCAATTGATGAAAGAAAATCAGGGCTTATCGAATGACGATTGGGGATTATCAAGAAGTCATACTCCGTTCACAGATATTGTGCTGTAGGCGGCGTACCCCAGGAAGTTTAGTATGCCGACTATCCCTGCGTATGAGGGAAAGACTGACCCCAGACAACATGTCATGAGGTACGAATGGATGATGGATTCAGCTAGAGCTAATGATGCAACCAAGTGTAGATGCTTTCTGATCACTCTATCTGGGATCGCTACTATGTGGTTTACCCGACTTCCTCCGTGGTCCGTATCCAATTTCGAGGAGCTGGCAAAGAAGTTTATTGAGCAGTTCAGAATACACACTACTCGTCCAAAGGACGTAATGTCTCTGTCAACTGTAATCCAAAATCCTGGGGAATCATTGAAGGAATATTTACAAAGATTCCATGTTGCGGCAACTGAAGTCAGTAATCCTAATGATCATGCAATTCTAATGGCTGTAATGAGAGGTGTGGATCCGGATTCTGAATTTGGAGACTAGTTGGCAGGAAAACCTCCGACTACGCTAGAACGTTTTTACTCAAAGGCACATCAGTTCATAAGAAGAGAGGAAGCTAGGTGGGTAAGGCGAGATAAGGCACCAGGACCTGTCCAAGAATCCGTGAAAAGCAACATTTCTGTGAAGCAGTCCGGAAGCCGAGAATTCCGAGCTACAACGAGTATACCCCGCTGAATGCGTCTCTTGAGAATATTTACCTCTCAACCTGCAATACCTTTCAGTACAGAAAGCCACGTCCAAAAGAGTCAACCGAGGAACAGAAACGGACTGGAAAATACTGCCGCTTCCATGAGACCTACGACACAATACGGAAGAGTGCAGACACCTACACGATGCCATAGAGAAATTGATCAGACAGAAGAAGTTGCAGGAATTTGTGAAGGATCCTCAGGAAGGAGGACAGGGAACATCCAACCCAGGTCGTGCTCCAGTTCCGCGTCATCCCGATGGACCTGCCCGGACTGTAGGCAGACTAGTCATAAACACGATCATCGGCGGACCACACCCCGCGGATAAGAACTAGCAGGAGATGGAGCGGTACGCTAGTGCCCTGAAGCATGCAGATTTCGAATGTTGTTCGAACACGGAGGATGGGACCCCTGCTAAGCAGCTGTACATGATGACAGACGATATAGTGTTCAGAAACAGAGATGCTGACCAAGTGGAGGCCCCAACCATCGACCCGATGGTCATATCTGCGACAATCGGACTAGCTTATGTGAAAAGGATTCTGATTGATTGTGGAAGTTCTGTCAACATCATCTTCAAGAAGGCTTATGACCAGATGAAAATGGAAACAAAGGACTTGAAACCGTCCAAAGCCCGTATACATGGCTTTAATGGCGCAGCGACCGATGCTGTGGGGTATGTCGAGTTACCAGTTGAACTGGGACAAGGCGAACGTCGGAGGGTGAGAATCCTACCCTTCGTAGTTTTGGATGTGGATTCTTCGTATAATGTTTTCTTGAGCCGACCGGCCCTGGCTGAGTTTAGGGCGGCATTAGCCCCGTGGTGCTTGACTTTGAAATTCCCGACTGACAAAGGAGTAGGAGTTGTTCATGGCGACCAGGCGACCGGTCGGGCATGTTATGTGGCAGAGCTCAGAGAGGCCCATCGGAGGGAGAAAGGAAAGGTTGCGGACGTTCCTGTCTGCATCCTTAATAATGATGATTGACAAGTAGTGCCCGAGCCCTGGCTCGGGCATGAGTCTCAGATCTTCAGAGACATAGATCCGAGAAATGACGATGAGAAACCCAGGGAAGAAAAGGCAGCGCCGGCTGAATTAACGATTGACATTTCAGTCAGCCGAGACGATCCATCGCGAGTGCTGAAGATCAGATCACAACTCGGCCCCGCAATGACTGAAGACCTTAGTGATTTCCTCTAGGCAAATCTTAATGTTTTCGCCTGGGTGCATTCTGATATGTGCAGGATTTCTCCCGCCATTACGAGTCATATGTTGAACATAGACCCAAAACACGTCCCAGTTAAACAAAAAAGGAGAGGAATGGACCCAGAGAGGTCCGCTGCTTTCAGAGAGGAGGTGGACAAACTCAAAGCCAATGGGTTCGTCCGCGACACCCTCTACCGTGAATGGGTATCGAATCCCGTGTTGGTGAAAAAGGCGAATGGGAAATGGAGAACTTGCGTAGATTATTCCGACCTGAACAAAGCATGCCCCAAGGACAGTTTCCCGTTGCCTAGGATTGATCAGTTGGTCGACTCTACTGCAGGACACGAGCTGTTATCATTCATGGATGCGTACTCGGGTTACAATCAAATCCCGATGCATATTCCAGACCAAGAACACACCAGCTTCGTCACAGACGTTGGGCTATATTGCTATGTAGTGATGCCCTTCGGACTGAAAAATGCAGGAGCAACTTATCAGCGTTTGGTGAATCGAATGTTCAAAGACCAGCTTGGTAGAACAATGGAAGTCTATGTGGATGACATGCTCGTGAAGTCACGATAGTCAAACGACCACATTCAAGACTTGGCTGAAATGTTTGACATACTCAGATATTATGGGATGAAGATCAACCCTCTGAAGTGTTCCTTCGGCGTTGCGTCGGGAAAGTTTTTGGGATTCATTGTCAATGCTAGGGGAATTGAAGCCAACCCAGAAAAGATTCAAGCTATTCGAGATGTGTAGGTCCCCAGAACCATAAAACAGGTGCAAAGCTTGAATGGAAAAGTGGCTGCACTGAGTCGATTCATATCCAGAGCCACAGACAAGTGCATTCCTTTCTTTGATATAATAAAGAAAGGAAAGAGGAATTTCGAATGGACATCTAGTTGTGAGAAGCATTCCGAGATCTGGTGAGGCATCTGGAGAGTCCACCAGTGCTGTCAAAACCAGTAGACCACGAGATGCTATACGTATACTTGGTTGTATCCCCACATGCGATAAGTGCGGATTTAGTTCACGAGAAGGACCGAATCTAGAAGCCGGTGTATTATGTTAGCAAGCGTTTAACGGGGGCAGAAAGAAATTACCCTAAAATCAAGAAATTGGCATATTGCTTGGTGATTACATCACGTAAGCTGCGCTCATACTTTCAAGCACACTGAATCAGTGTTTATACCGATCAACCCCTACGGCAGGTGCTCCAACGACCAGAAACTTCTGGAAGATTGCTAAAATGGAACATCGAATTGAGCCAGTTCGATATCACCTACTTGCTACGAAGAGCCATACAAGGGCAAGCGTTAGCAGATTTCATCGCTGAGTTTACCATACCCAATGAACTAGATAATCACGATGTCATTCCCCCTGTTCGATGGAAATTGTACACCGATGGAGCATCAAACGACCGTTGCTCTGGTGCTGGCGTAGTCCTGGTAACTCCGGAAAATCGATCGGTTTGTTACGCTCTGAAGCTCGATTTCCCGGCTACAAATAACGAAGCAGAATATGAAGCACTGATTGCGGGCTTAAAACTCATTGGAGAACTCGGGGTAAAATCAGTTGAAATCTTCTGTGACTCACAGTTGGTGGTCTACCAGGTGCGTGGAGATTATCAAGCAAAGGGACAGAAGCTTGCTCCGTACCTTGTTCTGGTTCAAGAACTACTGTCAAACCTTGAGCGTTATGACATTTCACATGTCCCGCGTGAACAGAACAAAGAAGCCGACCTATTGGCAAAATTCGCAAGCACTGGCGATGCTCAGTAAATGGGACTGTTTCCCATTGAGGCATTGCATGCCCCAAGTATAGACGCAATGAAAGTTAATTTTGTGATGGAAACAGGAATCGAAAGGGAATCGTGGATAACCCTGTTCAAACTATACCTAACAACCGGGGCTTTACCAGAGAAAAGGAGCGAAAGACGATAGATCCTTCGAAAGGCCGCGCGATACGTGATGCATGATGGATTAATGTATAGAAAGGGGTTCTCAGTCCCCTTATTACGATGCATCGCTCATGATGAGACGAAACGGGTCTTGAAGGAGGTACACGAGGGAGAATGCGGTGACCATACTGGGGGTCAAATGCTAGCAAAAAAGATCCTCCGCTATGGATATTACTGGCCGACCGTAAATCGGGACGCTGCAGACTACGCAAGGAAATGTGACAAGTGTCAAAGATATGCGAAAATCCCGAGGACTCCATCAACAGAACTCACACAAATG
Organism: Allium fistulosum; assembly: GCA_030737815.1. NCBI lineage: Eukaryota > Viridiplantae > Streptophyta > Magnoliopsida > Asparagales > Amaryllidaceae > Allium > Allium fistulosum. Next base: position 207,809,324 of record CM060903.1, read on the forward strand.
GTTAGTCCCTGGCCATTCGCAATTTGGGGAATCGACATAATCGACTCTTTGCCTATATCCAAAGGTGGTGCGAAATACGCGATAGTTGCAGTCGACTACTTCACAAAGTGGGCTGAGGCAGAACCTTTGGCTACAATCACCTCTAAGAAGGTCGTTAACTTCGTTGTACGAAACATTATATGCCGCTTTGGCCTCCCTCGCACCATCATTACGGACAACGGGACGCAATTTGAAAGCAGAGAATTCAAAAGAGTTCTGTTTAAAGTATGGCATTGAGAAGAAATTCGCCGCCGTTGCACACCCAAAAGCTAACGGACAAGTCGAGGCCGTTAACAAAATAATCAAGTCCATACTGAAGAAGCGTTTGGAGAAGGTCGGAGGCAAGTGGATAGATGAGCTCCCGACGGCATTATGGGCTTATAGAACTACCCACAAGTCCGCGACCGGCCATACTCCATTCGCCTTGGCATACGGCTCGGAAGCCGTTATACCCGTGGAACTTGAAGTTCCATCACATCGAGTGACATATTATGATCCCAAGACGAATAAGGACCTCTTGTTGGAATCGCTGGACTGCATCGATGAAAAACGTGAAGAGGCCGAATTAAGGGCGGCAGCACATAGGCACCGAGTCAAGTGCTACTACGACGGCAGAGTCCGCCCAAGGATTTTTGATGTGAGTGATCTCGTTTTGAAACGAGTTTTCCCGGTACCGTCGCGTATGAATCCCAGCTGGGAAGGTCCGTACGTCATTGAACGGAAGCTTGGAGAGGGAACATTCAAGCTAGCGACCGTTGATGGCGCGACACTCCCCCGGGCGTGGAACAGTGAACATTTGCGACATTATTACATTTAGCATGTCTTTTTCCTGTTTTAGGCACAGTTATTTCCTGTATGTTTTCATTCAGTCGTAACTTAGTTTCTTTTTAGCCATGTAATCAAGCAGTTTAGTTGTTTTTCATTAATAAAGGCTTGAAGCCGTATTTTCCATGAATTACTAATGTTTTTATATCTCATAGTCGGGTGACGAATTACTAGAACTACATTATCCTGTACGATGTACAAACTCGTATAAACAATTTCAATCTCCGAGTCCCCGGAGCGCGGACCGGAGTACTCTAAGTCCCCGGAGCGCGGACTGGAGTATAAATGATTTCAATCTTCGAGTCCCCGGAGCGCGGACCGGAGTACTCTAAGTCCCCGGAGCGCGGACTGGAGTATAAACGATTTCAATCTCCGAGTCCCCTGAGTGCGGACCAGAGTACTCTAAGTCCCCGGAGCGCGGACTAGAGTATAAACGATTTCAATCTTCGAGTCCCCTGAGCACGGATCGGAGTACTCTAAGTCCCCGGAGCGCGGACTGGAGTATAAATGATTTCAATCTCCGAGTCCCCTGAGTGCGGACCGGAGTACTCTAAGTTCCCGGAGCGCGGACTTGAGTATAAACGATTTCAATCTCCGAGTCCCCTGAGTGCGGACCGGAGTACTCTAAGTCCCCGGAGCGCGAACTTGAGTATAAACGATTTCAATCTCCGAGTCCCCTGAGCGCGGACCGGAGTACTCTAAGTCCCCGGAGCGCGGACTTGAGTATAAACGATTTCAATCTCCGAGTCCCCTGAGCGCGGACCGGAGTACTCTAAGTCCCCGGAGCGCGGACTGAAGTATAAACGATTTCAATCTCCGAGTCCCCTGAGTGCGGACCGGAGTACTCTAAGTCCCCGGAGCGCGGACTTGAGTATAAACGATTTCAATCTCCGAGTCCCCTAAGCGCGGACCGGAGTACTCTATGTCCCCGGAGCGCGGACTTGAGTATAAACGATTTCAATCTCTGAGTCCCCTGAGCGCGGACCGGAGTACTCTAAGTCCCCGGACTGTGGACTGGAGTATAAACGATTTCAATCTCCGAGTCCCCTGAGTGCGGACCGGAGTACTCTAAGTCTCCGGAGCGCGGACTTGAGTATAAACGATTTCAATCTCTGAGTCCCCTGAGCGCGGACCGGAGTACTCTAAGTCCCCGGAGCGCGGACTTGAGTATAAACGATTTCAATCTTCGAGTCCCCTGAGCGCGGACCGCAGTACTCTAAGTCCCCGGAGCGCGGACTGGAGTATAAACGATTTCAATCTCCGAGTCCCCTGAGCGCGGACCGGAGTACTCTAAGTCCCCGGAGCACGGACTTGAGTATAAATGATTTCAATCTCCGAGTCCCGTGAGCGCGGACCGGAGTACTCTAAGTCCCCGGAGCGCGGACTGGAGTATGAACGATTTCAATCTCCGAGTCCCCTGAGTGCAGACCGGAGTACTCTAAGTCCCTGGAGCACAGACTAGAGTATAAACGATTTTAATCTCCGAGTCCCCTGAGTGCGGACCGGAGCACTCTAAGTCCCCGGAGCGCGGAATAGAGTATAAACGATTTTAATCTCCGAGTCCCCTGAGTGCGGACCGGAGTACTCTAAGTCCCCGGAGCGCGGACTAGAGTATAAATGATTTTAATCTCCGAGTCCCCTGAGTGCGGACCGGAGTACTCTAAGTCCCCGGAGCGCGGACTAGAGTATAAGCGATTTCAATCTCCGAGTCCCCGGAGTGCAGACCGGAGTACGTTAAGTCCCCAGAGTGCGGACTAGAGCATAAACAATCTCAATCTCCGAATCCCCTGAATACGGATCAACTTACTGTGAGTCCCTGGAACGCGACTTTAAAAAAAAATTCTAAGTACTCAGGAAATGTAGAACAAGAAGTATGCCACTCCGAAGAATCGTTCAAATGACTAAGGAACTAAACTTTATTTAACAGTCCAAAATGAGGTTACACAATTATTCATCCAAAACTTGGAATCAAAAACCTATCTACCTAAACTTCGAAAACAAAAGATGAAAGTAGTTACATGACTTAAGCATAATCTCGTTGAACGAGGTTAACGACTATTTCTTTGGTTTCTTCTTCTTGTCTTCCTTTGTTTTCTCGGACGATTCCTCTCCCTCATGCTTCTTCTTGGATTTCTTGCTTGCGAAAGAAGTGGAGTCAGGAGTGGGAGAAGGAACATTCAGCGGCTTGGATTTGCCAGGGAGGATGATCTTCAAAGGTCTATTCCGCGGGTCGGTAAGTTCCAGAATTTCAGGCTCAACTTTGATCTCGACTTTCTTTTTCTCCTCTTCGGCGAGACGCTCTTTCATGCTCATCTTCGAAGTATGTTCGGAGGCGCCAGTGATCTCGATTTCATAGCTCCCTTCGGTAGGAGATGAAGTGTCAAACTTATCATCATCTAGCGCCCCGATCACTTGAGCGTCAGGGCCAGGAGTTACTCCCGCATGAGCAACGTCGCTTGCTTTCTCTGCCTCCTCCTTGGCGTCATCGCTCCTCGGAGTTGGCTCGGGGTCAGAGCAGCCTGCATGAAAACATAAAGAATGAACATTGGAACGAATAACCACTGCGGGAAAGTGATAGATCTTTTAACTTCTAAAAAAGAAGAGTTTCCTACCAGGTTCTGGCTGGCTATCAGTTGCGCGTGGAGTTTCACCCTCCAGAATAGGAGATAGCACATGAACGCCGAGCCCGGGATCTTCAGGATCATAGCCGACATGCTGCTCGAATGGGTCAAGTGTCGGCCAACCGGCCGGTTGAGTAGTAGGAGGAGCAGCGGTATGAGGAGCCGTAGTTTTAGCCCCAGATGGGCCAGCTGCATCACTTTTCTCTTTTGGAAGGGGAGAGCCTTTGCTATAAAGCGCCAAGGCTGCTGATAAATCCGCTGGCTCGTCCCCTCTAAGAAATTCCTTCACCAGGGCATCCTCATCGACTTCCTCAGAGCCCGACTCGATTTTCCTAATCTTCACTAAAGTTTCCCAGGCCTCGGCTAGGGATTCGAGATAGCCCTCGCCCAAGAATGTTAAGTCGCGATGCATAAGGACGCGGGTGCCATACTCAGCGATCAACGGGTCAAACATGCACTTGGCCTCTTCCCTGCCGGCTTCTGCGGCCGCCTCGAGGCGAGAGTCAATCTCCTCCGCAGCTTTTCTTTTGCCCTCCTCACGGGCTTCGTCTTTCATTTTTTCAACCCCAACAAGTTCGTCATCGAGCTTCGCTTTCAAGAGCCGAGTAGCAACGATTTCATCACAGTATCGTTGTGACTCTTCTTGAGCAGCTACTTTGTCCTCTTTCTCCTTGGAGAGTAATTCTTTCAACTCTTTGACTTGTATGGCGAGCGCGTTCCTTTCTTTTTGGATAGAATCTTTTTCTAAGGCAAGGGCACCGCTACGCTGGACTACTTCATCAAGTTCCTTCTTGTGAGCCATCTCTAAACGAGTGACTGCCTCAGCAGTATCTTTTGCACTTTGCTCAGCGGCTTCCAGCTTCGACTTATACGAAGCGAGCTCTTCGTCTTGATGCTTGATGATGTTCTTGTCACAGCCAGCCTCTAATTTTAGACGATCAATTTCATATTGTCGCTCAACAGACACCTCTGAGATCTTTTCAACCAAGTGTACAAACGCGTCATGTTGAACATAGACGTCGTTGTTACAGGCAATGGCACTCTGCTTTACGTGCCCAGGGATATGATGAATAGCTGGGAGGAATTTCATACCATCAAAACAAATTTTTGGAAATTTGGCCTTAAGATCGACCATCTTCTCTGCTACAGTTGGGTCAACCGCGGGAGTAGGGGGAGGAGGCTTTGAAAGTTCCACTCTTTTCGTTGCTCCCGAATTTGCCTTATACTCGACGAACCGGAGTGTTGTTCTCAAGAAGCATCGGGTTGGGACCCCTTCTGTGAAGACTTCTCTCTATCCGACTCAGTTGGAGGAAGAGGATCACGGGACTGTGAAGATTGGGAGTGTGCCTTCTTACAATAAGACGAATCGCGGGGACAGTTGTCTCTATCTTCGTAATCATCTCTGTCCCTACGTCTGCCCGAACCTGAATCCCATTCGAGATGATGGAATATGGAAGAGCCGTGAAGGCGATCCAGTCCGTGAGAGCGCCCCATGTCACTTACAAAGAATAAAGATAACAACGAGTTAAGAAAAATCCGGGAAGTAAGAAAAAACTTGAAGTGTATGATGGAATGCGTATGTGCGCGTGTGTCCTAGTGTTCCCCCCGACGGACCATTTCTTTTATCTTTACTAATCGGAGTATTGTCTCCCTGGACTAGGAGTTGAACTCCCGCATTGCCTCGAGCGGGCGAAGAAAACTTGAGGGCTTCAGGATCGTCAAACCCGTAATTAAGTATATCGTCGGGGATGGAAAGATTCGACAATCCCCTTAGAGAACTTTCCATGTGTTGTGAGGAAGCCTCTTTCTCTGGCGGGATGAGCGTAACTTTTGAAGTTCCGCCAACTTTCTCCTTCGGTATCTTGTATTTTAACTTCTTCTTTCCCTTCGAAGGGGAGGATGACGTTTCAATGTCGTGAACTTCGACCGCCGGATTCCAAGCGGGACCCACATTCTCGCCTTGGGTTTCGGGAGCTTCATCCTCCTTATGCTCACCCTCTTCGTGCACATCGGGAGTGTGGCGTGATGACGACCCAACTTGTTTTTTCCCTTTACCGGATGCTGGCTTGGGAATGGAAACGCCCTCCGGAAGGCTAATCCGACGTCCAGGGGCTAGCAAGCCGAACCTCGACAATGATTCATTTGAAAGAATGGTTCGGATGTCTCGTTCCTTGGCAAGAAGAGCTCTAATGGCTTCGACGGCCTCAAAATATCCTCGGCCCTCCGGACGCGGATTAAAACCTGAAAAGATGAAACGAGGAGTTAGGAAAAGCATAACTCCAATTAAACACGAATGATGACTCAGCAAAGAGACCTACTGCCTTCAACCCATCTCCTCGCAAAACCAGGAGGGCAACGCACATAAAACCATTCCTGTTTGTACAGGGCGAATTTGCTACATGCTCCTGTCAAGATTTGGCATTTGTGGTACGGCTCGAGGAACATGAAGGAGGGACTATCTTTCCGCTTCTTGATCATATAAATGTACCTGATGTCGCCAGAAGTTGGAGGCCTAGAGAAGACGGCCATGAAGAGTAGATAGGTCCTGTATATAAACGCGTGACCATTTGGATGCAGCTGCGACGGGGCGATGTCTATGTACTGCAACACGTCCCGAAGAAATAAATTGAATGGAGGCACGCTGCCCATCCAGCACATGAACTTGTTGCAGGTGGTATATCCGACCGGGGGCAGGTAAGGACGATCGTGTCGCGATGGGACCAACACATCGGCGAAAGGAATCCCATGGATGGAGCATATTCGTCGAAGTGCGACTTCATTAATCTTCGAAGCCTGTGAGTCGATCGGATTGTCTAAGAGAATTGTTGCCTCCAGGGCATCAGGAGCCAAGTTATGGGCAGGGGAAGTCGACGGATTTGAAGTATCAGCGGCTTCTTGCCTTGATGACGGCCCAGGCCTATCAGATATAGTGGCGGAGCTAGACTTTTTAGACATCCCCAATAAATAATGAATCTGTCTAAGTGCCTGTGAAAACTATACTTGAAAAACGTTGAATGTTAGAATTAACAATACGAGTATTCCCCCCACGTGGTGTGTAAACTAGTGCAAGCAATCGTGTATAAGCAATAAGAATCTAGAGATTACGAAGATACGAAAACAAGTTTCGAATCGTCGCCTTCGAAGACCGTCATCGCTGATCGTCTCAAAAAGCTCGCCTTGTGGTAATTACAGTTCCAGATTCAGAAAACGTGTGTTAATCTAAGTTCAAATTTATGTCTGTAAAAACCAGAGAGTTAATGATCCAGGTCAGTCTCATATGCTGGCACGCCTGGGTCCTTGTCCTTGTTTTGTTAAGTATAGTTCAGGATTTGTAATGGTCGGCCTTAGAGTGGTTCGGCATTCATGCTGTTTGGCATTTACAATTGGTCGGCATTTGTATCATTCGGCCTAGGATTGGTTCGGCATTTGAATTGTTCGGCCAAGGTTTGGTTCGGCATTTAAATTGTTCGGCCTAAGTATTGTTTGTTCGACCAAGGTTTGGTTCGTCATGGTCCAGCGTAGTTCGGCGTTTATGTTTGCTCAGCTTAAGTTTGGTTCAGCATTTGTTCTGTTCGGCTAAGATACTGTTCGGCATTTAAGTGGTGTTCGGCCTAAGTGTTGTTCGGCGTTTATGATTGTTCGGCATTTGTATTGTTCGGCCTTGATATGGTTCGGCATTTAAGTGTGTTCGGCCTTGTTTTTGTTCGGCTAAGTTATTGTTCGGCATTTTAATAAGTGTTCGGCTTTGGTTTGTTCGGCTAAGTTGTTGTTCGGCATTTTAATGAGTGTTCAGCCTTGGGTTGTTCGGCCAAAATACTATTCGGCAGCCCTCCATTTCACCGTCCGGCGCATGACAACATACGCCGAACCAGAGCTATGCCACCCAACACCCTTACCACCTCCAACACTTTCATTCTTCTTTTTTAACTTCGGTTCGACACGAAGAAGCTAAGTCCAATAGTCATATGTGCAAACACTCCAAATCATTCCTCCTCGCCTCGCATCATCGTTCAGCAATAAAGACGACCTACTCGAAAGCTTTCTAGATGACACACTCGGCCATCTCGTTTGAAACCTAATCGAATCGTACAAGGAATAATACCTAGTTTGCAGATTGGAGCTTAGGAAGGAGTAGTTAGGTTTTGAATCTGATCGGCTGGCGAGTATTGCAAATCTTTGAAGAGTGGCAGAAGTAAAAGAGTAAAGGAGAGAAGAGGGGAAGGACCTGGTTTTATAGGGGAAAAAGGCGGAAGTCGAAGGGGCTATATCCGGTAGAACCGGTCAAAGCTGTATCGTTCGGCTTCAAAATGAAGGGTTGTTCGGCACGTAAGGAACGTTCAGCTTTGAGCGTGCTGTTCGGCATTCATCCCATAGCACGCACACAACACAACCATTGATATACTCAAAAGGGCATCTCCATTTGAAATTAATCAAGGGTTTAAAATGAAACGTGAAGGTTGCAGAACTCAAAGCGTATCACGTTCAGTCACGTAATACACTTTGGGGGGCAAGTGTTTCCTGGAGATTTGATCAGGCAACTGAGTGCTCGGCATTGGGTAGTACTCGGCTTCCAGGACTACTCGGCATCTAGTAGTACTCGGCATCCAGGACTACTTGGCATCTAGTAGTACTCGGCATCCAGAAGTACTCGGCATCTAGTAGTACTCGGCATTCAGTAGTACTCGGCGTTCAGGAGTACTCGGCGTCCAGGAGTACTCGGCATTCAGTAGTACTCGGCGTTCAGGAGTACTCGGCGCCCAGGAGTACTCGACATTCAGTAGCACTCGGCGTTTGTAAGCGCTTAGCATCGGAAGACGTTCGGCATGTACAACTGCTCGGCATGGCCGTGTCGTTCGTCACAAGCCACTGCTCGGCTAAAGGCAGCATCCGACCAAAGCTCTCGTTCAGCCAAGAAACATCGTTCGGCCAGAAGACGTTCGGCTTCAACTAATATTCGTTCTACTCTTCTCACGTAGCAAGCGTATCGTTCGGCATAGAGAGGGTGGTTCGGCATCCAAGTGGTCGGCCTATTTGGTTCGGCATGCGGCGACCATTCCATTTGGGCCAAGACGTTCGGCTACCGAGCCCACCTGGGAAGTCCAACCCATCTTTGTCTATAAATAGAGGGGCAGGGGGCACAGTGAAAAGGACCTTTTTTCCGGGAACACTGAGGAGACTCTGCCATTTTTCAGACTCATCTTCTTTACTTAGCAACTTCATTCAAGCATTTGATCTACGAATTGTATTTGTAATCAATCATTAAGAAGATCAATAAAGTTTAACCTCAAAGTGGACGTAGGCAATTACGCTGAACCACTATAAATCCGGTGTTCTTACTTTCTGCATTTGAATTAGCATTTTCTTCTTTGTTTAATTTATCTTCATCATTTATATCTCTTCACAATCTTCCTCAACAAGGTTAGTGACCAATTTTGGTGCTAACAGTCATCTAAAGCATGTTGATATTGCAAAGTGTTTTCATAAAATTTTGTCCTGGGATTACACTTTCAAAGTTAATCGATTCAAGATGCCTTGCATTCACATGGTGTTGCATACATCAACCGAGAATTCATTTATAGTTGCACCAACTTTTAATTGGTCGAGAAACTATGTAATTTCATATATAGGCTTTTAAATGTGTTAGAAAGTTGTATAGAGAAAATAACTTCCAGATGTTATTATATCTAATGTTGAAGTTAAGCTAACTAAAACCGTGGCAAGTGTATTTCAAGCGGTTCATCGTATCTTATGTGCTTGGTATATGTCAAAAAATATGCAAGCAAATTGCAAACCAAATTTCATTATGAATAGTACGGTGGGAGATAAGTAGTGAAAAAAAACAATATCAGCTTTTTTGGGATAGTTGAGTTGTTATCATCAACTCTTTGACTGAAGAAGAATATTAACCCAACTTGAAATATTTTAAAGACGAGTGTTGGCCAACACACAAGAAATTGATAATGTATGTGTTGAAGAATTGGCTAACTAAGTATAAAGAAATGTTTGTGTTTGCATTGAATAAAAAATTAAAACATTATGATAATCCATCAACTTTGTTCACAATGCACATAACCATATAAAAATGTATTTTCATTCTATGGATGGTAGTTTTGTTCAGTGTTGGAAAAATGCATGTCTTTGTGAGAAAATGTAATAGTGATAGTAGAAAATTCTCTCAAATTGAATGCCTGGATCAATACATTGATTTAGAAGTGATCCTATGTTTAGGGAATTTATTGAATTTGCTTCTCATAAACTTTGAATTTGCTACTAAGAGAGATAAACATCATCTCTAAGGTAGGTTCAAGCATCAATTCTTGTGGATGTATTTTGCAAAAATTAAGTGGTTTACCTTGTGCATATATGGTTGTGGATTTTAACTTGACATATTGTTATATTCTTGTTAATTCCATTGATTGTTTTTGGAAACAAATAACTTTTATACCCTAACTTCAGATTATGCGCCTCTTGGCTTTTCTGAGTTACCTATAGTTCAAGCCCTACCATCTCAATTTGAAAGTGCATAAGATAATGAACGAGTCATCATGCAAAGGGAGTTCAAAGTGTTAGATTTCCCATCAATATGAAAACATTAAAATAATTAAAAAGGTGACCATTAGAAAAGCAAGAAAAAAGACAAATCAGCAAAATATGATCTTCTTATTTCGAGCATATTAAAGGTTCTTTATCATGCATGTTCAATCCTTCTCCTATTTGAAGTTGGAAAAAAAGACGACCGAGAGCATTCAAATATATGGTAATCATTTGATGCAAATCCTTATATTATGAAGCCTTATATAATTGGATTAGAAGATTTGCCAAATGATGATAATTGTGATTATCAGGTCATTGTAAACCAGTTATAATTGCATAGTAAAAGGCCCGACAATCCTTGCAAGTATGTATGTGAATCAATGATTGATAACTTGGAAACTAATTCGAGCATTAAAGGAATATAGGATGATTGTAGTTTCAATGAGTTGAAGAACAAGACACATTGCAATAATTTGATTATGGAGACTGAGTGGATGAAAATGCCAGAATCCATGTATGCTATCATAGAAACTTTTGATACTTTGTTATGTTCTTGAGTAAGCCTATGAGTTGTACATTTTCATCTATGATAGTTCATGCAAATCTAGCCAACCAAAAAAATGGTAGTAACGGGTTATTTTGACAATTCGCATTTTGTTATTATTCAACTCAAACCGGACTCTCTTTTACCTCATACTCCACAAGCTACATTATTCTAGAGGATATTAAATATCATTGCAAGTGTGACTGTATTAGAAGTTAATTACTAGGAAAGAATGGATAAGTACATGGATTTGGTGCAAATCGATGACGATTATGAAGAATAGTGAAGTTAGAGTAGATCTCTTTTTGTTGGATTTGTTTTATTTTGTTGGATATGGTTTATTTTTTTCATCAATGGTATATGCATGTAAATGGTGCTATGTGGTTCATTTTGTACAAAAACTTTATTGAACAGAATGCTACTTCAAATTACTTTTTGACTGAAATGGTTCTTTTGTTTGATGCGTATGCAGTTAACTTGATGACTAGAGTTTTTGTTTGCTACTTTGATATTGTGATTTGTATTTTGATTAATATCATGTGATGCTATGTTTGATACAACCATTCGGTAGAGTGATAACAAAAAAATGAAAATTCAAAAAACCCCATTGAAGTATAATTCCATTTACGACACAACTTCCTCGATTATCTTGAAAATTTATAGCACAATACCATCAAAGTAAAATTCCATTATTGGTAGAATCCCACAATCTGCAACTTCCTTGACTATCCAAAATGTTTACGACACAATACCATTGGATTAAAATTCCATCTTCGATATCGTTCCACTATATACAAATGTTTCATCCTATAGGATCGTTTTCACCCTAAAGGGGATTGAATAGGGTGATACTAATAATAATAAAAATTAATGCAGAAATAAAAAAAATCACAGATAATAATGCAGAAGAGATCACACACAAATTTACCCAGCTTCGGCAAAACCCTGCCTACGTGTTGCCCCCAAGGTTTCTACTAAAAATTAAGTAGTCAGACGCTTACACACATAAACTTGCGACACCCGCTAATGACTAACCTAACTCTACGCTCAAAACCCCGCCACAACTCAGCCACTGAGTTGCGAATTCTCGAACTACACAACCGTAGTTCATAACCTAGTCACACGACTAGAAAGTTACACGGTTTAAAAAGAAATTACAAATAAAAACTAAAAACTAAAAACAAAGACTAAACAAAACCCTATATATCATTTAAGCCCAAAATAAAATAAATAACACAGGTCCACTAATAATTAAAATGAAGTGCGTCTCCCTTTCTTCTGTATACTTCGGCCAATCTTTTTTGTTCCTTCGTTCCTTTTCAAAAGCTAGGGTTTTTGGTAAAATTGAAGACGCCAATTGTTATTGATCGATTGAATTGAGGAACTTGATTTGCTTTTCTTTTTCAATCGACTCCTGGCTTTGATTGATATGTGGCTGCTCCAATTCAGTCGAGTTCAATTTGTGCTTTGAGTTGGTACGTAAATTTTTCCCCTTTTAATTCTCGACTTTGATTTGAGTTACGAATTTGTTTTCGATTTAAAAGTATGCTCTGGATTTTTGTCTCAAACTCGAATGTCTGGATTGCCGATGATGAACTGGGTTTTATAGGGATTAAACCCTAAATTTTCGTTCGTATTTTTGTATTTGAATTCTTCTCTTTATTTGCTTCACCGTTCGATTTTGCTTGAACGATGCGATGAATTCTTGACTTGTTCATGTTACTGTATATTTCGAATTTTCGTGACTTGCTTTGGGTCGGTTCCGTTCATTACTCCTTTGACTTCGGCTCTTTGAATTTTGAGATGATTTGGATTTTCTGGCTATGACTTATTTTGCACTCTATTCAAACTACTTCACCGTAATTTTTTTGTATGTGTGTCACCATATACGTACATACATACATATGTATGTGTGTATATATGTGTTGTGATGTCTCAACTGCTCATTGCTGTTGCATATGAATATACATGCTTGTTTGTCCACTTCATGTAGCTTTCATACCTAAACTGTTGTTGTAGTCATGCCATTTGAAATCTTTGTCTGGTGGTACCTCTGAATGTTCATGCTTGTGTGGTTCATGTTGTATGTCGATGTATTCATGTAAGTGTTGCATATTGAACTGAGGCTGATTTCTGGTTTTTACATGAAGTTCTAAACTTGATGCCTGAACTGCCTTAGTCCCATTTTGTGTTCATGCTTGAAATGTTGTTGAGTTCATACCTTTTGCTCTGGTATACTTGTTGCACTGCTTCTGAACTGTTGTGAGTATGTTGTTTTATGTATTTGCCTTCAACTGTGTCTTGTTTGGTTTCATTTGAGAGTGTCGAGCTTTTCACTTGTGTCCACTGCTCTATTGCATTGCATAATGTACTGCCTTGTATCTGGCCATATGCATATGTTGTGTTTCACTGCATATATATGTATACATGTGTGTATACATATGTATACATATGTATGGTAGTTTGATATTGAATCTGGTTGAATTGCAATTTGGTCTGGACTTCATATTAACCTACATCTCTTTAGTCTGGTTGGTTCTAATCCTTGTTAACCTTGCTTTGTATTCTTTGTTTGTTGAGTCTGCATTGTTATGTGATCTTGTATGTGGCTTTGAACTTCAAGTGCTAATGCTTCGAGTCTGTGCATATGAGCTTTGAGGCCGTGTTGTATGTTGTAGCTGATGTTGTATTACACACATGCATATTTGGTTCCAATGGAAGTCTGGTCATGTGTGTGCATAGCTTCGAGTCATTTCATGGTTTTGTATGAAGAACTGATCTTGTGTTCATTGATATGCATTTTTGTGATCTGGTCTTATATGGACTAGACATTGTTTCTTGTCTGAACTGTTCATTTGCTGGGAGTTCATTCATGTTGAATTTGAAATCTTGATTGAGGCTTCACTTCCATGCTTCAGTCTAGTAATTGAAGTTGTACATTAGCGGTCTTGAAGTCTTTTCGCATATGCACTTTGTATATTTGGAGTTGAACTCTCTGTTGCATCACTATTGTTTTGCATTATGGTTTTGCTTGTGCACTTGAACTCGAGAGCCTGATATATTTGAATTGCTTGCTTCTGAATTGATGTGTGTTTTCATGCATATCCATATATATTCGAACATGTTCACTTTGTTGCTTTCTAAACTGAATTTTTTTTTGTATTTTGGATTGCACCTGTGTTGAATCCTGCCTCGGCTTGGGATTGACCTTGTGCTCACCCGTCCCTACGATTTTAACAAGCAAGTGTATATTGGTGTGCACGGCCTTGTGGCATGTACAGTGGTACACTGTGCATGTCACGAGTTTTTCGTGTATGATGGATTAAAAATAAACGATGACGAATAACCCAAATAACTAAGGCAAATAATATTTTCAAAACACACACTTCATTTTGCACTACAAAATATTTCTTTTTCAATTTTACCGCGTCAGTGTTTATTTACAGATAATTCAGATGCTGGATACAGGCTGAAACAGAGTTGAAGATCAAATACGAGTGTTGAGTGAATTTGCAGTGAGGTGCAATATGTAAATTGAAAAAATGTGCTGTAATTGAAATTTTATTGTGATTGAAAATATGTAAATATAGAGAGAGCTCAAATTTGTACTATTCAAATTTGTAGTAAAATATTTGTTGGAATAAAATATTTGTTTAAATAATAATTATGAGTTGTTTATTTTATTTAACAAATATTTATTTAATTATGTGACAAAGTAAAATAATACAATAACAAATACATTTAAACGAATATATATGTTTATTATCATCAAACAAAAATCATACACTAGTATATTCTACAATCTCCCCCTTTTGATGATAACAAACATATATTAAGATTTTAACTTTATTAAATGTATTTCACCTTGATGAATTCTATTAGCTCCCTCTATTTGAATGCTCCCCCTACATAGATGCGTGTAGTTACAACTAAAAAATTAATGAAAAATAACTTTGAATAAAAATACTCTCGAATATTAGTAAGGATATGGCTCAAAAATCAAAATCTTAACCTCTTTTTTTGTTATCATTAAAAATAATAATAGTAATTGAAATAGCTACGACTTTGATTAAAAATATAAATCAAATCAAGAGGGAAATATTAATTTCTAATTCCAATTAATCAAACAAATATCATAATATTTTATTAATTAGAAACAAACTCCACTTTAAGGAAATGGTAGGATTATGGAAAATTTCATATACTGACAAGAGTTTGATATTTTCAATAAAGAAATAATTTGTGCATTTTCTCTTTTCAAATATTATACAAAAAAATGTGAAGCACTTACTAACCATGCATAACCGTTTAAACTTTTGAATGAGGTTAGTTGTAACGCCCCACTCCGAGACCCACATTAGCAAAGAGTATTACAAAGTAACATCGGCTGCTAATACGGATAATAGAGCTGGATAGGAGTGACCATCTATAGCATTGTCTTAATTATCTATTGAATACGCCGACAATGCCACTTCTTACTTAAATGGATCGACATATCCAATAAATACTTAGTACAAAGCCATAGGTGGCTGAAGGATCTATCAGAATAAAATATAACAACTCAAATATAATACACATCACAGAACAATAGATCATCACATACATATACATATACAGATACATCACAGCGTTTACAAAATGATACATGTCAAGTGGTAAAGCAAACCACAATATACAGTCGAGTCAAAATAATACATATCAGAGTTACAGACAAAAAGGACTACACAAAAAGCTATGACAAAAAAGGAGCTAGCGGAATAGTCCATGCGGAAGCACAATAGGCTAAGTCCAATGTACCTAACCTGAAACATCTCGGTCTGACCTGAGTATAAAATACACGGGTCAGTCTAACTAAACAAATCAGTTAGATAAAGCTAGATAATAATAATGCGGTATAAGATAATGATATAATACTCCTCCAAAGAGAAGTGCAACAATAACCACATTACTAACATAGTGAAAACGTAGTCACTTAGCAAATAAATAAATCCTCCAAAGAGAAATCGACATCACATAATGTCGAATAATAAGCCTCATCTCATCGGCATATGCAATAATAATAAAGATGGTTTGTAGAATATTACTTCCACTTAGGAGATATTCCAAAACCCGCCATATCGGCAATCATAAGCAATAATGGAAACATATCCAAAAATCAATGCAACATAGCAAAGAATAGCGCCAGTGTAGGCAATATAAGTTTCCATGGGGTAGACGCACTCATATCGTGTGGTTCCATAGAACCATCGCCGAAAGGCACTACATTAGGGAAATTAATTGTCAAAGAAACAAAAGATGCTCGAGCTCAGTACTGTAACAAGGATCCATACGCCCGAAGGCAACGCCAAAAGGCAACGCCCGAAGGCAACGCCCGAAGGCAACGCCAAAAGGCAACGCCCGAAGGCAGCAAACCGTAGTGGCGGTACTGGACACCACTGTCCGGCGGAATGTGTCACAACTCTCAGAAAGGAACCCGAAAAATGTTAACGTGAGTCTCATACCACACGTTCGCACTAAACGGTTTACTAACAATTAGTCAATTTTACACTCAAAGCAGTACAAAGTTGTAACGACTCGACTTTTTGTCGCTCGAAAATCGACATTAATACATTCACTGTATCAACTGCCGAGCAATCGAATGCCGGAAAACCGAATTGTTATGGAGAAAAAGAAGGGGTAGAAGAAGACAGAAGGAAAAGAAAGAAGAAACAACAGAAACAGAAACAATATTAGAATCTCACATTCGCAGCGGAACAACATATAATAGATAAATGAATAATCTTTAAAACAAAGAACTGTATCATTTTATACATTACATCATCATCAGAGTTTACAGCAACAATATACAACACAACTGGACAGTTATACAACTTGTCCTCATACAGAATACACAGCGGAATAATACATAGTATAGATGATACGTCTCGCCATCCAGCTCGCCACTTGAGCTCCATAGCATCTCCTGAATCCAGAATGACCTGATAACCTGACTCTAGACTGCCCGTGTGGAAATTGGTGGGCACCCAGAGTTTAGGAAGGAAACAATAAACTCCAGGTCAGTCATGGTGACTGGTGTGAGAACTAAAACAGTTTATCTTTAGAAACAAACAACAATAGAATTTTAACATTGAAACCCGCAATGCTTTTGGAAAATGAAACTACCATAAGACCTCCCACCACACACACAATGCAATCGCAGACTTGGAGGAGATTTCTTCTTATGATAGCCAAAAATGCTTACTACGCAAAACAAATCATTTTTGATATTATTACTAGTGCATAGTGTAAAATTCTTTCGAAAATACAATATTAATCTTAGCCAGCATAGGTACCATTATATTATGCCTGCTATAGCTGCCTCCTGAGGAGACAGGTTATACAATTTCAATCGTAAAGGGTTCGTATTGTTTCTTTGGATTTTCCAACAAATGGTTAGGCTAAGGAACTTCCTTTCCTACTGCCGAATGGAGTCGCCTCTGGCTGGACGTTCCGAGAGACAAACTGCTCTCTGCCAACAAGGCCGGGTTACCCGTGTAACTAGGTAACTCACGAATATGCCATCCCCCGGTCCTTTGGGACCTTTTTCCGAGCGCTCGGTAACCAACATCACACATAATAAATAAGGTGTGCCCACATGAGTAAGTATCTGGGCTCCATACCATGATACCACCCCTTTCCAGAAGGAAATGACATACCCTAAAGGGCGCGACCCTCATAACCTTGCCGCAACATTCCTGTTTCGACCATTTCCGGGTTGTGAGGCCCTGACGTAGTCTCGTCCACAAAGCTACGCTTTTTCACAAAGCCACGCTTTGATCACAAATGATCAGTAAATGATCATCATTACAGCAACACTCAGCATGCCACATTACCAAATTGGGAATATATCGCTGATAAATTTCAACTACATAACCTCTGAGCTCGTACGTCTCTGAGAAGGGTGTTAAGCTAAGAGAATAAATTCTCCGCCACCAACAGAGATGTATTTGAAAGAAATCTGCTTTATATCTCAAAGCGTAATGTCAGACACGTAACCATACAAGTCTGTTCCGGGTTCGAACAGAACCGAAGGCATTTCCAAAGAAGTCCTTACAATCCGGGTATTCACAATCCCGATAAAACTTCCCATCACAAATGAAATCTCTATACCGTAGCTAACGGTGCAGAGACAATCGATTGGTCATCCTATCGTTTTCACAAATACCCGGTCTTCACCACCAGTCTTCAATACGATCCATAATGTCGTATCACTAATTCAGAATGGGTTATACGACCCAAAGGTCCTTTCCCGGCTAACCCAAATAGTGAGCGCAAATATTCAAAACATATGGATATAGGATTTCAATTAAGTTACAACTTATTAACCAAATCCTTTCTTTCAAATGGTTTAACAAATTACCATTTTAAATCTTTAAACAAAAAGATTTACTTCACAAAGTTTACCCATTTTCACAAAGATTCATTCACAGATTTCCAAATCAATTTCCATTTCAATTTGATTAACCCATTAAATCTTTAAATCAAGATTTAATTTACAGCTTTCAAAACTATTCACAATTCAAGTCTTTTATAATATAAAAGATACACTTTTTGAAATACACTTTTATTTCAAAATAAAGTTTAATCATCTTCACAAGGGTTAATTCATAGCTTTCCAAACTATTTACAATTTCATTTCAACTTGAATTGTTTCAATACCAAATTGGAGTCTTTTCAGTTTAGAAAAGCTATTATCATTTGAAAACAGATAGTTTTCATTTTGGGAAAAACTGGTTACATTTACACAGGTTAAAGCCATTCAAGTATAAACTTGAATATAAATTCAAATTTCCCCCAAGACCGTATTTTAATTGGTTAAAAACCATAAAAACACCTTCTATACTTATTAAATCTTTTAAACCAAAATTCCCAATTCATCGAATTCAATTTAAAATATTGAATTCAAATTTAAATCAAATGATTTAAATTCCAATTCTATTAAGTTATTTAAAAATAACTTTTATTTTTGAAACTCATTTCAAAAACTTCCAATTTAAATTCCAAAACTATTTTGGATTCAAAACTCAATTTTTTTCCAAAATTGGTAAAAATCCGTGATTTAACGGATTTCCACGTGAAATCCACTTTTGTGTGTGTATTGTGTAGTCCATGGTTTAACACAATAGTACATAATCATTCAATTATTACAGATCAAATATAACCATATAATTGATAAGCGGTATAAACTATAACGCTTACCTTCATTCACAGATCACAAATAAATAGATCACAAATCACACACAAATCAGAATATATCACAAAGTATCACACATCAAAGATGTCAAACAATTTAACATCCAATATAATCCAAACATCCATAGATAGGATAAATTAAATTTTCTGATTAATTTAAATCAAATAAATTTCCAAACATTTTCAAAAGATTTATTTTCAATCACAAGAAAATTAATTACTAAGTGGATTTCTAAATTTATTTCCTTTTCAAAATAAATTCCTTTTTAAGAAGATAAATTCCTTAAATTTCCAAACTATTTTCAAGTCCAAATTTTAAATAAATTCTCAACTTATAAATAATATTTTCGAAATCCATTTATTAAGCCTTTTTCCCAAATTTGAAATTAAATTCAATATGGCTCAAAAATAAGACTTTTACCCTTTAAAACTCCTTTTAAATTTATCCAATTATCAAAATAAACTTTTCGATAAATTTTCAACTTATATTTTCAAAAATTCAATTTCTAAATATTTCTGGTATCCATCGATACCAAAAATATATTCGGCTAAATTACAGCCTTTTACAATTCCAATTTCACAGTTATAATCATACGGCGATTATAAATAAACAACACACAACATATGAAATAAATTCAAATGTTTGAGGAATCCAGTTGGATCCCTCCAACCTGCTTCCCTGCATCCACAGATGTTAGCACAATACCAATTTCACTTCACAGTGAAATTATCGCGGTATATGGGATTTATAAATATCATCCGCTATTATGCGGCGTAATAGGGTCTCATCCGCTATAAAATGCGGGAAATCAACTACAATATATACATATTCCAATATATATATTTTGCTATATACATTTATAATACCAATTCCACTTCAATGTGAAATTATCGCGGTATATGTTTTTAATAAATATCCTCCGCTTAATATACGGCGTATAGGGTCTATTTACCACAAATAATAACAGTCATCATCCAATTCACACAATCAGGCAATTTTAAATCTAACTATTTAAAATTTAAATCGAAACAAAACATTCGATTGAGTGAGGAGTTCTCACCTTGCTTTCAATAACAGTCGTAGCTGTTTATTTCGAATAAAATTAAACGGGCGTTTAATTTTACCCGAAATTTTCACTGTCTCCAATTAACTCCAATCCAGCTCCATTGCGAAGAGCTCGTCGAAACGATTCCAACGCAAAAAGTTTCGTCCGAAACGGACCTCGTATGAAGAAGTTACACTATTTTAAAGATTGTACGAATTTATATAAAATCAATTTACAAATATATTTTTATTTTCAAACCCACATCTCAATCTGACCGTTGATCCCCTCAGCCCTAGATCTTGGCTGCACCCCCTTCCTTCTTCCCAAATGAATATCACGTTCAAAACTACACGTACATGAACCCATAGCCGCCAATTTATCTTCAATTTCGCACCCCAATACGAGCATCTTCACGTTGATCAACAACCACCACCACGAAGCCACCGTCGAGCACCACCTTCACCTTGAAAGCCATGAAGCTCGGCCCCACCTGCTACCCTAAAAACGTGAGACAAACGACTGCCTTCAAGGCTATTTTGCCGACGACTCTATCCACCATTTCCCATCATACCCGTATAGATTTAAAGCTCTCACTTCGCTCTTTAAGTTTGTAGTTGATCATTTCTTCAAATTGCTAGTGGATTGAGAAGGATTGAGGAAAGAATTTTGAATGTTTTCAGCCCTTGGTTTTGTTTCTGGCGGCTGGCTTTAGTTTTAGGGTTAGGGTTTTAAGTTTGTTGCAAATGTGAAGATAGCAAGTCCTTTTATAGAAAAATCTCAAAGCACTATTCACCCGAAATTTTCCGAACTCCAAACGAAGCGTACCGGCTGGCGTTTCTAAGGTTTACCCCGCGTTCCGAACACAATGGAATGTGTTTCGGGAGCTAATTCGGTCATCTGTGCGAGTTACGGAATTAAACGATCGATTTTAAATTAAACCGATTCAAACCGATTTCGATGCGTTTTGGCTTGCCCCGGACAAACGGTACATCCAATTGACACGAAATTTGAAACCATACAATAATATGACATTACAGATCCGATGAAACTTGTTTCGTCGAAATCCAAGACTGTTTGAAAAATGACTATTTTAACTCGCCAAATTAATATTAAAACAATTTTGTTGCGTTTCGAGCTGCCATGGTCAAACGACAACTCCGATTGCTATGAAAATTGAAATCCGATAATAACAAACTATTATGGATCCAATGGAACTAGTTTCGTCCAATTCTGAGACTGTCCCAAAAATGGCTAATTTCACTAGTCGATTAAATATTAAAATATTCAATTTTCACAGATTAACTTAAAATTCAATTTTAAAAGTTCTATAACATTACTATAACTTTAACATGATTTAATATAACTTCATATATTATTTTCAATCACATTAAATCCAGATTTCAATTATTTCTGCAATTTCAGATATTCAATTATCGATTTAATTACCCAATTAAAATCCAGATATTCGAAAAATAAATTATTCGACTTATTAATTCCACTTGTTAATATTTAAAATCAATTAAATATTCGAATTTAAAATGTCAGAAATTCTGGATCGTTACAAACTTCCCCCCTTAAAAGAATTTCGTCCTCAAAATTACCAAGTAAGAAAAATTCACAAAACCCATTAACTTTTAAAAATCCACTTAGTGAAAAATTTATATTCACCTTTTCCAAAACCTTTAACTTCAACCAAACAATGGTTTCCATTTTCTAGTTCAATTCCTACGTATTCATTTCAATTTAGAAAATTGACTTCTCATTAACAAAAATTTCCAAAATTTCCCAAAAATTTTCTAACGTCTTAAATTTCCAGAATAATTCGTCAGCGTCTTCTTTGCGCGGTTCGATCGTAGTAGGATCACAATAGACATAAATATATATACATCGACCCACCCGGTCGGAAAAGCAGAAATACAGTTCATATTTCCTATTTTATTGCGTAGGCGTACCTTTTTAGCATTTTTAAGCAAAGCAGTTATTTATTTAGCATTTTAGCGCAACCAAATCAACCGAACGGTAGCCACCGCACCTGTACTTACTCAATTTAAACACGTAAGTAACATATATATAAAATTATTAACAATTTACTCTTTTAAACAACTACAACACTTGCATATCAAAAGAAATGCATACTAAACAAGTTTTATAAGCAACTTATAAAATTTCAACATCACTTGTAACTGTTTACAACCAATTCATATACAATGACATTCAATTATTCATTTTCAATTAGTTTACATTCACTAATTTACATTCAAGTTGGTTCACTTTCAATTCAAATCAATTTCTATTTAAATTTACTTCACCTTCAATTTAAATCTATTTACATAGCTTTCAATTCCATTTATTCAATTTCATTAACACTAATGAATTATACTACATACAATCAACTAACAATCATATAATAATCAATGTCATCCAACACAACCAAATTTATTAATTTTTACATTCAATTTGGTTTAACACTCACTACAACAAAACAGGCTTTTTACAACGGGCAATGCCCGTTGTAATATGTGGTCCACAACGGGCAGCGGACCGTTGTAATAGGCGATGTTGTAATAGGTCATCCATATTTTACAACGGGCAATGCCCGTTGTAATACACCTTTTTACAACGGGCAATGCCCATTGTAATATGGAATATTGCAACGGTTTCTGACCGTTGCAAAATAAATGCAAATTTTAAAAAACATTACAGCAGCATACCTTCATACCAATAATGAATAATTTAGCGAGTAATAAATATTATCATTAAACAACCAAAATCACATTCGAAAAGACTAAAAGCCAGAGTCATAAAATTCCAAGATATTCCAAAAAGTTAGATAAGTTTACATTGACATAGTTCTAATATACACTATTTTTCATTTATTTAGTTCTCTACCTAGTTCTCTGCACCATTTCACATTTACAAACAAACCACCCACCACAGTCATTCACTTCCTCCATATTTAACTAACTTCTCCCTTATACAACTGTGCATTTCCCTTCTGCACACTTTAAACATTGCACTACCCAAACCACTTCGCTACTTAGATGGGTTCATTCATACAGGGATACTCAGTTTTAGGTAGTTCTCCTTTGTTTAATTTCTCGATCAGTTCCTGGAAGAAAATGTCATATATCGATGTTCAAAACCTTAGGTAAGAATTAAAATACCACCTGACAGAATTCATGATAAACAGAAGTAATTGGAATGTCTTTTCCACTATCATGACATGTTCATTCTCTATGTGTATCAGATAACTTTTAGATACCACAAAAGACACAAGCTTAGGTCAAGTGAACCCAAAACAACAACACTATTTAATAACTTGAACAACAACGGAATTAAGAGAGATTTCAAACGTCAATAACTACCTCTATCATAGGGTAAAATCGTGATAACTGCCAAGCTTCTTCTTCTTCTTCACGGTCCTTCCGTGCTGCATGCTTCTTCTAAAAGTTTATTAATGCATTGGCAAATATAAGAAACTTATTGAGATCGTAAATATATTCTAATTGATTAGCTATACACCTGGGCGTCAAATTTTAGAGAGAAGCTTCCAGATGACTTTTTGGATTCTAATCCACCCAAGTACTTCATGTTATTTACAGTATTCATATCTTCAGGAGATAATTTTGCAAGCTGAAACAAAAACAACATTAACATATAACTTCAATTTGATATGCATTTCAATGCTGAAAATGGTATAACATCAGTTATTTCAAGGATTTGAGTCATTTGACAACTGAATACTCGCAATATATACTTGCATTATAATTGCTATAAAATATATGCATTTACTTTTCAAGTGTAGAACTGATAAGCATGCTCCTTCAAAATGAATATATCAAAGTAACCAACGGTGACAACATAAACAACAATTAAAAAAAATAAACAATCACTCAAAGTTACCTCTAACCAAACCAGCCTCTAAATATAACCACATCGAACTGAAGCAAATATCAAAAACGCCCTCAACTTACCTCTAACCAAACCAGCCTCTAAATATAACCAACACTTAGCTCTACGTAAGAGATGTCTAGTAACACACTCCCACACTTGTAACATTAATCCAGTTAAAAGTGCAGTGCCTAGTTGGTTAGAGAATAACAAGAAAATGGATAAAGATATGCTATGATTGCTAATCAACCCCATTGCCCAGGAATAAACGATGGCTGCAGTCTAAGACCATAGCCAAACTAGAATAGACTACCTCCTGTTATCAAAAAAATGTTTGGATTACATTCCATATGTCATGTTGACTGTAATAGTGTAGCATACAAATATATGAAAAATCAGACAATGTTCTATGCAAATATGATTTCATGTTAATTTTTTCCTTAATAGATGAACTGAATCAATTATACACATTGTATTGACCACTTCCATTTATACTGAGATTGCTGGTGAACCATGGAATGCAAAGGTTCAAAAAACAATGACAAAGATCAGGCTTGCTCATTATATTGACATAATAGTGGCTTTGTGCCTTAACATGGATCTTTCATTTCTTAAAAATAGGCCAGGTTTATCCTCCCAAAATTTCGATGTGCTTGTACTTAGCAGCACTTAACAGATTAAATACACTAGATAAAGTTAAACAGTGGTCCAATATCCAAACGATGGTCCGCAAACTGTGTGATAACGGAGATGAAACAATAAACCATCTATTTTTTCAATGTTATTATTTTAACCAAATCTGGAATAACATCAAACAGAAATTGCAAATATAGGCTAACAACACAGATACTATTCAAACAAGTCTGGAGTACACTGCAAGTAATTTCAAGAATAATAACTTTCATGCAGATTTTGTAAATATAGCAATAAGTGCAACAGTGTGGCACATTTGGGTAGAGCGTAACCAAAGAAAATTCCAGAACAAACAATTTCTAGCTAATGTCAGGTTAGAGTTAGTAGCAGAGGATTGAAGAATACTAGTATCTGAATTCTTTCAAGATGCATGTAATAAAAGAAGCGAGCTTTGCAAAGCTTTTGGGCTTATTTGTATACGAAGGATTGGATCCGGCTTTTGGTGGTCAGCAGCAGTCTCGAGACAGTGTCCAACTTCCAGATCCACTTCTGAATATGAAGGTTTATCCTCCCAAAAAATCGTTTGAAGGTCTTCTTCAGTGAACCACGATGGCAGAGGAGTAGCCGGATCTACAAGATCAATTATCACTTGATTTGCATCTGTCGCGATGGGGATCTCAGAGCTCGAAAATAAAATGTAAACGTTGCGTATAACAGTCTTCACATGAAAGCGACCAAAATCTGCCTCTGCTCTTCCAGGTTCCTACATGTCTTCACATCAAAGCGGTGACAAAACCCTAATTTATTGAAGAGGAACGAACGAACATCAAAGCTTTTAGTTTATTGAAGAGGAACGAACAAATCCCTAGTTGGGCCGGCTCCTTTATATTATAAACTGCGCTTTTAGTTTTACAACGGGCGTAATATGTGTTGTAAAATTGGTACCTTTTACAACGGGCACTTTGTGACCGTTGTAAAGTTGGCATCTATTACAACAGGCATTTTGTGACCGTTGTAATAGCCTTCTATTACAACGGGCAACCAATAACCGTTGTAAAAAGGGCATTGTGTATGACATCTTTTACAACGGGCATTTTGTGACCGTTGTAATAGCCTTCTATTACAACGGGCAATCAATGCCCGTTGTAAAAAGGGCATTGTAATAGGGTATTTTTGTTGTAGTGACTTTAATTTTTTTTCCAATTGGTTTATATTAAATTGACTTCCATTCAATTTATTCAACTTCAATTACATTTAGCTTTTAATGAATTAACACTTACATTCATTTTTCCATATCAATTTATTCTCATTAGATTGATTAACATCGAATCCATTTATTAATTCAATTGCTAATCCATTTAACAAATAAAATTGAATTTTATTTATATAACTCAAGTTCACATTCATTTAATAAATTCACTTTATTAATTTACTTTGATATCAAAATCAAACTCATTCAACATTACTTAAGTTATTTTCCATTTCAAACATCATTTGTTCAAATTAACTTAAGTTTCCGCTTATTAATCAAATTTAGATTCCAATTCTATTTAACTTTTACCAAAGTCAAATTTATTATCTCATATTATAAATTCAAAACTTGATTACTTATATTCAACAATTACAACTTGGATTTAACTGATTCACTTATACTTATTTTAATTTAACTCCATCGTTTAAGTTAAATTTATTCTATCAAAATTCAAATTGTATAAGTTATCAACTCATTATCTTTCACATAAATATTTCAAATAGGATTCCAGAGTCCTTTCAACCTTTCAAAATCATTTTGAAATCAATTCAAATTTATCTTTTGAATTCCCAAAACAAAATTTTTCCAAAATTCTTTCATTTAGAATAATCTGGCAGCAATTCATCTTTTGGAAACCCGAAAATGAACACCAATGATGTCGCGATCATCGTCAGAATTATTTTCCAGCGACCTGAAAAGAGTTTAGAGCTTTCATCTTGCCAAAACAATTTCCCAAAATATCAAATCCTTTCAAAACACTTCTTTGGAATTTTATTTCAGATTATAAATCACATTTATAAATCTTTTACTTATAAAATTTCACTTCTTATATATAAGATTATTTTTACCATTGTAAATCATTTCAATTATAATTCCATACATTATAATTCATTTGCTTATACACTTTATTCTTTTACAATTGTTGATTCAAACAACTTTTAATTAACTTATATATATATATTTATATTTTCAACACCCAAACAATCAATCATATACACTTTAATAATTTCTGAAAAATTATTTCTTTATATACAAAATATAATCGAGGTAAAATTATTTCATTTACCCAATTTAAAACAATATCGTGCCAAATTATTCTGAACAAGTGTTCAGAGATCCCTATCGATAGAGTTGTACTGACAATACCGACCAGAATCCATATACCACTCAACAAATCAATCATCACAATATGAAACAATTTTATATTCACTAACAAATACGTGCTCGTATCTATTATTACACTCAAAATCATTCTAGAGCACTACTGACTCTATCTCTAATGAGTAACACCCAACAGAACCATGGTTGTCGCTTAACCATATGCTCTGATACCAAATGTAACGACTCGACTTTTCGTCGCTCGAAAATCGACATTAATACATTCACTGTATCAACTGCCGAGCAATCAAATGCCGGAAAACCGAATTGTTATGGAGAAAAAGAAGAGGTAGAAGAAGACAGAAGGAAAAGAAAGAAGAAACAACAGAAACAGAAACAATATCAGAATCTCACATTCGCAGCGGAACAACATATAATAGATAAATGAATAATCTTTAAAACAAAGAACTATATCATTTTATACATTACATCATCATCAGAGTTTACAGCAACAATATACAACAGAACTGGACAGTTATACAACTTGTCCTCATACAGAATACATAGCGGAATAATACATAGTATAGATGATACGTCTCGCCATCCAGCTCACCACTTGAGCTCCATAGCATCTCCTGAATCCAGAATGACCTGATAACCTGACTCTAGACTGCCCGTGTGGAAATTGGTAGGCACCCAGAGTTTAGGAAGGAAACAATAAACTCCAGGTCAGTCATGGTGACTGGTGTGAGAACTAAAACAGTTTATCTTTAGAAACAAACAACAATAGAATTTTAACATTGAAACCCGCAATGCTTTTGG
Source organism: Allium fistulosum (assembly GCA_030737815.1). Taxonomy (NCBI): domain Eukaryota; kingdom Viridiplantae; phylum Streptophyta; class Magnoliopsida; order Asparagales; family Amaryllidaceae; genus Allium; species Allium fistulosum. The sequence goes on from CM060903.1 coordinate 207,836,861, forward strand.
AAAATGAAACTACCATAAGACCTCCCACCACACACACAATGCAATCACAGACTTGGAGGATATTTCTTCTTATGATAGTCAAAAATGCTTACTACGCAAAACAAATAATTTTTGATATTATTACTAGTGCATAGTGTAAAATTCTTTCGAAAATACAATATTAATCTTAGCCAGCATAGGTACCATTATATTATGCATGCTATAGCTGCCTCCTGAGGAGACAGGTTATACAATTTCAATCGTAAAGGGTTCGTATTGTTTCTTTGGATTTTCCAACAAATGGTCAGGCTAAGGAACTTCCTTTCCTACTGCCGAATGGGATCGCCTCTGGCTGGACGTTCCGAGAGACAAACTGCTCTCTGCCAACAAGGCCGGGTTACCCCTGTAACCAGGTAACTCACAAATATGCCATCCCCCGTCCTTTGGGACCTTTATCCGAGCGCTCGGTAACCAATATCACACATAATAAATAAGGTGTGTCCACATGAGTAAGTATCTGGGCTCCATACCATGATACCACCCCTTTCCAGAAGGAAATGACATACCCTAAAGGGCGCGACCCTCATAACCTTGCCGCAACATTCCTGTTTCGACCATTTCCGGGTTGTGAGGCCCTGACGAAGTCTCGTCCACAAAGCTACGCTTTTTCACAAAGCCACTCTTTGATCACAAATGATCAGTAAATGATCATCATTACAGCAACACTCAGCATGCCATATTACCAAATTGGGAATATATCGCTGATAAATTTCAACTACATAACCTCTGAGCTCGTACGTATCAGAGAAGGGTGTTAAGCTAAGAGAATAAATTCTCCGCCATCAACAGAAATGTATTTGAAAGAAATCTGCTTTATATCTCAAAGCGTAATGTCAGACACGTAACCATACAAGTCTGTTCCGGGTTCGAACAGAACCGAAGGCACTTCCAAAGAAGTCCTTGCAATCCGGGTATTCACAATCCCGATAAAACTTCCCATCACAAAGGAAATCTCTATACCGTAGCTAACGGTGTAGAGACAATCGATAGGTCATCCTATCATTTTCACAAATACCGGTCTTCACCATCGGTCTTCAATACGATCCATAACGTCGTATCACTAATTCGGAATGGGTTATACGACCCAAAGGTCCTTTCCCGGCTAACCCAAATAGTGAGCACAAATATTCAAAACATATGGATATAGGATTTCAATTAAGTCACAACTTATTATCCAAATCCTTTCTTTCAAATGGTTTAACAAATTACCATTTTAATTCTTTAAACAAAAAGATTTACTTCACAAAGTTTACCCATTTTCACAAAGATTCATTCACAAATTTCCAAATCAATTTCCATTTCAATTTGATTAACCCATTAAATCTTTAAATCAAGATTTAATTTACAGCTTTCAAAACTATTCACAGTTCAATTCTTTTATAATATAAAAGATACACCTTTTGAAATACACTTTTATTTCAAAATAAAGTTTAATCATCTTCACAAGGGTTAATAAATAGCTTTCCAAACTATTTACAATTTCATTTCAACTTGAATTGTTTCAATACCAAATTGGAGTCTTTTCACTTTAGAAAAGCTATTATCATTTGAAAACAGATAGTTTTCATTTTGGGAAAAACTGGTTACATTTACACAGGTTAAAGCCATTCAAGTATAAACTTGAATATAAATTCAAATTTCCCCCAAGACCGTATTTTAATTGGTTAAAAACCATAGAAACACCTTCTATACTTATTAAATCTTTTAAACCAAAATTCCCAATTCATCGAATTCAATTTAAAATATTGAATTCAAATTTAAATCAAATGATTTAAATTCCAATTCTATTAAGTTATTTAAAAATAACTTTTATTTTTGAAATTCATTTCAAAAACTTCCAATTTAAATTCCAAAACTATTTTGGATTCAAAACTCAATTTTTTTCCAAAATTGGTAAAAATCTATGATTTAACCGATTTCCACGTGAAATCCACTTTTGTGTGTGTATTGTGTAGTCCATGGTTTAACACAATAGTACACAATCATTCAATTATTACAGATCAAATATAACCATATAATTGATAAGCGGTATAAACTATAACGCTTACCATCATTCACAGATCACAAATAAATAGATCACAAATCACACACAAATCAGAATATATCACAAAGTATCACACATCAAAGATGTCAAACAATTTAACATCCAATATAATCCAAACATCCATAGATAGGATAAATTAAATTTTCTGATTAATTTAAATCAAATAAATTTCCAAACATTTTCAAAAGATTTATTTTCAATCACAAGAAAATCAATTACTAAGTGGATTTCTAAATTTATTTCCTTTTCAAAATAAATCCCTTTTTAAGAAGATAAATTCCTTAAATTTCCAAACTATTTTCAAGTCCAAATTTTAAATAAATTCTCAACTTATAAATAATATTTTCGAAATCCATTTATTAAGCCTTTTTCCCAAATTTGAAATTAAATTCAATACAGCTCAATAATAAGAGTTTTATCCTTTAAAACTCCTTTTAAATTTATCCAATTATCAAAATAAACTTTTCGATAAATTTTCAACTTATATTTTCAAAAATTCAATTTCTAAATATTTCTGGTATCCATCGATACCAAAAATATATTCGGCTAAATTACAGCCTTTTACAATTCCAATTTCACAATTATAATCATACGGCGATTATAAATAAACAACACACAACATATGAAATAAATTCAAATGTTTGAGGAATCCAGTTGGATCCCTCCAACCTGCTTCCCTGCATCCACAGATGTTAGCACAATACCAATTTCACTTCACAGTGAAATTATCGCGGTATATGGGATTTATAAATATCATCCGCTATTATGCGGCGCAATAGGGTCTCATCTGCTATAAAATGCGGGAAATCAACTCCAATATATACATATTCAAATATATATATTTTGCTATATACATATATAATACCAATTCCACTTCAATGTGAAATTATCGCGGTATATGTTTTTAATAAATAACCTCCGCTTAATATACGGCGTATAGGGTCTACTTACCACAAATAATAACAGTCATCATCCAATTCACACAATCAAGCAATTTTAAATCTAACTATTTAAAATTTAAATCGAAACAAAACATTCGATTGACTGAGGAGTCTCACCTTGCTTTCAATAACAGTCGTAGCGATTTATTTCGAATAAAATTAAACGGGCGTTTAATTTTACCCGAAATTTTCACTGTCTCTAATTAACTCCAATCCAGCTCCATTGCGAAGAGCTCATCGAAACGATTCCAGCGCAAAAAGTTTCGTCCGAAACGGACCTCGTATGAAGAAGTTACACTATTTTAAAGATTGTACGAATTTATATAAAATCAATTTACAAATATATTTTTATTTTCAAACCCACATCTCAATCTGACCGTTGATCCCCTCAGCCCTAGATCCTGGCCGCACCCCCCTTCCTTCTTCCCAAACGAATATCATGTTCAAAACTACACATACATGAACCCATAGCCGCCAATTTATCTTCAATTTCGCACCCCAATACGAGCATCTTCACGTTGATCAACAACCACCACCACGAAGCCACCATCGAGCACCACCTTCACCTTGAAAGCCATGACGCTCGGCCCCACCCACTACCCTAAAAATTTGTGACAAACAGCTGCCTTCAAGGCTATTTTGGGCGACGATTCTCTCCACCATTTCCCATCATACCCGTATAGATTTAAAGCTCTCACTTCGCTCTTTAAGTTTGTAGTTGAACATTTCTTCAAATTGCTAGTGGATTGAGAAGGATCGAGGAAAGAATTTCGAATGTTTTTAGCCCTTGGTTTTGTTTCTGGCGGCTGGCTTTAGTTTTAGGGTTAGGGTTTTAAGTTTGTTGCAAATGTGAAGATAGCAAGTCCTTTTATAGAAAAATCTCAAAGCACTATTCACCCGAAATTTTCCGAACTCCAAACGAAGCATGCCGGCTGGCGTTTCTAAGGTTTACCCCGCGTTCCGAACACAATGGAACATGTTTCAGGAGCTAATTCGGTCATCTGTGCGAGTTACGGAATTAAACGATCGATTTTAAATTAAACCGATTCAAACCGATTTCGATGCGTTTTGGCTTGCCCCGGACAAACGGTACATCCAATTGACACGAAATTTGAAACCATACAATAATATCACATTACGGATCAGATGAAACTAGTTTCGTCGAAATACGAGACTGTTTGAAAAATGACTAATTTAACTCGCCAAATTAATATTAAAACAATTTTAATGCGTTTCGAGCTGCCATGGTCAAACGACAACTCTGATTGCTTTAAAAATTGAAATCCGATAATAACAAACTATTACGGATCCAATGGAACTAGTTTCGTCCAATTCTGAGACTATCCCAAAAATGGCTAATTTCACTAGTCGATTAAATATTAAAATATTCAATTTTCACAGATTAACTTAAAATTCAATTTTAAAAGTTCTATAACATTACTATAACTTTAACATGATTTAATATAACTTCATAAATCATTTTCAATCACATTAAATCCAAATTTCAATTATTTCTGCAATTTCAGATATTCAATTATCGATTTAATTACCCAATTAAAATCCAGATATTCGAAAAATAAATTATTCGACTTATTAATTCCACTTGTTAATATTTAAAATCAATTAAATATTCGAATTTCAAATGTCAGAAATTCTGGGTCGTTACAAAAGTTCGCCTCATCTCATCGGTAAACCAGACCCAAAGGTCAAAACGGTCAAACGAATAGATTAGGAATTAACTGAAAAGATAAACACACGTGTTCATAGCACGCGTTTTATTTAATCATTTAATTCTCCTCCCTCTTCGCTCGAAGTGCAAAATTGTGTGTGTTTTAAATAGAAATTATAAATTGGAGAAACAAGCTTTTAATACAATTTAAAAAGATCACTTTATAAAAACCCATGTACGAAATCTAAAAAGAATCATCAAAGTCAAAGAATGCAATAACAACTAATTGGATCAACACGAATCGATTAAACAATGGAAATTCAATCAAAAATAGGCAAATAGGCAAAAATAGGCAATCCCAGACGTCTCCGGGTCAATCCAGACGTTTGGATTTAAGTTCTGGAAATTCAGAAACCATCCAAACGTCTGGAGGGTGGCTTCAGACGTCTGACAGGGTAGTTCAGACGTCTGAAAGGGTGGTTCAGATGTCTGACAAGGTGTTTCAGACGTCTGAAAGGTTGTTTCAGACGTCTGACTCTATTTTCTACCATTTTTATAAATTCCGCCGTATAAACTTTTGTTCCAGGTTTAAAACCATACGTCTGAAGTTGCATTTCAGACGTCTGAAGACTTGGTCTGAGCAATACTTTTCCTAGGCCATGATGGCCAAAACGTATCGAGAGCGATCTTACGAGAAACAACGACTAAGGATTTACGCCAAGTGACAACCTAGCCTTATAGGCTCTTCGATACACCCCAAATATCAATGTCCAAACATCCTTAAAAGGATTTTCATAAAATTGGACCAAGACACCAAGATTGGGAAAATTCACCAAATCAATCCAAATCAAAAACAAATGAACATGAATAGATGTTAGGAATTCATACCTAACAACAACAAAAGCTATAGGCTTAGATGTGAGTTCAAAAATCTCACCTTTTTAACTCAAAAACAAAGATGAGAAGCTCAAACACAAAGAAAAGATCAACCACTCTTCACTTCTACTCTACAAGCTCCAATCTAAGATCAAAACAAGTATTTCCTAAATTAGGGTTTAGGAATTTTTTGAATTTGAAGAGGAAATGAGATGGAGAAGATGAAGAGGATGCTTACCAAAGCTTCACCTTGAATTTGGAGCAAGAATTTGAGTTTGCAAGAGGAACTAGGGCTTGGCAATTTCAAATTCTTTTTCTCTTCCCCCATTTTCAGCTGAGCTAAAGTGTTTGGAGAGTGAATAGATGAAGAGTTAAAGAGTTAGAGTAATAAGTAGGGTTAGTGGGTTGAAACCCAAACCCAAAAAGCCCAACAGAAAATAGCAAAATTCAACTCACTCCAAACATATCGAAGCTTATACTCAAAAAAGTCGCAAACGCCATTTTGGACTCAATGGAAGTGGTCCCGAGTCCTAATTCGACCGTTTGCAAAAATTTACATTTCGGACTTAAATCCGACTAATGACGCTATATTTAAAAAAAAAAAATATAAAATCGTAAAATATGCGGGTTGTTACAGATCTCCCCTCCTTAAAAAATTGCATCCGCGCAATTCCTAGAGAAGAAATTGGTAACAACTACATATTTACATCACCCAAAAAGAAAAGAAAATAAGCATGAGATAAAAAGATATTCTCACCATTGCTAAGCAAAGATAGAAAACCCAAATAGGATCGCTCGATAAACTCTCTGGTTTCCCAAGTACAGTCATTACGATTAGCAGACCATTGAACTTTGATGAGCGGCACATCCTTGTTTCGAAGGTGTCTCACCTCCGTGGCAAGTACGCAAATAGGCTGCTGTACAATAGATAAGTCTGGTGAGATCTCAAGCCCTTGCAAATCAGGAGAGTCGATAACAGAATCCAATTCTCGAAGACACTTCCGAAGCTGAGAGACGTGAAACACGTTGTGAACACCGGATAGATGAGCTGGAAGTGAAACTCTATAAGCCACCGGGCCAATACATTCAGTAATAGGAAATGGTCCTACAAAGCGAGGAACCAATTTCCCTGTCACACTGAAGCGCATAACCTCTTTCAAAGGAGAAACACGAATAAAGACAAGATCATCAACAGAGAACTCGAGAGGCTTTCTACGGTTGTCCGCGTAGGATTTCTGGCGGCTCTGTGCCTCTTTCATTCTCTGTCGAATAAGAACAATCTTTTCAGAAGAATCATGAACAAACTCCGGGCCAAGAATAAGCTTCTCCCCAGATTCCAACCAACAAGAAGGTGATCGACATGGCCTTACGTATAAGGGTTCGAAAGGAGCCATACCGATACTGGACTGAAAACTATTGTTGTAGGAGAACTCTACAAGGGGTAGATGATCCTCCCAACTACCTTCGAAATCAAGAATACAAATATGGAGAAGATCCTCTAAGATATGATTCACCCGTTCAGTCTGTCCATCTGACTGTGGATGATAAGCTGTGCTGAAATTAAGCTTTGTTCCCAAAGCTTGCAGAAGACTCTTCCAGAAATGACTGGTGAATAAAGGATCACGGTCACTCACAACCGAACTAGGAACACCGTGAAATCTCACGATTTCCTTGATATATAACTTAGCCAAAAGAGAAGCAGTCCTATTAGGTTTAATAGGAACAAAATGAGCTGATTTGGTGAGGCGATCCACAATAACCCAAATGCTAGAATGGCCTGATCTCGTACGAGGTAGGCCATCAATGAAATCCATCGAAATCTGATCCCACTTCCACAATGGAATCTCTAGAGGCTGAAGGAGACCAGAAGGGCGCTAATGTTCGGCTTTAATACGTTGACAAGTCATGCAATTACTCACATAACTCGCCACATCGCGCTTCATGCCTTCCCAATAATAAAGGCGATGCATGTCGGCATACATCTTACTACTGCCAGGATGAATGGTATACTTAGAACGATGACAGTCATCAAGAACGTCATACCTAAGTGCAGAATCAGAAGGCACAACAAGACGGTTCTTCTTGCGAAGACACCCATGCAAATCAATGCTGAAATCCTGCAACGCCTCATCACGGGGTTCAGTCTCACAATGCTGAATAAGATGCACAAAATCAGGATCATGCCGCTGAGCTTCGGCAATATGATCCAATAGAGAGGGTCGAGCTTCCAAACTGAATAATGCTACCGGAGAATCAGAGGATGGAGCTCGATCACGAATATCACAAAAAGATAGTCTCAAGAATATTCCATTTGGCAAGCATCATAGAAACGACAGCCAAATGTCTGCGACTAAGCGCATCAGCAACACGATTACCCTTACCAGGGGTATATTAGATATCAGAGTCATAGGAGGCAAGAAACTCGAGCCAACGCCGTTGCCTCATATTGAGTTCCTTCTGAGTGCAAATACTTCAAGGATTTATGAACGGTATAGAGAATGAAGCGCTCGCCTAATAAATAGTGTCGCCAAATCTTCAAGGTGAAGACAATGGCGGCTAACTCAAAATCATGAGTGGCATAGCGAACTTCGTTCGGACGCAGTTGCCTAGAAGCATAAGCAACTACCCGATCCTTCTGCATAAGCACGGCACCGAGGCCACTACCACAAGCATCGGTGTAGACAACAAGATCATGATTCCCCTCGGGAACCACAAAAATAGGAGCATTGGTGAGAAGTTCCTTTAATGTTTGAAAGGAAGCTTCACACTTGTCGGACCAAATATAACGAATGCCTTTCCGAGTAAGGCTGGTGAGAGGAAGTACAACACGGGAAAAATCCTTAGTGAACCGACGGTAATAACCCGCCAATCCAAGGAAACTACGAATCTCATGAACATTTTCAGGCCTCTTCCAATTCTGGATAGCTTCGATCTTTGAGGGATCGACCGAAATGCCATCAGAAGATACAACATGGCCTAAGAACTTAATCTTATTCTCCCAAAAATGGCACTTGGAGAATTTGGCTTTAAGCTGATGGTGACGGAGAGTACTCAAGACAATTCTCAAGTGATTAGCATGCTCGGCTTCAGACATAGAATAAACAAGAATGTCATCAATGAACACAAGGACAAACTTATCGAGATGTTCCCGGAATACTCGATTCATAAGATCAACAAAGAAAGCAGGAGCGTTCGTCAAACCGAACGACATAACGAGCCACTTGAAAGAACCATATCGAGTGCGGAAAGCCGTAAGGGGTATGCTATCTTCCGCGACTTGGAGCTGATGAAAACCAGTGGGAAGGTCGAGCTAAGAGAAGACCTTAGCGCCACTCAATAGATCGAACATATCATCAATTCTAGGCAAAGGATACCTATTCATGATGGTCAACTCGTTAAGCTTGCGATAATCGATGCAGAGCCTAAGAGTTTCATCGGACTTCTTCACGAAGACGACTGCGGCACCCCCCGGTGAAAAACTGGACTGAATCAATTGCTTGGACTCAAGGTCAAAAAGTTGCATCTTGAGTTTCTCATTTTCTTTTGTAGACATCCTCGTAGGAGGACGGCCAACTGGCTACGCGCCTGGAATGAGATCAATGCAGAACTCGATCGCCCGCTCGGGTGGCAAACCCGAAACCAGCTCAAAAACATCAGAGAAATCACAAACAATAGGAATACGAGATATATCATCATTATCTCGTGAGTCAAGAGAATATAAAGCCATTTCAGAATTATCCACATTCCAAAGAAAAAGTGACAGCTGAGTAGACGAATCCGGATGTCGAAGATGTAAAATTCTTTTAGAACAAATAATCCTGGCATCGTATCTCACTAGCCAGTCCATACCCAAAATCATATCAAATCCCAAATAAGAAATAATGTGTAGATTCGCACGAAAAGAAAAGCCACATAAAACAATCTCAATATCATCACAAAGCATGCTAATGATTGTGGATCCCCCAATAGGATTCGCGATCCTCAACGAAGTAACCATACAAGAAACATCCAAAGACAAATCATCGATGAGCTTTTTCAGTACGAAAGAATGCGAAGCACCCGTATCGAAAAGAACTCGAATACTACGGTCGTGAAATAAAATAGATACTTCCAAAATAGATGGGGATATACCTCTGGGCTGAGAAGGACCTCCAGAAGCCTTAGCAACATAAAGCTTGCCAGACCTAGCACTAGCAGGAGCAGTAGGGCAGGTGGAAACACGGTGACCTTCCTTCTTGCAATACTGGCAGAAGAGAGGCTTAGGACAAGCTCAAATCGTATGATCAGGAGAACCGCAGTTGAAACACTTCCGAATGGAAGGTGTTCCAGTAGATTGAGAGTTAGAACCAGATTCAACGGCCTTTTTCTTCTTGGAAGGGAAAAATTCCCGCTTATGAAATGGAAACTTCTTCTTATTGGGGTTCTTGCGAACCTCAACATCATCACCACTATCACACTCCTTCTCGATGGCTTCGAGATGAAGTGCCGAATAAACCAACTCTTCAAAAGAAAGCTTAAGCTGGAGCATTAAGGACTTCTTAAGACATTTCTTAAGACCAAAGACAAACTTCAAATTCTTCTTATAAGAAGTGCTAATGAATTCAAGACCATACTTAGATAAGGCCTCGAATGATGCAACATATTCAGAAACGAAGGACTTCCCTTGCTTCAACTCAAGGAAGCGACGGGCTAATAAAACTTTCTCAGATTCAGGAACGAATTTGAGTTCGAATCATTCCCGAAACTGAGTCCAAGAAAGAACAGACTCATCAAGTTCGGCTATAAGAAGCTCGTACCAATCAAGGGCACGCTCTTGCAATAAGCTAGAAGTTACAAGAACTCGATCATGGTCAGAAAGATCCATGCGAGAGAAGATACGCTCGCATGTGCGAATCCAAGCTTGGACCTCAAGAACGGACTCAGAGCCTTTGAATGGCTTTCCACCAAGATGAGAAAAATCACTACACAGGCATGCAAAGGCAGACTTGCGTGGAGGAGATGCTCAAATAGGAGCTGGAGGCTGAGTGCTCCTAAATAACTCCAAAAATTGATCGGTAGACATATAAACGCCGTCCGGATGCGAGCCGCTGGATTGCCCAGCATCTGAGCGTCGACCTCTGCCTCTTCCAGCCATTAGCTGAAAGATAAGATAAGATAAAGATTATTCACAAGGTCGATATCATTAATTCAAATATGGAATACTACGGAATAAAATGCATTCCTAGACGTATTCCTAAAATTCTATCTACCCCAAAGGCATGGAATGAATAAAGGCACGATGATTCAAGGATTCGTAACACTCATACTACTCTTTGATGTACCGTACTATGTGTCTCTGTTCTATGTTTATCATATTTTGTTCTGAACCTCGCTCTGATACCAAGCTGTAACTCCCCACTCCGAGACCCATATTAGCAAAGAGTATTACAAAGTAACACCGTCTGCTAATACGGAGAATAGAGCTGGATAGGAGCGACCATCTATAGCCGTGTCTTAATTATTTATTGAATACGCCGACAATGCCACTTCTTACTTAAATGGATCGACATATCCAATAAATACTTAATACAAAGCCATAGGTGGCTGAAGGATTTATCAGAATAAAATATAACGACTCAAATATAATACACATCACAAAACAATAGATCATCACATACATTAACATATACAGATACATCACAGCGTTTACAAAATGATACATGTCAAGTGGTAAAGAAAACCACAATATACAGTCGAGTCAAAATAATACATATCAGAGTTACAGACAAAAAGGACTACACAAAAAGCTATGACAAAAAGGAGCTAGTGGAATAGTCCATAAGGAAGCAAAATAGGCTAAGTCCAATGTACCTAACCCGAAACATCTCGGTCTGACCCGAGTATAAAATACACGGGTCAGTCTAGCTAAACAAATCAGTTAGATAAAGCTAGATAATAATAATGCGGTATAAGATAATGATATAATACTCCTCCAAAGAGAAGTGCAACAATAACCACATTACTAACATAGTGAAAACGTAGTCACTTAGCAAATAAATAAATCCTCCAAAGAGAAATCGACATAACATAATGTCGAATAATAAGCCTCATCTCATCGGCATATGCAATAGTAATAAAGATGGTTTGTAGAATATTACTCCCACTTAGGAGATATTCCAAAACCCGCCATATCGGTAATCATAAGCAATAATGGAAACATATCATAAAATCAATGCAACATAGCAAAGAATAGCGCCAGTGTAGGCAATATAAGTTTCCACGGGGTAGATGCACTCATATCGTGTGGTTCCATAGAACCATTGCCGAAAGGCACTACACTAGGGAAATATAATTGTCAAAGAAACTAAAGATGCTCGAGCTCAGTACTGTAACAAGGATCCATACGCCCGAAGGAAACGCCCGAAGGCAACGCCAAAAGGCAATGCCCGAAGAAAACGCCAAAAGGCAACGCCCGAAGGCAACAAACCGTAGTGGCGGTACTAGACACCACTGTCCGACGGAATGTGTCACAACTCTCAGAAAGGAACCCGGAAAATGTTAACGTGAGTCCCATACCACACGTTCGCACTAAACGGTTTACTAACAGTTTGTCAATTTCACACTCAAAGCAGTACAAAGTTCACCTCATCTCATCGGTAAACCAGACCCAAAGGTCAAAACGGTCAAACGAGTAGATTAGGAATTAACTGAAAAGATAAACGCACGTGTTCATAGCACGTGTTTTATTTAATCATTTAATTCTCCTCCCTCTTCGCTCGAAGTGCAAAATTGTGTGTGTTTTAAATAGAAATGATAAATTGGAGCAACAAGCTTTTAATACAATTTAAAAAGATCACTTTATAAAAACCCGTGTACGAAATTTAAAAAGAATCATCAAAGTCAAAAATGCAATAACAACTAATTGGATCAACACGAATCGATTAAACAATGGAAATTCAATCAAAAATAGGCAAATAGGCAAATAGGCAAAAATAGGCAATCCCAGATGTCTGGGGATCAATCCAGATGTCTGGATTTAGGTTCTAGAAATTCAGAAACCATCCAGACGTCTGGAGGGTGGCTTCAGACATCTAACAGGGTGGTTCAGATGTCTGAAAGGGTGTTTCAGACGTCTGAAAGGGTGTTTCAGACGTTTGACTCTATTTTCTGCCATTTTTATAAATTTCCACCGTATAAACTTTTGTTCCAGGTTTAAAACCAAACATCTGAACTTGCATTTCAGACATCTGAAGACCTGGTCTGAGCAATACTTTGCCTAGGCCATGATGGCCAAAACGTATCGGGAGCGATCAACGAGCAACGACGACCCAGCCTTATAGGCTCTTCGTTACACCCCAAATATCAATGTCCAAACATCCTTAAAAGGATTTTCATAAAATTGGACCAAGACACATAGATTTGGAAAATTCACCAAATCAATCCAAATCAAAAAAAAATGAACATGAATAGATGTTAGGAATTCATACCTAACAACAACAAAAGCTATAGGCTTAGATGTGAGTTCAAAAATCTCACCTTTTTAACTCAAATACAAAGATGAGAAGCTCAAACACAAAGAAAAGATAAACCACTCTTCACTTCTACTCTACAAGCTCCAATCTAAGATCAAAACAAGTATTTCCTAAATTAGGGTTTAGGAATATTTTGAATTTGAAGAGGAATGAGATGGAGAAGATGAAGAGGATGCTTACCAAAGCTTCACCTTGAATTTGGAGCAAGAATTTGAGTTTGCAAGAGGAACTAGGGCTTGGCAATTTCAAATTCTTTTTCTCTTACCCCATTTTCAACTGAGCTAAAGTGTTTGGAGAGTGAATGGATTAAGAATTAAAGAGTTAGAGTAATAAGTAAAGTTAGTGGGCTGAAACCCAAACCCAAACCCAAAAAGCCCAACAGAAAATAGAAAAATTCAACTCACTCCAAACATATCGAAGCTTATACTCAAAAAAGTTGCAAACGCCATTTTGGACTCAATGGAAGTGGTCCCATGTCCTAATTCAACCATTTGCAAAAAGTTACATTTCGGACTTAAATCCGACTAACGACGCTATATTTAAAAAAAAATTTAAATATAAAATCGTAAAATATGCGGGTTGTTACATTAGTAGTTACCCCCATTTAAAAAAAAATATGTCAAGTATTTTCTAACCATGCATAACCAGGATGACTTTTAAATGAGATTAGAATATACTTGATATTTATCCCTTTCTTATATATGTCCTATCCATGCATAACCGCGAGGAATTTTAAATGAGAATGGAAGCCCATATATAGAAATTCAAGTAATTCATCCATGCATAACCACGAGGACTTTTAAATGAGTGTGAATACTTTAGGATATAATTATTTTACAAAAAAAAATTCCTTATTTTGAAATACCAAATTATGCACACTATATTATGATGTATGGATTGAGAGAAAGATGAAAGTGATAGAAATGATCATGGAATAAGTACTAATCTAAAAATATTATAAAATTTGTTTAATTTTCATGAAATTATAAAATTGTACTTCCTCTTGTTATGAAATATATTTTAATCACTATCCATCACTTTTCAAGCACTATAATAATTTTGATAAGTTCCAAAAGATTCGATTAGTAATTGATTATCTTTTCTAGAGTAAATCTCTTACGGAGATAAACTTGAGTATTTTTATCATGATGAAAACCCAAGTTCCAAAAAGTAACATAAGTGAAAATTAATTTTCTGTAAGGGGTTTTGTGAAAATGACTTCTGGTTGAAAATCAATATAAATAATTAAATAATTGCAAAAATGATTTCAACATGAGATGATATCAGATACTACTTGTATTTGAGGTATTCATGGTGATATATAGTGGTATATAAGAAAAACGTGTACTCCTCAACACTTGTATTGTTTTTCGAAATTTTTCAGCATGTCCATTTATATCAAGCACAAGTAAATCAATCTATATTGAGCAAAAACACACATTCAAAAAAATTCGGCAAAGCAGTTTTTCATGACATTCCAAAGTGAATCAATAAAAACAAAAAACAAAAAAGTTTTAACACTATCAGTTAGCTTTCCAGAACTTCAAGAATTTCAAAAATCAATGTTGAGATGTTCAAGATATTGTAGAAATACTTCAACAATGTCAATCAAACCATAGTTAACAATATGTCAACAAAATTGAGTTAAGAGATCATACCTCACTTTCCTTTGATTCTGTGATATCTGTAATGCGATGATCTCCATCTAATCTTTATAGGCTAAGGAACATTTAAATTTTAGTTTATCAATCACCTAGAACAACTCAAAATCTATTTTCATCAAATTTGTTCCTTTGCCCACTTATGTGTCTAAATTTTGGAGAAGGCAAGTGGTCTTACTAAGGATGTAGGACCACTATTATTATCTATTGAAATCTTTGGTACCCAAATTTGTCTATATAACAAACCATTAGCATCTACAATTGTACCCTTGGGAATCCAAATTTGTTTAAATTTCAAACCATTTATATTCGTACCTTTTGGAATCCATACTTTTTTAACGGTTTTGTGTTTGTATATATTTTGACAATTATTCTTGCCATGACCAATATTTCCACACTTTACGCATTTGGGTATCACACTTTCCCCCTTAACAGAGTTATTAGTCGTTTGTTCATATTTTGACACTTTCGCAAATCCAAATCCTTTCCTTTTATTCACGAAGAGTTGATTTTCTAAGAGCATATTAAATAATTTTTCTCTAGTGAAAAATTTCCGAGTAACCAACTCAAGTTTATTTACTTTGGATTTTAAAAGTTTATTTTCATTTATTAGCTTCAAACAACACCTAATGGTACTATTTCTCTTTTCAAAATTATTCATTTTCAAGCTCTCTAATTTTAGTCTCAATTTCTAACATCTCAGTTTCAAAGAGTTGGAGTTTTTTAAATTCAATTTTTTCAAAATCCTTGATTTTTTCAATCTCCTTTTCAAACTCGTGATTTAGTTGAACAATTTCAGATTTTCCCAAAATCACGTTTTCTTTTTCAAGGGTTTTGAAATTTTCATTGACCTTATTTAATTTCTTTTCAAAAATGCACATTTAGAACTTTCTGACCTCTTAAAACTATCCAACTCTTTTTGCAAAATATTATTTTTACAAATCAACTCAGTTTTGTTTTTCTCTCGAATTAAAATTTCATTTTCTAACTTTTGAAAGATTTCTTGAAAACAGGCAAATTCTTTTTCATAGTCCAAACACCTTTTGCAATTAGAATTTTTATTTTTCTTAATATTTTTAAGCTCATTTTCCAAATCATTATTTTTCCGACATAGTTTAGAATGTTCCCTTTTCAACTTATTATTTTTCACCTCAAAAGCTTCATTATTTTCAATTAATTTTCGGCGCAAGAGAACTAAATCATTGAATGAAAGATTACTTATCTCATCGGCTATTGAATCTTCATCACTGCTGTCTTTTACACATCCTGTCAAGCACGTTTCTTTACCTGAGTCGATTGTGGAGGATTTCTCACCGTCATTGACTTTTGCACCATATATTGCATCAAAAGTATTCCAGATTTCTTGTGCACTTTCACAATGAGAGATATGGTTAAAATTATCTTGATTGATATGAAAATATAGTATATACATAGTAAGAGCATTAATCGAAGTATGTTTCTTGTCTACTATATCACATCGATTTTCAATAATATCCCAACATTTAAAATTAATAGATTTTAAATAAAATTCCATTTTTAATTTCCAATTTAAAAAAAATTTCCATCAAAAATAGGGAGGATAATATTGGACCGACTCTCGCTAGGTTTGCAACTAGAGTTAAACATCTATGCTATTAATCCTCGCTCTGATACCACTTGTAGGAACGTTTTCATCCTAGAGGGGGGTGAATAGGGTGATACTAATAATAATAAAAATTAATGCAGAAATAAAAGCAATCACATATAATAATGCATAAGAGATCACACACAAATTTACCCAGCTTCGGCAAAACCCTGCTTACGTGCTGCCCCTAAGGTTTCTACTACAAATTAGCAGTCATACGCTTACACACGTAAACTTGCGACACCCGCTAATGACTAACCTAACTCTACGCTCAAAACCCTGCCACAACTCAGCCACTGAGTTGCGAATTCTTGAACTACACAACCGTAGTTCGTAACCTAGTCACACGACTAGAAAGTTACACGGTTTAAAAAGAAATTACAAATAAAAACTAAAAACAAAGACTAAACAAAACCCTATATATCAATTAAGCCCAAAATAAAATAAATAACACCAGCCCACCAATAATTAAAATGAAGTGTGTTTCCCTTTCTTCTGTATACTTTGGCC
The DNA here is from genome assembly GCA_030737815.1 of Allium fistulosum. Lineage (NCBI taxonomy): Eukaryota > Viridiplantae > Streptophyta > Magnoliopsida > Asparagales > Amaryllidaceae > Allium > Allium fistulosum. The sequence continues at coordinate 207,853,736 of CM060903.1, forward strand.
AATCTTTTTTGTTCCTTCTTTCCTTTTCAAAAGCTAAGGTTTTTGGTAAAATTGAAGACGTTGATTGTTATTGATCGATTGAATTGAGGAACTTGATTTGCTTTGCTTTTTCAATCGACTCCTGGCTTTGATTGATATGTGGCTGCTCCAATTCAGTCGAGTTCAATTTATGCTTTGAGTTGGTACGTGAATTTTTCCCCTTTTAATTCTCGACTTTGATTCGAGTTACGAATTTGTTTTCAATTTAAAAGTATGCTCTAGATTTTTGTCTCGAACTCGAATGTCTTGATTGCCGATGATGAACTGGGTTTTATAGGGACTAAAGCCCTAAATTTTCGTTCGTATTTTTGTATTTTAATTCTTCTCTTTATTTGCTTCGCCGTTCGATTTTGCTTGAACGATGCGATGAATTCTTGACTTGTCTCGACTGCTCATTGCTGTTGCATATGAATATACATGCTTGTTTATCCACTTCATGTAGCTTTCATACCTGAACTGTTGTTGTAGTCATGCCATTTGAAATCTTTGTCTGGTGGTAGCTCTGAATGTTCATGCTTGTGTGGTTCATGTTGTATGTCGATGTATTCATGTAAGTGTTGCATATTGAACTGAGTCTGATTTCTAGTTTTTACTTGAAGTTTTAAACTTGATGCCTGAACTGCCTTAGTCCCATTTTGCGTTCATGCTTGAAATGTTGTTAAGTTCATACCTTTTGCTCTGGTGTACTTGTTGCACTGCTTCTGAACTATTGTGAGTATGCTATTTTATGTATTTGCCTTCAACTATGTCTTGTTTGGTTTCATTTGAGAGTGTCGAGCTTTTCACTTGTGTCCACTGCTCTATTGCATTGCATCATGCACTGCCTTATATCTGACCATATGCATATGTTGTATGTCACTGCATATATATGTATACATGTGTGTATACATATGTATATATATGTATGGTAGTCTGATATTGAATCTGGTTGAATTGCAATTTGGTCTAGACTTCATATTAATCTACATCTCTCTAGTCTGGTTGGTTCCGATCCTTGTTAGCCTTGCATTGTATTCTTTGTTTGTTGAGTCTGCATTGTTATGTGATCTTGTTTGTGGCTTTGAACTTCAAGTGCTCATGCTTCGAGTCTGTGCATATGAGCTTTGAGGCTGTGTTGTATGTAGTAGCTAATGTTGTATTCCACATATGCATATTTGGTTCCACTAGAAGTCTGGTCATGTGTGTGCATAGCTTCGAGTCATTTCATGGTTTTGTATGAAGAACTGGTCTTGTGTTCATTGATATGCATTTTTGTGATCTGTTCTTATATGGACTAGACATTGTTTCTGGTCTGAACTATTCATTTGCTGGGAGTTCATTCATGTTGAACTTTAAATCTTGATTGAGGCTTCACTTCCATGGTTCAGTCTAGTAATTGAAGTTGTACATTAGCGGTCTTGAAGTCTTTTTGCATATGCACTTTGTATATTTGGAGTTGAACTCTCTGTTGCATCACTATTGTTTTGCATTATGGTTTTGCTTATGCACTTGAACTCGGGAGCCTGATATATTCGAATTGCTTGCTTCTGAATTGATGTGTGTTTTCATGCATATCCATATATATTCAAACATGTTCACTTTGTTGCTTTCTGAACTGAATTTTGTTTTGTATTTTGGATTGTGCCTGTGTTTTATCCAGCCTCGGCTTGGGTTTGACCTTGTGCTCACCTGTCCTTGTGATTTTAACAAGCAAGTGTATATCGGTGTGCACGGCCTTGTGGCATGTACAGTGGTACACTGTGCATGTCAAAAGTTGTTCGTGTATGATGGATTAAAAATAAATGATGATGAACAACTCAAATAACTGAGGAAAATAATATTTTCAAAACACACACTTCATTTTGCACTACAAAATATTTCTTTTTCAATTTTACTGCATCAGTGTTTATTTTGCAGATAATTCAGATGCTGGATACATGCTGAAATAGAGTTGAAGATCAAATACGAGTGTTGAGTGAATATGTAGTGAGGTGTAATATGTAAATTGAAAATTGTGTTGTAATTGAAATTTTATTGTGATTGAAAATGTGTAAATGTAGTGAGAGCTCAAATTTGTACTATTTGAATTTGTAATAAAATATTTGTTGGAATAAAATATTTGTTTAAATAAGAATTCTGAGTTGTTTATTTTATTCAACAAATATTTATTTCATTATATGACAAAATAAAATAGTACAATAACAAATACATTTAAACCAATATATATGTTTATTATCATCAAACAAAAATCGTACACTAGTATATTCTACACATCCATCTTAAGAATTTAAGATATAATCTCATCGAAATAAAATTTCATGATTGTTTCTCAATTTCTACAAATGTTTCATCTATCCCAAGAATTTACGGTATAACCTCATCGAAATAAAAATTTATTCTCGACAATATCCTACCAAGTGCAATTTCCTAAAAAGATTTGATAAATACTGATAACTCTCGAATGGAGTATTAGAAAGGAAAGATCCATTAGATAATGAACTATTGGTTCTAAGCCATCTCTGGCGATGAATCAACGGAGATCATATTCACGTTGGTATAGTAGTAGGTAAACTGGAAGGGGAACGTGAGATGACTTTAGGTTTTGTTGATTTATTACGTGATTATTTTATTGGAAAAGACCGAAGTCGCGGTTATTTTTTCACTCAAGATTGGGTTTCTATGCCAGGTGTTATTCCCGTGGCTTTTTTCGGTATCACCTAAAATGTAACTATGAATTCTGATTTCAAAACGAAGATAATTATCAATACAACTATTAATGTGATTACTCCAACCAGATTTAGTATGATACATGTAATGATAATTTTCTTGATTGTTACTCTTAGACCTACTATTCAAATAATTGGAAAAAAAGTTTTGAATTCGCTCAGAAAAAAACTATTATTGTCAATCTCACGAAACATAGATTCAATCCGAGAGGTTTCTACATACAGGTAGTTAGTGTATCATCTCATATGGTCATGTTCTATTCGTAGGAATAAAATGGAGATTACCTCTAGGAGAGGTGGCTGAGTGGTTGATAGCTCCGGTCCTATACCCACGGATGTAGCATTATAGATTGTATTCTTACTCCTAAAATTTAAGATTCAGCGTCACTTTATTAACAATAATATTTCTTCCAATAGTCATTGCCTTTCAGCGACTCATCCAGCATGAAAGTTTGCAGTGTGTATTTATCAAGAAAAAATTACAAAACAGTGCCCTCATGTCAAAACTATCGTGAAAGATGACTATTACCGATCAAAATAAAATATGAAAATTAAGTTTCTAAAGATAGCTTCTACTCATATGTAAACATGATCCATAGCACGAACAGTATATCATCCATAACATAATTCAAACATAATTCAAACATAATTAATAAAATTTAAAGATAACATAATTCAACCTTTAAAGATAACACAATTCAACCTTACAACCATACAATACCAAGTATGTTACAACATAGCATCATCCACAAAACAACTAGTTTGAATACATTTCTACAACCACAAAATAACATGTAGATAACAACAAACACACCCATATCCAATCATAACCTTAACATTGCTTTCTCTTCGTCGTAGTTTTCTAATAACACGTGCTATTCATGCCTACTTCTTTTGTTTTTCTCTTCTTTATGTTCCTACCTTCAAATGGATATTTTGATGGCATAATCTCTCTATAAAAATCAAGTGGTTTCTCCTCTTCAATTAGTTCGACTCTCTCTAGTACTTGGTTTATTGACTCAGTAGGAGCACATGATCCAATAAAGGCTACAACGTGTCGAAGTCGACATGTGACGACCACCCTATACCACCGGCACCAATGATAACTGAATAGTGAGCTGCTACGTGCCTAACCGATGCAGGACAATCACCAAGGTTGAAAATGAAGCAAACACAACATAACCCATCTTATATCTCACAGCACATGGACAAAATATAATATCACATATACAACGAAAGTGACAATAATAATAACGTAAACCAAACATCAACATAATATTCATAGAGTTATACAACAAATATCACATAGTATACAATAGGGCCAACTCAAATAAAGTGTCTCAACATAAGAAGAAATAATCAAGCACTATCACGGGCTCCATAGTACTACTCAGCGAAAATCATAGATTCTATATATGTATATAATATGAGATAGCTCCTTCCAACTCGTCATTTGCACAGTTATTGCGTCACCTAGACCGGCTATCTAGTCTACTCATTTAAGAGTACCCAATATAATAAGTGTAATGACCCACTATTTTGGACCATTCAAATCGACAATAATCCACACATGTCTGACTTGAATGATTCAAAATAACAAATTGTAATAAAATTTGGAGCAAATAAAATCAAATACAGAATCACAGAGATAGAAATATCAGAATAACTCGTAGCGGAAATTAAAATACCATGGACAGTGCTGAGTGAAATATGAAAGCAATAAAAAAAATTGGGTGATCAAGTCAGTAGAGAAAGCAAATAAACATTGTTTAACAATAGCTCAGAAATATTAAAAAGTTGTGATAACTGAGCATTCATTCTATCTAGCAAAGAAAGCACGTGGTAGTGATTTTTGTCTGAATAAAAATATGAAATAATGTTAAATGCACATACATATACATGCGCGTGTATGTGTTTGTGTATCACAAATGTATGTATTGTGTTATAATATTAGTACTGCACAAGTGGTTTATAAATATCGATAACTTGAACAATGTGAAATTAATAGTGGTGCAACTGTTATACATGTAAAAGCTAGTTGTATAAGTGAAAAATTGTAAAAGGTGACAAATTAAAGTAAAAAGTTGATAGAATCTTTAACATATAAGGTACCATATTTAAGTCTTTTATTCGTTATGCAACCGTGTATTGGACAGTGCATACCGAAATTAAAATTTGAAGCTACTATAAAAAACTCTCAAAACAAAATACATAATATCAGTCTAAAAACATATATAATAGAAATCTCAAATACATAGAAGTTTATAATACCAGAGCTGAAATAGAACAACTGAAACTGAAATGGATAGATAACTAGATAAGTAGAATCTCCAACGATTCCTAGATCCAGAAAGCGATCCAAAGCTAAGCTGTAAATACTCAGGCTAACCCGAGCGTAAAGCAAAATACAAAACACTCGAGTCAGGACATATATACTTATACAATGTAAACCAACTCAAGTGAACTGTAATAGCAATGCATAATAACTTAGAGGATGCTTGGGATCGCTCATTCTTTAAGGATCCATAAAAACCATCAATTAAACAGTAATATCAATATCACAGAAATGTCTATATTGAAATAAACCATGCAACTAACAGTGTTAATGTACATCCCAGCCATCATCAGGAAATCAAATGACATACAGAGAAGATACCCATGGTTATAGTATTTCAAAATAATATTTTATATTTCAAAAATTTAATATCATTTCAAATCTAAATCTTTATCAAAATAAAGATTAGATCATTTACAAACCATCTCAATATATTACAATATCATATCCTTTCAAAACTTCCTTTCAAATCATTATTTGAATTCAAATTCAATTAACAAATTTAATACCCTTTAAAATTCCAAAATATCATTCATTTATTATCTTATCAAAATCACCCTTTAAAATAGTTTTCCATTTAAATTAATTCATTTAACCTTTTAAAAGTGAAGTTATTACTCTTTTAAGTCAAGTATTCAATTTCCAAAGTTTCAAATCATTCCGAGTTCATTTACTAGGTCAAAATCCATAAACATTGAAAATTTCAGCCTTTCACAGCATTTAGAAGAAGCTGTTATAAGTTAGATTTGAAAACATTAATTCAGCAAAGACAGCACTTTAAAACTGCTGTTATATCTCATTTTAGTTGAAATTTAGTTCAAAACAGCAAGGATAGCATTTTCAGAAATGTCGTAATAGCTCAGGTTCAAAAACAAGGGTTTTACTTAATTTCAGTAAAGACAGCAGGCAGCTGTAGCAGTTTACAGAATTGCTGTAATAGACCTTTATTAAGTTCTTTTGCCTTTACATTTACTGCAGAAACTACAGAATTTCAGAAATGCTGTAATAGCCTCTTTTTACTAAGTTTTAGTTAAATTCTGGAATCATAGCATTTCTGAATGCTATTACAAGTATTTTTCAGATTTTAGTGTATTTCCAGCCAATAATAAAATTCATTTAAACCCTTTTAACATTATAAAAATCATGTTTAAACATTTAAAATGTTTATATAATATATCATTTAACACATGATTTTTATTAAATAAATCCGTTATAGTTAAATCAAATTTCAATGAATTATTTAACAAATTCAAGTGTAAATTTCTTTTCTTCACTTTTTTTTATAAATGAACTTAACACTTAAATTTTATTTCCATTCTCCAATAAATTTTAAATTTCCATTTTGATTTTCATTTTTATTTATATAACTTATTTTCTCATTTTAACCAAAATTCCAAAATTTTCTAACTTAAGTTATATTTTCAAAAATTCAATTTCTATTCATTTTCAACATTTTTAACTTATAGAAAATTCCTAATTTCACTATTTAAACTTATAAAAGTTCAATTTAAATCAAATTTTCATAAATTTACACTCTTAAACATATTTAAAATATTCAAATTACTTTATAAAATAACCACGGGCCTGCATATAGTTTTCTAACCTAGGTCAAGTCATACGGATATATATCATTTCAATCCGCAGTTTAAAAAGCAAAAATCTGGGTTCTATCATTTCAAACCCGCAATCCCAAGTTAAAATAAAATAAATAAACACCGTTCAGGCCTATCATTTCAGCCCATAATGATTTTTCCCTATTCTAAAGTCCGTTCGGGTATGTATCATTTCAACCCATAGTGATTCTAATCTACAAGGAACTTGCAGTGTGATAAACTGATATAAATAACCAGAACAACATCATATAACAGTAACTGATGATATAACATGTGTATAAACAGGAGTGAGCATCATATGATCATAGCATAGGCAGTTATAACATGATGATATAGTTTTACAGATTCAAATGGTGTCAGTTTACTAGTTATATAAGTACAAATTGTCTGCTGAGAATTTCTTACTTGTTTAAGCTGGAGATGACAACACAAACACACAACACAGAATCCACAAAGGCACGAGAGCGCGACCATGATTTGATTATGAGAGAGACAAGGTTAATTGCCTTGAACAAATTCAAACAAAACAAGTATAAACAACATAAGTTTCAAATAAAATAACTTAACAATGCTAGAAATGATTGACTAGATCAAAACCAAAGACTTTGCACTTGCTCTCAACATCATATGCTTCAGCTATAGATTAGGTTTGCATGGCCAAAGCAGGTATTTGGATCTGGTTTGGGTTGAACATGGGGCGACCTAGCATGTATTGGATGGTGGAGCAAAGGTATGAGCATGAACTATGACTACAAGGCAATACAACATGATTTCTAAGCAACATAAGGCTCGGCCAAGGCATCATGAGCACGGCCAGGTCTGTAGAGGGCTGGAGGATGATGTGGTAAGGTGTGTCAGGTCAGAATTTGCTGCTGGTGGTGGTGTTTGGATGGCCAAAGTGGAGGTTTGGGTGGTGGAACAACATGAGCTTGGCTATGGTACATATGGGTGAAGTTTTGTGCCTTTTTGTGTGGATTTTCTTCAAGAGAGGCCACGGCCATGGCATGGGGATGGGCAGGAGATGGTGTTGACCAGATGTGGTGGTGGTGGAGGCGGCCAAGGGGTTGGAGGAGAGAGGCCTAGCCAAATAGAGATGAAGAAAGCAAGTGCAAAACTATGAAAACAAGAAAGAAACATGGAAAAATGTTGGAACCATTACCAAACTTTTGCAAGATGGAGGCCGCAATTTTTAGAGATGAGAAATATTATTTTTTTTTGTGTGAAAAATGAATGGTATACGTCTGAAAGAAAGATGGAGTCGGCCTCAATCTTGAATGCAAGAGTTAGGAAATGAAAAGGTGGGAAAACAAAGAGACTTAAGCAACTAAAGAGTCACAAAACCTTTCAAATTTCCATTATTTCTTTTGAAATTTTAAAATACATAAAAAAACTGATAAATAAAGATAAAACTCAGGAATGAAGAAAAATATATAAAATAAATTATTAAATTTTAATTAAATAGAATTAAATTAAGAAAATAGCTTAAAAATGCAAACTAGGCTTTAAAAATTTGAAATAAATTCTATAAGCTTTGGAAAAAATTTATAATCATTTTAAAAATATTTAAAAGGCAAAATAAATATGATATAACATAAATATACAGATTAGAATAAGATATATCAAATAAAATATCATTTATATAAATTAAAATAAATAATATTGTTAAATAACTCAATATACCCACAATATTGAAAACATTATAACTTTCACAATTTAAACCCAATTTCAACGAAACGAAAAGCAGTATTCATGATATTAAATATATTTTCATAATAAAAGATAAAATTCAAGAATTCAAATATTTAAATTTAAATTTAAAAGTCAAAGTTTGACCATATTGACCAAAATTCACAGTTCTGGAAAATACTATATTTTTTTATGTTTGGAATTATAATTCACATACAAATCAAAATTTATATTTAAAATCACAAAAATTATCAATTTTAATAAAAATAATAAAGTTTCTAAATCAGGAAATTCAATTTAAAATAATTAAAATACACAATTAAAATAATCACAAATACAGGGTTGTTACAATAAGAAGCAAAGCATAAAACCTTGGGTCAGACAATAGTCTGGTATGAGTGATAAATGACTCTCAAAATACCAGGTAGGTAAATATAGTATGGAATAGAGGTACTCAAATCATACCCAATCTTTCCCTACAACCATAGAATTAGCACATAACAATATAATATGCTACTTAATAATATCATAAAGGTACTATACACATAATAGAACGGAAGATGTCTAGATAGCCCTATCTCTAGTACCTATTCCCCATGATATCTCCAAATGATAGCCCACTAAAGAAAGTGACCAAAGTAACTATAACATCCATCAGGCAATCCTAGCTATCACTCCATGTGTCTTGAATATATGATATTCGTATGGCACCCATACCAGGAACTAATGGAAATTTCGGTTTTCGTTGTACTCTCGTATCACGTAACCTAAGGCTCAATAAGTGTCTTGTAGCTCCAAAGCTACTGGTCTAGGGTATATAGGTCCCTTAATTTACCCATGGATGTCTCCACTTACAATACCCCTGCTTCAAGTACAACAGAAAACACTTCAAGTTATCAACAATTCCTTAGCACGAACACCCGAGCCCTCCTTTGCTCCATTCAGATCCGACCCCTTCTTTGCTCAATCCAATTTCCATTATCCTCATGTTCCCATTCACGACTCCCTCCTTTACCGAGCCACCATCCTCGCTACCTACTCCCACCACAAGTCATCAACTGAAGATACCTAGCTTTTATCATGCATTTAAATCGCCATCCCTCCCTGATGCGAACAAGCCACCACCTCTAGCACGATCTACAGGTCCTCTACTCCAGTCCCCAAAAGTTCCACCACCACTGGACAAACTATGTCAACTCGGTACCGAGTTATCACTATAACTCGGGGCCAAGTTATCACTTAATCAATTCTTGGTTCATTCTTCATCCATGGTTCTAGTACCCTAATTCAAGATGCTTTAAACCCCGACATATCCATCAAAGGAACTTGGTCTTCACTCCAAAGCATTCAACCCAAGATTCCAGAAGCAACTCGTCATAACATCCAACACTTAGCCAATTTCCTTGCACCTTGCCATGGACAACATCTGCTAGCCAAGCTCTTTCCATCCATCAAGTCGACCGACACATACGAACCAGCGCCATAAATCGATGTTGAGTTATCCCTATAACTCAGGGCCGAGTTAACACTTTAACTCTCCTTGAGGTGTGATTCATCATGTAGGCTTCCAGTATGCTCCAGAGCCTTTTCTCGAAGTTTTATCCAATTTTAACCATATTCGCTTCTAATTTGCTCAATTCTCCAACCTATCTTTCTATGCATCCAAGATACTAATAAACACCATCAAAACATAACATACGGCAAATCACAACATGTACATACATCCAGTCAAACAATCAAAACATAAGAATGTGATAAACATGTCAATTCTAATCTAGATCTAGGATATACATGAATATATGCACATATATAAGGTGAGTTATGGATCAGTTTGGGCCATATGCATAATTAACATGTTATAAGGGTTAGAACTAGTTTTAATATCAAATTATCATGTTAAATCATACAATACAACTATATAATCATACATAGGTTAGTGAGAAGGCATAAACGACTCACCGATTACCAAATTCAACCAATTTAAGTGTAGATCTAATCATGACAGTGAAGTAAAGGAATTTGATTCAATCAATTTGATGATCTCTACTATCTAATCGATGATCTAATCACTAATCTACAATCTAATTTGATTTGAGAGTAATTCAGATGATTTTGGATGAAATTAGGGCTAATGAGGGTTTAGATCTGATGTAGGAAGGAGGGAAATGATATAATTTGACTCCTACAACACCCTATTTATACTAATCCCGAAATAGACTAATGAGCCTAGATTTGGGCTTAATTAATTACACACTAATTTAGGACAACATCCGTCTAAACTTAAAATAGGCATAACTTCATAATTGTAAGTCTATTTTCCTATTATGACCACTCTACAGAATGAGAAATTATCATCCTGAAGCAATGAAACTAGTTTGAGACCCTAATTCAACTCATATCAAAAGTTATAGCCCAAACAAAGTTTTCAGGGTCAAAATGGTCACATAGAAATTCGAAAAAAAATCAAAAGCGTGTAAAATGTCCCTAAGTGTCATATCCCAAAATTATAGAGTCATATGGCCTAGTATGAATAAAATAAAAATAATTTATGAATATTCATTACGTAAAATACGGGTCGTTACTCAACGTTGAAAATGTATATGATCTTGTATAACGCAACTTATATACTAATGTGAGAGTATGTACTAATAATTATACTAAGTAGAGTAAATTAACAGAGTATAAATAAGATAGATATAATAAAAGCGAGCACACGAGATATTTTAAACTGGTTCGGACCTCCCGTCCTACGTCCAGTCTCGAAGATCCCCTTCGGTGTTTCCTTTGACCAAATAACCCTCACTTCACCCGAAGGAATAGGCTAATACAAAAGTATTTCTCTTACAATCGTGTGTTCCAAATAACAAGGATTTTGACTAATAGTACAATTCTTCGTATGATCTCCTTTGGGTATGTGAATGTGAATATTTTGAGTTGTAGGAAGTGGTTTAACCAAAATGGTATTTTGATTATGATAGAATGAGACTATGTAAGCAAGAGATGCACGAATTTGTAAATAGAAAGTTAAAAATAAATCAAGAGAATAGATTATATTCAATTCTCAATCTTTGAAGTATTTATAGGTTTAAAGAGATGCAGATGAGGAGTTGTTACTGTTAAACAAACTCTATTTTTTTCATGGCTGCAACCATTGAGAAATAGATGCTATTTTTTCAATATGAAATGAAACATCTTTTCAGATTAAAGCAGTTTCCAGATGATAGACTCTGTAGATTTTCCACAGATGTTTGTGGCTTCATGAAAGAATTTCGCGAACCTATTCACAGGCATCTGTGGCTTTTCCATAGACATCTGTGGATGGCATTTTCAGAATATAAAAGTTTTCAATGCCAATATTGAATGTGTTTAGTGCTAATTTTATGTATATGAATTCGTATGTGCATATATACTGAAGGAGACCTTACAATGTTTATTTAAGGCTCTTAATACACTAGTATAACCTTACTAATCATGACTTGGTCCATAAATCTTTGTTTTTCTTCGAGTCCCAATATCTTTGAGCATGATGATCTCTTGTAGTATATACATGTATTCTTGATAAGATATATAATATATATGATTGTATAGTTGTTGTCATCGAAACCATAGAATGGAGGTTCTAACATTCTCCTCCTTTTTGATGCTAACAACCATACAATCATTAGTTATAAAAAAACAACTCCCCATTAATTTTGTCTCCCCTTATGTATTGCATATATTTCTCCTCCTTTGTCATTATCAAAACAGAAGAAAAGAAATTATACACACATAAAATAGATATATTAACTTAGACATGTCAAAAAAAATATAGAACAAAAGATAAGTTAAGGACAAAAAACATGAGTTTTAACAAGAGACAGAAGTAATACAAAACGAAATAAAAGTTGAATAGCATAGTTCAGAAAAGAGAAAATGAACGAAGCTAGTTTTACCGGTTTGAAGAATAGGACAATCCGCCATAATTTTCATAATATTCCCAGTATGCGGATGGATCTTGTTCGCATTCGGTTGGTCGTTGAGTCTGATCATTATATTCTTCATTTTCTTGAATTGAAAGCCCTTGGAAAGCAATATAAAGTTGATGGTGAGATAGGTGAGGGTTGGACAAGGACATATCATCACTATCTTCTTCCTCCTCTTCAGGTTGTTCTTGCTCAATATCCTTGCCTTTATCTTGAGAAGTTCCTTCATGAGAGGTATGAGCATGATAGATTGGTGTTTGTGTAGGTAAATGAAGAATATAAAGAGAAGATGATGATCGAGAAGATGATCTGCTATGTACTTTTCTCATCATTTTTCCCAAAGTGGAAACAACTTTTTCTAAAGTTTTTTTCATCTTAGTCATTCTTGTTGAAAAAGATCATTCCAAACCAGTTATTTTATTATTCAAAGTTCATTGGTTGACCGTGATTAATTTTTGATTTCTAAGTGTTAAATCATAGATGGATTCATTTTGCATTGGTTCAATGCGAGCTTCTTGAATATCTGAATTAGAATAGTATTTGGTAGCATGACTAGAGGATCCAGGTTGCTATGAAGGACGAGCTGAATGAGTTTGTTGGGGAGCGGGAGGAGGTTGAGGACTCAGATACATTTGTTGTTGTTGTTGCATGGTCCACTGTGCCAGCGATATGATTGGAGGTGGTCTTTCGGGAAGGTGCATTAAAGATAAAAATCTTATGCCACCCTATTTGATAGGAATTTCTTCAAAATGAGAAATATAAGAAGGTACGCCGAGACCATGAAAGAGATGCATAATATATGGTGCATATATAATTGTGCGTCATTGGTGAGATTAAATGATTTTAATCTCGTCATGAATAATTTATCCCAATTTACTTGTATCCCACCAAATATAGCATAGAGGGCTTTGTGGTCATTTTCGTATATTTTATTCATGACTTCCTAAACGGGGAATTATCGTATTGATTATCATACGATTTAATAACCTAGCTTTTAGGCGTAAATAAAATGATTTCTACTATGCCATTCTATCCTCCCAAATTTGATGTGTTATTTCATCACGTGGCAAATTCCTTTGGTCGGGAATTTCTTCTAATTCGAGTCCAGTAGAGGAACACTCTAGTATATGACCAATTGTGTTTACGCTAATTTTAAAAATGCGACCGTAAACACTTTTCCATAACCAACCATCATCATTCTCAGGCGTCCAAATACCATTACTACATAAGTTTGCGTAAAAAAGAAAGATGACCAATTGATCAATTTCTACCTCGTTTTTGTCAAAATTGATTAAATCTCGACAGCCGGAGGTGATGGTGAGTTCTTGAATTCCATATTCTGCAAACTTGCATAATCTGTGGAATGGTCTAGAATGAAGCTTTTTTGTTTTAGTTCTTTAAATCTCTTGTTTGCAATCGTGCTATTTCGAAGTCACTCTTGAATGTAGGCATCGATGACAAGGGGTTTGAGAGGATGAAGATTGACTTTTCTTCAATCTTTTGCTAACGGGAATTTTTACCTTGGGAGCCATTTTTGAGGAATTAGAGTTTTAGAAATTAGGGTTTTAGTTTATATTTGAAGATAGTTTGGTAAATAGTTGAAAGGGGGTAAAATAAGAATATAAAGGGGTTGTTGCAGGTTGAACCCGTGGCAGATGACAAACGTTTGTGGTTTCAAAAAATATTTCTTGAAACCGTTGACAGACGTCTGTGGGGTTATCATAGACGTCTGTGGTTTCAGGAAATATTTTCCCGAAACTAGTGACAGATGTATGTGATTTTTTCCATAAACGTCTATGACCTGTGTTTGCAGAATATAAATGTTTTTAAATATGAAAATGTTTAACATTTATTTAAAAAAATTCGTACAACAATATATATAAAATTACAGTATCAAGTAAATATTTTAGACAAAATGCTATCATAATCTTAGTTTTTGTTAGAGGGGTCGGACTTTGTAGTTTGTTGTAAGTCCCATGAATTCGGCTCAACCTTTGTTTCTTCAACTAATGGCCATAGTGGAGACCAACTTGAGTGCTGGAGTCTCAATCTAGTCTTGGTTTGATGGTCCTGTCTTGCACAAATTTCTTCGAGTAATGTTACAAGTTTTTACATGAGTTTCTTATAAACGAGGAGATTTTTGATGTATGCAATTTTTTGTTGGTGAATGACCACAAATTGCTAGAGTACATTTTTTAAGAAAGTTAAGATGAGATCCTTGACGTCGTTGCTCATAATACATTTCTCGTTGAACTCCCATCATTTCTTGTTGATAGTGATATATTGCATCAAATTTGGTGTTCAAAGATGTAGATTCTAGATCAATTGACCGTTTGACTTTTTTCCTTAGGAGAAAATCTAGTGTGATATGCAGGTGATGCAATAATGTTTAGAGAGGCTGATCGAATGGGTGGAGGTATGGATTTAGTTGGTGATACATAGGTGCTATTCGATTAAGGTGAGCTAATGTCGATTGTCGAATAAGTGGAGTCATGATCGGAAGACATATTGAATAGAAGTGGTTTGCAAACGGAGGTTGGTAAACATATATGTATTTAGTTTGCAGAAGAATTTCTTTATATAAAAGTTGTTTACCATAAAATTATTTCATGCATCTTATTTGAGTTATATAAATTATATATATTAGTTTACTAATTCATTGTAAGAACAAATTCCTAGGTCTCATCTTAGTTTTGTAAAAGTTAGTTTGCTCAGTGGTTTGGTAAAAATATCCACAATTTGATTTTCGGTATTTGCAAATTCAAGTGATATAATTCCTTTTTCAACATTATCTCTTAAGAAATGGTGACGAATATCAACGTGTTTTGTTCGAGAATGATTAATAGGATTTTTTGATAAATTTATAGCACTAGTATTATCACAATATATAGGAGAATTTGTTATAATTTTACCGAAATCTTGAAGAGTTTATTCCATATAAATTACTTGTGCACATGCTAAGGTTGCTGATATATATTCGGCTTCACATGTTGAGAGAGAGACATAATTTTGCTTTTTACTAAACCACGAAACCAGAGATTGACCAATGAAATGACATGTGCCACTCGTACCTTTTCTATCTGTCTTGCAACCACCAAAATTTGCATCACCATATGATACGAGTTCGAAAGAGCTGCTTTTAGGATAGAAAAGTTCGTATTCTTTGGTGTGGGTTAAGTATCGTAAAGTCCTTTTAACCGCTAGATGATGCGACTCCTTAGGTTGTGCTTGAAATCTTGCACATAAACATACGCTCATCGTAATATCCGATCTACTAGTCGTTTAGTATAACCGAGATCCTATCATACTTCGATATAATTTTTGATCGAAATCTTTTCCATTTTCATCTTTTTCTAAATGTAGAGTAGTACTCATCGGAGTCGGTTTACTTGAGATATTTTTCATTCCATAGCGTTTTAATAAATCTCGACAGTATTTTCTTGATTTATAAAAATTTCATTTTCTAGCTGTCTTATTTGCAAACCCAAAAAATAGTTTAATTCACCCATATGTGACATTTCAAATTCATTTTTCATAATCTCAGAGAATTCAATACACAATTTTTCATTAGTTGATCCAAATATATTGTCATCAACATATATTTGTACAACTAATATGTCATTGTTTTCTTATTTTATAATAAAGTAGAGTATATTTTACCAATTTGAAAACCAGAATTGTAACAACCCGCATATTTTACGATTGTATATTTAAATGATTTATTTAAATATAGCATCGTTAGTCGGATTTAAGTCCGAAAAGCTACTTTTTGCAAATAGTCGAATTAGGACTCGAGATCACTTCCATTGAGTCCAAAATGGCGATTGCGACCTTTTTAAGTATAAACATCGATATGTTTGGATTTGGGTTGAATTTTGCTATTTTTCTATTGGGCTTTGGGTTTGGGTTTCAGCCCACTAACCCAACTTATCTGATATCCTAACTCCACCCCCTCTCCTCTTCATTCATTCTATTATTTTCCTAACACTTAAACTAAAGAAAAATGGGGGAAGAGAAAAGAAAACCAAATTCCTAAGCCCTAGTTCCCTTTGCAAATTCAAGTTCTAGCTCCAAAATCTAAAAGAAGCTTAGGTAAGCATCCTCTCCATCTTCTCCATCTCAATCTCTCTTCAATTTTCAGAATTTCCTATAACCTAACTTAGGGAAACCTTCACCTTTGAAAACAGATTGAAGATTCAAGAGGTGTAGATAAGAGGAATTGATCTTGCCTTGTTTTAAAAGCTTCTCCTTCATTGTTTTTGGGTTTAAAGGTGAGTTTTTGAACTCACATCTATGTCTATATCTTTGATAGTTGTTAGGTAGTAATTCCTAACATCTCTTCCTTGTCCATTTGCTTTTGGATTGAATTAGTTTGATGAATATTCCAATTTTTGGTGTTTTGAGGTCAAATCTTTAAAAATCCTATCTTTGATGTTCGAACACGTTTTTGGGGTGTTTGGAAGAGCCATACAAGGCTGGGTTGTCGCTTGGCGTAAATCCTTAGTCTCCGTTGCTCGTTCGTTCGCCTCTGGTTAGGATTTTGCCCCACTTGGGGGCTAGGCTAATAATGCTGTAGAAGCAGGTTCAGTCGACTGAACCAGGAGGTCAGTCGACTGAACCAGGGACCAGAAAATTCTCTGGCCCTGTATCAGTCGACTGACCTTCTGGTTTAGTCGACTGATACAGGGAACCAAGGGTTCCTGGCCTAGTATCAGTCGACTGAACCAGAGGGTCAGTCGACTGAACCAGGGACCCGAGAGTTTCTGTCCTTGTATCATTCGACTGACCTTCTGGTTCAGTCGACTGAATTTGGAAAATGAGCATTTTGGCTATTTTAGGCAGTTTTGTGTGGATTTCCGGTTTTTAATCGATTCGTGTTGATCCGATTTGTTTTTATCATTTATTATCGACTTTGATGACTTCTTTTTCGGGATTTCTGGGAATATCCATTTTGATGGATTCGTTATCGATTTCTATGGATTTGATTCACGTCTTCGAATGTGGATTTTGGTGATTGATTGTTTCTACAATCATTTCTGTGATTTGTCACTTTAAAATATAAAGGTTTTCTATACTAGTAATAAATAATCAAACTCTTTCACAAAGATGATTCCAACTCTATTTTTAATACAAATCTCATTTATAAAACCGTTTTCCAATCTATTAGTATATACAAACCTTTACCTCATTCGTGCGAGAAATCCAATTAAACGACTTAGCAAAACAAGTGGTATGAAACGCTTGCGTTTACTTTGTCGGTTAATTCTTAGACTTGTTCAATTGAAATCTTGTGACAATTTTTGAGTGGAAGTCTACAATTTGTTCGTAAATATTTAAGTTAAGCCAATGGTTATAGGACATGAAGCTAAACTCTAATATTTACTAGCTTAGTGTGATTCACACTTTTTATTGATCGATGATGATCATTTTGTGATTTAGACTAGCGGTGTGTGATGTCTCTTTGTTTGTGTGGGGACTATAAACCCCGTTTGTGGAACTTCGGTTCAATTTGGTGGGGTAGCGACCCATGGTCTTCGGGCCGTTTGTGGAGCTTCGGCTCAAAATTGATGGTTAGCGACCATGGAATAGCTTTCCGTTTGTGATGCACATGTTGGTGAGTTTTCATGCTCCCGTTTGTGATAGACCTCCCCTCTTTGTGATTTCTGGATTTCTAATTGATGATTTCTAGAATTTGTGTTTCACCAATTTTCATGGATTGCATTGATAAGCTTTATCAATATTTGTGTTTTGGTGAATAATTTAAGGAATATGACATTCTTTTGGTGTTTGAGAATATTTGAGATATTGTATGATTTTTTTGTTATTTGATGTATGCTTGTCACAGTATGGCAGTATTGTTATCATACGTTGTTTGTGATTTCTCTTATCCTATCTCATTTTATCTGATATTTATAGCTAGACTGATCCGTTTATTATTTTCTTCTTAAATAATACTCGGGTCAGACCGAGGTATTTCAGGTGCTCCTGCTTGACTTCGTCCTTCACTTGACTTTTGGCTAACTACTTTAGCAGAGTAGTTTTTGTTTGTATATATTTGAGATATAGACTCCTTGATGTATACTTATTCTTTTGTCTAGCACTTGTACTATTCTTTTGTGATGTAGTGAATCTAGTTTGACCACTACTTTGATGTACACTTCTATGTGATATATTCATATCTGTTTCCGCCTTTGTTATATGAATATCTATGACTAATTTGTGTTATGTTTATTTCTATATTTGTTTTCGAAGGCCACTTAGCCACTGTGTGGTAGCTTTGAGTTTGTATTTGATATGTCGGATTTCCTCTTGAAACGAAATGTAAGTTATATTATCTGACATATCGGTACTCGCACAAAGCAATTACACAGATGGTCGCTCCTCAACAGCCTTATTCTTCGTGCTAGTCGATGACATTACCCCGTAGTGTCCTTGGCTAGTGTGAGTATAGAGGTGGGGGTGTGATAGCTTGGTATCGGAGCCAAACTTCGGAACAATGTAGAATAATCTAGCAAGGATCATTGTCCTAAGTCTTTCTTAGGAATCGTGCCATAGGATTTAGTTCGAGTCTTCGTACCATTCTATCATATTTCTTTTTATGATGCCTTGTTTTATCAATCAAGTTTGTTTGATATTCATTTTGTGAATAACCTTTTTCCCCTTTTCTTTCTTTCTTAAAGAAGAGAAATGGGTAGACCAGGTCGTCTCGGCGCCGGTTAATCCAGTGCTACTCCT
Source organism: Allium fistulosum (assembly GCA_030737815.1). Lineage (NCBI taxonomy): Eukaryota > Viridiplantae > Streptophyta > Magnoliopsida > Asparagales > Amaryllidaceae > Allium > Allium fistulosum. Next base: position 207,872,811 of record CM060903.1, read on the forward strand.
CAGGACGGAGTATTTTTGTCTGCTAAGCAACTTCTAGATCTTGTGAAAAATGCTCAAGCTATCGGACCCATTCCAGAGCCTACTCATCCTAAATCTGGGTTTGCATGCTTGAGCAGTGATTACACCAGCTTGGGTGGAAATCCTTTCAAAGGTTCCGAGATCGTTATAGAAGTCCAAGCTTGGCTTAGAACATGCGATCACATCTTTTCCCGCATGAATCTTATTGATCTACATAGAGTCCAAGTGACTTCTAGCATGCTCCAAGAAAGAGCATTAGATTGGTATGAGCTTTTGATTTCTAAAATTATTGAAGCGGATCTTACTTGGGAGCAATTTCGAGAAAGGTCGAGTTAAAATTTATGTCAGAAGCTGAAAAAGTATCTCTAGCTCGACGCTTTATTGGCCTTGTTCAAGGTGAATCTTCTGTGATGGATTACGTCGCATCTTTCGAATCTCTATCTAAATATGGGGTCGAATATATTAATACCCCATTGAAGAAAAAAAAAGATTTGTCTATGGGCTGAATAAGAACCTCAAAAAGCCATTACTTCTGAAATTAGAAGTTTCTTTCGATCAGCTTGTTGATATCGCTCTTCGACTCGAAGAGGCCGATAAAGAAAGTGATGTTGAAGTCAAACAAAACATCAATAAGAAGAGGCCTTTTAAATTCAATCCTAATCCCAACAAGAAAGGGAAGCAAGCAACTTCGGTAGCAAAGACTCCTACCTCTAGTCGTGGAGAATGTTACAATTGTGGTTCTAAGGACCATTATGCGAACAAGTGTCCGAAGTCTCTTACTTGTCGCTATTGCAAGAGTTCGGGTCATACTATATCTTTGTGTCCCAAACTTTAAAGCAAGAAGGAAGGCAAGCTAAATGTTGTACAAGCCCCTACTAACACTTCTCGTGGTCAATGTATTTCTCATTCTATCCTTGATGGCATTATTATATTACGTGATCTTCCTATTCGAGTTCTTTTTGATATGGGTGCATCTCACTCTTTTATATCAAAAGAACTTGTTGATGCTTTGTCTTTGAATGTTATTGGCTTGACGACTTCATTGAGGATTGCAAATCCGGTTGGTGGATCCGCAACACTCAGTTTACTGTGTAAATATGTCGAGATTATTTTATGTGATTACTCTTTCCGTGCCGATTTGCATGTTATGCGTTACTTAGGCTTAGGAATGATTTTGGGAATGGATTGGCTTAACCGTTACGAAGCCCATATCCTATGTCCTGAGCGGACTATATATCTTCGACATCCTCAATCTGTTAAGCAGATTTCTCTTGTTCTGAAAGATTCAGATTCCAATTCGAAAGCATCCTTGTATTCTCTAAATCATCATGATGACGATAATGATGATGAGGAAGATGTTATTTCTCTCATTCACATTGTTCGTGAATTTCCCGACATATTTGAGCTCGTATTAGGATTACCACCTAAGCGAGCAATTGAGTTCAGAATTAATCTAATCCCTGGAGCTCTACCTATCACTCGTCCTCCTTATCGTATGTCCAATAAGGAAAATGAGGAGATGCGTAAACAATTATCCGAATTGGAAGCAAAGAAGTTTGTTCGTTCTAGTTCCTCTCCATGGGGAGCTTCAGCTATTTTTGTGAAGAAATCTGATGGTACACTTAGGCTTTGCGTTGACTACCGCAAGCTTAATGATCTCACCATCAAGAATAAATATCCCTTACCTCGGATTGATGATTTATTCGATCAACTTAGTGGTGCTACAGTCATTTCACAGTTAGACTTAGCAACCGATTTTCATCAGCTCCGTATTGCAGAGGATAGCATTCCTTTGACATCGTTCCGTACTCGTTATGGATCTTTTGAATGGCTTGTTATGCCATTTGGTTTGACGAATGCTCCAGCTTATTTCGTTGACCTTATGAATCGAGTTTTCAAAGACTTCCTCGATCGATTTGTTCTCATCTTTATCGATGATATTCTTGTTTATTCTAAAACCGAGGAAGAGCATGAAAATCATCTTCGGACTGTGTTGGAAACTCTTAGGAGCAACCAATTAAAAGCAAAATTTTCCAAATGCCACTTTTGGCAATCTCGTGTGAAATTTTTGGGACATATTATTTCTGAATCCGGAATTTCCGTGGATCCTTCAAAGATTGAAGCGATTCAAAATTGGAAGAGACCGGGGAGTGAGACGGAAATTCGTAGCTTTCTCGGATTGGCGGGCTATTACCGTCGGTTCATAAAAGACTTTTCTAAAATTTCCGTACCTCTTACTAGTTTGACAAAGAAGGGAGTTAAAGACATTTGGTCAGACAAATGTGAAGCTGCTTTTCAGAAACTAAAAGAACTTCTTTCCGATGCTCCTATTCTTGTGATTCCCGATGGGAACCGGGACTTTATTGTTTATACCGATGCTAGTCGTGTTGGTTTGGGTGTCGTTCTCATGCAAAGTGAACGTGTTATCGCTTATGCTTCTAGGCAATTAAAGCCTGCCGAGACTAGATATGCCACTCATGATTTAGAGCTCGCGACTATTGTTTTCGCCCTTAGAATTTGGCATTATTATCTTTTGGGAGAGAAATTTGTTCTCTACACCGATCATAAATCTTTGAAGTATTTATTTTCTCAAAAGGAACTTAATTTGCGTCAACACCGTTGGCTCGAGTTCCTTGCATCTTATGATCTTGATTTTCTTTATACTCCCGGAAAGGGCAATCGTGTTGCCGATGCCCTTAGTCGTAAGCAACAAGCGGTTGTTTCCATGATGATATCTGAATGGAATGATCTCGCGATTTTATTCACTTATGAGATTCGAGATCGTGAATCCGGTTTATGTTCATCTCTTGTTTTATGTAACCTTGAGGCTCATCCTTCTCTTTTAAACTGCATTCTTGAAGCTCAAAAGCATAATCCCGAATTGGTTCTTCTTAGCCAAAGTTGTAGGGATAAAATTGATATTGAAGGTTTGAAAGACTTTGATATTGATGCTCGTGGCGGTATTCGAAAATTTGGTAGAATTATTGTGCCAAATATTATTGATCTTCATAAAGACATATTAGAAGATTCTCATCGTTCTAAATTTACCATTCATCCCGGTAGTAGTAAAATGTACGCGGATATGAAGCGACTTTATTTTTGGGATGAAATGAAATCTGATATTGCTAACTTTATTAAGCGTTGCATGACTTGCCAACTCGTGAAGGCCGAGCATCAAAGGCCCGGTGGGTTATTGCAACCTTTGGAAATTCCAATTTGGAAGTGGGAACAAATTTCCATGGACTTTATTGACGGTCTTCCCCGTTCTCGTTCGGGCCATGATAGCCTATGGGTGATAGTAGATAGACTTACAAAATCCGCCCATTTTCTTCCAACCGAACTGTACCTATTTTGGCTAAACTCTTTGTCAAGGAAATTGTTAGATTGCATGGAGTTCCTACTTCTATTGTTAGCGATCGTGATCCATTGTTTACTAGTGGATTTTGGAAAGGTCTTCAAAAAGCTTGAAGATCTTCTTCATGCATGTGTTCTTGATTTTGGTGGAAGTTGGGAATATCATATTTCTCTTGTTGAGTTTTCCTATAATAATAGCTTCCAATCAAGTATTGGTATGGCACCTTTCGAGGCACTCTATGGAAGGCCATGTCGATCTCCTTCGTGTTGCCTTGAAGCCGATGAGAAGCTGGTTTTAGGTCCAGATTTTATTCGGAATGCCACAAAAAAGATTGACCTTATTCGTCATAGGATGAAAGAAGCTCAAAGTAAACAAAAATTCTATGCCGATAACCAAAGAAGGAAATTAGAATTTTCTATGGGAGATTTTGTGTTTATTCGTGTTTCACCTATGATGGGTGTTGTGCGTTTCAGTCGATCGGGAAAATTAGCACCTCGATATATTGGACCATTTCCCATCACCGAACGCATTGGTTCCGTGGCTTATCACCTTTTATTACCGGCTCAGTTTTCTACTATTCATGACGTATTCCACGTCTCTCAACTACGGAAATGCCTTAGGGATTCCGATTCCATTCTTAAGCCCGGTGTTATTGAAGAAATTGAAGTTTCGCCTAATTTGACTTATGAGAAACATTATATTCGTATCATTGCTACGGAGGTTAAACGCCTTCGAAATAAAGATGTTCCTCTTGTGAAAGTTCAATGGTCCACAAATCCTAAGGATTGCTCTTGGGAATCCAGAGAATTCATCTAGCGAACACATCCGGACTTACTCTCTCGTGCTCCTTAAGGTGAACTTCTTATTTCAAATTTCTTTTTTTGTGTTCATATGCTTTTATGGTTGTTACTTTTTATTTACTTCTTAAATATTGCGTGGACGCAATTTCTTTAAAGAGGGGAGTCTATAACAACCCGCATATTTTACGATTGTATATTTAAATGATTTATTTAAATATAGCATCGTTAGTCGGATTTAAGTCCGAAAGGCTACTTTTTTGCAAACAGTCGAATTAGGACTCGAGATCACTTCCATTGAGTCCAAAATGGCGTTTGCGACCTTTTTAAGTATAAACATCGATATGTTTGGAGTTGGGTTGAATTTTGCTATTTTTCTATTGGGCTTTGGGTTTGGGTTTCAGCCCACTAACCCAACTTATCTAATATCCTAACTCCACCCCCTCTCCTCTTCATTCATTCTATTATTTTCCTAACAATTAAACTAAAGAAAAATGGGGGAAAAGAGAAGAAAAGAAAATTCCTAAGCCCTAGTTTCCTTTGCAAATTCTAGTTCTAGCTCCAAAATCTAAGAGAAGCTTAGGTAAGCATCCTCTCCATCTTCTCCATCTCAGTCTCTCTTCAATTTTCAGAATTTCTTATAACCTAACTTAGGGAAAACTTCACCTTTGATAATAGATTGAAGATTCTAGAGGTGTAGAGAAGAGTAATTGATCTTGCCTTGTTTTAAAAGCTTCTCCTACATTGTTTTTGGGTTTAAAGGTGAGTTTTTGAACTCACATCTATGTCTATATCTTTGATAGTTGTTAGATAGTAATTCCTAACATCTCTTCCTTGTCCATTTGCTTTTGGATTGAATGGTTTGATGAATATTTCAATTTTTGGTGTTTTGAGGTCAAATCTTTAAAAATCCTATCTTTGATGTTTGAACACGTTTTTGGGGTATTTGGAAGAGCCATACAAGGCTGGGTTGTTGCTTGGCGTAAATCCTTAGTCTCTATTGCTCGTCCGTTCACCTCCGGTTAGGATTTTGCCCCACTTGGGGGCTAGGCTGATAATGTTGTAGAAGCAGGTTCAGTCGACTGAACCAGGAGGTCAGTCGACTGAACCAGGGACCAGAAAATTCTCTAGCCCTGTATCAGTCTGTCACGATTCAAATTTCAGCGTTCGAAAATCGACACCCGTACTTCACTTGTACTCGAATGCCGCAGATTCAATCGTTGAAATTCGACTCGTGCCTGAGCTTATAACACATTAAGTATAACAACACAGCGGAAAAAAGAAATGAATGATATCATATACAACTCCAATGAATATAATATCCAGAATGATATACAACAATGATATCAATATGATACAACAATATCAAAGACAAATAATAATGTTATAGCGGAAACAACAGAAGTGATACTCCAAATGATCTGAAAAAGAGAATGAAACCAATAACTCCAACATCAAGCTCGAACCACCATCACGTTCCACCAAGATAAGAAAGGTCAGTCGCGATCTCCAAAAACTGAACTAACTCCAACTAGTCTACTAAACTTGACTGTTTGAAAAACCCAACTCTAGACTGCCCGTGTGGAAAATTATGGGCACCCAGAGTTTAGGAAGGCAACAATAAACTCCGAGTCAGTCATGGGACTGGTGTGAGTAACAAAAACAGTTTATCTTTAAACAAACAACAAAAGAATTTTAAACATTAAAATCCGCAATGCTTTTTGGAAAATGAAACTACCATAAGGCCTCCCGCCACACACACAATGCAAACACAGAATTGGAGGAGATTTCTCCTTATGATAGTCAAACATGCTTACTAGCAAAATCATTCGATATTATTACTATTAGTGCATAGTGTAGAAAACCATTTCGAAAGTATAATATTAATCTTAGCCAGCATACCACATTTCGTCGTATGCCTACTATAGCTACCATGTTTTGTGGAAGGTTACCGCCACGCTGCATGACATGTTATACAATTAAAACCGTACAGGGCTCGTATTGTTTCTTTGGATTTCCAACAAATGGTCAGGCTAAGGAAATTCCTATGCCACATGGGAACGCCTCTGGCGTGACGCCCCGAGAACCACCTGGCTCTCTGTCAACACAAGGCCGGTTGCCCCTTCCCGGGTAGTAAACCTGAGATATGCCACCCCCGGTCGTTTGCGACCTTTATCCGAGGTGCCTCGATCACACAACAACAATCACACAGTAAATGAGATTGGAGCAACCACACAGGTAAAATATCTAGGCTCCATACCATGATACCACCTTTTTCCAAAAGGAATGGACATACCCTAAGGGAGCTACCCCTGAAACCTTGCCGCATCTTTCCTGTTTCGACCATTACCGGTTTGTGAGGCTCGATGAGGTCTTGTCCACAAAGCTACGCTTTACACGAAAGCCATGCTTTGATCACAAATGATCAGCACATAGCAGCACTCAGCATGCCACACTATCAAATTGGGAGTATATCACTGATAACCTTCAACTACATAACCTCTGAGCTCGTACGTCTCAGAGAAGGGTGTTAAGCTAAGAGAATAAATCTCGGCCACCAAACAGAAATGTATTTGAAAGAAATCAGCTTTATATCTCAAAGTGTAGTGTCAGACATACAACCATACAAGTCTGTTCCGAGTTCGAACAGAACCGAAGGCACTTCCAAAAAAGCCCTTGCAATCCGGGTATTCACAATCCCGATCGGATTTCCCATCACTTAGGGAATCTCTATACCGAGCTCTACTCGGTGCAGAGACAATCGATAGGTCATCCTATCGTCCTCACAAATACCCGGTCTTCACCACCGGTCTTCAAATGCTATCCATATACGACGTATCACTATTCGGAATGGGTTATATGACACAAAGTCCTCTCCCGGCTAAACCGAATAGTGAGCGAATTATTTAAAAACATATGGATAATGGGATTTCAATTAAGTCACAACTTATTACCCAAATTTCCTCTTTAAATGGTTTAAACACATTACCATTTTAATCTTTTACAAAAAGATTCATCTCACAAATTCACCCCGTTTCACACCGATTTATTCATAGATTTTCCAAATCAATTTCCATTTCAATTGGATTAACTCATCCAATCTTTAAATCAAAGGTTTAACTTATATCTTTCAAAACAATTCCAAAGATTTATTCGTAACTTGGAAAACCATTTTTCATTTCAATTTGAAATTCTGTCACAAATTGGAAATTCATTCCTTATATGAAAGCTTCTATTATTTGAAAACAAATAGTTTCCATTTCGGAAAATCTGATTCATTTATACGAGTTAAAGTCCTTGGGTTAAATTCAAATTCTCAAAACCATACTTTTAAAATGGCTTAAATTCATATAAACACATTTATGACATCTTTAACCATAATTTCCAAACATGGAATTCAATTCCAAATTTTTGAATTCAAATTCAAATTAAATTATTTAAATTGAAACTTTACCAAGTTATTCAAAATAACTTTTATCTTAAAAACTCACTTTCAAAAGCTTTAACATTTAACCCAAATCCATTTCCAAAATCAATTGAAATTAAAATTTCAATTTCAAAAATATTAAATTTCAATCATCTGTGACTTAACCGGTTTCCTCGTGAAATCCATATTTGTGTGTGTATGGTGTAGTCCAGGGGTTTCACACACAACAGTGCAACATCAATAAATCATCACAGATCAAAATACAGAAATATAGTTGATAAGCGGTATAACTATAACGCTTATCTTTTATTCACAGATCACAGATCACAGATATATATATATATATATTATAGATAATTAATTACATTCATCCCAGATAAATAAATTACCTTACATGTCACAACACAAATCAGGATATATCATAAAGCATCACATATCAGAGATATCAAACAATTCAACAACTAATATAATCCAAACATCCATGAGTAGGATCAATTTAATTATCTAATTGATTTAAATCAGATTAATTTCTATGAATAATTTTGCTAGTCATGGTAAATTAATAATCAATTAATTACAAAACATTTAATAATTTACCTTTGATTAATCATTAATTAACCCTTAATTAATTTCCATTTAATTATTTGTCCTTAATTAATTACAAAAAAAATGATTATCTCTAATCACAAATTAATTACATTGAGTAATTATCCTTTAACCACTTGATTGATCAATTTTAATTATCCATCTTAATTAATTACCTTTAATTAACTAATTATTCCTTAACTAATCACATTAATTAATAAATCACTTTGGTTAATTATCCCTTGATTAATCACTTTAATTAATTAATTAATTATCCTCAAATTAATTATCTTGATTATTTAATCACATAGATTAATTATCCTTAAATTAATTATTGTTTAATCTCTTGATTATTCAACCTTTAATTATCAATTAATCAAACATTAATCATTAAATAATAATCCTTAATTACTTTCATTAAGTAAATAACCTTCAAATTATCACATCAATTAAACAGCTTGTAATTAATTAAAATCTTAATAATTTAAAATAAACCCCTTGTCTTAATTAATTTATTAATTGTTATTCAAATATTTAAATAAACCCTTAAAATAATTTATCACTAACATATGGATTAACTTAAAGTACTTAAGTTAATTAAGAACCATTATCTTTTAATTACTTAATTATACCATTTAAATTTAAAATAAACTTAATTAATTATAAAATAATTATCTTAAACTTTAACTATTTAACAAAGCTAGTATAAACATTTAATTAAGAAAGTATTTTAAACTTAATTAAATTTATCATTTGAAAACTTGTTTAAATTTTAGAAATCAAAAATTGTTTTCAAGACAAACCCGAGATGACTCCCAGAAAACCCGAACCCAACTTTGAGTAAACCCCCAAAATACCCGATCCTTTCCTGAGCCATTCCCTTCTTCTTTTATTTTACTTTGTTTTATTTTTTAAAAACTTTCTGTTGTACAGTTTAACACTCAAACTACCCGATACAATACTCGAGCAAACCATTCACTTCCCCGGAAGCAAACTCGAGACCCCAACCATACTTCAACCTAACACAAACGTCTACATGTGCTCGTGCACCGATCATTGGACCACCTCCGATCCAAGCCAAAGCCTCTCTCACGTCGACGACGACCTCGTCGATGACCCAGAACTATCAGCACCCTCAATTTCCTTTGAAACAAAATTTAGCCTGTCAACACATTCGAACCCAAATTTGATCATCGGAAAAACATCACGTCCCGACGATCCCATGCACCATTAAACTCACCGCCTCGTCCATAGCCGCCTCACGAACCCCTGCGTCGATCCCCACCGGAGTGGTCAACTCCGATGCTCCCTTGCCGTAGCATGACCCTTGTTTCCAACATCGACCAAAACGAGTCATTAAACCCTAAAACATCTTCGCCCCACCTCCTCACCAATCTATAAATCAAGTGATTATTTTTCTAATGAACAACAACCCGCAAGTTAACTTCAACATCAACCCTGAGCTTCCATTCTTCGACGTTCACCAGCAATTGACGAAATACCCAAAATTGATCAACTCCGGATATCTCGATTTATACAATACTAAAAATCACAATTTCTTTACCTAAATTCATCATTTTATAATACGATTTTGTTTATATAACCAAATCATAATTTCTAGATGATCGAATATTTGACCTGTCTTTGATATCTCTATAATTTACTATTATTGAAATAATCACTGAATTTAAAATCTCGATATCATTTTTAAAAATAATGTTATCTTGTTTCAAACAATTTTTCTTCAGAAATCATAGTTTAATACTGATAGTATAAAAAGAAATCAAAATTTTGAATTCATTTTAAACTTGGAGATTCCAAAACAGGGATGTCTGTATATATACAGACATGCATACTCTAATCTACATATATATACACATGCAGATATACTCACATCCATACATCATACTTAATATCACGATTTCAATCACAAGCATCAGGCACACAATCAAAATATAAACAGGGTTGAGATCAAAGAGGATAGTTTGCTCACAGTATTTCCAGAAGAAGAACAGAGCTTTCTTTTCTTAAACCAGGCTTGTGAAAATTGCAAGCTAAAGCCTTCATTTTGATTCTCTGGTCCGAATTGATTTGTTTTGATGTTTAAGTTGAATTTTATTTAAGTTTTAAGATGATATTTACTTCAGTTCTTTCAGCTTGGAATGAACGAAACTGAGATGGAAGATTGATATATATATAAAATGGGTTATAGTGTGATAAAAAAATGAGTTTGTACAAATTTTTAGCAGGGATATTTTCTTTGTTGTTGGCTGAGACAATCACTTGGTGGCTGATAAGATATATGGTAGTGTACTAGAGACATTGGCATTAATTATCATGTACAAACGTGAATATATATCATACTTATCCATTTTTTTATACTGTATGTACAAATATGAAGATATTTTCTATAGCTTCCTTTGCAAGCTTTTACTTATCTTTTTTTTCCTTTATATTGTCTGGTTTCATTCTTTAGTGCACTAGTGTTTTCTATTGTGAGCCTTTATATATATTTGTTTACCTACTTGTTTCATTTCATTCACATATATTTATTTACTTGTATGTATTTTATTTTTTTCCTTTTCCTTCTACAATTGTTTATACTTTTACAGTGCTTCATATATGAATGTATTTTGTTTGGTTCTTTTCTTTTTATTTGTTTCATTACTTGGTAATATAAGTGAGTTTCTATTCTATTTTATTTTCTTGTGTCCAAAGTTTATATTTTTATTTATTTATTTTTAAACCATTTATCTAAGATTTAAATTCAAATCAAATATATACATATACATTCAAATTTACTCATATATGCCTGTATACATATATATTCACATATATACATATATATACAATATTTAAATTTTAAATGATCTAACATAGAATTTATTTGAACTCGGGGAAACTCGCATCAATTTACAAATAAATTTTACAATTATAATTAAAAAATTCAATTAATTATCAATTTGAACTTATATAAAATCCGGGGTCGTTACAGACTTCCTCCCTTAAAAGAATTTCATCCTCAAAATTTTCTAGGGAGACACAAAGATAGATGAAGAATATTTCATCAAATCAACTGAATATCTATTCTGCATTTGGCTTACCAAATCAGAATATCAATAATAGATACAAGAACGAACCTTTTTAATTTTTCCAGAAGATACTCGGGTTATCCAGATCTACGAAATGTGCAGGGGCATCAGTTAGTTTGAAAGGATAACTAACCATTCGTAGAACATATCCGGACCCAAAAAAATAGATAGATATATGGATACAATTCCAAAACTTTTAGTTTAGAAACTAAAATATACCTATCAACCATAGCAAACAAAGCAACCAATTCATGCAAACAAACAATTCTGACCTATTTGGAGTTTATGTTCCATGCAAATATATCAAATCTTCTTCCTGGATCTACCATAAACCATCGAAGAATTGAGAAGAGATGTTGAACAAAAGAGATTGATAGAGAAAAGATTGTTTCCTTGTTGTTACAGGGTATTGACTAATTCGTGGTGGTATTCCCCTGTCCCATATCCCATCCTCTTCTTGCACTCATACTTACTATCAGTGGATGGTAAGAGAATTTACTGAGGCACACGGACGGATATTTTAGAGATACTCATTCTAGGGTATACTTCACCCTATCTCTAATGAGTTACTTAATGTGTTATACTCCTTAGCTAAAGTTCAACCTTAGCTCTGATACCACTTTGTCACGATCCAAATTTCAGCGTTCGAAAATCGACACCCGTACTTCACTTGTACTCGAATGCCGCAGATTCAATCGTTGAAATTCGACTCATGTCGGAGCTTATAACACATTAAGTATAACAACACAGCAGAAGAAAGAAATGAATGATATCATATACAACTCCAATGAATACAATATCCAGAATGATATACAACAATGGTATCAATATGATACAACAATATCAGAGACAAATAATAATGTTACAGCGGAAACAACAGAAGTGATACTCCAAATGATCTGAAAAAGAGAATGAAACCAATAACTCCAACATCAAGCTCGAACCACCATCACGTTGCACCAAGATAAGCAAGGTCAGTCGCGATCTCCAAAAACTGAACTAGCTCCAACTAGTCTACTAAACCTGACTATTTGAAAAACCCAACTCTAGACTGCCCGTGTGGAAAATTGTGGGCTCCCAGAGTTTAGGAAGGGAACAATAAACTCCGAGTCAGTCATGGGACTGGTGTGAGTAACAAAAATAGTTTATCTTTAAACAAACAACAAAAGAATTTTAAACATTGAAATCCGCAATGCTTTTTGGAAAATGAAACTACCATAAGGCCTCCCGCCACACACACAATGCAAACGCAGAATTGGAGGAGATTTCTCCTTATGATAGTCAAACATGCTTACTACGCAAAATCATTCGATATTATTACTATTAGTGCATAGTGTAGAAAACCATTTCGAAAGTGTAATATTAATCTTAGCCAGCATACCACATTTCGTCGTATGCCTACTATAGCTACCATGTTTTGTGGCAGGTTACCGCCACGCTGCATGACAGGTTATACAACTAAAACCGTACAGGGCTCGTATTGTTTCTTTGGATTTCCAACAAATGGTCAGGCTAAGGAACTTCCTATGTAACATGGGAAAGCCTCTGGAGTGACGCCCCGAGAACCACCTGGCTCTCTGCCAACACAAGGCCGGTTACCCCCTTCCCGGGTAGTAAACCTGAGATATGCCACCCCCGGTCGTTTGCGACCTTTATCCGAGGCGCCTCGATCATACAGCAACAATCACACAGTAAATGAGATTGGAGCAACCACACAGGTAAAATATCTGGGCTCCATACCATGATACCACCTTTTTCCAGAAGGAATGGACATACCCTAGGGGAGCTACCCCTTAAACCTTGCCGCATCTTTCCTGTTTCGACCATTACCGGTTTGTGAGGCTCGATGAGGTCTCGTCCACAAAGCTATGCTTTACACGAAAGCCATGCTTTGATCACAAATGATCAACAAATGATCAGCACACAGCAGCACTCAGCATGCCACACTATCAAATTGGGAGTATATCACTAATAACCTTCAACTACATAACCATTGAGCTCGTATGTCTTAGAGAAGGGTGTTAAGCTAAGAGAATAAATCTCCGCCACCAAACAGATATGTATTTAAAAGAAATCAGCTTTATATCTCAAAGTGTAGTGTCAGACATACAACCATACAAGTCTGTTCCGGGTTCGAACAGAACCGAAGGCACTTCCAAAGAAGCCCTTGCAATCCGGGTATTCACAATCCCGATCGAATTTCCCATCACTTAGGGAATCTCTATACCAGGCGCTACTCGGTGCAGAGACAATCGATAGGTCATCCTATCATTCTCACAAATACCCGGTCTTCACCACCGGTCTTCAAATGCTATCCATATACGACGTATCACTATTCGGAATGGGTTATTTGACACAAAGTCCTCTCTCAGCTAAATCGAATAGTGAGCGCAATATTTAAAAACATATGGATAATGGGATTTCAATTAAGTCACAACTTATTACCCAAATTTCTTCTTTAAATGGTTTAAACACATTACCATTTTAATCTTTTACAAAAAGATTCATCTCACAAAGTTCACCCCGTTTCACACCGATTTATTCATAGATTTTCCAAATCAATTTCCATTTCAATTGGATTAACTCATCCAATCTTTAAATCAAAGATTTAACTTATAGCTTTCAAAACAATTCCAAAGATTTATTCGTAACTTGGAAAACCATTTTCATTTCAATTTGAAATTCATTCCTTATATGAAAGCTTCTATTATTTGAAAATAAATAGTTTCCATTTCGGACAATCTGATTCATTTATACGAGTTAAAGTCCTTGGGTTAAATTCAAATTCTCAAAACCATACTTTTAAAATGGCTTAAATTCATATAAACACATTTATGACATCTTTAACCATAATTTCCAAATATGGAATTCAATTCCAAATTTTTGAATTCAAATTCAAATTAAATTATTTAAATTGTAACTTTACCAAGTTATTCAAAATAACTTTTATCTTAAAAACTCCCTTTCAAAAGCTTTAACATTTAACCCAAATCCATTTGCAAAATCAATTGAAACTAAAATTTCAATTTCAAAAATATTAAATTTCAATCATCTGTGACTTAACCGGTTTCCTCGTGAAATCCAATTTTGTGTGTGTATGGTTTAGTCCAGGGGTTTCACACACAATAGTGCAACATCAATAAATCATCACAAATCAAAATACAGAAATATAGTTGATAAGCGGTATAACTATAACGCTTATCTTTTATTCACAGATCACAGATCATAGATATATATATATATATATATATATTACAGATAATTAATTACATTCATCCCAGATAAATCAATTACCTTACAGGTCACAACACAAATCAGGTTATATCACAAAGCATTACATATCAGAGATATCAAACAATTCAACAACTAATATAATCCAAACATCCATGAGTAGGATCAATTTAATTATCTGATTGATTTAAATCAGATTAATTTCTATGAATAATTTTGCTAGTCATGGTAAATTAATAATCAATTAAATACAAAACATTTAATAATTTCCCTTTGATTAATCATTAATTAACCCTTAATTAATTTCCATTTAATTATTTGTCCTTAATTAATTACAAAAAAAATGATTATCTCTAATCACAAATTAATTACATTGAGTAATTATCCTCTAACCACTTGATTGATCAATTTTAATTATCCATCTTAATTAATTACCTTTAATTAATTAATTAATTATTCCTTAACTAATCACATTAATTAATAAATCACTTTGGTTAATTATCCCCTTATTAATCACTTTAATTAATTAATTAATTATCCTCAAATTAATTATCTTGATTATTTAATCACATAGATTAATTATCCTTAAATTAATTATTGTTTAATCTCTTGATTATTCAACCTTTAATTATCAATTAATCAAACATTAATCATTAAATAATAATCCTTAATTACTTTCATTAAGTAAATAACCTTCAAATTATCACATCAATTAAACAGCTTGTAATTAATTAAAATCTTAATAATTTAAAATAAACCCCTTGTCTTAATTAATTTATTAATTGTTATTCAAATATTTAAATAAACCCTTAAAATAATTTATCACTAACATATGGATTAACTTAAAGTACTTAAGTTAATTAAAAACCATTATCTTTTAATTACTTAATTATACCATTTAAATTTAAAATAAACTTAATTAATTATAAAATAATTATCTTAAACTTTAACTATTTAACAAAGCTAGTATAAACATTTAATTAAGAAAGTATTTTAAACTTAATTAAATTTATCATTTGAAAACTTGTTTAAATTTTAGAAATCAAAAATTGTTTTCAAGACAAACCCGAGATGACTCCC
The DNA here is from genome assembly GCA_030737815.1 of Allium fistulosum. Lineage (NCBI taxonomy): Eukaryota > Viridiplantae > Streptophyta > Magnoliopsida > Asparagales > Amaryllidaceae > Allium > Allium fistulosum. Next base: position 207,888,396 of record CM060903.1, read on the forward strand.
AGAAAACCCAAACCCAACTTTGAGTAAACCCCCAAAATACCCGATCCTTTCCTGAGCCATTCCCTCCTTCTTTTATTTTACTTTGTTTTATTTTATAAAAACTTTCTGTTGTCTAGTTTAACACTCAAACTACCCGATACAATACTCGAGCAAACCATTCACTTCCCTGGAAACAAACTCGAGACCCTAACCATACTTCAACCTGACACAAATGTCTACGTGTGCTTGTGCACCGATCATCGGACCACCTCCGATCCAAGCCAAAGCCTCTCTCACGTCGACGACGACCTCATCGATGACCCAGAACTATCAGCACCCTCAATTTCCTTTGAAACAAAATTTAGCCTGTCAACACATTCGAACCCAAATTTGATCATCGGAAAAACATCACATTCCGACGATCCCATGCACCATTAACCTCACCGCCTCGTCCATAGCCGCCTCACGAACCCCTGCGTCGATCCCCACCGAAGCAGTCAACTCCGATGCTCCCTTACCGTAACATGACCCTTGTTTCCAACATCGACCAAAATGAGTCATTAAACCCTAAAACATCTTCGCCCCACCTCCTCACCAATCTATAAATCTGGTGATTATTTTTCTGATGAACAACAACCCGCAAGTTAACTTCAACATCAACCCTGAGCTTCCATTCGTCGACGTTAACCAGCAAATGACGAAATACCCAAAATTGATCAACTACGGATATCTCGATTTATACAATACTAAAAATCACAATTTCTTTACCTAAATTCATCATTTTATAATACGATTTTGTTTATATAACCAAATCATAATTTCTAGATGATCGAATATTTGACATGTCTTTGATATCTCCGTAATTTACTTTTATTGAAATAATCACTGAATTTAAAATCTCGATATCATTTTTAAAAATAATGTTACCTTGTTTCAAACAATTTTTCTTCAGAAATCATAGTTTAATATTGATAGTATAAAAAGAAATCAAATTTTTGAATTCATTTTAAACCTGGAGATTCCAAAACAGGGATGTCTGTATATATACAGACATGCATACTCTAATCTACATATATATACACATGCAGATATACTCACATCCATACATCATACTTAATATCATGATTTCAATCACAAGCATCAGGAACACAATCAAAATATAAACAGGGTTGAGATCAAAAAGGATAGTTTGCTCACAATATTTCCAGAAGAAGAACAGAGCTTTCTTTTCTTGAACCAGGCTTGTGAAAATTGCAAGCTAAAGTCTTCATTTTCATTCTCTGGTCTGAATTGATTTGTTTTGATGTTTAAGTTGAATTTTATTTAAGTTTTAAGATGATATTTACTTCAGTTCTTTCAGCTTGTAATGAACGAAACTGAGATGGAAGATTTATATATATATAATGGGTTACGGTGTGATAAAAAAATGAGTTTGTACAAATTTTTAGCAGGGATATTTTCTTTGTTGTTGGCTGAGACAATCACTTGGTGGTTGATAAGATATAGGGTAGTGTACTAGAGACATTGGCATTAATTATCATGTACAAACGTGAATATATATCATACTTATCCATTTTTTTATACTGTATGTACAAATATGAAGATATTTTTCTTTAGCTTTCTTTGCAAGCTTTTACTTATCTTTTTTTTTTTGAAATGCAATGGGCTAAGGGAGCCCTGCCCATTTTGTAACAACCCGAGATTTTGTAAATGTTAGATATTGTCGTTAGACGATTATAATTGCCAACAGATTGATATTGGAAATTTAATCGATTTGGAATTCTTTTAAACAATTTGTTAAATGATAGAAGTGGGCTTTATATTTGGAATCTAGCCCACATTTGCATTTATCAGAGGCCGTTCTCTTCAGTGATTCAAGTACCAATCCCCCTTCTCATTTTGATTGATACATAACCCTAGTTCAAAGAAATAAATCGAAAAGAAATTGAAAATGGCGATGGCTATTGGAATTTTGGGAATCGGTTGAAATTAGTTAAACTGTTTTACGGGCTTTAAAAATTTAATTTTTGGGCCAGGTTTCTTTGGCTTGGGGCTGTGATAAATCTCGAGAGAAAAATACCGTTCCCCTTCAATTGTTTTCTTTTCATTTTTTACCCTAAAAAACAAAACGTGGTAATGGCGGCTCAATGTTTCGTTCGTCCCCCTTCTTCCAATTACCCGCTGCGAAGTTGAAGTTGGGGTTTGATTATAGAAGACGCCAGCTTCGCTTTTCTCGATAGGAAGGAAGAAAGGCAACCGCATCAATTAGGGCTTCCGATTAATTCAATCGAGTCGACGTTGCTTCTGCGACTGTCTCTTCTACGTCAAAGCAAGGTGAGTACTTACTCACATCTAATTCATGCCTTCGTTTCGAGATTTGGGTTTGAGCCCCTCTGTTTTATTCGTATTCGATTGTTAGTTCGTGGTTGTTGAGCTTTGAATTTCTGAAGGCTTCGATTTTTCTCTCGTGAATTTCTTGGTTGACTTTACTGTCTACGTTCATATGTCCACATTTGTTGTTTATCACGTTCCATCCAGTTGCACTGTGAAGCAGATTGTTGGTGTTGTTTCAGTGCTTCATTGTTTCACTGTGTTCATTCTGTAGTTGATGACACTTCTTGGTTTTTTGACAATTGCTGTTTTGATTTGTTAGTTGTGCCCTTTTAAATCCAGTGTACATGCCTAGTTGCAATTGTTGGAGTTAAGTTCCACTTGTCCAATTGCATTCCTGCACTAGGTGTAGTTTGTCAATATTTGTGCTTTGGCCATACGATTTTGTTTGGATGATTGTGATAAATTTTTGGCTAATTCAAATGCGAATATTTCACTGCTCCGATCATTATCTCTGTTAACTTGTTCGAAAACGTATACACTTGTTTCCCACGTCTTTGAATCATTCGTGATTTTCTCTGGTTAACTTCGACTTGGATTTTATGATGACCACCGGCTTCAGCTCCGATCATTTTTCTATTGCCTTTATTCTCTGACTTCGATCATCTTCGAAAATTTCTGCTCAGTTTTGAAACTGTGATATTATCACTGTTATGACTTTTGACTACTGCCTTGACTTTCACTTTGCACGGCAGTGTTGAATTCAAATATTTTGTTTTGGAAAGGTAAAATGTTTTGTTTTGTGACATATGCCATTTTGAGAACTTGCTGGTCGTTTGGCATCTGCTCGTAGCATTCCTGGCCATTCTTTTCCCTGGTCATTCATATGAACTCTCTATTGGTTCATGCTTTGACATTTCCAGTTGGTTGTTTTTATGTGTATGTGTACCTGCTCGATTGTAGGCTTAGTTGTCACAGTCTGAACTTGAATCTGATGATGTTTTTTTTGACTTCATCTACTTGGACCCTAATTTGAACCACTTCTCTGCATTCTTTGTGGTTTCTGACTTGAAGTTTTGATAGCACTTTGGTCATTGTAGACCTGTTATAGTCCATATTATATATCTCCAGCCTCGGGCATTGTTGTGCTTGTCACTGCAATTGGTTAAAGCTGGGTCGACACTTACTGTCTAGCCCATATTGCATTGTACTTGGTCACTTATACATGTTCAATTCCATTTTTACACTGTCTTGGGTGGTAGCTCGCATTTTCACTCCTTTTGGTGCATCACATGACTTGTTGATGTATCTGGTATGTGAAATTGTGTGCTTCCAGTTTCTTAGTGCACTGTTGGTTCATGTGTATTTACTTGCATGCTGGTCCATCATGTAGTCCCTGGCAGTGAGGGGTAAACATGACCACTTCATGTTAAAAGCTGATCTGTCGAGTTCTACACTTGCTTTGTCCAGTTTCATGTTGTCTTTCGTGTGTATATTTTGCTTCTGGCTCCACTCGAGTATGTGTCATTTGATTCATTGGGTGATCAGTTCCACTTGCTAATCTGGTTTCGCTCGAGTCTTGTTCATGGGGTAAATTCCAACCTGTTCTGTGCCACTGTGCACTGTGTATATCACTGCACCTGCTTCTCTGACGTGTATTTCTATGTTGTTGACATGTGCATGTATTCCTAGTTCCGATTTGGTCGACTATCTCTTTGAGTCGAACTTTGATGTGTACATTACTAAAGCATGTCACCTTTCATTGTTGGCAGTGTGTTGAGTCACGATAGCCGTGATTTGACCTTGGCAGTTTCTACGCACTGTAGTGGCGAGGCAGTGCACGCGTGCGTGCACTGCAGCCACCCAAACTCGACAGTTTTGAATTGATTTTTCTTTTGCTTCTGATGCGTTGATGTTTATACCATATTGGCGAGGCCGTACACGCGTGCGTGTACGGCAGCCAATCGAATTTTGATGGTTTTAAAGTGGCAATTTCAATTGTTTTAAATTGATTTAGTCGATTTGATAAATTGTTTATTTATCTCTGTTGATGATTTAAATCTGCTGATTTTTGCTAAACACTGTTAAGTGTTATATTGACCGTTATCCGGTTTCTTTGTTTAAAGAATCGGATAGACGGGAATTATTGTGACTGTCGTCTATTTAAATTATTACTGCCTATATGCACTAATAAACTGGTTTGAATTAGACTGACCTGGGTATTATTTTCTTTTGAATGTAATACTCGGGTCAGACCCGAGTTATTTCAGGTTGTAGATTTTCTTCTTTGAGTTGCTGTTCAGGATATGAAGACTTTTCACATCTTCTGAAGTTGTCCGTGTCATTTTGTATTAGTCGCGTCATTATATAGAACGATATGTATTCATGTATATTAGTTGATAATGTACTTGTATATATAACTTCTAGAGTCGACAGTTGTAGTTGTATCATATGTATTGTGTCAATTATGTATCAACTGACATCAGTTATATATATATGAGACTTTTGTTTTTATCTGTGTTCCGCATTTATATTATCTGTGTTATTGTTATATCTAATGTCCTAAACTATTATGAACTATCGTAGTTTGTTTTATACTGATAATTAGATATGTCGATGGGAGTAAATAAATAATAGATGAAAAATAAAAAGTATATACCACTCCTACCGAGATAATCAATATTAGTGTAAGGCCAATTACGGATGGTCGCTCCTATCCAGCCTTATTCTTCGTAATAATAGACAGTATTTCTTTTAATACTCTTTGTTATTATGAGCATAGAGGTGGGGCGTCACAGTTGGTATCAGAGCTTGGGGTTTATGGACATAATATAAAACATAACTTGGATGGAACATATGTTACAACTATTGGTCGATGTTTTATTTGTACTTTGAGTCAAAACTAAAGTTTTGAAATTTAGATGAAATTTTTAAATATCATTGTTTAAAAATAAAAAGTGAAACTGTGTTTTGATGATTTGATTGATTTGTGTTCTATTTATCAGAGTGCGCAGCGGAAACAGTGAAACTGTCTTCGCTGAGTACAACTGATAATCTTTTTGATTTAAGAATCAAAATACGAAATTGATAAGAATTCCAATTGTTGTTTACATAGCTGTAATTATTTGTTTCTTTGAGAATTTCGAATCCAAATTGAGGATTCGAAGAAATTGCAGATATGTGATTTTTGTTGAGATTTTTGGCTGGTTTCTTTTGAGCTAATCATCTATTGATTAGATTTTGCTGTTTTGAATTGTCTTCATTGAAGATACATTCGAGTAATTTCTTTGTGTATATTGTAGTGTGCGTGCAAATATGAATTGCACGTTACTGCATTTATTTTACGTTGAACCGATGCTTGGTTATGAAACGTATTTTGTTGTCGTTATTTTTATAACGGGATTTTTACATCGATGCTAAATTTTGAGGCACGATGTTTTGTTGGCATTTTGATGAATGAAAATTCACTGATATTACATTTTGATGTAAATTGTTTTGATGTGATTTTGACGTTTTAAAATTTACTGTTGCTTTGGCTTCAGTAACCATCAAATTTTTAAAAGTGGATTTTCAAGCGGTTATTCCGCAAAGCTGATTCTGAAATTCGTTTTACGATGTTCTGGAGAAGTACAATTTCCTTTTCGAAATTGTTACTAATATTGCTGCTTTAATCACGTAATTGGAAAATCGTTTTAAAATGAAAATTGGTTGATAAATTTTTAACAGTTTGCGTTTTCAAAAGAATGAGAAAGCGATTTAAACGATTCAGAAAAATCGAGGATTATGACCCCTTTCTTTTACTGATTCGCTTAACTCCGGACTTGTCCAGTTGAGAATGTGAATTGTTAATTTTACAAAATAAATAAAATTGTTTTCAGAAATTTTAACAGTTTGCACTTTCAAAAGAATGAGGAAGCGATTTAAACGTTTCAGCAAAATCGAGGACTATGACCCCTTCCTTTTACTAATTCGCTTAATTCCGGACTTGTCCGTTTGAGAATGTAAAGTGTATTTTTACAAAATACACAATTTTGCACTTTCAAGGAAACGATGAAGTGATTTAAACGATTTAGCAAAAGTGCGGAGTATGGAACCACACTTTTACTATTTCGGTTAATTCCGGACTCGTTAATTGAATATCTGTTGTTTTGATGAATTTGATGATTTCACACTTTCAAGGAAACGATGAAGAGAATCAAACGATTTAGTAAAACACGTGGTATGGGACATGTGCGTTTTCTATTTCGGTTAATTCCGGACTCGTTAATTGAAACATTTTGATGTTTTCGTGTGCTTTCGAGCCACTATGAGGACCTTCGGGTCATTTGTTGGACCTTCGGGTCATTTGTTGGGCTTTCGGGCCACTCTGCGGACCTTCGGGTCAAATACCAGTACTAGACCTTCGGGTCACTCTGCGGACCTTCGGGTCAATCTGATGGGCGCCAAAATTATGTTGAGTACTTGGTAGGCTTCGGCCATTTGTTGTTGCACGTGCGGCGAATTAAAAACTCGCCATCTGATGGGATCGATCCAAGCTTTTATGTTGATTTCTAGTTTTCTTAATTGATTCTAGATATTTGTTGCTTCCAATTATCTGCAGGTAATTGGATATTTGTTGATATGAGTTCTGATTATCGTTTTTGATAATCAGATATTTGTTGTTTCTAATTATCGCTTGTGATAATTAGGTATTTGTTGATATGAGTTCTGATTATCGTTTTTGATAATCAGATATTTGTTGTTTCTAATTATCGCTTGTGATAATTAGGTATTTGTTGATATGAGTTCTGATTATCGTTTTTGATAATCGGATAATTGTTGTTTCTAATTATCGCTTGTGATAATTAGATATTTGTTGATATGAGTTCTGATTATCGTTTTCGATAATCGGATAATTGTTGTTTTTAATTATCGCTTTAGATAAATAAATATTTGCTGATTTGAGATTTAATTATCGCTTTAGATAATTAAATATTTGTTGCTTTGAGATTTAATTATCGCTTTAGATAATTAAATATTTGTTGATTTGAGATTTAATTATCGCTTTAGATAATTAAATATTTGTTGCTTTGAGATTTAATTATCGCTTTAGATAATTAAATATTTGTTGCTTTGAGATTTAATTATCGCTTTAGATAATTAAATATTTGCTGATTTGAGATTTAATTATCGCTTTAGATAATTAAATATTTGCCGATTTGAGATTTAATTATCGCTTTAGATAATTAAATATTTGCTGATTTGAGATTTAATTATCGCTTTAGATAATTAAATATTTGTTGCTTTGAGATTTAATTATCGCTTTAGATAATTAAATATTTGTTGATTTGAGATTTAATTATCGCTTTAGATAATTAAATATTTGTTGCTTTGAGATTTAATTATCGCTTTAGATAATTAAATATTTGCTGCTTTGAGATTTAATTATCGCTTTAGATAATTAAATATTTGCTGATTTGAGATTTAATTATCGCTTTAGATAATTAAATATTTGTTGCTTTGAGATTTAATTATCGCTTTAGATAATTAAATATTTGTTGCTTTGAGATTTAATTATCGCTCTAGATAATTAAATATTTGCTGATTTCAAATTTAATTATCGCTTTAGATAATTAATTAATTGTTGAATTTGAAATTTGATTATCGTTTGTGATAATCGAATATTAGTTGATTTGAGAAATTTGATTATCGATTTGATGATTGAATATTTGCGATTTTTGAGATTTGAGTTTCGTCTTTTCTTTGGCAATTCAGGTGAGTAATTTGATCTACTCACATTCAATTCGTGTTCTGTGTGGGATTTCTGCTCTGTTTTTCCTTCTCTTTTAGTTGCTGGAACTCGATTGATTCTTGCTTTAGTCAGTCGTCTGATTTTGATTCCTTGATCCCCACGATGTTGACTCTTTTGATTTGAATCAGTCGAACCTTTCGATTTCTTATCTAATACTTCCCCGCTGACACTTGCTTTGCTTTTACATTCGACATTGCCATGATCTTTTGGTTGTTACCTTTTATCCATTTATTCCCTATGATTGCGTGGACGCAATTTTTATAAGGAGGGGAGTCTGTAACAACCCGAGATTTTGTAAATGTTAGATATTGTCGTTAGACAATTATAATTGCCAACAGATTGATATTGGAAATTTAATCGATTTGGAATTCTTTTAAACAATTTGTTAAATGATAGAAGTGGGCTTTATATTTGGAATCTAGCCCACATTTGCATTGATCAGAGGCCGTTCTCTTCAGTGATTCAAGTACCAATCCCCCTTCTCATTTTGATTGATACATAACCCTAGTCCAAAGAAATAAATCGAAAAGAAATTGAAAATGGCGATGGCTATTGGAATTTTGGGAATCGGTTGAAATTAGTTAAACTGTTTTACGGGCTTTAAAAATTTAATTTTTGGGCCAGGTTTCTTTGGCTTGGGGCTGTGATAAATCTCGAGAGAAAAATACCGTTCCCCTTCAATTGTTTTCTTTTCATTTTTTACCCTAAAAAACAAAACGTGGTAATGGCGGCTCAATGTTTCGTTCGTCCCCCTTCTTCCAATTACCCGCTGCGAAGTTGAAGTTGGGGTTTGATTATAGAAGACGCCAGCTTCGCTTTTCTCGATAGGAAGGAAGAAAGGCAACCGCATCAATTAGGGCTTCCGATTAATTCAATCGAGTCGACGTTGCTTCTGCGACTGTCTCTTCTACGTCAAAGCAAGGTGAGTACTTACTCACATCTAATTCATGCCTTCGTTTCGAGATTTGGGTTTGAGCCCCTCTGTTTTATTCGTATTCGATTGTTAGTTCGTGGTTGTTGAGCTTTGAATTTCTGAAGGCTTCGATTTTTCTCTCGTGAATTTCTTGGTTGACTTTACTGTCTACGTTCATATGTCCACATTTGTTGTTTATCACGTTCCATCCAGTTGCACTGTGAAGCAGATTGTTGGTGTTGTTTCAGTGCTTCATTGTTTCACTGTGTTCATTCTGTAGTTGATGACACTTCTTGGTTTTTTGACAATTGCTGTTTTGATTTGTTAGTTGTGCCCTTTTAAATCCAGTGTACATGCCTAGTTGCAATTGTTGGAGTTAAGTTCCACTTGTCCAATTGCATTCCTGCACTAGGTGTAGTTTGTCAATATTTGTGCTTTGGCCATACGATTTTGTTTGGATGATTGTGATAAATTTTTGGCTAATTCAAATGCGAATATTTCACTGCTCCGATCATTATCTCTGTTAACTTGTTCGAAAACGTATACACTTGTTTCCCACGTCTTTGAATCATTCGTGATTTTCTCTGGTTAACTTCGACTTGGATTTTATGATGACCACCGGCTTCAGCTCCGATCATTTTTCTATTGCCTTTATTCTCTGACTTCGATCATCTTCGAAAATTTCTGCTCAGTTTTGAAACTGTGATATTATCACTGTTATGACTTTTGACTACTGCCTTGACTTTCACTTTGCACGGCAGTGTTGAATTCAAATATTTTGTTTTGGAAAGGTAAAATGTTTTGTTTTGTGACATATGCCATTTTGAGAACTTGCTGGTCGTTTGGCATCTGCTCGTAGCATTCCTGGCCATTCTTTTCCCTAGTCATTCATATGAACTCTCTATTGGTTCATGCTTTGACATTTCCAGTTGGTTGTTTTTATGTGTATGTGTACCTGCTCGATTGTAGGCTTAGTTGTCACAGTCTGAACTTGAATCTGATGATGTTTTTTTTGACTTCATCTACTTGGACCCTAATTTGAACCACTTCTCTGCATTCTTTGTGGTTTCTGACTTGAAGTTTTGATAGCACTTTGGTCATTGTAGACCTGTTATAGTCCATATTATATATCTCCAGCCTCGGGCATTGTTGTGCTTGTCACTGCAATTGGTTAAAGCTGGGTCGACACTTACTGTCTAGCCCATATTGCATTGTACTTGGTCACTTATACATGTTCAATTCCATTTTTTACACTGTCTTGGGTGGTAGCTCGCATTTTCACTCCTTTTGGTGCATCACATGACTTGTTGATGTATCTGGTATGTGAAATTGTGTGCTTCCAGTTTCTTAGTGCTGTGTTGGTTCATGTGTATTTACTTGCATGCTGGTCCATCATGTAGTCCCTGGCAGTGAGGGGTAAACATGACCACTTCATGTTAAAAGCTGATCTGTCGAGTTCTACACTTGCTTTGTCCAGTTTCATGTTGTCTTTCGTGTGTATATTTTGCTTCTGGCTCCACTCGAGTATGTGTCATTTGATTCATTGGGTGATCAGTTCCACTTGCTAATCTGGTTTCGCTCGAGTCTTGTTCATGGGGTAAATTCCAACCTGTTCTGTGCCACTGTGCACTGTGTATATCACTGCACCTGCTTCTCTGACGTGTATTTCTATGTTGTTGACATGTGCATGTATTCCTAGTTCCGATTTGGTCGACTATCTCTTTGAGTCGAACTTTGATGTGTACATTACTAAAGCATGTCACCTTTCATTGTTGGCAGTGTGTTGAGTCACGATAGCCGTGATTTGACCTTGGCAGTTTCTACGCACTGTAGTGGCGAGGCAGTGCACGCGTGCGTGCACTGCAGCCACCCAAACTCGACAGTTTTGAATTGATTTTTCTTTTGCTTCTGATGCGTTGATGTTTATACCATATTGGCGAGGCCGTACACGCGTGCGTGTACGGCAGCCAATCGAATTTTGATGGTTTTAAAGTGGCAATTTAAATTGTTTTAAATTGATTTAGTCGATTTGATAAATTGTTTATTTATCTCTGTTGATGATTTAAATCTGCTGATTTTTGCTAAACACTGTTAAGTGTTATATTGACCGTTATCCGGTTTCTTTGTTTAAAGAATCGGATAGACGGGAATTATTGTGACTGTCGTCTATTTAAATTATTACTGCCTATATGCACTAATAAACTGGTTTGAATTAGACTGACCTGGGTATTATTTTCTTTTGAATGTAATACTCGGGTCAGACCCGAGTTATTTCAGGTTGTAGATTTTCTTCTTTGAGTTGCTGTTCAGGATATGAAGACTTTTCACATCTTCTGAAGTTGTCCGTGTCATTTTGTATTAGTCGCGTCATTATATAGAACGATATGTATTCATGTATATTAGTTGATAATGTACTTGTATATATAACTTCTAGAGTCGACAGTTGTAGTTGTATCATATGTATTGTGTCAATTATGTATCAACTGACATCAGTTATATATATATGAGACTTTTGTTTTTATCTGTGTTCCGCATTTATATTATCTGTGTTATTGTTATATCTAATGTCCTAAACTATTATGAACTATCGTAGTTTGTTTTATACTGATAATTAGATATGTCGATGGGAGTAAATAAATAATAGATGAAAAATAAAAAGTATATACCACTCCTACCGAGATAATCAATATTAGTGTAAGGCCAATTACGGATGGTCGCTCCTATCCAGCCTTATTCTTCGTAATAATAGACAGTATTTCTTTTAATACTCTTTGTTATTATGAGCATAGAGGTGGGGCGTCACACATTTTCATTCCAAACAGACAGTTACAAACCAGTTTCAAATACAATAATATTCCATCATGAATACATTACTCTATTTCATAATAATCAGACTCTCAACTTTATAACAAGATTCTTGAAATCAAATTTCATCTCATAAGTCATATCAGCCTTCTTATTCTTGATATTATTTTCTTGTTTATTCTGCTATATAAGGTTGCTGCAGTTTCATTCTTCGAATCAAAAATTCTGTTATTTCTTTCTTTCCATATCTCATAAGAAAAAGTCTTCAATATTATCAAGAGAATTATTGCTTTTGGTGTCCTCCATCTTGTTGCCTTGTATATATTAAACCACTCAATTCTTGAATTTTTCCTTGGCCTGTGATAATTTCCATTTGCTATAAGTTTGCTCCAGATTTCATAAGTATAGTTACACTCAAAAAATAAGTGTGTATTTGTTTCAGGATGATTATTACACAATACACAGTCTTCATTATTTATTACTCCCAGTCTCATCAATTTCTGCTTTGTACTAATTGCAAAGCTTAAAGTACTCTGGACAGATAAAGGAAAGAAGCATACAATCTCACTGGTTTACAAAGCTCTTTTGGACATTAAAAATAATGAAACCTTTCCATGGGCTTCAAGAATATGGATGGATAATTCACCTACAAAGGAAAATATGCTACTGTGGAAAATAATGGCCAATGCAATTAGTACTTATCTTTTTTTTCTTCCTTTATATTGTTTGGTTTCATTCTTGAGTGCACTAGTGTTTTCTATTATGAGCCTTTATATATATATATATTTGTTTACCTACTTGTTTCATTTCATTCACATATATTTACTTACTTGTATGTATTTTATTTTTTTCCTTTTACTTTTACAATTGTTCATACTTTTACAGTGCTTCATATATGAATGTATTTTGTTTGGTTCTTTTCTTTTTATTTGTTTCATTACTTGGTAATATAAGTGAGTTTCTATTTTATTTTATTTTCTTGGTCAAAAGTCTATATTTTTATTTATTTATTTTTAAACCATTTATCTAAGATTTAAATTCAAATCAAATATATACATATATATTCAAATTTACTCATATATGCCCGTATACATATATATTCACATATATACATATATATACAATATTTAAATTTTAAATGATCTAACATAGAATTTATTTGAACTCGGGGAAACTCGCATCAATTTACAAATAAATTTTACAATTCTAATTCAAAAATTCAATTAATTATCAATTTAAACTTATATAAAATCCGAGGTCGTTACACAGTCGACTGACCTTCTGGTTCAGTCGACTGATACTGGGAACCAAGGGTTCCTAGCCTTGTATCAGTCGATTGAACCAGAGGGTCAGTCGACTGAATCTGGAAAATGAGCATTTTGCCTATTTTAGGCAGTTTTGTGTGGATTTCCGGTTTTTAATCAATTCGTGTTGATCTGATTTGTTGTTATCATTTATTATCGACTTTGATGACTTCTTTTTCGGGATTTTTGGGAATATCCATTTTGATGGATTCGGTATCGATTTCTATGGATTTGATTCACGTCTTCGAATGTGGATTTTGGTGATCGATTGTTTTTATAATCATTTCTGTGATTTGTCACTTTAAAATATAAAGGTTTTCTATACCAGTAATAAATAATCAAACTCTTTCACAAAGATGATTCCAACTCTATTTTTAATACAAATCTCGTTTATAAAACCGTTTTCCAATCTATTAGTATATACAAACCTTTACCTCATTCGTGCGAGAAATCCAATTAAACAACTTAGCAAAACAAGTGGTACAAAACGCTTGCGTTTACTTTGTCGGTTAATTCTTAGACTTGTTCGATTGAAATCCTGTGACAATTTTCGAGTGGAAGTCTACAATTTGTTCGTAAATATTTAAGTTAAGCCAGTGGTTATGGGACATGAAGCTAAACTCTTATATTTACTAGCTTAGTGTGATTCACACTTTTTATTGATCGATGATGATCATTTTGTGATTTAGACTAGCGATGTGCGATGTCTCTTTGTTTGTGTGGGGACTAAAAACCCCATTTGTGATACTTCGGTTCAATTTGGTAGGGTAGCGACCCATGGTCTTCGGGCCGTTTGTGGAGCTTCGACTCAAAATTGATGGTTAGCGACCATGGAATAGTGTTCCGTTTGTGATGCACATGTTGGTGAGTTTTCATGCTCCCGTTTGTGATAGGCCTCCACCCTTTGTGATTTCTGGATTTCTAATTGATGATTTCTAGAATTTGTGTTTCACCAATTTTCGTGGATTGCATTGATAAGCTTTATCAATATTTGTATTTTGGTGAATAATTTAAAGAATATGACATTCTTTTGGTGTTTGAGAATATTTGAGATATTGTATGGTTTTTGTTGTTATCTGATGTATGCTTGTCACAGTATGGCGGTATTGTTATCATACGTTGTTTGTGATATCTCTTATCCTATCTCATTTTATCTGATATTTATAGCTAGGCTGATCCGTTTATTATTTTCTTCTTAAATAATACTCAGGTCAGATCGAGGTATTTCAGGTGCTCCTGCTTGACTTCTTATCAGGGTCCTTCACCTAACTTTTGGCTAACTACTTTAGCATAGTAGTTTTGTTTGTATATATTTTAGATAGAGACTCCTTGATGTATACTTATTCTTTTGTCTAGCACTTGTATCTATTCTTTTGTGATGTAGTGAATCTAGTTTGACCACTACTTTGATGTACACTTCTATGTGATATATTCATATCTGTTTCCGCCTTTGTTATATGAATATCTGTGACTGATTTGTGTTATGTTTATTTCTATATTTGTTTCCGAAGGCCACTTAGCCACTGTGTGGTAGCTTTGAGTTTGTATTTGAAATGTCAGATTTCCTCCTGAAACGAAATGTAAGTTATATTATCTAACATATCGGTACTCACACAAAGCAATTACACAGATGGTCGCTCCTCAACAGCCTTATTCTTCGTGCTAGTCGACGACATTACCCCATAGTGTCCTTGGCTAGTGTGAGTATAGAGGTGGGGCGTGACAAGAATTTTGTAAATGAGTTTTTATTCTTTCATACCATGCACGAGGTGCTTGTTTTAATCCATCTAGAGCATTTTTAAGTTTAAATACATGATCGGGATATTTCTCAAGAACAAATAGCGGAGGTTGTTCAACATACACCTTTCCTTTTATAAAGCCGTTTAGAAAAGCACGTTTTACATCCATTTGGAAAGTTTAAAATTATGATGACATGCGAAAGCAAGTAATTTTCGTATTGCTCCGAGACATGATACCGGAGCAAATGTCACTTCATAATCAATTCCTTCTTCTTGATTATATCCTTGAGCAACTAATCTTGCTTTATTTCGAACAATGTTTCCATTTTCATCTACTTTATTTTTAAAAATCCATTTTGTTCTAATTACAGATTGATTGTTTGGTCTTGGTACAAGTTCATACGTCATTTCTTTCAAATTGATTAAGTTCTTCTTTTAATTGATGGTTCTTTATAATTTTTAGGTTCAAAATTTAATATAAATGCAACTTGACTCATTTGATTTAATTGTTTTCTGGTTGATACTTTCGTATTAAAGTCACCGATAATATTATTAATTGGATGGTCCTTTAATATCCTACGTGGTGAAGTTATCACGTTATCATTATTGTTATTGGTATTATTATTATTATTATTTTCATGTGTAGGTATATTAATTTTATTTGTAACTTCTTCATCATCATCATTTTTACTATTTTTAAAGTTTTCATCAAACAAAACATTAAGACTTTCTTCTATAATGTTTGTTCGTTTATTAAAAATTTTATATGCTTTACTTCGATCCGAATAGCCAACAAAAATTCCTTCATTAGCTTTAGAATCGAATTTTCCTAGATAGTCTTTTGTATTTAAAATAAAACACTTTGATCCAAATACTCGAGAATACGATACTTTGGGTTTCTTTTTGAAAAATATTTCATAGCATGTGTTTTCAGCAATTGGTCTAAGTGTTACACGATTCAGTACATAACATGCGGTAGCAACAGCTTCAGCCCAAAAACTTTTTGGTAGGTTACTACTATTTTGTAAGGTTTGTGCACGTTCTTGTAAAGTTCGATTTTTCCTTTCTACAAAACCATTTTGTTTTTGTGTACATGGAAATGAAAAATTATGACTAATTCCCTTTTGTTGCAAAAATTTGTGAATAGTTCATTTTCAAATTCACCTCCATGATCACTTCGTATACTTATAATTTTTAAGTTCATCAAATTTGTATTCGTTTAGCAAAATTTTGAACATTTCAAAAGTGTCACTTTTATGTTTTAAAAATAATGTCCAAGTATATCTTGAAAAATCATCAACAATTACAAAAACTTATTTGTTATGATTTATTGAATGTACTTGAGTCGGTCAGAATAACTCTAGATGAAGTAGTTCAAGAGATTGCTTTGTGGAGATTTCCTTTTTAGATTTAAAAGAACTTTTCTTTAATTTACCAAATTAACAACGTCACACGGGTTTTTAACCTTGTAGTTGATTTTTGGTAATCCTCTAACTAATTCATTTTTAGCTAGTTTGTTGATATTCTTAAAATTTATGTGACAAAAATGTTAATGCCATAACTATGGATCATCATGATTTGCAGCTAAGCATTAATTAGTGTTGTTTTTTATATTCATGTTTAAAACATATATGTTTCAATTTCTAAATCCTTCAAAAATTAGATTTTTATTTTGGTCAAATATATTGAATTTGTTTTTCTCGAAATCAATTTTATATCCTTTATCACATAATTGACTTATACGTAATAAGTTATGTTTCAAATTTCTATCAATAAACATTAGTAATAATAGGGGAATTAGAAATACCAATATTGATGACTTCTCCAATGCCAATGACAATTCCTTTTGAATTATCTTCGAATGTCACAGTGCCACCACCGATATATGTTATATTGGATAACGTATGAGCATTTCCACTCATGTGCTTGGAACAACCACATCAAGTATCCATTTCTCTTTACTTTTAATTTTAATTTTGGGTATCTACAAAATAAGAGAATTTTAATTGGTACCCACATTCTTCGTTTAGAGTCCTACGTGTCAGTGGAAGAAGGTACCCATATCCACAAGGATTTGGTTCCTTTAGAAATGTAACTATTGTTATATACAACTTTCTTTAAATATTCATCAGTATGCTTTTGTCTAATTAGTTTATTATTTGTTTTAGGAATCCATATTTTGACCATACTTGTGTATGAATTCTTAATCTTAGCTTCTAATTTTGGCATTTTGAATTTGGTGTATAACGTGTTATAATTCTTTGACTTTTGTTTGCTTTTAAAACCCAATCCATTTCTGTTTCCAGATGGTTTAGTTATTTTAATTAAATTTTGTTTTCCTTTGTAAAATTTTGTCGCATTATTTGTTATTTTATCTAATTTAATTTTAAGATCACAAATTTCAATATTGCTACAATCAAAACTTGCTTGCAATTCTAGTTTTTCTTTTTCAAGATTAACTTTTTATAACTTATAGTTTTCTAATACTATTGCACATTTTTTTTAAGTAATTTCTAATTCTTCTGCTAGGATTATTTTTTTCATCTTTTAATAATCCAATTTCTAATTCTGCTCTAGTTAACTTTCCTACATAGTCCTTATTTAATTTTTTTGATGCTCTATATTTATCATCTAATTCAATGCTAATTTCCATTATTTCATCATAAGTAAGTTCAGGACATACCTTATCAGTGTTAGCCATAAAACACACATTTGCTTGTTCCGAGTCGCTTTCATTATCACTGTTAGATGAAGAAGATGAATCTGAATCGTCTCATGTTACTTGAAAAGCTCTTTTCTTTTTCTTGAATTTTATCATTATTGAGCTGGGGACAAACCTTCTTCATGTGACCAAATTTTCGCACTCATAACATTTAATTGATGTTTGATTTGAGGAGTTTAGTTTGCCACCATTTTGGAATCTGGTCATCTTCTTGAACTTCTTAAATTTGTTGTAGTTTTTGGCAATGAAAACAATCTCATCTTCATCTAAGTCCGAACCTTCGTTACTTGCTTGGAATGTTATGTTTTTCTTTTCATGATTTTGATCCTTTCTAGCTTGCAAGTTAGCTTCATATGACATCAGATTTCCTATTAGCTCTTCGACTTTGAGTTGAGAAAGATCATTAGCTTCTTCGATGGCTAAAACTTTTCTTTCTCATTCGTTTGTCAAAGAGTTTAAATTCATGTGACTAAATCAAAATTTATGAATTTAACTCCAAGTGCCATGAGATCGTGTTGAATGGTTTGAAATCTAGCATATATATCAATAATTTATTTATTTGCTTTCATTTTGAAAGATGAAAATTGGTTTTGTAAAATCAAGATTTTAGTTTGCTTGACTTTACTTGTGCCTTCATGTATGACTTGTAAAGTGCGTTATATATCATATGCATTGGTGGAAAGCATGACACGTGAAAACTCATTTTTGTCAAGTGAGCAAAAAAATACATTCATGGCTTTGGCATTGTTAGATGCCGCTGCTTTTTATGCATCAGTCCAAGTGCTAATGTCGGTGTTAGGTGCTTTATATTTGTTTTGAGTTGCTATCCATATTTCTTATCCATTTGCTTCCATAATAATTCTCATACGAGTTGACCAATAAGCATAGTTAGAACCAGTAAACAGTGGAGGATGAGCAGTTGAATGACCTTCTTGAAAAGTGCTTTCCATATTAATAATTTTTCAACTACGTGTTATTGTAGATTGAAATGACCGTGCTCTGATACCAAATGATAATGTATAGGATCTTCTTTAATGCAACTTATACACTAATGTGAGAATATGAACTAATAATTATACTAAGTAGAGTAAATTAACAGGTATAAATAAGATAGATAATAAAATGAAGCACACCAGATATTTTATACTGGTTCGGACCTCCCATCCTACGTCTAGTCTCGAAGCTCCCCTTCGGTATTTCCTTTAACCAAATAACCCTCGTTTTACCCGGAGGAATAGGCTAATACAAAAGTATATCTCTGACAATCCCGTGTTCCAAATACATGGATTTTGACTATTAGTACAATTTTTCATTTAATCTTCTTTGGGTATGTGAATGTGAATACTTTGAGTGGTAGGAAGTGGCTTAACCAAAATAGTATTTTGATTATGATAGATTGAGACTATGTAAGCAAGAGATGCACAAATTTATAATAGGAAGTTAATAAGAAATCAAGAGAATAGATTATATTCAATTCTCAATCTTTGAAGTATTTATAGGTTTAAAGAGATGCAGATGAGGAGTTTTTACTGTTAAATAAACTCTATTTGTTTTAATGGCTACAACCGTTGAGGAAAAGATGCTATTTTTCAATATGAAATGAAACATCCTTTCATATAAGAGCAGTTGCCAGATGACAAACGTCTGTGGATTTTCCACAGACGTCAGTGGCTTTAGGAAAGAATTTCCTGAACCTATTCACAGACATCTATGGATTTTCCACAAACGTCTATGGATAGCATTTTCAGATTATAAAAGTTTTCAATGCCAATGTTGAATGTTTTTAGTGCTAATTTTATGTATATGAATTCATGTGTGCATATATACTCAAGGAGATCTTACAATGTTTATCTAAGACTCTTAATACACTAGTATAAACTTACTAATCATAGCATGGTCCATTAATCTTTGTTTGTCTTCGAGTCCTATTGAGCGTGATCTCTTGTAGTATATACCCGTAATCTTGATAACATATATATAATATATGTGATTGTATAGTTGCTGTCATTGAAACCATATAATGGAGGTTCTAAAAAACGTTTCTAGAAATAACATAAAGACAATTCAATACAAAACTATACATCATTATATTCCAATCAAACATATAACAGAAAATTGAAAGATGCATCATAGAAACCTACAATGCATAATAGAAGAGTGTTGTGTGCACTTGTATTCATTAGCTCGATTATTCTTTTCTCAGGATTAGCAACAAGATGATGCGGCACACACTTGTACCACTACAAATACATCTCATCACAATCCCAAGGATCTACACATTGTGATGTTAGGCTTTCATTAAAGAAGACGATTCCTCCACTAACTCCAACTAAAATACCCTAATGTTGAACATGAAGCTTTAAATGATCCATGTATTGATTTTATTTTATTTTTATCAAGACTAAAAGTTATCGTAGAGATCGGTTGAACATAACCAAATTGACATAGAATATGTTGCGAGAGATACAATTATGCAGTTTCAATGTATACAATAGGACCACTATAGACTGCACATTGGAGATATCGACATTTCTTATATTTCTCCTTATTAATAATCCCAAAAAATCACTATCTTGTAAATCATCTATCCACTCCCTTGGACTTACCAATTCAAAAGGTATATTATTTCCACATTCCAATGCTAAATAGTAAGCTGCTCTCACTTTACCTTCTACTACACCAACACACTTATTTTGTCATCTTAAACTCGAAAAGTGCTTAAAAATCTAAACCTAAATTAAAAACCATGAATATTTTAAATAACGACAATATCATCCATATTTTAAATTCAAGAATATATGCATACCTAAAGTAAGGTTTTATAGTACTTTCACCTGAGTTAAGAAATAGCCAACTCAAAAACGCATTAGCCCAAGAGTAAGCGATAGAGTTAGGGGTATGTCATAGGGGCAATTCGTTACATATATCTAACTCAATAACCAATCTTGTTCGAAATAAAAGGTGTTTACTTTATATTATATAGTTGATATAACGTGTTGTAACAGCTGGGATTTTCGACCCTTGAAAATCGACACTAATACGTCCACTGTATTACATGCCGAGAAATCGAATGCTGAAAAACCTAATAGTTAAGGGAAAAGAAAAGGAAGAGGTGGAAGAAAATAGAACAACATCATAGAATCTCACAAACGTAGTGGAACAATATATGACAGATAACAACATGTCTTTATACAGAAAGAGCTATAACTGTTATTTATACATACCATCATCAGAGTACAACAAATCAACAACTCAATACTGGACAATTATAATAACTTATCCTCACCAGTGCTGACTATACAGTCTCACACACACACAGCAGAATATAACCAAGTACGTGAGATACGTCTTTGTCATCCAGCTCGTCTCTTGAGCTCCATAGCATCCTAACCTGAATCTATAATACTCGGTTTGACCCGAGTATTATAATAAAATAACACCCGAGTCAGTTTGGAAAACCAGCGTGAGAAAACACACTCAATTTGAATTATTACCGTTCGAAATCCTTTGAAAAACAAAGGTATCTCGTAAGACTACGCAACACATAAACACGGCGGGTTTTTACCTTACGATAACCAAAACATTTTATATTAAAAACATCTTATATTATAATAGTGCTAAGCATAAATACTTATTAAAATAGCCAAAATTGTTACATTAATTAAATTCCAGCATACTAGGCTCTACAACCAAAACCGTAAAGGTGCGTATTGAAGAATGGATTCCATACGATGACTAGGCACTGGGGTACCACCTATCACAGTACACGTCTAGAAACATGTACTGAGGACCTCGCCGAGATCCCCTACAACACAAGACCGGCCTACCCCTAACCTGGATAGAACCGAATATGTTATCACTCTGGATGTTCCCACCCTTATCGAGCTCTCCCACGCACCGTATTTATAACATCCGAGGGTATCTAGAAAGGTGATAAACATACCCTAATTGGGTGCGACCCACTTAGCCTTGCTGCATCTCCTCTGATTTTTAGTCATTCCGGTTGATGAGGCTTGAGGCTACGATTACCTTTTTAAGGAATTTATACTTGGAATGCTCATTGTCCTCCAATGACCATGTGCTGAAAGCATTCCTCCATACAAGTCCATTCTGGGTCTGAACGAAATCGAAGGCACTATTCCTACTATATCCATTTTGAAATCATCCTCAGGATTAGTAGCGATTAGCCCTTGCACTTCAACGCTCCATCTTTGATTCCATGCTCTTGTATTCACTTTGAAAACGTATTCGTTGGACCGAAGTGGTTTTCGGATAACTTATCTTATCCGGGTCTCTTCGAAACAACACTCTATATTTCCGGTAAACTCAACCCCGGATCTTTAGGAAATAAACAGATAAAAATAAGATCGGAGATCATCTCCTAACCGTTAGTGGACGGATTTCCTTATCATCATCCTAGAAGAACGAAACGAGTTTATACGTACAATATAGCACCTTCGACGGTAAGTGTACCATATAATTCCCGTGTTTCTCCTATATATTTCCAAAGTTATGTTTTTAGTCCAAATTTGGGTGTCGATTATTTAACTATCAAATAAACAATCATTCAACCAAAGATTTCGTTTCCCACTAAAGTCACTAAGCCTTATTTAATTTAAATTTCAATAAATTAAATCTCTTTATCAAAAGGTATATGCTTATCTCACCGGAATAACTATATTCTCAAACCATTCCCTTCAAAAATATTTGAAATTTTTTTAAAATAATTATGGAAAGCACCATGCGGTATCAACCATGGATTCGCAGCTCAATGATTACATCCATATCCCAAAGAAATCCAAACTTAACTTAGGCAATCTCTGCCTCCCAATTTCCGCCCTGAAAGTATACCATTAATGTCCGAAAACTTTATTTTATAATCATCTCAAAATAATGCTTATAAAGTTTTTATATAAATTTTCCAAGTTTAATTTAGGCAAATACTCTTTGATAAAAATTATTATGTAAACAATATTAATATTTAATTATTTATCTTTTTAAAATAATAATACTAATTAATTAATAATTAACTTTAAAGCACATAATCACATGGTAACTTTAAGTAATAATTAAATATACTTTTAAACAATTAAAACAATTACATAACTTTGAAATAATAATTAATTTTGATTTATTAATAATATTCTAATCGATTTACAAAACTTGTTTATAGAACTTATAATTCATTTTGACAATTTAAAATATTTAAATAACTAACTTCCTAAAACATTTTTATGCTAAACATTTTTAAATTACCTAGTTTAATAATTAAAAATCCTCTTTTTAAAACAAACTCAATTCCTCGATAAAAATATATTTTTCAGTTCAAATATAACCAATCTATTATTTATAAATCTCTCTCGATTTATCACCAATCGATTTACATCCCCAATTTCATCAATCCCTTTTTCACATTTCCAAAAGTAAAATCTATCATTTCTTTTTAAACCGATTTACCCATCTCATTATAAATTCTTATCATGAATTTATTTCTTTAATTTATCAAATGATAATCATTTCACTTTATTTATAAACATTGTTTATAAATCCCATAGTCTCATTTCCCGTTTACAACAGTTTCACATCACTTAAATACATTATAAATCGATTTCTAAATTAAATTCCATTTATAATTCAATTTCTTAAATAACCCAAACTATATTCCAAAAACCAACCAAATCTTGATTCTACTTCCATTTCGTAATTTAGAAATCTTATTTAAGATCCAGTATAACCAATTTATACTTATTTCCAAATTCCCTTCTATTCTCCCAATCTATTTAAAATCTTGATTTTAAAAACCTTTTATATTTAAACAAGTATCACTCAAGAATTATTATTTAAAATCCTTTATATACATCATTCCAAATTCTCTATTTACAACATCACGAAATAGGTAAGTACAATTTAAAGTCAAACCATTTATTTTATCCAAATCAATTTCTTTTAACTAACCCAAAATTCTATATAAATACTGCACTTCCAAATCCCTTTTAAATTTTCTTTTCAAATTCAAAATATATTTATTTATGGTATTTTAAAATACCAAAATCTAGACCAGTGCTACCATAGCATCCAATAAATTTAAATCACACTATAATCTACCATAGTTATTCAAACATAACATATATCATTATATATGAAATTAAATTCAACATTTTTGAGGAATCCAGTTGGATCCCTCCAACCTGTTTCCCTGCAACCATAGATGTTAGATATCATAACATACCAATCCCACTTCGAGGTGGAATATCGCGGTAATATAGGGTCATCCGCTATTATACGGGGCACATAGGGTCTCATCCGCTCCACTTGGCGAGAATAATCAATCCAACTACTAATATATACTACTATATATGATATAACATCCCACAAATAATTCATCATTTCATCCAATCAATCAATAATTAATTTTACTGTTTAAAAATTTTAACCAGAAATCCAATAATGAGTGAGATTAACTCACCTTGATTTTTATTGTCGCTTTCGCGTTCATGTTGGTCTATAGTCGAACGACGTTCGACTATAGTTAAAAATTCAACTAGTTCGAATCTTCCCGAATTCAGTTCCACATCGTACATCTCGATGATACAAGCGCAACGCGACTGATCGCGTTTGATTTTGACCTAATATGAACAAGATATTAACTTTACAAACTTATTGAATTTAATAATAATTAAATCCCTTAATTCCATCATTAATATATAATTACCACTAAACAAAACAATCCCGCTTCTAATCTTTCTCTTCTGTTTCGAACGCGAAGAACCCAAACATGCCATCCTTCCACCAATCGTCGCTGCTTCCACACACCACCGGACGCCTCAAACTCCGCCAGCCTATTGCCTCGACCACCACGTCCCTGATGAACTCGACCTCGCCCTCCATCTCGACCTGTAGCTTGAGAATGAGCCGAAACCCCCTTTTCGTTCATCCAACTCTCAACACCGCTACAGGCCACTTTGCCCCACTAGATTTTGGCCGAAGCTAGGGCTGTCCATCCCCTACATTTCTTTAGTTGGAAACTCCGCTCCAAAACTCTCTGAAACGCCGCAATCAATCGAAGAAACGTTTGTCGTTCATCATCCTCCTACCGCCGCCTCGCTTTGATCCATCAGATCTCCACCGTTGATTGTCTACATCACGTCGTCGCGCCTACTTTTCTAGTTGAAGTCGAGGCCTAATATGGCCTCTGGTGGTCCAGATCGACCATAGCCGTAGGATGAGATGCGTTTAAACGAAGAAGAACATGTATTTTTTTCCATCAATCTTTTCTCTCATAAACCAGAAGGAACATGACGCGTTCAAATATAAAGGAAAAAAACGTGTTTTAAACGGCAGTGGTAGGTTCAAATCATAGGTTAGGGTATTAGGATGGCTGATGGTAAGTTAGAAAAGCAGTTGAAAAGAAGGGTTGACTAGTCAATATATTAATAAAATTTCAAAATATCTCAATTTACGTAACTTAAAATTTCGAACCCCTATCGAGGCAAGCCGCTAAGCGTTTATAATGTTATACCCCTATTCCGAATGCAATGGAAAAGGTTTCGAGCCCTAATTCGATCGTATGGAGAAGATAGCTTTTTGAACCCAATTAAAATATTAAATTTTCGATATTAATTTCAACGCATTTCTATCCCATACGACCAACCAATAACTCTAAACGCTACGAAATTTGAAATCTGATAATAATACACTATTACGGATCCAATGGAACTAGTTTCGTCAAAATCTAAGACTGTGCCCGGAAGGCTATCTTTATACGTTAATTCAAACGAGATATTTTTAAAATTGAGTAAATCTCTTTTAAATCCAATTTAAAATTTTTATTATCTTCATTCTTATAAATAAAAATTAAATAAGCCTTGAAATTATTTTATCAAGCTTAAAACCCAAGATTCAATTATTTAAGTAATTCCAATTATTAAATTATCCAATAAATCATTATATTTGAAATTCAAGTTAAAAATTAACTTTTAAATATTTAAAACCAATTAAATATTCCAATTCCAAATAACCAAAATTCTAGGTCGTTACACGTGTTATATTAATTAATCTATTTAATTAAAAGAATGTCTAATAGAAAATCCATAAATGGTATGTTTTGTGATAGTAGTTACAATGTGTTGTAATCATGAGTGATTTATCATAATAAAATAAACATAACGTTTTGAATATTCCTTCTCAAGGTGTATCAAGACTGGACATCGATCCATCCATCGAGAGTATAGTACGTAACGCTCTCCAAATATTATGTTTTGTATTAATTATAACTACTGGGGGCATCAAGGGGTTATTCATTGATAGTTATTAGATAACTATGAAATGACTGACTCAATAGTTTTCTATTGGTTAATATAACCAAGGTCAAATAGAAAATTTTGATGTGACTAATTTACACAGTTCTCTTGATTTGAGAATATTGTCAGTCTTCAATATGAAAGATCTACTTCAATTAAAGTCAAATGATGGCATGGAGTCCATCGAACGATTATAGTTGGGTCGAGTGGAAGTAATGGAAGTTAAATACTATTTAAGAGAGGATTCACCTCCTCGATTATATGGAGTTAGTACCACAGTTAATTAAAGTTAACTCAAAGTCAAAATCTCTGGCCAGAGTAGTTCGGGTAATAATAATGTTATTATTTAACTAAGGACGTTTTGTTTGGACTATTGCATTGAATATGGACAATATTGGAATTTTGATCATTACCAAATTCCATAAGTCCAAAGTGATATAGTTTTGACGAAGAGAATTGGTGCAAATACTTATCACTAAGGGGTAATGTAACAAACGAGATTTTCGACCCCCGAAAATGGACAGTAATATGTCCATTGTATTGCGTGCCGAACAATCGAATGCCGGAAAACCCGATTGTTAGGAAAAAGAAAGAAGGAAGAAGATAAGGAGAAAACTAAACAACACAGAATCTTATAGCGGAATGAATAATCTATAATATACATCAAATCTTTACATAAACAAACTATAATATATGTATATTCAAAGCACCAATATGAGTATACTAACCTATTTTATCCTGGACAGTTATAACAGCATGTCCTCACAATTGCTGATAAATACAACAACGAATACAGGGAAAAAATAACCATCTGCGTGAATACGTCTCTTAGCCTCAAATACATCTCCTGAAGCTCTAAAGCATCCAACTATAATCTTGTAATATGCTTTGTCTGACTCGAGCATTATAAATAAATAACATCCGAGTCAGTCTGGGAAACTAGCATGAGAAAACACACCCAATTGAAATCAAAAGTGTCTCTTAAGACCACGCCGCATATAAACATGGACGAGTTTTTACCTTATGACAACCAAAACATTTTCTATAGAGAATCCATTTATATTATAATAATGTCCAGGGGTCAAAGTAAAATATTAATATAGCTGAAATGCTTGCATCTCACGTTTCAGCATAGTTGGGCACAACTAAGTCTATACGGCGCTTATTGGAGAATGGATTCCATACAATGACTGGGCTACTGGGGTACCGCCCGTCATGGTGCATCTCTAGATAAAAAAACACTGAGGACCTCGCCTGGATCCCCTACCAACATAGAACCGGCCTACCACTTACTGGATGGTACCGACTATGATCACCCCTCCGTTAATGGGCCCTGAGCATACAAATAAGAGATAATAGCGACTCTAGATTGGGATGACCATACCCTACTTGGGAGCAGCCCACTTAGCCCTACTGCATCTCCCTTATTTTAGTCATTCCCAGTTGATGAGGCTTGAGGCTACATTTTACCTTTTATATAGCACTTCCCACTTGGAACGCTAATACTGCCTTCCAGGCAACAATGCAATACCAGCATTCATCCATACAAGTCCATTCTAGGACTGAACGAAAAACTTGAAAGCTCCCTCTTCAATTCCATCATCTTCAAGATGTCCTAACTTCGCAACGCATTCGTTGGATCGAAGTGGTTTTCGGATAACATATCTGATCCCGGTCTCTTCGAAACAACATTCGATAATTTCCGGTAAACTCAACCTCGATTCTTTAGGAAATAAATATTCAAGGATAAGATCAGAGATCACCTCCTAACCGTTAGTAGACGGATTTCCTTATCATTGTCCTAGGAGAACGAAATGATTTATACACATAGTACAACATCATCGGAGATGACTGTGCCACATAACTCATGTGTTTCTCCTAGATATTTCCAAATTTACATTTGGGTCCATTTTTGATAGTCGGTTATTTAACTATCAACAAACATACATTCAAATCATGGATTTATTCCATAAGGAAAAACCAACATTGGTTCAGCATATAAGCAATCATTGGCCACCTTTATAAATCTTTCATAAATAAAACCATTTGTAAATTACTTGTATAAGAATACTTTTACAAAGATATATCCACCGATTCCTATATTTCAATACTTAGAAAATATCCATATACTTATCTCAACGGTATAAGTATATTAACAAACTGAGAAAGATTCCCTTTTTATTTGATTCAAAAACCATTCATAAACTCTTTATAATTCTCTAAACCATTTATAAACTATTTTATAAAGCTTATGAAACCATTTATAAAACTTCTTTTATACATTTTAATCACTTATAAATCCCCTTTGTACATTTCTAAAACTCATTTATAAATCCTTTATAAATTTCTAAACCTTTTATAAAACCCTTCACCTTATAAATAACCTTCCTTAAGTCTCCAAACCATTTTATAAGCTCCTTTATAAAATCCAAGTCTTTCAACTCTATTCATGGTCTCGAAAACACTTATAAATAATTAAAAATCTTTTACTTCAAAACACTATTATAAAACAATAAACATTAACAAAAACATTTTAAATAAATGAAAATTATTAGTTTTAAAACATCTTACAAATAATAATTAATAATTTCAAAATATTGTTTAAGAAATAATAATAATTAATCTTTACCATTTTTATAAATAATAATAATAATTTATTTTCAAAACCTTATTAGTAATCCTTATTATTAATTTTAAACCATAATTATTCTTGAAATAATTAACCTTTTCACAGTTTGAAAGATTCTTTAAAACCATATAACTATAAACAAATAACTTTAAAACAATACTAACATAATTAAATAACCTTAAAATAATATTACTATAATTAATTAAATTTAAAACAATATAAATGCAGTTAAATACTTTTAAAACAATATTAATTTAATTAAATAACTTTAAAATAGTATTAATATAATTAAATACTTTTAAAACAATATTAATATAATTAAATAACCTTAAAACAATATAACTATAATTAAATAACCTTAAAATAATATTACTATAATTAAATAGCCTTAAAATAATATTAATTTAATTAAATAAATTTAAAAAATATTAAAGGTAAATAAATCATCTTTTATTTTAAAAACAATATATTCTGAAACCCATTTTCGGATTTAAAATCATTTTCTGTCTTAAACCCAATTTCAATTCAATTAGTAATTTATAGTATTTCAAAGTACTAATTTCAGGCCAACAACTGCCAAACGCTCAACCAATATTGATATTGATTTTCTATAATCACTAGGTTTTTGTTTTTAAACATAGAACAATGTTGTAACCATAGTGTCCATAACCAGGTTCATTATTCAATAATCCATATAAAAGGAATATTATCGAAACAATTCAACAATAGCGAGGAATCCCGTTGGATCCTTCCAACCTGTTTCCCTCTACATCACAAACGTTATATAATCATAAAATATAAATCAACCACTTCGAGGCGGGATTCGTATACAAAGGGTCATCCATACTTACACGGGAATGTAATAGGGTCTCATCCGCTACAATGGGCGGTAATATTCAATCCAACTAATATAAATATAGTAATTCATTCAAACAATCATCCAACAATTTTTATCAACTATATATTATACTAGTTAACCAAAAAGGTGAGTTTAACTCACCAAAATTTTCTGTTGTCGCCGAGATGTTCCGATTTGGAACTAAAATCGAACGACGTCCGATTTTAGCCCAAATTTCAAATATCTCTAAATTTGTCCAAATAAGTTCCATCGCGAAGCTTTCATCATTATGAGTGCATGCAACTCGTTGTGTTCGATACCGACCTCGTATGAAAAAATTATAGCATTAATAAGTTTTACAAATTTAAATAATATAGTTATTACATTAATTATAGTGGAAATTAGCCACAAGGACCTCTTTAGCAAGTGCAATTAGTTTCTAGGACACACAACTGAAATAATTACTTTTAAGGACAAAATGAAAAATAATTAGTTTCTAAGGCCTAAAATCCTATGAATTTATGCCCTTAAAAATAATTGGACTGTTGACTTTGTCCTTGAAAGTAATTATTCTGGTGACTTTGGCCTTGAAATTAATTTCTGTGGATGTGTGTCCTAGAAACTAATTGGACTGCAAAGTTTGTCCTTCTAGTAAAATTCCCCTTAATTATATTCCATTTATAAACATTAACTTTTTAAAAATTCCTTAATCACGACCCTAATCCCCCTTCTCCCTCACGCGATCGAACCCATCCCTGGCCATCAAAAATGCAACTGCCACCACCGTCTCCGGCCACGCGCTGCCACCCCATGCTCACCAAAGCTTGCCCTGACCTCGACACGCCTCCAACCACCAGTGTGACACCCTCATTCATTGCCATTCGCCAAAATTTCCCCAAGTTCTACCACGACTTCCAAGCGTCGCAGCCACCACCGTGGTCCACCATTGGACAAACGCCTTCGCCAGTAGGTGTCCACGATCCTCCCCTACAATTTTCTTTTAGACGACTTCTCCCAAAAGTGCCTCCACTCACCGAAATCGACGACCCCCCTCCCACCTTTCATCGAGCTAATCCCGCCTCCATACTTCGCCGCGGCTTCATCCAACTGTCCATCTGCTTCACCATGCCGAGACGAACATCTTCCTTGTTGGGCTCGAGGCCGATCTCCACCTCTAGTGCCGACGATCGTTTAAAACTGTTAGATGAGGCCGTTGTTATAAAAGATGATGAACGTTTTTTCTTTCTTGAAGCATGCTGTTATGTATTTAAAGAAAAAGGAAGGGCGGTATGTTTTTTAAAAAAAGATGGAGGTATGGGCACGGTATGGAGTTGAGCATGGTGGGAATAGTTGTAGTATGGGTAGGGAATGGGAATTTAAAAAAAAAAAATCGAAAACATCCAACTTTAAACGTTCAAAAATCTCTAACTCCAAACGAGACGTGCCGCCTGACGTTCTATATGTTATACCCGTATTCCGAACACAACGGAACAAGTTTCAAGGCCTAATTCGATCGTATGCAAAAGATAGCCTTTTAACTCAATTATTATATTAAATTTTCAATATTAAATTCTATGCGTTTTGATCTCGTACATCCAATCGATACGTTCGATCGTTATGAAATTTGTTATCATCCAATAATACTATTACGGATCCAATGAAACTGGTTTCGTCGAAATCCGAGACAGTGCCTGTAACGACCCCGGATTTTAATTTTGATTTAAATTGATAATTTAAATTAATTTTTGAATAAAACTGTGAAATTAATCGATTAAGTGATGCGAGTTTCCCCGATTCAAATAGAATATATATTAAGTCATATGGATTTGAAAATTTGTATATATGTGAATATATATATATATATGTATATGGATATATATGAGTAAATTTGAACTTATATATATATATATCTATGTATATATTGGATTTGAAATAAAATCTTAAAATAAATGGTATTTAAAAATAAATATAGATATATATATATACTCTGGATACCAGATAAATAAAAGATTTAAAATTTAGAATTGATGTCAATTTAAGTTTTAAAAATAAAATAAGATGAATTGTGTAAAGTAAAACTAATAACAAATATAAGAGTTAGAAATATAAAATTGATTTATATCACCATAAAGTAATATTGTAAAGACAAAAAGAAAGAAGAAATACAAAGCAATAGAACAAAAATGTATAGTTAAGTATGTATTAACTTGCAAAGTAAAACAAAAATATATACATATGAGTGAAGCTTGCAAAAGAAGAAACAAATGTATACTAGAAGAATTCATCAACCTGGAAAAGCAAGAAAATAAATAAACAAAGTTGCTATGTACATAATATCACCTCCAACACATACAATATCATTATCAGCCGAGTAAAATAAAGCAAAATAAAATAAAGGACTTGAGTAATTAATGCAACATACCTATAGCATATCAAAGCATTAAATGCAGGATCATCTCATCCATGACCTACTGTACAAGCAAAGAAAAGATAATGTTACCCTGTATAAATTTTATCAACTAGTACTGTTTATTTCCTATATATCAAACTCTTCCTTTAGTTTTTCGTCCATCTTAAAAACCATAAACAAATTCAACTTCAACTCTAATCTTTTGCATGCAAGTTTTCAAGAGCATTTCAGTTTCAAGTTTGCAGCCTGCAAATTCAAAACTGCTTTCAACATAAACCCACTTTGTTCTTCTTCCAGAAACAATGGTGAGTAACATTTTAAATTTAAAACTAAGTCTGCTTGCTTGTGAAGTCCTGAGATGGATGATGCTTTGTTTATGCATAATAAGTGATAACTCTGTGGTTATGAAAATATGTAGGTCTGCATATCTGATATGTATATCTGTGGCATTGAACAACTCATTTCTTGTTCGAATCTAACAAACTTTGATCAAAATCCCAAAAATATTTTATCTGTTCAATATTAATCCTTGTATTTTTAAACAAAATAAGTTGTTTAAACTTAAATCATGATCTAGGAATTGTCTTAAGCTTGATTATGGAGAGTTTGCTCTGTAAACTCAGTTTCACAGTAAAAAGACAGATCATATGATAAATTCAAATATTTTAAAACATTAATTCGATCATATAATATGAACCTACATTCAAAGATAAGATTTTTAAAACGAAAATGGGAATTTTTAGATAAGTATACAAGGTGTAGTTCATAGATGAACTAAAAATGGTTTTTTATCAATTTCTGATGAACATACTAATTTCGAATGTTTAAATCTTGCTTGAGGCAAGTATGGCCATCAAAGATCTCAGGAAAAATGTAGAGAAAAATTTCTATTGTAAGAGATGGGAGAACGAAGTAAAACTAGGGTTTAAGGACTGTAAAAATTGGCGTTTGGATTTTGGGTTCGTACACACTAGTCAATGCATCGAGTGCGACAGGGCTTTGGGAGATGGAAGTAGGCGTGTTGACGAGTTCGTGGCTGAATGGTCGGAATGTTTGGTAGCCGGCGTTGTGATCGCGAGGCGATTCCTTGGTCGGAAGTCGGGCTCGAATGGATCGAGCTCTGCTCGATTTCGATATGGGGATGTTTGGGTTTCTGGGTTCATCTGAGATTGATGTTGGGATGGACGTTGATGCGTCGGGAACGTCAAAGGTGATCGGAGGCCTCTGGCGAGGCTGTGCATGTGCACGATTGTGAACTGGTGGTAGTGGTGTCAGTTGTAAGGGTTTGGGAAGAAAGACAGGCGACTCGGAGTGTTACGCGGGGAATTAGGAGGAAAGCTCGAAGATGAACTCGCATTCGTTAGGCATGGAATCGAGTCAGTTTTAAAAAAAACTTAAACGAATTTTTGAAAAAAAATATGTCACGGGTAGGTTTTGGCTAGGACTCGATGCAGGGAGCAATTTTGCTCGGGAATGACTCGAGACAGCCTCGAGTGAAATTTCTGGTTACAGGTTCTTAAGCCTGTCTGTTTTCGAATTTGAACTGGATCTTTTAAAATGATTTTTAAACCCGAAAACAAAGATTTAAACTAAGTTCTAAATCAGTTTTAAGTATGATTTCAAAAATTTATTGGTATTCTAAATTTGAAATGAATAAAATTTTATAAAATCAAATGTTTAAACAAGTTTAAAGGTTTAAAGTATATTTCATTTTAAATGAATTTGTTAACCAATAAAATGTTTAAAACCTTATTTATATAAATTCTTCTATAAAAGTTTTCTTTAATATTTTAATGAAGAGTTATATAAATTTGTTTAACTTAAATATGCAAGTTAAATGATTAATTAATATGATTTATTTAAGTTAATTAATTAATTAAATTAAATTAAGGATAATCATTTATGGAATTGGTTAAGTAAAATTACTTAATTAAAAGTAATTAAATAAATGATTAAAATTTATTAATTAAATGATTAAAGTATAATTGCTCGATGTAATTAATTTGTAATTAGAGATAATCAATTTAGTAATTAATTAAAGGTTAATTAATTAATGAAGGTGATTAAGGAAGGCTAATTAATTGAGGAATAATTAATTAAAGAAATTAATTGAAGATAATTAATTTAATGGTGGGTTAAATAATTAAAGGTTAATTATTTAATGATTAAAGTTTGATTGATTTATTAATTAAGGTTGATTAATTAATGACTAAAGGATAATTAATTAAAATGGGTTGTAATTAATTAATGTTAATTAAACCAGGGTTAGTGTCTAATCTAATTTAATTTAATCAGGTAAATAAATTGACCTTACTTATGGATGATTGGATTTGACTAAATGATTGAATTGTTTGATATCCCTGATATATGATGCTCTGTGATATACCCTGATTTGTGTTGTGATCTGTAATTTATTTATCTGGGATGAATGTAATTGATTATCTGCGATATATATATCTGTGATCTGTGAATGAATGATAAGCGTTATAGTTAATACCGCTTATCAATTGTATTTCTACATTTGATCTGCGATGATTAAATGATGTTGCACTATAATGTGTTAAACCCCTGGACCACACTTTTAAACACACAAATATGGATTTCACGAGGAAATCAGTTAAGTCACAGATGAATTAAATTTAATGTTGTTTTGAAATTGAAATTTCAATTTCAAATTGATTTTTGAAATGGAATTGGGTTAAATGTTAAAGCTTTTGAAAAAAGTGTTTTCAAAGATAAAAGCTATTTTGAATAACTTGGTAAAATTTCAATTTAAATAATTCAATTTGAAGTTGAATTCAAATAATTTGGAATTGAATTCCATGTTTGGAAGTTACGGTTAAAGAAGTTATAAATGTGTTAATATGAAGTTAAACCATTTTAAAAGTATAATTTTGAGAATTTGGATTTAACCCAAGAACTTTAACTCGTATAGATGAATCAGATTTCCAAAATGAAAACTGTTTGTTTTAAAAGAATAAAAGCTTTCATATAAGAAATGAAATTCCAATTTAAGTTAAAGGAATTTCAAGTTTGAATTGAAAAAAATGGTTTTCCAAGTTATGAATGAATTCTTTTTGAAAGCTATGAATTGAATCTGTTTATTTTTAACAGATTTAAAATGATGATTTGTTTAAACCATTTGAAATGGAATTGTTTTGAAAGCTATAAGTTAAATCTTTGTTTTAAAGATTTAACGAGTTAATCCAAATTAAAATGGAAATTGATTTGGAAAATCTATGAATGAATCTTTGTGAAACTAACTAGGTGAACTTTGTGAAGTGAATCTTTTTGTTTAAAAAGATGTAAATGGTAATTTGTTTAAACCATTTGAAAGAAAAGTTTGGATAATAAGTTGTGACTTAATTGAAATCCCAATATCCATATGTTTTTAAATATTGTGCTCACTATTCGAGTTAGCCGGGAAAAGACCTTTGTGTCATATAACCCATTCCGAATTAGTGATACGACGATATGGATCGTATTGAAGACCGGTGGTGAAGACCAGATATTTTCGAAAATGAAAGGACAACCTGTCGAATGTCTCTGCACCGAGTTGCTCCGGTATAGAGATTTATATCACTCTTTTTGTGATGGTAAGTCTGGACGTGATTAGAAAATTATCCGGATTTGCAAGCGCTTCTTCAGAAGTGCCTTCGGTTCTGTTCGAACCCGGAACAGACTTGTATGGTTACATGTCTGACATTACACTTTGAGATATAAAGCCGATTTCTTTCAAATACATTTCTGTTGGTGGCGGAGAATTTATTCTCTTAGCTTAACACCCTTCTCTGAGACGTACGAGCTCAGAGGTTATGTAGTTGAAGGTTATCAGCGATATACTCCCAATTTGGTATTGTGGCATGCTGAGTGTTGCTGTGTGATGATCATTTATTGATCATTTGTTGTAACAACCCTACATTTTAGGCTTATTTTATTTTATATTTTATTTCTGTTAAATTGAATTTCCTGATTGAAAAACTTTATTTTAATTTGAAATTATTTTAAACTTGTTTTGTTTCAAATATTTCATTTCTAAATATATATTTTGATTGTTATGTAAATTATAATTTCAAACTGGTAAAAATTGGATATTTTACTGTAAAGTGAATTTCTGTTCAAACTGGTCAAACTTTGACTTTTAAACTTTAAATTTAAATATTTAAAATTCTTAAATTTTATCTTTTATTATGAAAATAGATTTAAATTCCATGAATACTGCTTTTCGTTTCGTTGAAAACGGACTTATATTGTAGAAGTTATGTAATTTTCAATTTTGTGTATAAACTGTTTATTTTGCAATATTATTTATTTTAAAAACATATAAATTATATTTTATTTGTCATATTTTGTTCTAATATATGTTAATATTTTATTTTATGTATAATTTTGTCTTTTAAATAATTTAAAGTGATTATATAATTTTTCCAAAGCGTATTGAATTTATTTTCTATTTTTAAAGGCTAGTTTCTATTTTTCTGCTATTTTGTTCAATTAAATTATATTTAATTAAAATTTATTTATTCATTTTGTGAATGCATTTTTATTTTATGTTATTATCTTTGTTTATAAATGTTTTACAAGTCCATATGAATTTTCCAAATTTTATTCTGTTTATTTTCAAATTTTCTAGACTAGTTTTCATTTTTGTGCTAATTTCTTATTTTATCATATATTATTAATATTTATTTATTTATATTTTTTTATTTTTGTTACATTTTCGAATTGAAACTGAATTTTTAATTATATTTAGATATTTAAACTTATAAAAAGAGAATAGAAGAAATTCGAAGAGTTTTAAACTTTTGAAATTCCAAAGTCTCTTTGCATTTCCGACCTTTCCCTTTCCAAACTCCTTTCTTAATTGCTTAGCCGTGCCTTTGTTTCTCATTTTCAGCCGTACCTCCTTAATTTCTTTTCTCTTTCACGTGAACTTATCATTCCTCAAACAAAAATATACGGCTATCATCATTTGTTTGATCAAAAGTTAGGTAATCTCTTCTCTTTTTCTTTGTTTTTCCTATATTTCTACTTGATCTTTGCATTTGTTCTCCACTATTTTGATCAGCTCCTCCTACACCAGCCCTTGGCCGACCTCCACCACCACGTATGCTGACCATCACCACCTCCAGACCATCACCCCACCAGGTCGACCACACCATGGCATGAGATCATCACAAAATTGCACCAAAACCATTCCTATGTACACTAGATGACCTAGTTTTGCTCCACCACCTTCAATCAACCTCTAGCCACCACTTCCTCCACCACCACCACCTCTGACCTAACCTCCAACCTCTGCCACATCAGCCACCACCATCTGGACATCAGGCCATGAACATAGAGCTTGAGGCCGAGCCCAATAAGAGCCAAGATGTGATGATATTTGCCTTGTTTTGTAAAGTGTTGCACCTATACCTATTCACCTTGATAACCCATGATGGCCGACCCTTTTGTGACCCAAACCAGACCCAATCACCTGCCTTGGCTGAGCTTAACACATGTCTAACTGAAGCATATGAGGTTGAGAACAAGTGCAAAGAAATTGGCATTGTTTTGGGCTTTGAATTCTAATGTTATTTGATGTTTAATTCGAGTTGAAACTTACATATGCTTGTATTGTTTTGTGTAAATATTTGAACAAGTCCAATTGCTTTGGCTCTCCACTCTCAAGTCATATCCATGTCATCATGCCTTCATTTTGTTTGTGTTGTGTGTTTGGTGGATATCTCCAGCTCTGAACAGGTGAGTTATTCTCACCAGACAATATGTACCTATATAACTGATAAACCGACACCATTTGAATCTGTAATGTATATCATCATGTTATATATGTTTATATTATTATCATATGATGTTCACACATGTTATTACACTTATTATATCATATGTTACTATTATTTAATGTTATTCTGTTATTTATATCTGTTATCACCATTGCAAGTTCCCTGTAGATTAGAATCACTATGGGTTGAAATGATACATACC
Organism: Allium fistulosum; assembly: GCA_030737815.1. Classification (NCBI taxonomy): domain Eukaryota; kingdom Viridiplantae; phylum Streptophyta; class Magnoliopsida; order Asparagales; family Amaryllidaceae; genus Allium; species Allium fistulosum. The sequence continues at coordinate 207,926,145 of CM060903.1, forward strand.
CGAACGGACTTTAGAATAGGGAAAAATCGTTATGGGCTGAAATGATAGGCCTGAATGATTTTTATTTAAATTATTTTAACTTGGGATTGCGGGTTTGAAATGATAGAACCCGGATTTTTCTTTTTTAACTGCGGATTGAAATGATACATATCCGTATCACTTGACCTAGGTTAGAAAATTATATACAGGCCCGTGGTTATTTTATAAAGTGTTTTGAATATTTTTAAGTATTTTAAAATATAAATTTATGAAATTTGATTTAAATAGATTTTGAAATGTTTAAAATAAAGAAATTATGATTTTTCTATGTGTTAAAAATGTAATTAATGAATGGTTTAACTGGATTTTTGAAATATAACTTAAGTTGGAATTTGGAATTTGGTTAAAAATGATATTTAAGTTATATAAATAAAATGGATATTAAATTTTATTTGGAAATGGTAAATATGATAATTTGATTAAATGTGAATTTAAGTGATTTATTAAAGTATTATTGATTTTTTTCTATGAATTTAAGTGGTTAAATAAATGAATGTTTAAAAGTGATCTTTTAAAATATAACTTGACTTGGAAATGTGAAATTTGGTTTTAATTAAAGGTTTTAGTTAATTAAATAAAATTGGAAATTTAGTTAAATTTGTGAAATGGTAATTTAAATTTGAAGTGTTAAGTTATTTGTTGAAATGTGAAGAATTGGAAACTTTTACACTTAAATTTATTAGGTAAATTGTTGAAAATTGGATTTAATTATAAGAAATTTATTGTGAAAAAGATACATGTTAAATGATATGTAAATAAACATTTTAAATGTTAAATTATGATTTTTTAAAATATTTAAAGAGTTTAAAATGAAGTTATTTAATTGCTGGAAATACACTAAAAAGCTGGAAATCACTTTTAATAGCATTCAGAAATGCTATGGTTCTGAATTACACTAAAATTTGAATAAAAGGGCTACTACAGCATTTCTGAAATGCTGCAGTTGCTGCAGTTGAACTTATAGGCTAATATTGAACCCAGGTCTATTATAGCATTCTCTGGAAATGCTATAATGGTCTGCAGTCTTTGCTGAAACCAAATTTAACCCTTGTTTTGAAATCTGAACTACCGCAGCACTTCTGAATTGCTGTCTTTTCTGTTTTGAACTATAATTCAACTAAAACTGAGTTTTAACAGCAGTTTTAAGTGCTGTCTTTGCTGAATTAAAAATGTTTTCAAATATAACTTATAGCAGTTGTTTATAAATGCTGTGAAATGCTGAAATTTTAATAATTAGGGTTTTTGACTTAGTAAACGAACTCAGAATGGTTTGAAACTTTGGAAATTGAATACTTGATTTGAAAATATAATAATTACACTTTTAAAAGGTTTAAATGAATTATTTTGATTGGAATATAAACTATTTAAAGGTGATTTGAAATGATAGTAAATGAACGATATCTTTGAATTTAAAAGGTATTTAAAGTTGAATATTGGATTTGAACTGATAGGATATTTTATTTTATTAAAATGATTTGAAATGAAGTTTTGTAAGGATATGATATTTTATTATATTAAAATGATTTGAAATGAAGTTTTGAAATTATATGAAAATTTAAATATATGGAAATGGTTTGGAATTGATTTAATCTTTATTTTGATAAAGATATGGTTTGAAATGATATTTTATTTTGAAGTAAAGTATTGTTTTTAAAAGTTATAACCACGGGTTATAATAACGTTGGGTTGTTAAAGAGACCGGGATCGGATATGGACATACTCTCTGTCTTACCGAAAACCACTTTGGCAACCGTGTACGCGGTGGAGATTCCAGAATGAAGTAGGATGGTGGCGACGATCCTAAGGTATATACGTGGACCCAACTCCCGTGAGTTGGCATAAGGTGGCTAAAACAGGAGCGATTGACGGACCAATGAGGTAGCACCTCTGATCGGACACACTTCTTCGATACCATTCTATTACTTGTGATTGATTTGGTGCGCACCCTTGATTTGGGAGTGTTGTTCGAGGTGGGCGGTAGTGGCTGCTATGCGTCACCACCAGTCCGGATGCGTAATTGGTATATCTACCCTGGCATTGCCTAGTTGTGCCGTGTCACCTACCATATCGAGCTTTACTACGATTATGATTTTAAGATCCGACCGCGTTAAGGTTCTCCATCCCCTTAACGCTATTTTCTATATGATTATACTTTACTGATTAGACACTACTGTATATAGCGTATATTACTACATAGTAGATAGTTTAACGGATCCTTAGAGGATGGGCGGTCCCAAGCATCTTCTAAGTTACTTGTACCCTTATTACAGTTCGCTTGAGTTGGTTTACATTATATAAGTATATATTGTCCTGACTCGAGTGTTTTGTGTTTTGCTTTACGCTCGGGTCAGCCTGAGTTATTCACAGATTTGGATTTCCACTCTCTTGGAGATTTGAATCGCTGGAGATTATCTGCTTGTCATGTCCTATCTATTCCAGTTCCGTTGTTCTACTCAGCTTGTACTTGGTTATTTTATTGAGACTTTTGTTGTACTCTATTTCTTCTGTTGTATCTTATGTAACTCTAATATATTTATATAGTAGCTTCATGGACTACTATTTCTTTTACTTCCGCTGCATTATTTTACTCTGTGTCTGTGATCTGTGATTATATTTATTTACTGTATATTCTGAGATTTGCCAAATTTTATTTACAACGCGGTATTTTGAGCAATTCAACTCCGGCATGAGTGTCTACCTATACACTTATAATGGATGCGAATGGTTGAAAATATCGGGTCGTTACAGTTGGTATCAGAGCTTTGGCTTTGAGGCAAAACTTAGAATGTATGGTAAATTTATTTACAGAATCACTTTCGTTCGAGTTTGAATCTCTTCCTTTGATTCGTTTTCCTTTGAATTTTGGAACGTTCCCTACGGTTCCGAAATTCATTCGTGTCCCTCACTATTCATCATCTTTTGATTCTGGAGTATCCCATGACTCCACTTCCAATGATCTTTATAGTGAATTGGCGGTCTCGCCAATATTCTAATTTTCTTGTAAAAGGGTGAAAATTCTTTTTAATCAGCATCGATTCACCAGAGATTTATATTTATCCTTGGTTTAGATGCTAATATCTTTTATTATTCCAAACTCTATCTCTTGAGATTTAAGGTAGATTTACCCCGGAAAATCCACATTTGATCTTATCCATTGAGTCACGGTTGACCCGGTTAAGGTTGTCCGCGATTTATCTAAGCTTACCCATCTCTCTACTCTGTTTAATCATCTTGTCTTTTGTTCCAATCTATCTTCCAAACATTTTGAACTGTACTTGTAAATTAATGTTTTGTTTTATATTGTGTTGTTTGAGTTGTTAATGTTGATTTGGGTTTCCGATCGATTCGTCTGATCAACGCTATCGATAGGATTTCTAAAACACTTTGACAGAACAAACTGACACAATATTATTTTAAAATTTGGTTTATGAAATAAATTTGGATATATAATTTTATGGAACTTAATAAATTGATTTAAATTGATAATTTGAAATGATAATACTTGATTTATCATTTATTGTTCTACAAATGAATTTATAAATAGTTGTTTATAAATTTATCTGGGAACTGAAATGAATTTAAAACAAGAAAGTTAAAGAATTTAATTTCCGATGGTTTCAAACCTTGTGTTTAAAATTTTTAAAAGGATATTATTTAAAGTATTTTGAATAAAAATTTGTCTCTAAAGAATTTTAAAGTTTAAAAATTTAGTGCTCTTCTCTTTGTCGCTGGAAAATAATTTCGGTGATGACTGCAGCATCATCGACGTTCATTTTCGAGTTTCGAAGTGAAGAAACCATTCTGTAGTCTTGCTACAGCTTTGTTTTGGAAAATCTGATTGATTTGAATTTCTAAAATATGACTGGATTATAATATATATAAAGATATATGATTTAAATTTGATTTAACATATTATGTATATATAATTACTTATCTCCAAATGGTTTGAAGATGTTCGAAGATTCAAATTCTTAAATTTTTCTTAAAGAATAATTTCAATTATAAAAAGAAAAATCAAAATTTTGGATAAATGATTCAAACTTGAGATAATTGAATTGGATAGTTTTATTTGTATATTACAATTGCATTCAAATATAACTTACCTTAAATTTTTTTTGAAGTTAACAATGTAATTGGATAATATACAATATAAAAAGGATTTTTATACACTTAAATATTAGTTATAAAAGATTAACAGAGGTAAATAGTGAAAAAGGAATTTAAAGAGATTTTATTTAAATAACTTAATAATCAAATTGATTTAATATGGAACCTTAAGTCTAACCTAGGAATTTTAATAAAGGTTATTTCCTGAAATGAATATGTTGTATAATAAATAATGTATCTTTGAATAGATAAAATAAAATACATTTGAATTGGACTTTTGGTAATAAAGTTTATTTAACTTGAATTCATAGTTTAATTGATGTCTAAATGAATAAATGTGTAAAGAAATTTGATTGTTATATTTGCTATATAAATGTTTATTTATGAAATAGATATGTCTTGGAAATTGAATAATTATGATTTAAATAGTTAAAATGTATTTTAACATCACTAAAATTTGATAATTGAAAATTTGGTTTTCAAATGGAATTTTAAGTGTAACTTATTAAAGGAATATTTATTTATGAAATGGGTATTTTAAATAAAGTGTTAGGTTATGTGTTAAATTAAGAGCTAACTAAAATAGTGAACTTTTAACTTAATAAACGAAGTATAGTTTAATTTGGATATTCCATTCATAAAGGTTTGTTTTAATAAGTCATAAGTTAAATGATATCCAAATGAATATTTCTGAAATTAAACTGATTTGAAATATTAATATATCTACTGTAGCATTTTATAAGTGCTGCTGTTTTGAAAATACAATGTTTTGGAAATTTTATAATTGAATGAACTTAGAAATGTTACAACTTTAAAATGAATATTATTTGACCTTGAATTAAAATGGTTTAAATGAAGATTTTTTTAGGGTGTTATGATTTTCTAAGTATTAGGTTTTTTAAAAGAATAACTTTTCCAAAGTATTATGATTTTAGTAGTGTGATTTCCAAATGATAAACATCCCTAAATTGTTATGATTTCAAAGCATTATGGTTTTAAATTTATTATCTTGTTTTGTTTTTCCAAACTATCTTTTGGTTGTCCTTATTTCTCTTATCTTGTTACAGAATGGGAAGGCTATTGCTTATACCAGTCTATTTAGAAATCTTTCTGTAATCTTTGATAATCTTTGTTACTCATCTGGATCTGAATACTGTTTTTCCATTCATAGACCGTCAGTCAAGTGAAAAGGGAGATTCAGACTCTAGAGGATCTTTTTCGTGCTTATATTCTTGATTTGATCACCTCCATCTTGTCAAACTTACCTATAACAATAGTTATCAGGTGTAATTCCAATCTTCTTATCATCTTGTCTTAATTCTATTTCATTTTTTTTCTTTTTCTGTGCTTTCCTGTACCTCATTCCTTTTCGGGGACGAAAAGTTTTGAGTGGGGGAGAGTGTAACAACCCTACATTTTAGGCTTATTTTATTTTATATTTTATTTCTGTTAAATTGAATTTCCTGATTGAAAAACTTTATTTTAATTTGAAATTATTTTAAACTTGTTTTGTTTCAAATATTTCATTTCTAAATATATATTTTGATTGTTATGTAAATTATAATTTCAAACTGGTAAAAATTGGATATTTTACTGTAAAGTGAATTTCTGTTCAAACTGGTCAAACTTTGACTTTTAAACTTTAAATTTAAATATTTAAAATTCTTAAATTTTATCTTTTATTATGAAAATAGATTTAAATTCCATGAATACTGCTTTTCGTTTCGTTGAAAACGGACTTATATTGTAGAAGTTATGTAATTTTCAATTTTGTGTATAAACTGTTTATTTTGCAATATTATTTATTTTAAAAACATATAAATTATATTTTATTTGTCATATTTTGTTCTAATATATGTTAATATTTTATTTTATGTATAATTTTGTCTTTTAAATAATTTAAAGTGATTATATAATTTTTCCAAAGCGTATTGAATTTATTTTCTATTTTTAAAGGCTAGTTTCTATTTTTCTGCTATTTTGTTCAATTAAATTATATTTAATTAAAATTTATTTATTCATTTTGTGAATGCATTTTTATTTTATGTTATTATCTTTGTTTATAAATGTTTTACAAGTCCATATGAATTTTCCAAATTTTATTCTGTTTATTTTCAAATTTTCTAGACTAGTTTTCATTTTTGTGCTAATTTCTTATTTTATCATATATTATTAATATTTATTTATTTATATTTTTTTATTTTTGTTACATTTTCGAATTGAAACTGAATTTTTAATTATATTTAGATATTTAAACTTATAAAAAGAGAATAGAAGAAATTCGAAGAGTTTTAAACTTTTGAAATTCCAAAGTCTCTTTGCATTTCCGACCTTTCCCTTTCCAAACTCCTTTCTTAATTGCTTAGCCGTGCCTTTGTTTCTCATTTTCAGCCGTACCTCCTTAATTTCTTTTCTCTTTCACGTGAACTTATCATTCCTCAAACAAAAATATACGGCTATCATCATTTGTTTGATCAAAAGTTAGGTAATCTCTTCTCTTTTTCTTTGTTTTTCCTATATTTCTACTTGATCTTTGCATTTGTTCTCCACTATTTTGATCAGCTCCTCCTACACCAGCCCTTGGCCGACCTCCACCACCACGTATGCTGACCATCACCACCTCCAGACCATCACCCCACCAGGTCGACCACACCATGGCATGAGATCATCACAAAATTGCACCAAAACCATTCCTATGTACACTAGATGACCTAGTTTTGCTCCACCACCTTCAATCAACCTCTAGCCACCACTTCCTCCACCACCACCACCTCTGACCTAACCTCCAACCTCTGCCACATCAGCCACCACCATCTGGACATCAGGCCATGAACATAGAGCTTGAGGCCGAGCCCAATAAGAGCCAAGATGTGATGATATTTGCCTTGTTTTGTAAAGTGTTGCACCTATACCTATTCACCTTGATAACCCATGATGGCCGACCCTTTTGTGACCCAAACCAGACCCAATCACCTGCCTTGGCTGAGCTTAACACATGTCTAACTGAAGCATATGAGGTTGAGAACAAGTGCAAAGAAATTGGCATTGTTTTGGGCTTTGAATTCTAATGTTATTTGATGTTTAATTCGAGTTGAAACTTACATATGCTTGTATTGTTTTGTGTAAATATTTGAACAAGTCCAATTGCTTTGGCTCTCCACTCTCAAGTCATATCCATGTCATCATGCCTTCATTTTGTTTGTGTTGTGTGTTTGGTGGATATCTCCAGCTCTGAACAGGTGAGTTATTCTCACCAGACAATATGTACCTATATAACTGATAAACCGACACCATTTGAATCTGTAATGTATATCATCATGTTATATATGTTTATATTATTATCATATGATGTTCACACATGTTATTACACTTATTATATCATATGTTACTATTATTTAATGTTATTCTGTTATTTATATCTGTTATCACCATTGCAAGTTCCCTGTAGATTAGAATCACTATGGGTTGAAATGATACATACCCGAACGGACTTTAGAATAGGGAAAAATCGTTATGGGCTGAAATGATAGGCCTGAATGATTTTTATTTAAATTATTTTAACTTGGGATTGCGGGTTTGAAATGATAGAACCCGGATTTTTCTTTTTTAACTGCGGATTGAAATGATACATATCCGTATCACTTGACCTAGGTTAGAAAATTATATACAGGCCCGTGGTTATTTTATAAAGTGTTTTGAATATTTTTAAGTATTTTAAAATATAAATTTATGAAATTTGATTTAAATAGATTTTGAAATGTTTAAAATAAAGAAATTATGATTTTTCTATGTGTTAAAAATGTAATTAATGAATGGTTTAACTGGATTTTTGAAATATAACTTAAGTTGGAATTTGGAATTTGGTTAAAAATGATATTTAAGTTATATAAATAAAATGGATATTAAATTTTATTTGGAAATGGTAAATATGATAATTTGATTAAATGTGAATTTAAGTGATTTATTAAAGTATTATTGATTTTTTTCTATGAATTTAAGTGGTTAAATAAATGAATGTTTAAAAGTGATCTTTTAAAATATAACTTGACTTGGAAATGTGAAATTTGGTTTTAATTAAAGGTTTTAGTTAATTAAATAAAATTGGAAATTTAGTTAAATTTGTGAAATGGTAATTTAAATTTGAAGTGTTAAGTTATTTGTTGAAATGTGAAGAATTGGAAACTTTTACACTTAAATTTATTAGGTAAATTGTTGAAAATTGGATTTAATTATAAGAAATTTATTGTGAAAAAGATACATGTTAAATGATATGTAAATAAACATTTTAAATGTTAAATTATGATTTTTTAAAATATTTAAAGAGTTTAAAATGAAGTTATTTAATTGCTGGAAATACACTAAAAAGCTGGAAATCACTTTTAATAGCATTCAGAAATGCTATGGTTCTGAATTACACTAAAATTTGAATAAAAGGGCTACTACAGCATTTCTGAAATGCTGCAGTTGCTGCAGTTGAACTTATAGGCTAATATTGAACCCAGGTCTATTATAGCATTCTCTGGAAATGCTATAATGGTCTGCAGTCTTTGCTGAAACCAAATTTAACCCTTGTTTTGAAATCTGAACTACCGCAGCACTTCTGAATTGCTGTCTTTTCTGTTTTGAACTATAATTCAACTAAAACTGAGTTTTAACAGCAGTTTTAAGTGCTGTCTTTGCTGAATTAAAAATGTTTTCAAATATAACTTATAGCAGTTGTTTATAAATGCTGTGAAATGCTGAAATTTTAATAATTAGGGTTTTTGACTTAGTAAACGAACTCAGAATGGTTTGAAACTTTGGAAATTGAATACTTGATTTGAAAATATAATAATTACACTTTTAAAAGGTTTAAATGAATTATTTTGATTGGAATATAAACTATTTAAAGGTGATTTGAAATGATAGTAAATGAACGATATCTTTGAATTTAAAAGGTATTTAAAGTTGAATATTGGATTTGAACTGATAGGATATTTTATTTTATTAAAATGATTTGAAATGAAGTTTTGTAAGGATATGATATTTTATTATATTAAAATGATTTGAAATGAAGTTTTGAAATTATATGAAAATTTAAATATATGGAAATGGTTTGGAATTGATTTAATCTTTATTTTGATAAAGATATGGTTTGAAATGATATTTTATTTTGAAGTAAAGTATTGTTTTTAAAAGTTATAACCACGGGTTATAATAACGTTGGGTTGTTAAAGAGACCGGGATCGGATATGGACATACTCTCTGTCTTACCGAAAACCACTTTGGCAACCGTGTACGCGGTGGAGATTCCAGAATGAAGTAGGATGGTGGCGACGATCCTAAGGTATATACGTGGACCCAACTCCCGTGAGTTGGCATAAGGTGGCTAAAACAGGAGCGATTGACGGACCAATGAGGTAGCACCTCTGATCGGACACACTTCTTCGATACCATTCTATTACTTGTGATTGATTTGGTGCGCACCCTTGATTTGGGAGTGTTGTTCGAGGTGGGCGGTAGTGGCTGCTATGCGTCACCACCAGTCCGGATGCGTAATTGGTATATCTACCCTGGCATTGCCTAGTTGTGCCGTGTCACCTACCATATCGAGCTTTACTACGATTATGATTTTAAGATCCGACCGCGTTAAGGTTCTCCATCCCCTTAACGCTATTTTCTATATGATTATACTTTACTGATTAGACACTACTGTATATAGCGTATATTACTACATAGTAGATAGTTTAACGGATCCTTAGAGGATGGGCGGTCCCAAGCATCTTCTAAGTTACTTGTACCCTTATTACAGTTCGCTTGAGTTGGTTTACATTATATAAGTATATATTGTCCTGACTCGAGTGTTTTGTGTTTTGCTTTACGCTCGGGTCAGCCTGAGTTATTCACAGATTTGGATTTCCACTCTCTTGGAGATTTGAATCGCTGGAGATTATCTGCTTGTCATGTCCTATCTATTCCAGTTCCGTTGTTCTACTCAGCTTGTACTTGGTTATTTTATTGAGACTTTTGTTGTACTCTATTTCTTCTGTTGTATCTTATGTAACTCTAATATATTTATATAGTAGCTTCATGGACTACTATTTCTTTTACTTCCGCTGCATTATTTTACTCTGTGTCTGTGATCTGTGATTATATTTATTTACTGTATATTCTGAGATTTGCCAAATTTTATTTACAACGCGGTATTTTGAGCAATTCAACTCCGGCATGAGTGTCTACCTATACACTTATAATGGATGCGAATGGTTGAAAATATCGGGTCGTTACATTTGTGATCAAAGCATGGCTTTGTGAAAAAGCGTAGCTTTGTGGACGAGACTTCATCAAACCTCACAACCCGGAAATGGTCGAAACATGAATGATGCGGCAAGGTTTCAGGGGTAGCTTCCCTAAGGTATGACCATTCCTTTTGGAAAAGCGTAGTATCATGGTATGGAGCCCAGATACTTACTCATGTGGACACACTTTATTTATTATGTGTGATGTTGGTTTAGAGGCGCCTCGTTTAAAGGTCCCAAAGGACTGGGGATGGCATATCTGAGGTTTTGTATATTCCGCGGGAAGGGGGGTAGCCTGCCTTGTTTGGCAGAGAGCAGTTTGTCTCTCGGAGCGTCCAGCCAGAGGCGTTCCTTCGTGGCATAGGAAGTTCCTTAGCCTGACCATTTATTGGAAATCCATTTTCCAATACGAACCTTGTACGATATTAGTTGTAGAACCTGCCATTTACTTATGGTGGTCACCACTGTTTAGATGGTAGCTATAGTAGGCATAAGTGCGAAATGTCTATGCTGGCTAAGATTTATATTCTACTTTCGAAATGTTTTCTACACTATGCACTAATAATAATATCAAAATGATTTTTTTACGTAGTAAGCATCTTTGACTATCATAAGAGGAAATCTCCTCTGCTTCTGCGTTTGCATTGTGTGTGTGTGTGCGGGAGGCCTTATGGTAGTTTCATTTTCCAAAAGCATTGCGAATATTTTCTACTTGCTTTGTTATTGTTGTGTTTTAAAGATAAACAGTTTTTGTTGCTCACACCAGTCCCATGACTGATCCGGAGTTTATTGTTTCTTTCCTAAACTCTGGGTGCTCAAAAATTTTCTACACGGGCAGTCTAGAGTTGGGTTTTTCAGATAGTCAGGATTAGTAGATTTTCTGGAGCTAGTTCAGTCTTTGGATATGGACTACACTTGCTTATCTTTGGGCATCGTTATTGGGAGTACGAGCTACTGCTGGATTTCTCTCTTGAAGACTATTTTAGAGTTATTTTTTTTCCGCTGCTGATGTTATCGTTTTCTTTTCCGCTGCTATTTCTTTTATCATATCTCTGATGTATATTGATATTCATTGTATCATTCTGTTGTAACAGATATTGTATATCAATTTATTATTCATTTCTTCCACTGTGTTATTTACTTAATTGTGTTATAAGCTCCGGCGACTCGGATTTGAACGGTCGAATCTACGGCATTCGAGTACGATGTAAAGTATGGATGTCGATTTTCGAACGCAAAAAATCTGACTCGTTACATTTGGTATCAAAGCTAAGGGTAAAACTTTAGCTCAGGAGTATAACACATTAAGTAGCTCATTAGAGATAGGGTGAAGTATACCCTAAAATGAGTAATCTTTAAGATATCCGTCCGTACGCCTTAGTAAATTCTCTTACTATCCATTGATAGTAAGTATGAGTGCAAGAAGAGGATGAGATAGTGGACAGGGGAATACGACTTTAAATAGTTGATACTCTGTAACAACAAGGAAACAATCTTTTTTCTATCAATCTCTTTTGTTCGTCATCTTTTCTCAATTCTTCGATAGTTTCTGGTAGATCCCGGAAGAAATTCGATATATTAAAATGGGACGTAAACTCCGGGTAGACCAAAATTGTTGTTTGGATGTATTGGTTTCTCTTGTTTGCTTTGGTTGTTATGGTTGATAGGTATACTTTAGTTCTAAACTAAAGTTTTGAAATTGTACCCAGAAATAGATAGATATATGAATATAATTTGGGTCCGGATATGTTCTGCGAATGGTTAGTTGTCCCTTCGAACTAACCGATGCCTCTGCATATTTCGTAGATCTGGATAACCCGAGTATCTTGTGAAGTGTTAAAATAGATTTGTTCTTGTATCTATTGTCGATATTCTGATTTGGTAAGCCAAATGCAGAATAGATATTCTGTTGATTTGATGAAATCTTCTTCATCTATCTTTGTGTCTCCCTAGCAATTTCGAGGACTAAATTCTTTTTAAGGGGGAAGTTTGTAACGACCCCGGATTTTAATTTAGATTTAAATTGATAATTTAAATTAATTTTTGAATAAAACCATGAAATTAATCGATTAAGTGATGCGAGTTTCCCCGATTCAAATAGAATATATATTAAGTCATATGGATTTGAAAATTTGTATATATGTGAATATATATATATGTATATGGATATATATGAGTAAATTTGAATTTATTTATATATATATGTATATATTGGATTTGAAATAAAATCTTAAAATAAATGGTTTTTAAAAATAAATATAGAGATATATATATATATTTTGGATACCAGATAAATAAAAGATTTAAAATTTAGAATTGATGTCAATTTAAGTTTTAAAAATAAAATAAGATGAATTGTGTAAAGTAAAACTAATAACAAATATAAGAGTTAGAAATAGAAAATTGATTTATATCCCCATAAAGTAATATTGTAAAGACAAAATGAAAGAAGAAATACAAAGCAATAGAACAAAAATGTATAGTTAAGTATGTATTAACTTGCAAAGTAAAACAAAAATATATACATATGAGTGAAGCTTGCAAAAGAAGAAACAAATGTATACAAGAAGAATTCATCAACCTGGAAAAGCAAGAAAATAAATAAACAAAGTTGCTATGTACATAATATCACCTCCAACACATACAATATCATTATCAGCCGAGTAAAATAAAGCAAAAGAAAATAAAGGACTTGAGTAATTAATGCAACATACCTCTAGCATATCAAAGCATTAAATGCAGGATCATCTCAGCCATGACCTGCTGTACAAGCAAAGAAAAGATAATGTTACCATGTATAAATTTTATCAACTAGTACTCTTTATTTCCTATATATCAAACTCTTCCTTTAGTTTTTTGTCCACCTTAAAAACCATAAACAAATTCAACTTCAACTCAAATCTTTTGCATAGAAGTTTTCAAGAGCATTTCAGTTTCAAGTTTGCAGCCTGCAAATTCAAAACTGCTTTCAACATAAACCTGCTCTTTGTTCTTCTTACAGAAACAACGGTGAGTAACATTTTAAATTTAAAACCAAGTCTGCTTGCTTGTGAAGTCCTGAGATGGATGATGCTTTGTTTATGCATAATAAGTGATAACTCTGTGGTTATGAAAATATGTAGGTCTGCATATCTGATATGTATATTTGTGGCATTAAAAAGCTCGTTTCTTGTTCGAAGCTTACAAACTTTGATCAAAATCCCAAAAATATTTTATCTGTTCAATATTAATCCTTGGATTTTTAAACAAAATAAGCCGTTTAAACTTAAATCATGATCTAGGAATTGTCTTAAGCTTGATTATGGAGAGTTTGCTCTGTAAACTCAGTTTCACAGTAAAAAGACAGATCATATGATAAATTCAAATATTTTAAAACATTAATTCGATCATATAATATGAACCTACATTCAAAGATAAGATTTTTAAAACGAAAATGGGAATTTTTAGATAAGTATACAAGGTGCAGTTTATAGATGAATTAAAATGGTTTTTTTATCAATTTCTGATGATCGTACTAATTTCGAATGTTTAAATCTTGCTTGAGGCAAGTATGGCCATCAAAAATCTTAGGAAAAATGTAGAGAAAAATTTCTACTGTAAGAGATGGGAGAATGAAGTAAAACTAGGGTTTAAGGACTGTAAAAAATGGCGTTTGGATTTTGGATTCGTACACACTAGCCAATGCATCGAGTGCGATAGGGCTTTGGGAGATGGAAGTAGGCATGTTGACGAGTTTGTGGCTGAATGGTCGGAACGTCTGGTAGCCGGCGTTGTGATCGCGAGGCGATTCCTTGGTCGGAAGTTGGGCTCGAATGGATCGAGCTCTACTCGATTTCGATATGGGGATGTTTGGGTTTCTGGGCTCATCTGAGATTGATGTTGGGATGGATGTTGATGCATCGGGATCGTCAAAGGTGATCGGAGGCCTCTGGCGAGGTTGTGCACGTGCACGATGGTGAACTGGTGGTAGTGGTGTCAGTTGTAAGGGTTTGGGAAGAAAGACAGGCGACTCGGAGTGTTACGCGGGGAATTAGGAGGAAAGCTCGAAGATGAACTCGCGTTCGTTAGGCATGGAATCGGGTCAGTTTTAAAAAAAAACTTAAACGAATTTTTGAAAAAAAATATGTCATGGGTAGGTTTTGGCTAGGACTCGAAGCAGGGAGCAATTTTGCTCGGGAATGACTCGAGACAGCCTCGAGTGAAATTTCTAGTTACAGGTTCTTAAGCCTGTATGTTTTCGAATTTGAACTGGATCTTTTAAAATGATTTTTAAACCCGAAAACAAAGATTTAAACTAAGTTCTAAATCAGTTTTAAGTATGATTTCAAAAAATTTAATTGGTATTCTAAATTTGAAATGAATAAAGTTTTATAAAATTAAATGTTTAAACAAGTTTAAAGGTTTAAAGTATATTTCATTTTAAATGAATTTGTTAACCAATAAAATGTTTAAAACCTTATTTATATAAATTCTTCTATAAAAGTTTTCTTTAATATTTGAATGAAGAGTTATATAAATTTGTTTAACTTAAATATGCAAGTTAAATGATTAATTAATGTGATTTATTTAAGTTAATTAATTAATTAAATTAAATTAATTAAGGATAATCATTTATGGAATTGGTTAAGTAAAATTACTTAATTAAAAGTAATTAAATAAATGATTAAAATTTATTAATTAAATGATTAAAGTATAATTGCTCGATGTAATTAATTTGTAATTAGAGATAATCAATTTAGTAATTAATTAAAGGTTAATTAATTAATGAAGGTGATTAAGGAAGGCTAATAAATTGAGGAATAATTAATTAAAGAAATTAATTGAAGATAATTAATTTAATGGTGGGTTAAATAATTAAAGGTTAATTATTTAATGATTAAAGGTTGATTGATTTATTAATTAAGGTTGATTAATTAATGACTAAAGGATAATTAATTAAAATGGGTTGTAATTAATTAATGTTAATTAAACCAGGATTAGTGTCTAATCTAATTTAATTTAATCAGGTAAATAAATTGACCTTACTTATGGATGATTGGATTTGACTAAATGATTGAATTGTTTGATATCCCTGATATATGATGCTCTATGATATACCATGATTTGTGTTGTGATCTATAATTTATTTATCTGGGATGAATGTAATTGATTATCTGCGATATATATATCTGTGATCTGTGAATGAACGATAAGCGTTATAGTTAATACCGCTTATCAATTGTATTTCTGCATTTGATCTGTGATGATTAAATGATGTTGCACTATAATGTGTTAAACCCCTGGACCACACTTTTACACACACAAATATGGATTTCACGAGGAAATCAGTTAATTCACAGATGAATTAAATTTAATGTTGTTTTGAAATTGAATTTGAAATTTCAAATTGATTTTTGAAATGGAATTGGGTTAAATGTTAAAGCTTTTGAAAAAAGTGTTTTCAAAGATAAAAGCTATTTTGAATAACTTGGTAAAATTTCAATTTAAACAATTCAATTTGAAGTTGAATTCAAATAATTTGGAATTGAATTCCATGTTTGGAAGTTATGGTTAAAGAAGTTATAAATGTGTTAATATGAAGTTAAACAATTTTAAAAGTATAATTTTGAGAATTTGGATTTAACCCAAGAACTTTAACTCGTATAGATGAATCAGATTTCCAAAATGAAAACTGTTTGTTTTAAAAGAATAAAAGCTTTCATATAAAAATGAAATTCCAATTTAAGTTAAAGGAATTTCAAGTTTGAATTGAAAAAAATGGTTTTCCAAGTTATGAATGAATTCTTTTTGAAAGCTATGAATTGAATCTGTTTATTTTTAACAGATTTAAAATGATGATTTGTTTAAACATTTGAAATGGAATTGTTTTGAAAGCTATAAGTTAAATCTTTGTTTTAAAGATTTAACGAGTTAATCCAAATTAAAATGGAAATTGATTTGGAAAATCTATGAATGAATCTTTGTGAAACTAACTAGGTGAACTTTGTGAAATGAATCTTTTTGTTTAAAAAGATGTAAATGGTAATTTGTTTAAACCATTTGAAAGAAAAGTTTGGATAATAAGTTGTGACTTAATTGAAATCCCAATATCCATATGTTTTTAAATATTGTGCTCACTATTCGGGTTAGCCGAGAAAAGACCTTTGTGTCATATAACCCATTCCGAATTAGTGATACGACGATATGGATCGTATTGAAGACCGGTGGTGAAGACCAGATATTTTCAAAAATGAAAGGACAACCTGTCGAATGTCTCTACACCGAGTTGCTCCGGTATAGAGATTTATATCACTCTTATTGTGATGGGAAGTCCGGACGTGATTAGAAAATTATCCGGATTTGCAAGGGCTTCTTCGGAATTGCCTTCGGTTCTGTTCGAACCCGGAACAGACTTGTATGGTTACATGTCTGACATTACACTTTGAGATATAAAGCCGATTTCTTTCAAATACATTTCTGTTGGTGGCGGAGAATTTATTCTCTTAGCTTAACACCCTTCTCTGAGATGTACGAGCTCAGAGGTTATGTAGTTGAAGGTTATCAGCGATATACTCCCAATTTGGTAATGTGGCATGCTGAGTGTTGCTGTGTGATGATCATTTATTGACATTTGTGATCAAAGCGTGGCTTTGTGAAAAAGCGTAGCTTTGTGGACGAGACTTCGTCAGACCTCACAACCCGGAAATGGTCGAAACAGGAATGATGCGGCAAGGTTTCAGAGGTAGCTTCCCTAGGGTATGACCATTCCTTCTGGAAAAGCGTAGTATCATGGTACGGAGCCCAGATACTTACTCATGTGGACACACTTTATTTATTATGTGTGATGTTGGTTTAGAGGCGCCTCGTTTAAAGGTCCCAAAGGACCGGGGGTGGCATATCTGAGGTTTTGTATATTCCCCGGGAAGGGGGGTAGCCGGCCTTGTTTGGCAGAGAGCGGTTTGTCTCTCGGAGCGTCCAGCCTGAGGCATTCCTTCGTGGCATAGGAAGTTCCTTAGCCTGACCATTTGTTGGAAATCCATTTTCCAATACGAACCTTGTACGGTATTAGTTGTAGAACCTGCCATTTACTTATGGTGGTCACCACTGTTTAGATGGTAACTATAGTAGGCATAAGTGCGAAATGTCTATGCTGGCTAAGATTTATATTCTACTTTCGAAATGTGTTCTACACTATGCACTAATAATAATATCAAAATGATTTGTTTACGTAGTAAGCATCTTTGACTATCATAAGGGGAAATCTCCTCTGATTCTGCGTTTGCATTGTGTATGTGTGCGGGAGGCCTTATGGTAGTTTCATTTTCCAAAAGCATTACGAATATTTTCTACTTGCTTTGTTATTGTTGTGTTTTAAAGATAAACTGTTTTTGTTGCTCACACCAGTCCCATGACTGATCCGGAGTTTATTGTTTCTTTCCTAAACTCTGGGTGCTCAAAAATTTTCTACACGGGCAGTCTAGAGTTGGGTTTTTCAGATAGTCAGGATTAGTAGATTTTCTGGAGCTAGTTCAGTCTTTGGATATGGACTACACTTGCTTATCTTTGTGCATCGTTATTGGGAGTACGAGCTACTGCTGGATTTCTCTCTTGAAGACTATTTTAGAGTTATTTTTTTTCCGCTGCTGATGTTATCGTTTTCTTTTCCGCTGCTATTTATTTTATCTTATCTTTGATGTATATTGATATTCATTGTATCATTCTGTTGTAACAGATATTGTATATCAATGTATTATTCATTTCTTCCACTGTGTTATTTACTTAATTGTGTTATAAGCTCCGGCGACTCAGATTTGAACGGTCGAATCTACGGCAATCGAGTACGATGTAAAGTATGGATGTCGATTTTCGAACGCGAAAAATCCGACTCGTTACAGTGCCCCGAAAGGCTATTTTCACTTGTTAAATAAAACGAATTATTATTAAATATCATTTAAATCACTTTTAAATCCAATTTAAAAATTTTATATCTTTATTTTTATTAAATAGAATTTAAGTAAGCTTTGAATTTATTTTTATCCAACTTAAAACCCAAGATTCAATTATTTAGACAATTTCAATTTTTAAATTCAATAATCTAATTATCAAATTAATCGTGATATTTGAAATTTTAGATATTTGACTTATAAAAATAATATTTAATATTTAAAATCAATTAAATATTATAAAATCAAATGATTGAAATTCTGGGTCGTTATATTCTTCCCCCTTAAAAAGAATTTCCTCCCTAAAATTTTCAAGGGAAGAAAATGCCCAAACCCATTACTTTTTAAAACCAATTTATTGAAATAAATTACCAAATCCTTTTAAGCTTTAACTTCCCAAAAACAATTTGCTGAGACCTTGTTATTACTTTTACTAAGTTTCCAAATTCATTCATAGATTCCGACTAATATCATCACATTCAATCATACCAGGTTATAACTCAAAATCGAATTTAGTTATCAAAATTTCTCAATAAAATTTCTAAGGCCTTAACTTTACGGAAAATTCCGCCAGCGTCTTCTTTGCGCGGCTAGATCGATACAACTACGAATTGCTACTTCGGGCCCAAAACAACAAAGGAAAACAAAAGCCAAGTGGCTCAATCATAAAACCATCAAACTAAATAACAATATAAACATGTACCTTTTTGTCGAGCAACCCAATTTTACTTATGAAATAAAAGGCATCAAACTAGCTCTTGCTTTTATATCTGTATCTTATTTACCAATGATATCCAATCATATAATTCATAATCATATTATACTGCAATTTCAATTTTCAACATTTACTTTACTAAAGCCCGTACGATATACATATATCATCCGTATGCAATATCAAATCTGATCGTTCGCTCGATCACACTATTTCACTTCCGAACTAGTATCGTTCACACGACTACACTAGTGCGGACTCAGATCCGGTTCCTTGATTAGAAACCGTCATTCCTTGCATAGCCATGTACTATGATAGAGAATTCCAGAACCAATCAAACATCCATATCCAGTGTTCAACGTTGAGAATCGAGTCAAAAATACCAACTCAGACCGATGTAAATCATCTCGAAATCATATAGTCGAATCTAGATTAAACCGTTATGTGAAAAAAAAATATACGTATGACTTACGTATTTATTTCCATTTACTTCCATTCAATTGATTTACATTCAATTCCTTTTACATTCATTTGATCTGCATTCAATTTAAATCAAATTCCCTTATTCATATTAATTTCACTTACATTCAATTATTCACATTGCTTTATCCATATCCATTTATTACTTAGTATATTTCTTTCAATACTAATGTCACTTAAGAACTATTCCATCAACTTTTCTTAAGTTTATTATAAACATTTTATATAAAACTTCTTATGTTCACTACCATTTCACAACTTAAGTCCATATCCATTACAAATCAATTTCAATTCCATTTAACTCATTCCAATTTCAATATTTAATTTTTTCCACCAACATTCCAAAACCATATTCAATTCACTAATTCATTTAAATAGCTCGCTTCATTAATCCATTTCAAATCTTAACCAATTTCATTTTCAAAAATTATTATTTCATTTAACCTAATTTAGGTTAATTTTCCTTTTAAAATTCATTTTATTTAACTTAGGTTAAATTTCATTCCATAGTTCAATTACAAATTTACTTTTCTTAAAATTCATATTCAACAATTTCAACATTGTTTTACTTACTAATTCTCAAAATTTATAAGTTATCAAACTCATTTTTTTATAAAATACTCAAATGAAAATTTCCAGAGTTTAAACACCTTGTTCTTATTTCAAACTATTTGAAATCATATATACATATAATCCTCTTGGTATATCAAATCATTCTTTGAACTTTAAAATTAAAACTAGTTTTACCAAAACAAAACTCCAATGGTAGCAATTTCTCTCTTGGAAACCCGAAAATGAACGTCGATGATGCTGTAGTCATCATCGAGATTATTTCCCAACGACCGAAGTGAGTTCAGTTCTTTCTATCTCTTTAAGATTCCCTTTAAAAATATTTCCATTAAAAAATATTTTTGAAATAATATTATTATTATTTTCCAAAACTTTGAAAAACCAATTCCAAAACCAACGGGATTTAAATTCCCAAATTCCCATTTTTAAACCCTTTTTACTTACAAATCATATTTATAATATACTTCTGAAATTTCATTTCCTTTCAATTTATAATTAACATTTATAAACCATATATCTATATAATCCCACTTTGGTTATATAAAATCATTTCTTTGTTTTCATTATAATAATAACAATTTTTATTAGAACACAAATAAAAATGATGATAATCAAATGCTATCATTCTCTAACAACCAAGCACACCATATATACAATAATAATTTCTAGAAAATTATTCCTTTATATATAAAATATAATCAAGGTAAAATTATTTCATTTACCCAATTTCAAAACATTACCATGTCGAACTGCTCTGTTCAAGTGTTTAGAGATCCCTACCAATAACGTTAATTACTCGTATTGACTAGAATTCATAAGCCACTCAACAAATCAACCAACATAATATAAAACATTTTTATATCACTAAAAAATACGTGCTCACACATATATATATACACACACTCAAACTCATTCTAGGGTGCTACTGACCCTATCTCTAATGAGTAACCCACCAAAGCCAAGGTTCTCACTTAACCTTTAGCTTTGATACCAAATGTAACGAAGGGGATTTTCGACCCCCGAAAATCGACACTAATAGTCCACTGTATTGCATGCCGAACAATCGAATGCCGGAAAACCCGATTGTTGGGAAAAAGAAAGAAGGAAGAAGATAAGGAGAAAACTAAATAACACAGATTCTCACATAAATAAACTGTAATATATGTATATTCAAAGAATCAATATGAGTATACTAACCTATTTTAGCTTGGATAGTTATAACAGCATGTCCTCACAATTGCTTATAAATACAACAACGAATACAGCGAAAAAATAACCATCTACGTAAATACGTCTCTTAGCCTCCAACTCGTCTCCTGAAGCTCCAAAGCATCCAACTAAAATCCTATAATATGCTCGGTCTGACCCGAACATTATAAATAAATAACACCCGAGTCAGTCTAGAAAGCCAGCGTGAGAAAACACACCCAACTAGATTTTAAAGTTATATAAATCCTTGAAATCAAAAGTATCTTGTAAGACCACGCCGCACATAAACACGAAAGGGTTTTTACCTTACGATAACCAAAACATTTTCTATAGAGAATCCATTTATATTATAATAATGTCTAGGGGTCAAAGTAAAATATTAATATAGCTGAAATGCTCGCATCTCACTTTTCAGCATAGTTGGGCACAACTAAGTCCGTACGGCGCTTATTAGAGAATGGATTCCATACAATGACTGGGCTACTGGGGTACCGCCCATCACGGTGCATCTCTAGATAAATTAACACCGAGGACCTCGCTTGGATCCCCTTCCAACACAGAACCGGCCTACACCTTACTGGATAGTACCAAATATGATCACCCCTTCGTTAATGGGCCTCGAGCATACAAATGAGATATAATAGCGACACTTGATAGGGATGATCATACCCTACTTGGGAGCGACCTACTTAGCCCTGCTGTATCTCCCCTGTTTTAGTCATTCCCGGTTGATGAGGCTTGAGGCTACGTTTTACCTTTTATATAGCACTTCCCACTTGGAATGCTAATACTGTCTTCCAGGCAACAATGCAATACCAGCATTCAACCATACAAGTCAGTTTTGCGACTGAACGAAACACTTGAAAGCTCTGTCTTCAATTCCATCATTTTAAAGTTGTCTTCACTTGGAAATGCATTCGTTGGATCGAAGTGGTTTTCGGATAACATATATGATCCCGGTCTCTTCAAAAAAACATTCGATAATTCCCGGTAAACTCAACCCCGGTTTTAGGAAATAAATAGTCAAGGATAAGATCAGAGATCACCTCCTAACTGTTAGTGGACGGATTTCCTTATCATTGTCCTAGGAGAACGAAATGAGATTTATACGCATGGTACAACATCATCGAAGATGACTATGCCACATAACTCACGTGTTTCTCCTAGATATTTCCAAAGTTACGTTTGGATCCATTTTTGATAGTTGGTTATTTAACTATCAACAAACATACATTCAAATCATGGGTTTATTCCATAGGGAAAAACCAACATTGGTTCAACATATAAGCAATCACTAGCCTCCTTTTATAAATCTTTCATAAATAAAACCATTTGTGAAATTACTTGAATAAGAATACCTTTACAAAGATATATCCACCGATTCTTATATTTTCAGTACTTAGAAAATATCCATATACTTATCTCAACGGTATAAGTATATTTACAAACTGAGAAAGATTTCCGTTTTATTTAATTCAAAAATCATTCCTAAACTCCTTATAATTCTCTAAACCATTTATAAACCATTTTATGAAACTTCTGGAACCATTTATAAAACTTCTTCTATACATTTTAATCACTTCGATATCTCCTTTGTACATTTCTAAAACTCATTTATATATCCTTTATAAATCTCTAAACCATTTATAAAACCCTTCACCGTGTAAATAATCTTCCTTACGTCCCCAAACCATTTTATAAGCTCCTTTATAAAATCCAAGTCTTTCAACTCTATTCATGGGTGTCGAAAACACTTATAAATAATTAAAAATCTTTTACTTCAAAACACTATTATATAATAACAAACATTAACAAAAACATTATAAATAAATGAAAATATTATTTTAAAACATCTTAAAAATAATAAATAATAATTTTAAAATATTGTTTAAGAAACAATAATAATAAATCTTTACCATTTTTATAAATAATAATAATTTATTTTCAAAACCTTATTAATAATCCTTATTATTAATTTCAAGCCATAATTATTTTTGAAACAATTAACCTTGTCACAGTTTGATAAATTCTTTAAAACCATATAATTATAAACAAATAACTTTAAAACACTACTAATATAATTAAACAACCTTAAAATAATATTACTATAATTAATTAGCTTTTAAAACAATATAAATATAATTAAATACTTTTAAAACAATATTAATTTAATTAAATACTTTTAAAACAATATTAATATAATTAAATAACCTTAAAATAATATTACTATAATTAAATAAACCTAAAATAATATTACTATAATTTAATAACCTGAAAATAATATTAATTTAATTAAATAACTTTAAAAAAATATTAAATGTAAATAAATCATCTTTTTTTAAAAACAATATATTTTTGAAAGGGGCATTTCACCAGAAGGAAAAACTTTGCAGTCCAATTAGTTTCTAGGACACACATTCAAAGAAATTACTTTCAAGGCCAAAGTCAGCAGAATAATTACTTTCAAGGACAAAGTCAGCAGTCCAATTACTTTCAAGGACATAATTTCATAGAATTTTAGGCCCTAGAAACTAATTATTTTGCGTTTTGTCCTTGTAAGTAATTATTTCAGTTGTGTGTCCTAGAAACTAATTCCACCTGCCAAAGAGGCCCTTGTGGCTAATTTCCACTTTCGGAAACCCGTTTTCGGATTTAAAATCATTTTCTATCTTAAACCCAATTTCAATTCAATTGGCAATTTATATTAATTGTTGACTGTATTTACACCTATGAGTCATATGACCGAAATGATGAAGATTCTGAATGAACCACATGATTTATTTGATTTTTTATCGTTGAAAATTAATTAAATTAATAAGTATTTATGAAATATTATCATTAAATTTTATTTAATTTATTTGGATGACATTAGTATTTAGTAAAGTGCGTATGTAAACATAATAAATGCACATATCGGTAGATATATCGGTAGAATGTTTAAATTTGATTTAAAAAAGTAAATACAAAAAGGACTTTAAAAAAATTAAATTAATTAATATTTGTGAAATATTAACTGGTAAAAAATTTATTATTTGATTTCTTAGATTTCCATTAGTATTTAATAAAGTGCATATACAACTGTTATAAGCGCACATATTAGTATACAATACCAATAGAAAATTTAGATTGGATTTAAATAGGAATAATACTAATTGGTTTTAGGAATAAAATTTTGAAATCATTATAATAATGGATCATATTGCATATTACAAAGTTTTGGACTGAAAGATGTTTTACAAATCCTTTGAAATATTTTGAGTGTTATTTACATGTAAAATTAATTGAATTTAAATTTCATATGTTGTTTCCAAAAGAAAAAAGAAAATAAGGAAAACCTTTTATTTCCTTTGACTTATTCTTTAATTTAATTTTGGACTTATGGAAAGCTATTTTGTTATGAAAATATAGTTTTGAGTTGCAAATTAGTTAAGTATAATATTGTGTTTTTTTGTTTCAGTGAATTAATCTAATTTGTATACATATAGATATATGTATGTATGTGAATATATGTGTGTATGTATATATGTATGTATGCAAATGTTAAAGATTACAAAATTAGTTTTAAAATTAATGCAATGATGTTAGTACCTTATTAATTGATCCCCATTTTAGATTGCCTTCTATAACTTTCATACAAATAAATGTACATATATATACATATGCACATGTAAATAAATCAAAAAATATTTATGTTCTTTGGGCGACGAAGGCATATAAGGAGGGGATATATGACTGTTCTGGTATAAATCCCAACATCTAAAATGTTTACATTTGTTATGCACGCATTCTATATGTAACGTTGCACAATCACATATGAGCGCATTTGATGCGCCAATCAAATAAATAATAACAAAAACAATTTAAAATTAAATGAAACTAATTTTAAATAATTATAATAAGATGAATAATTTATTTAAAAGAAAGTTTAAAAATGTTATAAATGAATTTAGACTACATAGACCCAACAAAGTCCAAAAGGATTTTTTTTAAATTTACCTAATTACATCGCTTCCGACTTGCTCGGTTCCAACAATGGTATCAGAGCATAATAGTCTATACGGTCTAAATTAGTCATGTTAAGGCTAACTAATTAATCTTGCCCACTTAATATGGTGTCTAGAAAGGTAATGTCTAAGATTAGAATTCGGTAATTAAGTACCCTACCATACCTAATTACGGTCTGGCCAGAAAGTGAAGCCCAAAGGTTGCCCCCAATAGAAAAGTCCCAATTTGAATTAAATCTTGGGCTAATTTCAAAAAAAATTGAAAATTAAAGTACAGATTTTAAATTTAAAAGTTAAACTTAAAATGAAACATGTAAATTTTAAAATTTATTATATAACACAAAATTTCGAAATGTTTGAAAAGATAATGAAATTTCAAAGTGTTTGAAAATTTAAAATTTAAAATTCAGACAATAATTTTGAAAATTAATTTATTAATAAAATTAATAAATTAAATTAATTAAATAATTCAATTAATTAAACATATATATATATATATATATATAGACACACACGTGTATTGTATAGATTGATATATGTTATATTATCTTAAAATGTTTAAGATAGTATAAATATACATGTAAGTATATATACATGACTTTCAAAATTAATATAATTTAATTAAGAGTGTTTGATTAAATTAATTAATTAAAGGACAATTAATTACATTATATATATAATATATATGTTTAATAAAGGTTATAATATATACTATAAAAGTTATAGTATACTTGTTTAATATAAAAGTTATACTAGAATAATAATATAAAATTATTTAAATTGTTAATTAATTAAAATTAATTAAATTAGAATTAACTAACATAATGTTATACACAAAATTATTATAAAAGTTTAGTGAAATATAAAAGTTATATATAATTAAACTTATATAATATGAATGTATAAACTAAAGGTGGAATTATAAAGAAATCCACATAGACTTAAGAAATAAACACATACGTAAATGTATGTATATTATGATTTCCGATGTGTCTGATACTCGAATTACGTGGATATTTTATAAGAAATACATTATTCCATAAGTTGATATCACTCAATTATATATATTAAATATTATAGATTTTTGATATAACTATTGTCCTCTACCATTTATATATTTATAAATTGCTTGCATACTCTCTGGTTTTTAAGCAAACTCCAGCTAAAGATGTTATGTGTAGTATTGTAACGACCCAGAATTTTAGTCATATTGAATTTAGAATATTTAATTGATTTTAAATATTGAAAAGTTAATTTTATAAGTTAATTAACTTGGATTTCAAATTTAACGATTTATTTGATAATTAAATTGTTGAATTTAATATATGGAATTGTTTGTATAATTGAATCCTGAATTTATTGTGCATGAAAATGATTCGAAAGTTGGTTTAAACTCTATTTAAATAAGAATGAAGATAGTAAACTTTGAATTTAGATTTAAAAGTGATTAATTTGGTTTTTATAATAATTCATTCTAATTAACGTGTAAAAATAGTCTTCTAGGGCACTCTCTCGGATTTCGACGAAACCAGTTTCATTGGATCCGTAATAGTATATTATAGTATGCCGTCGAATTTCGTGGCGATCGGAAGTATCGTTTGGTCGTGCGAGTTTGAAACGCGTAGAAATTAGTTAAAGAAATTTAAATTAATATAATCTGATTTTGAAAAGCTATCTTCTATATACAATGAAATTGGCTTCCAATATGCATTCCATTATATTCGGAATATGGGTATAACATATAGAACGCCAGGCGACACGCTTCGTTTGAAGTTCGAAATTTTGACGGATGAATAGTGCCGCGAAAATTTTCCATAAACAGCCATCAATTTCCTTCGTTTGCAAAGCCTAACCCTAAAATGTTTTCAGCCGCCATTAAACTAATCCATCCAATGTCCGACGTTCAGCGGAGCCTCTAGAGGCGAAATTAGCCAACGACTTCAACTAGGAAAGCATAGAGGGCGACGATACGAGGGAAACTACCGGTTGGATCGAGCTATCGACGACCGAGGCAGCGGCAAATAACTCAAGTTCGCAGCAGCAATCATGGCTTTCGATCGCGATTTTTCACGCGTACGCGCGCGACGCGAGGTGGTTGCTGGTGGGGAGGCAGCGCAGGGGGCAGCGGCGTGTGGCGCATGGGTGCAGAGAGAGGGAAATGAAGAAAAAGGTTTAGTTTAAATTAAATTTATTTAGTTAATTGTAATTTAATTATATCATATATTAATAAATTCATAACTTGTTCAGATGAGGTCGGTTTCAAGCACGATAAGTTGTGTTGCGATCGTATCGATGAATGCTACGCTATGGAGTTGGATTGGATGGGTTTGGAGCTAGTAAAAACTTTGGGTTAAAATTGAACGTTGGTCCAATTTTAATTCAAAATGGAACGTTTGGCGAAACTGAAAATCAAACTGAGTTAATCTTACCTTTTTGGTTAACCAGGAATATTTTTAGGCGATAAAATAAGTTATTAGATGTTTGGATATTTATTTTTGGTTGTTATTGGCTGTTGGATGATTTACTATTTAATTAGTTGGATTGAATACATTTCCGCCTATTGGAGCGGATGAGACCCTATTATGGTCCCGTGTAAGAGCGGATGAACCATTGTATACGAATCCCGCCTCGAAGTGGTTGATTTATATTTCTACAGTTGTATACTGTATGTGATGCAGGGGGCAGGTTGGAGGGATCCAACGGGATTCCTCACACTGTTGATTTATTTTCATATAAATTGATATATGATATGTTGGATGTTATAATTGATGACATGGACACAATTTTGTTTATTTAGTGCTTTAGTAACACTGGGCCTTATATTTTGGTATTTTAAAATACCATAAAATAGTGATTGATTTTGAAAAGTGATTTCAAAGTTATTTTGAAAATTATATATATTTTAAGTAATTATTCTTGAATTATTTAAAGAAGTAATTTATTTTAAAATCAAAGGTATGATTTTTTGATATTATAATTTAATAGTTTTATAAAATATTTTGAATAGAAATTTTGAACAGTAAATAAAGATTTTTAAGATCTCGGAAGACAAGTCAGTCTTTTATAATAAATGGATATTGTCTTAAAAGGAAAATAGAAATATTTTGATATGAATATTTATTAACCATTTTATATAAAATGATATATATATACATATGTTCATATATTATAATTTATTTATAAAGGTGAAATTTACAAATATGATAATTTATAAAAGCGATATTTTACAGAGGAAGTGAAGATTTATAAAATCGTATTTTCATTAGTAAAAGTATGGATCATAAACGGTGTTTATAAATAAAGGGAAACTACTATCATTGGATAGATTGGAAAGATATAAATCGAATGGAGGATTTATTATAAGATGTGGAATGATATTTTAGAAAATAGTTCATTCTATTTTGGAAATTGAAAGTGAGGGTAAACTGGAACTGTTAAACGATATCTTATAAATTGAAAGAAAATTATAAAAGAAATTTGTACCTATGGGAGCAAGGTTAATAACGATTAGAAATTATGCTTGAATGGATTTTATGAATAAGTGAGATTTATAAAGGGATGGAGTTATGAATGAGGTTCATGAATAAAAGGGATTTTATGAAAGGAAGTTTCATAAAATAAAAGAGATTTATAAATATAGTTTTATAAAGTGGAATTAGGCACAAGGGCCTCTTTAGCAAGTGAAATTAATTTTTAGGACACACAACTAAAATAATTACTTTTAAGGACAATACGCAAAATAATTAGTTTCTAGGGCCTAAAAACCTTTGAAATTATGTCCTTGAAAGTAATTGGACAGCTGGCTTTGTCCTCGAAAGTAATTATTCTGCTGACTTTGGCCTTGAAAGTAATTATTTCAGATGTGTGTCCAAGAAATTAATTGGACTGCAAAGTTTGTCCTTATGGTGAAATGCCCCTTTTATAAATATGGAAACAATTGTGTGGAAAGTTAAGTATGGATTTTTATCAAGGGAATATAATTATGTTTTGAAAAAAGATTGTTTATTTATATTAATACTGTTTAAAAGTGGTTTATCGATATTTTAATATTTTGAAAAGTTTATTATTTAAAATTATTAATATGGTTTGAAATTATTTTTAATTATTTATCAATAAGGCTTTGGAAATTAATTATTATTATTTATAATAATGTTGAAGATAAATTTTTATTGTTTATTAAAGAATGTTTTGGAAATTATTAATTATTATTTAAAGTTGTTTTAAAGTTAGTATTTATTTATTTCTAATGTTATAATATATAGTAATGTTTAAAGGAAAAGACTAGAATTTTATTTTAAATGTTTTTGAGATTTATAAGTAGGGTTTTTATAAAAAATGTGGATTATAAGAGGAATCTTATAATATGTTTCGGAAAACGAAAAATGGAAGATTGGTTAAAGGATAAAATAGTTTTATAAATAGTTTTAGATATTTATAAAAGAATTTTAGAAATGGGTTTATAGATTTATAAAAGGTGTATTAAACGGTTTGTGGATTTATAACGGAGTTTATAAATGATCCAGAATTGTATGAAAGAGGATCGTCCTCAGTATTGGTGAATATAATTATACCATTGAGGTAAGTATATGGATATTTTTAAAGTATTGAAAATATAAGGGTTTGTGGATGAATCTTTGTAAAAGTATTTTGCTACAAATATTTACAAAGTGATTTGAGTTAATGGAAGGTTTTATTAAGAAGGCCTAGTGTTGTTTGGTGCTTAATCGATGTTAGTTTTTCCAATGGAATTAAATCCCCGATTTGAATGTTTGTTATTCGATAGTTGTTAACCCTTAATTGTATACGACTCAAGAAGTATACGACTCAAGAAGTATACGACTCAAGGAGTATACGACTCAAGAAGTGTACGACCTAACAACTCGGGATACTGTACGACCTACGACTCATGGTCCAGACGACTTAACGAGTTAACATGTGAACGAGTTAACGGGTTAGGGTATCAACGACTCAAGTATTGCACGACTTAAGTGGATAATAAGAATCAACGACTTAAGGCCTGGACGACTCAGCGAGTTAAGGATTGTGCGAGCTAACAACTCAAAATACTTTACGACTTAACAACTTAAGGACCAAACGACTCAAGGGAAGTTCCGACCTAAGGTGTTAAGAAGGTCCACGACTTAAAGAAATTACCAACCCATGGGAGTTGACGACTCAAAGGACTTACGACTTAAGGAACTCACGACTTAGCTTAAGTCGTCCACGACCTAAAAGCTATCGGGTTAAAACCCAATGCCTGCACCAGTGCTATTTTCATCTGATAAGTCGGCCACGACTTATGATTCATTATAAGTCGATCACGACCTAAGACTTGACTTCGGCCAAGCCACAAACTGAACTCAGTAAGTCGCCCACAAGTTGCTTTAAGTCAACCACAAGCCACGACACATCCAAAGTCGGCCACTACTCATCTTGAGTCGGCCATGACTCATCTTGAGTCGGCCACGACTCATGACTTGGCAGAAACCACTATTCTGAATTTGACTCCTATAAATAGACCACCACTTCCAACATGAAAAGGACTTTTTGGCCATTCATTTCTTCAAGCGTCGTTACTCTGCCGAGCTCTCAACTTATTCCACAATTGAAGATCTCCAGATATTCGAGACACTACAACAAGCTTCGAGAGGAATTTCCTACATCCAACACGGATTCATCAAGTTTCATCATCGAAGTTTGAGCTAGTAGTCGAGATTGTCTTTGTGATCGAATTGTATTGTTTTGATAAGTGCATTGTATCGTCTTGTAATCAGATTCAGTAATAAAGAGATTCAAAGTGGACGTAGGCTCGATCTCAAGCCGAACCACTATAAACTGCTGTCGTTTACTGCTTTTTCACTATTTTACTGCTTAAATTCTATTCCCGTCACACGGGTGGTGCTTTCACAACTCTACCACACACACCGGGTGTTAGCGTTCACTTTTTAGCGTTAACAATAGTTAAATAACCGACTATCGAAATTGGACCTAAAACGTAACTTTGGAAGTATCTAGGAGAAACACGTGAGTTATATGGCACAGTCATCTTCGATAATGCTGTACCGTGTGTACCAATCTCGTTTCATTCTATTAGGACAATGGTAAGGAAATTCGTCCACCAATGGTTAGGTGGTGATCTCTGCTCTTATCTTTGATTGTTTATTTTCTAAAGAACCGGGGTTGAGTTTAACGGGAATTATCGAATGTTGTTTTGAAGAGACCGAGATCGGGTATGTTATCTGAAAACCACTTCGATCCAACAACTACGTTTCAAAGTAAAGACAACTTAAAGATGCTGGAATTTGGAGACGGTGCTCTCAAGTGTTTCGTTCAGTCCCAGGATGGACTATATGGATGAGTGATGGTATTGCATTATTTCCAGGAGGGCAGTATTAGCATTCCAAGTGGGAAGTGCTATATAAAAGGTAAAACGTAGCCTCAAGCCTCATCAACCGGGAATGACTAAAACATGGGAGATGCAGCAGGGCTAAGTGGGTCGCTCCCAAGTAGGGTATGATCATCCCTATCTAGAGTCGCTATCATCTCTCATTTGTATGCTTCGGGGCCCAAAGCGGGGTGATCATATTCGATACTACTAGTCAAGTGGTAGGTCGGTCGTGTGTTGGCAGGGGACCCAAACAAGGTCCTCAGTGTTATTTTATCTAGAGATGCACCGTGACGGGCAGTACCCCAGTAGCCCAGTCATTGTAGGAATCCATTTTCCAATACGAGCCTTTACGGTTTTAGTTGTATACTTATTATGTTGGAATTTAATTAATGTAACAATTTTGGCTAAGATTAATAAATATTTGTATTTAGACACTATTATAATACTATAGAATTTCATATGAAATGTTTTGGTTATCGTAAGGTAAAACCCGTCCGTGTTTATATGCGGCGTGGTCTTACGAGATACTATTGATTTTTGAAAGGTTTTTCTATAACTTTAAAAATCCAATTAGGTGTTTTTTCTCATGCTGGTTTTCCAGATTGACTCAGGTGTTATTTAATTATAATTCTCGAGTCTGACCGAGCATATTTACAGATTGTTTTGGATGCATTTGGAGCTAAGGAGATGAGTTGGAGGTCTACAAGTCATATTCACGTATATGTTATTTTCCCTGCTTTGTGTTAAAATTGTCAGCAATTTGTGAGGACAGGTTGTTTTAACCGTCTAAGCCGATGATTATGATTGTTGTTGTACTCTGATGGATGTATGTATATAACAGTTTCTCCTTTGTAAAGATTATTGATTTTATATTATATGTTGTTCCGCTGCGATTGTGAGATTCTATGATTGGTTCAGTTTCTTTCTCTTCTTCTTCTCTTTTCTTCTTCTTTCTTCTTCTTTCCCATAACTATCAGTCTTTCCGTTCAACTTAGGTTGGAAATGTGTGGTTTATTGTCATCTTAAATTGTATGGATTGGCGGATCATTACAAGTATTATTAATATATTGTCAAGACGAGCTAAGATAACTATATGTATTTGTTGAGCAAACTTAGGGTTCATATATTATACTTAGGCTGTAGCAAAATGGTAGGTACTAGCGAATAATTTCTTGCAATTGGTTGAGCAAACTCAAGGTCGAAATGAGATTAGAATAAGGAAACAAAGGTTAGAAGTTGTATATAATATAACCAGTAATTAGTTATTCATTTTTTATGGGACTATGACTTGTTGAGCAAACTTAAGGCCAGAATCCCAAGACAGATAAGACCTAACACCCACTAGATAAGTTGAAAATCTTCTATGTTTCATCTTAGGGTTTGGGAAAACATAAATGACTAGTGGGAGCCATATTAGAAAAATGAAATGGTTAGATTTAACATTTCTAATATTGTAAGAACATCTGCTGTATAAAGCTCTAAAAATCTATATTGATAAATTTGTGCAATTAATATAATTGATAAAACATTTATCCCTTAAACTATACAAATGAGTTGAATTAATATTGACAGAGAGAAACACAAAATATACGTATCAGCAGAATTTTACATGTTGACAGATGAAAGTGCCTAATGATACAACCATTAAATATGTTCGTAACTTAGTCATTTACGAGTTTACTTTCTCAAGACTGTCTATTGTCTTTTATGAATTTCGAACTCCAAAAACAATATAAGAATATGGATATTTGATCCATATACGATCACATATAAATATATGGTGAATAGTCATAGTTTATAACGTATGAAACCTCGATGAAATTAGTTCATAGAAATAAACAAGTAAACTATAGTGTGAGATTGTGTATTCAATATGATTGATGACAATAATGACCTTGTTGTGTTAAATGTAACACTGGACCAAAGGCTACAAGATAGATCTAAGAATTCAATCACTAAAATGTTAGTTTGACATGTTTACGTAAAGCGTAATTTATTAGATTTCCTTAAATGTGAAGGGTGATTAAATACACTTTTTGTAAATAGTTCGTTATGCTATTGTAGTAAGGATTTCCTTTGAATGGTTCGTTCGTTTAGAAAGGAAATCGTAAGTATAAGTGTGGATGTTACTTAAGATACGGTTGGGACAAAGAGAGTGAATGGTCACTTCTCCTTCATAAAGAAACATCAAAAATGAGAATTGTAGAATAAAAATGGATACTAAACTAGGAATATGAAATTTGATATCTATTCTAAAAGTAATTTCACATTAAAATTGTTTTCTGTGAGATTTATTTCTTCGAATTCAAGATATTCGATCTAGAAATTTTCGACTGTAAACCAATTACAATAGATGAAGTGAATAGCCTAAATTAAGTGGTTGAATGGAGTCATATATCTTACGCTATTATAGTAATGGTGGAAATAATGGGAGCGTGCCATACAACACTTATTGGTTGTATCAAGTTGCGGAAATTCTTTTCGTAAAACATACCAAACATTATTTAAGAAATAATAATTAATTTTAGTACTGACTAAAAACTAGACATAGTTTTATTTCAATATGAATGTCCATTATAAAATAGAACTATAGTAGTGGTATTTGTGATGCATTGGAAAATACAAAAGTATCAAAAATTATTTGCAATTATTTTGGAATTATAGACTAAGACACAGTTTGAAGAAATAATTCTTTGATTATATATTTGTGAATCATATGATATTAGTAAATTATATCTCAAGCAATAAAGGGCAAAGCACCCATTGAGTGGAAGCGACATAAGAGTTGATGAACTCTTCAGATTGATGCATATAGAATTATGCAATCACAAGTCTATTAATACCAAAACGATTCCATGTATTTCGTAGTATTCATAGATGAGTTATCACAAACGTGAACATGTGTCTTTGTTACACATTTGGTATGTCTTTGATAGGCTCATAGTATATAAAATGGAAATAAGTAACATAACATGCAATAAAGAAATAAAAATGATTCGATTTGATCTAATAGGTCAGTATATTGGAATGTGTTCCGAACATACCTAAAAGTGAATAAAGATTCAATCTCAAAAGTTTCTCTTCCTTATGATACATAATGATGTATTGATAAGGAGTAATCAAACTTTGTTAGATAAAGTACGATTAATTGTGAGTGATGTTGAGTTGACTTCCTTCTACAATGTTGTGTACTTAAGAGTAGTACACAAAGTTATAATTAATTCATCCAAATATAAGATAAGGGTTTATAAGAAACTCTAACATATCCTAGGTCAAGGAGTTGGCAGGTTGTGCGAGTCGAAAGACTACATGTAATAATTGTTTGTGAGGGATCTCATATGAATCACCCTAAAAAGAGTTTGGGAACGTCTTTCATTAGATGACTAATTTATGTTTTGAACATAAGCATTGTAAACTAAAACCAAATAAGTTTTATGTATAAGGCTATTTGTAAAATACACATTCTGTTGCATCGAGAAATAATTATTGTTTAAAGAAATACCAACTTCGTAGTGAAGAAATTTCATTTAGAAATTATTGGTAGTAAAATATATTTGGATACGATGCAATGATAAACTAGCTACAAGGGATGAAATGAATTTAACCAAATCTAAAATGAACATGATGCATTAGAATGCCTAATAAATATTCTCGCATATTGAAGAGAAATTTTGAGTTTCTTATCAATTCGAAAAAGGCATTCCTCGGTTGTCAATCAAACCATTAAGAGTATTGCGTCCATTATGGTATAATGCACAAATCTGAAATGGATTCCAAGTATGTTATCAAAATACGATTTTGGTAGTTACACCCTAGGGATAGTATCCATCAGCTATGAATGTGTCTTCAAAAGCAAACTAGTGCAGTTGGAACATAATGAGCAATATTGCTAAGAATAACATCATAAATTTCAATTGTTGAAATCAGCATTATAGATTCATTATTCAACATGCTTAAGTTAAATCATATTTACTCACATAATTATCGTTTGGTGCGACTCTGTGTTTGGTATATACGTATTGGAATGGAAAGTTCTAAATAATAATTCAAGACTGACTATTTTCACATAACAACCTAAGTGTCTCAAATTTAGTGGGAGCAATATTGAGTTTATGGGTTTTTCGGATATGATCTAAGAAATAATGCAAAAGCATCACTCAATAAGCATCAGAATTGAGTAAGATTTTGATAGAAATGTCAAATTGTTTTATTTTAAGTCAAAATGCAAATGAAGCATGTGTTCATAAGAAAGAATTATTAAAGGTACTAAAATATTTCTAAAAGGGTAAAAACATACTATTGATTATTAATGATGTACTTATGTTAAAATCAATAATAGTTTGGTTATTTAGTGCTCGATAATGGATTTGTAAATTATAACTTTTATAATTAGTAAAAAGGATGTTGGGAATGTTTCAAACGATATGCAATGACATCTTATTAAAATGTTTGAGATGGAAGATGTAAGATGGATTCCATATGTATTGGAAATATGAATTATCATACATATTTTATTGTCTACATATCGTAGTTTGTTTATATATTTGATGGATGAAGCAAATATCAAATCCAAATTAAGATCGCTAAATGGTAGTTTAGAGTATTCTTAAGTAAATTACAAAATACTATAGAATTATTTACAAAAACAACAAACTTCTTATGAAGGAATGCTTGGACTCGAACATCATAAGTGATTCGAGTATAATATGTCAATATTAAATTCATGTTCATGCCTTAGTTAAGGAGCTTTAAGTTGGAAAAGTTCCAAATGAAACATTGTGGCTTTTCAATGAAAAGGTTACGTACATCGTGTCGAATAGCGCCATGATAAAAGTAATGTATAAATATAAATGCATAAATTTATAACTGAGCTAGGGTTGATTCTGATATTAAGAATGCTGCATTATTATTATATGATAATAATGAAATGATAAGAGCTCACTTGAAGTCAAGGAACATACTCGGACTAGTTCCACATGACAATGTAGATAATTAAAATAATATAGCAGATCCATTCACAAAGGGTCTAACTCTATCAGTTCTTATCAAATTGATCGAAAGGATGGGATAGAGATTTCATAACTGGCCCCAAGTGTTAGAGTTAGGGGTATGCCCTAGGAGAAATTATGTAATTTGTTACATATATCTAACTTGATAACCAATCTTGTTCGAAACAAAAGATGTTTCTTTCTATTATATACTTGATATAATGTGTTATATTAATTAATCTATTTAATTAACATTATATTTAATAGCAATGCCATAAATGGTATGTTCTGTGATAGTGGTTACACTATTTTATAATCAAGAGTGATTTATCACAAAATTAAACGTATCATTTTAAATATTCCTAGTTAAGAGGTATCGAAACTGGACATCGATACATCGACTGGAGTACGTAACGCTCTCCAAATGTAGGGCAGTGTATTACTAATCAATGTTAAGGGCACTAAAGGGTTATGTACTGATATTTATTGGATAACTATTGAATGATTCAATCGATAGTTTTTTGTTGGTTAATATAACTAAGGTCAAATAGAAAATATCATTGTGACTAATTTACATAGTTCTCTTGACTTGAGAATATTGTCAATCTTCAATATGAAAGCTTAACCTTGAGTATAGCCAAATTATGGCATGTAGTTCGTCGAATGACTAAAGTTGGGTCGAATAAAAGAATTGAAAGTGAAACAATGTTCAAGAGAGGATTTGTCTCCTTAGTAATATAAGGTCAATATCATGGTCAATTGAAGTTAACTCAAAGTTAAAATATCTGGCCAGAGTAGTTCGATCAATAATAAGTATTATTATTGAACACTGTAGAATTGAAAATAGATGACATTGGAATTTTGACTATTACCAAATTCCAAAAGTCCAAAGTGATATAGTTTTGACGAAGAAAATTTGTTCAATACTTATCACTGACTGAATTGACACCCATGAGTCACACAACCAAATGATAAAGATTCTGAATGGACCACACAATTTATTTTATTTTTAATATTTGAAAACTAATCAAATTAATTAATACTTATGAAGTATTAATTATTAAATTTTATTTAATCTATTTGAATGCCATTAGTATTTAGTAAAGTGCATATATAAACGTAATAAATGCGCGTATCGATATAATATATCGGTAGAATGTCTAAATTTTATTTAAACAAATAAATACTAAAATGGGCTTTAAATAAATTAACTTAATTAATATTTATGAAATATTAATTTTTTTAAAAATTGTATTTGATTTGTTTAATTTCCATTAGCATTTAATAATGTGCATATACAACAGCTATAAGGGCACATATCGCTATACGATATCGATAGAAAATTTAAATTGGATTTAAATGGGAATAATACTAATTGGTTTTTGGAATGTTTGGAACCCAAATAGCCCATGTAATGGTCATCCTTACATTGAGGAATAAGAGGGGTCTTTTTTTGAAATGAAAAGAAAATCTTAAATAAAGGAGATAAATTAACATGTATTGAATGCCATATATATGTAAATTATCATGTTTACATGCTTGTAATTCTCCACATAGTCTATTTCCTCTCCTTGTATGGAAATTAGTTATGTATCATTATCAGAGTTCTACTTTTGAATCATTTATTTTGTGATCAGTTTGAATTTGATTTCCCTTCATTCTATTACCTATGTTATATTAATAATATCAATCATAGTTCTCTTCTCTTTCTTTTGTTTGATCATTATGTATATATGTAGTTTAGATCTAGATCCAATTGCCATGAACTCATATAAGCCAAATTCGTCTAATTCTTTTATTTCAGAAAACATTGTTTGAATAAATTTTTGTAATCATTATATTAATGGATCATGTTACATACTACAAAGTTATGGATTGAAGGATGTTTTATAAATCATTTGAAATACTTTGAGTATTGTTTACATGTAAATTAATTGAATTTAAATTTCATATGTTGTTTCCAAAATGAAAAAGAAAAAAGGGAAACCTTTAATTTCCTATGATTTATTCCTTAATTTAATGTTTGGACTTATGGCATGCTATTTTGTTTTGAAAGTATGGTTTGAATTGCAAATTAGTTAAGTACAATTTTGTTTCAAAATATTAATTTAATTAGTATACATATAAATATATGTATGCATGTGAATATGTGTGTATGTATATGTGTGTATGTGTGTGTGTTTCTATGTATATAAATTTCAAAGTTTACAAAATTATTTTTAAAAGTAATGTAATGATGTTTGAAATACCTTTTTAATTAAATCCAATTTTAGATTGCCTTCTATAACTTTTGTACACAAATATTTACATCTATATACATACGCACATGCAAACACATCAAAAAACGGTTTTTTTTCTTCAGAAGGTAAAGGCATATATGGAGGGGATATATGACCATTATGATGTAAATCCCAACACCAAAAACATTCATATTTGTTATGCACACATTCTATATATAACACTTACACTTCTATACATGAGCGCATTTGATGCGCCCATAAAATAAATAATAAATAATAACACAAACAATTTAAAATTAAATCAAAGTAATTTTAAATAATTATAATAAGGTGAACATTTTATTTAAAATAAAGTTTAGAAAAGTTCTAAATGAATTTAAACTACATAGACCCAACAAAGAACCAAAAGGAATTTTTTAAAATTTATCCAATTACTCCATTTCCGGCTTGTCCAGTTTCAAAAGTAAGAACTCATGAGACCTAACTCACTAGAGCATTGTAGAAACTGTATTGACACTTTATTCCCAGATTTGTCGCTACAAAATAACAACCAGTATTATACAATATTATACAAAAGATATAGAATCTCGCATTGTCTCTTTCGCTCACCAATATCAAACTTCGTAAAGCCTTCATGATGAGATATCAACCTATGACGACCCACCTCTTCGACCCTCGAAAATCGACACTAATACATCCTTGGTATTCATGTGCCGCAAATACAAGTGCCGGAGAGGTAGATTATCATGGAGTAAAAGAAAATAAAGACAGAATAGAATCTTACATGAATGGAATAACATATATTATTTCAATATATATGATCTTTACAGCAAAAAATTTAAATACATTTATCAAAGTCTATCTTATAAATCAGCATGGACAGTTTTAAATCTCTATCCTTATAAATGCTAAATACAATCAGTAAACTAATGCAGTGGGAAAGGAAATGGAGAACTATCTACAGGAACATCTTCAGCTCCAGACTTCAAGCTCCATCACAATTCTCCAAGTTAAACCTGATTACTTGGCTGCCTGCAAAAATAGGGAACCTGGAGTTTAAGGGAAAAGAAAATAAACTCCGGGTCAATCATGAGACTAGGGTGAGAAACTGAAAATACAGATATTTGAAAACAAAGGGTTTTTATAAGACCACACCGCACATAAACACGAAACGGGTTTTTACCTTATGATAACCAAAATCTTTACAATGCAAAATCTGGTAATATTATTTTCAATGACATTTTTTTGAAAATATTTTTCAAGTAAACTTATATAATCTTAGCCAAAATTGTTACATTGAGTAAATTCCAGCATAATAGGTTCTACAATCAAGTACGAAGGCATTTATTGGAGAATGCATTTCCATATAATATTAGGTAAGGAACTACCTTCCATATCGTACATCTCTAGAGTGATGTACCGAGGATCAACACCTTTTGAAACCTCTGCACCTAGCAAGACCGGCCTACCTCAAGACCCATATGGTGACGGATAGAACCGAATATGACCTCACCCCGGTCGTAACTGACCTATTCGAGAGCTTTCTTAGCATACATGTTACGACCCGTAAATTTTAATAATTTTTATTTATTTTATTTATTTAATTAATTGAAATTTTGTGAAATTTTAAATAATAAAATTTTGAAATAAAAATTTAATATTTGGAATATGTCTAATTAAACATTGCAATTGGTAAATTTTCATCTGAAAATATGGAAGTTTATTTTATTGTGTAATTTTATTTCAATTCAAACCAGTTAATATTTGATGATAATAAAATGTTTTCCAAACCTGAATATTTTTATACAATAAATTTGTAAATCATCTTCTGAGTAAGATGTCATAATTTGTTTCTTCAAATTTGGACTTCTCTAGCCTCCTTTATCTTATTCTCGGCAAATTAGCAGCATTTTCGGTACCGAATATCGACTTTTGATACGATGATCGTACCATCGACATCTGTTTACCGTTTTGATCGTCTCGTCGTGCTGATCTCTATGGCATATTCAATTCTGTGTTTTGAAGCCCGGTTCACAGCGGAATCCACAGAAACGGTTACTGTATCGGTACCGGTTTCGTGCCTTTTTGGTTTCTTGTGGCTATTCAATTTCCACCGTGTAAATTCCAACAGTCTTTAGCATTCTTGAATTCAGATACTTGGCTTTTGCTATTCATTAGTCGTGACTTTACATTTTTCATCTATTTTGCCTATTCATTTTCTCGGTTACTTGTTTCTTTCATAAGCCTGCTCATTTTTCCTTGTGTCGTCCCTTCCCCTTTGCTTCATTTCCAAAGAAAAAATTTCTCCACCAGGCCCGCAGTCACCTTGGCCTTTCTCTCCTACTCGCATCTCCCATAGCCGCATAGATCACCTTAGATCACCCTTCACTATAGTCGCCTCACCTCGGTACATCTTCCTTCCAGGCTAGCAGCAAGACCGAGCCTTCCTCCTACGTTCTAGTGACTCACGCATATGTTATAGGTTAGTACAGTTTTTCTTTGAGATGTTGATTTCAAATATATGTTAATAGTTACTGTAAAGTATATTGTATATGTAGTACACAGTTTGTTTGATTTCTTTTATATTAACAGAGATATAACTTGTATACATTTCATATATATTGAAGTAAGTTTTATATAAAAGTTGCGTAGGTGATATATATCCATATATATAATCTGTTTGCATATTTGTTATATATGGCTGGTTTCAAAGTTGTTTATTATGAAAATAATGGTTATAGTATATATATTACCTGACCATTTTATATAAGCCATATTATTTGTTTTGTAAGTTATATATAAATGAGTACTGTATACTTGATTTTTAGCAGGGCATGTTTCGATACATACATATACATATATATATATATAAATATATATATATATTGTTTTAAAGTATATGATAGGTGTGTAAGTAGTGTTTTAATGATATGTAATGTGTTTAGTATATTTTATCACAAAAAGTATGATACATATTTGGTTGGTTGTTGTTGTATAAAGTAAGGTCTGTTTATGATTGTTAAAAACAAGCTGTACCGATTTATTTTGACATATACTGTTTAAATTTAAAAATATATATACACCTTATATCTAAGTATTGATTTATTGATTTTAAATTCTTGTAGTTACTTGTTTTGTTGCCTATTTATATTTTATGTATTAAGTTATAAATATAGATGAGTTTGGATAACTGGGTATAGTTTTAAAGTCTAGTTATATATGTTATAATAATAATTTTAATAAGTGGTTATATATATTAAGCTATATATTTATATTCATATACGATCTGCTTATATATAAAGCTTAACTAAGATTTTACATAATTCGCATGTGAGTTTGTATAGGTATATATATATATATAAATATGTTCTGTTATATAAAAGTGTTTTGTTTATAGATTCTTTTATAGTTAGTTTATATATAGGTTTGCACAAGCCCATTTGGTTACATTTTTAGTGTTTGCACATATATATTGGACTGTCTGCATATATTGTTATGTATATTGTCTACATTAGTTTTATATAAAAGTATTCATAGTTTTGGATATGTATTTTATGAATTTATGATTTGAAATAAAATCTGAAATGATTATAGAGGTTTTATGATATCTGTTTGAATCTTCCAAAGATAAGATAAAGGTTTATTTTATTTTATATAGTTATAATAAATATTGAGGAAGTATATGTTTTAATTTACATGTGATATATATATATATGTCATTCTAAATATGTAATTTAGATTTAATATTGGTTTTAAGAAAAATAATAATTATAATAATAACAGTTATATATATCTGTTCGCTTATACAAATTATCTTCATCAATTCAGTTTGATTCGATTTCTTCAATTCCAAGCTATTAGCTCTGTTCATCGAATTCGTGCCAATCTAGCCTTGCTTTGGGGTTCGTGCTTGGATTCGTAGCTTATCTCTTTATCAAATCTCTAGCGTCGGAAGGTGAGCAATCACTCACAATTAACGTTCTTATATTTATTAAATTGAATTCAATTGAAAAGTCAATTGAAATATGCTGCTGCTAGTTATTTACATTGTTATATATATGCCATTATCCGTATCTGTTCACCTGTGACATCTGACACCCTTATCTGTTATTTATATTGATGATATATGCCTGTTACTGATTGTTATATTATTATCATATCTGTTATCACTCTGCAAGTTCCCTGTTAGTATATAATTCACTATGGGTTGAAATGATACATACCCGAACGATCTGTAGAATATGAGAAAATCGTTATGGGTTGAAATGATAAACCCAAGCGATTTTCATTTGAATTGAATTTGGGATTGCAGGTTGAAATGATATGTACCCGTATATATATATTTAAACTGCGGATTGAAATGATAAATATCTGTATCACTTAACCATAGGATAGAAAATTATATACAGACACCGTTGGTCTATATATAAATATTTTGAAATGATTTCTATGGTTTTGGAAAGAAATATATGGTTTTAAATAAATATTGATTTTTAAGATTTATTAAAGTTGATGTAATAAAGTTGATATATAATATGTTTAAGTATTTTTTTTTTCAAATATAGAGTTTGAAAGGATTCAGGTTGAAAAGATAAATTTGAAGTTGATTTGGAATTTTATTTACTTAAGAATTATACTTAAATAAGTTTGATTTGAAATTTTTAAATTTGAGATTTTAAAGATATGATTTTATAACTTGATTTTGGTTTAAAGTGATTAAATGAATATTTCAAGTTTAGTAAATCGAAAGAAAAATATTTAGTGATTTGAAATTTGGGGTTTTATTAAAATGATATTGGGTTTATTAAGTGAGTATTTCAAACAAAATATTAGTAAAGTGAATTTGATATATATATGAAATTATCGAATTTAGTTTTGAAATGTTGAATATTTAAAGCTTTGAAATATATTGAAATTGAAATGGCTTATTTTATGGTTCAAATATGTATTTGAAAATCGATAATTTGAAATGGTTTATTGAGAAACTGAATCGAGTTGAAATTGATGTTTTGAGATTTGATTTAAATTTGAACTTTGGAATTCGAGTTGATTTGAATCGATTTGTGAAATTTGAGGAAACTATTTTTATATAAAGTATTTTCAAACTATATCTAAAACTATTTATATTTTACTTTATAAATTATTTTAATATAAATCATTTTCAATATAAATTATTTTTATTATAAACTATTTTAATATAAACTATTTTTAATATAACTATTTTTAATATGAACTATTTTAATATAAGCTATTTTAATATAAACTATTTTAAATATACTATTATTTTAATATAAATTGTTTTAACTTATAACTAT
This sequence comes from Allium fistulosum, assembly GCA_030737815.1. Lineage (NCBI taxonomy): Eukaryota > Viridiplantae > Streptophyta > Magnoliopsida > Asparagales > Amaryllidaceae > Allium > Allium fistulosum. The sequence goes on from CM060903.1 coordinate 207,970,397, forward strand.
TTTATATAAATTATTTTATAAACTATTTCATTTTATATACTATTGTTAATATCTAAACTGTTTGAAGGAAAGTGTTATGGATTCCAGAATGTTATGATTTCAAAGTGTTATTGTGATAACCCGATTTTCCATGCCCGAAAAATCGAACCATCAAGATTAGAAGAAGAAGGAGGTAGAAGAAAAGATAACAACACAACAGAATCTTACATCGCAGTGGAATAAAATATAATAGATAATAACTGATCTTTACAGAAAAGAAACTATATCTGTTTATGCATACATCATCAGAATACAACATCAAAGTACAATACAATAAACATCACAATTCAGGACAGTTATAATAACTTGTCCTCACAAAGATGACTATACAACTTATGATACACAGCGGAATACAACAAATACGGGTGATACGTCTCGCTATCCAGCTCGTCTCCTGAGCTCCACAGCATCCTATCATGTATCTGAAATACTCGGTCTGACCCGAGCATTATAATAAAATAACACCCGAGTCAGTCTGGAAAACCAGCGCGAGAAAACACACTCAATTGGATTATTAAAGTTTTCCAAACCCTTTTGAAATCAAAAGCATCTCGTAAGACCACGGCATAAATAAACATGTTGGGTTTTTACCTTACGATAGCCAAAACACTTTCTTATCAAAATCCTCTGATATTATAGTAGTGTCTATATACAAATACTTATTCAAATAGTCGAAATTGTTACATCTATTAAATTCCAGCTAACAGGTATACAAACAAAACCGTACAGGCACGTAGGGAGAATGGATTTCCAACTAATGACTAGGCACTGGGGTACCACCTGTCACAGTACCTGGTCTAGATCAGCGTACCGAGGACCACGCCCGATCCCCTACAACACAAGACCGGAACTACCCCTTACTGGATAATTCCGAGTAAGACCACCCCACGGTTGGGATCAGCAACCGCACCACTAAGCCGAAAAAAAGGGACATCTAGACAGGGATGACCTCACCCTAATGGGTGCTACTCACATAGCCTTGCTGCATAACTCCTGATTTTCAGTCATTCCCGGTTAAAGAGGCTCGAGGCTAAGCGTTACCTTTTTAGAACACATCTCTTAGAATGCTCATCGTCCACCTGACGATGTTTTGAAAGCATTCATCCATACAAGTTCGTCCCGGGTTCGAACGGAACCGAAGGCACTAATCCTACTACATCCATTCTGGAATCACCCTCAGGATTAGTAGCGATTAGCCCTTGCACTTCACTGCTCCATCTTCGACCCCAAACTCGTTTTCCCCACGATAACGTACAAACCGGATCGAAGTGGTTTTCGGAAAATAAATTCCGATCCCAGTCTCTTCGAAACGATCAGCGCATTGTCCAATATTGATAGTCGGTTATTTAACTATCAAATAATATTAACAACCAATCATCAAGCCACAATAACTTCTCCCAAATTATTTATTTATCTCATATATCTTCGCAAGATATATTTCCACCTTATAACCCTTTGAAAACAGTTTCAAACCGTCTTTCTCTCATGGAATAAATTCCCCAAATAATTTCTATTTCCACTGAAATCACTAAGTACACATACTTTAGATTTTAAAAATTACTTAAAAACACTTTATTATAAAATATACTTTAAACATTTAAATTAAAAACTACTTTAATACTTTATTCAAAAAATATATACTTTAAGAATATTTAAAATAAGCTACTTTATAAAATATAAAACTAATTTTTTCTCTTTTTAAAACATAATACCAAGTCAGTTTTAAATAATTACTACTAAGATAAATTTGAAAAATACTTACTTAATAATAAATTTTCTAAAACATGCTTTTAAAACAACTTTAAAACTTTTAACTTATACTTAAAAATTTGCTTTGAAAACGTACTTGACTATCCAGGGAAATATGCTTCTCTTTCACACCCTTTAAAAATAAATCACTATTTATTTTTAAACAAATATACCCTTTCCTTATAAATTCCCACCTTGAATTTATACTTCTTAATATCCACTGATACCTTGTTTCACCTTATAAACCCAGTTTATAAATCCCATAATCTCATCTTTCTTTAAATCACAGTTTCAACACTAAATCAATTTCCAAATTTATTTTCAATATTAACTCCAATCAAAATAAATTTCTTTACTTATCCAATTTACTCAAAACCCATTAATTTCAGGTTTAACTTCCTTATGATGATTTAAGAATCTTACTTTAATTGAAAATACAAATTTTCATATTTATTCCAAAATTCTTCTTTATTTCTTTCTAAACCATTTTAATTCCGAATTCAAAAAATAAATCTTTCATTCCTTAAGTAATATTACCTAAGTTTAAAAAAATCCACTTATTCCCATTTATTCAAAAATCTCTTATCCCATACTTGGAATTTATTCATTGGAATTTAAAAATCACATTTATTCTTTTCCAATCTATTCTTTAACTTATTCAAATTCTTTATAATTTTTTTTAAATTCTCTCTTTTATTTTCTTATCAAAAATCCAATCTATATATTTTGGTAACACAGTAATCCCAAATATATTCAATCATACTATAACATCCATCATCTCAAATTATCAATATAATTCATCACGGAATATCAAATAATCATATCACAGAATTATTAGAACAATCTAAATAATTTTGAGGAATCCAGTTGGATCCCTCCAACCTGTTTCCCCGCATCCACAGACGTTAGCACAATACCAATTCCACTTCGAGGTGGAATATCGCAGTATATGGGTTTATATAATATCATCCGCTATTATGCGGCGCATAGGGTCTCATCTGCTATATAATGTGAGAAATCAATCACTCCAATATATATACACTACTATATATATTATCACATCCAATCAATTCAATCATTCAACCGGTTATTTAAATTTAACCATCTAAATTTAAATAGCAATCCAGAAGAGTGAGATTAACTCACCTTTGATTTTTCATTTGAAATCCACTTCAATGCTGCCTTGGTTTTCCCGATTTGACCTTGAATAAACAATTTTTATATGATTTTATTAACATTTGAATCAATTGAAAAATCAACTACCATTCAATAAATTTAATTAACTAATTATTTTGTTTAAACTAAATTTCCCTTTAAAGATCTTTTAGTAACTAAAAATATTTTAAATAAGTTAATTAAACAAAATAAACCACCTTAATAAATTATTTTAAAATAATCTAGTAAATTGAAATATGTTTGTGTATATTTATTGTATTTCTTACATATACTAAAATAACTTATATATAGATTAAAACAGGGTTGTTCTTTACTGTGACACTTTTGTAGATTTTCTCTGTTCATATGTATATATTAAACTTAAATAAAGGAAGGAACTTCGATTACCTCACTGAAACGAAATCGATGCCATCAAAATCGATCGCGTGACACTCGTGAATCCCTCCTATCCTTCCATCGCTTCCAGAACGAACAAGCGCCTCCTTGACCTGACCCCGCTGCCTACCGCCTTCAACCACGAACGCCACACGAGAACCAAACCAATATACCAGCTGTCGGGATGGAACAGCCGCCCTACATCGCCACGACCACCATTCAAACCCAGGACCCAAACCCACCATCTCATCAGCCTCGACGTGGCCAACCATGTCGCTCCTCCTCGTACCCACACCGGACCGAACAACCCCCTCCAGCTTCAGCCCTAGGGCTTGAATCGAAATCGATTTCGATTTCTCATGAGTGCTATTTTTTTAAATACTAATTGATTTCGATTCGTGGATTTGAGATGAGAATGGGGAAATACATACGACCTCCCTCCTTTTGATTTTTATCTTTCTGAAGTTTTGGTTCTCGGCTGAATGGAAGTGAAGGGGTTAGATGCGGTATTTAAAAAAAAGACGATGTGATTTTGAAAACGAGAATCGTATATCACATGGTAGGGCACCGTGATTTGAATGGAAAAGTTGTGATGTGAAGGGATGAAAAAGAACGGCTGATATGAACGGAATTTTGACCAGGCAAACCATTTATGCATATTTCAAATTTAAATTCAAATTCCCTCGATAATTGTAACTCAAAATCTTGACCTCCTATCGAGGCATGCAGCTAGGCGTTTATAATGTTATACCCTTATTTCGAACGCAATATAAAATGTTCCGAGTCCTGATTTGATCGTATGGAGAAGATAGCTTTTTGGACCCAATTATTATATTAAATTATCGATATAAATTTCAGCACGTTTATATATCGTACGCTCACACAACAACTCCAATCACTATGAAATTTGAAATCCGATAATAATAGAATATCACAGATCCAATGGAACTGGTTTCGTCAAATTCCGAGACTGTGCCCCAGAGGCTATTTTAAATTCAATTTAAATGATATATTTTAAAAACTGAATAAAACACTTTTAAATTCAATTTTAAAAGTTCTATCACCTTCAGTATTATTAATATGAATTTTATAAGCCTTCAAATTATTTTTAACTGGCTTTAAACCCCAGATTCAATATTTTACCCAACTTCAAATCATTTAATTTTATGATTAAATTATCCAATAAATAGTAATATTTGAAATTCAAGTCAAAAATTAACTTTTAAATATTTAAAATCAATTAAATATTCCAATTTCAAATATCCAAAATTCCGGGTCGTCACATTCCTCCCCCCTTAAAAGAATTTCATCCCCGAAATTACCAGTTAAGAGAAATGGTCCATAACTCGTTAACCGTTCTCCCAAAACCAAACGGTTTTAACAACTTTCCAAAGCAATCTTTTTATTAAAGACACACTAATCCTCTTCTAACTTTCCAAACTTATTCATAAGTTCAAACAATGTTACTTACTCAACAATTCAAATTTAAATTTGAAACCAAAATTTTGAATTATCAAAATTTTCTCAAAATTTTTCTAACTCCCTAAATTTTTGAAAAATTTCGCCAGCATCTCCTTTGCGCGGCTAGCTCAGAACAACTACAAAATGCCTCTACAGGCCCCCAGATTTCAAAAGAAAACAAAATGCCAAGTGGCTAGACAAGAAAGTCATCAAATTTCATACAGAAATTTAAACACATACCTTTGCCGAGCAAATTTCAATTTATCTTATGAAATCAAAAATCAATTTTCCTTTTGCCTTTAATTACCTGTATTCTACTTAGCAATAATATCCAATTACAGAACCCAAAATCACTTTATACACTTCCTTTACAAATTTTCGATATTTGCTTTACTTAAGCCTGTACGATGCACATATATCATCCGTATGCAATACCAAATTCGATCGCTCGCTCGATCACACAATTTCACTTCCGAACTAGTATCGTCCACCCGACTTCCTAGTGCGGACTCAGATCTGGTTTCCTGATCAGAAACCGTCATCCTCCTTGCATAGTCACAAACTATGATAGAGAATTTCCAGAATCAATCAAAATCCATATCCAGGGTTCGCCGTCGAAAATCGAGTGAAAAATCCTAACTCGGATCGGTATAATTACCTCGAAATTCTATGCTCGAATCTGGATCAAATCGTTATGCGAATAAAATAATATACGTACATCTTACGTATTTATCTTAATTGATTATTACTTATATGAATTCTCTCTTTATTCACATTCATTTTGATTTCTATTCACTTATCCACAATTATCCCATTTCACAACTTTCAGTTTTAATCTTCATTCAATTATTCACTTAGAATAATTTTCTCAATACCAAATTTACTTAAGAATTTCACCATTCATTTCTTAAGTTCAATATAAATATTTTATATACTTCTTATATTATTACTCTACCACTTCAATTTTTATATCCACTTATTTTTAACTGGATCTCCAATTCCATATGAATTTAATATACTTAAATTTACTAATTAATTTCAAATCTAAATACTTTTTCCCAATTTTCATTCAGATTCTCATTTTCAATTCTACTTGAATTCAATTTATCTCCAACTTTGAATATTGGATTTTATTCACCCTACTTTACATACACAATTTAAATTAGATTTCAATATTCAGTTTCAATTCTATTTTATGATTCAAGTTTTGGATTTTTATTCATTTCCCGAAATACAAAACAATTTCATTTTGGCTTATTTATTCCACTTCTAAGTTTTATAAGTCACAACTTATTTATATCCATACTTTCATCCATTTACCATCAATCCCGTTCGCATTTTACTTTTTAACTCGGAATTATACATTTTATTTAGCCAAGTGTATATTTTTATAAGCCATCGAAATCTATTTATTCCAATTCAATCTTATTTAACTTAACTCCGGTTAAATCTAACCTCATACTATTCTTTTGACTTTACACAATTCATTTAAATTTTATTAAGCAAGAGCTTAATTTCATTTAATGTACCCACCTCGTGATACCATTCCATTTCAATTATATTTCAACTATCTTTCATTCATATCTGATCCATATCATTACTTTAAATTAGCTCCATTTACTAATTTATTTCAATTTCCCATAAATTTAATTTCTTAGGACTTTGTTCTTTAAGTCCACTCAAACTAATTTTCTCAATTCCACTTTACTTAACATAATCCAAATTGATTCCAAGATCAAATTTTCAATTCATTTGCTTACCCAATTTAAATCAATTAGTCTACTTACTAATTTTATTCTCAATCCATTATTTTGTTTAGGCAAATCTTGACTAATCTTCCATTCAAATTTTAAACTTCTATAAGTTTTCCAACTTACTTACATTCCAATTGCTAACTTCTTTTAATTCACCTCAATTAATTTGCTTACCTTTCAATTAATTTTATTAACCCTTTACAAGTTAATTTCATCCCAGGAAATTTTTGAACTTTATAAATTTCCTAACCTGTTTATAATCCCTAAACTTTTTTAGTTAAACCTCCAGAGTTTAAACCATTACTTAGACACCCAAAAACGTTTTAAACCAATTTCAGAGTCTTCAATAATCACCTAAGTATTTCAAAAATCATTTGAAGTCAATTATATCCAAAATTCTTGGGTAAATTCAATTATCTCTTTGAATTTCAAAACCAAACCCAGTTTTGCAAACAATTCCAATTTAAAACAGTTTGGTAGCGATTTCTCTCTTGGAAACTCGAAAATGCATCTCGATGATGCTGCAGTCATCACCGAAATTATTTTCCAGCGACCTAAGAGAGTTCAATGCTTTTTCTCTTTAAAAAAAACCCTTCCAATATTTTAAATCCCAAATCTCACTAGATTTCAAATCCAATTCCAAATATTTCTCAAATACTATCACCATTCATTCTCCAAAGATTTTGAAAACCATTTTCAAACCCAAAGGAATTTAAACTTTTTTCCAAAAATTCCAAATCTCAAATCCATCCAATTCATATTCAAACACTACTCTGGAATTTTCGTCTTAATTCATTTTCAAATATTTCTTTGGAATTCTATTTCAAATTATAAATCACATTTACAATTTAAGTTTACAAATCCTATTTGTATATGAATTTGTATCTTAGCTTTTAGTTATGATTTCAATTTCTTGTTCAATTTTCTCACAATAGTGATAATAATTTAATATTATCACTCCCTAACAACAAAGCAACAATATATATATATAATAATTACTAAAAATTATTTCTTTCATATACAAAAATAATTTGGGTAAAATTATTTCATTTGCCATATTTTAAAACAATACTGTGTCGGTTTATCTTGTTTAAGAGTTTAGAAACCCCTATCGATGACATGGCGTCCCACATATCGATCAGAATCCATAAACACTCAACCAATAAGTCAACACAATATAAAACCATTTTTATATTCACTAACAAATACTCGCTCATATCTATTATTACACTCAAACTCATTCTAGAGTACTATGGACTCTATTTCAATGAGTAATCCCCACCAGAGCCAAGGTTCTCGCTTAACCTTCAGCTCTGATACCAACTGTGATAACCCGATTTTCCATGCCCGAAAAATCGAACCATCAGGATTAGAAGAAGAAGGAGGTAGAAGAAAAGATAACAACACAATAGAATCTTACATCGCAGCGGAATAAAATATAATAGATAATAACTGATCTTTACAGAAAAGAAACTAATATGTTTATGCATACATCATCAGAATACAACATCAGAGTACAATACAATCAACATCACAATTCAGGACAGTTATAATAACTTGTCCTCACAAAGATGACTATACAACTTATGATACACATCGGAATACAACAAATACGGGTGATACGTCTCGCCATCTAGCTCGTCTCCAGAGCTCCACAACATCCTATCATGTATCTGTAATACACGGTCTGACCCGAGCATTATAATAAAATAACACCCGAGTCAGTCTGGAAAACCAACGCGAGAAAACACACTCAATTGGATTATTAAAGTTTTCCAAACCCTTTTGAAATCAAAAGCATCTCGTAAGACCATGCTACAAATAAACATGTCGGGTTTTTACCTTACGATAGCCAAAACACTTTCTTATCAAAATCCTCTGATATTATAGTAGTGTCTATATACAAATACTTATTCAAATAGCCGAAATTGTTACATCTATTAAATTCCAGCTAACAGGTATACAAACAAAACCGTACAGGCACGTAGGGAGAATGGATTTCCAACTAATGACTTGGCACTGGGGTACCACCTGTCACAGTACCTGGTCTAGATCAGCGTACCGAGGACCACGCCCGATCCCCTACAACACAAGACCGGAACTACCCCTTACTGGATAATTCCGAGTAAGACCACCCCACGGTTGGGATCAGCAACCGCACCACTAAGCCGAAAAAAAGGGACATCTAGACAGGGATGACCTCACCCTAATGGGTGCTACTCACATAGCCTTGCTGCATAACTCCTGATTTTCAGTCATTCCCGGTTAAAGAGGCTCGAGGCTAAGCGTTACCTTTTTAGAACACATCTCTTAGAATGCTCATCGTCCACCTGACGATGTTTTGAAAGCATTCATCCTTACAAGTTCGTCCCGGGTTCGAACGGAACCGAAGGCACTATTCCTACTACATCCATTCTGGAATCACCCTCAGGATTAGTAGCGATTAGCCCTTGCACTTCACTGCTCCATCTTCGACCCCAAACTCGTTTTCCCCACGATAACGTACAAACCGGATCGAAGTGGTTTTCGGAAAATAAATTCCGATCCCAGTCTCTTCGAAACGATCAGCGCATTGTCCAATATTGATAGTCGGTTATTTAACTATCAAATAATATTAACAACCAATCATCAAGCCACAATAACTTCTCCCAAATTATTTATTTATCTCATATATCTTCGCAAGATATATTTCCACCTTATAACCCTTTGAAAACAGTTTCAAACCGTCTTTCTCTCATGGAATAAATTCCCCAAATAATTTCTATTTCCACTGAAATCACTAAGTACACATACTTTAGATTTTAAAAATAACTTAAAAACACTTTATTATAAAATATACTTTAAACATTTAAATTAAAAACTACTTTAATACTTTATTCAAAAAATATATACTTTAAGAATATTTAAAATAAGCTACTTTATAAAATATAAAACTAAATTTTTCTCTTTTTAAAACATAATACCAAGTCACTTTTAAATAATTCCTACTAAGATAAATTTGAAAAATACTTACTTTTAAAATTTAAACATTTAAAAATAATAAATTTTCCAAAACATGCTTTTAAAACAACTTTAAAACTTTTAAGTTATACTTAAAAATTTGGTTTGAAAACGTACTTGACTATCCAGGGAAATATGCTTCTCTTTCACACCCTTTAAAAATAAATCACTATTCATTTTTAAACAAACCTACCCTTTCTTATAAATTCCCACCTTGAATTTATACTTCCAAATATCCACTGATATCTTGTTTCACCTTATAAACCCAGTTTATAAATCCCATAATCTCATCTTTCTTTAAATCACAGTTTCAACACTAAATCAATTTCCAAATTGATTTTCAATATTAACTCCAATCAAAATAAATTTCTTTACTTATCCAATTTACTCCAAACCCATTAATTTCAGGTTTAACTTCCTTATGATGATTTAAGAATCTTACTTTAACTGAAAATACAAATTTTCATATTTATTCCAAAATTCTTCTTTATTTCTTTCTAAACCAATTTAATTCCGAATTCAAAAAATAAATCTTTCATTCCTTAATTAATATTACCTAAGTTTAAAAAAATCCACTTATTCCCATTTATTTAAAAATCTCCTATCCCATACTTGGAATTTATTCATTGGAATTTAAAAATCACATTTATTCTTTTCCAATCCATTCTTTAACTTATTCAAATTCTTTATAATTTTTTTTTAAAATTCTCTCTTTTATTTTCTAATCAAAAATCCAATCTATATATTTTGGTAACACAGTGATCCCAAATATATTCAATCAAACCATAACATCCATCATCTCAAATTATCAATATAATTCATCACATAATATCAAATAATCATATCACAGAATTATTAGAACAATCTAAATAATTTTGAGGAATCCAATTGGATCCCTCTAACCTGTTTCCCTGCATCCACAAACGTTAGGACAATACCAATTCCACTTCAAGGTGGAATATCGCGGTATATGGGTTTATATAATATCATCCACTATTATGCGGTGCATAGGGTCTCATCTGCTATATAATGCGGGAAATCAATCACTCCAATATATATACACTACTATATATATTATCACATCCAATCAATTTAATCATTCAACCAGTTATTTAAATTTAACCATCTAAATTTAAATAGCAATCCAGAAGATTGAGATTAACTCACCTTTGATTTTTCATTTGAAATCCACTTCAATGCTGCCTTGGTTTTCCCGATTTGACCTTGAATAAACAATTTTTATATGATTTTATTAACATTTGAATCAATTGAAAAATCAACTACCATTCAATAAATTTAATTAACTAATTATTTTGTTTAAACTAAATTTCCCTTTAAAGATCTGTTAGTAACTAAAAATATTTTAAATAAGTTAATTAAACAAAATAAACCACCTTAATAAATTATTTTAAAATAATCTAGTAAATTGAAATATGTTTGTGTATATTTATTGTATTTCTTACATATACTAAAATAACTTATATATAGATTACAACAGGGTTGTTCTTTACTGTGACACTTTTGTAGATTTTCTCTGTTCATATGTATATATTAAACTTAAATAAAGGAAGGAACTTCGATTACCTCACTGAAACGAACTCGATGCCATCAAAATCGATCGCGAGACACTCGCGAATCCCTCCTCTCCTTCCATCGCTTCCAGAACGAACGAGCGCCTCCTCTTCCTCGACCTAACCCGCTGCTTACCGCCTTCAACCACGAACGCCACACGAGAACCAAACCAATGTACCAGCTGTCGAGATGGAACAGCCACCCTACATCGCCACGACCACCATTCAAACCCGCGACCCAATCACGCCATCTCATCAGCCTCGACGTGGTCAACCATGTCGCTCCTCCTCGTACCCACACCCGACCGAACAACCCCCCTCCAGCTTCGGCCCTAGGGCTTGAATCGAAATCGATTTCGATTTCTCACGAGTGCTATTTTTTCAATACTAATTGATTTCGATTCGTGGATTTGAGATGAGAATGAGGAAATACAGGCGACCTCCCTCCTTTTTATTTTTTCCTTTTTGAAGTTTTGGTTCTCGGCTGAATGGAAGTGAAGGGGTTAGATGCGATATTTAAAAAAATACGATGTGATTTTGAAAACGAGAAGCGTATATCACACGGTAGGGCACCGTGATTTGAATGGAAAAGTTGTGATGTGAAGGGATGAAAAAGAACGGCTGATATGAACGGAATTTTGACCAGACAAACCATTTATATATATTACAAATTTAAATTCAAATTCCCTCGATAACCGTAACTCAAAATCTTGACCTCATATCGAGGTATGCCGCTAGGCGTTCATAATGTTATACCCCTATTTTGAATGCAATGGAAAAGGTTCCGAGTCCTAATTTGATCGTATGGAGAAGATAGCTTTTTGGACCCAGTTATTATATTAAATTATCGATATAAATTTCAACGCGTTTATATATCGTACGCTCACACAACAACTCCAATCACTATGAAATTTGAAATCCGATAATAATACAATATCACAGATCCAATGTAACTGGTTTCGTCAAATTCCGAGACTGTGCCCCGGAATGCTATTTTAAATTCAATTTAAACGGTATATTTTCAAAACTGAATAAAACACTATTAAATTCAATTTTAAAAGTTTTATCACCTTCAGTATTATTAATATGAATTTTATAAGCCTTCAAATTATTTTTAACTGGCTTTTAAACCCCAGATTCAATATTTTAACCAACTTCAAAACATTTAGTTTAATGATTAAATTACCCAATAAATAGTGATATTTGAAATTCAAGTCAAAAATTAACTTTTAAATATTTAAAATCAATTAAATATTCCAATTTCAAATATCCAAAATTCCGGGTCGTCGCAGTTATGATTCTCAAAGTTATGAATTTCAAAGTATTATGATTTCCAAAGTATTATTATTTCAAATTGTTTTGGTTTCGAAAGTATTATATCTTTGAAAGTACAATGATTTCGGAAGTGAATATTTTTGAAATGGAAATGATATCGTATTGATTTGGGGTTTTGAAATGGAAATGATATTTTGGTTTTGAAGTATAAACTGTTTTGAAATGACCACGGTGTTATTATAATGACTGGTTCTTAAAGAGATCGGGATCGGATATGGGCATACTCTCTGTCGATACCGAAAACAACTTTAACAACTGTGTACACGGTGGAGATTCCAGAATGAAGTAGGATGGTGGCGACGATCCTATATGAGGTATATACGTGGAACCGACTCCCGTGAGTTGGCATAAGGTGAAAATGAGCGATTCCGGGCCAATGAGGTAGCTCCTCTGATCGGACACACTCCATCGTATGCCATTCTATTACTTTGTGATTGATTTGGTGCGCACCCTTGATTCGGGAGTATGGCTCGAGGTGGGCGATTGCTGCGGCTCTTTGTTACCACCAGTCTGAATGCGTAATTGGTATATCTACCCTGGCATTGCCTCGTTGTGCCGTGTCACCTACCATAGCGAGCCTTACTACACGTTTGATTTGTGTCGTACCTATGGTGTATCCTCTGGTAGCCTCCCGATCTGGAGGTATTACGGTACTGTATAGACTATTGGCACTATATATGTGTTAAGGTGGAAAATGTAAAGCCTTAACGCTATTTTTATGTAAGTTTACTTTACTTTAGACATTATTATAATAGTGTATATTACTACATAGTAGATAGTTTAACGGATCGTTAGAGGATGGTTATCCCAAACATCCTTTGAGTTACTTGTATTTCAGTTGATATTTCACTTGAGTTGGATTTATTAATATAAGAATGTTAATCTTAACTCGAGTGTTTTGTGTTTTTCTTTATGCTCGGGTCAGACTAAGTGGTTCAGTGTTCGAGACTCACCTTTGGAGTTGGAGCTTCGCTTGGAGATCCAACTATATCTATTCAGCTTGCAGTTGTTCAGTTGATTCCAGTGATGTATTCAGATCGTGTATTTGACTATTGTATTGAGATACCTATGTATTCGTGACTTCCGTTGTATCCTGTTTAACTTTGTTATATATATAGTAGCTTCATGAACTACTATTCTTTTGTTTTCGATGCATTATTTTTTTATTACTCTGTGTCTGTGATTAATTATTTACTGTATATGCTGTGTTTTGCCAAATTTAAATTAACAATCTAATATTTTGAGCAATTCAAATCCGACATGTATGGATGCGAATGGTTGAAAATATCGGGCTGTTACATGTGGTATCAAAGCTCTGGTTTTAGGCAAAACTTAGCATATAGAGTAAATTTTAATTAAAGAATCACTTTCGTTCGAGCTTGAATTCCTTCTTCTTTGACTCGGTTTTCTTTGAATTCTGGAATGTTCCCTTCGGTTCCAAAGTCCATTCTTGTCTTCCCTATTCGTGTCTTCTTGATTCGGGAGTATCCCATAACTCCACTTCGATTGATTTCTATAATAATCGGTGGTTTCGCCAATCTTTGAATGATTTGTAAAGGGGTGAAACTCCTTTACAATCGGTATTGATCCACCGAAGATTTCTGTATCCTCGGTTTTCGATGCTGCTATCTTTTGCTATACCTGAATTCTATCTCGGGAGATCGAATGTCGATTTGCTTCAGAATTATACCTCAATCTTATTTTGAAGTCACGGTTGACCCAGTTAAGGTTGCCCGCGATTTATATATGTTTATCCATTCGTTTCTCTCATTGAAATCTATTTATCTCCCTATCGAACCTATCTTCTAATTGAACTCTTTTGGTTAGGATCCCTCTATATTTAGATCTCTATCCTTGTTTTGAAATCTATTCTGTAATCATCGAGTGAGGGAGTGTATTTGTATTTGTATAAAATGTTTTATAGTGTGTTGTTTGAGTTGTTAATGTTGATTTGGATTTTCAATCGATTCGTCTGATCAACGCTATCGATAGGAATTCCAAAACACTTGAACAGAACAAACTGACACAATATTATTTCCAATTTGGTAAATGAAATAAATTTGTATGATTATATTATAAATATATAAGTAAAATTTTTTGGAATTTAATAAGGAAATTAAATTGGTTGTTTGAAATGATAATATTTGATTTTCATTTATTGTTCTATAAATGAATTATAAAACATGGCTTATAGATTGATTTGGAATCTAAATGAATTTAAGTCAAGAATTTGAGAATTTAATTTCCGGTGATTTCAAACTTTGGTTTCAAATTTTAAAATATATATTATTGAAAGTATTTTTGAATAGAAATTTGTTTCCAAAGAATTTAAATGTTTTAAATTGGTATTCTCTTCTTTTGTTGCTGGAAAATAATTTCGGTGATGACTGCAACATCATCGATATTCATTTTCGAGTTTCAAAGTGGAGAGACCATTCTGTAGCTTTGTTACATTTTTGTTTTGGAAAATTAATTTGATTTGAATTTCCAAAGTATGACTTGACTTATAATATATATATATTGGTATATGATCATAGATTTGATTTGATATATATAGTATATATATTTATTTCTAAATGGTTTGAATTGAAACCGTAAATTTTATTCTTAAATTTTGATAAGGTGATTTCAATTATAAATAAAGCCAAAATTTTGAATAAATATTTAAACTTGAAATAAATTGAATAAGGAAAATTTTACTTGTATAATACTCAATTACATTTCAATATAACTTACCTAAATTATTCAGAAGTTGAATATGTAATTGGATAATATACAATATAAATGTCTTTATAAATAAAATTTGAGTGTTTATAATAAATATTATACACTAAATTTTGATTATAAAGATGTTAATGGAGATAAATAGAATAATAAGTAATTAATAATAGATGAGACAAATATATTTGTTTGAAGGAATTAATAAATTGTAATTAGATCAACTTATGGAAATACCATGAATTTAAAATCAATTATTGAATATAAATTAATTTAGATTGAAATTTATATGGTTTAAATTAATTTATATGGTTTAAATATATGTAATAAGATATATTAAGTGGAATAAACTTAATAATAATTTGGAATAAAAGAATTAAATTTGTTGAATAAAATATGAGTATAATAAATGATTATACAAATTGATGATCTAGAAATTGTTAATTGAGGATGACTAGATAATAAGATAATGAATTTAGAAATAGATAGATTGATTTAACTTAAGTGAACTCAAATGGATTAAACCAAAATGTTGAATACTAATTAGTTTAAATTGAAATTTATATAGTTTTAAACTAATTGTTTTATTTTGTTTTTCCAATCTATTTTTTTTCTTTTCAATCTGGTTGTTTCTATTCTCCTACCTCGTTCCTTTTTGGGGATGAAAAGTTTTGAGTGGGGGAGAGTGTAACGACCCGTAATTTTAATAATTTTTATTTATTTAATTAATTGAAATTTTGTGAAATTTTAAATCATAAAATTTTGAAATAAAAATTTAATATTTGGAATACGTCTAATTAAACATAGCAATTGGTAAATTTTCATCTGATAATATGGAAGTTTATTTTATTGTGTAATTTTATTTCAATTCAAACCAGTTAATATTTAATGATAATAAAATGTTTTCCAAACCTGAATATTTTTATACAATAAATTTGTAAATCATCCTCTGAGTGAGACATCATAATTCGTTTCTTCAAATTTGGAATTCTCTAGCCTCGTTTATCTTATTTTCGGCAAATTAGCAGCATTTTCGGTACCGAATATCGACTTTTGATACGATGATCGTACCACTCACATCTATATACCATTTTGATCGTCTCGTCGTGCTGATCTCTATGGCATAATCAATTCTGTGTTTTGAAGCCCGATTCACAGCGGAATCCACATAAACGGTTACTGTATTGGTACCGGTTTCGTGCCTTTTTGGTTTCTTGTGGCTATTCAATTTCCACCGTGTAAATTCCAACAGTCTTTAGCATTTATTTTTCTTGAATTCAGATACTTGGCTTTTGCTATTCATTAGTCGTGACTTTACATTGTTCATCTATTTTTCCTGTTCATTTTCTCGGTTACTTGTTTCTTTCGTAAGCCTGCTCATTTTTCCTTGTGCCGTCCCTTCCCCTTTGCTTCATTTCCAAAGAATAAATTTCTCCACCAGGCCCGCAATCACCTGGTCTTTCTCCACTACTCGCATCTCCCATGGCCGCATAGATCACCTTAGATCACCCTCCACCGAAGTCGCCTCCACCTCGGTACATCTTCCTTCCAAGCTAGCAGCAAGACCGAGCCTTCCTCCTCTGTTCTAGTGACTCACGCATATGTTATAGGTTAGTACAGTTTTTCTTTGAGATGTTGATTTCAAATATATGTTAATAGTTACTGTAAAGTATATTATATATGTAGTACACAGTTTGTTTGATTTCTTTTATATTAACAGAGATATTACTTGTATACATTTCATATATATTGAAGTAAGTTTTATATAAAAGTTGGGTAGGTGATATATATCCATATATATATAATCTGTTAGCATATTTGTTATATATGGCTGGTTTCAAAGTTGTTTATTATGAAAATAATGATTATAGTATATATATTATCTGACCATTTTATATAAGCCATACTATTTGTTTTGTAAGTTATATATAAATGAGTACTGTATACTTGATTTTTAGCAGGGCATGTTTCGATACATATATATATTATTTTAAAGTATATGATAGGTGTGTAAGTATTGTTTTAATAATATGTAATGTGTTTAGTATATTTTATTACAAAAAGTATGATACATATTTGGTTGGTTGCTGTTGTATAAAGTAAGGTCTGTTTATAATTGTTAAAAACAGGCTGTACCGATCTATTTTGACATATACTGTTTAAATTTAAAAATATATATACACCTTATATCTAAGTATTGATTTATTGATTTTAAATTCTTATAGTTACTTGTTTTGTTGCCTATTTATATTTTATGTATTAAGTTATAAATATAGATGAGTTTGGATAACTGGGTATAGTTTTAAAGTCTGGTTATATATGTTATAATAATTATTTTAATAAGTGGTTATATATATTAAGCTATATATTTATATTCATATACGATCTGCTTATATATAAAGCTTAACTAAGATTTTACATAATTCTCATGTGAGTTTGTATAGGTATATATATATATATATATATATATATATGTTATGTTATACATAAAAGTGTTTTGTTTGTAGATTCTTTTATAGTTAGTTTATATATAAGTCTGCACATGCCCATTTGTTACATTTTTAGTGTCTGCACATATATTGGATAGTTTGCATATATTTTTATGTATATTATCTACATTAGTTTTATATAAAAGTATTCATAGTTTTGGATATGTATTTTATGAATTTATGATTTGAAATAAAATCTGAAATGATTATAGAGGTTTTATGATATCTGTTTGAATCTTCCAAAGATAAGATAAAGGTTTATTTATTTTATATAGTTATAATAAATATTGAGGAAGTATATGTTTTAATTTACATGTGATATATATATATATATGTCATTCTAAATATGTAATTTAGATTTAATATTGGTTTTAAGAAAAATAATAATTATAATAATAACAGTTATATATATATCTGTTTGCTTATACAAATTATCTTCATCAATTCAGTTTGATTCGATTTCTTAATTCCAAGCTAGTAGCTCTGTTCATCGAATTCGTGCCAATCTAGCCTTGCTTTGGGGTTCGTGCTTGGATTCGTAGCTTATCTCTTTAACAAATCTCTAGCCTAGGAAGGTGAGTAATCACTCACGATTAACATTCTTATATTTATTAAATTTGATTTCAATTGAAACGTCTATTGAAATATGTTGCTGCTAGTTATTTACATTGTTCTATATATGCCATTATCCGTATCTGTTCACCTGTGACATCTGACACCCGTATATGTTATTTATATTGATGATATATGCCTGTTACTGATTGTTATATTATTATCATATCTGTTATCACTCTGCAAGTTCCCTGTTAGTATAGAATTCACTATGGGTTGAAATGATACATACCCGAACGATCTGTAGAATAGGAGAAAATCATTATGGGTTGAAATGATAAACCCAAGCAATTTTCATTTGAATTGAATTTGGGATTGCGGGTTGAAATGATATATACCCATATATATATTTAAACTGTGGATTGAAATGATAAATATCTGTATCACTTGACCATAGGATAGAAAATTATATACAGACACCGTTGGTCTATATATAAATATTTTGAAATGATTTCTATGGTTTTGGAAAGAAATATATGGTTTTAAATAAATATTGATTTTTAAGATTTATTAAAGTTGATGTAATAAAGTTGATATATAATATGTTTAAGTATTTATTTAAAAAAATTATATTTTCAAATATAGAGTTTGAAATGATTCAGGTTGAAAAGATAAATCTGAAGTTGATTTGGAATTTTATTTACTTAAGAATTATACTTAAATAAGTTTGATTTGAAATTTCTAAATTTGAGATTTTAAATATATGATTTTATAACTTGATTTTGGTTTAAAGTGATTAAATGAATATTTCAAGTTTAATAAATCGAAAGAAATATTTAGTTGTTTGAAATTTGGGGTTTTATTTAAATGATATTGGGTTTATTAAGTGAGTATTTCAAACCAAATTATAGTAAAGTGAATTTGATATATATATGAAATTATCTAATTTAGTTTTGAAATGTTGAATATTTAAAGCTTTGAAATATATTGAAATTGAAATGGCTTATTTTATGGTTCAAATATGTATTTGAAAATCGATAATTTGAAATGGTTTATTGAGAAACTGAATCGAGTTGAAATTGTTGGTTTGAGATTTGATTTAAATTTGAACTTTGGAATTCGAGTTGATTTGAATCGATTTGTGAAATTTGAGGAAACTATTTTTATATAAAGTATTTTTAAACTATATCTAAAACTATTTATATTTTACTTTATAAATTATTTTAATATAAACTATTTTAATATAAATCATTTTTAATATTAGCTATTTTAATATAAACTATTTTTAATATAACTATTTTTAATATAAACTATTTTAATATAAGCTATTTTAATATAAACTATTTTAAATATACTAATTATTTTAATATAAATTTTTTTAACTTATAACTATTTTATATAAATTATTTTATAATCTATTTTACTTTATGTACTATTATTAATATCTAAACTGATTGAAGGAAAGTGTTATGGATTCCAAAATGTTATGATTTCAAAGTGTTATGATTCTCAAAGTTATGAATTTCAAAGTATTATGATTTCCAAAGTATTATTATTTCAAATTGTTTTGGTTTCGAAAGTATTATATCTTTGAAAGTACTATGATTTCAGAAGTGAATATTTTTGAAATGGAAATGATACCGTATTGATTTGGGGTTTTGAAATGGAAATGATATTTTGGTTTTGAAGTATAAACTATTTTGAAATGACCACAGTGTTATAATAACGTTTGGTTGTTAAAGAGACCGAGATCGGATATGGGCATACTCTCTGTCGATACCGAAAACCACTTTAAAAAACTGTGTACGCGGTGGAGATTCCAAAATGAAGTAGGATGGTGGCGACGTTCCTATATGAGGTATATACGTGGACCTGGCTCCCGTGAGTTGGCATAAGGTGGCTAAAACAAGAGTGATTCCGGGCCAATGAGGTAGCTCCTCTGATCGGACACACTCCATCGTATGCCATTCTATTACTTTTTGATTGATTTGGTGCGCACCCTTGATTCGGGAGTGTGGCTCGAGGTGGGCGATTGTTGCGGCTCTACGTTACCACCAGTCCGGATGCGTAATTGGTATATCTACCCTAGCATTGCCTCGTTAAGCCGTGTCACCTACCATAGCGAGCCTTACTACGAGTTTGATTTGTGTCGTACCTATGGAGTATCCTCTGGTAGACTCCCGATCTGGAGGTATTACGGTACTGTATAGACTATTGGCACTATATATGTGTTAAGGTGGAAAATGTAAAGCCTTAACGCTATTTTTAAGTAAGTTTACTTTACTTTAGACATTATTATAATAGCGTATATTACTACATGGTAGATAGTTTAACGGATCCTTAGAGGATGGTTATCCCAAACATCCTTTGAGTTACTTGTATTTCAGTTGATATTTCACTTGAGTTGGATTTATTGATATAAGAATGTTAATCCTGACTCGAGTGTTTTGTGTTTTGCTTTACGCTCGGGTTAGACTGAGTGGTTCAGTGTTCGAGACTCACCTTTGGAGTTGGAGCTTCGCTTGGAGATCCAGCTATATCTATTCAGCTTGCAGTTGTTTAGTTTATTCTAGTGATGTATTCAGATCGTGTATTTGACTATTGTATTGAGATACCTATGTATTCGTGACTTCCGTTGTATACTGTTTAACTTTGTTATATAAATAGTAGCTTCATGAACTACTATTCTTTTGTTTCCGCTGCATTATTTTTTTATTACTCTGTGTCTGTGATTCTGTGATTAATTATTTACTGTATATGCTGAGTTTTGCCAAATTTAAATTAACAATCTGATATTTTGAGCAATTCAAATCCAACATGTATGGATGCGAATGGTTGAAAATATCGGGCTGTTACAATACACAACATACTCGACACATATAGAGTAATCTAGAAAGGTGATGACCATACCCTAATGGCTGCGAACCATATAGCCTTATGGCATGCCCTGTTTAAGCCATTTCCGGGTGATGAGGCCTGAGGTAACGATTACCTTTCACATAGCTCATTCCACTTTGAATGCCACATTGCCAATTCCATCATACAATATTGATTCGCATAAATGTACAACTCTGAGCTCGTACGTATTAGAGAAGGGTGTTAAGTATAGGAGAGTTACTTCCTGCACCACCAAACAGATGTACTTTCATAAAAATCAATGTACGTGTATGTTGGAAATGCAATGTCAGACATTCATCCATACAATTTGTCCAGGAACATGACAAACCGAAGGAACTCTCCTGCCACATCCTATCAGGAATCATCCCTAGGATTAGTAGTGAGCAGCCCTTACATCAAAGATCAAATGAAGGTATAATTGCCACACATATATGATATGGGAAATTTTCACCAAAGGGTCAGTGACAAGCAACCCTTCATTCCATTTATTATCATCTTATGTCTTCACCTTCGAACACGTAAATTGCTTTGAAGTGGTTTCAGATAAGAATCGCTCAAATCCGACCTTGGTTCCTTCGAACCAATCATCGATAAAAAGATGTTAGTTAAATATGTGCTTATCATTTGATTAGTTACTTTCTCTTTGTCAAAAATATCTTCTAGAGATATATCTTTAAAACATTTCATTCGGTATATACAGAATCATTAAACCTCTCGTTAACTTTGTAAATATCAAATCATTTTCATAATTCATATTGGAAAACATTATTGAGTTAAAAGGGTTGATAGAAATTATACTAATTCTACTCAACATCAATTTACGTATTCAACCTTTACTATCCATCAAATAACGGTGAAATCACCTTTTAAATTCACACGGATAGTACAAGTTCCCTCCTTGGAATTTAATACCAAGTGTAAGAAGATTATTTTATACAATCCAAGTTGTATTAAATTTGGAAAATTGAAATCTTTTATATTTGCCTCGTTACCAACATTTCGACCTTATCCATTCCTCGCGCAGGAAAAAGGCTAGGTAAGCTAGCGCATTGGTTACTCTTGAACATATCCTTAGTTTAAGTACCTCACATCCGGATCTCACGAATAGAATAATCCAGTCCACTCATCGGCTTTTAGAGCCAAGATTTAATCACTTGATTATAACAACTTTTATTTAAATCATTTATTTAAACTCTTTTAAAATAAATTATAAAACCTACAAATCATCTTTAAAATACTTAATTATTATTTGAAAACATTTATAAAAGATTTGAGAAAGAATACTTAAGTCTATAGCTATATTTCAAAAGTTATTAAAAGTGCTTTAAAATGTGCTGTGAATAGTGTTTTCAAAGCTTATTTGATCAAAGAAACTTTTCTATCATTTAGAAATCCATTTTTATTACTCAAATCTCTTTTAAATCATTTTAAAATATTTATAAATTTATTCCATATTTTTTAAGAATTAAAAATATCACTTATAAAGAATTTATCACTTTGGTTTCCGAACTGTCAAATCGCGACTATTTTGAAAACTTAATTTGCTCATATTTCAAAATCTACCAAACAAAAGCTCGATCGTTTTCTTTTGTTTGAAAACTATGATTATAAGAGTTCGGAAATTTTTTATTATAAAGAATTTTGACTCCGAATTCATCGTATAAATGGATTTAAACTTTTACGGTGCGAAATCGTGAACTATCGTTACGCGACGCACCTATTTTTGACTCAATTTTCATAACTTGTCAAAACTTCACCAAATTGGGTTTTAGTGTTTATAAAACATTTATAAACCATTTTAAAGAGGTTTAACAATCTCATATACATTATTTTATTTATTAAAGGAAAGTGATTTTCTTTGCGATATTCAACGTGTATTAAACGTGAATCATTTCAAAATAAAAAAAACATTTAATCAACATCCAAACTCGATAATCAAACATAGTAAACAACCATAGCAATCAAATCACATCATTATATCTATAAAATAAATTTGGAAGAGTTTCTCACCTTCATTGGTTTCTAACTTTACGAAAATCAGCTATAGCTTCGCTACGATCGAATCAAAGCTTATGGAATTGAGTCTTGGACCTTTGAATGAACTCGGCCTAGCTTGGACGGAGATGGAGTGCTCGCCCTTGGTGGTAGGAGGTGGTGGCTGTGGGTTATGAGAGAGGAAAGGAGTGGATTTGAGCTTGTTTTAAAGTGGATTTCAAATGTATATATACATATAGATTGATGCAGCAGCGGATAACTGAAAATGGATGTAACGGTGAAAGTAGCAATCGGTGAATTGAAAGATACCAAAGGCTCAAATCCGTTGATCCAAAGATACTGGATTCTAGCTATCTTCGTCACGTTGATCACGCACGATGCCGTGAAGGAAGATCTACGATTCTTTGTACGTTGATCTAGCACACTAGATACCGTGAATCGGCTTCAATAATCGTTGATTTGAGCGCACTCGAATGCCGAAGGTGGAGATAGGAGATCACACTCAACTACCAATTTGAGAAGTGGCACAAAGCACACAAACAAAGTTTTATTCAAAATCCACTATTACAAATGACACCACCCGCCTATTTATAGGCTTACAACTCAACACTACTCAACTTGATAACACATAGGTCGGGAACGACCTAACACTTGCGACCTAAAACAAACAAATACAATACAACACATTACATCACAACACATTACAATACACGACTTAACAGAGTACATGACTTAAGATAGGTCGTTAACGACCTAACACATACGATTTACAAGTAACAAATTAACAACACGAGTTACAACACAACGACCTAAGAATACAACACACACGACCTAAGGACTCAACGATATAACATATCCTCCAGGAGCGACTTAGAGGTCTATCTTCCCAGCGACTTAAGCTTTAGCATCCAGTAGCGATCTAATGAAACTCGGCAGCGACCTAACTTCACAGCGGCATAACATATTGTGCGACCTAACCATGGAGCGACCTTAACAGTAAGCGCCTTAAGCGACATAAGGAATAGCATTTCTTCAGTGAGCGACCTAAGGTATCTCGCGACCTACTCTTGAACGACCTAAGGCCTCGCGACCTAAGGAAAGCAGAACAGCTTCATGAACTTGCGACATAACCATTTGAACATCTCAAGAATAAGCGGCATAACTTCTTGCGACTCAAGAACTTCAGGCAACCTACGTAAGGTCGTTCGCGACCTAAGGATGGAAGGTCGTTCACGACCTAAAGAAGATAGCAACAAAAGAAAGAGTGACACAATTACTTACAACGTAAGGAGCCATGTCTTTAACGACCTAAGGAATGAACGGTTTAAGCCCTTGAGCGACCTAACATGAAGTGGTATAGGTGAGCGACCTAGCATAGGTCGTAGCTCGCTCATATGTCATGAGCGACTTAATATTTCTCGTGACCTAAGGACGGAAGGTCGTTCACGACCTAAGTCAAGCGGCGTATTGGAGCGACCTATCTCGTTAGGTCGTAACTCTTTAGGTCGTAGTTCTTTAGGTCGTAGCTCTTTATCTCGTGACTCGTCAGGTCGTGAGCGACCTAAGGAAATGACCTCTAATTCGTTAAGTTGTAGATCGCTTGGACAGCTTATCAACTTGCTTGGTCAATCTTCATACCTCGTTTGCGACCTAAAATGGCGCGACTTAAAGAATAATGTGCTAGGTCGTTGCTCAGGAAAGTTAGGTCGTTGGCAACCTAAGAAACAAGAAGGTCGCGCTGCATCATCCTCCCCCTATTGAAAGAAATTCGTCCTCGAATTTAAAATCTCTTTGTCTTCGATACTCTTATCCTCGTGAAATGGAACCAAGAGTTTAGTATTGTCAAGGTTGGCAATAGAAACATGATCCGGCAAACTCAATTTACAAGCATTCTCATTAATTTCCACCATGACTTCTAAATGACCATTCCTTCTAGCTTCCAGCTTGTTGTAGGTTCCAAAAAGAAATCGATCATTAGTAAACACTACATACATGAAATCTCCATCCTGGCATTCAATGCTTCGTCGTTTAATCTCTACTGATTGCTTATATTCCTCAGTTGCTTTAAGAAATCGTTTCCGTACATCTTTGTAGCATCCTTGTAACTCATTCATAAAAACATTAGCCCGTTTAATCACCCCTCTCTGCGATGGCACTGTTGATAAATCTAACGGTCCTTTAGGAATTGTTGAATAAATAGCCTGGACTGGACTGACCCCAGTGCTACTGTTAACTATGTGGTTGAGTACAAACGCAAATGCCCAAATGCTATGATTAACTGCATGGTCGCGTGCACTCTCTGTTTGACATAATTTCGAATCCCAACTTTTCAAATTATCATCCACGAGGCATCGCAAAAGATTACCTAGGGATCTATTCTCAACTTCAGCTTGTTTATTCGTCTGTGTATGATTAGTGCTACTAGATTTCAACTTAATTCCAGCCATTTTCCATAGACTCGTCCAGATATGGTTCAGAAAACGAGTATCTCTTTTCGAAACAATGGATTCAGGTAACCCATGAAGTCTATCGATCTCTCTGAAGTATAACTGAACGACAGTAATGACCTCTGTAGTCTTCTTATAGATAATGAAATGAACCAATTCTGAAAAACGGCCAACCACCACATAAGTAGAATCATTGCCCTGTTGTGTTCGCGGTAATCCCAAAACAAAGTTCACACTAACATCCTCCCGTAATTTAGCATGTATATGCAACGACATACATAAACTTGCATTTGTCGTGATCTTCTTTGAAACTTGTCGACTACGTCTTCTCTAAACAGACCTTTCAACTTCCTTCCTCAGTGATGGTTCAAAATAAGACTGTGAGATTAACTGCATAGTGCGATCACAGCTCAAGTGTCTTCCTTCATGTAAGTCTTTCATAAATTTCATTTGCCAACTGCAATCTGTAGTAGACAACTGACTTCCTTCGACTAGCAACCCATCAACCAGTTTTCTCAACTCTTCCTGTTTTGTCGGACACATATGATAACATGGCCTATGTGGTAAAATAGCATCTGGCATTTGATCAACATGATATGGTATGTCCCTCAGTGGTGGTACTTCCTTGGGCAACTCTGCAGGGAGTACATCTTCGAATTCATTTACCACTGGCTCATCCTCCTCAGGAGTCTCGAGATCTCTACAGGTTTCATTCCTATTCAACATAAATACTTCCGCTCTATCCTCCACTTCTTTAACAAACTCTTCTGTAGATAATAGACTCATTGAATCCTCCTTCTTCACTGATAAATTACCCCCCTCATCTCTTGACACACTTTCTTCATCCTCCTCAATCCTCACTGGTTGTGAATTTTCAACTTCATGTTCATCAAGCTTTGTCGGTTGAAAAACACCAACTTCATCTTTATCAAACTTTGCTGGTTGTGAATTTTCAACCTCATGTTCGTCAAACTTCGTTAGTTGAAAAACATCAACTTCTTCTATATCTAACTTCGCGGATTGTGAGTAATCAACTTTATGGTCATTAAACTTCGCGGGTTGAAAAGAGTCTACTTTATCTTCCACTTCAACACTATCTTTCACTTCTTCAACAAATTCTTTGTAAAATATTAAATTAGTTGTTTCAACCTTCTTCTCTGGCTTGTGGTCACTTTGTTCACGCTTCTTAAGAACTAAGGTAATCTTGGTTCCTTCGAGCATGAAATTGTAGTTGTTGGCGTGACTATTATGTTGTACAGCTCGATCATACTGCCATGGACTTCCCAAAAGTAGATGACATACATCCATATCAACCACATCACACCATATATCATCTTTGTACTTTTTCCCAATAGAAAATGTAACCAATGTTCGTCGTCCCACCGTCACTTCTTCACCTTCCTTTATCCATGCCAGTTTATACGGTCTAGGGTGTTTTTCAGTCTTCAATCCCAACTTCATAACGGCTTCTTCGGAAATAAGGTTATCGCAACTTCCCGCATCAATAACGAATTTACAAACCTTTCCCAAGATAGTACAGGTAGACTGAAAAATATTGTTCCTTAGCCAAATAGAATCATTCTCATGCTTTGGTAAATGACACCCTTCGTCTCTATGACCACATATGTCGCTATGATCATGCAAGTCTCTTCTACTCGATCTTTTGACATCACGACATGGTTCATTGTCAAACCCATGTTGACTTCTTCTCTCTTCCCCATGGTGATCTCGTCTCATTGAAATTGATGATTCTCTTTTATCTTGATAAGATTGTGGTGACACCCTCCTTGCTTCCGTAACCGATGGCGAAACTTTGTTTCCTCCGTGGTTCAAGACTGGTGACCTTCCTCTTTGACTTTGATTCAATTCCATCATCAACTTCTCCAACTTTCCAAAACCTTTATTGAACTTCTCTTCGAGGTTATCACTAATTCGTTGCTCTATTGCTTTAACATCTTCTCTTTTATACACATCGGCAATATTCTTATGACGATTACCTCTTCTTGGATGCATGATTGATCTTCAACAAATCTTCTAAAAAAATTCAAACACAAACTTCAAAACTTGGCTTCGGTCTAGCTCTGAACAAACCAAACTAATGCAACCTTCAACACTCGACCTAGATCAAACTTTATACTCGGCTCAACTTCAACTAGTTCGGCTTACTTCACACACTTCAATTCTCGGCCTTGACTCTCAAAATGATGCACGACTTAAACTTCTAACCCTCGGCCTTAACTTCAAATTCTTCAATAAGAATTGGCTCCAAGACTCGGCTTAGCTATGATTGGCTAAGTCTAGCTCTGATACCAAATGATGCAGCAGCGGATAACTGAAAATGGATGTAACGGTGAAAGTAGCAATCGGTGAATTGAAAGATACCAAAGGCCCAAATCCGTTGATCCAAAGATACCGGATTCTAGCTATCTTCGTCACGTTGATCGCGCACGATGCCGTGAAGGAAGATCTACGATTCTTCGTACGTTGATCTAGCACACTAGATACCGTGAACCGGCTTCAACAATCGTTGATTTGAGCGCACTCGAATGCCGAAGGTAGAGATAGGAGATCACACTCAGCTACCAATTTGAGAAGTGGCACAAAGCACACAAACAAAGTTTTATTCAAAATCCACTATTACAAATGACACCACCCGCCTATTTATAGGCTTACAACTCAACACTACTCAACTTGACAACACATAGGTCGGGAACGACCTAACACTTGCGACCTAAAACAAACAAATACAATACAACACATTACATCACAACACATTACAATACACGACTTAACAGAGTACATGACTTAAGATAGGTCGTTAACGACCTAACACATACAATTTACAAGTAACAAATTAACAACACGAGTTACAACACAACGACCTAAGAATACAACACACACGACCTAAGGACTCAATGATATAACATATCCTCCAGGAGCGACTTAGCGGTCTATCTTCCCAGCGACTTAAGCTTTAGCATCCAGTAGCGATCTAATGAAACTGGCAGCGACCTAACTTCACAGCGGCATAACATATTGTGCGGCCTAACCATGGAGCGACCTTAACAGTAAGCGCCTTAAGCGACATAAGGAATAGCATTTCTTCAGTGAGCGACCTAAGGTATCTCGCGACCTACTCTTGAACGACCTAAGGCCTCACGACCTAAGGAAAGCAGAACAGCTTCATGAACTTGCGACATAACCATTTGAACATCTCAAGAATAAGCGGCATAACTTCTTGCGACTCAAGAACTTCAGGCAACCCACGTAAGGTCGTTCGCGACCTAAGGATGGAAGGTCGTTCGCGACCTAAAGAAGATAGCAACAAAAGAAAGAGTGACACAATTACTTGCAACGTAAGGAGCCGTGTCTTTAGCGACCTAAGGAATGAACGGTTTAAGCCCTTGAGCGACCTAACATGAAGTGGTATAGGTGAGCGACCTAGCATAGGTCGTAGCTCGCTCGTATGTCCTGAGCGACTTAATATTTCTCGCGACCTAAGGACGGAAGGTCGTTCGCGACCTAAGTCAAGCGGCGTATTGGAGCGACCTATCTGCATATTGGAGCGACCTATCTCGTTAGGTCGTAACTCTTTAGGTCGTAGTTCTTTAGGTCATAGCTCTTTATCTCGTGACTCGTTAGGTCGTGAGCGACCAAAGGAAATGACCTCTAATTCGTTAAGTCGTAGATCGCTTGGACAACTTATCAACTTGCTTGGTCGGTCTTCATAGCTCGTTTGCGACCTAAAATGGCGCGACTTAAAGAATAATGTGCTAGGTCGTTGCTCAGGAAAGTTAGGTCATTGGCGACCTAAGAAACAAGAAGGTCGCACTGCATCAAAGATTTATTTTCTTTTTGCTAATTTTTCTTCATAATTTACTTAAGGTAGGAAGCTATCGAAAAGCTTGAGAATGAGGAAGAATGTGAAGTAGAACAGTGAGTAAAATTTTGAAGAGAATGGTGGGTATTTATAGGAAAAATTCTGAAAATAAATATCCAAATGTGTAATCACACATTTTCCCCTTGCCCACACCCCCTCTCCCATCTAGGCGCATGGCAATGCCAACCCCTTGTGCCTCCATGTATGTGGTGATGATGGTGTGTAAGTGAG
Organism: Allium fistulosum; assembly: GCA_030737815.1. Taxonomy (NCBI): domain Eukaryota; kingdom Viridiplantae; phylum Streptophyta; class Magnoliopsida; order Asparagales; family Amaryllidaceae; genus Allium; species Allium fistulosum. The sequence goes on from CM060903.1 coordinate 208,000,067, forward strand.
TTGATGTTTGCTTTTTATGGTAAAAAATATCTTGGATATTTATACTTTTTACTATACGTAAATTCTAGTGTAAATGGTAAGTATATTTTTACTTTTCTACATGTGTTACTTGCATATGTATGTGTTAATGTATGCATGTAAATGTTAGATATGTGCACAGGACATATAAACAAGGTTACAAAAACATTGAGCAACTTTCGTTTGTTAAACCGTTGAAAATGGGAAGCCGATTCCCAATCACATTTTCACTTATAAATTAATTTACATATAAATGTAAACAAACTTTGAAAACTAATTACCCTCCATTATAAATTAATTAAATGATCTTATTTGAATTATAAAATTAAATAAATCAATATTAAACAATTGTTTAAACATATATCTTTATAAATAATTTATTATCACTTCATAACTATTTAAAATGAATTATTATCATTTAAAAACAATTATTTGAATAATTATAATAATTATTAAATCATTAAATCTCGACTTAAATTCATAAATCAATTATTAAATATGATGTCATTATTGATGCGGTAAGAAGTACATTTTTTCCCAAAAATAAAATAAATAATTTTATTTCATAATCATGTTTAACCTGGTTCACTGTTACAGTAAAAGAGAAGATATAGAGAATAAACCAGAGTTTTTGGATGGATTTTCTTCTTGTCTTTTTAAGATGTATAAAAATGATGATGAAACCCAAGACAATATGATACGGGCTGCTCGTCTCCACCACAGGCTGCTGCTAGGCAAAGGCGTCCCACCCGTACTCCAACTAGGTACCTGGACTGATGCTCAACCTGCAAATAAAGTGCACCTATGCACGTTACAATATCAACTAATGATATGCTAGCGGACAAATACGGTTACAGCGAAACTTTTGCAATTTTAGGAATCTTTTCTGATACAATTTATAGGTCATAATTTACTTTACAATGCATTGGCTGATATGTTGCCACTTGTCACAATTAGTTACAACAGAATTATGTAATGGCTATATATTGCCATGAATGAATGATGAAAAGCAGGCTGGATAAATTATATTTTCTTTCTCTTTGCATTCATGTCTTCTTTTTCTTCATTCTTTACCCCTCTCCTTTGAGAACTCTTCTCTGAACCGAGTATAGGCCTATCAATTGGTGCTTTCATCAACTCACTCACTTCCTCCCCATCTCCACCATGACCCGCCTCGATAAACTAAAGTCTCAACTCAGCCACCATCAATCCGCTATCGACACCATCAACACCACATTATCTACCCAACTAACCTCCCTCTCTAATCAAGAAGCATCAATCACTACCCAATAAGCCGACATAACCGACATAAAAAACACTCTCGCCTCGCAACAACTCTCCTTTCAACAACTAACCCAAGCCATCGTCGATTTATCCGCCAAATGCACATCTATACCTACATCACCCCAACGTGAACCCCATACTCGACCGCCACCACCTCCTCCATTACTCACAACACCGCTTCATACATCACATTTCCCATCTCCTATTCATATTCGAACCCCTAAATGTGAATTAACTCATTTCGACGGATCTAATCCTTTGGATTGGATCTTTCAAGCGGAGAGGTTCTTCGCTTACCATTCAACCCCCGACAAACAACGACTCAACCTCGCAAGCTTCTACATGTCCGGCCAAGCACTAACATGGTACCAATGGATGTTCCACAACAACTAACTCACATCATGGCAACACCTCACAAGGGCCATCGAACAAAGATTTAGACCGTCCTTATTTCTAAACCCACAAGCTACCCTATTCAAACTACGCCAAACAACCACCGTCGAAAACTACCAATCCCAATTTGAAACGCTAGTAACCGTATCACAAATCTTCCCCCCGAAGCTCTCCTTAACTGATTTATCTCCGGCCTCAAAACTAATATCAAAAACGAGCTACAACCCTTCCAGCCCACTACCTTGTCTAATGCCATCGATCTCGCCAAACTCATCGAAAGCAAACACACGGAAACCAAAAAATTCCTCAATCGACTTCCAATTAATCGTCCACAACCACCTCCCCTGCTTTCTCTTTCGCCTATACCCGCCCCAACCCAACCAACGAATACCACTTATCCCATCAAACGATTAACCCCAACCGAGTTTCAAAACCGCCAAGTGAAAGGCCTATGCTACAATTGCGAAGAGAAATATTATACCGGCCATAAATGCAGCACCAAAAAATTTTTACTGCTCTTACCAGATGATGATGACAATAATTCCGATCCATATACACCAAGCACAGCAACCCTCGATACTCCAGATCCAGTGCAAACACCTCAAATCGATCCCTCCATCTCCTACCATGCCCTCATCGGCTCGTCCCACCCTAGATCCCTTCGACTGCAGGCGAAAATCAACAATAAGACGATCGCTATCCTTGTTGATTCCGGCAGTACCCATAACAATATTCACCCATATACGGCAAAATTTTTGGGGCTGCGAGCAGAACACCAGCGCGATTTCCTTGTTACGGTTGGGAACGGAGAGAGACTACACTATCAGCAGGCTTGTCGACAAGTTCTTGTCCAAATTCAAGGGTACGATTTTGTCACCGATCTTTTCCTCTTACCGATTTCTGGAGCGGAAGCTGTATTTGGTATCCAATGGTTGCAAACCTTGGGCCCATTCACAATGGATCACAAGCATATGACAATGTCTTTTGTTTACAATACTGAGCTCATTACTCTTTCGGGCCAAAGCATCTCAGAAAGCCCATTAGAAGTATCCTTCCAGCAATTAAGACGTATGCAATCCACAACCTCCATTTCTTCATATTTTCAACTAACCATTGAGCCCAATCAAAGTCCAAGCCCACTATCCCTCCCTACCTCCGACTATTTACACCCAGATATTCGCCAACTTTTAGCCCCCTACTCCACCCTCTTTGACAAACCTATGGGTCTTCCGCCGCATCGTGACCTAGATCACCACATCAACCTTCAAGTAAATTCACAACCCATAAATGTTAAACCCTACCGCTACCCATATTTTCAAAAAAATGAAATCTAATCCCATGTACGAGAAATGCTACATACCCAAATTATTCAATTGTCCACAAGTCCATTCTCCTCTCCCGTACTTCTCGTCAAAAAGAAAGACGATACATGGCGTTTTTGCGTTGATTACCATGCTCTTAACGCCATTACCGTTAAAGATTGGTTCCTCATTCCAACCGTTGATGATTTATTTGATGAATTATACGGATCCACCTATTTTTCCAAACTTGATTTGCGTAGCGGTTATTTTCAAATCCGTGTTCACCCACCCGATATTCCTAAAACGGCATTTCGTACCCACAACGGACATTATGAATTCCTTGTAATGCCATTTGGTCTCACAAATGCTCCTTTAACATTTCAAGCTACCATGAACAACGTTTTTCATCCTCACCTACGCAAGTTCATTCTTGTATTTTTCAATGACATTCTTGTCTATAGCAAATCATGGGATTCACATCTTTCTCATTTGCACACTACTTTAGACATTTTGGCTCAAAACAAATTTTGCGCCAATTTTTCTAAGTGTGTTTTTGGTCTCACGGAGTTATACTATTTGGGTCACATTATTTCTAAAGAAGGAGTTCGTGTCGATCCATCCAAAGTTGAAACTATAATAAATTGGCCAACCCCAACATCTATCACGGCTATCCGTGGATTTCTCGGCCTCACGGGATATTATCTTCGCTTCATCCTACATTATGCTCATATCATCAACCCCTTAACCAATTTACTGAAGAAGAACGAAACATTTTCCTGGCCCAAACAAGCCCATGAAGCCTTCACTACCCTGAAACACACAATCTCCACTGCCCCAATTCTTATTCTCCTAAATTTCTCCCAACCTTTTGACCTACATACCGACGCTTCAGGCCATGCTTGCGGCGTTGTCTTATCACAATCCCGTCACCCTATTGCTTTCCACAGCCAGAAACTCCCACCGCGTCTCCAAACAGCCTCCACTTACGCCCGCGAAATGTTCACGATAACCCCTGCCGTCCAAAAATGGCGGCATTATCTTCTCGGCCGACCATTCACCATCACTACTGACCACCAGAGCCTACGTCAGCTCCTAACTCAGACCATCCAAACGCCAGAACAGTAGAAGTGGCTCTCTAAACTCATGGGTTTCGACTTCATTATCAAATATAAACCCGGCAGTGAAAACACTGTAGCAGGTGGATTATCGCATTGGACTACAGCAGCAACTATGGCCGCCTTTTCATCTCCTTCCTTCACTCTTACTGTTGACATTCGTTCGGCCCTGCCCTTCGACGCAACATCTCAAACAATTATCGCTCAACTGCAGACTGGTAATATGCCTAACCCACATTTTTCTTTTCGTGATGGCTTGTTGTTCAAAGGCAAACGCCTCTTTGTGCCAAATGACTCCATATTACAGCAAAGGATTTTGACTGCATATCATGCTTCCAAAACTGGTGGGCATTCTGGAATCAAGAATACTTTGGGTCGCATTGCCAGCAACTTCTACTGGCCTAATCTTCGTAAGTCAGTCCGCACATTTGTCAATGAATGCTCTGTTTGCTTACAAACCAAGCCGGAGAACTCTGCGCCTAAAGGACTTCTACAACCCTTATCCATCCCTAACAAAATCTTCGAAGACATATCCATGGATTTTGTTACTCACCTATCCCCATCATCCGACAAAACTTGTATTTGGGTTATTGTTGATCGCCTTTCTAAGTATGCACATTTTGTTGCATTACCCACCTCCTTCACCGCGGTTCAATTAACTTCTTACTTCATTCAAGAATACGTCCGTTTACACGGATTTCCTCAGTCAATAGTTTCCGATCGTGACCGTGTTTTTATGAGCCAATTTTGGAGAGAAATTTTTCGCTTACATGGTACTCAACTTAACATGAGTAGTGCCTACCACCCACAAAGCGATGGACAAACGGAAGTAGTCAACCATTGTTCAGAAACTTATTTGCGAGCGATATGTAGTGATTCGCCATCACAATGGGTGAAGTGTTTACCTTGGGCGGAATGGTGGTATAATACTTGTACCCACTCTTCTTTAAAAATGTTACCATTCCAAGCCGTTTATGGTCGTACACCACCGGTTATCGCCGACTACATACACGGAACCGCACAAGTGCTGGAAATTGAAGACTGGGCTACAACTAGAGACCAACTTTTGAAATCCATCAAAGAAAACCTCTAACGGGCACAACTCCGCATGAAAAACCATGCGGATCAACATCGCCTCGACAAAGATTTTCCCATCGGCTCGTATGTTTTTGTCAAACTCCACCCCTACCGTCAACACTCTCTACGACCAACATAACACAAACTGTCAAAAAAAAATTTTGGGCCCTTTCCAATCATTGAGAAGATAGGCGCGGTTGCATACAAACTCCTCCTCCCACCTGAAGCTCGCATCCACCCCGTTTTCCACATCTCCCACCTTAAACTCTGTCCAAACCCACGCAACACTACCCAAACTCCATTACCACCATCACTTACCTTACCTACCAACCTTGAGGACAAGGTCGAGCTTTTATGGGGAGGCACTGATACGGGCTGCTCGTCTCCACCACAGGCTGCTGCTAGGTAAAGGCGTCCCACCCGTACTCCAGCTAGGTACTTGGACTGATGATCAACCTGCAAATAAAGTGCACCTATCCACGTTACAATATCAACTAATGATATGCTAGTGGACAAATACGGTTACAACGAAACTTTTGCAATTTTAGGAATCTTTTCTGTTACAATTTATAGGTCACAATTTACTTTACAATGCATTGGCTGATATGTTGCCACTTGTCGCAATTAGTTACAACAGAATTATGTAATGGCTATATATTGCCATGAATGAATTATGAAAAGCAGGCTGGATGAATTATATTTCTTTCTCTTTGCATTCATGTCTTCTTTTTCTTCATTCTTCTCCTCTCTCCTCTGAGAACTCTTCTCTGAACCGAGCATAGGCCTATCACAATATTACAAAGCAATTAACTATTTATTAAGATCAAGAAGGCACTTTTGAAACTAATCATGCCAAAAGACAAAAAAAATAATCCATTCCTTAATCCCAGTATTTATCTCTTTTAATTTTGTTGCTTATGAATGCATTTTGTATAATAGTTCTTATTATTACCATTAATCATGTCATTTCTTATATTTTATGATTCTAATTCATACTGTCATTCTTGTAAAAAATTTAGTTAATTGGTGGAAGATCCATGGGGGATCTGCACCGCATTTAAAGAAAACAACTATTAGGATTTTAAGTTTGACCACTAGTTCCTCCGGACGTGAGAGAGCATGGAGTGCATCTGAGATGATAAATAAAAACATCATATCTTATATATAAGTTTTTATTTTTATTTTTTGCAGCTCTTTTAGCATTTAATATCTATATAAAAAAAAGAAGAGGGAGAAAGAGAGTAGAGAGTGGGAGAGGAAAAAAATACAATGAAAAAAAGTGACAGAATCCATTTGGTTTTTGAATTCAATCTAACTGAACTTGATGATGAATCTACCCTTCAAAAATACATACAGTTTAAAACATGTCTAGAAATACTAACTTAACTATACCAACAAAATGAAATGTATAAAACTCTTTTGTCATGAAAAAAATTGTAGCTAGCATCCCTTTAGCTATAGAAAAGGTAAAGTTGGAAGTAAATTTTAAGTGGTTTGAGATGATATATTGATCGATCGTTTTATGTAAGTTATATAAAAATTTGTTAATTTTTGTGTATATATAAGTTTTTTCTAGGTTGTAGGTTGTAACTCATTTCCAGTTAATATAAATTTGAAATATTGTACTAAGGACAAAATTGACTTGATACAACCATTTACAGTTGAGTATAACTTACTAATTTAGTCACAAGTTGCAAAAACCAAGTTTACAAAAACGCAAGATAAGTTTTCAATAAAAAAACAGTTTCAATTTAAATTTACAAAACCCCAGCTCAGGACTTTTGATGCAAAGTTTCAAATTGAAACTTGCTTTTCTGCTTATTTTTTGAAACTAAAAACTCAACTTAGTTTTGAGTCTTTGAAAACACAGTTTCAATTACTCCACTCAGTTGGATATTGAGTTTTGCTGAAACCGAATAATCACATATTCCATAAGTCAATAACTTTATATCAGTACACATTTTCACACAACGCAATTAATCTGAGCGGTCATTTTCTACATTCTAAAGTATATAAATTCTTTTCTTACCCTTCATATTAAAACAATATTTATATATTCAGTGTTTTGTTTTTGGTTTTTTAATATATGTTTGCATATTGAGTTGTCTTCTATGAGTCCGGAGGTCAAGAAGGTGCCATCTTATTTGCTCTCTCGGTTGCCAATTAAGAAGGTGGCATCTTATGTTGTCAACAAAATAATTATACATCCCTTTTGCAGATAGAAGCATTATTTGGTTAGGCTAATTGAACACTATTATCATATATCCTAAGAAACAATATGATTGCATCTGAGTGTTCATAAATCATAATGCATTTTCTTAATAATTGTAGGTTCATTGAAAGAAGAGAAATCGACTAGATGCTGATAAACTATGAGATTTAGTTTTCGTCAAATTCAATTCTCAACTTAAAGCGAAAATTGGTACTAGTAAAAGAGATGCTCCGTAGCCCCTATCAATCAGGAAGGGGTGGTGTATGATTGGATTGGTGGTACTCAAAGGTCAAATGTTGATGGAACATTTTTAGATGATGAGATATATGAAGAAGTTTTTCCTGGAGAGGGATTATCATGGGCAGATATGGGTAGAGCTATGGGTTATGAGACACGTCAAAGATTTAAAAGAGCGAGAAAGAAAGCAAAATCAACTCAAGAGACAAGATCATCAACTAGAACGGGAAAACAACATGCAAATGAAGATGGCCATGGTACGAGATGCACTCATCTCCTCTAAGATCTCCCCCGATACGAGATTAGACCTCTAAAATCTACGAGACGAAACATGATCGAGACCCGAGATTTAAAAACTTGGTTACACATGTCGCTAGAGTTTTGATTTATGTTCTTTGATTACCGGAGTTCCCAGCATTCACTATGACGTTGCTTTGGATTTCTTCCTACGATTGTCCATTATTAACCTTTCCTTTAGCCAAACCCACTTCTTCGAAACCAATTCACCTTTCAATGAAATTCTTTTATGGTAGTAGGTTGCTTAATATTTAACCATTTACCAAAATCCATATTCGAGTGAATTGCCTGCACGAAGGTTATAAACACCAAGTTTTATTTTGGATTATTGACCTCAATGACAACAATATTAAATCAATTTAAGAATGTCTTCAAAGTTTCATTAGGTCCCTGAGACAAGTAAGACAACAACATCACGTCTTTTGGTTTGGCAGCATGGAGCCTGAATTGCTCCAGAAACTTCTTGGCCAATTCATTAAACGTCGATATAGATTTAGCCATAGGCCTAGTAAATCATATTGAGGCAACTCCTTCAAGAAAGATTGGGAAGCATCTACAATGAACAACATCTTTAGCTTTAGCTCTATCTATGTGCCATTCGTACTTAAACATGTGTTGTCTAGGGCAGTCGTCCCATTGAATAATGGCATAGTCGGCATCGTGAATTTAAGAGGATTCTCCTATCTTAGAATATTCTTGGTGAATGGAGTTTGGCTTGGCGCAGAACCCTAGTCTTCATCCTTCCTGCCATTGCTTTCTTCCACCAACCGTTTGACCATGTCAGCGATGCACTTCTCACTAGGCAAGGTACTTTGTAGGTCGATTTTCAAGGGCTACACTGAGTGTTTTGATTTGCAAACGGCCTCAGCTTGCCAACTGAGGTCTAGGTTCTCCATTCTTTGGGAGAATCGCTCCTACAGAGTTCCATAGGCATGCAATTGGTCTTGTCTTGGCTGTTTGAACTCTAGCTTCAGTGTTTGCTCTACCAACACTAGTGTTCAACTCAAGATCACCATCCTCCAGCTCCCATTTCTTCATCGGACAATACCATATCATCAACTTTTGGTACACCATCCACCAGTAGATTTCTCTCGATGCCTGGTTATTTTCTAATGGGGGTGTACTCCTACTTCTTCCTACAAAGTTTTCAGCGATTCCAGTAGCTCCCATCCTTTGCTTCTGCTTTAGACCCCTTCTATTCTTCCTAGAAATAGAGGAATTCTCCCATTCTACTACAGGTGAAGTTTCTCTCCTAACCCCCCTAGCAGTTCTGGGTTATAAGTTAAGCAAAGCATCCATTTTTTCCATGAGAGCTCTTTAGCTATCCGCCAATTTTTGATTGAGTTCATTGATCATCTAGTCAAATTCTCCCTTGGTCGCTACTTCATGTTGAGTAGAAGATCCTAGAATACCCTGTTGATCATTAACTTTCATTTGATGAGCATTTCCTTGTCACCTCCAGCCACAGCTCCAGAGATCTTCTGAATCTCCTAGATTTCCTACGCACCATAGATTCCTTTACCGGCGGATTTTCAAGTTTCTCAAGCAAGCACAATCTTTGGATCTAACTTCTGGATTTATCCAATGCTATGTTGATAGCTAGATCTAATACTGGATTTGGTTGTCCCTAGTGAAAGCACCAAAATTTCGACGCTAAAAATGGATCAACACCAAAGATTGATTATAGGAAAGTTGTGAGACTTAGATCTAGTAGATTGCAATGAAAATAAAAGAAAATAAATAGAGAGAGGAACAATTTTTTTATAATGGTTCGACAAATTCTATCCTATGTCCACTTTATAGTTTGTATTGATTGATTGTATGCAGTGATTACAACGATTGACTAAAGAAAATCAGACAATACAAAGAGTCACTAATACTGGAGATTGACAAGTGATGTCGATAGTTTCTTCCCAGGTGACTGTTGTGAAGGAGATAAAGGTTAAAGAAAGTTCCAGCGGAGTCCCGGCTTGAAGAATAGAATGAAGATTCCTCTCTAGTTCCATTAGGGGTTGTGCTTATAGAGGAACAGAGGTAACGAGTTAGGAGCCCATTTGCACTAGAGTCCAGATGTCAGCCCAGTGTCACATAAGAAATCTTGGGGTCCACCAAGTTAAAAGAATAACTCGATACCAGGTCATTTTACTTGGTGGCGAGTTATTTCCTTCAAAAGAAATTGGTCCAACTCATTTGCTCTGCACTTCTAACTTCTAGTTGATGTGTTTCATGCTCTTTTCCATCGATTTTGAGTTGATTCTAGTAATCTTCCATCAACACCTGAGTTATCTTGCTTTCTTAGCTTTCTTCTCTTCAGACCTTGTAATTTTAGTCTAAACTCGGGAAAAACCACTTGGTCACGAGTAGATGGGGTAGAACACGAGTTGTATGATGTTGGAGAGGAGATTCAGGGAAGAAAAATGACTCAGTATCGAACTAAATAACTCGGTACCAAGTTATTTCCTTAGCTCCGATTTTTTTGAAACTTCTTGACCACGAGTGGTTGGAGTAGTATATAAGGTATATGAAGTTTGAGTGGCAGAATGGGAGAGAAAATCACTCTTCATCAACCTAAATTGGTTGGTACCAAGTTGTTAGACAACTCTTCATCGACCGAAATGTGTTGTACCGAGTTATCTCCTTAGTCCCATTTCCTGGGAGGTAGATAGGAGAGAAGAAATAGCTCTTCACCGACCTAAATAACTTGATACTGAGTTATTTACTTAGTCCCAATTCAACTCAAATTTCTCCCAATTGTTTCTCTACTTCTTATAAGTGTTCTTATAAGTTTTCGAGTCGTCTCGTTTTCGTCTTGACGTTCTAACTTTCATTGAATTCTGCTTGGCACCGATCTGTTTGGCTTGGCGCTGATCTGTTTGGCTTAGTGTCGATCTATATGGGTTGGTCCCAATCTATTTTTCTTGGTGCCGATCTGTTTGGCTCGACATCGATCTATTTGGCTTGGTTAAAAACTCGGTTAATAGTGCCACAATAAAAGCAATGTATATAAATATAAATGCACAAATTTATAATTGATCTAGGAGTAATTCCAAGTATTAAGAATATCAAATCATTGTTATATGATAACAATGCAATCATAAGAGCCCACTAGAAGTCAAGAAACACGCTCCAAATAGTTCCACATGATAAACAAATTTTATCAAACTCAAAGAGAGTTGACTGATAGGGTAGTTAGTTAAACCAACATGGCAAATCCATTTACGAAGAGTCTAACTCGATCATTTCTTATTAAACTGATTGAAGGGATGGGATAAAGATTTCATAATCGACTCCAATGCAAGTGGAAGAATGATAGAGTTAGGGATATGTCCTGGGGCAATTATGTAATTTACTATATATGTCCAACTCGATAACCAATCTTGTTCGAAATGTAAAGTATTTTCTTTCTATTATATACTTGATATAGTATGTTATATTAATTAATTAATTTAATTAAAGGTATATTTAATTAAAAATCCACAAATAATATGTTTGCGATAGTAGTTACAATGCATTATAACGATGAATGATTTTTCACGATAAAATAAATGTACCTTTTTAAATATTCCTAGTCAAGATGTATCAAGATTGGATATTGATGCATTCGTGAGACTAGAGTACGTAATGCTCTCCAAACATTGGGCAGTGTATTACTCATGACTGCTTGGGGAACCAAAGAGTTGCATATTAATAATTATTGGATAATTATGGAATGACTTACTCAATAGTTTTCTGTTGGTTAATACAACTAAGATCAAACTTAAAATATCAATATGCCAAAACTACACAGTTATCTTGACTTGAGAATACAGCTGATTTTCAATGTGGAAGCTTCCTTTGATTATAGTTAAATTATGGCACGATATCCAAATAGAGTGACCATTGTTAGGTCGAGTGGAAGCATTGGAAGTGAAACTCTATTTAAGAGAGGATCCCTCTCCTCAATTATATGAGATTGGTATCATGGTCAACTGAAGTCAACTCAAAGTCAAAGTCTCTAGCCAGAGCAGTTTGGTTAATAATAGTTTTTATTATCAAACCAAGGACTTTTGTGTTTGGACTATAAAGTTAAATATGGACAATCTAGGAATTTTGTCCATTGCCAAATTCCATAAGTCCAAAGTGATATAGTTTGGATGAAGAGAATTGGTGTAAATAATTGTCACTGTCAGGAAATGCTTAAATAAGTAAAATTAGATTTTACCAAAAGTTTTGTAAGCGATAAATTCAACCAAAATGTCACGCCACTAGCTCAGGTGACTGTGATCGTTGATATTTGAATTGTTCAATATTAATCCCTGATTGGATTTACACTTTTGAGTTGTATAACCAAAATGTTGAACGCTCTGAATGAACCACATGATTTAATTAATTTATAATCATTGTAAATTAATTAAATTAGTTATTATTTATAAAATATTAATTATTAAATTTTATTTAATTTGTTTGAATGCCATTATTATTTAATAAAGTGCGAATATAAAAGTTATAAACGTGCATACCGATATACGATGTCAATACAATGTTTAAATTGGATTTAAATAAAATAAATACTAAGTGGTTTTTTAAATAAATTAAATCAATTAATATTTTTTGAAATATTAATTAGTAAAATTTTATTTGAATTTATTGGATTGACATCAGCATTTAATAAAACACATATATAAAAGTTATAAATGCGCGTAGTGATATACGATGTCAGTGAAACATTTGAATTGGATTTAAATGGGTCTGATACTGATGAGATTTGGAAAATTTTGAGGGCCCATGTGGCCATATCTATGGCTATCCATGCATGTAGAAGAGAGAGATGATTTTTTTGACATTTAACAAAGAATTAAAAGGGGAAGGTTTTAAGGAAGGAATATGCAGGGTTTCTTTCATTCCTTTAAAATAAATCTCCCTCCATTTCTTTCAGTATTGATTCCTTCCTAAAAACATTATTCCTCTTCCTCTCCCATATCTATAGCCGAAATTTTCTTGGCTTCCAATCCTTAGAATTCCAAAATAAAATATGAAATAAAATTAATAACAAAAGGTGGTTTTCACCTTTTAATTCTTGCAAAATTCAAAGATCGATTCACAAAATCTAGGAGCTTTTGATTCACCATTCAAGGTGCGATTTATTGGCAACATCTCAAAGTAAAATTAACTTATTTATTTGCATATTCTCTATATTCATGTTCAGAGATTTGTGATTCATTTATGTTTAAATTTACTATCTTGTAACATGTGAATTGATAACCCTTTTCCATTAAAAGTACGTCTATTATGTTCACCTCATTCAGATCTACATATGTCATATATTACATTACAATATTTTTTAACTTTTAGTGAACTGTATTTTATACATTTACATACACAATCACAAATGAATTGTAATTTAATTCTTTTTGAAAATTAATTTCTAGTATTATATGGTTAATGATTAAATACAATTATTTTGAATATTGTTTATGCAAGAATGAAAGGTTTTGATCCAGAATTTTGAATGTACTTTTATGCAAATTTCAAATCATTATATCTCTTTTCTAAGTTAATAGTTTTTTAAAATTTCAAACTCTAGTTTCATTTCCAAACTAAAAGTTTAATCTATATTGTTAATTAGGAATGAAATGTAAATTGTTAAATTAGAAAGAAATGTAAATTGTTAAATTAGAAAGAAATGTAAATTGTTAAATTGAAATTTTAATTAACAAGTTTTGGTTTAATGTTATATACATATGCATGTACAAATGTATGTATGTATACATATAAATTTTTAATATTTGTATTTCAAAATGCCAAAGCTTGATTTAAACCTATTTTTTTAGATAATTCAAAAGTGGAGAATCACATATACATATTAATACTATTTGATGTTTATATCATTGTATCATAATACCACTAGCATGTAAATTGAATATAATTAAATTTGCTAAAGAGGGAAAGTGAATCAATCAATGATGCACTTTTCATCTCCTTCCCTATTAGATCCTTATGTGATTGCATTTAGATTCATTCTTGTTATTGATATCCAAAGTCAACTGTCAATCTTACTTACTTTATGTTGAACAATGTGAAGTATGAATATATTTGATATATTCAAAACTATTTATATCTCACACTTAATTAATTTAGATTTAAATAAATAAAGAAAAACATTCCCTCAATTAATGTCATTTAATATATTAATTATTACAATTAAAGAGGGATAGAAAATAAAGGTTTCTCTCTCTTCATATATTGTCCTCCCTTTGTTAATTGCATCCCTTTGTCAAATAAATTTTAATAAATAAAGAAAAACATTCCCTTTATCAATTAAAGAGGGAACAAAAGGTATCCTTCTCAACTATCGAAAAATTTCAATGGCGTCGTTCCCACTGGCGTCCATTGTTTTGTCGTTCCATTGACTTCTCGCCACATCGCTCTACCTCCCCTCTCGTTCCTTTGACTTCGCCTACACCTCTTCTCCCCATCGCCTCGCCGTTCTCCCCCATGCCTGCTTCTCCCCCTATTTCCCCAAGCCTAGTTCTGATCTCTTTGTCATGTCCTTCCTCTACCCGATCTGGGCGTATCTTTAACGCTCCCCTTCGATCTATGCCTCTCATTCACTCAGAAACCTATTTCCCACGTCTAAACTCCACCAAGCCTTGTAAACCTTCAGGCTCTGACTCCGCTCGTTCTAAGTTGGATGTTTCGAATGACATCCCTACTGCTGCCTTGCACGCTTCATCTGGGTTTTTGCTATCTTCTGAATCACCTGATTCCGGTAAGCATAATCGTTCTCGTGGTTCCCCTGTGTCTCGCATAATTAATGCCGATGTTACCACTGGTCAGCGAATGGATGTGTAGATTGGTGGGAATAACTCAGATGTAGGTGTCTGTATGGAGGGAGTATTGCCTGACCAAATTGTTAGTGAATCACAGGAAGATAAATCTGGAAATAGATTATGCCCAAGTGATGCTTGTGTTAATGCCGAGGTGCAAACTATTGTGAATAACAATGTATTGAGTTTGGGAGCTTGTGCATTTAGTGACTCTGCTGGTTTACTGAATGGCGGTGAACAACCTTTTCCTACTGTGCAGAAACAGCGATCTTATGTACCTTCCCCGTCTTGTTCTAAACCTTGGTCGTCTCTATTCACTTCTCTGCCCCGTAATGCGGGTGAATACAATCCTATTGATTTTGAAATCATGAAGGAAAATGGCGTTATGATTCCTCCCTCTATTGTGATGCAGCAGGTTTTGACTATTGGTCGGATTATTTGGTAGGATTCTTTTTGGATCCTAATCACCGCCTTCATGATGTGACTAAAGTATGCCATAGAGCTTGGAAGCTTCATGGTGAATTACGTGTAATAATGGTTGACTCCTTGTATTTTCTTAAGTTTTCCTCCTCCGAGGAACGTCGGCATGTTCTAGAGGCTGAGCCTTCTTTTTTTGATGGAGAACCTTTTATTCTTACTTCTTGGACTCCAACAATAGCTAGTCACTACAAGAAAAACTGTCTTTTATAGCGGTATATAGCCGCTATTAAACACAACTATAGCGGTTTGATAAACGCTGTATATCGACATGTTATAAAAAAGAATTGCACATTTATAACGCAAAAAAAACCGCTATAAAAGAGCATGATTTCATAGCATAGTATAGCCGCTATAAAATAGTTATTCTATAGCGCCTATTTCGCGCTGTATATCAACATGTTTATAGTATATTTTACATCCATTTACAGTATATATGTACCGCTATAAAATGTGTAGATACAATAACGCCTATTTGCTGCTATCCTTTGACAGTAACCTCATATATTGCATTATCTTTTTATAGCACTTATATCATATAGTTATAACACTTTTTAGGAGCTATGCTTTATTTTACTATATATTTGATGCACCCCACTATTACATTTTAATAATAACAATCAAAATGAATCTTCTTTAAATAGATAACAATTTGAACAATGTATGAACGAAAAAAATATAATAATCAGCAAATGTAACGCATATTCATGGTAACAAAATAAAGTATCAACTAATAAAAAATAAGTTCAATACATGAGTTACCAAATTCAATACATATTCATGATAACAAAAGACAACATAGTTCAAAGTTAACATCTACAAGTACCAAATGCATCACTAAGAACTTGAACTACCCAAAGCCTTTCTTCATGCATGTCTTCGGTCATTGGTAGTACTTTCTGAAAATTCAAAACAATTTGAAAATAATTATATAAAACTGTGATGAAAATTACAGGTTATTGGTAGTACTCTACAATTCAGTATAATAGAGATCTAAATAGACAACATGCTTTACTGGTTGAAGTTGTACTCTTTATTTGGCAATATAGAGCTCCAAATAAAAAGAATGCTTCAATATTCTGTTACAATATTCAAATAAAAGTTGAGAAGCACACAGATCATCACTTGTGAAACCTAAAACAAACCCAAATACACACATTTTATTTTACCCCTAGTTATTGAATCATAATCTATATCCCTCCTAGAGTACAGATGCTAAACTACACAAATTAAATTGCAGGATCACAGTGTAGCCAATATTCAATAAGAACATATTCAGATTTATTTTCTAATGGCTAAATATAAACTCTTTAGAGTTAAAAATGTGAAACACTGATCCTAAACAATTTGGCAATCTCAGTTCGCAGTTATCCAATTCATTCAAGCCTATCCTTTTCTTTTGAATACGGAATTGAAGTATCTCATAATATAATCGATCATACCATCAAATTTAGTAATTTATTTTTTAAAGACACACCTGCACCACAACTGAAGAAATCACATCAGCATATTTGACCGCGATTCAAACTCATACACCTGGCAGGTGCAAGCGCATAGCACTTAATCTTCTCTCTAGCAATCCCACTAAACTGTTGTTTGTGGTTAACTACTATAATCGTCATCAGAGCTGCCACACTAGACCTAAGTGAATGCCCTGTAAAAACCAACTCATAATCATTTCCCTTCTCTTTTTCCTTGTTCAAATATTCCCTGATCGTCTCTGCTTCCCTGTTCAGTACCCATAATGCATGTATCCTCCATCAAACATTTGCATTCCTAGCCTGTTATCAAGAAGCACCTAACAGAAAACAAATATAGTCAGTATTTTACTTGCATGATGAATACAGAAGAACCAATTAATAAGTAGACATTAGTATGACATGCACTCGTCATTTTTAGTCATGCCCATCTTGTGCTTACAACCGTACTATAAGTCTGCAAATAATTATAAACATATAACATATTACATATATGTTTTTTGAGTGGAACATATCAAGGACATCCACAAAGGCAATGCTCGTAAAATAGATATTAACAAAAAGTTGTAAAAGAATTGCAAACTGTTCAGAATTCAATTATTAGTGCTTTTCAATTTCATTATCTTAAAGAAATTTTAGTATGCATCCGATTACTTGTATTTTCTTCATTTGAACAAAAAAAAAATATTTTTCCTCAAAACTTATAACAATTAACGGCAAGAGTTTCACACGTTAAAAACTTCATCAGATAACTTTGTCTGAATCATACACAAATATTATTGCAACCAGGCATGTGACAAATTAAAGAACAGTCCACTGTTGCTAAATCAACTAGATAAACAAATCTGGACTAAACTCACACTGAAGAAAAATTGTAAAAATTGTTATTTTGGTTTGCTTACCCAACAGAGTGCAAATATTGTAGGAAAGAATAGATGCAAGTTGATTGATGTGGGTGAAACAGGACGAGTGGTGGCTGAAGAAACTATCGCTTCAAATGATCCAACAACGATGATTCACTATGTTCCGTTGGGAAAATATACAGTAAAAATTGTTATACGTCTAGTATACCAAAACAGAGAATAATCAATTATAAACTCGTCGCACAAGTTTATAACTCAGATTTCCACTACACTGGAATTCTGTGTTAATTATTATAACAATATGATTGTTGTAAATAAATTACAACAACAGCGTTATACTATTTTGAATAAATAGTACAACCAAAATAAAGGATAGAATATAGAATTCTAACCGGAATATGTCTGAGGCTCGTCGTAACGATTTCCTTAAGAATTTTATTTCAAAATTCTCCCAAGATACAACAGACGTAATCTGCACGAGATTGTAATGAGTATGTCTACTCTGTGATATATATGGAATGTTGAGCAGTAGAGCAAAGAAGCAGAAGAAATTAGATTGGAATGGGGTGAGAATGTGATCAGTATTCTCTCCTATTTATAATTTCGTCCGCACCCCTTCGAACAGTCGCGTCTGCCTGAAAGGTTGCACCCGTTTCCTTTCATTGCTGCTGTTCGTTTAACGGGCCGCACCCGTTCGCTACTGCCTATGTTCGGCCGCGTCTCTTCAGTCGGGCCGCACCTGTTCGCCTCTAACGGGTCGCACCCGCTTCTGTTCGCCCATGCTTCTTCAGTCAGGTTGCACTCGCTCGCCGCGTCCGCTTATGAACAGTCGTGTCTGTTCACATAGCCTGCAACTGTTAAAAAACCCGGCCCAGTTTTGCAGCAAAATTAGGATCATATTAGACCCAAACCCAAACCCGAGCCCGGCCCGGTTCGGCTCGGTCGGACGGACGGCGGCGGCGCGCGCGCGTGTGTGGTGGAGATGCATGATCTCCCTCCTCACAACGAAGCATACATTTGGGTGCCCCTAGGCCCCAACATCTTCATTGCAAAGCCATATATAAACTAGTATGGCTTAGCAATTTTGGCGATGTGGGACTTTATGTATGTTTCATTCATTTTGTTCTTTAGGAATTCCAACAATCCCCCACATGAATGATAATATACATATCCCCCACACAAAGCGAAATATCATAGAGTACATATGGAATAATGCTTTATCGTGGATAAGTAGATATTTCACTTTGAACTTTCCCTAGTTAAAACTTATCGGATCTACTTGGCTAATCGGTGAATTATTTCATCTTGAACCGTCGGCCTTTATTGTATATCCAGACAATAAGCTTTACGAAGCATTGATTCCCTTCTCATCCAATCTCTTGGTTGTGTTCATTTTGGTCCTGAACAATTTTTGGTTCTGCGAGTGTTTTTAGAGAATAAAAGCCTTTTATTATTCTCATAGAGCCGACCCAGCTCACACTAACATAGGTGATCGCAACCATTAAGAGTATCCTACATATACCCCACTTGTTATTTCCAAGATATGGTCATCATTAAAAAACATAGTTTTAACCTTTAAATACTTCTGTAGGCATGCATTTATATTGTGCACCATAGGAATGGAGTTGGACTATGTCCACGCAAATGCATTACGTCTTGAGTTATTCAGAACTGGTTTGCCTATTGATCCTAGTCCGTGGGATCTCCAGTCGCTAGGATAGGTTTCCGTATAAGATAACTCTTGGTGGTTTAGGCTTTTAAACCCATTCCCCTCGATGCGCAGTCAATTTTCTCTCTTGATAAACCTTTAGTAAACGGATCCGCTAGGTTATCATTTGTTCTCACATAATCTATGGAAATAGTTCCATTAGAGAGTAACTGCCTAACTGTGTTATGGCGTCGTCGAATATGTCGTGACTTTCCATTATACACAAAGTTGTGCGCTCTGCTTAGCGCTGCTTGGTTATCGCAGTGTATGCATATGGCCGGTACAGGTTTAGGCCAGAATGGAATATCTTCCAAAAAGTGACGAAGCCATTCTGCTTCTTCGCCTGCTTTATCTAAAGCGATGAACTCTGATTCCATAGTGGATCGAGCTATGCATGTTTGTTTGGTAGATTTCCATGACACTGCTGCCCCTGCTAAGGTAAAGACATAACCACTTGTCGATTTTGATTCCTCTGAATCTGCAATCCAGTTTGCATCACTATATCCTTCTAAGACGGCAGGATATTTTCCATAGTGTAAGGAATAGTTAGCGGTATTTTTTAAATATCCAAGCACTCTCATTAGTGCTTTCCAGTGTTCCTTTCCTGGATTGCTTGTATACCTGCACAGTCGACTTACTGCATAAGCTATATCTGGTCTTGTGCAATTCATGAGATACATGAGACATCCTATTACACGAGAGTATTCCAGTTGCATTACACTCTCATTAGTGTTTTTATGCAGTACTTCTGATGGATTAAAAGGTGTTCTCACTCCTTTAATTCCATAGTCTTGGAATTTTTCAATCACTTTGTCTACATAGTGTGACTGAGACAATTCAATTCCATTAGGAGTTCTTATTATTTTGATTCCCAAAATAACGTCTGCAACTCCTAAATCTTTCATATCGAAATTGTTAGTTAACATCTTCTTTATGGTCTCTATTACCTGAGTATTTGGACCAAATATTAACATATCGTCTACATATAAACAAATCATCACATATGATTGTCCAATTTGTTTATAATAAACACATTTATCGCATTCATTTATACGAAAACCATTTCTCATCATGACACTATCAAATTTTGCGTGCCATTGTTTTGGAGCTTGTTTTAGTCCGTATAATGATTTTACTAATCTACAGACTTTGTTTTCATTTCCTTTGGAAATAAAACCTTCAGGTTGCTCCATGTAGATCTCCTCATCGAGATCTCCATTTAAGAATGCTGTCTTTACATCCATTTGATGAATTTCTAGACCATAAATTGATGCAATTGCTATTAGCATTCTTATAGAGGTTATTCGTGTTACTGGCGAATATGTATCAAAGAAGTCTACTCCTTCTTTTTGACGATATCCTTTGGCTACTAATCTGGCTTTATACTTGTCGATAGAGCCATCTGCTTTCATTTTCTTCTTGAAAATCCATTTGCAGCCAATAGGTTTTATTCCTGGTGGAATATCAACAATTTCCCAAGTTTTATTACTTAGAATTGAATCAATCTCACTTTGGATTGCTTCTTTCCAACATGAAGATTCAGAAGATGACATTGCTTCCTTGTACGTTTGAGGTTCATGTTCTAA
Organism: Allium fistulosum; assembly: GCA_030737815.1. Lineage (NCBI taxonomy): Eukaryota > Viridiplantae > Streptophyta > Magnoliopsida > Asparagales > Amaryllidaceae > Allium > Allium fistulosum. Next base: position 208,020,919 of record CM060903.1, read on the forward strand.
CACATATGTGAAAAAATTCGAACCAAATGTCTTGGAAATTCTAGCCCTTACGCTTCTTCTTGGTTCAACTTCCTCAATCTCATGATGGGGTTCATCTTCATGTGAATTGCTTGATTCTTCTCTTGTCCTTTTAGGGACATTATTCCCTTCATTCCTTTTGTGCGGAAACACGTCTTCAAAGAATGAGGCATCTCTAGATTCCATGATTGTATTTACATGAATATCAGCTATATCAGACTTGAATACCAAAAATCTATAGGCACTACTATTTTGGGCTGGCCCTAAATAGTAACAATCTACTGTTTTTGGTCCAAGTTTGACTTTCTTGGGAGGCGGAACTGGAACTTTTGCCAAGCACCCCCACACTTTGAGGTATTTAAAACTTGGTTTGTGTCCTTTCCATATCTCATATGGAATTGTTCCTGTTTTATTATGAGGGACTTTGTTTAATATGTGATTAGACATATTTAAGGCTTCCCCCCACAAGTTTGTCGGTAGACCAGAGGTTAAAAGCATGGCATTAATCATGTCTTTTAACGTTCTGTTCTTCCTCTCGGCTACACCATTTTGTTGTGGTGAATATGGAGCTGTTGTTTGATGAATTATACCATTTTCGGCACAGAACTGTTCAAATGGTGATTCATATTCTCCACCTCGATCAGATCTCAATATCTTGATCTTTTTATTTAACTGATTTTCTACCTCAGCTTTGTACTTTATAAATGATGTAATTGTTTCATCTTTACTATTCAAAAGATATACATAACAATATCGCGTATAATCATCAATAAACGTGATAAAGTACTTTTTCCCACCTCTTGTAGGTAATGATTTAAAGTCACATAAATCTGTATGAACCAAACCTAGTGGTTCGGTGCTTCTATCAACAGATTGAAATGGTTTTTTAACCATTTTTGCTTCTACACATGTCTCACATTTGTAGTTCTTATCTACTTGGAATTTTGGAATTAATCCCAAGTTTGATAATATTTTCATTTTTCGGAAATTTATGTGTCCTAATCTATCATGCCATAGTAAAATTTCGTGCTCAAGCAAGTAAGAAACTTCAATTTTATTAATAGCACAATCAGAATACATAGTTTTATTGCCGATAACGGCTACATTTGCCTTAAATAGGCCATCACATAAATATCCCCTTCCGATATACATTCCAGCTTTGGACAGAACCATCTTGTCTGACTCGAACACCATTCTGAATCCTTTCTTTGATAATACTGCACCAGAGATGAGATTCTTGCGTATGTCTGGAACGTGGAGCACGTCATTCAACTTGACAGTTTTTCCAGAAGTAAACTTGAGGATAACTGTGCCACTGCCTTCGATCATAGATACTGCAGAATTACCCATATAGAGTTTCTCTTCATGATCGAATTTCTTGTATGTAGAAAACATGGATTTGTCAGAGCAGACATGACGAGTAGCGCCTGTGTCCACCCACCATTGGTTAGGATTCTGAACCATATTGCATTCAGATACAACTGCCGAGAAGTTGGACTCATCCACTTCCATGTTGTCTACTAAATTTGCCTCTTTGTTGCGGTCCTTTTTGAGTCTGCAATCTCTAGCGGCATGTCCAACTTTTCCACAAACCCAACATTCACCATTAAATTTTTTGGTTCGTTTGTTGTCTTTTGGTTTGTTGTCTGGAGCTTTCCTTTTCTTCTGGAAATTCTTCTTTTTGTTTTTGGTCTTTGAATCTTCAGCCACAAATGCCTCCTCGCTTTGTTTTGTAATTCCACGGTTATCTGCCTCAATTTTCAATCGGACTATGAGATCCTGTAAAGAGATTTCCTTCTTTTTATGCTTCAGATAATTGCGGTAATCTCTCCACGACGGTGGCAGTTTTCCCGTGATGGCTTCAACCAAAAACGATTCTCCAACCTTATGACCTTCCGCCTCGAGTTCATGAATAATGATTTGTAGTTCATGCAGTTGAGCAGTCACCGGTTTGGAGTCGATCATCTTGTAGTTCATGAATTTGTCTACAATGAATTTCTTAAGACTGATATTCTGCGTCTTATACTTCGTAGCAAGTGCATTCCAGAGTGCTTTTGCTGTCTTTAGAGGTTGATATACTTTGTATAGCACCTTGTCGAGACAATTCAGAATATAGTTTCTGCATAGAAAATCGGAATGTTTCCATGTAGCAACATCTGCTTCCTTGCCTGGTGAAGAAACCGGTTCCTCCTCCTCGAGATACCGTTGCAGACCGAGTGTGGTGAGGTAGAATAACATCTGATTCTGCCATGTTAAAAAATCGTCACCATCTCCCTTGAACGGTTCAGGTCTGTTGTGAGTAGTAGTTTTTGAAAATTCTACTGTTGCCATCTCTGTTTTAGTAAGAAAACAGAAAAATTCTTAAGATGTTATACGTCTAGTATACCAAAACAGAGAATAATCAATTATAAACTCGTCGCACAAGTTTATAACTCAGATTTCCACTACACTGGAATTCTGTGTTAATTATTATAACAATATGATTGTTGTAAATAAATTACAACAACAGCGTTATACTATTTTGAATAAATAGTACAACCAAAATAAAGGATAGAATATAGAATTCTAACCGGAATATGTCTGAGGCTCGTCGTAACGATTTCCTTAAGAATTTTATTTCAAAATTCTCCCAAGATACAACAGACGTAATCTGCACGAGATTGTAATGAGTATGTCTACTCTGTGATATATATGGAATGTTGAGCAGTAGAGCAAAGAAGCAGAAGAAATTAGATTGGAATGGGGTGAGAATGTGATCAGTATTCTCTCCTATTTATAATTTCGTCCGCACCCCTTCGAACAGTCGCGTCTGCCTGAAAGGTTGCACCCGTTTCCTTTCATTGCTGCTGTTCGTTTAACGGGCCGCACCCGTTCGCTACTGCCTATGTTCGGCCGCGTCTCTTCAGTCGGGCCGCACCTGTTCGCCTCTAACGGGTCGCACCCGCTTCTGTTCGCCCATGCTTCTTCAGTCAGGTTGCACTCGCTCGCCGCGTCCGCTTATGAACAGTCGTGTCTGTTCACATAGCCTGCAACTGTTAAAAAACCCGGCCCAGTTTTGCAGCAAAATTAGGATCATATTAGACCCAAACCCAAACCCGAGCCCGGCCCGGTTCGGCTCGGTCGGACGGACGGCGGCGGCGCGCGCGCGTGTGTGGTGGAGATGCATGATCTCCCTCCTCACAACGAAGCATACATTTGGGTGCCCCTAGGCCCCAACATCTTCATTGCAAAGCCATATATAAACTAGTATGGCTTAGCAATTTTGGCGATGTGGGACTATATATATATGTATATGGATATATATGAGTAAATTTGAATTTATTTATATATATATGTATATATTGGATTTGAAATAAAATCTTAAAATAAATGGTTTTTAAAAATAAATATAGAGATATATATATATATTTTGGATACCAGATAAATAAAAGATTTAAAATTTAGAATTGATGTCAATTTAAGTTTTAAAAATAAAATAAGATGAATTGTGTAAAGTAAAACTAATAACAAATATAAGAGTTAGAAATAGAAAATTGATTTATATCCCCATAAAGTAATATTGTAAAGACAAAATGAAAGAAGAAATACAAAGCAATAGAACAAAAATGTATAGTTAAGTATGTATTAACTTGCAAAGTAAAACAAAAATATATACATATGAGTGAAGCTTGCAAAAGAAGAAACAAATGTATACAAGAAGAATTCATCAACCTGGAAAAGCAAGAAAATAAATAAACAAAGTTGCTATGTACATAATATCACCTCCAACACATACAATATCATTATCAGCCGAGTAAAATAAAGCAAAAGAAAATAAAGGACTTGAGTAATTAATGCAACATACCTCTAGCATATCAAAGCATTAAATGCAGGATCATCTCAGCCATGACCTGCTGTACAAGCAAAGAAAAGATAATGTTACCATGTATAAATTTTATCAACTAGTACTCTTTATTTCCTATATATCAAACTCTTCCTTTAGTTTTTTGTCCACCTTAAAAACCATAAACAAATTCAACTTCAACTCAAATCTTTTGCATAGAAGTTTTCAAGAGCATTTCAGTTTCAAGTTTGCAGCCTGCAAATTCAAAACTGCTTTCAACATAAACCTGCTCTTTGTTCTTCTTACAGAAACAACGGTGAGTAACATTTTAAATTTAAAACCAAGTCTGCTTGCTTGTGAAGTCCTGAGATGGATGATGCTTTGTTTATGCATAATAAGTGATAACTCTGTGGTTATGAAAATATGTAGGTCTGCATATCTGATATGTATATTTGTGGCATTAAAAAGCTCGTTTCTTGTTCGAAGCTTACAAACTTTGATCAAAATCCCAAAAATATTTTATCTGTTCAATATTAATCCTTGGATTTTTAAACAAAATAAGCTGTTTAAACTTAAATCATGATCTAGGAATTGTCTTAAGCTTGATTATGGAGAGTTTGCTCTGTAAACTCAGTTTCACAGTAAAAAGACAGATCATATGATAAATTCAAATATTTTAAAACATTAATTCGATCATATAATATGAACCTACATTCAAAGATAAGATTTTTAAAACGAAAATGGGAATTTTTAGATAAGTATACAAGGTGCAGTTTATAGATGAATTAAAATGGTTTTTTTATCAATTTCTGATGATCGTACTAATTTCGAATGTTTAAATCTTGCTTGAGGCAAGTATGGCCATCAAAAATCTTAGGAAAAATGTAGAGAAAAATTTCTACTGTAAGAGATGGGAGAATGAAGTAAAACTAGGGTTTAAGGACTGTAAAAAATGGCGTTTGGATTTTGGATTCGTACACACTAGCCAATGCATCGAGTGCGATAGGGCTTTGGGAGATGGAAGTAGGCATGTTGACGAGTTTGTGGCTGAATGGTCGGAACGTCTGGTAGCCGGCGTTGTGATCGCGAGGCGATTCCTTGGTCGGAAGTTGGGCTCGAATGGATCGAGCTCTACTCGATTTCGATATGGGGATGTTTGGGTTTCTGGGCTCATCTGAGATTGATGTTGGGATGGATGTTGATGCATCGGGATCGTCAAAGGTGATCGGAGGCCTCTGGCGAGGTTGTGCACGTGCACGATGGTGAACTGGTGGTAGTGGTGTCAGTTGTAAGGGTTTGGGAAGAAAGACAGGCGACTCGGAGTGTTACGCGGGGAATTAGGAGGAAAGCTCGAAGATGAACTCGCGTTCGTTAGGCATGGAATCGGGTCAGTTTTAAAAAAAAACTTAAACGAATTTTTGAAAAAAAATATGTCATGGGTAGGTTTTGGCTAGGACTCGAAGCAGGGAGCAATTTTGCTCGGGAATGACTCGAGACAGCCTCGAGTGAAATTTCTAGTTACAGGTTCTTAAGCCTGTATGTTTTCGAATTTGAACTGGATCTTTTAAAATGATTTTTAAACCCGAAAACAAAGATTTAAACTAAGTTCTAAATCAGTTTTAAGTATGATTTCAAAAAATTTAATTGGTATTCTAAATTTGAAATGAATAAAGTTTTATAAAATTAAATGTTTAAACAAGTTTAAAGGTTTAAAGTATATTTCATTTTAAATGAATTTGTTAACCAATAAAATGTTTAAAACCTTATTTATATAAATTCTTCTATAAAAGTTTTCTTTAATATTTGAATGAAGAGTTATATAAATTTGTTTAACTTAAATATGCAAGTTAAATGATTAATTAATGTGATTTATTTAAGTTAATTAATTAATTAAATTAAATTAATTAAGGATAATCATTTATGGAATTGGTTAAGTAAAATTACTTAATTAAAAGTAATTAAATAAATGATTAAAATTTATTAATTAAATGATTAAAGTATAATTGCTCGATGTAATTAATTTGTAATTAGAGATAATCAATTTAGTAATTAATTAAAGGTTAATTAATTAATGAAGGTGATTAAGGAAGGCTAATAAATTGAGGAATAATTAATTAAAGAAATTAATTGAAGATAATTAATTTAATGGTGGGTTAAATAATTAAAGGTTAATTATTTAATGATTAAAGGTTGATTGATTTATTAATTAAGGTTGATTAATTAATGACTAAAGGATAATTAATTAAAATGGGTTGTAATTAATTAATGTTAATTAAACCAGGATTAGTGTCTAATCTAATTTAATTTAATCAGGTAAATAAATTGACCTTACTTATGGATGATTGGATTTGACTAAATGATTGAATTGTTTGATATCCCTGATATATGATGCTCTATGATATACCATGATTTGTGTTGTGATCTATAATTTATTTATCTGGGATGAATGTAATTGATTATCTGCGATATATATATCTGTGATCTGTGAATGAACGATAAGCGTTATAGTTAATACCGCTTATCAATTGTATTTCTGCATTTGATCTGTGATGATTAAATGATGTTGCACTATAATGTGTTAAACCCCTGGACCACACTTTTACACACACAAATATGGATTTCACGAGGAAATCAGTTAATTCACAGATGAATTAAATTTAATGTTGTTTTGAAATTGAATTTGAAATTTCAAATTGATTTTTGAAATGGAATTGGGTTAAATGTTAAAGCTTTTGAAAAAAGTGTTTTCAAAGATAAAAGCTATTTTGAATAACTTGGTAAAATTTCAATTTAAACAATTCAATTTGAAGTTGAATTCAAATAATTTGGAATTGAATTCCATGTTTGGAAGTTATGGTTAAAGAAGTTATAAATGTGTTAATATGAAGTTAAACAATTTTAAAAGTATAATTTTGAGAATTTGGATTTAACCCAAGAACTTTAACTCGTATAGATGAATCAGATTTCCAAAATGAAAACTGTTTGTTTTAAAAGAATAAAAGCTTTCATATAAAAATGAAATTCCAATTTAAGTTAAAGGAATTTCAAGTTTGAATTGAAAAAAATGGTTTTCCAAGTTATGAATGAATTCTTTTTGAAAGCTATGAATTGAATCTGTTTATTTTTAACAGATTTAAAATGATGATTTGTTTAAACATTTGAAATGGAATTGTTTTGAAAGCTATAAGTTAAATCTTTGTTTTAAAGATTTAACGAGTTAATCCAAATTAAAATGGAAATTGATTTGGAAAATCTATGAATGAATCTTTGTGAAACTAACTAGGTGAACTTTGTGAAATGAATCTTTTTGTTTAAAAAGATGTAAATGGTAATTTGTTTAAACCATTTGAAAGAAAAGTTTGGATAATAAGTTGTGACTTAATTGAAATCCCAATATCCATATGTTTTTAAATATTGTGCTCACTATTCGGGTTAGCCGAGAAAAGACCTTTGTGTCATATAACCCATTCCGAATTAGTGATACGACGATATGGATCGTATTGAAGACCGGTGGTGAAGACCAGATATTTTCAAAAATGAAAGGACAACCTGTCGAATGTCTCTACACCGAGTTGCTCCGGTATAGAGATTTATATCACTCTTATTGTGATGGGAAGTCCGGACGTGATTAGAAAATTATCCGGATTTGCAAGGGCTTCTTCGGAATTGCCTTCGGTTCTGTTCGAACCCGGAACAGACTTGTATGGTTACATGTCTGACATTACACTTTGAGATATAAAGCCGATTTCTTTCAAATACATTTCTGTTGGTGGCGGAGAATTTATTCTCTTAGCTTAACACCCTTCTCTGAGATGTACGAGCTCAGAGGTTATGTAGTTGAAGGTTATCAGCGATATACTCCCAATTTGGTAATGTGGCATGCTGAGTGTTGCTGTGTGATGATCATTTATTGACATTTGTGATCAAAGCGTGGCTTTGTGAAAAAGCGTAGCTTTGTGGACGAGACTTCGTCAGACCTCACAACCCGGAAATGGTCGAAACAGGAATGATGCGGCAAGGTTTCAGAGGTAGCTTCCCTAGGGTATGACCATTCCTTCTGGAAAAGCGTAGTATCATGGTACGGAGCCCAGATACTTACTCATGTGGACACACTTTATTTATTATGTGTGATGTTGGTTTAGAGGCGCCTCGTTTAAAGGTCCCAAAGGACCGGGGGTGGCATATCTGAGGTTTTGTATATTCCCCGGGAAGGGGGGTAGCCGGCCTTGTTTGGCAGAGAGCGGTTTGTCTCTCGGAGCGTCCAGCCTGAGGCATTCCTTCGTGGCATAGGAAGTTCCTTAGCCTGACCATTTGTTGGAAATCCATTTTCCAATACGAACCTTGTACGGTATTAGTTGTAGAACCTGCCATTTACTTATGGTGGTCACCACTGTTTAGATGGTAACTATAGTAGGCATAAGTGCGAAATGTCTATGCTGGCTAAGATTTATATTCTACTTTCGAAATGTGTTCTACACTATGCACTAATAATAATATCAAAATGATTTGTTTACGTAGTAAGCATCTTTGACTATCATAAGGGGAAATCTCCTCTGATTCTGCGTTTGCATTGTGTATGTGTGCGGGAGGCCTTATGGTAGTTTCATTTTCCAAAAGCATTACGAATATTTTCTACTTGCTTTGTTATTGTTGTGTTTTAAAGATAAACTGTTTTTGTTGCTCACACCAGTCCCATGACTGATCCGGAGTTTATTGTTTCTTTCCTAAACTCTGGGTGCTCAAAAATTTTCTACACGGGCAGTCTAGAGTTGGGTTTTTCAGATAGTCAGGATTAGTAGATTTTCTGGAGCTAGTTCAGTCTTTGGATATGGACTACACTTGCTTATCTTTGTGCATCGTTATTGGGAGTACGAGCTACTGCTGGATTTCTCTCTTGAAGACTATTTTAGAGTTATTTTTTTTCCGCTGCTGATGTTATCGTTTTCTTTTCCGCTGCTATTTATTTTATCTTATCTTTGATGTATATTGATATTCATTGTATCATTCTGTTGTAACAGATATTGTATATCAATGTATTATTCATTTCTTCCACTGTGTTATTTACTTAATTGTGTTATAAGCTCCGGCGACTCAGATTTGAACGGTCGAATCTACGGCAATCGAGTACGATGTAAAGTATGGATGTCGATTTTCGAACGCGAAAAATCCGACTCGTTACAGTGCCCCGAAAGGCTATTTTCACTTGTTAAATAAAACGAATTATTATTAAATATCATTTAAATCACTTTTAAATCCAATTTAAAAATTTTATATCTTTATTTTTATTAAATAGAATTTAAGTAAGCTTTGAATTTATTTTTATCCAACTTAAAACCCAAGATTCAATTATTTAGACAATTTCAATTTTTAAATTCAATAATCTAATTATCAAATTAATCGTGATATTTGAAATTTTAGATATTTGACTTATAAAAATAATATTTAATATTTAAAATCAATTAAATATTATAAAATCAAATGATTGAAATTCTGGGTCGTTATATTCTTCCCCCTTAAAAAGAATTTCCTCCCTAAAATTTTCAAGGGAAGAAAATGCCCAAACCCATTACTTTTTAAAACCAATTTATTGAAATAAATTACCAAATCCTTTTAAGCTTTAACTTCCCAAAAACAATTTGCTGAGACCTTGTTATTACTTTTACTAAGTTTCCAAATTCATTCATAGATTCCGACTAATATCATCACATTCAATCATACCAGGTTATAACTCAAAATCGAATTTAGTTATCAAAATTTCTCAATAAAATTTCTAAGGCCTTAACTTTACGGAAAATTCCGCCAGCGTCTTCTTTGCGCGGCTAGATCGATACAACTACGAATTGCTACTTCGGGCCCAAAACAACAAAGGAAAACAAAAGCCAAGTGGCTCAATCATAAAACCATCAAACTAAATAACAATATAAACATGTACCTTTTTGTCGAGCAACCCAATTTTACTTATGAAATAAAAGGCATCAAACTAGCTCTTGCTTTTATATCTGTATCTTATTTACCAATGATATCCAATCATATAATTCATAATCATATTATACTGCAATTTCAATTTTCAACATTTACTTTACTAAAGCCCGTACGATATACATATATCATCCGTATGCAATATCAAATCTGATCGTTCGCTCGATCACACTATTTCACTTCCGAACTAGTATCGTTCACACGACTACACTAGTGCGGACTCAGATCCGGTTCCTTGATTAGAAACCGTCATTCCTTGCATAGCCATGTACTATGATAGAGAATTCCAGAACCAATCAAACATCCATATCCAGTGTTCAACGTTGAGAATCGAGTCAAAAATACCAACTCAGACCGATGTAAATCATCTCGAAATCATATAGTCGAATCTAGATTAAACCGTTATGTGAAAAAAAAATATACGTATGACTTACGTATTTATTTCCATTTACTTCCATTCAATTGATTTACATTCAATTCCTTTTACATTCATTTGATCTGCATTCAATTTAAATCAAATTCCCTTATTCATATTAATTTCACTTACATTCAATTATTCACATTGCTTTATCCATATCCATTTATTACTTAGTATATTTCTTTCAATACTAATGTCACTTAAGAACTATTCCATCAACTTTTCTTAAGTTTATTATAAACATTTTATATAAAACTTCTTATGTTCACTACCATTTCACAACTTAAGTCCATATCCATTACAAATCAATTTCAATTCCATTTAACTCATTCCAATTTCAATATTTAATTTTTTCCACCAACATTCCAAAACCATATTCAATTCACTAATTCATTTAAATAGCTCGCTTCATTAATCCATTTCAAATCTTAACCAATTTCATTTTCAAAAATTATTATTTCATTTAACCTAATTTAGGTTAATTTTCCTTTTAAAATTCATTTTATTTAACTTAGGTTAAATTTCATTCCATAGTTCAATTACAAATTTACTTTTCTTAAAATTCATATTCAACAATTTCAACATTGTTTTACTTACTAATTCTCAAAATTTATAAGTTATCAAACTCATTTTTTTATAAAATACTCAAATGAAAATTTCCAGAGTTTAAACACCTTGTTCTTATTTCAAACTATTTGAAATCATATATACATATAATCCTCTTGGTATATCAAATCATTCTTTGAACTTTAAAATTAAAACTAGTTTTACCAAAACAAAACTCCAATGGTAGCAATTTCTCTCTTGGAAACCCGAAAATGAACGTCGATGATGCTGTAGTCATCATCGAGATTATTTCCCAACGACCGAAGTGAGTTCAGTTCTTTCTATCTCTTTAAGATTCCCTTTAAAAATATTTCCATTAAAAAATATTTTTGAAATAATATTATTATTATTTTCCAAAACTTTGAAAAACCAATTCCAAAACCAACGGGATTTAAATTCCCAAATTCCCATTTTTAAACCCTTTTTACTTACAAATCATATTTATAATATACTTCTGAAATTTCATTTCCTTTCAATTTATAATTAACATTTATAAACCATATATCTATATAATCCCACTTTGGTTATATAAAATCATTTCTTTGTTTTCATTATAATAATAACAATTTTTATTAGAACACAAATAAAAATGATGATAATCAAATGCTATCATTCTCTAACAACCAAGCACACCATATATACAATAATAATTTCTAGAAAATTATTCCTTTATATATAAAATATAATCAAGGTAAAATTATTTCATTTACCCAATTTCAAAACATTACCATGTCGAACTGCTCTGTTCAAGTGTTTAGAGATCCCTACCAATAACGTTAATTACTCGTATTGACTAGAATTCATAAGCCACTCAACAAATCAACCAACATAATATAAAACATTTTTATATCACTAAAAAATACGTGCTCACACATATATATATACACACACTCAAACTCATTCTAGGGTGCTACTGACCCTATCTCTAATGAGTAACCCACCAAAGCCAAGGTTCTCACTTAACCTTTAGCTTTGATACCAAATGTAACGAAGGGGATTTTCGACCCCCGAAAATCGACACTAATAGTCCACTGTATTGCATGCCGAACAATCGAATGCCGGAAAACCCGATTGTTGGGAAAAAGAAAGAAGGAAGAAGATAAGGAGAAAACTAAATAACACAGATTCTCACATAAATAAACTGTAATATATGTATATTCAAAGAATCAATATGAGTATACTAACCTATTTTAGCTTGGATAGTTATAACAGCATGTCCTCACAATTGCTTATAAATACAACAACGAATACAGCGAAAAAATAACCATCTACGTAAATACGTCTCTTAGCCTCCAACTCGTCTCCTGAAGCTCCAAAGCATCCAACTAAAATCCTATAATATGCTCGGTCTGACCCGAACATTATAAATAAATAACACCCGAGTCAGTCTAGAAAGCCAGCGTGAGAAAACACACCCAACTAGATTTTAAAGTTATATAAATCCTTGAAATCAAAAGTATCTTGTAAGACCACGCCGCACATAAACACGAAAGGGTTTTTACCTTACGATAACCAAAACATTTTCTATAGAGAATCCATTTATATTATAATAATGTCTAGGGGTCAAAGTAAAATATTAATATAGCTGAAATGCTCGCATCTCACTTTTCAGCATAGTTGGGCACAACTAAGTCCGTACGGCGCTTATTAGAGAATGGATTCCATACAATGACTGGGCTACTGGGGTACCGCCCATCACGGTGCATCTCTAGATAAATTAACACCGAGGACCTCGCTTGGATCCCCTTCCAACACAGAACCGGCCTACACCTTACTGGATAGTACCAAATATGATCACCCCTTCGTTAATGGGCCTCGAGCATACAAATGAGATATAATAGCGACACTTGATAGGGATGATCATACCCTACTTGGGAGCGACCTACTTAGCCCTGCTGTATCTCCCCTGTTTTAGTCATTCCCGGTTGATGAGGCTTGAGGCTACGTTTTACCTTTTATATAGCACTTCCCACTTGGAATGCTAATACTGTCTTCCAGGCAACAATGCAATACCAGCATTCAACCATACAAGTCAGTTTTGCGACTGAACGAAACACTTGAAAGCTCTGTCTTCAATTCCATCATTTTAAAGTTGTCTTCACTTGGAAATGCATTCGTTGGATCGAAGTGGTTTTCGGATAACATATATGATCCCGGTCTCTTCAAAAAAACATTCGATAATTCCCGGTAAACTCAACCCCGGTTTTAGGAAATAAATAGTCAAGGATAAGATCAGAGATCACCTCCTAACTGTTAGTGGACGGATTTCCTTATCATTGTCCTAGGAGAACGAAATGAGATTTATACGCATGGTACAACATCATCGAAGATGACTATGCCACATAACTCACGTGTTTCTCCTAGATATTTCCAAAGTTACGTTTGGATCCATTTTTGATAGTTGGTTATTTAACTATCAACAAACATACATTCAAATCATGGGTTTATTCCATAGGGAAAAACCAACATTGGTTCAACATATAAGCAATCACTAGCCTCCTTTTATAAATCTTTCATAAATAAAACCATTTGTGAAATTACTTGAATAAGAATACCTTTACAAAGATATATCCACCGATTCTTATATTTTCAGTACTTAGAAAATATCCATATACTTATCTCAACGGTATAAGTATATTTACAAACTGAGAAAGATTTCCGTTTTATTTAATTCAAAAATCATTCCTAAACTCCTTATAATTCTCTAAACCATTTATAAACCATTTTATGAAACTTCTGGAACCATTTATAAAACTTCTTCTATACATTTTAATCACTTCGATATCTCCTTTGTACATTTCTAAAACTCATTTATATATCCTTTATAAATCTCTAAACCATTTATAAAACCCTTCACCGTGTAAATAATCTTCCTTACGTCCCCAAACCATTTTATAAGCTCCTTTATAAAATCCAAGTCTTTCAACTCTATTCATGGGTGTCGAAAACACTTATAAATAATTAAAAATCTTTTACTTCAAAACACTATTATATAATAACAAACATTAACAAAAACATTATAAATAAATGAAAATATTATTTTAAAACATCTTAAAAATAATAAATAATAATTTTAAAATATTGTTTAAGAAACAATAATAATAAATCTTTACCATTTTTATAAATAATAATAATTTATTTTCAAAACCTTATTAATAATCCTTATTATTAATTTCAAGCCATAATTATTTTTGAAACAATTAACCTTGTCACAGTTTGATAAATTCTTTAAAACCATATAATTATAAACAAATAACTTTAAAACACTACTAATATAATTAAACAACCTTAAAATAATATTACTATAATTAATTAGCTTTTAAAACAATATAAATATAATTAAATACTTTTAAAACAATATTAATTTAATTAAATACTTTTAAAACAATATTAATATAATTAAATAACCTTAAAATAATATTACTATAATTAAATAAACCTAAAATAATATTACTATAATTTAATAACCTGAAAATAATATTAATTTAATTAAATAACTTTAAAAAAATATTAAATGTAAATAAATCATCTTTTTTTAAAAACAATATATTTTTGAAAGGGGCATTTCACCAGAAGGAAAAACTTTGCAGTCCAATTAGTTTCTAGGACACACATTCAAAGAAATTACTTTCAAGGCCAAAGTCAGCAGAATAATTACTTTCAAGGACAAAGTCAGCAGTCCAATTACTTTCAAGGACATAATTTCATAGAATTTTAGGCCCTAGAAACTAATTATTTTGCGTTTTGTCCTTGTAAGTAATTATTTCAGTTGTGTGTCCTAGAAACTAATTCCACCTGCCAAAGAGGCCCTTGTGGCTAATTTCCACTTTCGGAAACCCGTTTTCGGATTTAAAATCATTTTCTATCTTAAACCCAATTTCAATTCAATTGGCAATTTATATTAATTGTTGACTGTATTTACACCTATGAGTCATATGACCGAAATGATGAAGATTCTGAATGAACCACATGATTTATTTGATTTTTTATCGTTGAAAATTAATTAAATTAATAAGTATTTATGAAATATTATCATTAAATTTTATTTAATTTATTTGGATGACATTAGTATTTAGTAAAGTGCGTATGTAAACATAATAAATGCACATATCGGTAGATATATCGGTAGAATGTTTAAATTTGATTTAAAAAAGTAAATACAAAAAGGACTTTAAAAAAATTAAATTAATTAATATTTGTGAAATATTAACTGGTAAAAAATTTATTATTTGATTTCTTAGATTTCCATTAGTATTTAATAAAGTGCATATACAACTGTTATAAGCGCACATATTAGTATACAATACCAATAGAAAATTTAGATTGGATTTAAATAGGAATAATACTAATTGGTTTTAGGAATAAAATTTTGAAATCATTATAATAATGGATCATATTGCATATTACAAAGTTTTGGACTGAAAGATGTTTTACAAATCCTTTGAAATATTTTGAGTGTTATTTACATGTAAAATTAATTGAATTTAAATTTCATATGTTGTTTCCAAAAGAAAAAAGAAAATAAGGAAAACCTTTTATTTCCTTTGACTTATTCTTTAATTTAATTTTGGACTTATGGAAAGCTATTTTGTTATGAAAATATAGTTTTGAGTTGCAAATTAGTTAAGTATAATATTGTGTTTTTTTGTTTCAGTGAATTAATCTAATTTGTATACATATAGATATATGTATGTATGTGAATATATGTGTGTATGTATATATGTATGTATGCAAATGTTAAAGATTACAAAATTAGTTTTAAAATTAATGCAATGATGTTAGTACCTTATTAATTGATCCCCATTTTAGATTGCCTTCTATAACTTTCATACAAATAAATGTACATATATATACATATGCACATGTAAATAAATCAAAAAATATTTATGTTCTTTGGGCGACGAAGGCATATAAGGAGGGGATATATGACTGTTCTGGTATAAATCCCAACATCTAAAATGTTTACATTTGTTATGCACGCATTCTATATGTAACGTTGCACAATCACATATGAGCGCATTTGATGCGCCAATCAAATAAATAATAACAAAAACAATTTAAAATTAAATGAAACTAATTTTAAATAATTATAATAAGATGAATAATTTATTTAAAAGAAAGTTTAAAAATGTTATAAATGAATTTAGACTACATAGACCCAACAAAGTCCAAAAGGATTTTTTTTAAATTTACCTAATTACATCGCTTCCGACTTGCTCGGTTCCAACAATGGTATCAGAGCATAATAGTCTATACGGTCTAAATTAGTCATGTTAAGGCTAACTAATTAATCTTGCCCACTTAATATGGTGTCTAGAAAGGTAATGTCTAAGATTAGAATTCGGTAATTAAGTACCCTACCATACCTAATTACGGTCTGGCCAGAAAGTGAAGCCCAAAGGTTGCCCCCAATAGAAAAGTCCCAATTTGAATTAAATCTTGGGCTAATTTCAAAAAAAATTGAAAATTAAAGTACAGATTTTAAATTTAAAAGTTAAACTTAAAATGAAACATGTAAATTTTAAAATTTATTATATAACACAAAATTTCGAAATGTTTGAAAAGATAATGAAATTTCAAAGTGTTTGAAAATTTAAAATTTAAAATTCAGACAATAATTTTGAAAATTAATTTATTAATAAAATTAATAAATTAAATTAATTAAATAATTCAATTAATTAAACATATATATATATATATATATATAGACACACACGTGTATTGTATAGATTGATATATGTTATATTATCTTAAAATGTTTAAGATAGTATAAATATACATGTAAGTATATATACATGACTTTCAAAATTAATATAATTTAATTAAGAGTGTTTGATTAAATTAATTAATTAAAGGACAATTAATTACATTATATATATAATATATATGTTTAATAAAGGTTATAATATATACTATAAAAGTTATAGTATACTTGTTTAATATAAAAGTTATACTAGAATAATAATATAAAATTATTTAAATTGTTAATTAATTAAAATTAATTAAATTAGAATTAACTAACATAATGTTATACACAAAATTATTATAAAAGTTTAGTGAAATATAAAAGTTATATATAATTAAACTTATATAATATGAATGTATAAACTAAAGGTGGAATTATAAAGAAATCCACATAGACTTAAGAAATAAACACATACGTAAATGTATGTATATTATGATTTCCGATGTGTCTGATACTCGAATTACGTGGATATTTTATAAGAAATACATTATTCCATAAGTTGATATCACTCAATTATATATATTAAATATTATAGATTTTTGATATAACTATTGTCCTCTACCATTTATATATTTATAAATTGCTTGCATACTCTCTGGTTTTTAAGCAAACTCCAGCTAAAGATGTTATGTGTAGTATTGTAACGACCCAGAATTTTAGTCATATTGAATTTAGAATATTTAATTGATTTTAAATATTGAAAAGTTAATTTTATAAGTTAATTAACTTGGATTTCAAATTTAACGATTTATTTGATAATTAAATTGTTGAATTTAATATATGGAATTGTTTGTATAATTGAATCCTGAATTTATTGTGCATGAAAATGATTCGAAAGTTGGTTTAAACTCTATTTAAATAAGAATGAAGATAGTAAACTTTGAATTTAGATTTAAAAGTGATTAATTTGGTTTTTATAATAATTCATTCTAATTAACGTGTAAAAATAGTCTTCTAGGGCACTCTCTCGGATTTCGACGAAACCAGTTTCATTGGATCCGTAATAGTATATTATAGTATGCCGTCGAATTTCGTGGCGATCGGAAGTATCGTTTGGTCGTGCGAGTTTGAAACGCGTAGAAATTAGTTAAAGAAATTTAAATTAATATAATCTGATTTTGAAAAGCTATCTTCTATATACAATGAAATTGGCTTCCAATATGCATTCCATTATATTCGGAATATGGGTATAACATATAGAACGCCAGGCGACACGCTTCGTTTGAAGTTCGAAATTTTGACGGATGAATAGTGCCGCGAAAATTTTCCATAAACAGCCATCAATTTCCTTCGTTTGCAAAGCCTAACCCTAAAATGTTTTCAGCCGCCATTAAACTAATCCATCCAATGTCCGACGTTCAGCGGAGCCTCTAGAGGCGAAATTAGCCAACGACTTCAACTAGGAAAGCATAGAGGGCGACGATACGAGGGAAACTACCGGTTGGATCGAGCTATCGACGACCGAGGCAGCGGCAAATAACTCAAGTTCGCAGCAGCAATCATGGCTTTCGATCGCGATTTTTCACGCGTACGCGCGCGACGCGAGGTGGTTGCTGGTGGGGAGGCAGCGCAGGGGGCAGCGGCGTGTGGCGCATGGGTGCAGAGAGAGGGAAATGAAGAAAAAGGTTTAGTTTAAATTAAATTTATTTAGTTAATTGTAATTTAATTATATCATATATTAATAAATTCATAACTTGTTCAGATGAGGTCGGTTTCAAGCACGATAAGTTGTGTTGCGATCGTATCGATGAATGCTACGCTATGGAGTTGGATTGGATGGGTTTGGAGCTAGTAAAAACTTTGGGTTAAAATTGAACGTTGGTCCAATTTTAATTCAAAATGGAACGTTTGGCGAAACTGAAAATCAAACTGAGTTAATCTTACCTTTTTGGTTAACCAGGAATATTTTTAGGCGATAAAATAAGTTATTAGATGTTTGGATATTTATTTTTGGTTGTTATTGGCTGTTGGATGATTTACTATTTAATTAGTTGGATTGAATACATTTCCGCCTATTGGAGCGGATGAGACCCTATTATGGTCCCGTGTAAGAGCGGATGAACCATTGTATACGAATCCCGCCTCGAAGTGGTTGATTTATATTTCTACAGTTGTATACTGTATGTGATGCAGGGGGCAGGTTGGAGGGATCCAACGGGATTCCTCACACTGTTGATTTATTTTCATATAAATTGATATATGATATGTTGGATGTTATAATTGATGACATGGACACAATTTTGTTTATTTAGTGCTTTAGTAACACTGGGCCTTATATTTTGGTATTTTAAAATACCATAAAATAGTGATTGATTTTGAAAAGTGATTTCAAAGTTATTTTGAAAATTATATATATTTTAAGTAATTATTCTTGAATTATTTAAAGAAGTAATTTATTTTAAAATCAAAGGTATGATTTTTTGATATTATAATTTAATAGTTTTATAAAATATTTTGAATAGAAATTTTGAACAGTAAATAAAGATTTTTAAGATCTCGGAAGACAAGTCAGTCTTTTATAATAAATGGATATTGTCTTAAAAGGAAAATAGAAATATTTTGATATGAATATTTATTAACCATTTTATATAAAATGATATATATATACATATGTTCATATATTATAATTTATTTATAAAGGTGAAATTTACAAATATGATAATTTATAAAAGCGATATTTTACAGAGGAAGTGAAGATTTATAAAATCGTATTTTCATTAGTAAAAGTATGGATCATAAACGGTGTTTATAAATAAAGGGAAACTACTATCATTGGATAGATTGGAAAGATATAAATCGAATGGAGGATTTATTATAAGATGTGGAATGATATTTTAGAAAATAGTTCATTCTATTTTGGAAATTGAAAGTGAGGGTAAACTGGAACTGTTAAACGATATCTTATAAATTGAAAGAAAATTATAAAAGAAATTTGTACCTATGGGAGCAAGGTTAATAACGATTAGAAATTATGCTTGAATGGATTTTATGAATAAGTGAGATTTATAAAGGGATGGAGTTATGAATGAGGTTCATGAATAAAAGGGATTTTATGAAAGGAAGTTTCATAAAATAAAAGAGATTTATAAATATAGTTTTATAAAGTGGAATTAGGCACAAGGGCCTCTTTAGCAAGTGAAATTAATTTTTAGGACACACAACTAAAATAATTACTTTTAAGGACAATACGCAAAATAATTAGTTTCTAGGGCCTAAAAACCTTTGAAATTATGTCCTTGAAAGTAATTGGACAGCTGGCTTTGTCCTCGAAAGTAATTATTCTGCTGACTTTGGCCTTGAAAGTAATTATTTCAGATGTGTGTCCAAGAAATTAATTGGACTGCAAAGTTTGTCCTTATGGTGAAATGCCCCTTTTATAAATATGGAAACAATTGTGTGGAAAGTTAAGTATGGATTTTTATCAAGGGAATATAATTATGTTTTGAAAAAAGATTGTTTATTTATATTAATACTGTTTAAAAGTGGTTTATCGATATTTTAATATTTTGAAAAGTTTATTATTTAAAATTATTAATATGGTTTGAAATTATTTTTAATTATTTATCAATAAGGCTTTGGAAATTAATTATTATTATTTATAATAATGTTGAAGATAAATTTTTATTGTTTATTAAAGAATGTTTTGGAAATTATTAATTATTATTTAAAGTTGTTTTAAAGTTAGTATTTATTTATTTCTAATGTTATAATATATAGTAATGTTTAAAGGAAAAGACTAGAATTTTATTTTAAATGTTTTTGAGATTTATAAGTAGGGTTTTTATAAAAAATGTGGATTATAAGAGGAATCTTATAATATGTTTCGGAAAACGAAAAATGGAAGATTGGTTAAAGGATAAAATAGTTTTATAAATAGTTTTAGATATTTATAAAAGAATTTTAGAAATGGGTTTATAGATTTATAAAAGGTGTATTAAACGGTTTGTGGATTTATAACGGAGTTTATAA
The DNA here is from genome assembly GCA_030737815.1 of Allium fistulosum. Classification (NCBI taxonomy): domain Eukaryota; kingdom Viridiplantae; phylum Streptophyta; class Magnoliopsida; order Asparagales; family Amaryllidaceae; genus Allium; species Allium fistulosum. Next base: position 208,041,478 of record CM060903.1, read on the forward strand.
ATGATCCAGAATTGTATGAAAGAGGATCGTCCTCAGTATTGGTGAATATAATTATACCATTGAGGTAAGTATATGGATATTTTTAAAGTATTGAAAATATAAGGGTTTGTGGATGAATCTTTGTAAAAGTATTTTGCTACAAATATTTACAAAGTGATTTGAGTTAATGGAAGGTTTTATTAAGAAGGCCTAGTGTTGTTTGGTGCTTAATCGATGTTAGTTTTTCCAATGGAATTAAATCCCCGATTTGAATGTTTGTTATTCGATAGTTGTTAACCCTTAATTGTATACGACTCAAGAAGTATACGACTCAAGAAGTATACGACTCAAGGAGTATACGACTCAAGAAGTGTACGACCTAACAACTCGGGATACTGTACGACCTACGACTCATGGTCCAGACGACTTAACGAGTTAACATGTGAACGAGTTAACGGGTTAGGGTATCAACGACTCAAGTATTGCACGACTTAAGTGGATAATAAGAATCAACGACTTAAGGCCTGGACGACTCAGCGAGTTAAGGATTGTGCGAGCTAACAACTCAAAATACTTTACGACTTAACAACTTAAGGACCAAACGACTCAAGGGAAGTTCCGACCTAAGGTGTTAAGAAGGTCCACGACTTAAAGAAATTACCAACCCATGGGAGTTGACGACTCAAAGGACTTACGACTTAAGGAACTCACGACTTAGCTTAAGTCGTCCACGACCTAAAAGCTATCGGGTTAAAACCCAATGCCTGCACCAGTGCTATTTTCATCTGATAAGTCGGCCACGACTTATGATTCATTATAAGTCGATCACGACCTAAGACTTGACTTCGGCCAAGCCACAAACTGAACTCAGTAAGTCGCCCACAAGTTGCTTTAAGTCAACCACAAGCCACGACACATCCAAAGTCGGCCACTACTCATCTTGAGTCGGCCATGACTCATCTTGAGTCGGCCACGACTCATGACTTGGCAGAAACCACTATTCTGAATTTGACTCCTATAAATAGACCACCACTTCCAACATGAAAAGGACTTTTTGGCCATTCATTTCTTCAAGCGTCGTTACTCTGCCGAGCTCTCAACTTATTCCACAATTGAAGATCTCCAGATATTCGAGACACTACAACAAGCTTCGAGAGGAATTTCCTACATCCAACACGGATTCATCAAGTTTCATCATCGAAGTTTGAGCTAGTAGTCGAGATTGTCTTTGTGATCGAATTGTATTGTTTTGATAAGTGCATTGTATCGTCTTGTAATCAGATTCAGTAATAAAGAGATTCAAAGTGGACGTAGGCTCGATCTCAAGCCGAACCACTATAAACTGCTGTCGTTTACTGCTTTTTCACTATTTTACTGCTTAAATTCTATTCCCGTCACACGGGTGGTGCTTTCACAACTCTACCACACACACCGGGTGTTAGCGTTCACTTTTTAGCGTTAACAATAGTTAAATAACCGACTATCGAAATTGGACCTAAAACGTAACTTTGGAAGTATCTAGGAGAAACACGTGAGTTATATGGCACAGTCATCTTCGATAATGCTGTACCGTGTGTACCAATCTCGTTTCATTCTATTAGGACAATGGTAAGGAAATTCGTCCACCAATGGTTAGGTGGTGATCTCTGCTCTTATCTTTGATTGTTTATTTTCTAAAGAACCGGGGTTGAGTTTAACGGGAATTATCGAATGTTGTTTTGAAGAGACCGAGATCGGGTATGTTATCTGAAAACCACTTCGATCCAACAACTACGTTTCAAAGTAAAGACAACTTAAAGATGCTGGAATTTGGAGACGGTGCTCTCAAGTGTTTCGTTCAGTCCCAGGATGGACTATATGGATGAGTGATGGTATTGCATTATTTCCAGGAGGGCAGTATTAGCATTCCAAGTGGGAAGTGCTATATAAAAGGTAAAACGTAGCCTCAAGCCTCATCAACCGGGAATGACTAAAACATGGGAGATGCAGCAGGGCTAAGTGGGTCGCTCCCAAGTAGGGTATGATCATCCCTATCTAGAGTCGCTATCATCTCTCATTTGTATGCTTCGGGGCCCAAAGCGGGGTGATCATATTCGATACTACTAGTCAAGTGGTAGGTCGGTCGTGTGTTGGCAGGGGACCCAAACAAGGTCCTCAGTGTTATTTTATCTAGAGATGCACCGTGACGGGCAGTACCCCAGTAGCCCAGTCATTGTAGGAATCCATTTTCCAATACGAGCCTTTACGGTTTTAGTTGTATACTTATTATGTTGGAATTTAATTAATGTAACAATTTTGGCTAAGATTAATAAATATTTGTATTTAGACACTATTATAATACTATAGAATTTCATATGAAATGTTTTGGTTATCGTAAGGTAAAACCCGTCCGTGTTTATATGCGGCGTGGTCTTACGAGATACTATTGATTTTTGAAAGGTTTTTCTATAACTTTAAAAATCCAATTAGGTGTTTTTTCTCATGCTGGTTTTCCAGATTGACTCAGGTGTTATTTAATTATAATTCTCGAGTCTGACCGAGCATATTTACAGATTGTTTTGGATGCATTTGGAGCTAAGGAGATGAGTTGGAGGTCTACAAGTCATATTCACGTATATGTTATTTTCCCTGCTTTGTGTTAAAATTGTCAGCAATTTGTGAGGACAGGTTGTTTTAACCGTCTAAGCCGATGATTATGATTGTTGTTGTACTCTGATGGATGTATGTATATAACAGTTTCTCCTTTGTAAAGATTATTGATTTTATATTATATGTTGTTCCGCTGCGATTGTGAGATTCTATGATTGGTTCAGTTTCTTTCTCTTCTTCTTCTCTTTTCTTCTTCTTTCTTCTTCTTTCCCATAACTATCAGTCTTTCCGTTCAACTTAGGTTGGAAATGTGTGGTTTATTGTCATCTTAAATTGTATGGATTGGCGGATCATTACAAGTATTATTAATATATTGTCAAGACGAGCTAAGATAACTATATGTATTTGTTGAGCAAACTTAGGGTTCATATATTATACTTAGGCTGTAGCAAAATGGTAGGTACTAGCGAATAATTTCTTGCAATTGGTTGAGCAAACTCAAGGTCGAAATGAGATTAGAATAAGGAAACAAAGGTTAGAAGTTGTATATAATATAACCAGTAATTAGTTATTCATTTTTTATGGGACTATGACTTGTTGAGCAAACTTAAGGCCAGAATCCCAAGACAGATAAGACCTAACACCCACTAGATAAGTTGAAAATCTTCTATGTTTCATCTTAGGGTTTGGGAAAACATAAATGACTAGTGGGAGCCATATTAGAAAAATGAAATGGTTAGATTTAACATTTCTAATATTGTAAGAACATCTGCTGTATAAAGCTCTAAAAATCTATATTGATAAATTTGTGCAATTAATATAATTGATAAAACATTTATCCCTTAAACTATACAAATGAGTTGAATTAATATTGACAGAGAGAAACACAAAATATACGTATCAGCAGAATTTTACATGTTGACAGATGAAAGTGCCTAATGATACAACCATTAAATATGTTCGTAACTTAGTCATTTACGAGTTTACTTTCTCAAGACTGTCTATTGTCTTTTATGAATTTCGAACTCCAAAAACAATATAAGAATATGGATATTTGATCCATATACGATCACATATAAATATATGGTGAATAGTCATAGTTTATAACGTATGAAACCTCGATGAAATTAGTTCATAGAAATAAACAAGTAAACTATAGTGTGAGATTGTGTATTCAATATGATTGATGACAATAATGACCTTGTTGTGTTAAATGTAACACTGGACCAAAGGCTACAAGATAGATCTAAGAATTCAATCACTAAAATGTTAGTTTGACATGTTTACGTAAAGCGTAATTTATTAGATTTCCTTAAATGTGAAGGGTGATTAAATACACTTTTTGTAAATAGTTCGTTATGCTATTGTAGTAAGGATTTCCTTTGAATGGTTCGTTCGTTTAGAAAGGAAATCGTAAGTATAAGTGTGGATGTTACTTAAGATACGGTTGGGACAAAGAGAGTGAATGGTCACTTCTCCTTCATAAAGAAACATCAAAAATGAGAATTGTAGAATAAAAATGGATACTAAACTAGGAATATGAAATTTGATATCTATTCTAAAAGTAATTTCACATTAAAATTGTTTTCTGTGAGATTTATTTCTTCGAATTCAAGATATTCGATCTAGAAATTTTCGACTGTAAACCAATTACAATAGATGAAGTGAATAGCCTAAATTAAGTGGTTGAATGGAGTCATATATCTTACGCTATTATAGTAATGGTGGAAATAATGGGAGCGTGCCATACAACACTTATTGGTTGTATCAAGTTGCGGAAATTCTTTTCGTAAAACATACCAAACATTATTTAAGAAATAATAATTAATTTTAGTACTGACTAAAAACTAGACATAGTTTTATTTCAATATGAATGTCCATTATAAAATAGAACTATAGTAGTGGTATTTGTGATGCATTGGAAAATACAAAAGTATCAAAAATTATTTGCAATTATTTTGGAATTATAGACTAAGACACAGTTTGAAGAAATAATTCTTTGATTATATATTTGTGAATCATATGATATTAGTAAATTATATCTCAAGCAATAAAGGGCAAAGCACCCATTGAGTGGAAGCGACATAAGAGTTGATGAACTCTTCAGATTGATGCATATAGAATTATGCAATCACAAGTCTATTAATACCAAAACGATTCCATGTATTTCGTAGTATTCATAGATGAGTTATCACAAACGTGAACATGTGTCTTTGTTACACATTTGGTATGTCTTTGATAGGCTCATAGTATATAAAATGGAAATAAGTAACATAACATGCAATAAAGAAATAAAAATGATTCGATTTGATCTAATAGGTCAGTATATTGGAATGTGTTCCGAACATACCTAAAAGTGAATAAAGATTCAATCTCAAAAGTTTCTCTTCCTTATGATACATAATGATGTATTGATAAGGAGTAATCAAACTTTGTTAGATAAAGTACGATTAATTGCGAGTGATGTTGAGTTGACTTCCTTCTACAATGTTGTGTACTTAAGAGTAGTACACAAAGTTATAATTAATTCATCCAAATATAAGATAAGGGTTTATAAGAAACTCTAACATATCCTAGGTCAAGGAGTTGGCAGGTTGTGCGAGTCGAAAGACTACATGTAATAATTGTTTGTGAGGGATCTCATATGAATCACCCTAAAAAGAGTTTGGGAACGTCTTTCATTAGATGACTAATTTATGTTTTGAACATAAGCATTGTAAACTAAAACCAAATAAGTTTTATGTATAAGGCTATTTGTAAAATACACATTCTGTTGCATCGAGAAATAATTATTGTTTAAAGAAATACCAACTTCGTAGTGAAGAAATTTCATTTAGAAATTATTGGTAGTAAAATATATTTGGATACGATGCAATGATAAACTAGCTACAAGGGATGAAATGAATTTAACCAAATCTAAAATGAACATGATGCATTAGAATGCCTAATAAATATTCTCGCATATTGAAGAGAAATTTTGAGTTTCTTATCAATTCGAAAAAGGCATTCCTCGGTTGTCAATCAAACCATTAAGAGTATTGCGTCCATTATGGTATAATGCACAAATCTGAAATGGATTCCAAGTATGTTATCAAAATACGATTTTGGTAGTTACACCCTAGGGATAGTATCCATCAGCTATGAATGTGTCTTCAAAAGCAAACTAGTGCAGTTGGAACATAATGAGCAATATTGCTAAGAATAACATCATAAATTTCAATTGTTGAAATCAGCATTATAGATTCATTATTCAACATGCTTAAGTTAAATCATATTTACTCACATAATTATCGTTTGGTGCGACTCTGTGTTTGGTATATACGTATTGGAATGGAAAGTTCTAAATAATAATTCAAGACTGACTATTTTCACATAACAACCTAAGTGTCTCAAATTTAGTGGGAGCAATATTGAGTTTATGGGTTTTTCGGATATGATCTAAGAAATAATGCAAAAGCATCACTCAATAAGCATCAGAATTGAGTAAGATTTTGATAGAAATGTCAAATTGTTTTATTTTAAGTCAAAATGCAAATGAAGCATGTGTTCATAAGAAAGAATTATTAAAGGTACTAAAATATTTCTAAAAGGGTAAAAACATACTATTGATTATTAATGATGTACTTATGTTAAAATCAATAATAGTTTGGTTATTTAGTGCTCGATAATGGATTTGTAAATTATAACTTTTATAATTAGTAAAAAGGATGTTGGGAATGTTTCAAACGATATGCAATGACATCTTATTAAAATGTTTGAGATGGAAGATGTAAGATGGATTCCATATGTATTGGAAATATGAATTATCATACATATTTTATTGTCTACATATCGTAGTTTGTTTATATATTTGATGGATGAAGCAAATATCAAATCCAAATTAAGATCGCTAAATGGTAGTTTAGAGTATTCTTAAGTAAATTACAAAATACTATAGAATTATTTACAAAAACAACAAACTTCTTATGAAGGAATGCTTGGACTCGAACATCATAAGTGATTCGAGTATAATATGTCAATATTAAATTCATGTTCATGCCTTAGTTAAGGAGCTTTAAGTTGGAAAAGTTCCAAATGAAACATTGTGGCTTTTCAATGAAAAGGTTACGTACATCGTGTCGAATAGCGCCATGATAAAAGTAATGTATAAATATAAATGCATAAATTTATAACTGAGCTAGGGTTGATTCTGATATTAAGAATGCTGCATTATTATTATATGATAATAATGAAATGATAAGAGCTCACTTGAAGTCAAGGAACATACTCGGACTAGTTCCACATGACAATGTAGATAATTAAAATAATATAGCAGATCCATTCACAAAGGGTCTAACTCTATCAGTTCTTATCAAATTGATCGAAAGGATGGGATAGAGATTTCATAACTGGCCCCAAGTGTTAGAGTTAGGGGTATGCCCTAGGAGAAATTATGTAATTTGTTACATATATCTAACTTGATAACCAATCTTGTTCGAAACAAAAGATGTTTCTTTCTATTATATACTTGATATAATGTGTTATATTAATTAATCTATTTAATTAACATTATATTTAATAGCAATGCCATAAATGGTATGTTCTGTGATAGTGGTTACACTATTTTATAATCAAGAGTGATTTATCACAAAATTAAACGTATCATTTTAAATATTCCTAGTTAAGAGGTATCGAAACTGGACATCGATACATCGACTGGAGTACGTAACGCTCTCCAAATGTAGGGCAGTGTATTACTAATCAATGTTAAGGGCACTAAAGGGTTATGTACTGATATTTATTGGATAACTATTGAATGATTCAATCGATAGTTTTTTGTTGGTTAATATAACTAAGGTCAAATAGAAAATATCATTGTGACTAATTTACATAGTTCTCTTGACTTGAGAATATTGTCAATCTTCAATATGAAAGCTTAACCTTGAGTATAGCCAAATTATGGCATGTAGTTCGTCGAATGACTAAAGTTGGGTCGAATAAAAGAATTGAAAGTGAAACAATGTTCAAGAGAGGATTTGTCTCCTTAGTAATATAAGGTCAATATCATGGTCAATTGAAGTTAACTCAAAGTTAAAATATCTGGCCAGAGTAGTTCGATCAATAATAAGTATTATTATTGAACACTGTAGAATTGAAAATAGATGACATTGGAATTTTGACTATTACCAAATTCCAAAAGTCCAAAGTGATATAGTTTTGACGAAGAAAATTTGTTCAATACTTATCACTGACTGAATTGACACCCATGAGTCACACAACCAAATGATAAAGATTCTGAATGGACCACACAATTTATTTTATTTTTAATATTTGAAAACTAATCAAATTAATTAATACTTATGAAGTATTAATTATTAAATTTTATTTAATCTATTTGAATGCCATTAGTATTTAGTAAAGTGCATATATAAACGTAATAAATGCGCGTATCGATATAATATATCGGTAGAATGTCTAAATTTTATTTAAACAAATAAATACTAAAATGGGCTTTAAATAAATTAACTTAATTAATATTTATGAAATATTAATTTTTTTAAAAATTGTATTTGATTTGTTTAATTTCCATTAGCATTTAATAATGTGCATATACAACAGCTATAAGGGCACATATCGCTATACGATATCGATAGAAAATTTAAATTGGATTTAAATGGGAATAATACTAATTGGTTTTTGGAATGTTTGGAACCCAAATAGCCCATGTAATGGTCATCCTTACATTGAGGAATAAGAGGGGTCTTTTTTTGAAATGAAAAGAAAATCTTAAATAAAGGAGATAAATTAACATGTATTGAATGCCATATATATGTAAATTATCATGTTTACATGCTTGTAATTCTCCACATAGTCTATTTCCTCTCCTTGTATGGAAATTAGTTATGTATCATTATCAGAGTTCTACTTTTGAATCATTTATTTTGTGATCAGTTTGAATTTGATTTCCCTTCATTCTATTACCTATGTTATATTAATAATATCAATCATAGTTCTCTTCTCTTTCTTTTGTTTGATCATTATGTATATATGTAGTTTAGATCTAGATCCAATTGCCATGAACTCATATAAGCCAAATTCGTCTAATTCTTTTATTTCAGAAAACATTGTTTGAATAAATTTTTGTAATCATTATATTAATGGATCATGTTACATACTACAAAGTTATGGATTGAAGGATGTTTTATAAATCATTTGAAATACTTTGAGTATTGTTTACATGTAAATTAATTGAATTTAAATTTCATATGTTGTTTCCAAAATGAAAAAGAAAAAAGGGAAACCTTTAATTTCCTATGATTTATTCCTTAATTTAATGTTTGGACTTATGGCATGCTATTTTGTTTTGAAAGTATGGTTTGAATTGCAAATTAGTTAAGTACAATTTTGTTTCAAAATATTAATTTAATTAGTATACATATAAATATATGTATGCATGTGAATATGTGTGTATGTATATGTGTGTATGTGTGTGTGTTTCTATGTATATAAATTTCAAAGTTTACAAAATTATTTTTAAAAGTAATGTAATGATGTTTGAAATACCTTTTTAATTAAATCCAATTTTAGATTGCCTTCTATAACTTTTGTACACAAATATTTACATCTATATACATACGCACATGCAAACACATCAAAAAACGGTTTTTTTTCTTCAGAAGGTAAAGGCATATATGGAGGGGATATATGACCATTATGATGTAAATCCCAACACCAAAAACATTCATATTTGTTATGCACACATTCTATATATAACACTTACACTTCTATACATGAGCGCATTTGATGCGCCCATAAAATAAATAATAAATAATAACACAAACAATTTAAAATTAAATCAAAGTAATTTTAAATAATTATAATAAGGTGAACATTTTATTTAAAATAAAGTTTAGAAAAGTTCTAAATGAATTTAAACTACATAGACCCAACAAAGAACCAAAAGGAATTTTTTAAAATTTATCCAATTACTCCATTTCCGGCTTGTCCAGTTTCAAAAGTAAGAACTCATGAGACCTAACTCACTAGAGCATTGTAGAAACTGTATTGACACTTTATTCCCAGATTTGTCGCTACAAAATAACAACCAGTATTATACAATATTATACAAAAGATATAAAATCTCGCATTGTCTCTTTCGCTCACCAATATCAAACTTCGTAAAGCCTTCATGATGAGATATCAACCTATGACGACCCACCTCTTCGACCCTCGAAAATCGACACTAATACATCCTTGGTATTCATGTGCCGCAAATACAAGTGCCGGAGAGGTAGATTATCATGGAGTAAAAGAAAATAAAGACAGAATAGAATCTTACATGAATGGAATAACATATATTATTTCAATATATATGATCTTTACAGCAAAAAATTTAAATACATTTATCAAAGTCTATCTTATAAATCAGCATGGACAGTTTTAAATCTCTATCCTTATAAATGCTAAATACAATCAGTAAACTAATGCAGTGGGAAAGGAAATGGAGAACTATCTACAGGAACATCTTCAGCTCCAGACTTCAAGCTCCATCACAATTCTCCAAGTTAAACCTGATTACTTGGCTGCCTGCAAAAATAGGGAACCTGGAGTTTAAGGGAAAAGAAAATAAACTCCGGGTCAATCATGAGACTAGGGTGAGAAACTGAAAATACAGATATTTGAAAACAAAGGGTTTTTATAAGACCACACCGCACATAAACACGAAACGGGTTTTTACCTTATGATAACCAAAATCTTTACAATGCAAAATCTGGTAATATTATTTTCAATGACATTTTTTTGAAAATATTTTTCAAGTAAACTTATATAATCTTAGCCAAAATTGTTACATTGAGTAAATTCCAGCATAATAGGTTCTACAATCAAGTACGAAGGCATTTATTGGAGAATGCATTTCCATATAATATTAGGTAAGGAACTACCTTCCATATCGTACATCTCTAGAGTGATGTACCGAGGATCAACACCTTTTGAAACCTCTGCACCTAGCAAGACCGGCCTACCTCAAGACCCATATGGTGACGGATAGAACCGAATATGACCTCACCCCGGTCGTAACTGACCTATTCGAGAGCTTTCTTAGCATACATGTTACGACCCGTAAATTTTAATAATTTTTATTTATTTTATTTATTTAATTAATTGAAATTTTGTGAAATTTTAAATAATAAAATTTTGAAATAAAAATTTAATATTTGGAATATGTCTAATTAAACATTGCAATTGGTAAATTTTCATCTGAAAATATGGAAGTTTATTTTATTGTGTAATTTTATTTCAATTCAAACCAGTTAATATTTGATGATAATAAAATGTTTTCCAAACCTGAATATTTTTATACAATAAATTTGTAAATCATCTTCTGAGTAAGATGTCATAATTTGTTTCTTCAAATTTGGACTTCTCTAGCCTCCTTTATCTTATTCTCGGCAAATTAGCAGCATTTTCGGTACCGAATATCGACTTTTGATACGATGATCGTACCATCGACATCTGTTTACCGTTTTGATCGTCTCGTCGTGCTGATCTCTATGGCATATTCAATTCTGTGTTTTGAAGCCCGGTTCACAGCGGAATCCACAGAAACGGTTACTGTATCGGTACCGGTTTCGTGCCTTTTTGGTTTCTTGTGGCTATTCAATTTCCACCGTGTAAATTCCAACAGTCTTTAGCATTCTTGAATTCAGATACTTGGCTTTTGCTATTCATTAGTCGTGACTTTACATTTTTCATCTATTTTGCCTATTCATTTTCTCGGTTACTTGTTTCTTTCATAAGCCTGCTCATTTTTCCTTGTGTCGTCCCTTCCCCTTTGCTTCATTTCCAAAGAAAAAATTTCTCCACCAGGCCCGCAGTCACCTTGGCCTTTCTCTCCTACTCGCATCTCCCATAGCCGCATAGATCACCTTAGATCACCCTTCACTATAGTCGCCTCACCTCGGTACATCTTCCTTCCAGGCTAGCAGCAAGACCGAGCCTTCCTCCTACGTTCTAGTGACTCACGCATATGTTATAGGTTAGTACAGTTTTTCTTTGAGATGTTGATTTCAAATATATGTTAATAGTTACTGTAAAGTATATTGTATATGTAGTACACAGTTTGTTTGATTTCTTTTATATTAACAGAGATATAACTTGTATACATTTCATATATATTGAAGTAAGTTTTATATAAAAGTTGCGTAGGTGATATATATCCATATATATAATCTGTTTGCATATTTGTTATATATGGCTGGTTTCAAAGTTGTTTATTATGAAAATAATGGTTATAGTATATATATTACCTGACCATTTTATATAAGCCATATTATTTGTTTTGTAAGTTATATATAAATGAGTACTGTATACTTGATTTTTAGCAGGGCATGTTTCGATACATACATATACATATATATATATATAAATATATATATATATTGTTTTAAAGTATATGATAGGTGTGTAAGTAGTGTTTTAATGATATGTAATGTGTTTAGTATATTTTATCACAAAAAGTATGATACATATTTGGTTGGTTGTTGTTGTATAAAGTAAGGTCTGTTTATGATTGTTAAAAACAAGCTGTACCGATTTATTTTGACATATACTGTTTAAATTTAAAAATATATATACACCTTATATCTAAGTATTGATTTATTGATTTTAAATTCTTGTAGTTACTTGTTTTGTTGCCTATTTATATTTTATGTATTAAGTTATAAATATAGATGAGTTTGGATAACTGGGTATAGTTTTAAAGTCTAGTTATATATGTTATAATAATAATTTTAATAAGTGGTTATATATATTAAGCTATATATTTATATTCATATACGATCTGCTTATATATAAAGCTTAACTAAGATTTTACATAATTCGCATGTGAGTTTGTATAGGTATATATATATATATAAATATGTTCTGTTATATAAAAGTGTTTTGTTTATAGATTCTTTTATAGTTAGTTTATATATAGGTTTGCACAAGCCCATTTGGTTACATTTTTAGTGTTTGCACATATATATTGGACTGTCTGCATATATTGTTATGTATATTGTCTACATTAGTTTTATATAAAAGTATTCATAGTTTTGGATATGTATTTTATGAATTTATGATTTGAAATAAAATCTGAAATGATTATAGAGGTTTTATGATATCTGTTTGAATCTTCCAAAGATAAGATAAAGGTTTATTTTATTTTATATAGTTATAATAAATATTGAGGAAGTATATGTTTTAATTTACATGTGATATATATATATATGTCATTCTAAATATGTAATTTAGATTTAATATTGGTTTTAAGAAAAATAATAATTATAATAATAACAGTTATATATATCTGTTCGCTTATACAAATTATCTTCATCAATTCAGTTTGATTCGATTTCTTCAATTCCAAGCTATTAGCTCTGTTCATCGAATTCGTGCCAATCTAGCCTTGCTTTGGGGTTCGTGCTTGGATTCGTAGCTTATCTCTTTATCAAATCTCTAGCGTCGGAAGGTGAGCAATCACTCACAATTAACGTTCTTATATTTATTAAATTGAATTCAATTGAAAAGTCAATTGAAATATGCTGCTGCTAGTTATTTACATTGTTATATATATGCCATTATCCGTATCTGTTCACCTGTGACATCTGACACCCTTATCTGTTATTTATATTGATGATATATGCCTGTTACTGATTGTTATATTATTATCATATCTGTTATCACTCTGCAAGTTCCCTGTTAGTATATAATTCACTATGGGTTGAAATGATACATACCCGAACGATCTGTAGAATATGAGAAAATCGTTATGGGTTGAAATGATAAACCCAAGCGATTTTCATTTGAATTGAATTTGGGATTGCAGGTTGAAATGATATGTACCCGTATATATATATTTAAACTGCGGATTGAAATGATAAATATCTGTATCACTTAACCATAGGATAGAAAATTATATACAGACACCGTTGGTCTATATATAAATATTTTGAAATGATTTCTATGGTTTTGGAAAGAAATATATGGTTTTAAATAAATATTGATTTTTAAGATTTATTAAAGTTGATGTAATAAAGTTGATATATAATATGTTTAAGTATTTTTTTTTTCAAATATAGAGTTTGAAAGGATTCAGGTTGAAAAGATAAATTTGAAGTTGATTTGGAATTTTATTTACTTAAGAATTATACTTAAATAAGTTTGATTTGAAATTTTTAAATTTGAGATTTTAAAGATATGATTTTATAACTTGATTTTGGTTTAAAGTGATTAAATGAATATTTCAAGTTTAGTAAATCGAAAGAAAAATATTTAGTGATTTGAAATTTGGGGTTTTATTAAAATGATATTGGGTTTATTAAGTGAGTATTTCAAACAAAATATTAGTAAAGTGAATTTGATATATATATGAAATTATCGAATTTAGTTTTGAAATGTTGAATATTTAAAGCTTTGAAATATATTGAAATTGAAATGGCTTATTTTATGGTTCAAATATGTATTTGAAAATCGATAATTTGAAATGGTTTATTGAGAAACTGAATCGAGTTGAAATTGATGTTTTGAGATTTGATTTAAATTTGAACTTTGGAATTCGAGTTGATTTGAATCGATTTGTGAAATTTGAGGAAACTATTTTTATATAAAGTATTTTCAAACTATATCTAAAACTATTTATATTTTACTTTATAAATTATTTTAATATAAATCATTTTCAATATAAATTATTTTTATTATAAACTATTTTAATATAAACTATTTTTAATATAACTATTTTTAATATGAACTATTTTAATATAAGCTATTTTAATATAAACTATTTTAAATATACTATTATTTTAATATAAATTGTTTTAACTTATAACTATTTTATATAAATTATTTTATAAACTATTTCATTTTATATACTATTGTTAATATCTAAACTGTTTGAAGGAAAGTGTTATGGATTCCAGAATGTTATGATTTCAAAGTGTTATTGTGATAACCCGATTTTCCATGCCCGAAAAATCGAACCATCAAGATTAGAAGAAGAAGGAGGTAGAAGAAAAGATAACAACACAACAGAATCTTACATCGCAGTGGAATAAAATATAATAGATAATAACTGATCTTTACAGAAAAGAAACTATATCTGTTTATGCATACATCATCAGAATACAACATCAAAGTACAATACAATAAACATCACAATTCAGGACAGTTATAATAACTTGTCCTCACAAAGATGACTATACAACTTATGATACACAGCGGAATACAACAAATACGGGTGATACGTCTCGCTATCCAGCTCGTCTCCTGAGCTCCACAGCATCCTATCATGTATCTGAAATACTCGGTCTGACCCGAGCATTATAATAAAATAACACCCGAGTCAGTCTGGAAAACCAGCGCGAGAAAACACACTCAATTGGATTATTAAAGTTTTCCAAACCCTTTTGAAATCAAAAGCATCTCGTAAGACCACGGCATAAATAAACATGTTGGGTTTTTACCTTACGATAGCCAAAACACTTTCTTATCAAAATCCTCTGATATTATAGTAGTGTCTATATACAAATACTTATTCAAATAGTCGAAATTGTTACATCTATTAAATTCCAGCTAACAGGTATACAAACAAAACCGTACAGGCACGTAGGGAGAATGGATTTCCAACTAATGACTAGGCACTGGGGTACCACCTGTCACAGTACCTGGTCTAGATCAGCGTACCGAGGACCACGCCCGATCCCCTACAACACAAGACCGGAACTACCCCTTACTGGATAATTCCGAGTAAGACCACCCCACGGTTGGGATCAGCAACCGCACCACTAAGCCGAAAAAAAGGGACATCTAGACAGGGATGACCTCACCCTAATGGGTGCTACTCACATAGCCTTGCTGCATAACTCCTGATTTTCAGTCATTCCCGGTTAAAGAGGCTCGAGGCTAAGCGTTACCTTTTTAGAACACATCTCTTAGAATGCTCATCGTCCACCTGACGATGTTTTGAAAGCATTCATCCATACAAGTTCGTCCCGGGTTCGAACGGAACCGAAGGCACTAATCCTACTACATCCATTCTGGAATCACCCTCAGGATTAGTAGCGATTAGCCCTTGCACTTCACTGCTCCATCTTCGACCCCAAACTCGTTTTCCCCACGATAACGTACAAACCGGATCGAAGTGGTTTTCGGAAAATAAATTCCGATCCCAGTCTCTTCGAAACGATCAGCGCATTGTCCAATATTGATAGTCGGTTATTTAACTATCAAATAATATTAACAACCAATCATCAAGCCACAATAACTTCTCCCAAATTATTTATTTATCTCATATATCTTCGCAAGATATATTTCCACCTTATAACCCTTTGAAAACAGTTTCAAACCGTCTTTCTCTCATGGAATAAATTCCCCAAATAATTTCTATTTCCACTGAAATCACTAAGTACACATACTTTAGATTTTAAAAATTACTTAAAAACACTTTATTATAAAATATACTTTAAACATTTAAATTAAAAACTACTTTAATACTTTATTCAAAAAATATATACTTTAAGAATATTTAAAATAAGCTACTTTATAAAATATAAAACTAATTTTTTCTCTTTTTAAAACATAATACCAAGTCAGTTTTAAATAATTACTACTAAGATAAATTTGAAAAATACTTACTTAATAATAAATTTTCTAAAACATGCTTTTAAAACAACTTTAAAACTTTTAACTTATACTTAAAAATTTGCTTTGAAAACGTACTTGACTATCCAGGGAAATATGCTTCTCTTTCACACCCTTTAAAAATAAATCACTATTTATTTTTAAACAAATATACCCTTTCCTTATAAATTCCCACCTTGAATTTATACTTCTTAATATCCACTGATACCTTGTTTCACCTTATAAACCCAGTTTATAAATCCCATAATCTCATCTTTCTTTAAATCACAGTTTCAACACTAAATCAATTTCCAAATTTATTTTCAATATTAACTCCAATCAAAATAAATTTCTTTACTTATCCAATTTACTCAAAACCCATTAATTTCAGGTTTAACTTCCTTATGATGATTTAAGAATCTTACTTTAATTGAAAATACAAATTTTCATATTTATTCCAAAATTCTTCTTTATTTCTTTCTAAACCATTTTAATTCCGAATTCAAAAAATAAATCTTTCATTCCTTAAGTAATATTACCTAAGTTTAAAAAAATCCACTTATTCCCATTTATTCAAAAATCTCTTATCCCATACTTGGAATTTATTCATTGGAATTTAAAAATCACATTTATTCTTTTCCAATCTATTCTTTAACTTATTCAAATTCTTTATAATTTTTTTTAAATTCTCTCTTTTATTTTCTTATCAAAAATCCAATCTATATATTTTGGTAACACAGTAATCCCAAATATATTCAATCATACTATAACATCCATCATCTCAAATTATCAATATAATTCATCACAGAATATCAAATAATCATATCACAGAATTATTAGAACAATCTAAATAATTTTGAGGAATCCAGTTGGATCCCTCCAACCTGTTTCCCCGCATCCACAGACGTTAGCACAATACCAATTCCACTTCGAGGTGGAATATCGCAGTATATGGGTTTATATAATATCATCCGCTATTATGCGGCGCATAGGGTCTCATCTGCTATATAATGTGAGAAATCAATCACTCCAATATATATACACTACTATATATATTATCACATCCAATCAATTCAATCATTCAACCGGTTATTTAAATTTAACCATCTAAATTTAAATAGCAATCCAGAAGAGTGAGATTAACTCACCTTTGATTTTTCATTTGAAATCCACTTCAATGCTGCCTTGGTTTTCCCGATTTGACCTTGAATAAACAATTTTTATATGATTTTATTAACATTTGAATCAATTGAAAAATCAACTACCATTCAATAAATTTAATTAACTAATTATTTTGTTTAAACTAAATTTCCCTTTAAAGATCTTTTAGTAACTAAAAATATTTTAAATAAGTTAATTAAACAAAATAAACCACCTTAATAAATTATTTTAAAATAATCTAGTAAATTGAAATATGTTTGTGTATATTTATTGTATTTCTTACATATACTAAAATAACTTATATATAGATTAAAACAGGGTTGTTCTTTACTGTGACACTTTTGTAGATTTTCTCTGTTCATATGTATATATTAAACTTAAATAAAGGAAGGAACTTCGATTACCTCACTGAAACGAAATCGATGCCATCAAAATCGATCGCGTGACACTCGTGAATCCCTCCTATCCTTCCATCGCTTCCAGAACGAACAAGCGCCTCCTTGACCTGACCCCGCTGCCTACCGCCTTCAACCACGAACGCCACACGAGAACCAAACCAATATACCAGCTGTCGGGATGGAACAGCCGCCCTACATCGCCACGACCACCATTCAAACCCAGGACCCAAACCCACCATCTCATCAGCCTCGACGTGGCCAACCATGTCGCTCCTCCTCGTACCCACACCGGACCGAACAACCCCCTCCAGCTTCAGCCCTAGGGCTTGAATCGAAATCGATTTCGATTTCTCATGAGTGCTATTTTTTTAAATACTAATTGATTTCGATTCGTGGATTTGAGATGAGAATGGGGAAATACATACGACCTCCCTCCTTTTGATTTTTATCTTTCTGAAGTTTTGGTTCTCGGCTGAATGGAAGTGAAGGGGTTAGATGCGGTATTTAAAAAAAAGACGATGTGATTTTGAAAACGAGAATCGTATATCACACGGTAGGGCACCGTGATTTGAATGGAAAAGTTGTGATGTGAAGGGATGAAAAAGAACGGCTGATATGAACGGAATTTTGACCAGGCAAACCATTTATGCATATTTCAAATTTAAATTCAAATTCCCTCGATAATTGTAACTCAAAATCTTGACCTCCTATCGAGGCATGCAGCTAGGCGTTTATAATGTTATACCCTTATTTCGAACGCAATATAAAATGTTCCGAGTCCTGATTTGATCGTATGGAGAAGATAGCTTTTTGGACCCAATTATTATATTAAATTATCGATATAAATTTCAGCACGTTTATATATCGTACGCTCACACAACAACTCCAATCACTATGAAATTTGAAATCCGATAATAATAGAATATCACAGATCCAATGGAACTGGTTTCGTCAAATTCCGAGACTGTGCCCCAGAGGCTATTTTAAATTCAATTTAAATGATATATTTTAAAAACTGAATAAAACACTTTTAAATTCAATTTTAAAAGTTCTATCACCTTCAGTATTATTAATATGAATTTTATAAGCCTTCAAATTATTTTTAACTGGCTTTAAACCCCAGATTCAATATTTTACCCAACTTCAAATCATTTAATTTTATGATTAAATTATCCAATAAATAGTAATATTTGAAATTCAAGTCAAAAATTAACTTTTAAATATTTAAAATCAATTAAATATTCCAATTTCAAATATCCAAAATTCCGGGTCGTCACATTCCTCCCCCCTTAAAAGAATTTCATCCCCGAAATTACCAGTTAAGAGAAATGGTCCATAACTCGTTAACCGTTCTCCCAAAACCAAACGGTTTTAACAACTTTCCAAAGCAATCTTTTTATTAAAGACACACTAATCCTCTTCTAACTTTCCAAACTTATTCATAAGTTCAAACAATGTTACTTACTCAACAATTCAAATTTAAATTTGAAACCAAAATTTTGAATTATCAAAATTTTCTCAAAATTTTTCTAACTCCCTAAATTTTTGAAAAATTTCGCCAGCATCTCCTTTGCGCGGCTAGCTCAGAACAACTACAAAATGCCTCTACAGGCCCCCAGATTTCAAAAGAAAACAAAATGCCAAGTGGCTAGACAAGAAAGTCATCAAATTTCATACAGAAATTTAAACACATACCTTTGCCGAGCAAATTTCAATTTATCTTATGAAATCAAAAATCAATTTTCCTTTTGCCTTTAATTACCTGTATTCTACTTAGCAATAATATCCAATTACAGAACCCAAAATCACTTTATACACTTCCTTTACAAATTTTCGATATTTGCTTTACTTAAGCCTGTACGATGCACATATATCATCCGTATGCAATACCAAATTCGATCGCTCGCTCGATCACACAATTTCACTTCCGAACTAGTATCGTCCACCCGACTTCCTAGTGCGGACTCAGATCTGGTTTCCTGATCAGAAACCGTCATCCTCCTTGCATAGTCACAAACTATGATAGAGAATTTCCAGAATCAATCAAAATCCATATCCAGGGTTCGCCGTCGAAAATCGAGTGAAAAATCCTAACTCGGATCGGTATAATTACCTCGAAATTCTATGCTCGAATCTGGATCAAATCGTTATGCGAATAAAATAATATACGTACATCTTACGTATTTATCTTAATTGATTATTACTTATATGAATTCTCTCTTTATTCACATTCATTTTGATTTCTATTCACTTATCCACAATTATCCCATTTCACAACTTTCAGTTTTAATCTTCATTCAATTATTCACTTAGAATAATTTTCTCAATACCAAATTTACTTAAGAATTTCACCATTCATTTCTTAAGTTCAATATAAATATTTTATATACTTCTTATATTATTACTCTACCACTTCAATTTTTATATCCACTTATTTTTAACTGGATCTCCAATTCCATATGAATTTAATATACTTAAATTTACTAATTAATTTCAAATCTAAATACTTTTTCCCAATTTTCATTCAGATTCTCATTTTCAATTCTACTTGAATTCAATTTATCTCCAACTTTGAATATTGGATTTTATTCACCCTACTTTACATACACAATTTAAATTAGATTTCAATATTCAGTTTCAATTCTATTTTATGATTCAAGTTTTGGATTTTTATTCATTTCCCGAAATACAAAACAATTTCATTTTGGCTTATTTATTCCACTTCTAAGTTTTATAAGTCACAACTTATTTATATCCATACTTTCATCCATTTACCATCAATCCCGTTCGCATTTTACTTTTTAACTCGGAATTATACATTTTATTTAGCCAAGTGTATATTTTTATAAGCCATCGAAATCTATTTATTCCAATTCAATCTTATTTAACTTAACTCCGGTTAAATCTAACCTCATACTATTCTTTTGACTTTACACAATTCATTTAAATTTTATTAAGCAAGAGCTTAATTTCATTTAATGTACCCACCTCGTGATACCATTCCATTTCAATTATATTTCAACTATCTTTCATTCATATCTGATCCATATCATTACTTTAAATTAGCTCCATTTACTAATTTATTTCAATTTCCCATAAATTTAATTTCTTAGGACTTTGTTCTTTAAGTCCACTCAAACTAATTTTCTCAATTCCACTTTACTTAACATAATCCAAATTGATTCCAAGATCAAATTTTCAATTCATTTGCTTACCCAATTTAAATCAATTAGTCTACTTACTAATTTTATTCTCAATCCATTATTTTGTTTAGGCAAATCTTGACTAATCTTCCATTCAAATTTTAAACTTCTATAAGTTTTCCAACTTACTTACATTCCAATTGCTAACTTCTTTTAATTCACCTCAATTAATTTGCTTACCTTTCAATTAATTTTATTAACCCTTTACAAGTTAATTTCATCCCAGGAAATTTTTGAACTTTATAAATTTCCTAACCTGTTTATAATCCCTAAACTTTTTTAGTTAAACCTCCAGAGTTTAAACCATTACTTAGACACCCAAAAACGTTTTAAACCAATTTCAGAGTCTTCAATAATCACCTAAGTATTTCAAAAATCATTTGAAGTCAATTATATCCAAAATTCTTGGGTAAATTCAATTATCTCTTTGAATTTCAAAACCAAACCCAGTTTTGCAAACAATTCCAATTTAAAACAGTTTGGTAGCGATTTCTCTCTTGGAAACTCGAAAATGCATCTCGATGATGCTGCAGTCATCACCGAAATTATTTTCCAGCGACCTAAGAGAGTTCAATGCTTTTTCTCTTTAAAAAAAACCCTTCCAATATTTTAAATCCCAAATCTCACTAGATTTCAAATCCAATTCCAAATATTTCTCAAATACTATCACCATTCATTCTCCAAAGATTTTGAAAACCATTTTCAAACCCAAAGGAATTTAAACTTTTTTCCAAAAATTCCAAATCTCAAATCCATCCAATTCATATTCAAACACTACTCTGGAATTTTCGTCTTAATTCATTTTCAAATATTTCTTTGGAATTCTATTTCAAATTATAAATCACATTTACAATTTAAGTTTACAAATCCTATTTGTATATGAATTTGTATCTTAGCTTTTAGTTATGATTTCAATTTCTTGTTCAATTTTCTCACAATAGTGATAATAATTTAATATTATCACTCCCTAACAACAAAGCAACAATATATATATATAATAATTACTAAAAATTATTTCTTTCATATACAAAAATAATTTGGGTAAAATTATTTCATTTGCCATATTTTAAAACAATACTGTGTCGGTTTATCTTGTTTAAGAGTTTAGAAACCCCTATCGATGACATGGCGTCCCACATATCGATCAGAATCCATAAACACTCAACCAATAAGTCAACACAATATAAAACCATTTTTATATTCACTAACAAATACTCGCTCATATCTATTATTACACTCAAACTCATTCTAGAGTACTATGGACTCTATTTCAATGAGTAATCCCCACCAGAGCCAAGGTTCTCGCTTAACCTTCAGCTCTGATACCAACTGTGATAACCCGATTTTCCATGCCCGAAAAATCGAACCATCAGGATTAGAAGAAGAAGGAGGTAGAAGAAAAGATAACAACACAATAGAATCTTACATCGCAGCGGAATAAAATATAATAGATAATAACTGATCTTTACAGAAAAGAAACTAATATGTTTATGCATACATCATCAGAATACAACATCAGAGTACAATACAATCAACATCACAATTCAGGACAGTTATAATAACTTGTCCTCACAAAGATGACTATACAACTTATGATACACATCGGAATACAACAAATACGGGTGATACGTCTCGCCATCTAGCTCGTCTCCAGAGCTCCACAACATCCTATCATGTATCTGTAATACACGGTCTGACCCGAGCATTATAATAAAATAACACCCGAGTCAGTCTGGAAAACCAACGCGAGAAAACACACTCAATTGGATTATTAAAGTTTTCCAAACCCTTTTGAAATCAAAAGCATCTCGTAAGACCATGCTACAAATAAACATGTCGGGTTTTTACCTTACGATAGCCAAAACACTTTCTTATCAAAATCCTCTGATATTATAGTAGTGTCTATATACAAATACTTATTCAAATAGCCGAAATTGTTACATCTATTAAATTCCAGCTAACAGGTATACAAACAAAACCGTACAGGCACGTAGGGAGAATGGATTTCCAACTAATGACTTGGCACTGGGGTACCACCTGTCACAGTACCTGGTCTAGATCAGCGTACCGAGGACCACGCCCGATCCCCTACAACACAAGACCGGAACTACCCCTTACTGGATAATTCCGAGTAAGACCACCCCACGGTTGGGATCAGCAACCGCACCACTAAGCCGAAAAAAAGGGACATCTAGACAGGGATGACCTCACCCTAATGGGTGCTACTCACATAGCCTTGCTGCATAACTCCTGATTTTCAGTCATTCCCGGTTAAAGAGGCTCGAGGCTAAGCGTTACCTTTTTAGAACACATCTCTTAGAATGCTCATCGTCCACCTGACGATGTTTTGAAAGCATTCATCCTTACAAGTTCGTCCCGGGTTCGAACGGAACCGAAGGCACTATTCCTACTACATCCATTCTGGAATCACCCTCAGGATTAGTAGCGATTAGCCCTTGCACTTCACTGCTCCATCTTCGACCCCAAACTCGTTTTCCCCACGATAACGTACAAACCGGATCGAAGTGGTTTTCGGAAAATAAATTCCGATCCCAGTCTCTTCGAAACGATCAGCGCATTGTCCAATATTGATAGTCGGTTATTTAACTATCAAATAATATTAACAACCAATCATCAAGCCACAATAACTTCTCCCAAATTATTTATTTATCTCATATATCTTCGCAAGATATATTTCCACCTTATAACCCTTTGAAAACAGTTTCAAACCGTCTTTCTCTCATGGAATAAATTCCCCAAATAATTTCTATTTCCACTGAAATCACTAAGTACACATACTTTAGATTTTAAAAATAACTTAAAAACACTTTATTATAAAATATACTTTAAACATTTAAATTAAAAACTACTTTAATACTTTATTCAAAAAATATATACTTTAAGAATATTTAAAATAAGCTACTTTATAAAATATAAAACTAAATTTTTCTCTTTTTAAAACATAATACCAAGTCACTTTTAAATAATTCCTACTAAGATAAATTTGAAAAATACTTACTTTTAAAATTTAAACATTTAAAAATAATAAATTTTCCAAAACATGCTTTTAAAACAACTTTAAAACTTTTAAGTTATACTTAAAAATTTGGTTTGAAAACGTACTTGACTATCCAGGGAAATATGCTTCTCTTTCACACCCTTTAAAAATAAATCACTATTCATTTTTAAACAAACCTACCCTTTCTTATAAATTCCCACCTTGAATTTATACTTCCAAATATCCACTGATATCTTGTTTCACCTTATAAACCCAGTTTATAAATCCCATAATCTCATCTTTCTTTAAATCACAGTTTCAACACTAAATCAATTTCCAAATTGATTTTCAATATTAACTCCAATCAAAATAAATTTCTTTACTTATCCAATTTACTCCAAACCCATTAATTTCAGGTTTAACTTCCTTATGATGATTTAAGAATCTTACTTTAACTGAAAATACAAATTTTCATATTTATTCCAAAATTCTTCTTTATTTCTTTCTAAACCAATTTAATTCCGAATTCAAAAAATAAATCTTTCATTCCTTAATTAATATTACCTAAGTTTAAAAAAATCCACTTATTCCCATTTATTTAAAAATCTCCTATCCCATACTTGGAATTTATTCATTGGAATTTAAAAATCACATTTATTCTTTTCCAATCCATTCTTTAACTTATTCAAATTCTTTATAATTTTTTTTTAAAATTCTCTCTTTTATTTTCTAATCAAAAATCCAATCTATATATTTTGGTAACACAGTGATCCCAAATATATTCAATCAAACCATAACATCCATCATCTCAAATTATCAATATAATTCATCACATAATATTAAATAATCATATCACAGAATTATTAGAACAATCTAAATAATTTTGAGGAATCCAATTGGATCCCTCTAACCTGTTTCCCTGCATCCACAAACGTTAGGACAATACCAATTCCACTTCAAGGTGGAATATCGCGGTATATGGGTTTATATAATATCATCCACTATTATGCGGTGCATAGGGTCTCATCTGCTATATAATGCGGGAAATCAATCACTCCAATATATATACACTACTATATATATTATCACATCCAATCAATTTAATCATTCAACCAGTTATTTAAATTTAACCATCTAAATTTAAATAGCAATCCAGAAGATTGAGATTAACTCACCTTTGATTTTTCATTTGAAATCCACTTCAATGCTGCCTTGGTTTTCCCGATTTGACCTTGAATAAACAATTTTTATATGATTTTATTAACATTTGAATCAATTGAAAAATCAACTACCATTCAATAAATTTAATTAACTAATTATTTTGTTTAAACTAAATTTCCCTTTAAAGATCTGTTAGTAACTAAAAATATTTTAAATAAGTTAATTAAACAAAATAAACCACCTTAATAAATTATTTTAAAATAATCTAGTAAATTGAAATATGTTTGTGTATATTTATTGTATTTCTTACATATACTAAAATAACTTATATATAGATTACAACAGGGTTGTTCTTTACTGTGACACTTTTGTAGATTTTCTCTGTTCATATGTATATATTAAACTTAAATAAAGGAAGGAACTTCGATTACCTCACTGAAACGAACTCGATGCCATCAAAATCGATCGCGAGACACTCGCGAATCCCTCCTCTCCTTCCATCGCTTCCAGAACGAACGAGCGCCTCCTCTTCCTCGACCTAACCCGCTGCTTACCGCCTTCAACCACGAACGCCACACGAGAACCAAACCAATGTACCAGCTGTCGAGATGGAACAGCCACCCTACATCGCCACGACCACCATTCAAACCCGCGACCCAATCACGCCATCTCATCAGCCTCGACGTGGTCAACCATGTCGCTCCTCCTCGTACCCACACCCGACCGAACAACCCCCCTCCAGCTTCGGCCCTAGGGCTTGAATCGAAATCGATTTCGATTTCTCACGAGTGCTATTTTTTCAATACTAATTGATTTCGATTCGTGGATTTGAGATGAGAATGAGGAAATACAGGCGACCTCCCTCCTTTTTATTTTTTCCTTTTTGAAGTTTTGGTTCTCGGCTGAATGGAAGTGAAGGGGTTAGATGCGATATTTAAAAAAATACGATGTGATTTTGAAAACGAGAAGCGTATATCACACGGTAGGGCACCGTGATTTGAATGGAAAAGTTGTGATGTGAAGGGATGAAAAAGAACGGCTGATATGAACGGAATTTTGACCAGACAAACCATTTATATATATTACAAATTTAAATTCAAATTCCCTCGATAACCGTAACTCAAAATCTTGACCTCATATCGAGGTATGCCGCTAGGCGTTCATAATGTTATACCCCTATTTTGAATGCAATGGAAAAGGTTCCGAGTCCTAATTTGATCGTATGGAGAAGATAGCTTTTTGGACCCAGTTATTATATTAAATTATCGATATAAATTTCAACGCGTTTATATATCGTACGCTCACACAACAACTCCAATCACTATGAAATTTGAAATCCGATAATAATACAATATCACAGATCCAATGTAACTGGTTTCGTCAAATTCCGAGACTGTGCCCCGGAATGCTATTTTAAATTCAATTTAAACGGTATATTTTCAAAACTGAATAAAACACTATTAAATTCAATTTTAAAAGTTTTATCACCTTCAGTATTATTAATATGAATTTTATAAGCCTTCAAATTATTTTTAACTGGCTTTTAAACCCCAGATTCAATATTTTAACCAACTTCAAAACATTTAGTTTAATGATTAAATTACCCAATAAATAGTGATATTTGAAATTCAAGTCAAAAATTAACTTTTAAATATTTAAAATCAATTAAATATTCCAATTTCAAATATCCAAAATTCCGGGTCGTCGCAGTTATGATTCTCAAAGTTATGAATTTCAAAGTATTATGATTTCCAAAGTATTATTATTTCAAATTGTTTTGGTTTCGAAAGTATTATATCTTTGAAAGTACAATGATTTCGGAAGTGAATATTTTTGAAATGGAAATGATATCGTATTGATTTGGGGTTTTGAAATGGAAATGATATTTTGGTTTTGAAGTATAAACTGTTTTGAAATGACCACGGTGTTATTATAATGACTGGTTCTTAAAGAGATCGGGATCGGATATGGGCATACTCTCTGTCGATACCGAAAACAACTTTAACAACTGTGTACACGGTGGAGATTCCAGAATGAAGTAGGATGGTGGCGACGATCCTATATGAGGTATATACGTGGAACCGACTCCCGTGAGTTGGCATAAGGTGAAAATGAGCGATTCCGGGCCAATGAGGTAGCTCCTCTGATCGGACACACTCCATCGTATGCCATTCTATTACTTTGTGATTGATTTGGTGCGCACCCTTGATTCGGGAGTATGGCTCGAGGTGGGCGATTGCTGCGGCTCTTTGTTACCACCAGTCTGAATGCGTAATTGGTATATCTACCCTGGCATTGCCTCGTTGTGCCGTGTCACCTACCATAGCGAGCCTTACTACACGTTTGATTTGTGTCGTACCTATGGTGTATCCTCTGGTAGCCTCCCGATCTGGAGGTATTACGGTACTGTATAGACTATTGGCACTATATATGTGTTAAGGTGGAAAATGTAAAGCCTTAACGCTATTTTTATGTAAGTTTACTTTACTTTAGACATTATTATAATAGTGTATATTACTACATAGTAGATAGTTTAACGGATCGTTAGAGGATGGTTATCCCAAACATCCTTTGAGTTACTTGTATTTCAGTTGATATTTCACTTGAGTTGGATTTATTAATATAAGAATGTTAATCTTAACTCGAGTGTTTTGTGTTTTTCTTTATGCTCGGGTCAGACTAAGTGGTTCAGTGTTCGAGACTCACCTTTGGAGTTGGAGCTTCGCTTGGAGATCCAACTATATCTATTCAGCTTGCAGTTGTTCAGTTGATTCCAGTGATGTATTCAGATCGTGTATTTGACTATTGTATTGAGATACCTATGTATTCGTGACTTCCGTTGTATCCTGTTTAACTTTGTTATATATATAGTAGCTTCATGAACTACTATTCTTTTGTTTTCGATGCATTATTTTTTTATTACTCTGTGTCTGTGATTAATTATTTACTGTATATGCTGTGTTTTGCCAAATTTAAATTAACAATCTAATATTTTGAGCAATTCAAATCCGACATGTATGGATGCGAATGGTTGAAAATATCGGGCTGTTACATGTGGTATCAAAGCTCTGGTTTTAGGCAAAACTTAGCATATAGAGTAAATTTTAATTAAAGAATCACTTTCGTTCGAGCTTGAATTCCTTCTTCTTTGACTCGGTTTTCTTTGAATTCTGGAATGTTCCCTTCGGTTCCAAAGTCCATTCTTGTCTTCCCTATTCGTGTCTTCTTGATTCGGGAGTATCCCATAACTCCACTTCGATTGATTTCTATAATAATCGGTGGTTTCGCCAATCTTTGAATGATTTGTAAAGGGGTGAAACTCCTTTACAATCGGTATTGATCCACCGAAGATTTCTGTATCCTCGGTTTTCGATGCTGCTATCTTTTGCTATACCTGAATTCTATCTCGGGAGATCGAATGTCGATTTGCTTCAGAATTATACCTCAATCTTATTTTGAAGTCACGGTTGACCCAGTTAAGGTTGCCCGCGATTTATATATGTTTATCCATTCGTTTCTCTCATTGAAATCTATTTATCTCCCTATCGAACCTATCTTCTAATTGAACTCTTTTGGTTAGGATCCCTCTATATTTAGATCTCTATCCTTGTTTTGAAATCTATTCTGTAATCATCGAGTGAGGGAGTGTATTTGTATTTGTATAAAATGTTTTATAGTGTGTTGTTTGAGTTGTTAATGTTGATTTGGATTTTCAATCGATTCGTCTGATCAACGCTATCGATAGGAATTCCAAAACACTTGAACAGAACAAACTGACACAATATTATTTCCAATTTGGTAAATGAAATAAATTTGTATGATTATATTATAAATATATAAGTAAAATTTTTTGGAATTTAATAAGGAAATTAAATTGGTTGTTTGAAATGATAATATTTGATTTTCATTTATTGTTCTATAAATGAATTATAAAACATGGCTTATAGATTGATTTGGAATCTAAATGAATTTAAGTCAAGAATTTGAGAATTTAATTTCCGGTGATTTCAAACTTTGGTTTCAAATTTTAAAATATATATTATTGAAAGTATTTTTGAATAGAAATTTGTTTCCAAAGAATTTAAATGTTTTAAATTGGTATTCTCTTCTTTTGTTGCTGGAAAATAATTTCGGTGATGACTGCAACATCATCGATATTCATTTTCGAGTTTCAAAGTGGAGAGACCATTCTGTAGCTTTGTTACATTTTTGTTTTGGAAAATTAATTTGATTTGAATTTCCAAAGTATGACTTGACTTATAATATATATATATTGGTATATGATCATAGATTTGATTTGATATATATAGTATATATATTTATTTCTAAATGGTTTGAATTGAAACCGTAAATTTTATTCTTAAATTTTGATAAGGTGATTTCAATTATAAATAAAGCCAAAATTTTGAATAAATATTTAAACTTGAAATAAATTGAATAAGGAAAATTTTACTTGTATAATACTCAATTACATTTCAATATAACTTACCTAAATTATTCAGAAGTTGAATATGTAATTGGATAATATACAATATAAATGTCTTTATAAATAAAATTTGAGTGTTTATAATAAATATTATACACTAAATTTTGATTATAAAGATGTTAATGGAGATAAATAGAATAATAAGTAATTAATAATAGATGAGACAAATATATTTGTTTGAAGGAATTAATAAATTGTAATTAGATCAACTTATGGAAATACCATGAATTTAAAATCAATTATTGAATATAAATTAATTTAGATTGAAATTTATATGGTTTAAATTAATTTATATGGTTTAAATATATGTAATAAGATATATTAAGTGGAATAAACTTAATAATAATTTGGAATAAAAGAATTAAATTTGTTGAATAAAATATGAGTATAATAAATGATTATACAAATTGATGATCTAGAAATTGTTAATTGAGGATGACTAGATAATAAGATAATGAATTTAGAAATAGATAGATTGATTTAACTTAAGTGAACTCAAATGGATTAAACCAAAATGTTGAATACTAATTAGTTTAAATTGAAATTTATATAGTTTTAAACTAATTGTTTTATTTTGTTTTTCCAATCTATTTTTTTTCTTTTCAATCTGGTTGTTTCTATTCTCCTACCTCGTTCCTTTTTGGGGATGAAAAGTTTTGAGTGGGGGAGAGTGTAACGACCCGTAATTTTAATAATTTTTATTTATTTAATTAATTGAAATTTTGTGAAATTTTAAATCATAAAATTTTGAAATAAAAATTTAATATTTGGAATACGTCTAATTAAACATAGCAATTGGTAAATTTTCATCTGATAATATGGAAGTTTATTTTATTGTGTAATTTTATTTCAATTCAAACCAGTTAATATTTAATGATAATAAAATGTTTTCCAAACCTGAATATTTTTATACAATAAATTTGTAAATCATCCTCTGAGTGAGACATCATAATTCGTTTCTTCAAATTTGGAATTCTCTAGCCTCGTTTATCTTATTTTCGGCAAATTAGCAGCATTTTCGGTACCGAATATCGACTTTTGATACGATGATCGTACCACTCACATCTATATACCATTTTGATCGTCTCGTCGTGCTGATCTCTATGGCATAATCAATTCTGTGTTTTGAAGCCCGATTCACAGCGGAATCCACATAAACGGTTACTGTATTGGTACCGGTTTCGTGCCTTTTTGGTTTCTTGTGGCTATTCAATTTCCACCGTGTAAATTCCAACAGTCTTTAGCATTTATTTTTCTTGAATTCAGATACTTGGCTTTTGCTATTCATTAGTCGTGACTTTACATTGTTCATCTATTTTTCCTGTTCATTTTCTCGGTTACTTGTTTCTTTCGTAAGCCTGCTCATTTTTCCTTGTGCCGTCCCTTCCCCTTTGCTTCATTTCCAAAGAATAAATTTCTCCACCAGGCCCGCAATCACCTGGTCTTTCTCCACTACTCGCATCTCCCATGGCCGCATAGATCACCTTAGATCACCCTCCACCGAAGTCGCCTCCACCTCGGTACATCTTCCTTCCAAGCTAGCAGCAAGACCGAGCCTTCCTCCTCTGTTCTAGTGACTCACGCATATGTTATAGGTTAGTACAGTTTTTCTTTGAGATGTTGATTTCAAATATATGTTAATAGTTACTGTAAAGTATATTATATATGTAGTACACAGTTTGTTTGATTTCTTTTATATTAACAGAGATATTACTTGTATACATTTCATATATATTGAAGTAAGTTTTATATAAAAGTTGGGTAGGTGATATATATCCATATATATATAATCTGTTAGCATATTTGTTATATATGGCTGGTTTCAAAGTTGTTTATTATGAAAATAATGATTATAGTATATATATTATCTGACCATTTTATATAAGCCATACTATTTGTTTTGTAAGTTATATATAAATGAGTACTGTATACTTGATTTTTAGCAGGGCATGTTTCGATACATATATATATTATTTTAAAGTATATGATAGGTGTGTAAGTATTGTTTTAATAATATGTAATGTGTTTAGTATATTTTATTACAAAAAGTATGATACATATTTGGTTGGTTGCTGTTGTATAAAGTAAGGTCTGTTTATAATTGTTAAAAACAGGCTGTACCGATCTATTTTGACATATACTGTTTAAATTTAAAAATATATATACACCTTATATCTAAGTATTGATTTATTGATTTTAAATTCTTATAGTTACTTGTTTTGTTGCCTATTTATATTTTATGTATTAAGTTATAAATATAGATGAGTTTGGATAACTGGGTATAGTTTTAAAGTCTGGTTATATATGTTATAATAATTATTTTAATAAGTGGTTATATATATTAAGCTATATATTTATATTCATATACGATCTGCTTATATATAAAGCTTAACTAAGATTTTACATAATTCTCATGTGAGTTTGTATAGGTATATATATATATATATATATATATATATGTTATGTTATACATAAAAGTGTTTTGTTTGTAGATTCTTTTATAGTTAGTTTATATATAAGTCTGCACATGCCCATTTGTTACATTTTTAGTGTCTGCACATATATTGGATAGTTTGCATATATTTTTATGTATATTATCTACATTAGTTTTATATAAAAGTATTCATAGTTTTGGATATGTATTTTATGAATTTATGATTTGAAATAAAATCTGAAATGATTATAGAGGTTTTATGATATCTGTTTGAATCTTCCAAAGATAAGATAAAGGTTTATTTATTTTATATAGTTATAATAAATATTGAGGAAGTATATGTTTTAATTTACATGTGATATATATATATATATGTCATTCTAAATATGTAATTTAGATTTAATATTGGTTTTAAGAAAAATAATAATTATAATAATAACAGTTATATATATATCTGTTTGCTTATACAAATTATCTTCATCAATTCAGTTTGATTCGATTTCTTAATTCCAAGCTAGTAGCTCTGTTCATCGAATTCGTGCCAATCTAGCCTTGCTTTGGGGTTCGTGCTTGGATTCGTAGCTTATCTCTTTAACAAATCTCTAGCCTAGGAAGGTGAGTAATCACTCACGATTAACATTCTTATATTTATTAAATTTGATTTCAATTGAAACGTCTATTGAAATATGTTGCTGCTAGTTATTTACATTGTTCTATATATGCCATTATCCGTATCTGTTCACCTGTGACATCTGACACCCGTATATGTTATTTATATTGATGATATATGCCTGTTACTGATTGTTATATTATTATCATATCTGTTATCACTCTGCAAGTTCCCTGTTAGTATAGAATTCACTATGGGTTGAAATGATACATACCCGAACGATCTGTAGAATAGGAGAAAATCATTATGGGTTGAAATGATAAACCCAAGCAATTTTCATTTGAATTGAATTTGGGATTGCGGGTTGAAATGATATATACCCATATATATATTTAAACTGTGGATTGAAATGATAAATATCTGTATCACTTGACCATAGGATAGAAAATTATATACAGACACCGTTGGTCTATATATAAATATTTTGAAATGATTTCTATGGTTTTGGAAAGAAATATATGGTTTTAAATAAATATTGATTTTTAAGATTTATTAAAGTTGATGTAATAAAGTTGATATATAATATGTTTAAGTATTTATTTAAAAAAATTATATTTTCAAATATAGAGTTTGAAATGATTCAGGTTGAAAAGATAAATCTGAAGTTGATTTGGAATTTTATTTACTTAAGAATTATACTTAAATAAGTTTGATTTGAAATTTCTAAATTTGAGATTTTAAATATATGATTTTATAACTTGATTTTGGTTTAAAGTGATTAAATGAATATTTCAAGTTTAATAAATCGAAAGAAATATTTAGTTGTTTGAAATTTGGGGTTTTATTTAAATGATATTGGGTTTATTAAGTGAGTATTTCAAACCAAATTATAGTAAAGTGAATTTGATATATATATGAAATTATCTAATTTAGTTTTGAAATGTTGAATATTTAAAGCTTTGAAATATATTGAAATTGAAATGGCTTATTTTATGGTTCAAATATGTATTTGAAAATCGATAATTTGAAATGGTTTATTGAGAAACTGAATCGAGTTGAAATTGTTGGTTTGAGATTTGATTTAAATTTGAACTTTGGAATTCGAGTTGATTTGAATCGATTTGTGAAATTTGAGGAAACTATTTTTATATAAAGTATTTTTAAACTATATCTAAAACTATTTATATTTTACTTTATAAATTATTTTAATATAAACTATTTTAATATAAATCATTTTTAATATTAGCTATTTTAATATAAACTATTTTTAATATAACTATTTTTAATATAAACTATTTTAATATAAGCTATTTTAATATAAACTATTTTAAATATACTAATTATTTTAATATAAATTTTTTTAACTTATAACTATTTTATATAAATTATTTTATAATCTATTTTACTTTATGTACTATTATTAATATCTAAACTGATTGAAGGAAAGTGTTATGGATTCCAAAATGTTATGATTTCAAAGTGTTATGATTCTCAAAGTTATGAATTTCAAAGTATTATGATTTCCAAAGTATTATTATTTCAAATTGTTTTGGTTTCGAAAGTATTATATCTTTGAAAGTACTATGATTTCAGAAGTGAATATTTTTGAAATGGAAATGATACCGTATTGATTTGGGGTTTTGAAATGGAAATGATATTTTGGTTTTGAAGTATAAACTATTTTGAAATGACCACAGTGTTATAATAACGTTTGGTTGTTAAAGAGACCGAGATCGGATATGGGCATACTCTCTGTCGATACCGAAAACCACTTTAAAAAACTGTGTACGCGGTGGAGATTCCAAAATGAAGTAGGATGGTGGCGACGTTCCTATATGAGGTATATACGTGGACCTGGCTCCCGTGAGTTGGCATAAGGTGGCTAAAACAAGAGTGATTCCGGGCCAATGAGGTAGCTCCTCTGATCGGACACACTCCATCGTATGCCATTCTATTACTTTTTGATTGATTTGGTGCGCACCCTTGATTCGGGAGTGTGGCTCGAGGTGGGCGATTGTTGCGGCTCTACGTTACCACCAGTCCGGATGCGTAATTGGTATATCTACCCTAGCATTGCCTCGTTAAGCCGTGTCACCTACCATAGCGAGCCTTACTACGAGTTTGATTTGTGTCGTACCTATGGAGTATCCTCTGGTAGACTCCCGATCTGGAGGTATTACGGTACTGTATAGACTATTGGCACTATATATGTGTTAAGGTGGAAAATGTAAAGCCTTAACGCTATTTTTAAGTAAGTTTACTTTACTTTAGACATTATTATAATAGCGTATATTACTACATGGTAGATAGTTTAACGGATCCTTAGAGGATGGTTATCCCAAACATCCTTTGAGTTACTTGTATTTCAGTTGATATTTCACTTGAGTTGGATTTATTGATATAAGAATGTTAATCCTGACTCGAGTGTTTTGTGTTTTGCTTTACGCTCGGGTTAGACTGAGTGGTTCAGTGTTCGAGACTCACCTTTGGAGTTGGAGCTTCGCTTGGAGATCCAGCTATATCTATTCAGCTTGCAGTTGTTTAGTTTATTCTAGTGATGTATTCAGATCGTGTATTTGACTATTGTATTGAGATACCTATGTATTCGTGACTTCCGTTGTATACTGTTTAACTTTGTTATATAAATAGTAGCTTCATGAACTACTATTCTTTTGTTTCCGCTGCATTATTTTTTTATTACTCTGTGTCTGTGATTCTGTGATTAATTATTTACTGTATATGCTGAGTTTTGCCAAATTTAAATTAACAATCTGATATTTTGAGCAATTCAAATCCAACATGTATGGATGCGAATGGTTGAAAATATCGGGCTGTTACAATACACAACATACTCGACACATATAGAGTAATCTAGAAAGGTGATGACCATACCCTAATGGCTGCGAACCATATAGCCTTATGGCATGCCCTGTTTAAGCCATTTCCGGGTGATGAGGCCTGAGGTAACGATTACCTTTCACATAGCTCATTCCACTTTGAATGCCACATTGCCAATTCCATCATACAATATTGATTCGCATAAATGTACAACTCTGAGCTCGTACGTATTAGAGAAGGGTGTTAAGTATAGGAGAGTTACTTCCTGCACCACCAAACAGATGTACTTTCATAAAAATCAATGTACGTGTATGTTGGAAATGCAATGTCAGACATTCATCCATACAATTTGTCCAGGAACATGACAAACCGAAGGAACTCTCCTGCCACATCCTATCAGGAATCATCCCTAGGATTAGTAGTGAGCAGCCCTTACATCAAAGATCAAATGAAGGTATAATTGCCACACATATATGATATGGGAAATTTTCACCAAAGGGTCAGTGACAAGCAACCCTTCATTCCATTTATTATCATCTTATGTCTTCACCTTCGAACACGTAAATTGCTTTGAAGTGGTTTCAGATAAGAATCGCTCAAATCCGACCTTGGTTCCTTCGAACCAATCATCGATAAAAAGATGTTAGTTAAATATGTGCTTATCATTTGATTAGTTACTTTCTCTTTGTCAAAAATATCTTCTAGAGATATATCTTTAAAACATTTCATTCGGTATATACAGAATCATTAAACCTCTCGTTAACTTTGTAAATATCAAATCATTTTCATAATTCATATTGGAAAACATTATTGAGTTAAAAGGGTTGATAGAAATTATACTAATTCTACTCAACATCAATTTACGTATTCAACCTTTACTATCCATCAAATAACGGTGAAATCACCTTTTAAATTCACACGGATAGTACAAGTTCCCTCCTTGGAATTTAATACCAAGTGTAAGAAGATTATTTTATACAATCCAAGTTGTATTAAATTTGGAAAATTGAAATCTTTTATATTTGCCTCGTTACCAACATTTCGACCTTATCCATTCCTCGCGCAGGAAAAAGGCTAGGTAAGCTAGCGCATTGGTTACTCTTGAACATATCCTTAGTTTAAGTACCTCACATCCGGATCTCACGAATAGAATAATCCAGTCCACTCATCGGCTTTTAGAGCCAAGATTTAATCACTTGATTATAACAACTTTTATTTAAATCATTTATTTAAACTCTTTTAAAATAAATTATAAAACCTACAAATCATCTTTAAAATACTTAATTATTATTTGAAAACATTTATAAAAGATTTGAGAAAGAATACTTAAGTCTATAGCTATATTTCAAAAGTTATTAAAAGTGCTTTAAAATGTGCTGTGAATAGTGTTTTCAAAGCTTATTTGATCAAAGAAACTTTTCTATCATTTAGAAATCCATTTTTATTACTCAAATCTCTTTTAAATCATTTTAAAATATTTATAAATTTATTCCATATTTTTTAAGAATTAAAAATATCACTTATAAAGAATTTATCACTTTGGTTTCCGAACTGTCAAATCGCGACTATTTTGAAAACTTAATTTGCTCATATTTCAAAATCTACCAAACAAAAGCTCGATCGTTTTCTTTTGTTTGAAAACTATGATTATAAGAGTTCGGAAATTTTTTATTATAAAGAATTTTGACTCCGAATTCATCGTATAAATGGATTTAAACTTTTACGGTGCGAAATCGTGAACTATCGTTACGCGACGCACCTATTTTTGACTCAATTTTCATAACTTGTCAAAACTTCACCAAATTGGGTTTTAGTGTTTATAAAACATTTATAAACCATTTTAAAGAGGTTTAACAATCTCATATACATTATTTTATTTATTAAAGGAAAGTGATTTTCTTTGCGATATTCAACGTGTATTAAACGTGAATCATTTCAAAATAAAAAAAACATTTAATCAACATCCAAACTCGATAATCAAACATAGTAAACAACCATAGCAATCAAATCACATCATTATATCTATAAAATAAATTTGGAAGAGTTTCTCACCTTCATTGGTTTCTAACTTTACGAAAATCAGCTATAGCTTCGCTACGATCGAATCAAAGCTTATGGAATTGAGTCTTGGACCTTTGAATGAACTCGGCCTAGCTTGGACGGAGATGGAGTGCTCGCCCTTGGTGGTAGGAGGTGGTGGCTGTGGGTTATGAGAGAGGAAAGGAGTGGATTTGAGCTTGTTTTAAAGTGGATTTCAAATGTATATATACATATAGATTGATGCAGCAGCGGATAACTGAAAATGGATGTAACGGTGAAAGTAGCAATCGGTGAATTGAAAGATACCAAAGGCTCAAATCCGTTGATCCAAAGATACTGGATTCTAGCTATCTTCGTCACGTTGATCACGCACGATGCCGTGAAGGAAGATCTACGATTCTTTGTACGTTGATCTAGCACACTAGATACCGTGAATCGGCTTCAATAATCGTTGATTTGAGCGCACTCGAATGCCGAAGGTGGAGATAGGAGATCACACTCAACTACCAATTTGAGAAGTGGCACAAAGCACACAAACAAAGTTTTATTCAAAATCCACTATTACAAATGACACCACCCGCCTATTTATAGGCTTACAACTCAACACTACTCAACTTGATAACACATAGGTCGGGAACGACCTAACACTTGCGACCTAAAACAAACAAATACAATACAACACATTACATCACAACACATTACAATACACGACTTAACAGAGTACATGACTTAAGATAGGTCGTTAACGACCTAACACATACGATTTACAAGTAACAAATTAACAACACGAGTTACAACACAACGACCTAAGAATACAACACACACGACCTAAGGACTCAACGATATAACATATCCTCCAGGAGCGACTTAGAGGTCTATCTTCCCAGCGACTTAAGCTTTAGCATCCAGTAGCGATCTAATGAAACTCGGCAGCGACCTAACTTCACAGCGGCATAACATATTGTGCGACCTAACCATGGAGCGACCTTAACAGTAAGCGCCTTAAGCGACATAAGGAATAGCATTTCTTCAGTGAGCGACCTAAGGTATCTCGCGACCTACTCTTGAACGACCTAAGGCCTCGCGACCTAAGGAAAGCAGAACAGCTTCATGAACTTGCGACATAACCATTTGAACATCTCAAGAATAAGCGGCATAACTTCTTGCGACTCAAGAACTTCAGGCAACCTACGTAAGGTCGTTCGCGACCTAAGGATGGAAGGTCGTTCACGACCTAAAGAAGATAGCAACAAAAGAAAGAGTGACACAATTACTTACAACGTAAGGAGCCATGTCTTTAACGACCTAAGGAATGAACGGTTTAAGCCCTTGAGCGACCTAACATGAAGTGGTATAGGTGAGCGACCTAGCATAGGTCGTAGCTCGCTCATATGTCATGAGCGACTTAATATTTCTCGTGACCTAAGGACGGAAGGTCGTTCACGACCTAAGTCAAGCGGCGTATTGGAGCGACCTATCTCGTTAGGTCGTAACTCTTTAGGTCGTAGTTCTTTAGGTCGTAGCTCTTTATCTCGTGACTCGTCAGGTCGTGAGCGACCTAAGGAAATGACCTCTAATTCGTTAAGTTGTAGATCGCTTGGACAGCTTATCAACTTGCTTGGTCAATCTTCATACCTCGTTTGCGACCTAAAATGGCGCGACTTAAAGAATAATGTGCTAGGTCGTTGCTCAGGAAAGTTAGGTCGTTGGCAACCTAAGAAACAAGAAGGTCGCGCTGCATCATCCTCCCCCTATTGAAAGAAATTCGTCCTCGAATTTAAAATCTCTTTGTCTTCGATACTCTTATCCTCGTGAAATGGAACCAAGAGTTTAGTATTGTCAAGGTTGGCAATAGAAACATGATCCGGCAAACTCAATTTACAAGCATTCTCATTAATTTCCACCATGACTTCTAAATGACCATTCCTTCTAGCTTCCAGCTTGTTGTAGGTTCCAAAAAGAAATCGATCATTAGTAAACACTACATACATGAAATCTCCATCCTGGCATTCAATGCTTCGTCGTTTAATCTCTACTGATTGCTTATATTCCTCAGTTGCTTTAAGAAATCGTTTCCGTACATCTTTGTAGCATCCTTGTAACTCATTCATAAAAACATTAGCCCGTTTAATCACCCCTCTCTGCGATGGCACTGTTGATAAATCTAACGGTCCTTTAGGAATTGTTGAATAAATAGCCTGGACTGGACTGACCCCAGTGCTACTGTTAACTATGTGGTTGAGTACAAACGCAAATGCCCAAATGCTATGATTAACTGCATGGTCGCGTGCACTCTCTGTTTGACATAATTTCGAATCCCAACTTTTCAAATTATCATCCACGAGGCATCGCAAAAGATTACCTAGGGATCTATTCTCAACTTCAGCTTGTTTATTCGTCTGTGTATGATTAGTGCTACTAGATTTCAACTTAATTCCAGCCATTTTCCATAGACTCGTCCAGATATGGTTCAGAAAACGAGTATCTCTTTTCGAAACAATGGATTCAGGTAACCCATGAAGTCTATCGATCTCTCTGAAGTATAACTGAACGACAGTAATGACCTCTGTAGTCTTCTTATAGATAATGAAATGAACCAATTCTGAAAAACGGCCAACCACCACATAAGTAGAATCATTGCCCTGTTGTGTTCGCGGTAATCCCAAAACAAAGTTCACACTAACATCCTCCCGTAATTTAGCATGTATATGCAACGACATACATAAACTTGCATTTGTCGTGATCTTCTTTGAAACTTGTCGACTACGTCTTCTCTAAACAGACCTTTCAACTTCCTTCCTCAGTGATGGTTCAAAATAAGACTGTGAGATTAACTGCATAGTGCGATCACAGCTCAAGTGTCTTCCTTCATGTAAGTCTTTCATAAATTTCATTTGCCAACTGCAATCTGTAGTAGACAACTGACTTCCTTCGACTAGCAACCCATCAACCAGTTTTCTCAACTCTTCCTGTTTTGTCGGACACATATGATAACATGGCCTATGTGGTAAAATAGCATCTGGCATTTGATCAACATGATATGGTATGTCCCTCAGTGGTGGTACTTCCTTGGGCAACTCTGCAGGGAGTACATCTTCGAATTCATTTACCACTGGCTCATCCTCCTCAGGAGTCTCGAGATCTCTACAGGTTTCATTCCTATTCAACATAAATACTTCCGCTCTATCCTCCACTTCTTTAACAAACTCTTCTGTAGATAATAGACTCATTGAATCCTCCTTCTTCACTGATAAATTACCCCCCTCATCTCTTGACACACTTTCTTCATCCTCCTCAATCCTCACTGGTTGTGAATTTTCAACTTCATGTTCATCAAGCTTTGTCGGTTGAAAAACACCAACTTCATCTTTATCAAACTTTGCTGGTTGTGAATTTTCAACCTCATGTTCGTCAAACTTCGTTAGTTGAAAAACATCAACTTCTTCTATATCTAACTTCGCGGATTGTGAGTAATCAACTTTATGGTCATTAAACTTCGCGGGTTGAAAAGAGTCTACTTTATCTTCCACTTCAACACTATCTTTCACTTCTTCAACAAATTCTTTGTAAAATATTAAATTAGTTGTTTCAACCTTCTTCTCTGGCTTGTGGTCACTTTGTTCACGCTTCTTAAGAACTAAGGTAATCTTGGTTCCTTCGAGCATGAAATTGTAGTTGTTGGCGTGACTATTATGTTGTACAGCTCGATCATACTGCCATGGACTTCCCAAAAGTAGATGACATACATCCATATCAACCACATCACACCATATATCATCTTTGTACTTTTTCCCAATAGAAAATGTAACCAATGTTCGTCGTCCCACCGTCACTTCTTCACCTTCCTTTATCCATGCCAGTTTATACGGTCTAGGGTGTTTTTCAGTCTTCAATCCCAACTTCATAACGGCTTCTTCGGAAATAAGGTTATCGCAACTTCCCGCATCAATAACGAATTTACAAACCTTTCCCAAGATAGTACAGGTAGACTGAAAAATATTGTTCCTTAGCCAAATAGAATCATTCTCATGCTTTGGTAAATGACACCCTTCGTCTCTATGACCACATATGTCGCTATGATCATGCAAGTCTCTTCTACTCGATCTTTTGACATCACGACATGGTTCATTGTCAAACCCATGTTGACTTCTTCTCTCTTCCCCATGGTGATCTCGTCTCATTGAAATTGATGATTCTCTTTTATCTTGATAAGATTGTGGTGACACCCTCCTTGCTTCCGTAACCGATGGCGAAACTTTGTTTCCTCCGTGGTTCAAGACTGGTGACCTTCCTCTTTGACTTTGATTCAATTCCATCATCAACTTCTCCAACTTTCCAAAACCTTTATTGAACTTCTCTTCGAGGTTATCACTAATTCGTTGCTCTATTGCTTTAACATCTTCTCTTTTATACACATCGGCAATATTCTTATGACGATTACCTCTTCTTGGATGCATGATTGATCTTCAACAAATCTTCTAAAAAAATTCAAACACAAACTTCAAAACTTGGCTTCGGTCTAGCTCTGAACAAACCAAACTAATGCAACCTTCAACACTCGACCTAGATCAAACTTTATACTCGGCTCAACTTCAACTAGTTCGGCTTACTTCACACACTTCAATTCTCGGCCTTGACTCTCAAAATGATGCACGACTTAAACTTCTAACCCTCGGCCTTAACTTCAAATTCTTCAATAAGAATTGGCTCCAAGACTCGGCTTAGCTATGATTGGCTAAGTCTAGCTCTGATACCAAATGATGCAGCAGCGGATAACTGAAAATGGATGTAACGGTGAAAGTAGCAATCGGTGAATTGAAAGATACCAAAGGCCCAAATCCGTTGATCCAAAGATACCGGATTCTAGCTATCTTCGTCACGTTGATCGCGCACGATGCCGTGAAGGAAGATCTACGATTCTTCGTACGTTGATCTAGCACACTAGATACCGTGAACCGGCTTCAACAATCGTTGATTTGAGCGCACTCGAATGCCGAAGGTAGAGATAGGAGATCACACTCAGCTACCAATTTGAGAAGTGGCACAAAGCACACAAACAAAGTTTTATTCAAAATCCACTATTACAAATGACACCACCCGCCTATTTATAGGCTTACAACTCAACACTACTCAACTTGACAACACATAGGTCGGGAACGACCTAACACTTGCGACCTAAAACAAACAAATACAATACAACACATTACATCACAACACATTACAATACACGACTTAACAGAGTACATGACTTAAGATAGGTCGTTAACGACCTAACACATACAATTTACAAGTAACAAATTAACAACACGAGTTACAACACAACGACCT
Source organism: Allium fistulosum (assembly GCA_030737815.1). NCBI lineage: Eukaryota > Viridiplantae > Streptophyta > Magnoliopsida > Asparagales > Amaryllidaceae > Allium > Allium fistulosum. Next base: position 208,084,338 of record CM060903.1, read on the forward strand.
AAGAATACAACACACACGACCTAAGGACTCAATGATATAACATATCCTCCAGGAGCGACTTAGCGGTCTATCTTCCCAGCGACTTAAGCTTTAGCATCCAGTAGCGATCTAATGAAACTGGCAGCGACCTAACTTCACAGCGGCATAACATATTGTGCGGCCTAACCATGGAGCGACCTTAACAGTAAGCGCCTTAAGCGACATAAGGAATAGCATTTCTTCAGTGAGCGACCTAAGGTATCTCGCGACCTACTCTTGAACGACCTAAGGCCTCACGACCTAAGGAAAGCAGAACAGCTTCATGAACTTGCGACATAACCATTTGAACATCTCAAGAATAAGCGGCATAACTTCTTGCGACTCAAGAACTTCAGGCAACCCACGTAAGGTCGTTCGCGACCTAAGGATGGAAGGTCGTTCGCGACCTAAAGAAGATAGCAACAAAAGAAAGAGTGACACAATTACTTGCAACGTAAGGAGCCGTGTCTTTAGCGACCTAAGGAATGAACGGTTTAAGCCCTTGAGCGACCTAACATGAAGTGGTATAGGTGAGCGACCTAGCATAGGTCGTAGCTCGCTCGTATGTCCTGAGCGACTTAATATTTCTCGCGACCTAAGGACGGAAGGTCGTTCGCGACCTAAGTCAAGCGGCGTATTGGAGCGACCTATCTGCATATTGGAGCGACCTATCTCGTTAGGTCGTAACTCTTTAGGTCGTAGTTCTTTAGGTCATAGCTCTTTATCTCGTGACTCGTTAGGTCGTGAGCGACCAAAGGAAATGACCTCTAATTCGTTAAGTCGTAGATCGCTTGGACAACTTATCAACTTGCTTGGTCGGTCTTCATAGCTCGTTTGCGACCTAAAATGGCGCGACTTAAAGAATAATGTGCTAGGTCGTTGCTCAGGAAAGTTAGGTCATTGGCGACCTAAGAAACAAGAAGGTCGCACTGCATCAAAGATTTATTTTCTTTTTGCTAATTTTTCTTCATAATTTACTTAAGGTAGGAAGCTATCGAAAAGCTTGAGAATGAGGAAGAATGTGAAGTAGAACAGTGAGTAAAATTTTGAAGAGAATGGTGGGTATTTATAGGAAAAATTCTGAAAATAAATATCCAAATGTGTAATCACACATTTTCCCCTTGCCCACACCCCCTCTCCCATCTAGGCGCATGGCAATGCCAACCCCTTGTGCCTCCATGTATGTGGTGATGATGGTGTGTAAGTGAGTTGATGTTTGCTTTTTATGGTAAAAAATATCTTGGATATTTATACTTTTTACTATACGTAAATTCTAGTGTAAATGGTAAGTATATTTTTACTTTTCTACATGTGTTACTTGCATATGTATGTGTTAATGTATGCATGTAAATGTTAGATATGTGCACAGGACATATAAACAAGGTTACAAAAACATTGAGCAACTTTCGTTTGTTAAACCGTTGAAAATGGGAAGCCGATTCCCAATCACATTTTCACTTATAAATTAATTTACATATAAATGTAAACAAACTTTGAAAACTAATTACCCTCCATTATAAATTAATTAAATGATCTTATTTGAATTATAAAATTAAATAAATCAATATTAAACAATTGTTTAAACATATATCTTTATAAATAATTTATTATCACTTCATAACTATTTAAAATGAATTATTATCATTTAAAAACAATTATTTGAATAATTATAATAATTATTAAATCATTAAATCTCGACTTAAATTCATAAATCAATTATTAAATATGATGTCATTATTGATGCGGTAAGAAGTACATTTTTTCCCAAAAATAAAATAAATAATTTTATTTCATAATCATGTTTAACCTGGTTCACTGTTACAGTAAAAGAGAAGATATAGAGAATAAACCAGAGTTTTTGGATGGATTTTCTTCTTGTCTTTTTAAGATGTATAAAAATGATGATGAAACCCAAGACAATATGATACGGGCTGCTCGTCTCCACCACAGGCTGCTGCTAGGCAAAGGCGTCCCACCCGTACTCCAACTAGGTACCTGGACTGATGCTCAACCTGCAAATAAAGTGCACCTATGCACGTTACAATATCAACTAATGATATGCTAGCGGACAAATACGGTTACAGCGAAACTTTTGCAATTTTAGGAATCTTTTCTGATACAATTTATAGGTCATAATTTACTTTACAATGCATTGGCTGATATGTTGCCACTTGTCACAATTAGTTACAACAGAATTATGTAATGGCTATATATTGCCATGAATGAATGATGAAAAGCAGGCTGGATAAATTATATTTTCTTTCTCTTTGCATTCATGTCTTCTTTTTCTTCATTCTTTACCCCTCTCCTTTGAGAACTCTTCTCTGAACCGAGTATAGGCCTATCAATTGGTGCTTTCATCAACTCACTCACTTCCTCCCCATCTCCACCATGACCCGCCTCGATAAACTAAAGTCTCAACTCAGCCACCATCAATCCGCTATCGACACCATCAACACCACATTATCTACCCAACTAACCTCCCTCTCTAATCAAGAAGCATCAATCACTACCCAATAAGCCGACATAACCGACATAAAAAACACTCTCGCCTCGCAACAACTCTCCTTTCAACAACTAACCCAAGCCATCGTCGATTTATCCGCCAAATGCACATCTATACCTACATCACCCCAACGTGAACCCCATACTCGACCGCCACCACCTCCTCCATTACTCACAACACCGCTTCATACATCACATTTCCCATCTCCTATTCATATTCGAACCCCTAAATGTGAATTAACTCATTTCGACGGATCTAATCCTTTGGATTGGATCTTTCAAGCGGAGAGGTTCTTCGCTTACCATTCAACCCCCGACAAACAACGACTCAACCTCGCAAGCTTCTACATGTCCGGCCAAGCACTAACATGGTACCAATGGATGTTCCACAACAACTAACTCACATCATGGCAACACCTCACAAGGGCCATCGAACAAAGATTTAGACCGTCCTTATTTCTAAACCCACAAGCTACCCTATTCAAACTACGCCAAACAACCACCGTCGAAAACTACCAATCCCAATTTGAAACGCTAGTAACCGTATCACAAATCTTCCCCCCGAAGCTCTCCTTAACTGATTTATCTCCGGCCTCAAAACTAATATCAAAAACGAGCTACAACCCTTCCAGCCCACTACCTTGTCTAATGCCATCGATCTCGCCAAACTCATCGAAAGCAAACACACGGAAACCAAAAAATTCCTCAATCGACTTCCAATTAATCGTCCACAACCACCTCCCCTGCTTTCTCTTTCGCCTATACCCGCCCCAACCCAACCAACGAATACCACTTATCCCATCAAACGATTAACCCCAACCGAGTTTCAAAACCGCCAAGTGAAAGGCCTATGCTACAATTGCGAAGAGAAATATTATACCGGCCATAAATGCAGCACCAAAAAATTTTTACTGCTCTTACCAGATGATGATGACAATAATTCCGATCCATATACACCAAGCACAGCAACCCTCGATACTCCAGATCCAGTGCAAACACCTCAAATCGATCCCTCCATCTCCTACCATGCCCTCATCGGCTCGTCCCACCCTAGATCCCTTCGACTGCAGGCGAAAATCAACAATAAGACGATCGCTATCCTTGTTGATTCCGGCAGTACCCATAACAATATTCACCCATATACGGCAAAATTTTTGGGGCTGCGAGCAGAACACCAGCGCGATTTCCTTGTTACGGTTGGGAACGGAGAGAGACTACACTATCAGCAGGCTTGTCGACAAGTTCTTGTCCAAATTCAAGGGTACGATTTTGTCACCGATCTTTTCCTCTTACCGATTTCTGGAGCGGAAGCTGTATTTGGTATCCAATGGTTGCAAACCTTGGGCCCATTCACAATGGATCACAAGCATATGACAATGTCTTTTGTTTACAATACTGAGCTCATTACTCTTTCGGGCCAAAGCATCTCAGAAAGCCCATTAGAAGTATCCTTCCAGCAATTAAGACGTATGCAATCCACAACCTCCATTTCTTCATATTTTCAACTAACCATTGAGCCCAATCAAAGTCCAAGCCCACTATCCCTCCCTACCTCCGACTATTTACACCCAGATATTCGCCAACTTTTAGCCCCCTACTCCACCCTCTTTGACAAACCTATGGGTCTTCCGCCGCATCGTGACCTAGATCACCACATCAACCTTCAAGTAAATTCACAACCCATAAATGTTAAACCCTACCGCTACCCATATTTTCAAAAAAATGAAATCTAATCCCATGTACGAGAAATGCTACATACCCAAATTATTCAATTGTCCACAAGTCCATTCTCCTCTCCCGTACTTCTCGTCAAAAAGAAAGACGATACATGGCGTTTTTGCGTTGATTACCATGCTCTTAACGCCATTACCGTTAAAGATTGGTTCCTCATTCCAACCGTTGATGATTTATTTGATGAATTATACGGATCCACCTATTTTTCCAAACTTGATTTGCGTAGCGGTTATTTTCAAATCCGTGTTCACCCACCCGATATTCCTAAAACGGCATTTCGTACCCACAACGGACATTATGAATTCCTTGTAATGCCATTTGGTCTCACAAATGCTCCTTTAACATTTCAAGCTACCATGAACAACGTTTTTCATCCTCACCTACGCAAGTTCATTCTTGTATTTTTCAATGACATTCTTGTCTATAGCAAATCATGGGATTCACATCTTTCTCATTTGCACACTACTTTAGACATTTTGGCTCAAAACAAATTTTGCGCCAATTTTTCTAAGTGTGTTTTTGGTCTCACGGAGTTATACTATTTGGGTCACATTATTTCTAAAGAAGGAGTTCGTGTCGATCCATCCAAAGTTGAAACTATAATAAATTGGCCAACCCCAACATCTATCACGGCTATCCGTGGATTTCTCGGCCTCACGGGATATTATCTTCGCTTCATCCTACATTATGCTCATATCATCAACCCCTTAACCAATTTACTGAAGAAGAACGAAACATTTTCCTGGCCCAAACAAGCCCATGAAGCCTTCACTACCCTGAAACACACAATCTCCACTGCCCCAATTCTTATTCTCCTAAATTTCTCCCAACCTTTTGACCTACATACCGACGCTTCAGGCCATGCTTGCGGCGTTGTCTTATCACAATCCCGTCACCCTATTGCTTTCCACAGCCAGAAACTCCCACCGCGTCTCCAAACAGCCTCCACTTACGCCCGCGAAATGTTCACGATAACCCCTGCCGTCCAAAAATGGCGGCATTATCTTCTCGGCCGACCATTCACCATCACTACTGACCACCAGAGCCTACGTCAGCTCCTAACTCAGACCATCCAAACGCCAGAACAGTAGAAGTGGCTCTCTAAACTCATGGGTTTCGACTTCATTATCAAATATAAACCCGGCAGTGAAAACACTGTAGCAGGTGGATTATCGCATTGGACTACAGCAGCAACTATGGCCGCCTTTTCATCTCCTTCCTTCACTCTTACTGTTGACATTCGTTCGGCCCTGCCCTTCGACGCAACATCTCAAACAATTATCGCTCAACTGCAGACTGGTAATATGCCTAACCCACATTTTTCTTTTCGTGATGGCTTGTTGTTCAAAGGCAAACGCCTCTTTGTGCCAAATGACTCCATATTACAGCAAAGGATTTTGACTGCATATCATGCTTCCAAAACTGGTGGGCATTCTGGAATCAAGAATACTTTGGGTCGCATTGCCAGCAACTTCTACTGGCCTAATCTTCGTAAGTCAGTCCGCACATTTGTCAATGAATGCTCTGTTTGCTTACAAACCAAGCCGGAGAACTCTGCGCCTAAAGGACTTCTACAACCCTTATCCATCCCTAACAAAATCTTCGAAGACATATCCATGGATTTTGTTACTCACCTATCCCCATCATCCGACAAAACTTGTATTTGGGTTATTGTTGATCGCCTTTCTAAGTATGCACATTTTGTTGCATTACCCACCTCCTTCACCGCGGTTCAATTAACTTCTTACTTCATTCAAGAATACGTCCGTTTACACGGATTTCCTCAGTCAATAGTTTCCGATCGTGACCGTGTTTTTATGAGCCAATTTTGGAGAGAAATTTTTCGCTTACATGGTACTCAACTTAACATGAGTAGTGCCTACCACCCACAAAGCGATGGACAAACGGAAGTAGTCAACCATTGTTCAGAAACTTATTTGCGAGCGATATGTAGTGATTCGCCATCACAATGGGTGAAGTGTTTACCTTGGGCGGAATGGTGGTATAATACTTGTACCCACTCTTCTTTAAAAATGTTACCATTCCAAGCCGTTTATGGTCGTACACCACCGGTTATCGCCGACTACATACACGGAACCGCACAAGTGCTGGAAATTGAAGACTGGGCTACAACTAGAGACCAACTTTTGAAATCCATCAAAGAAAACCTCTAACGGGCACAACTCCGCATGAAAAACCATGCGGATCAACATCGCCTCGACAAAGATTTTCCCATCGGCTCGTATGTTTTTGTCAAACTCCACCCCTACCGTCAACACTCTCTACGACCAACATAACACAAACTGTCAAAAAAAAATTTTGGGCCCTTTCCAATCATTGAGAAGATAGGCGCGGTTGCATACAAACTCCTCCTCCCACCTGAAGCTCGCATCCACCCCGTTTTCCACATCTCCCACCTTAAACTCTGTCCAAACCCACGCAACACTACCCAAACTCCATTACCACCATCACTTACCTTACCTACCAACCTTGAGGACAAGGTCGAGCTTTTATGGGGAGGCACTGATACGGGCTGCTCGTCTCCACCACAGGCTGCTGCTAGGTAAAGGCGTCCCACCCGTACTCCAGCTAGGTACTTGGACTGATGATCAACCTGCAAATAAAGTGCACCTATCCACGTTACAATATCAACTAATGATATGCTAGTGGACAAATACGGTTACAACGAAACTTTTGCAATTTTAGGAATCTTTTCTGTTACAATTTATAGGTCACAATTTACTTTACAATGCATTGGCTGATATGTTGCCACTTGTCGCAATTAGTTACAACAGAATTATGTAATGGCTATATATTGCCATGAATGAATTATGAAAAGCAGGCTGGATGAATTATATTTCTTTCTCTTTGCATTCATGTCTTCTTTTTCTTCATTCTTCTCCTCTCTCCTCTGAGAACTCTTCTCTGAACCGAGCATAGGCCTATCACAATATTACAAAGCAATTAACTATTTATTAAGATCAAGAAGGCACTTTTGAAACTAATCATGCCAAAAGACAAAAAAAATAATCCATTCCTTAATCCCAGTATTTATCTCTTTTAATTTTGTTGCTTATGAATGCATTTTGTATAATAGTTCTTATTATTACCATTAATCATGTCATTTCTTATATTTTATGATTCTAATTCATACTGTCATTCTTGTAAAAAATTTAGTTAATTGGTGGAAGATCCATGGGGGATCTGCACCGCATTTAAAGAAAACAACTATTAGGATTTTAAGTTTGACCACTAGTTCCTCCGGACGTGAGAGAGCATGGAGTGCATCTGAGATGATAAATAAAAACATCATATCTTATATATAAGTTTTTATTTTTATTTTTTGCAGCTCTTTTAGCATTTAATATCTATATAAAAAAAAGAAGAGGGAGAAAGAGAGTAGAGAGTGGGAGAGGAAAAAAATACAATGAAAAAAAGTGACAGAATCCATTTGGTTTTTGAATTCAATCTAACTGAACTTGATGATGAATCTACCCTTCAAAAATACATACAGTTTAAAACATGTCTAGAAATACTAACTTAACTATACCAACAAAATGAAATGTATAAAACTCTTTTGTCATGAAAAAAATTGTAGCTAGCATCCCTTTAGCTATAGAAAAGGTAAAGTTGGAAGTAAATTTTAAGTGGTTTGAGATGATATATTGATCGATCGTTTTATGTAAGTTATATAAAAATTTGTTAATTTTTGTGTATATATAAGTTTTTTCTAGGTTGTAGGTTGTAACTCATTTCCAGTTAATATAAATTTGAAATATTGTACTAAGGACAAAATTGACTTGATACAACCATTTACAGTTGAGTATAACTTACTAATTTAGTCACAAGTTGCAAAAACCAAGTTTACAAAAACGCAAGATAAGTTTTCAATAAAAAAACAGTTTCAATTTAAATTTACAAAACCCCAGCTCAGGACTTTTGATGCAAAGTTTCAAATTGAAACTTGCTTTTCTGCTTATTTTTTGAAACTAAAAACTCAACTTAGTTTTGAGTCTTTGAAAACACAGTTTCAATTACTCCACTCAGTTGGATATTGAGTTTTGCTGAAACCGAATAATCACATATTCCATAAGTCAATAACTTTATATCAGTACACATTTTCACACAACGCAATTAATCTGAGCGGTCATTTTCTACATTCTAAAGTATATAAATTCTTTTCTTACCCTTCATATTAAAACAATATTTATATATTCAGTGTTTTGTTTTTGGTTTTTTAATATATGTTTGCATATTGAGTTGTCTTCTATGAGTCCGGAGGTCAAGAAGGTGCCATCTTATTTGCTCTCTCGGTTGCCAATTAAGAAGGTGGCATCTTATGTTGTCAACAAAATAATTATACATCCCTTTTGCAGATAGAAGCATTATTTGGTTAGGCTAATTGAACACTATTATCATATATCCTAAGAAACAATATGATTGCATCTGAGTGTTCATAAATCATAATGCATTTTCTTAATAATTGTAGGTTCATTGAAAGAAGAGAAATCGACTAGATGCTGATAAACTATGAGATTTAGTTTTCGTCAAATTCAATTCTCAACTTAAAGCGAAAATTGGTACTAGTAAAAGAGATGCTCCGTAGCCCCTATCAATCAGGAAGGGGTGGTGTATGATTGGATTGGTGGTACTCAAAGGTCAAATGTTGATGGAACATTTTTAGATGATGAGATATATGAAGAAGTTTTTCCTGGAGAGGGATTATCATGGGCAGATATGGGTAGAGCTATGGGTTATGAGACACGTCAAAGATTTAAAAGAGCGAGAAAGAAAGCAAAATCAACTCAAGAGACAAGATCATCAACTAGAACGGGAAAACAACATGCAAATGAAGATGGCCATGGTACGAGATGCACTCATCTCCTCTAAGATCTCCCCCGATACGAGATTAGACCTCTAAAATCTACGAGACGAAACATGATCGAGACCCGAGATTTAAAAACTTGGTTACACATGTCGCTAGAGTTTTGATTTATGTTCTTTGATTACCGGAGTTCCCAGCATTCACTATGACGTTGCTTTGGATTTCTTCCTACGATTGTCCATTATTAACCTTTCCTTTAGCCAAACCCACTTCTTCGAAACCAATTCACCTTTCAATGAAATTCTTTTATGGTAGTAGGTTGCTTAATATTTAACCATTTACCAAAATCCATATTCGAGTGAATTGCCTGCACGAAGGTTATAAACACCAAGTTTTATTTTGGATTATTGACCTCAATGACAACAATATTAAATCAATTTAAGAATGTCTTCAAAGTTTCATTAGGTCCCTGAGACAAGTAAGACAACAACATCACGTCTTTTGGTTTGGCAGCATGGAGCCTGAATTGCTCCAGAAACTTCTTGGCCAATTCATTAAACGTCGATATAGATTTAGCCATAGGCCTAGTAAATCATATTGAGGCAACTCCTTCAAGAAAGATTGGGAAGCATCTACAATGAACAACATCTTTAGCTTTAGCTCTATCTATGTGCCATTCGTACTTAAACATGTGTTGTCTAGGGCAGTCGTCCCATTGAATAATGGCATAGTCGGCATCGTGAATTTAAGAGGATTCTCCTATCTTAGAATATTCTTGGTGAATGGAGTTTGGCTTGGCGCAGAACCCTAGTCTTCATCCTTCCTGCCATTGCTTTCTTCCACCAACCGTTTGACCATGTCAGCGATGCACTTCTCACTAGGCAAGGTACTTTGTAGGTCGATTTTCAAGGGCTACACTGAGTGTTTTGATTTGCAAACGGCCTCAGCTTGCCAACTGAGGTCTAGGTTCTCCATTCTTTGGGAGAATCGCTCCTACAGAGTTCCATAGGCATGCAATTGGTCTTGTCTTGGCTGTTTGAACTCTAGCTTCAGTGTTTGCTCTACCAACACTAGTGTTCAACTCAAGATCACCATCCTCCAGCTCCCATTTCTTCATCGGACAATACCATATCATCAACTTTTGGTACACCATCCACCAGTAGATTTCTCTCGATGCCTGGTTATTTTCTAATGGGGGTGTACTCCTACTTCTTCCTACAAAGTTTTCAGCGATTCCAGTAGCTCCCATCCTTTGCTTCTGCTTTAGACCCCTTCTATTCTTCCTAGAAATAGAGGAATTCTCCCATTCTACTACAGGTGAAGTTTCTCTCCTAACCCCCCTAGCAGTTCTGGGTTATAAGTTAAGCAAAGCATCCATTTTTTCCATGAGAGCTCTTTAGCTATCCGCCAATTTTTGATTGAGTTCATTGATCATCTAGTCAAATTCTCCCTTGGTCGCTACTTCATGTTGAGTAGAAGATCCTAGAATACCCTGTTGATCATTAACTTTCATTTGATGAGCATTTCCTTGTCACCTCCAGCCACAGCTCCAGAGATCTTCTGAATCTCCTAGATTTCCTACGCACCATAGATTCCTTTACCGGCGGATTTTCAAGTTTCTCAAGCAAGCACAATCTTTGGATCTAACTTCTGGATTTATCCAATGCTATGTTGATAGCTAGATCTAATACTGGATTTGGTTGTCCCTAGTGAAAGCACCAAAATTTCGACGCTAAAAATGGATCAACACCAAAGATTGATTATAGGAAAGTTGTGAGACTTAGATCTAGTAGATTGCAATGAAAATAAAAGAAAATAAATAGAGAGAGGAACAATTTTTTTATAATGGTTCGACAAATTCTATCCTATGTCCACTTTATAGTTTGTATTGATTGATTGTATGCAGTGATTACAACGATTGACTAAAGAAAATCAGACAATACAAAGAGTCACTAATACTGGAGATTGACAAGTGATGTCGATAGTTTCTTCCCAGGTGACTGTTGTGAAGGAGATAAAGGTTAAAGAAAGTTCCAGCGGAGTCCCGGCTTGAAGAATAGAATGAAGATTCCTCTCTAGTTCCATTAGGGGTTGTGCTTATAGAGGAACAGAGGTAACGAGTTAGGAGCCCATTTGCACTAGAGTCCAGATGTCAGCCCAGTGTCACATAAGAAATCTTGGGGTCCACCAAGTTAAAAGAATAACTCGATACCAGGTCATTTTACTTGGTGGCGAGTTATTTCCTTCAAAAGAAATTGGTCCAACTCATTTGCTCTGCACTTCTAACTTCTAGTTGATGTGTTTCATGCTCTTTTCCATCGATTTTGAGTTGATTCTAGTAATCTTCCATCAACACCTGAGTTATCTTGCTTTCTTAGCTTTCTTCTCTTCAGACCTTGTAATTTTAGTCTAAACTCGGGAAAAACCACTTGGTCACGAGTAGATGGGGTAGAACACGAGTTGTATGATGTTGGAGAGGAGATTCAGGGAAGAAAAATGACTCAGTATCGAACTAAATAACTCGGTACCAAGTTATTTCCTTAGCTCCGATTTTTTTGAAACTTCTTGACCACGAGTGGTTGGAGTAGTATATAAGGTATATGAAGTTTGAGTGGCAGAATGGGAGAGAAAATCACTCTTCATCAACCTAAATTGGTTGGTACCAAGTTGTTAGACAACTCTTCATCGACCGAAATGTGTTGTACCGAGTTATCTCCTTAGTCCCATTTCCTGGGAGGTAGATAGGAGAGAAGAAATAGCTCTTCACCGACCTAAATAACTTGATACTGAGTTATTTACTTAGTCCCAATTCAACTCAAATTTCTCCCAATTGTTTCTCTACTTCTTATAAGTGTTCTTATAAGTTTTCGAGTCGTCTCGTTTTCGTCTTGACGTTCTAACTTTCATTGAATTCTGCTTGGCACCGATCTGTTTGGCTTGGCGCTGATCTGTTTGGCTTAGTGTCGATCTATATGGGTTGGTCCCAATCTATTTTTCTTGGTGCCGATCTGTTTGGCTCGACATCGATCTATTTGGCTTGGTTAAAAACTCGGTTAATAGTGCCACAATAAAAGCAATGTATATAAATATAAATGCACAAATTTATAATTGATCTAGGAGTAATTCCAAGTATTAAGAATATCAAATCATTGTTATATGATAACAATGCAATCATAAGAGCCCACTAGAAGTCAAGAAACACGCTCCAAATAGTTCCACATGATAAACAAATTTTATCAAACTCAAAGAGAGTTGACTGATAGGGTAGTTAGTTAAACCAACATGGCAAATCCATTTACGAAGAGTCTAACTCGATCATTTCTTATTAAACTGATTGAAGGGATGGGATAAAGATTTCATAATCGACTCCAATGCAAGTGGAAGAATGATAGAGTTAGGGATATGTCCTGGGGCAATTATGTAATTTACTATATATGTCCAACTCGATAACCAATCTTGTTCGAAATGTAAAGTATTTTCTTTCTATTATATACTTGATATAGTATGTTATATTAATTAATTAATTTAATTAAAGGTATATTTAATTAAAAATCCACAAATAATATGTTTGCGATAGTAGTTACAATGCATTATAACGATGAATGATTTTTCACGATAAAATAAATGTACCTTTTTAAATATTCCTAGTCAAGATGTATCAAGATTGGATATTGATGCATTCGTGAGACTAGAGTACGTAATGCTCTCCAAACATTGGGCAGTGTATTACTCATGACTGCTTGGGGAACCAAAGAGTTGCATATTAATAATTATTGGATAATTATGGAATGACTTACTCAATAGTTTTCTGTTGGTTAATACAACTAAGATCAAACTTAAAATATCAATATGCCAAAACTACACAGTTATCTTGACTTGAGAATACAGCTGATTTTCAATGTGGAAGCTTCCTTTGATTATAGTTAAATTATGGCACGATATCCAAATAGAGTGACCATTGTTAGGTCGAGTGGAAGCATTGGAAGTGAAACTCTATTTAAGAGAGGATCCCTCTCCTCAATTATATGAGATTGGTATCATGGTCAACTGAAGTCAACTCAAAGTCAAAGTCTCTAGCCAGAGCAGTTTGGTTAATAATAGTTTTTATTATCAAACCAAGGACTTTTGTGTTTGGACTATAAAGTTAAATATGGACAATCTAGGAATTTTGTCCATTGCCAAATTCCATAAGTCCAAAGTGATATAGTTTGGATGAAGAGAATTGGTGTAAATAATTGTCACTGTCAGGAAATGCTTAAATAAGTAAAATTAGATTTTACCAAAAGTTTTGTAAGCGATAAATTCAACCAAAATGTCACGCCACTAGCTCAGGTGACTGTGATCGTTGATATTTGAATTGTTCAATATTAATCCCTGATTGGATTTACACTTTTGAGTTGTATAACCAAAATGTTGAACGCTCTGAATGAACCACATGATTTAATTAATTTATAATCATTGTAAATTAATTAAATTAGTTATTATTTATAAAATATTAATTATTAAATTTTATTTAATTTGTTTGAATGCCATTATTATTTAATAAAGTGCGAATATAAAAGTTATAAACGTGCATACCGATATACGATGTCAATACAATGTTTAAATTGGATTTAAATAAAATAAATACTAAGTGGTTTTTTAAATAAATTAAATCAATTAATATTTTTTGAAATATTAATTAGTAAAATTTTATTTGAATTTATTGGATTGACATCAGCATTTAATAAAACACATATATAAAAGTTATAAATGCGCGTAGTGATATACGATGTCAGTGAAACATTTGAATTGGATTTAAATGGGTCTGATACTGATGAGATTTGGAAAATTTTGAGGGCCCATGTGGCCATATCTATGGCTATCCATGCATGTAGAAGAGAGAGATGATTTTTTTGACATTTAACAAAGAATTAAAAGGGGAAGGTTTTAAGGAAGGAATATGCAGGGTTTCTTTCATTCCTTTAAAATAAATCTCCCTCCATTTCTTTCAGTATTGATTCCTTCCTAAAAACATTATTCCTCTTCCTCTCCCATATCTATAGCCGAAATTTTCTTGGCTTCCAATCCTTAGAATTCCAAAATAAAATATGAAATAAAATTAATAACAAAAGGTGGTTTTCACCTTTTAATTCTTGCAAAATTCAAAGATCGATTCACAAAATCTAGGAGCTTTTGATTCACCATTCAAGGTGCGATTTATTGGCAACATCTCAAAGTAAAATTAACTTATTTATTTGCATATTCTCTATATTCATGTTCAGAGATTTGTGATTCATTTATGTTTAAATTTACTATCTTGTAACATGTGAATTGATAACCCTTTTCCATTAAAAGTACGTCTATTATGTTCACCTCATTCAGATCTACATATGTCATATATTACATTACAATATTTTTTAACTTTTAGTGAACTGTATTTTATACATTTACATACACAATCACAAATGAATTGTAATTTAATTCTTTTTGAAAATTAATTTCTAGTATTATATGGTTAATGATTAAATACAATTATTTTGAATATTGTTTATGCAAGAATGAAAGGTTTTGATCCAGAATTTTGAATGTACTTTTATGCAAATTTCAAATCATTATATCTCTTTTCTAAGTTAATAGTTTTTTAAAATTTCAAACTCTAGTTTCATTTCCAAACTAAAAGTTTAATCTATATTGTTAATTAGGAATGAAATGTAAATTGTTAAATTAGAAAGAAATGTAAATTGTTAAATTAGAAAGAAATGTAAATTGTTAAATTGAAATTTTAATTAACAAGTTTTGGTTTAATGTTATATACATATGCATGTACAAATGTATGTATGTATACATATAAATTTTTAATATTTGTATTTCAAAATGCCAAAGCTTGATTTAAACCTATTTTTTTAGATAATTCAAAAGTGGAGAATCACATATACATATTAATACTATTTGATGTTTATATCATTGTATCATAATACCACTAGCATGTAAATTGAATATAATTAAATTTGCTAAAGAGGGAAAGTGAATCAATCAATGATGCACTTTTCATCTCCTTCCCTATTAGATCCTTATGTGATTGCATTTAGATTCATTCTTGTTATTGATATCCAAAGTCAACTGTCAATCTTACTTACTTTATGTTGAACAATGTGAAGTATGAATATATTTGATATATTCAAAACTATTTATATCTCACACTTAATTAATTTAGATTTAAATAAATAAAGAAAAACATTCCCTCAATTAATGTCATTTAATATATTAATTATTACAATTAAAGAGGGATAGAAAATAAAGGTTTCTCTCTCTTCATATATTGTCCTCCCTTTGTTAATTGCATCCCTTTGTCAAATAAATTTTAATAAATAAAGAAAAACATTCCCTTTATCAATTAAAGAGGGAACAAAAGGTATCCTTCTCAACTATCGAAAAATTTCAATGGCGTCGTTCCCACTGGCGTCCATTGTTTTGTCGTTCCATTGACTTCTCGCCACATCGCTCTACCTCCCCTCTCGTTCCTTTGACTTCGCCTACACCTCTTCTCCCCATCGCCTCGCCGTTCTCCCCCATGCCTGCTTCTCCCCCTATTTCCCCAAGCCTAGTTCTGATCTCTTTGTCATGTCCTTCCTCTACCCGATCTGGGCGTATCTTTAACGCTCCCCTTCGATCTATGCCTCTCATTCACTCAGAAACCTATTTCCCACGTCTAAACTCCACCAAGCCTTGTAAACCTTCAGGCTCTGACTCCGCTCGTTCTAAGTTGGATGTTTCGAATGACATCCCTACTGCTGCCTTGCACGCTTCATCTGGGTTTTTGCTATCTTCTGAATCACCTGATTCCGGTAAGCATAATCGTTCTCGTGGTTCCCCTGTGTCTCGCATAATTAATGCCGATGTTACCACTGGTCAGCGAATGGATGTGTAGATTGGTGGGAATAACTCAGATGTAGGTGTCTGTATGGAGGGAGTATTGCCTGACCAAATTGTTAGTGAATCACAGGAAGATAAATCTGGAAATAGATTATGCCCAAGTGATGCTTGTGTTAATGCCGAGGTGCAAACTATTGTGAATAACAATGTATTGAGTTTGGGAGCTTGTGCATTTAGTGACTCTGCTGGTTTACTGAATGGCGGTGAACAACCTTTTCCTACTGTGCAGAAACAGCGATCTTATGTACCTTCCCCGTCTTGTTCTAAACCTTGGTCGTCTCTATTCACTTCTCTGCCCCGTAATGCGGGTGAATACAATCCTATTGATTTTGAAATCATGAAGGAAAATGGCGTTATGATTCCTCCCTCTATTGTGATGCAGCAGGTTTTGACTATTGGTCGGATTATTTGGTAGGATTCTTTTTGGATCCTAATCACCGCCTTCATGATGTGACTAAAGTATGCCATAGAGCTTGGAAGCTTCATGGTGAATTACGTGTAATAATGGTTGACTCCTTGTATTTTCTTAAGTTTTCCTCCTCCGAGGAACGTCGGCATGTTCTAGAGGCTGAGCCTTCTTTTTTTGATGGAGAACCTTTTATTCTTACTTCTTGGACTCCAACAATAGCTAGTCACTACAAGAAAAACTGTCTTTTATAGCGGTATATAGCCGCTATTAAACACAACTATAGCGGTTTGATAAACGCTGTATATCGACATGTTATAAAAAAGAATTGCACATTTATAACGCAAAAAAAACCGCTATAAAAGAGCATGATTTCATAGCATAGTATAGCCGCTATAAAATAGTTATTCTATAGCGCCTATTTCGCGCTGTATATCAACATGTTTATAGTATATTTTACATCCATTTACAGTATATATGTACCGCTATAAAATGTGTAGATACAATAACGCCTATTTGCTGCTATCCTTTGACAGTAACCTCATATATTGCATTATCTTTTTATAGCACTTATATCATATAGTTATAACACTTTTTAGGAGCTATGCTTTATTTTACTATATATTTGATGCACCCCACTATTACATTTTAATAATAACAATCAAAATGAATCTTCTTTAAATAGATAACAATTTGAACAATGTATGAACGAAAAAAATATAATAATCAGCAAATGTAACGCATATTCATGGTAACAAAATAAAGTATCAACTAATAAAAAATAAGTTCAATACATGAGTTACCAAATTCAATACATATTCATGATAACAAAAGACAACATAGTTCAAAGTTAACATCTACAAGTACCAAATGCATCACTAAGAACTTGAACTACCCAAAGCCTTTCTTCATGCATGTCTTCGGTCATTGGTAGTACTTTCTGAAAATTCAAAACAATTTGAAAATAATTATATAAAACTGTGATGAAAATTACAGGTTATTGGTAGTACTCTACAATTCAGTATAATAGAGATCTAAATAGACAACATGCTTTACTGGTTGAAGTTGTACTCTTTATTTGGCAATATAGAGCTCCAAATAAAAAGAATGCTTCAATATTCTGTTACAATATTCAAATAAAAGTTGAGAAGCACACAGATCATCACTTGTGAAACCTAAAACAAACCCAAATACACACATTTTATTTTACCCCTAGTTATTGAATCATAATCTATATCCCTCCTAGAGTACAGATGCTAAACTACACAAATTAAATTGCAGGATCACAGTGTAGCCAATATTCAATAAGAACATATTCAGATTTATTTTCTAATGGCTAAATATAAACTCTTTAGAGTTAAAAATGTGAAACACTGATCCTAAACAATTTGGCAATCTCAGTTCGCAGTTATCCAATTCATTCAAGCCTATCCTTTTCTTTTGAATACGGAATTGAAGTATCTCATAATATAATCGATCATACCATCAAATTTAGTAATTTATTTTTTAAAGACACACCTGCACCACAACTGAAGAAATCACATCAGCATATTTGACCGCGATTCAAACTCATACACCTGGCAGGTGCAAGCGCATAGCACTTAATCTTCTCTCTAGCAATCCCACTAAACTGTTGTTTGTGGTTAACTACTATAATCGTCATCAGAGCTGCCACACTAGACCTAAGTGAATGCCCTGTAAAAACCAACTCATAATCATTTCCCTTCTCTTTTTCCTTGTTCAAATATTCCCTGATCGTCTCTGCTTCCCTGTTCAGTACCCATAATGCATGTATCCTCCATCAAACATTTGCATTCCTAGCCTGTTATCAAGAAGCACCTAACAGAAAACAAATATAGTCAGTATTTTACTTGCATGATGAATACAGAAGAACCAATTAATAAGTAGACATTAGTATGACATGCACTCGTCATTTTTAGTCATGCCCATCTTGTGCTTACAACCGTACTATAAGTCTGCAAATAATTATAAACATATAACATATTACATATATGTTTTTTGAGTGGAACATATCAAGGACATCCACAAAGGCAATGCTCGTAAAATAGATATTAACAAAAAGTTGTAAAAGAATTGCAAACTGTTCAGAATTCAATTATTAGTGCTTTTCAATTTCATTATCTTAAAGAAATTTTAGTATGCATCCGATTACTTGTATTTTCTTCATTTGAACAAAAAAAAAATATTTTTCCTCAAAACTTATAACAATTAACGGCAAGAGTTTCACACGTTAAAAACTTCATCAGATAACTTTGTCTGAATCATACACAAATATTATTGCAACCAGGCATGTGACAAATTAAAGAACAGTCCACTGTTGCTAAATCAACTAGATAAACAAATCTGGACTAAACTCACACTGAAGAAAAATTGTAAAAATTGTTATTTTGGTTTGCTTACCCAACAGAGTGCAAATATTGTAGGAAAGAATAGATGCAAGTTGATTGATGTGGGTGAAACAGGACGAGTGGTGGCTGAAGAAACTATCGCTTCAAATGATCCAACAACGATGATTCACTATGTTCCGTTGGGAAAATATACAGTAAAAATTGTTATACGTCTAGTATACCAAAACAGAGAATAATCAATTATAAACTCGTCGCACAAGTTTATAACTCAGATTTCCACTACACTGGAATTCTGTGTTAATTATTATAACAATATGATTGTTGTAAATAAATTACAACAACAGCGTTATACTATTTTGAATAAATAGTACAACCAAAATAAAGGATAGAATATAGAATTCTAACCGGAATATGTCTGAGGCTCGTCGTAACGATTTCCTTAAGAATTTTATTTCAAAATTCTCCCAAGATACAACAGACGTAATCTGCACGAGATTGTAATGAGTATGTCTACTCTGTGATATATATGGAATGTTGAGCAGTAGAGCAAAGAAGCAGAAGAAATTAGATTGGAATGGGGTGAGAATGTGATCAGTATTCTCTCCTATTTATAATTTCGTCCGCACCCCTTCGAACAGTCGCGTCTGCCTGAAAGGTTGCACCCGTTTCCTTTCATTGCTGCTGTTCGTTTAACGGGCCGCACCCGTTCGCTACTGCCTATGTTCGGCCGCGTCTCTTCAGTCGGGCCGCACCTGTTCGCCTCTAACGGGTCGCACCCGCTTCTGTTCGCCCATGCTTCTTCAGTCAGGTTGCACTCGCTCGCCGCGTCCGCTTATGAACAGTCGTGTCTGTTCACATAGCCTGCAACTGTTAAAAAACCCGGCCCAGTTTTGCAGCAAAATTAGGATCATATTAGACCCAAACCCAAACCCGAGCCCGGCCCGGTTCGGCTCGGTCGGACGGACGGCGGCGGCGCGCGCGCGTGTGTGGTGGAGATGCATGATCTCCCTCCTCACAACGAAGCATACATTTGGGTGCCCCTAGGCCCCAACATCTTCATTGCAAAGCCATATATAAACTAGTATGGCTTAGCAATTTTGGCGATGTGGGACTTTATGTATGTTTCATTCATTTTGTTCTTTAGGAATTCCAACAATCCCCCACATGAATGATAATATACATATCCCCCACACAAAGCGAAATATCATAGAGTACATATGGAATAATGCTTTATCGTGGATAAGTAGATATTTCACTTTGAACTTTCCCTAGTTAAAACTTATCGGATCTACTTGGCTAATCGGTGAATTATTTCATCTTGAACCGTCGGCCTTTATTGTATATCCAGACAATAAGCTTTACGAAGCATTGATTCCCTTCTCATCCAATCTCTTGGTTGTGTTCATTTTGGTCCTGAACAATTTTTGGTTCTGCGAGTGTTTTTAGAGAATAAAAGCCTTTTATTATTCTCATAGAGCCGACCCAGCTCACACTAACATAGGTGATCGCAACCATTAAGAGTATCCTACATATACCCCACTTGTTATTTCCAAGATATGGTCATCATTAAAAAACATAGTTTTAACCTTTAAATACTTCTGTAGGCATGCATTTATATTGTGCACCATAGGAATGGAGTTGGACTATGTCCACGCAAATGCATTACGTCTTGAGTTATTCAGAACTGGTTTGCCTATTGATCCTAGTCCGTGGGATCTCCAGTCGCTAGGATAGGTTTCCGTATAAGATAACTCTTGGTGGTTTAGGCTTTTAAACCCATTCCCCTCGATGCGCAGTCAATTTTCTCTCTTGATAAACCTTTAGTAAACGGATCCGCTAGGTTATCATTTGTTCTCACATAATCTATGGAAATAGTTCCATTAGAGAGTAACTGCCTAACTGTGTTATGGCGTCGTCGAATATGTCGTGACTTTCCATTATACACAAAGTTGTGCGCTCTGCTTAGCGCTGCTTGGTTATCGCAGTGTATGCATATGGCCGGTACAGGTTTAGGCCAGAATGGAATATCTTCCAAAAAGTGACGAAGCCATTCTGCTTCTTCGCCTGCTTTATCTAAAGCGATGAACTCTGATTCCATAGTGGATCGAGCTATGCATGTTTGTTTGGTAGATTTCCATGACACTGCTGCCCCTGCTAAGGTAAAGACATAACCACTTGTCGATTTTGATTCCTCTGAATCTGCAATCCAGTTTGCATCACTATATCCTTCTAAGACGGCAGGATATTTTCCATAGTGTAAGGAATAGTTAGCGGTATTTTTTAAATATCCAAGCACTCTCATTAGTGCTTTCCAGTGTTCCTTTCCTGGATTGCTTGTATACCTGCACAGTCGACTTACTGCATAAGCTATATCTGGTCTTGTGCAATTCATGAGATACATGAGACATCCTATTACACGAGAGTATTCCAGTTGCATTACACTCTCATTAGTGTTTTTATGCAGTACTTCTGATGGATTAAAAGGTGTTCTCACTCCTTTAATTCCATAGTCTTGGAATTTTTCAATCACTTTGTCTACATAGTGTGACTGAGACAATTCAATTCCATTAGGAGTTCTTATTATTTTGATTCCCAAAATAACGTCTGCAACTCCTAAATCTTTCATATCGAAATTGTTAGTTAACATCTTCTTTATGGTCTCTATTACCTGAGTATTTGGACCAAATATTAACATATCGTCTACATATAAACAAATCATCACATATGATTGTCCAATTTGTTTATAATAAACACATTTATCGCATTCATTTATACGAAAACCATTTCTCATCATGACACTATCAAATTTTGCGTGCCATTGTTTTGGAGCTTGTTTTAGTCCGTATAATGATTTTACTAATCTACAGACTTTGTTTTCATTTCCTTTGGAAATAAAACCTTCAGGTTGCTCCATGTAGATCTCCTCATCGAGATCTCCATTTAAGAATGCTGTCTTTACATCCATTTGATGAATTTCTAGACCATAAATTGATGCAATTGCTATTAGCATTCTTATAGAGGTTATTCGTGTTACTGGCGAATATGTATCAAAGAAGTCTACTCCTTCTTTTTGACGATATCCTTTGGCTACTAATCTGGCTTTATACTTGTCGATAGAGCCATCTGCTTTCATTTTCTTCTTGAAAATCCATTTGCAGCCAATAGGTTTTATTCCTGGTGGAATATCAACAATTTCCCAAGTTTTATTACTTAGAATTGAATCAATCTCACTTTGGATTGCTTCTTTCCAACATGAAGATTCAGAAGATGACATTGCTTCCTTGTACGTTTGAGGTTCATGTTCTAACACATATGTGAAAAAATTCGAACCAAATGTCTTGGAAATTCTAGCCCTTACGCTTCTTCTTGGTTCAACTTCCTCAATCTCATGATGGGGTTCATCTTCATGTGAATTGCTTGATTCTTCTCTTGTCCTTTTAGGGACATTATTCCCTTCATTCCTTTTGTGCGGAAACACGTCTTCAAAGAATGAGGCATCTCTAGATTCCATGATTGTATTTACATGAATATCAGCTATATCAGACTTGAATACCAAAAATCTATAGGCACTACTATTTTGGGCTGGCCCTAAATAGTAACAATCTACTGTTTTTGGTCCAAGTTTGACTTTCTTGGGAGGCGGAACTGGAACTTTTGCCAAGCACCCCCACACTTTGAGGTATTTAAAACTTGGTTTGTGTCCTTTCCATATCTCATATGGAATTGTTCCTGTTTTATTATGAGGGACTTTGTTTAATATGTGATTAGACATATTTAAGGCTTCCCCCCACAAGTTTGTCGGTAGACCAGAGGTTAAAAGCATGGCATTAATCATGTCTTTTAACGTTCTGTTCTTCCTCTCGGCTACACCATTTTGTTGTGGTGAATATGGAGCTGTTGTTTGATGAATTATACCATTTTCGGCACAGAACTGTTCAAATGGTGATTCATATTCTCCACCTCGATCAGATCTCAATATCTTGATCTTTTTATTTAACTGATTTTCTACCTCAGCTTTGTACTTTATAAATGATGTAATTGTTTCATCTTTACTATTCAAAAGATATACATAACAATATCGCGTATAATCATCAATAAACGTGATAAAGTACTTTTTCCCACCTCTTGTAGGTAATGATTTAAAGTCACATAAATCTGTATGAACCAAACCTAGTGGTTCGGTGCTTCTATCAACAGATTGAAATGGTTTTTTAACCATTTTTGCTTCTACACATGTCTCACATTTGTAGTTCTTATCTACTTGGAATTTTGGAATTAATCCCAAGTTTGATAATATTTTCATTTTTCGGAAATTTATGTGTCCTAATCTATCATGCCATAGTAAAATTTCGTGCTCAAGCAAGTAAGAAACTTCAATTTTATTAATAGCACAATCAGAATACATAGTTTTATTGCCGATAACGGCTACATTTGCCTTAAATAGGCCATCACATAAATATCCCCTTCCGATATACATTCCAGCTTTGGACAGAACCATCTTGTCTGACTCGAACACCATTCTGAATCCTTTCTTTGATAATACTGCACCAGAGATGAGATTCTTGCGTATGTCTGGAACGTGGAGCACGTCATTCAACTTGACAGTTTTTCCAGAAGTAAACTTGAGGATAACTGTGCCACTGCCTTCGATCATAGATACTGCAGAATTACCCATATAGAGTTTCTCTTCATGATCGAATTTCTTGTATGTAGAAAACATGGATTTGTCAGAGCAGACATGACGAGTAGCGCCTGTGTCCACCCACCATTGGTTAGGATTCTGAACCATATTGCATTCAGATACAACTGCCGAGAAGTTGGACTCATCCACTTCCATGTTGTCTACTAAATTTGCCTCTTTGTTGCGGTCCTTTTTGAGTCTGCAATCTCTAGCGGCATGTCCAACTTTTCCACAAACCCAACATTCACCATTAAATTTTTTGGTTCGTTTGTTGTCTTTTGGTTTGTTGTCTGGAGCTTTCCTTTTCTTCTGGAAATTCTTCTTTTTGTTTTTGGTCTTTGAATCTTCAGCCACAAATGCCTCCTCGCTTTGTTTTGTAATTCCACGGTTATCTGCCTCAATTTTCAATCGGACTATGAGATCCTGTAAAGAGATTTCCTTCTTTTTATGCTTCAGATAATTGCGGTAATCTCTCCACGACGGTGGCAGTTTTCCCGTGATGGCTTCAACCAAAAACGATTCTCCAACCTTATGACCTTCCGCCTCGAGTTCATGAATAATGATTTGTAGTTCATGCAGTTGAGCAGTCACCGGTTTGGAGTCGATCATCTTGTAGTTCATGAATTTGTCTACAATGAATTTCTTAAGACTGATATTCTGCGTCTTATACTTCGTAGCAAGTGCATTCCAGAGTGCTTTTGCTGTCTTTAGAGGTTGATATACTTTGTATAGCACCTTGTCGAGACAATTCAGAATATAGTTTCTGCATAGAAAATCGGAATGTTTCCATGTAGCAACATCTGCTTCCTTGCCTGGTGAAGAAACCGGTTCCTCCTCCTCGAGATACCGTTGCAGACCGAGTGTGGTGAGGTAGAATAACATCTGATTCTGCCATGTTAAAAAATCGTCACCATCTCCCTTGAACGGTTCAGGTCTGTTGTGAGTAGTAGTTTTTGAAAATTCTACTGTTGCCATCTCTGTTTTAGTAAGAAAACAGAAAAATTCTTAAGATGTTATACGTCTAGTATACCAAAACAGAGAATAATCAATTATAAACTCGTCGCACAAGTTTATAACTCAGATTTCCACTACACTGGAATTCTGTGTTAATTATTATAACAATATGATTGTTGTAAATAAATTACAACAACAGCGTTATACTATTTTGAATAAATAGTACAACCAAAATAAAGGATAGAATATAGAATTCTAACCGGAATATGTCTGAGGCTCGTCGTAACGATTTCCTTAAGAATTTTATTTCAAAATTCTCCCAAGATACAACAGACGTAATCTGCACGAGATTGTAATGAGTATGTCTACTCTGTGATATATATGGAATGTTGAGCAGTAGAGCAAAGAAGCAGAAGAAATTAGATTGGAATGGGGTGAGAATGTGATCAGTATTCTCTCCTATTTATAATTTCGTCCGCACCCCTTCGAACAGTCGCGTCTGCCTGAAAGGTTGCACCCGTTTCCTTTCATTGCTGCTGTTCGTTTAACGGGCCGCACCCGTTCGCTACTGCCTATGTTCGGCCGCGTCTCTTCAGTCGGGCCGCACCTGTTCGCCTCTAACGGGTCGCACCCGCTTCTGTTCGCCCATGCTTCTTCAGTCAGGTT
The DNA here is from genome assembly GCA_030737815.1 of Allium fistulosum. NCBI lineage: Eukaryota > Viridiplantae > Streptophyta > Magnoliopsida > Asparagales > Amaryllidaceae > Allium > Allium fistulosum. The sequence goes on from CM060903.1 coordinate 208,109,411, forward strand.
GCACTCGCTCGCCGCGTCCGCTTATGAACAGTCGTGTCTGTTCACATAGCCTGCAACTGTTAAAAAACCCGGCCCAGTTTTGCAGCAAAATTAGGATCATATTAGACCCAAACCCAAACCCGAGCCCGGCCCGGTTCGGCTCGGTCGGACGGACGGCGGCGGCGCGCGCGCGTGTGTGGTGGAGATGCATGATCTCCCTCCTCACAACGAAGCATACATTTGGGTGCCCCTAGGCCCCAACATCTTCATTGCAAAGCCATATATAAACTAGTATGGCTTAGCAATTTTGGCGATGTGGGACTTTATGTATGTTTCATTCATTTTGTTCTTTAGGAATTCCAACAAAAATTTGGATAGACTTTGTGAGAGTTAATGACGCATTGCGATGGAGATCTAAATCGGAGTGTACGTACATGGAAGATGCCTTTGATACTTCTATAGCTTAGCTGACCGCATATATCATTGAGGAATCAAGTTCTAGTAAGTACTATTTTCCAGTTCTGCAATCTCCTCTATTTGTTGTTCCATAAATAAATGAGTTTCCTAGTTCCATTTTTAAACACATCAATAGAATACATCAATAATTCAATGAATATTGAAGTCATGATCTACTTAAGTTTGTATCCTCACTACATAAGGTGTAAATCTGGGGAGTGAGTTACTTGCCTTACATGCAGTTACTTCCTTTACCTGAACTAAAATACATGAAAATCTAGGGAGTGAGTTTCTTGCCTTACCTCAGTTACCTGCAGTTGGCAGAACGCGTGATAAATTGTATATCAGTTACTTTCCTTTTGACATATGGGTCCTTTATTTTGCTCGCAGTAGTTGTTCGCTAAGATAAATTGTGGCATTTCACTTACGAGCCCTTATCAGGTCACGTGTCAGTCGAAAAATACGCATTGACCTGCTTCTTATTTGTTATTTGATTTGTGGCAAGACCCAAGCAATGTTTTCATACTGATGCAGGAAAAGCAAAATGGTGAGGGTGAATTTGAAATGTAATTTAGGCCCAAATATTGCTACAGCAGTTATAATTTTTAAGTAAAGGCTCAAAAGTAAGCATATCTGAAGATATGTAAATTTATTGTTTCTTTCTTTCTTAAAGGGATTGTTCATCACAATCATTGTCACGAAGCAAACTAAAACAAAGTAAATGAATGATGGGCAAATAGTTGCAACCTTCCTAAATTAGTAGAAAATACCTTCCAACTATTTCAGTATTTACCAAAATGGAGGTAAAGCTAATGACCTCCAGATTGTACTTCACTTCCTATCATTTTTGATCTGATAAGGAGCTAAAAGACAAATTATTAACATTCACCAATCACCAAAATCGTTGAGAGAAAAGAGAAGATTTAACTATGTGTATAACAGAAATAGAAAATTAACAAAGTGTACGCAACAGTACCAATGACTTTGAAACAATAAAAGAAGGGATTTTCATCGTTATCAACCATATTTCACGCACAGACAAAAAACCCTTTCCATTCGTTTGGTCTTGTTGTGCTGTAATAAGGTGGACTGAGTTGAGAAACGTGTTTTGTAGGTTAACTTGCTGCTAAACTTTCATTTCCATATTCCTTGAACTCTCTATACTGATTTGTTGCTGAACATGCACTTCAGCGTTACTCAAATACTGCCAGTTAAACCTATTAATTGGTTCTTCTATATTCATCATTAGTGAATTTTTTTTTATAATAAGTAGTTTCTAATCAATTATAACTATTAAATTGTAAGCTTACTAAAACTCCTGATGTTTATTGCATTATATAAAAACACTAGATGAGTTTCAAATTTTATTATTCAAAACAGGAGTTTTAAGTTTATTGTTAGAAAGAAAATAAAAACTTACACAACTGCACCATGTTCTAAAAGAAGAGCCACACATTCCTTTCGCCCATATCCTCTTGCATATTGTTTTATACTTTTTGTATATATGAGAAATTGTACATTTCTCAAGAAAGACGAACTTCCTTTTTTATGACATAGAAGAATTCATGATGGAAATACTGTTGTGTTTCGGCATTCCCGCGCACCTACGCGTTCGCTTCACCGTGTCTATCCGGGGTCAACGGTTGAAGTCTCCCATGCCGGCGTCCCGATTGAACATCCCTCCATCGCCTCCCATCGGGCATATAATCTGGTCTTGGCAACACATTGTAACAAAAGGAATCCCCAATGTTACGTGCCACCAATCCCATATATATACCACGATTATTCCGAATATCCTGCGATGTGGGACTTTTAACCCGCTCAATCCACGCACCCACTCCATTTACAATGCAAGCCACACCTAACAATCTCCACCTTGGCGAGCATTGCTCAAGTCACCTTGGAGTTATACTGAGTCCTCTTCGCAGTTGGATGAGGTTGCTACCCTGAGTTCTCATAAGCAGGATGGAGCGACTGCTTAACCATATCTCCACCTTGACGAGCATCTAATGCTCAAGCCCCTTAGGAGCCATGCTTCGGTCACACTGCATCATACCGGTCCCATCGAACCATGGAGCTCTGATACCATGTTGTGTTTTGGCATTCCCGCGCACCTACGCGTTCGCTTCACCGTGTCTATCCGGGGTCAACGGTTGAAGTGTCCCATGCCGGCGTCCCGATTGAACATCCCTCCATCGTCTCCCATCGGGCATATAATCTGGTCTTGGCAACACATTGTAACAAAAGGAATCCCCAATGTTACGTGCCACCAATCCCATATATATACCACGATTATTCCGAATATCCTGCGATGTGGGACTTTTAACCCGCTCAATCCACGCACCCACTCCATTTACAATGCAAGCCACACCTAACAAATACATATGTTTATAATCCTCATAAAAAAGATTTCTAATGTAAATTATTTTGATTCATACCTGGCTTCCAAGATTCTAAAATCCAACAAGTTCAAGCTCCTTTAAAATTCCCTCCTCACCTATAACATACACCTGAAATTATGGCACTGGGTTACTGTTTCTTTCATTGATGTTTATGAATTGATGTTTATGAGTAGTATATCACATGAATAAGAATGAAAGTAAGCTAGATTAAATACTAGAACAGAAAACATAATAGAACCATACATAATAGTCTTTAATTTGGCAATTGAATCTATGAGATTGATAGGGTTTATCTAATAGCGTTCTAATTTGTTATTAATTTTCTTTTAAAACATTACTAATAGCAAGTAAACTATCAATGCTATAAGGCATTGCAAGCAAAAAAAAGTGCAAAAGAAAAAACATTTAGATTCATCACATAATATCTGTTATTCTTTTCTATGCATTCTGATACATCATAAATAAATTATACGAACGTCTCATTTTGATTTCTTAACGCTTTTTGTTAGAAAATATGTTGCCTTTACTTAGTGCATCAATGGTGGAGGCAAACAAAATACAGACGAAAAAAGAATTATATATGTGAAGTCAAATGCTTATTCAAAAGAAAAGTCCCTAATAGTCTATTCATCAGTACACCTAGCACACAACAAACAATTTGGCATTATTATATGTCTACAAAAATAATGAGCTAGTTATACAAGATTTGGTGCATTTTTTACAAAATGACCAATAGTCTGATATTACAGAATAAACAAATGACAAGTACCCCAAAACTTCAAAGCTATAGAAATAAAACGCAGAGGAAAACTACCAAAAAGCAAATAGAGAAAAATGGGAGTTAAGGGAAATGGAATAAAGTCTTTAAAGAGTTTGAGCAGGCCAGAAAATAGAAAACTTGGTAGTTGTATCATAATAGCATGCACAATTCTTTCATTGTGCATCCTCTCCCTTATCAAGGCTCATTACTTCCCCGCTCCTCATGGTACCATCTAGATGTATTTTTTAGTTATTCATGTCCATTTTTAGCTTTTATTCATGTAACTATTCACCAAATATTTTGGAGTAAACTTAATTTTGACTTTTGAATGTTCCTCTTATAGTGAAATCCCAAGAAAACAAAAAACTACAGATATTTGAGAAAACTAGTTTAAAGATGGTGGCAGAGGAAAGCGTCAAAGGTGACTTGTTTTCTCAAGGTATCTTTTATTGAATCGTTGCTTCATAACTAAATCAGCAAACATGATAACATATAATAGTTAAGGCATTCCTTGCATAAATGATTGAAATAACTAATAACATAAAGCATCCTACATAGCATTTTAGACTGTCACTTTGTTCAAGGTTTTATTAACAAATTAAGATGACCCAATTATCATAGCAGATCAATTCATTAGTATAGTTGAGACATTTATTAAGTACCTAGCAGTTCAATACATTGTGTGGTAAAAATAAATGATCTTGCTAGCTTAGATCCTAGTTGTTTGAAGAGGAATGTGCTACGTTTCAATAGAACATGCATTTCATGCATAGAAAGGATTATATTCCTTATTCATGTATATTTTTGCACTCCAAAAAAAATTCTTTTAGTAATGAGTTATCAAGATACTCCAAAATGTTTCAATGAACGGTATTTCTTTTTCACGTTACTAGGAATTTCAGCCGTATTTTTAGATTATTCCGCACATGTTCCGTAATGATCATTAACATCTCAATTTTTATTTACACTTTCACATAAACTGAACCCTACAATTTAAGAAATGGAATCAATAATCATATTTGGCCCTTGACATGCATGAAATGAATGTATTTGGGTATAGTATGAGATGGAATCAATAATCATATTTTCTCCTTACTTGAAGTCATATTCAATATCATTAACTCGTACATTTATTGTATGTGGTCAAAAAAGAAAAGCCTAATACACTAGGCTAAAGACATAAATTGGAATTGTAACTTCAAAGTTCACAAGGCCTCAAGCCATTTTAAGGCAAAAAATCATACATTGACTCGAAATGTTGGATACAGTATATCAAAATGGACATAATGAAAAGGAACCAAGAAATATCATGATTATGCACTTATGTTATAGGTAGAATTATTCTAGATTGATCTTTCATGAAAACAGAAGGCTTTCAAATCACTGGAGCCTCATTCTAGCAAACAAAAATTAGGTGTATGCAAATTCAAAAAAAGAACAACCAAAGCTTTTATATAACAAAATACAATTCAGAAATCCAGTAATGGTATATAAGATCTGACGATAACATCTTATGTGAATGGGTGCAAATCCTTAAGCCATACTTGTTACCAGCTAGTAATAAGAAAGGTATGAAGAATGAATAAAATTTAAACATCTACACACAGTGACCTAGGTGATCCATTAGGTATGAAGATATATATGAGCTGTGCAGTTAAAGCACTCGGTGGATTCAATGCGGTAGAGGTGCAAAAAGTTATAGCGGGGATGTAGCGAAGATATAGCGGGATATATCGGATTACTCTAAAATAGCATATAAATCCCATACTTGTTGTTTTTACAAATATATAGATAGTAATTATGTGAAAAATTAACATTCAATTGAATTATAATTAATACAAAAATAATTTTAAATAAAAATATGTGCAAATGTATTGTAAATGAACGTAAAACTGTTATATAACTTAATTTAATTTAGTAGAATATTAGAGTATTATCATTTCTAAACATATATAAAAAATTCAATGAAATTAATTAATTTCATAATTTTTATAGCGTATAAATATCATTTTTCAATCCAATTTTTTATAGAAGATATAGCGGAAATAGCGGAATATAGCGGAAATAACGGGAAATAGCGGGGATTAAAGCGGAAAGGCTAAATGTTGGGGATATATGGAAAAATCGTAGCGGTAGGAATCCGCTATAAGATATATCGGAGTTATAGCGGGGATATAGCGGGGCATTAACTGCACAGTATATGAGGTAATAGCTTGAAACAAAAACATTCAAATTATGATCAGAAGAAAGCTGTAATCAGATATGATCAATTATCAAAACATATCCTCCTATTTTGAAAAGATGCAAACTATTAACTAAAACCAAGAATTGACATTGAATGACTCTGGATTAGAAGAACCATTATTAAAGAAAGAACTAATATGAGCTAGGAGAGTGATTTAAAAAAAAATTTGAAAATATCAGAAAAATACCAAGGGAAAAGAAAAAACGTTTCTCCTAATAAAAATGCAATAAAATTATTTCCCTAACCTTCTTTTAGAAGCATTATATATTGATAAAATTATATAATTTATTTTTGAAAAATGGAAACTGTGCTCTTACATCGGCACATTTTTTTGGTAAGACTAAGCATCTGATCGACCATCATCACTAGCACTCAACATCTTTTCAAACAAGGGTGTGATAATAGAGTTACTGCTGAATTATAGTTCAGGAAAGACCAATTCAAATTAGCAGAAAAAGGTAAAAGAATGATCCAAACTCCTACACATGAAAATTTTATATCAAGTAAATGTTTGCTGATATTATAAGGACACTCATTTATGAGTATTGTACATGAGCAGAACATCTTACTTATCATCATCGTGAAAATTACAATACAACTATTTAAGACCACAAAAGGCAACAATGAGCAAACTTCGAACTTAGCATAAACTGAAATCTATGATTCGTGCATAAAATTCAAAATTTGACAAACATACAAGAAAATTACAAAACACAAAATTAGTACCAATCTTTTCCCCCAAAGAACAATTGTAATACATGATTCAGTAACAAGCTACAAAATTCATCTGTAAAATAATAATCGACAAATGGGTTATGCAGAACCCAAAAAAAGACATACTCATCACGGAAACTTGCATAATAGAATAAATACGCAGAAAAAGGATTTTACCTCAAAAGGATTTCGAATACGGATGATGAACGATGAAATCAAAGATCAGATATTAGGGTTCCAAACGCCGTCGAGTTGACTACTGAGGAGCGAACTATTGAAGTGGAGGAGAACGGATGCGAAGATCCGAGATGGTGCGAACAGTTTTGATTAGAGTTTTTTGGTTGGAGACGAAAATTGACAGTGTTATTTTGGGAGGGATATGAAAATGGTTAAGGAGCAAGAAATTTATAGCGAGATTACCAGAATCGAAGATTATATCGCTTACTAGAATCAAAATCAAAGATTATATCCAAAACGCGAAGCCCTAGCTTCGACAGATCGGAGCTGCGTGCGTTTTGGAGGGAGGCGGAATGGTTTTGGAGGGAGAGGGAAAATAATTTAGGAAGTTGGAGGGAGATGTTTTGGGGTAGCGTTACACGTGAAGGGGAAGGGAGATGCGCGCGTTACACCTGTAGGGAGAACAAAAATCAACCGGTAACTAGATAATTAAGGGTCAATAATAACGCTTCAGAATAACGCGTTATTAAATAGCGTTCTTAATATCATATTTTGTTGTAGTGAGTGCTCGTGAACTGGTTCTTTCTATCCTGTATGGGTTTACTTTTCTCATATTCCTTCTGCTTTACAGTCGTTGCTTGGTTTGAATTGGCTTGCTTGTAACGTAGGCAAATTGAAATGCTTTGACTCTAATACTGTAGCACGGGATAAATTGGTGTATGCAAAAGCACTAATTGGTGTAGCACGGGAAACTTCTTTCGCATCCATTCACATGCGCACTTCTCATGGAAAACGACCTGCCGAGCACTTCACATGGTCACATTAAATGAAGAACAAGAAGAAGGAGACGGAGAAGAAGTTGGTAGCGAATTTGGCGATGAAAATACCGAAGGTGATGAAGAAAGAGAAAGCTCCAACGAAGGTAGCGATGGTGAAGAGTAAGATTATTTTTCTTTCAATCCTTGTTATATTGATGAACTTGTATGTTATTTTATTTCAAACAATGTCCATGTGGTTATGTGGTGGTTATTTTAGACTAACAATGTAATATTTAAACATTGGTGATGTGTTCTTGTTTTGTATGCTAAATTTCTGAGTTATCATCATTTGTATCTTTGTTATATGCTATGCGTCTTTGTCATTGTTCATATAATATTTTCTACTTTGAGAACTCTCCTTTTTGTCGATGACAAAGGGAGAGAAAAGATTAATTATTTACAGGAATATATAGCATAGATTCAGGAGGAGAAAACTATAGCACAATTGCAAGAATATATTCAGGGGGAGAGATAAGTCAGCAAATCTTGTCGAAGATTCGTCCATAGGAAATGGAGTTGTCATCATCAAAAAGGGGGAGAATGTTGGATCATAGGTTTTGATTGTTGACATGAAACAACAATCCAGGAATCTACAACTACGACAACATCTGGACTCAACGACTCAAAGTATGGTTCGTATAGTTATATATTTTAACAAGAGTCATCAAATGTGTATATAGAGTCTAGTTTAGTGCTTTGTTAAAATCTTTCCTCAAGAATCATCATTCACATTCAACTAAACTTGCATGCATATTTTAATCGAATTCAAAATACACACACATATTCTTTAATGTACTGAAATGCACTATTCAGTCGACCGACCAGGTATATTCAGTCGACTGAATCAGTAGTTATATTTTTATATAAAACAGACCAGTCGACTGAACACACCTGGTCAGTCGACTGAGTCTATGCATGAAACTTGTGCACGTTTTGAATTCAGTCAACTGACCTTGCACTTTTAGTCGATTGAATCATGCAACATTAAAATTTTTGAAAAGACACTTCCCTATCCCAAAGGTTATCTTCCTTCTAAAGTGTTGCAACCTTTAGCTTTTCATAGAGAAATTTTACCAGAAGTTGTAACTTCTCATACACTATAAATGTAACGACCCGGATTTTTCGATCCCGAAAATTCCAGATAGTTAGAGAAAAGAAGAAAAAGATAGAAGAAGAAGAAGAAACAGAAACACCAAAACACAGATTCTCACATTCGCAGCGGATAAAATATAATATCAAATAATAGCATTTATACAAAGAAAAGCTGTAATTGTTACTTTACATCATTACATCAGAGTACAATCATTTATATATCAACTGGACAGTTATAACAACTTGTCCATACTACAATCAATAAGACTCTCAAATACACAGCGGTAAACTCCATACGTTCTTGCCATCCAACTCGCCTCCTGAGCTCCAGAACGACCTAACCTGATAATCTGTAATACTCGGTCTGACCCGAGCATTACATCAAACTAACACCCGAGTCAGGCTGGAAACCAGCATGAGTAAAACCCATTTAATTTGAAATACTAAGGTTGTAAAACTTCTTTGAAAAGCCAGGGTAACTCGTACCGCACTACGAGTTCTTATCTTCTATAGTCAAACACTTATTTCAAAAAATAATATCTAAGTACCGTTACTTAGTTTCAATGGTCTAGTTTACTTAATTTATTCCATTCTAGCCTATTTGATTTTACAAATTAAATCTATAAAGAATTATAGATTACTAATCGAAGTGGTTCCGGATATCGTTGATATCCGATCCCGGTCTCTTCGAATCCGATATCATCTTATCCAAAGCTATTCAAGTGAATACAATTCAATTTAAAAAAAAATAGGATGTCACTTTTACACAGCAATTCATCATCGATAGATAACCACATTATCACTATTCAACCCAAATATACATATCACAAAATCATTTTATAACAGAGATATTTACCAATTCAAGGCATTCAAAATAATCCAATCATCCATAAGCAAGATAAATTAGTCACTCCATTTCTAATTAATTTAAATGAATTAAATTAACTACTTCAATCACTCTTCAAATCCTGCTTACTTAACCATTAATTAATTACAACCCATTAATTAATCCATAATTACTTCATCAAGTAATTACCCCATTGGTTAATTATCCTCAATTAATTAATCACATAAATTTAAATAATTACATTGAGTAATTCATCCCTTTAATTACTTCCATTAATTAATTACTCCTTAATTAAGTACCTTTAATTACTTAGATTAATTAACCCTTAATTAAACAAGTAATTAACTATTCTTAATTAATTAAACCAATTATCTTAAATTAATTACATTAATTAATTAATCTTTAATTATTAGTTAATGGCCTTTAAATTATGTTCATTAATTATCCACTAATTACTTACTAAGTAATTATCCTTTGATTATCAACATCAATCAATTTAACCTTTATATTAAGTAATTTATACTTAATATAATTACCTATAAAAACAAATTTTAAATCATTAACTTAAAATTTCAAAATTTGAAGACTTGTATAAAACTTGTTAAATACTTTTCTTTGTAAACTAAAATCACACTTATACTATATTTGAAAACTTCCTTTTAAACTTCCATTTTATTTCTTTTAAAAGCTAGTTAATATATTTAGAAACTAGATTTACTTTTGCTATGAAACCATTTTCATTTACATATACTTTTTAAAACTTAGTAACATTACTTTTGAAAGCTAAAACATTTTAAACTTTAAAACTTAGTTGATTCAATTTGAAATCATGAATTTATTTAAATTACCTTCCCTTTTAAAAACCTATACATACTTTACTTTTAAAATTTAAAAACCAGGTTTACAAATAAACAACCCGAGCCGACTTCGACTTTCCCCGAGCCAAACCCTCAACTCCACCCGCACGACCCCGGGCAATTCACGAACTCACTCGCGATCTCTTCTACTTCGAGTCGACCCCGCAACAAACTCGAGCAACACACGAGGAAGCATCATCTTCCCCAAAGCCCCAAACCAAACCAGACACACGAAAATGTTCACGTGCACGTGCACGGCGAACTGGACAGAACCGACTCCTCGCCGACCATGCTCGCAAGTCGACGACGATCTCTACTAGCTTCTCGACCACCCAGCTTCGACAATAGCGATGCAAATTGAAAACGAACACATCAATCCAGACTGGAACTCAAACTATTACGACATATTCCCTAGCCGACGACAATCCTGACCACCAGAAATCCTGCCACCTCGTCCACAGCCGCGTCTCAAACCCCAGCATCGTTTCCCCCTCACGCGATCAGACCCGATCCAACCCCGACGTCGCAAATGCCCCTGAAATAACGACGATAAAAACTGGGTATGAAACCCTACATCGCCGACGTACGGCCACCACGACCATCAATAAAACCCACCACTATTTTCCATCAACCACCATCCTTCCAGCTACCGCTGACATCAACCTCGATCTTCAAATCGTCATCGATCGACGGCAGTTGATGAAAATACGAATTCCGTTCAACTCAAGATAACTCGATAATTCCAAGCTTAAAAATCTTGAAATCACTATCAAAATTCATAGTTTTCTAAAACGAATTCATTTATGAAATCCAAACATGAAATCATAACCATTGATTTTTGACTTATATATAATTTTACTGCTATTTATAAATTTTTGAAGTAAATACTCCACATATACACTTGAAATAATTTTTAGAATTGATATTAAATTCATACAATCATTTGTTCTTCAGGGATCTTAACCTAATCTTGAATCTTTGGGAAGATATGAATTAATTTATGTTGTTTTAAGACTATGAGCATGACAGAGACAAGAATATATATACACACAGATATGCACACCAATATTCAGTATAATTTAAACTAAAATCTAGTTAAATCATCCATGCAAACTTAATTCACAACTTTATTATACCTATTCTACACATGCATCAAGTAAATAAGGATTTTAGTTTTTTGGAAATATTTAGTTTACTCACTTGATGAATAACAGAGAACAGAGGAATGTACATATATACAGATACCCAGCCATTTCACAGATATATACATGCATCCACATATATTCTTATATGCAAACATCATTCACTTCAAACATTCATCACATGCATTAAAACTTACAACCATATTTAAGTTTTCAGAAAATTATTTACTCACTGTGATTTTAGAAACAGAGAAAGCTTGAAGTAATCTGGATGTTGCCCTACTTGTGAAACTAGAAATTTTGTTTCTGAATCTGAATTTGAACTTGATTATTCAATTGAATCTTGAATTGCTGAGTTGATCTTAGATTGCTTCAGATTTGAAAACTGGGAGAAGATGATAGTTGTTTGCTTCTCTTAGATTTGTTTACTGGTTTTTGGTTTCATATTTTCTTTTTCTTTGTTTTGAGATTGAAGATAGAAAAAGCAAACGAGAGGAGAAAGTAGAGAGTTTTCTATAACTCAGTTTTATAAAAAATTAAAAATTAAGACACTTGTATGAATTAACTTACACTTGTCATTATTGTTTTATAAATTGTTTACATTTGTTAAAATGCATAGTGAATTTGTTTACATTTGTAATTATAATGTACGTAATATGTTTTATGTATTTATTAATTTCTTAAATCTATATAATACCTATATATTATATATTATGGTTAGAAAAAATTATTTTTATAAATTTTGAAAAGATAAATTTTTGCCCAATTAAATAATTATAAAATAAGATTATTAAACTAATATTGTCAAACTTCAATAATTATGATAGGAGATTATCAAATAAATATCTATCCAAATATTTAAAATCCATCATTTATTATAGTTCAGATTCTTTTATATACATATCCAGATATATATATATATATCAGAATTTCATTTGTTCAATTTACAAATGAGTATTTAATAAATTTAATCCTATTAATTTCCAATTAACAGATGCCCAAAAAATTCAGGTTATCACATTCCTCCCCTCTTTGAATCTTTTCGTCCTCGAAAAGGAACGAAACCAGAATTTATTCAATACTTAAAATCAGATAAATCATTTTTTGATCATTTTTAAAACACTTTGAAAATCTATATAATATTACTAAATTAGTTTTTATAAAAATACTTTTTTATAACTTGATGTTTCCACAAGTCCAACTTTGTTCTCATAGAAATTCGGTCATACGTTGATCAGGCGTAAGATTGAAAATCTATAAGTACTTAGCAGACTCATTTTCAACACCCGGTGAAAATATTTAAAAAAAACATTTCGATAACTTTATGAAAATATAGAAATCATTTTTGAAATAGAGGAAATATCTTTGGTGAGAATGCTCTGGAAATCATCACCCCCATCCATGGTCGCAGTTACATCCCGAGTTACGTTGCCATCGCAGCAAAAGTGCATGTAACTGATTACACCATGGAACCCACAACAGATCGCAGTTACATTCCAGGGTTACGTTGCCATCGCAGCAAAAGTCCATGTAACTGTTGGCTCTCAGCGGCACACACGATTTTCGCTGTCAAAATGAAACTTCTCCACTCTAACATAGGTCGCAGTCTACCGATGTAAAATCAAACGCAGACTGTTGGCTCTCAGCGGCTCACACGACTTTCGCTATGTTACCATAGTGTCGCAGTCTACCGATATAAAATCAAACGTAGACTGTTGGCTCTCAACGGCACACTCGACTTTCGCTATGGTCTGCAGTAGATCGCAGTGACATCAAGTTACACTGTCGTCACAGCATAACCCAAATGCCCCTATAGGCACCAGCCCCTCGACTTTCGCTACACAATCAATCCTCAGGAACTAGTTTTGTCCGGACTCCTCATAGGATTAACTTTAGAACCCTCCTTAGGGTTCAAGGAGTACCACCCTGTGGCACTCCTGAGAAGTTCATTTCAAGGGAGCGCCTTTTTCCCAAAGCCATTCTCAAAACACTTTATACTATACACTTATAGTATCTTCAAATCATACCCTTTATGATTTTCATCAAAATCTCCTTTACACAAAATCGATTCCCAAAATCGATAATTCTCAAACTAGGCTTTCCAAATTCCAAAAATTGATTTTTTTCCCCAAAAATCAAAAGCCTTTTCAAAATTCATAGGTTCCCAAAACATTTTCCAAATTCATTCTCACAAGATCCTTTATATATATATATAAATATATATAACTTTGAAAATCTTTGGATCACTTCATACTTGTATAAATTCCCTTTTTATACTTCAAATACTTTCAAAAATCCTTTCCTTCCGGCAATAGATTCAACAAGGGGAGATTTATCTTATATAACAAAGATATATAACTTTGTTTATTCCAAATCAAATATTCAAATTTGATTACTCTATAAAGTCACTTACCAAATTTCTTACTTCCATAAAGCAAATTTTTACCATAGAAATATCCAATTTCCACTTTACTTCATCATATATTTCACAAAATATACTTTCAATTTCAAAAATCATTTACAGTTCTTATCCACAAATTTTCAATATCAATTTTATTCAAACCCGTATGATGTCCACATATCATCCGTACGCAATATCAATCTGATCGCTCACTCGATCACACAATTTCACTTCCGAACTAGTATCGTCCACCCGACTTTCTAGTGCAGACTCAGATCTGGTTTCTTGATCAGAAACCATCATTCTCCTTGCATAGTCATAACTATGATAGAGAATATCCAGAACTAATCAACAATCCATATCCAGGTTTGCCGTCGAAAATCGAGTGAAAAATCTCAACTCGGATCGATATATTATCTCGAAATTCTATGCTCGAATCTGGATCAAATCTCTATGCGAATAGAATAATATACGTACATCCTACGTATTTATCATCATTGATTATTAGCTAAATCAATTCTCTTTTACTTCACATTCATTTAGATTTCTATTCACTCATCCACAATTACTCCCAATTTCCATTTGGGTTAACACTTCAATTTTTATCTCAATTGGTATTAAATTATAGACACTTTGCACTCTAACCAACTTGTATTAAGAAAATAGCTTGAAAAATTTTAAAATAGATAAGAAGTTGTAAAATAGTTATTAGTTGCAAATAGTAGTAAAATAGTTAAGAAATTTTAAAATAGTTGTAAAGTAGTTAAATAATTGTAAAATAGTTGGATAGTTGTAAAATAGTTATAAAATAGTAATTAGTTTGTAAGTAGTTGTAAAATAGTAATTAGTTTCAAAATAGTTGTAAACTAAGTATAAGATAGTTTGGTTTTAAAAAGAAAGATTGTATAGTAAGTAGCTTGGAAAAATAGGTTTATATTAAACCAAATTATTTTGAAAATAGTCTAGAGCCAAACTGTCCAACTTTCCAATCCCCATTTCCAATCAATTTCCAATTTCCACTTCCATTTAAATTGATTTAATTTTAATTCAATTTAAATTAACCTCAATTTCTATCCCACATTCAAATCATCTCCCATTTGAATTTTAAACTTATTCAACTTCAACTTCACTTCAAATTAGTTCAATTCAAATTTTCCATTTAAAATTATGTTATCCATCTTTAATCACAATTTTAATTAATTCAAATCAAATTCAATTTGAACTAATTCTATTCAAACCTCAACTTAAAACAATCTCAAATTATATAAATTCGAGTAAAAAAATTTTAAATGTTGATTTAATCCCTTAAGTCAAATTAACCCTTACTTTTAAATCAAATCAACCTTTATTTTTTTATTTAACAACTTAAATCTTTAAACCATTTAATTCCGAATCCAAATTCCAAAATTCCATTTTAAAATTATCTTTACTTAACTTATTACAAAGCTCAAATAAGAATTCAAAACTCTTTAAATGATTAAATCTTCAGAATCCAATCAACCTTACTCAAATTTGAATTCTCCATTTCAAATTTTAAACTTCTTATTAATAAACTTTCCATTTAAGTTTAAAAACTTACTTCACTTTGGGTTTCACATCACATCCCAAGGAAAATTCAAAACAAATTCCTTTAAAATTTTCAAACCACTCTTGTTTGAATCAAGCTCTTCCATTTAAATAATATTATTTATTATTTCTTTATTACTTTGAAAAAAAATTCAAATTTCTGGACCTAGATTTAAAACTTTCACAATTTAAAACCCACTTCAATTTACAAGTCATACTTGCCTAAATGTTTTAAATGTTTTACTTCTCTAAAACATTTCGTTTTGCTTACTCATTAATACACATTTTATTATTAAACACAACAATCATTTATAATAATAACTAATTCATTATTATCTTAGTTTGAATTCTTTCCCAAATTCAAGATTTAATTTCAATTTGAATCCATTTCAAACTTACCTTTATTTAATTTCAATTTGGTTGTATTTCTATTACCTCTTAATTTAATTCCAATAATTTTACAACCAATTTCCTTAACATTTATTGGTAAGAAATATTGCTTTACATATATCAAAATATATTCTCATGTAAACTCATTTAAACTCTTTATATAAGAAAATAACAAGTACGCTCTCTCGTATATCTACAAACTCATCCTAGGGTAATACTATCCCTATCTCAGATGAGTAAACCTACCAGAGCCAAGGTTCTCGCCTAACCTCTGCTCTGATACCAAATGTAACGACCCAGATTTTTCGATCCCGAAAATTCCAGATAGTTAGGGAAAAGAAGAAAGAGATAAAAGAAGAAGAAGAAACAGAAACACCAAAACACAGATTCTCACATTCGCAGTGGATAAAATATAATATCAAATAATAGCATTTATACAAAGAAAAGCTGTAATTGTTACTTTACATCATTACATCAGAGTACAATCATTTATATATCAACTGGACAGTTATAACAACTTGTCCAGACTACAATCAATAAGACTCTCAAATACACAGCGGTAACTCCATATGTTCCTGCCATCCAACTCGCCTCCTAAGCTCTAGAACGACCTAACCTGATAATCTGTAATACTCGGTCTGACCTGAGCATTACATCAAAGTAACACCCGAGTCAGGCTGGAAACCAGCGTGAGTAAAACCTATTTAATTTGAAATACTAAGGTTGTAAAACTTCTTTGAAAAGCCAGGGTAACTCGTACCTCACAACGAGTTCTTATCTTCTATAGTCAAACACTTATTTCACAAAATAATATCTAAGTACCGTTACTTAGTTTCAATGGTCTAGTTTACTTAATTTATTCCATTCTAGCCTATTTGATTTTACAAATTAAATCTATAAAGAATTATAGATTACTAATCGAAGTGGTTCCGGATATCGTTGATATCCGATCCCGGTCTCTTCGAATCCAATATCATCTTATCCAAAGCTATTCAAGTGAATACAATTCAATTTTAAAAAAAATAGGATGTCACTTTTACACAACAATTCATCATCGATAGATAACCACATTATCACTATTCAACCCAAATATACATATCACAAAAACATTTTATAACAGAGATATTTACCAATCAAGGCATTCAAAATAATCCAATCATCCATAAGCAAGATAAATTAGTCACTCCATTTCTAATTAATTTAAATGAATTAAATTAACTACTTCAGTCACTCTTCAAATCCTGCTTACTTAACCATTAATTAATTACAACCCATTAATTAATCCATAATTACTTCATCAAGTAATTACCTCATTGGTTAATTATCCTCAATTAATTAATCTCATAAATTTAATTAATTACATTGAGTAATTCATCCCTTTAATTACTTCCATTAATTAATTACTCCTTAATTAAGTACCTTTAATTACTTAGATTAATTAACCCTTAATTAAACAAGTAATTAACTATTCTTAATTAATTAAACCAATTATCTTAAATTAATTACATTAATTAATTAATCTTTAATTATTAGTTAATGACCTTTAAATTACGTTCATTAATTATCCACTAATTACTTACTAAGTAATTATCCTTTGATTATCAACATCAATCAATTTAACCTTTATATTAAGTAATTTATACTTAATATAATTACCTATAAAAAACAAATTTTAAATCATTAACTTAACATTTCAAATTTTGAAGACTTGTATAAAACTTGTTAAATACTTTTCTTTGTAAACTAAAATCACACTTATACTATATTTGAAAACTTCCTTTTAAACTTCCATTTTATTTCTTTTAAAAGCTAGTTAATATATTTTGAAACTAGATTTACTTTTGCTATGAAACCATTTTCATTTACATATACTTTTTAAAACTTAGTAACATTACTTTTGAAAGCAAAAACATTTTAAACTTTAAAACTTAGTTGATTCAATCTGAAAACATGAATTTATTTAAATTACCTTCCCTTTTAAAAACCTGTACATACTTTACTTTTAAAATTTAAAAACCAGGTTTACAAATAAATAACCCGAGCCGACTTCGACTTACCCCGAGCCAAACCCTCAACTCCACACGCACGACCCTGGGCAATTCACGAACTCACTCGCGATCTCTTCTACTTCGAGTCGACCCCGCAACAAACTCGAGCAACACACGAGGAAGCATCATCTTCCCCAAAGCCCCAAACCAAACCAGACACACGAAAACGTTCACGTGCACGTGCACGGCGAACTGGACATCACCGACTCCTCGCCGACCATGCTCGCAAGTCGACGACGATCTCTACTAGCTTCTCGACCACCCAGCTTCGACAATAGCGACGCAAATCGAAAACGAACACATCAACCCAGACTGGAACTCAAACCAATACGACAGATTCCCTCGCCGACGACAATCCTGACCACCAGAAATCCTGCCACCTCGTCTACAGCCGCGTCTCAAACCCCAGCATCGTTTCCCCCTCACGCGATCAGACCCGATCCAACCCCGACGTCGCAAATGCCCCTGAAACAACGACGATAAAAACTGGGTATGAAACCCTACATCGCCGACGTACGGCCACCACGACCATCAATAAAACCCACCACTATTTTTCCATCAACCACCATCCTTCCAGCTACCCCTGACATCAACCCCGATCTTCAAATCGTCATCGATCGACGGTAGTTGATGAAAATACGAATTCCGTTCAACTCAAGATAACTCGATAATTCCAAGCTTAAAAATCTTGAAATCACTATCAAAATTCATAGTTTTCTAACACGAATTCATTTATGAAATCCAAACATGAAATCATAACCATTGATTTTTGACTTATATATAATTTTACTACTATTTATAAATTTTTGAAGTAAATACTCCACATATACACTTGAAATAATTTTTAGAATTGATATTAAATTCATACAATCATTTGTTCTTCAGGGATCTTAACCTAATCTTGAATCTTTGGGAAGATATGAATTAATTTGTGTTGTTTTAAGACTGTGAGCATGACATAGACAAGAATATATATACACACAGATATGCACACCAATATTCAGTATAATTTAAACTAAAATCTAGTTAAATTATCCATGCAAACTTAATTCACAACTTTATTATACCTATTCGGCACATGCATCAAGTAAATAAGGATTTTAGTTTTTTGGAAATATTTAGTTTACTCACTTGATGAATAACAGAGAACAGAGGAATGTACATATATACAGATACCCAGCCATTTCACAGATATATACATGCATCCACATATATTCTTATATGCAAACATCATTCACTTCAAACATTCATCACATGCATTAAAACTTACAACCATATTTAAGTTTTAAGAAAATTGTTTACTCACTGTGATTTTAGAAACAGAGAAAGCTTGAAGTAATCTTGATGTTGCCCTGCTTGTGAAACTAGAATTTTTGTTTCTGAATTTGAACTTGATTATTCAATTGAATCTTGAATTGCTGAGTTGATCTTAGATTGCTTCAGATTTGAAAACTGGGAGAAGATGATAGTTGTTTGCTTCTCTTAGATTTGTTTACTGGTTTTTGGTTTCATATTTTCTTTTTCTTTGTTTTGAGATTGAAGATAGAAAAAGAAAACGAGAGGAGAAAGTAGAGAGTTTTCTATAACTCAGTTTTATAAAAAATTAAAAATTAAGACACTTGTATGAATTAACTTACACTTGTCATTATTGTTTTATAAATTGTTTACATTTTTTAAAATGCATAGTGAATTTGTTTACATTTGTAATTATAATGTACGTAATATGTTTTATGTATTTATTAATTTCTTAAATCTATATAATACCTATATATTATATATTATGGTTAGAAAAAATTGTTTTTATAAATTTTGAAAAGATAAATTTTTGCCCAATTAAATAATTATAAAAGAAGATTATTAAACTAATATTATCAAACTTTAATAATTATGATAGGAGATTATCAAATAAATATCTATCCAAATATTTAAAATCCATCATTTATTATAGTTCACATTCTTTTATATACATATCTAGATATATATATATATATATATCAGAATTTCATTTGTTCAATTTACAAATGAGTATTTAATAAATTTATTCCTATTAATTTCCAATTAACAGATGCCCAAAAAATTCGGGTTATCACAATAAAAGCACTCAAGTTTCATTAATCAAATCACCGAATTTTCTTATCTTTCTTGATCTATAGTGCATAGCTTTCTTGATTCTATTGCTTACAAAATTCTATACAATCATTGCTTACAACCACATCCATATTCTATAAGCCATTCTAATCTTCATATTCTTCATACACACATAATTACACACATCATTCTTGAGGAAAAGTTTATAAGAAGGGTGTACTACAAGTGATAAATCCGTGTTATTCAGAACACACAAAGTCAAGCTAATCCAGTTTGTAAGAAAGTCCTGTTCGGTTGCTCAGGCGGTCAAGTCATGTTCTGTTGTTCAGGCGGTCAAGTCCTGTTCGGTTCCTCAGGCGATGTAATACATGTTCCTCCAGGTTAAGTGAGGGTTGCTTGCTTTAATTCCAAAAGGAGTCTGGGACTAGACGTAGAACGGGAGTCCGAACCAGTATAAAAATTCCCGGTGTCATTTTACTTTACTGCTATTATTTTCCTCAATAGTTATTTATTATATTCCATTTTACTTAATCCTATTGCACAATCACTTTCACCTTCCTCTATTCTTGTTCAGCTTACAGTAGGGCATGTTGTGAATGTCTGTGTTCGTTATGGTTGGGTGCCTGACATTTGTACCGACTGTCATTCCTTTCGCCACCTTATTGTCGCTTGCAAGCATTCTGTCGTCTCCGCGGCGGCTTCTAAAATTCCTTTGCCTTGCCCCCCGCTTAGGAAATGGGTTCCAAAGGCTTCTTCCTCTGCCTCTCAATCAGTCAAGCTTCTTATTGTGCCCTTTCTAGGTCCGGATCCTCCACCTTGTACTGTTGCTCCACCTGCCTTCCCCTCTGACCTTGTTTCCGTGGTTCCTTCTACTGTCTCGGATATTCCTTTAGCTTCTCCTGTGCCACCGCGGTTGTCTGTTGTTTGGGATGAGTCTGAAAGGTGTTGGATTGATCTCAAATCTGATATGAGATATAACCCTATGGAGGATTCCTTTTTTAGATTTGTTTCTGATGATCAACCGGACCTCAGATGCCTTCGTTACAGTATATCTGGTGATTCTTTAGTGCTCTCTGTTGAATATGCAAGTATATGATTTTTGTTTGATGATAATAAACATATATATATATATATATTCATTTAAATGTATTTGTTAATGTGCTATTTTATTTTCACATAATTAAATAAATATTTGCTGAATAAAATAAATAACACAGAATTTAAATTCAAACAAATATTTTATTCAAACAAATATTTATTACAATTTTGAATAGTACAAAGTTGAGCTCTCATTATATATACACAATACAATTTCAATTACAATACAATTTTGATTACATCACAATTTATCTTTTACATTAGGACCTCACTACATATCACTCATTCACTCGTATTTAATCTTCAACACTATTTCAGATTAAATCAAGCATCTGAGCGATCTACAAAATAAACACCGAAGCGGTAAAATTGAAAAAGAAATAATTTTTGCAGTGTACACAAAAATTAAATGTGTATTTTTGAAAATATTATTTGCCTTGGTTATTTGGGTTGTTCGTCATCATTTAATTTTGAATTCATCAAACACGAACAACTTGTGACATGCACAGTGTATCACTGTACATGCCACAAGGCCGTGCACACCGATATACACTTGATAAAAATGCAGGGATAGGTGAGCACAAGGTCAAACCCTAATCAAAAGCCGGGTTCAACTCCAGTGAAATAAATATTAAGTCACGATATTGAGCACAAGGTCAAACCCGAGCTTTAAGCTGGATTCAACACATGTGTAAGTACAAAACAATGGGTTAAGACAAAACTGAGGTGGCTACTGTAACAAGCACACATGCCCAGGCTCAATCAAAGTCAAATGCACAACTAAAGCTCTAAATCAATTGTAATGGCAATATCAGTTCAGATAGCAAGTAGTACATTAGATACAAGTGAACAAGAGAACAATGTAGCATGATCAGAAGTACAAAAGTGCAGACCACCAGACCTGGCAACAATGAAACACAGGACAGTAGTTCTACACAACTCCAAGCAGTGGACAGGGAAACCAAGTACACAAGTGAATGACAACATACATACAGTGCATAGCATATTCAAGTGCAGACTACACAATCACAGTCAATAGTGAAGCAACTCGAGCTCCAGATGGTACACGAGATAATGGCACAAGACAGTAAACAATGTAATCCGACCAAACAGTGATGAACCAAACCTCATGCAAGTATGAACAGTTTCAGTCAAGTGCAAACACAAACTATCACAGCAGCTAAACCAGATAAGCAAAACAAGACTAGACCAACATATACAACATACATATATACATGTATGATCACACATGTATATACACAGTGCATATATACAACAAGCACATAGCATCATCAATGGAACCGGACTCAAGCAAATGTACACAGTGGAATCATGTACAAGTGTAACCTCAACAATGAAGGCCACGAATTTCAACCAGACCAGAAACATGAATAACACATCATGTAGTACAAGCAAGCATGTAGAACAGTAAACAGAACAATGCTCATGAAGAATAGAATACAACCAGAGATGTGTGGATACAAGAAAACAGCAACTAGACCTGGCAACCAAACATACATGAAGTTTAAAAATAACCAACAGAACCATAAGCATGGATGAACAGTGATGACACAAATATTCAAGATGATCAAGACATAGCAGATGCATAGAGTTCATTAAGCAACAAGTGTACAGGTCAATGAAGTTTTAAGTCAAGCCAAAATGCCAGAGAATCAAAACCCGTGTGAATATGGTACAATTCAAACGATATCATCGCATAAACAAAGTCAAGGCCAAAGTCAAAACGAAATCAAATTCAAAGTACCAAAGAACCAAAACCGTGGTGGCCAAGGAATCAAACACAAGTCAGAATTGAGCCGTGATAATCAAGCAACGAAACATATACGAATTGAAAAAATCAATACAAATCACATCATTCAATCATAATCAAGTGGCCGAGATAAATCAATTGACGAATTCAAGTAAATTATTTCGAACGAAACATAAGGGATTCGAACCCTATTTAAACCCATCTCATCATCGGCTACAAATTCATTGAGTTCAAGCATATCAACCAGAAAAGCAAAGGGAAACAACATACCATTAAAATCGAACTCAATCGAAGCAGCTGAAGCTAAGCAACGAAGAAACGATCGATCAACAAAGCTACACTCAAATATCTATTCAATCGATCAATTTGAAGTCGGTGCTTCTTTAGATTGCAAAGCCCTAAAAACTGAAAGAGGAACGAAAGAGCTAAAGGAAGCAGCCATATTTTCTCAACGAAAGATTTCAGGCTGAAAATAAAAAGGAGAAGAGGATATCTTTATTCCTTATTGGGCCGGCTTCTTTAAATTACTTTTTGGGCTTAATATTTAAAAATTAGGGTTTTGTTTTTAAATTTGTTTTTAAATTTGTATTTTCTCTTTTAAACTTTTGTAATTTCTAGTCGTGTGACTAGGGGACAAACTACGGTGGTGTAGTTCGAGAATTCGCAACTTAGTGGCTGAGTTATGGCAGGGTTTTGAGCGTAGAGTTAGGTTAGTCGATAACGGGTGCCGTGAGTTTACGTGTGTAAGCGTCTGACTACTTAATTCTAGTAGAAACCTTGGGGCAACACGTAGGCAGGGTTTTGCCAAAGTTGGGTAAATCTGTGTTGTTCTATTTCTGCATTTATTATTCTGCTATTATCTGTGCTGCTATTATTCTACTATATCTGTGTTGCAATTATTTAAACTTCCACTATAATTTTTATAATTAATAGTATCACCCTATTCACCCCCCCTCTAGGGTGAAATCGATCCTACACTCTCCGCGGATGGACAACATGAGAATTGGAATGTTTTCATGTTAACTGATGCTACTTGGGACCGATCCTTTATATACTCTCCTGATTCTGTGGATTATGACCCTTATCTTGTTGTGCTCTTTCTCCCTTTTGCTCGTATAGTTGAGAATGTTCCTGAGGTATCTGCCTAGGTGATTGCGGACGATGGTGCTTCTTCTACATCTGAGGAGACCTAGTCGTTAGGTATTTTATAATAGTTGTGTCATCTCTGTCACAATCCTATGTTGTATTTTCCTTCTATTAGTAGTTAAGGTGTTTCTACCTTACTCCTGTTTTTAAATGTTTTTTATTACGTTCGTAATAAAAAGTGGACAGTCCACTATAAAACTAGCTGGCCTTGCCAAAAAAAAGGTATCCTTCTCTAAAATTCATTTATACATGTTTCTTTAATAAATTTAAGTTATATTTTAATCTCTAATTCAACAATTTAAATAAATGTGATTTTGTTTGAAATTTTATTAAATTGGATCTAATATACATTTAGACTACATGGGCCTAATAAGAATCCATTTTTTTTTTGAAATTTACCGTTTAACTCTGTTATAGGCTAGATTAATTCAAACATAAGTAGAGCTTAGAAGCAAACAGTGCTCTAACCTACTGGCTTCACTTTTGACCGAAGAATTGTGTAAGTTGGGAAGGCCAGAAATGTGATAAGTATATAAGACTTGGTTTCCATATGTGGTCGTTCTCATTGTTATTGAATTTGACCCTAATTAACTTAGAAAATATCTAAAGAAACATGAAAATTATATGGTACAGTTATCCTCGATGATGTTATAACCTACGTATAAACTCGTCTTATTCTTCTACGATAAGGGATAAGGAAATCCATTCAGATAGGAGATGATCTCCACCCTTATGCATTGTCCATTTATTTATGAACGAATCAGAGTTAAGCTAGCTAGAAATCTATCTATTAGTTTTGGGGCGTCGATAAGTGGAGGAGTGTACTTATATGAGATGACCCAAACCTTAAACACTTCGAAACTGATATATTTGTTCTATGTTTTGGAAGTGGTTGTGAAGCGAAATGTTATAGAGTTGCACTATCTAAACTAAAGTTTAGTCCAAGGGAGAAGTCAGCATTAACATTTCAGTCAAATGCTATAGAGTTGAACTGTCTATCCTAAGGTTAATTCCAAGGGAGAGGTCCACGCTAGCTTCAATTAATAGACTTATGCTGGAATCTATGGATAGGTTAGATATATGTCCGAGTGATGAAAACTCATGTGTTAAGATACTGAATGTGACTTCATTATCGGTAATGACAGAAACAAGAGCAGGATGCATAGCCGGGGGTTTAACTAACCCAATGATACATTAGCTCTATTAGAGATGCTTACGGATTGCTAGTGGGCGTGACGATATTCAGTATCACATGTTACAAGCACGTACCAACTGTGTTTATCCTCTGGTATATTTTGTTTAGAGATATACCCTGCTCAGAAGGATATTTCCGACCATTGTCAGGAGGCCCATTCTTGATGTACCGAGGGAACCTCCAAAAGAAATCTATATGCGAGTGAACCTTAGTGGTTTTGATTGTATACTTAATATTATTGTGTTATACACGTAGCATAACTATTTTTGATTTAGATTCGACACCTTAGACATTATTTATTATATCGTCATATCTACTTCTTAGATAGTTTGGTTATTTTGAGGGAAAAACCATTGCGGTGATTCGAATGGTCTCAAAAGTTATTGTTATATGTTATACACATATTTCTTGAGTTTCTTACACCAAACTTATATCTGACTCGTGGTTTTATCTTTCCTTTATTCCCTAGGGTGCGCTTTCGAGCAGTTTGAGAAAGGTAGGATTTCATTGATATTTTGTGGAGCTCGAGGAAACGAACTAGATGCTTTCACATACCATAGTATTCTTATTTTCGCTGCACTACTAGTATGTATATCAGTAATTATGAGGACAAGTTGTTATGACTGTCTAGGCTGATGATAGTATTTAAGATTGTAACTCTGGAATGCTATGTATCTTAGGATGACACTTTGGACCATCCTTTTGATATATTTTATCGTTCCATTATAAGATTCAGATCTTTCTTTCTCTTCTTTATTTTTATTTTACCCTAACAATTTATCTTTCCGGCAATTGGGTGTTTGACACATGAATACCATGGATGTATTAGTGTCGGCATTTGGAGGTTGAGAAGATGAGACGTTGCACTTTTTCAATTTTAGAAGTATACCCCTCTCCTTGGTAAGAAATTCATGTTGAATCTGTATAGTCTCACCGTTATGCATTGTAATTCCCTCCTCATGTGTTTAAGTGATGTCATCCATAATTTCATATGTTTTCGCATAAATGTAACACTCCATATTTTGGAGGGTCCATAGCATGGGAAATTAAATTTAATTAACAATGATATTGCTAAAGAAATTAATAAGATAATTTAATTGCAATAATTGTCTAAGGGAGATTTGATTAATTAAGTATGGACACTTCATAAAGTTAATTAAATGACCTAAGGGTAATTAGATCAACTAAGGCTAGCCTTGTTAATGAAAATAAATTTAAATTTTGGATGGAAAGGTTTATTTTAAGGGGAATGTAAAATTGTGACTAAGCAATAATGGGATATTAGTCCAAGCCAAAAGCACTATCCCAATTTCCTTAGCCCTAACCACTAATTCATTCTACACCATTCATTCTATTTCATTTCATGAAAAAACCCTTAAACTCAAGAACCGAGATCGACCGTTATTCTCAAGGAAGAAGAAGAAGATTTCAAAGCTAGAAGATTAAAGCTTTCAAATTTAAGGAAAGGAAGATTAAAATAATGTTTCTTAAATCAAAGTGAGTAAAATCTTTCTCTAAAACTTATCCTAACATATTGGATTTGGATTTTATATTCTTATGAATGTTTTTCATGATGTTAAATATGTTTGAATGATTAAACATTATTTGGTTATGCTTAGAAATTTAAATGAAGTAACCGTGTACATATTTTAGGGTAAAAACATAACTTAATCTTAGTTAAATCATTCAAAATTGAAATATGATGTTTATAATGATGAAATGGAGATGGTTTTTCCATTTCATAATTTTTGGAATTAATTTGGAATTCTAAGTTGAGAAAAGAGTTAATTTTTGGAAATTAATTATTAAAAATCATAATAACACTTATTTTGACTTGAAATTTTGGGAAATGGTAAAATATGATTAAAATTTGATTTTTGGTAAATTTTTGGGATTTTTCTCGTTAACTTTCAATTTTATATGAATTATTTAGAGAAGGAAAGAATTAATTAATTAATTAAGGAAAGGTTAATTAATTAATTAATTAGGTAGTTAAGAAGTACTGAAAAGAAAACTGAAAAATAAGAAGACCGATGAGAATTCGATACCATATGGGATTTGGTTTAAATTGATTACTTAGTAAGGAAATAAATTTGATTTTAATATAATTGCATACGTGACATCGAACTAGAAGAAGCCTTTGTAAAATACTCACGAAGGCCTATGATAACCCATGATGACCCCAAATGGGTATATACGCGATGACAATTGAAGCCATTTATCTACAAAGGCAAAGTATAGATATTAACACGTGATAGCTTGAATAGAATTAGCATGTGATGGCTATGAGTAAGATATCTCACAAAGGCTTTGGAAGGGGAAAGTCACGATAGCTTCAAGAAGAATGGCATATGATGACTACTATGAAAATAAGGCATGATAGCTTTGAACGAGATAGCACATGATGGCTAAATATGGAATAAGTGCGATGACTATGGATGAACAAGGCTTGAAGGCCTGGATGGAAATGTTGCATGATGACTGCTAATGGAATTGGACAAGATGGCTATAAGTGTGACAGTACAGGATGGCTTTGGTGGGTTGCTTGAAATAGCTTGGTTGGAAATGGCGCGTGACTGCTATAGGGAGGACAACCCACGACCGTTATTAAGGAGTAGTGCGTAATAGCTTGGGAAGCTATTATTCCATAACTATGGGATAGCCAAACATATGATAATCTAACCTTACATTTGAAAGCCATGGGATAGCTAATGCGCTAATCATAACTTACAAAAACATTGGATGTTATATTTTCTAAGAAAAATGAGAAAATGCTTAGGGCGCTTTGGAAGATAATTTCCAAGTGTTATGGAACTATTTCATAGGGATGAAATAAAGGAAAGATTTTTACAAGTTAAAATAGTGTTAATTTATTTTGACATGAAAGAAAGCTTAGAGAAGCGAATAAATAATAGAGTATCATTTAAATGTCAAATAAAAATGTTTTATCTACAGAAAGTGTAGGATACACTATAAATGAATGAATGAAATGGGTTGAACTATGATCGTAAAGATATATTGGCTCATGGAGTTATAGGATGGCATGGTGCTTTGACTATTAGTCTAAAGTCTAATGGTATATGGTAGAGTGCCATGATAGGCTTCAAAAAATATTTATAAACTCTAAAGGGCAATAAAGGCAGGGTGCCATGGTAGGGTACCAAAACATTTGGGTGGTGTTTAACTAAAATGAATAAATCGACAATGTGAACGATAATGGTTCAGAGAATAAGAGGAGCTATTGACACTTAGTAAGGATGCTTACTAGAATGTATTTAGGGTACTTAAAACTCAACCACTTTGGAGAGTCTAGGGGACTCTATGTAACGCCCCACTCTAAGACCCACTGTAACAAAGAGTATTACGGGAGTAATACTGTCTGTTAAAGCGGAGAATAGAGTATAGTGGAAGCGACCATTTGTAATCAAGCTATAACTATCTACCGAATACGTCGAAAGGTGGAATCTATTTAAATTTTTCTCAATCAGGTGGTTCGACATATTCGGTAAATACTTAAAACGAAATTACAAATGGCTAAAGATCTATCAGGACAAAGCATAATAACATAATGAAATAGCATCATAGAACAGTATCACATAACAGCACAGAGTCTCAGAACAATACATTGTCAATACAGATCCAAATACTATAAGTGGGTACAAAGCCACTGCCCACACATGTGAGTCAAAAATATGTACATATCAAAGTCTGAATAATAACATAAGGCAGACACTAAGGTAAGCTATCTCAAAAGCATAGCAGATAAGTCCAAAGTGGAAGCACAGAGCAGCTAAGTCCAGAGACCTAACCTGAAACAACTCGGTCTGACCCGAGTGAAAAACACTCGGGTCAGGCTAGCTAAACAATCAGTAATAACTGAGATATATAATAATGCGGTACATAAATGAGACAGTACTTTTCCTAAGAGAAGAGTATTTTGGACCACATGAATATAATGACGGTCCCTAATCATCAATCAACAGTAAAAATCTCCAAAGAGAATATCAGCACCAAAGTGTTGAATAAATAAAATCGCCT
The DNA here is from genome assembly GCA_030737815.1 of Allium fistulosum. Lineage (NCBI taxonomy): Eukaryota > Viridiplantae > Streptophyta > Magnoliopsida > Asparagales > Amaryllidaceae > Allium > Allium fistulosum. The sequence continues at coordinate 208,138,641 of CM060903.1, forward strand.
CATATCATCGGCGTAGCCAAAGCTATATAAAGTTTCCCATAGGCAACAATCCCAAGAGTGACCAGAGTCTGTAATCAATGCCCAAGCAAAGATCGATGCTCCAAAGAGCAATGGGGATATACTGAAAAGTCAATGAAATCAAACACTGAAAAGCAGTGTCCAGAGACACTGTGAATCCACAAGGTAATCGCACTTACATCGTATGGTTCCATAGAACCAACACCGAATGGCGGTATTCGAATGGATATAAAAATCATCAGATAATACAAGTATAGCACGTGCACCGACCGGAGTCGTTATTGCCAAGTACTGTAGAGTTGTGATCGATCACTCGCACAGATGCGGAACGCGCGAGACGGTGAGATCCTTCCCAGAAGGATAAAGGCCCAGAGGCACACGCCGAAAAAGAAACTACTCCATAGAACAGGTGTCCAGAGACGGTTGCCCAGAGGCGTGGTGACCCAGAGGTCCAGTACTGGCCGCCCAGAGGCTAATGTGTCACAAACTTCTTGGAGAGGAACCCGTAAAGTGTTAACAATGAGTCCCATACCCCACGTTCGCACTAAATGGTTTACTAACCAATAGCAATCTCACACTCCAAACAATAAAATGTCCACCTCGTATCATCGGTAAACTAGACCCAAAGGTCAAAACGATCAATCGAATAAGTCGGGGATTAACCGGAAAGAAAATACACACGGTTCCATAGGTCGGAGATTTCCTAACCGTTTAAGCACCTTTCCACTTCGCTCGACGTGATAAAAGTGAGTGTGAGATTTTTTTATTATAGAAAATAATGGTTCGAAACGGATTTATAATTGGTTTGAAATCACTTTAAAACGGCCTTTGAAAACTCTCCTATTATGGAGTAATTAATTTAATAATTAAAATAATATTATATAATAATTTTGAAAGCTATTTCGGAGTGAAAAATCCTTTTATAACCTTTTTATAATGCCCGTGTACGAAATCCAGAGACAAATCTCAAAGAGATCGATAAAACCAGAAAATCACTGAAAATATTCTAAGTGTTGGAAAGTAGTCCAAAACTGACGTGAACCCAAGTTCGGAAAATTATTCGGACCAGCAAACTGAATCCGAATGGCATGTAAATTGGTAGGAACGTAGTCCGACATTCCTACTTCAGAACGCAAGAAAAATTACTCGATTCTGACTTGAAACGAAGTCGCAGCGATGCTCCAAAGTCGGACCCGAAAACAGTGAATACACTGTTTCAGGCTGAGATCCGGGTCCCTCTTCGGCAGCAATTTCGAAGAGTCAAATGAACTCGGATACTAATCAAACTTTCTAGTGATGGAGTTTGGAACTCCAGCTTTCCAACAAGACAAAAATCAATGAAATCCGACAAAGGAAGAGCCCGGGATGGCGTCGCAAAGTCGGGGTTCTGTACTGAAAACAACGGGAGAAAAGAGACTAAGGCCTATAGTTATGCACTAACAGACCAGAGATGAAAAACCACAATTTTGGCATAGTAAACTTCCAATTCTGACAAAATAAATAAAACAAAAGTTGTAGCTTAGTTTCTAAGCTTTCCGGAATGACCAAGATCGTCAAATTTCGATCGGGGATGAAAATTTTATGACTAAAACAATTCTCAGATTTAAATCTATATCACGGTCAATGTGCTCTCGGGACAGTAGTAAGAATGCACAGTTTTGACCCAATTAACTTCGAAATTTCATGAAACTCAAAACATTAAAGTTTTAGCCCTAAATCTAAGCTTTCCACAACATCCAAAATTATTAGATTGGATAAGAAACGAGTAACTTATGGCCAAATCAATTTCAGTTTTATTTTATCAACCCTGTAGTTTGTTGTCAGGTCAGCGACAAACAAACGTGATTTCGACCATTCAAACCACAAAATTAGGCAAAGCTCAAAACATAAAAGTTATAGGCTACAGAATATGCTTTGCATAACTTCAAGAAAATCTTAATTCCGATTTAAGATGAATGAGATATGCCTAATTTACTAACAGCAATAAACTAATTATGATTTCAGCTAGCATATATTACAAGTACCTTATGTGCACACCCCAAAATGAAAGCAAAGATGATCAAAGAGCTATGATTCACATGTTACATAATAAAACATGTATTACTAACTGATTACCGAAATCAAAAAATGATTAAACACATATTAGAAGAGGTTTTTAGCAATATACCTCTGTAGAAAGCAACAAAGACCACTATAGCATCAACCCAAGTTAGCAAAAGATGATTAGGAGGCTATAAGATCAAAAAACACATAAAAAATGTGTTACCAAATAAATTTCAGAAATGAGAAAGATATAAAATTGGATTTGAGGTGGGTATTTGCATTACCTTTGCATAGAATGACTTGCATAAGCTAAAACTAGAAGGAGATGAAGATAGAGGCCATTTTTGTTAAGAAAGCTTTAGGGAATGATTAGGGTTTTGATTAGGGATGAATGAATGAGGTTAGGAGAGTTTGAGATAATTTATAGAGGAGGTTTAGGGTGGGTTATTGGGTTAGGTTTAGTAACCCAATAAGAAGAGAGTTATTTACATGTTTCCAAAAATTAGTCTAAGTGTTCATGTATGTTTATAAAACTCATTTTTCTTATCCAAACCCGTTTTAAAATCTCTCCTAAAATATTTAACTTTCCAAAAATAACATTTTACCCTCATTTTAAAATCTCATATTTCCCATTTAATTAAAATAGCCTTTTTCAAATTAAATTTTGTTATTCCAAATCCTTTTATGCTTCATTAAAATAATAAAAATCCTAACTTTTATTTATTAATTGGTAATGCAAATCCCGGGTTGTTACAGACTCCCCCCCTTAAGAAAATTGCATCCCTTCAATTACTTAAGATAGATGTCATCTATAACGTCAAATCCACAAAAGAAGTGATAGTGATAAAATAGAGAATTCTCACCCGCAGAAGAAGATGGGAGAAAGCCAGGATAAGAGCGCTCGATAGATTCTCTGGTCTCCCAAGTGCAGTCCTTAAGATTCGGTGACCATTGAATCTTCATGAGTGGAACCTCTTTATTGCGAAGGCGTCTAACCTCCGAATCAAGCACACGAAGAGGTTGCTGCTCCAAAGATAAATCAGGTAAGATCTCTAAATCAGGCACAGCATGCGGCTCAATGATAGAATCAGGATCGCGAACACACATGCGAAGCTGGGAAACATGGAACACGTCGTGTATTCCAGAGAAGTGAGCAGGTAGAGCCACACGATAAGCCACGGGGCCAATGCGTTCCGTAATAGGAAATGGTCCAACATAGCGAGGAGCCAACTTCTCTGTAGAGCTGAAACGCACAACCCCTTTCATAGGAGATATCCGAATAAAGACATGATCACCAATGGAGAACTCAAGAGGCTTTCTACGGTTGTCCGCGTAGGATTTCTTACGGTTCTGCGCCTCTTTCATTCTCTGACGAATAAGAATAATCTTCTCAGAAGATTCCCGAACTGAATCTAGACCATGAAGGAGCTTCTCGCCAGATTCTAACCAACACGAAGGAGAACGACATGGCCTTCCGTAAAGAGCCTCGAAAGGAGCCATGCCAATACTAGACTGAAAGATGTTGTTGTAGGAGAACTCTACAAGCGGTAAGTGATCCTCCCAACTACCTCCGAAATCCAGAATACAACAGCGCAAAAGATCCTCTAAAACACGATTCACCCTCTCCGTCTGACCGTCAGTTTGAGGGTGATAAGAAGTAGAGAGATTCAGCTTTGTGCCCAAAGCTGACTGTAGGCACTTCCAGAAGTGACTAGTGAAAATGGTGTCTCGATCACACACGATAGAGCAAGGAATGCCATGAAGTCGAACGTCTTCCTTCACATATAGCTTGGCAAGCTGAGAAGCAGTCCGAGTGGACTTAATAGGAATGAAATGAGCTGATTTGGTCAAGCGATCGACGATGGCCCGAATAGAAGTATGGCCTGACCTCGATCGAGGCAGACCGTCAATAAAATCCATGGATATCTGATCCCATTTCCACAATGGAATCTCTAGCGGCTGAAGAAGACCAGATGGACGCTGATGCTCAGCTTTGATCTGTTGACAAGTCATGCAACGGCTTACATAACTTGCAACATCACTCTTCATGCCCTCCCAATAAAATAGGCGACACATGTCGGTATACATCTTACTCGACCCGGGATGTATAGTGTACTTAGTGCGATGACACTCGTCTAGAATGTCGCGCCTAAGTGATAAATTTGATGGTACCAAAATACGGTTCTTCCTGCGAAGACACCGATGAGAATCAATAGAATAATCCAACAATGTCTCATCACTGGATCCCGACTCAAGGAGATGAATATATCGCAACAAGTCTGGATCCTGCCGCTGAGCATGGGCAATGCGATCCAATAGAATAGGTCGAGCTTCCAAGCTGAATAGCAAGATCCGAGGATCAGAAGACGGAGCTCGATTTTGAATATCACACATAGAAAGAGTCTCAATAATATCCCACTCGGCTATCATCATAGAAACTACTGCCGAGTGTTTGCGTCTGAGTGCATCAGCCACACGATTACCCTTGCCAGGGGTATACTGAATGTCTAAGTCATATGAGGCAAGAAACTCAAGCCATTGCTGCTGCCTCATATTGAGATCCTTTTGACTGAATAAATATTTCAGCGACTTGTGATCGGTGTAGAGAATGAAACATTCGCCCAATAGATAATGACGCCACGTCTTCAAGGCAAAGACGATAGCAGCTAACTCAAGATCATGAGTAGGATAGCGAACCTCATTCGGACGTAGCTGCCTAGAAGCGTAAGCAACTACCCGATCCTTCTGCATAAGCACAGCACCGAGGCCGCTACCACAAGCGTCGGTGTAAACAACAAGATCCTGGTTACTCTCAGGAACTACAAGGATAGGAGCATGAGTGAGAAGTTCTTTCAATCGCTGAAAAGAAACTTCACACTTATTAGACCAAATAAAACGAACCCCCTTACGAGTCAGAGTCGTGAGGGGAAGTACAACACGAGAGAAATCCTTGATAAATCGACGGTAATAACCCGCCAGACCAAGGAAGCTGCGAATATCATGAACGTTCTCAGACTGCTTCCAATTCTGAATAGCTTCGATCTTGGCAGGATCGACAGAAATACCCTCAGATGATACAATATGGCCCAAGAACTTGACCTTGCTCTCCCAAAAATGGCACTTGGAGAGCTTGGCCTTAAGCTGATGCTAACGAAGAGTATCCAAGACGATCCGCAAATGATGAGCATGCTCTGCCTCGGATCTAGAATAAATAAGAATATCGTCGATGAAAACCAGAACGAATCTATCGATGTATTCCTGGAATACTCGATTCATAAGATCGACAAAGAAAGCCGGAGCGTTCGTCAAGCCGAACGGCATTACCAACCACTCAAAAGAACCATAACGAGTGTGAAATGTTGTAAGAGGAATGCTGTCTTCCGCGACTCGTAGCTGATGGAATCCGGTGGCAAAGTCAAGCTGAGAGAAGACCTTCGCACCGCTCAATTGATCAAACATGTCGTCTATCCGAGGAAGTGGGTAGCGATTTCTGATGGTCAACTCATTGAGCTTGCGATAGTCAATGCAAAGCCTAAGAGAGCCATCAGCCTTCTTAACGAAGACCACAGCAGCACCCCATGGCGAAGAACTGGATCGGATGAACTGCTTCACTTCAAGCTCAACAAACTGCTTCCTAAGTTCCTCATTCTCTTTAGTAGACATCCTCGTGGGAGGATGCCCAACTGGGTGGGAGCCTGGAATGAGATCGATGCGGAACTCAATGGCCCGCTTTGGCGGCAGGCCTGATACTGGCTCGAATATATCGGGGAAATCCCGAACAACAGGAATACGGGATATGTCTCCCTCATCATCTCGTGAATCTAGAGAAAATAAAGTAACATCAGAAAGCCCAACATCTTGAAGAACAATAGCCAACGGAGAGGACGAGTCAGGGTGGTGAATGAATAATATCCGCTCCGAACAAATAATTTTGGCGTCGTGCTGAACGAGCCAATCCATGCCAAGAATCATATCAAAGCCCAAATACTCCATAACGTGCAGATTCGTACGGAAAGAAAATCCACAAAGATCAATATCTATATCCTCACAAAGCAAGTTAAGGGTCATGGATCCGCCGATGGGATTCACAATCCTTAGTGAAGAAACCAAACAAGTAACATCCAAAGATAAAGTATCAACTAGTTCCTTTGATACGAATGAGTGAGAGGCACCTGTATCAAAAAGAACTCTAATAGATCTACCATGAAAAAAATAGAACCTTCGAGAATGGAAGGATGCGTAACTCGAGGCTGAGCTGAAGATTTAAGAGCCTTGGCAGTATTAAGCTTGCCAGATCTAGGAGGTGTAGTAGGACAAGTGGAATAATGATGACCCTCCTTCTTACAATAGCGGTAGAAAAGAGGCTTGGGACACTCTTTAAACATATGATCGGTAGATTTAGTTAAGCACGATTCAAAGATAGATAATTCATTAAGGAATATTACGGAATATAATATATTCCTACACATATTCCTAACTTATTTATCTAAAGGTGGATATGTTCAATTTGGATCGTATTATGACGTATTGTACTACGTGTATCTGTTCTGTGTTTATTATGCTTATTCCTGAAACCAGGCTCTGATACCAAACTGTAACGCCCCACTCTGAGACCCACTGTAACAAAGAGTATTACGGGAGTAATACTGTCTGTTAAAGCGGAGAATAGAGTATAGTGGAAGCGACCATTTGTAATCAAGCTATAACTATCTACCCAATACGTCGAAAGGTGGAATATATTTAAATTTTTCTCAATCAGGTGGTTCGACATATTCGGTAAATACTTAAAACGAAATTACAAATGGCTAAAGATCTATCAGGACAAAGCATAATAACATAATGAAATAGCATCACAGAACAGTATCACATAACAGCACAGAGTCTCAGAACAATACATTGTCAATACAGATCCAAATACTATAAGTGGGTACAAAGCCACTGCCCACACATGTGAGTCAAAAATATGTACATATCAAAGTCTGAATAATAACATAAGATGGACACTAAGATAAGCTATCTCAAAAGCATAGCAGATAAGTCCAAAGCGGAAGCACAGAGCAGCTAAGTCCAGAGACCTAACCTGAAACAACTCGGTCTGACCCGAGCGAAAAACACTCGGGTCAGGCTAGCTAAACAATCAGTAATAACTGAGATATATAATAATGCGGTACATAAATGAGACAGTACTTTTCCTAAGAGAAGAGTATTTTGGACCACATGAATATAATGACGGTCCCTAATCATCAATCAACAGTAAAAATCTCCAAAGAGAATATCAACACCAAAGTGTTGAATAAATAAAATCGCCTCATATCATCGGCGTAGCCAAAGCTATATAAAGTTGCCCATAGGCAATAATCCCAAGAGTGACCAGAGTCTGTAATCAATGCCCAAGTAAAGATCGATGCTCCAAAGAGCAATGGGGATATACTGAAAAGTCAATGAAATCAAACACTGAAAAGCAGTGTCCAGAGACACTGTGAATCCACAAGGTAATCACACTTACATCGTATGGTTCCATAGAACCAACACCGAATGGCGGTATTCGAATGGATATAAAAATTATCAGATAATACAAGTATAGCACGTGCACCGACCGGAGTCGTTATTGCCAAGTACTGTAGAGTTGTGATCGATCACTCGCACAGATGCGGAACGCGCGAGACGGCGAGATCCTTCCCAGAAGGATAAAGGCCCAGAGGCACACGCCGAAAAAGAAACTGCTCCATAGAACAGGTGTCCAGAGACGGTTGCCCAGAGGCGTGGTGACCCAAAGGTCCAGTACTGGCCGCCCAGAGGCTAATGTGTCACAAACTTCTTGGAGAGGAACCCGTAAAGTGTTAACAATGAGTCCCATACCCCACGTTCGCACTAAATGGTTTACTAACCAATAGCAAGCTCACACTCCAAACAATAATGACCACCTCGTGTCATCGGTAAACTAGACCCAAAGGTCAAAACGATCAATCGAATAGGTCGGGGATTAACCGGAAAGAAAATACACACGGTTCCACAGGTCGGAGATTTCCTAACCATTTAAGCACCTTTCCACTTCGCTCGACGTGCTAAAAGTGTGTGATATTTTTTTATTATAGAAAATAATGGTTCGAAACGGATTTATAATTGGTTTGAAATCACTTTAAAACGGCCTTTGAAAACTCTCCTACTATGGAGTAATTAATTTAATAATTAAAATAATATTATATAATAATTTCGCAAGCCATTTTGGAGTGAAAAATCCTTTTAAAACCTTTTTATAATGCCCGTGTACGAAATCCAGAGACAAATCTCAAAGAGATCGATAAAACCAGAAAATCACTGAAAATATTCCAAGTGTTGGAAAATAGTCCAAAACTGACGCGAACCCAAGTTCGGAAAATTATTCGGACCAGCAAACTGAATCCGAATAGCATGAAAATTGGTAGGAACGTAGTCCGACATTCCTAATTCAGAACGCAAGAAAAATTACTCGATTCCGACTTGAAACGAAGTCGCAGCGACGCTCCAAAGTCGGACCCGGAAACAGTGAATACACGGTTTCAGGCTGAAATCTGGGTCCCTCTTCGACAGCAATTTCGAAGAGTCAAATGAACTCGGATACTAATCAAACTTTCTAGAGATGGAGTTCGGAACTCCAGCTTTCCAACGAGACCAAAATCGATGAAATCCGACAAAGGACGAGCCCGGGATGGCGTCGCAAAGTTGGGGTTCTGTACTGAAAACAACGGGAGAAAAGAGACTAAGGCCTATAGTTATGCACTAACAGACCAGAGATGAAAAACCACAATTTTGGCATAGTAAACTTTCAATTCTGACAAAATGAATAAAATAAAAGTTTTAGCTTAGTTTCTAAGCTTTCCGGAATGACCAAGATCGTCAAATTCCGATCGGGGATGAAAATTCTATGATTAAAACAATTCTCAGATTTAAATTCTATATCACTGTCAATGTGCTCTCGGGACAGTAGTAAGAATGCACAGTTTTGACCCAATTATCTTTGAAATTTCATGAAACTCAAAACATGAAAGTTTTAGCCCTAAATCTAAGCTTTCCAGAACATCCAAAATTATTAGATTTGGATAAGAAACGAGTAACTTATGGCCAAATCAATTTCAGGGTTTTATTTTATCAACCCTGTAGTTTGTTGTCAGGTCAGCGACAAACAAACGTGATTTCGACCATTCAAACCACAAAATTAGGCAAAGCTCAAAACAAAAAAGTTATAGGCTACAGAATAAGCTTTCCAGAACTTCATGAAAATCTTAATTCCGATTTAAGATGAATGAGATATGCCTAATTTACTAACAGCAATAAACTAATTATAATTTCAGCTAGCATATATTACAAGTACCTTATGTGCACACCCCCAAATGAAAGCAAAGATGATCAAAGAGCTATGATTCACATGTTACATAATAAAACATGTGTTACTAACTGATGACCGAAATCAAAAGATGATTAAACACATATTAGAAGAGGTTTTTAGCAATATACCTCTCTAGAAAGCAACAAAGACCACTATAGCATCAACCCAAGTTAGCAAAAGATGATTAGGAGGCTATAAGATCAAAAAACACATAAAACATGTGTTACCAAATAAGTTTCAGAAATGAGAAAGATATAAAAACGGATTTGAGGTGGGTATTTGCATTACCTTTGCATAGAATAACTTGCATAAGCTAAAACTAGAAGGAGATGAAGATAGAGGCCATTTTTGTTAAGAAAGCTTTAGGGAATGATTAGGGTTTTGATTAGGGATGAATGAATGAGGTTAGGAGAGTTTGAGATAATTTATAGAGGAGGTTTAGGGTGGGTTATTGGGTTAGGTTTAGTAACCCAATAAGAAAAGAGTTATTTACATGTTTCCAAAAATTAGTCTAAGTGTTCATGTATGTTTATAAAACTCATTTTTCTTATCCAAACCCGTTTTAAAATCTCTCCTAAAATATTTAACTTTCCAAAAATAACATTTTATCCTCATTTTAAAATCCCATATTTCCCATTTAATTAAAATAGCCTTTTTCAAATTAAATTTTGTTATTCCAAATCCTTTTATGCTTCATTAAAATAAATAAACATCCTAACTTTTATTTATTAATTGGTAATGCAAATCCCGGGTTGTTACACTCTAATCATGGTGGCTTGAACTAAATCGACGTTTCATCAGGTATTCAAGTGCCTGCCCGGTTGAATAAGGAATGGATGTGAACGCTTTGTTCTATTAATTTATCACGGAGATGATGATGCAACAACTACCAAGAGTTGTTAAGCCAAAACAGGAGGTAGGAAGAGAAGCAAGCTTTTCTAAGATGAACAAAGATTTCAAGAGCTATGGAGGAAAGGAGTTCATAGGGAAGGAGTTTGCCTTGGAGGTGCTGAATTGGTTGAAAGTAGATGAGCATATTTTCAGAGACATAGGATATAACAATGCTCAGCGGAGGAGGTTGGCTTCTCATTAGCTCTAGGAGGATGCATTGGACTGGTGGGAGGCAGTGATTGCTGAAGTCGCACATGAGGAGATTATATGTGAGTAGTTCAAGGAGCGAATTGAGGCTCAGTTTATTGCCAAATCTCAGAAGCGTGCTTTGTGTAAGGAGTTCCTTGACTAAAGCAGGAAGAGATGATTTTGGAAAAGTACACTCATAGCTTTAACGCTTTGTCGAAGTATGGAAGGGAGCATATCAATACTCTGCTGAAGAAGAATGAGAAGTTCATTAAGGATCTGAGGAAGGGGATGAATCACAAGGTGATGGCTCACATATTGGCTCCATTTGATATGGTGGTGGGAATAGCCAGGAGTGTGACTACTTGTTTCAAGAAAAGTGGAAAGCTAAGGTTAGCCCCAAGGTTGGGTAAAAGATTTAATCCATATCAAAAAGGTGGAAAGAATCCGAAGAAAGGAAAGACTTCTAGAGAAAGGACTCAGAAACCGAATATAGCTGATGTTACATGCTTTAACTGTGACCAAAAGGGACATTACTCCACTAAGTGTACCCAGTCGGAGAACAAGGACAGGAACAAGTGCTTTATTTGTAATAAGCTAGGCCATAATAAGAGGGATTGCCGAGAAGCTAAGAGGCAAAGGTTTATTCTTCGGAAGGACCTTCGTCTGGACCGATCACAGACAAGAAAGGAAAGGGCATGCTTGGAGATACAATTTTGACTTTTGGTATATTAGTTAGAGTTCTATTTGATACTGGTGCTACTCACTCTTTCATTTTAAGAGATTTGGTTGATAGGTTACAATCAAACACTGCCTATTTGATTACATCCTTACGTGTAATTAATCCAATCAATGGGTGTACCAAGAGAATAGGAATAACCAGAACAAGCGGAATACCTTCTTTCTTTGCTTTTTTGGTTGGTATCTTTCCCTAGCAGGAACAACCAACGGTTAAACTCTAACGATAAATGGGACAAAAAGAACCGGAAGGCATTTTTCACCTCAAGTGTCAAGGCAACTACTCATTCCTCGGCTGAGATCCAACTGCGCTTTGGGGATCGGACACGAATGCAATCGGTGACAAGATGCTTAGTCAAACAAGAGAGTCGAGTACGTACCTTCTATCTGAAGCAGTGTGCCTACTGAGTGAGACCTGAACCTCGCTTCATAAGATGTGTGCTATGTCCTTCCCTACTGACCTTGAGTTTGATCTTTATGGACATCTATTTGTTTGTGACCCATACGTGTTTGACCCCATAGGGTACATGGTGATTTTGGTATGGACTTGTTACTATAGTATGATGCATGGATTTATTATGCAGATAGGATTATCATCAAATGGAATCCAAAAGGATGAGAAAGAATTCTGATAGCTTTGGACATAGCGAAGGAGAAGTCGGAATTGATGCTATGTGCAATGTAGATCAAGAGAATGAGATCAGTGGAGTACGTATAGTCATAGAATTTGCATATTTCTTAGAACCTATAACTGGATCACCGTCAAGAAGGGAAATCGAATTTTGAATAGATCTAATGCCAGGGGCGCAACCTATTAGTAGATCTCCTAGTAGAATGCCACCTAAGGAGATGGAAGAATTGAAGAAGCAGTTAGTGGAACTTTAGGATAAAAATTTCATTAGACCGAGTAGTTCGCCGTGGGAATGTAGCAACCTTGTAATTCGAACACTTCGTCTTCGAATATCAAAACGTTATGAAATATAATTAAGTGTTATAAATATGATTTTATAACTTTTTAAACATCATTTAATTAATAAATAATGATAAGAAACTTTTTTTTTTAATTTGTTCACAAAAATATATTCTTCGAACAAAAATTGATGATATGACTAAAAATCGGTTTATCGGTAAATAGCTTTTCGATAATTATAAGTAGTTCGAACTCTTGTACAGTTGACTAGTGATCAAATGAACACATTAGCAACTAATTAACATACACACCTTTTCATATAACTTGGAATGTTCTATAACTTTTATTAGGATAAATAATATTATTATAAGAGGGATAAAATGATAATTAGCATAATGAAGAAGTGACTTAAAAGAGAAGTGATGGGAGGTGACTCTTCCATGGCATGAAGGGGGGGTAAAGGCAAGCTTAAAGAGCACCATTCTTAGCCTATATAAAGAGGGTTATACCCTTGGTTGTTATTCATAAATTCACAAAGCTTTGAGTTGAAAAATCCATGTCTTCTTTTTCTTCCTCTTCATAATTTCATAAAGCAAATTATTTACACCTCCCCAAATCATTTCAAACTTGGAGTGAAGCCTTAACTCCACATGACAAAACTTTCAACCTAGTTAGAATTTGAAAAAGCAAATCCATCCCCCTCCACCATTTGAAGGCCGTGAGTAACCTAGGAGGATCGGAGGCAAGGCAAGGCAAAGGCAAGCAAAAGAGAAAGAGGGAAAGGTGTTGCTAGGTTGAGGATGGACTTAGACGCTTAGATCTTGGTCAGTTGTTAGGTTAAATGTTATCTAACTCACTATTTTGATTGGAAAGTATCACATATATATGATGATTTTTAATTGTACTAATGTTGTTGAATTAATATGGACATATGTGAAAAAACTGATTTTGATTCTTGCTTTGAAAGCAAGTGGTATATGTATGATTTAAACAGACTTAAACAAACTTAAAAGGACTTATAGGACATATAGCAAGGTCTTGGAACAATGCACATAGGTTGTAGTTGAACATAAGTTTGTATACAACTCGGATTTGGAAGTGCACTTACAGCGATAGTCGTTATAGATGCATTTGTGAATTACCTTGTTTTTTGGCAATTCCTATGGAACTTTATAGAGAGATCCTTAAGGGTTTCTCACCATATTTATAAATTTTTATATGTATGTTTGTTGCTATTTAAAGATTGAATAGTAAAAGGTTAAGTAGCATCTCGGAAACGACCAAAGCTTCATTTGTGCAAAACTGCCCCATTTAAACTTTATTTTTGGACTTAAAAGGTTTGAAAATATATTTAAATTTAAGTATTTTGTTTCATTCTTTTTACAAGGGTTTACTAACTATTATTAGAGTATTCTAAAAGTGGTCTGAGATTTTTATGAATTTTTACGAACAAATTATAAATTTTTAAAGAAGAGGTTTTATGATAAAACACGTTCTTTTCCAAGTTTTAAAGTTTTTACAAATTTGCTATTTTTAAGTGATATTTTGGATAAATGTTGTAAAACCTATTATAAGTGTTTTAAAAGTATATATAAATTTTTTTTGGAATGGGGTTAATAATTTCTTAGTAGCTAAATGGTTAATTGTTTGATTACTTGTTTGAAAAATAATTACCTATGCTTAACACTAAAAGCCAACGAAGTAAGGCTTATTTATTTATGATAGTTAAGATTAATGAGTAGGGATGGAGCAATAGACCTCTAAACTACCGGTTTCCCTCTTGATCGAGGAATAGTAAGTCAGAAAATGTCGGAAACGTGTTAATCGTTTTGATTTCTTCTTATTTATGGAAATCATTAATATCATACTTAAGACTAAAAGTCGACGAGGTAGACTTATCTATTTATGAAATTCAAGAATGAAATATCTAGACAAGGCTTGATGCAACTAGTGCTCAAACTTACCTAGCTTCACTCTTGAACGAGGAATAGTTAAGTTGGAATGTCAGAAATAAGTTAAGCATATAAATATTGATTTGTATAAACAAGTATTTTGACTAGATAATCGATTAGTCGATTATTGAACTTGACCAAATATTAACTTAAGAAGTAATCGAAAGGCTTCGCGATTTTGTACCAATCAGAACCTCCCAGGAGGAGCATTGGTATAAAACATCTCTAGCGTTCGCTTACATTTGAAAGAACCGGAATTGAGTTAACTGAAAATTCATCGATTGGTTCTAAAGAGTCTGGGATTGGTAAGTGCTTTACTTACCGAATACCATTTCAAAAATAGTATATGGATTTCATGTTTTGGAAGCGGTTGAGAAAGGAAATCTATGTGGAGATTCAAAATCAGTTCAAAATGCTCGAATCCATGTAGGGATTAGTGCTCTGTTCGAGATATGGAAATCCATTAGGGATTCATATTCTGTTTGAGTGATGATGACTGATGTGAAGGATGCCGAACATACCCTCTATATCTAAAATGACTAGAAACTGATTTGGCTAACCCATGACATGATATATCAATTCCATATCTAGACTGCTAGCGGGAGTTGATGATATTTGGGATCACGTTTTCGAGCATGGACCAGCTATATTTATCTAAAAGTATATTTTATCTAGAGATATACGTCGCTCAGAGGTAATTTCTGACTCTTGTGCAGGAGATTGGATTTGGCTCGACCAAAGAGATCTCCACGGAAAACCCAATATGCGAACGAACCTTAACGGTTTTGATTTACCCTAAATATGTTGTGGTGTGATGAATGTAAACACAACATCTATTTGATATGATTTATATTCTATACTCTAGACATTATCTACCATATCACTATATTAAACTTAATAAAATGGTTGGTTTCTTTTGAGGGGAAAACTGTTACGGGAATCTATACAGTCTCAATAGTTACTGTCACATGTATTCATTTATCTCGAGTTTTCTCATACGAGACTTATGTTTGATGCTTGGTTTTTGTTTCCCTAAATTCCTTGTGCACTCTTTCGAGTAGGCTGGGTATGCAAGGTTTTAACTTGGATGCTTCAAAGTTCAGAAGACGAGCTGGAGGCTTCTATTATCTATCTATTTCTATTTATGTTATTCCATATTAGCTATGTATATATCAACGTAGTGAGGACATGTAGTTATAACTGTCCAGGCTGATGATAGTACTTAGGTTTTGTAACTCTGATATTCCTATATTCAGAGTAACCCTTTGTGATGTTCTTTTGATATTATATATTACCGTTCTGCTGTGAGATTCTGATGTTGTGTAATATCTTTCTTGTTCTATTCTTCTTTCCTTTTTATCTTACCTTAACTTTCTGTCTTCCCGACACTTGGATGCTTAACAGATAAATACCGTGGATGTATTAGTGTCGACATTTGAGGGTCGAAAAGTATGGTTATTACATTTGTTATCAAAGCTCAAGGTTGGGCGAACACCTTAGCTTTGGTTAGGTATAGCTCATTAGAGATTGGGTAAGCAACTCCCTAGAATGAGTCAAGTGTATACGAGAGCGTATTTGTATTTTCTATAAACCTATACCCCTTTTTTCTGCTTTCCTTAAGAATAATCTATTTCTATGAAATAACTCTAGCCTTTAATATCCTAAATATATTCTGCTATGTTCAAGTTGTACATCATGAGTACCAGAGCTGTCAATGCTCGAGGAGGTAGAGGTAGAGGTTGTAAAGGTAGTACCGTCATAACTAGTAGAGATTGAGCACTAAGGAATGTTGCTCCAGTCGAGGAACCAAGGGTGGACATTGTAGAGGAGGTCGTGGAGGTCAGGCCCTAGGTTAATTTTGCTTCGCTCTGCCGCGATTATGAAAGGCTAGGAGGTAAGAGGTTTGGTGGTACAGAGACGATCATAGAAGTCTAGACTTGGATCAAATTATGTGATCGAATATTTGAGGATATGGAGTTAGATGACACGATGAAGCATCAGTTGGCTTCACGGCATCTGATGGACATAGTTACGGATTGGTGGAGTTCTATCACTGCTGATGTCCAAGAGAAGACATCTCTTAGGCCTAATTTAAGGAGGGATTCGAGATGAAGTTTGTCCCGAAAGCCGGGAAGACTTTTTTTAGGAGCTTCCTCGACTTGAAGCAAGGGTCTATGACAGTGGAGGAGTATGATAACCGATTCACTGCCTTATCTCGATTCGAGCCTAGTTTGGTAGATATGCCATTGAAGAGGAATGAGATGTTCATCACAAGGATGCATCCAGAATTCAAGGGTAATATAACAAATCACATCTTAGGGTCTTATGTGAATTTGGTGAACGTGGGTTGAGGTTTGAGAGCTTAGCACCAAAGCCATCTATTGAAGCACCAATTGGGGATTACAAGCGGAAGTTCCAACCGCCTAGGGATATTTCTAGTTTAGCTTGTCATAAGTGTGGAAGGAAGGGGCATTTCACTAGAAACTATACATCGGTTGGGGAAAGACAAGTGGCGAAAGCACCGTTGGTTAAAGCACATATAACTAAGATACCTAAGCTAGAGCCACAGGCAGCTAAGGCATAGTTTGCACCAAGGGCCTGCTATAACTGTCATCAGCTAGGCCATTTTGCTAGAGAGTGTTTGTTGCTTCAGAAGGGAGAACAACCTCGAACTTTTGCATTAGCTTCAGCACCTTCCACTTCTATAGTTGCAAAGGGGAAGTAGGTTCTGGAAGGTATTCTATCTATTTTTGGCCCTGTTTTATTTGATACTAGTGCTTCTCATAGTTTCATTTCTCGCACACTGGTTGATAGATTAGAACTCGAGCCACTTATGGATTTAGGTTTTATTTGTGTGTCGAACCCTATTGGGGGCTTGGCCAATCTTAGCATGGTTTGTTTAGGAGTTTGTATTTCTTTCTTTAACCAACTCTTATTTGTCGATGTGTGTGTTTTAAGCTTTATGGGTTTTGATGTTCTGCTTGGGATGGATTGGTTGTCACAGATCTCCTAGATTATGTTATGCAAACTATGTCATTAATGAAGAAGGAAAGGAAGGTGATGATAGTATCTTGTGAAGGACCTAGCTCACTTATCACTAGTTTTATTTATTCTTTGGACGTGGCAGAGGAGGAGTCGAGTTTGATTGTATTTTTTCAGGAGTTTGAGGATGTCTTTGAAGTGTTAGGTTTACCACCTCACCGTGAGATAGAATTTCACATCGATTAGGTTAAAGATGCAAAACCTATTGTATTGCCTATTCGTATACTTACCCCGAAGGAGAGATTGGAGCTAACAAATCAGGTTAGTATTTTATTGCTGAAGGCTTGATCTGACCAAGTCATTCAAGTTGGGGGTGCTCGTTGTCTTTGCCACAAAGACGGACGGTTCGTTAAGACTGTGTGTAGATTAGCGCGAGCTTAACAAACAAACTGTTAAGAACAAGTATCATTTTCCTAGGATAGATGACTTGTTCGATTAGCTTCATGGAGCTCGAGTGTTTTCTCGACGTGATCTTGCTATAGGGTTCCGTCAGTTGAGGGTGGAAGATGAGAGTGTAGCCTTGACCGCTTTTAGATCCGACCAATTGTATGAGTGGTTAGTTATACCATTCGGTCAAACTAATGCTCCATCATATTTTGTAGACTTAATGAATCAAGTTTTCCAAGATGTGTTGAATAAACTTATTCTTGTTTTTATCGATGATATTCAAGTCTACTCCAAGACCAAGGAGGAACATTCGCGCCATCTAAGGATTATTCTAGAAACACTAAGAGAGCATGTGTTGAAGGCTAAGTTCTTGAGGTGTCATTTTTGGCATTTAGAAGTTAGGTTCTTAGATCATGTTGTTTCGGTGGAAGGTATTTCAGTTGATCCCACTAAGGTTGTGGCCGTTCAGGACTAGAAGAGGCCAGAAAGTGCAGCTGATATTAGGAGCTTTTTGGGTCTAGCAGGTTATTATAGGATATTCATACATGATTTCTCGAAGATTTCCTCTCGCTTAACGAGTTTGATGAAGAAAGATGTCAAATTTGTGTGGACTGATAAATATGAGCAAGCATTCATAGAAAATGAAAGGTTGACTAGTGCTTCTGTTCTTACTATGCTAGATGGTGGTGAGGTTTTGACTGTTTACATTGATGCATGTGGAGTAGGTTTAGGTGTCGTGTTAATGTAGCATGAGAGGGTTATCACTTATATGAGTCAGTAGCTCAAACCGCATGAAGCAAGGTATGCAACTCATGACTTGGAGTTGTTAGCAGTGATATTTGCATGAAAGATGTGGAGGCATCATTTGCTAGGTAAAAGGTTCAAGTTATATACGAACCATAAATCTTTGAAGCATCTTTTTATGCAAAAAGACTTAAACATGAGGCAGCAAAGGTGGTAGGAGTTTCTTGCGGCCTATAATCTGGATATATTATTCACACCAGGCAAAACGAATGTTGTAGCAGATGCCTTAAGTAGGAAGCATGCTATTATGACTAGCGTTGAGGTTCGTTCGACCTTGATCAGTCGTATAGAAGAGAATCAGCTCAGAGATCCTCTTAGTGCTTGAATAACCAAAGTCGTAAGCGAGAATGAGGCACCGGAGAAGTGGCTGGGATTTGAGGTACATAGCCATGGTTTAATGAGGATGAATGGAAGATTGTGTATACCTAAGTTTGATGTGATTAGGTAGGAGGTTCTAAAGGAGAGTCATCATTCACGGTTAAGAATACATCCAGAGGTTACTAAGATGTATCAATATATGAGACATACTTCTGGTGGAAAGGTATGAAAAGAGTTGTTTCTATCTTTGTGAGAAGGTGTGCTAACTGCCAGCAAGTAAAAGGTAGTCACCAGAAGGAGCTGGACTGCTTTAGCCACTTACGATTCCTAAGTGGAAATGGGAGCAGATTTCCATGGACTTCATCGACAGATTTCCTAGGTCGAGGAGAGGTAATGAAGGTGTGTGGGTTATCGTGGATTGATTAACCAAGAGCGCGCACTTCTTACCTGTTAAGACTACGACAACAGCTTCTATTTTGGCTAAGTTATATGTTAAGGAAATAATCGGATTGCATGGTGTTCCTTGTGATATCATGAGTGATAGAGATCTGATATTCACAAACCAATTCTGGAAGGGTTTACATGAGGCCTTAGGGACCAAGCTCAGTTTGAGTACTGCATACCATCCGCAGATAGATGGACAAACGAAAAGGGTGTACCGAGTATTGGAAGTCTTGCTTCGAGCATGCATTTTAGATTTTGGGGGTTTGTGAGAAGAACACTTACCGCTTGTTGAGTTTTCATATAACAACATTTATCAAGGCAGTATTGGAATGGCACCATTTGAAGCGTTGTATGGAAGACCTTGAAAATCTCCATCGTGTTGGGTAGAACCTAGAGATCGTCTTGTGCTTGGGCTGGATATGATTCGAGTGGCGTCGGATAAGGTCATAGAGATTCGAAAGCGAATCAAGGAGGTGTAGAATCAACAAAAGAGCTAAGTAGATGAGAGGTACAGAGACTTGGAGTTCACAGTTGGAGACTTTGTGTCCGTAAAGGTTTCTCCAATGAGAAGTGTAGAATGGTTTAGAAGGGCTGGGAAGTTAGCTACTCAATATATGGGACCATTTTCGATTCTGGAGAGAATTGGTACACTCGTGTATAGAGTCGAGTTACTAATTAGGCTATTAGGTATGCACAATGTATTTCATGTGTTGCATTTGCGTAAGTTTGTGCATGATCGTTTGATGATAGTGGAAATATCACAGCAGGAGGACTTGGAGATTGAGCCGAATTTGACTGTATTGAGGCAGCTTGTTCGTATTGTTGATAGAGATACGAAACGATTGAGGACTAAGGTTGTGAGTTAATCAAGGTATAATGGAGCAAGGATGCTCGGGATTGTATGTGGGAAATAGAGGATAGTTTGAGAGAGTCATACCCGGATTTTTACTTAGACTGGAGATTTCTTATCTTAATATCGTACGTCTTTTGTAGTATACTCACCGCTTGAGGTGGAGTCACTTAGTATGCATTTTGAGTTGCATTTTATTTGTATATATTTAGCAATATGCTATATATACCTTGTTCTTTTATCTTCTTTTATTATCTTTCTTATTTGAATTTCGAGGATGAAATATTCTAAGTGGGGGAGAATGTAGCGACCCTGAAATTCGAACATTTCCTCTTCGAATATCGGAATGTTTTGAAATATAATTAAGTGTTATAAATATGATATTATAACCTTGTTAAACATCATTTAATCAATAAATAATGATAAGAAACTTGTTTTTGAATTTTTTACAAAAATATATTCTTTGAAAAAAAATCGATTATGTGACCGAAAATCGGTAAATAGTTTTTCGATCGATATAAGTTGTTTGAACTTTTGTGCACTTGGCTAATGATCAAATGAACACAATAGGAACTAATTAACACACACACCTATTCATAAAGCTTGGAATGTTCTAGAAGCTTCTATTAGGATAAAAAATATTATCAAGAGAGGAATAAAATGGTAATTAGCATAAAGGAGAAGTGACTTAAAGGAGAAGTGATGGGAGGTGACTCTTCCATGTTATGAAGTAGGGGTGAAGACAAGCTTAAATAGCACCATTCTTAGCCTATATAAGGAAGGGCATACCCTTAGTTATCATTCACAAATTCACAAAGCTTTGAGTTGAAAAATCCATACCTTCTTCTTCCTCCTCTTCATAATTTCCTAAGGCAAATTATTTGCAAATCAAATCCAAACCACTTCAAACTTGGACTGAAGCCTTACCACTACATAACAAAACCTTCTACCTAGTTAGAATCTGAAAAAGAAAAGCCATCCCTCTCCACCCACTTGAAGGCAGTGAGCAACCTAGGAGGTTTGGAGGCAAGGCAAAGGCAAACAAAAGAGAAGAAGGGAAAGGTGTTGCTAGGTTGAGGTTGGATTTAGATGCTTGGACCTTGGTTAGTTTTTAGGCTCAAGGTGAGCTAACTCACCATTTTTATTGGAAAATATCACATATATATGATGATGTCTAATTGTTTTATGGTTGTTGAATTAATATGGAAATATGTGAAAACATTGATTTTGATTCTTACTTTGAAAGCAAGTGGCATATGTATGGACTTGAATGGACTTGTATGACATATAGCAAGGTCTTATAACAAAGCACATAGGTTATAGCTGAACATTGGTTTGAATATAACTTGGATTTTGAAGTGCACTTATAGCGACAGTCGCTACAGATGCAGTTGTGTATTGGCTTATTTTTGGCGATTCCTATGGAACTTTGTAGAGAGATCCTTAGGGGTTTCTCACCACGTTTATAATATTTTATATGTATTTTTGTTGCTATTAAAAGCTTGAATAGTATAAAGTTAGATAACATCTTGAAAATAACCAAAACTTCACTTGTGCGAAACTGCCCCGCTTAGACTTGATTTTTGAACTTAAAAGGTTTGAAAAGATATTTAAATTTAAGTATTTTGTTTCATTCTTTTTACTGGTATTTATTAACTATTATTAAAGTATTTTAAAAGTGGTTTGAGGTCTTTAGGAATTTATATGAATTAATTGTGAATTTTTAAAGAAGAGGTTTTTATGATAAAACATGTTCTTTTCCAAGTTTTAAAGATTTTACAAACTTGTTATTTTTAAGTGATATTTTGGATAAATGTTGTAAAACCTATTGTAAGTGTTTTTAAGTATTTCAAAAGTATATACAAATAATGGGGTTAAAAAGTGCTTAGTGGCTAAATGGTTAGTTGTTTGATTACTTGTTTGAAAAGTAATTACCTATGCTTAACACCAAAATCCGACAAAGTAAGGCTTTTCAATTTGTGATAGTTAAGATTGATAATGAGTAGGAACGGAGCAATAGAGCTTTGACCTACTGGTTTACGTCTTGATCGAGGAGTAGTAAGTCAGAAAATGTCTAAAATGTTTTAATCGTGTTGATTTCTTCTTGTTTATGGAAATCATTAATACTATACTTAACACTAAAAGCCGATGAGGTAGACTTATTTATTTGTAAGATTCAAGAATGAAGTGTCTAGGCAAGGCTTGATGCAACCAGTGCTCAAACTTACTTGGCTTCACTCTTGAACGATGAATAGTTAAGTTAGAACATCGGAAACGAGTTAAGTGTACGAATATTGATTTGTATAAACAAGTGTTTTGACAAGATAATCGATTAGTCGATTATCGAAGTTGACCAAATATTAACTTAAGATGTAATCGAAAGGCTTTACGATTTTATACCAACAAGAACCTCTGGGGAGGAATATTGGTATGAAATGTCTCTAGCTTTCGCTTACTTTTGAAAGAACCGGAATTGAGTTAACCGAAAGTTCATCGATTGGATTTGAAAAGTCCGGGATTGGTAAGTGTTTTACATACCGAATACCACTTTAATAATACTATACGGATTTCATGTTTTGGAAGCGGTTGAGAAAAAGAATATATGTTGAGGTTCAAGATCTGTTCTAGATGCTCGAATCCATGTAGTGATTTGTGATCTGTACGAGATATGGAAATCCATTTAGGGATTCATGTTCTGTTCGAGTGATGATGACTCGCGTGAAGGATGCCGAATGTAACCTCGACTTTGAAAATAACTAAAAATATAGTCGGCCTCATAGCCTGGGGTTTGGCTAACCACCGACAGGACATGTCAACTCCATATCTTGAGTATGCTTATCATTTGTTGCTAGTGGGAGTTGATGATATTTGGGATCACGTGTTTGGGTGTGGACCAACTATGTTTACCTAAAGGTATATTTTATCTAGAGATATATGTCGCTCGGAGGTAGTTTCTGACCCTTGTGCAGGGGATTGGATTCGGCGTCGACTGGAGAGATCTCCATGGAAAACCTTATATGCAAGCGACGGTTTTGATTTACCCAAAATATGTTGTGGTGTAATGAATGTAAGCACCACACCTATTTGATATGATTTATATTCTACACTCTAGACATTATCTACCATATCACTATATTAAACTTAATAATATGGTTGGTTTCTTTTGAGGGCAAAAATGTTACGAGAATCCGTATGGTCTTAATAGTTACTATTACATGTATTCGCGTATCTCAAGTTTTCTCATACCAGACTTATGTCTGGTGCTTGTTATTGTTTCCCTATATTCCTCGCATACTCTTTTGAGTAGGCTGAGTATGGCAAGTTTTAACTTGGATGCTTTAGTGTTCTAAAGATGAGCTAGAGGCTTCAATTATCTATCTATTTCTATTTCTATGGTTCCGTATTAGCTATGTATATATCCATGTTGTGAGGATAGGCAGTTATAATTGTCCAGGCTAATGATAGTACTTAGGTTTTGTAACTCTGAAATTCCTATATTCGAGTACTGTTCTTTTGATATTATATATTACAGTTCCACTGTGAGATTCTGATGTCGTGTTCTATCTTTTTCGTTATATTCTTTTTTTCCTTTTATTTTACCCTAACTTTTCGTCTTTCCGGCACTTGGGTGCTTGGCACACTAATATTGTAGATGTATCAATGTCAATATTCGAGGGTTGAAAAGTCAGGTCGTTATAGGCCACGGTATTCGTAAAAAAGTCAAATGGAATTTTATGGATGTCTATTGATTATGAAGCCAAATGAATTAAAAGTGAAGAACCATTATCCTTTTCCTAGGATAATGACTTGTTTGATTAGTTAAGTGGAGCTTGGGTGTTCTCGCAGACAGACTTAGCAACGGGCTTCCATCAATCGAGACTTGTGGAAGATAGTGTTCCGTTGACCTCATTCCGAAAAAGGTACAACTATATGAATCGGTAGTGATGCAATTTGGATTGACCAATGGCATGCATTCTTCGTTAATCTTATGAACCAAAACTTTCATGATCAGTTGGATAGATTTGTGTTGGTCTTCATCGATGATATTTTGGTATATTCTAAGGATGAGAGATCATTAAGTCCATCTGAGATTGGTGTGGAGATTTATAGATAACACAAGTTGAAGGCAAAGTTTTCGAACTGCCAATTTTTGAAATGGAAGGTGGAATCTGTTGGCATGTAGTCTCAAAGAATGGATTAGTAGTGGATCCATCAAGATCAAGACTGTTAATGGTTGGAAGAGGCTAGAGATGAGAAGTTTCTTAGAATTAGCTGGTTGTTACCATAGATTCATTAAAGATTTCTCACATACATCAGTTGTTGGAATCGAGCCAGCCCGCAGCGGAAGTTATAAGTGAATTTCAAATAAAATTCCCCTATTGGATCTATCTTGGGCCTATGAAGTCTAATTATTTAGAACATTTCTACATTTAATTTAAATAAAACCTCTTATTTCATTTAAATTTATAAATTATACATAGAATTTTATTTAACTTATATTTAATTAAATATAAAATTACACATATGTATCATATACATATAAATGTGCGTATGTATGTGTAACATGATAATCCGTGCAAGGTATAACATGCCCAAATATAGATGTTGAGATTTACATCGTAATGGACATGTTAGCTCATCCTATATGAATTGTATGTTGTCCAAATATATGTATGCAGACTTGTTATTTATAAATATTAAAAACTATATAATATTTTTATACATACATAGATAATATATATGTTAATTATATGTAATAATATTAACGATTTACATACATATGTGCACTATTGTATTGAATATTAAATATATACACACACACATAACACATAAAGTCTTTTTGATAAATCATTTTACTCA
This sequence comes from Allium fistulosum, assembly GCA_030737815.1. NCBI lineage: Eukaryota > Viridiplantae > Streptophyta > Magnoliopsida > Asparagales > Amaryllidaceae > Allium > Allium fistulosum. The sequence goes on from CM060903.1 coordinate 208,163,450, forward strand.
TATATTATGTATTACAGTAACAAAATTATTATTATTTTAATATATATATATATATATAACTATATTTATAATATATAAATATGTATATGTATTTCTATATATATATTATGAATTTAAATTTTTCTTAAACCTTTTCAGATCAAATACAAAGCACAACAAATGTTTATTTATAATTTTATTTTATTAATATATATATATATATATATTAATTAGTCCAAATATAATAAAATAATAACAAAAACTAATTTTGTGTTAAATTATTCAAGTTTTGAATTTTCAAAAAACCAAGCATGATATTTTAAGGTTAGAATATTTTTTCTAGAATTTTCTCGGTCGAAATATTATTTTAAATTAATTGATTGATTTCCTCCTAATATGAAAATCATTTTTAACAAATATAAATGCTAATTTTTAGATTTTGATTTTTTGGCTGATAGTCTATACAATGATAAAATAGTTTTAAAAAATTTATAATTTAATTTTCAAAACATATTTTATTTTGTACAAATTATTTAATTAGTATATTGATTTAAATAATAATGAATGATAGTAAATAATTGTTAAAAAGTAATTTGCAGTCACCAAAAATTATAATCATTGTTAATATGCGTTTATAAAATATAAGTTCAATTATTTACGTGATATGACGATATAATTAAATTCAAGTCATATACTTAAAATTAAGTGACATATTAATATATATAATAAAATGATAATAATTAAAAATAAAATATATATGGTTGTGTAAATTAGATTTACATGAAAATAACTGTTTTTTCAAATAAGTACATACATATAACTAATCTAATTTGTGACAACATTGATACATATAAGAATCATCACCTAACTAACAATATAATATAGCAAATACATACCTAATACTAATGCCTTGAAGCACACCTTGTAATAACAAGTTCTCCCTCCTTTGAAGACTTCTCAATTCGAAAGACTACTAATCCTTGAACTGTAGACCTTTGACTATCAAATAGTACTTGTTTTGAATTGATTTGAGTTGGATTTGCTTAGGCTCCTAGGGGATGTGATGAGCCAGCAATGGAAGAGATAGTGGCTGGAAAAATGTTTTTAAACGACCAGGGTTATAGGCCCTTAAATCGTAGATGAAAGAGAGAAAGATATGGATCATATCTCATACCAATTTTCACTAAATCCAAGCCATCCTTTCTTAACCCTACTAGCCTATTTTTAGCCACCCCCTATAGCTTCATAATAGCCGAAATTATCACCATATCATCATTGGCTAACATCACATTCAAGCCCAAATAAATATTATTAATTAAATATAATTTAATTGCTTATCAATATCATATATCGAACGATATATTTATAACTGTTATAAATATATATTAATTAATATTTATTCCACAAATCTTATTCAAAATTTTATAGATTATAATTAATATTTCATAGATATTAATTAGTTTAATTAATTTATAACATTTACAAGCTAATTAAATCATTTGGTCTAAAGAGAATTCATCATTCTGGTTATGTGACTCGTTAGGAGTTAATTTGGTTAACGATTAACATCAAACTATTCGAATGTTAATGTTCACACATCAATTAGTAGGTGGTGTGACATTTTAGCAAAATTTATCGCTTACTTATTTTTGGTAAAATATAATTTTACTTTATTGAGCGTTACCCGGTTGGGACTTTTATTTACACCATTTCTCTTTATCAAAACCATATCACTTTGGACGTATGGAATTTGGTAATGGTCAAAACTCCAATATCGTCCATATTCAACTCTATAGTCCAAACACAAAGCCCTTGGTTCAATAATAATAATTAATATTAACCAAAATTCTCTGGCCATAGACTTTGACTTTGAGTTAACTTTAATTGACCATGATACTAACCCCATATAACTAAGGAGACAAATCCTCTCTTGAATACTACTTCACTTTCAATACTTCCACTCGACCCAACAATAGTCACTCGACGGACGTCATGCTATGATTTGACTATAATCAAGGTGGAACTTTCATATTGAAGGTCTATAGTATTCTCAAGTTGAGAGAACCATGTAAATCAGTTATATCGAGAATTTTTGTTTGATCTTAGTTATATTAACCAAAAGAAAACTATCGAGTGAGTCGTTCCATAGTTATCCAATAACTATCATTACATAACCTCTTGATGCCTACCGCTGTCATGAGTAATACACTGCCCAACATTTGGAAAGCGTTAGGTACACTAGTCTCAACGAATACATCGATATCCAGTCTCGATGCATCTTGACTATGAACATTTAAAATGCAATATTTATATTTATTGTGATAAATTACTCACGGTTACAACACTTTGTAACTTCTATCACAAAATATATAATTTATGGATTTTCTATTAAATATACTTTTAATTAAGTTGATTAATTAATCGAACACATTATATTAAGTATATTATATAACACCTGGACAGGGCATTTGTAACGGTTATAAACGTTACAAATTAAAATTTTAACGGATGAGATTTTCAACCCTAAAAAATAGACACTAATATGTCCACTATATTGCATGTCGAGCATTCAAGTGTCAGAAAAACCGACCATTAGGGGTGAAAGAAAGAAAAGATAGAAGAGAATAAACTAAACAACAAAAAATCTCACAATGCAATGGAACAATATATATTACTCAACATAATATATTACAAAGTCATTTCAAAAATGTTACATCAAAGTCATACTAAAACAAATTTTACCCTAGGACAGTTATAACAGTCTGTCCTTACCTAACAGATACAATATACATATGATATAGCGGAAACAAGAATAATAACTAGCTATCGATGAAGCCACCTGCTCCAAGCTTCTCTAAGCTGAATCTGTGGAAAAACCTAAACTACTTGGCTGTTCATTCAAATTTGAGCACCTAAGAGTTTAGGAAAAGGAAAAATAAACTCCGGGTCAGACATGGGTCTAGTGTGAGTAAAGCATATATTTTAACTTTATAAACACCTTCAAAACAAGGGTATCTTGTAAGAACACGCCGCACATAAACATGGACAGGTTTTTACCTTATGATAACCAAACCATTTCTACATAAAATCCGGTGATATTATAATAGTGTCTAGGTTTAAAGTAAATAGAGAAAATAGCTAAAATGCTTACATCTCACATTTCAACATAGTTGGGCACAACTAAGTCCATAAGGCTCATATTGGAGAATGGATTCCAACAATGGCAAGGTAAGGGACTACCTTCAGATGGTACACCTCTAGAAAATTCACTTGGGGTCAGACCCTGACTTGATCTACACCTGGTAACGCAGAGCCGGCTGCCCCTTTAACATGGCGAACCAGATTACCTCATCCCTTGACACCGAGGCCTTATACTACCATGGTGCCTGCTTGCAAAACAACTTGAAAAGGAATAATCTAGAATGGAATGACGGATCCTAGTGGTAGTTGACCACATAGCTCTACTACATGCCCAGTTTTTGCCATTTTTCCCAGTTGTGAGGCTTGAGGCTACGCTTTACCTTCTTTCATACCAGCAAACCATCTTAGAATGCTAATAGTGCCCTCCAGGCAGAGATGCAATGCCAACATTCATCCATGCATGTTGTTCCGGGATCGAACAAACATTCCGCATTACTATCTTCCATTTTGGAATCACCCTCAGGAAGAATAGTATAATCCACAGCATACTTCAATATTATTTAACATCATTCGTTATCTGTTTGGAGTGGTTCGGATAAATCTTGGTGTCTCCAAAACTAAGTAGTAATTTTCGGCTAACTCAATTCCGTTTCTTTGGGAAGTATGCACTAAGCAGTTGAGACCTCGTCGGGGAACTCGAATATACCCAACATACCTCCTGAGTCAAAATAGGTCCAGATTTGGTAGTCGGTTATTTAACTATCAAATAAACAAACAACAACCAATTCCATTTGAGATTTATTTTTCCATAGAAACCACTAAGCCTCAAAACACGTCTTTATTTAATAAATCTCTTTCAAAAACATTTGCCTAGAACATTCATATACTTATCTCATTGACATAAGTATATTCACAAAACATTTGCGAATATCCAAATCATTTAAAAAAGGATTAAACAAATGTTGTTTAAATTGGAGGTAAGGACAACCATAAATACTATTCCTTCGGTGTTAAGTGTAGAATGGATGTTCCATACCACCATTTTTCAAAGGTCAATTAAGAGAAACCTAGATCTCCAATTCTTTTAATATTTCTTTCGATAAATCCTTTTTAATCAAATCTATTTCATTCATGAAATCTCTTTTACTTGAAATCCAAATCCATTTTAGAATACTTTCCAAACTTCCAAATTCATTTATAAAACCTTTTTATAAATATTCAAAATCATTTATATAAATTGCTTTTATAAATATTCAAACTGTTTATATAAATTTCTTAAAAATATCCAAATTCCTTTATAAAACTCTTTATAAAAACTTCTTTTTATAAACATATGAATCATTTAGAAAACTCTTTGCAAACTTCTTTTTATAACATTGAAAACCATTTCCATTAGTTAAAACATCTTTAATAAAACCATTTGCCAACTCATCCTTTAATATCTTGTTCAAAATGCAATAACTTTGAAACCATTTCAAAAAGAAAACTAAATATTTATCCTTATAAAATCAAACGAAGACTCAATGACACAATGTTGCTTTTAATTTGATTTTAATTATCCAGTTTAACATGGCACCACATAACAACAAGTATATAAGAGATCGACACATAACAATCAATCAACTTAAGTAAATATCCAAGTTAATTGTAATATCAGAATGGTGTTTTGTTCTACTAATAGATGTCATTTAGTTTTCCTAATCATATGGGGTGACTTAAGGGAAAGCGACATAGAATCCCTTGATTTAAACCAAACTTGAAAAGAAAACAGTTTAAAATAAAACTGATTACTTAAACTCAAACCGATTTTAAAACAATTAAAATCTTATTAATTAGAATTAAATCCTTGTTAAACAGTAATTAAAATCTAATTAAAAGTAATTAAATCTTAATTAAACCTTATTAAAACATAATTAAACTTTAATCAAAAATTAATTAATAATCCCTTTTAAAATAGTAATTAATTAATAATTATCTTAAGTGAATAATTAAATAATAATTAATTAATCCTTAATTAATAATTAAATAATAATTAACTTTAATTAAGTAACAAATCATGATTAACTCTATTGACTAACATTTAAGTATAAATAACCTTTGTTAATTAGTGATTAAGTACCGATTACCCTGATTAATAAATAAATAAATTAATTAATTTAACAATAATTAAATAATTAATTAAATAAATACAACAACAACAATTAAGCCATTATTCCCAAACAAGTTGGGGTCGACTAGAGATGGAACCCAAAACTAAATGACAAAGTTAATTTAAAAGTCATAACAACAACAACAACAACAATAATAATAAACCATGATAATAATAATAAAATAAAGTCAAATAAGTAAACAAATAATAATAATAATAATAACTAAGTAAAATAAAAATAACGATAAAAATAAAAATAAATATATATTTAACAAAAAACTCATGATGATAATAGTAATATCGACCGAAGACCAAACACTACGTCTTAGGCTCCTATTCACTATCCACTATCCTATAATCTAAAACTTATAACACTACCCCTAAACCAATCCTAAGCAAAAAACTCCTAGCTCATGGTTTTGGTACATGGATCGCTTTCTACGCGCTCTTGTTCGACACCAGCTCTTCAGATATATTCCAATCCTTCAAGTCCCTTTTTACTTGTTTCTCGCAGGTCAACCTTGGTCGATCTCTATCTCTCTTCGAGCATTCGACGCGGCCTATAATTCTAATGCGCATAGGTGCCTTGGGAGGCCTCCGTTGGAGATGTCCAAACCATCTTAAGCCGTGTTGGACTAGCTTCTCCTCGATCGATGTTACTCCAAGTTTATCGCGTATATAATCATTTCTAATTCGGTCTCTTCTTGTATGACCACAGCTCCATCGTAGCATACGCATCTCTGCTACACTTATATTCTGGATGTGTTGACTTTTAGTAGGCCAACATTCTGCACCATACAACATCGCATGCCTGATTGTCGTTCTGTAGAACATTCCTTTAAGCTTCTGTAGGACTTTCCTGTCACAGAGAATGCCAAACGCTTGTCGCCATTTCACCCATCCTGCTTGAATTCTAAAACTAAAATCTTCATCAATCTCACCATCATACTACAACATCGATCCTAATTATCGAAAGGATTCCTTCTTCGGCACTACTTGTCCTGCCAGAGTGACATCTCCATCCTCTAACCTGACACCACTGAACTCACACTTCATATACTTTGTTTTAGTTTTGCTAAGCCTAAACCCCTTTATTTTAAAGTCTGTCTCCACAATTCCAGTTGTCTATCAACCTCAATCCTACTTTCGTCAATTAGCACAACATCATCAGCAAAGAGCATACACCAAGGAATCTCACCTTGTATACTCTTCGTAACCTCATCCATAACTAGGGTAAAAATGTAGGGGCTCAAAGCCGACCCTTAATGTAATCCTATGGTAATGAGAAAATCACTCGTTTCACCCTCGCATGCTCTGACACTAGTCACAACATCATCGTACATATCCTTGATAAGGGTAATGTACTTTGTTGGGACTCTTCTTTTCCATAGCCCACCACATAACCTTTCTCGGTACTTTGTCTAAGCTTTCTCCAAATCGATAAATACCATGTATAGATCCTTCTTTTGCTCCCTAAACCTCTCCATAAGTCGTCTTATCAAGAAAATTGCGTTCGTGGTCGATCTCCCATACATGAAACCAAATTGGTTTTTCAAACGCTTGTCATCCTTCTTAATCGATGTTTAATGACTCTCCCCCAAAGCTTCATTGTATGACTCATAAGTTTAATTCCTCTGTAGTTCGTGCAACTTTAAATATCTCCTTTATTCTTAAAAATTGGAACTAATATGCTTCTCCTCCACTCATCTGGTATCTTGTTTGATTTGAAAATATTATTGAACAACTTAGTTAGCCAGGCTATCCCTGCATCTCCAAGGCATCTCCACACCTCAATGGGGATGTCATTAAGCCCCAATGCCTTGCCTGCTTTCATCCTTTTTAGTGCCTCATTTACCTCGGACTCTTGAATTCTCCGAACAAAACGTCTACTGGTGTCATCAAAAGAGTCATCCAGCCCGATCGTAGTGCTATCACCTTCTTTATTGAATAGATTGTCAAAGTAATCTCTCCATTTATTTTTTATCTTATCGTCCTTCACCAAAAGTCTATTATTGTCATCCTTGATGCATTTAACTTGGCTGAAGTCTCTCATCTTCCTCTCGCGGAGCTTAGCTACCCTATAGATGTTTTCTTCCACCCACCTTGGTACTTAGCTTTTGATGTAGATCTTCATACGCCTGACCCCTTGATTCACTCACCGCTCTCTTTTTTTTCTTCTTTGCCACTTTGTACTTTTGCAAGTTGTCCTCGCTTCTATGATAATTTAAGCACCTATAGCATTCCTTCTTCTCTTTGATAACCTTTTGCACATCGCTGTTCCACCACCATGAATATTTAGGTTCACGTTTATTTCCTTTCGTTATCCCAAACATCTCGGTGGCCACTTTCTAAATGCGCATTGCCTTCTCATCCCACATGTCATTGCTTCTCTTTCATATTTCATGCCCCTTCTTCCGTTACTCTTTCCTTAAACTCCCATGAGGCATCTCTTGTGAGCTTCCACCATTTCATCCAACTAATCTTGGCTCCTTTATCCTGTCAAACACGTATTCGAATACGAAACTCAGATATCAAAAGCTGACATTGTAAGATGGCACATTCTCCAGGTATGACTTTGCAATTTACACAAACTTGTTTGTCATCACTTCTAGTAAGGACAAAGTCAATCTGGTTAGAGTGTTGGCCACTACTGAAAGTAACTAAGTACGATTGTCTCTTTCTAAAGAAGGTTTTAGCTATAATGAGGTCATAAGCAATAGAGAAATTCAATATTTCTTCTCCTTCTTGGTTCCTATCGCCATATCCAAAACCACCATGCGCTCTCTTAAACCCCCCACTAGTTGTACCAGCATGGCCATTGAAATCTCCTCCTATGAAAAGTTTCTCGCTACTAGGCACATCTTTAACCATGACATCTAACTCTTCCCGAAAATTCCTCTTGATGGCTTCGCTTAAGCCTACATTCAGGGCATATGCACTAATGACATTCAGAACCATATCACCAACTACCAGCTTGACTAGAATGATCATGTCCCCTTGTCTCCTAACGTCGACCACTCCGTTTTTAAGGTTGTTATCAATTAAGATGTCTACCCCGTTCTTGTTACGTTTTTTCCTGTGTACCATAACATGAAGCCTGTATTCTCCACCTCCTTGTGGAGGCATAGGCACTAATTAATTAATTTCTAATCACTTAATTAAAGTTAGAAACCCATTTCTAAAAAATATTAAGTTAAATCAAGTTTAGATTGAAAAATAGTTAACTTTTTCCGAACTGCGCGTATAGCGATTATCGCTATACGAACCGTAATTTCAAAACTTGATTTTTAAGAAAGTTTACTTCAAAACTCTATTTTTACACTTTAAAAATCATAATAAAGTTAGAAAACACCTTTTAATAAGTTTCTAAGTGGAAACAAGTTTTGGATTTGGAAATAGTTTGTTTTTTGTGAACTGCGCGCATAGCGACTATCGTTATACGTCTCGTAATTTCAAAACTTGATTTTTCTTTTTCTTTTTATAACTATTAAAACTTAAATTTTTAACTCTTATCGCTTTTAAAACATACAAATAGACTTTAGAAAATAAAACAAAGATTAAAACTTTGTAAAATTCAACTTATAAAACCAATTTCAAAATTTTCGAAAAAGGATTTCAAATGGTCGCCTTTAGTCAGCAAGGCACTAACGTTTCATGTTATAAACAACATAACCCAATATCATCACAAACTACACTACCACATCATGTATATATGTTTATGATACACATACAACAAGATCCAACTTGCAATGAAATATGATTAATCAACTTTCACAATCAATTATATCCCAACTACTAAGCACATTCACATACAACCAAATCACATCCATTTCCAAGTATACTCAAGTATAACCAAACCAAACTTCAATGTTACGCCACCAAACATCAAATTTACCAATAAATATACATATTTATAAAGTAATAAATTTGGTTTTAAAAGTGCTAATTTTACTCACTGTAACTTATCTAAATCAAACTAAACTTCCACCGAACTTAGCTACAACACTAGTAAACCACCTTAGCTCCAAGATATGACCTAGTGTGACCATCTATGGTGCAAAGGGGCTCAGCCAAGGGCATAATTAGGCTCGGCCTAGGTTGGTAAAGGCTCGGCCCTAGGTGGTTTTGAGGTGTAGGGGTTTGCTTTGAAGAGTATTGGTATTTGAAAGTGAAGTAAGGCAATTTAACTTGATTTTTTGAAGTGTATTTACTAATTTTTATCTTAGGAATTTGGAGATGGAAGCCATGGAAATACATGAAGATAAGAAGAGGATTTTGACATCAGAATGTACATGAAAACAAAGAAGAAGATGTAAGAGTGAGGAGGGTATATATAGGCAAGGAAAAGAGGTAAATAACTATTTTTTTGCATTAAATAATGTAAACATGTCATGTAACACTATAGCTCTCCACCATCCCCTCTCCACACGTCTTCCCCCTCCCCTCCTTGACTTTGTGTACTAACCTATGGTGTTTAGGTGATGTTTAGGTACTAATCTAGGTTATGATATATATATATATATATATATATATGCATAATAGTCATATCATGAATGTACATGCATATATTATTAAGTATTCATGTATGTATACATGTATACGCAATTATATTATTTGCAAATTTGATCAAACCCTAGTTTATAAGTGTGTGCATGTTTAAAACAAATGTGCACAACGTTTTTCGATAACTTTTTGGTACTGAAAAGTTGAAAATTCGAAAAATGATTCCTGGTCACATTTTCTATTTTTATTTGAACTAATTATTTTTGTAAACAAAAGTGAAATTCTATTTTACCATCATTAGTTTTATTTAAAGAGTTATATTTTAATTATAAATCTTATTATTTGAATATTTAAAATTTATTAAATATTCACAAATTAAGGCTGTAATATCCACATCGTTATAAAATGGTTATGGGTATAACCTTGGTTACAACGTGAGAGGAAAAATTTTGTCGTGAAAATTGTAATGGTTATTACCATTACGAAGCAAAATAATTGTAATGCTTATAACTATTACAAAATACAAATTGTAATGGTAATAACCGTTACAAAATATTATTTAATAACAGTAATAACCATTAATAAATTCCCCATTGTGATGCAACATGTCAAATTCTTAATAGTAGTAACTGTGGGAAAGTACAAATTTAACAATGAAAATAATCTTTACCAATGGTATGTTGCAAATTTTTATATGATCACTAATGTTTGTAAATGTTGGGATATAACAATAAAACAATTACAGATGAAGCAATGATACATAAGTACAAATGAAAACTAATGGTACTTTCGTTAAGGAAATAACAATAAAACATAAACACATAGATGAAGAAAGAAATTAATTCAATTACACCATTTTTCATTTGGACACTTCATTCTTTACAATTACATAATAGATAAAAAAATTAAGTATAAAATTAATTAAGAATCAAGTAAAACTTGTGAGATCATGCAACATACTACTTGATCAAAGCCAGTGATCATAATCCAGATTGCTCAGGTCCATAGTTCAGAAAAATCATCATGCTCATTCATGTATATTGTAGCAATGTTTCTGAAATTTGAAAATTGCTTGTCAAATATTCCAAGTTTAGAATTAAAACTTATTCTCAATGCTAATCATAAAAAAAGATCGCATCTTTCATTGAGAACTTAACTTTTAACAATCTTTTGATCACCTAAACTCAAAAATAAAATAAAACACACACGCGCGCAATATATTCAAAAAATTAGCAATAGAAACATACCAGATCTATGGATCCATGTCCTACATCATCAGTATTGGAATATCTCAAAGAAAGTGTGACTACCATTGTTACTCAATTCGATAAAATTTCAAAAAACCCGAGAAAAATATATATAATAAAAAGTGCAGTTAAAAAAATAGTTTGATAAACAATATCACATATAGCACATAACACGTAACAAATGAATCAACTTATATGTCCAAACACTTCCATACTATTTTAAGCGAGAACTCCAAGTTGTTTCCCAAACACCCTTATTCTTATACACTAATTATTCTTCTAACATAAATTCAACTTTTAATTTAGAATTTCTATACAGATGTGTGTTCAGCATACAATGCCTTTAGTCCAAATTATCCTAACAATACCGTAAAAATTTAAATCTAAGTATCCTAATGTTTTTTTATGATTGATCAATTTAACAAGCAGCTTTTATTGTAATAAATAAATGATGAACTAAATGGTGTGATTCTAAACTCATGCTTCAAAATCAACTAAGTTCATCATTCTCCCTATGATTATACAAGTGCCTACAGTTACTTGTCCTAAAAATTAAGTTAAGCATGAAAAAAGAAGGTAATTATTTTATTTATATTTTATGTAAACAAAGCATTCCTTTAACAGTTTCCATCTGAAGTTTATGTACACTTTTTCTTATTGGTTTATCGTTGAATAAATTTAATTTTAGATAAAGAAATAAGCAATCATTTCTCTTTTCAAGAAACAAAATATTATTTGGCTTCTAAATGAATATAAATTAAAATTAAAATTAGAATAGATGATATGAGAAAACATATGGAGTAATAATAGGATTAAAGATATTTTTTTAGTAAGTACGATTTTATTTTTAGTTTTTTAGAAAAAGAAACATGTTTAGATAATTTAACAACACACTTGTACAAGCAGTGTTCACTAAAGCTTTTCTCACTAAAATACACTACCAGAAAATTAATTTTCTCATTAAAAAAATTTCTCACATGCTACAATAGTTAACTTCAAATATACAAAATAATGAAAGCAATATATGCATCTGAAGCTGCATAGACAACTCATTGATGGGCTTCTCTTTGACCACCAATAGAGTTACTTTATCCTTGACATTAGATACGAAGTAGTTGAGCAGGTAGTCATTTCCACTTGTATCCACAACAAATAGATATTTATTATTGTGGTCCTTAAACTTCCTTTTCTTTCCACTATTTTCCAAATTGAGCCCTCAATTCAAGCAGAATTACTATCTCAAAGTGCTTTATTTGTTGGTTCATGCTCATCGCTTCACCCTACAATAGTGTTTGTGTAAAAGCGTTACATGTATACATAGCATTTATAAATATTAAGTTTCCTTTATCAAACTAAAAGCAACAGTTTCCAATATGTGATGGCAGACTGGAGCAATGTATTATTAGAGTGTGTGAATAGTTCATGCATTTTTGGTGCATGTTATCCAATCAAAGCATATATTTGTATATAGATAATCAATAGAAAAGTTTTCTCATCAATAGAAAATCATTATTTTTATAATATATAGATAATCAATAGAAAAGTTCAATCATCAATAGAAATTCATTTTTTTTATATTTGTGTTATACATTTATAATAGTAAGTTCATGCTTATTCAATTGATTTTAGGTTTATCATAATGACGATACCATTACAAAAAAATTAGCTCATACTCCAGTCGTCTATTATTCACAAAATAAAAAGGTGGATATGAGTTTTAGGACCCACTATAATGGTTGAAGAATGATCTAGCTTCGCTCGATTATTTCGATTGGTTAAGAGCATGTTGTCTAAAAGCATTAGGGATATCTATTCTTGGTGAATAAAAAGGCTCAATAAAATAGGTGGACGTGTAGCTATATTGTTAAATCATCGAGATGTGCCTTCTAATTTTCATATTTAAAAGAAGAAATTAAATTTTCCAACTGAATTGAACAAGTGAGAGCATGGTTGGATCTACACTCAAATATTTGTTTACATAGTATAACTATAATATGCCATCTACAGACGAAACAATCTAAATGATTTAGTAAATGAGTTATGACCTTGTGCATTCTATACTCTCATTTTAAGTAAGCATCTTACCTGAATATGGTAGTATCATAATGAAGTAGCCTTTTTTATATTTCTATTGTACTATTATACTAGTAAATAAATACATTTTTTAGATTTTTTCTTTAGTTTGTATTTCGTACCAAAATTCAAGCATTATATAATAATTAAATAAATGTTTGCCACGCAATCTTAGACTATGACAAAAAAGTCATCGTATTACAATAATTTTTTATTTCAGGAGTAAATAGCAAGCATCATTACTGGAAATTGATCATAATTAAATGTATTAAATCATGAATGATATTGTCTTACCCACTTCATTCACCCCTCATGTTGCATGTACTAACAAAACATACAAAAATAGACAATATGGTTAATCGACGGAGTTCATAAATGAGTAAATAAAATATAATTACTAGTGCTCAAAAAAAGGTACTATAACTAAATTCTTAAGAGCGGGAAGGAAAATGCATAGCTCTAATTATATTACACAATAAAAGTTAACATAAAGGAGGAGATAAATGGTCGTAAATTTCATGAAACCAGCTTGAGAGAGACCTTGAAAGAATTAATATAAAAGAAAATAACTATTGTTAACAAGAAAACTTGTCAACATTCCCGATGCCACATGAAAGGTAATTAAATTCAAATGAATCCATGTTGATAGGAGGATCTCTTCTTTTGAAGCATACCTTTCGACCAGATTGTCATAGGTCGAAAGGGTTTAAGAAGATTATACATCCTTTCGACATGGTTGGCTTGATCGAAAGGGTCTAAAGAGCTATCTTCACCTTTCGACTGGGTTGACTTAGTCGAAAGGTTAAATGGAATTAGTCTAGAGAGACAACATCTGTTTGAATCCTTTCGTTTGAGTGGATCGAAAGCAATTGATCCTTTTAACTTTTCATTTCTTCCGATCATGTCACAAGGTACCTTTCTGGTCCTTTCGATCGTGTCAAAAGAGACACATATTTAATTAATAAGTCACGGTTGCTTTCGACTTCATAGTTTCGCTACTTTTGATTTGGAATCCTTTCGAAAGGGTTGCTTATGTATCTGGGGATAGACCCTTTCGAATGAGTTCCTCTCCCACTAGTTGTTAATCAATTATAAATTGGAACCCTTTCGAAACACCTTTTTCGACTGTGTCAGAAGGGGTTTCACTCTTTTGAAATGGTTCTAGCTTATAATTGTCGAAAATTCATTCCAATTTCCTAGTATAAGATCGATCTGGGTGTTCCCAGTTTCATAATTCATCCTGATCGAAACCCCATCATCATTCTTATTTCTGGTGTCAATATAGGTTTCGACAATGATGTGTTTCGACCAGAGATTCCCAAGTCGATCTTATGTATTTCATAGACAAAATGAGATTAAGAGATAAAGGTTAGAATCATGTGCAATTGATCATTAGGCTAGCTAATGATCTAAATGATCTTCCTCATCATCAGGCTCCTTGTTGAATAAGACATCACTCCTTTATTAATAAACCAAAATGAGTTACAAGAATTAGAGCTTTTTCCCCAATTTGATTTTGGGATTTTATCAGACTTAATTGCAATTAAGAAAGTAGAGTAGAAGAAATGAATTCGGGATTCTAGAATTCGGTCTCCAAAACTTGACCCCTTGGGTCTTATTTATAGATGCAGATCAGCCCCTTCCACGCCTGTGCTTTCGACTTGGTCAAAAGGACCCCTCTTTATATGCCGCCTCAATCCTTTCGACTAGATCGAAAGGCCATGACACCTTTTGATGTTGTCGAATGGCTTCTTCTTGTTCTTTATTATTTGCTCTTTCGCTTCCTTTATCTTTCCTCGGACCTTTCGACTGAGTCGAAAGGGTCCTTTATCAACCTTTCGCCTCTGTTGCCCCTTGTGTACTGCTTTCTTCAGAATACCTTTTGACATTGTCGAAAGGTTTTCAAATGCGCCTTCTCCTTCATGTTTTCTTATTGTTAAGATTAAAGCTTTTGACTCCATTGATAGATGTTTATATTGGTTTTGAAGAGATTTAAGTACCTTTGGTTTTGATGATGTTGAGTAGCCTTTGAATGCATACCTAAGAACTGAAGCGGAACCTCTCCTTCATACCTTGGCCTCGGCCGGTTTGAAAGGCTTGTATATGCTTTCGAAAGGGTTATGATAGGGGCGAAAGTTCTAGTTCTGAAAGGTTTGGCGCATAAGTGAGAGATTACCATCTATTGCCTTTGAAAGGGGTTTCGAAGCTGTCCTTACTTGTTCATCGGTGTCGAAAGGTTTAAAGTGGCGGAAGGGTATGCCTGTTTCCATCCGAGTCGAAAGCCTTCATTCTAAATAAGCAGCTGGTGCCTTCGACCCCTTCGAAACCTTCTTAAAGCTTTCGAAACATCTTCTTATGACCCTTGCAAAACTTATGCTTGTTACTTCATTGGAACCTCACTCTTATTAGCCTTCTTTCATACTTCTTCTATTGAGTAGACTTTATGGGTAACATTTTGCCCCCTCCCAGTATGAAAGAAGCTTTTGTTCTTTAGGACAAAAATTACATAACTTTCTCACTCTTCATAACTTTTTATTTTTTCTGCAAAATTCAAAGTAAGTGATATTTGCTATTGTTAGCTCATTATTGTACTTACATGCATTCTTATTAATAGATCAGCATATTAATGCTTTCATATTCTGACGGTTAGTTGACCATAATCCTGATTCAACGGATATAAAGTTTGTAATCAGTAGCTGCTAAGACATATAATAAATGTAGTTTACGAACTCCTCATGGGAAACAGCCAATAGCTACAAATAGCGACTATGAGTCATTTAGACATGTATTTGGTCCTAAAGTCTTTGTAACTTATCTGCTTTAAAATGTATTCGGTCCTAGAGTCTTCATTCGGACGTTGGTGAGCATCATTTAGAGTTATAAAACATCAACTCAAATTTTGACATTAAAAAGGCCAGCTTGAAATTTCCGGTTGTTTGTAACAACCTCAACTCTTATTACATCATACCCCCCGGTTTGGGATTTGATAGTAGTTAGGAAACAATGAAATTTAACACAGATTATGGTATTAATTTGCGAAGTTTGCAAGTTGATGATGCGACATCCAGAATTTCAGATAATAACATCCAAAAATAGTCCTCCGTGTGGCACTTCTAAACCCAGATTCGGGTTTTTTAGGTGAATTAAACAGGTATTAGTAAATATTGTCTTCATACCAAGTTCTAAGCCTAGGTCAGGGCATATGTCAGACAATTATTTTTGTAAAAGAAACATCAGCCCAGATTAGGGCATATATTGTGTAAGCAAATTTCCTTAGTAGTTGTTGTTAAGATAGAAAATCCTCTGCCCTGATTAGGGTATATGTTGGACCACCAAATGTCTATGGAAATTATCTTCATAATAGAAGCCACAAACCCAGATTAGAGCATTAAGGCAAAATCAAATTATAATCCCGAATGCCAGGTTCGAGTATAAAAATCATTATGATCAAAAATGTTCCAATACCCAGATTCAGGTATAATAAAGATAGTGATTGTTAAAGACCCGAAACCCGGATTCGGGTATTAGTACCTGAAGTCCTGAAATGAATGTCCCGAAACCCAGATTTAGACATTAATTGATGAAATTCAAACATGAAAGGCCTGAAACCCAGATTCGAGTATTAATAAATGATGTTTTAGAAATTAAAGTCCCGAAACCCAGATTTGGGTAAGAATAAACAAAGTTATGTTCTATTCCTTTGCTTCTATCCGCTTTGACTTGCATGAACCCTTCAGGTTTTGAATATATAGAAATAATATGATTAGCTGCGTCTTGAGCTTGGACATCTTAGTCCATGATTGGATATGTCGTTCCACAGGATCGAACATTTTAGTCTCTTGGAGATATGCCATTTTCTCAAGCTTGGACATCTCAGTCTTTTACTTGATATGCCTCCTCTAGGCCTTGGACATCTTAGTCCATAATTTGATGAGCCTCTCTTGGGCTTGGACATCTTGGTCCATTGTTGAATGAGCCTCTTCTTAGGCTTGGACATCTTAGTCCATTGTTTGATGGGCTTCTTCTTGGGCCTGGACGTATTAGTCCATTGTTTGATGGGCCTCTTCTTGGGCCTGGATGTCTTAGTCCATTGTTGTCTGGTGCTCTTGGTTAGCTCATCTTAGAGGCTAGAACCAAGGACTTACTCGACCTCCCTTCAGGAGGCGCCTTGTCCTGGCCCTTTTGCGGCGCGGACAGAGGCTTGTTCGGTGCTTTACTGTAGCCATCTTATGGCATGGATAAAGGCTTACACCATCCTCCCTCCAGGAGGTGCCTTACCCTGTCCATAGTGTGGCGCGGATAAGGGCTTGTTTGGTGCTTTAACATGGCCATCTTATGGCACGGCTAAAGGCTTACTCCATCCACCCTCCAAGAGGTGCCTTGACCTGGCCAGAGGCGCGGCCAAGGGCTTGTCCGGTGCTTTAACATGGCCATCTTATGGCACGGCTAAAGGCTTACTCGCCCTCCCTCCAGGAGGTGCTCTGCCCTGGCCATCTCAGTGCGGACAAAAGCTTTTCTACCATCTTAGCTAGACTACCATCTTAGGTAGTATCTAAATAAAAGGAGTATTTCACTCCCATCCATGTAGATTTTCTTCTTGAAGAAAGATATGCTTTATTCATTCATTTTTGGAAAATATGGCCTCAAATATTTTGCATTCCATGTTCTTGGAACCATATTGCTATCTGGTTCACACAATTTATACGTTCCCGGGAGGGATTATTTTGCAAACGATTAATGGTCCCTCCCAGTTTGGTCCCAGAGGTCCATTTGAAGGATTTCTTTTAGCCCATTACTCTACGGAGTACCAAGTCCCCCTCGTGAAATGATTGAGTTCTTACCCTTGAATTATAATACCTTGAGATTCTTCTCTGATACTTGGAAGTTCTTACCGCTGCTTCATCCCTCAATTCATGTATCAAGTCCAATGATTCTTTTTTCAGCTCTTTATTTTTATCGAATGCATAACCAATCCTTCGGTGTGAGGGTATCTCAATCTCGATTGGTAACATCGCCTCACACCCATATGTTAAAGAGTAAGGGGTATGTCCCGTTGTGGTCTTAGCGGAGGTTCGGTAAGCCCATATCACAAGTGGCAGCTCTTCTACCCAATTTCCTTTTGCCTTGTTTAGCCGCTTATTCAAAATTGTCTTTATGGTTTTATTCACAGCTTCAACAACTCCATTTTCTTTTGGATGTGCGACCGATGAAAAACTTTTAATAATTCCATTCTTATGGCAAAAGAAGGAGAATTCTTCACTCTCGAATTGTGTCCAATTATCAAAAATTATCTTCTGGAGAATTCCAAACCTGGTTATGATGTTCTTGATAACGATTCTAAGTACCTTCCCAGAAGTAATCTTCGGAAGCGGCTCTGCTTCAACCCATTTGGTGAAATAATCGATGGCAACCATGGTGTACTTTGCCCCTCCTTTTGAGATTGGCAAAGGGCTGATTAGGTCTATTCCCCATACATCAAAGGGCCATGGACTTGTAATTGGGGTCAATTGACTTGAGGGCAGTCTGGGAATCTTTGAATATTTCTAACACTTTTGGAATCTTTTCACATATTCGATGGCTTGGCTTACCATATGCGGCCAGTAAAATCCCTGCCTCATTATTTTCTTTGCCAACTTTGTCCCATTTGAATGATCTTCGGAAAACCCTTCGTGTGCTTTAGCCGTTAATTTTATTCCATCATTCATGCTCGCACATCTTAGATAGGGAAGAGCATATCCCTTTTTATAGAAGATTTCATCCATTATTATGAAGGTTGGAGCCTATCTCTTGATTTTCCTTGCCTCACCTTGGTCTGATGGGAGTGTTCCTTTAACAAGGTATTCCATAATGGGTGACATCCATGTGTCATCATATATGTTATTTGGGCTAGGTTGGTCGATCCTTTTATCTGATATTACTTTACCACTTTCTCTTCTTTCCTCCCCTTGAGATTTTACTTAAGACCTTGTCAGAACTAATAATTCTTTCCCTTGTTCGGATGCCTCCTCTTCAATACTTGGAATTTCCTGATATCCCACTGGAACAATATGTGTCTCTGGGCTTCCCTTGAGCTTTCCAATTTTATTAGGGAGTCTGCTTGTGAGTTTTCTGCTCTTGGGACTTGGTGTATTGAAAATTCTTTGAACAAAGCAAGCATTCTCATTATCTTTTTTACGTATAAGGTTAACTTGGGATCCTTTGTTTGATATTCCTGTTTCACTTGGTTCACCATTAGTTGAGAATTACTAAAGATCTGTATCCGTGGAATTTTTAGTTCTAATGCCAAGGTTAATCCCGCTACCATAGATTCATATACTGCTACATTATTTATTGCGGCGAATCCCAATTTCATGGTGTAATGCAAACAGTGTCCATCTGGTGTTATGATTACATATCCTGTTCCAGCCCCTTGTTCATTTTATGCACTGTCAACAAATAATTTCCACATGGGCTTCTGATCTTTCTCTTTCTTTTGATTGTTCATTAATAAAGATAGTGCACTCATTTACAAAGTCTGCTAATGTCCGCCCCTTGATTACAGCTCATGGTTGAAATTCTATGTCGTATTACTGAGCTCGATCCCCTATTTTACCAGTCTTCCAGAAGTTCGGGTTTACTAGAAACTTGCTTAAGAAGGAAGTTGGTTAATACCCTAATCGGGTGTGCCTGAAAGTATGCTCTTAGCTTTCGAGCTGTAAGAATCAAACAATAGGCTAATTTTTCTATGATTGGGTAGCGAACCTCTACATCCTTTAACCGTCTACTTACATAATATACCGAAAGTTGTGCCTAACTCCTTTCTTTAATGAGTACTGAGCTGACTACATGTTGTGATACTACCATGTATAGGTACAAGATTTCCCCATTTTCAGGACTTGAAAGTATCGACGGTTTTTCTAGATGGCTTTTTAGTACTTGAAAGGTTTTCCTGCAATCCTCTCCTCATTCGAAGTTCTTCTTCATCTTGATCACATCAAAGAAGGGTATACACTTATCAGTGGCTGTAGAAATGAATCTGCTTAGGGCAGCTACCCTTCCGTTCAAACTCATCACCTCTTTGTTGGTTTTAGGTTTGGCCATGTCCTTAATAGCTTGAATTTGATCAGGACTCGCTTCGATCCCTTGGGCACTCACAAGGTATCCTAGAAACTTCCTAGAATGGACTCAAAAAGAACACTTTTGTGGGTTCAGTTTCATGTGATATTTTTGCAATATCCTGAACATTTCTTCCAGATCTTTAAGATGATTCTCGGGCTTCTCGGACTTCACCAACGTATCATCCACATAAACCTCCATGTTCCGACTAATTTGTTCTTTAAACATTCGGTTAACCAATCTTTGATATGTTGCCCCTACATTCTTGATCCCAAATGGCATTGCCTTGTAGCAGTAGATTCCCCACTCAGTTATAAAGCTGGTATGTTCCTTATCTGGCTTAAACATTGGTATCTAGTTGTATCCTGTATAGGCGTCCATAAGAGATACCAACTTGTGTCTGCTTGTTGTGTCTACTAACTGTTCTATTCGCGGCAATAGGAAGCAATCCTTTGAGCATGCCTTATTTAAGTCTGTGTAGTCAATACAAGTTCTCCACTTCCCATTCGATTTCTTTACCAAAACCGGGTTAGCTAACCACTTTGGATAGTATATTTCCCGGATAAATCCATTCTCTACGAGTCTGTCGATCTCTTCTTTCAAAGCATCTGAGCGTACTTTGTCCAGCTTTCTCTTCTTTTGTTTTACAGGGGTTGCTCCCGGATTGTTGTTAAGTGCATGAAACATGACCATTGGGTTGATCTCCACCATATTAGAATGTAACTAGGAAAATACATCTTTGTTGACCTTGAGAAATTGTATCAAATCCTTCTTTAAGTCATCATTAAGATCCTTTCCGACTTTGACCACCTTAGTAACATCATCTGAATCTACGTAGGCTTCCTTAAGGTCCTCTATGGGTTTTATCCCTTTCATTTCACCTCGGCAATCAATTTTTTTTGATTATCGGGCTTTCTTCTACTGAGTTTGCATCGACTCTCTTTCTCTTGACCCCGCAAGGAATGTACCTTTTATACATACGCTTGTTAGATTTATTAATTTTAATATTTGCTTCGAATGTTGGATGTGAAAATCCATCATCCGAAGGCTATAAAATAGTAGAAGAATCAAAGTACACAGAATACTCCCTTTTATATTGGTCAAGAGTTGCAAAATACATTTCGGAGAGCTAAACTGCTCTCCTTGGACTGTTCCCCAACCTTGCTTTGTCACGAATTTTATCATGAGGTATTTTGGGGAGACAAAAGCGCGATCTCATCTAGAGTTGGTCTGCCAAAGAAGGCGTTGTAGTAGGAGGATTGATCGATTATCACAAAAATAGTTTCGAATGTTCTACAGGTTGGCGGCACTCCCATTTGTACGAGCAACTTTATCTATCCCACTGGAGTTGATCCTTTATTATTGAATCCAAATATAGGCTCGGTGCTTGGCTCCAGCTTGTGTTCTGGAATGTTCATCTCATCAAAGGCATGTTTGAAGATTACATTGACTGCGCTGCCCGTGTCGACCAAAATTTTAGAGACAATAGATCACCCAATTTATGCAGTAATCATCAGAGGATCATTATGAGGATGATGAACCCCCTTTCTTAGCTCTTGTAGAGTGACAACTAGATTAGACATCTGAATGTTAAGGCGTGGGAGTTTCATTGGGATTTTCACTGGGTGTTCCTCTTGGACAGAGTAGATCCTTTCTTTGGCTTCTTTAATGTACCTGCTTTGGGCCCCCTTGATGTTTCCTGCTGGATGTGGCCCCCCATGGATCACGTTAATTATGTTGATTGGTGGGCTTAAGCTTAAGGGGTCCTCATCTTCCAACACATTCACAACATTGCTTGAACGTTTTTGTGGATCATTTTTTGTTCGCTGGGTTTTCTGCTGATCTTGAACAAACTCCTTCAAATGACCTTCCTGAATCAGCTTCTGAATAATTCCAGCCAAAACCCTGCATTCATTAGTTTTTTGGCCATTGGCTTTGTGATAAGTGCAATAGTCTCCTCCCTTTTTCTGTTCAGGGTTGGTCTAAGCCTTAAAGGAGACCAAAAAGTTGACTCTTTCCTTGGCTACTACTGCATACACATAAGACATCAGCTTATTTAAAGAAACTGCGTTAGCTATTGGTTCTTCCCATCTCGTTCTTTTATGGCTACAGTCTTGGCCAAATCTGCCCCCTTCTTTCTTTAGGGCAGTTTTCTTCTTGGCATAGTAAAGCTCATTCATCCGAATGAACTTGTCAACTTGGAAACAGAAATCTTGCAAGTCTTTGCAGCCGTTAACAAAGAGTTACCTCCAAAAAGGGGTGTTTTCAAATAATCCAAATGAATGGCTATAAGCTTATCTCGATCGTTCATGTCCTTGGCCTTTAAAGCTTCAGCATTAAACCTCCTCAAGTAATCTCCCAAGGACTCTCCATGTCTTTGTTTTATATTTGCCAAAACTGTATAGTCGATCGTGGGATCTTTGCAGATGCAGAATTGGGCAGAAAACTGCTTCCATGAGTATATAGTTTTTTCCCAGTACTGCATGTACCATTTTGCTACTGCTCCTTGGAGAGTGACTGGGAACAGTCGACATCTAACAACTCCAGATGCATTATACAAGTCCATTTGGCTGTCAAAAGCCATCAGGTGATCATCCAAGTCTGTAACCCCGTGATATTTCATCGATGGGATCTTGACATATGGTGGGATAACTGTGGCCATTATCTCATCGGTGAAGGGAGGCACTCTTTCATTGTCATTAACATTCTCGTCCATGGTTCTCTTCTCTTTTGAATTCATATCATATGTTATCACCTTTTCAGCAGCATCCTTTAGGTAAGCTTCGACATTGCAATAATCTTTTTGATTTGGGCAATATTCTTTTAATGTTGAACTCCCAGATTATTCAAGTGATTTGTCAAGAATCCTTCCTTGATGGTTAGCTTTCGATTGGGGGAGTTCTTTCTTCTTTGAGGACGTCAGATCCACTTTGCCTTTATACTCATTGGAATTAGCTTTTAGATTCCTTCTGGGGGAGACCACCTCTTCCCCTTGCGTTGGCTTTGGAGTCATGGAAGATTTCTGAGATTGAGCCATTTTTAGTAGCTCCTACATCCCCTACAACTGTTGTTCCAAGCGCTTGATTTTAGCTGTATTCTCGTCTTGTTGTGCTGGTGATGAAGTTTGCTCAAGAACAACCCCATCAAGATTAAAAGATGGAGCTATATTCTCCTCCAAAGTAGTGGTGTAAACAACTCCCTCTTTAATTCCACTTAGCCATTTTGATCTCATTTTTCCTACGTAAGACAAATGAGCCATAATTACTCTATAATACAGTGACAAGGTCGGAGGTTCAAGCCCTCCTTCTAGCGCCAAAAATGTTAACAAGAAAACTTGTCAACATTCCCGATGCCACATGAAAGGTAGTTAAATTCAAACGAATCCATGTTGATGGAAGGATCTCTTCTTTTGTAGCATACCTTTCGACCAGATTGTCATAGTCGAAAGGGTTTAAGAAGATTATACATCCTTTCGACATGGTTGGCTTGATCGAAAGGGTCTAAAGAGCTATCTTTACCTTTCCACTCGGTTGACTTAGTCGAAAGGTTAAATGGAATTAGTCTAGAGAAACAACATATGTTTGAATCCTTTCATTTGAGTGGATTGAAAGCAATTGATTCTTTTATCTTTTCATTCCTTTTGATCATGTTGCAAGGTACATTTCTGGTCCTGTCGATCATGTCAAAAGAGACAGATATTTAATTAATAAGTCACAGTTGCTTTCGACTTCATGGTTTCGCTGCTTTTGATTTGGAACCTTTTCAAAAGGGTTGCTAATGTATCGGTGGATACACCCTTTCGGATGAGTTCCTCTCCCACTAGTTGTTAATCAATCGTAAATTAGAATCATGTGAAATTGATCATTAAGCTAGCTAATGATCTAAATGATCTTCCTCATCATCAGACTCCTTGTTGAATAAGCCATTACTCCTTTATTAATAAACCAAAATGAGTTACAAGAATTAGAGTATTTTCCCCCAATTTGATTTAGGGATTTTATCAAACTTAATTGCAATTAAGAGAGTAGAGTAGAAGAAATGAATTTAGGATTCCAGAATTAGGTCCCCAAAACCTGACCCCTTGGGTCTTATTTATAGATGCAGATCGGTCCCCTTTCGCGCCTGTGCTTTCGACTTGGTCGAAAGGACACCTCTTTATATGCCGCCTCAAGCCTTTCGACTAGGTTGAAAGGCCATGACACCTTTCGACGCTGTCGAAAGGCTTCTTCGTGTTCTTTCTTATTTGCTCTTTTGCTTCCTTTATCTTTCCTCAGACCTTTAGACTGAGTCAAAAGCATCCTTTATCAACCTTTTGCCTCTGTTGACCCTTGTGTACTGCTTTCTTCAGAACACCTTTCGACGCTGTCGAAAGATTTCCAAATGCGCCTTCTCCTTCATGTTGTCTTATTGTTAAGATTGAAGCTTCCGACTCCGTCGATAGATTGTCTATATTGGTTTCGAAGCGATTTAAGTACCTTTGGTTTCGACGATGTTGAGTAGCCTTTGAATGCATACCCGAGAGCTGAAGTGAAACCTCTCCTTAATATTATTGGCCTCGACCGGTTCGAAAGGCTTGTATATGCTTTCGAAAAGGTTATTATAGGGGCGAAACCTTTAGTTCCGAAAGGTTTGGCGCATAAGTGAGAGATTACCATCTATTACCTTCGAAAGGGGTTCCGAAGCTACCCTTGCTTGTTCATCTGTGTAGAAAGGTTTAAAGTGGCGGAAGGGTATGCCTATTTCAATCCGAGTCGAAACCTTCATTCTGAATAAGCAGCTGGTGTCCTCAACCCCCTCAAAACCTTCTTAAAGCTTTCGAAACATCTTCTTATGAACCTTGCGAAAATTATGCTTGTTACTTTATTGGAACCTCACTCTTATTAGCCTTCTTTCATACTTCTGCTATTGAGTACACTTTATGGCTAACAACTATTTAATATTGAAGGGGTAGTTTGTATTGATGAATTTCTTTCTTATTGCTACATGAAATAAGTTAGTTAAAAAGGTTATGTGAATTTCTAAGGAGCAAGATTTCTTTGCTTTAAAAAAATCAATGAAGGAAAAATAAATGAGAACTGAGATGTTTGAGAAGTATATATAATGTTAGAAAATTCTAAGAAATTCAGTTCTTCAAAATTCATTAACCAAGAACAAATCCTAAATTAGCTTATATCCCAAACACTCAAAGGTTTTTGGAAACACATCTATTCTCCTGTCAATTGCACTTGGGGTTTGCGGAAAATCATAATGTATCATAAACCAGATAGTCTTTCATGTAATGCTTCTACAAAATTATACAAACAAATTCAGTTCTACAAATTTATGTGCACAAATTAAATTCTACAAATTTATACACATAATACTAGTACAGGGTAATTTCTTAGTGTTCGGTTTAAGATAACTTATCATATTACAAAATTATCCAAAATTCAATTTTACAAAATTAGTGTATGATTTAAGATAACCTCCACTTTGTGTTTTTCACTCTCTTGAATCGTACACAACTATTTCAGAAGATCTAATTAAGTATTAATATCTCCATATCCATATTCTAAGCCATCTACATCCTCTAACTAATTGTTACCGGACACACTATCAATATGAAGAGGAGTAGGAAAATAGGACAAAACACATAATGACTAAGAACAACACAAATTCAAATCGATTACACCATATCCAAATGAATCAAATTGACTAAAAACATAGATTCAAATGCATTTAAACAAAATATAGACTAATATCATTTTGGTACTAAATTTGCAAAAAGTTTTGAATTAATTGAAAAAACTAAACTCAAAACCTAATATTTGAACCGAAACTACTTTAAGTGGAATGTAAAATTGCATTTGAAAAGAAAATATACCTTAAAATTTCGCTGACGGAAACCCTAGATCCAGAAAAATGAAAGCAAAATGAAAGAGGGATAACGTCTATGTTAGAAAGAAGTGCTATAGATATGGAAATGGCAAATTACAAACTACTCTGACACTTTCACTTATTACCAAGTTACCAAATTACCTAACGCTTATAAATGTAACAAGCCATTTCCAACCGAATTTATTTGGAAACTTGTAACGGTTATAAATGTTATAAACTGAAAAAGAAAATATGTTGCAAAAGGGATGATTTGGTGTAGTGTATAAAGAGTACCTTTTATTTCGAATTAGATTGGTCAACGAGTAAGATATATGTAACAAATAACATATTCTCCTTAAGAAATATCCCCAACTCTACAAATTTCCCACTTGCACTTGGGGGCAATAATGGAATCTTTTCCAACTTCACCAATCAGTTTCCTTAAAACAATTAGGTTAGTTTTTCAATGAACAGGTATGCTATTATGTTTAATTATCTACTCTATCAATCGACTTTCCCCGACGTTAATAAACTACCTTTATCATGTGGAACAATTCAGAGTATGTCTTTCAACTTTCAGTGAGCTCTAAGTTCTATTATGAACTAAATCATAACATCGTTATCATATAATAATGTTATGGGATTTTCAACATTTGGAATTTCCCTCGGCTCATTTATAAATTTGTGAATTTATATTTATATAGATTATTTTTATTACGCCGTTATTCAAGGCAATGTACTTAGCTTTTTCATTGAATCAGCCACAGTATTTCATTTGCAACGTACTAAATTTGATTATTATTAACTTGAGTTTATTATCGACCTATTATATTCAATATCACTTAGGAAAGTTTGAGTTCGAACACTCCTTCATAAGGAGTTCTTCGTTTCTGTAAATAATTCTCTAGTATTTCATAAATACATGAGAATACTTCTAATAACCATTTAGTGATATCAATTTAAATTTGATATTTTCTTCATGTATCAAATACATAAACAAATCACGAAATTATAGAAAACATAACATGTATGATAATTCTTATTGCCAATGATTACGAATCCATCATCCATGTTCTGTATTAAACAATTTAATAAGGTGTCTTTGCATATCGATTTGAGACATTCCCAATATCTTTTATATTTACTATAAAAGACATTGTTTTAAAAATCCAATGTATTAAAACAATTAAAGCCGATTTTAATACAATCACGTTATTAAAAATCAGCAATGTGTTGTTTACTTATACTTTAGAAATATTAGTGTACCTTTTAATGTTCTTTCTTATGAACACATGCTTCCTCTGCATTTAACTAAAAATCAAACTGTAAATATTTCTATCAAAGTACTTATTCAATGTAGACTCTTGTAAAATGATACTTCTATATCATTTCTGGGACCATATCCAAAAACCCACAAACTCAAGTACGTTCCCATTGACTTCAAGACACTTTGATTGTTATATGCAAACAGACTAGTATAAATATATATTCAAAACTTTCTGTTTCAATACATATATACCAAAACATAAAGTCATACTAGCCGATAATTTTGTGAGTAAAATCTGAACCAACTTGAGCATATTTAACGGTGAATTTGTTACATTAATTTCAACAATTGAAATTCACGGTAATATTCTTATCAACGCGGTTCACTATATTCTCGCAGTATTTGTCTTTCTTATAAAGACAGACTTGCGGCCAATGGATCGTATCCCTTCAGATTCCACTATCAAAAATCACATTTTGATAATGTTCTTGGAATCTATTTTAGATCTGATACGATATTATAAAGTCAACACTCTTAATGGTTTAATTAAACAACCAAGGATTATATATATTTTCGACATTGATAAGAAACTCATAGTTTCTCTTCAATGTATGAGAATACTTATTAGACATTCTAATTCGATGTGTTCATTTAAGTTGGTTATTTTCATTTCAAGAGATGCCCCACCCCGAGACCCACACTAACAAAGAATATTACAAAGTAATATTATCGGCTAGTGCAGAGAATAGGGCTGGTTAAGAGCGACCATCCATGAATTTTACTTTAAGTGAGAGCATTAATACGTCGACTAATATGTTATACATTTCTATAAACAAGTGGAATCGACGTATACAATTCAGGCTTAAAACAAAAATATGGTGGCTATAATAAAATCCATAACAACATATAATAAATACATATCACAGGATCACATATCAGACACAGCAGAATACAATAGATACAAGTCTGAACCGACCCAAAATAGATACATAATGTAGACCACATATACAAGGTACTACATCTCAAATTATGAATATACACACAAAAGGAGTCTAGCTCGACATAAGATACAACATAACATCACATATATACATAGATGACAAAAGTAACAACTAGCTAACAAATAGGACATCCACTCTAAAGCATTAACCTGGAGGACCTGAAACATCTCGTCTAACCTGAGTATTACAACAATAATAAATGGATCGGTCTCGACTAAGATAAATGAGTTAACAAAAATGAATTATATATAAAGTGAACTCGATCTCAAACATAGTCATATATCGACAAATTTCAAACATGCATCAATAACTTCAAATCACCAAATACTAAAACCCAAGATAGCTTATTAAAAGCAAAAATTCCCGAAATGATTTGGTGATAATTCAAACAACATCAAATTGAAAAATCTCATAAAAAAGGGGAAGGCATAAAACTCTAAGATTAGTGAAATAAATTCACCTACATGCATGTAACTGCAAGATAGACATATAAGTTTATAAACATCATGATAGGTACGAGATCTATAAACATCAAGATAGGAACAAGCCTTATAATCTCTGAAATAGGTACGAGACCTATAAACATCAAGATAGATACGATACCTATAAACATCATGATAAGAACAAGTCCTATAAACATCAAGATAGGTATGAGACTGTAAAGAATGAATCTGCCTTAAATCTGTTTTAGTGTATTTCGTTTTATTCATTATTTCTGTTGGGCTATGTATGTTAAAGCCCATGATTTGCTTTGCTGCACTTTCCTGAAATAGGAACCATGCCTATAAGTATTGTACTCTTGCCGATTATCATAATATACAAAATGAATAAAATTCAAATCTATTTCCAAACTTCTCTCTAAAAACTAATACATGGTATCAGAGCATAAAGATCCGTTTTAAATCCTTCTTCTTCTAATCCAATCTCTTAAATAGGGTTATGGCGGAAAACAAAGCAATTTTGGATGTAATGCCTGTAATGTCGAAAATTACAAATTATAAATTGAGTGATGAGAATTATCTAGATTGGAGTAAAACAATTAGGTTGTATTTGCGAAGTATTGACAAGGAGAATCACCTTAAGGAAGATCCACCTAAGGAGGATTCGATCGAGACAAAGGATCAAATCTGGCTATGAGATGATGCTCGCCTATTTCTGCAGATTCGAAATACAATTGATAATAGTGTTATTAGTCTTGTTAATCACTGTGGATTTGTGAAAGAACTAATGGATTATCTTGAATTTCTTTACTTTGAAAAAGGAAATCTCAGCAAGATGTATGATGTGTGCAAATCTTTTTATAGATCGGAAAAACAAGATCTCTCTCTTATGAATTATTTCATGAAATTTAAAAGAACTTATGAGGAGTTTAATCTAATTTTACCTATGAGTTCAGATATCAAGATCCAACAGCAACAGAGAGAACAGATGGCAATCATGAGTTTCTTAGGAGGATTGCCAAGTGAGTTTGAATCTGCAAAGTCACAAGTATTATCTGGATCCGATGTGACT
Source organism: Allium fistulosum (assembly GCA_030737815.1). NCBI lineage: Eukaryota > Viridiplantae > Streptophyta > Magnoliopsida > Asparagales > Amaryllidaceae > Allium > Allium fistulosum. The sequence continues at coordinate 208,193,273 of CM060903.1, forward strand.
TCACTACAAGAAGTATTCAGTCGAATTCTAAGAGCAGAAAGTTCAAGTAATGCACAAAACAATGTTGCACCAAATTCTAGTGCTCTTTTTACCCAAACCAACTCAAGTGCACAGAACAGATATGCACAAAACAATGCACAGTTGAGACCAAATCAAACCGGATATGGAAGAGGTGGCACACAACCTGACAAGATCAATGAATCCAAATTTCTGCACCTTTTGTAAGAGGAAAGGGCATAAGTATCAACAGTGTTGGAAACTACAGGAAAGGCAAAAGCAAAACAATGGACAAACAAGCAATAAAAATACTTCACAGACAGCAACTATTGCAAAAGCTAGTGATAATAAGCATGTTCTAATTTCTGCTGAAGAATATAACAAGTATGCCGAGTACCAGAATAGCTTGAAGGAGTCTACAGAATATCAAAACCCTACTATATCTACTGTGGCTAAAACTAACAAACGGATTATAGATTCTGGTGCTACCGATCATATGACTGGTAATTCATTATTTTTATCAAATTTTCAAGGTAAAAATAAATCTCAAAATATAACGCTGGCTGATGGTTCTCTTTCATCTATTCATGGATCTGGATCCATAACTCTAAATCCTTCTATTACCTTAAAATCTGTTCTACACACACCTAAGCTTGCTTTTAATCTTCTCTCTGTTAGTCAAATAACAAAGGAACTTAATTGTTGCATCACTTTCTATCCTAATCACTGTGTGTTTCAGGACCTAGTGACCAAGAAAATTATTGGTAAAGGGCAAGAGCTAGGTGGTCTTTACATGTTTGATGACTCAACCCCTATTGCATGTACAAGCATCACTAAAGCTCTCAAAACTCACTATCAGTTAGGACATCCATCTCTATCAAATCTAAAAATTTTGTATCCTCAGTTCAACTCCATTAGACATATTAATTGTGACTCTTGCCAATTTGCAAAACATCACCGGTTAAGTTCAAATCCAAGGATCAATAAAAGAGCAAAGGCTGCATTTGATCTGGTTCATTCAGACATCTGCGGTCCATCTCCTATTATTTCTAAACCAGGATTCAAACATTTTGTAACTTTTGTAGATGATTACACTAGAATAACTTGGTTATTTCTTATGAAAAGTAGGGCTGAGCTATATTCTATTTTCTGTAACTTTTGTAATGAAATAAAAACTCAGTTTAATACTAATATCAAAGTATTAAGGAGTGATATTGCCAAAGAATACACGTCTGGAATATTTCATGAGTTTATGAATAACGATGGTATGTTACATGAACCATCTTGTGTAGACACTGCACACCAAAATGGAGTTGCAGAGAGAAAGAATAGACATCTTTTGGAGACCACTAGAGCATTGCTATTTCAAATGAACATGCCAAAATTCTTTTGGGAAGATGCTATTGCTACTGCATGCTTCTTAATAAATAGAATGCCATCTAGTGTTTTAAATGGTGAAATTCCCTATAAAGTTATGTTTCCAGATAAACACATCTATCCTGTTGAGCCGAGAATCTTTGGATGTGTTTGTTTTGCTAGAGATGTACGGCCTCAAGTGTCTAAACTTGACCCAAAGTCCATAAAATGTGTGTTTGTGGGTTATTCAAGATTACAAAAGGGATATAGGTGTTATTGTCCAAGTCTGAATAAATATGTGGTGTCTAGTGATGTGACCTTTCATGAGGATATACCCTATTATCAACCTATGCTAGACCAAAGTGAAACAATAGCTGATGATGATCCAAGCTTCCTTATATATTCTACTCACACACAAGACACTGACAATACTGAAAACTTGCAAGAACCTATGGATAATAATATAATTCCTACCCCAATCCATGAACCTATACCTCAATTTAATCCAGAGATTGATCTACCTATTGCCCTAAGGAAAGGAAAACGTCAGTGTACTTATCCTATAGCTTCTTATGTCTCTTATAACAATTTATCACCCAACACTTGTCTATTCATCAAAACTCTTGATGCAACTTCTACACCCAAAACTGTCAAAGAAGCTATCTCGCAACCCAAATGGCATGAAGCTATGATAGAAGAGTTAAATGCATTAGACCTTAACAAAACATGGGATCTGGTCCCATTACCAAAGGACAAGAAACTAATTGGATGTAGATGGGTGTTCTCTGTAAAAGTTAACCCTGATGGATCAATTGCTAGGTTCAAAGCAAGGTTGGTGGCAAAGGGTTATGCACAAGTTTATGGTGTAGATTATTTGGAAACCTTCAGTCCAGTAGCCAAATTAACTTCCATTAGACTATTCATCTCTCTTGCTGCGACACACAACTGGGAATTACATCAACTAGATATGAAGAATGCCTTCTTACATGGTGATCTTCAAGAAGAAATTTACATGACTCAACCACCTGGATTCATTGCTCAAGAGGAGGAAAAGATGGTATGTAAGTTAAGAAAAACATTGTATGGTCTTAAGAAATCTCCTCGAGCATGGTTTGGAAAATTCAGTCAGGCTTTGGAATCATTTGGTATACATAAAAGCAAATTTGACCATTCTGTGTTTTATAAAAATTCAGGTACTGGAATTATTCTGCTTGTTGTTTATGTGGATGACATTGTTGTTACTGGAGATGATATCAAAGGAATTCAATCTTTAAAAAATTTCATCCATACACAATTCCATACCAAGGACTTAGGTCATCTAAAGTACTTTCTTGGAGTTGAAGTTATTAGAAGTACAAAAGGTATATTTTTATCCCAAAGAAAGTATGCTCTTGATCTCTTGATAGAAACTGGGAAACTTGGTATTAAACCAAACACTACTCCAATAATACCAAATAATGATCTAGCTAATAGTGGAGAACTTTTCAAAGATCCAGAAAGATATAGGAGACTTGTTGGTAAGTTAAACTACCTAACTGTCACAAGACCAGACCTGTCCTATTCTGTAAGTTTGGTAAGTCAGTACATGTCCTCTCCTTGTGTTCATCATTGGAGAGCTTTAGAACATATTCTAGGTTATCTTAAAGGCACTGCAGGTCTTGGCATATTATATACTAATCATCAACATGCTACAATAGAATGCTTCTCTGATGCTGACTGGGCAGGGTCTAAGCTTGACAGAAAGTCTACTTCTGGTTTTTGTGTTTATGTTGGTGGTAATCTTGTGTCTTGGAAGAGTAAAAAACAAAGCATAGTTGCAAGGTCTAGTGCTGAATCCGAGTATAGAGCCATGGCTAAAGGAGTTTGTGAAGTAATGTGGCTTGTTCATCTTATGACAGAGATTGGTATAAAAATTGAGAAGCCAACTTTGTTGAACTGTGATAATCAAGCAGCTATATATATTGCTTCCAATCCCGTATTTCACGAAAGAACCAAACACATTGAAGTTGACTGTCATTTTGTTCGTGAAAAAATTCTACAAGGATTGGTACAAACAAGGTTTGTTAGGACTGGTGATCAAGTTGCAGATATTTTAACTAAAGCTCTAGATGGAACTCGGATGAAGATATTGTGTGGCAAGTTGAGCATGATGAATCCATATGCTCCACTTGAGGGGGAGTGTAAAGAATGAATCTGCCTTAAATCTGTTTTAGTGTATTTCGTTTTATTCATTATTTCTGTTGGGCTATGTATGTTAAAGCCCATGATTTGCTTTGATGCACTTTCCTGAAATAGGAACCATGCCTATAAGTATTGTACTCTTGTCGATTATCATAATATACAAAATGAATAAAATTCAAATCTATTTCCAAACTTCTCTCTAAAAACTTTTACTATAAACTCCAAGATAGGAACAAGTCCTATAAACTCCGACGATGAGTCATAAACTCATCGATAAAAGTTTTAAAATATTTTCATATAGCAACCGAACATATAATGACCATGTGTCCTATACCACATGGGTTTACCCAAACGTTTACTATAAAATAGCAAACTCTTTACTTGTGTGTAGCAATGGTTTGGTCGAGCAAGTCCGAGGATTAACCGGTAAAACAAATGCAAACGTTCGTGTTTTATTTTCCATTTAAATCAATTCCTCATTTGATCAGTATCGTGCAAGTTTCTACAAGGTTCTTCACTTTAAAATCATTTTTGGTAAAACACTGATTTATAGCGGAAATATATATATATATACATATATAAGTAAACTTTTCAAATCATTGCTCTAAATCACTTTTAAAACCATTTTCAAAGAGAATAACACTATATATATTTTTCTAGACTATTTAAATTAAATTTGTACTTAAGATTTTCATTCAATGAATTGATTTAGAAATCAGCCATTTATAGATTTGATTTTGAACACGTGCATCAAAAGTGTGTCTTACTCTCAAGACCCATAGAACAACTCTATGGTATAAAACATCAAAACAAATTCATCAATTCACAATCAAGATCCGGAAATATCAATGAAATTGATATGAAATGCAACACCAAAATCAAGCAATCAATCTCAGGGAATCAACTCGGCAAACAAGTGGTGAACGGGTCAATCGAAGAACACCAGAACACAGCCTAGGAGTCAAGTCCAGGTTGCGATTGGTGCACCGATAGGGCATATCGGTCCACCGGCTGCCTCGCCTGGGCTGACTCACAAGCGATTCCGTTGGCTCTCCGACGATTGGATTTCACTCATTCTCATGTGTTGCTTCTCTAATGATCTAGAGTACTGAACTAGCAAACATGCAAGCATATATACATGTATAATTGAATGAAAATCATGATATCATAAGTTGGTTTTCAGTAAATGGAGAATTGAATTCAAATAGACAAAGGATTGATCTATATATTGAGATCATATACACTAGAGATTCAATCAAATTCATATAACAGCAACAAACATTCATCTTAGACTAGAAATTGTGAGATAAACTCACCTAAACAAACTAGGAATGGAAGATATTAGCTTAGAACCTCCTATGTCTTCCTATTTCAACTTCAACCTAGGCTATTATCAAATATTGGATAGGAATGAACAAAATTAGAAACTAAAACTGAATTAAATCCCTAATTGGATGCATAGAAAGGTTGAAGAGATTACCTGTAATCAATATACACAAGAATTAAACAAAAGCCCTTTGATTTCAATCTTTAATTTGGAAATTGGGGAACTAGGGTTTTTGGACTTAGAGTATTTTTGATTTTCTGGTTTCGGTGTTGAAATGAGAATGGGAAACAATATATGTACATTCTCATTTCTTAATTCTCTAGTTTGGGTTAAATGGGTTAATAGGTAGATCCATTAGCCAAGTGTTACTAATTTCCAAAAACAAAAATGTTGCTAATTTGTATTGTTTCATTTTAACACTTTATAAACACTAATTTGATTTAAGCAATGTTCTAATTTAACTAATATTGATTTCTACAATTTTTCGAAAATAAGTAACATGTCAAAATATCATTTTTTTTACTAATAAATCAAATTAAATACAACTTTTTAAAATGAAAAATTATTATCCATATTTTTAATAAAATAAATCATTAATTGAGAAATCATATTTCGAACAATGAAATTATTTCCATACAATTTATTTATTCATTTTCTCCAAATTGTTCTTATATTATTAAAAATAAGTATTAACTACAAATAGAAAAATTCAATAAATTCTCAAATTATTCTCATTCCAAGTCCCTTTTAAATTTGGAAACACAATAATCATAAATTGCCCAAATTTATTCAATTAACTATTTAAAATTAATTAAATCATATTTTGATTTTTAATTCTAGGTAATCTCGACCAGTGTTGTTACATTTTACCTCATAGAAATTTGTTTTATCCTTGGATCGTATCCAATTCTATTTTACCACCAATAATTTCTCATAGAAATTCCTTCATTGCGAAATTGGTATTTCTTGAAACAACAGTTGTTTCTCTTGCAACGGAATAAGTATTCGTAAACTCTTTATGAATTCACCTTTTATATAAAACTGATTTGGTTTTAATTTACAAAACCTATGTTTAAAACGTAAATATGTCATCCTATGACATCCTTTGCCAAACTCCTTTTGGGGAGATTCATACAAAGTCTCTCAAAAACAATTATTACGTGCAGACTTTCGAGTCATACAACCCGCCAACTTCTTGGCCTAGGATATGTTGGAGTTTCTTATAAACCCTTATCTTATATAATTTTATAAACTAATATTTAGATGAAATAATATTGACCTTGTATGCTACTCTTAAATATGTGACCCTATAGAAAGAAATTAACTCAACGTCATATGCACAATTAATCGTACTTCGTTCAGCAAAGTTCAATTACTCCTTATCATTACATCGTTATATGTCATCGGGAGGAGTGACTTTTGAGATTGAATCTTTTCATTTTTAGGTATGCTTGGAACATTTTCCAGTATACTCATTAATCGATCAGATCGAATTTATTTTATTGCACGTTATTTTATTTACTTTTGTTTTATACTCTATGAGCTTATCATAGACATACTATATATGTTTCAAATACATATGTCCATGTCGATGATAAATAATCAATGAATATAACAATGTATGTGGAACTGTTTTGGTACTAATAAACTTGCAATTGCATACATCAGTATGTACCAGTCCGAATAGTTCATTAACTCCTAGGACACTCCCATTAAATGGGTGCATTGCCTTAATTGATTAAGATATAATTAACTAATATCATATGATTTTGATCATTATCAGCTTCAAAAATGTTGTGAAATACTTCATGATTTCGATGTAGGGTCCCAAATGAATTGGCTTATTCAAAAAAAGCCTTGTTCTTTGGACGATCTATCTCGTGTTTGGTACTGCATGGTTCCACTCTGCAAGAACTCCGAATCATTCTCTTGAAGCTAATCCTTTTTATGATAAATGATATGCTTGCCCCAAAATGACCCAGCCCAATAGGGAAATCGTCAATTTTAAAAGATGTAAGGTCCATTCCGATAGATTTACATCCAAGAATGGTACCCAAAAGTTCATAATGTAGAACTATTAAAGTTCCTTTCACACTACTTGTAACACCCACCAATCTGTACAATTCAAGCTAACAATAAACCACACATATTAACTCAAATTGAATGGAGTGACGGATAGTTATGGGAAAGAAAGAAAAAAGAAGAACAGAAGAGAAGAAGAAGGGAAAAGAAACTACAAAAACACAAAATCTCATAATCGCAGCGGAACAATATATAATACAATATCAATGATCTTTACAAAAGAAAAACTGTTATATACATACATCCATTAGAGTACAACAACAAATCACAATCATTAGCTTGGAGAGTTATAACAACCTATCCTCATAATGTTGATGATTTCAACAACAGAGCAGCGAAAATAAACATATACGTGAATATGACTTGAGGACCTCCAACTTGTCTCCCGAGCTCCAATGCATCCAAAGCAATCTGTAAATATGCTCGGTCAGACCCGAGCATTATAATAAAATAACACCTGAGTCAGTCTGGAAAACCAACGTGAGAAAACACACCCGACTGAATTTTAAAATTATAAAAACCTTTGAAATCAAAAGTATCTCGTAAGACCACGCCACACATAAACATGGATGGGTTTTTACCTTACGATAACCAAAACATTTTCTATAAAAAGTCTATTTATATTATAATAATGCCTAGGGGTTAAAGTAAAATATAAATATAGCAGAAATGCTTGCATCTCACGTTTCAGCACAATTGGGCACAACTATGTTCGTATGGCGCTTACTGGAGAATGGATTCCTTACAATGACTGGGCTACCGCCCGTAACTGTGCATCTCTAGATAAAATAACAACAAGGACCTCGCTTGGATCCCTTGCCAACATAGAACTATCCTACCACTGGACTAGTAGTACCGAATATGATCACCCCTCCATTAATGGTCCCCGAAGCATAAAATGAGAGATAATATTGACTCTAGATAGGGATGATCATACCCTACTTGGGGGCGACCCACTTAGCCCAGCTGCATCTCCCCTATTTTATTCATTCTCGGTTGATGAGTCTTAAGGCTACGTTTTACCTTTTATATAGCACATCCCACTTGGAACGCTAATACGGCCTCCAGGTAATGATGCAATACAAGCATTTATCCATACAAGTTCATTTTGAGATTGAACAAAATGATTGAGATCTCTGTCTTCAAATTCCATCATCTTCAAGATGTTTTCACTTCAAAACGCTTAAGATGGATCAAAGTGGTTTTCGGATAAGATATTCGATCCCGGTCTCTTCGGAGCAATATTCGATAGTTTCTGGTAAACTCAACCCCAGTTCTTTAGGAAATAAACAATCAAAGATAAGAGCGGAGATCACCTCCTAACTGTTAGTGGACAGATTTCCTCATCGTTTGTCCTAGGAGAATGAAACTAGATTTATACACACAGTACAGCATCATCGGGGATGACTGTGCCATATAACTCACGTGTTTCTCCTAGATATTTCCAAAGTTACGTTTTTGGTCTTTATTTGATAGTCGGTCATTTAACTATCAACAAACACACATCCAAATCAGGGATTTAGTCCATAAGGAAAACCAAAATTGGTTAAGCATCTAAGCAACCACTAATCTCTTTTAATAAATCTTTTCGTTAATTAAAATCACTTGTAAATGCTTGTATAAAAATATCTTTAAAAAGATATACCCACAATCCTATATTTTCAAAACTTAGAAAAATATCTATATACTTATCTTAATGCTATAAGTATACCCACACAACTGAGAAAGATTCCATTTCTATAGAATTCAAAAATCATTTATAAACCCTTTATAAATCTCAAAACCCATTTATAAAACTATTTTATAAATCTCTGAAACTGTTTACAACCCTATAAAACCATTTATAAAATTCCTTTTATAAATCTATAAACCCATTTCTAAAAGGCTTTTATAAATATTTAAGACCATTTATATAACTCTTTTTACCCTTTTACGATCTTCCTTTAATTTTTCCAGACCATGTTATAAGGTTCCTCTTATAAAACCAATATTTGTTTATAAACCCTATTTATACATCTCGAATACATTTATAACCTAATCATTTACTTAAAAACACTATTATATGATAGTAAACATTATAAATAAATAAATATTAACTTTAAAATATTTTAAAATAATAATTAATAAATTCCAAAACATCTTAAATAAAACAATAATAATTTATCTTCAACAATTTATAAATGCTAATAATTTATTTCCAAAACTTTATTGATAAATAATTATATTTAATTTCAAACCATATTACTATTTTAAACAATTAACTTTCCAAAATATTACAATATTTATAAATAACTTTAAAACAATATTAATATAAATAACCAACTTTTAAAACATAAATATATTTCCTTGATAAAAATCATACTTAAATTTTGAAAATAATTATTCCTATATTTGTAAAACTATATTTAAAAATCTCTTTCTATTTGTGAAGCTTCCTTTCATAAAACCCCTTTATTTATGAACTCCATTTATAACTCTATTTCCTTTATAAATCTCACTTATTTATAAATCCCATTTAAAAACATCAATCACCATCTATTTTTAACGTTGCGCCCATATGGATAAATTCCATTTATAAATTCCTTTCTATTTATAAAATATCATTTAACATTTCCAAATTTACCCTTACCTTTAATTTTCAAATAGAAACAACTATTTTCTAAAACATCATTCCACATCTTATGATAAATCCACCATTTGATTTATTTCTCCAATCAATTAAATGATACTAGTTTCCTTTTAATTTATAAAACCACATTTATGAATCTATTCCTTCATAAATAAAATACGATTTTACAAATCTTCACCTTATTTGTAAAATGTCACTTTATACAATATCACCTTTATAAATTTCCATATTTATAAATAATCTTAATATTTTTATATATTATATACATATCACTTTATATAAAACGGTTAATATATATTTATACAAAATAATTTCATCTTCTTTTTTTAAACTGTATTCCTTTATTATAAAACATGGACTTATTTTTAAGATTTTAAAAAAAATCTTTATTCATAGTTCAAAATCTCTATTTAAAATATTTTATAAAACTATAAATTTATAATGTCTAAAATCATACTTTTTATTTTAAATTAAATTTCTTCTTTAATTAATTCAAGAAAAATTGTTAAAACATATATAATGTCCAAAATCACTTCGAAATCCCTTTTAAATCAAATCATTAGTTGGAAATATTTTAAATTACCAAAAATAAGGCCCAATGCTACTAAAAAACTAAATAGGAAAAATCATCCATGACATCAATTTTGACATCCAACATATAATATATCAAATTGTATGAAAAATAAAATCAACAGTGTGAGGAATCCTATTGGATCCCTCCAACCTATCCCCCTGCATCACATAAAGTATATAATCATAAAATATATATCAACCGCTTCGAGGAAAGATCGTATACAAAGGGTCATCCGCCCTTACACAGGAACGTAATAAGGTCTCATCCGCTCCAGTGATGGGAATATATCAAAACCAACAATATAAAATAGTAAATCACCTAAACAGTCTATAACAATCAACAATAAAATATCCACACATCCAATAACTAATTTTTATTGACTATACAATATTTTTGTTAACCAAAAAGGTGAGTTTAACTCACCGAATTTTTTGTTGTCACCGAAGCATTACGGTTTGGAACTAAAATCGAACGACGTCCGATTTTAGCCCAAATTTCAGCTGTCTCCAAATTCATCCAAACCAATTCCATTGTGAAACTCGTTACGAGAATAACGCAAAAATGCACGTCTCGATTGGACCTCATATGGATAAGTTATTATATTTATGAGTTAACATGATTTAAATATAAATAAATTCCACTAATTACTTTAATTATAAAAATAATTACATCATTAAACCTTCTTCCTATTTCAAATGCCCACCTCATTTCGGTACTCCATTCCATGGCCGCCCCTTTAACCATCACTATCTCCTCCCCTAGTCATCGAACCGCTTTGTCGTCACCACCTCCGATTTTTCCATCTCCTCATCTTCCTAATTATCCCACTATGTCACCGCCTGCACCTCCCCTAGTCACTGTGACTTCTCGCCACTCCAACGGCGACTGTACAGGTTGTCAGCATACCCACTCCATCGCGCCACTCTAAACCTTGGCAGCAAGTGCCAATCTCCTCCACGAATACGAATATCACTTCTATTTCACCAAATTCCAACTCCACTTTACCCAAAAAAATCAAAACCTAGATTAGCTTGCCCAAAAAATTTACTGGAAAACTGTCAAGCAAGAAGAAAATGAGGACGCACTCCTTAATTGCATATACACTCGTAGATCTCACCACTAGCAACCCAAAGATCCACCCTGTTTTTTTTTAATTTTCTGATTTTTGAATTTGAAGCTTTTGTTTTTGTTTACTAGGAGGAGATATAAACAGGGATGGAGGTATGGTAGGACACGATGGGGTATAGGCACAAGACGTGGGTTATGGTTATAAAATAGTACATATATATTATTTAAATTTAAAAATATCAAGCTTTTAAACCTAAGAAAATCCTGAACTCTTATCGGGACGTGCCACCTGGCGTTTTATATGTAATACCCCTATTTCGAACACATTGGAACTAGTCACGAGATATAATTCGATCTTATACAGAAGATAGCTTTTCCAAACCTAATTATTATACAAATTTTTGAAATTAATTTCTACGTGTTTCGATCTCGCATGCCCAAACGATACGTCCAATCATCATGAAATTCGATGGCATATTATAATTCACTATTACGGATCCAATGGAACTAGTTTCGTCCAATTCTGAGACAGTACCCCAGAAGGCTATTTTACACGTTAATTAAAACGAACTATTATAAAAACCAAATTAATCACTTTTAAATCTAAACTAAAAGTTTACTATCTTCATTCTTATTTAAATAGAATTTAAATCAACTTTCGAAATCGTTTTCATTCACATAAAATTCTAGATTTAACTACTTAAACGAATTCCAAATATCCAAATAACCATTTTATTTTGAATTCGAGTTATCTAACTTATAAAATTAACTTTTCAATATTTAAAACCAATTAAATATTCTAAATTCAAATAACTAAAATTCTTGGTCGTTACACTACTACACACTTCTCCTTCATTACCCTAATGAAATTTTACTTTCAAGTTTGCATAAAACATTTGGACCAAGTGTGGTAGCAAACATAATCATTTTGAGAAGCATCAATTAAACTGAGAAATCGATATTGTAAACAAAAAGAATCAAGTTCATAAGTAGAAAAATTATTGAAAATTGTAAATCTTCCCATGGAAACCTTTCTAAAATTAATATAACTAATATAGGCTTTCATAGACTCTTGATCATTGAAGAGAATTTTTTTTTTATTTTTAGAAAGTCTCATAAATGAAGGAGTGCTTGAGGAAGCCATTGATGAAGGGTTTTGAAGTGATAAGAGAGTTGATGAAAATTTGAAATTTAGAAGTGAAATGAATGGATAGAGATAAAGATAATAAATAAAGAATCAAATGACATGTTCTCTGGTCAAGGGGCACTTTTTCAGAATATAGGGGTAGGTGAAAAGGTGGAGGAAAATTCAAATTTTGAATTTGAAACTGAAATTCAAAATTTGCCTAAGTATGTCGATATATGCTAGGGGTGTATGTCGACATACATTTCGAATTTTTTAAAAATGATTTTTTAACTATATCCTATTTTATTATATATATATATATATCTGTTTATAGTTATTCTATTTACAGATTCATAATTAATAATATATTTTATATTATTATTATATTATTAAAATATATATAATATTTAAATTTAAAATATAATCACATAATATTCAACCAATATTATTATTAATCTATAGGATATTCCTAACAACCAATAAAGCAACCAAAATAAATTCATTCAAGAAATTAACTTTTGATATATTAAAAGCGTACCATTTCACCATTTTTTTTCTGAATTATGTATTGCTGTGAAGTACATGTTAGCAATATCTGTATCTGATTCATTATCACTTGAGAATGTGTCAGAATTGTCTAATGTTGCAGCATAGGCTCTTCACCGTTTTCTGGATAAATCAGTGTTTGGTGTAGTTTTCAGTTTATCAGGATGTGGATAGTCCAGTTTTAAATGGCCAGGCTCATCGCAGTTATAACATCTAATGCCATTTTTGTTTCCACTTCCACTTCCTAGATTTTTGTTTCCATTTCTTTTGAAATTGTTCATCTTCGTATATTTTAAATATTTTCTAAAACTCCTTGTCATGAAAGCAATTTCTTCATCGTCATTGCATTAAAAGCTATAAATTTCTTCTCTATTGCTTTGCTTTCTCTCCTGCCCTGCATTTGTGCTTCAAAAGACATTAAATTGCCAATTAACTCTTCAATTTTTAGAGTGTTAATGTCATTGTTGATGCTAAAATGGGCATCAACAACAAATAGAACCTAGTAGAGATTAAACGAATAATGAAATTAAAACAAAGCAAAAATCATAAAGGAACACATAGATTTTTATAGTGGTTCGGCAATCTTGGCCTACATCCACTTCAAATTTTAATTGATCTACCACTTGATTATGATTACAAGAACGTTTGGATCAGCTGGGATCTATTAATACAAAAGTGAAGAATAAAAATGGTAGAGCCTTGGCAGAGAAAGCATGATCCCTTTTCTGACGTCATGCCTGCTGCATTTATAGGGGAAGACGTGCACAGATAAAACTGAAATTTTGGCAGAAGGTTCGGGAGACCAATACGAGGCTACCCAAAAAATTTCAGGCCCATCGGGGCCCACAATAGGGATCGGTAACAATCCTTATTAATGCATCCAAATGGGCTTCGATCACTATGAGGGATGCCCCATGATGCTAGCTACTTGCTTTCCAAATTTCATGCAATTCCGACGTACAGTTTGTGAGATATTGCATTTTCAGTGAAGTAGTGTTGCTTGAATTCTGATTTCTGCGATCCCTCCAAAGGGAGTTATGCCGATCCCTTCAACTTCCTTCAATTGGAATGAGATTCCTAGGGGGTGTTACACATGTTGTTGTAAGCTTGTACTCCAAGTTTCATGTTGATAGCATGTGTAGGTTTTAAGTTACCGATCGATCATCGCTGCAAAATTGAGTTGTGGAATCGATACGGTATGATCCATAGTGTTGAATATAGATCGTACCTGATCCATCTTCGAGGAGTAGTGAGATTTCATGCTTCCGCTTCATATTATCATTTATACTTGATTTTTGGACCCCACAATCATCGCTCTGGGCTACTGGCCTTGATGACAGTCGAGTCTAACTTGTCTAGTCAATTCGGATATAGCCCAGTCAAAGTGTTGGATAACATTCATAAGCCTCTTTGATTGCAAGAGTCTTTGATCCCATTCAGGAGTAAGTGAATTGAGGATTTTTCTAACTTGATCCTCCTCAGAAATTTTTTTACCGAGTGCAATAAGTGAGTGTACTATATATATCTTGGAATCTACTATATATATATATATATAAGATATGGACTTATATTTGAATAATTGAAACTAGTTAGTTAAAATTGAAATTTTGGTATGTTTAACATTACTAGTGCCTTCATGTGTAACTTGCAAAGTTCTCCAAATTTCAAATGCAGCCTTACATATAGATAATCTATTAAATTCATTTCTATTTAGTGAACAAAATAATATATTCATAGCCTTAGAGTTACTTTGTGCAACTACTTTTTGGTCAGCAGTTCACTGTGTATAATTAGTCTCGGGTTTAGTGTGCTCGGTTTGTGTGATATTCCAAGTGTCTAAACTAATTAACTGTAAATAAATTTTCATTCTGTATGACCAATATGTGTAATTACATCCATTAAAAAGTGGAGGTCTAGCAGTAGAATGTCCTTCGACAAATGAGTTACTAACAAGTGTATTAACATTGTTACTAATAGTACTATTACAAGTGTTGGTAGCCATTTCAACTTTTTCAAAAATTAGATGATAAATACTTTGAAAAACAATGCTTTGATACCAAATGTGAATCAGCGAAATATGGATCTTAAGGCTAAATTAACACTGAAGGGGGGATGAATAGTATTTAATGGATTATATGGATAATTTTCAAATTCTTTAAGATTCTACTTAGAATGATGTACTTGGAATAACGTAATTAACAATCACATAAACAATTACAGAATCAAAGTGCAGACAAAAGTAAATGCAGTAAAAGTAATAAAGGGAAGAATACATCGAGATTTTGTACTGGTTTGGAGTTACCCTACATCCAGTCCTGCAAAATTCCTTGTACGGATTTCTTTTCAACTAGTTAATGCAAATACAATCTTGATTTCATGGCTACGAGACACACCCTCCAGAATCCCGACCTCTGGGTAGAGTCACTTAAATTTTGGGCTACAAGCACACCCACTAGATTTATCGGCTATTAAGCACACCCAACTGATTTTATGGGCTACAATCACACCCACAAGTATAGCAGTATGATTTGATAGAGTTTTACAGACTTGGATCTTCAATCTTGATTATAACTTTTAAATAGCTCTTTGGTCTTGGTAGTGAGAGAGATGAGAGAAATCAAAGAGTAGACGAAGGAGAATCAAATTAGAGATGATTGAATTTGATTCTGGTTGAATTTCGGCAGAGTTTGGGTATATTTTGATTTAGAAAATGAGAGAGTGGAAGAGATGGTTAAGAAAATGATGATAAAAATTTCATTTGGAAGTCTAGTGTTTATATAAGAACACCAGTCATATCCATTTGTGAAGAGATACGACGAAAAGGCACTTCTTTTGAAATTTAAATTTTGAAAAAATCGGCCCCTTTTTTGACATACATACATAGAGTATGTCGACATACTCTTTTTTAAAATTGAAATACTTTAAAACATTACTTTGAAAACTTGTTGCATTGTAAAATAGTTTGATACTCTGTAAAATTATTTAAGCATAGTTTATACATATTTTAATCATAATAAAACTTTATATAATAATTTTGAAAATTTTAATATAATGAAAATAATATATATATATATAATCAACATAATTATAACTTATTAAAGTATAAACAAAAATTCAATATATATATATATAAACTTAAAAACACTAAAATAATATCTTTATAAGTATAAGAATTGAAAATCATTTTGAGAAATATTTGAAAGGATTATTTTAAAATCAGGATATTTGAAGAAAAAAAATTAAAACAAAATTAGAGAAGGAGAAAGAGATCAGGAAAGTGCTATCAAAGTTTTAACACAAATTCTACGAATCTATAAATTATCTGGAATATCTTGAAATTTTGAACTCTCCAATATTCATGAGTCTTCATTCTGTAACTCTTGAAACTATATCAGCATCTTGAATCTACTCTTCATACTGTACAGTCTTCTTAATCAACTCTGTCTAATATCTTGCACTATATACTATATAAAACTTGATAAAACATTAGTATCTATATTTTAAAATGTTCTTTAGTTGTTATCATCAAAACCAATACCTAAGGTACTAACAAACTCCCCTTTTTTCTGATGACAACTCTGTATATAAAATATAATACAACTCCCCCCGGGTTACAAAGCTCCCTCTTAATCTATGCCTAGATTATATATATTTCGTCCCCTTTGTCATCAACAAAAATAACCACCTAAAACTATAACTCTAACACTAACTCTTACTCTAATTCTAACTCTAACTCCCCCTAAATAAGATACTAATTGAAATATATAAGAATTATGTAATATGATGATGAGAGTGATTGAATAAAAACAATGAGTGATATGTAAAATTAGATAATCATGAAATAATCATAATCAATCTAAATATTCATCCAATCCAACAAAGTTAATGTCACACAACATTCAAACAAATCCACACAAATCAAACTAATCAAATCCAAACAAAATCTAGTATTATTATTTATATACAATCAACCCTATCTAAACTAGACATTTCGAGGAACTTCAACCCATCCATCTGTGCCAAGATTGGATCCGCTTTGATAGCATCCCAATCTTCATCATCTTTGTTGATGGTACACTCTGGATTGGTGGTTGGTTCTTCTTTGTTCAAAGTAGAAATCATCTACCGAATCGCACCGAAATGCCTTTCTTACTCCTTGGTCATCTGCATTTGACTCAATTTTATGTGTCTTTGGTTTCTTAGGATGAAAGAAAGAATGTTCTTGAATGATTCAAGAGTTTGTTCGAGCTTTTCGGTTAGTTTTTGGATAGGAGAAGAATTAATATTTATTAGAGTTTAGGAATGAAAAGGAAGAAGAAAGAGACTTGAAAGAAATGGCTCTCTGGTCTTAACAGGTATTTAAATGGGAGAAAATTTGTTAGGAAAGGATAGACACTTGCCGACTGTTTAATTTTCAAAATTCAAAAATTTGAAAAATTACCATTGTATGTCGACATATATAAAGAAATTTTCAAAACAATTTTGTTTTAATATTCTAATGTATTTAGCTTATAGGTTTATACTTGTATGTTTTCAAGAGATGATAAACAATGTATAATAGTAAGGAAATATATTTTTCATTAATATTAGATGATGATTACATAGCTTATACACAAAATAATGAAATGATATATAAGGTCAAACCAAATTCGAACTAAAATGACCAAATACAACACATTCATAAGCAACTAGATAGACAGTAAACTAGGAAGATGTAGACGAAGAAGACGATGAAGATATCCCAAGCTTGCATTTCACTTTTCCAAAGAATTGGCCCATTTTGTTGGAAATAGTGGTTAATTTCTTACTAATGGAATGCTTGAGAATTTTTTGGTTTTCAACAATCTTCTTTTGATTATTGAGAAGGTCTTTGTTGGTTGGTCGAAGAGGAAAATCAATATAAAGCTAATATAGACATACCCTCAAAGTAGATCGGGATATGTATCTCTAATCCTATCTTCTGTCTTCCAAGCACAGTCCTTCTCATTGTCGCTCCAGTGAAATTAATTGACTGTCTTGTTCCTTAACCTTTTCTCATCTCTCACTACAACCCGAACTAGTTGTCTAACAAAAGTCAACTTTGGTTCTACTGTTAAGTCTTCCAACACGAACTAGTTGTCTAACAAAAGTCAAATTCGGTTCTACTATCAAGTCTCTGGATCATGCACATACTTGCGAAGATGAGACATATGAAATACATTATGGACACCTGTCATACTGCTCGGCAACTCTTCTCTATATGCAAGCTTTCCGATCCTCTCTATAACTAGGAACGGACCAACATATCTCTGTGCCAGTTTCCTTAACTTTCCAAATCGTACCACACCCTTCATTGGTGATGCCTTAATGAAAAACCTATCTCCAACTGAGAATTCTAGGTATTTACGCCTCTTATCTGCGTAACTCTTCTGTCTGGACTGAGCTTCCTTCATCCTTTCTCGGATTAACTCATCTTCTCTGTCGCCTGTCTAACCAGATCTGGACCTAAGACTAATCTATCTCCAGCTCCAACCAACATGCTAGTGATTTGCATGGCCTTCCATACAAAGCTTCAAAAGGCATCATTCCTATACTAGTCTGATAACTATTTTTATAGGAAAAATTTACCAAATGTACGTGATCTTCCCAAGATCCACCAAAGTCCAATACACAAGCCTCAGTAAATCCTCGAGTACCTTATTAACTCTCTCTGTCTGCCCATCCGTCTGAGGGAGATACGCGGTACTCATCTTAAGCTTGGTACCTAACACCTCCTGTAGACTCTTCCAAAATTCACTAGTAAACAAAGCATCTCTGTCACTGACTATACTACTAGGAATTCCATGCAGTCTAACTATGTTATTCATGAACAATTTAGCTAAAACATGTGCTGTCTTGGTAGACTTAACTGGAATGAAATGGGCACTCTTGGTCAATATGTCCAGTATGACCCATATACTTTCATTTCCTCTATTTGACCTTGGAAACCCATCTATAAAATCCATGGATATCGAATCATATTTCAAAACTGGTGCCTCCAAAGGTTGAAGCAACCCACTCGGCCTCTGATGTTCGGCCTTCACTTGTTGACAGATTGCACACTACCTAAACCACAAGCCAACATCTCTCTTCAAACATTCTCAATGGAAGCTCTTCTTCATATTTTGATACATCTTGATCCCTCCAAGATGAATCGTGAACTTGGACCAATGACATTCTCTAAGAACTTCTTTCCTTAAGTCCTCGACATTCGAAACACATAATTGTCCCTTCTGTCTTAACCATCCTCTCTGCTCAAGACAAAAATCCTTTAGATCATCGATCTCAGTTCCAACCTCAAGCCTTCTAATCTTCTCGGCTAATAATGGATCCTCCTTCTACTTAGAAGCAATCCTTTCGATCAACACTGGCCGAACTTCCAAATAGGACAACATGGTGGTGCTCTGACTAGAACTAGCAGTCGATCTTAACTGCACGCTACAAGTAGTCAAAGCTTCTAAATCTTTCCATTCTGTCAATATAGCTAACACTGCATTCGGATGTCTTCTACTAAGAGCATCCGCTACTTTATTTCCTATCCCAGGATTAAACTCTATACCAAAATCATAAGCTGCTAAAAACTCCAACGACCTCTGCTATCTCATATTCAACTCCTTTTGAGAGAATAAGTACCTTAAAGACTTATGATCTGTGTATAGCTCAAATCTCTCCCCAAAGAGATAATGTCTCCAAATCTTTAATGCGAAGATCACCGCAGCCAACTCCATCATGAGTAGGATATCTCACTTCATGTGATCTAAGCTGTCGTTAAGCATAGGCAATAACTTTACCCTTCTACATCAACATAGCTCCCAATCCAGTTCTCATGCATCAGTATACACCACCAACCCTTTGGTTTCCGTATGGAAGTACTAACACAGGTGCATTGGTCAATAAATAATTTAACTTAAGGAATGCTTCCTCACATTTGTCGAACCAGACAAACTTCACATCCTTTCTGGTTAACTTAGTCAAAGGTACTGCTATCCGTGAGAAATCCTTAATGAATCTCAGGTAATAACCAGCAAGTCTAAGAAAACTTCTAATCTCAGTCACCATCTCTGGTCTCTTTCAATTATTAATAGCTTCGATCTTATCTGGATCGACTGACAAGCCTTTCTTTGAAACCACGTGACCAAGAAACTTTACCTCTTTCTTCCAAAAATGACACTAGGAAAACTTTTCTTTTAGCTGATGCTGCCTCAGCATCTCAACCACTAATCTAAGACGATCTTTATGCTCTCTTTCATCCTTAGAGTATACTAAAATATCATCTATAAATACCAACACAAACCTATCCAAGTACTCTAAGAAAACTCAGTTCATCAGATCCACGGAAAAAGCAAGTGCATTCGTTAACCCGAATGGCATTACTAACTACTCATACGAACCGTACCTAGTTCGAAATGTTGTCAATGAAATACTATCCTCTGCCACTCTTAACTGATGGAAACCTATCGCCAAATCCAACTGGGAAGACACTATGGCTCCACATAACTAATCAAATAGATCATCATTCTTAGCAAAGGATACTCATCCTTAATCGTCTTCTCGTTCAACTTACGATTGTCGATGCACATCCTCAACGATGAATTTGGTTTCTTTACGAACACCGCGGACGCACCCCAAGGCGAACTGCTTGGTCTAATAAAATTCCTTCCTTCTAGATCCACTAGCTGCACCTTTAATTCTTTCATCTCGTTCGGTGTCATCCTGCTAGGGGGTCTGCTTACAGGTTCAGCTCCTGGCACAAGATCTATCTGAAACTCAACAGCTTGTTTCGGTGGTAGTCCTGTAACTAGCTCAAAAACATCTACAAATTCTCTTGCTACTCGGACTTGATTTAACTCTTCTCCCACTTCCATAGCACTTGACAAAGCACAACTACGCCAGTGAGAATCCTCCACTGAAAATATAATTCGGTTATGACTATCAGGGTGTCTTAGTGATATTTCCTTATCCTGGTAGAATATCATAGCCTCAAACTTACCCAACCAATCCGTACCCAAGGTGATCCCGAAATCTACGAAATCAAAAACATACAGATTGCATGCAAACTTATGACCTAACAATTCTAGTTCTAATTGGTCACATCTCATCCCTAAAGTTGCATACCCTCCTATCTGATTCACAACCCTTAAGGAAGTAACAAGGTATGTGGGTTCTAAGCATAACCTATCAACCAAACATTGAGATATAAATGAATGTAATGCACCAGTATAAAATAGTATCCAAATTGGTATACTCTGAATCAAAAATGTACCTTCCATCACAGTCTTTCCTTTTCAGCTGTAGTTGGCCTAGCGGATGATGGTCCAACAACAAAAACTTTTCCCATGTCTGCCCTGACTAGTTTTGGACATTGATTCTTATAATGCCCAACTTGATCACAGTTGAAGCACTTTACATCCTTCTTTTCTGCAGCCTTCTTCTCCTTGCCTGACCAGCATTCATGAGCATAATGACCTTTCTTGTCACACTTGAAACACACTAAATCGGCTTTTGCCTTCTTGGCATCCTCTCCCTTCTAGGCTCCCTTCTTCTTAAAGAACTTTCGCTTCTTTCCTAGAGAACCTTGGATTTCAACCTGCTTTTTTCCCACAAATAGCAAGCATTTCCTCATTTCAGATTGCCATCTCCACAACCACATTACAAGGATTACAGAGATGTGGCAGGGTTGCCCTAGCAATCTCGGGTCTCAATCCTCGAATGAACTTCTCATTCCTCTTAATGACGGTGTCTATGGTAGCATACCCATATCGAGACAACTCATCAAACTTAGTAGCATACTCAATTACCGACATCTCTCCCTGCACCAAATCCATAAACTTCCTCAGCAATGCTGACTTAGCAACTTCAGACAAAAACCTCTACTCAAATCTCCTTCGAAACTCTGCCCAAGTTAACTCTTCCTCGAGAACTCCGGCGGTAATGCTATTCCACCAATTAAGTGCTGCTCCTTGCAACTGCCTAGAGGCCAACCTCCTCTTCTGCTCATCATCCAAACCCAAATCAATGAAGATTCTCTCACAATGCAACAGCCAATTCTCAACTTCTATGGCATCCTCTGTTCCCATAAACGGCTTCCCACCAAGACTAGTGTAGTATATGCATAACTTAGCATAGTTATTCCCAATTGGAGCTACAGGATTAACTCCTCCAACATTCCTAGCAACTCCAACAGCAGCTCCTGCTTGCATCAGATTGATAAAGAACTGATACATCGTCCCCATATCTACTAGTGGATTTCCAACACCCACACTGGCATCTGCATTTTGGTTAGCATTAGCCTGTCGACCTGGGTTCCTCTTGGCGGGTCGAGCATTTCTGTTGGTTGTGGTGCTTCCTCCACCGAGATTTTCTCTTTCGTTTCCTACCTCCATATCTTCTTTCTCGTAAATATACATATGAGCTTCAGTAAGATACAAAAGAATGGTCTAAGAGAGAGAGAAATACGTACTTATATATATATATATATATCAAATACAAGTACGTTACTGTTGCGTTAACCCAAACCCTGATCTTTTTTCTGATTCATTGGATTATATCTTGAAAAGCCTTTTAGGTTTAAATTTCTTTTAAGTTTTCATAACCATGGCTCTAATACCAACTTGTAACATCCCCCACTTGGAGGCCTAAATGTAACAACCCGGGATTTGCATTACCGAAAAAAAAATTAGGATTTTATTTAAATGGAGCAAATGGATTTTTGGGATAAGGATAATTTATTTAAAAATATGGACATTTTAAATAAATGGGTTTTTAAAAAAAATGAGGCGAAGAATTATTTTGGAACAATTAAAAATTAATGGGAAATTTAAGAAGGGGATTTGGTTAAGTATGGGTTTTCATGGCTATGTTAACACTTAAACAATTTTTATACATGTTTAGAGCCACTCTCTCTTAAGGGGTCCATTAGCCTAACCCAAACCCACTTACCATTCTATAAATCATCTCAAACTCCTAACCCTCGTTCATTCCAACCCTAATCATATTCCTAAAACCCTAAACCTAAAAATGGCCTCCATGCTTAGGAAAGCTCCATCCTCTCTTATATTGGCTTAAGCTAGTTAAAGTAAGGGAAGGTAATGCAAAAACCCTCTTGTAATCCATTTCTAACTCTCTTTAATTTCTGGAAATCATGTTATAACTCTTGGTTTTATGTGTTTTGGTATATTTCTAGCTCATTGATCATCATCTCTTAGCTTTGGTTAGTGCCATATAGGTGTTTGTTCTTTTGCTTGAGAGGAATACTAGGTAAACCCTCTCCTAATCTATGTATAAGCATCTCTTAATTTCTGAAATTATTTTGTAATCCTCTTTTTTTTGTGCATTTAGATTGTGAAACTCTTTGATCTTCTTTTCATTGCTTGGGAAAGAGGTAATATATGCTAGCTGAAATTATAATTAGTTTATTGCTGTTAGTAAATTAGGCATATCTCATTCATCTTAAATCAGAATTAAAATTTTATTGAAGTTCTGGAAACTTATTTTGTAGCCTATAACTTTTATGTTTTAAGCTTTGCCTAATTTTGTGGTTTGAATGGTCGAAATCACGTTTGTTTGTCGCTGACCTGACAACAAACTACAGGGTTGATAAAATAAAACCCTGAAATTGATTTGGCCATAAGTTACTCGTTTCTTATCCAAATCTAATAATTTTGGATGTTCTGGAAAGCATAGATTTAGGGCTAAAACTTTAATGTTTTGAGTTTCATGAAATTTCGAAGTTAATTGGGTCAAAACTGTGCATTCTTACGACTGTCCCGAGAGCACATTGACAGTGATATAGAATTTAAATCTGAGAATTGTTTTAGTCATAAAATTTTCATCCCCGATCGGAATTTGACGATCTTGGTCATTCCGGAAATCTTAGAAACTAAGCTACAACTTTTATTTTATTCATTTTGTCAGAATTGGAAGATTACTATGCCAAAATTGTGGTTTTTCATCTCTGGTCTGTTAGTGCATAACTATAGGCCTTAGTCTCTTTTCTCCCGTTGTTTTCAGTACAGAACCCCGACTTTGCGACGCCATCCCGGGCTCGTCCTTTGTTGGATTTCATCGATTTCGGTCTCGTTGGAAAGCTGGAGTTCCGAACTCCATCTCTAAAAGTTTTATTAGTATCCGAGTTCATTTGACTCTTCGAAATTGCAGTCGAAGAGGGACCCGGATCTCAGCCTGAAATAGTGTATTCACTGTTTCCGGGTCCGACTTTGGAGCGTCGCTGCGACTTCGTTTCAAGTCGGAATCGAGTAATTATTTTTGCGTTCTGAAGTAGGAATGTCGAACTATGTTCCTACCAATTTTCATGCCATTCGGATTTAGTTTGCTAGTCCGAATAATTTTCCGAACTTGGGTTCGCGTCAGTTTTGTACTATTTTCCAACACTTAGAATATTTTCAGTGATTTTCTGGTTTTATTGATCTCTTGGAGATTTGTCTCTGGATTTCGTACACGGGCATTATAAAAAGGTTTTAAAAGGATTTTTCACTCCGAAATGGCTTTCAAAATTATTATATAATATTATTTTAATTATTAAATTAATTACTCCATAATAGGAGAGTTTTCAAAGGCCGTTTTAAAGTGATTTCAAACCAATTATAAATCCGTTTCGAACCATTATTTTCTATAATAAAAAAAATCTCACACTCACTTTTAGCACATCGAGCGAAGTGGAAAGGTGCTTAAACGGTTAGGAAATCTCCGACCTATGGAACCGTGTGTATTTTCTTTCCGGTTAATCCCCGACCTATTCGATTGATCGTTTTGACCTTTGGGTCTAGTTTACCGATGATACGAGGTGGACTTTTTATTGTTTGGAGTGTGAGCTTGCTATTGGTTAGTAAACCGTTTAGTGCGAACGTGGGGTATGGGACTCATTGTTAACACTTTACGGGTTCCTCTCCAAGAAGTTTGTGACACATTAGCCTCTGGGTGGCCAGTACTGGACCTCTGGGTCACCACGCCTCTGGGAAACCGTCTCTGGACACCTGTTCTATGAAGCAGTTTCTTTTTCGGCGTGTGCCTCTGGGCCTTTATCCTTCTGGGAAGGATCTCGCCGTCTCGCGCGTTCCGCATCCGTGCGAGTGATCGATCACAACTCTACAGTACTTGGCAATAACGACTCCGGTCGGTGCACGTGCTATACTTGTATTATCTGATGATTTTTATATCCTTTCGAGTACCGCCATTCGGTGTTGGTTCTATGGAACCATACGATGTAAGTGCGATTACCTTGTGGATTCACAGTGTCTCTGGGCACTGCTTTTCAGTGTCTGATTTCATTGACTTTTCAGTATATCCCCATTGCTCTTTGGAGCATCGATCTTTGCTTGGGCATTGATTAAAGACTCTGGTCATTCTTGGGATTATTGCCTATGGGAAACTTGTTATAGCTTTGGCTACGCCGATGATATGAGGCGATTTTATTTATTCAACACTTTGGTGCTGATATTCTCTTTGGAGATTTTTACTGTTGATTGATGATTAGGGACCGTCATTATATTCATGTGGTCCAAAATACTTTTCTCTTAGGAAAAGTACTACTTTATTTTTTGTACCGCATTATTATATATCTCATTTATTACTAATTGTTTAGCTAGCCTGACCCGAGTGTTTTCGCTCGGGTCAGACCGAGTTGTTTCAAGTTAGGTCTCTGGACTTAGCTGCTCTGTGCTTCCGCTTTGGACTTATCTGCTATGCTTTTGAGATAGCTTATCTTAGTGTCCGTCTTATGTTGTTATTCAGACTTTGATATGTACATATTTTTGACTCACATGTGTGAGCAGTGGCTTTGTACCCACTTATGATATTTGGATTTGTATTGACGATGTATTGTCCTGGGATTTATATCTGTTATGTGATTCTGTTCTGTGATGTTTTATCATTTTATTACTATGCTTATTCTGATAGATCTTTAGCCATTGTAATTTCGTTATAAATATTTATTGAATATGTCGAACCACTTGAAAAAATATAGATACCACCCTTTCGACGTATTCAGTAGATAGTTATAGCTTGATTACAAATGGTCGCTTCCACTATACTCTATTCTCCACTTTAACAGACGGTATTACTCCCGTAATACTCTTTGTTACAGTGGGTCTCAGAGTGGGGCGTTACAGTTTGGTATCAGAGCCTGGTTTCAGGAATAAGCATAATAAACACAGAACAGATACACTTAGTACAATACATTTTAATTAGATCCGAATTAAATCAAATCCCTTCCTTGTGTTATTGATAGATAAGTTAGGAATATGTATAGGAATCCGTTATATTCCGTAGTATTCCTTAATTAATTATCTATCATTGAATCATGTCTAACTCTAATTCCCGTTTGACTTTCAGTATGTCTGGAAGGGGAAAAGGGAGAGCCACACGTCAGACCAGTGCTGCTGGGCAGTCCAGCAACACTCATTCAGAAGGCGTGTTCATGACCACCGGCCAGATCATGGAGCTGGTTCGGAATTCCCAGTCTCATTCTCAGTCTCCAGCCCCAGTTGCTGATGCTCCGCGCAAGTCTGCTTTTGCGCGTCTCTGTAGTGATTTTACCCATCTCGGAGGGAAGCCGTTTAGTGGCTTCGAGAATGTCTTAGAGGTCCAGGCTTGGACTCGGATATGCGAGCGCATTTTCACTCGTATGGATATCCCGGATCATGACCGTGTTCTTATTGTTTCCAGTCAGCTTCAGAGTCGTGCCCTGGATTGGTACGAACTCCTTATTGCCGAGATCAATGAGACCACACGTACTTGGGGTCAGTTTCGTGAGAGTTTTGAGCTCAAATTCATCCTAGAGTCAGAGAAGAACTCCCTTGCTCGCCGCTTTCTTGATCTCAAGCAAGGGAAGTCCTCTGTATCCGATTATGTCTCTTCCTTCAAGGCCCTGTCCAAGTACGGCCTTGAGTTCATTGCTACTCCTTATAAGAGGAACCTCAAATTTGTTGAGGGCTTGAAGAAATATCTGAAGAGGCAGCTTATGCTACAGCTTGAGCTCTCATTCGAGAAGCTAGTCGATGCAGCTCTACATCTTGAGTCAGTCGAGATGGAGCATAGTGATGATGGTGGTGTGGGTTCCACAAACCCCACCAAGAAGAGGTTTCCTCCTGGCAAGTCTGGCTCTTCTTTTCAGCACAAGAAGAAGAAGACTGGCAGTTCCACTGTTCAGACTCAGCCTCAGACTCGTCCTCAGTCCCAGACTCCTGCTCAACCTAGTGGGACACGTCCTCCGAAGAAATGCTTCAACTGCGGTTCTCCAGATCACTTTATTCGAGAGTGTCCCAAACCTCTCTATTGCACCTTCTGCAAGAAGGAGGGACACAGGATCTCCGCTTGTCCAATTGCTCCAGCTAGTGCCAAGCCTGGCAGGCTTAATGCTGCCAAGGCTCCTACCACTTCTGCTCAGCCTAAAGGTACACATCCTTCCGTTCTTGAAAGCTCTATTTTATTTCATGGTAGATCTATTAGAGTTCTTTTTGATACGGGTGCCTCTCACTCATTCATATCAAAGGAACTAGTTGATACTTTATCTTTGGATGTTACTTGTTTGGTTTCTTCACTAAGGATTGTGAATCCCATCGGTAGATCCACGACCCTTAGCTTGCTTTGTGAGGATATAGATATTGATCTTTGTGGATTTTCTTTCCGTGCGAATCTGCACGTTATGGAGTATTTGGGCTTTGACATGATTCTTGGCATGGATTGGCTCGCTCAGTACGACGCCAAAATTATTTGTTCGGAGCGGATATTATTCATTCATCACCCTGACTCGTCCTCTCCGTTAGCTATTGTTCTTCAAGATGTTGGGCTTTCTGATGTTACTTTATTTTCTCTCGATTCATGAGATGAGGATTTGAACATATCCCGTATTCCTGTTGTTTGGGATTTCCCCGATATATTCGAGCCAGTATCAGGCCTGCCGCCAAAGCGGACCATTGAGTTCCGCATCAATCTCATTCCAGGCTCCCACCCAGTTGGGCGTCCTCCCACGAGGATGTCTACTAAAGAGAATGAGGAACTCAGGAAGCAGTTGGTAGAGCTTGAGGCGAAGCAGTTTATTCGGTCCAGTTCTTCGCCATGGGGTGCTGCTGTGGTCTTCGTTAAGAAGCCCGATGGCTCTCTTAGGCTTTGCATTGACTATCGCAAGCTTAATGAGTTGACCATCAGAAATCGTTATCCATTGCCACGGATAGACGATATGTTTGATCAGTTGAGCGGTGCGAAGGTCTTTTCCCAGCTCGACCTTACCACCGGATTTCATCAGCTCCGAGTTGCGGAAGATAGCATTCCTCTTACCGCTTTCCGCACTCGTTATGGTTCTTTTGAGTGGTTGGTCATGCCATTGGGCTTGACGAACGCACCGGCTTTCTTCGTAGATCTTATGAATCGAGTATTTCGGGATTACAACGATAGATTCGTTCTGGTTTTCATCGATGATATTCTTATTTATTCTAGATCCGAGGCAGAGCATGCTCATCATTTGCGGATCGTCTTGGATACTCTTCGTCAGCATCAGCTTAAGGCCAAGCTCTCCAAGTGTCATTTTTGGGAGAGCAAGGTCAAGTTCTTGGGCCATATTGTATCATCTGAGGGTATTTCTGTCGATCCTTCCAAGATCAAAGCTATTCAGAATTGGAAGCAGCTCGAGAACGTTCATGATATTCGCAGTTTCCTTGGTCTGGCGGGTTATTACCGTCGATTTATCAAGGATTTCTCTCGTGTTGCACTTCCCCTCACGACTCTGACTCATAAGGGGGTTTGCTTTATTTGGTCTGATAAGTGTGAAGTTTCTTTCCAGCGATTGAAGGAACTTCTCACTCATGCTCCTATCCTTGTGGTTCCTGAGAGTAACCAGGATCTTGTTGTTTACATTGACGCTTGTGGTAGCGGCCTCGGTGCTGTGCTTATGCAGAAGGATCGGGTAGTTGCTTATGCTTCTAGGCAGCTACGTCCGAATGAGGTTCGCTATCCGACTCATGATCTTGAGTTGGCAGCTATCGTCTTTGCTTTGAAGACGTGGCGTCACTTTCTATTAGGCGAATGCTTCACTCTTTACACCGATCACAAGTCGCTGAAGTATTTATTCAGTCAGAAGGATCTCAATATGAGGCAGCAGCGATGGCTTGAGTTTCTCGCCTCATATGACTTAGACATTCAGTATACCCCTGGCAAGGGTAATCATGTGGCTGATGCACTCAGTCGCAAACACTCGGCAGTAGTTTCTATGATGATAGCCGAGTGGGATATTCTTGAGACTCTTTCTATGTGTGATATTCGAAATCGAGCTCCGTCTTCTGATCCTCAGATCTTGCTATTCAGCTTGGAAGCTCGACCTATTCTATTGGATCGCATTGCCCATGCTCAGCGGTAGGATCCAGACTTGTTGCGATATATTCATCTCCTTGAGTCGGGATCCAGTGATGAGACATTGTAGGATTATTCTATTGATTCTCATCGGTGTCTTCGCAGGAAGAACCGTATTTTGGTACCATCTGATTTATCACTTAGGCGCGACATTCTAGACGAGTGTCATCGCACTAAGTACACTATACATCCCGGGTCGAGTAAGATGTATGACGACATGTGTCGCCTATTTTATTGGGAGGGCATGAAGAGTGATGTTGTAAGTTATTTAAGCCGTTGCATGACTTGTCAACAGATCAAAGCTGAGCATCAGCGTCCATCTGGTCTTCTTCAGCCGCTAGAGATTCCATTATGGAAATGGGATCAGATATCCATGGATTTCATTGACGGTCTACCTCGATCGAGGTCAGGCCATACTTCTATCTGGGTTATTGTTGATCGCTTGACCAAATCGGCTCATTTCATTCCGATTAAGTCCACTCGGACTGCACCTCAGTTGGCCAAGCTCTATGTGAAGGAAGTCGTACGACTTCATGGCATTCCTAGCTCTATCGTGTGTGATCGAGACACCATTTTCACTAGTCACTTCTGGAAATGCCTACAGTCAGCTTTGGGCACAAAGCTGAATCTCTCTACTGCTTATCATTCTCAAACTGACGGTCAGACTGAGAGGGTGAATCGTGTTTTGGAGGATCTTTTGCGCTGTTGTATTCTGGATTTCGGGGGTAGTTGGGAGGATCACTTACCTCTCGTAGAGTTTTCCTACAACAACAGCTATCAGTCTAGTATTGGCATGGCACCTTTCGAGGCTCTATACGGAAGGCCATGTCGCTCTCCTGCTTGTTGGTTAGAATCTGGCGAGAAGCTCATTCTTGGTCCAGATTCAGTTCGGGAATCTTCTGAAAAGATTGTTCTTATCCGTCAGAGAATGAAAGAGGCACAGGACCGCCAGAAATCCTACGTGGACAACCGTAGGAAGCCTCTTGAGTTCTCCATTGGTGATTTTGTCTTTATTCGGGTCTCTCCTATGAAAGGGGTTGTGCGTTTCAGCTCTATAGGGAAGTTGGCTCCTCGCTATGTTGGACCATTTCCTATTACGGAACGCATCGGCCCCGTGGCTTATCGTGTGGCTCTACCTGCTCACTTCTCTAGAATGCACGACGTGTTCCATGTTTCCCAGCTTCGCATGTGTGTCCGCGATCCTGATGCTATCATTGAGCCGCATGCTGTGCCTGATTTACAGATCTTTCATGATTTATCATTGGAGCAGCAACCTCTTCGTGTTCTTAATTCGGAGGTCAGACGCCTTCGCAACAAAGAGGTTCAGCTTGTGAAAATTCAATGGTCACCGAATCCTAAGGACTGCACTTGGGAGACCAGAGAATTTATCGAGCGTTCTTATCCTAGCTTTCTTCCATCTTCTAGTACGGGTGAGAATCTCTATTTGATCTTCTATCATTTCTTTTGGGGATTAGACGTTATAGACGACGTCCATCATAAGGAATTGCGGGGACGCAATTTTCTTAAGGGGGGAGTCTGTAACAACCCGGGATTTGCATTACCGAAAAAATAATTTTAGGATTTTATTTAAATGGAGCAAATGGATTTTTGGGATAAGGATAATTTATTTAAAAATATGGACATTTTAAATAAATGGGTTTTTAAAAAAAATGAGGCGAAGTATTATTTTGGAACAATTAAAAATTAATGGGAAATTTAAGAAGGGGATTTGGTTAAGTATGGGTTTTCATGGCTATGTTAACACTTAAACAATTTTTAAACATGTTTAGAGCCACTCTCTCTTAAGGGGTCCATTAGCCTAACCCAAACCCACTTACCATTCTATAAATCATCTCAAACTCCTAACCCTCTTTCATTCCAACCCTAATCATATTCCTAAAACCCTAAACCTAAAAATGGCCTTCATGCTTAGGAAAGCTCCATCCTCTCTTATATTGGCTTAAGCTAGTTAAAGTAAGGGAAGGTAATGCAAAAACCCTCTTGTAATCCATTTCTAACTCTCTTTAATTTCTGGAAATCATGTTGTAACTCTTGGTTTTATGTGTTTTGGTATTTTTCTAGCTCCTTGATCATCATCTCTTAGCTTTGGTTAGTGCCATATAGGTGTTTGTTCTTTTGCTTGAGAGGAATACTAGGTAAACCCTCTCCTAATCTATGTATAAGCATCTCTTAATTTCTGAAATTATTTTGTAATCCTCTTTTTTTGTGCATTTAGATTGTGAAACTCTTTGATCTTCTTTTCATTGCTTGGGAAAGAGGTAATATATGCTAGCTGAAATTATAATTAGTTTATTGCTGTTAGTAAATTAGGCATATCTCATTCATCTTAAATCGGAATTAAGATTTTCTTGAAGTTCTGAAAATCTTATTATGTAGCCTATAACTTTTATGTTTTGAGCTTTGCCTAATTTTGTGGTTTGAATGGTCGAAATCACGTTTGTTTGTCGGTGACCTGACAACAAACTACAGGGTTGATAAAATAAAACCCTGAAATTGATTTGACCATAAGTTACTCGTTTCTTATCCAAATCTAATAATTTTGGATGTTCTGGAAAGCGTAGATTTAGGGCTAAAACTTTCCTGTTTTGAGTTTCATGAAATTTCGAAGTTAATTGGGTCAAAACTGTGCATTCTTACTACTGTCCCGAGAGCACATTGACAGTGATATAGAATTTAAATCTGAGAATTGTTTTAGTCATAAAATTTTCATCCCCGATCGGAATTTGACGATCTTGGTCATTCCGGAAAGCTTAGAAACTAAGCTACAACTTTTATTTCATTCATTTTGTCAGAATTGGAAGTTTACTATGCCAAAATTGTGGTTTTTCATCTCTGGTCTGTTAGTGAATAACTATAGGCCTTATTCTCTTTTCTCCCGTTGTTTTCAGTACAGAACCCCGACTTTGCGACGCCATCCCGGGCTCGTCCTTTGTTGGATTTTATCGATTTCGGTCTCGTTGGAAAGCTGGAGTTCCGAACTCCATCTCTAGAAAGTTTGATTAGTATCCGAGTTCATTTGACTCTTCGAAATTGCTGTCGAAGATGGACCCGGATCTCAGCCTGAAACAGTGTATTCACTGTTTCCGGGTCCGACTTTGGAGCGTCGCTGCGACTTCGTTTCAAGTTGGAATCGAGTAATTCATTTTGCGTTCTGAAGTAGGAATGTCGGACTACGTTCCTACCAATTTTCATGCCATTCGGATTCAGTTTGCTGGTCCGAATAATTTTCCGAACTTGGGTTCGCGTCAGTTTTGGACTATTTTCCAACACTTAGAATATTTTCAGTGATTTTCTGGTTTTATCGATCTCTTTGAGATTTGTCTCTGGATTTCGTACACGGGCATTATAAAAAGGTTTTAAAAGGATTTATCACTCCAAAATGGCTTTCGAAATTATTATATAATATTATTTTAATTATTAAATTAATTACTCCATAATAGGAGAGTTTCAAAGACCGTTTTAAAGTGATTTCAAACCAATTATAAATCCGTTTCGAACCATTATTTTCTATAATAAAAAAAAATCTCACACTCACTTTTAGCACGTCGAGCGAAGTGGAAAGGTGCTTAAACGGTTAGGAAATCTCCGACCTATGGAACCGTGTGTATTTTCTTTCCGGTTAATCCCCGACCTATTCGATTGATCATTTTGACCTTTGGGTCTAGTTTACCGATGATACGAGGTGGACTTTTTATTGTTTGGAGTGTGAGCTTGCTATTGGTTAGTAAACCGTTTAGTGCGAACGTGGGGTATGGGACTCATTGTTAACACTTTACGGGTTCCTCTCCAAGAAGTTTGTGACACATTAGCCTCTGGGCGGCCAGTACTGGACCTCTTGGTCACCACGCCTCTGGGCAACCGTCTCTGGACACCTGTTCTATGGAGCAGTTTCTTTTTCGGCGTGTGCCTCTGGGCCTTTATCCTTCTGGGAAGGATCTCGCCGTCTCGCGCGTTTCGCATCTGTGCGAGTGATCGATCACAACTCTATAGTACTTGGCAATAACGACTCCGGTCGGTGCACGTGCTATACTTGTATTATCTGATGATTTTTATATCCATTCGAGTACCGCCATTCGGTGTTGGTTCTATGGAACCATATGATGTAAGTGCGATTACCTTGTGGATTCACAGTGTCTATGGGCACTGCTTTTCAGTGTTTGATTTCATTGACTTTTCAATATATCCCCATTGCTCTTTGGAGCATCGATCTTTGCTTGGGCATTGATTACAGACTCTGGTCATTCTTGGGATTATTGCCTATGGGAAACTTGTTATAGCTTTGGCTACGCCGATGATATGAGGCGATTTTATTTATTCAACACTTTGGTGCTGATATTCTCTTTGGAGATTTTTACTATTGATTGATGATTAGGGACCGTCATTATATTCATGTGGTCCAAAATACTTTTCTCTTAGGAAAAATACTACTTTATTTTTTCTACCGCATTATTATATATCTCAGTTATTACTGATTGTTTAGCTAGCCTGACCTGAGTGTTTTCGCTCGGGTCAGACCGAGTTGTTTCAGGTTAGGTCTCTGGACTTAGCTGCTCTGTGCTTCCGCTTTGGACTTATCTGCTATGCTTTTGAGATAGCTTATCTTAGTGTCCGTCTTATGTTGTTATTCAGACTTTGATATGTACATATTTTTGACTCACATGTGTGAGCAGTGGCTTTGTACCCACTTATGATATTTGGATCTGTATTGATAATGTATTGTCCTGGGATTTATATCTGTTATGTGATTCTATTCTGTGATGTTTTATCATTTTATTACTATGCTTATTCTGATAGATCTTTAGCCATTGTAATTTCATTATAAATATTTATTGAATATGTCGAACCACTTGAAAAAAAATAGATACCACCCTTTCGACGTATTCAGTAGATAGTTATAGCTTGATTACAAATGGTCGCTTCCACTATACTCTATTCTCCGCTTTAACAGACGGTATTACTCCCGTAATACTCTTTGTTACAGTGGGTCTCAGAGTGGGGCGTTACACCCAAACTAACGACAATGGATGCTGCACTCATCCATAGTTATTAATCCTCGGCAACCAAATATGGTAATGTTAGATACATTGATATAATAGAAACACATGGATATGGAAAAAATTTAAATTAATAAACAACTTTCACATTCCATTTCAAAGCATTTCAAATCCATTACATATTCCCGATATGAGTAACACGTTCAGTGAAAATATAATTATTACAACATATGCCAAGAGCGACATATGAAGATGCCCCCTTGGATGATCAGAGTATATAACTAGGCAATTAAACAACTTTGCCTTTACAACAACAACACAGTGGAATCAAAAATAGAAAAGAACTCTAAATAGCTATCATGCCTCCTACACGTCTCTGTAAGCTTATTCGTCTAAAGAGGTACCTAAAAACCTCAACTCTCAAACTACTCAAAGTTAATTGAGCACCCGAGAGTTTAAGGGGAAGACATAAACTTCGAATCAGACATAAATCCTGGTATGAATAATAATCTATCATCTCAAACCATTTAGATATCTAGCGAGACCTCGCCGCTTAGCGGAACGGGTTTTCCCCTCGCTGGTATCTTATCCAAAACTTTATAAAAACCATATATTGTGCTCCTACATCCATAATGGATAAAACATAACAATTCAAGATATTATAATGATATGCAAACAAGTAAATTATTATGGATTACCCATCCCCATTCATTTTGGCTATCTGTCTTAGTTATAACCTGTTTTCATGGGCTTACTAATAACCTGTTTAAAACTTATAGACTCTCTGTTCGGTTTAATAGTTTTCCTGGGATCACTAAGAACCTATTGTCCCCTACCAATAACTTCATTGTTTCATGGGTTCTCCCTGAACCTATTGGTACCTCCAATAACTTCCCTCTTATCCTTGTTTTCATAGGTTGACTAGGAACCTATTGACTTCTATCAATAACTTAATCCGAATATAGTTTTCATGGGTTCACTACAAACCTATTGGCCTCTGCCAATAACTCTTTCTAATCATAATTTTCATGGATTTACTATGAACCTATTAGCCCCTGCCAATAACTCTTTCTAATCACAGTTTTCATGGTTTTACTATGAACCTATCTATCTGACAGCTTCTTTAATCAATATTTGGGCATCCTATATTCTGATCTTCCTGACCTCCTGCATGCAATTCCAGATCTAAACAAAGATTAATTTAAAAAATAAGCCATTCCATTAAGCAAAACAATTAAATCATTTAAATCCTCCTTCTAAAATAATTTAATTTCCATAGTAAATCACTTAGGAAAAATCCACAAAAATCATAGAAACTCACTTTTAATATGTTGTCTAATACATATAAATTTCAGACCCAAATTCTTTATATAATTTCTGAAATAAATTTATAAACCCAATTGTTCATATTTTCCTTTGAAAATTCATAATAAAATTTCCATAGCTTCGAAAATTATGAAAATTAAAACCCATCTCCAAAATCATGTTTTACATAACATATAAATTCCTTATGGCATTCAAAATTCAATATAAAATATTTTAACCCTAAAACCGTGTAAAACAAATAACAAACAAACTTGTTTGTATATAACATATCATAAAATCCAAGCATATCATCATCCAAAATCAATAATGGATTTAAACTTAAACATGAAATCAAATGATCATAAAAACAAAAATAGAGATGGTTTTGATTATTATTCACCTTGGTTAGAATAAGGAATTTGAGATTTGATTGAGATTAATTCCCCTTGCTTGATTGCTAAGTTTTAGATTGATTTTTTTCTCCTTTTCTTCCGAAGGTAATGGCTGGCTTGCTCTTTCTTTTTGCTTACATTTTAGAGTTTGAAAAATGAACGTGAATGGTAAAGGAAACGAGATTTTAAGGTAATGGAATTATGGTGCGCAGTTCCTAATATGCCTCCGCGTTAATTAATTAACATATAAAACCATTCGTAAGCCCATTTATTTAATTAAGCTCGGCCTCTAAATAAATTTTCAAATCTCAATCCCCTTATCACTCTAATATTTACATTATTCTATTTAATTTATCTAATTAAATCTCCTGAATAATGTTATTAAAAATTAGGGGTGTTACATCTCCTATTTAATAATATTCAAAACTCCCAAAAACAAATTGTAAACTCCTTTCCCTCCAAAATACAACGATTGGAAAGTGAATTGACACTTGATTGACTGTTGGAAGAACTTTAACAAGGAATCTAATCTCTCATTCTTATCTATCTATTATGATTCAAAAAAATTTAAAAGGAAAATATTAATTTATGTTCTTTCATATAGAAAATAGATTGATCTTCATTTCTAAATCAGATGATTGATTTTCTTTTACAACCTCTTGAATAATAATTTAGATGTCTCACCGCTTGAGCTAGTGGTCCTAGTGATAGAAATTTATGATGAATTATAAGAAATCAAAGAAGAATTGATCAGAAGTTAATTTATTTAACTTTTTCTTTTTTACAGTAGAGCTTTTATTTGTTAATTTTCTTGATTTACTTAATTGACCAATGCTTACAATTACTTGGCTATTTATAGCCTCAATTTTTACATCAAAGAAATTCCCTAGAACATTCTCCATAATGCATTAAACATTTTACATGTATCTTTCCACGATTATCTCAGTCAATATAGTCCATATTTTATTTTAACAAATGTCTTCAATATACCTAGAGTCTTCTTTCCATAATTTTGATAACGATCCATTATTCTTTTATTTTTTTGCAATGGTTTTCCATAATTATTTCAGTGGGAAAATTACAAATTATATTTTGACACCTGTTCTCAATTTATAATTCTCAAGCAGTTTCTAAAGCAGTTGAACTTGTCTGCTGAAAATGCCTTGGTGAAGATACTTGCAATTTGACCATGTGTTGATATATTCCGGTGGGATTTCTCCTTTGCTTACATAGTCATCGGTAAAATGATGTCTTATCTCAATGTGCTTTGAACGAATGTGAAATATTGAATTCTTTGTCATTGTAGTGGTAGACTTGTTACAATGAATAGTTGTTGCTATTTCATCCCTTTGTTGTAAATCCGTAAAGATTCTTCTTAACCAAGTTGCATCCCCAGCTACAATATATTCTGCTTCCGCTGATGACAAGACAATGATTTGCTGCTTCTTTGAAGACTAAGAAATAACTTTTGAATTCAAACGAAAATCACAATCCTATGTGCTTTTACGATCATCAAGTGAATCAGCCCAATCACCATCAATAAAAGCCAACAAATTTGTTGTCATCTTCTTTCATATACTTCAAATCAAAATTCTTTGTTCCTTGAAGATAGCATAACATTGTTATGTGATAACAATGTCACTGAATGGTCCATACAGAACTAGAGCTCACTGGAAGTCAAGAGAGATACTCTACATCGTTCCACATGATCAAGGAGTTTATCAGCATCGGAGAGAGTTGATTGACATAGTAGATAATTAAAACATAATAGCATACCCATTCACTTGAGGATTGACTCGATCGGTTTACAGGAAACCGATTGGAGAAGTTGGAATGAGATTCCATAATTGATCTCAAGTGCAAGCGGGAGATTGATAGAGTTAGGGGTATGCCCTAGGGGCAGTTATGTAATTTGTTACATAAATCTAACTTGATAGCCAATCTTGTTCGAAATAAAAGGTGTTTTCTTTCTATTAATACTTGATATAACGTGTTATATTAATTAGTTAATTTAATTAAAAGTATATTTGATTGAAAATCCATAAATGGTATGTTTTGTGGTGGTAGTTACAAAGTGTTGTAACTGTGAGTAGTTGATCGCTATAAAAATAAATATACCATTTTAAAGGTCCTAGTCAAGATGCATCTGAGACTTAATATCGACGTATCCGTTGAGACTAAATTATGTAACACTCTCCAAATGTTGGGCAGTGTATTACTCATGACTGCTGGGGCACTAAGAGGTTACGTACTGATAATTACTGGATAACTATGGAACGACTCACTCGATAGTTTACTATTGATTAATATAATTAAGGTAAACCATAAAATATCGATGTGACTTATTTACACAGTTCTCTCAACTTGAAAATATTGTAGATCTTCAATATGGAAGCTCCGCTTTGTTTATAGTCAAATCATGGCATGGCATCCATCGAGTGACTATAGTTGAGTCGAGTGGAAGTATTGGAAGTGAAGCATTATTCAAGAGAGGATTCATTTCGTCAGTTATATGTTGTTTGTTCACGGTCAACTCAAAGTGAAAGTCTCTAGCCAAATCATTTCACTTAATAGTAATTGTTACTATTGAATCAAGGACTCTGTGTTTGGACTATAGAGTTGAATATAGACGATATTGGAATTTTGACCATTACCAAATTCCATAAGTCCGGGATATTATTTTAATGACATTTCTTAGAAAACATTTGCAAGTAAAATTATTAATCTTCGCCGCAACTGTTACATTGATTAAATTCCAACATATTAGCCATAAAGTGGGTTCTACAAACAAAATGGAAAGCACTTATTAGAGAATGCATTTCCATACAAATGACCAAGTGAAGGGACTACCTTCCGGCAGTACATCTCTAGATGAATGTACCGAGGCTACAGAACATCTACACCTCTACCAACACAAGACCGGCCTACCTCTCCCTCGATAGTACCGAATATGTCATCAGCTCGGTTGTTACCGACCTATCCGAGCGTTCATTTACCATACACCACGTTAATTTAAACCCGAATGTCATAGCGGGTAGAAATATATCTAGAAGGGGATGATCATACCCTAATGGTTGCGAGCCACATAGCCTTCCCACATCTACCCAGTTTTGGTCATTTTCAAGTGTGATTCTTGAGGTAACGATTACCTTTAACATTTCACATTTCACTTTGAATGCCACACTGCCATTACATGATCACACAACTGATTTCTACAAACGTATAACTCCTGAGCTCGTATGTCTTAAGAAAGGGTGTTCATCTAAAGGAAGTTGCCTTCTCCACCACCAAAAAGATGATACGTTCATAGAGAACACTTATGTAACTAGAAATGCAATGTCGGACATTCGTCCATACAAGTTGTCCAGGAACAGGACAAACCGAAGGCACTCTCCTACCACATCATGTCGGGAGTTACCCCAAGGATTAGTAGCGAGTAGTCCTTGCAACCCGAAGAGTTTCAGAAATGAAGGGACCGCTGCTACTTTAGTATTTGGGAGCTAACCAGAATTATCAACAAGCATTCCTTCCACCCCGAAGATCTTCGGTCTTCATCCTTTATTTTCTTTATCATGTCTTCATTTTCCGAACGCGTACATTGGTTCGAAGTGGTTTTTGGATAAGAATCACTCAAATTCGATCTCGATACCTTCAAACCAGTCATCGATAAAAGAAATGTGCAGTAAATAGGGAATTCTTCTTTTGATTTATTTTTTCCTTTTTTATCAAAAATATCTTCAAGAGATATATATCTTTTAAAACATTTCTTTCTGGTATATATGGAATCATTAAACCTCTATTATAAAATCCTTTGATTACTTAAAATCATTTTAAATCTTGGAATAATTCTAAATCATTTCATTTTTCACTTCGAAAAACATTTCCAAATCATTTCATTTAAATCTTAACAAAGATTCCTTAATTCAAAACTCATAATTTTGGTTAAGTTAAAATCATGTTATCTAGGATGTTAATCCTAAAACCAGTAAATATCAAGTGAGCAGAATCTATAGAAATCGTCTAATTCTACTCAATATCAATTCCCGTATTCAACAAATACCATGGGCGGAATAACGGGGAAATCACTATTTAAATTCCACGAATAGTACGAGTTCGCTCTTCGGGCATTAACACTAAGTATAAGAAGATCGTCTCTATACAATCAAAGGTGTATTTAATTTAATTTAGAAAATTTAAATCTTTTTATACTTAACTCGTTTTTGACATTTCAACCTTATCTATCCCTCGCGCAGGGAAGATGCCAGGTGAGCCAGGGCATTGGTAGCTCTTGAACATCTCCTTAGTTTAAGCACCTTATATCCGGATCTCATGAATAGAAAAATCCAATCTACTCGTCGGCTTTTAGAGCCAAGATTAAACCATTGTATTTGTAATAGCTTTACTTTAAATCATTTATTTGAACTCTTTTAATATAAGCTATAAAAACCCCAAATCATTATTAAAACACTTAATTATCCATTTGAAAATATTTATAAAAGATTTGGAAAAGAATTGTTATGTTTAAAGCTATATTTCAAATGTTATGGAAAAGTGTCGCGGAAAGTACTGCAAAAAGTGCTTTTTTAAGCTATATCGATCAAGAACGACTTTCTATCATTTGGAAATTTTATTTTTATAACTCAGATTACTTTTAAAATATTTTAAAAGATTTATAAGATTTATTCCATGTTTTAAAATATCATTTTCAAAGAAATCCTGTTCTGGATTCCGGACTGCAAAACCGCGATTTTTCCAAAAATTAGTTTTACTCATATTTAAAAATCTACTTATCAAAATCTCAATTTTTTTGTTTGAAAACTATGGATATAATAGTTTGAAAAATTCTTATTTTGGAAAATTCCGAGCTATATTCCATTCTATATACTTGTTCGACTTTTACGGAGTGAAATCGCGAACTACCGTTAGGCTACACGTCTATTTTTGACTAAATTTTCAATTATCATTCAAACTTCACCAAAACACTTATATATGTTTATAAAACATTTCAAACTCATTTTATCAACTATTTTAAAGAGGTTTAACATTCCATATACACCATTTCCTTAAAATAGAGGAAAGCGATTTCCTTTGTGCTTATCGACGTGTATTTAAACATGATATATATATATATATATATATATATATATATATATATATATATATATATATTCAACAACAACATTAAACAATCAAACTTGATGATCAAAACATATTAAACATCCATTGCAAACATCATATCCTCATCCAAGAATATAATATAAATAAGAGTTTCTTACCTTCATTTTTCCAACAGGCTACTCTAAAATCGGCTATAGCTTCGCTAC
This sequence comes from Allium fistulosum, assembly GCA_030737815.1. Lineage (NCBI taxonomy): Eukaryota > Viridiplantae > Streptophyta > Magnoliopsida > Asparagales > Amaryllidaceae > Allium > Allium fistulosum. The sequence continues at coordinate 208,234,575 of CM060903.1, forward strand.
CATCGCATCATAGCTTATGGAATCGAGTCAAAGAACTTAGGAAGGCCATGACCAAAGCGAGAAAAGGTGGAAGAGCTCGGCCATGGTGGTGATGGTAGATGGCTGTGAGTTTAGGAAGAGGAACGTAGAAGATTCGAACTTATTTTGAAGTGGATCGATAGTTTATATGTATTATATGATTTTAAATTTCTTTTGCTAAATAATTTTCCATTATTTTATTAAGAATAGAAGCCATGAAGAGAAGCTTGAAGTGGAGAAGAAGATGATAAGAATATTGTGAAAAATATGAGAATGTGGATGGGTATTTATAGGAGAAAATTTGGAACAAATATCTAATGGAGTAATTACCATTTTGCCCTTGAACCACACCCCTCCTAGCGCACGACTCCCCCCATGACATGTGATGGTGATGTTGAGGTGATGGTGTGGTACGGTGAGTTGATGTTTGCTTTTTAGTTGCTTTAAGGTTAAGTCTTTGAAATTTTTTAATTATTATGTAATATGTATATATTTAAGTGTTCATGTACATATATACATATATATATGTTATTATATGCATGTGGCATGTATATTCATGTACATCTATGTGCATAAAAGGATAACAACATTTCAAATGACTTCGAACAACTTTTGTTTGCTAAATCGTTGAACACCAGTAAACCGATTATCGATCACATTTTCACTTATTAATTTACGTACATATATTTGTAAACAAAATTTGAAAATTAATTTCTTATCATTATTAATAAATTAAAATGATCGTATTTCATTTATAAAATCATATAAATTAATATTAGTAATTATTTACAAAAATCGCTATTATACCAATAAAGCGATATTGAGTTTTCCTTATATTTTTGAATCAATTATTTGTCTTTATAAAATTATCATAAATGTTTTCTTCACACTTTTTAACTATAGAATGAATTGCTATCATTTAAAAGTAATTATTTGAATTATAGTAATTATTTAAATCATTAAATCTTAATTAAATTTAATAAATCAATTATTATATTTAAGGGGATTACTAAATACATTTAAATTCGACAAATACAATAAATTATTTTATTTCATATTCTTGTTTAATTATAAGATAAGCATATTTATCCTGCCCTGTGTGCGACGTTTTACGATTGTAGAGCTGTTTATTGATAAAACGATTTCCGGTCATTTTATCGATTTAAATTCCGAGGGAAATATTTTTGTAAATATTTATTCAAAATAAGATTGTTATTATTTATTATTCACTTAAAACAATATTATTTGCATTATCAACCTTTTATTTGAAAAACTTTAAACATAAATATAATTTATTAAAGTGATGAATTTGCGGGTCGTTACAGACCCGATTCTGGACTTGGTGCTCTCAAGAACGGATCATGAGTCTACCCGTCTTGATGGCTAATGAGATGGGTCTTGATGGGTAAAAATAGAGGGTATGTCTATTAGGTTTGAACCCTAGACCCGTCTCATTGACGACCCTAATAAATATTAGAGATATTAATACAATTGCCATGTAAAATTTATATTCAAACATGGCATTATTTCATTCAGATATTATGACTAATTATTATTTTGTAACCAAAGAAACATTTCTATATAGTAATATCGATACTCGTAGAAAGACCAATTTACTATGACTATGAGCATAAGTAAATTGATATTCAAACATGGCATGACTTTTCTTAGATTCGCAAAATTATTAGAAAGAATATATTTGCATGAAATGTTTATAGGCAAATAGGGGACGGTTGCGCTGCTGTTCAAAAGCCAGCTCCATCAAATAATTTAACAGCGGGAACTTGCTCTACCCAATAAAAAACAGAGCGGGTAAGATGTTCAATTTTTCTTTTTCCAATAACCTTTCATTAATCTAATTTCATTTTCTTTCTCTCCATTCTTTTTCCTGAAAAGGAAAAAAACAAAACATGCCAACGACATACATGAAATTTGAACAAGAAGAGGAAGAAGAAAGTGAATCATCTACTGAAATATATGATGATGATAGCGACGTCACTATAACCTCAAAACTGGTTGAAAGCCCTATTTGCTTTCAACCCTTGCAATTACCTTGTTTGAAACACTTAAAATATCCCAAATGTATAAATATTGGTTAAATCATACTAAATGATGAAAGTATCTAGTTCCTGAAAAATACAAATAACTTTTATAGTTATAAAGAATGCAAAAATAACGAGAGTAGATTACAACCTTCTTTTAAGTATTGTTATAACAAAAATCTTGATATACTTCACAATGAGTAGATTACTTCCCACTTTTAAGTATTGTTACAATGAAACTTTGAATATTCATCAAAGATGTAGTTGCAATATGCAAAACTGATTTGAAGCATAAAAAATGAAAGCACATGAAGTGTTTTTCATAAAAGTAACATATAAAATGCAAAAACTACAAATCATATTTGGAAGAATTATTGTCTTCGGATTTAATTTTCTTAACGCTTGTCTAAGCCATGTTATAAAAGTATTTGTAACTGATTTGAATTATAATATTCACACTTTAAAGGAAAATTATAAAATCAGGGGGAGATTACATAAGTATATCATAATGTACTCTTTTTCCTTCATTAAGATTTTTTTTCAATTGATTTTTCATAGTAAGGTTTTAACGAGACATTACATTGATCTAGAAGTATCAAACTTTATTTGATGCAGTAAATCATTCAAATTTGTCATACTGTATTTTACTCTTTTCCATTCACTAGGATTTTTCCTACATGGTTTTTCTAAGTAAGGTTTTAATGAGGCATTGTTTTGACCCTGAAGTATCAAACTCTTAGAAGGAATATCATTTTTAATATGTTATCTATGAATTCACAAGTTGTACTTTTTTCCTCGTTCAAGGTTTTTTCCATTTGGTTTTCCTGGCAACAGACGATATTTATATCGGCTGAATGAATATATGCAAACAAGATAATAATAAGAGGGAGCAATCACCATATATGTTTCGAAAAGGACAACTTTAAGTTACGAGAGCATTCAAGATTTTAAAGACGCAAATTCAAGGGGAGGTGTTTAATATATATAAATTACAAGTGTGAATATGCTAAAAAATGTGATACAATGTTTTTTTAATGTTTTTATTTAGTACCACATCGTGGGATAAGTTCAATCCTAAGCTTCAAAGTATATATATAAAGAAGCCTATCTAATAGAAATGAATGTACCAATATCAGTAATAAATAAAGTCTCTCCTCCATCTTTCTCTAATGGCTTCGCATCTTTTTATAGTTTACAACAAAATCTCTTTTGTTTTCTTAAAAAGTAAGGATTCAGTGGTAAATAGTAGAGATGTTAATCCAATCGCCACATAAAATTTATATTCAAACATGGCATGATTTCATTCAGATATTATCATAGTTTTCATGACCGTGTCGTGCCTTGAACCGTGATGATTGAAGGTTTAAGGTTTGATGGTTCAACCGGTCGAACCGTCGGAACCGTGATTTTTTTTTTGAAAAATTTGCACATTTAGCTACAAACTATACACAAAAATATTGAAATAATAATGTTATGTACACAAGCTGTAGACGGCCTTCAAGGTATACAAACTTGTTGAGTCTTACGGTGGTATTAGAGTAGTTTGCAGCAGTGAAGAACAAAATGATGAAGTTAGTGGTTTAAAATTTAGAACGATAATGATTTTTGAAATATATATTTACTTATTTTCTTCAAAGCAATGAAAATAAGAGAGAATTACACGATGAGAATGTAAGAAAAAACAAAAGAACTGTGGTTCAACCAGGTAAAATTGACGGTTGAACCGTTGGTTTAAAGATCTGACCAAGGTTCATCGATAAATGAGGTTTGATTGAGTTCCGGACCGTGGTGGTCCAAGGTTTAGGATTATTCGACGTTGGACCACGGCAGGGTTGGGTCATGAAAACACTGGATATTATGACTAATTATTATTTCGTAACAGAAAAAATATTTCTATACAGAAATTTCGATACTTGTAGAAGGACCAATTTACTATGAGCCATAATTAAATTGACATTCAAAACATGGCACTGCTGTTCAAATGCTAGCTCCATCAAATAAATTAAGAGCGGGAACTAGCTCCATCCAATATAAAATACGCGGTAAGATGGCATAATTTATACCCATGTTCAACTTTTCTTTTCTTATAACCTTTTCACCAATCTAATTTCATTTTCCAAAAAAAAAAAGAAAAAAAAAAACGGAAACATGCCAATGTCACACGTGAAATTTGAACAAGAAGCGGAAGAAGAAAGCGAGTTATCTACTGAATTAGATGACGATGATATCGATGTTGCTATAACCTCAAAACTGGTTGAATGCCCTATTTGCTTTCAGCCCTTGCAATTGCCTGTTTTCCAGGTTCCTTGAAGTCTCCCAACTTCTTTTACACATAAAAGTTCTCTCCTTTTCATAGTTTGCATGTAATTTTTTTGCAGTGCAAAAATGGACATGTGACATGCTCCCAGTGCAGCCCTATCCAATGTCGTACTTGTTCCTCCTCAGATACGACCCGATGCTTCTTGCTGGAGTCCATAATAGTATCTTACAGAGTTCGGTGTCCTTACGCTAAATTTGGCTGCACCAAAGCTTCACCACAGCACAGTCAGATTTCTGCTCACAAAAGCACCTGCGTATACGCCCCTTGTTACTGCCCGGTTCCGGAATGTAATTTCAGAAGCCACGGGCTGAAGCTATCAACTCACGTTGACACCAAACATCATCGGAAATTCTTTGTTCTTGGTCGCTATTTCACTATTTCGATTCAAAAGGAGCAACCTTTTTATATATTACGTGGGAGAAATGATGTGTATGTGCTGCTTAATCGTCGTCTTGAATTGGGCCATGCATTGTGGATCGTTCAGGTTAGTCCAGGCTCCGATAAAGGGCTGAGTTATGAGCTTGAGGTTGGGAATAACAACACCGTGTTGGAGAAATCGTTGAAACTGAAGGGGTTTGTTGAAAAGGTTAGAAATTTGGATATGGGAAGTTCACCGGAGTTTTACCTTGATGTGCCTCAGAAGCTTTTTGACTTGACGTTGGATGTCGATGTTAGAATTAAAATTGGCACTAGAAAGAAACTCGGTGGGATGTGTTAGAGATAACCTTACTTGGAAGACAAGTGTTAAATTGTTATCTTTTCTTAACTTAACCTATGCCTGTATTATGCATCGTGGATGCGTATTTTCTGGCTAGCAAATGGAATTAGTTTTACTGTCTTTAGTGGGGTTGTTTTCAAAATATGTGAATGCCACGGTAACTTTCACTTTTTCAGTAAGATCAAATATTATAGGTTTGCTTCAATGTGTTCAACTCACTCTGAAATGTGCTGAATATGCCTGCATTTTCAAGCCAATTGCGTATTTCTTGGTTTTATATTTATATGAACCCTTGATGGGTTTATCACTCACAGTTGAAACCATTATTTATTCATAGATGCAACCTAAATTATTTCTAGGGCATTGGAATGGAATCTTCTTTTCATTATTTGATTTAAAGCATTGTATTGCAATTTCAATAGTTAGCTACAATTCGGTTAAAGCATGAGACAACTATCCAGTATATATAGGTTGTTGTAGTTGTTATGTATTGGAGTGAAATGCAATGAACATTTAGGTGAAATTAGAAACAGCTATTTCTCTCTTGTGTTTCCTTCCTCTTTTCTACGGAAACCTAAATTATCTTCTATCATTTGTTATTCTCACCTCTCGCTCAACTATTTCTCATCTTCATTGCAGTTTCTCTCTTCTTCTTGCTGTAGTACTTTTAGTTCCCACTATCTATCACCACGGTTGAAATGGTATCAACTCTCATTTTAAATCTAGAAATTAATCTGAGTATTAAAAATGTAGGAATCAAGCACCTCAATAATCGTGCTTAATCAGAAAATAAAAGGTTGGGAAACATTGTCTCACCCCTCTAAACTCATATTCCAACTACTACACTTTTCTACTATGATATTATTTATATATATTTCTTCTTTTTTTAAAAAAAAAAAGAAAAAAAAAATTTGATTGAACGAGCTTCCTTATCTCATTTGGGGTACTGTAATCGATCTCACAAAACTGCCAATGCACACATTTAAGTTTTGATGTAACATATTTACTAAGGCGTCGTTTGTTTTTTCCAAAGGCCGAATGTATTCAGTGATTTTTGGGTGTTTGTTAACATTGTTCATTCAAGAAGAATTGCTCAAATTGGCTGAACTAAAAAAACTGATATTTTTTACTTTTTAAACCGCTGATTGCAGCCAACGACTAATTTACATAGATGTCATTTTCCTTTATAAATAGCAAGGTTTACCATCTTTTTTTTATTGCAACAACAGCAGCAACATTAATCTCACTTTTATTCATACGAGCTAACTTCTATTTATGCTTTTATTTACAGAGAGCATATTTCACTATTATCTTTATGTGCATAGTACTGAAGTTGCAGCACTCATTTATTTTTATGGTTTACAGCTAATAATTTTAGTACATAAAGCTATGATAGTATCCGCTGTATTCGCTATTACTTATATCTCAAACTACTAGATCATGGGAGCAGATCACCGGACTTAATGCCCCCTCTCTTGGTGAGGCAAACCAATCAAAAACGGAGATTTTTACAAAAAACTTCACTCTCTCTTTTAGTTAGGTTCTTTTTTACAAAATTTCCTCAAAATCTCGTCTTCTAATTGGCGTACATCATTTCCTATAGTGTAACAACATGATGATGCATGAAAATGATACTAGATAGTTTATAATTATTATACCTGACTTTATTATTGTTTGTTAATAAATGATTGAAAGTATGTTTTTAGTTGCTTTAAAAGACCATGAAATATTTCTTAAAATTTTAATTTATTAACAGATTGTTGCATGTGTCCAAAAGTGTTCAAATAATAAATGAAATTAGCGATGAAGGGAAAATTTGTCAAAGAAAAGTGTATTACAATAAAACAAATTTTTAATCAGCAAAAAATCAAATAAGATTTCAACTATTCAGCATTCAACATTCAGCTTCTAATATTATTCGTCATTCAGTATTAAGCAACAAGCATTCAGTCATTCTAACAAACGAAGCCTAAGTATTACAAAATTTAGTAAGTTATTTGGCAGGTTTTACAATAATCCAGCGATTATAAAATACTAAGAATGTTAAAGCAACTCAACCGATACACACACACACACACACATAGATATATACATGCATACATACACATACATATGTACACACACACACATACATAGATATACACACACATACATATATACATACATATACATACATAGATATATATTTTTTTTCAAAATGAATATAAATAAATAAAAGGAGAAAAAACGCCTTTCTCCGGGGGCTCACAAAAATAGGCGAAGCATATGAAGACCATATACCTCCCAGACAGTAAAAAAACCGAACAACAGTACAAAGATCAACATAAAAGAAAAAGCCAGCAGAAAAAAAGACAGCTAGCCAGGGAGAACCAGATAAAACCACCACCAAGCAAACCACCGACCCGCCTAAGCTCAGAAGAGTAGGCCAGACCTCCAATCCAAACCACAATAACTGAGACGAGACCCACAGGAAAATCCGAATAAAGATGGAAATCTGGGATATCATCGGCTCACCAACAAAGACGAAAACCTCATCGATCTCGAGCAAAGCCAAACATCTAAAGAAGAAGACCCAAGCGCCTCAAGAAGTAGTCAATGCGGAAAAGAATAGTCGGATATCCTCCAACCAACCCAACAACCAAGGCAATACCAAAGATAGGAGACAGGAGCCTCCACCGAAGTGGTAGCACAAAACCAGACGCAGCCAGACAAAGAACATCCTAAGAAAAAAGAAAGCCGAAGTCACCTGTACTACAAAACTAGCAACCACATTAAAACCAACAAAGAGGGGGGGGGGGACGGGAACGTTGGATGAAAACCAACACCCGAAGGCAAGGATTCAGCCAACTCCCTGACGAGCATAAGCCAGGCCACACGATATAGATAGAAGACCCACCAATCGCCTAGACCGTTGGCTCATATTTCCCCTGAAGGGTCTACCACGAAATGCCAGGAAAACGTCTTTCCTTACACGCCGAATAATGGAAGGAGGATCCATAGGAGAATTCTCGAAGATTGCTTTATTCCGAGCGCACCAAAGGTGCCAGCAGATAAGGCAAGGAATCAAACGGAAAACGGACGAGCGGAGAGATTTCCCAGAAAGCCCAGACCACCAGGAAAGCAGGAGTTCAAAAGGAGATCTGGCCATTCGTCTCTCACCGACTAGGTTGCCGAAATAATTCCAGCAGGATCTGGCCGAGACACTATCAAAAAACAAATGGTTTAAAGATTCCGTTGCCCCGAAGGCACAACAGCGGCAACGCGAAACAAATGGGATGCCGATCTTTTGAAGGTTAACGTCGAGTGGCAAACCATCGTGCAAGATACGCCACATCAAAATAGAAGTTTTCGGCGGAATACGGGAATCCCAAATGAAAGAGAACACAGGGCAATTGGGACTCGGAGATCTACACGAAGACCACGCTTTCAGGATGGAAAAAGGCACGCCATCCCAGCCAGAAGAACCTCCATGAGAGTCAGAAAATGGTTTCACCGACTGCATGTGCTTCCAGGTTTCGCTAGCATAAGACGGCGATCTTGAGAAATTAGAGACAGCAAGCCTCCGGTATTTAGCGTGGAGGAAAGATGCCCATAAAGAGTCATTAGCACCGAACCTGAACCACAACTTACAAGCAAAAGCCACACAAAGATCCTTGGGATTACGAAGACCAAGACCGCCCTCGATTTTGGGGTGACAAACCGCTTCCCATGACACCCAATGGTGCCGACGAGCATCTTCCTTTGACCCCCAAAAAAAAGCCGAGGCCAAAGACTTATATGCCCGGAAGAAGGAAGAGGTAGGGGACATAGCCGCGAATATATGAGTTTCCATCGAATCTAGAACAGACCTGATAAGAACCAGTCTGCCTGCCTGGGATAGGAGAGACGCATTCCATCGTAAAATCTTACCCCTGACTTTGTCCGCCAAGGAATCGAAATAGGCATTGAGCTTTCTACCACGATATAAGACAATACCTAAATAGGGGAGAGGGAGGGAAGCTTCTTTGAAACCCGAGACGGTCTCAATCCAGGCAGCTCGAGACGGAGACAAGTCTTTTGCATGGACGAAGCAACTTTTGGAAGGGTTAACGAGTTGGCCTGAGGACCTCTCGTATTGATGTAGAAAACTTAGGAGTCGCCGAACGGAGGAGCGACTGCCATTAGAAAAAATGACAATGTCATCAGCAAAGGATAAAGAAGAAATAAGGGGACAACCCCTCGGAATACCGAAGCGTTGAACTTGCCCGTAAATAGTCAAGGTTTGGAGACCGCGAATCAAAGCCTCCGCCGCGATCACAAAAAGGGAAGGCGAGAGTGGATCTCCTTGGCAAAGACCTCTTCCCGCCCTGAAGTAACCTTTGGCCGATCCGTTTATGAGCACAGAAAACCAACAGTTGGAGATGAGCCTCCACACCAAGTCAATAAGGGATTCCGGGAACCCGAAGGCCCTTAAAACCTTGATGACGAAAAACCAAGACATGCGATCATAGGCCTTGGCCATGTCCAGTTTGAAGACAACATTAGAGCCCCTAACTTTCCGATCAATTTGGGAAATAAGTTCCTGGGCGAGAAGGACGTTGTCAGTGATCAAACGACCTTTGACAAAACCTGCTTGCGAAGGAGAAATAATACGGTCTAGGAATGGGGCCAAGCGAGAGGCGAGGATCTTGGAGATAACTTTATTCAAAAAGTTACACAGACTGATCGGCCTAAAATCCCCGCACGATCTAGGATTATCGCAATTAGGAATGAGAATAAGGTTGGTGGAGGTCCATCCGGCAGGAAGGGATTCCCCAGAGAAGAAAGACTGAACAGCAAGACAAAAATCAGCCTAAATAATTGGCCAGGAGCACCGATAAAAGCTGCCGTTGAAACCATTTGGTCCACTAGCGCTGTCCTTGCTTAAGGCAAAGACACAGTTTTGGATTTCCTCAGCGGTTGGCAGATCGGAAAGAAGGACACTATCCGACGAGGAGATGACACTAGGAATGAAGGCTAAGAGAGCCGGATCAGAAACCGAAACTGACCTTGAACCAAGAAAGGATTGAAAGTGGGCCAGAATGGTATCTTTTACTTCCTCAGGAGAGGAAGCAGTAGAAAGGTCAGGCCTCAAAATCTCGCGAATCGTAAGAAGGTTATTCTTCTTACGAATAGAAGAATGGAAGAATTTGGAGTTCGTATCGCCTTCGACTACCCACTTGATCCTAGCCTTTTGACGGAGGAAGTCATTTTCGATACGAAGTTCCGAAGAGAAAATGATTTGCGCAAGCGTCCAAGCCTCCTTGTTTGCCGTAGACGGATCTTCGTCAAGCAAAGATTCGGCTAATATAAGAGACTCTTCAGCCATTCTAACACGATCAAAAATGTTCTTAATGACGTGAAGATTCCAAACCTTAAGGCTCTCCTTGAGACTCTTAAGTTTACGGCTGAAAACAGCGCAGGGAGAGGCAGCAATTGGATTGCTCCAGGAAATTTCCACCTCCTGAAGAAAGGAATGATGAGATCTCCACATGCTCTGAAACCGAAAGGAAGATGGACCCGAAAGGAAGAAAGGAGAGCAACGAACAAGCATAGGAGCATGATCAGAGAAGGAGCGGTGAAGGTGAGCGATGGAGAAAGAGAAGGGAAGGCGAAACCAATCCTCCGACCCAAAGACACGGTCGAGTCTGGAAAGGATACGGTTCGGACCCTCTTGGTTGTTAGACCAAGTAAAAGCAGAACCAGTAAAAGGAAGCTCGGAGAGGCCAGAGCTGGCAATGAAGGAGTTGAAATCCTCCATTGCAGAACGGTTGACGGTTGCCCCGCCCCGTTTCTCCGCTTGGCAGGCGACGATATTAAAATCCCCGCCGATCACAGAGGGAGCTATCCCCGTAGACCCAAGGCCCAAAAGGTCGGACCAAAGGTCTAATCTAACCGAGCGATCACAACTGGCGTAGACCTCCGAGAATAAGAAGGCTGATGGAAAAGAAGGAGACGAACAGGACAAAGAAAGGAGCTGGGGAGAATCAAAAACGGGGGTAACCGATAAAGATTTGGACCATAAGATCCAGATCTTTCCCGTGCTGTTGGCGGAACCGCCGCCAAATCCTAAGGAACAGATAACAGAAGTAATACCTTCTGGGGCAATAAAAGGTTCCAGAAGAGCAATCAAGCCAACAGAGTGCTTTCTGACAATGCGTTTTAGTCTAGCCAAAGACGCATCGTTGCCAATACCACGAACATTCCAGAAGAGAATGTTAGCCATGAGAAAAATAGATAACGAAGATGATAGAGGAGACTACCAGACAGTAGACAGAGGAGACAAAAGGGCTCAAATAAGATACAACGAAGAACGAGTAGATCGATCGATCTGCTCGGACGCCGCTATAGAGCGTGTGCGGATGGTGCGAGGAGTAGACGGGACTCTACGCGATGAGCGTCGAGTCGTACGAGGAGGATGGGCAGCGGGCTGGGGAAGTGTCTCAAGAGACACCTCAACAGCGTTCCCCCTCAACGATGACTTCGAAGAAACAGACCGCGACCGCGAGAACGAGGGTGATGAGTTTCTAGTTAAGCAATCAAGACGCTCATTAAGGAGCGCAATTTCCTCCCGACTCATAAGAGGAATGGAGATGGATAAAGAGCACGAAGATGAAGGGATAGAGCATGCCGATGAGCAATGAAAAGGAGGCGAATCCCGGCGATCCGGAAGCTCAACCGGCGAGCGAGTGAAACAAGGGACGCGGACCGATCGCAATCCAAAAGACCTAAAAAATACCACGGAAAAGAAAGAATAGATAGGAGAAAAGCCAACAGCAACTGAAACCTCAGAAGAAGCCGCGGATAGGGAAGAAGTGGAGGATGAAAGCAATGGAAGGTCGACACAGGAAGACACAGACGGAGACAGAGATAAAACATGTGAGGGAGAGCGGGCAATCCGCTTCCCCAATTGCTGTGGGAGTCTTACCGGAGTCGGACTGTTACTAATGAAACATCCCCGCAAAAGTGGTAAGAGTCGCTGATCGGTTCCAACCGAAGAAACAGTAGAGCGGAGAGAAGAATAAAGGCATATTCCCGGTCTATCCATATAGTGGTCGACGACGACCACTATACGCATAGAACTGGGAAGTTCCCCGAACAAATCGCTCCACATCTGGTGGAACCTCCGAGGATAACCATTGGTAGCTGACACCAAAGGGAAGCAAAAAGAAAAAACAGTCACTGACGACACAGAAACGACCTCGTCATGACTCACTGCAATACCCCAAAGCAAGAAAACCGACAGAGCGAACCAAATCAGCAAACTGGACGGGAAACCCTCAAAACGACAAAGGTGAAATATCACAGAGATATACACCTGCATATCGCAACGAAAAACAACCACGACTGCCCAATCGAAACAAACAACAAAGGAAGGACCTAACACTGCACATTCCATAGACGAAACGACAGTGTTAGGGAGCACGCACGTACGTGCGTCTTGGCTCAAACAAACAGAAAAAACCTCTACGGACCAAAACCAGGAAGCAACAGGCAAGACAATGGAAACAACGTCAAAGGAGCAGTAAGTCGAGAAGCATACCTGCCTACAAAGGGCAACACTCACCTGATGGTCAAAGGAAAAGGCTAAAGCAACCGAGAACCAGCCACAACCCGACCCCGCAACAGCAACAGAATCCACAGCAACAGGCATACCATCGCCATCGGGCGAAGGAAATACAACCATAGGCAAATAAGGATTGCCAGATAAACCTGAGACATCAACAATCGCTGAAACCAGCTGGTCGCTGGGAAGAGGGAGGCAGGTGATCAAATCCTCCTCCCTACAACCACCCGCAACCTCTACGGCGGCAAGCGATCCAAAGACAATAGGGACCTCGATCGAACAACCATCATAAACTTCTCCTAAAAAAGTCAGACTGGGAGCGAACCGAGTGATGAAATCTCGATTGCTACTCAAGACGGAGCCACCGACCTTGGAGAAGGCACAAGAGCACTCAGGGCCAGATCCAAACGAACCAAAGCATAAATCAGGCAAAAACTCGGCCTGACCGTTCATTGCCTCCCCGAAAACAATTCGTGGTGAAAAACGGGTGATGAAATCCCGGTTACCACAGATCGCAGACAGGAATGGGGAAGCAGACGAGAAATCAGGCGACTCAAATTCCTCCGGCCTCGACCCATCGCTCCCAAAAGCATTCGAATAGAGAGGGGATAATTCCATGAAATGACCGTCCACCACCAGACTCTTGAAACGAGCGAGGGACGAGAAGGCCGAGAGAGAGTATACACAGATCTGTAACGAAAAATCACTAGAGAAACAAACCGACAAAGGCGGCGCCGCCACCTCCAGCAGAGCAGACGCGATGCTAGCAAAAGAGGGGCAGGATCTCACAAAATCACCACGAAACGAGAAAACCCCCAAATTCATCGCCAAAACCCTAGAAACCACACAGAAGAGAACAGAGAGAGAAGCAGAGGTGGAGCACACCCAGTAGAGCCAACACGAACAAACAATATAAGAAATCGCGGAAAGAAGAAGATGAATACACATACATAGATACATACATACATATACATACATATATACATGCATACATACATACATACATACATACATATACGTTCAGGCCTGGACCAAGAGCAAGACCCTTGAGGTATTCGAATCGGATAACCCTCCAGATGGGAGCAACATGAGGAGGAAGAAGAAGAACAATGATGATATTTTTAGGTTTTGGATAGATTGCCGTGGCAATTATATATTAAACAATTTTTGGTTGACTAGTTATTCAATTGTTATTGTAACATAGTAGCACAAGTTCAACTTCTATGGGCATCAAAATTTGTTTTTTCTCTCATCTTTTCGTTTCTCCTTTTTTATTTCTAGTTCGACTAGGGCAACCTACCCATTGGACCGGCTATGTATATGCTATGTACTTGAGTACGTAAAAAATAATAGAAATTATGTACAAACTCAACGGCATAAAAATCTCATTTTTTATAATATTCAAAACTCCCAAAAGCAAATTGTAAACTCCTTTCCCTCCAAAATACAATGATTAGAAAGTGAATTGACACTTGATTGATTGTTGTAAGAATTTTAACAAGGAATCTAATCTCTCGTTCTTATCTATCTATTGTGATTCAAAGTTTATTAAAAGAAAAATATTAATTTATGCTCTTTCATATAGCAAATAGATTGATCTTTATTTCTAAATCAGATGATTGATTTGCTTTTACAACCTCTAGAATAACAATTTAGATGTCTCACCACTTGAGCTAATGGTCTTAGTGATAGAAGTTTGTTATGAATGGTAATAAATCAAAGAAGAATTGATAAGAAGATAATTTACTTAACTTTTTCTCTTTTACAATAGAGCTTTTATTTGTTAATTTTCTTGATTTGCTTATGTTATTACGAGATTCCAACTAGAGACCACTCCGATCGAAATCCCCTGAGCACAGCGGAAGACGGGATCGTGATAAGAAGTGTAAAAACAACCAACCAATAACTCAAATCTAGTCTAACCAATCCAAAGACAATCACAATTCCAAATAAGCAATTCAGAAATTAAAGCAATAACGAAAAATAAATCACACAGCGATTTATAGTGGTTCCACTAACGTTGTGTTAGTGTACATCCACTTTAAGAGAGAGCTTTATTATTATTGATGAGAAGAGTACAATAGATTGATTACAATGATCAAATTCTAATTAGAAATTGATTTGTGGAGAAGAGAATTGAAGAAAATTAGGTTTTGATGAACCCTAATTAGTGGAGGCTAATTTCTTGCAGTCGCTTGTATAACAGATCTGAAACCAGAGGCTAGCTTATATAGGAGAATAGAAACCCTAGGCAATGTTCCGAAATTGCCCCGCCGTTGACACAAATCTTCACGCCGAGTCCGTACGAGAAAACAGGCAAAAGTCGTTTCAGACGTCTGACCAAAAGGTCAGACGTCTGGCTAAAGTCACTGGAGTGACTTTCCTTCAGATTAGACGTCTGACCCATTTCGTCAAGCGTCTGACGAAATGCTCTGGAAGCATTTCTGAACCAAATCAGACGTCTGAAAAATAGGTCAGACGTCTGAAAGAAGTTTCTGCCCCAACTTTGCCTACTTCACATTTTCTCTTATAACTTCCACCTCCAAACTCCGATTTGAGAACCGTTTTCTCCGTTGCGAAGCTACTTCCGACCTCTACAAATCCCCATATAGTGTCGCCAAAATTTAACACTCCACCTCGACACTATATCCATCTCCGACTCTAATGGTACCATACCATCAACAACAACCGATAGCACCAACTATCACTTCTCCTACCTTCAACCAAACACGAATGCTTTCCCAATGAGCTCCGGCAAAGCCACCGCCCATTGCACTCCACCAACGAGCTCAGGCAAAGCCCCCGCCCGCTAATGAAATGTTGAAAGCATCCAAAACCTAAGCTATCTCTCCAAAGACTAGCACTAACCAAGAAGATAGAACCTCAATCTCTCACCAATACTCTTTCTCATCTACCACCAAGCTCCTCCCTTAACCGTGCCACCCCGTGGCACCTAGCACTTCTCCAAGCGAATCAAGTTCGAGCAATGCTCGAACTTCCCAACCGGCAAAGCCTTAGTGAACATGTCCGCCGCGTTATCCTTTATGTGCACTTTCCGAAGATATACTTGCTTATCCTCATCCATGGCTACTAGAAATGACTCTCTCACCTCAATATGCTTAGTTCGTGAGCTAAACGCCAAATTCTCTACCAAGTGAATAACACTCTGGCTATCACATCTAACATCAATACTATCATGCCCGAATCCCAAGTCACACAACAATCGCTTCAAATAGAGTGCCTCCTTTGCCGCCTCCACTACGGCAATCAACTCTGCCTCCGTAGTGGATAAAGCAACTACGGTCTGCAATCTAGATCTCCAACTTATGGTTGTACCCCCAAGTGTGAAGACATATCCGGAAGTTGATTTTCTTCGATCCATATCACCAGCGTAGTCCGAATCACAATAACCAACCAACTTGCAATCCATCATCTTACTACCGCCAAAAACAAGACCATGAGATGATGTGCCTCTAAGGTATCTCAATATAAGCTTCACAGCTTTCCAATGTGATTTCCCTGGATTAGCTATGTATCAACTAACCATACCGACGGCATTTGCAATATCGGGCCTTGTACACACCATAGCATACATTAGACTTCCAACCGCACTAGCATATGACACCTTTGCCATATATGTCTTGTCTTCCTCCAAGATAGGTGATCCTTTACTCGAAAGCTTCATATGCAAAGGTAAAGGTGTATTTGACGCCTTTGCATTCTCCATGCTAAACCGGCAAAGCACTTTCTCTATGTATTCCTTTTGAGTTAGTTTCAACTCAAAATGCTTTCGATCCCTTACAATTTCCATGCCCAATATCCTTCTTGCTTCTCCAAGATCCTTCATTTCGAACTCCGA
This sequence comes from Allium fistulosum, assembly GCA_030737815.1. Lineage (NCBI taxonomy): Eukaryota > Viridiplantae > Streptophyta > Magnoliopsida > Asparagales > Amaryllidaceae > Allium > Allium fistulosum. Next base: position 208,251,117 of record CM060903.1, read on the forward strand.
TTTCAAACTCAGTTTTAACTTGTTGATTTCATTCTTATCCTTAGAAGCAATGAGCATGTCGTCCACATACAAGAGTAAATACACCCAACAATCATTTCCCAACTTCTTGAAATAAACACAAGCATCCTTGATGCTTCTATGAAAACCATTTTCAAGCATAAAATGATCAAACCTCTTGTACCATTGTCTAGGTGATTGCTTTAGTCCATATAGTGATTTCTTCAGCTTGCAAACCAAATTTGACTTACCATCCACAACAAAACCTTCTGGTTGCTCCATGTAGATGTCTTCATCCAAGTCACCATGCAAGAAGGCGGTTTTCACATCAAGTTGCTCCAACTCCAAGTCATGAACAACAACTATAGCAAGTAATATCCGGATAGAAGTATGGCGCACAACCGGTGCGAATATCTCATCATACTCCTTCCCCTTCCTTTGTGCAAACCCCTTAGCTACTAGCCTAGCTTTGTATCTTCCATCGTCCTTCACCTTGTATATCCATTTGCACCCAATAGCACGGTTTCCTTTAGGAAGTGGAATCAAATCCCAAGTTTGATTCTTCAACAATGATTGCATCTCTTCCTCCATGGCACAAATCCACTTCGAGCTATCACTCGAATTCATGACGTCATCAAGGTCCATTGGCCTATCTTGGACTACATGAAGAGCATAGTCCAAATTTTCACAAAAAACTAAGATAGTTCCAATCACCATATCTTTCGGGTGGTCTTATAGTACGACGACCAACCCGAGTAGCAATACCATCACCCAAACTTCCTTCAGCTCCACCTTGAACCGAATCTTCTCTAGAATCATGCACATCACCAATACTACTAGAGGCGCCCTGTGGACTATGTGATGTAACATCAACTGCTACCTCCTCGCAAGCATCTCCAACTACTCTACTCTCTCTACTCCTTGGACAAAATGTGGAAATAATTTCCTTCTCCTTTGATTCATCATGAACCGAATCTGGAACATCCGATGAGCTTCCATTCTCCTTGAACATCGCCGACTCATCAAAAGTAACATGACGAGAATTCACTACCTTCTTCGTTTCCGGATTCCAAATCCGATAGCCTTTTACTCCATCCGTATAACCAAGCAAAATCCCCTTGAAAGCTCTAGGTTCAAGCTTATCATTTCCCGGATCATGCACATAAACTGGACTTCCAAAGACACGAAGATAGCTCAAGTCAATACTCTTTCCCTTCCACACTTCCTCCAGAATTTTGTTACCAATAGCTGAGCACGGAATTCGATTAATAATATGCACTGTGGTTGACAAAGCTTCAGCCCAAAATCCCTTCGCCAAACCCGATGACAATCTCAAGCATCGAGCTTTATCAAGTAGAGTACGATTCATCCTCTCCGCAACACCATTCGACTACGGATCTCCAAGTGTAGTAAAATGCCTCCGAATACCATGATGCTTGCAAAACTCCAAAAATTCTCCGGAAACATACTCTCCACCATTGTCAGACCTTAGAACCTTCAAAGACTTTCCACTTTCATTCTCAACAAGAGCTTTCCATGCTTTGAACTTTGCAAATGCCTCCGACTTGGCCTTCATTACATACACCCAAACTTTCCGAGAAAAGTCATCTATAAAGGAAATATAATAGCGAGCTCCACCTAGAGAAACTACAGGTGCCGGTCCCCAAATATCCGTGTGAACATACTCAAGAACCCTTCTCGAATCATGCTTTCCTTCACCGAATGAAACTTTTGTTTGCTTCCCCACGCCGCATTCTTCGCAAAACTCCAATTTGTTGAAACTCTCTCCATCGATCATCTTACTCTTTCGAAGAATGTCCAAACTCCTCTCCGAGACATGACCTAACCTCAAATGCCACAATCTAGTCGCATCCAAGCCACGAGAACTGTCAACTCCTATACAAGTTTCGCCTTCAAGAGTCACTTCTTGAAGTAAATAAATACCATGAGTCCTAGCACCCTTCATCACCACAAGCGCCCCCTTCGAAACCCGCAAGCTATCACTCTCAATAGTGATTTTACAACCTAAAGAATCCAGCTGCTCCAAAGAGATAAGCGACTTCCGAAGTCCCGGAACATAGCGTACATTAGTGAGAGTACGAACCACTCCGTCAAACATCCGAATTTTCATGGAACCTATGCCTTTTGACTTGCAAATAGTACCATTTCCCATAACAATTGAATTTCCTTCTTTGTCGATGTAAGAAGAAAAACAATTCCTATTTGGCGTCATATGATAAGACGCCCCCGAATCGAGCACCCAATTGCTACCTGAAACATCCGATGCTACCGCCGATAGCACATCTACATCTCCCTCACCAACTCCACTCTCCATCGCTACAGATGAAGATGCTACTTCCTTCTTTGCCTTCTCCTTGACCGGACACTCATTCTTCCAATGACCGGGCTTCTTGCAAATATAGCACTTGCCTTTTCTTTCCTTCGACTTTCCTCTCCAACCGGGATTCCTTGATTTAGAACGCCCCCGGTTCTCCTTCTTCACATACCTCTCCTTCTCCACAAACAAACCATGACCACTACTAGCACCACTACCTCCATCACCTAACTCCTTCATTTGATCCCGCAACTTCTCGCTAAGAAGACCCGTCTTGACATCATCAAGAGTCAATGTATCTCGGCTATAGATCAAACTATTTGAGAAACTTGTATAGCGATCTGGCAACGAACACAACAATATCATCGCCTTTTGCTCTTCCTCAATCTTCAAATCTACCGCCTTCATCTTCATTAGCAAATCATCAAATATATTCAAATGCGCCTTAAGCGAAGTACCTTCCTTCATCTTATAGGTGAAGAACGTTCGCAATAAGATCAAACGATTTGTCAGTGACTTCTTCATATATAACTCCTCCAACTTGTCCCAAATTCCCTTAGCGGTGGTCTCACCACTAATTTCGGAGATCACATTCTCTCCCATTGCAAGTTAAAGTGTAGTAAATGCCCACTCTTCCATTTCCTCTCTCTCGACATCCGAGATGTCCGCCGGCAACAAATGAGTATCAAACACCACTCGATGTACCCGATTCCTCCTTAGAACCGCTTTCATCTTCCATTTCCATTTTTCAAAATCATTATCGCCATTCCACTTGTCGATAACCAATTGCGATCCCGACGCCACATACGACCCACGCACATATGGCGCTATACTACTTGGACTAACCATTGAATTTTCAGAGGTTTCCGTTTCCGGCATTTCAACAACCACCTACCAACTCCAAAGCTCTGATACCAAATGTTATTACGAGATTCCAACTAGAGACCACTCCGATCGAAATCCCCTGAGCACAGCGGAAGACGGGATCGTGATAAGAAGTGTAAAAACAACCAACCAATAACTCAAATCTAGTCTCAACCAATCCAAAGACAATCACAATTCCAAATAAGCAATTCAGAATTAAAAGCAATAACGAAAAATAAATCACACAGAGATTTATAGTGGTTCCACTAACGTTGTGTTAGTGTACATCCACTTTAAGAGAGAGCTTTATTATTATTGATGAGAAGAGTACAATAGATTGATTACAATGATCAAATTCTAATTAGAAATTGATTTGTGGAGAAGAGAATTGAAGAAAATTAGGTTTTGATAAACCCTAATTAGTGGAGGCTAATTTCTTGCAGTCGCTTGCATAACAGATCTGAAACCAGAGGCTAGCTTATATAGGAGAATAGAAACCCTAGGCAATGTTCCGAAATTGCCCCCGTCGTTGACACAAATCTTCACGCCGAGTCCGTACGAGAAAACAGACAAAAGTCATTCCAGACGTCTGGCCAAAAGGTCAGACGTCTGGCTAAAGTCACTGGAGTGACTTTCCTTCAGATCAAACGTCTGACCCATTTCGTCAAGCGTCTGACGAAATGCTCTGGAAGCATTTCTGAACCAAATCAGACGTCTGAAAAATAGGTCAGACGTCTGAAAGAAGTTTCTGCCCCAACTTCGCCTACTTCACATTTTCTCTTATAACTTCCACCTCCGAACTCCGATTTGCGAACCGTTTTCTCCGTTGCGAAGCTACTTCCGACCTCTACAAATCCCCATATAGTGTCGCCAAAATTTAACAGCTTAATTGACCAATGCTTACATTTTCTTGGCTATTTATAGCCTTGATTTTTACATCAAAGAAATTCCCTAGAAGATTCTACATAATGTATTAAATATTTTACATTTATCCTTCCACGAATATCTCTGTTGATATTGTCCATATTATATTTTAACAAATGTCTTCAATATATCTGGAGTCTTCTTTCCATGATTCTGATAACAATCCATTTTTCTTTTAATATCTTTCATTTTTTGTAATGCTTTTCCATAATTATTTCAATAGGAAAATTACAAATTATATTTAACACCCCTTCTCAATTTATAATTTTCAAGCAATTTCTGAAGTAGTTGAACTTGTCTGCTAAAAATGCCTTGGTGAAGATACTTGCAAATTGACCACGTGTTGATATATTCCTGCCGAATTTCTCCTTTGCTCACATAAGCATAGGTAAAATGGTGTCTTATCTCAATGCGCTTTGAACGAATGTGAAATATTAAATTCTCTGTCATTGCAGTGGCAGACTTGTTACAATGAATAGTTGTTGCTATTTCATCCCTTTGTTGTAAATCTGCAAAGATTCTTCTTAACCAAGTTGCATCCCCACCTACAATTTATTCTGCTTGCACCGATGACAAGATAATGGTTTGCTGCTTCTTTGAAGATTAAGAAATAACTTTTGAATTCAAACGAAAATCACAACCCGATGTGCTTTTACGATCATCAAGTGAATCGGCCCAATCACCATTAATAAAGCCAACAAATTTGTTGTCATCTTCTTTCATATACTTCAAATGAAAATTCTTTGTTCCTTGAAGATAACACAAAATCCTTGTAGCCTCTGAGAAATGAAGATTACTTGGTTCATGCATTAATAAAGAAAGCAAACTGACAAAGCACACAATATCATGCCCTGTGTTGGTGAGATAGAGCAATGACCAAACTTCGATACAAATCAACCTTTGGAGCACCACCATTCAATTTAAGTTTTTCACTCATGGCAAATGGAGTTGCAACAACTTGCAATTAGCCATAATAAATCTTTTAAGCAAATCGGTAGTGTACTTCTCTTGAGAAACACTAACCTTACCTTTTGATTGCTGAACTTGAGTCCCAAGAAAATATTTCATGAGACCCAAATCAAGCATTTTATATTCCTTCATCATGGTCTTTTTGCAAACTTCAACCATTTTTGCAAACGTGTCTGTGTAAATCTAATTATCAATATAAAGACACACAATAAGGAAATCTTGTTTACCTTACTTCTAGTACAAGGATGGTCCTCGTGCTCCTATTGAACTTATTTTGCAAAAATTAGCTATCAATTTTGATGTTCCATGCTTTTAGCGCTTGTTTCAAGCCAGAGTGCTTTGTGCAATTTGTAGATTTATTTTTCTTCCCACTTTGCACAAAGCCTTCGGTTTGTTGTCCGTATTCTTCTTCATTTAGATCTTCATTTAGAAAAGCAGACTTCACATCAAGTTGGAATACTTGTAATTCCAACTGAGTAGCTAAAGATAGAATTATCCTGATTGTTTCCATTCAAGCAATTGGTGCAAATATTGTTAAATTTTGGTGATATAAAATCAAAATTAGAAAGAAATAAATATGCAAAAAGGAAGAAAGAGAAAATTTTGTTTCCCCTAATTAATAGACATATTTGGTTATATTTATTTCTCTCTCTAATTATCTAATTAATTTAATTTTTTGCTATCTAATATTAACTTGGGTATTAAGTAATTGATGTTATAAATAGAGCTAGAAGAGAGAGTGTAAAGTGTGTGAAAATCTATTTGCTAATTCTCTCTTCTTCCATCTTTGTTCTTATCCTCCAACAATTTTAGCTATAGAGATCAAGACTCCCTTTCTCAATTTGGTTATTGGTTTATTTTGTATTTTGTTTATTTTTATTTTGTTCGATTAGTTATAAACAAATTTTGATGAATCAATAAAGAGCGTGGTTGGGTATAATCTCTTGTGTATTGTTTTTTTATTTCATGTCCATTTATTTTCTATTCAAATTTATCTCTTTATGATTTGGATGATAAAAGATCTATTGGGAAAAAGCTTCTGCAAAGTAAAGTTTTCACTACAAATTGGTATCAGAGAAAGGTATCGCAAAGCTTAGAGTAATTTTGAATTTGAAAAATTATTGAGATGTCAGATATGATTTTTTTTTCAAAGATGGCTATTTTGGATGGAAAAAATTGGGGTATTTAGATGCCTAGGATGAAAGATGTTTTGTACCTCAATGATCATCATAATCAGATTGATGGAGATGGGAAGAAGCCCACTGATATAGAGGAGAGAAAATGGAATAAGATGGATAAGAAGGAAATTGCATTGATTCGTCAGTATCTTGATGATTCAGTCTTCTATCATGTGGCTAGTTGTGAATCCACGAAGGTTTTGTGGGACAAGTTGGTATCTTTGTATAAGTCAAAGAGTGCTACGAATAAGGCTTTTCTTGTTCGAAAGTTGGTTCAACTGAGATTAGATGGAGAGAAGTCCATTGTAGAGCATTTGAACGAATTTCAAGATATAATAAATCAATTGGCAAATATAAATGTCAAATTTGATGAAGAGTTACAGGCTCTTTTATTGATGAGTTCGCTTTTAGAAAGTTGGAAAACTTTGGTTATTTCATTGAGTAATTCCAATTCTAATGGAACTATCTCAATTGAAACTGTTCGAAGTAGTCGTTTGAATGAGGAGCTTAGAAGTAAAGGGTAACGTGTGAAATTAGTTCAAGATTAGGTTATCGTAGCAAGGGACTCAAAGAAGGATACAAGTCTTAAGAAGAAAGTCGCTAATGGTAAAGGTATGCCAAAAAGTATCATTTTTTATTATTGTCATATGAGCAATAGGTGTGAAACATATAAAAGGGATCAAAAGAAGGCTACACAAAGTGACAGTGATAGTAATACACGGGCGGACATAGCTGAAGGTAGCGACAGTGATACTTCTTGTGATGTATTCATTAGTGAAGAGAAGCCTTGGAAGATGAATTCGGGAGCCAGTTTTCATATTTATAAAGATGTGAATTGTTTCTATTCTTATAAGAAGAGTTTCGGCATGATTAGAATAGCCAATAAAGAAGAGCTACCGATTTGTGGTATTGGATCTGTCCGATTTCGTATGCATGATGGTGTGGTTAGAGAAGTCTCTAGAGTGAGACATGTACCTACTTGTTCGCATAACCTTATTTCTCTCGTTCAGTTGGATCGCCGTGGTTGCACTTATAAGACTCGAGGTGGAGTTCTGAGAGTGAAGAATGGTGATCTTGTAGGGATGAGAGGAGTATTGGAAGAAGGAAACCTTTATAGTTTGGTTGGTCATGTAGTTGATTATGGGAAGTGAGTGACAGTTGGAGAGCCTAGTCCACAGTTAGGTGGAGAGATTAACGTGTTCACTGCTTATGATGATCATGTTGAGGATCATATTTTAGATAGGGTCTTCATGTTGATGATGCTCAAGGGATCGATAGTGGTCATGTTATGAGCTCAGATCGAGTGATAGACGGGTGTTAAGTTGGAAAATCCACAAAGACTGTATACATGTCTTTGTGGTATTACAAACACTTTTGAGACCGATTGGTGTGGTGTACCTCATGGCGGAAGATGCATCACTTGTAGGCGGTGATAGAGGTTTGTAATTTGGTATGATTGAGACATAGGGAGTTGTGATAGATCTAGAGATGACATGCTTGATATGTTGGAGATATGTGATTTTGCATCAAGGTGGAGTGTTAAATTTTGATGATACAAAATCACAACTAGAAGGAAATAAATATGTATAAAGGAAGAAAGAGAAAATTCTGTTTCCCCTAATTAATAGGCATATTTGGTTATATTTATTTCTCTCTCTAATTAGCTAATCAAATTATTTTTTTACCATTTAATATTAATTTGAGCATTAAGTAATTGATGTTATAAATAGAGCCTAGAAGAGAGAGTGTAAAGTGTGTGAAAATCTATTTGATAATTCTCTCTTCTTCCATCTTTGTTCTTCTCCTCCAACAATTTTAGCCATAGAGATCATGACTCCCTTTCTCAATTTGGTTATTGGTTCAATTTGTATTTTGTTGATTAATTGTAAACAAAATTGGTGAATCAATAAAGAGGGTGGTTGGGTGGAATCTCTTGTGTATTGTTTTTTGATCTCATGTCCATTTATTTTCCATCCACACTACCACTTTGTGATTTAGATGATAAAAAATCTATTGGGAAAAGCTTCCGCAAAGCAAAGTTTTTACTACAAATATTTCAGTAAATCTACACTAGGTTATTGAGAATATCGCTTTGCAACTAAAACAAGCATTATGCTTCTGGACTGTTCCATCTTCATGAAACTTGGTTTTGTAGATCCACTTCAAGCCAGTGACTTCTTTGTCTTTTGGCGAATCTACAAGTTTCGAAGTACCTTTCTTTTCTATGGTAGAAATCTCTTCATTCGTCACCTTTTTCCAATTTTCCTCCTTAACAACTTGCTCATAATTTTGCAGTTCACAAGAGAAGAAAATACATTCACAAAATTTATAGATGTCTTGGATAAAGTGCATTTTTCTCAGAGATGATTCAGAATTAGAAATGTCATCTTTATGCCTTCGAATTTCTTAAGGAGATGCAATAAGTGCAAGAGTTTCTTAGACATCTTCTTGCTTAAAAAATTCAGATGTAAGTGGTAGTTGAGAAGAGCTTTGAGTCCAACTCCATGTGGCATTTCATCAAACACCACATCTCTAGACATAAGGAATTTTTCCATACCGAAATTATAGAGACGATATCCCTTGGATTAATCACTATAAGCGAATAAAAATGTATTTCTCGCCTTTCTTATCAAACTTTCACCTATTTTGTGATGGAACATGTGAGTAGGAAATGCATCAAATACTTTGAAATGATTCTCCAATGTCGGCCCTGGGCATGGGCCAATAGGGTGTTTGCCCAGGGCCCAACTCTATAGAGGGCCCATAATTTGTTAGTTTTAGTTTGTAAAATCGGAAACATTCACATTCTTTGACTAAAGAGCATTCTAACTTAGCTGTTAATTGTACTAGATGTTATCTACAACACTCGATGTAACTTTTATTTGCTTAATTTTCCCATTCTACTTACTTTTTATAAACAATATGATTTGTTGCCAAGGGCCTATTTACACTATGGGTGCACCCTATGATCTTGAGGTTTCTTTCCATGCAAGCTTAATATGGAGTTTGATTGAGGACTGCTTTGGTTGGAGATCGGTTGTGAATAAAGACAATGAAATTGAATGCTTCAATCACAGTTTGTTTGGAAGGTTTTTTCCTTTTAGAACTCATTTCCATCTCTGTAATTATTTTGTTCTTTCGTTATGCTATACCATTTTGCTGAAGAGTATGGCGTATAGTTAATTGATGCCTTATGCTTTGTTCCTTGCAGTGGTGCATGAGTGGAGTGTAAATTTGCTGTCCACCATGATCAGTTCTAAGAGCTTTGATTTTTAGATCACTTTGTTTTTCAACATACGTTTTGAACTCTAGAAATTTAAAGAATGCTTCTGACTTTCGATTAAGAAAATATATCCACATCTTTCTTGTATAATCGTCCATAAATAAGAGAAAATATCTTCTACCATCGAGAGAAGGTTTTCTTGTTAGATCAAAAATATCAATGTGTATTAATTCACGAGGACTTTGAGCACGGAAATCTATATTTGGGAATAAAATTCCATGCATTTTCCATAAATACAACCTTCACAAACACTGTTAGTCAACTCAATTGAAGGTAATCCAAAAACCATATTTTTCTTTTCAAAAGAGAAAGACATTGGTAATTTAAATGACCATATCTCAAATGCCATATCGAGATTCATCATCTTTTTCACACTTGAATGCAAATTTATCGTTTGTGGAATGAGAAGGGGAAAGAATTTGTTTGATGGCATTTTAACAACTGCCACAGTTTGATTTTTTTTCTTATTAATAATTTTGCATTCAATATTATCAACAACTAGCATAGCCTTTTTTTAGCAATTGACCAACACTTAAGAGAATATGAGAAATGCCAAGAACGTATAGAACATCTGTATATATTTAGTGTTACCTCCTTTTGTGTTGACTACAGTAACACCTTTGCATTGAACTTCCTTGCATTTTCCATCACCAAGCTTGACATTTATTAAAATATTTTCATAAGCTCTACAAACATCTCGCGCTTACCATTCATATTACACCACTATCAAGAACTATATATTTTGTGGTTCTTCTTCAGCAGATATGCAAGAGAATAATTGTTCATCCTTTTGAACTTCAACAAAATTTGCTTCATTTTTCTTCTTCTTCCAACAATCCTTTTTAGAGTGAGTAGGGATTTCGCAAGTTTTACATCTAAAGTAGCATTCTTTGGATTCATGTCCCACCTTCTTGCAAATAAACATTTAGAATCTCCATCAAAAAAATTCTATGAGTGAATTTGTTTCTTTCATTGATTTTGTCGCTTTTTGGATTGGCACTCCTTTGAAAATTGTTATTTTTTCTTCTTCTTTCTTACCTTCATTAATTGGAAGCCTTGATTGGAATGCTTGTTGTAATCATGGATATGAAGTCATTTTAAATTCATGAGCTTCAAGTGATCTAATTAGTTCATGGAATGACAATTTGGATAGATCTTTGGATTCTTCAATGGAAGATACAATAGGATCAAAATTCAAGAGGCAAACTTCAAAGCATTTTTTTCCACAACTCTTTTATCTTTAATGTGTCTCTGTGGCTTTGGATTGGATTTACAATTTCAATAACTCAAGAACCAAATTGCTGAATATTTCATTTTTCTTCATCATCAAATTATCAAAATTTCTCAATGTGGATTGAAGCTTTATGGAGATAACTTTGCTTGACCATTGAAATGCCTTTTCAAGATATCTCAAGCATCTTTTTCTTTAGTTGCTCTTATTATTTGTGGAAAGAATTTTTTGTTGATTCCTGCATGGATTTGTTGCGATGCTTTTGCATTTTTCTTTTTAAACTCATTATATAGGTGGTTGATTTTTCATCACAACCTTCTTCAACTACTTCCAACAAATCATTTGAGATAAAAATAGGTCTTATTTAGATAACCCAATAATCAAAGTTTTCTCCTTCAAAACGTAGGATTGAAGGTGATGTATAATTGAAAGGTGTGGTTGCCATGTAATTGAATTTTTAAGAATTGAAACAAACAAAATGAGAGTAGAAGAAGAACAAGCTCCGATACCAATTTGATTGAAATTTATGAGGAATTATAAGAGATTGAAGAAGAATCGATACGAATATTATTTATTTTACTTTTTCTCTTTTGCAGTTCAGCTTTTATTTGCTAATTTTCTTGATTGACCGATGCTTATAAATTCTTGGCTATTTATAGCCTCGATTTTTACATCAAAAATATTCCTTAGAACCTTCTCCATAGAATATTTGCATATATTTTTCTTAAATTATCTTAATTGATATATTCAATATTTATTTTAACATATGTCTTCAATATATCTATATCTTTTTTCCATGATTCTCTAAGATAACTTTCCATTATCCTTTTAATATATTTCATTTATTTTGAAACAGTTTTACATAATTATTTCAATAGGAAAATTACAAATTATATTTTAACACCTAGATGATCAGTGCAACTGTAAGTCACATTCCTCATTCTCTAATCTTTTTCTGATAAACACTCTCAAGTTTCATCTTCCAAAACCAAATGTGTGTGAAGAGTTTATAAAAATTTGTATTGTATTGTCAAGATTAATGCATTAAAGCACACAATTTATATTTCAATGTTCTGAAGACTATAAGGAAAAGTCCAATGGGTAACTGATAACTTTGTAAAATCCAGAACGGGTGCTTTTGACGGTGAAATCTAGAATGAGAGTTTGTACTAGTGAAGTCCAAACGAGAGTTTCTAGCAGTTTTAAACTCATTCCTCTAGTTCAAAGTGAGAATGGTTAGTACTGATAAGCTGTACTAGAGGTACAAGACCGGATGTAGGACATGAGGTCCAAACTTGGATAAAATCGTGTGTTCTTTACTTTTTATACACTCTAATTTTCTCTTTTCCTTTATCTATACATTACTTTTTTATTTAGATATATTTGTATGACCACATCTATCCTAATTAAGTGCCAGTGTTGATATTTCTTTAGTTATCTGAAACACCATGTACCCTCAGATATAATTCCTTAAAGGATATTCTTTAGATATCGACGTCTTAATGTTTTTTTGGATTTGGATGAATTGGCAAAGCAATCCACTAGTTTCAAATCTAAGGTAGCTTCTGAGAGAAAGGTTAATCCAATATTGAAGCTACCCAGTATAGTTTTAACAAACATAGGATCTACATAAAAATTCAGATCGAGGAAATAAGCAAGCTTTCAAATGATTCTAAACCAATTTCACTGATAATCCATTCTTCGCTAAGCAATGATGTGATTATTTACCCACTTAGAAAATATCATAAATGATATCGGTCTTGATACATCATATGTATAATACTATTTTCAATAGAATTTTGATTTTTAAGATCATCTTCTTTTACAAACAATCGCATCTTTTCTAATGGCCATTCCTTCTCAAATAGTATCGTTCAAACACTATAAATAAATATTATTTTTAACTTTTGATTTCACCTACTCTATATTTGCTTTCTAAAATCTATATTTTTTTTGAGATTTCAAAAGCATCCAAAACAATCTTTTTACTTCCTAAAATATGGATGTTCAAATCACAATCATCAAAGGAGATTATATGAAGAATGTACTTAAAGCGACTTATCGGTGTTATTAAAGAACACAACAAGTCAAAGACAAGTTTTATTTTATTTTAGTGAAGTTCCGTTGGAGATCTTTAGTCAAGGTGTTGAAGTCCTATTCGATTGTCTAGGCAGTCTTATAGAAACATATTCCTTCAGATGAAGTATGGGTGGTTTAGTGGGATTCTAAGAGGAGTCTAGGACTTGATGTAGGACATGAAGTCCAAACCAGTATAAAAATTATTAGCTCAATCTTTTATTTACTGCTCTATATTTATTAGCTTGCTTATATAATTAGTATAAACTATTATTCACATTACTATATCCTTAGATACACTTTCATTTGATATCAGAGCTCGAATTTCATAAAATCATAACAAAGTTTGTGAATACTTGTAAGTAATATGGATAACTCTGTAGCTACATTTGTTGAAGGTCAATCCACTATAAGACCACTACTGTTCACAGGGTCTGATTATGCATATTTTAGGAATGCTACATGGGTACACTATAATATAACCACTACTGAGTATTCCATACGGTTTACCACAAAAATGATAGATGACACTAATAATGCTGAAGCTATAAATATTTTATTTCGCTCATTAGACAAAAATGAGTTTAATATAGTAAGTGTTTGCAAGATTGCATATGATATATGGCGCACACTAAAAGTTACTCATGAAGGAATAAATAAAGTAAAGCAAAATTAAATTTCAATGTCGAAAAATCAATTTAGAATTTTAGAATGAAGTAAAATGAAAATAATGCTAATATGTACTCTTGATTTCAAGACATTACTTATGCTCTTATTACTCTAGGTAAATGTTTTCAGATTTTAATATAATATCAAAATTCTTAACTTATTGACAGATGAACGGAAATACAAGTTTTATCAATTGAAGATGCTAATGACCATTCGGCCCTCAAACCCGAAGAGTTAATTTGAAATCTAATATTTTATGAAGTTAATCTGCAAGCTAAGAAGGATCAATTCAAGAAAGAAATATGATTGTCTTTCAAGCCGAATATGAATCAGAAATGGATGAACATGAGTTCGTTTTTCCTGGCCAATACTTCAAAAAATCTGAAACTCAAGAAGAATAAAATATTTGGAAACAATAAAAACTCATCTTCTTTATTAAAATGTTATAAATGCACAAGATTGGATATATGAAGAAAGATTATCCAAATCTCCAGAAAGAAAAGAATGGTTTCAAAAACAAGAATGATAAATCATTCAAGAAAAAGAAGCTAGCCTTTCAAGTAACTTAGGATAATTTGGATTCTTCCTCGTCAGAAAGTGAAAGCGACACGGAACAAGTAAATGTGAGTTTCACGGTTTCAAACAATGATGTAAGTTTTGATGTTTCTTATAATGATATTGTTGAAATTAATTCTGAACTTCTTGAAAAATTAAAGGGTCTTAAAAGAACTCATAAGAGTGCTATAGGAAAATTAAATTGAGTCAAAATAGAAATCAATATGTTAAAAGATGATAAGAGTATCTTAGAGGATGAACTTCAAAAATCATAGGATTCTTCTGATAATTTGGCTTCTCAAATCACTACTTTAGCTGATGAAATTAAAATATATAAAGATGAGAACATCAAATTAGCATAAAAAATAAGGTTTGGGTTCTACCATTAGCATTCTTAGTAAGGAAATAAAAGAGCTTAGAACTAATTTTGAAAATCTCTCTATTGATAGTTCAAACATTAACATAGGCACACAACATTTATCTAGAATTATTAAAGTCTTAGAATCCTCATCTAATAAAAGAGGATTAGGATTTGATAGTTCTAATGAAAAGAAATCTAGTCCCAAGCACTATATTTCTCTATATACTAAATTCAAAAAGGTTAAGAATATTTGTCAAACAAAACCCATGATAAATGATAGAAAAACTATAAAAATATAGGTTTATAAAACCAACAATCACGTTATCAGAGATAAGTATATAAAAACATTTATGTCAAATATTCATAATAATGATTTTATTTTTAAAGGCATTACCAAATCACTTGAGTTTTGTTTCCCAAGACATAACTCTTAGGACCCTAACGTATGAAGTAAGTATCAATTCAAATTCTTATTTTTTGCAGTTACCCAATAATAAAAATGAGAGATTGATTCTTAATAGTGGTTGCTCAAAGCATATGATAGAAAACCAAGAGGTGCTCATGAATATTACTTACATGGATGGAGGCACTGTCACCTTTGAAGACAACTCCAAAGGATATGTGATTGGAAAATGCGATGTTTGCAATGATGGTATATCTAACCAAACTCTTGTGACGACCGCCCTATACCTCCAATGCTCATATAACCGAATAGTTAGATGTTGGAGCATTCGGTTGATGTAGGACAAATGTCAAGGGAAAGAAAATAAGTAAAGAAGAGAAATAAAAGAGAAGAGAGAAAGAAAGAAAACATCAAACAATCACATAATAACTTGTTGTATATCTCACAGTACATTAGATAAAATATAAGCCATCACAGATATAAAACAGTCGAGATAGTACTAACTACATGAACCATATAATTAGAGTTATGGGCTCATACAGTTATACAAAATAGTAATAGAGTTTATACAATTGATAAATAAACTCAGCTGATAAACTGTCTCTAATAATAGCAAGTTAAACAATGTCAAGGCTCAACAGTGTCACACAGCAAAATAAACAATAACAAGTCCAAAAATATAAGTATGAGAAAGCGTCACCTCTTGCTATCCATCTGCAAAACTCTATGTACTATTTACACATGCTTTCTAGTCTACTCATTTAAGAGTACTCAAGATAATAAGAAGCAAAGCATAAAATCTCGAGTCAGATCACAATATGATGTGAGCCATATATAATCTCAAAACAATATAAAAGTCAATATAGTATATGGAATAGAGGGTATGTAGAATCATACCTGACATGATCCTACATCCAAAGAGTTAGCACATAACGAACATAATATGCTACTCTACAAATATAATAAGGGGTATTCCATACAAAGTATAATGTCGGGGTGCCTAGTTATCCATATCCATAATACCTACATCATGTGACATCCCTAGAGTGACAAGTAGCTAGTAAAATAACAATAACAAACATAGCATCTATCAAATACTATCACTCAATGTGCTTTAGTGATAATTCATATGGCCATTCAACTGCCAGGGATTAATGGGTAAACCATGGTTTTCAGTTGTACTTGCGTATCCCATAGCTCGAAGCTTGATACGTGTCTCCCAGCCCGAAGTTGGACACTAGACCAAATCAACCGGTCCAGGGTATATGAATCCAATCAATCGACCTTGGATAACCGAACAAAGTACCCATGGGAATCCCCACAATACTCCTGCTCTGAGTACAACAGAAAACACTCCAAGTATCAACGATCCCATAACACATATATCCAAGCTCTTTATTACTTCACCCATTTTCATGATAGAACCATTCAACATTCTATCTACGGGCCACCCCCAAAGAACCTGCTAATGTAGAAACCCATTACAACTCCTTTTGATATCAAGCCTCCAACCTTGAAACCTAACTCCATGCACCAACGAGCTACCATCCGAAGTCATGTGTAACGCCCCACCTCTATGCTCATAATAACAAAGAGTATTAAAAGAAATACTGTCTATTATTACGAAGAATAAGGCTGGATAGGAGCGACCATCCGTAGTTGGCCTTACACTAATATTGGTTATCTCGATAGGAGTGGTATATGCTTTTTATTTTTCATCTATTATTTATTTACTCCCATCGACATATCCAATTATCAGTATAAAACAAACTACGATAGTTCATAATAGTTTAGGACATTAGATATAACAATAACACAGATAATATAATTGCGGAACACAGATTAACAAAAATCTCATATATATATAACCGATGTCAGTTACAATATAGTTGACACGATACATATGATACAACTACAACTGTCGACTCTAGAAGTTATATATACAAGTACATTATCGACTAATATACATGAATACATATCATTCTATATAATGACACTACTACTACAAAATGACACTGACAACTTCAGAAGATGTGAAAAGTCTTCATATCCTGAACAGCAACTCAAAGAAGAAAATCTACAACCTGAAATAACTCGGGTCTGACCCGAGTATTAAATTCAAAAGAAAATAATACACGGGCCAGTCTAATTCAAACTCAGTTATTAGTGCATAGCAGCAATAATAATCAGATAGTCAAATAGACGACAATCACAGAAATCTCGTATATCCAACTCTCGATACGAGAATTGGATAACGGCAGATATAACACTAAACAGTGTTAAATGACAAATTAACAATCCAAATCAGAATACAACTCCAAACCATTGAAATTAACCAACGAAACAATTCAACAAATCGAAACATCAATTTAAAACTGTCAAATCTGATAGGGCTACAGTACACGCACGCGTGTACTGCCTCGCCACTATCGCAGGAGATACACAAAAGCTCAGAGAAATCACAAATGATCACAAGGTCAAACCCCGAAATCGGGTTCAACTCAAGGAAGTTCGAAAACAAATCCGAATGTATTAATGCCATGCAAACCAACAAAGACAAACTACAACCAAATGAAACTACAGCCTCTGTCACACTGAAACTGCAATTACCAACAAGATCACAAAGGCAAAACTGCACAAAGGAAAGGAAGAAACAACTGCGCAATAAAACTGCAGTTGAAACAAGCGACGTTCAGCATACATATGAATCGATTTCATATGTACACCAAACACCAAGGGCAATTCAGCAAGGAAATGCCATATCCATAAAAACAACACTGATACAAAAGATCAGATACCAGACTACAAGCAAGTGATGAAGCATAATGGCAACTGACTCAAGTCCAAATGAACAAGACAAACATACATGAAAACCATCAATACGAAAGTCAGCTATGATCACAGAGACAAGATGGTGAGCAGTGAAGTAAAACAACATCAGAGATATACTGAACAACTGAAATCAGAATGCAACCTGTCTCAATATGTAAGTACATGAAGATACAGTGAGGCCAAAAGGGCAACAATGAATGACCAGATCAATTGCAAGCTCGACTACAGACTGAACACGAAGTATACACATGACACTGCACAATCTAGTCTATATGCAGCAATCATACTAAGTCAAAGTAAATGAGAACTAACAGCACGTAGCAGCAATTACACGTGACTTAGGCAAATGAACAGATGCGACTACAACTACACTAAGGATCAAGAGGAATCAAGGTAAATCAGTGCAACTATATCAGTGAAGCCAAAGTCAGATGGCCAGAGAATTATAACATGAATGCAGACTACAACTTATAGGCCAGAAGCATGTTGAAGACTCAATACATGAACAAGTCAACGGTTCATGTATGTAAGCAACAGGAAGTCAGAATATCATCCCCGAACAATGATCAAAGCTGCAGGAGTATACAAATACTCGAGGCAAAAGAAACACTAAAACAACAACCATAATGACCAACAAAGTACACAGGTGAAGACAACAGAGCTCAATGCAACACAGTGGCCACTAAACAATGCAAACCAAAATTTACTCCAGAAGGCATCAGGGTGCAAAGAGCTCGAGCACGAGATAAGGCAACTACATAATTCTCAACTGGAGCTAAAATGACGCCATGATCAAAACATGAACAATATAACACACTGACAACAATAAGTACACTGACCAGAATGCAAGATCAATGAATGCAAAATGAGCTATATGAACACTAGTGGTACAAAATGCAACTCAACAGAAGTGAACTGGTCGAAACCACACGGTGAGTTCAAGCTCAACCACGAAGGTCAGAAATCAAGTGATAAGAAATCAGTGCACAGCACTATCAAATGAAAACTCAATTTTTCACCCATTTAAATTCGAAGCACGGCCATAATATTCAGAACTTCAGAGAAACACTAATATGTAAAATAGTGAAATAACAATGTACAGGCCAGTGAAAATTCCAGTCAAGACCGAAATCATTGGAAAAATGGATATCGACTAAATCGAAGTGACCGAAGTCAACTAAATAAATCAACATCGTCAAATAAGTTCAACACCAAAATACTGACAATGGCCGGAGCCACAAAATTCATAACCACAAAACAAAATCGAACGCGAGGCATAACAAAATACGAACAAGCTAATGTCGCATAAGAGATTTACATAGCAACCCAAATTTCCAACATCGAACAAAACGATCTGCCGAGGTAAACAATGACAAAAATCAAACCACAACAAACTCAAATTCAAAAATCAAAGTCACCATAGCCTCAGTCAGAAATGCCGAAGCTACTTTTAGAATGTCGAAGACTTTAGAATGTCGAAGATATTATTAGCTCAAGGCAGTAGTAATAGACAAAGAACGAAACCCACACAACATCGAAATGAGTGAACAAACCAGAAATCAACCCCGATATTCACACGAAATTGAATAACCAAGAAAACCCAACGTCTGAAGTATGAAATAGATGTGAGTAACTCACCATTTTCGACGAGGCAGTGAAATGAAAACCCTAGCAGCCTCGAGTGACTCCAAGCGGTTTTTGCGATCGACAAGGCAAGGCTGAAACGTCATTCGATCGAGCTATGGGGGTTGGCGCCTTTGATTTCTCGATGCCCTGATTTCGAACGATGAAGAAGGGACGGGTTTGAATTGAATAAGGAGGAAACCAGCCACCATTTTTATTTCTCGCTTCGATTTTTGGATTTAGGGTTACGAATAAAAAATGGGAGAAAGGGTCGGGTTCCCTCTGATACCATCACGATGCCAACAGATATGGGCCACGCTATTTCAATTTGCAAAGCCCAATTACCAATTAACAATGTATAAAAGAGCTTTAACTCTATAAATTCCAATTGCAATTTTTTTAATAACCATTTTATCAAAGGATTCCAATCGATCAAAAACTCAATCGAGCAATTAACTAGCATTCTAATCGTTAAATGACGATATTAAATTCTCACAAAAGCTCGGGTTGTTACATCCTGAAACTGCCATGTCAAAACATCACATCATCGCGATCATCGAAATCATTCATCCTAGAGCAATAACATCAAGATCCAGAGTCGGTCGCACGAACAAACCATCATATGGTGCTCCTCGAAGCCTCCTCACAATACATGCCAAAGGTCGGCCATCATCAATAATGATAGGCACCGACCACTCTACAGTGGCCAACGCCAACCACTTTGGTTGTGTACTTGACCAATAATGGATAAGTACAAACTAAATGGAAATGTACGGCGTTCGAAGTCCGTCCAAGTACACCATCTTCAACCTTTAGATCGGTCGGCACTCGTTCCAATACTCTTCTACAACTTATCCCGTTCATTTAGGTTTTCGATCAATGGGCATGAAACCCCAACGCGTGGGATATTCCCTAATGTTGGATTGTCAATAAATCAGCGTTTTCAACTAAAACAAGCAACCAAGCATACATGCGACCAACAAATATACATACGTCCACTAGAGTATATGTACAACATGTAATGCATCTATATTAACCAATGGGGATTCATATCAAAAACAACCTAAAACTAGCAATTTCCTAAAATAGCACGTCAATGGAAAAAATGTGATAGTCGATTTAAAACCATTTAAAAATACTTCTAATTTCTTTTATAAAAATCAAGTAGGTGATTAAATGTATTAAAATCACATTTTAAGGTTAGAAATCATTTAAAAATACCGTTTTTATACCATACTAACAATCATAGTATCGTGAGAAATAATATCATTCGCCTCAACAAAAAAGTCTAATATAACTCCAAGTCGTATAGCTCTCTATCACGATTGCAATGCAAGAAACCGTGTCCAAATTGGACCTCGAATGCTAAAGATATCCGTAGTATAAGAATAGAATTTAAATAACTAAATAATTAACTTAACTTAATCACCTTCATTAGGACTAATCCTTCTTCTTCCCTGTACACAATGACACCAACCCCATATCGCCGCATGCATCAAACTCCTAATTCCTGCACTACGCTTCACGAATCGAACAACTGACGGTTCCTACGCGTTGCATGATGCATGATCTTCGCAGTGGTCCCAAAGTCGACAACCCCGAAGCCCTAACCCAAATTGCAACCGCGTGCCCCTCGTTTCGACCTACAATTGTCGCACCTCTTAGAAGATGATCAGAGTAATTGAAATCGCTTGGAGGGGTGAATGTCATCAAGGGAAGAATGTTGGTGGCATCCGTTTCTCCTATCTCATCATCATTGGTCGACAACGTCAAACCCTAGTTCGATGGCAAGTACATCCTCAAAATGTCGAGTGCCTTAGCAATGATCGCACCCCTCAAAGTGCATATGGGTGCGAAGCTCTCTTCGATACGAGCTCAGTAAACTTGGTCTCGATAATTTTCATGACTTATTTCTCTTTATTTAATTATTTGAAATATTTAGGAAGAGGCGGCCATTTCTGGAATGGAATAGTAAATGGGCATAGAGTGGGAGAGAGGGTTTTGGGTGAGGGTTAATTTATATCAATATAATATTCTATTTATTTGATTTCTCAAATAAATGATTGTACATTTCGAGCTCTTATGATCATATGATGCGCCCGATTGCAACGAACGTTATCTTATTTTTCTGATCCCAATGGTATAAATTTCATCGCTATCTGAGACAGTGCTCCAAAATGACAATTTCGCGTGTTTCGAGATCATTTCGGCCATCAGATTGCACGATTTTCAAATATAGCGCTTTTTATACTCATTTTAATTCACAACGTCGATTCAAACTTAACGGAAGTGGTCTTGGGTTCTGATTCAACCATATGTGAAAAATCATATTTTAGGACCTTTAAATAAATTAACGATTCAATATTTAAATCAATTAATTAAATATCCCATCGTTAAATATACGGGTCCTTACACCTTCTATTACTAATGTCCTTCTAGTTAAAAACTAAAACATAATTTATTAAGTAAAAGCCAACTATTCGACAAAGGTTTTACAATTTCTTTTGAAAAAGATGAATGTAATATTTTTGATCAAAATAATAAGTTAATTTTTGAAGGTATCAGAAAAAGAAATATTTATATTTTAAATATAAGAATTATTGGTAAAAAAGACGTGTTTATTAGCAAAATGGTAACGATCCATGACTCTAGCACAAATGGTTTTGTCATGTTAATAATAAGTATATAAATAAACTTTCTAAACATGAATTTGAAAAAGGTTTTAGAAAAAAGTTTATCAAAACAGAGTTTTAAAGTTAATAATTTATGTGATGAATGCCAAATAGGAAAATTTACTAAATATTCTTTTAAATCTAAAAAGTTGATTTCTTCTTTACAACTGCCAGAACTGCTTCACTTGGAACTATTTGGACTAACCTAAGCAAGGTCACTTAATCATAATAAATATGTTTTTTATTATAGTGGATCACCTTTCAAGATACACTTAGCGTAACGACCCGTAATTTTATCACTTTGAATGAAAATATTTAATTAATTTTAAATATTCAAATATATGTTTATTAAACATAGTAATCATGTTTTGTGTGGTAAATAAAAATAGCAAACTAAGTCTTGAAATTTGTTTACAAAAATAGATAATTTGGTTTTTCGTCAGAAAAGTGACAAAAATCGGTTTTCAATGAAAGTGAGTTTTTCTCAAAATAAATGAAGAATAATATATTTTAATAGTTTTTTAATGATGATAATTGATTTATACTAGTTTTATAAAAATATATACTTGTTTTATAAAGATATAAAACTTTGTCGCATTTTGGCAGATCGACGTTGTATTTTTACAATTAAATTTTTAATACTATTTAATATGATTTATAATTCAAACAAACTTATTTTAATTATTTGGAGATGATAAGAAATTTATTTTCAATTTTAGTTTACATAAATAAATAGTTTGATTAAAAACTAAAAATATGATCGGAATTTGGATTTCGAATTCACAACGGTTTTACAAATAGAAGTTATATCGAAACGTTGCAACTTGGTTTGTTAAATGTAACATATATACATGTACATGCATACACAAATTTTATAAACACCACAATTTGTCAAATCAAAACTTTATAAAATATCTAAGATAATTTTAAGTTAAAAGCAAACATCTAATCACCATTAATACATATCATTACAGTTTTACTTTATTATCAAGTAAGGGGATAAAAGAGGTTGATGGAGTGATGTAAAGTGATGGAAATGATGTTGTATAAGAGATATTTTGAAAATATCTAAGGGTGTTTTGGTCTTTGCACATGAAGATATTTTGCTAAAATTTTCCTATAAATAGCACCCACTTATTCACTTTCTTTACACACTTCTTCTTCTTCTTCTTCTTTCTTAAGCTTCTTCTTCTCCTCTTTAATGTCTTCTCTCTCTTCTTTTCTATATCCTTAGGCTATGAGTTATGAGTGAAGAAGGAAGTGGCCTTTGGCCATGGGTTCTAAGGGGTGGAGGAGGCTAGGCTGTGAGCATGTGAAGGTGGTGGAGGGCTTGGCCATGAGTTAGGTGATGGTTGAGGCTTGGACCATGAGCACTAGGGTAGTGGAGGTGGATGCCATAAACATGGGGAGGTAGGAGAAGGATTTTGGTGATGCTTTGATGAAGTAAAAGATGTATTTGAAGTGTTGTTTGAAACTGAATGTTGGTAGGAAGAATTGGTTAGAAATAAAAGTGAGTTAATCACACTTTAAATTGCTTGATAATATCACTTGATATACACTTGTTAATAACTTGTTTATATTGTTTATTAATTACTTAATACTCATAATAATAGATATTAACTACTTAAAGTTACACCCTTGGTTATATGCTAAATGATTGTTTATATGGTTGTTTAAAATGTCTGAATGATGTTTGGTAGAATATTGGTTGCTTGATCATTATGTTTTGGATGTTGATTATATGCTTGCTTGATATGGAAATGATTCACGATAAATACACGTCGAATTTACATAAAAAGAAACGCTTCTTTTATGAATTGTAAAGGTGTTACGACATTGTTAAATCTCTTTAAAATGAATAAAAATGGTTTATAAATGTTTTATAAACATTTACTCATTTCGGCAGAATTTTAAAAAGATTGGAAAATGGAGTCAAAATAAGTGCGTCGCGTAACGGTGGTTCATGATTTCGTGCCAAAAAGGTTTAGTCTGCTTATAGAATGGAATATGAGTCAGAATTCTTTGGAATAAGAATTTTCCGGACCCTTATAATCATATTTTTCAAAAGAAAGAGAAAATCAAGATTTCATTTAGTATAGTTTGAGATGTGTCCAAATCACGTTTTCAAAATCATCATGTTTTGGGTAGTTCGTAAAATATCGCTTTCGACTCTTTAAAAATGGATATTTTTTATCTATAAAAAATATAAATAAATTCTATAAATAAATTAATTTTTTAATGGAATAGGATTTATAAAAATGGACATATATGTGATAAAATTGGTGTTTTGGTCTATAAAGCTATAAAATCACTATTCACCTGCAATTTAGCAATGGAATTTGGTAACCTTTGAATAAATGATTTGAACTTGGGTTTTCTTCCCGAATCTTTGTGAAATGTTTTTCAAATGATAAATCAAATACTTTTAATGGTTTAGGGTCGATCAAATAACTTGATCGCCTTATGAGTGACGGAGAGATAGTCTCTAGGTTGGAGTTTGGAAAACCAGTTGCCTGCTCCCCCTAGCTATCCAGACTGACCCGATGGTTGGGACAGTTAATTTGATTTACTCGGACAAGATTTTCATAAGATAAAAGAAAAGAGATTTGGAGTTTTTTTCCAAAATGTTAAACAAGATTTGAAATTGAATTTTGGTGGTAAAGAGAACGTTCTAGTTAAGTTCTGTATTAAATTCCGATGAGGGAACTCGTACTATCTGTAAGAAATTAAAAGGTGATTTCACCATTATTCGACGAATAGTATATGTTGAATACGGAAATTGGTATTGAGTATAATTAGTATAATCCTATGGATCCCTTTTACTCGATACTAATTGGTTTGAGTTTACAGTAAACAATGACTTAAATAATATTGTTTTTTACCCATTTAAGACATGTGTTGGAAAATGAAATTTATATTAAGATTAGAATTATACTAATAATAGTATATGGGAATGTTTTTCTATGTAATTAAAGAGGTTTTATAAAAGAATAAATTTTTAAGTGAAATTTCATAAATGGAAAGTTTATATTTACAAAAGAGTTTTTATAAAGTCAAAATATCTTTTAAGAGAAATGATTTGAAAGTGATATCTTAAATGAGGTTTAAACTATATTTTTAAAGTGATTTAAATAGGGCTTAAGTGGAAGAAGACATGGATTTTGACATCATTATCGTAAATAAATACTTTCGGAAAAGTAAGGAAGACATATACTATAACACTGTTGTTATGGTAAGTGATTTCCGGAAAGAGATGTTTTATATAGTATACGGGATTCATATATATCCTATATTTGATGTTATGATTCAAGATGGGTAACTTATATCTATTTTGAAGTTAATAATGTTGTCTATTCAAAGTCTGAGAGGTAATGATACCCTAACTTCATCGACTTCATTGTTAACTAATAAATAGTTTGAGTTCGACATCGAAAATTAATGTTAACTATAATTAATCGGATCCCTATACTATTGTTTTTGGGTTTTCATAAAGATGTTTTACGCAACATTCGTTTGACCAAAAAAGTGTGTTTTAAAAAATATGGAGCTGACCTCAAAGATTTGTCAATATACTTGTTACGGATCTAAGTATATAGAGGTATTTTCTAAGTATTGAAAATGAAATGGTTTGTGGATATACTTATATCGTTGAGATAAGTATATAGGAATATTTTTCAAATATCGAATGATTAATAGTGGTTTGAGAATATATTTTCGTAAAGAAATTTTGAGATAAGTATTTGAAAAGTGTTTTAAAGATTCTAAAAGTTAAAAGAGGTTTTTAAAGGATTTAACAAAAGAGGCTTAGCAATCCTATGTACACATATACACATCTTCTTATCGATAATTGGTTCGGAGATACCGGGATCGGATTTGGGTATTCATATCCGAAAACCAATTCGAACCAATATACACGTTCGAAAGTGAAGTCATGTTGGAGATAATAATTTTTAAAGATGGAGATCTTCATAACGCAAGGCTGCTTACCACTAACCTCTGGGGTGATTCCCATATTATATATATGGTGGCCTTAGTATCTTTGTTATGAAAACCTTCGATTTGCAAGGACTACTCATTACTAATCCTAGGGGTAATTGCCAAACAGGGTGTAGTAGGAGGAGTGCCTTTGGTTTGTCCTTCACCTGGACAACTTGTATGGACGAGTGTCTGACATTGCATTTCTAAGACCACGTACATTGATTTTTACAAACGTACATCTGTTTGGTGGTGTAGGAGGTAACCTCTCTTACACTTAACACCCTTCCCCGAGGCGTATGAACTCATGGATTGTACTTTTGTAAAAATCAATTAGTTTGTTGTTGGAAATGAAAATGTGACATTTAAAGTGGGATTTGTTGTTTTGGGAAATGTAAAACGTTACCTCAGGCCTCACACATCGGTATGGCAAAAACAGGGGAGATGCGACAGGGCTATGTGGGTCGCACCCATTAGGGTATGGTCATTACCTTTCTAGATTACCGTTTATATATCGGGTTTGTTGTGTATGCTATGAGTCATCTGGGATAGGTCAAAAATTACCGGGGTGATGTCATATTCGGTACTATTAATGGTAGAGGTGGACCGGTTCTGTGTTGGTAGAGGTGCAGATGTTCTGTAGCCTCGGTATATTTTTCTAGAGATGTACTGTACGGAAGGTAGTCCCTTACCTTGTTGTTGTTGGCATCCATTCTCTAATACAAGCCTTTACGGTTTTAGTCGTATACCTATATTTTTAATACTCGGGTCATATCCGAGTAGTTTCTAGATTAGCTGAAGACGCTTGGAGTTTCCAGAGTAGTGTTGGAGATCTTCATCAACCTATGGTCGTAAATTATATTTCCGCTGCATTTGTTTATTGTTTTATTTTCAACATTTGTAAGGATAGAGGTTCATAACTGTCTAGGTTGAGATTAGGATAGACCCTGATGTATGTATTTAAAATTTCCGCTTTAAATATTATTGTTTAATAATATATGTTATTCCATTCGTGTGAAATTATGTTTTATGTATAATTATTTTCTTTACCCTTAACCATCGGTTTTTCCAGCACTTGAATGCTTAGCACGCAATACAGTAGGCGTATTAATGTCGATTTTCGAGGGTCGAAAACCCATTCGTTACATTTAGTATCAAAACTTAGGTTGAGCGAACACCTGAGCCTGGTTTGGGTATGTCTCATCAGAGATAGGGTTAGTAATGCCATGGGATGAGTAACTCATTAGAGATAGGGTATGTGACACCCTCGAATGAGTTGAGAGTATTATATATGAGCGTGTATCTGTTAATACTACATATAAATGATTTTTGTTTTGGAAAATTGGTAAATGAAATAATTTTACCTTGGAATATATTTTGAATACAAAGGAATTTTTTTTTGAGAATTTAAATCCCTGTATTTTTGGAAGGAATTCAAATAACTTTTAAAAAGATATAATAGTATTATTTCCAAAGTGTTTTTGAGGAAAATAGTTTCAAAAAGGGAATTTTGATGGAAAGTTCGTTAAACAAGTCTCGATTTGTTTTGTGATAGACTGAATAAACTTCTAAGTATCGATTGGATGTCGGCTTAGGCGGTCGGTATCATACACTTAGTAAATTATTCTCTTTGTCATTGTACAGTCGAAACAAGCTCGAATACGAACAATCCTAAAGTAATAGTAAATAACCTCTTTTAAAGTTATCTGGATATATACATGGTATTATTTTCAAATGGGATTTTGAAAAAGGAAAAGTATTTTACGTGGCTAGTTTGATTGGCTCGAAAGTAACTAAAAATGGGGAGGAGATGTATTCAGATGGTAAATAGCTCTCTTAAGTATTCCCCTTATTGTTAAGGGAATATGCAATACTATTGGTAGTGCCCAGTTCCTTGGTATCATATTTGAGTTACTCGATCTATATAATTTTCTAAAGTTAAAAAGATAATGTGAAACTTAATTGATATATTAATTAGTGATCATTAATTTTTATCAAGTTGTTTGCATTTAATATTGGTTAAAGGGAGTATATTATAATATATGGAATTTATTATAATTTTAGAAATAAAAGGTAATTTATCTTTTGAATTGAAATGGTTTTTTTGGAATGAAGATGGAGATTTTTGGTGAGTAAATATTTATATAAAGAAGCATCTTTATAAAAATGTTTGAATAAAAGATAAAAGTTTTATGAAATGTTTTCATAAAATTTTTGAAAAGGTTAATAGGTATGTATGAGGTACGTGGATCATTTCATCGCACGATTCTGATCTAAGATTCGAGTACGGAACTTTGAGATGTTTACACTAGTCCGAATAAGTATTTATCACTCGATTCTTGACAGGGAACATTGATGAGGATTTTTGGTTAGATACCTGCGTTTTCTATCATAGTTGAGAGCTATTTAAGGAAAATAAAGGTTTCTAATCAAGAAGCCTGATCAGAATCTGCACCAGAGGATCGAAGAATCGATACTAGTTTGAAAGTAAAGTTATGTATTCTAATAGGAAACTGAATCAGATATTGTGTACGGATGATCTGTATACATCATACGGGTTTAAGTTTATAAAATAAGGTTTTGGGTTTGGTAAAATTTTGGGGACGAAATTCTTTTAAGGGAGAAAGAATGTAACGACCCGTAATTTTATCACTTTGAATGAGAATATATAATTAATTTTAAATATCCAAATATAGGTTTATTAAACATAAATAATCATGTTTTGTATTGTAAATAAAATGGTTCTTGAAATTTGTTTACAAAAATAGATAATTTTGATTTTCGTCGAAAAAGTGATAAAAATCGGTTTTCAATGAAAATGAGTTTTTCTTAAAATAAATGATAAATAATCTATTTTAATTATTGTATAATGATGATGATCGATTTATATATAATAGTTTTATAAATATATATACTTGTTTTATAAAGATATACAAAAATTTTCGCATTTTGTAGATCGACGTTGTATTTTTACAATTGAATTTTTAATACTATTTGATATGATTTTATAATTCAAATAAACTTATTTTAGATATTTAGAGATGATAAGAAATTTATTTTCAAGTTTAGATAATAAGAAATTTATTTTCAAGTTTAGTCTAAGACTCTAAATAAATAAATAGTTTGATTAAAAATTGAAAATACGACCGAAATTCTGATTTCGAATTCACAACGGTTTTACAAATAGAAGTTATATCAAAACATTGAAACTTGGTTTGTCAAATGTAACATATATACATGTACATGCATACACATATTTTATAAACATCATAATTAGTTAAATCAAAACTTTAGAAAATATCTAAGATATTTTTAAGTTAAAAAGAAACATCTAATCACCATTAATACATATCATTTCATGTTTTACTTTATTATTATGTAAGGGGGCACAGGAGGATGTGATGGAGTGATGGGAAGTGATGGAAATGATGTTGTATAAGAGATATTTTGAAAATATCTAAGGGTATTTTGGTCTTTGCACATGTAGATATTTTGCTGAAATTTTCCTATAAATAGCACCCACTTCTTCACTTTCTTTACACACTTTTTCTTCTTCTTTCTTAAGCTTCTTGTTCTCCTCTTCAATGTCTTCTTTCTCTTCTTTTCTATGCCCTTAGGCTGTGAGTTGTCAGGGAAGAAGGAAGTGGCCTTTGGCCGTCGGTTCTAAGGGGCGAAGGAGGCTAGGCCGTGAGTATATGAAGGTAGTGGAGGACTTGGCCGTGAGTTAGGTGACGGTGGAGGCTTGGGCTGTGAGTACTAGGGTAGTGGAGGTGGAGGCCGTAAGCATAGGAAGGTAAGAAAAGGGTTTTTGTGATGCTTTGATGAAGTAGGAGATGTAGTTGAAGTGTTGTTTGAAAATGAATGTTGGTAGGAAGAATTGGTTAAAAATAAAAGTGATTTAATCTCACTTTGAATTGATTGATAATATCACTAGATATTCACTTGTTAATCACTTGTTTGTATTGTTTATTAATCACTTAATATTACTTGCTATTATTGATAATAATAATAAACATTAACTACTTAAAGTTACACCCTTGATTATATGCTAAAATGATTGCTTATATTGTTGTTTTAAATGTTGGATGATGTTTGGTTGAATATTGGTTGCTTGATCATCATGTTTTAGATGTTGATTATATGCTTGCTTGATATGTAAATGATTCACGATAAATACATGTCGAATTTACACAAAAAGAAATGCTTCTTTTATGAATTGTAAAGGTGCTATGGTATAGTTAAACCTCTTTAAACATGAATAAAAATGGTTTATAAATGTTTTATAAAAATTAAAACCCATTTTGGTGGAATTTTAAAAAGATTGGAAATTGAAGTCAAAATAAGCGTGTTGCGTAACGGTAGTTCGCGATTTCGTGCCGAAACGATTGAATCCATGTATAGAATGGAATATGAGTCGGAATTCTTTGAAATAATAATTTTGCGAACCCTTCTAATCATAGTTTTCAAATGAAAGAGAAAAATTGGTTCTTGAAATTTGTTTACAAAAATAGATAATTTTGATTTTCGTCGAAAAAGTGATAAAAATTGGTTTTCAATGAAAATGAGTTTTTCTTAAAATAAATGATAAATAATCTATTTTAATTGTTGTATAATGATGATGATCGATTTATATATAATAGTTTTATAAATATATATACTTGTTTTATAAAGATATACAAAAAATTTCGCATTTTTGTAGATCGACGTTGTATTTTTACAATTGAATTTTTAATACTATTTGATATGATTTTATAATTCAAATAAACTTATTTTAGATATTTAGAGATGATAAGAAATTTATTTTCAAGTTTAGATAATAAGAAATTTATTTTCAAGTTTAGTCTAAATAAATAAATAGTTTGATTAAAAATTGAAAATACGACCGAAATTCTGATTCCGAATTCACAACGGTTTTACAAATAGAAGTTATATCGAAACATTGCAACTTGGTTTGTCAAATGTAACATATATACATGTACATGCATACACATATTTTATAAACATCATAATTAGTTAAATCAAAACTTTAGAAAATATCTAAGATATTTTTAAGTTAAAAAGAAACATCTAATCACCATTAATGCATATCATTTCATGTTTTACTTTATTATTAAGTAAGGGGGCACAGGAGGATGTGATGGAGTGATGGGAAGTGATGGAAATGATGTTGTATAAGAGATATTTTGAAAATATCTAAGGGTATTTTGGTCTTTGCACATGTAGATATTTTGCTGAAATTTTCCTATAAATAGCACCCACTTCTTCACTTTCTTTACACACTTTTTCTTCTTCTTTCTTAAGCTTCTTGTTATCCTCTTCAATGTCTTCTTTCTCTTCTTTTCTATGCCATTAGGCCGTGAGTTGTCAGTGGAGAAGGAAGTGGCCTTTGGCCGTGGGTTCTAAGGGGCGAAGGAGGCTAGGCCGTGAGTATATGAAGGTAGTGGAGGACTTGGCCGTGAGTTAGGTGACGGTGGAGGCTTGGGCTGTGAGTACTAGGGTAGTGGAGGTGGAGGCCGTAAGCATAGGAAGGTAAGAAAAGGGTTTTTGTGATGCTTTGATGAAGTAGGAGATGTAGTTGAAGTGTTGTTTGAAAATGAATGTTGGTAGGAAGAATTGGTTAAAAATAAAAGTGATTTAATCTCACTTTGAATTGATTGATAATATCACTAGATATTCACTTGTTAATCACTTGTTTGTATTGTTTATTAATCACTTAATATTACTTGCTATTATTGATAATAATAAACATTAACTACTTAAAGTTACACCCTTGATTATATGCTAAAATGATTGCTTATATTGTTGTTTTAAATGTTGGATGATGTTTGGTTGAATATTGGTTGCTTGATCATCATGTTTTAGATGTTGTTTATATGCTTGCTTGATATGTAAATGATTCACGATAAATACATGTCGAATTTACACAAAAAGAAATGCTTCTTTTATGAATTGTAAAGGTGCTATGGTATAGTTAAACCTCTTTAAACATGAATAAAAATGGTTTATAAATGTTTTATAAACATTAAAACCCATTTTGGCGGAATTTTAAAAAGATTGGAAATTGAAGTCAAAATAAGCGTGTTGCGTAACGGTAGTTCGCGATTTCGTGCCGAAACGATTGAATCCATGTATAGAATGGAATATGAGTCGGAATTCTTTGAAATAATAATTTTGCGAACCCTTCTAATCATAGTTTTCAAATGAAAGAGAAAAATCAAGATTTTATTTAGTAAAGTTTGAGATATGTCCAAATCAAGTTTTCAAAATCGTCGTGTTTTGGGTAGTTTTAAATTATTGTTTTCGACCCTTTAATGGATATTTTTAATCTGTAAAAATATGAAATAAATTCCATATATATATATATTAAAATGTTTTAAAAGGAATTATAATTATAAAAATGGACATATATGTAATAAAATTGGTGTTTTGATCTATAAAGCTATAAAATCACTAGCAATGGAATTTGGTAACCTTTGAATAAATGATTTAAACTTGGTTTTTCTTCCCGAATCTTTTTGAAATGTTTTTCAAATGATAAATCAAATATTTTTAAAGGTTTAGGGTCAATCAAATAACTTAACCGCCCTATGGGTGATAGAGAGATAGTCTCTAGGCTGGAGTTTGGAAAACCAGTTGCCTGCTCCTCCTAGCTATCCGCATTGGCCCGACGGAGGGGATAATTAATTTGATTTACTCGGACAGCATTTTCTTAAGATAAAAGAAAAGAGATTTGAAGTTTTTTTCCATAAAGTTAAACAATATTTGAAATAGAATTTTGGTGATAATGAGAGCGTTCTAGTTAAACTCTGTATTAAATTCCGAGGAGGGAACTCGTACTATCCGTAGGAATTTAAAAGATGATTTCACCGTTATTCAATGAATAGTACATCTTGAATACAGAAATTGGTATTAAGTATAATTTGTCTAATCCCTATAGATCCCTTTTACTCAATACTAATTAGTTTGAGTTTACAGTAAACGATGTCTTAAATAACATTGTATTTGACCCATTTAAAACATGTGTTGGGAAATGAAATCTATATTAAAATTAGAATTATACTAATAATAGTATTTTGGGATAATTTTCTAAGTAATCAAAGAGGTTTTTATAAAAGAACATATTTTTAAGTGAAATTTCACAAATTGAAAGTTTATATTTATAAAAGAGTTTTTATAAAGTTAAAATATCTTTTAAGAGAAATGATTTGAAAGTGATATCTTAAATGAGGTTTAAACTATATTTTTAAAGTGATTTAAAAGGGCTTAAGTGGAAGAAGACATGGGTTTTGACATCATTGTCTTGAATAAATGTTTTCAAGAAAGTAAGGAAGACATAGACTATAACATTGTTGTTATATTCTATGTCTTCTGGAAAGAGATGTTTTATATAGTATTCGAGATTCATATATATCATATATTTGATGTTAAGATTCAAGATGGGTAACTTATTTCTATTTTAAAGTTAAGAATGCCGTCTATTCAAGGTCTGAGAGGTAATAATACCCCAAGTTGATCGGCTTAATTGTTAACTAATAAATAGTTTGAGTTCGACATCGAAAATTAATGTTAAGTATAATTAATCAGATCCTTATACTAGTGTTTTTGGGTTGTTGGAATGATGTTTCACGCCACATTCGTTTTGACCCAATAGATTATGCTTTGGAAAATATGAAGCTTTCCTCAAAAATTTGTAAATATACTTATTATGGATCTAATTATATGGAGGTATTTTCTAAGTGTTGAAAATGAAATGGTCTATGAATATGCTTATACCGTTGAGATAAGTATATGGGAGTACATTCCAAATATCGAAAGATCAATAGTGGTTTGAGAATATATTTTCATAAAGAGATTTCAAGATAAATATTTGAAAAGTGATTTAAAGATTTCTAAAAGTTAAAATAGATTTTTACAGGATTTAACGAAAGAGACTTAACAATCATGTATACACATATACACATCTTTTTATCGATAATTAGTTTGAAGAGACCGGGATCAGATTTGGGTGATTACTATCTGGAACCAATACGAACCAATATACGCGTTAAAAAGTGAACTCATGTTGGAGATAATAATTTTCGAAGACATAGTTCTTTATAATGCAGGGTTGCTTGCCACTAAACTCTTGGGTGATTCCCATATTATATATATGGTGGCAGTAGTGCCTTCGTTCTGAAAATATTTGATTTGCAAGGACAACTCGCTACTAATCCTAGGGGTGATTCCCAAACAGGATATAGTAGGAGGAGTGCCTTCGGTTTGTCCTTCACCTGAACAACTTGTATGGACGAGTGTCTGACATTGCATTTCTAAGACCACGTACATTTATTTTTGCAAACGTACATCTGTTTGGTGGTGTAGGAGGTAACCCCTTTTACACTTAACACCCTTCCCTGAGGCGTATGAACTCGGGGGTTGTACTTTTGTGAAATCAATTAGTATGTCGTTGGAAATGGAAATGTGACATTCAAAGTGGGATTTGTTGTTTTGTGAAAGGTAAAATGTTACCTCAGGCCTCACACATCGGTATTGGCAAAAATAGTGGAGATGCGGTAGGGCTACGTGGGTCGCACCCATTAGGATATGGTCATCACCTTTCTAGATTACCCTCTATACATTGGGCTTGTTATGTATGCCATGAGACGTCTCGGATAGGTCGGAAACGACCGGGTGATGTCATATTTGGTACTATCTATGGTAGAGGTAGGCTGGTTCTATGTTGCTAGAGGTGCAGATGTTTTATAGCCTCGGTACATTGTTCTAGAGATGTACTGTACGGAAGGTGGTCTCTTACCTTGTCATTGTTGGAATCCATACTCAAATACGAGCCTTTACGATTTTAGTTGCATACCTATTATGCTGGAATTTAACAAATGTAACAATTTTGGCTATAATTATTAAGTATTGTACTGTAGGCATTATTATAATATCACTAGATTTTCTATAGAAATGTTTTGTTTATCATAAGATAAAAAGCCATCCGTGTTTATCTACGGCGTGGTCTTATGAGATACTATTCTTTTCAAAGGTTTTGTTTGGCATCAAATCTGATTTATGACACTATCATATATATTTACGGTTCATGTTTCTAACGCTAGTTTGCCAGACTGATCCGGATATTTTTAATACTCGGGTCAAATCCGAGTAGTTTCAGGATTAGCTGAAGACGCTTGGAGTTTCCAAAGGAGTGCTGGAGACCTTCATCAACCTATGGTCATAAATTATATTTTCGCTGCATTTGTTTACTATTATTCTTTTCAGCATTTGTAAGGAGAGAGGTTCATAACTATCCACGATGAGATTAGGATAGACTCTGATGTATATATTAAAATTTATGTTGTAAAGATTATTGTTTTATAATATATGTTATTCCATTCGTGTGAGATCTTATTCTATGTCTTTATTTTCTTTTACCCTTAACAATCTATTTTTCCACCACTTGAATGCTTGACACACAATGCAGTGGGCGTAGGGCGTATTAGTGTCAATTTTCGAGGATCGAAAACCCGTTCGTTACATTTGGACTTTGCTGTTGAAACATAAAAGTGACACTTCTAAAGTTTTTAATTTCTTTGCAAAAATAATTCAAAATTTGAAAATTTTAATAATTAGAAACATTAAAAGTGATCATGGTGGTTAATTTGATACTGAGCTTTTTAATGAATGTGTTAAAAAAGGTATTAGTTGTAATTTTTCTTCCCTACAACCCTACAACAAATATGGTATTATAGAAAGGAAAAATATGATCTTATGGGAATATGCCAGAACATTATTTAGAAAATTATCTAAGAATTTTTGGGCTTAAGCTGTGGATACCACTTGCTATGTTCTTAGTTGTGTCTCTATAAGGCCCATGACTTAGCATATCTCATACGAACTTTTAATGGAAAAAACCAAATGTTTCTTACTTTAGAATTTCTGGCTTTAAATGATTTGTACTTAAAAATAAAAATCAATGAAGTAAATTTGATTTGAAAGTCGACGAAGGCATCTTTGTTAGATATTCGGAAAGAAGTAAAGCATATAGAATATTTAATAAGAGAACAAGTATTATTGAAGACAAATGACATGTGTCTTTTGATGAGAATTTAAAAGCTAATAATAATGACGAGGAAAACGTTTTAACAAACAAACACTTTAAGATTTTGGTGTAAAGTTAACTAAATCACTTATATTTTGTGATAACTCTAGTGTTGTCAATTTATCTAAATATCCTATTAATCACTCTAAAACGAAATATATAGATATTAGAAATACTTTCTAAGAGACAACGTAGAAGAAGACGTCATATCTCTAAATTTTGTAAATTCAGAAAATCAAATTGTTGACATTTCTACTTGTCTGAAAATACTTTCTAAAACTAAGAAGAGATTTAGGTATTTGTTCATTAAGAAATTTTATTTGAAAGATTTATTATACATGTTCTTGTTCTTAAAATTAATAACTGTTCATATATATACATGCATACATACATACATAAATTATATTATTGAATTTGTTAATATATAAAAATTCAACCTTTTCAATCAAAGTAGAATCTAACAAACATTTTCAGATGTCTGGAAACAAAATTGGATGTTTGAATCCTTAAATCAAATGTCTGAATCTCCAAAGTTTTTTCAACATAAATTGATTGTATACATTCAGACATTTGAAATACATTTCTAGATGTCTGAATCAATACTCAAAAGACAGAATATTATTTTCAAACATCAAATTATAGGCAATTTTGAACTGTTTACTTTCGAGTTAAATTTCCTATAAAACCAAACATATGAATAAAATTTTCAGACGTCGGATCGTCTTGTAACTGATATTTTGTCCAAGTCAAATCGCAGTTTTTAAAAAAAATCATTTTCTTTTCTTTTGCAACCGTTAACTACTTTTTTTACTTCTTCATCTTCATTTATTTTATAAAAAGAGGAGAAGGAAAATCATTCTCAAAAACTCTAGCCCCCAAATCAATTTCAAATTTTAAAAATAATGGCCCCCAAAACCGCTTCAAAGAAAAGGATGCCAGGAGAAGCTTATAATACTCAATCTTCTTCAATATCTCAAGAGCAAGTGAAGGAGTGGCTTCATCATGTAACAAAAGCATCAAAAGGTTTAATTTATTAAATTCCATGAGATTTTTAGACCTTTTTGAAAAATTTATGATTTCCCTAGCTATAG
Organism: Allium fistulosum; assembly: GCA_030737815.1. Classification (NCBI taxonomy): domain Eukaryota; kingdom Viridiplantae; phylum Streptophyta; class Magnoliopsida; order Asparagales; family Amaryllidaceae; genus Allium; species Allium fistulosum. The sequence goes on from CM060903.1 coordinate 208,288,236, forward strand.
CTTGAGAAGTCTAACCGACAATACCAAAATTACCTAACTTATTGAATATGAATATAACAATGTCAAAATTCATATGTTGGCTGTTGTTATTTTTTCCAAATTTAATTGGGAAATTTATTAAGCTTTTGTAACGATGAAGGTTTTATATGGTCTAGTGTCTATGGGAAAATAATCAAATTACATTTTAATGATATTGTAAATATCCTTGGAATTGGTGTCATGGAATGGAATTAAGTGAGACAAAAATTCATAATAGAAGGAGAAACAAAATTAGTCATCACTTATGGATTGGCCAAGTTAATAAAGGAAATTCTGAAGATTTAAGGTCGAAACCTAGACTTCTGGAGAGACTATTTATTAACAACTTCAACCTTAGAACCGGTAGTCATTAGTTGATTTATGACAAAGAGTACTATGCCTTATATGCTATTTTTGGCAATATTTAGGTAAATTGGACAAAGTTTTTACAAGATGAACTTTCATCCTTCTTCGATCACATTAGAAAAACAATTTTTTATGCTCCATACATCATGCGCCTGATACTAAATGATCAAGTTCCAATTGAGGATTACTTTATAAAAGTCACTACGTAGGAACCAAATTTTTTATTTTGATGATACTTCCTCAAAGAGTCCCATCTTACTTTTCTTTTGAAAAATACTGCCAAAAATTAAAAGAAGTAGAGGCTTAAAAATTAAAATCCCCTCTACAAATAGGATCGTCCTCTTTTACTCATTTGGACAAAGGAAATTTTTTTATTAGAGAAGAAGAAGAAAGAGTGATGAAGAAGAGACAATGTGAGAGCAGTGAGAGTAGTATTGAAGTTATATCTAGCAAAATCCCTGAATATGGATGGCCTCAAGTTTACACATTTGCTAGAGTAACTTATCAAAATCAAAAGTGTCTGGAGAAGATGTTAAGTAAAAGGACAAGACCTTTGGAGGCAAGATTGGATAATGTAGAAAAGAAGATAGATGGTTTCTATTCCCTTCTTGGGAAGTTTTGGAAGAAGATTAGTGGAAAATTTATGTCTATCTAACCAACCACTCCTCCACCTACTCAAGATGATTTATGTACCTGACAACGATCATTACGCTTAGAAAAATCAAGACAGGAATAGAGATATTCCTATAAGGAATGAAGGGACTAGTGGTTGGTCATCATGGGATTAGAGGTACATTTCTTTAAAACATATTTTTATTTAAAATTATATAGTAACTTTTTTGTTTATCATTCTTAGGTGTTTTAGAGTCTTGTGCATAGTGTGTTTTAGTTTGCATGTTTGGATATTATGGTTTGCAAGGATATTGTTGAGATTGCATTTGTTATATTAACATTTGTGTTTGAGTTATACTATGTGTGATACACTTGGTTGCTTTTTTGTAAAATTTGTGACATTGGTTATTCGCACTTGTGTGATAAGTGATTGTGGTTTATTATGTGTGATTTTTGTGATATATTATGCATTTGTGTGATTTCTGTCATCTTACTCTCTCACATACATTAATTTTGTTATGGGAATTCTAACTTGAGACCACTCAACTCAAAACCCCAAGGCAAAGTGGAAAACAAAATCGTGGTAAGAATTGCAAAAACAACCAATCAATATCTCAATCTAAACTCAATCCAATCCAAAAAAAATCACAATTACCAAACAAGCAATAGAGAAACAAAGCAATAACGATAAAATAAATCACACACCGATTTATAGTGGTTCCACTAACGTCTTGTTAGTGTACATCCACTTTGAGAGAGAGCCTTTATTAATACCAATGAGAAGAGTACAAGAAATTGCTTACAATGATCAATATTCAAATAGAATAGATTTGTGGAGAAGAGAATTAAAGAAAACTAGGTTTTTCTAAACCCTAGTTAATGGAGGAAACCCTTGATTAAACCCTTGCAGTCTCCCACTTCTTTAAATCTGAAAATAACTTACACAGGGAGAGATCTTTCCTTGGCAAATTCCCGAAATGGCCCTTGAAGCTTTACAAATCTCACAAAACTGCCTGAGCTGAAAATAGACTGAAAGTCGTTACAGACGTCTATCACATTATGACAGACGTATGTCATAAGTTTTAGGAAAGCATTCCCTGGAACCACAGACGTCTATCCCAAAGTGACAAATGTCTGTCCCAAGCCTCGGATTTCAAATCCTGCTATCACAGACGTCTGTCACTTTATGATAGACGTCTGTCGCTTGATTCTGACCACAGCACTCCACCTTCATTGCCATATCTTCCTCCTCCGAGCTTCGATTTGCGAATCGTCTTCTTCGTCACCAAGAAACTTCTAACCACTTCATTTCTCCATATGGTGTCGCCAAAATTCAACACTCCACCTCGACACTATATCCATCTCAATCACCAACAACCGATAGTGCCAAACTATCACCACTTTTGCCTTCAATCAAATAAGCTTGAATTCTTTCCCAATGAGCTCCAGCAAAGCCACCACCCATTTCACTCCATCAACGAGCTCAGGCAAAGCCCCTGCCCGCTAACGAAGTGTTGAAAGCACCCAAATCCAAAATCGTTTCACCAAAAGACAAAAGTACTAAGGAGTGTAAACTAGTACTCACCAAGAAGATAGAACCACAATCACTCACCGATACTCTTTATCATTCATAACCAAGCTCCTCCCTCAACCGTGACCCCCGTGGTACCTAGCACTTCAATAAGTGAATCAAGTTCGAGCAAGGCTCGAACATTCCAACCAGCAATGCTTTAGTAAACATATCCACCACGTTATCCTTTGTATGCACTTTCTGAAGATATACTTGCTTATCTTCATCTATGGCTACTAAAAATGACTATCTCACTTCAATATGCTTACTCCTTGAGCTAAACGCCAAATTCTCCGCCAAGTGAATAGCACTATGGCTATCACATTGAACATCGATACTATCGTGTTCAAATCCTAAGTCACACAACAATCGCCTCAAATAAAGTGCTTCCTTTGCCGCCTCCACCACGGCTATCAACTCCGCCTTCGTAGTGGATAAAGCAACTATGGTCTGCAATCTCGATCTCTAACTTATGGATGTTCCACCAAGTGTGAAGACATATCTGAAAGTTTACTTTCTCCGATCCCTATCACCGGCGCAGTCTGAATCACAATAACCAACTAACTTGCAATTCATCCCCTCACTACCGCCAAAAACAAGACAATGATATGATGTACCTTTAAGGTATCTCAATATAAGCTTCACAGCTTCCCAATGCGATTTCCCTGGATTAGCCATATACCGACTAACCATTCCGATGGCATTTGCAATATCAGGCCTTGTACACACCCTAGCGTACATTAAATTTCCAACCGCACTAGCATATGACACCTTTGCCATATAAGCCTTGTCTTTCTCCAAGATAGGTGATCCCTTACTCGAAAGATTCACATGCAAAGGTAAATGTGTATTTGACGCCTTTGCATCCTCCATGCTAAACTGGCAAAGCACTTTCTCAATGTACCCCTTTGGAGTCAATTTCAACTCAAATCGCTTTCGATTCCTCCCAATTTACATGCCCAATATTCTCTTTGCTTCTCCAAAATCCTTCATGTCGTATTCTGATTTTAGACTCAATTTTAACTTATTGATTTCATTTATATCCTTAGAAGCAATGAGCACGTCGTCCACATATAAGAGTAAATACACCCAACAATTATTTTCCAACCTCTTGAAATATACACAAGTATCCTTCATGCTTCTATCAAAACCATTTTCAATAATAAAATGATAAGATCTCTTGTACCATTGTCTAGGTGATTTCTTCAAACCATATAGTGATTTCTTTAACTTGCAAACCAAATTTGACTTACCATCTACAACAAAACCCTCCGGTTGCTTCATGTAGATGTCTTCATCTAAGTCACCATGCAAGAAGGCGGTTTTCATATCAAGTTGCTCCAACTCCAAGTCGTGAACATCAACTATAACAAATAATATTTGGATTGAAGTATGGCGCACAACCGGTGCAAAAATCTCATCATACTCCTTCCCCTTCCTTTGTGTAAACCTCTTAACCACTAGCCTAGCTTTGTATTTCCCATCGTCCTTCACCTTGTATATCCATTTACACCCAATAGCACTATTTCCTTTAGGAAATGGAACCAAATCCCAGTTTGATTCTTCAACAAGGATTGCATCTCTTCCTCCATGGCATAAATCCACTTCGAGCTATCACTCGACTCCATGATGTCATCAAGGTCCATCGGCTCATCTTGGACTACATGAAGAGCATAGTCCAAATTATCACAAAAGCTAAGATAGTTCCAAACACATATCTCTCGGGTGGCCTTATAGCACATTGACCCACTCGAGTAGCAATACCATCACCCAAACTCCTTTCGGCTCCACCTTAAACCGAATCCTCTCTAGAATCGTGTACATCACCAACACTACTGGAGAAACTATGTGGACTATGTGATGTTACATCAATCGCTTCCTCCTCACAAGCATCTTCAACTGCTCTACTCCTTGGATGAAAGGTGGGAATAACTTCCTTCTCCTTTCATTAACCATAAACCAAATTTGGAACATCTGATGAGCTCTCATTCCCCTTGAACAAAGCCGACTCATCAAAAGTAACATGATGAGAATTCATAACCTTCTTCATTTTCAGATTCCATATCCGATAGCCTTTTACTCCGTCTGTATAGCCAAACAAGACCCCTTTGAAAGCTCTAGGCTCAAGCTTACATTTCTCGGATCATGCATATAAACCGGACTACCAAACACACGAAGATAACTCAAGTCAATGCTCATTCCCTTCCATACTTCCTTCGCAATTTTGTTATTAATAGCTAAGCATGGAATTCTATTAACAGTATGCATTGCGGTTGACAAAAATTCGGCCCAAAATCCCTTAGACAAACCCGATGTCTATCTTAAGCATCGGGCTTTCTCAAGTAGAGTACGGTTCATCCTCTCCACAACTCCATTTAACTATGGATCTCCCGGTGTAGTAAAATGCATCTGAATACCATGGTTCTTACAAAACTTCAAGAACTCTTCGAAAACATATTCTCCGCCATTGTCGGACCTTAGAACCTTCAAAGAGTTACCACTCTCATTCTCAACAAGAGCCTTCCATGCTTTGAACTTTGCAAATGCCTCCGACTTGGCTTTCGTTACATACACCCATACTTTTCGAGAAATCATTAGTGAAAGAAATATAATAGCGAGCTCCTCTCAAAAAATCTACCAGTGCCGGTACCCAAACATCCATGTGAACATACTCAAGAACACTTCTAGAATCATGTTTTCCCTCACCAATGATACTTTAGTTTGCTTACCCATGACACATTCCTCACAAAACTCTAATTTGTTGAAACTCTCTCCATCGATCATCTCCCTCTTCCGAAGAATATCTAGATTCCTCTCCGAGACATGACCTAACCTCAAATGCCACAACCTAGTTGCATCTAAGCCAGGAGAACTATCAACTCCCACACAAGTTTCATCTTCTATAGTCACACCTTGAAGAGAATAAACACCATGAGTCCTAACACCCTTCATCACCACAAGTGCACCCTTCAAAACCCGCAAGCTATCACTCTCAATAGTGATCTTACATCCTAAAGAATCCAGCTGCCCCAAAGAGATAAGAGACTTTTGAAGTCCCGGAACATAGCGCACATTAGTGAGAGTACAAACCACTCTGTCAAACATCCGAATTTGCACGGAACCAATGCCCTTCGACTTACAAATAGCACCATTACCCATAACAATTGAATTCCCTCTTTGTCGACATAAGAAGAAAAACAACTCTTATTTGGCGACATATGATAAGACGTCCCCGAATCAAGCACACATTCGCTACCCAAAATATCTGATGCTACCGCCGTCAAAACATCTACGTCTCCATCACCAACTCCACTCTCCACCGCTACGGATGAAGATGCTACTTCCTTCTTTGCCTTCTCCTTGTCCGGACACTCATTCTTCCAATGACCATGTTTCTTACAAATAAAACACTTCCCATTTATGTCCCTCGACTTTCCTCTCCAACCGGGATTTCTTGATTTAGAACGCCCTCGGTTCCCTTTCTTCTCATATCTCTCCTATTACACAAATAAACCGTGACCACTACTAGCACCACTACTTCCATCACCCAACTCCTTTATTTAATCGTGCAACTCCTCACTGAGAAGACACGTTTTGACATCATTAAGAGTCAAAGAATCCTGACTACAGATCAAACTATTTGAGAAACCCGTATAACAGTCCGGTAACGAACACAATAATGTCATCGCCTTTTGCTCTTCCTCAATCTTCAAATCTATAGCCTTCGTCTTCATTAGTGAATCATCAAAGACATTCAAGTGCACCTTTAGTGAAGTACCCTCCTTCATCTTATAGGTGGAGAACGTTCGCAACAAGATCAAACAATTAGTTATCGACTTCTTCATATACAACTCCTCCAACTTATCCCAAATACCCTTAGCGGTAGTCTCACCGCTAATTTCAGAGATAACATTCTCCCCCATAGCAAGTTGAAGTGTAGTGAATGGCCACTCTTCATTTCCACTCTACCAACATCTGAGTGTCCACTGGCAACAAATGTGTATCAAACACCACCCGATGCACTCGATTCCGCCTAAGAACCACTTTCATCTTCCATTGTCACTTCTCGAAATCATTATCGCCACTCCACTTGTCTATAACTAATTGTGATCTCGAAGCCGCGTAAATACGCCACTACACCACTTGGACTAATCATTGAGGAATTTTTCGACGTATTATCCAATTTTGGTATTTCTACAACCACCTACGAACACCAAGGCTCTGATACCAAATGTTTTAGGAATTCTAACTCGAGACCACTCAAATCAAAACCCCAAAGCATAGCGTAAAACGAGATCATGGTAAGAAGTGCAAAAACAACCAATTAATATCTCAATCCAAATTCAATCCAATCCAAAACTATCACAATTACCAAACAAGCAATAGAGAAACAAAGCAATAACGATAAATAAATCACACACTGATTTATAGTGGTTCCACTAATGTCTTGTTAGTGTACATCCACTTTGATAGAGAGCCTTTATTAATACCAATGAGAAGAGTATAAGAGATTGATAACAATGATCAATATTCAAATAGAATAGATTTGTGGAGAAGAGAATTAAAGAAAACTAGGTTCTGCTTAACCCTAGTTAATGGAGGATAAAACCCTTAATTAAACCCTTACAGTCTCCCACTGCTTTGAATATGAAAATAGCTTATATAGAGAGAGATCTTTCCTTGGAAAATTCTCAAAATGCCCCTTAAAGCTTCACAAATCTCACAAAACTGCCCGAGCCAAAAATAGGCTGAAAGTCGTCACAGACGTCTGTCACATTATAACAGACGTCTATCATAAGTTTCAAGAAAGCATTCTTTGAAACCACAAACGTCTGTCCCAAAGTGAGAAACATCTATCCCAAGCCTCGGATTTCAAATCCTACTATCATAGACATCTGTCATATCTGCCACTTTATGATAGACGTCTGTCGCTTGATGCTGACCACAACACTCCACCTTCATCGCCATATCTTCCTCCTCCGAGCTCCGATTTGCGAACTGTCTTCTCTGCTACCAAGCTACTTTCGACCACTTCAATTCTCCATATAGTGTCACCAAAATTCAACAAATTTTACTCTCATATATTACTTTTTTTGTGACAAAGAGGGAGAAAAACCAAGCACATCAATGGGAGTAAAATAAGAATTTTTATTTATTTATTTATCACTTTACATAAATGTATAGTTGTCATCATCGAAAGGGGGTGAATGTTAGATCCTACCCATTTGAGTTTTGAATAGTCAACCATCATTTTCAAAATATTTGTATAAGTTAAATTTTTCATAAAACATTACCTTTGAAGACTAAGGCGAGCTACGATGACTAAGGAAAATCACTAGAAGATTGACGATCAAATTTAAAGTCGTTGTGTATTGTAAGACTTGGAAATGCTATTACTTGTATAGTCTTCTTGATGATGACACACAAACACACACTTCTATGATATACAAAATTATTTAAAAAGAACAAATACACATATATTTTAGAAAAAATTCAATATTTATTTTAATTTTTATAGGATTTCAGACGTTGGAGCTAGAAAATCAAATGTCTAAATTAAAGAATTTTCATACTAATCTTCGCTGTTTTATATCCTATAAGAAACAATTATTTTAATAAAAATTCAGACATCTGAATGTTATTTGCAGATGTCTAAAAACATGCTTTCCAAACTTTTTGAACACATAAGGTTTCAGACGTCTAAGAGATTTATCCAGACATCTGATTGGAAATTCAAATGTCTGAATATACTTTCCAAAAGTCTGAATATAACTATTTTTGAACAATTTACTTTGTGTTTAAAGGCTGTAGAATTTAAGATGTTTGAGGTCTGAATTCTGATGTATGAATTCCTATCACGACTAATTTTCTAGTTTTAATAGAATTTTCTCTTGAAACATCATCTTCTTCTATAAACAGTTGCATCTTTTCTTATAATTGTTTCTTTTCAAATGATTATTTTCAAATATTATGTATAAACATTGTTTTTGAACTTCTGATCTCACTTAATCTACCTTTGCTTTCTATACTCTATATTTTCTGATATTTCAAAAGCATTCAAAACAATCTTTTTACTTCCTAAAATCTGCATGTTCAAATCACAATCATCAAAGGAGATTATTGGAAGGATGTACTTAAAATGACTTATTAGCGTTATTAATGAACACAACAAGTCAAAGATAGGTTTTATTTTATTTTAGCGAAGTCATGTTGGAGATCTTTAGACAAGGTGCGGAAGTCATATTCGGTTGTTTAGCCAGTCTTGTAGAAACTTGTTCCTCCAGGTGAAGTGATGGTAGTTTAGTGAAATTTCAAAAGGAGTTTAGGACTAAATATAGGACGAGAAGTCTGAACCATTATAAAAATCACTGATGCAATCTTTTATTTACTACTCTTTATTTACTAGCTTGCTTATATCTTTAGTATAAATTACTATTCATATTACTAGATCCTTAGGCGCATTTTCAATTCTAACCACTGCTCATTGCGAAGTCCAAACTCTAAAAGTCACTTTGTTCAATCCAAATTTTTTTATCGATCAACCGAAAATACTCTTGCTAGATATTTTGACTTTAAGTTGACTTCCAATTACGCTGGGACTAACCCTCGGTATCGAAGGAGATGAATCCACTTTTGAGTAGTGCTTCACTACTTACACTTCAACTCATACCCAAAATGGTCATAACTCGAACTAATAATGGTGAAACTTCCATAATCAAAAGAAGATATTCATGTAAAAGATTCATGGTGTCCTTATATTAAAAGACTACAACACATCCAGGAAACTTCATTTGACTTTTAAGTACATTAACCCATAGAGGACTCTCGGTAACTCTATTATGTGATGTTCCAAACAATTAATGTATGTGAACCCTTGGTGCCATTAACGGTCATGGTTAATTCACCATCCATCCTTTAAAGAGCATTACATACACGACTCTCAAGGGTACATTAATATCCCTTTCTTAGTGTACATTGACTAAGAATGTTCAAGGATAAGTGTTTTTAATAGTTTGATTCAATACTCATAATTATGAACTCATTCACAACTGCAATCATTGAAATACTTTTCCTTGGGATTTTTGTATGTTTTTAATGTACTCAAAACATTACAGATAGATATATATCATATTAACACCTGATATAAATAAATCAGAAAGCATACTTTTATTTCAAATAAGATTATCTAAGAGAGTTAAGTGTATACAATTATATGATCAAATTACTTAATTACCCTAAGGTACACATACCCCTTAACTTTATCAACGTTGACAATGAGACACAATGTGTACAAAGATAGTCTATAAGCAGCTAAACTCAAGTCCACTACTATGCTTCAACAAAGTCCGTATGATTAAATATTTAAATTGTTTAGATTATAAAGAGTTGGGTCCACACCTAGAAGTCTCACAACTGAAACTTTCAACGTTGGTTGAAATTAATTTAGTGAAATAATTTATATAAAGATATAAATGATTATGGAGAGATTAATATAACAATTATATAATAATAATAATGATGTATTTTCTAATCAAATAAGTGGTCCTAATAGTTATTGTTTTTATTTAAATATAGTGAAGCTTTTTACATGTATATAAGTGTACATGAATGGCTAACTATATGTATTTATGTAGGTGAAAAATAAGCTAATTCAAATGTTGAATAGGACATTAAAAGATATTTTGGTTGTTGAGCTTTTCAAAGGATATTTTCCTTTGATTAACCACTATAAATAGATGGATATATCCCCGTTTTCCCTATGACTTTTCTATCTAACCTCCATTCTAACTTAAACCTCAATGACAAACTATTTAACTCTATCGTCGAGATCGATAATGGTTCTCAAAAGAGAGACGTTGCTAGTTCGACGTGATCACCATCAGTGTTATCATCCAAGAAGGTATAAATTATTATTTATTTAATATATCTATGACGATCACCTTACACCTTCGGTATCTAGTATACCCGTATAGTGCGCTGTAATAGTACCTGATCGATGTAGGACGGTTGTCAAGTGATAAAGTGATAAAATATCCAAAGTAAACCTATTTTACATCTTAAAGCATGAAAGATAAAATATAACAGTCATCACTGATATAAAACAGGCGAGACATAAATATTATTATATGAATTATCACAGACTAGAGCACAGGTTTAATACAATTATATGAGATAGATAACATAGTTTATACATCAATAATAACTCAATGTTAAACTGTGTTTAATATAAGTAAGGTGTAATACCCCAAAATTTTATATATAACTAAGTACTAATAATAATAAATAAATTTGAAAACTTAATTGGAGGGTATTTTGGTAAATTTCAGTTAGAGGGATAGAATTTTTTTACAGACAGTTGAATTTACTGACAGAAGTCACACCATTGCGTTCATTTTTCAAGTCGAGATGGAGTATTCATTTGTTTAAAGCGGATATGTAAATCACAGCAAATATATACGGGCATGTAAAAACATATACACTTTATTATGTTGCACGTACAGACACATGTGTAAAAGAAATACATATCCAAATATAATACAAAATAATATAAATTAAAACTTTATTTATAAAATAAAATAAAATAATGATTTTATTTAGAAGAACTTTAGAAATGTTCAAAATGAATTCGACTAAATAGACCAAATAAAGAACCAAAATGATAATTTATTTTTAAATTCACCCATTTTTTCCACCGTGGGCTGGCCTAGTTCCAACAAATAACGGAGAAGCATTGGCTCTTACCATAAACGCACATTGGATTGGTTGCTCTAGGTCGAGATGTCAGATGTAAAACCTATGTCTGAGGGACCTTTGAAGGCCAACCGGGTGTTTAAATTCTTCGTAAAGGGACTTTAAATGTTATCGGAAAGACATAGGGATTTCTACTCATTTTCTAATCCTTTTCGATACTATGTTCTCTATCTCTGCCTCAACTAAGCTTAGTACCCTTATAATATTCTCAATCAAAAAAGAAGGTCTAATTAACAACATCGTAAATCTTCAGCAAAACGTTCTTTTGCTAGGCCTAACTAACCCAGGACTGCCACTCTTTTACTACATTCAACCCAATCGCTAAGCTCGTTAAAAAATCCTCCACATCGATCCTAAATGCCAACATCGCTCCCTGATAGCTTATTTTTACCGACCCTCCTTTTTGATCCATTGAAACTGACACTAATACATCCACGGTATTCTCATGCCGAGCATCCAAGTACCGAAAAGATAGATTGTTGGGGGAAAAGAAAAAGAAAAGACAGAGTAGAATCTCACATCATAACGAGTAATATATAATACCCAAATTATCTTTACAAAAAAGATATAATATTCAAAACAACATTAGAGTCTAACCTATCATCAGCACTGGACAGTAATAATAGTCCGTCCTTACAAATGCTGATATACACAAACAAGCTACACAGCAGAAATAAAAATGCGAAAATATGCCTTAGAGGCATCCAGCTCGTCTCCTGCAGCTCCAAGTATCCAACAAAATCTGCAAAATATGCTCGGGCTAACCCAAGCATTATAAAAATAATTATGCCTAGATCATTCTAGTAAAACCATTGTGAGAAACACAATCAAATGGATTCTTAATGTTTTATAAAACCTTTCAAAATAAAGGTATCGCGTAAGACCACACCGCATATAAACACAGATGGATTTTTACCTTACGATAATCAAAATATTTTATGGAAAAATCCAGTGATATTATAGTAATGTTTAGGGTTTAAAATAAATTATGAATATAGCCGGAATGCTTGCATCTCATGTTCCAGTATAGTTGGGCACAACTAAGTTCGTTCAATGCTTATTGGAGAATGGATTCCATCAATGACAAGGCTACTGGGGTACCGCCTATCACAATACACCTCTAGATAAAATATACCTAGGGCCTTGGATGGACCTCCTACATGGCAAGACCGGCCTGCCCCTTACTGGATAGTGCCGAATATTTCATCATCCTGGTTGCTTTGTGACCTTTTCCCGAGAGCTCCTCATGCACAACGAAATCCATAAATAATAATCAGAAGCATGATGACAAAACCCTAATGGGTGCGACCCATATAGCCTTGTGGCATATCCCATGTTTTAGTCATTCTCGTTTGGTGAGGCTAGAGGCTACATTTTTACCTTTTATATAGCAATCTCTCTTGGAATGTTAACACTACCCTCCTGGCAATAATGCAATGCTAGCATTCGTTTATACAAGTTGTTCAGGATAAGAACAAACCGAAGGCACTACTTCTACTACATCTATTTTGGAATCACCCTCAAGATTAGTAGCAAGTAGTCCTTACACTTCAAAGAGCTCTGTCGTCGATTCCATAATCTTCCAAATGTCTTCAATTCAAATGCTTGAGTTGGTTTGAAGTTGCTTTAGGATAATTCATACTTATCCGATCCCGATCTTTTCTAACCAACATTCGATAGTTTTCGGTGAACTCAATTCCGGTTCTTTTGAAAATATATAGACAATACATAAGAGGGGAGATCGCCTCCTAACCATTTAAGTGGACGGATTTCCCTATTATTTGTCCTAGAAGAACACACAAGTTTATACACACAGTATAGCATCACCGAGGTTAATTATACCATATAATTCACACGTTTTCTCCTTGATATTTCCAGAGCTAAAAATGGGTCCAAATTTTTGATAGTCGATTATTTAACTATCAAATAAACAATAATCAACATAGATTTAGTTCCATATGAAATCCACTAAGCCTCTTAAATAAATCTTAATTTATTTGAATCACTTTAATTACTTGTCCAAAATATATTCACATACTTATCTCACTAGTATAAGCATATTCTCAAACTATTTTACTTTCTATTCTTTGAAAACTTTACCATATACTTATACAATGGTATAAGAATATTCACAAAGCACTTAAGAAAGATTTCTTATTTTCAAAATCATATTAAATGGATCAAAACAATGTCATTCAAATTATTATTTACCATAAACCTAAACCCACTAATCCTTCAGTGTTAAGTATGGAAAATGCTTCCATACCACCAAAATTAAGAAGGATTAATTAATAATTTCATAAACTTTGTTTTCATAAGCGATCCAATTCATATAAAATCAAAGGTTTATAAACACAAAACGTTTTTCCTAAATTCCAAGATCTCTTTCCAATTTATAACTTTATTAAACCCTTCATAAAAATAATTCTCTTTATATAACAATTTAATACTTTAACCTCTTTTATTTAGCAAATTGATTACATTTAAAACTTTCCTAATAAATAATTTATTAAGTTTGAAAACATCGTTAGTAAATGATTAATTAACTTTAAAATACCATAATGAATAATCAATAATTTTAATCACTAACATATAGATGATTCACTAACTTAAACCATTATTAATAAATGATTAATAAATTTCAAAAACATCATTATTAAATAATTAACTAACTTAAAATACCATTAATAAAATAACTAGTGAACTTTAAAATAACTTAAATAAAATTATTGCTTAACTTTAAAAACAACTTTAATAAAATAATTAAATAAAGCATCATTAATAAATAATTAGTTGACTTTGTAATAATATTAACTTAACACTTAAATATAGAAAATACATTACTTCAAAATATTTTAAAGTCAAAGTAAAACCAAATCCATTTCTTTCCAAAATTAGGAAAGAGGCTTAGCGACCACATTGGCACTTAGACAAGCCACCACTTATTTTCAATTCAACAATCTAGTCATATCACTGGTATTTACATAAGCCAACATATATGTAAATAAAATCCATAACTAACAAACGAAAGATTACACATCATCTATCTAAGTCAACTGACATCTAAATAATTGTCCAAATTAATAAAATAGCAGAATGAGGATTTATTCTGCTAAATATATGTCTAATAATCTCTATTCAATTTCAAATATAACATACGATGTCAGTGATAAAATATAATTACCAATCGCGTAATTATTTTATATGACTATTAAATTATTAGTATTTTATATTTTCAACAAATCCATCAAATACTTATACAAAAGTGTTCTATTAAATGATACGAATCCAGTGTCGAAATCTGCGGATTCAATAGACTTTGAATGGATATGTTATAGTCGGTTAACTTTTAAAATAATTGAAATTTAAAGATTTAGTTAACCAAATTACTTAGAAACAAACTTGGGCCAAGCCACACCCAAACCCGAACCAAACTACTTCTTTTGAAATCAATACAGCCTAAATCATTTCCTCCAAAATCAAAACAAAATATTGGAGCCCAACATCCAAATTCCTGTGCACGACCACCAAACGGCGCCACCGACCATCGATCGACTCACGTCCCACAGACTTCTCTACCCTCATGTTACTCACTTGACACCCTACCATCGACTCCGGTGGCCGAAATCGCCATTCGATCCATGATCCAAATTTGAAAAACTGGAAATTCGCACACCTCTATAAACCGCTTATGCCCATAAACCTAACTCGCCACGCCTCCTCGGCCATCGCCGTGACCCCTACCACCTCCAGCAGGACCGTCGACTACCCACGCCCCTCTAGGATCACCCATGACCCACTTGATGGCCCGCCTTGCGTCTCGACCCCAAGGTCAAACACCTAAAACTTAGCAGCCAAAAAACCCAATTTGAGCTCGGTGGAGCATCACCGACCACCGTACGCAACGTGACCACTTCCCACCTCTTTGAATGAACCCTAGGTTGCTCCAGCCACCGCCGCTAAACACCTCGATGCTTCGGTCATCATAAATCTTTTTGAACCAAACCAACAATCTCTCTGCCACGATCAAATCCCATCAATCTCTCTGCCGCGATCAAATCCCACAACGATAAACCCGACGAACAACCTTAAAAATTGCGAATCGATAATACGAACCCACTCGTATCCTCTATTTTCATTTCGACGATTGACAAAATCTCACCATTTTTCGATAATTACTGAAATCAGGCAAATTTGACCACTATAGTCGACGAAACGTCGAGCAACCATTTTTAAAATTTAATATACTATAACGAACAACTCCATAGTTGATCGTTTTAGCTATTCTAAACGATTTAAGAGAATGAATTTTGAAATCTAGGATGTAAAAGGAATTTTTGTTTTGTCAAATAACAGTAAGTGAAAAGGGAAAATGTGATAATCCCTGTTAGTTTCCAGTAAGTTTACTTCCCCAATTTCAAATCAAAATATGATTTTTAAATCATATTTTAAAACATGAGAGATATTTCAAAAAAAAAATAGCCAAGCTATTAATAAAATTTCATACATTTATCACATATATAAATAAACAATTAAATAAAAGGAGGGAGATCTCACCTTCCACGTTATTTGCAAATGCAAAAATACAAATTCAAGCTTAAGTTTTAAAGTTTTGATCTTTGAGTAAAGTACAAATTTTGAGTTTAAAAAGAAGTGATTTTTTTTTCAATAATAAAAACTAAAAAGAAGTAGAGAGGATGGAAAAAGAAGGTTAAGAGATAAAGTATAAAATGAAATGCATGATAAGAAGAGTGTACTATAAAATAAAAGCAAGGAAGGCTAAAGTCAAATTTACCCTAAAGTCAAATTTACCCTTAAATCAAATTTAAAACTTGCCATCATTTTCAAACCCATCAAAGTACTAACACTTGAAAATATATTGGATATTAGAGGGGTTCATGTACTTAAATCAACTTTCACTCTTAAGGAATCCTCACATTTCACATCCATCATTTCTTATTTAAATTCAAATATAATTTACATTTTTTTCATCCTTGTTGTTGTTGTTGTTGTTATTATTTATACATTTCAAAATAAAATGTTTAAAACATAAGTGTTGTTTTATAGTTTATATAAGGATATTGCAACTTTCAAATAACTTGTCATTAGATAAAAAGCTGAAAATCCAAAAAACGTGTTTCAGTCACATTTTCAGTTTTTTCCCGTTGAACAATCTACTTATATAAACAAAATTCAAAATTGATTTTTTCTAATATTAGTTATAAGATTTAAAAGAGGGTTATATACTTATTAAAATCATTAATTGAATATTTAAAATAAATTAAATACCTACAAATCAAAGCGATAAAATTCCGGGTTGTTACAATATCCTCGGTACCGTCACCGATCCTCAACTAGCATCCAACTCATATTCTTCTAGCAAGTCAAACCCTAATTCCTTCAACTAGCCAAACCGTGGTTTCTCTGAAAAGCCAAACTATTGCAATTGCCTCTCATGCTCTGTATATATACAATAACTGATTGGTAGTTGATGGTTATTTTGTTGGATTAATAGTTGATAAGCAATTATAAATAACTGATTAATACTTAATTTGCAATCTTTGGCATTGAATTATTTTAAATTTTTTTGATTAGGTTAAGCATATGTTATCCCTTGTAGATGCATGATATATTTGTATACTCCCTTATCATTGTAAATTTATTGGTGAAATCATTTGTCATTACAAAAAGTTTGCAAAAGAAAAACAATAATATACGTTAAATAATTAATTATCAAATACTTTAGATTGTTTGGTTTTGTTTGATGGGTTTTATATATGAACATCATAAAGATGTTTTTTTACAATTAAATAAACATCAATATCCATCAATTACATCATTTGTCATATTTGTTCTAGTACTGAACAACTTACAAACATGATGATATTTTTACATTTTTTAAATCATTTCATCTCAAATGATTCACAAAATTTCAACACTACTTCCATTTTGGTCTTCATGTATGTGTATTAGCATATGATACTGGAAATATGGGAAGTGCTTCCAAAGTTGTGTTGAACTGTTTGAGATGCAACAATCTATGAAATGTAAAAATATCATTTTATTTGTAATGGAAAGTGGGTTGACCAACTAATAAAAAAGACATCAAACTTAAAATTAACATAATATTATATTTAGATAAATAAAAAAAGAATTAAGGTCTAACACCCACTTCCCTAGTGGTTAGGCGTTTCGATTTTGGTTCAAGAGAACATAGGTTTGAAACTACGTAGCATGATTCAAACTGGTTGACGTATATTAACATGTAGTACGCTATATGCTAATTGAGACTTGTAGTACTACTACGTACTACACCTAAGTACTCGATATCAAATAAAATAATTAAGATATTAATATAAATACATATAATAATTAATTAATAAAGTTAATGAGTGTTACAGTTCCTATTATATGTTGCTCATTTCCTTATAGATCTGAAGTACAATACAGAAATACAAAACACAAAGATCACCTTGTCAAAAGGAATGAAAAATATGGTCTTTGAAAATTGGTTTATCGTAGGTATAGGATTATGTTCGGTGGTTGTTATGAGCAGAAATTATGTGCTCGTTATTATTCATGTTTGAGGTATTTATAGATATCATATAAGATGAGTTATGCTTGATATTTCCTATAAGATAGCTATTTTCCATAAATACAGCAAGTCTAATTAGCATCATTCTTTTTGGTAGGTTCTGCTCGATAGAAACTGATAGACATTAGGCAGATTCTTCTTTCGATTAGGTGTTTGTAAACAATGTATTATGCAGTAACTACTAAAACATAATTCTAAAATAGTTTTTATAATCAAGAAATTATATAACCTTTTATAACTTCAATTATTTTTTGTTTTATTCCATCTCTACTTCGCTTCTTTTTTATTTTTCTTCTTCTTCATTATTATCTGGATCCACTTCTATGATCTTATTCCTCTTTTTTATGGTACTTCTTTCCCTATAGAGCTTCTAGTCAATTTCCTCATCTCAGTTTCCACGGTGTTCTTTTTAGGTGCTTTTGCTTTTGCACTAGTCGTTGTTGTCGTTTTATATACTTTCTCTTTCTCAAGTTCAGACTTTTGTGCCTTCAACGTCATTGTCATCGTCATAAAAGCTTTGTCAATTGATTCTATAGTGATTTCATTGTGATAATTCTAATTGTAGCAGTCATTGATCGTTTTTTAGAACTATAAATTTTTGTATTTAGAATAATTTTGGAATGAACAATGAAAATGGTGAAATGCATAAACGGTTAAGTTTTTTCTTCTAAAATTTGGTTATGAGCTTGGGTTTAGGTGAGTTGTTGCCTTTGTAGTAAATATTGGGACTTTATGGCCTGCACTTTGAAGTTTGTGTTATGTTCGTTATTCAAACAAAATTCCCTTTCTTGAAATACATCTTTTAATTACCAACTAAAATGTACTCTAGGCACAATAAACTATACGATCATACAATATTAACCCCGTCAATCCTTCATGGTAACAACTCCAAAATAAACAAGGAGCATATGGTTTCGCCTCTTAAACAGTTTCAACTAATGTAAAAAAAGAAACACTGCTAGAAATGTGGTAAATAGCAAGGGAATGTTCCGATGGCCACCGACGGTCCATCATTTTGTTTTCGATGGCTTTTGACGGCATGATATTTTAAATAATTTAATTTATCACATTATTATAACTTATTAATTATAAAAGTTTGAAAATTGTTTAAAAATACTAATTTAAGTCCTAAAAATTACAGAAGATATTTTTATTCAATTTTTTAATTTTATGATGGTTCTTGTTTAATTAAATTAGTATTTTTGATTTTCTTTTTTTGTATAATTAATATTTAACTTTATTGAAAATTGAACTCAAACGAATCAATCTGTGCAATTTTCAGTCCATCCATTATACAACTTCGGTAAATTTATGAAGCGTAACAATTTCATGAATTTAAATATATTTTTTAACCATTGTGCAACTAATCATGAATTTTCAAATGTATTTAACATTATAAATTTATATAAAAGAAAATATTCGGTAGAAAAATATTTTTTTTTGAATCTTATGTCGATCCAAAGTATTTTGATCTACTTTCAAGATATGATAAAAAGTAAATAATTTAGGGTGTCTATCTTGATTCTCAAATTTATAGTCGTTTGTCGACATTTGGGATAAAAACCTTTCGTTCGAAGGCCAAACGATCTTCAAACGAGATGAAATTCGTGCCATGTATACCTTATAATGTATTTATCCAATTTGTATGACTAAAATCAAAAAAATAGAAGGAAAAAAAATTAGACTCAAAATATATCATTTTCCAAGGAATTGTATAACACTTGGTATATATTGTTAGGACAACTTCTATGAAAATGACATGTTGTAAGTCTAAATTTTTTCTATGTATTTTTTTATATCCAACCATACAGATTGGATAAGTACATAATATAGTATATACGGTTTGAATTTCGTCTCGTTTGAAGATCGTTTAACCTTCGAACGAAAAGTTTAAATCCGAATGTCGATGAATGACTATAAATTTGAAAGTTAAGATTGATACGTTAAATTTGTTTACTTTTTTTCTCATATTTTAACCTTATGCTCAAAATACCTTGGAACGAAGATTCAAAAATTTTATTTTCTTTATCAAATATTTTATTTTATATGAATTTATTATCTTAAGTACATTCAAAATCCACAGTTAATTATTAAATCGTCAAAAAAGTATTCTATAACGAATAAAAATAACCTTTTTGAAATTTAGAAACAAAAATGGGTTATTGTAAACATTTTAAATTTTTTTATAACAAATTAAATTAAATTTATTCTAATATTTTAAATACCAGTCAAAAGCCGTCGGAAACGGTCGAAAATTAGCCGTTGACGTCCGTCGGTAGCCTTCGGAATAACATGGATATGGTTTCAGCTGAGCCCATTTCTTCCTCATTTCCCATATTCTCTAAACCCTCAAAGCCGATTTCTAAACCCTAAAATTCATCCCAAACCGTCCCTAGTCGTCGCAATCCGCCAAAATCCATAACTATGTTAATTGGATTCTCTAAGCTTCTACACTTTCAATCCATCAAAATTAGGTATATTCTTCCTCTAAACTAATTATTTCGAATTTGGTAAAATTAATGCTAATTCATGCTTAAATTTATTGATAATAGCCTACTGATTGGCTATAATTGTATATTGGCTGATTTGGAAATGTTAATTAGGGTTATTAATGTTTAAATTTTAATTGCAAATTAGGATTAATATTAAATCTAAAAATTAATGTATAATTAGGACTAATTTGGGTTGATTAGTGTATGTGGTTATTAGTGTAACATAATTTAGTGTTACTTAGTGTATACGTTAGCTAATATGTCGAAAAAACAATTTATTTACATAATAACTAAGGATGTCAATGGATACCTAAAAATTTTGAAATATGTCCGCATTCATATCTTAAAAGCGGGTAAATATCTGATATTCGGAAAACCGGATGCAGATGTGGATACGAAGACATCCATATTCGAAAATTATCTGTCCGGTTGTTTTCAAGATTATAGTTTAAATTATATGTATTTTAGTACAATGAAAGATATTAATGTATTGTTTTATTAAGTTAGAAGTTTATACTAAACGCACTAAATGCATGAAAATGCTCAAAACTATTTATTACTATTATATTTGTTTATTTTTTACACTTTAATAATCGATGGAATTGAAAATACTTTATGTTAAACTAAGTTTTTGCTTTTATGTTTCTTGATTTATCGATCGTTAGCGGACAATATAATTATCCGATATCCGTCCATATCCGTAGATGCAGATATCTGAAAATGATTTCGGATGCAGATACATATGTGACACTATCCGCATCCGAAAGTATCCATTGACATATAGTTTATATGTATGTGGTAATATAAACAAATCAGTGTATAATATTAATTTTTTATTAGTGTATAATAAATTGAAATTGGTGTTACCTAAAATGTTGAAAAAAATGATTTTTATTAGTTTTTAATTGTTAACAGATTCAAATAATGAATTAGTGTATAAAATTAATATAAACAAATTAGTGCATAATGTACTTTATTTTTTAAATTCCTTAGATTTTTTGGCCCCGTATGACAAGTATTCTCTATGATCATTATTATATATATTCGTTTTTACTACAAAATAGAAATCAATATTCATCTGATACAATATTTGTTGTCTCTATATTGGTCAAGTTACATACATAATATAATAATTATATTTTGTAAATCATTTCATATGAAATGGTTCATAAAATTTCGAAAGCACTTTCTTTTTGTTCCCTGTGTATGCGCATTTGTGTACGATTCGGAGAACAAAAGGGAAGTGCTGTCGAAATTTTGTTAAATCGTCTAAGGTTAAATAATTTGCGAATGTAATTATTAGTGTGTTTGTAATTGAAAGTAGGATAGCTGACCATAAAAGGTAAAAATAATAATGTGAAAATATAATATTATATTTATAATTTGTTGAAGTTGAAAATAAGGTTTTATAAAGAAAGTAAAAAGAATAATATATGGTATAATTAATAAAACATTAAAAATGTATAAATGAATTAAAAATAAAATGTCAACCCAAAAAAATCATTATTTTTGAATCTTACTATAATTTTTTTTATTTCTATCAAAGTTTTTGAAATAGAAAAATGTTGAATTATTTTGTCGATCGATGGAGGAGGATGTATAAACGAAAGGGAATTAAAGGTTCAATAAAGGAACATTTTTATAATGGTGTACATGAATTTATTAAACTAACTTTAAGTAATAATGGAAACGATGAAGAAGTTCATTATCCTCATAGTAACTGCAAAATTTGAAGCATTGGAAACTAGATTTGGTTATAGTACATTTGTGTTAAAATGGTTTTGTGCTAGGTTATTATGTGTGGGATTATCATGGAGAACTTGTTGCACCTGATCCTATAGCATCATATGAAGAGGTGGATAATGACAATGTTACGGCAAATCCAAACAAAGATATGATTGAAAATGCAGCATGATCAATGTTCACTACGGTTCAAGTTGATGATGAAGATTTAACTATCGAAGAAGAAATACATATTGGTGCAAAGAAAATCTACGATTTATTGGATGCTGCTAAGAAAGCCCTTTGGAATGGTTCTAAAAGCGGCATCCAATTATCAGTAACTACCGAATACATTACTATGAAATCTTAATTCAACTTTACAGAAGCTAGATTATAACAGTCGTACAAGCTGCAAAATGACATATACTTGAACTATATATCCTATACTGCTCTGAAAAATGGAGAAAATCTTTACTCCAGGTTTTTTTAATATAATCTAGCATCTATCTGTTCATCTTCCATCTTAAGCACTTCTTCGAGGTCCTGTTCAATATGGATAGATGTATCCATTTGAGAGGTAATAATATTGAGTATGTTAAATATTAATTTAACTTCTAATTAAAAATTACATAAGTAAATTTAATTTGAAATAATTTTGTAATAGGTTCTTAAATCATATATCAAAAAAGAAGCTTCATTCTTTTTCTTTCATTATTTCAGTGACCTTGTGAGCTTATCATTTGAAAGTGTTATGTGTAATGATGAAGGCATTGAACATGATTCTTCTCAAGTAATATTGTCTATTTTTAGACAACATGGCCGACCTATAGAAAATATACGGAAACATGGTTAGATGACAAAGATTACCATGTAGCAAAAACATATGTACTTCTTAATTGCGCTGAAGTTGCACCATTTGTTAGGTATTATTACTTAATAATTATCGATATGTGAAGTCTTAAATTCATATTTATTTCAATCGTAGTTAAAGAATATATGCAATATATAATATTTGCAGTATTTACTAATCACAACATCCATGCGGCGATCTCAGTAAAGAATTTGCTGATTGGTTTTCAAACTACATTTAATCTGAGAAATTGTGTAGTTGACAAAGAATTTAAACATCTTGCGATGAGACCAAAAAGAAATGTCAAGACATATCCAATATTCCATTTCAATGGACTTAAATTCAACACCAAAGAATATTGTGCTGATGAATTAACTAACAGTACCAAGGTATTTGTTAAAGGTAGTGATGATCTAAATGAACATATAAAAGGTTTTTACGGTGTCTTAACCAGGTCTTGGAATTGACATATTTTATATGACCGGTAGAGAAAGATTTTTTATTTAGATTCAACTGGATCAACAATATTCTAGAATTTGGAATCAACGTGCACAAGGATTATAATCTTATTGAACTAAAACATAACTCGCATTACCATAAGTAAGATCCATTTATATTAACCAAACATGCACTACAAGTTTAATTTGCTCCATATCCATCTCTACCAAGAGATAAAGCAGATTAGTCTGCGGTACAAAGGAAAGATTTATGTTTGATGTAAAGAATATTATAGACCAATAAGCTTATTAGGCAGATCTTGAGCAAAATAATGAAATAATAATAACTGATGATCATATTGATTTTGGACCTCTGAATGATGGATCAGATGTTTTAGCAGAGGCATTTGAGGCTATAGAGGAAAACAATATAGAGTATGAGACCGAGTCTGAATTAGAAAATGACGAAGACTGATTATCAATATTTTTTTTGATAGAAGGTAATTTATGTGATTATTAATATTACATGTTTTCTCATACCAAAAATGATATGTTTTCCCATAATAAAATGGTATGTTCTCCCATAATAAAATGATATTCTGTGATAGATATTATGTTTCCATGTCGCTGATCTTCCCATTTATCAGATTCCACCTCTTCTAGTCAGAAAGGGACCGCCGTTGAAGGCGATGGCAGTGGCCCATCATAAGTAGTCCATCCTACAGTTAGATAGCAAGTAAAGCGAGTAGGTAAATATCAAATGTATTGCAACATTATAGATATTGTGTGTATGGTATATTATTCAAGATTTATTAAATGTCTATATCATAATTAATATAGGGGTTTTGAATTGCAGCCCTCCAATATTATGCTTGATATTTCTAAGGCTGTCGACAAGAGCAGAATGACTTTTTGCTAGCCTAAGTGGGAGCATATCCCACCCTATGTGGTAGAGTGTATATGGCAGGATTTTTACATAAGTGTAATTCATTTTATACATAACCACTGTCCAATTTGTTGACTGGGTATAAAGGTTTGACTTGTTTTAATTTCAATGTGTAGGGAGAGGTAGATTTATAGGAAATAGATTTGTCCCTTTGCAGAAATTATTGGACCAAGAAAATGTGGAAAAATTACCGTGATACAATGTCAAGCATTAAAAAAGGGAGGAAAAAAAAATCTGACTGGATGAATGCAACCATATGTGAAGCTTTAAATTGCGAAGTTGTAATAGGGTCGAAGCATTTTACAATTGTTTTTGCAAATTGTAATAGGTCTTTCGCAAATGTTTTTACCAGTTGTAATAGATCATTCGTAACTATTTTTGTCAACTGTAATAGGTCTTCCGCAACTGGTTTTGTCAACTGTAATAGGTCTTTTACAAATCTTGTTGTCCTTTGTAATACATCTTCTACAACTGTTATTGGCCGTTGTTAAAAAATATATAATATATATATAAAAAATCCATGCATTTTAGTAGACCACAATCTCTAAAACTAGGCAAAATTAATGTATTCAGCATAAGTGTTTAGTGCATATAATAGCAAATTTTCTTAACACAAGAAGATGATACAAAATTACATTACTAGAGACCATTCATAGAATCATACACATCAAAACAAGTTAAAATACACAACATGAAACCCAACTGAATTAACAACATAGCAAAAGTATAAAACATGAACCCATTCTCGAGCAACCCCCTCATCCCCGAACTCTTCACTGCAAACTCCACTCCAACAATAACATCCTACAACCTCACTACGACCTCACCCTACCCCCACCCACCTGCACCTTCAATGACAATCACACCTGCACCTCAATTTATACATTTTACTGTTGGGGAAAATCCCTTCAGATGATCAGTCTAAGAGAATAAAAAAACCAACGCAGCGAAAAACAACTGCATCGTGATTGTAGTAAGACGATACAAACAGAGATAAACACCAGAACAGACAGTCACAGATCTATGCAATGCAGAAAAATAAAAAACACCAGTATTTATAGTGGTTCCACTACCGCTAGGCAGTGTACGTCCACTTGGGGAGAGGAGATTTTATTAATCACTGAAAGATTAGAGTTACAAGATTGAATCACTTTTGGAGGCTATACATAAGAAGAATTAACAATACAAACAAAATTCTGCAGAGTTTCAGCTCTCTAGGATGGCTCTGAAATTGGCTGAAATTAGCTCTCAGTTTCGGCTACCATTGTTGTCCAGAAGCTCCATTATTTATAGAGTGAAGAAATGAGGAGGGATAGCTGCTATATAGCAGCCCTGGAGTTTGGTTCGGCATCATCTGGTTCGGTGCATCTAGATCGACATCACTTTGGTTCGGCAAAACTCAATCTGGACCGGCATCTCCCTATTGGAGCGGCATGCTCAAATACCGAACGGCGCACCTGGACCGGCATCAACACCGAGCGAGTAATTTGGTTCGGTATTCCTTACCGAACCCAAATTCTTGTCCGGCAAACATTCCACCTAACGACAAAACTGGGGCGGTGCTCCTTGCTTCTCACCGAACCAAAGATATGGTTCGGCATGCTCTTCACAGCTCCAAAGCCCTAGCTTCATCATGTCTCCACCGACCGAGCTCGCCACCACTGGACAAGAAATCTCGTCCGGTCCTCCACTCCACCGCTCTAGATTTGAAGCGGCAACTACTCCAGCACCGTCGAACCAAAAGTTTGGTTTGGCAAGCCCTTCACCGAAGGAAGTATAGGGCTTCCTCTCCCTCCGCGACTTCTTCAATGGCTTCTCGAATTCGGGTATCAATTTCTAACAATCTCCACCTTGATACCGAATTCCATTCAAGCCTTCCAACTTCATCTACACCTTCATGCTCCAAGCAATGGATACTTACCCAATGAGCTTCGGCAATGCCATCACCCATTACACTCTGTCAACGAACTCCGGCAAGGCCACTGCCCATCAACAAAGTGTTCAAAGTACCCAGTCCGTGTAGACCCTATCAATCTCCACCATGAAAATAAACGTCTCCATGAACCATCTCAACTCTCCCCCCGTGCCACCCCGTGGCACCTAGCACTTCATTAAGCGAATCAAGTCCGAGCAATGCTCGAACTTAGCAACATGCAACGACTTGGTAAACATGTCTGCTGCATTCTCCTTTGTGTGAAGTTTCTGAAGATGAACTAGCATTTCTTCACTCATCGAGACAAGGAACGACTTTCTCACCTCAATATGCTTCGTCCTCGAGCTGAACGCCGGATTTTTAGCTAAATGAATTGCACTCTAACTATCACAGTACACACTCACTCCTTCGTATACGAAGCCTAAATCACACAACAGTCGCCTCAAATAAAGCACCTCCTTAGATGCTTCAACCGCAGCTATGAGCTCTGCCTCTGTAGTATACAAAGCCATAATTGTCTGAAATCTCGCTCTCCAAATGATCGATGTCCCACCAATGGTGAAAACATATCTGGAGGTTGACTTCCTTTGATCTCTATCACCGGCATAGTCGGAATCGCAAAATCCAACCAACGTGAAATCTCTATCTCTGCCTCCAAAGACAAGTCCATGGTTTGGAGTTCCTCTAAGGTATCTGAAGATACACTTCACTGCTTCCCAATGCGTCTTTCCTGGATTCGCCATGAATCTACTCACCAATCCAACAACATGTGCTATGTCAGGCCTAGTGCAGACCATGGCATACATCAAGCTGTCAACTGCACTTGCATATGGGACCTTCATCATATAAGCCTTGTCCTTTTCCGAGATCGGAGAGCCTTTACTAGAAAGCTGTATGTGCAAAGGCATGGGTGTGCTGATTGCCTTGGCCCCTTCCATGCTAAACCGAGCAAGCACCTTTCGAATGTACTCCTTTTGAATGAGGCTCAAAAGTCCTAGCTTTTTATCCCTTTGGATTTCCAAACCCAAAATTTGCTTCTCCAAGGTCCTTCATTTCGAATTCCGCTTTTAGCTTTTTCTTTAAAATATCAATTTCAGCCTTATCCTTGGAAGCAATCAACATATCATCTACGTACAACAGTAGGTACACCCATTTGCCATTCTTTAAATGCTTGTAGTACACAGAAGCATCTTTGATGCTACGATCAAAACCAAGTGAAAGCATAAAAGAGTCAAACCTCTCGTACCATTGTCTAGGCGACTGCTTAAGTCCATACAATGACTTCTTCAATTTGCAAACCCAATTTTCTTTCTCATCTACAATAAATCCTTCTAGCTGCTTAATGTAGATGGTCTCATCCAAGTTTCCGTGCAAGAAAGCGGTTTTCACGTCCAGTTGCTCCAGCTCCAAGTTATGAGCTGCGACGATAGCGAACAAAATGCGGATGGACGTATGCCTTACTACTGGAGAGAATATCTCATCATACTCCAATCCCTTTCTTTGTGAAAACCCTTGAGCAACTAATCTATCCTTGTATCTCCCGTCATCCTTCACCTTGAACACTCATTTGCAACCTATGGCTTGGCTTCCTTGAGGAGGTGGTATCAAATCCCAAGTCTTGTTCTTCTACAACGACTCTAACTCTTCTTCCATAGCGCACATCCACTTCGAACTGTCACATGACTTCAAAGCTTCATCAAGGTCAAGCGGCTCCTCAAGAACCACAAGTAGGGCATAGTCAAACTGATCAACAACCCGTAATTTTCAATGTTTTAAATTTGTTAATTTGAGAAAGTTTTGATAATTTAATATTGAAGGAATGAAAAAATTTGTTAATTAATAAGGAGATAATAACTTAAATGAAAAGCAACAAGGTTAACCAAGGTTAATTATTAACTTTTTGAATGAAATTACAATTTATGGGATTAGTGTAAATGGTATACTTGGCTATAAGTTGAATGTAAGTAACAAATGTAAATGTTGATTTATTAATATAAATCTGTGTAATAAATGGGAATTGAATAAGATTAGTGTGATATGAGTTGGTATAATCATTGGTGACTAATAATGAACATTTCTTTAATGACAATTAATATAATAACGGAAAGTGTGAATGTATAAGTTACATAGAAACGTAATGTATGTATAAAGTAATAAACTGGTATAAGAATGGAATTAAGGTAAATACATTAATTGGTTTTTTACCTTAATTAATGTGTACAATTGATAGAAGTACACATTTAGAAATGTAATATTTATTCAAATTAAGATGTAAATAGGCGTATATTAGTGTAATGGGATAAAACTAATGTAATTAGGTATGAATGTAAGTGTTGTATAAATAAAAGAAATTTGTAATTTGTTAATAAATTTATAACGGGAATGAAATGTAAGAATGTTGATGTAAGCTAATAAATAATCAATTCAGTGCAATCCCAATTAATTGAAACAATTGCAGGGTTATAATTGATTGTAAATAGTAATATTTGGTAATAAATTTAATACAAGAAAAACAAAGGTAAATTTTGAATTAAACAATGAATTAATAATTAAAATAATACGTAATAAACTATAATTTGATAAAATCAATGTTAGATAAGTAATTATAATATTTGTTGGTTGATAATAAAGTATGAATGTGATTGTTGATGTTGATTGAATGAAACTGACAATTGTTAATGTGATTTCAATCAATTGTAATGGTAAAGCAAATTAGGAATGTAATTGTAGAGCTTAAATTGGAAATAATTGTAAAGTTTAATAAGGAAGAAAACAAATGACCATATGAATGTAAATTCCAATTGATTGGATTAATAAGTGTAAATATATATATATATATATATATATATATATATGGTTCTTTACTAAATAAAAAAAATCATATGTTTATTTATTTGAAATGTTGGTAGCTGAAAAAATTTATTGTAGAAATAAGAATTAATAACTTTTGGTTTGTATATAATAATTCCGTAAATACGTTAAATTACTATAAAAAGGAATTGAATTATCTCATTTATTTTTACCTTAGAAATCAATGACAATTAATGTGATTGGAACTTTAATTAAAAAGTAGGAAGACGTTAATTGTTAACATATATATATTGAAATAAATTTTGATTGGGTGATTTATTTCCAATTAAATCAGTTCACGTTTCAAAATTTAATGCTAGTCTATTGCATATATGTTTATACCTAAATTTTAAACTTATGTTTTAGATCCAATTAGATCATTAAAAAGAAAGGATTATTTAGGTTTGAAATTTTACATTAAATTAAATGTTAATAGGAGATGATAAAAGGGGTAAAATAGATTTACACTTGACTATTTCCTTTTCAATTAGACTTTATTAGATTTTAATTGCAACATAACTTACCTTTCCATCTTCACTTTTCTAATTTACTCTTACATTCTTTGCCTCCTTATGTGGATTATTTTCATACCTTTTATTTATGAATGTAAACTATAAGTGGCGATAAAGATGTACATATATACATTATACACCTGTTTATATTACCTTGCTTATGCTATCATATTTTTTTGAATGTATGTTAATGCATGCCTAGTAAAACACTCAATCGAAATGTTAACATATTGGTTTAATTCCCAATCCAATCACAAAGAGGGAGAAATGAAAAGTTCTTAATGCTGTATATTCTTTTAATTTATGACACAAATTTGTGTAGAGAATTTATTTTCCTTTATTGTGTGTTAATTAAATCTTTAAAGGATGTTAATTTTGGTATGTTTAGGGTTAACAAAATTAATTAAGTGAACGATTGTTTTGAAATTTGAATTCTAAAAGTTTGTTTACAGTATAGAGTTGGTCCATTCATTTCCTTTCTAATTAATAATTACCTCTTTTTAATACCTGCTACTTTTAAAAAAGGCTGTTCATATTTGCTATATTTCAATACCAAGTTTGTTCATATTTACTTTTTTTCATTCATTTTCCAACTTCATTTTCTGAAACATCATTTCATTTATTTCTAATTAATAGCGGCCTCTCTTTTCAAATCTCTTTGGCCCTAAACCTAACTCTAACCTTATAAATAAGATATGACGCAAATGAAACCCCAGCCTCCATTCTAATCTTCTTCTTTTTTGTTTTTCTTCAAATCTCCTTATTATCTCTCATTTTTAATTTTTTCTTCCTCTTCAAATATTCTTCTTCTTCAAATTTTCTTCTATTTCAAACTTTCTTCTTTCTTTTCAAATCTATATCTTCTCTTCCATTTTCAGTTCTTATTTTAAATCCTTTTTCTTTTCAATTCTTCTTTTTCAAATCTTCTTTTTTTCAAACCTTTTAAAAATACATACATACATATATATATTAATATAATAAGGAGGAAAATTAAAGTAAATCAAAATAAAAGAATTTTTTTTGGAACAAAGCTAGTAATCAAAAAGGAGACTAAGGAAACATAGAGCGGAGCTATTAATTAGAAGTCTATTATTTTCAGATTCGTATAAAGGTGAGTGTTTTAACCCACTCACAACTTCTAAAAATTTCTTATGTTTGTTAAAATGATATATGATGTGATTTGAAATTTATTTATGACTGTTTGGCATATTTTTAATCATCATCTCAGTTAAATTGAATTTATTGAATTAAATTGTTATTTAATTTATTATTGCATATAAACTGCCAGTTAAATAGTTATTTAATTTGTTATTGAATATAAACTGCCAGTAAATGCCTGTTATTTATTATCTGTTCTATTTTGATGTTATTGATTTAATTGGATGATGATTGTGATAAATGCTTGATGATTGATATTGGATGAATGGATGTTTTATTTTATATCATTATAATCTGCAAGTTCGTTATGGATTTATTTTATTTGGGATTGCGGTTTGAAATGATATATAACCGTAATTTTATTTTAAATTGCGGATTGAAATGATAAATATTCGTATCACTTGACCATAGGATATAAAATTATATACAGACATAGTTGGTCTATATATATATATATATATATATATATATTTGAAATGATTTCTATGGCTTTTGGAAAAATAAGGGTTTATATAAATACTAATTTTGATATTAAATAAATATTATTAAATTCTTAAAATTTAAACTATGTATAACTTGATGATGTTTTAAGTTGATTTACGAATATTTCAAGTTTCAGCTTTATGTAAATGCTATTGAATTTATTTAATAAATAATTTTAAACTAAATAATAGTAAATTGAATTAAGAAATATATGAGATTATCAGATTTGGTTTGGAAATTTTGGAATATTTAAAGATTTGAAATGTATATCAAAATTGAAATGTTTTATCGGAATTAAAGTATTATTGTTTCAAGGTGTTGGTTTTGAAACTGTTATAACTACGAAAGTAATATGGTTTGAAAAATGAATTTATTTGAAATAGAATTTATTTAAGAATTATCTTTGAATATATTGATTTGAAACCGATTGAAATTTTGAGATTAAGAATATGACTGCATTATGTGATTTGGGTTTAAGATGGTTTTAAAGAATATTTCAAGTTTTATAAATAAAGGTAAGAATAGTGATTGAAAATTTGGATTTTATTTAAATGATATATTATTGAATTTGGTTTTGAAGTATATACTATTTTGAAATAAAGGTTATGTTTTGAAATGGAAATGATATTATGGGTTTTTAAAGTATATATATTTTTAAATGACCACGGTGTTATAATAACGATTGGTTGTTAAAGAGACCGAGATCAGATATGGACATACTCTCTGTCGATACCGAAAATCACTTTGACAACTGTGTATGCGGTGGAGTTTCCAGAATGAAGTAGGATGGTGGCGACAAATATAAGGTATATACGTGGACCCAACTCCCGTGAGTTGGCATAAGGTGGCTAAAATAGGAGCGATCGACGGGCCAAGGAGGTAGCACCTCTGATCAGACACACTTCTTCGATACCATTCTATTACTTGTGATTGATTTGGTGCGCACCCTTGATTTGGGAGTGTTGTTCGAGGTGGGCAGTAGTGGCTACTATGCGTCACCACCAGTCCAGATGCGTAATTGGTATATCTACCCTGGCATTGCCTAGTTGTGCCGTGTCACCTACCATATCGAGCTTTACTACGAATTGTGATTTCTCCCGTAGCCTGTGGAGTATCGAGGGTAGCCCCCATTTTGGGAGTACGCTAATACTGGATAGACTACTGGGACTATTACGTGTTAAGGGCTATATGGGTAACCCCTTGATGCTATCAAAAAGTATATTTATTTTACTATTAGACATTATTATAATAGCGTATATTACTACATAGAAAATAGTTTAACGGATCCTTAAGAGATGTGAATCCAGAACATTTCTTAAGTTACTGCACTCACGTTAGACACTGGATAGGAGATGTCAAACCCCATAAACATCTCTGACGCCGTTTACACTCATATTTATTTCATTGATTTAACTTACATAAGATCTTTTAGTTCTGACTCGAGTGTTTTTTCTTTTCAATTCGCTCGGGTCATCCTGAGCATTTCAGGATTTGAAGGCCCTATTTCTGGAGGACGAAGACGAAGATTTTATTACTACTATTTATTATATTCCACTACACCATTGTATTCCGCTGCATTATTTATTGTTCTCTGGTATGTGTAACTCTGATATGTATTGTATAAGAATAATCAAATGTTTTGTAAAACAGCTTCATGAACTGTTTATTTGATTATTATATTTTATTGTTCCGCTACAAGATTCTATTTTTGTTTCTTTTATTTCTCCACTTTTTCTTATTTACCCCATAACAATCCGCCTTTCTGTATGGTTTAAGTCGGCACGTGTGTCTGCTTAAGCGTACAAAAAGGTGGGACGTTACAGCTAAGGTTCGCAAACTGCCAATCACCATACCTTTCGGGCGGCCTAATAGTCCTACGACTGACCCGGGTAGGTACTGCTTCGCCTAAACTCCTTTCAGCTCCACCTTGAACTGAACTTCCTCTAGATTCATGCACATCACCAGCACTACTAGAAGGTACCTGTGGACTATCCTGTGATGTTTCATCAACTGCGATTTCTTCGACAGCATCAACAACAATTCTTCTATTTGGCTAGAACATAGGAATTTCTTCCATCTTCTTAGGCTTATCGGAATCTTCTGATGTGGTAGGTAATTTTTCCTTCGGATTGAACATAGAAGACTCATCAAAGGTAACATGTTTGGAATGGACACTTCCGATCAACAGGGTTGCAAATTCGACACCCTTTGATACCATAGGTACATCCCATTAGTATGCTCTTGTATGCTCTAGCCTCCAACTTGTCATCACCTGTATGTTGAACGTACACAGGACAACCAAAAATTCGGAAGTAACCAAGATACACTCCTTTACCTCTCCACTTCTCCTCTGGAATCTTCCCATCTATGGCTAAGCACGGAATTCGATTTATGATATGCGCCATAGTTGATAATGCCTCAACCCAAAAGCCTCTAGACAAGCCCGCCATCAATCTCAAGCAACGAGCCTTATCCAGTAGAGTCTTGTTCATCCTTTCTGCAACCCCATTGGATTGTGGATCTCCAGGTGTAGTGAAATATCTCTAAATACCATGCTGACTACAAAAGTCGAGGAACTCCTTAAAGACAAATTCACCGCCATTATCTGATCTCAGCACCTTCAACCTAGAACCAGATTGGTTCTCAACAAGCGCTTTCCAGTCTTTGAACTTCTCAAAGCTCTCTGATTTGGCCTTCATCACATACACCCATATTTTTCGAGAAAAGTCATCACTGAAAGAAATAAAATACTTTGCTCCTCCAAGAGAAGGAGTAGCAACCGGTCCACAAACATCTGTATGCACGTACTCAAGTACTCGCCTCGATCTATGGAGTCCAACTCCAAAAGATACTTTAGTTTGCTTGCCTAACACACACTCCTGGCAAAAATCTATCTTGTCGAAGCTTTCTCCTTTGATCATCTTCCGTCTCCGAAGCAACTCTTAGCCCTTCTCTGAAATATGACCCAACCTGAGATGCCAAAGCTTTGTGGCATCCAAAGCACGAGAACTGTCTCCTCCAACACACGACTCTCCAAGAACTGTGGTTCCTTTCAGCAGATAAAAATTTCGGAACACATCTCCTTTCATAAGAACTAGTGCACCTCTCGAAACTTCAGACTATCCTTCTCGAGAGTTATCTTGCATCCCAAAGATGCCAATTGTCCTAAAGAAATTAAGGACTTCCGAAAACCTGGAACATACCGGACACCTATCAAAATGCGTATCACTCCGTCAAACATCTCGATCCTCACTGTACCTTCACCCATTGCACTACAGCTAGCATCATTACCCATAAGAATAGAGCTTCCCTCTCGTCCAACGAAAGAACTGAAGTAATCCTTATTAGGCGTCTTATGGAAAGACACCCCCGAGTCCAGCATCCAATGGTCTGAGACATCTGATACTGCTGTAGACAACACATCGTCAGATACAGACTTCTCCACCGCAAATGATGAAGATCCATCTTCTTCCTTCTTCTTCAAATCTGGACAATCCTTTTTCCAATGACCAGGTTTCTTGCAGATAAAGCACTTCCCGTCCTTAGACTTCCCTCTCCTGCCATTACCGGGATTCCTAAACTTGGAACGCCTTCTATAGTGCCAATTCTTCTTATCTTCTCTACCTCTTTCAATAAACAAGCTGTGACTACTTCCACCTCTACTTCCTTCACTTATCTCCTTCATCTGATCTCTCAAGCCCTCAGATAGAAGGCCTGACTTCACATTTCCACTG
This sequence comes from Allium fistulosum, assembly GCA_030737815.1. NCBI lineage: Eukaryota > Viridiplantae > Streptophyta > Magnoliopsida > Asparagales > Amaryllidaceae > Allium > Allium fistulosum. The sequence goes on from CM060903.1 coordinate 208,323,265, forward strand.
TCAATGTGTCTCTATCGAAGATAAAGCTGTTAGCGAAACCTGTGTATCACTCCGGAAGAGAACACAAAAGGATCATTGCCATTTGCTCCTCATCCATCTTCAAGTCAACAGTCTTCGCCTTCATCACAAGATCATCAAAGAAATTTAGACATTCCTTCACTGAAGTACCTTCTCTCATCCGCATGGTAAAAAATGTCTTCAGTAATATCAGACGGTTAGTCAGAGATTTCTTCAAGTAGAGATTTTCTAGCTTGGTCCAAATGCCCCTAGCAGTGGTCTCACTGCTAATCTCTGAGATAACATTCTCTCCCATAGCTAGCTGAAAAATAGTAAATGTCCATTTCTCCATCTCCTTCTTTTCCGCGACTGAGATGTCAGCCGTCAACTGCTCAAGGGCAAACACTACTGGATGGACTTCATTCCTTATTAGAACATCCTTCATCCTCCATTGCCACTTCTCGAAGTCTTTATCCCCATTCCATTTCTCAATTGCCAACTGTGATCCTGATGCGATATACATCCCTATAGTATAGGGTCTTGTAACAACTAGAGTTGCTTCATCTCCTGCCATAGCGTCTAACACTCTTCAATCAACCTTGCAGCTCTGATACCAGACTGTTGGGGAAAATCCCTTCAGATGATCAGTCTAAGAGAATAAAAAAACCAACGCAGTGGAAAACAACTGGATCGTGATTGTAGTAAGACGATACAAACAGAGATAAACACCAGAACAGACAGTCATAGATCTATGCAATGCAGAAAATAAATAATACTAGTATTTATAGTGGTTCCACTACCGCTAGGCAGTGTACGTCCACTTGGGGAGAGGAGATTTTATTAATCACTGAAAGATTAGAGTTACAAGATTGATTCACTTTTGGAGGCTATACATAAGAATAATTTACAATACAGACGAAATTATGCAGAGTTTCAGCTCTCTAGAATGGCTCTAAAATTGGCTGAAATTAGCTCTCAATTTCGGCTACCATTGTTGTCCAGAAGCTCCACTATTTATAGAATGAAGAAATGACGAGGGGTAGCTGTTATATAGCAGCTCTAGGGTTTGGTTCGGCATCATCTGGTTTGGGGCATCTAGCTCGACATCACTTTGGTTCGGAAAAACTCAATCTGGACCGGCATCTCCGTATTGGAGCGGCATGCTCAAATACCGAACGGTGCATCTGGACCGGCATCAACACCAAGCGAGTAATTTGATTCGTCATTCCTTACCGAACCCAAATTCTTGTCCGGCAAACATTCCACCTAACGACAAAACTGGGGCGGTGCTCCTTGCTTCTCACCGAACCAAAGATATGGTTCGGCATGCTCTTCACAGCTCCAAATCCCTAGCTTCATCATGTCTCCACCGACCGAGCTCACCACCACCGAATAATAAATCTCGTCCGGTCCTCCACTCTACTGCTCCAGATTTGAAGCGGCAGCTGCTCCAGCACCGCCGAACCAAAAGCTTGGTTCGGCAAGCCCTTCACCGAACGAAGTATAGGGCATCCTCCTCCCTCCGCGACTTCTTCAATGGCTTCTCGAATTCGGATATCAATTTCTAACAATCTCCACCTTGATACTGAATTCCATACAAGCCTTCCAACTTCATCTACACCTTCATTCTCCAAGCAATGGATACTTACCCAATGAGCTTCGGCAATGCCATCACCCATTACACTCTGTCAACGAACTCCGGCAAGGCCACCGCCCGTCAACAAAGTGTTCGAAGTACCCAGTCCGTGTAGACCCTATCAATCTCCACCATGAAAATAAACGTCTTCATGAACCATCTCAACTCTCCCCTCGTGCCACCCCGTGGCACCTAGCAATTCATTAAGCGAATCAAGTCCGAGCAATGCTCGAACTTAGCAACATGCAACGACTTGGTTAACATGCATGCTGCATTCTCCTTTGTGTGAACTTTCTGAAGATGAACTAACTTTTCTTCACTCATCAAGACAAGGAACGACTCTCTCAACCCAATATGCTTCATCCTCGAGCTGAACGCCAGATTTTTAGCTAAATGAATTGCACTCTGACTATCACAGTACACATTCACTCCTTCGTATACGAAGACCAAATCACACAACAGTCGCCTCAAATAAAGCGCCTCCTTAGCTGCTTCAACCGCAGCTATGAGCTCTGCCTCTGTAGTAGACAAAGCCACAATCGTCTACAATCTCGCTCTCTAAATGATCGTTGTCCCACCAATGGTGAACACATATCCGGAGGTTGACTTCCTTCGATCTCTATCACCGGCATAATCAGAATCACAAAATCCAACCAAGCTGAAATCTCTATCTCTGCCGCCAAAGACAAGTCCATGGTTTGGAGATCCTCTAAGGTATCTGAAGATACACTTCACTGCTTCCCAATGTGTCTTTCCTGGATTCGCCATGAATCTACTCACCAATCCAACAGCCTGTGCTATGTCAGGCCTAGTGCAGACCATGGCATACATCAAGCTGCCAACTGCACTTGCATTTGGGACCTTCATCATATAAGCCTTGTCCTTTTCCGAGATCGGAGAGCCTTTACTAGAAAGCTGTATGTGCAAAGGCATGGGTATGCTGATTGCCTTTGCCCCTTCCATGCTAAACCGAGCAAGCACCTTTCGAATGTACTCCTTTTGAGTGAGGCTCAAAAGTCCTAGCTTTCTATCCCTTTGTATTTCCATACCCAAAATTTTCTTTGCTTCTCCAAGGTCCTTCATTTCGAATTCCGCTTTTAGCTTTTGCTTTAAAATATCGATTTCAGCCTTATCCTTGGAAGCAATCAACATATCATCTACGTATAAGAGTAGGTACACCCATCTACCATTCTTTAAATGCTTGAAGTACACACAAGCATCTTTGATGCTATGATCAAAACCAAGTGAAAGCATAAAAGAGTCAAGCCTCTTGTACCATTGTATAGGTGACTGCTTAAGTCCATACAATGACTTCTTCAATTTGCAAACCCAATTTTCTATCTCATCTACAACAAATCCTTCTGGATGCTTCATGTAGATGGTCTCATCCAAGTCTCCGCGCAAGAAAGCGGTTTTCACGTCTAGTTGCTCCAACTCCAAGTCATGAGCTACGACGATAGCGAGAAAAATGCGGATGGACGTATGCCTCACTACTGGAGAGAATATATCATCATACTCCAATCCCTTTCTTTGTGAAAACCCTTTAGCAACTAATCTAGCCTTGTATCTCCCATCATCCTTTACCTTGAACGCCCATTTGCAACCTATGGCTTGGTTTCCTTGAGGAGGTGGTAAGTCTTGTTCTTCTACAACGACTCTAACTCCTCTTTCATAGCGCACATCCACTTCGAACTGTCACATGACTTCAAAGCTTCATCAAGGTCAAGCGGCTCCTTAAGAACCATAAGTAGGGCATAGTCAAACTGATCACCAAGGCTAAGGTTCGCAAACTGCCAATCACCATACCTTTCGGGCGGCCTAATAGTCCTACGACTGACCCGGGTAGGTACTGCTTCGCCTAAACTCCTTTCAGCTCCACCTTGAACTGAACTTCCTCTAGATTCATGCACATCACCAGCACTACTAGAAGGTACCTGTGGACTATCCTGTGATGTTTCATCAACTGCCTTTTCTTCGACAGCATCAACGACAACTCTACTATTTGGTTGGAACATAGGAACTTCTTCCATCTCCTTAGGCCTATCCGAATCTTCTGATGTGGAAGGTAGCTTTTACTTTGGATTGAACATAACAGACTCATCAAAGGTAACATGTTTGGAATGTACACTTCCGATCAACAAGGTTCCAAATTCGATACCCTTTGATACTATCCGTGTATCCCATTAGTATGCTCTTGTATGCTCTAGCCTCCAACTTGTCATCACCTGTATGGTGAACGTACACAGGACAACCAAAAATTCGGAAGTAACCAAGATACACTGCTTTACCTCTCCACTTCTCCTCTGGAATCTTCCTATCTATGGCTGAGCATGGAATTCGATTTATGATATGCGCCGCAGTTGATAATGCCTCAGCCCAAAAGTCTATCTTGTCGAAGCTTTCTCCTTTGATCATCTTCCGTCTCTGAAGAAACTCTAAGCCCTTCTCTAAAATATGACCCAACCTGAGATGCCAAAGCTTTGTGGCATCCAAAGCACGAGAACTGTCTACTCCAACACATGACTCTCCAAGAACTGTGGTTCCTTTCAGCAGATACAAATTTCGAAACACATCTCCTTTCATAAGAACTAGTGCACCTCTCGAAACTTCAGACTATCCTTCTTGAGAGTTATCTTGCATCCCAAAGATGCCAATTGTCCTAAAGAAATTAAGGACTTCCGAAGACTTGGAACATACCGGACACCTGTCAAAGTGCGTATCACTTCGTCAAACATCCTGATCCTCACTGTACCTTCACCCATTGCTCTACAGCTAGCATCATTACCCATAAGAATAGAGCTTCCCTCTCATCCAACGAAAGAACTGAAGTAGTCCTTATTAGGCATCATATGGAAAGACACCCCCGAGTCCAGCACCCAATGGTCCGAGACATCCGATACTGCTGCAGACAACACATCGTCAGATATGGACTTCTCCACCGAAAATGATGAAGATCCATCTTCTTCATTCTTCTTCAAATCTGGACAATCCTTTTTCCAATGACCAGGTTTCTTGCAGATAAAGCACTTCCCGTCCTTATACTTCCCTCTCCTGCCATTACCGGGCTTCCTAGACTTGGAACACACTCTAGAGTGCCAATTCTTCTTATCTTCTCTACCTCTTTCAACAAACAGGTCGTGACTACTACTTACTTCCTTCACTTATCTCCTTCATCTGATCTCTCAAGCCCTCAGATAGAAGGCCTGACTTCACATCTTCCACTGTCAATGTGTCTCTAGCGAAGATAAGGCTGTTAGCGAAACCTGTGTAATGCTCCGGAAGAGAACACAAAAGGATCATTGCCATTTGCTCCTCATCCATCTTCAAGTCAACAGTCTTCCTCTTCATCACGAGATCATCAAAGAAATTTAGACGTTCCTTCACTGAAGTACCTTCTCTCATCCGCATGGTAAAAAATATCTTCAGTAATATCAGACGGTTAGTCAGAAATTTCTTCAAGTAGAGATTTTCTAGCTTGGTCCAAATGCCCCTAGCAGTGGTCTCACTGCTAATCTCTGAGATAACATTTTATCTCATAGCTAGATGTAAAGTAGTAAACGTCCATTTCTCCATCTCCTTCCTTTCCGCGACTGAGATGTCAGCCGTCAACTCCTCAGGGGCAAACACAACTGGATGGACTTCATTCCTTATTAGAACAACCTTCATCCTCCATTGCCACTTCTCGAAGTCTTTATCCTCATTCCATTTCTCAATTGCCAACTGTGATCCTGATGTGATATACATCCCTCTAGTATATGGTCGTGTAACAACTGGAGTCGCTTCATCTCCTGCCATAGCATCTAACACTCTTCAATCAATCTTGCAGCTCTGATACCAGACTGTTGGGGAAAATTCCTTCAGATGATCAGTCTAAGAGAATTAAAAAACCAATGCAGTGGAAAACAACTGGATCGTGATTGTAGTGAGACGATACAAACAGAGGTAAACACCAGAACAGACAGTCACAGATCTATGCAATGCAAAAAATAAATAACACTAGTATTTATAGTGGTTCCACTACCGCTAGGCAGTGTACGTCCACTTGGGGAGAGGAGATTTTATTAATCACTGAAAGATTAGAGTTACAAGATTGATTCACTTTTGGAGGCTATACATAAGAAGAATTTACAATACAGACGAAATTCTGCAGAGTTTCAGCTCTCTAGGATGGCTCTGAAATTGGCTGAAATTAGCTCTCAATTTCGGCTACCATTGTTGTCCAAAAACTCCACTATTTATAGAGTGAAGAAATGAGGAGGGGTAGCTGCTATATAGTAGCCCTGGGGTTTGGTTCGACATCATCTGGTTCGGTGCATCTAGCTCGACATCACTTTGGTTCGGCAAAACTCTATCTGGACCGGCATCTCCCTATTGGACCGGCATGCTCAAATACCGAACGGTGCATCTGGACCGGCATCAACACCAAGCGAGTAATTTGATTCGGCATTCCTTACCGAACCAAAATTCTCGTCCGGCACCTTGCCATGTTGCATGAGCACTGCACCTAACCCAGACCCACTAGCATCAGTGTATACAACCATTCCTTCATTTACCTCTGGGATTTGCAAGACAGGAGCCTCCACCAATGCTTGCTTCAATCTTTCAAAGGCTTGATCACACTGCTCAGTCTACACATATGGTTGGTTCTTCTTTGTTAGCTTGGTCATCGGCGCGGCTATTCTTGAAAAATCCTTGATGAACCTCCTATAGTACCCTGCCAAACCTAAGAATGATCTCACCTCAGTCACTGTTTTGGGTCTACTCCATGATTGAACTGCAATGACCTTGCTTGGATCCACACTCACCCCTTACTGTGACACTATGTGTCCTAAGAATTTCACTTCATGTTGCCAAAATATACACTTTGAATACTTGGCTTTTAATTCATGTTCTCTAAGCCTGGATAATACTAAATGTAGATGCATAGCATGATCATTTTCTGACTTTGAATAAATTAATATGTCATCTATAAATACCAAAACAAATTTATCCAAAAAGTCTCTAAAAATTCTATTCATCAAGTCTACAAAATAGGAGGGAGCATTGGTTAAACCAAATGGCATTACTAGAAATTCATATAGGCCATATCTTGTGTTAAAGGCTGTGTACTCAATGCTTTCCTCTGCAACTTTCATTTGGTGAAATCCAGAGGCTAAGTCTAGCCTTGAAAATATTTTAGCTTCATGCAATTGATCAAATAGATCATCTATTCTAGGCAGTGGATACTTATTTTTGATGGTCACCTTATTTAAATCCCTATAATCCACACACATCCTCATGGTTCCATCATGCTTCTTAACAAAGAGCACTGGGGAACCCCAACTAGAACTGCTTGATCTTATGAACCCCTTCTCTTCTAACTCCTCTAGTTGGTGTTTTAATTCCACTAACTCTTTTGGACCCATTCTATAAGGCTTCTTAATGATTGGGCTAGTTCCTGGCATTAATTTTATTTTAAATTCAACTGGCCTGTTTTGAGGAGTTCCCCTCACTTCTCCAAACACATCTATATATTCATTGACTACTGGAATTTCCTCTATTTTTAATTCCTTTTGAACTTCATTAATACTCCAGATTTTATTAAAACATGTATTCTTTGCTATTTCACTTAGAATGGTAATTCTTTTGCCTTCATTTGTCTCCAAAGAAATAGTAAGATTTTCTAAATTTAAAATTGCTTTATTTTTCATTAACCAATCCACCCCCAAAATTACCCCAATACCAGGATAATTTAAAGTATATAGATCTGAATTAAATTCATAATCCCCTATAATTAATTTCAGACCCATACACTTTATCCCTAACATACAATAACTCCCTATGGGGCTGTATACAGTTAAGGCTTGATCAATAGAAACACAAGCAAGTGCTAACTTCTTTGTAATTTCCAGAGATATTAGTGAATGTGAGGCACTGGTGTCATATATTACTGATATTGGTTGGGTATGAATAAAAATTATACCTTCAAGTTGCCTAACATTTCCAGTGTTGTTTGCTGCCAAAGCTCATATCCTTGTTGTTCTTCTATTAGTCTCTGGGCAATCCTTCTTTAGATGACCCATCTTTCCACAATTATAGCAGCCTCCTCTAGGTATTTTTGGGTCAGGGCATTGGTTGCTATAATGTCCAGCTTTTCCACAATTATAACAATGAGTGAGTTTCTTTCTTTCAGGTGCTACTGCTCCTTCCCCCTTCTTAACTCCTTTGTTTGCCTTGTTCTTGTCATAAGGTTGCACCTTGTTCTGACCTCCCTTCTTCTTGTTGAACTTCATGTTCCTGAATTTCTCTCTGGTGGCATCATGTTGCTCAAATGAGAGAGTTAGATCAATTACTTGATCAAAGGTTTTATCCTTATATGGCAACATTGCCCTTGACAGACTAGGGTTCAAGCCTTGAATGTACCTTGCATTCTTTGCTTCTTCATTCCCTATTAACACCATTCCATACTTAGACAATCCTTCAAATTTCTGAGTGTACTCATTCACACTCATACCTCCTTGCCATAATCTAATAAAGTCTTCTAGCAGTGTGGCCTTAGCAGATGCTGGGACAAACCTAGCCTCAAGCATGACCTTAAATTCATCCCAAGTGATGTCATTCTCTGGCCTTCCTGCTATCACAACTTCCCACCAATCCAGTGCAACCCCCTTCAACCTCCTTGAACCTATCTGTCTCTTCCTTTGGTCATTGACTTGCATATATGAAAAGACCCTCTCCATGGTTCTTATCCAAGTTTGAACACCCATAGCTCCTTCAGTACCTTCAAAATCCTTTCCTCCCAAATTGGTGCATGTCTTAAGCAGTTTGGAGAGCTCCTCATGAGGGTTGTCATGCCTTGGTGCTATTCCATCTCTCAAAGCTCTCACAAAATCCTCCATATTTATCACAGGTGGCTCACGTGATGGTCCTGCACCTGTGTGATGTCTTGGTCCTACCATATTGCTATAAATATGATTTCTATGTTAGTTTGTTTACCCCCATCATTCTTGGTGTCTTTACTTTGTTTATTTTATTTATGTGCACACTGTGCATGTATCACATGCACACATATTTTTTATTCAGACATGAAACAAAAGCATCCAACACCAATAATTCAAATAATGCATTCAAACATCCATATGCATACAATAATATTTACTATGTTATTTAAAACATAGCTCTGATACCAACTATGGTGACCCTCTCTCTAAAACACATAGATTTTTTTTAACACATTCAAAAGGAATTCACCACTAAACCCCATTTCTTTTATATTTGAATATTTATATAATTTCCAAATATTTTTCCCAAGACCCTGGATTTACCGATATAATCATATCAGTGCACAAACAAATTAAGACAATTATATATTTGATGATATATAATTGTTTCCCTTTGCCATTCAGAGCTAACAAATTTGCAAAGAGAGTTTGAATCAAACAGGAAACAAAATTACCATATGTGTTGACAACATAACCTTTTATTTTCTTCCCTAATTTTTTTCTACTACCAGAGATAGATTTTTGGCAATTATTATACTTATATGTACAACACTGCAATGCACATGGTTTCTAGACTTTTCTGCCTAAATGGATCTATTGACATTAAAATGGCCTTCAATTGTTTTTATGATAGTTATCAAGTACTTGTATGAAATCATTTCAGAAATTATACTTGCAGGCATGAACATTGGAACTAATTTCTATTTAACATTTCAGGATGAACAATTGAAGTCATTTTGCATTTTTAAGTTTAGCATGGTGCAGACTTAAGTACTTGGTGTTTTATTGGAAATGCTTGGTGTTATTTGAGGGTTGCTTGGAGTTTTCTTTTCTTTTGTCCTGGAAGCACTTACACTTCATGAATTGAAATGAAATGGTTCCAGGCTACAAGAGTTTGACTCATGGCCATTTAGGCCGGCCATTGTCCCTCTTTTACCACTTGCAAACCCATATCCCTCATATTAACAAACTTCTACAAAGGTCCACTCCTAACACAAGCATGTTTTTGCCTAGTTTAAATTTCCTGGAAATGCATCCATATATGTATTCAATCCATTATTCAAAATACAATTACCTCCAGGTTTATTTCTTTCATAATAATTTTTTTTTTGAAATCAAATACGCAAATACATGTTAATCAATTTTTCACTCCAGAATTCATGCACATACCTGTATCACTTACCTGCCATGCACAAATTCCTTTCTCTTGAATACCCCTACTCAAATCATGTGAGTTCATTTTTTTTTAAATCAACTACCTTAGCTCTTTAATTTCCATAAAGTCAAAAAATATAAATTCAAGCAATAAAGATCAGAGATTATCATATTCACATATCATATTTATATGATATGTCTATCCCCTTATTTCTCCAAATCAGACATTCATAAAATCAGTAGTTAACCAAACATCATCAATAGTCTTTCATAGCAGGTTCACTTAAGTACATATTTTAATCCAAATACTTAGAAATCTCCCTACAAGTAACTTCAATTACAACATGAAATCTGACTAATAAATTCATTACAAAGCAACTACAAATTTTAAAACTGGTTTCTTTTATTTATACTAGTAGCTAATTGCCATCTTCATCCATCAAGCCAACTTCAATTTCCTGCAAGCAATTCGCTGAGCTGTCCCAATTTTAATGAGACACCCAGATGATTGCAAGGGCAACCAAAAGGGTCAGTTTTCACTGGTATGAGCATTTATCAAATTTGTATACATGTTCATAATTTTTGGTGATCTTGCAATGTCTTCCTAGTTTAGCAGATTCCATACTTAGCATGTTTTTGGTTAATACCAAGTGATACAAAGGCGCATTCATTGGTTCAAACAATACCCAACAAAACAATCAAAATAAATATATATATATATAATTCTTGATTCATTTTTCTCCATTTCTGAGTAAGTAAACTCATATTTAATACTCCCAATTTCACCTAGTAATTAAATCAAGCACAACATTTAGACTTGATTGATTTAACTCCATATCTGGATATTTATAATCCAGATTTTTAAACCCCATTCCCCATTTATTTTATGGTCTTTAACTCCTTGTCAAATGAACACCATGTATGCATTGTGAAGGAAACTCCCAGGTTATTTAATTTATTCCAACACACAAAGGCCTCAGGGTGCAATTGCACCATGCATATACTTACTCCCACTTGAAGCAAGCAGATCATTGACTATCTCCCAAATGACCAATTTAATTTTCTTTGATAAATCCCCCTCCAGTTTCTGCTAATTTTATTAAGCTTCTACTTATGAATTCAATCATAAAAAAAACTCCCAATTCATTCATGTTTCAGAAAGGCTTATCTTCTTTAATACTTTCTGGTTCAACCCCATGTTCCCCATCTATTTTCCTTATTACAGAAAATACCCCAGTTTGCCTATAGTTTTTCCTAAGAATAGTTTAAGCATCATAGTCCTACTAACCCAGAAATTCTCCTCTAACTTATGATATGAACATTTAGTTTCATGCTTCATTATCCAAGAAATAAACATGAGCTAGATCACTGTCTTGCTGCCTATTCCTTAAATAATTTATATCCATACTTAATAATGATAAAATAGAACAAAAATGCTCAAACCACTTTAACTTTTACAAATAAAACCCACATACAGATTAAAACCCCAAACAAGAATGCACAACCAAACATCCATCTTATCCATAACAAATCATTTCAGAGGTTTTAAATAACTTATAACATTTTAGGCTGCCTACAAGAGGACTTAATGCCATTGCATACAAAGGATAAATACTCACCTAGTGTTCTCCTTTTACTGTCTTAATCCTCTGAACAGCAAATCCCCAAAGTTTCAAGCTAGTGTTTCTCCTAGTTTATTTTATTTTTGTTTTGATCCCGAGAGAATGGTGGATATGGTTATGTGCAGATATTTATAAAACCATTCTAGGGTTTAAGAAAAATGGGTAATTTCCTTGATGCCCTTAGATATTCATGCACAAATTATTTCCCTGTGTGGTCCTTAATTGGAAATGCACACTTTTGGTTACCCCAATTAGTTATTTCGGGAATCAAGCATTTTAAACACTTCATATTATTTTCATGACTCTATTTTACTCATGCCATATGCATGTGACCCATTGTTTATTTTTATTCTTATAAGTTTAAAGAAACTGAAAATCCCCTTTGTGTTTTCTACCTTTCTACAATTTCCATTAATCATGCATACCATCACACATAATCATGTAATGTAAAATCATTCACACTATGTTATTTGCTTGAAATAAATATAAGATATGGAAATTCTTATTTGATCCTGTATGTATATATATATTTTTCCTTTAGTCAAAATAGTGGCTCCTCATACATCTTTATGTGTTTAAAAAAAATCACATATGTCATGCTAATTATTTCCAGTATAAATAAATATATATATATATATAAGACATTTAAACCTTTTATTAAACTTCATTTTATTCTGTCTTTAAATAAAACAGAAAACACCTCATATATTAAATGTGTGTATTTATATAATTCTTTGGACATAGAACTATTATTTATTTTGAGTTCCAATTTTTAATCACCTTAACTTCTTGTATTTTATCAAACATAAGCTCCTATGCAATTTTATTTATTAACAAATTTTCTTTTCTGTTTTAATGCAATATATATATATTCTATAATTTCAGAATTTCTTAAAATAAATGTAACTTTCATTTCATTTTATTTTGTTTTCTTTTCTTTTAGGGTCATTACAATGTCCCCACCGACCGAGCTCACCACCACCGGACAACAAATCTCGTCCGGTCCACCACTCCACCGATCCAAATTTGGAGCGGCAGCTGCTCCAGCACCGCCGAACCAAAAGTTTGGTTCGGCAAGCCCTTCACCGAACGAAGTATAGGGCTTCCACCTTCCTCCACGACTTCTTCAATGGCTTCTCGAATTCGGGTATCAATTTCTAACATTTACATCCACACAACACTTTGACCTCATCCTACAGCTTCGGTTAAAACTGCCTTTTCTACAAAGTTTTGATACAATGGAATCATGCATGATAAATCCCTGCTGCTTGGTTGCATGGTTGCAGTTGTTGGATATAAATGTAAAGAATCGTGTCAACAGCAAAGCAAATATCTGCAAGAAAAACAAACGAGGAATACATGTATGCATCATAATTCAGTTAATTGCACTCCCCTTCATGTTTCAATTTATTATAGATAGCATGTAGTTGTTATACCTGCTGGAAGGAAGTGTGCCTGTGAAAATAGTTTGACTATTTACTGAAAATGACACAGTTTTTTTGTCTACATCGTGTTAAAATAAAAGAATTGAGCATAACTTCATACAAAATAAACATAGGTGACTAAATATCATATTTGAGACAGTTCAAATGAACGAGGAAGTGTCACAGTGTGTACCATAAATAATTTGTAGAAATGGGAGGAGTACGTTTATAAACAAGTGACAAATATAGTCAATTCACTAATCTGACATTCCATTTATAGCATCATATCAACTGTTTGATCTTCTATCTCTTGAGATGCATAAAAGAATCTTCGTTTTGGATATAACGAAGTAACTTAATTTTATAAAATAAACATGTTAGAGTAGAATGAAATAAAATAATTTTATGGAAAACAGAATTGAAGTTGTTTCTGAATTTATAGATATAACCAATGTGGAAAACTACAAATATTCCAGTAAATGAAAACTATTCTAGTCGATGAATTTACACTATAGAAGCGTATCTTTTGAATCTAAACACCATTATATAACCACAATTTGGTGTGCTTACAATAAAGAAAGAATATGTCTAATGTTCTACCAATGATTATTTACTTATTTAATACCATATAAACTTTTATGTAGCTCATGGTGATAGCCTGTATATATATTGACATAAATAAAATACTCATTCCACAATTGATACGAATATAATTTGTATGGATATTGATTCTGTATAGGCATAATAACATCTCCACTCCAGAGCAGTTATGTTAATTTACCATACCTTGAAATCAACATGCTAATGATACCTTCTTTGCAAGTCAACATATATACAACATGTATACATTCCAGCTGTCCTGTTAGCAGCTTAAAACTACTCTCTATAATTTGTAATACAACATTATATTTATTCATATAATCATTGCACAAATTCATAGAAATGCTTATCAGAAGAGAAAGCACAACCGAGTCTTCAGCTATCTTATACCCTAATCTCGAGCATCTCATCACCGTATGATTATGAGACATCGAACGGTGGATATCTATTGCTTCTTATTGTCTCGGATTACCAATACTTGGGCTGGGCCTGTTTTGTTCTATTTTGTATAAATAGACTTGTATTCATTTTGTACAAATGTATTCATTTCAAACAATCAGTATCAATACAATTGATCTATTTTTACAATTCTCATTATATCATAATATGGTATCAGAGCTTAAAGCCTAAAGGCATCTATTTTCCGTACCAATCATCATTGAGACGAAGTAGCACTTCGTTCCCCTCAGAATCGATTCTCATCACTGGGGATTTACCTCTCCGATCAAGGATAGTGTCCATACCCTGACTTTGCCTTGCCAAGAAGGGATCAGATCATTGTCTTCATCTCCACCTCTGGCTGCACAGTCAAGATCCCCCAACATCGCATCAAGAAAGCACCAGACAACTTTCTGATTGCACCAAGATCCTCTGACTCTTTTTCCTGTTCAAGAAACAAGGTAACAAACAGTTCTTATCAGTTCTTTCTGAAATGGATCACAATGAAGATGATGTAACATCTGTAACATCAAGAAATGAGGAAAGGGAAACTGCACCATCCCTCGTCAAACTCAAGAGTAATGTCATAACCATCCCTCTTGATGAAGATAACTACATCTTATGGAAGTACCAAATCGATACAGCCTTGAAAGGGCATGGCCTCCAAGATTATATCAATGGCACCTTGTCCATTCCACCTGTCATGAAAAAGGACAAAGAAGGAAATCCTGTTAACAATCCTGATTATGCAAATTATCAAAGGCAAGACAGTCTATTATCTTCATGGTTATTATCCTCTATCAGCCCTAGTCTACTGTCACAAGTTGTTGGATGCAATTCTTCTCATGAAATATGGTCATGCATTGAACAGATTTTCAATTCTCAATCAGCAGCAAGGATAATGCACTACAAGAGACAACTACAAAATGCAAGAAAGGAAGACTCAAACATGAGAGACTACATTGCCAGAATCAAGAATCTATGTGATAAACTAAGTGCAGTAGGTCACAAGATTTCTGATAGTGAACAAATTCTCACTATAACTAATGGCCTAGATGATGAATACGAGTCAGTGGTTACTTTTATAGCATCTCAAAAGACTCTTCCAGACCTACAGTATGTACAGTCAGCCCTTATTGCTCATGAAGGAAGAATAGACATAGAAGGGCTACACAATCTGAAATATCAGTCAATTACGCATCTGGTTTCAACTCAAGAAACAAGAATCAGCAAAAATCCACACAAGGCCAAAACTCTAAATCTGATAGCCAACAACCAAGAAACACTCAACCCCAAAGAGGAAGAGGCAGAGGAAGGAATAACTACAATAACAGAGTGAAATGTCAAATATGTGAAAAGTTTGGCCACGTAGCCAACAAATGCTATTTTAGGTTCAATTCTGAATTTAACATAGGACAGTCAAACCAAAAGGGACCTAACATCAATATGGCTCAAATAAATCAGCAGTCAAAAACTAATGGTGATAGCTTCAAAGCACAAGGCAGCAATGGTGATGACTCAGCCAAAACAGAAGATCTAAATGTAGAAGACTGGTACCCAGACTCAGGTGCAACAAACCATGTCACCAACAACCTTCAAAATCTAAATCTTGGAAACAAAAGCTACTCAGGTATGGAAAATATAACTATGGGCAATGGTGAAACAATAGGTATATCACATATTGGAATTGGCAGTATCATAGGAAAAAGGGAATTATTTTTAAACAACTTACTAAGAGTACCCAAAATCAAGAAAAACTTGATAAGTGTTTCTCAATTTGCCAACGACAATAATGTATACTTTGAGTTTCACCCTAATTTTTGTTTAGTTAGGGACTTACTGAATAAAAACATATTATTACAGGGTAGTTTGGACAAAGGCTTATACAAATTCACTTCCATCAAGTCCAATAAGGATCATATAGGAAGAAACTGGTGTAATCATATCAGTACTAGCATATTAAGTAATAGAAATGTTGTTGAATGTTGGCACAAGAAACTGGGACATCCCAGTAATGACATTGTAAAGAGGATTCTAAAAGATAATAAAATAGAATTTGATAATACACCTCTTTCTGAGATCTGCACACACTGCCAGATTGGCAAAATACACAAATTACCATTTACTAGGTCTGAAACTGTGCATAGTCAGCCATTGAGCCTGATTGCAGCAGATCTATGGGGTCCAGCACCACATGTCTCATCCCTGGGTCACAGGTACTATCTTTCCTTAGTTGATGCTTATTCCAAGTATACATGGATATTCTTTCTCAAGTCCAAATCTGAAACTTGTAATATAATGAAAGATTTTATTACTTTTATTGAAAGACAGCTTAATTACAGTGTAAGAATTATTCAAAGTGATGGAGGAAAAGAATTCTTACCTCTCAAACCTTTTTTTCAAGAAAAAGGCATTCTTCATAGAGTCACATGTCCTCATACATCAGAGCAAAATGGGTTAGTAGAAAGAAAGCACAGACATATAGTAGACACTGGTCTAACATTAATGTCTCAAGCATCTATACCAATGAAATACTGGAGTGATGCATTCTACACATCAGTTTATCTTATAAACAGAATGCCCACTAAAATTTTAAAGGACATGTGTCCCTATGAGAAAATTTATGGCATAAAACCAAATTATCATTTTTTGAAAACTTTTGGGTGTCTATGCTTCCCATACCTCAGGCCTTACAACAGGCATAAGCTGAGTTTAAGGTCTAGTCCCTGTACTTTTTTAGGTTACACTAATAATCAAAAAGGGTACAAGTGTTTAGACAGCAAGGGGAGGATTTATATATCAAGACATGTTGTATTTAATGAACACATATTTGCTTTTGCAGAAAAAGGAAACATTGCCAGAAGAAAATCAGACACTTCAAGTTTTATAGTTCAACCTATTCCGGTCTTATCTGAAGATTTCCCCATAAGCAACAACAAAAATCAAGTATCAACAGAGAAACACATCTCTGACACCAGAGCTGAATACAGTTCAGACATGACACCACAACCACATGAAGACACACTGCAAACTGAAGATAACAGAAACAACACATCCAATGAGAATGAGACTTCAGAAAACATATCAAGTGAAAGTGATCATACACAGCAACATAATATCATAGCCACTGGTCATCATATGACAACAAGGTCGAAAAGTGGGATTTTTAAACCAAAAATATACTCTGCTTCTATCAGTGACACTGAACCACAAAATTATGAAGAAGCCATCAAACATGATAAATGGAAACAGGCCATGGATGAGGAATACCATGCTCTCACAAAGAATCAAACATGGAGTCTAGTTGACCAACCAAAGGACAAAAACATTGTGGGATGCAAATGGACCTACAAAATCAAGAAAATTGCAGATGGCAGCATAGCCAAGTACAAAGCCAGACTTGTCGCAAAAGGTTACTCACAACAATTCGGTTTTGATTTCAACGAGACTTTCTCTCCTGTTGTTAAACCCACTACCATTCGACTTGTTCTAACCTTAGCCTTGTGTAAAAATTGGCAAATAAGACAACTAGATGTTTGCAATGCCTTTTTAAATGGAGATTTACATGAAGAAGTTTTTATGCAGCAGCCAGAAGGATACATCACAAATGATAACAAAGTATGCAGACTACACAAAGCTATTTATGGTCTAAAACAAGCATCAAGATCATGGCATGAGAAACTGAAAGCAACTCTATTAAAATTTGGATTCACTCCTACCAAATCTGACAATTCTCTATATATGAAGAACAATGGCAACCTCATTTATCTACTTGTTTATGTTGATGATATCATTATCACTGGAAATAATGATAGTGATATCACCAACACAATACATCTCCTTGACAAAACTTTCTGCATCAAGGATCTAGGGGATATAAATTATTTCCTGGGCATACAAGTCACAAGGAAAACAAAATCTGATATATTCCTATCTCAAAAAAAATACATTGGTGAAATTCTAAAAAGAGCCAACATGAATGAAGCCAAGAGTTTACCTACTCCTATGATCTCTAACTTGCATCTATCTAAATACAGAGGTGAAGCCATCGAGAACGCCAAACAATACAGAAGCATTGTCGGCGCCCTACAGTACGCTACTATAACCAGACCAGACATCTGCTATAGCGTGAATAAAGTGTGTCAACACATGCAAAACCCCCTTGACGAGCACTGGAAGGCGGTTAAACGCATTCTCAGATACTTAAAAGGGACTCAAGACCACGGATTATCTCTAAAAGCTTGCAATGACATTAATATAAACGCTTACAGTGATGCTGATTGGGCTAGTGATGTGGATGACCGCAGATCCACCTTTGGATATTGTGTTTTTCTTGGACCAAACCCTATTTCATGGTGCACAAAAAAGCAAACCACCACATCTCGCTCTAGCACAGAGGCAAAGTACAGATCTTTGGCAAGCGTCACCACTGAAATCACCTGGATTGAAGCTCTAATGACTGAATTAGGGTTCAGCGCTCAAAGAAAGCCCGTTGTGTGGTGTGACAATCTGAGCACCATCTCTCTTTCAGCTAACCCCATACAGCACTCGCGTACAAAACATATTGAGATCGATCTACATTTTGTACGCGAGAGGACGGAAGCTGGAAAATTGGACATAAGACATGTTCCTTCATATTATCAACGTGCTGACATTCTAACCAAAGCTCTTTCGGCTAGAAATTTTCTCAGATTAAAGGACGAGCTAAAAGTTTCGCAAGACAAAGGATGAAAGAGAGGAGAACGAGAAAACCCTAGATGGAATTGAGGGCGGCTATCAGAAGAGAAAGCACAACCGAGTCTTCAGCTATCTTATACCCTAATCTCGAGCATCTCATCACCGTATGATTATGAGACATCGAACGGTGGATATCTATTGCTTCTTATTGTCTCGGATTACCAATACTTGGGCTGGGCCTGTTTTGTTCTATTTTGTATAAATAGACTTGTATTCATTTTGTACAAATGTATTCATTTCAAACAATCAGTATCAATACAATTGATCTATTTTTACAATTCTCATTATATCATAATAATGCTAAAGAGTGCTTTGTCTTGCACCATAACTATATTTATCTATTGTTTTTGTATCAGGGCAGTGTGCTTTGTCTTGCTATTTTATATTGTATATATAGATAAATAAAATTTATTTTTGTTTCAAAAATATCCAGCATGTGATTTATCTTATATTGTATATACTCTGATATTCTTTTAACGGTAGTTATATACGTCAACATGGACAGATTAACTAATCACATTTTTTAAATTTATAATTGGAGTGGTTGAAGCAGGTAAGAAAAATGAAGCAAAAACGTATAGAAATTGAAGAAGAAGAATAACGATCTTGTCTTCATAAAGGAGTTTTATGTTTCTAATTTTTTGACAAACATTGTACTAAATGAAAACTTATTCTCCTTTGCATTCAGTTTCTTTTCAATTCCAGACATATATCAAATCAATTTAGAATGGAAAGCATTCAAAAATAAGTTGAACTAGATTTTAATACCTATCCTTGCTCTTTCGGCAATTTTTGTTCCCTTTATTTTTAATTCATCAATCCTTACTACATCATCCTTTCAAATACTTCTGCAAACATCGATATGCTAGCTCCAAAATACAACGTCAGTACAATTGATTCAACAAATTTCAGCAATTCATTACCAATTGAAGATCAACTTTTTTCAGATAACAACACAATTATTGAAAAAACCAATACTTCTACAAGCGATGAGAGCATCGACCTATACAAGAAGGACATATTTAAACTAACTCCTTCTCAAGAAATGACCGTGAATGCAAAAATGCAATTTGTTCAAAGGAAAATGTACAAAAAAGATTACAGAGGTCCTATATATACATATACTACATGTAAGACGTTACCAGATCTAAGAAATTGCGGCAAGTACGGAAAAAATCAGGACTACGTTAATTAGAGATAGAGGCCCAATGGTTGTGAAATGCCAAGATTCAATCCATGGAGTTTCTTAAGAATCGTTAAGGGAAAGAAGCTCATGTTCATCGGAGATTCACTTGCTCAAAATGAAAGAACTCAACACCAAAATATCACCCAACATCCAACTTGAAACGAAGCCAACACTACACAGGCCTCAAACCCACCAGCCGATATGAACAAACCAAAAGAGCTTCAGTAAACCCATAAAATCTTCCAAGCATGATGAGCAACTCGTTCCAGGAACCAATACCAAACTCAAGTAATCGCAGCAACGCAGGGTTAAGCTTTAGGAGAGGAAAGGCATCGCATTTAAGGAGAAAAATAAGGATCAAAGTAAGTCTGCAAAATAAATAGAACAGAGATTGGGTATCACGATGGCATGACTAGCATAGATGGAGCAAGTGTGGAAGCCAAGGGCTGAGCAAAGGCAAATGGTGAAAGCAAATGAAGGAGGCTTGGTAACATGAAAGCTGGGTCAATCATAGTCGATATTACCAGGACTATTTGGCGGTATGGATTCAGGATAGTGAAGAGAGGCTCAAGATGTGTTAGGGTTTACGATCTACCATGGAATTGGAATGGAGAGAGGTTGTAACATCCCGCAAAATGGCCATAAACAGATGAAGTATAATTTAATTAAATATAATAAGATAGAATATGGAAATTTTATAAACATTGGAATTTGAATACGGAAGTTATTTTACTGCGTTTATTGTGAAATTCTGATCTGTTTCCATATACAATATGCTGAAAACAGAGCTCAAACGAAAAAGACATGATCGTTTGAAGTTTTCAAATTTAAATTAATTTAGTTTGAATTCAAATTCAAATGATTAAATTTAGGGTTTATTGGGTGCTAATTAAATGTTCTAATTAACGTTCAACGTTAAGAATAAATAAGGTATGAAATTAACTAAAATCAAAATGCAATGGAAACTAATCGTTATTGCCTAAAATAAGACGGAGCGGTCGACCTACATGGGTCAACTGATCGACCAGCCGAGCTTAGGCAGTCGACCGTCTCCTGATGTTGGCGGCGCTAGGGTTTTGCGTGTTTAACGTTCTAGATTTGTTCGTTTCTCTTCCAATTTGATCATGCGGTTCTGGTGCATTTCAACGCCTATAAATAAAACCCTACCCTCTCCACTTTTTATTCATATTATTTTAGAGAATACAATGAAATTCTACCATTTTTATCACTCCAAATTAGATTCGAAAACTCCGAAGAGAATTTAGGTAATAATTCAATCCCTTCTACAATTTTTATCACTCCAAATTAGATTCGAAAACTCCGAAGAGAATTTAGGTAATAATTCAATCCCTTTTCTAATTAATTCTTCTTATTTCTCCAATCTATTCTTCTTTTGTTCTTTCTCCAATTGTTTTGAATCTAATAAAAATATATACATCTTCTCTATCGTGTGTGTGTGCGCGCGCACACGTGTGTGTATCAAAATAGGGAAATTGTGGAGGAGATTGAAAGAAGTTGCAAATCTAAGAAATGCGAAGCTAAGACTGTTTTATGAGTGGAAACCTTAGGACCCGTTTGGTTTGCTATTTTTAGTTTTGTGTTTTCCTCTAAAAAAAAATTTGCATTTATTTTGTATTGTTGAAAAACAGACAATTTTGAAAAATAAAACTAACATAGAAAATAGAAAACAGGTTTATTTGATTTTTCGTGTTTTGATACATAATAAAAGGATGAAAAACAATTCATCTCCTCCATTTTCCGTCCATCATGGCGATGACTAAGAATTGTAAAAAAATTCTCACATTTTCTTGTATTTTGTAGTGTATGTTGAAAACGTAAAACACAAAACTCAAAACGAAACCAAACGGGGCCTTAGTATTTCATTTTCAGTAATTGTTTGTTGTATCTCTATGAATTTGGATATGCCTTAGGGATTTTGGGATTGCGATAATGCGATAGATAAAATCCTCCAAAATTCCTTTTTATTTCGAAATGTCAATTCTATGTTGAGATTCTCAATTATTTACATTAATTTGATGGAGTTTGTTTTATTTATGCATTTTTTGATAATTTCATAATCTATTTCACTTCTTCTTCTTCTTTGGTTTAATTTGTGATTCTTCAATGAAATAAGAGGTTTAGATTATGGTTTTTTCGTAGTTTACACCGCTTATTCCATAAATTTCGTTCTTAACTATTTCTTTGTAAAAGAGGAGTTGAATATGATATAAAGTTTAGGTTGCAATTCCTATTGTTTAGGATATTCCATTGAATTGGCGTAATAAATTGAGTTTTTATTTTATTTACAAGTCTATTATTGCAGTTTTATTTATGAATATTTATTCCCTGTTTTGGATTTAGAATCCCTTATTTTGGTATGTTGAAATCTTAGGAATTTGAAGAAAAAGGACTTGTGATAGTATTTGGTTAGAGAATTGACATTTAACGCTAGTTTAGGGTGTAAAAACCATGCGTTTAGAATTTATTAGGTGCGAATATTTATCTATCTCTATTAGCGTAATTAACATATGATTACTGTGTATATGGCGTAGTTAATTAGGTATTTATTTTCATTTATTTCCCCCATTAGGAATGTAATTAATTGATAGGCGAAAATAAGAGGAAACTCTTATATAGCCTAATTATTATTCTAAGGCGTAATAAGGAAGATTCCTTATAAGGCCTTATTTATGAACTAGTGAGATGAGTATTATTATATATATGGAGTGTATTTAATTTATGGCTAAGTCATAAGGATGCGAGATCAATAGAGGTACATGACGGAAGTCTGCCCTTCACTTTGAGGCTACCGGCAGTTATGTACACTTCCTATTGATGTGAGATATCCTTATGATAAATATTTATAATGACGCGAGGTTAGTCTCAAATTCTGTAGGAGAAATCTGTTCAGCTAATTTGGCTACCGGTTCCTACGAATAGTCAGACTAATGTGAGGCGTCATTATGTAAGTACGAGGGGTTTGCTTTGGGGTCTTGAGGTATTAAGTGGTTGTTTGAGGGCCCACCTCTTTTCCTCAAATGAAGTATTAAATGGCCTAAGGGACACGTTAGGTGGTATCTCTATGGGGGTCTGCTTCTGGATAAGATATTAAGTATTTGATTAAGGGTCTGCCTTTTCAAATAAAGAAGTATTAAGTGACTTGAGATTCTATATGATGTCATCTAGATAGTACCATTAGGGAGCACGCCTTGGGAATATGTATTAAATGATGGGGTCTGCCTTTATTAACGTATTAAACGACCGCAGTCTACCTATTCTCCAATAAATGATATTAAGTGGCTTGGGTACTATCTCTTGCATCGCTAGTTAATTATAATGTGGGATTTGGGTTATGGGATTTTGGAGACTTGCTTCTTTCCTTGAAAGGAAGTATTAAATGATTTTAGTGGTTTTATATTCGTAGGCATATTCTTATTTTGAAATATACTGCTCAAAAACTGAAAAAATAAAACTCGAGATTTTTATTCACCAGACACTTGTTGTTTTGACTCCCTCCTCATTACAACACAAGTTAAAGGACGTTGATGGCGAAGATGATGCTTAGAGACGGAGGTGGTTTGCTTATGGCAGTATTTGTCATTTTCACTTTCTTTTATGTGTACCCATGTATCTATACTATTGTTGTAATGGATTTATGATACGATTTGATGGTACTTTGTATTTTGACATATTTATGATTTTAAAATAAATAGGTACACTTAGTTATTATATTCTGTTTCGTCTGCTATGAGCTCTGAAAGTTTAGTTATGGCTCTATACTATTATTTTCTTAGTTCTACTAACAGCTTACCTTAGATTGAATCTAAGATTCGATGGTCCTTTTCTGGGTCGAAATTTAGGCCTTTTTTGGGGTGGATTGTTACATTTGGTATAAAGCTTAGGTTACCCTATCAAAGGAGGAAAGCTATATGTATGAGAGACGTACTTGTTATTTTGAAAAAGTCTTTCAAAATGAATTTTCAAAATGAATTTTCAAAATGAATTTTCAAAATTCTTACTATATATATATATATATGTGTGTGTGTGTGTGTGTGTGTGTGTGTGTCTATACCCTTTTTTTTTTAACATACGCATATACACTGGGCAACTCTTTTCCTTCAGCATATAAATATTATCTTAGGAAATTATCACTAAAGATTCAACCTATAGATAGTTGATATGGTTGATAATCAATCTTCTTCTAGACAAGGGAACCCTACCCGTGGAGGACCACCCATTCGTGGAATGCCCGAATGGTTTAGACAATATCTGACGCAGTACAGAAGTAGATCTGAACCGGCGGTCAAATCTATCCCGGATCTAATCACAAATTGCGGAAATACGAATCGATGGAACAAGATAAATTGATGAATTGAAGATACCCAAGTGCCCAAATCTATTGATCTCTCGAGATACCGGATTCTAGCTATCTTCAACACGTTGATCGCGCACGATACCGCGTTAGAAGATCTACGATTCTTCGACGTTGATCTCGCGCACGAGATTCCGTGAATCGGCTTCAAGTTCGTTGATTCGAGCGCACTCGAATATCCGAAGATGGAGAAAGGAGATAACACTCAACTTCCAATTTTAATGGTGGCACAAAGCACAAACCAAATTTTATTCAAAAATCAACTCCTTTTACAAATGACCATACACCCCTATTTATAGGGAAAGTTACAACACACACACGATTAACAAGTTACAACAATGTGACTTAACAAATACAATCGACTTAAGAAAATACAAGTAACGACTTAAGAAATACAAACATAAGAAAGTAACGACCTAAACAATGCACTAGTTACAACATACGACTTAACAGAACCAGGCAGCGACTTAACAAATGCGGCATAAAGCTTCAGCGACTTAAGCTTCTTCGCGACCTAAGAACTTCGGTATCAGGATTCCAGCGACCTAACTTCAACGACCTAACTGGAATGTCGTTCGCGACCTTCTCTGGAGCGACTTAACTTCAGCGACCTAACTGGAATGTCGTTCGCGACCTTCTCTGGAGCGACTTAACTGGAGGAATTCGCGACATAAGAATCTGAAAATCTGGAGATGCTCGCGACTTAAAGAGGCACGACCGCGACTTACTGGAGTTTTGCGACATAAACAACAGCGACCTAGTGGTAGGTCGTTCGCGACATAAGCAATTGGAAGTTCGTGACATACAGATTTTGGGTTGTCTTCTTCCTCCTGACATAGGTAGGTCGCTCGCGACCTAAGGACTTCTGGATCTGCTTCGTCTTCGCGATTTAGGCTTCGGCGATTTGAGGTATGCGTTGCATCATCCTCCCCTTGTTGAAAAGAATTTGACCTCGAATTCACGCTTCCCTCTTCTTCGACAAGCTTCTCCCCATAATACGGAATTAAGTGTTTGACATTGAAAACATCAGACGTATGAACATTCTCCGACAACCTTAACTGATACGCATTATCATTGATCTTCTTCAAGATTTCTACTGGACTAATCTTTCGAGCTTTCAACTTGTTGTAAGTTCCAACTGGAAAACGATCTTTCGTCAAAACTGCGTAAACAAAATCACCCTCTTTGAAGTCCACACTCCTTCTCTTCTTATCTGCCAATTGCTTATACTTCTCATTTGACTTAAGCAATCGTTCATGAACAATCCTGTGACACTCCTGCAACTCATTCACGAAATCACAAGCTCGTTTAACAACCCCTTTCTGACGTGGAACTGTCGACAAATCCAACGGTCCCTTCGGAATTGCTGAATATACCACTTGAAATGGACTGAATCCAGTACTTCGATTAACGGCATGATTATGTGCGAATTCTACCTGACACAACTTCACATCCTAGCTCTTCAAATTATCCTTCACAAGACATCTCAACAAGTTTCCCAAAGATATGTTCACCACTTTCGTTTGTCCATCCGTTTGTGGATGATAGGCGCTACTAAAATTCAGCTTAGTCCCAACCGTCTTCCACAGACTCAACCAAAAATGACTTAGAAATCGAGTATCCCGGTCAGAAACAATAGACTCGGGTAGCCCATGTAGTCGATAAACCTCTTTAAAGAACAATTGAGCAACATGGACTACATCGGCGGTCTTCTTACAAGCTATGAAATGTGCCATCTTCGAAAATATATCCACCACAACATATATAGAATCATTCCCTCGTTGAGTTCTTGGCAAACCCAAAACGAAATCCATGCTAACATCAACCCATGGTCTAGTAGGCACGGGCAATGGCATATACAATCCTGCATTCGTAGCTGTCCCTTTGGAAACTTGACATATGTGACATCTCTCCACAAATCTTTCAACTTCTTTCCTCATGGAAGGCCAAAAATATGATTGAGAAATCAACTGCAAGGTACGATCTCTTCCCACATGACCTTCTTCATGCACTTCCTTTACAATCTTCATTCGCAAACTGCACTCTGGTATACACAACCGATTTCCCTTAAATAGAAAACCTTCTACCAACACATACTCATCCGTCCTCCCTTTCTCGACTTCATCTACAATCTTGGCAAAATAAGGATCCTCAACAAACAAATTTGGAAATACATCAAACCCCGGCACTTCAACTCTCATTGTAGTCAACAAATGATTTCTTCTACTCAATGTGTCTGCCACATGATTTGTAACTCCCGACTTATGCTTTACAACAAATGTAAACTGTTGCAAGTATGCGATCCATGAAGCATGCCTGGCTGCAATCTTATCATGTCCCTGCAAATGTTTCAATGCTTCATGGTCAGTATACAACACAAACTCTTTATGAAACAAATAGTGTCTCCAATGCTTTATGGCTTGGACAATAGCATAGAACTCCACATCATAAGTACTGTATCTCATCTTTGCTCCAGAAAGCTTTTCACTGAAATAGGCAACTGGACGACCCTTCTGACTCAACACTCCTCCAATTCCAACTTTGGACGCATCTGTATGTAACTCAAATAGTAGCTGAAAGTCCGGGTATCTAAGAATCGGTGTTGTAGTCAAGAGTTTCTTGATCTGTTGAAAAGCAGAATCAGCCTCTTCAGTCCACACAAACTGCTTTCCTTTCATACAATCTGTCACTGGTGCCATCACGCTACTGAAATATGAAATAAACCTTCGGTAGAATGATGCTAAACCATGGAAACTTCTCACTTCAGTTACAGTCCTGGGTTGTGGCCAATCCTTGATTGCTTCAACTTTACTTTGATCCACCTGGATACCTTCCTTGGACAATACATATCCCAAGAACAAAACATTGTGCGTCATAAACGTGCACTTCTTTGTTGCCGCGTAAATTGCTCCTGCCGAAGTATCATCAACACCTCCCGCAAGTGTTGTAGATGCTCTTCTGTGCTTCCACTGTATATCAATATATCATCAAAGTATACCACCACGAACTTTCCAATAAACGGTCGAAAAATCTGATTCATCACTCGCATAAAAGTACTAGGTGCATTCGAAAGACCAAATGGCATGACCAACCATTCATACAACCCCTCCCGTGTCTTGAAGGCAGTCTTCCATTCATCCCCTAGTCGAATTTGAATCTGATGATACCCACTCTTCAGATCAATCTTTGAAAAGATAGCAGCTCCACTCAACTGATCTAACAAGTCGTCCAATCTTGGCATCGGGAATCTGTACCTCACCGTAATCTTGTTTAGTGCTCGACTATCTGTACACATTCTCCAAGTTCCATCCTTCTTTGGCACTAACAAGGCTGGTACTGCACAAGGACTTAAACTTTCTTGTACGCGCCCTTGTTCAAGTAACTCTTCCACCTACCTTCTCAACTCTTCGTGCTCCTTTGGACTCATTCTATAATGTGGTCTATGTGGTAACACAGCTCCCGGAACAAGATCAATCTGATGTTGTATGTCTCTCAACGGTGGTAACTCTTTTGGTAATTCTTCAGGAAACACATCTTCAAATTCCTTCAACACTGGTTTAACTTCCTCAGGAATTTCAACCGCTTCACTACTTTCACGTTCAATCAACAGAAATACTTCAGTGCTATCCTCCACTTCTTTGACAAATTCCTTCAATGATAACAGAGTCTTTAGTTCCTCGATTTCCTCCGACTTGCTTTCACTTTGTTGTCGCTTTTTAGGAGCTAAAGTGATTCTAGTGTCATCGAACATGAAACTATAGCAGTTAGTCCTACCATCGTGTTGCACGGCTCTATCGAACTGCCACGGTCTTCCCAACAACAAATGACATACATCCATATCCACCATGTCACACCAAATTTCATCCTTGTACTTCTTTCAGATGGAAAAAGTTACACAAGCTCTTCGACCAACCTTTACTTCCCCACCTTTCTTCAACCAAGCCAATTTGTAGGGTTTGGGACGCTTCTCTGTCTTTAACGACAACTTCTTTACGGCTTCTGTAGAGATGATGTTATCACAACTCCCTGCATCGATAACAAACTTACAAACTTTTCCCAAAATAGTGCATGTCGACTGAAAAATATTACTCCTCAACCAACTAGTCTCCTCTTCATGCTTTGGCGTCAAGCAAGATCTCTTCATCATTAAAGAATATCCCTCGTCTCCCGTCAATAATTCTTCTTCCTCCTCAACCTGTGGTGAATTGGAACATTCTACTTCTGCATCCTCATCCTCAACCTCAGCAACCATCGCTCTCTTCTTAGGCTTCGGGCATTCATTGCTCTTATGACCAAACTCCTGACAGTTATAACACTTGAAATTGTTGTTGACCTTGGTCTTAGCAGCTTCATTGACAACTGGTTTACTAACAGCCTTGGAAACATTAGTATTGCTACTAGCCCCCTTCACCTGATTGCTCGAACTTGTAAAAACACCACCTCCTCTTCTACCTTGCTTCTCCCAAGCTAGAGCCTTCTGGTGTGCTTCAGCAACGGATCTCGGATCAAACATATTTACTATATCTTGAATTTGCATTCTCAATCCTCCAACAAATATGGATGTCAACTGTTCTTCCGTTTCCATGATATCGTTTCTAGCAATCAGTTGATAAAACTCATCTACATAATCATTTACCGACTTTGTCCCTTGTCTCAAATTCTGTAAGCGCTGATACATAAGAGACTGATAATTATAAGGCAAGAAAGTAGCCTTCATCAACTTCTTCATCTTTTCCCATGAAACAATCTTCGACTTTCCCATTCTTTCCCGTGTAAGTTTAGTTTGTTGCCACCATGCCATAGCTCTTCCCCTCAATCGTGTAGCAACCAACTTAACTCTACGATGCTCGGGTACTTCCTTGAAGTAAAAAATTTCTTCAACATTTGATAACCAATCCAGAAACTCTTCCGCTAGCATTCCCCCTTTGAATTCTGGAATCTCTGTTTTCATCCCCAACTCCCATCGACGATCATCTTCGTAATCTCTATTTCGATTTCGCACTTGGCCTTGATTTCGATAATGAATACTACCTTCATCACTGGATTCCCCCAAATCTGACGTATGTCGATGTCGATTCTGACCACCAACATTTCTGGTACTACGCACATCTCTTTCTCCCGAAACTGACGGTTCTCTTCTTTCCCAATCCGATGGTGGTGACATTCTTCTCCTTTTAGAATTTGACGGCGAAATTCTATGTCCACCTTGATTTGAACCTGGCGATGCTCTTTGTCGAGTTTGATTCATATCCATCATGAGCCTTTCCAATCTACCAATTCCCTCATCAAACTTCTCATTGAATTTATCACTAATTCGTTGCTCCATTTGTTCAGCATCTTCTCTTCGATACACCTCTGCAACATTCTGATGACGATTAACTCTTCTTGGAGGCATTGTCAAATCTCAACAAATTCAAACTCCCAAACACTTCAAATCTCGAAATTTCACACCCAACGAACTTGGAAAAGTTCGTCTCCTAGCTCTGATACCAAATGACGCAGTACGGAAGTAGACCTGAACCAGCGGTCAAATCTATCTCGGATCTAATCACAAATTGCGGAAATAAGAATCGATGGAACAAGATAAATTAATGAATTGAAGATACCCAAGTGCCCAAATCCGTTGATCTCTCGAGATACCGGATTCTAGCTATCTTCAACACATTGATCGCGCACGATACTGCGTTAGAAGATCTACGATTCTTCGACATTGATCTCGCGCACGAGATTCCATGAATCGGCTTCAAGTTCGTTGATTCGAGCGCACTCGAATATTCGAAGATGGAGAAAGGAGATAACACTCAACTTCCAATTTTAATGGTGGCACAAAGCACAAACCAAATTTTATTCAAAAATCAACTCCTTTTACAAATGACCATACACCCCTATTTATAGGGAAAGTTACAACACACACACGATTAACAAGTTACAACAATGTGACTTAACAAATACAATCGACTTAAGAAAATACAAGTAACGACTTAAGAAATACAAACATAAGAAAGCAACGACCTAAACAATGCACTAGTTACAACATACGACTTAACAGAACCAGGCAGCGACTTAACAAATGCGGCATAAAGCTTCAGCGACTTAAGCTTCTTCGCGACCTAAGAACTTCGGCATCAGGATTCCAGCGACCTAACTTCAGCGACCTAACTGGAATGTCGTTCGCGACCTTCTCTGGAGCGACTTAACTTCAGCGACCTAACTAGAATGTCGTTCGCGACCTTCTCTGGAGCGACTTAACTGGAGGAATTTGCGACATAAGAATCTGAAAATCTGGAGATGCTCGCGACTTAAGGAGGCACGGCCGCGACTTACTGGAGCTTTGAGACATAAACAACAGCGACCTAGTGGTAGGTCGTTCGCGACATAAGCAATTGGAAGTTTGCGACATACAGATTCTGGGTTGTCTTCTTCCTCGCGACATAGGTAGGTCGCTCGCGACCTAAGGACTTCTAGATCTGCTTCGTCTTTGCAATTTAGGCTTCGGCGATTTGAGGTATGCGCTGCATCAATATCTTAGGACTGTTGAGTAGATTTCTATTCCTCCAACTGCACCGGTGGCACCTGCTACCCCGCCCGTTGATGCAGCCCCTCATCCTGTCGATTTTGCTAAGTTGTGTAAGGACTTTCTCAATATGGAAGGGAAGACATACTCTGGAACTAAAGGATATTTGGAAGCTAAAGCTTGGGTTAGTAACTACGAGAAGATATTTAAAGAGCTTGGTTGGGATGATCAGCTAAGAAGGAGAATAGCAGCATGACACCTCAAGGGGGATGCTTTGGATTGGTGGAACTTTGTGAATGATGATCACCTTGGAAGGATATTCTCTTGGGACTAATTCAAGGATAGATTTGAGATGAGATTCATGTTTAGAGATGTGGTTAGCGTACAAATGGAATGGTTCATTCAGGTGAGACAAGGAGATTTTACTCTCAAGGAGTACATAGCTAAGTTTACTGAATTGGCTAAATTTGGGATGAGCATAATAGATACACATATGAAAAAGACCATAAAGTTCGTGAAGGGCCTAAATTCCCCACTAAGAGAATGTTGTTGACCCAAGTGCCTGTTGAGGCCACATATGAGATGTTGGTGGAAATGGTAGTGCTGCACATGACCAATGTGGAAGATAAGGAAGTAGAAAAGGAGAAGATTGTACCAACCCAAAAGCAAGGAGGGTCCAAGAAGGGAAGCTTTTGGGCCAATAAGAAGTCAAGGGGAAGTTTAAGAAGGATGGCAAGGTGTGTCAGAGATGCCATAAGAAGGGTCATGAAATAAAAGATCGCAGGGTTAGTCTGATGAAGGAAGGCTTTAAAGGGAAGTGCTTTAATTGCCACGAAGAAGGGCATTACAAGAATCAGTGTCACAAGATAGATAAAGAAGGATCAAGCGGACAGGCCTTTGCGATTGTAGCTATCCCTATTGCTAGTAAACCACCAAGAGACCAAGGGAAAGCAGCTCTAGAAGGTATAACTCTTATTTTCGGGGTTACGATTCGTACCCTATTTGATTCAGGGGCATCACATTCCTTCATAACTAGGAATGTAGTAAATTTCTTAAACCTTCAAACCCAGATGGTCAACAGTCCAATAGAGGTATCCAATCCCATTGGGGGTTCGGTCCATCTTTCACTTATTTGCAAAGACCTGGTGTTAGACATATGCAACGTTGATTTTATATGCAATGCATACATTCTAAATTTTAAGAGGTATGGACTAATCTTGGGTATGGATTGGTTGTCATACTATGGAGTCATTCTTGATTGTGATAAGAGAGTTGTACGACTAAGGAGTTGTGGAGGTCGTGACCTAGAAGTTCTTTGTACACCCAAATATTTAGTTGAGTTAAGCCATTTATACTCACTAAGTGAATGTGGTATTGGAGAACCATCATCTGTACCCATAGTTTGGGAATTTCTTGATGTCTTCGAGGAGGTCTCGGGTCTTCCACCCCATGGAGAAATTGAGTTCCGAATCGATTTAGAGAAGGATGCAAGACCCGTCGCCCTACCTTTGAGGCATGTAACGACCCGAAATTTCTAATGGTTTTAATAACGTATTTAATTGAATTTTTGTGAATTTTTAAATAATTGAATCTGGAAATAAAAATTTGATATTTGGAATACGTCTATTTAAACATAGCAAATGGTAAATTTTCACCTGATAATATGAAAGTTTATTTTCTTGTGTAATTCTATTTCAATTTAAATCAGTTAATATTAGATGATAATAAAATATTTTCCAAACCTGAATATTTTTATATAATAAATTTGTTAAATCATCTTCTAAGTGAGACGTCATCTTTCGTTTTCCCAAATTTGGACTTCTATTGCTTCGTCTATCTTATTTCTGACAAATTAGCAGCATCTTCGGTACCGATTATCGACTTTTGATACGATGGTCGTACCACTGATATCTGTATACCGTTTTGATCGTCTCGTCATGCTGATCTCTGTGGTATATTCACTCCTGTGTTCGGAGTTCGGTATGTGGCGAAGTCTGTGTAGTGGTTCGCCGTATCGGCCCGTATTTGAGCCTTTTTGGTTTCTGCCTCTTCATTTACCAACGTAAACTGATAGACACCAGAAATTAATGTTTTTCTAGTTTTGGCTTTTGCTATTCCATTGGCTATTTCATTTTATATCTGTTCGTTTGCTATCCCTGCTCTTTCCTCTGTTCAATACGTTTCTAAAATTTTTTATGAGGTTAGAACTTGGTACTTGCTTCTCCTTTTCTATTTCTTACTTCCTTTTTGAAAATCTCTTTCTTCCAAAGATTTTTTTTATTCATCACTTCCATTAGTTTATGCATACTCGGCCGACCTTCTCTAGATTCCACCCCACAGCCTAGTGCCAAACCATCACCCGAGCTCGCATCGTCCCGCCGCCGCTCCTGTGCAGCAACCGTCCTCCATCACTACCTCGCACAGCAGCAACTTCCTCGGCCTCGCCTTACACCATCAGGCAGACCCACTCTCCATCTCTCTTCGTCGATCTACCACCTTGTAGCCACCACGACTCAAAGCTTCCATCTCTCCACATCTCGGCCCCCATCTTGGCAACCCGAGACCAAAATCCTACCCGTGGCAGCTATTTTTTCTTCGCCTAAGGCCGAGCACCACCTTTGCAAATTTGTTTTCCTCTGGCCTCCATTCGTCTGCACATCCTCTCTCTTATGTAAGTTTTACTTTGTTATCATATAGGTTTGTAATATATATATATATTAGGTTATATGAGTTTAGTTATATATTTTATATATATAGTTTGTTATAAAAGGAAAATGTTGGATTTTTGTTATATATAACCTGTCAGCTTATATTTGTAAAGGTATATAATTATATTTCATGTACATGTATAGATTTTGTATAGTATTTTAAAGTGTATATATATAAGTTCGGTTTATATGTAAAGGTTCATATAGGTATTTATGTATATGTATATGTCAGTTTATATAAATCAAATTGTTAGTTATATATATTTTCTGTTTATAAAAAAATGGATATAAGTTACATATTATAGTATATAATATGCTGTCGAGCCATTTATATTAGTGCATAAAGTTTTATAAACCTGTTAGATATTAATATATATTATGTTTGGATTACAGTATGATGTTATATATATATTTGTTTAGATTATATTTTAGAAGAAGCATCAACTATGTTTTGCAGCACACACACACACTCACACACACACATATATATATATATATATATATATATATGGTTGCAGTGTTTATGTATGTTTAAAGTATGTATATTATGTGATTTGTTGTATATATTGTTATTTTTAATATAAAGTCTATGAGGGTCAGTTTATACACATATGTATATATGTTTAAAATCTAATATTGATTTTTTCAATATATAATATTTCAAAGATTTTATTTTGAATACGTGTTTAAATTTTATTTTGAAATATTTGGCTATATATTTTTTTTTCATCGATCTCTGGTCCATTTTGACTGACATTCTCAATATCAAATCTATCGCAGCAAACTCCTAACTTGTCGCTATCCCACTCGCTTGATCTGTATGCTTGTCTTTGTCTATCCGCTTCCATTATCGTTCATATCTCTAGCCTCGAAAGGTGGGCAATCACTCACGATTAACATTCTTATATTTATTAAATTTGATTTCAATTGAAACGACAATTGAAATATGCTGTTGTTAGTTATTTACATTGCCATATATATGCTGTTATTTGTATCTGTTCACCTATGACATCTGACACCAATATCTGTTATTTATATTGATGATATATGCCTATTATATTTTTATCATATCTGTTATCACTCTGCAAGTTCCCTGTTAGTATAGAATTCCCTATGGGTTGAAATGATGCATACTCGAACGATCTGTAGAATAGGAGAAAATCGTTATGGGTTGAAATGATAAACCCAAGCGATTTTCATATGAATTGAATTTGGGATTACGGGTTGAAATGATATATACCCGTATATATTTAAATTTTGGATTGAA
This sequence comes from Allium fistulosum, assembly GCA_030737815.1. NCBI lineage: Eukaryota > Viridiplantae > Streptophyta > Magnoliopsida > Asparagales > Amaryllidaceae > Allium > Allium fistulosum. The sequence continues at coordinate 208,357,901 of CM060903.1, forward strand.
ATGATAAATATCTGTATCACTTGACCATAGGATAGAGAATTATATACAGACACCGTTGGTCTATATGTAAATATTTTGAAAATGATTTCTATGATTTTGGAAAGGAGTATATGGTTTATTAAATATTGATTTTTAGGATATTATATATAAATGTATTTTATAAAGTTTAAAATTTATATTTTCTAAAATCATATGTTTTGAAAATGGTATAGTTATAAGTTAATTTTGAAATTATAAATTTTAATAGTTTATTTATAATTTTTCTATTTTAAAAATATATAAATAAATTAATGGTTAATATTGTTTAAGTATTTATTGAAAATTTATATTTTTAAATATAGAGTTTATAATGATTTTAATAAATTCAAGTTGGAAATTGTTTGAAATTATGTTTATTTAAGAATTATACTTAAATAAGTTTGATTTGAAATTTATTAAAATTGAAATTTTAAAGATATGATTTTATAACTTGGATATGATTGAAATGACTTAAATGAATATTTCAAATTTATATAAATTTAAATGGGATATTTTGTTTATTTAAATTTGTAAATTGAAGTTGTATTTAGATGTTATCGAAATGATTAAGTAAATATTTCAAACTAAAATAATAGTAAAGTGAATTTGATATATATGAAATTATCGAATTTAGTTTTTGAAATGTTGAATATTTAAAGCTTTGAAATATATTGACATTGAAATGACTTATTTTATGGTTTAAATATGTATATGAAATCGATAATTTGAAATGGTTTATTGAGAAACTGAATCGAATTGAAATTGATGATTTGAGATTTGATTAAAATTTGAATTTTGGAATTCAAGTGATTTGGAATCGATTTGTGAAGTTTGAGAAGGCTATTTTATTATATAAAGTATTTTTAAAATTATGTTTAAACTATTGTATATTTTACTTTATAAATTATTTTAATATAAACTATTTTATATAAATCAACTTTAATATAAACTATTTTAATATACTAATTATTTCAATATAAACCATTTTGACTTATAATTATTTTTATATAAACTATTTTTATTTTATAAACTATTTTATTATATATACTAATTTTTATACCTAAACCGTTTAAGAGGAAAGTGTTATGGATTCCAAAATGCTACGATTTCAAAATGTTATGAATTTCAAGGTTTTGATTTCCAAAGTGTTTTGATTTTAAAAGACTATGATTTCGAAAGCGTTATAACTTTGGAAAGTGATATGATTTTTGGAAATGGATATATTTGAAGTGAAAATGATATCGTATTGATTTGTTTTTTTTGAAATGAAAATGATATTTTGGTTTTGAAGTATAAACTACTTTGAAATGACCACGGTGTTATAATAACGATTGGTTGTTAAAGAGACCGAGATCGGATATGGGCATACTCTCTATCGATACCGAAAACCACTTTAACAACTGTGTACGCGGTGGAGATTCCAGAATGAAGTAGGATGGTGGCAACGATCCTATATGAGGTATATACGTGGACCCGACTCCCGTGAGTTGGTATAAGGTGGCTAAAACAAGAGAAATTGACGGGCTAATGAGGTAGCTCCTCTTATCGGACACACTCCATCGTATGTCATTCTATTACTTTGTGATTGATTTGGTGCGCACCCATGATTCGGGAGTGTGGCTCGAGGTGGGCGATTGTTGTGGCTCTACATTACCACCAGCCCGGAAGTGTAATTGGTATATCTACCCTGGCATTGCCTAGTTGTGCCATGTCACCTACTCTAGCGCGCCTTTTACGAGTTTGATTTGTGTCGTACCTATGGAGTATCCTCTGGTAGCTCCAGTTTACGGGGTATTACGGTACTGTATAGACTATTGGCACTATAAAATGTGTTAAGGTGGAAAATGTAAAGCCTTAACGCTATTTTTAAATAGTTTACTTTACAATAGACATTATTATAATAGCGTATATTACTATATAGTAGATAGTTTAACGGATCCTTAGAGGATGGTTATCCCAAACATCCTTTAAGTTACTTGTATTTCAGTTGATATTTCACTTGAGTTGGATTTATTGATATAAGAATGTTAATCCTGACTCGAGTGTTTTGTGTTTTTGCTTTACGCTTGGGTCAGACTGAGTGGCTCAGTGTTCGAGACTCACCTTTGGAGTTGGAGATTCGCTTGGAGATCCAACTATCGATTCAGCTTTCAGTTATTCAATTGATTCCAGTGATGTATTCCGATTTTGTTATTTGACTATTGTTGAGACTTCTATGTATTCGAGACTTCTGTTGTATCTTGTTTTAACTCTGTTATATATATAGTAGCTTCATGAACTATTATTCATTTGTTTCCGCTGCTTATTGTTATATTACTCTGTATCTGTGATTCTGTGATTATTTTATTTACTGTATATGCTGAGATTTGCCAAATTTAAATTAACAATATGATATTTTGAGCAATTCAAGTTTGACATGTGCAGATGCGAATGGTTGAAAATATTGGGATGTTACAAGGCATATGACCCCCAAAGAAAGAAGGGAATTGGATAAGCAAATCTCGGAGCTATTGAAGAAAGGATTCATCCATAGGAGTACTTCTGAATGGCGAGCCCCTATTGTTTTTGCCACTAAGGCAGATGGTTCTTTGAGAATTTTCATCGATTATAGGGAATTAAACAAGTTGACAAGGAAGAATTGGTACCGATTACCGAGGATTGATGAATAATTCGACCATCTTGTAAGAGCTAGGGTCTTTTCTCAATTAAACCTAGTAACGAGATTCCATCAGTTGAGGATAGCAGAGGAGAGCAAGTCGAAGACCACATTTCATACTCTAGATGGGCTCTATGAGTGGGAAGTAATGCCTTTTGGATTGATGAATGCCCCATCATACTTTGTAGATTTAATGAGTAGAGTATTTAGGGGACAACTCAATAAATTTGTCGTGGGGTTTATTGATGATATCTTGTTTTTCTATAAAGGCAAGAAGAAGCACGAGGACCACCATAGGGAGGTATTAGAAACTTTGAGGAGGAACCAACTCAATGCCAAATTTTCTAAATGTCACTTTTAGAAGAATGAAGTTAGATTTCTTGGGGCATATTGTTTCGGAGCAACGATTGGCTGTAGACCCCGCCAAAATTAAAGTTGTTCAAGGATGGAAGACCCTTAAGAGTGCATCAGAGCTTAGAAGTTTCCTAGGGTTGGCAGGCTACTATGGAAAGTTCATCAAGAACTTTGCAAGAATAGCAGCCCCCTTAACCCAATTGACTAAGAAGAACCTAGTTTTTGCTTAGGATCAAAGATGCACTAAAGCATTTGAGAAGCTTAAGTAATCATTGACTAGTGCACCTATGCTCATCATTCCTAATGAAACCAAACCGTTCACGGTTTTTACAGATGCTTGTGGCACAGGATTAGGAGCAGCTTTAATGCAAGAAGGGAAAGTAGTTGCTTATGTTAGTAGGTAGCTAAAAGATAATGAGAAGAGGTATTCGGTGCATGACTTGGAATTGGCAGCTATTATCTTTGCCTTAAAGATGTGGAGACATTATCTCTTGGGAGAAAGATTTGAGTTATTCACTGGTCATAAATCACTCAAATATTACCTATTTTCCAAAAAAATTGAACCTTAAACAGCAGAGATGGACGTAGTATATAGCATCATATGATTTTAGTATTCATTATACCCTTGGAAAAGGAAACGTAGTCGCCAATGCCCTTAGTCGGAGGCATGCTACCCTAAGTGCTATATATGAATGGAGACAGTTGGAGTTACTCTCGAATTTTAACTTCCAACCGTCAACATAACCCGTCCAAGGTTTTCTAGCAGTTATGGAGATTAGAATAGCCATGATAGATCGTATAAGGTATGGTAAGTGAAGGATGAGAAGTTAGTAGAGATTTTGGAGAAATTGAGGAAAGAAGAGCATTTCCCCCATGTTAGGAGGTATCCAATTGATGAGAAGGGATGCTTGAGAAGAGATGGATGCCTTTGTGTTCCAATAATTAATGATTTGTTGAGAGAAGAGCTTATAGAATGTCACCATTTTAGGATGACCATTCATCCCGGAGAAGATAAGATGTATAAAGACATGAAGATGATCTTCTTTTGGAATGGAATGAAGAAGAGCATAACTGAGTTTGTTGCTAAGTGTTTGACATGTTAGAGAGTAAAAGCAGAGCAAGGGAAGCCTGGTGGATTATTATTACCTTTGGAAATTCTGACTTGGAAATGAGAACATATTTCAATGGATTTTGTGAAGGATTTCCTAGAAGTCAGAAGAGCAATAAGGCTATTTGGGTTGTTGTGGATAGACTCACCAACAGTGCTCATTTTGTTCCAATTAGGAGAAATTGGACTGCCGCCTCTCTCACACATATTTATATCAAGGAGGAAGTTCGTTTGCATGGTATTTCTGTGAGCATAATCAGTGATAGGGACCGCTTGTTCACTAGTGAGTTTTGGAGGGGCTTATAGACAGCTTTGGGAACTTCTTTAAATCTTAGCACTGCATATCACCCATAGACTGACTGATAAATAGAGAGGATGAAAAGGATTTTGGAAAACTTGTTGAGAGCTTGTGTCTTAGACTTCAGAGGATATTAGAAGCAGCATCTACCTTTGGTTGAGTTTGCATATAATTATAGCTATCAAACAACGATTGATATGGCCCCTTTTGAAGCACTTTATGGGCGGCCATACGAATTTCCTAATTGTTTGTGGGAAACCACCAATAAAGTATTACTCGAACCCGATTTCATCCCTGATACCATGAAAAAAGTTTGGTTGATCAAGCAAAGGATAAAGGCAGTGCAAAACCGTTAGAAATCTTATGCGGATACAAGGAGGAAAGAGCTTGAGTTTGAGGTTGGAGATATGGTGTTTGTTAAAATCTCCCCTCTTAGGAAGGTTGTTAGATTTGGTAAGTCTGGAAAATTGGCTCCAAGATTTGATGGGCCATTCAGGATTTTGAAAAGGTTAGGAAAACTTGCTTACCGCGTGGAACTTCCTGACAAGTTGATGGGGGTCCACAACGTTTTCCTTGTTTCTCACCTTAGGAAATACCTTCATGACACCGCTATTAGTGTAGAGCCTGATTAGTTGGGGGATTTCAAGATGGATCCAACAGTGCATCGTGCTACCGCACTCATTGTGGAGCACGGAACTAGGAGACTCCACAACAAAATAGTTAGACTGGTCCGAGTATAATGGGGACAATTTGGTAGAAAGCACATGGAAGACCGAGGAGAAGATGAAGAACACTCACCTAGAGCTTTTCACTAGTAATTCATCTCTCCAAATTTTAGGATTTTGGCTATAACATGGTTGCTAGATTGGATGGTAGGAGATGGTTGTTACACTTTTTCGCAATCACTTTTGCACTCATGTAGAAACTTTATGCATATTTAGGGTGTTTTCATACATACTTGCATAACACGCTAGGATTGAGCTCATTTTAGCATGTCTGTAGTACATAATCACATTGCACTATAGGTTGAGTAGATGGTTGTGTAGATAACTCGGTTATATAACATGGATGTTATCGCGTGTTACGTTGTTGCCCCTTTAAAGATTTCGGGACGAAATCTTTTTTGAGGGTGGAGAATGTTATACCCCATAAAATGAACCATAACTAAATGAAACAAAATTTAATTAAATATAAGATAGAATATCGAAATTTTATAAAAGTTAAAATTTGACTGCAGAAGTTATTTCATTGCGTTCGAGGCGAAATTCTGATCTGTTTCCATATATAATATGTTGAAAACGGAGCTCAAATGAAGAAGATACGAGCGTTTGAAGTTTTCAGATTTAAATTAACTTATTTTGAATTCAAATTTAAATTTAGGGTTTAAATTTTAAAATTAGCTTGGGAGCTAAGTAAACGTTTTAATTAACGTTTAACATTAAGAATAAATATGGTAAGAAGTTAATTAAAATCAAAATGCAACAAAAACGGATCATAATTGCTTGAAATAAGGTTGAGCGGTCGACTTACATGGGTTAACCATTCGACCATGGTGGTCAACCGGTCAAGCTTAGGCAGTCGTCCATCTCCTGATGGTGGCAGCTAGGGTTTTGCATTATTTAACGCTCTAGATTTGTCCGTTTCTCTTCCAATTTGATCCTACGGTTCTGGTACATTTCAACACCTATAAATAGAATCATATGCTCTCTACTTTTTATTCATATCATTTCAGGGAATACAATGAAACTCTGCCTTTGTTATCTCTCCGAATTAGATTCAGAAACTCCATAGAGAACTCATTTAATAATTCAATCTCTTTTCTAATTTTTTTCTTCTTCTTCCTCTAACATATTCTTCTTTTGTTCTTTCTCCAATTGTTCTAAATCTAATAAAAAAATACCTTCCCTTTCTTGTATATATCAAAAGAGAGAGATTCTGGAGGAGATTGAAAGGCATGCAAATCTAAGAAAAGCGAAGCTAAGGCTATTCTGTAAGTGAAAACCTTAGTATTTCTTTTTTAGTAATTGTTTGGTGTATCTCTATAAATTTGAATATGTGTTAGGGATTTTGGGATTGTGATAATATGGTAGATAAAATACCTCAAAATTCTATTTTATTTCGAAGTGCCAATTCTATATTGAGATTCTCAGTTATTTACATTAATTTAATGGAATTTGTTTTGTTTATGCAATTTTTGATAATTTTATAGTCTATTCCACTTCTCCTTCTTCTTCGGTTCAGTTTGTGATTCTTCAATGAAATAAGGGGTTTAGATTATGGATTATATTCATAGTTTACATCACGTATTCCACACAAATTTCCTTCTTATCTATTTCTTTATAAAAGAGGAGTTGAATAGAATATGGAGTTTAGATTGCAATTCCTATTGTTTAGGATATTCCATTGAATTGGTGTAATAAATTGAGTTTCTATTTTATTTACAAGTCCGTTATTACAGTTTTATTTATGAATATTTATTCCTTGTTTTGGATATTAGAATCCCTTATTTTGGTATGTTGAAATCTTAGGAATTTGAAGAAAAAGGACTTGTGATAGTATTTGGTTAGGGAATTGACATTTAATGCTAGTTTAAAGTGTAAAATCTGTGCGTTTAGAATTTATGGGGCAAGAATATTTATTTATCTCTATTAGCGTAATTAACGTATAATTATTGTGTATATGGCGTAGTTAATTATGTATTTATCTTCGTTTATTTCCCCCATTAGGTATGTAATTGATTGTTAAGCGAAAATAAAATGAAACTCTTATATAGCCTAATTATTATTCTAAGGCGTATAAGGAAGATTCCTTATAAGGCCTTATTTATGAAACGGTGAGATGAGTATTATTATATATATGGAGTGTGTTTAACTTATGGCTAAGTCATAAGGATGCGAGGTCAATAGAGTAACATGACGGAAGTCTACCCTTCACTTTGAGGTTACCAGCAGTTGTGTACACTTCCTATTGATATGAGATATCCTTATGATAAATATTTATAATGAAGCGAGGTTAGTCCTAAATTTTGTAAGGGAAATCTACCCAGATGGCTACTAGTTTCTACGAATAGTCGGACTAATGTGAGATGCCATTATGAGTATGGGCCATAGTACGGTGGGCCTCCTTCGGGGCCTTGAGGTATTAAGTGGTTGTTTGAGGACCCGCTTCTTTTTCCCAAATGAAGTATTAAATGGCCTAAGGGACATGTTAAGTGGTATCCCTGCAGGGGTCCACTTTTGGATAAGGTATTAAATGACTGATGAGGATCCGCCTTTCCAAATAAAGAATTATTAAGTGACTTGAGATTCCATATGATCCCAACTAAATAGTATCATTGAGGAGCATGCCATGGGAATATGTATTAAATGATGGGGTCTACCTTTATTAAGGTATTAAACGACTGGAGTCTGCCTGTTCTCCAATAATTGGTATTAAGTGGCTTGGGTACTATTTCTTGCATCACTAGTTAATTATAACGTGTTATTTGGGTTATAGGATTTTGGAGCCCTACTTCTTTCCTTAAAAATAAGTATTAAATAACTTTAATGGTTTTATGTTCGTAGACATATTCTTATTTTGAAATATATTGCCCAAGTACTGAAAAAGTAAGACTCGGGGTTTTTATTCACCAGACATTTTTTGTTCTGACTCCCTTCCCATTACAAAACATGTTAAAGGACGTTGATGGCAAAGATGATGCGCAGAGACGAAGGTGGTTTGCTTGTGGTAGTATTTATCATTTTCACTTGCTTTTACGTGGACCCATATATCTAGACTATTATTGTAACGGATTTATGATACGATTTGATGGTACTTTGTATTTTGACATATTTATGATTTTGAAATAAATGGGTACAATTTGCTATTATATTTTGTTCCATCCGTTGTGAGTTTTGAAAGTTTAGTTATGGCTCTGTACTGTTATTTTCTTAGTTCTACTCAGCTTACCTTAGAATGGATCTAAGTTTCAATGGGCCTTTTCTGGATTGAAATTTAGGCCTGTTACGGGGTGGCTTGATACAGGGGGATTTTGGCATTAGGGTAACAGAAAATTAAAATAGTTCAAAGGCAGTGAAATTTAGAGAGGAAATTGGCCACGGGCCTTCAAATTTTAGATACCGCCATGTATTAATAAACATTATTGATTATAATTTACTAATTTTAAATCGTAAATTATTAAATATAAATTACTATTTATGAATTGTTAATTATAAACAATTTACGGTCCGACCGGAAGATTGTAGAAAAAAAAGGTTCTAAGGTTTTTTGTTCTAAGAGCATGAGCATATAAATCAATTAAACCTTGCACTACGAGAAACGATGATGAGAGCCTTCTATTCGCGAACCGACCGGAAGATTCAAAGAAAAAGTTCAAAGTTTTTTGCTTTTAGAAAATTTCAAAATTTTATGAATTTTTTAACTTATTTTAGAAAATTTTAATTTTTTTGAAATACTGAATATTTTTATTAATTATAGTTCTTAAATAACAGATACTAAATAATAAATATTACTTCTTAATTATTAAATATTAATTACTTATTAATTAGTTACTAAATATTAGTCTTAATTATTAAAAAGTAATTATTAATTATTAAAAAATAATTATTAATTATATAAAGCTACTCCTTATTTGTTAATTATTAATTATCAATTGTTGCTTACTACTTCTTAGCTATAATTGAATATTAATTATTAAATACTACTTATTATGTATATGTTATTAGTTATTAATTATTAATAGTAATTATTATTCACTAATTATTAGTCAACAATTATTGAATATACTATTAAATAGTAAATTAATTATTACTTAATTATTAAATATTAAACTATAATGAATTATGAAATATTAATTATTAAAACTGCAAATTAATTAAATATTCAGTGTTAAACATTAAATATTAAATATTTAATAGTAAATTTAATATTAATTCTTAATCATTAATTATATTTATTAATTATAATATGTAATTAATAAATATTAACTATAATTTACTAATTATTAATAATTAACTATAATAAATTATTAAATATAAAAAATAATTATTGATTATTGATAATAATTAGTAATTATAAATTATTTATTGATAATCCTTAATTATAATAAATTATAAATAATGACATATGTAAGTTGTCATTTATAATTATTAATTATAAATTAATATATACAAATCATTAAGTAAGTTGCTTTAAAAAAATATTTACATCGGTCAAAATTAATTAGTTGTTATAGATCTTTATTATAACTGGCTAAAACAAACAGTTGTTAAACATATGTTTATTGCAACTGCCAGGAAAACACAGTTGTTAAAAATTTGGTTATTGCAACTGGTAGAAAATCTTAGTTGTTAAAAATACGTTTATTGCAACTAGCAGGAAAACACGGTTGTAAAAACATATTTATTACAACTAGTAGGAAACACCAGTTATTAAAAACCCTTTACTATAACTATAAGGAAATGTCAGTTGTTAAAGACTATTTATTACAACCGTCATATGACGCCAGTTGTAAATAACTAATTGTAAGAGGGTCATTTACTTATAGTGCTCGTATATTTATTAAATTTTAGTAGAAGTTAGTATAATAATTGTATCAATTTACAAATGTGAAATACAATGTTTATGTTAAATTTACAGTCAGAATCTGAGCGAAATTCTGCAAATAGGAATGCAAATCCAGTTGCACACCGCAATATTCAAAGTCATTCCAACATTACCGTCAAGAACTGGTAAATTTATAAAATTGTGATTATAAATACATATAATATTGTATAATATTATATATATATATATATATATGTATGTATGTATGTATGTATGTATGTATATATATGATAATACATAATAATTATTCCAGGAAAAAGAGCTTATTTGTCCCGTCTCGTATTTGGAAGTTTTTACTCGTGCTCACGCTTTCGAGCATGTCAATGAAGATGGCTCAAAAACATACACATGGCACGACATAAAATCACAAGAGTCCATGAGAAGCGTATTTTAAATTATAAGTTATTAATAACCACTTTAAATTATAAGTTATAAATAATTAGAATAATGTATTATGAATTTTAATTGTAATTCTATTTTTAATCGTAGGATAAATTCTTTTAAGAACGAGATCAATTGCTCGAGGGAACAGCTCGAGACGAGCTAACTGCTGATGAGGAGGACATGATTTTTTATGCTACCATGGAACGGCCATTGCGAAATAGGCGCTATGATTTTGGGAATCAAGAGGTAAATTTATTTATGAATAACGTACAATAAATTGATTTTATTAATCACGCTATATGTAACTGATACAATTTGGTAAAAAAATGTTACAGGTTAGATGAAGGCAAGCCACCTACAAAGAGCTCAGGATGATCAGAAGAATGCAGGCTTGAGAGCTTGAATTGCTGATCTAGAGGATCGATACGACTACGGAGATGTACCAGACGCTGGATGAACACATTGCTGCGTATATGCAATAGCATGGTAGATTTCTTTCATTACATAGATATGGGTACGATGAGGAGTAGGTATGGTGTTTTTTATGTTGAGATATTGTATACATGCACTTTGATGTTGTGAGGTCGTATGAGAGAGATATATACTTTGAGATGTGCAAGGTTGATTTGATGTGATATTTAATACATTTTGATATGTTGATGGATGTTTGAGATTGAACTTTGTGATGAATTTTTGAGATTGGACTTATGATTATTGTATATATTAATGCATTTTTATTATTGATGTGATGTATTTTGTGGTATATGTGATTATGTGATTTGAATTTTAATGCATATGATTTATATGTGTGAAATTGTGTTGCGATATATATTGTTATATATGTGTTGTTTAAGGAATGAATCGTGGCTGAAATGCAAAAAAGTTCTAGATTGTCGACTACTAGCGACGGGCTATTGGTCAAAACGTGATAGTTTCCATATTGGCTAGTGTACACGACGAGGCAATGAAAGCCGTCGAACTGGCCGATGAAGGCCGTCGAAAATTTTGTCAATGAGTGATTGTTCGATGGATGTTATTTTGACGGCTTCCAACGGCCTTCGACGGTCGTCGACAGGTAATAGCCATCGAAATAACTTTCCCTCTTGTAGTGAAAACATCAACCAATGAGAAAAAACTATATAATTTGTAATATTTGCAGGGAAAACTGCAAATAATTGAAAAGTTTAGAATTTTATGCAAAAAATTGTTGCAGGTTGAACGATGTCGTATATTAAAAAAGTATTGACAATTATTTCGGAGGGTAATTTATTAAAATTTATTAGAAGAGGGTTTTGAGAAATTAAGTTTGGAAATAAACTAATCCCATTTTGTAAGAGTAGTATTCATATCATTGCTTGAGAACGACAACTCTTCACGAGGTACATTATGATTAGATATAAATAAACTACTCCTCTAGGTATCTTTGTGGGGACAGAGAAGTCTTTGCTCTCTTGAATGTATGGATCATCGAAATATTTTACATTAATGAGGTATATCAATACTGATTAGATATAAAAATTATTATTTAATTGTTCATTTGATGAGCACTCTGAGTATTATGTCCTAAAGACGATTCCAACCTCCATGTTATTAAGTTTGAGAGTAGCCAACCTAAACTGCATTTTAGAAATAAAAAAATGGTACTTTATTATTTATACAAAGAAATACAAAGATGGGCATTTTCCAGTTTCTACACACTCAAAACAAGTGACAAAGTAACTCTCTCACAAAATTCACTTATACAAATGAAAAAACAACTGGAAAAAAACCAAGACTACCAACTAAGAAAAATTAAAACAAACAAAAATAAATGCTAAAGAAAAATGAAAGTAGACGAGCAATGAAAATGCTTATCATCCCTTGGACGCAACTACCAACCTCACATATGAAAATATAAAAGAGCAATGGAAATTTTAAGTTTTTTATTAAACATTGTTCATTATTGCCAACAAGTTTCGAACTCGTGATCTTCAATCTCGCAATCTGACCTTTAATCTCGAGGATTGAACATGGTTCATTATTTTTTGAACATGTTTAAGTATTATACTTCGCTTCAATTTCAAATGTAAGAAAATGAAAGCACCATCTTAATTTATTTTCCTTATTAATCTACTTTTTACCCCACACAAAATTTGAAGATTTTTAGAGAAAGATGTTAATAAATAAATAAATAAAATGAAGAGATGGATTTTTTAGTGATAAAATTATTTGGATATCCATTCCCTAAAACAAGATTATTGCTCCCTTTTTGTTCGATTCTAGCATAAAATCCAGTTTAGCTCTAGGAGATAAATTTAATATGTTTCAATAGGTCATTTGCAAAAAGAAAAGGCTATCTATAGAAGATGACCGGTTTGATCATTCAAATTGACTCAAACTATTACATCAACACTAAGACCCTCTTTCTGGATATCACATGCAAAGAGATCCGTTAAAAGTCAAGATTTAGCATATGAGTAGGTTCAATCTAGTGGATAACCCAATAATCCTTTGGATTGAGGCAACCGAATGGGCCAAGGACAACTCAAAAAAATTTGTTGTATACATAGATTATATAGAGCATTTTAAGTTAAATTCATTGACACGTTGTTAGTGCTATGATTTTTGTTGCGCAAAACCAAACAAAGGATAAAATTATTGTGGAAGCCTATCTTAGAATCTTATATCATCCAAGTACAAAGGGATAATATAGGATGAAAATAAATATATTTGAAGATAAACAATGGTGAAGATAGATCTAAAATACAAAGAAATCAAGAGAGCAACACAAAAGATTCCACCCTACAACTATTTATATCGATTCTCAAAAGCAATTATTTACAATTAACCACCAAATAAAAGTAAAAAAAATAGAATCAATAACCTAATTGAGAATGAGTCTTGATCTCTATAACAATGACTTCTTAGCGTTTGAAGAAGACGAACAAGGATGGAAGAAGAGAAAAATATCAAATATTTTTCCACACTTTCCACTTTCTTTTCTAGGCTCTATTTATAACATCAACTACTTAATGCCTAAGTTAATATTATATGGCAAAAAATAAATTGATTAGCCAATTAAAGACAGAAATAAACATAACCAAATATGTTTATTAATTAGGGGAAACAAAATTTTCTCTTTCTTTTGCATATTTGTTTCCTTCTATTTGTGATTTTGTATCATCAAAATTTAACACTCCACCTTGATGTAAAATCACATATCTCCAACACATCATCGATCTCCACCTTCAATCAAATCATCTCTTCAAAGAGAAAAATAAGAAAGTGGTATCATCAAATAAAAAACACAAGCTAACTATCTTTAGATCAATCACCACTCATTTCTTCTTAATTATAACAAATCACAAACTGCTACCACCACCTACAAGTCATGCATCCCCCACCATGAGATACACCACACAATTTAGCCTCAAAAGCGTTTATAATACCATAAAACCTCCATGAAGTCTTCGTGGATTTTCCAACTCGACACCCATCTACGACTTGACTTGAGCTCTCCACACGATCACTATTGATACCTTGAGCATCTCATCAAAATGAAGACCCTGTCAAAGATATGACTATCAAAACGTACATCAAAAGCAGTGCACACATTCACCTCACCACCTACCTGTGGACTAGGCACTTCAACTGTCCCTTGTTTTCTATTATTGACCACGCAACTAACCAATCTATAAAGGTTTCCATCATTTAATGCTCCTCTCATCACAATATGACCACCCTTCTTCACGCTGAAAACTCCACCTCGAGTCTTATAAGTGCAACCACGGTGGTTTAATTGCCCAAGTGAAATGAGATTATGCGAACTAATAGGAACATGCCTCACGCCTAAGACTTCTCTAACCACACCATCATGCATACAAAACCGAATAAATCCAATACCACAAACTGGTAGCTCTACTCCATTGGCGATCCTAATCATGTCGACAACCTTCTTATAAGAAGAAAAACACCTCACATCACTACATATGTGAAAACTACCACCCGAATCCATCTTCCAAGACTTAACACTACTAATGAGGACATCACAAGAAGTATTACTGTCGCTACCTTCAGCTATGTCCTCTCGTGTATCGCTGTCACTATGCATAGCCTTCTTTCATTCTCTTTTATATGCTTCACACCTATTGCGCATATGACCCTTTTTATGACAATAATAACAAAAAATACTTTTCGACATACCTTTACAATTAGTGAATTTTTCTTCGGCTTTGTATCCCATTTTGAGTCCCTTGCTACCATAGCCTCATCTTCAACTGATTTCAAGATTGACTCTTTCCTTGTAAGTTCTTCATTCAAGAGACTATTCCAGATAGTATCCAATGAAGTAGTTCCATTAGCATTGGAGTTACTTAATGACACACCAATGTTTTCCAACTTTTTGAAAGCGAACTCATCAACAAAAGAGCTTGTAATTCATCGTCAAATTTGACATCCATACTTGACAGCTGATTTATTACATCTTGAAATTCGTTCAAATACTCTGCTACAGACTTCCGTCCATATAGCCTCAACTGACCAATTTTCGAACAAGAAAAGCCTTACTGCTAGCACTTTTTGACTCATATAAAGATACCAACTTGTCCCACAAAGCCTTTGCAGATTTACAACTAGCCATATGGTGGAAAACCGAATCATCAAGATACTGACGAATCAAAGAAATCGCCTTCTTGTCCCTCTTCTTCCATTTACCCTCCTATATATTTTAGGGTCTCTTCTCATCACTTCAATTGGCTCATGAAGATCGTTGAGATATAAAACATCCTCCATCTTAAGCTTCCAAATACTCTAAAAGTTTTTCAATTTAGAAGCACAATCTTTGAGAAGGGAATTAAATCTGACATTTGAACAATTATATAAATCCTTAATTACCCTTATCCTTGCGATGATCTAGCTCCGATGCAAATTTGTTAGGATTTTTGTTACGCAAAACCTAACAAAGGATAAAATTATTGCAGAAGCCTATCCTAAAATCTTATATCACCCAAGTACAAAGGGATAATATTAGATGAAAAATATAACATTTGAAGATCGTCTAAAACACGAAGAAATCAAGAGAGCAACACACAAGATTCCACCCAAAAACCATTTATATCGATTCTCAAAAAACAATTGTTTATAATTAATCCGCAAAATAAAAGTAAACAAAACAAAAATAGAATCAATAACCTAATTGAGAAGGAGACTTGACCTCAATAACAATGACTTTTTAGCGTTCGAAGAAGAAGAACAAGAATGGAAGAAGAGAGAAATACCAAATACTTTTCCACTCTCTCTTCTAGACTTCATTTATAACATCAATTATCAATGCCCCAAGTTAATATTATATGGCAAAAAAAAATTAGCTAAGTAGAGAAAGAAATAAACATAACCAAATATGCCTATTAATTAGGAGAAACAAAATTTCCTCTTTCTTTCTTTTGCATATTTGTTTCTTTCTATTTGTGATTTTGTATCACCAAAATTTAACAGTTAATGCATGCAAATTCTATAATGATAAGCAAAGTTGAGGTAGAGCATCATCGTTACCTTTTTTCCTTTTCAGGATTTTGCCTAAAAAACTAGAAAAGGAAATAAATGGACTTGATTAATCCAATAGTCGGGCCGTTCTTCTTATGAGTAAGGCATAGTTGTTAAGGCATCGTTGTTGATGCAGTTTTCTTGAAGATAAATAAAAATGTAAAATTTGATCGTACACATACAAGAATATTGTAACATCCCCCTATTTGGAGGCCCAAAACTAACGGCTACAGATGTTGCAGTCATCCATAGTTATTAATCCCCGACGACCAAATACGACGGTGCTAGATTCATTGATACACAGATCACAAGATTATGGAAAAAATTTAACAATTTTAAAAAACACATTTCCACATTCCATTCAAATCATTTGATGTTCATTACATAATCCCAAAAAACGTTAACCACCTTTAGCAAAATATAATTGTTACACATACGCCAAGAGCGACATATGAAGATCCCCCCTTGGTTGTTCAGAGTATATAGTAAGGCTAATAAATCTGCCTTTACAAACAAAATACACAGTGGAAAAGATAACTTTAAATAATTAACTGCCTCCTGCACGCTTCTGGAAGCTTTATTCGTCCAAGAAGAGAACCTAAAAATCTTAAACCTCAAACTACTCAAAATCAATTGAGTACCCGAGAGTTTAAGGGGAAAACAAAAACTTCGAGTCAGACATAAAGCCTAGTATGAATAATAATCTAACATCTCAATCCTTTTAGATATCTAGTGAGACCACGTCGCTTAGCGGAACGGGTTTTCCCTTCACTAGTACCTTAAAACCTTTATAAAACCATATATTGTGCTCCTGCATCCACAATGGTTAAAAACATACATTTCAAAATATTATGATGATATCATATATAAAAACATTTAGGATTTCCCATCCCCAGTTTAAATTGACACATTATCATACTTATAGTTTCTAGGGTCACTATTAACCTATTAGTTTAACATTTTTTCATTACACAGGGACACCCTGTCCTATTTCATAGTTTTCATGGGATCACTAAGAACTTATAGGCTCCTGCCAATTAACTTAATTAATTCATGGGTCCCCCTGAACCTATTAGTCATTCCAATAACTAATCTCCTTATCCTAGTTTTCATGGGTTGACTAGAAACCTATGGATTTATCCAGTAACTCACTTCTCATCCTAGTTTTCGTGGATTGACTAGGAACCTACTGATGCTCTGTTAACTTCTTTCTTATCCTAGTTTTCATGGGTTTACTATGAACCTGTTGGTTACCTCCAATAACTACATAATCATAGTTTTTATGGGATTACTATGAACCTATCTCCCGGACAACTTCAAGGTTTAGGCATTCTATGTTGTGGTCTCCCTGACTCCTTGGATGCAATTTTACTCATTCAAGAGTTTAATCAATTTATATTCACTACTGGGTTAACCTAGCTAGTTCTTCTACCCCTTTATCCCCAAAATACAGTTACGGGTCCTTTATCATGTGAATATATTTATATTTGAAGAAGCAAACATAACAATTTAACAATACCACTCCTGTGGGTTGAAGGTCCTTGAAATACATTTCATATAAAACATAGTTAATCCCTTTAACTTATATTTTTATCGAGGCTATACTTCTTCAAATTCACATACTTAAAGTCATTTCAAAACTCCTTTATTTAAGCCATGGGTTTTTCCTTTAAAATTTTTAGTATGGGTCTTAAACCTTTCGACTCCTTCGAAATCTTGCTTTCGACCTCATAGTATGATCTCCTTCGAAAGCATTAAAAGCTAACTTTAAAACATCAGGCTCATGCCTTTCGAATACTTTAAAATAACCTTTTCAAAACCTTTTGACTATGTTAAAGTATTATCACATAAGTATAAAAATATAGCTTTGAACCCATTTGAAAATACCCTTTCGAAACCAATGAAGGTTACCCTTCGAAACCATTGAAAACCCCTCTATCGAAAGCATTGGGTTTATACTTCAACGTTATTTTTGGGTCAAAGTGATCATAGGCGAAAGCACCTCTTTCGAAACCATTTTTAATTCAAAACTATTGGGGAATCTTGATGGTGTCGAAACCATCCTTTCGAAAGCATTAAAACATCTGGGTAAAATAATTGAAGGATGACTTCGAAACCCCTTTCGAAACCATTGCCTTCGAAACCCCTAACACCTTTCGAAAGCATTAGGAAATGGCTTGTATTTATAAAAACAACTGAACTTTTCGACAACATTGATGTCTTCAGTGCCATTGGAAGGTTATCAATTCACAGAAGGGTTTCGACTTAGTCGAAACTACCCCTTGCAAAAGCTTCAAACAAAATCTAAGTAACTCCTTCGGAAGCTACTTCTTTAAACATAGGCGGCGGCTCTCTTTCAAAAGCCTCTTTTAAATACTCTTTCGAAACCATTGGTTTCGACTACTTCGAAACCCATTTGTAAACAGGCAAGTGCTTTTCTTTTAAAACCAAATAAAATAAAGGAACCAACCCCTTCGAAAGCCACCTTTCGACACCATACCTTTCATCTTTCTCCAATCCACTATGTACCATTTAAATGATACCATGTGTATTGGTTTACTGGTTTCTACCTAGAAAGTTTCGACTAGGATGGAGGCGGAAGGTCTAAGTCGAAGGGTCCTTCTAAAGAAGGCAGAACCCCTTTTTCTGAGCAAAAAGGCTGTTTTTACCAAATAAAGTAACTTTTTGTAACTAACTTGCCCACTTGTAAACACATGATTGGTTACATTAAACTTTCAAATTATTTTACTAAAATTTTCCGTGTTTTCTCAGATCTAAAACTAAACGACATTTAACACATAAGCCCATCCTATTAACAAAATAATTAAATCATTTAGGTCCTCCTTTTAAAATAATATAATTTTCATACTAAATCACTTAGTAAAAATCCCCAAAAATTCCAGAAATTCACTTTAATTATGTTATCTAACATATCTAAATTTCAGACCCAAATTCTCAATATTTTCCAAAATAAATTCATAAACCCAAACAACCATATTTTCCTTTGAAAATTCATAATTAATTCTCCACGGCTTGGAAAATTATAAAAATTGAAACCCAACTCCAAAATAATGTTTTCCATAACATATAATTTTTCCATGGCATTTAAAAATCATTTAACTTCGGTTTTACCCTAAAACCATGCATATCTCCATTAAAACCATCTTGTTTAAACCACCATTACCCGGCTACTTGGCCCGGCTACAAAGCGATAGTTGCAGAAGATATGGTTGAAACTAGACAGGACTCGAGCTAAGAGGAGGCTGGAGATATAAGGGATTGATGCAACCTGTGTGGTTCGGCATGTCTATGTGGATCGGTGTTTGATGGTGGCCATGTTGGAGTAGGATAGCTCTTATGAAAGGTCATGGATGGGTCGGCCTTGGTGGGTCGGCACGTGTTGTTCGATCAGGGAAGACAAGCCAATATGGGTCGGCACGTACTGTATGGCCTAGGTGGCTCGGTGTAGATGGGGATCAGCCTTAGGAGGATTAGAATATGTGGATCGATATTCATGTGCGGTTCGGCCTATGTATACGGTTCGGCACGTATGGGTCGGCATGGGTGGCTCGGTCAAGGAAGGAAGGTCGAAGTGGGTCGGTCAGGGTGGTTCGGCCATTGTGGTTCGGCCTCGGCTGATCGACACGTATGGATCGGTGCGTGTGGGTCGGCAATTTGGGCTCGATTGTAGTGGTTCGGCAAAACAACAGGAGAATTAGCAAGACTACCACAGGGCGATATGATCGATATTGTTTCACTTCGAGTCACACCTATAATTTCTCTGAGTTGCTTGCAGGTTTGCTTCGAGTCGTCCACAAGGAGACCCTGGATCGGCATCAGGTGGATCGGTGGTAGTGGGTCGGCATGCCTGGTTCGGTCTACCTAATCCACCAGCTATAGGCCGAGCTATCTTGGTCATTGGCCTGCACAGGGGATCCAGCCTATCCTCATCTATAAATAGAGGGGTAGGGGTCAAATTGAGGGGACTTTTTTTCGAGAACTCCAGGGATACTCTGCCATTTTCTGTACTCGCTTCTTTTCTGTTCAAACTTGTATTCAAGTTTTTTGTTTACGAATTGTATCTGTACTCAAGTGATTGGAAAAGTAATAAAGATTATATTCAAAGTGGACGTAGGCAATTACGCTGAACCACTATAAATCTGGTGTTCTCGTTTTTTTGTTCATTTTGCATTCAACTGTGTTACTTCTCTGTTTTAATTTATTTTCTTCATTAATCTCTCTACACAATTCTATTCAAGGGTGTTAGTGACCAATTTTGGTGCTTTCACTGAGAAGGGTGCATTCTCAGGTTGTTAGGATCTACTTTGTTGCTACTGAATTGAGGAGATCCCCCGAAGGAGATCCGAGTTCATTCTCAAGTGTTCATAGATTCTATTCGGAGTTCCTATGAATAACTCTAAGATGGCAAGACCACGTACGAGATCTGCCTCCCACAATGCGGATGCTAATGAGACTGCCAATGTCCAACAAGTAGGACCCAACAATCAGCAAGCTAATGCGGGTGCAGAGCCCGCCACCATCCCAAACCAACCAGAAGCTGTCACCATGGCAAAGTTCGATGAGCTGATGAGGGAGATCGTGGAAAGTAGGAGACAACTTAATGAGAAGATTCAAATGAACGCCAACCTGATGACCCAGATCGCTCAACAGCAGTGTCAGAACGTTGGAGGAAGCCCTGCTTCCTACTCATCATCTGATAGCTCCTCTTCGTCAGATGAATACCCCAGGCGTAGACGCCGTTGGATCGAAATGGAACAAACTGGTGCAACAGAGCAATTGGTGACGACTAGCCAAGAGTAAACCAACAGAAGCGGTCCAGATTCCCTACCTGGAACCGTGGCCCCTCATCTACACCTAGGGAGTCGCTCCCAACCTGGAGTGGGAAACTTAGGATCTGGAGCATGCTTGGGAGCTGGTCCACCACCTCGCCAGGATCATGGTGAAGTGGGTCCTCGAGATGCGCACTTAGATGGTCGCCTGCCGAGGAGGCACAAGCCGGATCGATCGCGTAGGATGGATACCGACTTGCCACCTCCCATCCAAACTCCAGATTTATCAGCATGGTCAGACAGCTGATGAGGGAGAATCAGGGCTTAACCAACGATGATTGGGGCATATCTAGGAGCCATACTCCATTTACAAATACCATCTTACAAGCCGAGTAGCCCCAGAAATTCAGCATGCCTACTATTCCAGCTTATGAAGGGAAAACCGATCCCCGACAGCACATAATGAGATACGAGTGGATGATGGACTCAGATAGGGAAAATGATGCAACCAAATGTAGATGCTTCCCAATAACCCTATCTGGAATCGCTACCATGTGGTTCACCAGACTTCCCCCACGATCGATCTCCAGGTTTGATGAGTTAGCAACGAAGTTCGTGGAGCAGTTCAGGATCCATGCCACTCGCCCAAAAGACGTGATGTCATTGTCCAGTGTGATCCAGGCTCTGGGAGAGTCGTTGAAGGATTATTTGCAAAGATTCCACGTTGCTGCTACCGAAGTTAGCAATCCGAATGACCATGCTATCCTTATGGTCGTGATGCGAGGAGTAGATCCGGACTCAGAGTTTGGTGACTAACTGGCAAGCAAACCACCGACTACCCTAGAACGCTTTTATTCAAAGGCGAACCAATTCATGAGAAGAGAAGAGGCCAGGTGGTCAAGACGGAGCAGTGCACCAGGGCCCAACAAAGAAGCTGTACAAAGCAACATCGAGGTAAAGCAATCTGGCGAAAACTCTGGCAAGGTTCAAGTCAATGTTCAAAATAAGCCGGAGCAGTCTAAAGGATCCGGAGGAGGAAATTCCAGATGAAAGAGGGAAGCATGAAAGTGGAAACCGAGAATCCCAACCTATAGCGAATATACACCTCTGAATACATCTTTAGAGAATATTTATCTATCAACTTGTAATACATTCCAATACCGAAAGCCGCGCCCAAAGGAATCCAGTGAAGAACAAAAGCAGACTGGAAAGTATTGTCAGTTTCATGAGACCTACGGGCACAATACTGAAGAGTGTAGACACCTCCATGATGCTATAGAAAAGCTGATTTGCTAGAAGAAGTTACAGAATTTTGTTAAGAATTCGTAGGAAGGCGGACAGGGGACATCCGACCCCAATCACGGGCAAGCTTCACATCGGCCCGAGGAGCCCGCTCGGACCTGAGGAAGGCTGGTCATAAACACGATAATCGGTGGACCTCATCCAGCAGATAAGGGTTGGAAAGAAATGGAACGCTATGCTAGTTCCCTGAAGCATGCAGGTTTCGAATGCTGCCCGAACATAGAAGACGGGACTCCAGCGAAGCAGCAGCGAATGATGACTGATGATATAGTGTTCAGGAGCAGGGATGCAGATCAGGTGGAGGCACCTACCATTGACCTGATGGTAATCTCAGCTATGATTGGACCGGCGCTTGTGAGAAGGATACTAATTGATTGTGGAAGTTCTGTTAATATTATCTTCAAAAAGGCATATGACCAAATGAAGATGGGGGCGAAGGATCTGAAACCGTCTAAAGCTCGCATTCATGGCTTTAATGGTGCAGCTACGGATGTAGTAGGTTTTGTTGAATTACCAGTTGAACTAGGAGAAGGTGAACGCATGAGGGTACGGATCCTACCATTCATTGTTTTGGATGTTGATTCCCCGTATAATGTTTTTCTGGGCCGACCGGCCCCGGTGGAATTTAGGGTAGCTTTGGCCCTGTGGTGTTTGACCTTGAAATTTCCAACGGACAAAGGAGTTGGTGTAGTGCATGGCGATCAAGCGACTGGTCGTGCTTGCTATGTGGCTGAGCTGAGAGAGGCCCGGCGAAGAGAGAAAGGAAAGGGTGTGGACAACCCTGTCCGCATCCATGTTGCTGGAAATTGACAAGTAATGCCCGAGCCTTGGCATGGGCAACACGGTCGGATCTATAAAGATATAGATCCGAGAGATGACGATGAAGAACTCAAGGAGGCCAAGGCGGCACCGGCTGAACTGATGATTGACATTCCAGTCAGCCATGATGACCCATCACGGGTGCTTAAGATTAGATCATAGCTCAACCCCTCGATGATAGAGGATCTTACTGATTTCCTCTGAGCGGATCTAGATGTTTTCACTTGGACCCATTCTGATATGGTTGGGATTTCTCCCGCCATCGCAAGTCATATGTTGAACGTTGACCCGAAGTATGTGCCAGTGAAACAAAAGAGGAGAGGCATGGACCCGGAAAGGTCCGCTGCTCTAAGAGAGGAGGTGGATAAACTCAAGGCTAATGGGTACGTCCATGACGCCCTCTATCCTGAATGGGTATCAAATCCCGTACTAGTGAGGAAGGCAAACGGGAAGTGGAGGACCTGTGTTGATTACTCGGACCTGAACAAGCCGAGCCCTAAGGATAGTTTTCCTTTGCCCAGAATTGATTAGCTGGTCGATTCGACAGCAGGACACGAATTGTTGTCATTTATAGATGCGTATTCGGGGTATAATTAGATCCCGATGCACATTCCGGATCAGGAGCATACCAAAACATCGGTTCTCGATCGATCGGTATCAAGCGACTGTTGATGGCATGACGCTCTCCAGAGCATGGAATAGCGAACATTTGCGCTGTTATTATATTTAATCTATATCTTTTGCATTTCAGTAGCGATTGTTTCCAGTATGTGTTTCTTTTGTTGTTCTCTGTTTCTGACATATGACAATTCAGTTTGTCCCTATTTTTTACAATCAATAAAGGCTTGAAGTTGTTTTTCTATGAACTATTGATGTTCCGTGTGTTATAACTCCATGGCAAAGTAAAATTGCATTAATGAGTTTGGTGTATGAACGCACACACAAAATTAAAAGTCGATCAATAAACGATTGAAAAAACCTCTAAGTCTCCGGAGCGCGGACTAGAGTACTTTGAGTCCGCGGGGTGCAGACTAGATTATAAATGATTCGGAAAATGTCTAAGTCCCCGGAGCGCGGACTAGAGTACTCTGAGTCCTCAAAATGCGGACTAGAGTATAAACGATTCAAAAAATCTCTAAGTCCCCGGAGCGCGGACTAGAGTACTCTGAGTCCCCGGAGTGCGGACTAGAGTATAAACGATTCAAAAAATCTCTAGGTCCCCGGAGTGTGTAGTAGAGTACTCTGAGTCCTCGGAGTGCGGACTAGAGTATAAACAATTCAAAAAATCTCTAAGTCCCCGGAGTGCGGACTAGAGTACTCTGAGTCCCCGGAGTGCAGACTAGAGTATAAATTATTCAAAAAATCTATAAGTCCCCGGAGAGCGGACTAGAGTACCCAAAGTCCCCATAGTGCGGATTAGAGTATAAACGATCCAAAAGTCCCCAAGTCTTGTGAAAGCGGACTGGAGTTCACATGACCCACAAGACTCCGGATTTCAATCACAGATAGTTATAAGCTAAGCGATGAGAGTCTGAAAATACAAAGAAGCAAAATTTTATTTATTAATCAAAAAAGAAGTTTCATTACAACTTCTCCGAAGTCCGGAGCCAAAATCTATCTACGATAAAAAAAGGAGGGGAGGAAAACAACTACATGGTACTATGTTACTTAAGTTGAGCAAAATGTAGCGAGGCAATAGTTACTTCTTCGGTTTTCTTTCTTTTTCTGGCTTCTCCGAAGTTTCCTCATCCAAGCGCCCCTTTTTGGACCCTTTGCTTCCCAACGACGAAGTACTCGAGGGAGGAGGAGGAATTTCCAAAGATGTGGTCCCACCAGGGAGAATAACCTTCAAGGGCCTATTTAAGGGATCGTCGAGTTCCACCACCTGAGATTCTACCTTAACTTTGGTTTTCTTTTTCTCCTCCTCCTTGATTTTCTCTTTCACGCTGAGCTTAGAAGTATGCACGGAAGCGCCTGTGATTTTGACCTCGTCGTCTTCATCTACAGGTGAAGGATCTTCAAGTTTATCCTCATCTAGCGCCGATCACTTGAGCATCGGGACCAGGGGTGCCTCAGCCTTTTTCTCTTCCCGCTCCGTGGCGACACCGCTCCTTGGAATCGGTTTGGGTTCAGAATGACCTATATGAGTTCATGAAAAACAAATGTTAGAACACATTCATCACTCGCCAAAAGCGATGAATTGCTAAACTCTAGAAGGTGAAGCTACATACCAGCTTCCAACTGAATTTCAGTGGTTCTCCGAGTCATAGCCGACGTGCTGCTCGGGAGGCCCAAGCGACGAACTATCGGTCAATTGAACGGGTGGAGGAACTGGAGACTCAGTGTCGGATGGGCCAGCGTTATCATCTTTACACTTCGATGGCGGGGAGTCTCTTCCAAAGAGGGCTCTCGCCGCGGATAAGTCTAAAGGCTCATTTCCTCGGAGCACTTCCCTCGCGAGAGCCTCTTCATCAACCTCTTCGACGCCTAGCTCCACTCTCTTAATTTTTATCAAAGTATCCTATGCTTCGGCCAGTGATTCGAGATAACCATCGCCTAAGAAAGATAGGTCACGATGCATGAGGACTTGTGCATTGTACTCGACGATGAGCGGGTCGAATAAACACTTGATTTCTTCTCTGCCGGCCTCAGTAGCTACCTAAATTTGAGAGTTGGCCTCTGTGAGTGCTATCTTCTTGCCTTCCTCACGAGCTGCTTCTTTTAGTGCTTCAACCTTGGATAGCTCTTCATCGAGTTTTGTCTTTAGAAGCCATGTTTCGACGATTTCGTCGTAGTATCTTTGTGATTCTTCCTGGGCTACAATTTTCTCTTCTCTCTCTTTAAAGAGCAACTCTTCTAGTTCTTTAACCCGTCGAGCGAGAATGTCTTTCTCTTTTTGGATAGAGTCTTTCACCAAAGCTAGAGCGCCGCTGCGTTGAATTGCCTCATTGAGTTCTTCCTTGTAAGTGGCCTCCAAGCGGCTAACTGCCTCGGCTGTCTCCTTAGCATTTTTTCAGGCAGTCTCGAGATGAGATTTGTATGAGGATAGCTCTTCATCATGGCCCTTAATGATGTCTTTTTCATGAATAGCTTCGAGTTTGAGGCGATTAATCTCGTGTTGACGTTCAAAGGAAACCTCTGAAACTTTCTCCACCAAGTGTACAAACGCATCATGATGAAAATAAACATCCTTATTGCAGGCAATGGCACTTTGTTTGACATGTCCGGGGATATGATGGATCGTAGGGAGAAATTTCAGTCCATCAAAACATATCTTCGGGAATGTAGCCTTGAGCTCAGCTAATTTTTCCACCGTCGACATATCGTGAGCGGAGGCTGGAGGAGTCTGCTTAACTGGAGTCACAGATTTCTTATAAGGCTCACGGGATTGCTTAGTACTCGAAGAGCCAGAATGTTGGTCGCGAGGAACTTCGGACTGGGATCCCTTCTGAGCAAATTTCTCCCTACTATGCTCCGAGTGAAGGGGAGGATCGTTTGGACATAAAGAATGGCTGTGGGTTCTCCTTCTGGAAGACAACGACTCTCTGGAATGATAATCTTTATCACCGTTGTCGTCCCTGTCCCGCCATTTGCCTGATCCTGAGTCTCGACTGGAATGGTAAAAGATAGAGGATCCGCGAAGGCGTTCAATACCATGTGTACACCCCATTTCTCCTGCATATAAAGTCAAATGAGGACAAGTTAGTAGGAATCGCACGATGAATGGAATTCGAGTGCATGATGGAGTGTAAGTGTTTGTGTGTGTCCTAGTGCAACCCCCCGACAGACCAATGTTTTTTGCTTTACTCATTGGTGTTTTCTCTCCCTGATGATGAGTCTGAGCGCCTTCATCGCTTCTCACGGGCGAATTAAATCTCATAGCCTCGGGTTTATTGAAACCGTAATTCATTATATCGTAAAGAATGGTCAAGTCAGATAGGCCCTTTAATGAGCCTTCTAAGTTTTGGGAAGACGGCTTTTTCTCAAGCTTACAAGTTATCGGTGCCGGGTGCATCAGCTACTGGCGCTTGGCCGGAACTTACATTCTCGTCAGCCGCCGCTAGCACCTCAGTTTCTTTAATCTCGCCTTCCTCGGTAGTATCAAGGGCCCCTTCGGTAGGTGGCATCGAAGGTCCAGCTTGTTCTTTTCCCGTTTTCCCAGTCGTTCTTGCTATAGTGGCTCCAATTGGAAGGCTAGTCCGGCGGCCCTCTTCTAGTAATCCGAACTTCGAGAGCAGCTCATTGGTAATTACAGATT
The DNA here is from genome assembly GCA_030737815.1 of Allium fistulosum. NCBI lineage: Eukaryota > Viridiplantae > Streptophyta > Magnoliopsida > Asparagales > Amaryllidaceae > Allium > Allium fistulosum. The sequence goes on from CM060903.1 coordinate 208,385,012, forward strand.
TAATGTCCCGATCTCCCACGGGAATAGCTCGGATGGCCTCGACGGCCTCAGAATACCCGACGCCTTCGGGTCATGGACGGATATCTATAAGAGTTGAAAGAAGTTTAGAAAAGATGCACTTCGAGCCTTAAAACAAAGATTGGGATAAAAATGAGACTTACTCCCTTCTAGCCATCTTCTCGCGAAACCAGGAGGACAGCGTATGTAAAACCACTCTTGTTTATACTGAGAAAATTTGCTCCACGCACCCGTCAGGACTTGACATTTGGGGTGTGGCTCAAGGAATATGTAAGATGGACTGTCGGTACGTCTCTTGAAGCGGTAAATATAACAGATATCCTCGGGAGTTGGGGGTCTGAATAAGATGCTCATAAAAAGAACACAAGTACCATGAATAAATGCATGGCTATTAGGGTGTAGCTGTGTTGGAGCAATCCCAATATACTGCAACACTTCGCAAATGAATGAATTGAAAGGTGGCACACTTCCGGCCCAGCACATAAATTTGTTGCAGTATATCCGGCTGGGGGCAAGTGAGGCCGATCTTGTGCCGAAGGAACCAGAACATCTTCAAAGGGGATTCCATGGATAGAACATAATCGACGGAGAGAAGATTCACCGATTTTAGAGGCTTGAGAGTCGACGGGGTCATCCAGAACGACGGCCCATCTATAGCATCGGGAGCCAGGCCTATAATCGCAACAAGTGGATCCAGGATGCCAGATATGGGTGGTGACGATGGACTCAGAGTCCCCGTTGCCTCCTGCCGAGAACGTGGCTCAGGCTTGTCAGAAAAGGTAGCAGAGCTTGATTTTTTGGACATCTTCAACAAGCGATTAGTATGAATAGATACATGTTTAAGCTATACTTGAAAGATAATAAACATAAGATATAACAACAAGGTATTCCCCCATGTGGTGTGTGAACTAGTGCGACAATTCAAGCATGTGTATAGAAGAATTATAGTTCTAAAGACTGGTAAAGCATGAATAAGCTTTAAACTATCATCTTCGGAGACCGTCATCGCTGACCGTTTCCGACAGCTTGTCCTATGTTTGGTAGTAAAGGTCCCAGGATCGGACATTGGCATCAAATATTGTGAAGGCTGTTACTTGCTTTTGTTGAGTTAGATTCGTGTTCAGAATTACTTAAGCTATGAAGTTGTGAGTCCAAGTTAGGTCCGTGGGCTTGTATAATTTAGTCTTTGTTGTTATTCATTGTACTATGCTCAAGTATAGGGATATAGTCCTCATGCATGTGATGTTCAAGTCAGAATAATCTTGATTGCCAACGCTGATCTCGGTATACCGAACCACTATCCTATCAGATTGCCGACCCACTCATTCTCTATCCCTCTCTCTCTCTCTCTAATCACAGGCCAAGCCTCACTGAGCCTATACCGACCCACTCCCTTTCTAGATTCCTACCAAACCACACCATCTCATAAGATACTGATCCACTCTCACTCCCTCTCAAAATAACCAACCTACATTCACTCTCAAGTTACCGATCTGTACTCCTCTCAAGGTACCGACCCAGACTCTCCTTCCCCCTAGACACCGATCCACTCACCTATGGAATACCGACCCACTTACTCACTCGACCTATACCAAACCAGACTCACTCAACTTATAGCGATCCACTCACTTATGGAATACCGACCCACTCGCTCACACAATCTACTGACTCACTTCCATTTAGAGTGTCGAACTCCTCCCTCTCACAAAACACGAACTCTCTTCTCCTATACACCACCGACCTCCATTCCTATCAACACCTATGCTAACTCCTCTCAACCTGCTGCAATCCCACGTCAAAAATGATCCATTGTCCATGCTTGTCCCCTCACTCACCATGTTTCTCTCCTCTTCCATTCATTGCATAGGGATGTATGCACTTACGGTCCTAATCTAGTTCGAGTTCAAGAAGGCATGGCCTAGGAATTTAATTTAATTCGTGGAATCTCACCTATGTGTCAATTCGAGGTTGAGGAGTGATTCTTGAGGCTTGGGGTTGAGAAGGATAGGGCAGCACGTTTGGAAGGTGATGGAATGAGGTGGGAAAGCAGTTCGGTACAGGGAAGGAGTTTGGGTTTGGAGCAATGTTGGAGAAGATAAGAAATAAAGTGAGAAGTGGGAGGAAAAGAACAAAGGCGTGAGTTTATATATGGTGGAGGGGAGACGAACGGTCATTTTCCTATAGACCCGGTCACCACATATCACTGGATCAGCAAGTGAACATGCCGACCCTTGCCCCTAGTGAACCGACCGAGTGGATCGGCCTTCGTATGCCGACCCACCTCTTGTTTCAAATAATAATAATAATAATAAAAGGAATAATAATAATAATGGTAATAAAATAAAATATATATACATAAACATATACACATGCGATGATGATAGAAGATGGTAGCGTGATGAGGAGACGGATACTACCGAGTCAGTGGGGAATCATGGGTTTGGAAAATCCACCGTGATTCAGCCTTCGAGAGGTTGTATACATTTAGCTTTTGAAAAGTTGTATCAGGATTTTAAGAGCTTCTTCGAGATTGAACTAATACGTTCAGACGATACGAAGCTTCGTCGAAGGCCAACGAAAAGCGACAGTCAGTTACCATTCGGAACGAGCTAGCCTTTGAAAGCAGAAGTACTCGCTGATTCAAAGCACGTCATGTTGATTCGCACAACACACTTTGGGGGGCAAATGTTACCCGGCTACTTGGCCCGGCTACAAAGTGATAGTTGTAGAAGATATGGTTGAAACTAGACAGGACTCGATCCAAGAGGAGACTGGAGATATAAGGGATTGATGCAACCTGTGTGGTTCGACATGTCTATGTGGATCGGTGTTTGATGGTGGCTTGGTTGGAGTAGGATAGCTCTTATGGAAGGTCATGGATGGGTCGGCCTTGGTGGGTCGGCACGTGTTGTTCGGTCAGGGAAGACAAGCCAATATGGGTCGGCACGTGCGGTTCGGCCTAGGTGTCTCGGTGTAGATGGGGATCAGCCTCAAGAGGATTAGTATATGTAGATCGGCATTCATGTGCGGTTCGACCTATATATATGGTTCGGCACGTATGGGTCGGCATGGGTGGATCGGTCAAGGAAGGAAGGTCGAAGTGTGTCGGTCAGGGTGGTTCGGCCATTGTGGTTCGGCCTTGGTTGATCGACACGTATGGATCGGTGCGTGTGGGTCGACAATTTGGGCTCGGTTGTAGTGGTTCGGCAAAACAGCAGGAGAATTACCAAGACTACCACAGGGCGATACAATCGATACTGTTTCACTTTGAGTCACACCCATAATTGCTCCAAGTTGCTTGCGAGTTTGCTTTGAGTCGTCCACAAGGAGACCCTGGATCGGCATTAGGTGGATCGGTGGTAGTGGGTCGGCATGCCTGGTTCGACTTACCAAACCCACCAGCTATGGGCCGAGCTATCTTTGTCATGGGCCTGCATAGGGGATCCAGCCTATCCTCGTCTATAAATAGAGGGGCAAAGGTCTAGTTGAGGGGACCTTTTTTCGAGAACTCCAGGGATAGCCATTTTCTATACTCGCTTCTTTTCTGTTCAAACTTGTATTCAAGTTGTTTGTTTACGGATTGTATCTGTACTCAAGTGATTGGAAAAGTAATAAAGATTATATTCAAAGTAGACGTAGGCAATTACGATGAACCACTATAAATCTGGTGTTCTCATTTTTGTTGTTCTTTTTGCATTCATCTGTGTTACTTCTCTGTTTTAATTTACTTTCTTCATTAATCTCTCTACACAATTCTATTCAAGGGTGTCAGTGACTAATTTTGGTGCTAACAACCACATAAACCATAAACCAAGCATATCATCATTCAATAAATCATAAAAAAGAATTAATCCTTAAAATCCAAAACCATATGATTATAAAACCAAAAATAGAGATGTATTGATTATTATTCACCTTAGATTGGATAAGGAAATTAAAGATTGATTGAGATTGATGTCTTCTAGCTTGAACCTAAGCTTTATATTTGAATTCCTCTTCTCTTCGTCTTCCTAATGGCATGCCTTGCTCTTTCTTACGGTTATAATTTTGCTTGTGATAAAAATGAACTTGTATGCCTAAGGGGAATAGTATAAAGGGAAATATGGGCGGCTACTTACTCTAATGCCCTTATGTTTAATTAGATAACACTTAACCATTTATATGTTCATTCAATTTAAACAAGCACGGCCACTACATGTTTATTAATCAACCTCGGTCTTCTTATCTACATTATTCTATTTAATTTATTTTAATTAAATCTCCTGAATAATGTCAATAAAAATTAGGGGTGTTACAGGTTCCCATTCTTAAAGAATTTCGTCCTCGAAATTCAGTAAGGACTAAATAGCAAAAATAGCAATCATCTGTAACATCTCCTAACATCCATACTAGCCTATCCGATGTTGGAACTGGACCAGCCCACAGCGGAAGTTATGGGTGAATTTCAAAAAATTTACCCTATTGGATCTTTATTGGGCCTATGAAGTCTAACTGAATTAGAACATTTCTAAATTTCATTTAAATAAAATCATTTATTTTATTTAAATTCAAATATATTAAGATATGAAATTAATTTTATTTGATTTAGTTTATACATAAATGTATCTTATACATATATATATATATGTGTGTGTGTGTGTGTGAGTGCATGTGTAACATAATAATCCGTGAAAGGTATAATATGCACATATGTAGATGTTGGGATTTACATCGCAACAGACATATTAGCTCATTTTGTATGTCATGTATGTTGTCAAAATATGTGCATGTATATGTGTTACAAAATACACACGCACACATATGTATGTATAAATATATTATATATAATATATGAACATAAAACATTTATATATAGATAAATATATATATAGAAAGAGAGAGAACCATTATTAAAAATTATTTATAATTCAAAATTAACTTAGTTTTGCAAACATAATAATTTTAGTATTTTAATTTGTATATATTATGAATAAAATAATATTTTCATCCATAAATAATCAACATAAAATAATCTATTAATGAAAATTCAAATATGTATTAATTCAAAGAGTTCATCAACTCTTATGATGCCCCCACTGAAAGGGTGTATAGCCATTAATTGTTTGAGATATAATTAACCTATATCATATGATTCATAATCATATAGTAAAATTATTTCTCAAAACTACGACTTAGTCTGTAATTCCAAAACAACTGTAAATAATATTAGACACATATGTATTTTTGTTGCATCACTTTTACTATGAAAACAAATTCCATAATATAGTTCTATTTCATAATGAATATTCATAATACTCATGTTGAAATATAGTTATATCTATTTTTCGGTCAATACCAAAAATAAACATTATTTCACAAATAATGTTCGGTACATTTTACAAAAACAATTTTCGTAATTTGATGCAATCATTAGGTGCTATATTCCCACTATTTGCACCATTACTATAATAGGGTACTAAATTTAGAGGTCCACCATTCACTTAATATTGTTAATATTATTTACTTATTTCATATGCTGCAACTAGTTTACAGTGGAGAGTTCTTTGATCAAATATCTTGAACTCAAAGAATAAATGTTATAGAGAACAATTTTCTATATGAAAATACATTTCGGAATAAAAATCATATTTTATATTCCAATATTAAGTATCAATTAGTATTACAATTCTTGTTTCCAATGTTTCTCTATGAAGCAGAAGTGACTATTCATTCTCTTCATTCCAACTTTACCTTAAATTACATCTATTCTTATACATTCGTTTTTCTTTCAAATTGTCAAACTATTCAAAAGAAAACCTTACTACAATATCGTAACAAAACTTTTACAAAAGTGCATTCAATCATTCTTAACAATTAAGATATCGAATATGTTGCAGTTTATGTAAACCGATCAAGATGACATTTCAACGATCGAGTTCTTAGATGTATCTCGTAGTTTATGGTCTTGTGTTACATTAACACAATATGATCCTTTTGAAATCATTCAAGTTGAATACATGATCGTAAAATACTGTTTATTGGCTTACTTCTAATGAACTAACTTCATCGAAATATTATACCCCACAAACTATGACTGTTCACCATATAACATTTATATGTGAAAGTACATGGATGAAATATACATAGTCTTGAATTGCATTTAGAGTTCAAAAACTCATAAAATGCAATAAACGGTCTAAACCAAATAAACATATAAGTGACCAACTTACGAATGTATTAAGTAGTTGAAATTAGGCACTTGCATGGGTATAGAAACATTATATAACATGCAATTAGAATTATTAGTAAGTATATATTATATTTCTATTTGTCAACTTTCAATTCAATTTGTTTATATAAGTTAATTGACAAATGTTTTATCAATCATATTAAATGCACAAATTTATCATTGTAGATAATTATAACATTATATAGCATATGTTCTTACAATATTAGAAAGGTTAAATGTTACCATCTCATTTTTCTAATAAGGCTCCCACTAGTCTCCTAAGATGAAACATAGAAGTCTTACAACTTCACTAGTGGGTGTTAGGACTCGTTTTTTTTTGTATTCCGACCTTGAGTTTGCTCAACAAATCATAGCCCCACAAACGATGGATAACTCCTTATCGGTTGTATCATATATAACTCCTAACCCGTTTTTTCTTGTTTTAATCTCATTTCGACCTTGAGTTTTCTCAACAAATCGAAAGAGATTATTCACTCATACCTACCATATCATGATGGCCTAAGTATAGTATATGTAACTTGAGTTTGCTCAATAAATACATATAGTTATCTTACCTCATATGTTCAATATATTAATAATACTACGCATAACAACCCTAGCTTGAGTTTGGTCAACAACTAAGGAGTATGTAAGTAATTTATTAATATATATATATATATATGGTAAAGGACAACATTATATTGAAGGTTCATAATCTTTAATATATATATTGAGTGATATCAACTTATAGAATAATATATTTCTTATGATATACCCCATCGATTCAAGTGTCAGACACATCAGAAATCACGGTATATGTACATTTACATATGTGTTTATTTCTCAAGTCTATTTGGGTTTCTTTAATGTTCCACATTTAGTTTATATACATATCATATAAGTTTTATTGTTATATAACTTTTATATTTCATATTACTTATATGATAGTCTTACGTATAATATATCATTAATTAAATCTTATCTAATTAATTTTAATCAATTAACTCTTTAATTAATTTTAAATTAGTATTCCAATATAACTTTTATATTGGATATCTCTACTATAACATTTATAGTGTATACTATAACCTTTATAGTGTAACACACATATATCATATATATGTGTATTTTATTTAATTAATTAATTTTTATTAAAATTTATTAATTTCAAAATTTATCTTGTATACATACATGTATACTTATGATATCTTAAATATTTTAAAATAACATAACATATATCAACATATATAATACATGCATATATTCATTAATTAATTGACATATTTAATTAATTTACTTTATTAAACTTATTAATAAATTTAAATTTTGAAATTATTATATAAATATTTTCAAACATTTTGAAAATATCATTATCCTTTCAAACATTTTGAAAACTTATGTAGTATTATAATTTTTATAATAAACATGTTTTATTTTAAATTTAACTATTAAATTTAAAATCTTTAACATTAATTTTCAAAACGATTTTGAAAATTAGCCTAAGGCCCAAATTAAGTTGGGCCTTTTCTATTATGAGCAACCTTTGGGCTCACTTCACCTTTCAGGCCAGGTCGGTAACCAGGTTGGATAGGGTACTTGATTACCCAATTCCAATCCTAGATATTACCTTTCTAGACATCGTACAAAGTGAGTAAGCTTAATTAGTTAGCCCTAATATGACTAATTTAGAACACATAAGTTATTGGACTCTGATATCATTGTTGGAACTGGACCAGCCCACAGCGAAAGTTATGGGTGAATTTCAAAATTTTACCCTATTGGATCTTTATTGGGCCTATGAAGTCTAACTGAATTAGAACATTTCTAAATTTCATTTAAATAAAATCATTTATTTTATTTAAATTCAAATATATTAAGATATGAAATTAATTTTATTTGATTTAGTTTATACATAAATGTATCATATACATACATACATATATATATATATATATATATATATATATATATAATTGTGTGTGTGTGAGTGCATGTGTAACATAATAATCCGTGAAAGGTATAATATGCCCATATATAGATGTTGGGATTTACATCGCAACAGGCATATTAGCTCATTTTGTATGTCATGTATGTTGTCCAAATATGTGCATGTATATGTGTTACAAAATACACACACTCACATGTATGTATAAATATATTATATATAATATACGAACATAAAACATTTATATATAGATAAATATATATATATAGAAAGAGAGAGAACCATTATTAAAAATTATTTATAATTCAAAATTAACTTAGTTTGCAAACACAAAATTTTAGTATTTTAATTTGTATATATTATGAATAAAATAATGTTTTCATCCATAAATAATTAACATAAAATAATCTATTGATGAAAATTCAAATTTTACAATTTTCGAAAATCTAGGAACATAAAATAGAGCTTGGAAAAAAATTTGGAGATTTTTCAAAGTTGAAATATTATTTTTAAAAAAACAAATACATTGATTTCGACAATGATTATTTAATATAAAATAATATATTATTAAAAATTTAAAATTTAAAATTTCAAAAATTTTAGGATCACGGAAGAATGGTTACAAAAAATTTTGAATAAATTTTCAATTAAATTATTATTTTTAATAAATCATAAACACTTTTTTCTGAAATAATATTAATTATTAAAAATAATAAACATTATTGAAAAAATCCTAAATTTTTTCTATACGTTTCTGGAATGATATAATATTTTAAAAAAAATATAATTGAATTTTTAATGTAATAATTATTTTATATATAATAAACAATTCAAAATTCAATAAATGTTAATTTAAAATTATGAATATATGTATGATAATTAATTTTCAAATTTTTAAATTCATATTATATATAAATAAGTGTACTTCAAATTTTAAATCATGTATATATCTTATATATGCATATATGCTATTATGAGAGAGAAATATACACTAATATATATATATATGAATTTATTAATAAATATATATAAAACAATTATTAATGACAAAAATTGATTTTGTATAGTAAACAACGTTTGTCTATACATAAATCAAATAGTATAATAAACAAATTATGCATATAACCAAACTGATTTGTGACAACCACATCTACTTACAAAAATCTCACCTAACTAAACATATAGTAGCAATATATTTAAACAGATATGAAATTGCTCATTACACGATCATAGAATATAATTTAATTGCTGTAATATGAATTAAAATTACCAATTTAATGATTCCTTTAAATCCACGTTGAAGCAATGACTTCCCTTCCTTTTACTGTTCTTGATTCGTCGGATTGCAAGTCTGGAATCACCGACCTCTAACTATCGAATAGTATTATATTAATTTGAAATATATTTGATAATTTTAGAGTGGATTGAGAGCTATGTTTTAACCAGCAATGTAGAAGGTAATAGCGGCCAAAAAAAAGTTAGTTATTATTTTTAGAGATACATACATACATACATGCATACATACATATATAGGGTTGTATTAGAGAGAAACGAGGAAAACCTTTTTACCCATTCTCACTTGATCTCAACCCATTATCTCCAAGCTAATTCCCTATGTTTTAGCCACCCCTAGACCTTTCCAAAACCGAAATTTTGCAGCCGTAATGATGGGCCTTAAACCCATCTAAGCCCATGCCAAAATACTATGCAATTAAATCTAATTAAATCGCTTGTCGATATTGTATATCGATCGATATATTTATAACTGTTATAAATATATATAACATTATTTATTTCTCAAATCATATTCAAATTTTATAATTAATATTTCATAAATATTAATTAATTTATAACAATTATAAACTAATTAAATCATTCGGTCTTAAGGGAATTCATCATTTCGGCTGTGTAACTCTTGGGTGTAAATTTGGTCAGCGATTAACATCGAACTATTATAATGTTAACGTTCACACGTCACTTAGCAGGTGGTGTGACATTATGGCCAAATTTATCGCTTACTTATTTTCGATAAAATCCAATTTTAGTTTAATAAGCGTTACCCGGTTGTGACATTTGTTTACACCAATTCTCTTCATCAAAACTTTGTCACTTTGGACTTACGAAATTTGGTAATGGTCCAAATTCCAACCTCATCCACATTCAACTTTATAGTCCAAATACAAAGTCCTTGGTTCAATAATAAAAATTATTATTAACCGAAATGCTCTGGCCAGAGACTTTGACTTTGAGTTGATTGTGATACTAACCGCATATAACTAAGGAGACGAATCCTCTCTTGAATAGTGCTTCACTTCCAATACTTCCACTCGACCTAACTATAGTCACTCGATGGATGCCATGCCATGATTTGGCTATAATCAAAGCGGAGCTTGCATATTGAAGATGCACAATATTCTCAAGTCGAGAGAACTATGTAAATCAGTCACATCGATATTTTCTGTTTGATCTTAATTATATTTACCAACAGAAAACTATCAAGTGAGTCGTTCCATAGTTATCCAACAACTATTAGTACGTAACCCCTAGGTGCCCCTAGCAGTCATGAGTAATACACTGCCCAACATTTGGAGAGCGTTACATACTCCAGTCTTAACGGATACATCGATATCCCGTCTCGATGCATCTTGACTAGGAACATTTAAAATGGTATATTTGTTTCATTGTGATAAATTACTCACGGTTACAACACTTTGTAACTACTATCACAAAATATACCGTTTATGGATTTTTCTATTACTTAATTAAAAGTATAATCACATTATATCAAGTATATAATAGGAAGAAAATACCTTTTATTTCGAACAAGATTGGTCAACGAGTTAGATATATGTAACAAATTACATAATTGCCCCTAGGGCATACCCTTAACTCTATCACCCGACTAGCTATTAATCAATATAAATCTAATATAGACATATCATCAAAGCAGATCAGGATAAGCCTCTCGAATCTTATTCTCTGTCTCCTAAGTACAGTCCTTCTCGTTGTCGCTCCACTGAACTTTCACCAACTTGACTGTCTTTGTCCTCAATCTCTTCTCATCTCTCGCTACAACCCGAACTGGTTGTCTAACAAAAGTCAAATCTGGCTCTACAACCAAGTTCTCCAATTCTGTCTGAGGAATAGTAGCCTCTGGATCATGCACATACTTGCGAAGATGAGACACATGGAATACATTATGGACACCTGCCAAACTGCTCGACAACTCTACTCTGTACGTGGGCTTTCCAATCCTTTCTATAATCTGGAATGGACCAACATACCTCAGGGCCAACTTTTTCGACTTTTCAAATCGTACCACACCTAGTTTAAAGAAAACCATGTCTCCCACCGAGAACTCTAGGTCTTTACGTCTCTTGTCTACGTAACTCTTCTGCCTGGATTGAGCTTCCTTCATCCGTTCTCGGATTAACTCAATCTTCTCCGACGCCTCCCTTACTAAATCTAGACCTAAGACCAACCTGTCTCCAGTCTCCAACCAGCATGTAGGGGATTTGCATAGCCTTCCATACACAGCTTCAAAAGGCGCCATTCATATACTAGTCTGATAATTATTATTATAGGAAAACTCAATCAAATATAGGTGATCTTCCCACGATCCACCAAAGTCCAATACACAAGCTCTCAATAAATCCTCGAGTACCTTATTGACCCTCTCTATCTGCCCATCCGTCTGTGGGTGATATGCTATACTCATCTTGCTTGGTACCCAATACCTCTTGTAGACTCCTTTAAAATTCGCTAGTGAATAAAGCGTCTCTGTCATTGACTATGCTACTAGGAACTCCATGAAGTCTAACTATGTTCTTTATGAACAACTTCGTCAAAACTGGTGTCGTCCTGGTCGACTTTACTGGAATGAAATGGGCACTCTTGGTCAACCTATCCACAATAACCCATATACTCTCATTTTCTCGGTTTGACCTTGGCAACCCGTCTATAAAGTCCATTGATATCGAATCCTATTTCCAGACTGGAACATCTAAAGGCTTAAGTAACCCACTTGGCTTTTGATGTTCGACCTTCACTTGTTGACAGTTAATACACTACCTAACCCACAAGCCAACATCCCTCTTCATGCCTTCCTAATAGAAGCTTCTCTTCATATCTTGATATATCTTGGTCCCTCCAGGATGAATCGTAAACTTCGATCGATGACATTCCTCCAGAACTTCCCTCCTTAATTCTCTACATTCGGAACGCATAATCGTCCCTTCTTTCTCAACCATCCTCTTTGGTCGACGCTAAAGTCCTTTAGATCATCGATCTCTGATCCTACCTCAAGCCTTTTTATCCTCTCAGCTAAATCTAGATCTTCTTTCTACTTAGAAGCTATCTTCTCGATCAGCACTGGTCGAACTTCTTGACAAGATAACACGGAAGTACCCTGGCTAGAACTAGCAGTAGATCTCAACTGCACACCACAACTGGCTAACGCTTCTAGATCCTTCCATTTTGCCAACATCGCTAACACCACATTCTGATGTTTTCTACCGAGAGCATCTTCTACCTTGTTTCCTTTCTTAGGAGTATACTCGATATCGAAATCATAAGCTGCCAAAATTACAGCCACCTCTTCTGCCTCATATTCAACTTCTTCTGAGAGAATAAATACTTTAATGACTTATGATCGGTATATAACTCAAATCTCTCCCCCAAGAGATAATGCCTCCAAATCTTTAAGGCAAAAATCACCGCTGCCAATTCTAAATCATGAGTAGGATATCTTACTTCGTGCGGTCTAAGCTGCCTAGATGCGTAAGCAATGACTTTTCCCTTCTGCATCAACACTGCTCTGAATCCAGTTCTACACGCATCTGTGTATACTACCAACCCTTGGTTACCATCTGGAACTACTAACACTGGAGCATTGGTCAACAAATGTTTTAACTTACTTCCTCGCATTTTTCGGAACAAATAAACTTCACATCCTTCCTGGTCAACTTAGGTAAAGGTGCTGAAGTCCGCGAGAATTCCTTAATGAATCTCCGATAGCAAGTCCAAGAAAACTCCTGATCTCGGTTACAGTCTATGGTCTCTTCCAATTATTGACAGCTTCGATCTTAAATGGATCAACTGACAAACCCTCCTTTGAAACCACATGACCAAGAAACTTAACCTCTTTCTTCCAAAAATGACACTTGGAAAACTTCTCATTCAGCTGATTCTGCCTCAGCGTCTCCGTCACCACTCTAAGATGAATCTCATGCTCTCTCTCATCTTTCAAGTACACTAAGATGTCATCTATGAATACCAATATGAACATATCCAAGTGTTCTCGGAAAACCCGGTTCATTAAGTCTACGAAGAAAGCAGGTGCATTTGTCAATCCAAATGGCATCACCAACCACTCATACGAACCATACCTAGTCTGAAATGCTGTCAAAGGAATAATGTCCTCCGCCACTCTCAATTGATGGAACCCCATCGCCAAATCCAATTGGGAGAATACTCTGGCTCCATTCAACTGATCAAACAGATCATCTATCCTCGGCAGAGGGTATCTATTCTTGATCGTCCTTTAGTTTAACTTACATAGTCGATGCACATCCTTAACGACCCATCTGGCTTCTTCACGAAAACCGCGGCCGCTCCCCAAGGCGAATTGCTTGATCTGATAAAATTCCTTCCTTCAAGATCCACCAGCTGCACCTTCAATTCCTTCATCTCTGTCAACGTCATCCTGCTAGGTGGTCTACTGATAGGCTCAGCTCCCGGTACAAGATCTATCTGAAACTCAACAGCTCGTTTCGGTGGTAACCCCGTAACTGGCCCCAAGACATCTGCAAATTCTCTTGCTACCCAAACCTGACTAAGTTCATCTCCAACCTCCATGGCACTCAACAAAGCACAAACACTCTTATTGGAATTTTCTACTGAGAAGATGATTCGGTTATGACTATCTGGGTGTCTCAACTATATTTCCCCATCTTGGAAAAATATCCTAGCCTCATACTTACCCAACCAATTCATACCCAAAATGATCCCAAAATCTACGAAATCAAAAACATACAAACTGCATGGAAACTTATGACCTAACAAATCAAGTTGTAACTGGTCACATCTCATCCCTAGAGTTGCATACCCCCCTATTGAATTCGCAACCCTTAAGGAAGTAACAAGGTGTGTGGGTTCTATGCATAACCTATTAACCAAATACTGTGATATAATTGAATGTGATGCACCGGTATCAAATAATACCCTAATTGGTATACTCTGAATCAAAAGCGTACCTTCCATCATAGTTTTTCCTTTCTCTACTACAGTAGGTCTAGAAGAAGATGGTGGTCCAATAGCAAAAACTTTCTCTCTGTCCGACCTGACTGGTTTTGGACACTGGTTCTTGTAATGCCCAACTTGGTCGCAGTTGAAGCATTTCACATTCTTCTCTGCAGGCTTCTTTCCCTTCCCCATCTAGCACTCATGAGCATAATGGCCGTTCTTATCACACTTGAAGCACACCAAATCAGCCTTTGCCTTCTTGGAAGCCTCCCTTTTCCGAGCTCCCTTCTTCTTAAAGAATTTCCTTTTCTTTCCCTGAGGATCCGGGGATTCAACTGGCTTCTCTCTAACTGACACAGCAAGCATCTCCTCATGGCGGAAGGCCATCTCCACCACCACATTACAAGGCTCTCTGACATGAGTCATAGTCATTCTGCCCAGTCGGCGTCCATGAATAAATCTCTCATTCCTTCTGATATCAGTGTCTACCAAAGCATAACCATATCGAGACAGCTCATCAAACTTAGCAGCGTACTCGATCATTGAAATCTCTCCCTAAACAAGATCCATGAACTTCCTCATCAATGCAGACTTGGCAACTTCAGACAGAAACCTCTGCTCAAACCTTCTCCTGAAATCAGCCCATGTCAGCTCTTCTTCCGAAACTCCGGCTATCACACTATTTCACCAGTGAAGCGCTAACCCTTACAACTGTCTAGAGGCTAGCCTTCTCTTTTATCCATCATCCAAGCCTAAATCGGTAAAAATCATCTCACAGTTCAAAAGCCAATTCTCAACCTCAACAGCATCCTCCATTTTCATAAATGGCTTTCCATCCAGACTAGTGTAATTCCTGCTCAGCTTAGCACAATTATATCCAGCTGGAGCTACAAGATTAGCTCCTCCAACACTACCAGCAGCTCTTACTTGCAAAAGATTGGCCAATAACTGATACATCATCCCCGCATCTACTGGCTGATTTCCAGCACCAACATTGGCTTCAGCATTTGGATTAGCATTAGCCTGTCGACCCTGATTCCTCCTGGTATTAGGTCGAGCATATCCGTTGGTTGTGGTGCTTCCTCCACCTAGATTTCCTCTTCCATTTCCTGCTTCCATATCCTCTTTCTCGTAAATTTGCATACGAACCTTAGTAAGATACAGAAGAACGGTCTAAGAGAAGGGGGAATACGTACTTAGATATATACCTATATATCAAATACAAGTACGTTACTATAGCGTTAACCCAAACCCCGATCATATTTTCAAATTCTTTGGATTATGTTTCAAAAAATTCTTTTAGGTTTTACTTTTCTTTTAAAGTTTTATAAACCTATGCTCTGATACCAACTTGTAACATCCTCCTATTTGGTGGCCCAAAACCAACGGCTATGGATGCTACAGTCATCCATAGTTATTAATCTCCGGTGACCAAATACGGCGGTGCTAGATTCATTGATATATAGATCACAAGATTATGAAAAAAAATTAACAATTTTAAAAACACATTTCCACATTCCATTCAAAACATTTGATGTTCATTACATAATCCCAAAAACGTTAACCACATTCAACAAAATATAATTATTACACATACGCCAAGAGCGACATATGAAGATGCCCGCTTTGTTGATCAGAGTATATAGTAAGGCTAATAAATCTGCCTTTACAAACAAAATACACAGCAGAAAAGATAAATCTAAATAGCTAACTGCCTCCTGCATGCCTTCAGAAGCTATATTCATCTAAGAAGAGAACCTGAAAATCTTAAACCTCAAACTACTCAAAATCAATTGAGTACCCGAGAGTTTAAGGGGGAAACAAAAACTTCAAGTCAGACATAATGATTGGTATGAATAATAATCTAACATCTCAATCCTTTTAGATATCTAGTGAGACCACGCCGCTTAGCGGAACGGTTTTCCCCTCACTAGTACCGTAAAACCTTTATAAAACCATATACTGTGCTCTTGCATCCACAATGGTTAAAAACATACATTTCAAAATATTATGTTTTTAAGCATATATGAAAACATAGGATTTCCCATCCCCAGTTTAAATTGACACCTTGTCATACTTATAGTTTCTAGGGTCACTATTAACCTATTAGTTTTCCTGAGTTTACTAATAACCTTTTTTCATTACAGACGGACACCCTGTCCAATTTCATAGTTTTCATAGGATCACTAAGAACCTATAGGCTCCTGCCAATTAACTTATTTAATTCATGGGTCCCCCTGAAACTATTAGTCATTCCATTAACTAATCCCTTTATCCTATTTTTCATGGGTTGACTAGGAACCTACTGATGCCTCCGTTAACTTCTTGCTTTTCCTAGTTTGTATGGGTTTATTATGAACCTTTGGTTACCTCTAATAACTACATAATCATAGTTTTCATGGAATTACTATGAACCTATCTCCCGGAAAACTTCAAGGTTTAGGCATCCTACGTTGTGGTCTCCCTGACTCCTTGGATGCAATTCTACTCATTCAGGAGTTTAATCAATTTATATTCACTACTGGGTTAACCTAGCTGGTTCTTCTACCCTTTTATACCCAAAATACAGTTATGGATCCTTTATCATGTGAATATATTCATATTTGAAGAAGCAAACATAACAATTTAACAATCCCAGTCCTGTGAGGTGAAGGTCCTTGAAATACATTTCATATAAAACATAGTTAATTCCTTTAACTTATATTTTTATCAAGGCTATACTTCTTCAAATTCACATACTTAAAGTCATTTCAAAACACCTTTATTTAAGCCATGGGTTTCTCCTTTAAAAATTTGAGTTTGGGTCTTAAACCTTCGACTACTTAGAAATCTTGCTTTCGACCTCATAGTATGATCTCCTTCGAAAGCATTAAAAGCTAACTTTAAAACATCAGGCTCCTGCCTTTCGAATACTTTAAAGCAACCTTTTCGAAACCTTTCGACTATGTTAAAGTGTTATCACATAAGTATAAAAGTATAGCTTTGAACCCATTTGAAAATACCCTTTCGAAACCAATGAATGTTACCCTTCGAAACCATTGAAAAACCCTCTTTCGAAAGCATTGGGTTTATACAAACATTATTTTTGGATCAAAGTGATCATAGGCGAAAGCACCTCTTTCAAAACCATTCTTTATTTCTAAACTATTAGGGAAGCTTGATGGTGTCGAAACCATCCTTTGAAAGCATTAAAACATCTGGGTAAAATAATTGAAGGATGATTTCGAAACCCATTTCGAAATCATTGCCTTCGAAACCACTAACCCCTTTCGAAAGCATTAGGAAGTGGCTTGTATTTATAAAAACAACTGAACTTTTCGACAACATTGATGTCTTCAATGCCATCGGAAGGTCATCAATTCACAGAAGGGTTTCGACTTGGTCGAAACTACCCCTTCCAAAAGCTTTAAACAAAATCTAAGTAACTCCTTCGGAAGCAACTTCTTTAAACATAGGCAACAGCTCTCTTTCAAAAGCCTCTTTGAAATACTCTTTCGAAACAATTGGTTTCAACTGCTTCGAAACCCATTTATAAACAGGCAAGCGCTTTTCTTTGAAAACCAAATAAAACAAAGAAACCAACCCCTTCGAAAGCTACCTTTCGACACCCTACCTTTCGCCTTTCTCCAATCCACTACGTACCATTTAAATGGTACCATGTGTATTGATTTATTAGTTTCTACCTAGAAGGTTTCGACTAGGATGGAAGCGGAAGGTCTGAGTCGAAGGGTCCTTCTAAAGAAGGCGGAACCCCTTTTTCCGAGCAAAAAGGCTGTTTTTACCAAATAAAGTAAACTTCTTGTAACTAACTTGCCCACTTGGTTACATTAAACATTCAAATTATTTTACTAAAATTTGCCGCATTTTCTCAGATCTAAAACTAAACAACATTTAACACATAAGCCCTTCCTATTAACAAAACAATTAAATCATTTAGGTCCTCCTTTTAAAATAATTTCATACTAAATCACTTAGTAAAAATTCCAAAAAATCACTTTAATCATGTTATCTAACATATCAAAATTTCAGACTCAAATTCTCAATATATTTTCCAAAGTAAATTCATAAACCCAAACAACCATATTTTCCTTTGAAAATTCATAATTAATTCTCCATGGTTTGAAATATTATAAAAATTGGAACCCAACTCCAAAATCATGTTTTCCATTACATATAATTTTTCCATTGCATTTAAAAATCATTTAACTTCATTTTACCCTAAAACCGTGCATATCTCCATTAAAACCATCTTGTTTAAACCACATAAACCATAAACCAAGCATATCATCATTCAATAAAGCATAAAAACGAATTTATCCCTAAAATCCGTAACCATATGATTATAAAACCAAAAATAGAGATGTAGTGATTATTATTCACCTTAGATTGGATAAGGAAATTGAAGATTGATTGAGATTGATTTCTTCTAACTTGAACTAAACTTTAGACTTGAATTCCTCTTCTCTTCGTCTTCCTAATGGTCGGCCTTGCTCTTTCTTAGGGTTATAATTTTGCTTGTGATAAAAATGGACGTGTATGGCTAAGGGGAATAGTATAAGGGGTAAATATGGACGGCTATATACCCTAATGCTCTTATGTTTAATTAGCTAACACTTAACCATTTATAAGTTCATTCAATTTAAACAAGCACAACCATTACATGTTTATTAATCAACATCAATCTCCTTATCTACATTATTCTATTTAATTTATTCTAATTAAATCTCCTGAATAATATCAATAAAAATTAAAGGTGTTACAAATATACATAGCACCGTAAAACAATAAAAAAATGCAACGAGAACCAAAGCTTTGAAGTACAAATTTGAATAATGAAGACACATAAAATCGTGTTAATGGTGCATACTTCATCAAACATAAGCGGAGCTGGATTCTCTGAATATAAAAAAAATTGCAACAACCAATGCCATCCATTTGGGGTATGATTGTTGCATATGATTATGGATTTTCACTCGAAGGGTTGTAATATTATAAGAAGAGAAACACACAAAGAGATCTCATTTTGATGACACATTTTATTGTCAAAAATGTTAGTTTCAACAAAGTTTGTATAAATAATGCTATCAACATCTTACCACATAAAATCATCACCTAAATAACTTATAAAACATTAAAAAAAAGAAAAGAAAAGCTACAATTTTAGCCATTGTGTTCCATTAATGAAACTTTGATCCAAAAATGGTTTTGCATCTTCGTAAGATTGTATCCCTCTTGCCCATTTCGCTCTCTTACTCGAATCTGCTCCACTTCCAGTACACTTATACTCTCCAAATGACACAGTGCTGCAAAATGAAAATGAACATGTGAACTTAGCTTAAAAATACAAAAGCTAAATGCCAGAATGTAAAGAATATTTTTACCTTCTCCTAGATGAGTCTCCCCAGTCATACCAGCCTTCTGGAACAACATTTTCATTCAAATCACAATAAGAATAAATTATTCTAGAATATTTTCCCCATGCCCTTCCCAAATAAACCATTCCTGTTCCTCTTAATGTGCAATTCACGAAAGAATATCCTGTATTTTCTGTAGGTGAAATTCTTTTTGAAGCTGCTACTGCTCCATAACCATTTGTCGTCGTTTGAAGTATGCAATTCTACATATATGTTACAATTACAAAAAAACATATTTAGACTATGTAGAAAGTAAAAAATGATATGAAAAATAATTGTGATTTTAATTTTAACGCAGACCTGATATAAGGATGCAGCATTACCAAATATGAAATCGACTGCTCCTTGAATGAAGCAATTAAGAAAAAAATGTTTGCCCTGGTGATCAAACAATGTGTCTTGTGAGCCCAAAATATTACAATCATGTAATAATGCTTTGTCGCCCGAGAGCCTTAAAGCCACTGCTTGCATTCCATCTTCTCCTGTTTCGCATGAAACTGTATTCTGTAACCCAATGAAATTATATGTTGAATAACATATAAAAGGATAAAACATAGTGTACAAAATTGCGTGAGCTTACTTCAAATGTGATGCTCTTAGCACAGAAGTAATCAGCTTCTACTGAAACTGAAGTGGAGTTATAAGTTCCGATGTTCTGTCCATTGGGGTCTCTATCCTTTGCTTTCAAATTGTATGTGATTATTGTGTTCGATTTATTTGTTCCAATGAATGATATGTATGGCTTTGTGATTTCAATTCTTACTCTCTCCCTGCGTAGCAATCAATTTCATATATATCAAACTTTGCCATTTCTGGTTCTTTGTCAGTGTAATAATAATAATAATAATAAAATCAAATCATACAGTAAAAATATGCAACTATCTTGAAAGAACATAGAGGATATTTTGGTAGTAAGGTAGGTCATAAAAGGCTAAAAAATATCATTTGGTGTGAACTTTTTGATCTTATGATATTCTTATACATAATGTCATATATATATAGTAGTGTTTAAGAGAAAAAAATAGCAATATACCTGTAAACTCCTGGTTTAATGAGTATTTTGACCCTCTCCTTGTTCCAGTTAGGAATAAGATCTACTGCACCTTGAACAGTGGTAGAATCTCCCGTTCCATCCTTGGCGACAACAATGAGTTTACCTTCGTTATCATGCTCTAAACCGCCATCAAATTCCAAGTCTTGCCATGTAATGTATGCATCATCTCCGTAAGAAAAATATGCTGAAAAGCAAAACATGGTGAAAAAGGCTAGACCAAAGCGCTTATAATCCATGGCTAGCTTACTTTACATATGGTGTTATCTGAGATTGTAGAGAATGTACGAAGCATGTCATTGAGGAAGAAGAAGAAAACCGTGAAGAATAAATTAAAATAACGAGAGTGGTGAGAAATGAAGAGAACTGAAGATTAATGGTCAATGAGTCGTTCATACTGAGGGACGGTTATGGAACTGAAAAATCATACGAGGATGTTCTTATTAATAGGTGCCCTCTTTTAAATTTAAATAGCAAGGGATAAGGATTAGAATTTCTCGTACAATTTCAAAATCGCTATTAAATCCATATGATAGGAGATGGGCGAGGCTTAAACTTTTCGAAATTTAAATTCATATAGTAGTATTTCCCCCGGTCAAAACGTTCTTTAATTTGCAAATTATTCGAGGCAGCTGTATGTATTGAATAAGGGGGGATTTAGTGTAAGGACAAAATATCCAAATAATTTATCCCCAAGGACACATGCCTATAATTTTATCCTCAAGGACAGGTTCAAAGTCCATTTTTTCTCAAATGCACAAATCTTTTTTCCCCGTGCCCATTCAATCCCGTTTTCAGCTCCGACCACCTTATCCCGCGTCAACGCCACCTCCTCACCAGCGCCACCATTGCCACCTCCTCCTTCATACGTTTTGGAGCAACCACCTCGTGCCACCTCCTCCATCCGTTTTGTGTTCAGCATCGCCGCAGCGTCACCTCCTCACCAGCGTCGTGCAACTACCCCATGTCACCTCGTCCACCCGCCAACGCCACCCCCTCACCAGCACCATGCTCTTAAAAGCTGATACTGATACCAGTTTTTAGGTATCAGTTTTGAAATTTTAGGTATCAGTTTTGAAATTTTAGCTTGATCTCCATCCCTAACTTTTCACGATCGCTCTCCACTTCCTCGCGTGCTCTTTTCTTCTCCGCGAGCTCCTTCGTCTTAGATTTTTTTACAGACTCCATCTTCTTCCGAATTCGCCGCTGGAGCTCGAACTCCGCGCGCAGGTCCTTGATTTCTGCCAAGGTGTTGTCGAGATCTGAGAGGTCGACGTCTCGGTCGGAGTTTATTGGGTTGGAGAAGGAAGCGATGGTGTGGGTTTTGTAGCAAGATCTGGAGTTGGAGAGGCAAGTTGCAGTGATTTGTCCTTGAGGATAAAATTTTAGCGGGCTGTCCTTGTGATTAAAAAAGCCCTAATTTTTGTCCTTCACATAAATTTCCTCTTGAATAAGTCTAAAATGCGCCGGGGTTTCAACATTTTCACGGCATTTCTCGTAACCACAAGTTTTGCACGAGAAAAATAAACAGGCATTTTCTTAATAAACAACCATATTATTTAATCAAAACAAGTAAAATTTCTTGTAACTTTTGGTATCGTAGATTAAATCCTTAAAATTTTAAAAAATAAAAGAACATACAAATTTATCACAATACAAAATTAGTAATGCAAAACGTAAATTTAAATCTAAAATTTTCAAATTAAGTGCAATGACAATTTAAATTGTTTTTATATTTAAAATGCAAGGTAAAATACGACAAATGAACTTGCATAATTGATAATATTTGAACATCAAGTATATTTTTATCATTTAATTTACATTATTTTCGTTAATATGATCAAAATTATTTCAGCAAAAATATACAAATTTAAATCAGTAATAATATATTAAACTAAAACAGTAACACGTATGTTGTATTGCAAATAATGCAACATAGAGTAAAATAAACCAAAATTACACAAAAATGATTATTATGGACTCTTTTTAGTTTATAACATTTATTTTAATTATATAATACAAGTTTTTATAAAACTAAATAAATTCGAAGTCATTGTAATTTGAATTGAAAAAGTGCAACATAAAACTAAATAACAAAACTAAAAAAAATACATGACTTTGAAAATTTAATAATTTATGTGATTTATGATCTTACATTATTTAGATCAATAACATATTACAAGTCCACCGATAATGAAAGTATTTTGAGCTGTAAGGTATGTTGTATTATAAGTATGCATAATCGGGAGCTACTTCAAAATTAAAATTAAAATCAGGACGTCGAGTTACTTTATAATCTGAAAAGTTGGAGAGAGATTTGAGTGTTTTCGAAATTAAACGGAAAAATACATAATCTGCACAAAAATAAATAGAGCTTTGGGATCAAGTCAATCTACAATTGTATTTCACGACAAGGAACCATTTTTGAAACCTTAAACCGCAGACATCGACATTTTCGTTTTCTTTTCAAAATCTAGGTTAGAATCAAAATCCGCAGAAAATATGTAAAGTTTCGGCATTTTCTCCAGTTATAAATAGTTGAAAGTGCATGCATCCATTATTATGCGTTAAATGCAAATTATGTCAAAATAAATGTGTAAAACTATCTAATAAATGCAAATCTGGAAATACAATAGACAACTTGTTAGATTTCAATGATACAATATTTCCATATTAGGGAAGATTTGGAAGATATTATTGACTTTGGTACTACGATATTTTCAAGTAAAGATGATTTATAAGATATCTAAGATAATGACTCAAATATATTATCTCTTTTATTATATTAAAGAGGGCAATGAATTATCTTCATGATAAGGAGAATGATTTGGAAAATTGAAGTAATCAAACAATTTCCTAATCAGCTGATTAAAAAAAGAATCTTATCAGCCGCGTGTAAATTGGAGGAAACTGGAAAGTCAAACAGATAAACGTTTTCTATATGAATAGGAGAATTGATGAGCTGTTGATTTATAACCATAAATCAATTACTTCAACCCTAAATAATAATCTCTATATTTATATAAAGATAGTCATTCTATAGAGATTAGAATCATCCTCTCAAGTTGTATTTCTTATTCTTCCTTTTAGCCTCCATTATCAATTTTGTAAAATTCTCTTTTATTAGAAAGTAATAAAATCTCCTCTCTCCAAAGTGGATGTACATTATCTCACGATAGTGAAATCACTATAAATTCATGTGTGAACTCTCTATTTACTTTCTTCTGTGATTTGTTGTTTGTATCCTCCTATTGTTGTTTGTTTTATCGCACTACAACACGATCTTATTGCTTCCGCGTTTATTTGGGTTTGTTTATAGTCATTTGTGTAAAACTGCCCCCAACGGTATAGTATCAGAGCTTTGAAGGTTGTTGTTGAAGCCTAGGGCTAGAAGGTGGTCGATAAGATGGCAAGATCTAGAAACTGAAGTGAGGTTAGACCTACCCATGAGTATGCACCCTACACTAGAGGTTCATATGCAACATCCAGTTCGCACTTGGCTATAGAGAAGTGGAACGAAGATAATGATTTTGAGAAGTGGCAGTGGAAGTTAAAGGCGGTGTTGAGAAGAATGTGTTTATCAGGTTGTATTTGATGCGGAATCATTGTCAGTAGATATCTCAGAATAGGAAAAGAAGAAGATGGAAGAATGGGTCTTTACTACCATCCAATTAGTCATGGGTGAGAACGTCATCTCAGAGATTAGCAGTGAAACTACCGCTACAAGCTTGTGGAAGAAATTGGAGGATCTTTACATGAAAAAGTCGCTTACGAATAGGCTAGTTTTGCTGAAGCCTTTCTTCACTTACAAGATGCGAGAAAGTACGTCGTTGAAAGCATATCTTAAATCCTTCGATGACTTGATGATGAAAATTGTTGATTTGAATGTGGATGAAGAGCAAAAAGCTAAGGTGGTATTGTGCTCTCTTCCAAAGCGATACACGGTATTCGCTAACAACTTGATCTATGGCAGAAGCATGCTGACATCAGAAGATATGAAGACGATACTTCTAAGTGAAGAGATGAGTGATAAGATGAAGCTTATGAGAGAAAGTGGAGAAGATTGTAGTAGTCATGACTATTCGTAGAGAGGAAGAAAGGAGGAGAAGGAGGATAATTTCAGAGGACGTTCTAAGTCGAGGAAGCCCGAAAGTAGTTGGATAGGCAAGTCTAAAGACAACATGTGTTATCATTGTAAGAAGCATTGTCACTGGAAGAAAGATTGTCCAGATTTGAGGAAGAGAAATGAAGCAGATGGCTCTTCATCTATTGCAATGGAGAAGGTTATTTCTGATGATGTGTTGACTGCATCTGTTTTCGATGTTTCAGACCATTGGGTGCTGGATTTAGAGGCATCTTTCCATATGATGTCTAGGAAAGAGTATTTTTGGTCTTATGAAGGTAAGGAGGGAAGTGCCATATTGATGGGGAACGATGCTACTTGCAAGTCATTAGGAGAAGGATCGGTGCGTATTCGCATGCACGATGGCGTGGTGCACACTATCATTGGAGTCCAGTATGTTTCGGGTTAAAGGAGATCTCTTTTGTCTTTGGTCAGCTAGCATCTTTGGGTTGCAGGATTACAATAGAGTTGGATAGCTTGAAGGTATCATGTGGTGCTCTTTTATTGATGAAAGGAGTAATGGTCTAAAATCTTTATATTCTGAAAGGATATATAGTTCTTAAAGAGTCATGTGTTGGAGTTGATAGTTCACGAGCTTTAGATGCCATCGGACTTTGGCATCTCAGATTGGGTCATGTTTTGGAGAAGATATTGGAGCCGCTTCGTAGAAGGAAGATGATTAAGGGTGAAAGCTTCAACCGTTTAAAATTCTGCCAAAAGTGTGTATTAGGGAAGCAGACAAAGATTTCTTTTGGTGCCGGTAGACATGAGTCCAAAGGAGTACTAGAGTGTGTCTGTATGGATGTTTGGGGACAGTAGCTAGAGCTTCTATTGGAGGAGCCAAGTATTTTATCTCTTTCATCCATGACTGCTCTCGGAAGGTTTGGGTGCTCGTGAGGAAAGCTAAGTCAGAGTCGTTTGAGAAGTTCAAAACTTAAAAAGCACTGGTGGAAAATGAAGTCAAAAGGAAGTTGAAGGTGCGGAGATCCGACAATGGCGGTGAGTCTGTTTCTAAGGAGTTCATAGATTTTTGTAAGTAGCATGAAATTCAAAGGCACTTCACTACACCCGAAGATCCACAATCAAACGAAGTCGCTAAAAGGATGAATATGACTTTGTTGGAGAAAGCTCATTATTTGGGATTGACAGTGGGTTTATCTAGAAGCTTTTGGGTTGAAGCTTTATCGACTGCAGCGTATATTATCAATCAAATATCATGCTCGGCCATTGATGGGAAGATTCCAACGGAAAGGTGGAAATGCACATCTATACATATCAGTTATTTTTGTATATTTGGTAGTTTTGTGTATGTTCACCATGAAGGAAATGACATGTTAGAGGCTAGAGCCTATCAAGGCATATTTTTGGGTTATACGAAAGGCATCAAAGGGTATTACATTTAGAACCCTGTCAATAGGAAGGTAGTGAACTCTAGACATGTCACATTTGATGAGTCCGCTATGTTCAAGTTGAAGAAAAATCCATCTAGTTTAGTATAGTCAGAAATTGAAAGGCCTAAGGAGATGAAAACCATTCCCACATATTAGCCAATAGTAGAGTTAGAGCTACAAAAGTAAATAGGGTAATTGCAATTGTTGATCCATTACATAAAGGTCCACAAAATTCCTCTTGCAATGACGGTGATGGTCATGATGCTAGAGATGATTCAACTCAAGGTGGAGTTGACCTCCCGGTCGTAACGAAGAAGAAGACGAATTTCAGTCCACTGGTCTGTAGCTGTAGTAGTAAGCCTGTCAGGAAGGTTCTATTAAGCAAACCAGTAAGTTAGCTCATTCAGTTGGAAGTAGGAAATCAATCCCGCCACACCTTTCATAGAAAAAGGAGACCTGTCCAGTATACTTAGACCAATGCTAGGATATAATGCCCCTGACTCGCCAGTATATTAATTGGCAGGCCAAGTATATTAATCCGGGCGGGAGGAAGGTCGCTAAGCCAATAAGGTAGGTATCACTTCTTGCTTTTCAAGCAAACCATAAAAATCCTTTGTAACCGCAAGGAGGGGAATGCCGAAGGCGGGGCTAGTGACTGGAGTGAAGTTGTAACAAGGTAGCCGTACTGGAAGGTGCGGCTGGATCACCTCCTTTTTAGGGAGAGCTAATGCTTATACTTGTTGGGTATTTTGGTACCTATTCAGGCGAGCTCTAGAGGTAGAAGGCTGCCAAATAGGTACGGAGACTAGAATTATGCAAACCTTAGCCTTGATGATCAGTTTGACTACGCACTACATATAGTGCAAGATAAGCATTTCGACCTTGAAGAAGCTATGAGTTCGAGTGTCAGCTCGAAATGAAAGCATGTTATGGAGGAGGAGATGGATTCGTTAAGAATCAGACTTGGAAATTGGTACCATCCCCTCAAGGAAGCCGAGCCATATGATGCAAGTGGGTATATAAGGTGAATGTTGATGGGATATACAATGCTATATTTGTTGCAAAATTCGAGCATTGCTCGAAGTTGATTCGCTTGTTGAAGTGTTAGGTGCCACTTTGTGGCACATTAGGAGAGTGAGTTGGTAGATGGAGACGTTGGTGGAGATTAATAGGTTCTACATGGAGATGGTACTTTCAACACTTTTTTGGCGGGTGGTGGCCTTGCCGGAGTTCGTTGACAAAGTGCAACAGGTGATGGCCATGTCAAGACTCATTGGGGAAGTATCCATAGTATCTTATTTGAGAGTTGCTTGGAGTAAGAGGATATATATGGAGTTGGTAGGCTTGGATGGAAATATAATATCGAGGTGGAGATTGTTAGATTTCAACGATACAATATTTCAATATTAGAGAAGATTTGAAAGATATTGTTGATTTTGGTGATATAATATTTCCAAGTAAAAAGGATTGAAAGATATTTTAGATAATGAATCAAATATATAGCCCCTTTTATTGCATTAAAGAGGACAATGAATTATTTTCATGAGAAGGAGAATGATTTGGAAGATTGAAGTAATCAAACAATTTCCTAATCAGCTGATTAAGAAAAAGAATCTTATCAGCCACGTGCAAATTGGAAGAAACTGAAAAGTCAAACGGATAAATATTTCTCATATGAATAGGAGAATTGATGAGGCATTGATTTATAACTATAAATCAATTACTTCAGCGCTAAGTAAAAATTTCTATATAAAGATAGTAATAATTCTATAGAGATTAGGATCATCCTCTCAAGTCATATTTCTTATTCTTCTTTTTAGTCTCCACTATCAATTTTATAAAATTTCTTTTCTTAGAAAGTAATAAAATCTTCTCTCCCCAAAGTGGATGTACATTATCTCGTAATAGTAGAATCACTATAAATCCATATGTGAACTCGAACTCTCTATTTGCTTTCTTCTGTGATTTGTTGATTTTGTAATCTTCTATTACTATTTGTTTTATCCCACTAGAACACGATCTTATTGCTTCCACATTTATTTGGGTTTATTTACAGTTATTTGTGTAAAACTACATCAGTACAACTTTCATCATATTTAAAAATATAATATGTTCAAGAAACGTATACCGAGAAAGTGTTGAAAGTATGCGTTGTTAAAAAAATACAAAGCATATGCATTTTATATAACCTTGTAAATAAAATAAAGTGCAATTAAATGCAGTTGAGAAAGTCACCATAATACTCAATTTTGTAACAAAAATTAGACATACAAAATAATTTGAACATTTTCTGTAAGAAGTAAACCCTTTACACATTTTTAAAAAATCAAAAAATAATGTTCAAGGAACAAAGTGGAAATTAGGGACACATCCCTCTTTCTAGAACTTATTTATTTTACATCTCTCACTTTTGGAGACTACTTCATACATACCTCTTTTTTACTATTCCTTCTCTTTTACATATCGTTTCCAAATTTTAAGAGTGTATGTCAAGACGTGTATTGCATGCAGTTATGAGTTATGTGAAATGATAATATGAGCACATGTTAAGCTTAGTAAAGTTACCTAAATACCCTCATAATTACACGTATTTTTCTGAAAATAGAAATGTATTTTATAAAAGGAAATTGGAAGAGATATAAACTTAGTTATTATACTTATAAGGACCTGTGCAGTTAAAGCGCTCGGCAGATTCAAAGCGGTGGAGGTGCAAAAAGTCATAGCGGGGATACAGCGAGAATATAGCGGGATATAGCGGATGACTCTAAAATAGCATATAAAACTCGTACTTAATGTTTTTACAGATATATAAATGGTAATTAAATGAAAAAAATATCATTCAAATGAATTATAATTAATACATAAATAATTTTAAATAAAAACATGTGCGAATATACTTTAAATAAACGTAAAACTGTTATATAACATAATTGAATTTAGTAGAATATTAGAGTATTTTCATTCTGAAAATATATTAAAAATTAAATCAAATAAATTGGTTTCATAATTTTTATAATGTATAAATGCAATTTTTCAGTTCATTTTATTAAAGAAGATATAGCGGAAATAGCGGAATATAGCGGGAATAACGGGATATAGCGGAAATAGCGGGGCATAAAGCGGAAAGGCTATATTTTGGGGCTATATGGAAATATCGTAGCGGTAGAAATCCGCTATGAGATATAGCAGAGTTATAGCGGGGTAATAGCGGGGCATTAACTACACAGATAAGGATGTACGCTAAAATTTTCCAAAAAACAAATCATCAATAAAATGAAATATCACTATAAAATTATATTTTACACGTATAGAAAACATGGTGTAAAACCAAACTTATTTCTTTTGAAAGTGTAACAATTGTGCACTTAACTGGTAAAATACAAAAAAATCTAAAAAAATGGGTCACTTTGAAAATATAAAACCTAAACATAGAGTATATGTAGTTGTATATTCTTATCATCAAAAATACAAAAATAAAATTTAAAAAGAAAAGTGCAAAACTTATGCATTATCTAAATATCAAAATTTGCATTAAACTTAGTAAAACTCTCTACATTTGTATGACTTCCAATTTTGTACTAATTTATGTATTTTGCTCACTAGAAAACATCGATTTTTGATGATTTTAAGACTAAAATAATTTTGAGCTAGGATAAAAACGTTATCGGGAAAAATAGTCCTTTCGCTACATTTAAAATAAAGACCTAGCGCTTCTTTCTTGAAAATAGTGTGTAACTCGAGCGTTACACATGGTATGATTTAGAAAAATAATTTTGTAGATATTTAAAAGAATTAAATTTAATATTGATATATAGTGAACTTGTTAAGATAATAGAGCTACGTATCGAACTTATTAATTGTAAGTATGTAATTTGGTTATGTGATATATATATATATATATATATATATATATATATATATATATTTGTATAGAAAGTTAATTGTCATTTATGTGGATAATAATGAGTTAAATACTGATTTATTACTTTTAGCATTTAATGTTTGTTAAGAAAATAAATGAAAGTAAATATTCTTGACCAATTTTAAAATAATATTTTTACAAATTTCAATGAATAACTATTTATATACATTGATTTTGAGTTTAACATTTTGTTTCTAGTACATTTATTTAAAAGAAAAATGATATATAGGTTGGGTTTTAAATATAACTTTAGAGAATGACGAAATACCCAAAACTAAAAGTGCAATATTCATGAACTAATATATTTTTATGCCTTTAAAGCTTTTGCAATTAATATAAGCATCAGAAATATGTATATTATATCATCAAAGTGATACAAAATATTTATATAAAGACTAAAAGAAATGTTACAAATCAAATTGTTATTTCAATTATGTAAATATTATAAATTGGATTTTGAACCATTGTGTTTCATACCTCGATCATTTTAATTTATCATGAAAAAATTTCCACACATAATCAACATCTACCTCAAAAAGATAATGAAATACAAAAGAAAAAAAATTCTAATAAAAATATTGTATATTTTATCCATCAATTAACTTAACTTACAAATATATATACATAATTAAAGTTTAACATTTTCACAAAATGTATTAACCGAAAATATTCATTATTTTTCAAAATTACAAACTACAATATTCATCAATTTTTATATTTTATGTCATTCGTAACAAAAATTAATTTTATTAGTGATAAAGAATTCGCTAGATTTACTTTAAAAAAATTTGAAAAAAAAATGCTGTATATGAAGGAAACCGACCAGTCTGCTGTGGGTGAAATATGCATATTTAAAAAAAATCCATATTTTAGCGGGCTTATGAATTCTAATGGTTTGCTCTAGACCTAATCTGGTAATTTAAAAAAACATATTTTATGTAACATTTATTAATTAATTCAATCAAACGTTTATTTGGATGTGTATTAATATATACATTCGATGACATATCTCACACTTAAACATAGTATAAGTGTGATACTCATATGTGTGTGTGTCTGTGTGTGTGTGTGTTTAATTTAGTTAGGTTTTGTGTTCTATCAATTAGGTATGTGAATGGTTAATTTGTTAATTAATGAAACAACTCAATAGATCATAAATGTGACAATTGGATAATTAATTAGGGGTTACATTTATCGCTTTAGGGCATGAGAAATGTCACATGAACATATAGGGTGTAAATTGTAAATGAATGACCTTATTAGAGAAGACAAGTAAGCATAGCATAATGATTCAATTAAAGATAACATCGTGTAATATATACATGAGTAGATATTGGAATATATATATACATATATATATTATGCATATACAAAGCATTTACACACACACAAACTGCCTTGTTAAATTATTTAATAAAATTATAATATACAATAATTTTTAAAATTCGATTAAGTATTTAAATATTGTCTTTATAAGTTTCTAAGTATAAACAATAAACTTTAAGTTTTCATATGTGTCTATACTTATAATATCTATTATTGATTTAAACGAAGTATGGTAACATTACAAATTTACACAGATATATAAATATATACAAACTGACAATTTATCATCCGATTTGAAATACGTAAATAAATACTTGCTAAAGTTTGAGACAATTTCAAATCAATTTCAAGTTTGTATAATATAGTACAGAGCCATGAAAAAAATAAGCTTTTTTTAACATATTAACTTATAAAAGAAATTCCATGGCCAAAATAATTTCACGCATATGGTCCAATTTCATTTTAAACAACTATATTTTAAGGTATTAAAGACTTTTAATCAATTGTTGAAACTTATTGTTCATACAAGATTATAACAAGGTAATTGACTGTATATAAATTGTGATAATGAACATATAACAAGTTAGATGAAATATATATAATCAAACCTGAAAAGAAGTAGCATAATTATTACACCTTGATTTGATAATCTCTAAGTAGATCCACACCTAATTTGCAAGAGAGTGATGAATCACTTACTTTTAATTTTATTTGATGTTTTCATTTGTTTTTTAGTTTTGTTTTTCAGAAAATGAAGGATGTAATGTTGGCCATTGAAAGAGAGAGGAGAGGAAGATAAATGAATCAGGTAAGAAAATGAAAGAGAGATTTGTTCTAATGGGATAATATGAACCTTTCATATTCTCTCTTTAAAACTTCCACTTTAAATTCTTAATTAATTTTCAATCAAATCTCATCAACATCCCTTCTTCCCCCTCTCTCTCTCTCTATATATAGCATGGCAGGTCACATCATTCCATTACTTGGACAATTATTTTCAAAAGTTTGTTAAGCAATCAACTATATTTAAAACTCGTTTAAATATATACCAGTATCATATACTGATATGCGCATATCTAACTTTTATATATACATTGAGATAATTACTAACAAAACCAAAGCATAGAATAAATTAAATAATAATCTATATTTCTCAAATATTAATTAGTTTACCTATTTTACAATATTTTATAAATTAATTAAATCGTGTGGTTTTCGAAGAATTCAAAAATACAGTTGTGTGACTTGTAAGTGCGAATTCAGTCAGCAATTAATTTTAAACAATTCAAATAGTAATATTCGCATATCACCTTAGCTAGTGGTGTGGCAGTTTGGTCGAATTCATTGCTTACGCATTTTTTCAGTAGCATCAAGTTTCATATTTGTTTTAAGTTGTACCTTTTATAACGATTATTTTTTACATTAATTCTTTTCGTCAACACTATATCACGGTAGGATTAATAGAATTTGGTTTTGGTCAAAATTCCAATATCGTCAACCTTCCATTTGGTTAGTCCATAAACAAAGTTCTTGGTTTAATAATAATATTTATTTTTAACTGCACTACTCCGAGCAGAAATTTTGACTTGAGTTGACTACAGTTGACTGTGATACTTACATCATACGATTGAAGAGACGAATTCTCCATTGAATGGTATTTCACTTTGAATGTTTCAACCTAGACCCAACTATAGTCGTTCGATTGACGTCATGTCACGATTTAACTATAATCAAAGTGGAGTTTCCACGTTAAAGTTCAAAGTATTCTCAAGTTGAGAGAACTGTGTAAATCGTCACTTTAAAATTTCTCATTTAATTTAGTTGTTATTAACCAATAGGAAACTTTCAAACGAGCTATTCCATAGTTATCCAATAACTACGAGTACATAATTTTCATGGTGCCCCCAACAACCATAAGTAATGCACTACCCTACATTTGTAGAGCGCTACACAATTGGGTCTCAATGGATGTATCGATTTTCTTTCTCAAAAAATCTTTTCAGTAATATCTAAAAAAATGTTGTTTTATATTGTGATTAATTACTCACGGTTTCACTTATTTGCAACTACAATCATATAATCTTTCATTTAATGATTTCCTTATTTATATAATTTAAACTAATTACATACCCCCAACTCTATCAGTACATGTTTGTAATCTATTAAATAATAGTAAAGCAAAAGAATTCAATGCTCTCTGATTGATTATATGAGTTATCTATATTCTTCTTAATTCTCTCCAAATGGATATTTTATTTTCAAAATCCTATAATTTATCACTTTACAATTATTCTACTAAACTTTTAACACTATTTTACATTCAATACCTACTTTTAAAAGAATTTACAAACCTTTCACAGTTCTCTCCCAAATTTTACATTATAGTCCGCACATTTAAATTAATTACATAATCCAAAATTTAAACTAATCGATAAACTTAGTCAACTAATATTTATTAATAAATCCTAAATGATGAAAATTTCAGTATGTATCCTATAGGTGCATCAGTAAATTCGTAAAAGAAAATTCATTTAGATGAAAATATATATAAATCACATAAAATAAATTATACATTAATGACAATAACAAATTTATTTTATAATTTATTTACTAAATGAACATATCATAAATTGCAATATAAAATTCTATTAATTTAAATACCTAAAATTTTAATTTTTTTGCAATTACTTAGAAATTCTTCTCAATTATCTTCTAATATTTACATTCGAGTCTATATATTAAACTAATTGCGTAATCTTAAATTTAAACTATTTAAATTAATATGATTAACTGATATTTATTAATCTATCTAATAAATTCTAAAAATACGAGGATTTCCATACATAAAATACTCATGTATATGAGAAAAATGATAAAATTATTTCTTTTTTATTCAGATATATAAAGATATTTAAATCATATAACATAAAATGTATACGTATATAATGGTAACTCTTTTAATTTTCAATTCATTTATCTTAAAAAAATTATCGTACATTACATAACATAATTTCATTTTTAACAATCTTTAAAAGATAAATTTATATTTACAACAATTAAATTATATAAACATTCTCACTTTCAACGTATTATCAAACTATACCCAACTCATAACTCAACTAAATGCTACATGATATTATGTTGTGATTATCAAAGTTGTAAGCATGATCCTTCTACAATAACATGAAATCTATTAGGGGTGCACACTACCCATACTCGACCCGGTCTAACCCACCAATCCGACCCAACCCGACTCAACCCAACCTAGTTCGGGTCGGATATGAGTTACAATTTGCAAATATACGGGTTGGGTGCAATATTTTATTCAAACCAATCCTATTTTAAATAAGCCCAACCCTACATAAAAAAATCATTCAATACCAACTCATGTTAAGTATATGTATTCTAGAATAAATATACTAAAATGGTATACTCGATGTCAGTTCAAGTAAAATTAGAGCGATCAAAATACATAGGATTGACGAGGAGATTTTGATGAGTATTCTAGGAGCATTTTAAAGTATTTTGGAATAATACTCTTACTCTAATATGTAGTGAGTCAATTCTATGTGATGTCTTTTTTAATGAAATTCTAATCAAATATATCCTATAGTAATCAATTATATTTAATGCATTATGCTAGCTAAAATATGCTATTTTAAGTAGAATATCTTAATACATTATTTTGATTTTTCTCTTCAAATTCTTATTTTCGTATTAGGTTTATGTAACTCAACCCAACCCTATTAAACCCAACCCAACTCATACTTCAATCCAACCCATAACCAACCTCATATGAGGTCGGGTACGGGTCAAACTATCTTTAAACTTTACCTATATGAGGTGGGTGAAGTATTTGGTCCAACCTGACCCAACCCATATTTTGTGCAGCCCTAAAATCTATGGTTAACTACAATGATAAAATTATATGAAAATGAAAACTTAATAATGAATAAAAGTTCACACGTCTGATTCAAAAAAAAGTTCACATGTAGATAAGCTAACCATAAGATCTACGCTCTTTTCAATTACAAATTTGTACAAAGTCCTTCTCAATTTTCTTCAACTTTTTTACATTTATCTCCTTATATTTAATTAGTTATGTTGATCATTAATTCAAATTATTCCAATGAATTCAATTATTTAATGTTCATTAATCCATTTATAAATCCTTTAAAAAAGATGACAATTCAACATGTATACAACAATCATATTAACAAAATGGTGAAGTTACTTATTCACTCATACATATAAAAAAAAATATCACATAGCATAAATTATTTCCATGTATTATATATATATAGTATTAATAATTTCAGTCTATAATTTTTTTGAGTTAGGACATTAATTTTTACATATATATGTAATTAGCGAGTATTGAACCTTCAACGTTATATATGAACGTCGTAAGTCATTTTAGTTTATGATTAATATATCACAATAAATTTATCATATATTGCATAATAAAATATATTTTTAGCAATAATTATAATATAAGTACTATTCTTTAACAACATTACCGTGTGCAACGCACGGGTTACGCACTAGTAATACCCTGTTTTGTAAAATTCTGTATATGTTTGTTTATAATGAAATACTATTTTCTTTTGTAAAATAAGAATGATACTTTATTCAAACAAAGCACCCATTTTGATGTCTTGAGTGTTCGATCCCATGATCTATAAAACAACAGTCCAGAGCGCCATATGACTTGCCAGTTGAGCTAGTGGTCATTGACAACAAAATACCAATTTTAGAAGAAAATTTATGGATATTTTCTTTGTATTAAAGTACTAATTTTAGAAAGAAATAAATTATGTAAAGTTGAATGTGGAATAATGTATGAGAACTAAAGATACTTCTCTACATAATTTGTGAAAATTTTGACTTATATTGACTTGAATGAAATATTCGTTTTACAATTTTTTTCAATATAAGCATGATATACAATATATTGAATGGCCATTTATTTGGAATCATTAGACCAAATAGAAATCATTACCTAATTGGTTTATTTTAAAATTTCAAATTTTAGTACACTTAATTAATTTAAATCTACGGACTTGAATGTAAAATAATATGATAAAACTTACGAGAATTTTATAAATAATTATAGAAATTATTAAATGTCGATATTTAATTGTAAAATGATAATGGAGGGAATTAGTAGAATTTTGTAATAACTATAATAATGATGAATTACAGAGACTGAAAAGTAGGGTCCGTTCGCAGTCAAATTTTTCTCCGTTTAAGTTGGCATCATATCTGATGAGTCAAGTGGGTGACTCACATATTTACTCCATTCAAATGAACCATTGGCATTAGATGCTTAAATGCGTCCGACGGACGTGTCTAACGCCAGCAGCTCACCACTTAATCCTCTTATATATTTCCTTCTCGTCATCATTTATTCACCAATCTCTTCCATAAACCCCTAAATTCGAAAATTCAAGCCTTCTTAGTGTATAAACGATTGTTTATACGAGGTAATTAATTTTACAAATGTATTTTTATGATTCTATCTAGAGTCTTTACTTATTCTGAATTCCTTGATTTCTTTTCTATTTTTTCTAGAATTTCTACAAACAAATCATCATGTTCTTCTATCAGAAATATTGTGGATCGGACCCCTAAACGAACGTTGACATTCATAGATATATATACTATGTCTACATCGATTCTCATCCTGGACGTGTAGGATACTGGTACGACAAGATTGTTATCGCGTTCAATAACAAAATGAGCGTGGAATATACAACTATCAGATAAAAAACAAATGGAACAATCTGAATGCTAATTCTTGAAACCCTTGTATTATTTTGCTACAAACTAAAGGAGGGTATTAAAACGTGGAGAAAGACACAATTGACGGAGACAACGAGTGGAATACGATGGTTAAGAGATATAAAAAAGTTCAATTTTTCCTCACTGCTGAAGTTTAGGGAGTTGAACAATGTTTGAAGGCTGTATTAAAACCCCATCGTGCAAGTAGATAGTGTCGCCGACACTACTGTCCACTTCAATACACATATGTACATGGACTGTCTCATAGATGATGATACTGAGTTATGCACTCTTCCTCGGACTGCTTCAAATCCACATCGATCGACTACAACTTTCGCATTTCAAAGACGCCAATCAGATGTAGGTTCTTCGCGTGACTTGAAGTTGGCATATTCAATTGCTAAGTATATGGTTAAGCGGTAGAACGATGACCCATTTATCGAATGGGATGTCGTTTACGTTCTGTCGACTCGAGAGACAGACCAAAGAGTTGTCCGTATAATGTTGGACATGTTTGAGATGCTTAGGTAGCTGTTGATCTATCTAGTGGGGAAATTCAGGAGAAACATGCAATAATATATTTGTATTTGAATTTCGATATACTAATATTTATTTAAAATCGTCTTTTTTATTGCAATTTTTCTGGTATTTAATAATCTAAAACTAATTTAAACTCAGATAACTACATTATTTGGACATGCACAAAATAAAATAAAAATAATAACAAAAGTAATTATTAATAGCAAAACATAAAATATCCCTTTTCCTACACACAAACGCATCGACCATCCGCTAGACTTTCCTCTTTCAAATGTCATTTTCTCATACTTCTTTCGTTATCCTAAACTATCTAGAAAGGACCAAGGAGGGAAAAACAAAAATCCTAGAACTAATAACAAAGTAGTAAATTCTTCTGCCTTAACAGATAACTACTAAAGAAACAGTCAACATTAAATTAATAACTGAAACACGGTCAATACTAATAA
Source organism: Allium fistulosum (assembly GCA_030737815.1). Lineage (NCBI taxonomy): Eukaryota > Viridiplantae > Streptophyta > Magnoliopsida > Asparagales > Amaryllidaceae > Allium > Allium fistulosum. The sequence continues at coordinate 208,423,423 of CM060903.1, forward strand.
CTAAACCCAAAATCACATCACATTTACTTGCCAAACACTGATAACAGCACAAGCATGTTTCCAACAGTACATGACGTATCAATTCATAACAAAAGATCTACAACAAATTAACTCATTTGATGGTTTCTGCCAGTAAAATTTAGTCTGCTCTGAACATATTCCTGTGGTTAAAAAAAGACAGTAAAAGATGTGAATGTGTTCCGTTGATCCTTGACGAGATAAAAGTTATCGAACATGATAGGATGACGTTGCGGGCTTAGCTCTTGCAATTTCTTTCCTTAGATAATTTACATCACCATTCTGAACAAAGATAAAAATAGAAAGTTAATTATAACAATGAGCACTGGAATTACAGAACTGAAAGTACACTCTTAAGAACATTTGAAAGCATGCTCATATAATTTACTTTTGGCGCCTAACATATACAAATCTTTTGAATTGATGAGCTAAAAGTCTAAACAGCATTGCAACAACTTGTTTCATTATTTTCTTCACAGGGATAGCGTTAAGAAGGTTGATTGAGATTCTTCTAATGAATTCAAGGAGATGAAACACAAGAAAATTGGAGATGACTCTAGTTATAAGGGTATGTTTGCCGGTAAGAATTAACCCTATGAGCATGTTATTCAAATCAAACATGTATAGTATTGCACAGCAGAAAACAGTGAGGTCATGTTTACAGTTTCACTTGTTTGTTTCTTGCTCAGTCATGCTCAAACCATGAGGTTGAAGAGGAGATAGGCTAGGGATACGACATATATATGTTCTGTATATAATACAGTAAAGCCGTGCAAACGCTACAACATTTTAGTTGTATAATTCAAAACTAATATACAGTGACTATTATTTCTCAAATTGACCAAAGGTTGCCCAAGGCCTGGCTGGTTGCCTCAGCCCACAGGCTTCATCGTCTGCCGTCTGGATCGGCCCTGACCGTGCACAGCCACAAACTGTTAACAATGTGAACTGCACTATGGATGGGACCTAAAAAGTCAAATAATTGATATTTCAATGGCATGGGTACCAGGTCATTATACTTTGTAAAGCACAAAAGTAGTAAGAAGGGTAAAGCATTCAATCAACTCGTCAATATAAGATAAATCGAAGAAGAAGAAAAAAAACAAAACAAAAACCAAAATTTTGAAACCAAATATGGTTTATATGAGCATACTTCCAAATTGAATGTTAAACCAAATTGCAATTCAATTTTAATATAATTTTTCTTCTGGTTTTGAATATCAAATATCAAGATAAAACAGTAAATCATAATCCAAATTGTGTTTACTGAATATTTCCATGAATCTCATAAACTGTTTGATATTTTGTAGGGGTAGATATACTATTATATCTAATTAAGCAATGTAAAAATACTATATTGTCATTATTAATTTTTCAAAAAAGAAAGACGGAAAGAAAGGAAAAATGATTTAGAAAGGAAAAAAACAATTCATCCGGTTAAAATTATGCCATGACCAGAGGGTTGCCCTAGGCCTGGCTGGTTCCCTTAGCCCACAGGCTTTGTAGGTTGCCCTCTCGGCCAGCCCTGACCGTGCATAACCACAAACCGTTGATGATGAGAGCCGACCTTTAAATAGGACCGTTATGATAACGGTAAATTTCTCATTATCATACTATTATCGGTCAATCGGTTGCCATTTTTTATTAACGTCGGTATAATCGGTATGCTAACGGTAAATTTACCACTTTCTACTGTAAAACATAGGTAACATTTTGTCAAAACCAACGGTACCAGTAATTTACCCGTTCACTTACAATAAGTGGATATTCATGTAATATATTGTATTAGAGGCATTTAGAAGCAAGAAAATGATTTGTTTTATTTCACGAATTCAGTCCAAATGATGCTAAATTAAATTCTTTTATTTATCATCGATGTCTTTCATTAGAGGACACAACGAAATGTATGATGGGAAATCATTACTGCATAAAAATAAATCAAGTTTTTGATATATTTTTTAAACAAACAGTAAATTTACTATTGTCAGAGAACGGCTACCACTTTATCAGTATATCAACAAATTGGTAATGGTAAGCAATTTTAGTTTACTAGTAAAAACAGTTAGTAATGTCCTTTGCAAAATGGTAATCGTAACCATTACCATAACAGCTCCAAATTTGAACGTGGCCTAAAAAGTCAAATAGTTGCTACTCCAATTACATGGGTATCGGTCGGTATACTTGGTAAATCACAAAAGTAGTAAGAAGGGTAAAAGCATTCAATTAACTCCTCAGTTTAACATAAAATGAGAATAAATCTTTTTTATCAAACCTACCAAATTCAATTAATTTGGTTAGTTTTTGGATAAACAAAATTGCAATTTAATTTAAGATTTTTTTTTTCTTTTAGCAGTTAAATATCAAAATTCAAGAAAAAACAGCAAATCATAATCAAATTGTGTTTACTGAATATTTCCATGAGTTTGTAAACAGTTTGATATTTTGGTATAGGTAGATCTACCATTTTGTCTAACTAAGCAATGGAAAAATACTATATTCTCGTTATTAATTTTGCAAACAAGACAGAAAGAAAGAAAGATTCAGGAAAAAAAAATCATTACGTAAACCTGAAATTGGTTAAACTTATTATACTAGCACTACCCAATCAAAAGCCTGTATATACTTGGAACAAGTAACATTGTCAGCAAATGAAACATTTGTTTGTCAATAGACTCAATACCCATTCAGCCTGTGTTCTGGTTTATGCAATTTCAATTTGTGTTCAGACTACTGGCATTTAGCATTTCCTTAAATCCACAACGAAAATGGATATCCAGCATCAAGCTTGTCCCAAACAAAATAATATTTACTGAGAAATTAAAAGGAGCTAAATCCTAAGGTATCTTTTTTTTTTGAGCATGATTCATTAATGCCAACAACTGTCGATCCCAAAGATCGAACTCGTGACCTTTAATTTCATAGTCCGAACTACCAATCAACCGAGTCAACCATCTTAGCAATCCTATGTTATCATTTGAATGTCTCCATTTATGTTTCACTGTTTTTCTCAATTCTTTACCGCCCATTAAACTAAATTCTACAATAATATATATGTACGTTAATGATCCATCTTTTAAAACAAAAGAAACTTGTGACCAGATCACTAGATAGAGTTTCGCTTTATCATTTCTCTCATATCCTTGCATTAAGGGATACCAAATGCATTGAGTTTAGCTACTTCGGTATACACCGATAAGAAGAGTAAGAATCTTTCAATACTTCTCTTTACTAAAATCATCTGCGTATAAATACGAATGTCCACATAAATATGCACGAGGATCCAAAGAATTGTTATTCAAATTAAATGGCTACCAGTCATCAATTTTCACAGTTGAACACGAAGGTAGTAAGAAGTGTACTTCAAATTTCACATTAGATCAAATTAGTCGATTTTAAGAAGAAGAAAAAGAAACCAAAATAAAAATAATAAAAATCAAAATGAAACCAACCAAACAGAACTAATTTCAATTAAGGGACATTTTTTCAAACACTCAAACAAAAGTTTCAAAATTCACTTTCGCTTCCTCTAAAAAAAAGTTCACGAAACGGCCCTGTCAAAATTTCTAGTAAAAATACGCAGTTTAAACTGCATATACTTCTAGCCAAAACTGCAAATATTTGCATTCTACATTGCAAATATTTGCAGTTCTAACTGCATATTTTTGTAAAATGAAATTTTTGTAGTCATACTACAAGAATGTGCATTCTACACTATAAATATTTACAGTCCACACTGCAAATTTTCATTTTATAAAATGTATATTTGGAACTGCAAATATTTGCATTTTATATTATAAATATTTGCAGTTCTAGTTGCAAATATATGCAGTTTAAAATATATATTTTTGCTGAAAACATTAATATGGGTGTTTCGTGAAACTTGGTTTTTAGAAGGGTTTTTCAGGTATTAAGTTTGAAAATAAGGGACGGATCCTAATTTCCAATTCAATTAATTTGGTTGGTTTTTCATTAAACCAATTTGTATTTCAAAATCAAGAATTTTTTTTCTTTGTGTATAACGTCGTTTTTTGTCCCATTCCTCCATATTTGTATTTTTACATCAATAAAACAATAGTTTATAATTTTCCTTTTGCAGTAGGTAATTCAGAAGAAGCATTTTCGCCATATAAAGGTGAAATTGAGAAGGAAGAGTTGCAAGGGGAATTGAAAATAAATGTAAGGCCCATGTAAAAGTGATAATGTGCATGTAGTTTTGTCAATGTGATTCATGTACTCAGCATATGAGTTTCTTTGAGAAAAATCTACAAAGCTTAAGAGTTGGATGTTTGTTCTACTTTTATTAGTCTTGAACGAATCTAACATACGAACCCCTATGTGATATATTATGTGTCTGATTGATCCGATCAAAAGGAGGGGTTGTAAGTTATGGTTTGTGTTGATGTAGATAAGGTTTGTATTAATGTTTGAGAGAGAATGAAGAATAGAATTTTGAAATTTTGATGTGATTACTAGTAATGCAATCTAATATTTATATTGTCCATAATGCATGTCAATTTAAAAAAAAAACGCAATTCAGTTTGTAGTATAATGAACCCAAATAGAAAACAATTCAAGTCAAACCTAAAAAAATGCAAGCAAATTTTATACGATGCAACTTAAATTTTTATCAAATGCAACTTAAATTTACACAATGCAACTCAATTTTAAAATATATTTAAAGCTAAATTTGGGTATAGTGCAACAAATCTGGATATAGTGCAAACAAATCTGGATATAGCGCAACAGATGGTTTGCATTATAAATCGTGCAAACTAATATTTATAATTTTTTTATTTGTACTGACTTGCAAGTTGCAATATAAATAGAACATGCTGATCGCATAATAGTTCAACAAAATTTGCTTTCGTTATATATAGTGCAAACCAATTTGTATTATACTTTAACAGTATCAACTTTCATTATATACAGTGTAAGTGAATCTGTAATATAATGAAATCCAATTTAATTGTAATTTTCTTTTACTTTATTTTTTTACCTAAGATAAAATAAATAATGGAATTATTTTTTTAATGAAAAAAAAATCAATGGTCTTTTTTATAAAGGAAGTACTTAATTTGTATTATGATAAGTGAAAGGCGCTTTTAATCTATTAATTGATTTGATCGCCAAACGGGACCACTTCATAAGTCTCGTTAACTAAAGGTTAACCTTAAGAAGAACATCCGGACATATTTTTTTGGCACATCCTTTAGAATTTTAAACAAAACCGAAAAATATAGCTATAAATAACCGGTTCAATGTATATCATTCTGTTCTTAAAGAATGCATTAATTGTATTATTGCAAGGACAGGGTAAAAACAAGATTTGTTGAAACACTCCTCAACGGTAAACAAGTTATCTATCAAAATGACAATTTAAGATGTTAAATTCATCTCACACTTAAACATTATTGTGCAGTCTAAATTTCACTTCCTACATGAACGTTCAACAAATGACCATAATTTAATTTTATTATTACCTTCCTAAATCTTGAGGGAGGTTCAAGGTCAACCATCCTCATCGACATTTTAGCAATCTCTAAAATAGCACTATCCCTAACTTCCACATCATCACTCGCCAACTCTTCATAAGCTGCCTCGAACGCTTCCTGCCAAAATTTAGGCAATTGAATCCGCCTACTCTGACTGTTATACACATCCCACATATGCTTCACTAACTTCTCTCTTTCCTCCACTTCCTGTTATCATTCAAAACACAAATTTCTTGCATAAATTGAATGAGATTTACATTGTTACCTTATTCTACACTGCAGTATTTCATGAGATGAAGTTCACTGACATCAGATAAATTGTTTAGGGATAAATGACCTTCATCATAAGAATACAGAAAATAATCACCATATTCTAATCTAATGCATTGTTCAGGTTATCTTTATTTTGTTTTAATACTTTCCCTTTCTATCAAATCCAGCTATAAACATCATGAAATACTTTCTCATCGACCCATTACATGATCAAATAATGTGGAATTCAATTGCAAAAAATTCTAAAAATATCCCTTATTGTCTCCCCCGTCTTCCATATAACAGTTTCAACACAAACTCGTTCAAAGAAATACAAAACTAGTCATATCTGCGACAGAAATCAATAGAAGGGTGGACTAATAGATTCTGAAAGTAACTAAATTTCTGGGTAGAAAAGTAGAAAACAAATAAAATAGTAAAACAAATTACCAGGACGTCGAGATCGGAACTCATGGAAGAGTGGTGTAAAATGTAGTCATCGGGGAGAAGATCGCCGGCGGAGAAGTTTAACGAGACGGTGCCCGTAAGCATGGACCAGAAAGCCAGCAGTATTATTGCCGCGAGAGCCCAGAACTTGTACCGGTTTTTACCGAAAAGTGAAGAAGATGATGTTTCGGGTTTGGTTATGGCGGTGGTTGTCGGTAGTAGATCCGCTTCTTTCATTTGCTATTTTCTTTTTCAACTTTTTTTATTTTTTTTATTCCGTTGTCTTCTTATGACGATGAGATTGCATCGTATTTAGTTGGACTAATCTTGTCAATACACCCTTGTAATGTTTGAATCTTTTAAAAGTTGTTAATTTCCCACTCAAATTTGTATCCACGGAAATTATGACATCTTTCAGGCCATTTGATTACTACACATTTGTTTACAAGTAAAAAACGACCGATTGGAGAAAGCATCAATGCTTGCTCCAGATTTTATGCACCGAACGCATCTGATGCGGTCTATAATTCCTACCAGTAACTTGTATCTTCCCTCGCATCTCCCAAACAAAATAGATCATCTGACACTATTACAAAAAGGAGTAAATAAAAAAAAATTCTTTCCAGTTTATCATAATAGTTCTTTTATAGCATTAGTGGATAATTTTCATTTATATTAAACCGCATTTAATGTTTATTATTTGGATATGGATTTGACTTTAAGTTTTATTATTTTAGTACGAATAACATTTATTCATATGTGGTTTCGTTAAAATGGTTTCGTTATTAGTTCATATTTGAATTGTTTAAAGAGATGTATTTTAATTAAATAAATATATTGTTAATTTAAACAACATTAATTCCAGCAAAATATTAAACAAAACAAATTTTATTAATTTTGAATAATATTTATTTGAAGATAAAATTTACTAAAAGTATTATATGTATATATAAAGATAATTATTGTATAAGTTTTTTGTCTCAAACAAGAAATTTTGTAATAAAAAATGTTATAATTTATTATTTTCTATTAACAATATTGATTTCAAAATGTATTATTGACGAATTTATATGTTAAAATCTAATTTACAAAGTCATATTCATGTATGTTATATACGGTTAAATAATATCAAAAATGTCCAAATCCATGACGAAAGTTGCACGTGAAATAAAGCTTGTATATGAAGGTTATAAAGGCTAAATTGTAATTACCAAAAATTAGGGATTGGAATATAGAAATACCTTCACCGTCTTCTCCAGTTATTTTTCTATGCAAAAACCCTAGCTGATTAGATTGTGATTTAAGCTCACAGCATCCCTATTGACTCCACCTCTGGCCCTCCTGAAATCAGCTGCACGATTGTCGCCTCGCCATTTAGATCTGACCACTCATCAGTGTTTACGATAAAACCCTAGCTCATATAGTATTTTATCATGTATGTTACTTCATCGTCGATGATAGCCTCCGACTCGGACGTGCCTGCTTTGATGGAGTTCCTGTAGCGATTCGGAAATTCGAACACTTCGTCTTTAATGTCGATACATTTTGAAATATAACTAAGTGTTATAAATATGATTTTATAACATTGTTTAGCATTATTTAATTAATAAATAATGATAAGAAACTTGTTTTTGAAAAGTGTTTATAAAAATATATTCCTCGAAGAAAAATCGATAATGTCGAAAATCGGTTTATCGATAAACAGCTTTTCGATCGATATGAGTTGTTCTAACTATTGTGCACTTAAGTAATGATCAAATGAACACATTAGCAACTAATTAACACGCTCTCCTCTTCATAAAGCATGAAATGTTCTAGAAAGTTCTATTATGATAAGAAATGATATTATGAGAAGGGTATAAGAGTAATTAGCCAAAAGGAGAAGTGACATAAAGGAGAAGTGGTGGAAGATGAGCCTTCCATGGCATGGTTTGGGGGGGTGAAGGCAAGCTTAAAGAACATAATTCCTAAGCCTATAAATAAAGGGGAGGGGTTCATTCATAAATCACAAATAAATTCTTAAGCTTTGAGCTAATTTTAATGGCTTCTTCGTCTTCTTTTCTACCTCTCTAACCTTCTCAAATCATATTCAAATCAACTTCAAACTCAAGCAAACTTTGCCAAAGACCTTAAAACATCATTAGTACATGGTTTACCATCTAACAAGTTGAAGAGTGATGGAAGGCAAGGGGGAACCCCTCTAGGCCATGAGCAAATTGTTGAAGGAGGAGGAAGAAAGCAAGGATAAAGCAAGAAGGAGGAGAAAGGAAGGTGGTGATTGCAAGTGAGATTAAGCTTGGGGTCTTAGATCTTGGTTATTGTTGGATTAAAGGTGGGTTAAGACCTCACTTTGAATGGAAAATATAACATATATATATATATATACATATATATATATATTGTATTTGATTGTGTTAATGTTGTTTGAATTGTTAAGTAACATATGTGAAAACATTGATTTTGATCCTTGTTTTGAGAACAAGTGGCACATTGGAACCATATACGAATTTGAATAGACTTATATGACATGTGACTAGATCTTTAACAAAGCACATAGGTTGTAGTTGAACATAGGTTGAGATATGACATGGATTTAGAAGTGCACTTATAGCGATAGTCGCTATAGAAGCGGTTCGGAATTGTCTTGTTTTTGATAATTGATATGGAACTTTATAGAGAGATCCATAGAGATTTCTCGCCATAGCTGAATTGTTTTATATGTATGTTTATTGCTATTGAAAGCTTGAATAGTAAAAAGTTAAGTAACATCTCGAAAACGACCAAAACATCACTAGTGCAAAACTACCCTGTTTAACCTTGATTTTTGGACTTCAAATGTTTCAAAAAAGACTTTAAGTTTGAGCATTTGCTTCATTCTTTTAAAAAGTATGGCCTAACTATTTTTAGACTACTTTAAAAGTAATTTGAGGTATTTATGAATTTTTAAGAATTAGTTATGAATTTTTTTAAAAAGGAATTTTTGAATAAAACATGTTCTTTTTCCAAATTTTGTTGATTTTTCAAACTTGTTATTTTTAAGTGATATTTTGGATAAATGTTTTAAAACATATTATAAGTATTTCCAAGTAATTTAAATGTTTTCGAAAAGCAGTTAGAATTGCTAAATGGCCAAATAGTTGATTATGTAATTACTTATTTGAAAAGTAATTGATTATGCTTAAGGCTAATAAGCCGCCGAAGTAATCTTATCTATCTGTGAGAGTTAAGATTGATGTCGAGTAGGGACGGAGTAATAGAGTTATAACCTACCGGGCTTCCCTCTTAATCGAGGAATAGGTAAGTTGAAAATGTCGGAAAGGTGCTAAGCGAGTTGATTACTTATTGTTTATGGAACTCATAAATACTTAACACTAAAAGCCGACGGGGTAGACTTATCTATTTGTGAGATTTAAGAATGAAGTGTCTAGGCACGGCTTGGAGCAACCAGTGTCCAAACTTACATGGCTTCGTTCTTGGGCGAGGAATAGTTAAGTTGGAATGTCGGAATGAGTTAAGGATACGAATCATGATTTGTATAAGCAATTCTTTTGACTAGATAATCGATTAGTCGATTATCGAACTTAATCAAATATTGGCTTAAGAAGTTATCGAAAGGCTTCATGATTTCATATTCAATAAGAACCCCCGAGGAGGAGTATTTGTACGAAACGTCTCTAGCTTTCGCTTACTTCTAAGAGAATCAGAATTGAGTAAACCAAAAATTCATCGATTGGTTTTGGAGAGTCTGGTAAGTGGGAAGAGTGTACTTATATGAGATGACTCAAACACGAAACCACTTCAAAACCATATACGCGATCTATGTTCTAGAAGCAGTTGAGAAGTGGAATGTTATAGAGTTGAACTACCAATCCTAAGGTTAAGTCCAAAGGAATAGTCAGCATTAACATTTCGAACGATGTTATCATGTGGGAATGTCTATCTTGAGGAGTACTTCAAGAGAGAGGATAGTGCTAGCATGCATCAGAGAACTTTTGCGGGGAACCTATGTGGAGGTTCGAGATCTGTTCGAGATGCTCGAATCCATTTTGTGGTTTGTGATCTGTTTCAGAGGAAGGAATCCATTTGGGGATTCATGTTCTATTCGAGTAATGAAGACTCGAGTGAGTGATGCCGAACGTAGCCTCGACATCGGGGAAAAATGACAAAAAATAGATAAGGGACATGGCTAGGGGGTTTAGCAACCTCAAGGGTATGTCAACTCCATTCTAGAGATGCTTATTGATATGTTGGTACTGGCAGTTGGTATGGCTCGGATCACACACCGAGGGTGGTCCAGTTATGTTTATCTTAAAGTATATCCCATCTAGAGATATACGTTGCTCGGAAGGTAGTTTCTGATCCTTGTCATGGAGTTTAGATTCGGCTAGATCCGAGGAGATCTCTATGAGAAAATCCATTATGCAAACGTGCCGTAGCGGTATTGATTGTATACCTATTATTGTTATGGCGTTCACACAACAACTATTTGATATGATTTATGTGCTACACTCTAGACATTATCTATCATATCACTATATATTAAACTTAATGAATGGTTGGTTTCTTTGAGGGGAAAACTGTTATGGAAATCCATACGGTCTTAATGGTTATTGTGTTATCACTCATATTTCTTGAGTTTTTTCACGCTGATTTACCAGACTGATTCGGGTGTTATTTTCTTATAATGCTCGGGTCAGCCCCGTGTATGTTTCCAGATTTAGATTTGGACGCTTTGGAGCTAATGGAGAAGAGCTGAAGGATTATCAACCGTAGTATTCTAATTTTCGCTGCATTTCTGTATATCAGCATTGTAAGGACAGGTTGTTATAACTGTCCATGCTGATGATAGTGCTTAGGCTTTAGTAACTCTGATATCTCTATATTTAGAGTGATCCTTTGTACTGTTCCTTTGATATTATATATTATCGTTCCATTGTGAGATTCTGATATTGTGTTCTTCTTTTCTTGTTCTATTCTTTTTCTTTTATTTTACCCTAATAATTCATCTTTTCGGCACTTGGGTGCTCGGCATGTGAATACCATGGATGTATTAGTGTCGACATTCGAGGGTCGAAAAGTCGGGTCGTTATAGTTCCAATCCAAGATGTTGATTCCTTAGGTGGGATGGTCGATGCTTTCACTGAGTAGGAGGTTTGATACTGATGTGCACAATGTGCAGTAAAAAAATTCCCTTTTTTATTTAAAAAAATTCAAATATAAAACTAATTATATTTAAATTAATTTTGATTAAAAACGATTTTGAAATTTCCTCGATAATCATGATGGTCCTTGTAACATCCTATATTTTGAAGGATAACTTTGTTTCTATCCATCGTTTCTATTAGTTGATTCATACTTGAGTTTATCCACAACTAATTTGTCAGTTTATCCACATGTGGATGAATTAATTAATTTATTAGTTCATCCACGTGTGTATAAATTTACTAATTTTTTTTATTACTATTTAGAGTATTAAATATGTACTTTGTGAAATGCATCTTGCATCATAACGCATGCATATAGAGTAATCATATTCATTGAACTAAAATCAATTGAATTATGCACACATAATAATCATACACCATAACGCATGCATACAGAAATAAATTTTTGAATAAAAAAAATCAAGAAGTTTGTATTATGCTCATAAAAGAGGAGGATCGTTGTGTATTATATAGTAATTGAGAAACAAATATTTTTTCTACCACGTTGCTTTTTCATATATTAAAAGCATGTAAATTTGATTATATTAATGTTCAAAGCCTATAAGGACTAGATTTTTTTCCTTTCTTTTTCAACTAAATTTTAAGTGACATACACTATAATTTCATGCATTTATTTCACATTGGTTTGAATTCTCAATAAATCAACAATTGCTTTTGCATGATGATATTGTTCTGAAAAATAACTAAATTTACAAGCAAAACTCTGCATATAGATTCATCTTAGAAGAAATATTTTTTTTCTTCTGAAAATATGGCATCTTACCTCAATCTTCTACTCTTCTACTTCAAATGTTCATTGGGTAAATCTTCATGTTGCATGATAACGAGAAAAAGGAACCAGATTTGGCAACCATTTTTTTTTTGTTTTTTGACTTAACCCAAAGGTGATGTATTTGTGACTACGAAAGAAAGAGAATCATGAGAAAAAGACGTTGTGTGGATTAACTAATCTATTTTTAAAAATTAAAGAGACCATAAAAGTAGGAAGTAACCATTTTAGGGTGGATTAACTAATAGTTAAAGTAGATATGAATAAAATTTCCCTATTTTGAATTGTCATAATATGAGATTAAAACATTAAATAAAATTTATTAAACAGTAATTAAGTCAATTTAATTAAATGAATTACTTAAGGGAAAACTGATTAAAAAAATGAGTCTGACTGCATAGCTTTTCGGTCAGAATTTGAATTCATACCAGGCAAAAAGTAATCGAAGGGAAATGCTAATGGATGAGTTATCAGTTGAATAATGGATGAGTTATCAGTTGAATAAAGGCAAAAAGTAAGTCTGTTTGCAGTTTTGAATAATGGATGAGTTATCAGTTGGAGCTATCTCAGGGATTGTAGCTGGTGCAGCTATATTGCTGATTTCCATCTTAGTTTGGATTTGCTGGAGGAGGAAATATGTTATAGATAGCGGTAAACTAAACTTATTTTTCTTGAATTGCCTAATTATTTGACATCAACAACATCTCTCCTTTTTATCTTAACTAACCTTAAGAAAGAATCATTCTTTCACTATTCAGCAACGTATAGTGTTTACTGTTTAGTAATTGAAAACAAAGATAAATATAATAAGCTGGAATAATTGAAATCCAACGGATACTCGTTTAGTAATTCATGTGGCTTAAGTTTGCATAATAATCCAACATTTGATAATGTATATGGCGTATAATTGTTGTGATGGTTTCATTGTATAAAGCCACTATCAATCGCTGTCATTTTTTTAGATGTTTGTTTATTTTATTGCTATACTATTGTTTCCTTTTGCATACTTTACCAGCCTTAGTTATGGCATGGATCTTTCAACTATTTAACATAACTTAATCCATCAAAATAGTTTGACAGCAAATTTATGAAATATGTTTTCCAATGCTTAGTTTGACAGCAAAATAGTTTGATTTTATTAGTTTTCTTTCTTTTAGGCTTAGTTTGTAGGGTCACATTACTATATTAATAGAGCTTGGAGCAGAAGCTTTTTTATTTAGGCCAAATTCAGAAGCTTGGAATATTTAGTTTGCATCGGTACATTTTGTAAAGCTTGGAGCAGAAGCTTGGAAAGTATGGGTGGATGTAGCGGTGGAACCAGAAGCTTTTTTATTTAGGCCAAATTCAAAGATGTTCACTATTAAAGAGGCCGTTGGATCAACCGTCGCGTGACACAAAGACTTTATATCCTTAGTCTAGTATGATTGTACTTAGAACTTGATATTTATAGTCGACTGTTATGTATTAATGCTTTATGAATTTGGGAGGTAAACTTTATGATTGTACTTAGAACTTGATATTTATAGCCGAAAAGCTATGCAGTCAGAATTAAAATTTATACATGCCAACCATTTACTGATACTATAACACATGAATATATGTAAAAGGGACACTATGACATATTGAAAAATATGACCTGAATAATAGAACAGTGACCAAAAGGACAACTGAAGAATGCAGTGATTTATAGACGAGTGTTGGCACAAAAACAAAACTACATTCTTGGACACAGAATGAAGCTATATCAGAGCAGACAATATAACTACAAACATGCATTAAATTTTGACATATATTGAATTTAAGACAAACTACAATAGCAAAACTTTTGCTGTCTAGATAGTATCTTATGAAGCCGTGTTAAGAAAACAGGAAATATCCATACAATTCATATGAAAATGACAAATAATTATGAAGTATTAAGATATATCAGTGTTTTAAATCTCGGTCAGTTCAACGGAGATCTTGTTCTCACACTTGGGTGAGACAAAACATGTCTTCTATAGATCTCAATTAGTGCCCATTTCAGTCAAAATATCAAAATCTTCCCCAATTCAAATCCTTTTGGATATCGATGAGTATATACTACATAGAATCATTACTACAATGGTAAAACTAAACTAGCAACTTAAAATATTATAACACAATTTGCATAATCTACCATAAACTATTTTTCATGTTGACTGATTTAATCCTTTACTTGATAACACAAGGTTTCCATGCAAAACCAAAATATGATTTTGCCAAACTGTCATTATTACCATCATCTTTCTGCTGGGTTGTTTTTTATAATAATAAACAGAAGAACCAGGATCTAGTTTTTACTAACCAACAATATACGAAGAAAATGAAGTCATGAATTGGGGGAAAAAATAAAGTACCAGGATCATGGCCTTTGGGAGCAGTAGAACATATCTATTGATTAGGACATCCAGCACAAGCATCTGAATTTCCAACTGATTCAGAATCTGGTCCAGGACAATCTGTTTTATTTGGAACCAAATGAAGACATAAAAAATTACTCATTTCAAGTATAAATGGAAAAAAACATAACTGGGAAAATAAATTTTCAAAGAATCAAAAGCTCGCATCAAGGTTGTCAAGGCGAAGGCTGGCGCTACGGTGGTTGCATGTTGGTGGTAGGCGGTTGCGAGGTGGATGTAGGCGGCTGCGAAGTGGAGGCAGGCGGTTGCGCTAGCAAGGCGGTAGTCGAGTTTAGGTTTTAGGGATTTTGTTTTGGGGATCTACTTTATTTTGTGTCTGGTTGCGTAAAATGAAAATGAGAAAAGAAGTAGGCGGGGGTTTATTTGGGTACGAAGACAAAAGCATCCTAAATTACCACGGGCATCTATTACAACGGTCCCGAATGGACCGTTGTAATAGCCTTCTATTACAACGGGCAACAAATGCCCGTTGTAAAAAGGTATTGTATATGGCATCTATTACAACGGTCCTGAATGGACCGTTGTAATAGCCTTCTATTACAACGGGCAGCAAATGCCCGTTGTAAAAAGGACGTTGTAATAGGGTATTTTTGTTGTAGTGAATATTATACAAAACAATCATGTATGGTTGGATGGTTAACCGCGGTTATCTAATTCTTTAACCGTTACCGTTATATATGGTAACCGCATGAATGGTTAGTACGGTTGAACGGTTCATGGTTCAACCGTAACAGCCCTACTCAAGATACAAGTATATTTTGCCTGCATCTGTTGTTATACTTATCACACAAAAGTTAATACGCTACCTTATGTAATATTTGCTTTAATATTGTATCATATCATATGTAACTTTATTTATATCATTAATCTACTATCAAACTGACAATTTGGATGAATATTTACTTCTTATATCAGATTGCATACGGTAGCAATATGCAATGGAGGAATAACATAGATTTCTTTCTCTCTTCACATTGGCTTAGCTCTATTATAATATATGTTTTTGTATACTATAACACTTCTATATAATATATGTCAAGTGTCCATATTATTGAGCATAATATATTCTTATTCTGCAAGCGTATTCGATATTTTCCTATATAATGTATATAATATTCAATATTCGGTGTCTATACATAGAACCAATGTAGCCACTCTTTAAATGTACTTTTATTAAAATAGACTGTCCAGGCGCCCATCTTATTAACACAGAGAAGAATGTTCTACCGTTGCGATCCACAAAATTAATCAGTTCTACAAAAAAGATAATTTTTTGAGCATGATCCCACGCAGAGTAAACTAAAATTTCAATTTCACAACGTAACTTGAACGTTCTCTCTTCTCACCATATTTTATTTCAGTTGTTTATTGCTAATAATTTGTTATTACTCGCTCTCACATCAAAATTAAATCTTTTATGAACATGGTATTTTACATACAAATCTTAACAATAATTTATAGTATTCGTTTTTATAGATATAATTAATATCAATACATATATACAATCTGCATATATGATTTATATATATAATTTATATACATATATATTATAAAATTATATAATATTAACTTATATAATTTTTATTTTTTAGAATTTACACGCATAAGGGCATAAGGGAGGTATTCCATAAATTCATATAATAACCAAGAGCTATAAATCAACTTGAAAACCATTGGACATTAATCCTTCCATTTAAAATCTTCAGAACGATGAGGTGGCATTAGTTATGATCCAGTTTTAGGAAAATCAATCCAGAAACTTGCTTTAGGACCAAAATCTGGTGAACGTACTTCACGTCTTTGAATTAGTGTTATTTTCCATATAGTAGACTTTATAATCGAAATTTCAGATATGTTCATTAGGTAGAAAGAATAACAAACCAGACTCCAAGCTATAAATTAAGCATCATATTTATAGAAATTCAGCAAAAAAGAATCATATGAGGAATGTGAACATAAGGAATCCATTTGGAGCCATCTTTTGAAAATTTGGTTAATTTTTGCTGTGGTGCTTAGTGCTACATAAATATCATGACATATTGCACAAAAAATACACAATCTAGAACTTAAAACATAAAATAAGGTGAAAATCCAAAAGAAACACAATTATTTCAATCCTTATTATGTAATTGACCATGGCGGAAACCCTAACTTCCGCGTGAGAATTTTTACAGCCGCTAGTCTTAATTTTCTCCTTTGCCTCTGATTTTCTCCCCTGATTCCGAGTCTTCTTCCGTGTCCCCTAACTTCATGTCGGTCACGTATGTCTCCCCCTGTGATTTCCAATCCTTTATCATCGTCTAGTTTAGATCCGATGCCTAACCCCCCTGACCCGCCTCCGGGCTTTCCACCGCGAGCTAACTCCAACTCTATAGTACATGAAGATGAGGGTTTCATCCCAATTAGATCTAAATGATGGAAAACCCAAGCCAAACAATCTCCGATGCCATACAAACCCACTAACATTTCCTATAGCTCTTAGTCCATAACTTTAAGATCTGCTCCTAATCAAAATGCTCCCAGAATTTTGGACACAATCATGATAAAAAAATCGCACAACTCAGACAGAGAATAGATCAGGTAGCTCCAAATGGAATTTTTCCAATTCCTCCAGTCGGGCGTGGAACGAAGTCGTCAAGGGTAACAATATTTTGGTTTCTATCCCACTAAAGTTTTATCAACCCCGCAATTTCAATTCGATGCACTGTTCTAAAATGTCTATTGAAGTTGTTCAAAATGCTAAAAAATAGTGGGATAATGCTATAGTGATCTGCGTTGTTGGTCCTAAACCATATTATCCATACTTTAGGGATTACATAACGAGAGTTTGAAAGCCTGAAGATGATTTCTCTATATATATTAAGGAAAATGGACTTTATGTTATTAAATTTAATAACAAAAAAGACTATGATAGAATACTGGAAGGTGGCCCCTATTACTACAACAAAAAGTTGATAATGATGAAGAGATGGTCTTTAGGGATGCAACTTAATAAAGAATTACTTAATTCTATTTCGATATGGGTTTGTTTTCCTAACTTACCTCTGGACTATTGGACGGAAGAGGGGATTAGTCGTATTGCTTTGGTTCTTGGATCTCCCATCAATCTGGATAAATTTATGAAATGAATAATTAAAATATATTACGCCAGAGTCTTAATAGAAACCAAAAACGCTTTTGATTTTCCGAGTAAAATTCCTATTCTATCGGAGAATGATGAAATTATTTAGCAAGATGTAGAATACGAATGGAAACCATCATTTTGTTCTAATTGTACCAATTTTGGTCACGCTGAATCCCACTGCCAATTCAACAAAATATGGATGCCAAAAAACCCTCCCCCGGAATAGAGGACTGAAAACAGTGAAATAAATATTGATGATTTGAATCAAAACAAAGAGGAAATAGGCGGTTCGACAATTATCCTAGATATACAAGAGAATATCGAACAAGACTCGACTTATATCAATACGTAAAAAGAAGGAAATAACAAAAAAAAGCAATTCAATCAGAGAATAATGCCCAAACAATCTAATCGGATTGTGTTCTCATGACTATTAATACAAATGCTAGTCTGAATTTAAATGTAAAGGTCTATGATATTAATATACAGGGAAATGGTACAAACACATTTGATGAAAACATAATGTCAGACGAGGTGCCTGATACACCTGTTGAAATTTCTCCCTGCATTGCGAATGATATCCAACACACTGAGATGCAACAGGCATGTAAACCAAGAGCTACTCGAAAAGTTCGAACTGAAAGAAGCTCCCTTTGAATTCAAGGCTACCTCATCAGTTGATGTTTTAGACAATCCCGCATGGAATAATTTGGTTAATCGGTTGAAAGGAAAAAATAAAAAGTCTAAAAAGCACAAGGCATCTGGGGTTGCTACCTCCCCTGTAGATGGTAGTATTTCAGGTAACAATTAATTTATGGAGTTCTTTTTTGGAACATCTGGGGCATGAATGCCCTTTCCAAGCAGTTAGATATATTGCACTTAATTAGTAGTAAAAGATTTTCTTTCATTGGAATCCTTGAAAATAAATTATCAAGGGTTAACATTGAAAATTTTATGGCAAAATTATATATCAATTGGAAACATTCGCACAATATCCCTACCAGCCTTAAAAGTAGAACATTAATTTTATGGGATTCTTCTTATCGGTCGAATATCATTATTCATACTAATGACCAATTTATTACTTGTATCCTTCACGATGCTAATGGTACGAGTATGTTATGTACTACGATTTATGCGTTCAATGATGAGGCAAAGCGAAAGGAGTTATGGAATTATATTACGGAGTAGTCAAAAAAATTTAATCTCCCTCGGATCGTGGCGGGAGATCTCAATTCTATTTTATCATCTAATAAGAGAATAAATGATGGAACTTACAACTCGGTGGGTGACACAGATTCTATTGACTGTATTTCATCTTCTAATCTAGTGGAACCTAACTTCACTAGAAATTTTTTTACTTGGAGGAGTGGGAAAAAAAATTTCAATTCATAGTAAAATTGACCGTGTCTTTGTCAATACATTATGGATGAACAAGTTCTTTCATTTTGGTATTCACTTTGGAAATCATTCACTAAGCGACCATTCTCCTATTTACTTAAAACTCATGATTCACACTGATAAGAGGAAAAAGATTTCTTTTAGATATAGCAATACCTGACATCTTCATGAGGGGTACCACTTAGCTCTTCAGTATGCAATGTCTCAAGAATTTCATGGCAGTCCTCTCCACCTTCTTTTATGTAGGCTGAAGGCTGCAAAATCAGCACTGAAGACATGGATTAAAGATAAGAAAAACATACACTCTGTTTTTGCTTTAATGAAGAAAGAGGCCAATGATATATATTACAAACTTGTTCAAAATCCTTCGAATAATTATCTAATAGATCAATATAATATGAAAATAGACCAGCTTCATGCTTTTATGAACAGAATAGCTACTGACAATGAACAAAGAATGAAATTCAATTGGCTAGTTAAATGGGATAGGCCTACCAATTTCTTCTACAACATAGTTAACGTGCTTAAACCGAATAAAGGAAGCAATTATATTCTTAATTTGAATGGCACATGGATAGCAGCATCAGAAAAGCTTGCATTTGAAGCCATCGACTATTTTTCAGATCTGTTTTCTTCAATTCAGGCTACAAGACAATTTCCATGCATCATATGTAAATAAATTCTCTTTGAAAATGCAAGAAGAAATTTATGCAAACCATTTCAAATGGAGGAAATACAAACTGCTATTTTCCAGATCAATGACAACAGCTCTCCGGGGCCTGATGGCCTAAATTCGAAGTTTTACAAAGTTCATTGGGAGCAGCTTAAAGAGGATATCTAGAATGCCATGAATGGCATTCTTCAACATGGAAAAATAATAAGAGAAATCAATCATACATTTATTTTCCTCATTCCAAAAAAACCGGATGCTATTGATATGTCTGATTTTAGACCAATCTCTCTATGCAATGTCTCCTATAATCTGTGTAATCGACTAAAACCTTATATGGATGACCTTATTTCTTATAATCAGAATGCATCCATCCCTGGGAGAATCATTACAGAGAACTCTCTTCTTGCATATGAAATGATTAGAGGATTTAATAGGAAAAATTCCAACAATATTTTCCTGAAAATTGACTTGCATAAAGCCTATGATAAAATAAATAGAGAGTTTATTCATCATATGCTGCTTGCCATGGGTTTTCCTATGTCTTTTGCTAATCTATTATATGAGTGTATTTCTACTCCAACCTTTTCGGTGTTAATTGAAGGAACCCCATTTGGTTTCATTGAGAGCTCGAGGGGTTTAAGGCAAGGGGACCCTCTATCTCCATACTTATTTTCTATAGCTATGGAGTTCCTCATAATCAACCTCGATTTGGAGTACATAAAAGGTGATTTCTCCATGATTCATAAGATTAACCCCATAATCACTCACTTATTATATGCGGATGATATCTTAATTATGGCCAAAGCTAACAAAATAAATGCAGACTGCATTATGCACACCCTTCATAGCTTGAAATATTTTACTGGCCTTGATGTAAATGAAAACAAATCCACTGTTTATTTTAGCAAAGGAGCCAAAGACAAGCAAAAGATAGCTGACATTCTTAATATCAGTATTAGTAATCTGCTAGTGATTTATTTAGGCATTCCTCTATCTAACAATATTCTTAAAGCAGGAGACTTTAGATGCTTAATAGATAAAATCAACAAAAAGATTAACCACTGGAACAGTAAATTGCTTAATATCAGTGGTCGAATTGAATTAGTGAAAATAGTCATTCATCCAATGATTCAATTCTGGTTATAATTTTCCCAATTCCATGTGTCTGTTATTCATAGAATCAATTCTATTTGTGATAATTTCATTTGGAAATCTAAAGCCATAAAATGTCCTGGGAAGATGTTTGTAAAACCAAGAATGAGGGTGGGCTGGGTATTAGAAAAATAGATGATATAGTAAAAGCAGTGGCTGTTAAACTGCTATGGAAATTTTTACAAGGGTATTCAACTTGGGCCAAATGGATGCTCAATAAATATTGTAATAATTCAAATTTTTGGTCTGCTGACATAAATAACTGTGCATCACATACTTGGAATTTATTGCTTAAAGTTAGAAATTAGTGCATAGGTTTAGTTAATTGGATTATTGTAAATGGTGAGAACACAGACATTTGGACAGACCCATGGATCAATGGGTATTCCTTGGTGGAAAAATTTGGCTGGAATTCCATGGATATTTATGGAGGCAATAACAGAAAAGTATCCTCTCTTATAGTTGATAATGAATGGAAAAATCATCTTGATTATATTCCTATTCAATATCAAGATACAGTGCATAATGTTAAGATAGATAATCAGAGGCTGCATGATTACTAGTGTTGGATACCTAGCAACAATGGTCAATTTAATTTAAACTCAGCCTGGGATCATATTAGAAGCAAACATACTGAAGTTAAGTGGTCCAAAATCATATGGGATAATAAATGTGCTCCTAAAATGTCGATTTGTTCATTACTGACTATATTAAACTGATTTAACACAAAAGACAAAATCAACATGTGGAATAATAATATTAATCGATTATGTGTTCTCTGTTCAAATCATAATAAGGATAGAGACCATCTATTTTTCAATTGCTCATATTCCAGACAAATACGTGAAGATATTATGCACAAACTCAGAATTAGCCTCGGTAATACTTTTGATATCAATCAGATATTGGGAACTATGTGTCAAATTCAACTCAGTAATAGCCTACATTATCATATCATGAACATTTCATTTACTACAATGATCTGGCATATATGGTGCGAACGGAATTCGAAAATATTTAAAGGAGTTGAAATGCTAGTTAATGTTAGGAATATTCTCATAACTCAAGATTGCAAAATTTTACTTCAAAATTCAGTGGAGTCGAAAAAGATTACAAGAGATTTGGTACTTATCTTGTCCAACTTTGATATTAGAATTGCCCCGAACTTGGAGATCCACCCTCCCTAAGATCGATTTGAGATAGCTCTGGGTTTTTCAGCTTCTTTTGTTGATAGATTATTTGCCCTCGTGAATGTTTAGGCCGCCATTATTAATGGCTTCTTGAGTTCATTTAGATCTAAGATAATTTGCTAATTCATCTGGAAGCTTCTGCGTTATTACTCCTCTCATTTGTAGTCTCTTTGAACCCGGTCGCTGTGTCCTGTGTGGTTCTTGATGGCTTCACCATGTGGCTTTGTTTTGGTCTTTTTTTTGAGTTGTATGTTGTTTGTATTTGTTTTGTTTGTTCATGCCCAAAGTTGCACATATGGATGGTTTGAGTGCGTCGTTTCCATGTTTTTACTCCTCCATCTATTAGTCAACTTGGGTTCTGGAATTTGCATTGTTGTAGTGTAATATATGGACATGATATGTACTCTTTTTCCTGGCAAGGCACCCATTTAAGTTAGGGGGATTGCAAGGTTAATGAGG
The DNA here is from genome assembly GCA_030737815.1 of Allium fistulosum. Classification (NCBI taxonomy): domain Eukaryota; kingdom Viridiplantae; phylum Streptophyta; class Magnoliopsida; order Asparagales; family Amaryllidaceae; genus Allium; species Allium fistulosum. Next base: position 208,446,066 of record CM060903.1, read on the forward strand.
CATATTATGGAAATATATGATCTTTATTCATTTATAAAGTACCTTTTTTCAAAAAAAAAAAATCTCTATCTTGAAAAAGCTACATGCCACTGGATTTTTTTTAGCAAGGCTAGCCGGCATTTATTGTGGATCGTGCCACATGTAAATGAATATGAAAATAGGTGACGTGCGTCAGAATGGCTAAATGAAACAATAAAACATAGGAGTTTAGAAAATGTGCTAAACTACTAATCAAAAAAAAAACCTAAGCTAGTCTCCCTCAGAGGAGGAAAATCCACTACCCTCATCTGAAGATTCAGGACCAATAACATGATAATATCCAGAGAAAAGAGACGTTAATGTAAGAACAAAATCCTCAGAATCACGACCATATAGGTATTTCTTATCCTAAGAAGAATCCGAGAGAACAGAGTATAATATCCAGAGAAAAGAGACGTTAATGTAAGAACAAAATCCTCAGAATCACGACCATTTAGGTATTTCTTATCCTAAGAAGAATCCGAGAGAATAGAGTGATTTAGATCACCCAACTGACCTATCACCAAGAGCACTAGACCTTCACCCTTAACAAAGTAAAATAGACACATATCTTTACCATCTCCATCAACATACTTGTAGAACCTACCATCCAAAGTGAGACCACGCCACTTGGCGGAACAAGTTTTCCCTTACTAACATCCTTTTAAAACATATCTTTTGCAAATCCATTTCCTACAACGAAAAATGGTTAAAACTGTAAAGCATTATTATGTAAACATACATATTAGGTAACAAATGGACTATCTGTCTGAACAATATAGTTTTGTTTGGCTTACTACTAACCTTTTGCTGACTTGGGCCTACCAGACAATATAAACAGAATAATCTAACACCTGTTAGATACTCCTCTTCTGGACGGTCTGTCCTTAACTATCTGTTAAATACTCCTCTTCGAGATGGTCTCTCCCTAACTTAACATCTTCCAAGGTCACCTGATCCTAATGGTTTTGCGGGCTCACCAATATCCTATATGTATACAAACATATATTCCCTTCTATGTGTAACCATAATTTTAGTCTTACCTGTGACAAAGCCTTACACATTGGAATTTTGGACTAAATTAGCTGGGGCTAATAGCTAATGTATAGGGTGTGACCTATAACAGTCTCGCTTGGTATTCTAATATCTGAGTCATTTTACTTAGGAAACCTTCCCAAAATTTTCCTTGAAAACATTTTCATCTGAAATTGATTTAAAAACCTTTTAAACCAAACTTAAACAAGGAAAACACATATATTCCATGCTTTACTCAAAATCACCTTGCTATGTTATATATATACTTTACCCAAATCTTTGTTGATGAAAGCCTTTAAACCTTTGAAAGTACCCCTTTCGATCCCATTGAAAGTATCCCTTTCATAACCAAATAAACCCTTTCTTTCATCTAGGCCGAAAGGCCAAAACCTTCCTTTCGAAACCATTTACATAAACTCTTCGAAACCATTGAAATACCTTTTCCTTCGAAAGATAAAAACCTTAAACATCCTATCTTTAAAACCTTTAAACATAGCCTTTCGAAACCATTGGAAAAACCTTTCCTTTAAACCTTTCGAAACCGTTGGTTAAACCTTTCGAAGCCATTGGGGAACCACCCCTTAGAAACCTTCCTTAAAAACCTTTCGAAAACGTCAAAACCTTAAACCTTTCGAAAGCATTTGGGTTCAATTTTAAAACATGTGGAAACCCCTTTCAAAACCATTTAGAACCATCTCTTTAGAAACCTTTGAGTTAATCTTTAAAAATCTCTAAGGGTCACAAACAATAGGGTTGAAAGCAACTCTTTCGAAAGCCAAAACCTAAGTAAATAAGTTATGGTCTCAAAAACATCCTTCCGAAAGCATTAGAGAAGCGGCAGGGTTTTATAAAACAAAGCATACCCTTTCGAAGGCATTGCTTTGAAAGGTAAGAAACGGCAGCTAAGGCTTCGACCTAGTCGAAATCCTATACTTAAAAACAAAGGCACAACCTCTTTAAAACCATTCTTTTTAAACCATTGACCTAGTCAAAAGCCAACCAGGTCGAAAGCAGTTTGCTCAAAACAAAGGCACAACCATTACTTTAAAACCTTTTAACTATGTCGAAAGCAAAGCAGGCGCATTTTCGTTTAAAACAAAGTAGCGCTTCGACCACCTTTGGAACCCCTCGTTTCGACCTTGTACCTCTCTCCCCTTATCCAATTTTCTACGTACCAATGAATTGATACCAGACGCATTGGTTTCGATGGTGATGAAGGCGGGACCACTAAGTCAAAAGACATCAAAGTCGAAAGCAGGGTGCCCAAAGTGGCGAAACATGCATTTGGCATGAAAATCTGGTTTTTAACCTTTTTAAGTAATCTTTTAACTAACCTGCCTTGTTTGTCAAAATCTTATTGGTTGCTAATTTTTCTTTTCTAAAAGTGCTGCCATAATTTCAGAATTAACAATTTAAATCATTTGTAAAATACCCCGTTTCCTTTTATAAATATATAAAACAATTAAGTCCCATACCTTAAATAATTTTATATATTCATCAAAACACTTTGGAAAATTCTACAAAAATTTCAAAAAAATCCTTTTTAATATGTTTTCTGACATATAAAAATTTCAGACCCAAACTATTTATAATTTAACCGTAAATTATTTATAACCCAATAAATCATTTTCTTTACTAGAAAACTAATACAAAGTCCACATTAATTAGAAAAATTATGAAAATTGAAAACCATCTCTAAAATATCATTTCTGGTCTATATCTAAAATCGCAACGCATTTGGATGTCATTAAATAGGGTTTTCACATCAAAACATATCATAAAATCTATATGAATAAACATAAATCATCAACAAACATATATAAACATTTTGTCCTTCAAAATCATGGCTAAACTATGCAAGATAAATTAATATTTCCTTAAAACTGAAAATCATTAAGAAAAATGAGATGTAGTCATTATTCGCCTTAGCTTTGTGATTAAGGATGTCAAATTTGACCTTGATTAAGTGATTTGATTCTTCTCTTGAATCCTAGCTTTTATCGTCTTTCTCTTGCTTGCTAATGGTGGTCGGCCTTAGAAATGTTTTTCCTTGAGAAAATATGAAATGAACGTGTGAGTTGATTTCCTAAGGGTTTAGGGTATAAGTTTACTATATTTCCCATTTTGCTCTCCCTTATTTCTTAACACTTATTTCCATTTTAGTTCTTTAGTTTATTGTACATGGCACGACTACTCCTTACTTACATCACAAATCTCAATCCATTAATCAACCCACATTATTTAATTTAATTTAACTAATTAAATTTCCTAAATAATGTTACAAAAAATATGGGGTGTTATAGTTGATTTCTCAAAAGTTTTCATCCTCTTGCCAAGCTTTTTCTATTGTTTAAAAAGAATTTCTTGGTTTTGAAGAATAGCAGCTTGAGTAGAAATATTCTTCGAAGGTTGAACCAAAGAAATGTCCTTATCACTATCCGCCGACCAATATTCTTCTTTAATTTCTTGATGAGACAATGGTTGCAATGAAGGTTGTGGCTGAGATGACGATTACCCAATATTCTCATGCACCATTTTCACAAGGTATGCGTTTTCACAAGGTATGCATTGTAAGGAAGAAGCAGATGCATGGTCAAAGGAAGTTTCATCAACGATATTGACTTATGATCTATAGTTTTGGGATCGAGGAAGTTGGATAAGGATTCAACATAGATTCCATAATGAACAAAGACCTTGGTTAAAAAAGAACCGTAGAAAATTGTTTATCGGGATCGAGCATTGAAACTTTTAATCTCATCATGTATAATTTTTGCCCAATCTAATTATCTTTTCGAGTAAATTGCATATAAAATTTTATAATTATTGTCATACATTTGTACATAGCTACCCATCCTAAGAAGAATAGTATGGAGAACCATCTTATTAATAATTCTTGCTTGAGGACGAGGTTAATGGAAACATTGTTTGTTCGTTTTATCCGAAACTGTTAACTAGTTGAATTATAGCAAAATCATCGTGGTCTATATCATTTAAATCATCTCCCAATGAAGAACAACCCAATATTATACCCAAGTCCTTAACAAAAAGTCGATTATCAACACCTTAGACTCGACTCCAAAGTAAACCTTCTTCATTTTCATGTTTATAGTATTCCGCAAAGATTTGCATAAAACATTCGAATAAGGAAGTGATAAATTTTCACCTTATTTTGGTTGTTGTCAATTAGAGATAAGTATTTATTTTCTCGTGCTATCACCTCTATCCCAAAGTTAGAAAAATTCAACATATGGTAGAAGGTTTCCTGAAAAATCCTCATGTTATTTAGTTCATTGAATCTCTTCAAGGCTATTTTGCTATTACCCATCCATTCAACAATTTGTTCATCAAAAGCAAACTCAGGATCTGATGGAGTTGAGGAAGAAGCCTTTTTCTCTTTATGCAGCAAGCTTCTTTCGTTTTGCTATAACCTTTTGTCTTGGAGCCATTGAAGTTTTAGATTTGGTTTTTGAGTTTGAAAATGGAATAGTGAAAAGAAAGTGAAGAGAACCCTTATTTTTAATAAAAGGCGTGATTTTTAAAAACATGTAACTGTAGATTAGTCGACCGAGGTATGAATTCAGTCGACTAAATGCAAAGGAATTTTATTTTCGAGAGCAATATTTAATTTAGTCGACTAGAACTAATAGTTTAGTCAACCGAATACTCAAAGTTCAGTCGACTGAAAGAAGGGTGCAGTCGACTAAAGTGAATGAAAATTCTTTGCTGAGAAATGACCTCTATTTATTCGACTAAATTGGGTTAGGCAGCCGAAAAAAATTATTTTTAATTGTTTTTTATAGAAAAATATAGGGTTATGCTGACTGAGACCATAGTTTAGTCGATTCAATTTCGAAAAAAATTAGCCTTATATATATATGTGTGTGTGTTTATAATATATTTTCCTTCTGTAAATAGTAGTAGATATTTTTAAGGAATATAAAGGTAAATAACACTTGTTTTATTATATTATATATATAGACAAATTCGCAAATTATATAACTAGAGAGAAACTTATATAACATCAAAAGGTTTTTTAATTTTTTGATGGCTCGGTTTCTTCTTCAGATAGTTCTTATTCCCAAGAGTTAGCTTGCTTTGGCACATATATTTTGATACGTGTTGATGGTTGTATTGAAGAAATTTTGTTAGAATGAATCTTATTTTTAGTCGACGAATTCCCACAAAAGGCATTAAAATTCATTCTACATAATTCAGATGTTCTCCCTGTCGACGTTGCCCTCAATATATTTTCTTTTGCAATCTCATTACTTCTCTTTGAAAATAGTCATACTATCGAAATGATCATCTTGAGTGGTAGTTAAGTGATCTTCGAATTTAATCGATTGTTTAATTTTCTTCCCTTTAGGAGAAAAACCAGTTTTCTCTAAAAGAAAAGAGGTCATCTTAATATAAGATGAGGAATTATTTTCAGAGGTTGACATGTTATAATGTAAATTTCTTATCTTATAAAGGATATATTTAAGTACTAAGAAATTACGTAAAATGTGTAGATTATTTAAATGATAGAAAAATTTAATTTATCCTAGACCAACTAAACAAATTACTATTTTAAGGTAGGAATTAATTTATCCAGTAGATGAAAATAGTCTATAATTAGGAAAAACAATCCTAGGAATAAAAATATTTTAATCAATTAATTTTTTATATGTAAAAGCTATTCAATTAACTTATTTAAAGAACAAATACCTAATTCTCTACATAATTTCAAAAAGGTTGTTTTGCATAATGGATTAATGAAAATATCTGCTATTTGATTTTCCATACTAACAAGACGTATTTTGTTCAAGAATGATTGATAGGATTTTTAAAGAGTTTGATTGCACTTCTATTATCATAATATATAAAAGATTTCTTAATATTTTTCCCGAAATTGCAAAGTGTTTGTTGCATATATATAACTTGAGCACAGGCCAAAGGGCTGAGATATACTCGGCCTCACATGTCGATAATGAAACATAATTTTGTTTTTTACTAAACCACGAAACCATGGATTGGCTGATAAAGTGATAAGTTCCACCAGTACTCTTTCGATCCATCTTGCAACCTTCAAAATCAGCATCACTATATGAAACCAATTCAAAAGAGCTACCTTTCGGATAAAAGAGTTTGTAATCTTTGGTGTTGGTTAAATATCAAAAAATTCATTTCACGGCTCGATAATTGTAATTCCTTGGGATGTGTTTGAAATCATGCACGCAAACAAACACTCATCATAATATCAGGTCTACTAGTGGTAAGATATAATAAGGAACCTATCATACTTTTATATAGTTTTTGATTAAAATCCTTACCATTTTGATCTTTGTCTAAATGCAAACTAGTACTCATTTGAGTGGGTTTACTTAAAGTGTTATCCATTCCAAAATGCTTTAGTACTTCTTTACAATATTTTCTTGATAAATAAAAATTCCATTTTCTAATTGTTTGATTTGTAATCCCAAAAAGAAATTTAATTCCCCTATATGAGACATTTCAAATTCATTTTTCATAATAGCTGCAAAATCATTACATATATTTTCATTCGTAGATGTAAATATTATATCATCCACATAAATTTGAATGATTAAAATATTATCATTTTCCTTTTTGATAAATAACGTAGAGTCGATTTTACCAATTTGAAAACCAGAGCTAAATAGCTGGCTTTTGAGTCTATCATACCAAGCACGGGGTGCTTCTTTAAGACCATAAATTTCCTTTTTAAGTTCGAAAACATAATTTGGAAAATTTTGATTAGTGAATAAAGGCGATTGTTCAAATAAATATTTTCTTTAATAAAATCATTTAAGAAAGCACTTTTGACATCCATTTGATATAACTTAAAATTGTGATGACATGCAAAAACAAGTAATATTCAAATTGCTTATAGTCATGCTATAGGTGCAAATATTTCTTCACACTATATTCTTTCCTCTTGATTATACCCCTAAGCACCTAATCTAGCTTTATTACGAATTATATTACCGTTTTCATCAGCTTTATTTTTAAATACCCATTTTGTTCCAATAATGGATTGATTACTAGGTCTTGGTACAAGTTCCCGAACATTATTTTTTTTCAAATTGATTAAGTACATTTTGCATAGCTAATATTCAAAAATCATATTTAGCAGCTTCTTTATAATTTGTAGGTTCAATATTTCAAATAAATGCTACATGACCCATTTGATTTAATTGACTTCTAATTGTGACTCTAGTGTTTACATCTCTAATTATATTATCTATAGGATAGTCTTTTAAAATTCTAGGAGGAGATCTTAAGATTATTATTATTGTTAGAGTCAATATTATTTTCATTTTCATTTCCATTATTGGTATTATTTTCTAGAACACAAGCTTATTTTATTTCTAAAATTTCTTTATAATCATTTTTATTTAGAAGATTTTCATCAAAAGAAACATGTAAATTTTCTTCAATTGTGTCTGTACATTTATTGAAAATTCTATAAGCTTTGCTTTGTTCCGAACAACTAATAAAAATGTCTTCGTCGGATTTCAAATCAACTTCACCTAAATTATCTTTTTTATTTAAAATAAAACATTTTGATCCAAAAATATAAAAATATGAAACTTTTGGTTTCTTAACATAGAACATCTCATAAGATGTGTTCTTAATCATCAGTCTTAACAAGACACAATTAAGTATATAACAAGCGATAGCAATGCTTTCGGCCTAAAATTGTTTAGGAAAGTTACTATTACTTAACAATGTTCGTGCACACTCTTGTAAAGTACCATTTTTTCTTTCTAATATACCATTTTGCTGTGGTGTTCATGGAAAAGAAAAACGGTGACTAATACCCTTCTTATTACAAAAGTCATTAAAAAATTCATTTTCGTATTCTCCTCCATGATCACTTCTAGTATTTTTTAATTTCTAAATTTTTCATATTTTGAATTCATTTAGCAAAAATTTTGAACATTTGAAAAGTATCACTTTTGTGCTTTAAAAATAAGGTTCAAGTAAATCTAGAATAATCATCGACAATTATAAAAACATATTTGTTATGATTTATTGATCTAACTTGAGTAGGACCGAATAAATCTAAGTGTAATAATTCAAGTAGTTGTTTTGTTGAAATTTTGTTTTTAGATTCTAATTTTTTTTCTTTAGTTTTCTATATTGGTATGCATCACATAAGTTATTAATTTTAAAATTTATTTTTAGCAATCCTCTTACTAAATCATTTTTAGCTAGTTTATGAATTATTTAATATTAATATAACAAAATTGTTTGTGCCAAAGCCATGGATCATTATGATTCTTAACTAAGAACATACCACTATTATGATTAATATTCATATTTAAAACATAAATATTTCGTTTTCTTATACCTCTAAAAATTAATTTTTTATTTTGATTAAATATGTTGCATTTATCATTTTCAAAGTCAATTTTAAAACCTTTATCACATTATTGACTAGTGCTCAAATGATTGTGTTTTAAATTGTCTACTAGTAAAACGTTTGTAATCAAAGGAGAGTTAGATATACCAACTTTGATAATGTCCCCAATTCCAACCATGAATCCTTTTGAGCTATCTCCAAATATAATGGTTCCTCCATCTATATATGTAATTACTATATAATATATTTGCATTGCCCGTCATATGCTTGGAACATCCACTATCGAGTATCCACTTCCCGCTTTTGTTTTTGGATACTTGCAAAAAATATGAAAAACATTTCATTGGTACAAAAAAATATTTGCATTGCCCATCAGATTTGCCTTTGTCTTTCTTCTTGTCTTCGTCAAGTTACAGACAATCCTTCTTCGTATGGCCGAATTTGTCACATTCAAAGCATTTGATTGAGGTTGAACTTCCAAAATTTTGTGCCTTCATCATCTTCTTGAATTTTTTGAATTTGTTGCAGTTCTTGGCAATAAAAACAGTTTTTTCTTCATTTAAATCAGAGTCCTCATCATTTGCTTGAAATGTGATACTCTTTTTCTCTTAAGTTTTTCTCTCCTAATCTACAAGTTAGCTTCATACGACATCAAATTTCCAATTAATTCTTCAATTTTGAGTTGAGAAAAATCATTGGCTTCTTCTATTGCTAGAACTTTTCTTCCCCACTCATTTGTTAAAGAATTTAAAACTTGTGTAACAAGATCAATTTCAGTAAATGTTACTTCTAATTCCATGAGATCATGTTGAATAGTTTGAAACCTTGAATACATATCTACGATAGACTCCTTAGCTTTCATTTTAAACAATTGAAATTGATTTTTTAAGAAGTGAAATCTTAGTTTGTTTTACTTTGTTTGTCCCTTCATGTGTAATATGAAGTGTGTGCCAGTTGTCATGGGCGGTTTTGCTAAGCATGACTCTAGAAAATTCATTTTCATCTAGGGAGCAAAATAAAATTATCACGGCTTATGCATTATTGGTTGTCGTGGTTTTTTAAGCATCTGACCAGGTACTCATCTCTATAGAAGGTGTTTCATACTTATTTTGAGTAGCTTGTCAAATCTCAAGTCCACTGGCTTCCATATAAATTCTCATTCTTGTAAACCAATATGCATAGTTTGAGCCAGTAAAAAGTAGAGGTCATGCTCTTGATTGAACCTCAAGAAATGTGCTTGCCATATTATTTATATTTTTCAAAAACTTTGTTACGGTTAATGGAAATTCCTGCTTTGATATCGAATGAAAGTACAATGGATTTTTAATATGGCTAACTATTGTAAATGTGCAAATAACTATAATTAAGCTAAATAATAAGATAAAGTAAAGCAAGTAAGGACAATCAATCAGAACTTTTATACGGGTTTGGACCTTCCGCCCTACATCCAGTCCCGAAGCTCCCATTCGGATTTCTTTTAATAAAACACACTCGCTTGGCCCAGAGGAATGGGCATTACAAGAGTTTGTGAACTTGACAAAGTCGTGTTCTATCAACATGAATTTTCACTTCTGTTGCAAAACTTCCTATAATCTCCTTTGATGATTCAATGACGAGTGCAATGTGATTAAGGAAATGCAAGGAATGATCTTTGAGTGAATGATCAATATGTTGTTTGAGGGCAATAGATTGAAGAAAGTATAGAATTCAACATAGCAAGATAATAATAAAATTCTAGATTTAGGCTCTATTTATAGTAATCAATAGTTGCTTTAGAAAAGTTGTAGTCTTTCAGAAATTCATTCCTCTTCGAAGAAGAAGCATTGAACAGTCGTAACTTTCCGAAGTGTTATTTCAGGAAATATAGCCATTACTGTACATTCGACTGGGAATGGTCACAAGTTTACTGAATATGAGTATAAAATATTATAGAGAGGAAGACAAAAAATGGAAGACTGAAGTGTACATTTAGTTGACTGGCTTAAGTCAACTGAATGCAAATTCAGTCGACTGGTCTCAATTGACTGAATTTGTATTTAGTCGACTGAGCCCTTGTAAATTGATTTTTATATATACAACCTTGTAAAAATTTATTTGTAACTGCTTTTGGCTTTTGTATTAGAAATCTTGTGTTCCAGTGCTATGTGTATATGCGTACAAATCGTTTAGTAGATTTTACAAATATTTTCTAAGGATAAAAACATACTTTTTATTTGTAGACAACTATTTCTTCTTTCTTTTACTTCTTGTCTTCTTCGAATCATTGCTGCTTTCAAAGTCCTACATAAGAGATACTACAAGAGATATTTATATATTTGTCATCATTAAATCGATCATACAAGTAGAGTTCTAACAGATATATTTATTTTAGCGCGATAAATCACTCATGATTACAACACATTGTGACTACTATCACAAATATATCATTTATAGATTTTCTATTAAATACTTTAATTAATTAATATAACACATTATATCAAGTATATAGTAGGAAGAAAATACCTTTTGTTTCAAACAAGATTGATTATCAAGTTAGATATATGTAACAATTACATAATTTACTCTAGGGCATACCCCTAACTCTATCGAGGTGTACATGGTTTGACATGCTCGTATATTGATGTTGAGATTTACACCGCAATGAATATTTTAGCCCCTCTATATACATATGTGATGCCAATATATGTGCGTGTGTGTGTAGTTTATAAAGTAATCATAAATTCAATACAAAGAATTTATAAATTTCAAATTCAATTATTAGATTCAAAATTTAGAATCTGGATCTAGATCTACAAAATAAAATATCTGGTATTTTCAAATTCAAACTAATATATTAATTTTGTGTAAATGCATACATGCATATAATTTGATTTCTTTTAATTATATATGTACTATATATATTAAATAATATTTATGATTTGTTATCGCCTTTCTCCTTGCATTAATGGGGACTAGGGTTGCCCGTCCCTTTTCAGCCGCCACCCTATCTCCTTTTTTCTTTTAACTTTTCATCGCCTCATTCATTTCCACTTGCGTCTCCACATTGCTTCTCATCTTCCCTGGCTTTCCCTATTGCTGCAAGTTGTCCTTCCCTTATCTCCTCGTTTTCCCTTTTTCTCTTTCTGGAGCTTCGTTGTTTCTTCCTTTTCTTCTCGGTGCTTTTTCTAAGGTAGCCTTGCCTCTGCGGCTACTTCTTTTCAGCTATGTGTTTTCGAAGACGCGCCTCTTTCATTGGTTTTGTTGCCAATTTTGGCGTTCGATCTTTGTTCTCTGCCTTGTCATTTCTTCGCAACAGTCATTGGGCTTCTTGGAAATTGCTTCTACAACGGAGAGTCTTTTTTGGTTGCTTGCTTGCGGTGCATCATCTCGGCTTCTGGGCAGCTTATCTTGGTCGTTTTCTTTTATTGGCTGCTTACCTGACGTCTTTTCTGCTCTCTTGCAATCGTGTGCTCTTGCATTTGGTGCCTTTTGGTTTTGCTTTTCTCTGATACTTCATGATTTGGATGTAGTGTTGCAGTTTGCATCTGATGTATGTGGCTATTATGGTTTAGGTTTTGGTAATTGATTTTGTAGCTTTGGGTATACTTGATCTTACTTGGTGAGATTCTTCTGTGATTTTTCGGTGGTGTTATTGCTATGTTGGAATTTTCCTATGATGGTTATCACTATGGTGCTCCTCTTGAATATGATTTCATCACCTGGTGTTATTTCTATCTTGGTTATGTTATGCTCTGTGCATATGCTAAGATGGAATGGTGTATCTCTATGCTACGTTGCTAAGTTGGAATTGTTAAGATGAAATGGTGAAGAAAGTTATAATGGCTGAGTGGTTTTTTTTCTGCTTAGCATGTTAGATTGTATTCAGGTTTGGTTTGTGCTGCCTGAACCTTTTTGTTAATTCACATTATGTGATGCTAGTTTGTAGCACTCTGCTTGTTTATAGTGGTCGGTCCACTCTAAAAATCTTGTTTATAGCTTAGGAAAATTTATCTATCTCCAGTTCTATAAGCTAGTTCTAGTTGTTCTAACATAGTAGTTAGGCAATCGGCCTATCTCCTGGTTCTCAAATGTATTTATTACTTGTTGTAATAAAAAATGGACGGTCCACTTTAAAAACTGGCTGGCTTTGCCAAAAAATATATATTTTGAAATACTATATATATATATATAATGTATACTTATAAATATATTTTGTGTAAAATGATAATATATATAGGTATAAATATATATTTCGGCCATAAAAAATTGTTTTTGGCTTTATTTTATTTTTATTAAAAATGATAATAAAAATGAATTTTTTTTCTTTGATTTTCATATGGAAGTCTATGAAAAGAAAATTAAATTTTTTATTTCGAAAATAATATATGTATGTATTATGTTGAAATTTATATAAATATATTTTATATAATTTATAATGTGTGTGAATATGTATTTAGATATAACATTTAATTTAAATAAAATACTATATTGTAATCAAATATAAAATTATATATATAATTTATTTTCAAACTATAAATGTATATATTAATGTAAAATATATTTTTCTAAACAGAAGTTTATTTGAATCATTTTTACTTCATTTAATATTATCTATACTATACTATTATTAGTGAGTTAAATTTCAAGCTCACACAGGCCCCTTGAAATTTGGCAACCAAACGGTCACGTTTATACTTTTTCTTATCTTCCTCCAAACCCTAGATATTAATATTCGTTTCCTTTCACCAGTTAAGAGCACAGAAGCCCCCTCGCCTTTCGCTTCTCTCCTCTTCCCCCCTTTCGCCTGAACTGTCACGCCCAAGCTCTTTCTTTTCCCGTTTTCAACTTGCCTGAATCTTCTCTGCCCTACATCACCCCTCTTCTATGTTTTTCTAACCTAAACATTACCCATGTCTCGACGAAAACAATTCCATCGATCTGCTTCCACTTCCATCGATCGGCCATCGGTCTCATGTACAGCGACTAAGGCCTTCTTGCTGCTACACACATGAGACAGATTGTCTATCGGAATTGAGTATGCATCGGCTGCTATCAGTGTCGGGTATAGAGTGGATATGCCTTTGTACTACTCGGCTGCTATCGGCATCGGGGACATAGTGGATCTGCCTTCATACTACTTTTGGCACTTATTTTAGTTTGATTTTATGTTAACTATTTTCAAGTTTCGGTTAAAATGTTGACATACTCTTATTTGGGTTTATTTATATCTAGGTTTCAATTAGAATATAAATGACATATGCATCTATCTTTGGCAGTTTGGTGCATACTCGAAATGAAGGAAGGATGTATGGATTCTCATTTGTCTTTCTTTTATAATGAATGTGGTAAACAGCTAAACTCTTTAGTTTTTGAGATATTCAAGAAATTTATTATTGTCAGACTCTTTCTTTAATCCTTAAATATTTCTCAGACATTATTTATGCACCTGTATCTTAAGCATTTGCTACATCAAAAGGATAAAAATTAATGGGCCTAGAAGTGTGAATTCTTGCAACATTTACACAATGTATGAGTATGTTAGTGTAGGATACATACCCAATACAACATTAGTTATAACACCAGTGGTTGCCATTTTCATAAATGTATACCTTATACACATCTTTATACACCCTATATTATATGCTTAGGGTGGTAATGAACCCAAAAGCTAGAAACCTTTGTATTTTATTTGTTACATCCACGGTCAAAATTTAGATTCTTTTTTCTTTTCATGGAACCAAACAATTTTTTCAATTCTTGGTCAAACAAATTCCATATTGATTATACTTGAATAGTCAACAAACATTTTTGTGAATCTACATACCATATGCCATGGGCTAAGCATGAATTTGTGTTCATGACAGGTTTATAATAAACACCAAGAATATATGAATTGTACCATTATTTGATTTAGTAGACATTTAGTACAGGTATATTGAATAATTGATATAGTGAATAATTGTGTTATGCCGGTAACTTATGTTTATATCCCTATAGAAGCAATACCATTTTGTAGACTTACATGGATGCAGATTACCGATGATGTTTCAGGTACTTGGAAGCTAATTAAACTCCTCCATTTAACGAAATATGTGAGCCATTTCATGGTTTATGCACCATTGTCAACCGGTTGCATAAAAGGAAAATAAGATCGGTTGATATGGAACCTTTCGAGATTTCACATAGTCGGTCAAAATAGAATATAAGACGCTTGCTGATTTCCTAATTTCAATCAAGATGTTTAATTGAGGTACGTTTACAATTTCAATGAGTGGTTTTTTTATCAATGTTTAGGTGTGTAAAATAATCGTATCTATCCAAATCTCAATAGGTAAACGTTTTACTCTGCTAAAAAATTCATATTGCAACATAATTATCCACTTACCTATTTACACTAGAATTTCTGGCAAACATCTGATGACTGCACTCAACATTAATCTTTAGAGTTACCTTCAACAGCAAACTTTTAAACTTTGAAATAAATGCCTATTGTGCATGGCTTGCTAACTGTCCACCATATTGTTATGCATACCAGAAATAGTGTATATGACATAAATTAGTGTTGCTGATGTCTGAAATGAAATGCTTAGTACATGATGCAAACTCATAAGTTATTGTGAGCGAAATATTTTTTGAAGTCATATGGTTTCTATATATGGTTATGCGAATTTGCAACACATGGTTTATATGATTTAAGTGTATGATTTTGCTAATTTGGAGCACTTGGTTTATATAAATGGTTTTTTAAATCTATTATTTTAGTTTTGTTCAGTTCTTTTCTCTGTATTTCATGCAAGTTTTGTTCCATGATTAATATAAGATTCAGTAAATTCAAGTGCACTACCATCATTTTGATCTCCTATTCTTGATAATTTTCTTTTCCAAAAAAAGAAAATAATGACAATCATTTTTGCATGCTGATTATCAGTTTAGGTGCAGGGTGAACTGTGAATAACTGAATATAGCTTCAGCTAAAGTTGTCAGATGTTTATTTGTTTATAACATATCGTTGGCATTAATTCAAGCTTAGATAAGATCTTCTTTATGCACATTAATATTATTTTATTGTTGGATTAATTTTTTACTATGTATGTCAGCATAGTAAGGCACGGTTGAATTGAATTTAAGTTGTATCCTATAAAGTATTCAAATTTTTTCATACAAAATGAATGTATTTAGATATTTTCAATGGTTTATCGCTAATTTATGTTTTATAAATTAGACAAAAGAAGTGATCATCTTAAAATGTCACTTTTTTAAACAAATTACTGCAAAGATACTCATTTTCAAATTGCTAGGAATAAAATGCATCAACGCGTAATTTATGTGTCGTGAATAATTATGCAAAGCATACAACACGGTTCAAAATTTTAGAAAAATGTAACAAGAGGGAGAAGTAAATTGATTGAAACTCTAAAATGTATTTGTCAAATAATAATTTTAATGAAATCCTCTAACTAATTATCACATTCATGAAAACATCACGAAAAGACAAACAAAGATAACTGCAAAGAATATACTTGCAACCCATATGCAAATCTATTATATCATGTATAAAAGAGAATAAAGCTTTAACATTTATCCTTTTTCTAATTAAATTTCAGCTCAAATGATGATTTCTAAGAGCTTTCGCAAAAAAAATTACGATCGACGTCCGTATCCTTGGCGTTTCAAAATCAAATCCATTTAACCTCCTTCATCTTGCTTTACTTCGGATTTTATTCCACATTTTCTTTGCGCCCAAGGTAATTTCTTTTTCTTCATTCCTTATTCTATTTGAATTTAGTAAATGGGAATTCATTATTGTTTTGCTTGCATATTGATTAAGCGTTTTCTCATCAGCAGAGATCTTTACGCAAGTTAACTGGTTTAGGTTATCAATTTTATGTAGTTTGTATGTTCCTTATACATTAGTTCACCGTTTTTAATCTCATGAAAACTCTATAGTTACCAATTGAACATTCCATTGGAGTTTTGGTTCCTTCATTGATTACATTAAACTACCTGGTAATTGATAATTTGCAAGACAATATTGTGAGATACTTTGCTTATTAAACCAAAAGTTCTATGTTGTTATTTTTTTGGAACATTTAATTTAAGTATGAAAAGCATGAACAAGTTAAGGAGCTGTACACTTGCATATCACATTAGCTCTTTTGAACAAGGTAAAATTTTGAGCTTTCGCATGAAAGTTGTTATAATTTATTTATTATTATGATAATTTATTTGACTTTTTCCCCTTCTAATTGCATTGCTTACATGTATTTATGAATGATATCTTGAAAACATAATAAACAGATAAGGCTGTTTTCCAGAAGAATTCACATATGCATACTTTTCTGTTATAAGTTTTTTACTTTTCTTTCTTGATTTTCAAGAAAGTTTCCTCTTGCTTAGCCATTAAATGTACACTAGAACTATTTAGGAAAGTATGTTTTTAGGCAGTGAATAGAGTATTTAATTTGAAGATTAAAAACATAATAAGTTAATGAACCAATATTTGCATATATATATACAAATCACCTCTATTGAATAAGGCATATTATTAGAAGATGCTATAATCCTTTTGCTTTGATGTTATTTGTGAGCTTCTTTTACTTAGGTTATTGTTTTTAAATATTGTAACTTGCTTCGTACATGTATATAGGGATGATATACTCGAAACTAAATAAGGAGACAAGGTTTTCAAAAATGTTGATAAGGAGCTGTATGCATGCATGTCACATCAGCTCTTTTGAATAAGGTAAAATATTAAGCTTTAAAAAGATGTTACAATTTATTTGTTATTATGATGATATATTTATGAACTTTTTTCTCCATCTCATTTTATTTGTTGGATATATTTTGGAATGATATCCTTAGAAATAGAATAAATACACAAAGTATTTATGCAGAAGAGTTTACATATGCATGCGTTTTTATTTTTACTTGGTTTTCGAGAATTTTTCCTCTTGCTCCATCATTAACTGTATAATTGAACAATTTAGGAAAGTATGTTTTTAGGTAGTGAAAAAAGCAATTAATTTGAAGATAAAAAACAGAATAAGTTAAAAACCCTATATTTGAATTAGGTAAATTATTAAACCTTAGCATAAGAGGAGCTATATTATACCTTTTGGTTTGATAATGTGTAAGAGTTTTTTATACAACCTTATGCTTATCTGTTATTGTTTCTTAAATGCAGTAATTTTGCTTCATACATGTGATTTTGGGATGATACATTGGAAACAAAATAAGAAGGCTAGATTTTCAAAATGCGAATTAATTAATGAGACATATACTTGCATATCACATTAACTCTTTTTGAATAAATTAAACTTTAAGATTTAGGATAATAAATGTTTAATTTATTATTATATAATAATAATATATTTGTAAACTTTTTTCCTTTTTGGTTTTAATGCTTACATGTATTTAGGAATGGTATCTTGGAAACAAAATCTATAGGTAAGGTTATTATTTATTTAGAAGATCTGACATATGCATGTTGTCCAGTTAAGGTGACCTATATTGCAGATACAAATGAATCGGCAGGGTTAAGGAGACCTATAGTTGCATATCTAAACAAATCAGCTGAATAAGGTAAATTATTAACCCTTAGCATAAAAGATGCTATATTATTTTTGTTGCGATAACGTTTATGAGCTTCTTTTTCTTCCTTATGATTAAGGTTTCTAAAATGCAGTAATTTTGTTTCGTACATGTATTTAGGGATGATATATATAAAACCCAAATAAGAAGATAAGGTTTTCAATTAGAATAATTCAAATATTCATGTTTTCCAGTTACATATTTTTTCTGTTTTCCCTTAATTTTTGGGTTTTTTGAATCCTGCTCCACCATTCACGATGTAACCTAACGATAGCTTGATTTCTTTCTTTATGCATAGAGGGTTGAATTCGATCATTTACACCTAAAAAAAATAAAAGGTTTTGTTAGTGGCTATAAAGTAATATAGCTTAGTTTTAAAAAAAAAATTCAACTTATTACTTATGTAGAGATTCTGAAGCGTATTTAAGAGAATGCTGATCAATGCAGCTCAGTAATTATTAAGTATCGAACGCTATATACATTTGTTTAAAAGTCCTTTAAAAGGCAAGTAGTAATTTAATAATTAGGTTTATAGTTACAACTTTATACTTATGAAGTTATTGATAGTGAACTTAATGCTATTTTGTGGGTCTAAAATATAAAGCCAAAATTGATTTTCATTTTTAATCAAAATAAATTATAGTGATATAATATATCTCATATCTTTTACTCTAAGTGGGTTATAGGGTATGTTTTTATTATTATTAATATTTTATTATCGTAATCGTTGTTATTTTTTAAAAAAAGAAGAGGAAATCATGTTTTGATTAGTCTAATCTATTCTATTATATAAGAAACTGAATATGGTCAAAATATTTATCTATTTTCTGGTTTATTCTCAGTTGAAATGCTAATTTCTCAGGCTTCTTTCCTAAATTTTTGCAGTATACCCCTATATTAATTTTCATTTTCCAAAAATAGCAATGGAAATAAATGGCCTAGAATGGGAAAAGACTTTCGGCTTCCATCTGTGTTTCTCCAATATCAACCGTTACAGATCCCTTCCCATGTTTATATCTAAGTGGACCCACCATCCTCATACCCCAAAATTTCAACTTCTCCTTTACTACATTCAATTACATCTAATTTGACCCTTTGCCTTTTTGGAATAGTAATTTTCTCAAAAATCATTTTGTTGCTTTGCTGATGCATCCTCCATATCTCTATTTCTTTCTCCCTCCAATCTGTTGCATTCATTTTGGGCCAGGACTACAGTTTCCTTGGGATTTCTAACTTAAGGCAATCTACGCATCCATTCAACCCTACAATTTCATACGTCGTTGCGTCTTCATTTACACCCTTGCAGGCTCTTAACATTTTTCTATGAATCTTGAGCTCATTGATTTTGGCAATGGCTATATATCAAAAGGTATTTGTCAAATATTATTTGCTTCAAGATTAAAATGTTAACTGCAATTTATTTAGATTTGGAAGCTATTTAGACAAATGTGATATATAACTAATAGTGCAACAAAATTGTTGAAAGATGTTGGCAATCAATATCTGCTGTTTGATGATGACCACAATAGTAAAACCCTACTTTAACAAGTACATGGGAAAATAGAGCACGAAATTGGGTTACAAATTACGAGTGAATCCAAATATTTATAGAAGAAAATTTTATTTCTAAATAGTATGGAGATTGATCTAGCATCTTGGAAATACAGGTGATATATCTAATATACTCGATTAGAATAGGTAAACTATATGTAAATTTAATTTCTTATTCTCAATACTTATACACAACCAACAATAACTTTTTGAGTCATTTTTCAGTGCATGTATGTATTTAGTGTTCTACTTGTGTTGTTTAATATTCCATACATTTTACTTTATCGAAGTTGTCTTTTCTTCAAAAAAGTAAATGGTATTTGTTTTCTTACATATTCTACTACGTGATGATAAATTAGTAAAGTTTCTTATCTGTGGATGCAATGAAATGTTTTACTGTCAAATGAAAAGAGTTGAGAGAATAGTACAAGGTACAACTTATAATGCTTTGTAATAATCTATTTTCATCTAAAGCATTTAACAATTCAACCTTTTCAATATAAAAAACTACTTTAAGGTGAAGCTCGGTTGAGTTTGCTTCTCAAAAAATTTGTTGGTTATGATTTCATATGTGATATAAGCTAAAAGCATTGCAAGGTGGGTATGTAAGAAATAATAGTTCAAATGAAGGCAGGAGGGTTCTTACAGCTATCATTTTTCACTTTTCACACAAATTATATAGGATTCTTTAACTAATATGACAAAACAACATACATAAGCTCATGAAATGCATATTTAATCAAGCAAACTAATGTGACTGTCTGATTTATCTATTCTATATTAAATGGTATTGAACGATTGTTAATGAGATTATCAATCTATAGCATTATGATAACATGTTATCTTGAATTATGTATCAAAATTCAAAAATCAAATATAATTAAATTTTGATTTTTGTATTTGTTTTTAATTGCATGCTGATTATGTTACACTCATTTTTTATATTTAAATTCTATTATGTAAAGTTTTATTTTTAAAAATATTGTTTGTTATAACTGCAGGGACAATATTGGATTATCTGATATAATTTAGGGCTACACTGCTACAGGATATATCAAAGAGACAAGCTCTGTCAAGAAATATCTTAAAAAGATGGATTGTATAAATAATTAAATTTATTCAATCTGTTGATTATAAGTTGCATCTAACTTTATTTTTTACATAGATGTTGAGCATGAGCTATTTTTAAGTTTAGATAGAAAATCAAGCAAAATTTCATAGACGTATGCTTCAACTGCTCATCATATATTGTTTTTTTCCTCCATTTTTCTCATAATTTTAGAATCTAAACACTTAACTCCCTTGATTTAGTATATTCTCAAAAATGTCACAAGTTTAAATCCACCTATCTCTTTTATATCTAATATGTTTTAGAATAACTTCACTTCTCTTCATTTGCCTTATTCTCAAACGCAAGAGTTTGAATTCAATCATCCTCATTTTATGTGATATAGTTTAGAATCCCTTAGTTCACATATATATATATATATATACATATATACATATACATATATATAATTTCTTTTATATTCATATTCTTAATCACAATTTTTTACAAATTCAAGTTTAAACCCTAAGACTTCATATTCTATAAATATTTTGAATAAGTGAGCATGATTTTTAGTCGATTTTTTTTGGTTTTATTCTTTGAGACAAACTTTATTGAAAAATAGCAACATTTTCATACATTTATGATAATATTAACAAGAATCAAAAAACAATAATACACACATGTACACACACGTGCGATTTGAGAGCTATAGTTTTATCTTATGATTTTTGGTTGATTCAACCATACACACACACGTATAGATATATGGTGGGGATCGGCTTTCCCTCACTTTTGTTACACATCTAATCTCTCTTGACTTATATATATATATGGTGGGGATCGGTTTTCCCTCACTTTTGTTACACATCTATATATGATAAGGATTGACCACACCTCATTTTGGCAACATCTCAATTTCCACTGATTTTCATTACATATTCATAATTGAATAATAGAGTGTAGTGAATTTAAAATACAAAATTAATGCATTGTATGTATTTAACATTTCAACATTTAATTATTTAAAGTTCATTTAATTCTACATTTTCATTGTGATAAAATTACTGCATGTTCTTATTACTTAGCATTAGTTTCAAATTCGATTTGAAATCACCATTGTATATTGTCACATCAATGAACAAATTATTTTGGTTACATTAATTTTAGCATACCGTATGCGTAGCACGGGTTCACACTAGTTTTTCTAAAAAAAACAAATTTTTTTAATGGCCATGGGCAATATGTATGATTATAAGTATGTAAAATAATTTTTCTTTTTTCAATATATACACATGTATACAATCCATCTAATGAAGACAACACAATGATGTACAGATACGTGATATATTCAACTGTCATCTAACTACATATATCATGTAACTAACATTATATACATTAATATATCATTGTAAAAGGAGAATTTTACCTAATGCCTAGATAGTAGACCTTGAAATGTAGAATCAGAACTCCTTGTAACGATTTCAGAATCCAGAAAGTGTCATCGTCCTGAAAGCAGCTACCATAAATCCTTTGATTGTATTTATCAAGTGTTTGGAGCTTGAAAATTTAAGAATAGAGGAGGGGGAGTGACCGACCTTTACTGGTTAGAGAGATCCAAAAAGAGATAATCAAATTGTGAGGGTGGAGGTGATTAAATAACAGAAAATCTATGGAGTAAAAGTAGGATCTTGATCCATATTTCTCTCTAACTAATTCTTCCCTTTTTAATTCAAAATCCCACTGTAATGACCCTCCAATCCGTACAGTTCAAGCTGACAATAAACCACACATGTCCAACCCAAATTGAACAGAAAGACATATAGTTATGGGAAAGAAAGAAGAAAGAAGAGAGAGAAGAATAAGAAAACTAAAAACAATACAAAATCTCACAATCACCGCGAAACAATATATAATATTATATCAATGATCTTTACAAAAAGAAACTATTATATACATACATCCATTAGAGTACAAAAACAATCATAATCATCAGCCTGGATAGTTATAACAACCTATCCTCACAATTGCTGATGATTTCAACAACAAAACAGCGGAAATAAAACATATACGTAAATACGACTTCAAGACCTCTAACTCATCTCTTGAGCCCCAATGCATCCAAAGCAAATATGTAAATATGCTCGGTCTGACTCGAACATTATAATAAAATAACACCCAAGTCAGTCTGGAAAACCAGCGTGAGAAAACACATTCAATTGGATTTAAAGTTATAAGAAATTTTTTTGAAATCAAAAGTATCTCATAAGAGCACGCCGCACATAAATACAGACGGGTTTTTACCTTACAACAACCAAAATGTTTCTATAGAAAATCCATTTATATTATAATAATGTCTGGCGGTCAAGTAAAATATGAATATAGCTGAAATGCTTGCATCTCATGTTTCAGCATAGTTGGGCACAACTAAGTCCGTACGACGCTTATTGGAGAATGGATTCCATACGATGACTGGGCTACTGGGGTACCGCTCGTCATGGTGCATCTCTAGATAAAATAACACCGAGGTCGAACCCATCGACCACTGCCAACACAGAACCGACCTACCCCTTACTGGATAGTACCAAATATGATCACCCCTCCGTTATTGGGCCTCGAAGCATACAATAAGAGATAATAGCGACTCTAGATAGGGATGATCATACCCTACTTGGGAGCGACCCACTTAGCCCTGCTGCATCTTCCCTGTTTTAGTCATTCCCGGTTGGTGAGGCTTGAGGCTACGTTTTACCTTTATACAGCACTTCCCATTTGGAATGCTAATACCGCCTTCCAGGCAAAATGCAATACTAGCATTCATTCATACAATTTCTTTCTTTGACTGAACGAAACACTTGAGACCTCCATCTTTAAGTTCCATCATCTTCAAGATGTCTTCACTTCGAAACGCATTTGTTGGATCGAAGTGGTTTTCGGATAACATATCTGATCCCAGTCTCTTCGAAACAACATTCGATAATTCCCGGTAAACTCAACCTCGGTTATTTAGGAAATAAACAGTCAAAGATAAGATCAGAGATCACCTCCTAACTGTTAGGTGGATGGATTTCCTTATCATTGTCCTAGGAGAACGAAACGAGATTTATGTGCACAGTACAACATCACCTGAGATGACTGTGCCACATAACTCACGTGTTTCCCCTAGATATTTCCAAAGTTACGTTTGGGTCCAATTTCGATAGTCGGTTATTTAACTATTGAATAACAAACATTAAATCAGGGATTTAATCCCGTAGAGCAAACCAATATTTGGTTAAACACCAAGCAACACTAAGCCTCTATTAATTAATATTTTATTAATTAAATTCACTTTGTAATATTTGAATCAAAAATATTTATACAAAGATTGATATAAACCCAAAATCCTTATTTCCCCATAGTTGGAAAAATATCTATATGCTTATCTCAATGGTATAAGTGTATTCACCAAAAATTTGGAAGATTACCCTTTATTCAATTCAAAAACCATTTATAAACCTTTTTACAATCCACAAAACCATTTATAAACTCCGTTTATAAATCTATAAACCTATTTCTAAAATTCCTTTTATAAATATTTAAAACCATTTATAAAACTTCTTTCATACATTATAAATGATTGTCCTTTAAGTCTTCAAAACATATTACAACTTCTCTTATAAAGCCCAAACCGATTTATAAAACCTTATTTATAAATCTCAAAAATATTTATAAATAAATAATAAATATTTACTTTAAAACACTTTTATATAAAAATAAACATTATAAATAAATAAATATTAATTTTAAAACATCTTAAAATTAAAATAAGTTTCAAAACATTCTAATTAAAACAATAATAATTTACCTTAAACATTATTATAAATAATAATAATTAATTTCCAAAACCTTATTGATAAATGATTATATTTAATTTCAAACCATATAAATAATTTTAAATAATTAGCCTTTCAAAACATTAAAATATTAATAAATCACTTTTAAAACAATATAAATATAAATTAACCACTTTTAAAACATAATTATACTTCCATGATAAAAATCCATACTTGATTTCCAACATGACCATTTCCATATTTATAAACCATGTTTATAAATCTCGTCCCATTTTCTAAAACTCCCTTTCATAAAATTTCTTTATTTATGAACTCAATTATTCCTTTATTCCTTTATAAATCCTGCTTATTTATAAACCCTATCCAAAACATAATTCCAACCGTTTCAACCTTGCTTCAATAGGAATAAATTTCCTTCAATATGTAAAATACCGTTTAACAATCCAAATTCTTACCCCACTTTAAATTCCCAAAATAGAATCAATTATTTTCTAAAATATCATTCCTCATCTTATAATAAATCCACCACTTGATTTATTTCACCAATTTGTTAAATGGTAATAATATCCTTTGATTTATAACACCATTTATAAATCCATACTTCTATAACAAAATATGATTTTACAAATCTTCACTTCTTTGTAAAATATCACTTTTATAATTTATCACATTTATAAATTTCACATTTATAAATAAATTATATTATATGTACCTACATATATCACTTCATATATATAATGGATAAAAATTATTTATAATCACAATATTTCTATTTACTTTTTTAAATCCATATCCCTTTAGTATAAAAGATTGACTTATTTTCCAAGATTTTAAAAATCTTTATTTTACAGTTCAAAATCTTTATTTAAAATATTTTATAAAACTATAATTTATCATCTCTAAAAATCAAACTTTAAATTTAGAAAAATCATTAAACATATAAAATTTCCAAAATCCCTTTGAAATTCCATTTTGAATCAAGTCACATACCAAAAATAAGGCCTAGTGCTATCTAAGAACTAAATAAACAAAATCATATTCATGTCATCAATTATTGCATCCAACATATCATATATCAATTTATATGAAAAATAAAATCAACAGTGTGAGGAATCCTGTTGGATCCATCCAACTTGTTCCCCTACATCACATATAGCATATCTTTATTAAACGTTGGCTTTGAAGCGCAATCTTTTGGTCCGACCGTGAACTTTTCAAAATATCTTTCGCTCATATATAATTCAAGTATTATATGTATTATTCTTTTTACAACCACTTAAAATAAAAAATAATTTTTGTTATTTCTAACATATTATTTCTACGCTAGATTGGAACAATTCAAACTAAATTAAAACTTGAATATTTCAATGAATATATTTCTAAGTTTGCGTGTTCGCTGAAATGATAGTAAGTCAAATAAGCACATCAGATAATAAAAGATTCTTCTAAATAATTCAAGACATCTTTATTAATAGTTATAATACGTTTGGTGTCACACATTTTTTGTGTCAATGTGAACTACCAAAAATACCACTCTATTTTAATCTCACTTAGAAATTAGATGTAACTTCTTCTACAAGTTTAAAATTCCCCTCTACTAATATTACAAAATTTTAATATCATTTAAATATAAAATCTAACAAATAAATCTCTGCAAATATTATCAAATTTTAGTATCGCTTGAATATAGGATCTAATAAATAAACTTTGTTTTACAAATTCAAAACTTTTCCTCTACAAATATTATCAAATCTTATTGACACTTTTAAAAATAATCTAACAAATAAACTTTTTTTTACAAATTATTATAAACAAAAAATTAAATATTGCAACTAAGAAATAAAAACAAAAACTTACTGCACATGATTTCGACATAAAATATGACTTAACTTTTGTGCAAATCATTTCTCTTAAATATGTTTAACACATTCAATTTATAGAAAAACAATTCACGTGTAAAGCATGTACCATCATCACGCGCGAAGCGCGTGCCGTAACGCTCGTAATCAAATAATATAAATCGACCGCTTCGAGGCAGGATTCGTATAAAAAGGGTCATCCGTTCTTACATGGGATAGTAATAGGGTCTCATCCGCTCCAATAGGCGGGAATATATCCAACTAACAATACTATTTGATATATTATCCAAAAATCAATAATCATCAGAAATAAATATACAAACATCCAATAAATAATATTTATTAACTATATAAATTTTCTAATTAGCCAAAAAGGTGAGATTAAGTCACATTGATTTTAATAGTCGTCAAAACATTTCGTTTTAAATTAAAATTGAACGAACGTCCAATTTTTTAATCCAAAATTTCAACTAGCTTCGAATCCATCCAATCCAACTTCATAGCATAGTACTCACTGATACAAGCGCAATGCAATTTGTCGCGCTCAAAACGGACCTCGTACGAGAAAGTGACGAATAAATAAACATTTGATACAATTAATTATATAATTAACAAAATAATCGACTTTAACTATAAATTTAACCTTTCTTCCTTCTTTCAGTTTTCCCTACCAGGCATTCACACGATTCTCTCTTTTTTTTGTCGCGAACGAATCGTGCCAGCCCCACCCCCACGAACGCCGCCTCGCCTGTAGCCGCCGCTTGATCGACCTCCACCTCGCGCTAGCCCCACGCGCGCGTCTACTTTTTTTTACTCGCGAACGAACGCCACGCACAACGCTGCGCCACCCACTGCCATGCCGCCAACAACCCCCAGTGTCGTCGCTCGCCAAGACGCCGTCCTCCAGCCACCACACGCTCGCATCGCGCACGGATCGCGACCTAGAAAAACGCATGAAAACTGACATTAAAGGAAGCGAAATTCCATCACTGTCGTCGACCATTCGACGATCCGACCGTTGAATAGCTTCGTATGGTTGCCCTCTACATTTTCATAGTTGAAGTCGAAGGCTAATTCAGCCTCTAGAGGCTCCGATCAACGATGGCCATTGGATTTGGAGTTTTAATGGCGGCTAAAATTTCTATTTAGGGTTAGGGTTTGCAAATGAAGGGAATGAGGGGTCTATTTTTAGAAAATAAACTCGGCACTATTCATCCGTGAAAATTCCGAACTCCAAACGAAGCGTGCCGCCTGACGTTCTACCTATTCCGAACACAACGGAATATATATCGGAGGCCAATTCCATCATATACAGAAGATAACTTTACAAAATTGAATTATTTTAATTAATTTCTACGCGTTTCGAACTCGTACGATCAAACAATATGTCGAATCGCCACGAAATTCGACAGCATATAATAATTCACTATTACGGATCCGATGAAACTGGTTTCGTCAAAATTCGAGACATTGTCCAAAATGATTATTTTTACATGTTAATTAAATCACGTAATTTCCAATTTCTGTTTATTCACTTTTAAATCCAAATTAAAAGTTTATTATCTTTATTCTTATTCAAATAAATTTTAAATAAACTTTTCGAAATCATTTAATTCATTTTATATCCAAATTTCAATTATTTAAGCAATTCCAAATATTCAATTTCACAATTTAATTATCCAAATAATACGCTATAGTTGAAATATAAGTTATTTATCTTATAAAATTAACATTTCAATATTTAAAATCAATTAAATATTCTAAAATCAAATGACCGAAATTCTGTGTCGTTACACCCACCTTCATGTACCATCAAATGGTCGGCCTCTCTTCCCCCTATATAGTCGGCTATAACAACCCCTCCTATGGGCCTCCGGGTTGCTTCAAGCCCGATCAATAATTAGCACATTTAAATCCAATTTAAATGAGTATCGATATCATATATTGATAAATGTATTTATAACTATTATATATGTACACTATTTAATATTGATCAACACTAATCAAATAAAATCTTATAATTAATATTTCATAAATATTAATTAAATTATAGCAATTATAATTAATTAAATCAGGTGGTAACAAGAGTATTCAATGTTTCGGTTGTGTGACTCCTAGATATAAATTTGGTCAGCGATTAATATCGAACAATTCAAATATTAACGTTCACATATCACTTAATAAGTGGTGTGACATTATGGCAAAATTTATCGCTTACGTAGCTTTGGCAAAATCTAATTTTACTTGTTTAAGCATTACCCGGAGGTGACAATTATTTACACCAATTTTCTTCATCAAAAACTATATCACATCAGGACTTGTGGAATTTGGTAATGATCAAAATTCCAATATTATCCATATTCAATTTTATAGTCCAAACACAAAGTCCTTAGTTCAAGAATAACAAATATTATTAGCCGAACTGGTCTAGCTAGAGACTTTGACTTTGAGTTGACTTCGGTTGACCGTGATACTAACTTCATATAACTAAGGAGATGAATTCTTTATTGAATAGTGTCTCATTTCTAATGCTTTCACTCGACCCGCTATAGTCGTACGATGGACATCGTGTCACGATTTAACTACAATCAAAGCGGAGTTTGCATATTGAAGCTCGACAGTATTCTCAAGTCGAGAGAAATGTGTAATATCGTCACATCGATATTTTCTGTTTGACCATAATTATATCAACCAACAGAAAACTATCGAGTGAATCATTTCATAATTATCTAATAACTATTAGTATGTAACTCCATGGTGCCCCCAACAACCATGAGTAATACACTGCCTAATATTTAAAGAGCGTTATGTACTCTAGTATCAACGTATGTATTGATATTCAGTCTCGATACATTATGACTAGGAATATTTAAAATGGTATATTTATTTTATTGTGATAAATTATTCATGATTACAACATATTGTAACTACTATTACCAAACCTACCATTTATGTATTTTCTATTAAATATAGTTTTAATTAAATCAATCAATTAATATAATATATTATATTAAGTATATAATAGAAAGAAAACATATTTTATTTCGAACAAGATTGATTATCGAGTTATATATGTAACAATTATATATGACATACTCCTAACTCTATCAAAACAATTCATGAACATGAATAAGCAGATGTAGATAATAATTTTCTTCAATTAATACCCAGGCTTTAACATCTGCTATACCCGAGAATACTCAAAAGAGAAACAACCAAATAACTAAAATTAACAAAGGTCCTTGTTAAAATAATTAAATACACATGACAATACCTATTTTTACATACATCGGCTAAACGGGTAAGGGTATCCATTCAACATTGTCAATGCTTCGGTGGAAGTGGTGATGCTCGCACGATTAGGGTTTGATGATTTCTGAGGTAGGGAAAGAAACATCTCTGAGGTAGGGTTTGACGATTTACGAGTCGATGGGCAAGGTAGGGTTAGGGGATCAGCGTTGAGTAGAGGAGCATGGAAACAGATGACTGTAGACAATTTCAGGAGTTCGCCGTAAGGTTATAGTAAGGTAAAGAGGTTTTTGTGATTAATTTGAGGGGAGTAAGAAAGAGAGAAAAGGAGATACAGGGAATAACAAAGAGGGTAAGAAGGAAAACGATAATTCCAATTCAACCTGAAAGGAGAATACGACTTCAGATCGAAAAAGTCAAAATCGTTGAGAAAATACCTGCTCCCTTGAATTCCTTCGTTATATCTCGAATCCGTATATTCTTACTTCTCCATTGCCGATCGTTCTAGCACATCCCGAGGGAAAATTGTTATGTACACATGACAAAGTTCAAGTGAAAATTGCATCCAAATTTGAAGAGCTTGGAGAGCAAAGTACTTGATACATATCATAGTATAGTATATATTAATTGACAGATGGACATATAATAGGATAGCATTACAATTTCATCTAGGTTCAGAACAATGACGGGACATAAATCAAACTGAATTAGAAAAAAAAAAAAAAAACTACTTGTTCAATTATAAAAAATGTAAAATTATAACGTACTTGATCAAATCAGATTTGAAAACCATCAAACCAAGAAAAGCACTAGTGAAGTTTATATATCAAGATAATGCTTTCTTACAACCATACATTTTCTCCATTACTACCATCCTCACCATCCAAGCAAAAATAGAAAGAAAACATGGCATCTCTGGCAATGTCGATGCTATCACCACCACAAACAACAATAGGTCATCTTCCCCACTGCAAGCCTCACGTGCCATCCTTCTCCGTCACGTGCAAAGCCAAAAACACAAACAAATCAACTACTACACCTCCACCACCAACCGCCACTTCACCTTTACAAATATCTGCAATCGTCGGAGGCTTGCTATCCAACCCTATAATCGGGTACTCGCTCTACACCCTTAAAACCACGGGATGTGGGCTCCCGCCCGGCCCAGGAGGGTCCATAGGCGCGGCTGAAGGTGTCAGCTATCTAGTTGTTGCTGGTATTGTGGGTTGGTCGGTCTACACCAAGGCCAAAACAGGTTCTGGGTTGCCCAATGGGCCTTATGGGCTGCTTGGTGCGGTTGAGGGGTTGTCGTATTTGACTGTGCTTGCTATTGTTGTTGTATTTGGGCTGCAATTTGTTGAAAGAGGATATATTCCCGGCCCGTTGCCTGCTGACCAGTGTTTCGGTTGAGGACGGTTCATGTTTCTGAATGATGCTCAAGCGTTGATTGTTCAATTTTCTAATTATGTGTATATTTGTTGTGAATTTCTATAAGAAATCGTATATGGGAAATTATCTGCATTATTTATTCGGCCCGGCTAAAATATGTATTTCGAATTAAAAGCGGTAAAAATTAGATGATGCTGGTCGGATTAACCGTATAGCAGATGCTTACCTGGTCTCGACTCTTGTCACCGGCTAACTCTATCCTATCTCCGGCCGAATTCTTCTCCGACTTGCATTTTGATGATCTGGTTGGTTCAACTTTTCTTCAGTGCTTACTTGTGCTTTTTCTGAGTTAGGGCTTGGTAGAGTAATTGCAAATTTGCGATAGCTATTAATTACGAATTGTTTCTTTATTTGGTTGATCGTGAATTGTTTCTTTATTTGGTTGATCGTGAATTGTTTTGTTACGCTTTTTATATGAAAAATTCTAAAGGGCTTCTAATGTTAATGCTGATTCATGTTCTCTAAATCAATACTCGTACAGCTATGATGAAATGTCTGTCTATTGTATCGAAATCTATTGCGAGCAAGTAAAACTACAGTTTATATATTGACATGTTGTCGTTGTATTGTTGAATGTTAGATGAATGATATCCCTTTTATTTTCAATCGCTTGCAGGCTTGTATGCGTCTGTATACTACTACCAATGGGAAAATTGGGTAAAACAGAGTCCTAAATGCGTTTATTTAGCACTGCTCTTATTTTTTTTTTGTGCATAAAATTAGTTTCAGCTAAACCAGTAACTATATAGAATCATATATCACTAGCTTTTACCTCCCATCATACTACCTAATTTCAACGTTTCAAATTTACTAGAGAACGACAATTTTGGTTGCGCCTTAAGCCAAGATGATGGTTCGCACAGTTGCGAAGACCTACTTTGTTTAGACAAAGGCAAGCCGAGGCAATAATGAGCTTAAACACCACTTATTGCTTAAACGATGTTTAATATTATACTATCATATATAAATTAACTTTTATAATCTCTCTCTATACGCGTGCGTGCGCGCACACTAATTTTCGACTTTTTTTTATGTCTGAAAAACTACATTAAGAATCTGAAAAAATTACAGAGGATAAAGCAGAAATATTTCAAGAATTAATGCTTGTAAAATCACACAATAGTCAAGTACCACTAGTTCAAGTGGTTAAAGACACGACGCATTAGACAGTGGTTTTAGAAATCATGGATTTAAGCTCCTGAGAAATCATAACGAGTGCTCTACTTGAAAAAGTAACCCTTTTGTTATAAAAATAAATAAAAAATCACACGGCATAATATCCTGTGACATGAAACTGTTTTAAACGTGAGTAAAACAAATCAGACATATTGGAAATATTTTATATGACTTTAAATCATCATGCGTTATTGAAAGCTTCACTTCATGTAATCTTATTATGATGAAAGTGTGGCATGTTCCTCTAATGTTGATGTATAATATTTAAGAAGTATGTTATGTATGAATTTGCTTAGACTATGGTGGAATTCATGCTTAGTGCATCTTCAGTATTTGTTTCCTTGAAAATTTGTATATATGTTTGTAAACGAAGTATAATGGTTTCAAATGCTATAATGTTGATTCATGTTGTTTATATCAATATTCCTATGGCCGGGTTGAAATGTTTAGCTATTGTAAAAAAATAAAAAAATTATTGTTAGAAAGTCATATCTACATTGCATATTATTATTGTATTGTAGGATCTAGATGAACTGTATCCATTTTGTTTTCGTACCTTTCAGTCTCTGATGCTTTAAGAACCTTTTATGAAAGAAAATGAAGGAGATAAAATAAAAAT
This sequence comes from Allium fistulosum, assembly GCA_030737815.1. NCBI lineage: Eukaryota > Viridiplantae > Streptophyta > Magnoliopsida > Asparagales > Amaryllidaceae > Allium > Allium fistulosum. Next base: position 208,478,842 of record CM060903.1, read on the forward strand.
TCTTTGTGTACTTGACCTGTATGGGATTGTTCCTATTGTTGGTTTTTGGATGTATATCATCCTCGATTTTCAGAAATTAGCAAACCGGTAGCTATATTGAATCGTCACTCGGTAGCTTCTATCCCCCGCTAATCTTACCATTTACGTTGTAAGATACCCATGAATCGACAATTTTGGTTACACATTGAGCCAAGTAAAAACCACAACCTCTCTTATGGAAATGAAATTATGCTCAAAGAGAGGTAGATGTCGACCAAAATTGATATGGGAGGAGTAGTAAAAAGAGATTTGAAGATTTGGAGTATATCCGAAGAGCTGATATCGGACAGGAACTCGTGGAAGTTAGCGATCCACGTACCGGAACTATGAACTATGAGTTTTTTAAGTTTTAGATTATATAACTAGGGAACATGAACCTAAGACGTAGTGTTTAGTCTTTGACCAATATTACTATTAGTACCATTATTATCATTTTTTTATACATACATATACATACATATATATATTTATCTTTATTTTTATTTTACTTAGTTATTATTATTATTAATGTACTTATTTGACTTTATTTTATTATTGTTATTGTTATTATTATGACTTTTAAATTGACTGTCATTTAGTTTTGAGTTTATCTTTAGCCGACTCCAACTTGTTTGAGAAAAATGGCTTAGTTGTTGTTGTTGTATCGAGCCAAGTAAAAAGAGTTTGCGCAACAGTGAAATCGATTTTGTTTTAAATAGAAGGCAAGACAAAGCAATAAACATGTTGTTAAGCTTAATGAGCTTCAGGGCCACTTAAGTGCAGTTTAATACTACTATCAAATATAAATTAACTTACATATATTTTTACGTAACTTTTCTTTAATGAAAATTTGTACAAAGGACAATTTTAAGTGTAAATAAAGCTTCAAGTATAGCTGAATTTAGATTATACTTTACATATTTCTTATCTGGTTAACTCCGAGGATAGGATTTTTTTTCACAAGGACAACTTCTTGGAAAAACGGGAGATTTACGGGAAGAAACAATATGTTAATTTTGGAATGTGTAATTAGAACAAGATGTAGAAGTTGTTGCCTAGAAACTAAATTATCTCTAAAATGCGTCTTTTAAACTTAGTTATAGGTCTTTGACCTATTTTTGATGCTTGAAAACAATATTAAAAATTGAAATAAAAATTAAGAGAGCTCGAAACATATTTAAAATTTAAAATTTAAAGCTTATGTTTTGAAAATCACCACACATCATAATATAGTATTGTTAACCCGCCTTTTGGCAAGGCTGTAGGCAGACGGATTTAACTAAGTCGACTTCACGATTATCGAGGCAGGAACGTGATGGATTCGGTTTAAAAGGATGAAGTTCACCTGGATATGTCGTTCGGTCGAGAAATGGAGAAGTTGCATGGCTCGGTCTGGATGCTCTGGATCACTCGGCATTGAGGTGACAGCAAGGTGGCTCGGCATTGGACATCGCTCGGCATCGAACCTCGCTCGGCATCGGACATCGCTCGGCATCGAACCTCGCTCGGCATTGGACCTCATTCGGCATTTGTGGTTCGGCCTGGGAGTCACGAGTCGTTCGGCATTGGTGGATCGGCATAGGCCGGTCGGCCTTGGTGGGTCGGCATGGGCCGTTCGGCCTTGGTAGGTCGGTCATCTGGATTCGGTTGACTGGTTTGAACTCAAGAACGAGGAAGTGGGTTCGGCATTGGGCTACTTCGAGTCTTAGCACGAGTTACTTCGAGTCTCTCCCGGGATGAAACTGGGTCGACTTGCTTAGATTTTAGGTTCGGTCACAATGATGATTCTGGTTCGGCAATGGCCTTGATGGGCCCGGATTGCTCAGGAGGTCCAACTACCTGAATTTGTCTATAAATACAGCATGTGGGGGTTCAGAAAAGGGATATTCTTTCTGCTCACTTACTTTCTCTTTTCTAAGGTTATGGCTACTCTACTACTTTGTAACTGTAATCGGTTTTTACAGCAATAAAAATGAAACTTCTGGAGTGGACGTAGGCCGGAATTAGCCGAACCACTATAAAACTTGTTGTTCTTTACTGTTTTCATTTTAATTTTTATTATTCTTCACGTTTATATTCTCTACATATATTATATCTGTGATTTGGTGCTTTCATCTGGACCTGGGTGTTAGTGACCAATTTTGGCGCTAACATTTTGTTGCTTTCACTGAGAATTGAACTTAGAAATTTTGGAGATAGGAACTTGGATTCTAGGAAGCAATGGCTAGGCCATCGGCAAGGAAGCAAGTGATGAAAAGAAGTCAGCGTGAAGGAAGTCAAGAGGCTTCCTCTGAAGCTAATCAGGCCTCGATCTATATTACTGGAGACGAGATGGAGACAATGCTGAAAAGGCAGAAGGACATGATACATAACCTACTTCGACAGGTTGGACAAGTTGGAACACAAAGTCAAGGGAATGGACCAACCGCGGCTGCTGGCAATGCAGAACCAGGAACCGGAGCTGTAGAAGTTTCTGGAGGTCAAAACCAGAACCAGACTGGAGAGGTTGGAGGAAATCAGCCAAGGCCTGGGGGCAGACCTCCAGGATTGGATACTGGAAGAGCGGTGAATGAAGCTTAGCAAGCAGGGACCAACGTGAACGTAAATGACCGACATGAAGAGTACTACCTGGAGTACCCCCTAGGACATGGGGGGCAAGGTAGAGATGCAAACAGGGGACTACCCCCGGATGGAGACGAGCGGATGGCTGGATTAATAAGAAGGATTATGAGAGGAGGATTGCCGAATAGAGGCTTGGAGGAGGTTAGTCGAAGTCCGTTCACTCTGGAAATCAGGAATGCAAGGAACCCTTCAGAATTCAAACTGCCAACACTGGAGGCCTATGATGGAAAATCAGATCCAACTATGCATGTAACCAGATACATCAGACATATGGAAGTGCTGGGGGCATCTGAGGAGGTGATGGCAAGATGTTTCCATTTATACTTGACGGATTTGGCTGCGCTTTGGTTTAGGCAGCTGGAGAACGGATCGATCAGGACATGGGGCGAGCTAGTGGAACGCTTCATGAGACAGTTCAAGGTCCATGTGACGCGACCCAAGAGTGTAATGACACTGCCATCGATGAATCAGAGGTCAGGAGAGTCCGTGAGAGGTTTTCTTATGCGATTTAATGCAGTTGTGGCCTTGGTAGATCGTCCGGATCCATCAATGATTTTGATGGCGGCGGTAGCAGGGATTGCGGAAGGCACGGACTCAAGGATTCATTAGTACGGGATCCACCACAGGATCTTGGAGAATTTTATCATGAGGCTGAGAGATTCATTCGGCTAGAAGATTCACGCGCCGAGAGGCAGGAAATAAATGCCGTGCAAGGCGAAGGAACCTCCAAGGAACAGTCTGGAATAAACAAAGGAAAGCGGAAGCAGGATGACAGATACGATGGTCTTGACAAACGGAAGAAATTCCGAGAACCCAGATTCAAACAATACGTTGACTTGACAGCAAACCTGAAACGGATTTACACGGAGACTTGGGGGGCAGCTCCCCTATCGAAAACCACCCAGGGGAGATCATACGGAACGGGAACGTAGAAGTGGAAAGTACTGCCTATTCCATGAGTGGAAGGGCATGCTATTGATGAGTGCCGCCATTTGAAGGATGAGGTGGAAGAGCATGTTAGAAGTGGTAGATTGTCATAATACGTGAGAAATCAGACAACGGCCGTAGGACCAGAGCAACTACTGCCTGCACCCAATAGAACTAATCCTGGATCGGGATCACGACTCGTCATCAATTGATCATGATGGCATGGGCCAAGTTCAGGACTTGAACTTTGGTCGATTACCTAAAATTCTTAGGTTTGATTTCAAAATAAAACGGCTATTCCACTTACACATGTAAGGAAACCGGAGAGATCCTCAAGCATGCTTTGAGATGGTAATAGACCGCTCTGCCCAGAGTGGCAGTATCTAGATTTTTCCTTTGTTTGTGATTGAACACTTGAAAATTTAAATTAATAAATGAACTTGAATTTCATAAAATAAACCTTTGACCGGAGAGTTAAAGGATGAATATTGGAAGTCAATTTGAAATTAATCGCTTTATGACCTTACCCGGAGAGACGGGGTCCGGAGTGCAAGAAGTGAGTTGCTTCGTCGGAGAGCGACAGGATCAACTCACTTAACGTCGTTCCCCATTCACCGGTGAGTGATTGGATCGAGGTTCGATAAGAGCCCGGAGTGGCTGTAATCGGTCTAGGATTTAGGCCATGACATCGCTTAATATTCAGGGACACTGAACCGAAGTGCAGGGAGTGACGCTGCTTCGCCGGAGAGCGACATGATCGGCTCACTCAACGTTGTTTCCCCTTCACCGGAGAGTGACAGGATGAGATCCAGTAAGAGCCTGGAGAGGCTGACATCGGTCCAGGAGGATCATGACATCGCTAAATGTTCAGGGACACTGAACCAAAGTGCAGGGAGTGACGCTGCTTCGCCGGAGAGCGACAGGATCGGTTCACTCAACGCTGTTTCCCCTTCACCGAAAAGTGACAGGATGGGATCCAGTAAGAGTCCGAAGAGGCTGACACTGGTCCAGGAGGATCAGAGCATCGCTTAATGTTCAGGGATGCCGAACCAGAGCGCAAGGGATAGGTTGCTTCGTCGAAGCGCGACATGATCTGCCTATTCAATCGTTAAGTTTGGATCGAGCTTAGCAAGGGTCCGAAGAGGCCGTCAACGGTCTGGAAAGATCGTAGGATTCGATTGCCGACTTCCAAGAGGCGAATTCGGAATTGGATAACGACTTGGAACGGTCGCAGAATAAATTATCATGTTCGGATGGAATCGTTTGATAACGAATGTAGCATGGACCTTGGATATCGGGATAGAGACTATTCAAAACACACCTTCCAATAGCAAGGCATGTTTTGGGGGGCAAAGTGTTAACCTGCCTTTTGGCAAGGCTATAGGCAGACGGATTTCACTAAGTCGACTTCACGATTATCGAGGCAGGAACATGATGGATTCGGTTTAAAAGGATGAAGTTCACCTGGATATGCCGTTCGGTCGAGAAATGGAGAAGTTGCACGGCTCGGTCTGGATGCTCTGGATCGCTCGGCATTGAGGTGACATCAAGGTGGCTCGGCATTGGACATCGCTCGGCATCGAACCTCGCTCGGCATCGGACCTCGTTCGGCATTTGTGGTTCGGCCTGGGTGTCATGGGTCGTTCGACATTGGTGGATCGGCATAGGCCGGTCGGCCTTGGTGGGTCGGCATGGGCCGTTCGGCCTTGGTAGGTTGGTCATCTGGATTCGGTTGACTGGTTTGAACTCAAGAATGAGGAAGTGGGTTCGGCATTGGGCTACTTCGAGTCTTAGAACGAGTTACTTCGAGCCTCTCTCGGGATGAAACTGAGTCGGCTTGCTTAGATTTTAGGTTCGGTCACAATGATGATTCTGGTTCGGCAATGGCCTTGATGGGCCCGGATTGCTCAGGAGGCCCAACTACCTGAATTTGCCTATAAATACAGCATGTGAGGGTTCAGAAAATGAATCTTCTTTCTGCTCTCTTACTTTCTCTTTTCTAAGGCTAAGGCTGCTCTACTACTTTGTAACTGTAATCGGTTTTTACAGCAATAAAAAAGAAACTTCTGGAGTGGACGTAGACCGGAGTTAGCCGAACCACTATAAAACTTGTTGTTCTTTACTGCTTTCGTTTTAATTTTTATTATTCTTCACGTTTATATTCTCTACATATATTCTATCTATGATTTGGTGCTTTCATCTGGACCTGGGTGTTAGTGACCAATTTTGACGCTAACAAGTATATAGTTTGACATGAAATGGGTTTTGATTACGTAAAACAAAATTTGTATTTATTATCTAGTCCTAAAGTATTTATAGATTTGATACAAAATTACAAACACTACAGATACAGAATGATTTTATCATTTTATTCGCGAAAAGAAAAGGCTAATTTATGTTTTAAGTTCAAAACTATAAAAGTGAAGCATTGAAGTTTGTTTATTGCTTATGCATGCTTTTAATAGCATATGTGAAGAAGGTTGAACTGGATCAGATGAATAATTTTATATCATCTTATCAAGAGAATGTCAATAAAATGTTTTTCTACTACAGTATTCGAATTTTGCATACATATAATTATGCCAAACTAAAATTTGAGGTTCAATGAAGTACACCAAAAGGCACAAGTAATAACAGATATGCGTACCTAAAGCATTTCTCTAAATGTTTTGTTGGTAGTAGAACCAACAACGTCTTGAGCATTCTTACTATATGAAATGTGATGTATCTGCACTGCAGTTATTGGAATAAATAATTCAGCTATCTTTATATCATTTAAATTTTGAAGCAGTACCATGCAAAAGCTAATCTATCAAAATACATGTAACAAGGATAATGACATATAACTCTGTACAGTATTTATACATATGGTTCAACTCTTTGTTTCATCAATCAGTATATACACTTTAAGTTCTGGAGGCCGGAAACTTCGCAAACCTGAGAATCACAGCCATGTGATTAATAAGTTAGTTATGAAAATATTTAGGTGCACGAATCAAGATATAAATACAGTGCACACCTTTTACTGATGTTTGTAGTTTTAGATTTTTGTGTGTTATCTTCAGTTTTGATAACCGTTTCCTTTTCTTTTGCTGCAGCTTCTCTTCTCAGTTTCTTCAACTCTACTTCCATTGCCTTGGTCAGAGTATCAATCTTTCTTTGGAGTATCTGCATTTGATGATAAATAGTACGATCTTTTAATTCATATAAAATGATGTTAAGCTGCTTATAAATTCTGAAGTCGTTATAGTGGTAATTCTTGTCTGTATAATACTAGCATCATTCCCTTGGCTGAATTGAGATATATTTTGCATTATTTTTTATTCTAAGTTCAGTTAATCCTCAAAGTCGCTCATTGATGTCAAACAATTCAAAATACATGATTGAAGTAAGTTTATAATTACTGTAAATCTTCTAACTTATCAATGTTGCTCAGTGCTTAACACTGTATGACTATAAATAAATTAAAGTTCATTAGTTCACCTTGATTTCTTCATCTTTTTCATTCAATTCCCCTTCTCTTTGCTCAAGCAATTTCCTAAGATTGATGACTTCTTTTTGCAATCTATCATAAAGCACACCTGAAATCATGTCTTTGCCCTCATCCTCATCCTCATCCTTACTTATAGTTGTTTGTGCTATAGTTGCATCTTTGATGTTCTTTTCATTTTCCAAACAAGGTATACCTCCATTCTGAGTAAAATTAGTCTTCTCTTTAGTGTTCTCCTTTCCATGGTTATCTAAACTTTTGCGACTTGATGCCCACATATTCTTTTTAACTAGGTTTTCTCCAGAAGCAAATTTCATTTTCAAACTATTAGTTCGCAAAAGCTTTTGTGCAGTATCAATATTTGGCAAATTAGTTTGCTTTGAGATCGATATTCTGTTGTTCAAAATAGAAGCTCGTGGTTGGGATATGGATCGCGTTTTTGGTTTTTCGGTGATCTCCATGTTTTTGGTGGATATACCGTTCAAGCCTTCTTCTACTATCTTGAGCCTCTGCTTGAATTTGTCCTTTGAAATAAAATACCAACATATATGATCATATATATAAATGGTAATAGACAATGTGGAAATTTTCACTGTTTTTTGCATCATCTCCTACCTTAAGTTGAGTTTCTGCTCTGATCGTTCTTTCTGACATTGCTAGCTTTTCCTTCAGTCTTCGTATTTCACCCTAGAGACACATTAATTAATTTCTGGACAATGTATTTGATCACATTCATAGAAGAAATGAAGAATACTCCCAGTGAAAAGGAACGACTTCCCGTATTAATATATACACTCATAACAAATACCTGCACAAACTTTCTTTCTTCTATCCATTGTTTTAAAGGAATGACTTTGTCGCCTTCATCCTTCCACTCATTTGCTGCTACTTTTGCCACCCTATTTACTGAAACTTTTGCCCTTGCAAGTTCTCTTTCAAGTGTTTTCTTCTCTTCCTACATTGATGTTCATAGTTCATACAGCTATTCGACATTTTGTTTTCTAAGGTGTACTGAACAAAAACATGATATGACAGGAGATATTATATGTATTATAATGTGATTGTTCTTGTCTGTCATAAAATAATTTGAGCCTTTCTTGTAAATATATCTCTGGGAATTTGATGAGTTTTGAGCACAATAAGTATTGGATTGAAGAGGGAGGGTGGTGTTGATTCTCTTTATCTAAGTGATTAATAATTTAATATGTATTATTTCTCAAAGGAATACTTACATTTAGTTCTGATATATGTCTCTGGTAGTCGCGAACTACATTGGCCACTGCCCCGCCAGCTAGAATAGATTCCTCAAGTTCTCGAATTGTTTGAGATAATTTCTCTACCTCTATTACTTTCTGCCTGTTTGCTTTCTCTAGTAACTTATTTTCTTCCTGTTGGATTTAGACAATCATATTGATTAAGAACGTAAAAATATACCAATATTTTATGTCCATGACATTCTATCCTGTTGCTGCATTTATTTATAAAATAATCGATATTGTCGTAGTGTAGGTAAGTGATTCTTTACAAATTTAATCACTAGTTTTTTCAACTTTGTAAAGAAACTAAGCTGTGTTTATACCTGATATATCTCTGTTCTCCTCTTCAATTCAGAGTTCTGGTTTTGTAAGGTTTCTACAGTCATCACCTTTTCATGAGCAGAATGCAAAATTTTAGCAGCTTCCAGTAGAGCTACATCTTTAGACTTTATAATACGTTCATATGCCTTTTTATTTTCTTTTAGAGATACAAGCTGTAGAAGAAGAAAATAATAACAATCAAAATGTGACTATTTATATACTACTTGCAGGTTTGTTCATTAAGCAATTTTAGATATTCACCTCAGATTCATACTTCTTTATGTCAGATTCATATGGAGCTATAATTGCCTCTATTGAAACAGGCTCCTCATCCTTCAGATTTGCATGGACTCTTCTTAGAGTTGCTTCTGCAGCAAATTGGGCAGTTAAGGCCTCTTTCTTCTCGATATTTAGTTTCTTTATCTCAACATTCTGTGATGCATAAGGATGTGTTTTTTATACTAAAGAAACGTTTATAGTATGTGAAAGTTCTATCTAATGGAGTGGAGTACCTTGTCTTCACCTTGTTTCTCAGTGTTTCTAAGCTTCAGTTCGAGTTTTGTAAGCTCATTGCTTAGCTGTAATTAGGAAGAATTTAAATTTATCATTTATGAAAAAGTTTCATATAATTGATTTTTATTTATTTGGTTACCTCTACTACAGCTTTATCTTTCTGAAATTCTGAGTTTTTCAAGGCTTTAATTTCAGATTGAGCAGCTAAAAGCTCTCTCTCCTTCTCTGCGAATTCAAATGCAAGTCATGGGTATGAACTAGAGAAATTGGCTAATCCACATAGGAAACCTCTTTTTTTTTTTTTTTAAGTTTCATTTACTTGTTCATTATACATTAGAGTACTTTAATATTGGTCTGTCCATATAAATCTTCTAATATATCCCTCTTATTTGTTAGTGTATGCACATCTAGGAAGAAGAGTTTTATTCAGTATTTCTGTTCGATACCTAATGACAGCTCAACTTATACTAAGAAACTTAAACAAAAAAAAATAAAAAAAATAAAACAATATGTACGAATTTAGGTGGATGTTGAGAAGTAAACAATACACATTTATAATTCCTTATATGCAATAAACCATAACTCACCCACTACCTCTAAACATAGGAATTGAACAGTAGGTATCATTTTTCATACCAATAAATGGAACATAATTAGACGTTACAATGGAAGTAGGTAAACAAAGCGACAACAATACAATGATAGCTTTAAGCTAATCATGCATCTGTTTTTGGACTCTTCCCTGCTGAAAATGATCAAGCAAGCGCTTCACATCAATTAAACACTTAAATATTGGATATGTGAACTTCTATTAATCCCATAAATCATTGCAGCATAGCATAGATATACTGATACATAGGTCTCTCCAGTCCCATATGGGACCCATCTGTCAGCACCCAATCATTGCTGTAAGAGTTAACTGCAATGTCTGTAGGATGTTTGCCATTTCACATTTGACATAGAATGTAGTGGTTTCATCTTCTTGCAATAGAACATGCAAATAATATTTTGAGAGTGGCATTAGTGCATAGTAAGTTAAATAGATTTTGCCAGGTCGAAATGTCTTCAAACAAAATGTCGAAATAAAATTTCCATTTGAAAATAATGATGATGAAGGAATAACCAGGTAAATGTTGTTGATATGAACAAAGTAAAAAAAAAAAGAAGTGAAATAACCACAAACCTTTGAGAATATTTTCCAGTCTATTAAGTTCAATCACAACAGAGTTGACAGGATTAATTATGGTCTCCTTCCCTTTAGTTTCACCAAGGCTTCCCATTCTCACCACTCTGTTGTTACACAATAGAAAAGAAAACTAGCAAGAAAGATAAGTAAACGAATTTAATGAAAACTGATGATATGGTTTATGTGTACATGGAGGACTCCTAGTCTCACTTATATTTGACACCAAACATCCAGATAACTAGTTTCTTAGCTGAAAAGGAATGCTATATATAATTGTACACGTCTTAGTCTTTCTACATCAGGTATGTTTCCAGTCCTTAGAATTTGAATATTTAGTGACAGGTCTTTTACCCGTAAAAAATGCAATATTTTCTTTTTTCAAGAATCGGTATTATATATTCCAGCGAGCATAAAATGATTTTGAATTGCAATAACTTGGTTGGAGGATCTAACATAAAATATAGAGGTTTCAAGGTTCAATAAACATTATACGATTAAAGGCAGGCTTACTAAAAAATATATTCAAAAACCCGGCTGTTGCCGGCTATAGGCGACTGTTACCTCTATTTTTGTTGGTTTCTCTGATTTTGAAAATATATATTAGTCATCTTTTTGAGAGAAATAAACCCCACAATAGGACAATCCTTAAAGTCCTGTTCATTGATTGAGTTCAAGAAAATGACTCCTATGGATAGCGACTCAGGTGGGCCAAAAGTAACATGTCAGCAAATAGCAAGTGTCAAAACTTAGAACTTCAGCAATAGTATAATAATTGTTCTTCAATATGTATGTATATATTCTCCGAGTGTTCATTTAATTTTAATGGTCCTTACAGGTTATATATCTACACCCTATATAAATAAGTATTAGGATTAAATTAATTTTCAAGTCCATGCATTAGTCAACTGGAATATGATCTCACTAGACTTTAAATCTGAAACAATAAGTTTAAAGTTTTAAACATGTTCGTTTTCATTTTAAGTCTATTCCATTAGCTTGTATTATCTGAAATTGTGAATATGGGAAGTCCCTTGTATTCAGATTTAAGTAGTTATTTTTTGAGTGTTCCTGAACATCAAAAGATGGTGTGCAGGTATCAGCAAAACTATGTGTTGGTATGACTTTAGTTTTCTAAACTACAAAATGAGCAAATTTGGTAAATATAGTATAAAGGAACTGAAAGAAACTCTGATTATCCAAACTCGGAGCAACACTACTAGAAATACAGTATATAGCCACGAAGGCTTTCTAACGGCCGCCAACGGCATTTTCCAACGGCTATCAACGGCACGTTTTTTTTTAACTTGCCGTTGGTAGCCGTTGATAACCGTTGAAAATAACGCCGTTTGCGGCCGTTGGTAACCGTTGGAAATTTGCGTATACCTGCAACCAGCCAGAGACCAAAACATTATTCTCATCTTCCCCAATTCAACCAAAACCCTTCTCCTCCCCTCCTCTTTTCCACCTCCAACCTTCCCCACGCAACCACCAGCTGCTCCAACGCCATCACTCAACGCCAACATCCTCTCTCCATTCCTAGAAGTCTCCAAAATCAGGTATTTCTAAAACCCTACAATTTTTATCTTTTCTAATTTTGTGTTAATTTGCTGTTATATTTGTATCCAATGACATATTGCTTGTTTATTACACCAAACTAAATGCTAATTACAATTATTGTCATCCAAATGTCCAAATTGTTTGTGTATGTATATATTATGCACATATGTAAAATATGTTTATAATTTAGTATAAATGCGCATGTGAATTAGCATTAGATTAGTTATGATTGATTTAAATTATTTTGTGTATGTTTTGTAAAATGTTAGAAAAACATGAATTAGTGAAATATTTTACGAACAAGAATTATATATTTTGTGAAATATTAGAAATCATATAATTTACTATATATGTATTTATTAAAATAATAGAATATAATGCATAATATGCCTTATTTTATATATTTAATAAAACGGTAACATAAAAACCAAATTTAAATCCCTTAGTGAATTTTTGGCCCCGTCTGACAGGTATTGTATATGATCGTTGTATGAATATTCGTTTTTATTGCAAAACGGATATTCATATTCATCTGATACAATATCTGTTGGATTTGTCCCTGTATTGGACAAGTTACAAATACTATAAAGTAATTACGTTTCGTAAATCATATCGTTATAAACGGTTCACAAAATTTCGACGGCATTTCCTTTTTGTTCCTTGTGTACATGCATTGTGTACGATACAAGGAACACGGGGGAAGTGCTGCCGAAATTTTGGGAAATCGTTTATAAAGATATGATTTAAGAAATGTAATTACTATTGTGTTTGTAATGGGAAGTAGGATAACCGACCATCACAAAAGGTACAAAAATGTAAACAAAATAGCAAGAAATATAACTTTGTATATAAACGAAAATGGATTATAAAAAACAGTAAAATCTAAAATGTGTTTATCGAATTTGATTAATAGTTTTTTTACTATTGATCATAGGTTTTACAGTAGGAAAAATGGTCAATTATTTTATTGATCGGAGCTGGATGTATCAAAGAAGAGAATTGGGAGGCTCGATAAGTACACATTTTCTAAACGGGGTTAATGTGTTTGTCGAATTTGCTTTAAGTAATATTGGAAACGACGTAGAAATTCGTTGTCCATGTAGTAGGTGCAAATTGTTGAAGCATTTAGTACCGAATATGGTTAGGATTCATTTGCGCCAATATAGTTTCGTAACCAATTATTTGGTGTGAGATCGTCATGGAGAAAGTATAACACGTAACGAAGAACAGTCAATAGAGGTCATTAGTGATGAAGTTAGTACGACGAATCTCATAGAACATATGGGACCGAAAAGGAAAGTTAAAACGTATCCAATATTTTTCGTTAATGGATATAAATTCAACACCAAAGAATACGGTGCTGAAAAATTAACAAACAATACCGGTGTATTTGTTAAAGGCAGTGATGATCCTAATAATCATATACATGATTTTTATGGCGTGTTAACCCAGATTTTGCAATTGACATATTTTATAAGACCCGCAGAGGAAGTTTTTTTGTTTAGATGCAACTGGTTCAGCAATGTTCCAGGTTCTGGTATTAACGTGCATCCAAATTATAATCTTATAGAAATAAAACATACCTCCCGTTATCAGCCATACGATCCGTTTGTACTAGCCAAACAAGCCCTACAAGTTTATTACGCCCCTTATCCGTCTCTAAAAAGAGATAAAGCGGATTGGTCTGCGGTTTTTAAAACCAAGACGAGATTTACATTCGATGGAAAAAATATTCCAGAAGAACAAGCCTATCAAGCAGATATCGAAGAAAATGTTGAAACCACAATTACAGACGATCAAACTGATTTTGGACAATTAAATGATGAGACAAATGTATTAGTCGAAGCATTTGAGAGTGTAGAGGAAAACGATATAGAACACGAGATCGAGTCTGAATCAGAAAACGACGAGGACTGAGTTAAATCCGGTAATTTTTACAATTATATATTCACGCACACGCATCACATATATATCATCTCATCATCATTACATGCACCACATATCATCATCATTTTATCTATGTCTATAATTAAAAATGAAACTTTTCAACAGGTATTATGTCAGGCTCCAGACGTCGTAGCTCTTCTCGCTCGGCCGGTGAGAGTAGTGGTGAGCCTCCAGCTCGACCACTTGTATATTTGCAGCCGAAGGCTGATGGAGCGTAAGTATCAAAATTAAAATGATAACAATATAAATTTGTTCATACATATATATACTTGTCTAAAGCTTTGTTTTATTTAACACAGGGGTTTTGATTTGGAGCCCTCAGGAGTTGTGCTTGGCATTTCCAAGCAATCATATATGAGCAGGATGACAGCTTGCTGGCCTAAGTGGAGTAAGATCCCTGACCATGTCAGGGAGGCCATATGGCAGGATTTTCTGGTGAGTTTATATATACTACTTTACTATATGAATACGTATAAATGAACACTTAGTAATGTTTTCTCTTTGTACAGGGGCAAGTGGACTTGGCGGAGGCCGATGTCGTCATGGTTCAGCGCCATTGGAATTCGAAGGTCGCCAAAAATTACAGGGAGGTAATGTCAGCTCTTAAAAAATCGGGGAAGAAACCGAACTGGATGGGCGATTCCGTATGGGATTCTTGGATGAGGTGGTGGGAGACCGACGAGTTCAAGGTAAATGTTCTACCTAATATATAGTTAATTATTTCGCAATTAGTATAAATATAATATTCAATTTATAAAATTGCAGATGGAGTCGGAGAGGAACTCTGCCAATAGAAGTAGGAATCCTGTAACGCATCGTGGCGGACCCAAGTCTTTTCAGCATCACCGTGAGGACTTGGTAAATTTATCTAAACCGTTATTACATTTTGTATATTAATTAGTTCGGTAATTAGCTATGAAAAAATAAAATATATAAATTATTTATTGCAGGAAAGATCGGTTGGACGTCGCGTGTCTATGATGGAGGTATTTACCCGCACCCACGCATCAAGACAAACAGACAATGCTGGCAATATTACATATCAGTGGGATGGTGATGATAAGGCGACGGCTGCATATGTATGCATATTTTAAAACTTATTTTATTAATATCGATATGTTTAAATCATATTCTACTAATTTTAACCTGTAATTGTTTTTTATTTTAGGCAAAGTTTCAGGAGGCACGGGCAGAGCTGCTTTCAGAATCGGATCGCGATGAGTTGACGGTAGAGGAGGAAGATAATATTTTCGACGTTATTATGGATCCGACGCAGCGGAATAGGCGCTATGGCTATGGAAACCAAGCGGTAATCTTATAAACATTGCAATATTATATTTAATAAATTAACATTGCTTACGAAAATGCATTGCTTAAGATCACGTCATTTACGTTTTTATATTTTAAAATATACATTGCTTACGAAAATGATTATAATACAAATGTGAACATCTCATATTCTATTTGCAGGTTCGGGCAGCTCAAAAGGCGTGTGACAAAGCTGAAATAAAAGAGCTTAGAACCATGGTTGAGCAGTTGCAAGAGCAGGACCGTCTTCGCGCTATACAAATGGAGCAGCTGAATCAACGTTTAGCGGAGTACGCGCAGAGGCATGGTTCCTTCCCTTCGTCGTCTGGTGCTTCCGGAGGTGATGATGATGCTTGAGAGGTATGATGATTATTGTTTTGTGGTTGGTTATTGTATATATTGACTTTGAGGTGGTGAGGATTGTGTTTGATGGTTATTGTGTATGTATTGACTTTGAGGTGGTGAGGTTTAAGTGTTTGCATTGTACATATTGACTTAAATATGGAGTTGGAGTTGGTGAGGGTTTGGTTGTAATGTTTGAATATGGAGTTGGACTTGAATATGTAATGTTTGATGTTGATTTTTGGTTGTTTATATTGTTTGTGGTATAATGTGTTGAATATGTGATATATATGTGAAATGGAGTGGAAATGGAATGGAAATTGATATATATTTGATTGTGTGTGGTTGGAAGGTGAATCGCGTCCTATGGATAGCGACTCAGGTGGGCCAAAAGTAACATGTCAGCAAATAGCAAGTGTCAAAACTTAGAACTTCAGCAATAGTATAATAATTGTTCTTCAATATGTATGTATATATTCTCCGAGTGTTCATTTAATTTTAATGGTCCTTACAGGTTATATATCTACACCCTATATAAATAAGTATTAGGATTAAATTAATTTTCAAGTCCATGCATTAGTCAACTGGAATATGATCTCACTAGACTTTAAATCTGAAACAATAAGTTTAAAGTTTTAAACATGTTCGTTTTCATTTTAAGTCTATTCCATTAGCTTGTATTATCTGAAATTGTGAATATGGGAAGTCCCTTGTATTCAGATTTAAGTAGTTATTTTTTGAGTGTTCCTGAACATCAAAAGATGGTGTGCAGGTATCAGCAAAACTATGTGTTGGTATGACTTTAGTTTTCTAAACTACAAAATGAGCAAATTTGGTAAATATAGTATAAAGGAACTGAAAGAAACTCTGATTATCCAAACTCGGAGCAATAAGCTATTAAATTATATATGATATCACCTAAATGAACTTGTTGATTCTAAGCTCTTGAAAACAAGGTTTTAAATATGCTTGCTTTGTGCTGCTTGTAAAACTGGTAATTTCAACTAAGATCATTAGCTGTATACAGCGTATGAAAATTAAATTAAATAGGCAATCAATGCTACGATTTTAGTTGCCAATTGTCGCCGATAGTTAAAGCTTGGTCCTTGACGTTTTCTTTGTTTTAAGCTAGACATAAACATCACAAAAGCATTATTATTCATATGAACACTTTAAGGCTAAGGATGTTGTGACTATAAAGAAGCAAGCAGGAACACATGGTTGTCGTCTTTGCTTTGAAGTTTAACTTGTCAACTGAACAGTATAGTCAGCAATTTGGCTTCGTCATGTTGAAATTCTAAAACCGCAAATGGTATAAGTACCAGATACAATTTATTCCCAAACACGGTCCTTTGAGCAGTTATGTTCCTACAAAACATACCATGTTTATGCAGAATTTTAACTCATCAATGCAGTAGTACATAGTTAGAATTTGGCTATAGACTACATTGTAAGTCTGAATTTTGAGTTCAATTAAAGAATACTTAAAATTTTAGTTCCAGTCCTGTTAAGCCTAATATATCTTGGGAAATGAATATTTTACACCTGATTATTTAAATTACTAAATGACACCTGATTATTATATTATATACTCATCAACTCTATTCCATGATGCATGGACAAAACAAGTTCTAATAATATCTGTGGAAAATGTGTTATACACCAAATGTGCAACGCCTAGCTGCAGCTGCTCAAGGAGCTTGGAAAGGAAAGATGAGGCTTAACATTCATCACCAGGAACTGTTGAATAGGCACTAGGAAGAAACTGTTAAGGAAACAGTGTGCATGTGTGTGCATGCTGCACAACATGCACACATGACACAAATAGGAACAAGTCTGGTTGCAGCTAGTAATGACTCAATTTCTGATATAAAAACTGCTGCACTACAAACCAAATGAATCTAAACCAATATAACAAATTATCATGCTCAGCTGGAGTGTGGGGATTATAGAAGCATTTAGAAGCATTAAGAACGAACCCTTGAAGAATTCTGCATGGTAGAGAATCAAATTTGTTATATAAAGCATAGGCGAGATGTGAAGCGTTGCACGAGGAAATACACACTGATATGGAGAAATTAACATGCTACAGCAGGAGATCTGGAAACAGGTTCAGGAATCACCAACTGAAAACTTGCCTGTACTGTTGATTGATAGTGGTTAAGCAGGACATCACAAAAATTTCAACTATTTTTAGTTAGCTAAAATAATTTTATAACATGTTAACTTGAGATATATATTGGCGATTTTCAAGAGCTTATTGTTTTGTCTTACGGTTGTACTGTGATGAAAACTTGAGAAGTCCTACTCTATGGCTAGTGTCATACCCCTATAAACAACTTGGGTACTCAAATTTTTACGAGTAGCCAAGGGATTCAGGTTTAGCTTTGACGAGTAATCTGGAGGAGCAATGGAGCAGGAGGCTTCGGCGTTGTAGATATAGATAGTAGTTTTCCGCTGTGTTGATCTTTGTATTGATCTGTATTGTGTTGAGATGTAATAACTAGACAGATGTTTATAACTGTCTAGTATGTGATGTGTAATCTGTGTAACTCTGATAGATGATGTATATGATACTATGTAATATTTATGTGATATATTATATTTCGTTTCGTTTCCGCTGTGAGTATCTGTTGTTGTTTTCTTTTCTCTTCTTCTCTTTTCTATTTCTCACCCCTTTCTTTCTTTCTGTCGATGCGATTTTCCGGGAGTGGAAAGTCGGGTCGTCACACGTGGTCCAACATGGTAAACGATATTTACGAGGCTTCTAACATAGGATGCCCAATAGCTGTGCAATGTGTATCTCAGGATCAGGGTACCTTGACAATCAGAATTGGTCTTTCAATTTTTTTTTCTCCAGTTATAGTCCTAGTTATCCATGCGAGATAATACCCACCTCCTTTACTACTTTAATGGCTCACATTCATTGTGACTACACCTGCATAATTATATAGCTGTTTTTGCCGACTATAATCTATTCAGCTTTGGCCCCTTTGTTTCAGTAAACGCATAACCGTTATTTTTAGATTTTAATACAATTAGAAATCACGCACGGTGCATTTTATTCTTTGTAGAGTAGATGGCAAGTAAAATCTTACCTAGATAGCTTTTAGTTGTATACGTTTTGAGATGTTTCACATTTGAAGGTTCCTCTTCGATATGTCCACGATCATGTAAACTTCTTTTCAAGACCAGGTAAGCCTCATGCAAGTTCGATTCTTCTTTTGGTGTGTCGTTCGCTTCAGACTATTCTCCATCAAAGAATCTTTGTGACTTTACTCGACAGTTGTATTGTGCTATCATCGGTGCTATGCCAACATCCTGACTGCCTTTAGCTTTCTTTTTTAGTTGTCTTAGGTAACGTCTGTACCGTTGGCAACGCGTTGGATGCTTCGGACGCCCCAACGGTCCAACTCCAAAGAATAAAATGTTGGACTGGTTAGAGTGAAGATATATGTTCGCGTCCGACGCTTCATGTCGTTTCACTCCAACGGCCGACTCATTTTGGCTCCCTCCACCCATTTATAACCATCAGCTCCCCCATTTCTCATACCAGCAGCAAAAACAGCCCCAACCTCCTTTTTTTCAATTTCTACCAAACAGTTCGAACATATTTTCAAGTGTTTTTCTTCGCTATTATGTTAATTTTTTCTCTATCTATAACATATATTTTTTTGAAACTTTTTTTTCTACTTTTTTTTCGGTTTTAAGTATGACGAACTTTTCTGCTTATGTTGCTGCTTCTACTTTCTTCCAGCCCATTGCTTTATGAACACCTGAAAGAGTGAGCTATTCATAGATCTGTGAGTTGACTTTATGCCGGACAGAAAGAGTTGGATCCGCGGGTTTTATGCATCCATGGTGGCCGCATTTAACGATATGTTGATCTTGACTGGTTCCATACACAGATGAAAAACAAATGGGATAATCTAAAACGATCTTGGACTGATTGGGACAAACTACCGTAGATAGTAGGAGGGATGTGGGATCAAGAGAACGATCAGTTGGATGGTTCCGAAGAATGGTGGAACACTACTGAAGCTAGAAGATATAAGAAATTCAGAAAAAATTCCCCATCAAATTCAGAGATTTTGATGAGCTGTTTGAAGGCTACATAGGAAAGTGCGCTTGAAAATATTTGAAACCTCCTACTCCACCAGTTCAGTCTTTCACTGTCGCCGATGCAGATTTGTACTCCAATTGGATGACCGGTGACACTATACCCGTTCAGCCCAGATGTAGTAGACATGCCGATCATGGCAGCTCGAGCAGACCTATCGTTGGACGGTTGTTTGTTCGGATGGAACGTTTCACCAATGCCATCTAGCGTTGTCTTTCTATAATGTTCGTTGTTGTAACCTGTACAACGGTAGGAGATTATTTAGATTTTTTGCGAAGATTTCACAATCTTTGATGTGATGGAAACATTACCTGATGATGAGGTATAAGGATTTATGGTGTACCGTTTAACTGTATTCCGCAATCGTCTGTAGTTTTTTTTGCATGTATTTGAATATAACATGATTTGGATGTTGGATCAAGGATTTATGGTGGGAGATTATTTCCCATTATTAAACTCATTGCACAATAAAAATAATAATTATTAAATTATAAATTAATTATATTAAAAATCACAACTCAAATACCCCATTCGTAGTCCCAAACACATATGTCGTTCACTCAACTTTTCCGCTTAAATAACCCGCTCAAATGCCCCGTTCAAATAGTCTATTCCGCTAGTTGAAAACGCACAGCGTCAAGAGCTCACAATTTTGGCTTTAACCATCAAAAGCAGTGTAATTAAACTGCTTGTCATCATCAGAAATGATAGTGGGGTCCATTGTCACAAATATTTTTTGATCCGTAATATAGGATTGTATATTTTCTATCCTCCACCAACCAAATGGCTAATGAATTGGTAACAAAGTTAGCTCGATAGAAACCAGTTGTGGCCTTTGGGAGATTATTTGGCATACTACATTTGGACATATAATCTTCGATACCTCTTGGAACGTGAGCCAAAATATCCTTGAATGACGATTTTCCTAGCTATGGACCTTATCACTTGGATGGTGCTTCTAAATTTCCTCGCACATGTTTTTCCTATTGAAAGCCAATTTTTTGGGTTAAGGATCTTAAAAGTTAAAGAGGTATGCCCTAGTGGCAATTATGTAATTTGTTAAATACCATGCAGTTAGAGCGCTCGGTAGATTCAATGCGGCGGAGGCGCAGAAAGTCATAGCGGGGATATAGCGAGAATATAGCGGGATATAGCGGATGACTCTAAAATAGCATATAAAACTCGTACTTAATGTTATTACAAATATATAAATGTTAATTAAATGAAAATTAACATTCGATGGAATTATAATTAATACATAAATAATTTTAAATAAAAACATATGCGAATATACTGTAAATAAACGTAAAACTGTTATATAACATAATTGAATTTAGTAGAATATTAGAGTATTTTCATTTCTAAAAATATATTAAAAATGCAATTAAATAAATTAATTTCATAATTTTATAATGTATAAATGTCATTTTTCAATTCAATTCTTTTAAAGAAGATATAGCGGAAATAGCGGAATATACCGGGAATAAAGGGATATAGCGGAAATAGCGAGGCTTAAAGCGGAAAGACTATATGGAAAAATCGTAGTGGTAAAAATCCGCTACGAGATATAGCAGGGTTATAGCGGAGCATTAACTGCACAAGTTAAATATCATAACTTTGAAATCAATCTAATTGAAATTAAGTCACAAAACATAACATATCCAAACTTAAAATTCTAACACGTTAGGCATGTTCGTTGGACGTGTGCAAAGAAAGATATGAGCAAATTTATTTGTTGTGAAATAATGGCCATATATATTAATTATTTCGGTAGCTTAGATCATTACATGTTTCCCTCTGATGAGGGAATTTAAATTTATTATGGTTAAGAACAGAACTAAGAAGAGAAATCAAAAGTAAGAATTTCAATGGATTTCATTTTTATTTATAGATTATCGCTGAAATCTTTCTTCGGTAATTATTGATATTTTTTTTAATAAATTACAGAAGTTACAAAGAATATAGAAAATGCAATGATTTTAGAAAGAAATTGAGATGTGCTGATACAGTGGAAAATGATGTCGCAGGATCATGTAAAGCGAAAAATAATATGATTTATTTAACTATTGAGGGTTATAGATGTAAGGACAATTTTGTAATATCAAAAGCTTTATTTTGAGATATTCTCATTATATATAGATATTTAAAGTTAAAATAAATATTAATTTAAAAGCAGACTATATCTAAATGTTAGCTAGTTATTTATATAGGCCCATTAAGATTCACTTATGGAAATTATTTAAAATTTACCATAGTTCTTCCACTGCCAAACAGATATGAACCACCAATGGTATCGAAACCCAATTGGTTTATGTGAGTAAATTAGTCAGCATTTAGGCCAACTACCAGGCTTTACTGTCCAATGAGTGTCTAAGATGCGTCTAAGGCTTGAGGTTGGAGCAACCAATGCCCTCCCTTTCCTGGCTTCAAACCTGACCAAATGGATAGTGGAAGTTTTCAAGGTTGACCCAAGTGTAAGGCTCAAAATTGTTTTAGACTTTGGCCTAATTCAAATAAACGTATTTGAAAATTATGAAAATATTTAAAATTTAGATCTACAGTATGAAACTTTTTTTAATTTAAATTTTAAACATGTATGTTGTAAGTGTTACCATATACATGTATAATATATGTATGTATAATATTTAAAATTGTTCAAATTTTAATTGTGTATTGTAGTTGTTACAACATACAAATTTCCAAAATTATTTTTGGAATTTTGAATTTGAATTTAAATTTTAAAATAGTTAATTAAATTGGTTAATTAAAATAAATAAATAATTAATTAAGTTGTTAATTGATTAAAGGATAAATACATAAACATGTAACTATAAATGTTATAGTTGTACGATATTTTTTTAATGCATTTAAGAATATAATTTGAAAATTTTGAATTTAAAATGAAAATTAATTGATGTGTTATTCAAAATAATAATCAAAGATTAATTGAAATTCTTTTAATTAATAAAATACATATATGATGTAAGTTGATTACATTATAAAATGTTATAAATAAACTAGACTTATATGAATATATGTATAAACAAATCATAATTGTTATGATTGTGTGTATATATATATGTATGTATATGTGTATATATATATTATAAATGTCATAATATATATATATATATAATTATAAATACCATGATTGATAATTCAAAATTGCTTTGAATTAATGTTTAAGATTTTGTGAAACCTTGAATTAATTGATTGATTAAATTGTTCAATTAATTAATTAAGATGCATATAAACTTATGTATATAATGTAAGTATTCGCTGAAATTATAAAAGTTATAAGTAAATTAATATTATACGTATACGTATGTATGTATGTATATATGTGTGCGCGCGCGCGTGTATATAAGTAATATGTATAATGGCTGAAACAAACAACTTGCGTACATATGGTATGTACACCATGATATTAGATGGTTCAGACACTTGTATCATGTGGATATTCTACAAAATACATTATTCCTTAAATCGATAGCGCTCCTAATTATCAAAGAATATGAATCTTCATAATGTTGCCCCCGTCATTTGTATATTAGATAGATTACTTGCATATGTGCTAATTGTTGAGCAAACTCAAGCCATAGTTGTTATGTGTAGTACTGTTTAGTATATCTCAAAGTGGGTATGATAAACGCTTGTATTTGTTGAACAAACTCAAGCTATGAGCATCTATACTTAGGCCGTCGTTAAATAATAGGTCAGGGCGACTAGTCTCTCTTGGCTTGTTGAGCAAACTCAAGGTCAAGATTGAGATTAGGGCAAAAACCAAGGTTAGAAGTTATAGGATATAATCAAAAAAGTGTTATCCACCACTTGTAAGGCTATGACTTATTGAGCAAACTCAAAGTTAGATCCACAAGATTGATGGGTTCAAACACCCATTAGGGAAATCGAAAAGTTTTTGATTTTCTTTTAGAGTTTTGAGAAATACAAATATAATAGAACATTATTAGATAAATGAAATGGATCACATTAACCAATCTAATAAGTATAAGACTGTATTTAATATTATAATATCTACTAATATAGATTTGTGTAAAATAATCAATAAAATATTTATTGATTAAGGTATACATTATAAACTGAAATTATAGACTGGAAAAGAAATATATATTCACTTGAAAATACTTCTATTGGCATGTAGTCATTTCAAAGCCCACGATAACAATCCAAGTGTATAATAATTTAAATTTCTGAATCTAGGTCCATTTAAGTTTAAACCTGCCTAATATTGTTTATTATCTGTATGAACATGGACACTATAAATAATATGAGAGTGGATATTTGATCCATATTTGGTCACATACAATAGTTGTACGATGAATAGTATTATTTCGTAGTATACAGATTTCAAATAATTATTATTTTAATAGAGCAAATAAAACTTAATACAGATCGTATACTTGATACAATCGAGCGTATTTTGTTTATTGGAAACGAGATTTTTAGGCACATGCAACGCACGTGCATGTAAAAATATTTTTGTACAATAATTTGAAATTAAAATTTCAATTTTATATGTAGTTTGAATTAGAATAAACTAAGTAATATGAAGAAAGTAGATTGAGATTTGAACTTATATCAAATTTACATTTGAAATTAAATAATAACTTTTGTTTCAAGCGAGATTCGAAATTCTAGTAGTTTCGGAAGTTTATAGTCGAACCAAAAATTGCGTTTCTATTCCAATTAGTAATCAAAGGTAAAAGGTAAAGAAGATTATATATAAGGACAATTTTGAAACTTGCACATAAAAGCACCTTATAAAAATTATTAAAATTTAAAACTTCAATGTATTTGATAAAAATAAACTGAAAATTATAAGAAAAAAAATGTAATTTTTTTGTTGGAATAAGATTTTGAACTTTACCTTGTTTATGTTTCAAATTTTCCATTAGAAGGAAGATGTTAATTTTTGTTTATGGTAGGATTCGTGCTCCTAACCTCTCGTTTGCATATAAGGGTATTTTTGGAACTTCACGGTCGGACCAAAGTGTTTCTATTCCTGTTAGACCAAAAATTGGTATAACATCCATGAAGCAATCGTGGTGAGTTAATCCTTGATTTATTTCATGACGTGATTAAGCATAACTCCATCAATGTCAATTCAATGGTGTTATCAAAGATCAATTTGTCACTTGTGACTTAGTATTCGATGAAATCATTAAAGAATGGATCCATAATGTTCATAGGCCTTTGAGATCGAACATGTGGAAGTTCACATGTTTCTTTGATTCATTGAGCATGAGACTCTTTACGGCTATTTGAATTTAGTATTCCCATGAGTTCATACGAGCTTCCAAGAAGGATATTCGAAAAGCCTATGTCATATCATATGTTCATAAGAGGTATGAAAACGAGAAACATGTTTGTGCAATAATCCATCGAGCTTGTCAATGGGCTATGAGATATGTTCTTAAGTCCAAAGCCCAATGTCCATAGCATACATACATACATACATACATACATACATACATACATACATACATACATACACACACACACACACATGTTCGTCATTGTTCAAAATTCTTTTAATCAAGTTTCGGTCTTGGTGAGTTTGAATGAGTCCGAATATGTGCAAGTCAGTTTGAACGAGTCCAAATATATACAAGTCAGTTCAAACGAGTTCGAATATATGCAAATCAGTTTGAACGAGTTCGAATATATGCAAGTCTATATCAGTAACGTTCAAAAAGACATAGTCAAAGGCAATAGGCATGTCAAAGTCCTTGATCATATTAATCATATGCGATTACAGTCAATTAGATTATGTCCCCAATTTGATTTAGCATTACAAGGCTTTCATTTAAGAAAAGTGGCAGAGAATGAAAATCGTCCCCCAAAATGGCACCCCTGACTCTATATTTATAGGTTAAGAACAACTCCACTTCGCCTCTCTTGTCTTCGGCTGAGTTGACATCGACAATCTTCTTTGTTGAACGGTATCAGTGAAAAGCGGCACCCAACATTGGTGAGAGGCGTCATCGTCACTAGGTAGTGTTGTGTAGGAGCGTCTTCATATTGAATGGTGTCGAAGTCGATGACTCTCGATACTGATGATTGGCGCTCTTCATCAACTAACGACGGTGTTGAATCGAAGTGGCCTCAATTACTATCTTGACTTCGTGAATGTTACCATTCTTCAACGAGGTTTGATGTTATAAGAAGAGGCGATGTCGCTGCGACACTCATTGATGACTTTTGAAGTTGGTTGTATTTGACCTCTTCGCTTCTTTGGTTATACGCGACACTATATGTATTATATACTGATGAAGCGCGAAACACTAATCTTTCAACCTAATCATAAATGGAGATGTCATCCTTATATCTCATTTTGTATATCTTCAAAGTCGATAAGAGATGGCATTAGTTAAGCCCGTCATCAACCTTGGCTTTGTTGAATCGCATAGCTATTTGAGTGATGACATCCAAGAGAATCAATCTCGACCTAGAATGATATTGAGGAAGTGAGGTGATTGGTTATGTGCAGTATTGACTTTGATCTATCTTCTTCAATTGATGAAATGCGGTCTCATATTCTTTCGATGCTATCTTATCTTTATGTCTTCGACGTTGATAATAGAAGCTTTAAGCGGAATGCTAATCTCATGTCTTCTAGGATGTTGGTGGTAGCCGATGTGAATAAAAAGTAGTTCTCCCATATGGAAGACGATGCCATTCTTCTATCTCATATCGTATACCCTCGAGGTTGATAATGGTAATGACACCTTTGTTAATGGAATACGACGCTTGAGAATCGCGAAGTGATGAAGTGCAGAGTGGTTAAGGGTTGACATCGAAGAGATATGTCATTATCTTTATAGTGCAGTGAGATAAATCATTGAAGAAATACGTCACCGAAGAGATATGATGCCGAAGTGATGAAGTGTAGCGCTGTTGATCTTCAATATAGAATCTAGTGGCACCAATTCCTTTGTAATATTACCACTCATAGCATTATTTTTGATATTAAAACTATAAGGATAACAATTCCAACTATTAGTAAAGATAATTCCAGACTAAGGACTAAAGATATGTTCGAATAACTGAAATATCAGTTTGGTCCAATTAATTAATTGCAAGGTCTGACATTCTTAATTTGTTAAGGTTGAACGATAAAATTGAACATTGAAATTAGGCAATGATCTCATTATTAGGTTTCTTCCAAAGGTATGACCTTTGGGGAAAGAAAACGGTACTCTTGGGATGAATAGATGTTGAACACAACCTAGAATTCATGAAGAGACATAGGAATTCGAATTATACTAATAAATATTAGAAGATGCTTAAAAGGAACTGAAACACAATTTCAAATTCTTATAAAAGATTGCCTTTTATATTGTACTATTTCATAGTGCTTTTGGATATTGGATTCGAGATCTCGATTGTAAATTCATTACAATAATTGAAATAGATAGCCCGTGGTAAAAGTAATAGAACTTCAAGTTGTCGATGTTGCTATAGTAGTGGTAGAAACGATGGGAGCTCAGCACATGAATATTGTCGATGGACACATCCAAGTTAGAATAAATATTTTCAAGAATACCAATATTATTTTATGAAATAATAACCGTTAGAACCTCATAGTTTGATTTTTTTATAGTGACAACTGCACAAGGAATATTTCCATATACTCTAACTTTGCAGGAAAATTTATCGATCAACGAAGAAGTACAATGACGAAGCTATGACAACCCGAACCCCAATGGGTCTGAATTTCTGCCAAATCAAAAACCCAAATCCACCAAAGTATGGATCCTTGGTTTGGTATCCTACAAATAAACAAATAAATGCATATTAGAGCACTATCAATATGACTCATAGCGGAATAGTAAAATATAATAAATCATATAGCTACTAAGCAAGATTGACACTCCCAATATCTAGTGTCCTTGTCAGTGTCGAGCATGCATAAGAAAACTTGTCCTTCCACTATTTCCGTCTTGCACCAGTACATGTTCCTCTAAAACTATCATGTGGCTTGTAATGAGGAGGGGGTCAGAATAACGTTCTGATAACTGGTAAATTATGCATTTTACACATAACACTAGTTTATGCCAACTGTCTTCAATCACATGTTATGCCTTTTTTATTTATTTAGTCGTCTCGACTCCACGTACGCATACGATAGCCCCATTTACCCGAAGTAGACCATAACTACATGCGCATATGTGTGTGTATAATATAAGTACCACAATCCCCTTTGGACCAAGATACTATCCCCGCCAATATCCACAACCCAACACTCCGTCAGGATTAGTCATCACTACGCCATAAATGGCCTACTGCAACACAAAAAAAATGTTGGCTCAGGCCCGAAAAATATTGCCATAGGTCTATGGCAACACTTTTAGGGTGATGCAATTTTTGCCGTTGCCTTAGACCTCAAAGGCAACATTTTGACTATCTAAGGCAACATAAGTAATATTGTTGCAATAGAACCCTATTTGGGTCTATGGCAACACCCATAGGCATCTGTAGCAACATTCCAAAATGTTGCTATAGATATTAACTTTCTGAATTTGTGGGGCCCACAATGTAGAGCATATTTGATTTTTTAATAAAAATAAATTTTTATTTAATAAAATGCTATTGCATAGAATTTGATATTTAAACAGTAATTTATTTAAATAAATATTTTATTTCAACATTTGAAATAGTACAAATTCCTGACTCCACTATTTTACAATTCAATGATATATAACACTGATATTCACATATACAGATATTCCTCACTACATCACTCAGTTCACTCATTACATATGCAGTTTCAATTTATACAGACACCGACACTAAGAAATATATGCCGAGCCGAAGGCGAGCCGAGTTCCGAGCCGAAGGCGAGCCGAGAAGCGGGTCCGGGCGCAGCGCCGGCGGGGTCCGGGGCACCAAAGTCCCGGAGGGGATCGACCTAAACCACCAGCCTCCATCCTCTAATTGCCTCACCAACAAACTATTTCAGTTGCCAAATCGCCTAATCACCTAATCACAATCGCTGATTACCCATTCCGACAACCCAAACATCATCAAACTTTCACACTGCAAATTCGCAACAAAACCAAGCACCACCCTTGGCTGATAGCAAACAACATTGCTTCTCACTGCAAGCTATATATCTACAGATTTGGACCATCAACTCTAAGCAGACTGCTTCGTCTTTCATCAACAAGAGAATCAAAGGTCAGTTCATACATGTACATTAGTTCAAAGCACCAAGCTATATATCTTCAGATTTGGACCATCATTAGCCTACAAAAGAAAAACCAAACTCGTTTACTCAATGTGAAAGAACAAAATGCAGTGAAAAATTTGAAGTATATCAATGTGAAACTACAGGAAACCGGACATTTTGATAACAATACCATTCACACAAAGTATCGAACACTTTTAGTGCATTACAAAATAGCTCTTCCAGTCATTCTCTATTCTATCTTCAAGGTGCAATATGGAAGACCACTCCAATCCAAATTCAACAATAGACCTCAAAATACATAAAGCAAGATGAAATTTTGAAACTTACCATTTAGATACGGAAAATGCATAAAATCCACAGTATCAAATATCACAAAATGAAAAAAAAGGTCAAAACAAACCGGAAATTAGACAGCCTGCTCTTCATTGGACTGCAGTGGTATCTCAAGCAACTCAGGAGGCACAGTCTCGACGCTCTTAGGTGTGTTCCTGGCAGCAACAGGAACAGCAAGAATCGTGTGCCCTAATTTTCACATAGAGAGGAACGAGAAAGAAGAGCTGATGGCGACGACAGCGGTGGCAAAAGGGGTTTGAACAGAAAACTTTGTTTGGCTTCGGGTTTTGGTGTCGTGATGGGGCTCTGGTTGGAGCTAGATGGTGGTGATGGGTCAGGGGGTAGCTGGGGGCGATGGGTCATGATTTGGTGGCGATGGGTCAGGGGGTAGCTGGGGGAGATGGGTCAAGGGGTAGCTGGGGGCGATGGGTCAGGATTTGGTGGCGATGGGTCAGGGGGTAGCTGGGGGCGATGGGTCAGGGGGTAGTTGGGGGTGAGGAACGAAAATATGATTTGGAAATTAGGGATTTGGAAATTGGGGGTGAGAACGAAAATGATATGAAAAGTAAAGCGGGAAAACGAAAATTTGCAGCAAATTGTAGCGGTGATCCAGTTTAACAATCGGATTAAATGTAGACCGTTGGATCGTATTCACGCGGATTGCTAATTTTATTAATTTTTTAATCTGAATACATCTATAGCAACACTATATAAAAATGTTGCATCGTGTTACACTTTTTTAGCTAGAGCAACACATTTTTTTTTTTTTTTTTTTTTTTTTTTGAAAGGCAAGCGGGGTTGACTGGTCCCCTACCAGAGTTTATTGATAATAATAAAAAGACAAAAGAAGACCACGACAAAAACAACTTTTTTGCCGTGAAAAAATAGAAGACATGCATGAGAACAGGACATGCATGCAAAGAACAGACGAAACACACAAAAGGACTAACAAGCACAACAAAAACAAAAAATCCAGACATGCACAAAAGCATGCACATCCAGACACAAGCACACAACATTACCCAGAAAGAAGAAACCCAAAAATCAATTCCAGAACTCATGATCATGAGGAGAGAATCCATGCCGAGAAAATCTGATCCCAGTAGCTATTTTCGTCATGACTTTTACCCAAATCTGATGCATTGTTAAGGCCTCGTTTCTAAAGCAACGAGAATTCCTTTCGAACCAAACAGATCTGAAGTAAATTTTAAGAACAAAGAAAATAATGTCCCATTTATTTTGTCTCCACCTCGTAGCTCTCATAAGCTCAATCCAGTCAGAAATTGAATTGCCATAAAATCTCGAAATGCCAACTTTATTCATAAGGGTACAAATCATGTTGGATAAGTATTCACAATTAAAGAAAAGGTGGTCAACAGATTCCGGGCATATATTGCAGAATACACAAAGATGATCTAAAACCATACCATGAGACACCAATTTATCCCTAGTTAGAACAGCTTTGCATATTATTCTCCAAAACATCAAGTTATCTTTAGCACAGGAATGAGAAGTCCAACAAACCTTAGCCCATAGAAAGTTTGGCAAAGCATCAGAATTTAAGAGGAGATCATACACTCGACCAATCCTATGAGGCCTACCCTTCCAATTTAATACAGTCCCATGATTCATAAGCACCACATGGTCACACAAACTCCACCACAAAGAGTTGACAACCTGGTTACTAGAAGTTGGAGTCCGCAGCTTCCCATTGACAATGAAGTCCACAGCACGAGCATTATTACCTATCAAAGATTGCAGCCTTTCTTGATCACTCAACAAAGTTTCCAACACCAAGCCATCCCCAACCCAAGGATCCTTCCAAAAACTCACCTGACTATCAGGGGACAAGGAATATTTAACAAAAGGAAGGAAGATACTTCTCATACTCAGAATTTTCCGCCATATCCAACTCGAGCCTTGAGAGATTTTCATAGACCAGAAGTCCTCATTCTTAATACGATAATTCCATATCCATTGCACCCAAAGACTATCCTTTTTAAGTAATAATGCATCAATGTGGGTACTTACCGCTGATTTATTCCATAAGCTGATGTTGATGATTCCAAGACCACCCTTTAATAGAGGCTTTTCCAAACTGGAGAAAGACAGAGGAATCAGCTTCCTATTGTGTATTGATCCTGTCCAAAGAAATCTAAGCATAGCAGCTCTGATCATGGAGAGCAGTTTAGAGGGCAGAATGAAAGTTCTAGCCCAATACACAGTCATGGAAAAGCAAACAGACTTTATTAGCACCAATCTTCCGGCCATAGAAAGCATTCTGGTAGACCAAGAGTTCATCGTTGAAGTGATTTTATCATAAAGGATTATGCAGTCAGCCTTGGTTACTCTGGACGTACAAAGAGGGAGGCCAAGATATGTCATCTTATTATCCATTGGCTGAAGACCAGATAGAGCAACCAACCTAGCCATGGCAGACGAGTCAATTCCCGAGAAAAGAATCTGAGATTTGGAGTGATTAATCTTTAAACCGGTAGCAAGATGAAAAGTATGGAGAGTCTCAAGAATGCCAACAATGGATTGATCATTAGGCTTAGAGAAGATCATAATGTCATCCGCAAAGAAAAGCGAGGAAATTTGAAGTTGTTTACATTTAGGGTGGTATGATATAGCCTTCTCCTCAAATTTCCTAGACAACATACAAGTTAGCGCTTCCATTACTATTATGAAGATATATGAGGATATGGGATCCCCCTGGCGAACCCCTTGCTTCCCTTTAAAGAAACCCGTAGTCTTCCCATTATAGCAAAGAGAATAAGAGGGGGTAGAAATACAAACATACAGCCAAGCTACAAAAACCTTAGGAAAACCCATTAATGACAGAACACGTACAATTGAGGTCCAATGCAAGCTATCATACGCTTTGCTTAGGTCAAGCTTTAGCATAGTTCTTGGGGAGATCTGACACCTACCATACCCGTTAATTAATTCATGTGCCATCATTATGTTGTCAAGAATATTCCTCTTAGGGATAAAAGCAGACTGGTTCGTAGAGATGATGGAAGGTAGCACTAAAACAAGTCTAGAGGCTAGAATCTTGGAAACACACTTATAGACAACATTACAACATGATATAGGACGAAAAGAGGAAGCATTTTTGATAGGCCTGACTTTAGGAATAAGGACCAGATTGGTTGCATTTATTTCACCCAGTAATCTAAATTTATTGAAAAAATTGTGAATTGCTGCTAAGAATACATGACTTACAACATGCCAACTTGCCTTGAAGAAGACAACGTTAAAACCATCAGGCCCTCCACTTGAAGTAGAATTCAGTGCAAATAGAGCTTCTTTAATTTCTTGATCAGAAACCTCTTGAACAAGCATGTTTATCATTGAGGTGTTTAACATAGGGAGGGGTAAGGAATTCAGACTATCAAGGTCAGGTTCAAAATTGTCAGAGTTACCTAAAAGATTGGTGAAATATTGAAACAAGTGATGGTCGATCTCTTCTTCAGTAGAAAGGTGAACACCATGATCGTCATTAAGAGAGTGGATATAATCTCTAGCTTGTTTTTCCTTGATAGAAGCATGGAAAAAAGCAGAATTCCTATCTCCCTCGTTATCCCACTTTTGGTGCAGTTTTTGCTTCCTCATGCTAGCTTCAGAGTTCAAAGCATCATTGAGTTGTTGAAAAAGGATGGATTCATTCTGGGCTAGAGTAGGATTGAAGGGATCCTCGTCTAGGAGCATTTGCGCCCTCTTAAGCTGGACTTTTAGATTCATGGAAGAGAGGGAGCCATTTCCAAACTTGAGGGAAGCCCATTTTCTTAAAGCAAGCTTTGTAGCCTTCAGTTTCCTGCACAAAATAAACATAGGATTGCCATGAAAAGTTATAGACCAAGCAGTAGAAATAATTTTGATATATTCCGGGTCCCTGACCCATGCATTGAAGAATTTAAAAGCTTTTTTCCCTCTGCAAGGCAAAATGGAGGGAGAGAGAATAATTGGGGAGTGGTCAGATAAGATAGGTTGAGGCAAAAAGGCAGAGATGGCAGGCCACAAGGAAAAGGCAGGTGCATTACAAAAGGAGAGATCAATGTTGGTGAATGTTCTTATCCCTGACCGACTCCTGTTATTCCACGAGAAGGGGACACCAGAGCGAGCAATGGGGAGGAGATCAGAGTCAGATATGGAAATATTAAGTGGAGCAATATCCTTCGGCATTAGAGGCAGCCCTCCCAATTTATCATTCAAAGTGAAGCAACAATTGAAATCACCCAGAGCAAGCCATGGATGGGTGTTCTGTCTTAGAGATGGGAGAAGATTAAGGAGCGACTGTCTTGATGCAATGGCATTATGAGCATAAACAAAGGTTAAGTAAAAGGAAAGGTGAAGAGGAAGGAAAATGGCATGAAAGTGGATCGGCTGGGCGGTTGACAGAATGGGACAAAGAGAGAAAATTTGAGGATCATGGACAGTTAGAATCCTACCATAGGCAGCATTATCCAGGTTATGATTAACATGCCAAGCAGGGTTAATATAATTAGCTGCTTTAAGAGTTAAAGGAAGAGAAAGTTTGGTTTCCAAGATTGCAAAAATTTTGATGTTGTGTTCATCGATCAGAGATTTAACATGATCAAGTTTGACAGGGTTATGGGCACCCCGAATATTCCATGAAGCTATTGTATTCATCAAAAACTATGATGAGTGGTGTGGCACACTTGCCCTACTCCTAGTTGTAGGAGGGTCAGAACGAACAGATTTAAGTTTAGCAGCTAATGAGGAGGACTTAAGAGCGGTTGGACTTGGAGAAGTTGGACGAGGAGGTGGAGAGGCCCATCCAGGAATGGTTCCCAGAAAGATATAGGGGGAGGGGATTGGAATGGGAGAATTTGATTGAGGATCGGAGGTGGAAGGAGCATTTAAAGGAACAGAAGGCTTAAAAAGATTAAAAATGTGATTCTCAATCTGATTAAGGAAGTTTTGTTCAAGGGATAAAAGATCCTGATTGTTAGTTGGCACCTTTGCATGGGAGTTAAATAATCTTTGATTTGATTGGCCAGAGGGAGAGGTGCTAATAATGCTTGCTCCAGTTGTCTTTTTAGATTTCTGCTGATTGTTATCAACTGAATTAGCTGATGGATTTTCTATTAAGTGCAAGGGGTGAGTTGCAGGATCAATAGATTGGTCAGGGACCTTCACATCAGAGGGACAAAACTCGCCTTCCTCGGTATCACTAGTTGTTACATCGTTTTCATAAAGTTCTGTTACATCAGGCAAAAGCACTGAAAATGGATTTACGTTCAACATTACGTCGGGTAATAATGGAATTTCCTGCGTGCTTGCTTCGCGATTGTTGGCTACTATCTTGATACCTCCTTCGATTTCTGCGTGCACGGTGCTAACTTCGAGCTCAACTGGCCTTACCTCGGAACTTGCTTCAGGATTCAGAATTGATTCTGATTTCTTTGCATTCGAAAAAACTGTTCCATTAACTGTTAATTTATCAGAAGCATTCCTATCCCCTCTCGTATCATTGGGATATTTATCTTTCCTACCAGGCACTTTCTTCCACCCTCCCTTGGGAACAATTTCTCTGTCCACTGTGCTTCCAGTCAGATTGCTTACAGTACCCTTACCAGTACTGTTCAAGTTCCCCTGCTCAGATGGTTTATCCACTACAATCTTGTCATTTTTGCATTTCAGCACCTGGCAACCATTTGTTTCATGCCCAAAAACCTTACAGTCCCCACATATAAGTGGTTTCCACAAATAATCAACTCTGACTAATTGCTCCGAGCCATCCAGAAGTTTTACCTTGAAGGCATCAGGCAACTCAGCTTGAGCAGAGACCTCTACCAAACATTTGGCATACCCGATCCTTTCCAACTTTTCAGTGTTATCATCCATACAGAGGAATTTCCCTAGCCTTGTTGCTAACCAATTAATGCCTAAGTGTGACCAGCAATATAATGGAAAGCTTCAGCCACACCGGAACTGACTTGATGGTGCTGACACTGTTTCCAATAGATGGATCCCATTCCTTAACAATAAACAACTTGTTCCTCATCACTATTGGATCAGATTGGATGATCTTCCTTCTATCTTCATCAGAAGATAGATTGAAGAGGAACAAACTTCCATCTGATTTAACCTTAATCGAGCCTTTAAGACGCCAAACTCTTTTTAGATGTTGCAAGACAACCAAGTAAGGAAGAGGTTTGTCAAGGAAGAAACCAACAAGGCATTGCCCCCAAACATCATTACCTGCTTTAACAACTTCCACGGGTGGAACAATGGCACCATCATCAAAAACTAGCGGGAAAGAGACTGGTTCAAAGCAGCCGGCATTACGTGGCTTTGCCTTGAACAAAGAGTAACACCATAAATACAACGTTGCAGTAGGACCTCTTCTATTGAAAAGACATTATCTATTGAAAACGCCGACAATGCCACTTCTTACTTAAATGGATCGACATATCCAATAAATACTTAATACAAAGCCATAGGTGGCTGAAGGATCTATCAGAATAAAATATAACAACTCAAATGTAATACACATCACAGAACAGTAGATCATCACATACATTTACACATATACAGATACATTACAGAGATTACAAAATGAGACATGTCAAGTGGTAAAGCAAACCACAATATACAGACGAGTCAAAAGAATACATATCAGAGTTACCGTCAAAAAGGACTACACAAAAAGCTATGACAAAAAGGAGCTAGCAAAATAGTCCATGCGGAAGCAAAATAGGCTAAGTCCAATGTACCTAACCTGAAACATCTCGGTCTGACCCGAGTATAAAATACACGGGTCAGTCTAGCTAAACGAATCAGTTAGATATACTAAATGATAATGAACATACAAAGTCATAAAATACCACAAATATCTCCAAAAGAGATAACCAAATCATCTAACATAAGATGAATCATAACAAGCCTCATATCATTGGCAACTCAAATAAACCAAGGATATCATATCCCAAAACAAGCCAAAAGGCAAATAACAATTACCAATAAAGGTAACACAAGTTTCCACAAGGTAATCGCTATATATCGTGTGGTTCAAAGAACCTACCCCGAAAGGCGATACACTAGGGAAATATAATTGTCAAAGAAACAAAAGATGCTCGAGCTCACAACTGTATAACAAGGATCCACAAACTCGAAGGCACAAACCCAATATCACTCGAGCAGTGACGATGGACCAACTCCAAAAGTGATACTATAGGGCAACAAACTCGAAGGCACAAGCCCAAAGGCAACATACCCGAAGGCAACAAACCCAATATCACTCGAGCGGTGACGATGGACCAACTCCAAAAGTGATACTATAGGGCAACAAACCGTAGTGGCGAAGGTCCGAAGGCCCAGTACTGGACACCACTAACTGGCGGAATGTGTCACAACTTTCAGAAAGGAACCCGAAAAATGTTAACGTGAGTCCCATACCACACGTTCGCACTAAACGGTTTACTAATTGTTAGTCAATTTCACACTCAAAGCAGTACAAAGTTCACCTCATCTCATCGGTAAACCAGACCCAAAGGCCAAAACGGTCAAACGAATAGATTAGGAATTAACTGAAAAGATAAACACACGTGTTCATAGCACGCGTTTTATTTAACCATTTAATTCTCCTCCCTCTTCGCTCGAAGTGCAAAATTGTGTGTGTTTTGAATAGAAATTATAAATTGGAGAAACAAGCTTTTAATACAATTTGAAAAGATCATTTTATAAAAATCCGTGTACAAAATCAAAAAGGAATCATCAAAATCAAATATGCAATAACAACTAATTGGAATCGACACGAATCGATTAAAATTGGAAACCAAGCAAAATAGGTAAATTTGGGCTGAGACAAGCAGGTCAGTCGACTGACTGCAGAGGCCAGTTAACTGATCCAGAAACCCGAAAGTTTCAGTTCCTGCAGTCAGTCGACTGACTACAGAGGCCAGTCGACTGACTGCAGAAAACAGAGACTTCCAATTTTGGTAGACAGTCACAGAAACTCTTGGTTTCTACAGCCTGTCGACTGACTGGCACTGGGACTGTTTTTCAGCCTATCCAAATGAAGAGCAAACTCTTCCAATTTGCGATCGGTCGAGCAATGGGCGCTAGGGGTTTATGCCAATCGACAACCCGGCCCTATTGGCTCTTCAATACACCACCAAAAGCATGATCAAACATCAAAGCTAAGATTTTTAGAGTTTTAGACTTCAAAACACCAAAAATTGAAATGTTCACCAAATCAATTCAAATCAAAAGCAAATTAACATGAATAAGTGTTAGGAATTCATACCTAACATCAATGATATCAAGAGAAGTAGATGTGAGTTCAAAAATCACCTTTTTAACTCAAAAACAAAGATGGGAAGCTCAAATGCAAAGAAAAGATCAACCACTCTTCACTTCTACTCTACAAGCTCCAATCTAAGATTAAAACAAGTATTTCCTAAATTAGGGTTTAGGAAATTTCTGAAATTGAAGAGGAAATGAGATGGAGAAGATGAAGAGGAGGCTTACCTAAGCTTCTCTTTGATTTTGGAGCAAGAATTTGAGTTTGCAAGAGGAACTAGGGTTTGGCAATTTCTATTTCCCATTCTCTTCCCCCATTTTCAGTTGAGCTTGAGTTAAAAGAAATGAAATGAGTGAATGGAGAGGAGAGGGGGCTGAGTTAGGGTATAGGATGAGTTGGGTGAAACCCAAACCCAAAAGCCCACTTAGAAAATAGCAAAATTCAACTTACTCCAAACATATCGATGCTTATACTCAAAAAAGTCGCAAACGCCATTTTGGACTCAATAGAAGTGGTCCCGAGTCCTAATTCGACCGTTTGCAAAAAGTGACATTTCGGACTTAAATCCGACTAACGACGCTATATTTAAATATAAAATCGTAAAATATGCGGGTTGTTACAGATCTCCCCTTCTTAACAAAATTGCGTCCACGCAATTCCTAGAGAAGAATTTGTAACAACTACATACTTACATCCAAGAAGGCAAGAAAATAAGCTTGGGATAAAAAGATATTCTCACCATTGCTAAGCAAAGATAGAAAACCCAGATAGGATCGCTCGATAAACTCTTTGGTTTCCCAAGTACAATCATTGGGATTAGTGGACCATTGAACTTTAATGAGCGGCACGTCCTTGTTTCGAAGGTGTCTCACCTCCGTGGCAAGTACGCGAATAGGCTGCTGTACAATAGATAAATCTGGTGGGATCTCAAGCCCTTGCAAATCAGGAGAGTCGACGACAGAATCCGATTCTCGAAGACACTTCCGAAGCTGAGAGACATGAAACACGTTGTGAACACCGGATAGATGAGCTGGAAGTGAAACTCTATAAGCCACAGGGCCAATACGTTCAGTAATAGGGAATGGTCCTACAAAGCGGGGAGCCAATTTCCCTGTCACACTGAAGCGCATAACCCCTTTTAAAGGAGAAACACGAATAAAGACGAGATCATCAACCGAGAACTCGAGAGGCTTTCTACGGTTGTCCGCGTAGGATTTCTGGCGGCTCTGTGCCTCTTTCATTCTCTGACGAATAAGATCAATCTTTTCAGAAGATTCATGAACAAACTCTGGGCCAAGAATAAGTTTCTCCCCAGATTCCAACCAACAAGAAGGTGATCGACATGGCCTTCCGTATAAGGCTTCGAAAGGAGCCATACCGATACTAGACTGAAAACTATTGTTGTAGGAGAACTCTACAAGGGGTAGATGATCCTCCCAACTACCTCCGAAATCAAGAATACAAATACGGAGGAGATCCTCTAAGATACGATTCACTCGTTCAGTCTGTCCATCAGACTGTGGATGATAAGCTGTGCTGAAATTAAGCTTTGTTCCCAAAGCTTGCTGAAGACTCTGCTAGAAATGACTGGTGAATAAAGAATCACGGTCACTCACAATCGAACTAGGAACACCGTGAAGTCTCATGATTTCCTTGATAAATAACTTAGCCAAAAGAGAAGCAGTCCTATTAGATTTAATAGGAACAAAATGAGCTGATTTGGTGAGGCGATCAACAATAACCCAAATGCTAGAATGGCCCGATCTCATACGAGGTAGGCCATCAATGAAATCCATCGAAATCTGATCCTATTTCCACAATGGAATCTCTAGAGGCTGAAGGAGACTAGAAGGGCGCTGATGTTCGGCTTTAATACGTTGAAAAGTCATGCAATTACTCACATAACTCGCCACATCGCGCTTCATACCTTCCCAATAATAAAGGCGATGCATATCAGCATACATCTTACTACTGCTAGGACGAATAATATACTTAGACCGATGACAGTCATCAAGAACGTCATGCCTAAGTGCAAAATCATAAGGCACAACAAGATGGTTCTTCTTGCGAAGACACCCATGAAAATCAATGCTGAAGTCTCGCAACGCCTCATCACGGGATTCAGTCTCACAAAGCTGAATAAGATGCACAAGATCAGGATCACGCCGCTGAGCTTCGGCAATACGATCCAATAGAGAGGGTTGAGCTTCCAAACTGAATAATACTATCGGAGAATCAGAAGATGGAGCTCGATCACGAATATCATAAAAAGATAGAGTCTCAAGAATATCCCATTCGGCAAGCATCATAGAAACGACATTCGAATGTCTGCGGCTAAGCGCATCAGCAACACGATTACCCTTACCAGGGGTATACAGGATATCAAAGTCATAGGAGGCAAGAAACTCGAGCCAATGCTTTTGCCTCATATTGAGTTCCTTCTGAGTGAACAAATACTTCAAGGATTTATGATCGGTATAGAGAATGAAGCGCTCGCCTAATAAATAGTGTCGCCAAATCTTCAAGGCGAAGACAATGGCAGCTAACTCAAGATCATGAGTGGCATAGCAAACTTCATTCGGACGCAGTTGCCTAGAAGCATAAGCAACTACTCGATCCTTCTGCATAAGCACGGCACCGAGACCACTACCACAAGCATCGGTGTAGACAACAAGATCATGATTCCCCTCGGGAACTACAAGAATAGGAGCATTAGTGAGAAGTTCCTTTAATGTCTGAAAGGAAGCTTCACACTTATCGGACCAAATATAACGAATGCCTTTCCGAGTAAGGCTGGTGAGAGGAAGCAGAATACGGGAAAAATCCTTAATGAACCGACGGTAATAACCCGCCAAGGAAACTACGAATCTCATGAACATTCTCAGGCCTCTTCCAATTCTGGATAGCTTCGATCTTTGAGGGATCGACCGAAATGCCGTCGAAAGATACAACATGACCTAAGAACTTAACCTTATTCTCCCAAAAATGGCACTTGGAGAATTTGGCTTTAAGCTGATGGTGACGAAGAGTACTCAAGACAATTCTCAAGTGATTAGCATGCTCAGCTTCAGACTTAGAATAAACAAGAATGTCGTCAATGAACACAAGGACGAACTTATCGAGATACTCCCGGAATACTCGATTCATAAGATCAACAAAAAAAAGCAGGGGCGTTCGTCAAACCGAACAGCATAACGAGCCACTCGAAAGAACCATATCGAGTGCGGAAAGCTGTAAGAGGTATGCTATCTTTCGCGACTCGGAGCTGATGAAAACCAATGGCAAGGTCGAGCTGAGAAAAGACCTTAGCGCCACTCAATAGATAGAACATATCATCGATCCTCGGCAAAGGATACCTATTCTTAATGGTCAACTCGTTAAGCTTGCGATAGTCGATGCAGAGCCTAAGAGCTCCATCGGACTTCTTCACGAAGACGACCGCGGTACCCCACGGTGAAAAACTGGACTGAATCAACTATTTGGATTCAAGCTCTAAAAGCTGCTTCTTGAGTCCCTTATTTTGTTTTGTAGACATCCTCGTGGGAGGACGACCAACTGGCTGCGCGCCTGGAATGAGATCAATGCGGAACTCGATCGCCCGCTTGGGTGGCAAACCCGAAACCGGCTCAAAAAATAAGAGAAGTCACAAACAATAGGAATACGAGATATATCATCATCATCTCGTGAGTCAAGAGAATATAAGGCCATTTCAGAATTATCCACATTCCGAAGAACAAGTGATAGCTGAGTAGACGAATCTGGGTGTCGAAGATATAAAATTCCCTCAGAACAAATAATCCTGGCATCGTATCTCACT
Organism: Allium fistulosum; assembly: GCA_030737815.1. Taxonomy (NCBI): domain Eukaryota; kingdom Viridiplantae; phylum Streptophyta; class Magnoliopsida; order Asparagales; family Amaryllidaceae; genus Allium; species Allium fistulosum. The sequence continues at coordinate 208,520,088 of CM060903.1, forward strand.
AGCCAGTCCATACCCAAAATCATATCAAATCCCAAATAAGAAATAACGTGCAGATTTGCACGAAAAGAAAAGCCACATAAAAAAATCTCAACATCATCACAAAGCATGCTAAGGGTTGCGGATCCCCTAATAGGATTCGCAATCCTCAACGAAGTAACCATATAAGAAACATCCAAAGATAAATCATCGACGAGCTTTTTCTGTACAAAAGAATGCAAAGCACCCGTATCGAAAAAAACTCGAATACTACGGTCATGAAATAAAATAGAACCTTCCAAAATAGATGTACCTCTGGGCTGAGAAGAACCTCCAGAAGCCTTAGCAACATAAAGCTTGCCAGACTTGGCATTAGGAACAGTAGGGAAGGAGGAAACATGATGACCTTCATTCTTGCAATAACGGCAGAAGAGAGGCTTAATACAAGCTCGAATCATATGATCAGGAGAACCACAATTGAAACACTTCCGAATGGAAGGTGTTCCAGCAGATTGAGAGTTAGAACCAGATTCAACAGGCTTTTTCTTCTTGGAAGGGAGAAATCCCTGCTTATGAAATGGAAACTTCTTCTTATTGGGGTTCTTGCGAACCTCAACATCATCACCACTATCACACTCCTTCTCGATGGCTTCGAGATGAAGTGCCGAGTCAACCAACTCCTCAAAAGAAAGCTTATGCTGAAGCATTAAAGACTTCTTAAGATATTTCTTAAGACCAGAGACAAACTTCATATTCTTCTTATTAGAAGTGCTAATGAATTCAAGACCATACTTAGATAAGGCCTCGAATGATGCAACATAATCAGAAACGGAGGACTTCCCTTGCTTCAACTCAAGGAAGCGACGGGCTAATAAAACCTTCTCAGATTCAGGAATGAATTTGAGTTCGAATCGTTCCCGAAACTGAGTCCAAGAAAGAATAGACTCATCAAGTTCGGCTATAAGAAGCTCGTACCAATCAAGGGCACGCTCTTACAATAAGCTAGAAGTTACAAGAACTCGATCGTGGTCAGAAAGATCCATACAAGAAAAGATACGCTCGCATGTGCTAATCCAAGCTTGGACCTCAAGAACGGACTCGGAGCCTTTGAATGGCTTCCCACCAAGATGAGAAAAATCACTGCACAGGCGTGCAAAGGCAAACTTGCATGGAGGAGATGCACGAATAGGAGCTGGAGGATGAGTGCTCCTAAATAACTCCAAAAACTGATCGGCAGACATATAAATGCCGTCCGGATGCGAGCCACTGGATTGCCTAGCATCCGTGCGTCGTCCTCGGCCTCTTCCGGCCATTAGCTGAAAGATAAGATAAGAAAAAGATTATTCACAAGGTAAATATCAATAACTCAAATATAAAATACTACGGAATAAAATGCATTCCTAGACGTATTCCCAAAATTCTATCTACCCCGAAGGCACGGAAAGGAATAAGGCACGATGATTCAAAGATTCGTAACATTCGTACTACCCTTTGATATACCGTAATATGTGTCTCTGTTCTATATTTATCATATTTTTTTTCTGAACTCAGCTCTGATACCAAGCCGTGACGCCCCACTCCGAGACCCACATTAGCAAAGAGTATTACAAGGTAACACCGTCTGCTAATGCGGAGAATAGAGCTGGTTAGGAGCGACCATCTATAGCCTTGTCTTAATTATCTATTAAATACGCTGACAATGCCACTTCTTACTTAAATGGATCGACATATCCAATAAATACTTAATACAAAGCCATAGGTGGTTAAAGGATCTATCAGAATAAAATATAACAACTTAAATGTAATACACATCACAGAACAATAGATCATCACATACATTTACACATATACAGATACATTACAGAGTTTACAAAATGAGACATGTCAAGTGGTAAAGCAAACCACAATATACAGACGAGTCAAAAGAATACATATCAGAGTTACAACCAAAAAGGACTACACAAAAAGCTATGACAAAAAGGAGCTAGCAGAATAGTCCATGCGGAAGCAAAATAGGCTAAGTCCAATGTACCTAACCTAAAACATCTCGGTCTGACCCGAGTATAAAATACACGGGTCAGTCTAGCTAAACGAATCAGTTAGATATACTAAATGATAATGAACATACAAAGTCATAAAGTACCACAAATATCTCCAAAAGAGATAACCAAATCATCTAACATAAGATGAATCATAACAAGCCTCATATCATTGAAGACTCAAATTAACCAAGGATATCATATCCCAAAACAAGCCAAAAGGCAAATAACAATTACCAATAAAGGTAACACAAGTTTCTACAAGGTAATCGCTATATATCGTGTGGTTCAAAGAACCTACCCTGAAAGGCGATACACTAGGGAAATATAATTGTCAAAGAAGCAAAAGATGCTCGAGCTCAGTACTGTATAACAAGGATCCACAAACCCGAAGGCACAAACCCAATATCACTCGAGCAGTGACGATGGACCAACTCCAAAAGTGATACTATAGGGAAACAAACCCGAAGGCACAAGCCCGAAGGCAACAAACCCAATATCACTCGAGCGGTGACGATGGACCAACTCCAAAAGTGATACTATAGGGCAACAAACCGTAGTGGAGAAGGTCCGAAGACCTAGTACTGGACACCACTAACTGGCGGAATGTGTCACAACTCTCAGAAAGGAACCCGAAAAATGTTAACGTGAGTCCCATACCACACGTTCGCACTAAACGGTTTACTAACCGTTAGTCAATTTAACACTCAAAGCAGTACAAAGTTCACCTCATCTCATCGGTAAACCAGACCCAAAGGTCAAAACGGTCAAACGAATAGATTAGGAATTAACTGAAAAGATAAACACACGTGTTCACAGCACGCGTTTTATTTAATCATTTAATTCTCCTCCCTCTTCGCTCGAAGTGCAAAATTGTGTGTGTTTTGAATAGAAATTATAAATTGGAGAAACAAGATTTTAGTACAATTTGAAAAGATCATTTTATAAAAATTCGTGTACGAAATCAAAAAGGAATCATCAAAATCAAATATGCAATAACAACTAATTGGAATTAACACGAATCGATTAAAATTGGAAACCAAGCAAAATAGGCAAATCTAGGCTGAGACAAGCAGGTCAGTCGACTGACTGCAGAGGCCAGTCGACTGATCCAGAAACCCGAAAGTTTCAGTTCCTACAGTTAGTCGACTGACTGCAGAGGCCAGTCGAATGACTGCAGAAAAAAGAGACTTCCAATTTCTGCAGAGAGTCCCTGAAACTCTCGGTTTCTACAGCCAGTCGACTGACTGCAGGGGCCAGTCGACTAACTGGCACTGTTTTTCAGCCTATCCAAATGAAGAGCAAACTCTTCCAATTTGCGATCGGACGAGCAATGGGCGCTAGGGATTTATGCCAATCGACAACCCAACCCTATTGGCTCTTTAATACACCACCAAAAACATGATCAAACATCAAAGCTAAGATTTTTAGAGTTTTAGACTTCAAAACACCAAAAATTGAAATGTTCACCAAATGAATTCAAATCAAAAGCAAATGAACATGAATAAGTGTTAGGAATTCATACCTAACATCAATGATATCAAGAGAAGTAGATGTGAGTTCAAAACTCACCTTTTTAACTCAAAAACAAAGATGAGAAGCTCAAATGCAAAGAAAAGATCAACCACTCTTCACTTCTACTCTACAAGCTCCAATCTAAGATTAAAACAAGTATTTCCTAAATTAGGGTTTAGGAAATTTCTGAAATTGAAGAGGAAATGAGATGGAGAAGATGAAGAGGAGGCTTACCTAAGCTTCTCTTTGATTTTGGAGCAAGAATTTGAGTTTGCAAGAGGAACTAGGGCTTGGCAATTTCTATTTCCCATTCTCTTCCCCCATTTTCGGTTGAGCTTGAGTTAAAAGAAATGAAATGAGTGAATGGAGAGGAGAGGGGGCTGAGTTAGGGTATAGGATGAGTTGGGTGAAACCCAAACCCAAAAGCCCACTTAGAAAGTAGCAAAATTCAACTTACTCCAAACATATCGATGCTTATACTCAAAAAGTCGCAAACGCCATTTTGGATTCAATGGAAGTGGTCCCGAGTCCTAATTCGACCGTTTGCAAAAAGTGACATTTCGGACTTAAATTCGGCTAACGACGCTATATTTAAATAAAATATTTAAATATAAATCGTAAAATATGCGGGTTGTTACATAGGAGGTGTAGCCCGTTTAGGTGTAACCTTATCTTTGCACTGACCGCTCAGGGCCGATAACGTTCTCGACCTATGTATAACTCTTATTCCCTAATATGGTCCCAACACACTGACATAGCGCCGATCCTTACTCACTGTTCCATTTAGATTGCCTAATGCAATCAAGGCTGCAACAACCCAGAATTTCGGTCATTCGAAATTCGTATAATTAATTGATTTTAAATATTCATAAGTTAATTTTATAAGCTGAATAACTTATATTTCGAATATAGTGGTTTAATTGGATAATAAAATTGTTGATTTAATATTTGAAATTACAGAAATAATTGAAAATTGGATTTAATATGAATAAAAATGATTTATAAAGATGAATTAAATTCTATTTGAATTAGAATGATGTTAAAGAACTTTTAAAATTGAATTAAAAGTTAATTTGTAGAAATTGAATATTTTAACATTTAATTAACGAGTAAAAATAGTCATTTTTCAAACAGTCTCGGATTTTGACGAAACCAGTTTCATTGGATCCATAATGTTATATTATTGTCTGATTTCAAATTTCGTGTCAATCGGATTTACAGTTTGTCCGGGGCAAGCTAAAACGCGTAGAAATCTATTTAAGTGAATTTTAAATTTAAATAGTCGATTCGAAAACCTATCTTCCAAATACGATCGAATTGGCTCCCGATATATATTCCATTGCGTTCGAAATAAGGGTAAAACATTATAAACGCCAGGCGGCACGCTTCGTTTCGAGTCCGGAAAATTTTCGGGTGAATAGTGCGCGAAATTTTCTATAAAAGGCTAAACATTTTCACTATTTTCATTAGACCCTAATGCAACTAGGGCTAGCCGCCATTATCTTTTCAATGGCCAGGAATTTCAAAACTTTCCCCTCCGATCTCTCTCAATCCACTAGCTTTCACTTCTCGACTTCAACTACAAAGTCGTAGAGCACGTCGAGAACTATAAATCCAACGGTGGAGATCGTATTTAACGAAGCCAATCGTCGGGAAATCTCGTTTATAGGCCGTGCATTTCAACTCGTGTTGCACACGAACGACGTGACCGAGCTTGCTGTCATGGCCCGCAAATCCGTCCCTCTTGATTAACCACTAATCTCCATTGATTAACTCAAAATGAACGGGAATACGAACTATGGTGGTTTAAGAAGAAGAAAAAGGCAGAAGAAGAAGAGAAGGAAAAGAGAAAGAAAGAAGAAAAAGAAAGAAGGACAACAGAACAACATCAGAACAGAAACAATATCAGAATCTCACATATCGCAGCGGAACAACATATAATAGATAAATGAATAATCTTTAAAACAAAGAACTATATCATTTTATACATACATCAATCATCAGAGTCAATATACAACAATGGACATTTATATAACTTGTCCTCATACAGAATACACAGCGGAATAAATACTATCAGATACAAATACTACGTCTCGTCATCCAGCTTGTCTCCAAAGCTCCAGAATATCCTGATAACATAACTCTAGGCTGCCCGTGTGGAAATTGGTGGGCACCCAGAGTTTAGAATGGAACAGTAAACTCCGAGTCAGTCATGGTGACTGGTGTGAGATCGTAAAACAGTTTATCTTTAAAATAAACAAAGGAATATTTTAAAGTAAATTCGCAATGCTTTTGGAAAATGAAACTACCATAAGACCTCCCACCACACACACAATGCAAACGCAGAATTGGAGGAGATTTCTTCTTATGATAGTCAAAGATGCTTACTACGCAAAATCAGATCATTTTTGATATTATTATTAGTGCATAGTGTAGAAAACATTTCGAAAGTATAATATTAATCTTAGCCAACATACGACCAGTATCGTATGCCTACTATAGCTACTATGTTCAATAGCAGGTTACCGCCACATTCCATAGCAGGTAATACAACTAAAACCGTACACGTCACGTATTGTTTCTTTGGATTTCCAACAAATGGTCAGGCTAAGGAACTTCCTATCCACGATGGGTACGTCCCTGGAATAGACGACCCGAGAACCTAACCGGATCTCTGCCAACACAAGGCCGGGTTACCTCTGCAAAAATAGGTAACTACTGACACGCGTATGCCATCCCCCGATCGTAACCGATCTTCCCGAGGATCCCCGATTTCCAACAAACCGCATAGATAATAATGCAGCAACCACATAGGTTAAGTATCTGGGCTCCATACCATGATACCACCTCTATCCAGAAGGAATGACATACACTAAGGGGCGCTACTCCCTAGAACCTTGCCGCATCCTTCCTATTTCGACCATTTCCGGGGTGTGAGGCTCGTCGAAGTCTCGTCCACAAAGCTACGCTTTCTACAAAAAGCCCTGCTTCGGGTCCAACAAAATGATCAACCTATGATCACAAAGATATAAGATCAAACAAATGATCATATCACAAATGATCAAACACCGATCATTTCACAGCAACACTCAGTATGCCACGTTACCAAATTGGGATATATCGCTGATAAATTTCAACTACATAACCTCTGAGCTCGTACGTCTCAGAGAAGGGTGTTAAGCTAAGAGAATAAATTCTCCGCCACCAACAGAAATGTATTTGAAAGAAATCAGCTTTATATCTCAAATTGTAACGTCAGACACACAATCCATACAAGTCTGTTCCGGGATCGAACAGAACCGAAGGCACTTCTCACGAAGCCCTTGCACATCCGGATAATTTCTAATCACGTCCGGACTTCCCGTCACTAAGGGTGATAAAACCTCTAAATCGGAGATCAGCCGATGTAGAGTAACTCGACGGTAATCCTTCCGTTTTCAAAAATATCCGGTCTTCAACACCGGTCTTCGAATGCAATTCATAACGACGTATCACATATTCGGAATGGGTTATACGACCCCATGGTCCTTTCCCGGCTAACCCGAATAGTGAGCGTTTATTCAAAAACAAGTGTGGCATTCAAATTCATCCAATTCACAACAAATACCTATCTAAAGGTAATTATTGATAGTCGGTTATTTAACTATCAATAAAGATGCGCAACATCATCAGATTCCAAATAATTTTCCAAACTATTTATCTTTCAAAAATATCTTTACTAGATATATAATTTCCACACTTTAAAAATAAATCAACATTTATTTTTCTAAACAGTTCCCATTTCCTTTATAAATTCCATATTGAATTTACATTTTTCGAATATCTACTAATATTCGATTTTCAATCGTTTTCAAATATTCATTTTCGATTTATCTTTAAGGAGATAAATTCTCAAACGTTTCATTTCATTTTGGAAAACATTTCCATACTTATCTAATAATAAGTATTTCACAAATCTATTTATTTTCAACACTTGGGAAATATTCGATATACTTAAATCAATATTAAGTATATATTCATTCTTTAAGGAAATCATAAATTTTAACATCTATTTGAGTCAAAAACGAATGTTGCTTAAAACATCGTTACGACGACTCAAAATCACTAGTATAGGGATTCGAGATTTAGATAGATATATAAATCCCAATACTATATAAAACATTTCCTTTCGGAAATCATTTACTATAACAACAGTGTTATAGTCCATCATTTCCTTATTTCTCGAAAACGTCTATTTCAACAATAAATGTTGAAATCTATGATTTCGATATTTCACACGTTTTAAAACATCTTTTAAAACAATTAACTTCATTTCAAATATCACTTTCCCAAAACCATATCCATTTTACTTAAAAATATATTCACTGTCCAAAATCGTGAATATACTTTACTAACCACATTTCACTATTTTCTACACATTTTTATTTCAATAATTATCCACTATCCAAAATCGCGGGTATATCTCCTTTATTTAACTTCTATGTTTAACTTATCAATTTCATTTGGTTTTGGATTTATAAAACAACGTTTAGAAATCACGTTCATACTTCATAACAATTTCAACTTGCAAAATCATTTTTATTAGCCAATTCTATTCATATTACATCTAAGTGCAACACTCTAATTTATAAGTTTATCACTTATAAATCTTTTATTATACACATCTATTCAATTTATACTTCATAATTTATAAATTTCATTCACTCACGAATTTTTATTTCATCTTGTTCTAACACTTACAAAGCTCGTTTAAAATTCAAATGTTTTAGATTTATAAATATCGACTTTTTAAATCCTTTAAATAGACCGTTTATAATACTGTGAAAAACTCACTTTAAACCATTTTATAAATAAATCAACTATTTATTTCAAAAATGACACTTGGGTTATATTTCACAAAAATCTTAACTTTTATAACTTTAAAATTTCAAACGTTTATTTATTTAAAATAAATCAATTCAACAAAACGTCTACTTTCAAAAATCACTTTAAGAATCCTTTTAAATTAAAAGTCGTCATTTTTAAAGTTCAAAACTTGAATCCGATGATGCCACAGCATCAATTGGTCAATCACAACAACAACATCATATATCAACATATGATAACAGAATATACATCAATCCTGTAAATAAATAACTACTGGTGAGGAATCCAGTTGGATCCCTCCAACCTGTTTCCCTGCATCCAAAGACGTTAGCATAATACCAATTCCGCTCCAGTACGGAATTATCGCGGTATATAGGTTTTATAAAAATCCGCTTACTAACGGCGCAATAGGGTCTCATCCGCTATACGAGGCGAGAAATCAATCAATCCAATATATACATATGCCAATATGTATATATTGCTATATATATAATAGATATATCCTATCATATCTAATATCACAATCAATAACTGCAAAAATTCCACATTCAATTTGAGTGAGAAGAATCTCACCTTGATTTTAAATTCCATTCCAGCGTTTATTTCGAATAAAATTAAACGCGCGTTTAATTTTACCCGAAATTCAAACTAGCTCCAAATGGCTCCAATTCAGTTCCATAGTGAAGAGCTCGACAAAACGAACGCAACGCAAGAAGTTTCGTCGAATTTCGACCTCATACAAAAGAGATATGATTTTTTTAAAGTTTAAACAATTTTAAATATAAATAATATACACTTTCTTTTATAATTTTAAATATCAACCTAATCTGGCCATTCAATCTCGAGCTTCAGATCTTGGCCGCACATACTTCCTTCTTCTTCCCAGTGAAAGTCACGTACAAGTGAACCCAAACCGCCATCAAACCCTAAAGCACGCTACCACCATACCCCTCTTGAATGTGATCAAGGACCACCACTGAGTAGCTCTACGTCGCCTTCACCCACGCCTCGAGCATCTCGAAGCTCGGCCCCACCTACCACCAGAAAAACGCACCCAAAGACGCGGCTTTCCCCTCCATTTTGCCGCCAATCCAATGCTCGAAATCCCATCTCCACCGTTGAAACCAAAGACCTCATCGTCATCTTCGTTTTCCTAGTTGACAGCCTCTCGAATTGATGAGTGGATTTGGAGGAATTCGAGGAAGAACGAGGAAGGTTTTCAGCCGTAGAAAAGAAGGTGGCGGCTGCGTATAAACTAGGGTTTCAATTTTTTTTCTTTTTTTTTATGAAATTGTGAATAAATGGGGGTATTTATAGAGAAAACGAACACTATTCATTCCGGTTTTCCGAACTTCGATTTACGCGCGGTAACTATCGTTTCTAGGGTTTACCCCGCGTTCCGGACACAATGGAACAGGTTTCAGAAGCTAATTCGATCGTCTGTGCGAGATATGAAATTAAACGATCAATTTAAATTAAATCGATTTAAATCGATTTCGAGGCGTTTTAATTCGTACCGGACAAACCGTACATCCAAAAAATACGAAATTTGAAACCTTACAAAAATATCACATTACGGATCCGATGAAACTGGTTTCGTCGAAATCCGACACTGTTTGAAAAATGACTATTTTTAACTCGACGATTTAAAATTAAAACGATATCGATGCGTTTCGAGCTGCCACGGTCAAATGACAACTCCGATTGATACGAAAATTGAAATCCGATAATAACTAACTATTACGGATCCAATGGAACTGGTCTCGTTCAATTCTGAGACTGTTCGAAAATTGGCTATTTTTACAGTCGATAATTAAATATTAAAATATTCAATTTTCACAGATTAACTTTAAATTCAGTTCTGAAAGTTCTATAACCTTTCTATAACTCCAGTATGATTTAATAAAATTTTCCAAATCAATTTCAATCATTTAAACTCGATTTTCAATTATCTCTGGAATTTCACTATTTAATTTATCGACTTAATTCTCAAATAAAACCCAATATTCGAAAAATAAATCATTCGACTTCTAAATTCCATTTATAAATATTTAAAATTAATTAAATATTCGAATTTTAATTATCAAAAATTCTGGGTCGTTACAGACTTCCCCCCTTAAAAGAATTTCGTCCTCGAAATTACAAGTTAGGAAAAAATGGTCCTTAACTCGTCCACTGTTTTTCAACATCTAAGTAGTTTTATCAACTTATCAAAACAAATCTTTCTACTAAAGATTCATTATTAATTCAACTAAATTTCAACTTCAACTATAAGTTCAAACAACATTGTTTAACTTCTCAATTCAAATTCGAGTTTAAATTCAAATTTTAAACTTTCAAAATTTCTCAAAAATTTTCTAGCACTCGAAATTTTTGAAAAATTTCGCCAGCGTCTCCTTTGCGCGGCTAATACGGTACGACTACAAAACGTCCCTACGGACTCTCAGATTTCAAAAAGAAAAAGAAAAAGCCAAGCGGCTAGAGAAATAAGTCATCAAATCTCATATTCAAATTTAAATACATACCTTTTTCGAGCAATTCAAATTATCTTCGAAATCAAAATTCCAATTCCTTTTATAACACCTGTATCTTACTAGCCATATATCTAGTTACAGCATTCAACCTATTTTGCACATTCAATTACAAAATTTCCAATATAAACTACTTCTTATACATTTTTACTTCACTATTGAAGTTACACCTATTCATTTTCCTTCAATTTTACATTTCAAATCTATTTGAATTCAATTTTATCTTCTATTCTGAATATTGAATTTTTATCGGCTTTCTTTTACAACTGCTCTATTTTAAATTAGTTCCAAATACTAATTCAATTTCCATTTCTAATTATTCAATTCAAATTCGTTTTCAACATTCAGTTTTAATTCCAGTTTTATCTTCATTCAATCATTAACTTAGAATAATTTCAATATCAAATTTTCACTTAAGAATTTCACTCTTCATTTCTTAGGTTCAATATAAATATTCCATATACACATTATATTTATTTTCAATTTACCACTTCGGTTAAATCTACTTACATTCAAACTGGAGTTCCAATTCCATATGAATTTTAATTCATCTTTCATTTATAATTATTCAATTCGATTCTATTGCTTACAACTTCAAAATGAATCTCAACTTTCATTTTCATATTCATTTATTCAAATTTATTCACTTATACTTTCTTTAATTTAACTCCATTCTTTAAGTTAAATTTATTCTATCAAAATTCGAATGGTATAAGTTATCAACTTAATAATATTCCATAAATATTTTTAATAGGATTCCAGAGTCTTACCAACATTTCAAAACCATTTTGAAAACAATTCAAATTATCCTTTGAATTTTCTAAAACAAAATCCAAATTTTCCAAACAACTTCCATTTAAACAATTTGGCAGCAATTCCTCTTTTGGAAACCCGAAAATGAACACCAATGATGCCGCGGTCATCATCGAAGTTATTTTCCAGCGACCGAAAAGAGTTTAGAGCTTTTCATCTCTTCAAAACATTTTTCAAACCTTTGAAATTCATTTTCAACTCCAAAAAGATTTAAACCTTCCAAATCTCCAAAATTTTCAAATTCTTTTCAAAACCTTTCCAAAAACTTCTCTGGAATTTCGTTTTAAATTACAAATTACATTTATAATTTACATTCTTAAATTCATTGGTATATGAATTTATTTCTTAACTTTGGAGTTATGTTTTCAATTTCTCATTCAATTTTAGTGATGATAATTCACTATTATTACTTCTAACAACCATGCAACCATATATTATAGTACTTTATAGAAAAACATTTCTTTTCTATACAAAAATAGTTTTGGGCAAAATTATCTCATTTACCCTATTTAAAACAATACTGTGCCGAATTGTTCTATACAAGTGTTTAGAGATCCCTATCGATAGAGTTGTACGGACAATACCGACCAGAATCCATATACCACTCAACAAACCAATCATCACAATATAAAACAATTTTATATTCACTAACAAATTCGCGCTCGTATCTATTATTACACTCAACTCATTCTAGAGTACTACTGACTCTATCTCTAATGAGTAACACCCAACAGAGCAGGGTTGTCGCTTAACCATATGCTTTGATACCAAATGTCATGGCCCGCAAATCCGTCCCTCTTGATTAACCACTAATCTCCATTGATTAACTCAAAATGAACGGGAATACGAACTATGATGGTTTAAGAAGAAGAAAAAGGCAGAAGAAGAAGAGAAGGAAAAGAGAAAGAAAGAAGAAAAAGAAAGAAGGACAACAGAACAACATCAGAACAGAAACAATATCAGAATCTCACATATTGCAGCAGAACAACATATAATAGATAAATGAATAATCTTTAAAACAAAGAACTATATCATTTTATACATACATCAATCATCAGAGTCAATATACAACAATGGACATTTATATAACTTGTCCTCATACAGAATACACAGCGGAATAAATACTATCAGATACAAATACTACGTCTCGTCATCCAGCTTGTCTCCAAAGCTCCAGAATATCCTGATAACATAACTCTAGGCTGCCCGTGTGGAAATTGGTGGGCACCCAGAGTTTAGAATGGAACAATAAACTCCGAGTCAGTCATGGTGACTGGTGTGAGATCGTAAAACAGTTTATCTTTAAAATAAACAAAGGAATATTTTAAAGTAAATTCGCAATGCTTTTGGAAAATGAAACTACCATAAGACCTCCCACCACACACACAATGCAAACGCAGAATTGGAGGAGATTTCTTCTTATGATAGTCAAAGATGCTTACTACGCAAAATCAGATCATTTTTGATATTATTATTAGTGCATAGTGTAGAAAACATTTCGAAAGTATAATATTAATCTTAGCCAACATACGACCAGTATCGTATGCCTACTATAGCTACTATGTTCAATAGCAGGTTACCGCCACATTCCATAGCAGGTAATACAACTAAAACCGTACACGTCACATATTGTTTCTTTGGATTTCCAACAAATGGTCAGGCTAAGGAACTTCCTATCCACGATGGGTACGTCCCTGGAATAGACGACCCGAGAACCTAACCGGATCTCTGCCAACACAAGGCCGGGTTACCTCTGCAAAAATAGGTAACTACTGACACGCGTATGCCATCCCCCGATCGTAACCGATCTTCCCGAGGATCCCCGATTTCCAACAAACCGCATAGATAATAATGCAGCAACCACATAGGTTAAGTATCTGGGCTCCATACCATGATACCACCTCTATCCAGAAGGAATGACATACACTAAGGGGCGCTACTCCCTAGAACCTTGCCGCATCCTTCCTGTTTCGACCATTTCCGGGGTGTGAGGCTCGTCGAAGTCTCGTCCACAAAGCTACGCTTTCTACAAAAAGCCCTGCTTCGGGTCCAACAAAATGATCAACCTATGATCACAAAGATATAAGATCAAACAAATGATCATATCACAAATGATCAAACACCGATCATTTCACAGCAACACTCAGTATGCCACGTTACCAAATTGGGATATATCGCTGATAAATTTCAACTACATAACCTCTGAGCTCGTACGTCTCAGAGAAGGGTGTTAAGCTAAGAGAATAAATTCTCCGCCACCAACAGAAATGTATTTGAAAGAAATCAGCTTTATATCTCAAATTGTAACGTCAGACACACAATCCATACAAGTCTGTTCCGGGATCGAACAGAACCGAAGGCACTTCTCACGAAGCCCTTGCACATCCGGATAATTTCTAATCACGTCCGGACTTCCCGTCACTAAGGGTGATAAAACCTCTAAATCGGAGATCAGCCGATGTAGAGTAACTCGACGGTAATCCTTCCGTTTTCAAAAATATCCGGTCTTCAACACCGGTCTTCGAATGCAATTCATAACGACGTATCACATATTCGGAATGGGTTATACGACCCCATGGTCCTTTCCCGGCTAACCCGAATAGTGAGCGTTTATTCAAAAACAAGTGTGGCATTCAAATTCATCCAATTCACAACAAATACCTATCTAAAGGTAATTATTGATAGTCGGTTATTTAACTATCAATAAAGATGCGCAACATCATCAGATTCCAAATAATTTTCCAAACTATTTATCTTTCAAAAATATCTTTACTAGATATATAATTTCCACACTTTAAAAATAAATCAACATTTATTTTTCTAAACAGTTCCCATTTCCTTTATAAATTCCATATTGAATTTACATTTTTCGAATATCTACTAATATTCGATTTTCAATCGTTTTCAAATATTCATTTTCGATTTATCTTTAAGGAGATAAATTCTCAAATGTTTCATTTCATTTTGGAAAACATTTCCATACTTATCTAATAATAAGTATTTCACAAATCTATTTATTTTCAACACTTGGGAAATATTCGATATACTTAAATCAATATTAAGTATATATTCATTCTTTAAGGAAATCATAAATTTTAACATCTATTTGAGTCAAAAACGAATGTTGCGTAAAACATCGTTACGACGACTCAAAATCACTAGTATAGGGATTCGAGATTTAGATAGATATATAAATCCCAATACTATATAAAACATTTCCTTTCGGAAATCATTTACTATAACAACAGTGTTATAGTCCATCATTTCCTTATTTCTCGAAAACGTCTATTTCAACAATAAATGTTGAAATCTATGATTTCGATATTTCACACGTTTTAAAACATCTTTTAAAACAATTAACTTCATTTCAAATATCACTTTCCCAAAACCATATCCATTTTACTTAAAAATATATTCACTGTCCAAAATCGTGAATATACTTCACTAACCACATTTCAGTATTTTCTACACATTTTTATTTCAATAATTATCCACTATCCAAAATCGCGGGTATATCTCCTTTATTTAACTTCTATGTTTAACTTATCAATTTCAATTGGTTTTGGATTTATAAAACAACGTTTAGAAATCACGTTCATACTTCATAACAATTTCAACTTGCAAAATCATTTTTATTAGCCAATTCTATTCATATTACATCTAAGTGCAACACTCTAATTTATAAGTTTATCACTTATAAATCTTTTATTCTACACATCTATTCAATTTATACTTCATAATTTATAAATTTCATTCACTCACGAATTTTTATTTCATCTTGTTCTAACACTTACAAAGCTCGTTTAAAATTCAAATATTTTAGATTTATAAATATCGACTTTTTAAATCCTTTAAATAGACCGTTTATAATACTGTGAAAAACTCACTTTAAACCATTTTATAAATAAATCAACTATTTATTTCAAAAATGACACTTGGGTTATATTTCACAAAAATCTTAACTTTTATAACTTTAAAATTTCAAACGTTTATTTATTTAAAATAAATCAATTCAACAAAACGTCTACTTTTAAAAATCACTTTAAGAATCCTTTTAAATTAAAAGTCGTCATTTTTAAAGTTCAAAACTTGAATCCGATGATGCCACAACATCAATTGGTCAATCACAACAACAACATCATATATCAACATATGATAACAGAATATACATCAATCCTGTAAATAAATAACTACTGGTGAGGAATCCAGTTGGATCCCTCCAACCTGTTTCCCTGCATCCAAAGACGTTAGCACAATACCAATTCCGCTCCAGTACGGAATTATCGCGGTATATAGGTTTTATAAAAATCCGCTTACTAACGGCGCAATAGGGTCTCATCCGCTATACGAGGCGAGAAATCAATCAATCCAATATATACATATGCCAATATGTATATATTGCTATATATATAATAGATATATCCTATCATATCTAATATCACAATCAATAACTGCAAAAATTCCACATTCAATTTGAGTGAGAAGAATCTCACCTTGATTTTAAATTCCATTCCAGCGTTTATTTCGAATAAAATTAAACGCGCGTTTAATTTTATCCGAAATTCAAACTAGCTCCAAATGGCTCCAATTCAGTTCCATAGTGAAGAGCTCGACAAAACGAACGCAACGCAAGAAGTTTCGTCGAATTTCGACCTCGTACAAAAGAGATATGATTTTTTTAAAGTTTAAACAATTTTAAATATAAATAATATACACTTTCTTTTATAATTTTAAATATCAACCTAATCTGGCCATTCAATCTCGAGCTTCAGATCTTGGCCGCACATACTTCCTTCTTCTTCCCAGTGAAAGTCACGTACAAGTGAACCCAAACCGCCATCAAACCCTAAAGCACGCTACCACCATACCCCTCTTGAATGTGATCAAGGACCACCACTGAGTAGCTCTACGTCGCCTTCACCCACGCCTCGAGCATCTCGAAGCTCGGCCCCACCTACCACCAGAAAAACGCACCCAAAGACGCGGCCTTCCCCTCCATTTTGCCGCCAATCCAATGCTCGAAATCCCATCTCCACCGTTGAAACCAAAGACCTCATCGTCATCTTCGTTTTCCTAGTTGACAGCCTCTCGAATTGATGAGTGGATTTGGAGGAATTCGAGGAAGAACGAGGAAGGTTTTCAGCCGTAGAAAAGAAGGTGGCGGCTGCGTATAAACTAGGGTTTCAATTTTTTTCTTTTTTTTTATGAAATTGTGAATAAATGGGGGTATTTATAGAGAAAACGAACACTATTCATTCCGGTTTTCCGAACTTCGATTTACGCGCGGTAACTATCGTTTCTAGGGTTTACCCCGCGTTTCGGACACAATGGAACAGGTTTCAGAAGCTAATTCGATCGTCTGTGCGAGATATGAAATTAAACGATCAATTTAAATTAAATCGATTTCGAGGCGTTTTAATTCGTACCGGACAAACCGTACATCCAAAAAATACGAAATTTGAAACCTTACAAAAATATCACATTACGGATCCGATGAAACTGGTTTCGTCGAAATCCGACACTGTTTGAAAAATGACTATTTTTAACTCGACGATTTAAAATTAAAACGATATCGATGCATTTCGAGCTGCCACGGTCAAATGACAACTCCGATTGATACGAAAATTGAAATCCGATAATAACTAACTATTACGGATCCAATGGAACTGGTCTCGTTCAATTCTGAGACTGTTCGAAAATTGGCTATTTTTACAGTCGATAATTAAATATTAAAATATTCAATTTTCACAGATTAACTTTAAATTCAGTTCTGAAAGTTCTATAACCTTTCTATAACTCCAGTATGATTTAATAAAATTTTCCAAATCAATTTCAATCATTTTAAACTCGATTTTCAATTATCTCTGGAATTTCACTATTTAATTTATCGACTTAATTCTCAAATAAAACCCAATATTCGAAAAATAAATCATTCGACTTCTAAATTCCATTTATAAATATTTAAAATTAATTAAATATTCGAATTTTAATTATCAAAAATTCTGGGTCGTTACACTTGCCGTGCTCAAGGGCATTGATGGTGTTGGTGATGGGCTTCGATACGGTGGTCGTTGATCGATGTATAGGTGGATGATGGTGGAGCATAAATCAAAGGTGGAGGCGGCTAATTGGGTTTCACGTACGTATTTTCATGGGGAAGATGAAGAAAAGAAGGCACAGCTCAGATCTGAAGTAAGAAAATGAACGGATAGGATTTGATCTAGGTTAAAAAAAATATTGTGAAATTAATTATATTAAAAATCGTATAAACTTCTAAATGCTGTAACTTTTTCATACGAGGTCCGTTTTTGACGAAATGAATTGCATTGGGTCCGTATTGACGAGCACTACATTTTAGAGCTGGTTTGGAGTTGATTGGAGCTAGTGTGAATTTTGGGTAAAATTAAACGCTCGTTTAATTTTATTCGGAATAAAACACTGCAACCGCTATTGGAAGCAGTGTGAGTACAACTCACTTTTTCTGACTCACTGATATTTTATATAAGTGAGAATAAATATTATTTATGATGATTGATGATTGTTTGGATGATATATGATATATTGATTGGTATTTGGATATATACCTGCCTATTGGAGCAGATGAGACCCTATACGTTCCCGTTTATGAGCGGATGACTCTTTGTACGCGCGTCTGCCTCGAAGCGGACATTGTACACATATTCTAATATGTATATTTGTTGCAGGTGACAGGTTTGAGGGATCCAACTGAATTCCTCACCTGTATTGGTTTATTTACAGATATTATGATATATGTTGTTATCATGTTATATATGATGTTTGGATGCCGTGATTGATGTATTTAGTGTTGTTGCAGCATTGGGCCTATTTTGGAAATTTAAAAATGTTAAAGTGATGTTTTAAAATTAAAAAGGATTTTCAAGTGATTTTGAAAATAGATGTTTTATTGATTTTTGAATTTGGTAAAGGAATTAAATTCATGATTTTGGACAGTGAATTATCCTTTAGATTAAATGTGTAGAAGTATGGGAATTTGTTAAGGAACTATATTCACGATTTTGAACAGTGAATAATATATTGAATAAAATGGATATTTTTGGAAAGTGATATTTTAAATGGAATTAAATGATTTTAAGGATGTTATAAAATGTGTTAAGGATCGAAACCATAGATTTCAACATTCATTGTTGAAATAGACGTTTTAGAGAAGTAAGGAAATGATGGACTATAACACTGTTGTTATAGTAAATGATTTTCGTAAGGAAATGTTTTTGTATAGTATTGGGATTTATATATCTATCTTATTTTCGAATCCCTATACTGTTGATTTTGGGGTTTCGTAACGATGTTTTACGCAACATTCGTTTTGACCCAAATAAATGTATTTAAAGAGAATGTTTTCCTTAAAGAATAAAATATATACTTAATCCTGATTTAAGTATATGTAATATTTTCTAAGTGTTGAAAATGAAAAGAATTGTAAATTGCTTATTTTTACATAAGTATATGGAAATGTTTTCCAAAGTTGAAATGGTTTTGAGATTATATCTTTTTAAAGGATTCTCGTATTCAAAGGAATATTTGGCAAGTGATTTAATTAATAAAAGATTAATTAAAGGGCCTAGTGATTATATATGGTGCTAAATATTTGTTTATTTGCTTTGATAGTTAAATAACCGACTATCAAATTTGGCCATTTTAGTTCCTCGACTTGATGTGAGAATTATTTAGTCGTACACTTAGTACGTAGCCTTCTGTGTAGGCTTGATTATCGTTGGTGTTGAGGATGTTGATTCGTTAGTGCGGAGTATTACTCCAATCTATCGAGCTTCCTTCTTGGTCGAAGGATAGCAAGTTGAAAGTTGGAGGCGTGATAAGTCTATGAGACTTAGTTTCTGTGTGAGGTTGAGAAACGCTTTTGCGTTGTTGGTGCGAAGAGACCGGGATTATGTTTATCCGAAAACCACTTCGGACCAACGTATATGCGACGATTGTGCAGGTTGCTTATGATGATATTTATATTTCGAATTTTCATAGTGGAGGACTTCTTGTTGATCGTTTTGGGTTAAAATTCCAATATACATCCAGTAGCAGTAGTCTCTTCATTATGAAATGTCCAATGCAAGGACTATTCGCTACTAATCCTAGGGATTTCCCGACAGGATGTGGTAGGAAAGCGCCTTCGGTTTGTCCTATTCCTGGACAACTTGTATGAATGTTTGTCTGACATTGCATTTCTAAATATTACGTACATTGGTTTTTACAAACGTACATCTGTTTGGTGGCGGAGAAGACAACTTCTCTTAGCTTAACACCCTTCCTTGAGACGTACGAGCTCAAGGGTTGTATTTTTGTGGAAGGCAATTAGTAGTCAACGGAAATGGCCGTGTGGCATTCATAGTGATGTGATTTTGATTTATGAAAGGTAATCGTTACCTTAGGCCTCATCAACCAGAAATGACCAAAACAGGGTTAGATGCAGCAAGGCTAAGTGGGTCGCTCCCAAGTAGGATATGATCGTCCTCTTCTAGATATATCTTTACATGCTATGACGTTGTGTATCTGATTATTGTGGTTTGTATGCTATGAGGGCCCTCGGTAAAGGTCGGTAACGACCGGAGGATGATATATTCGGTACCATCTAGTTATAGAGGTGTGCCGGTCTTGTGTTGGTAGAGGATCCTTTGTGATGGTCCTCGGTACATTCCTCTAGAGATGTACTACCAAAAGGTAGTCCCTTCACCTGGTCATTTGTATGGAAATCCAAACCCCACTACGAGCTGCGATTTTGTTTGTAAAGGCGTAATGAATAGCCTCAAAATGCTATATGGGTAACCATTTCGACTACGATTAATATTATTTGTATATACTAGACACTAGTATAATATAAGAGGACTTGATATGAAATGTTTTAGTTATCGTAAGGTAAAAACATGTCCATGTTTATGTGTGGGCATATCTTACGAGATACTTTTGTTTTGATAAAGGAAAAGTTTGGTAATCTAATAAATACAGTTGAGTGTGTTTCTCACGCAGGTTTACCAGAATGATCCGGACGTTCTTCCCTTTCAATGCTCGGGTCAGACCGAGTATATTTACAGGTTCAGATTTGGTGCTTTTGGAGCTTCAGCAGGCGAGCTGGAGATCTTCATTTTCGTATACACGTACCTGTTTTGCTTGATTATCCGCTGTGCTTAGTTGTTTATATTTTCGGCAATTGTGAGGACATGTTATTATAACTGTTCAGGCTGATAACTCTGATTGATGTATGTATATACAGTTTCTGTTTTGTAAAGATCATTGATATGATATTATATGTTTTCCGCTGCGATGTGAGATTCTATATTTTTCTGTTTGGTCCTATCTTCTCTCTTTCTTCTCTTCTTCTCTCTTTTTTTTTCTCTTGACTTTCCGTCAGTCTGTGCTTTTTGGATCAGACTTGTGTGGTTTATTGTCGATTCAAAAGGTATGGATTTGCGGGTCATCACACGTGGTATCAGAGCTTAGATTTTGTATATTCCTAAGCTTTGATGTGTACTCAGTATAGATAGGGACAGTAGCACCCTAGATTGAGTTTGAGTGTATAATATATGAGCGCGTATTTGTTAGTGAATATAAAAATGTTTTATATTGTGTTTGCTTATCCGTTGAGCTGTTTGTGAATTCTGGTCGGTATGTGGGACGCCATGTTATCGATAGGGATTTCCAAACACTTAAACGAGGCAAGTCGACATAGTATCATTTTAAATTGGGTAAATGAAATAATTTTACCTCGATTACATTTTTTATATAAAGGAAACAATTTTTTGGAAATTATTATAGTGTATATAAATTGATTGTTTGGTTGTTTGAAAATGTAAATATATATAAGTTAATAAAAATTGTTTGAATAATCTAAATAAAAAAACAATTGTAAAAGAATGAATTATATAAGAAAATGAATTATAAAGTATGGAATTATAATTAATATGATTTACAATTGTGAAATAATCTTATATATAAGAAATGAAACAACATGAATATATTTATAAATATGAGTAATAAATAAAAATGAATTTAAACTAAGAATTTGAAAATTTGAATTCTATTGATTTTGAAAGTCGTTTTTCAAATTTTAAAGAGATTATATTGTTATAAATCTAAATAAGATAAATAAATTTGGAATGATCTTATATAAGTAAAGTAAAATAATGAAATTATATAAGTAAAAGGTTTATAATTGTGATTTATAAATATAAAAAGGAATTTTTTTAAAGAATATAAAGCACTGAATTCACTACTGTTGCTGGGAAATAATAAGGGTGATGACTGCAACATCATCAGTATCATTTTCGAGTTTCTATGTGATTGATCTGCTACCATTAGTAAATTGAAATTTAAGTTTCATTGTGATAAACAAATTTGAATTTAAAATCCAAGTTGAAATTGATAAATATAAGTGAATTGAGTTTTGGACTTATAATATGAAATAAAATTTTAATTTTGGTAAAGTTGAAATAAATTTGAGTTAGTATAATAAGATATGTGATTTGAAATTTAACTAAAGGAAGGTTAAATAAATTGAACTGGATTAGATAAATTATTGAAACGGAAATTTAAACTTAAAAGATAAGTGATTATATAATATGAATTTGAAAGGTTAGATAAATAAGTTGTATAACTTGTAAAGTAAGAAAAGTTAAGTAAAACCAATTGTTAAAATGGTTAAACAATTTTGTTAAGCAAAATAAAATCTGAATTTGAATAGTAATATGAATTTGACTTAAGTAAAAGTTAAATAAAATAGGATTTGAACTAAATTAGTAGTAAACTTAAGTTGTATAGTGAAGATAAAATGCAAGTGAGAATAAAATGAAATTTAACTTAAGTAATGTTGAATCAAGTTGATTTTGGTATCGAAGTAAATTAATAAAGTGAGTTAAATGAATACGAATTTGAGTTATGTAATAAAATTCAACTTTAGTTGTAAAATGTGAATATAGTGAATACTAGAATTCAATCTAAATTGAATATCAACCAATTAGAATTAAATGTGTTAAACCAAATTGAATGTAAATGAAGTAAATTAAATAAATTTGGTTATGTTGGATATGTATTGGTTGTTTGATGGATGTTAGTTGATTGTATAGAGATTCATTAAGTGTTAATGAAATTGAATTAATGGAAATTGGAAGCTAAATAATTGAATTCAAAGTGGAAGTTAAGCAAATTTAAATATAATTGAATTTAATTTGAATTGGAAGTGAAGTAAATCCAAATAAAATTGAATTTGATTTGAATTGAAAGTGAACCAACTTGAACGTAAATTAGTGAATGTAAACTAATTGAATTTGAATAAATGAATGTTAGTAAAATCCAATGTAAATAAATCGAATGTGAATAAATTGAAAACCAATTCAATGAATATTAATGAGAAGTGAATGTATATTGATTTGGTATGAATTTGATTAGATAGATATTTGATTTGTTGGATGGTTGGATTTGTTGTTTTGTTGCATTTGCTATAGTGGCATATATAGTTGTTGTATTGGTATATGTTGTATATTGATATTACTTTCATATATACATGTTTCTCATTGTTGATTGAGTTTAGTAGGTGCGGATGGCGCTTGCTTTGCATTTGGAGCTCGCTTTCGCGCTATATTAGCCATATATGCTTGCTAATAATATGTAAGATACATATCTCGGATTACATATCATACTTTTATACTCTTTTTCCTACGGGATGCCTCATCCTCGAAGATGAGATGTATATTTGTGATATATATATGTTGTGATCCTACTACGATCGAACCGCGCAAAGGAGGCTATGGCGAAATTTTTTGAAAATTTGAGGCGTTAGAAATTTTTTGAGAAATTGGAAAATTTTTGATAACTAAAGTTTTGATTTTGAGTGATAAAGTTAAACGATATTGGTTGGTTTTGAAAATATAATTATGAATGGATTTGAAAACTTAGAAAAGTTTTCTTAAGAAGTTTAACGGATGGATTTTGGAAAAAGTTAAAGTGTTTAAATAGATTTGATATCTAATTGGAACAAATTGTTTTGAAAAGTTAAAGTGTTTAAATAGATTTGATATCTAATTGGAACAAATTGTTTTGAAAAGTTAATGGATTTTTGTGACTTTTTCTTACTTGGTAATTTCGAGGACGAAATTGTTTTAAGTAGGGGAGAATGTAACGACCCAGAATTTCGATCATTCGAAATTCATATATTTAATTGATTTTAAATATTCAGAAGTTAATTTTATAAGCTGAATAACTTATATTTCGAATATAGTGGTTTAATTGGATAATTAAAGTGTTGATTTAATATTTGAAATTACAAAAATAATTGGAAATTGGATTTAATATGAATAAAAATTATTTATAAAGATGAATTAAATTCTATTTGAATTATAATGATGTTAGAGAACTTTTGAAATTGAATTAAAAGTTAATTTGTAGAAATTGAACATTTTAATATTTAATTAACGAGTAAAAATAGTCATTTTTCAAACAGTCTCAGATTTTGACGAAACTAGTTTCGTTGGATCCGTAATATTATATTATTGTAAGATTTCAACTTTCGTGTCAATCGGATTTACGGTTTGTCCGGGGCAAGCTAAAACGCGTAGAAATCTGTTAAAGTGAATTTTAAATTTTAATAGTCGATTCGAAAACCTATCTTCCAAATACGATCGAATTGGCTCTCGATATATATTCCATTGCGTTCGGAATAGGGGTAAAACATTATAAACATCAGGCGGCATGCTTCGTTTCGAGTTCGGAAAATTTTTGGGTGAATAGTGCGCGAAATTTTCTAAAAAAGGCCAAACTTTTTCACTATGTTCATTAGACCCTAATGCAACTAGGGCTAGCCGCCATTATCTTTTCAATGGTCAAGAATTTCGAAACTTTCCCCTCCGATCTCTCTCAATCCACTAGCTTTCACTTCTCGACTTCAACTACAAAGTCGTAGAGCACGTCGAGAACTATAAATCCAACGGTGGAGATCGTCTTTAACGAAGCCAATCGTCGAGAAATCTCGTTTATAGGCCTCGCGTTCCAACTCGTGCTGCACACGAACGACATGACCGAGCTTGCCGTGCTCAAGGGCATTAATGGTGTTGGTGATGGGCTTCGATACGGTGGTCGTTGATCGATGTATAGGTGGATGATGGTGGAGCATAAATCAAAGGTGGAGGCGGCTAATTGGGTTTCACATACGTATTTTCACGGGGAAGATGAAGAAAAGAAGGCACAGCTCAGATCTGAAGTAAGAAAATGAACGGATAGGATTTGATCTAGGTTAAAAAAAATTAATATTGTGAAATTAATTATATTAAAAATCGTATAAACTTCTAAATGCTGTAACTTTGTCATACGAGGTCCATTTTTGACGAAACGAATTGCGTTGGGTCCGTATTGACGAGTACTACATTATAGAGCTGGTTTGGAGTTGATTGGAGCTAGTGTGAATTTTGGGTAAAATTAAACGCTCGTTTAACTTTATTCGAAATAAAACACTACAACTGCTATTAGAAGCAATGTGAGTACAACTCACTCTTTCTGGCTCACTGATATTTTTATATAAGTGAGAATAAATATTATTTATGATGATTGATGATTGTTTGGATGATATATGATATATCGATTGGTATTTGGATATATACTCGCCTATTGGAGCAGATGAGACCCTATACATTCCCGTGTATGAGCGGATGACCCTTTGTACGCGCGTCTGCCTCGAAGCGGACATTGTACACATATTCTAATATGTATATTTGTTGCAGGTGACAGGTTGGAGGGATCCAACTGAATTCCTCACCAGTATTGGTTTATTTACAGATATTGTGATATATGATGTTATCATGTGATATATGATGTTTGGATGCCGTGATTGATGTATTTAGTGCTGTTGCAGCATTGGACCTATTTTGGAAATTTAAAAATGTTAAAGTGATGTTTTCAAATTAAAACGGATTTTCAAGTGATTTTGAAAATAGATGTTTTATTGATTTTTGAATTTGGTAAAGGAATTAAATTCACGATTTTGGACAGTGAATTATCCTTTAGATTAAATGTGTAGAAGTATGGGAATTTGTTAAGGAACTATATTCACGATTTTGGACAGTAAATAATATATTGAATAAAATGGATATTTTTGGAAAGTGATATTTTAAATGGAGTTAAATGGTTTTAAGGATGTTTTAAAATGTGTTAAGGATTGAAACCATAGATTTCAACATTCATTGTTGAAATAGACGTTTTCGAGAAGTAAGGAAATGATGGACTATAACACTGTTGTTATAGTAAATGATTTTCGAAAGGAAATGTTTTTGTATAGTATTGGGATTTATATATCTGTCTTATTTTCGAATCCATATACTGTTGATTTTGGGTTGTCGTAACGATGTTTTACGCAACATTCGTTTTGACCCAAATAAATGTGTTTAAAGAGAATGTTTTCCTTAAAGAATAAAATATATACTTAATCCTGATTTAAGTATATGTAATATTTTCTAAGTGTTGAAAATAAAGAGAATTGTGAATTACTTATTTTTACATAAGTATATGGAAATGTTTTCCAAAGTTGAAATGGTTTTGAGATTATATCTTTTTAAAGGATTCTCGTATTCAAAGGAATATTTTTCAAGTGATTTAATTAATAAAAGATTAATTAAAGGGCTTAGTGATTGTAAATGGTGCTAAATATTTGTTTGTTTGCTTTGATAGTTAAATAACCGACTATCAAATTTGGCCATTTTAGTTCCTCGACTTGATGTGAGAATTATTTAGTCGTACACTTAGTACGTAGCCTTCTATGTAGGCTTGATTATCGTTGGTGTTGAGGATGTTGATTCGTTAGTGCGGAGTATTAATCCAATCTATCGAGCTTCCTTCTTGGCTGAAGGATAGCAAGTTGAAAGTTGGAGGCGTGATAAGTCTATGAGACTTAGTTTCTGTGTGAGGTTGAGAAACGCTTTTGCGTTGTTGGTGCGAAGAGATCAGGATCAGGTTTATCCGAAAACCACTTCGGACCAACGTATATGCGACGATTGTGCAGGTTGCTTATGATGATATTGATATTCCGGATTTTCATTGTGGAGGACTGCTTGTTGATCGTTTGGGGTTAAAATTCCAATATACATCCAGTAGCAGTAGTCTCTTCATTATGAAATATCCAATGCAAGGACTATTCGATACTAATCCTAGGGATTTCCCGACAGGATGTGGTAGGTAAGTGCCTTCGGTTTGACCTGTTCCTGGACAACTTGTATGAATGTTTGTCTGACATTGCATTTATAAAGATTACGTACATTGGTTTTTACAAACGTACATCTGTTTGGTGGCGGAGAAGGCAACTTCTCTTAGCTTAACACCCTTCCTTGAGACGTACGAGCTCAAGGGTTGTATTTTTGTGGAAGGAAATTAGTAGTCCACGGAAATGGCCGTGTGGCATTCATAGTGATGTGATTGTGATTTGTGAAAGGTAATCGTTACCTTAGGCCTCATCAACCGGAAATGACCTAAACATGGTTAGATGCAGCAAGGCTAAGTGGGTCGCTCCCAAGTAGGATATGATCATCCTCTTCTAGATATATCTTTACATGCTATGACGTCGTGTATCTGATTATTGTGGTTTGTATGCTATGAGGGCCCTCGGTAAAGGTCGGTAAAGACTGGAGGATGATATATTCGGTACCATCTAGTTATAGAGATATGCCGGTCTTGTGTTGGTAGAGGATCCTTTGTGATGGTCCTCGGTACATTCCTCTAGAGATGTACTGCCGGAAGGTAGTCCCTTCACCTGGTCATTTGTATGGAAATCCAAACCCCACTACAAGCTGCGATTTTTTTTGTAAAGGCGTAATGAATAGCCTCGAAATGCTATATGGGTAACCATTTCGACTATGATTAATATTATTTGTATATACTATACACTAGTATAATATAAGAGGATTTGATATGAAATGTTTTAGTTATCGTAAGGTAAAAACATGTATGTGTTTATGTGTGGGCGTGTCTTACGAGATACTTTTGTTTTGATAAAGGAAAAGTCTGGTAATCTAATAAATTCAGTTGAGTGTGTTTCTCACGCTGGTTTACCAGACTGATCCGGACGTTCTTCCCTTTCAATGCTCGGGTCAGACCGAGTATATTTACAGGTTCAGATTTGGTGCTTTTGGAGCTTCAACAGGCGAGCTGGAGATCTTCATTTTCGTATACACGTACCTGTTTTGCTTGATTATCCGCTGTGCTTAGTTGTTTATATTATCGGCAATTGTGAGGACATGTTATTATAACTGTTCAGGCTGATAACTCTGATTGATTGTTGAACTCTGAATGATGTATGTATATACAGTTTCTGTTTTGTAAAGATCACTGATATGATATTATATGTTTTCCACTGCGATGTGAGATTCTGTATTTTTCTGTTTGGTCCTATCTTCTCTCTTTCTTCTCTTCTCTTCTTCTCTCTTCTTTTCTTTCTCTTGACTTTCCGTCAGTTTGTGCTTTTTGGGTCAGACATGTGTGGTTTATTGTCGATTCAAAGGGTACGGATTTGCGGGTCGTCACAAAGGCAATACCCCTCCTAAAAGATTGAAGTAGGGTATTCCTTCATCTATACACAAGTGTGTATACATGGGTCTTGCAGTTGGATATGTTCCATATCAGTATAATGTATACACAACTGCTGGTAGCCCCTTGCGGTGGATAGACTTCTATTGTGTAACACTACCGACCTCGCATTCCAACCCATTCTAATAACTATGTCATTCTTATCTATCTAAGTTATTTACTAAAACTCACACCCATCATAAAAGCATACTTGAGGCTACGTATATATATGTATTTATATGTGTGTATTCATATTTGTTTAATTATTACACCTCCAATGTTCTACTGTTCATAATATTTCTCTACTTGCTCATGCGTTTACTTCCTATTCAATTTAATGTTATTTACCGCTTTCTTTTTAAATGATCTGAATATCTTTTTCCGTTTACTTCTCTATTCCCTTTTTAACACTTATTTCTCTTCGTTGTTTATGGACTTTCCATATCCTGTTATATTAAATTATTACTTGCCTACCTTTTCATCGTTATTTTTTAATTTATATCTTGCTTATATTGCATATATATTAATTCTTCTCTTAGACCATTATTATCACATTTACAATTCTTTAATTAATCCTTGGGGACTTCTACATTTTAATACATTGGAATTACATCTCTCCCAAAGGAAAGGTTAACACTATAAATTTTTATGTCTTATCCAAAAAGAGAGTTTGTGTTGCGTTTGAAATTGAAAGGAATTATCTTTTTCATAGTTGTTTAAATAGACAGTACAAAATACGTTAATTTTCCCTATTTTATACATCTCTTTCTTTTAGGTGTCTTCCTTGTATATCAAACGATATACTTTCATTTATAAATCGACACTCGATAATCTATAGAAATTCACATTTCAACATCATATATTCTAATGAATTAAAATACTACTTAAATCCCCATAATTTATTATGATAACTAATTTACCTTTTTACTTGCAAAAGTCATTTAAATCTTCAAATCTGGAACTACCACATAATTTTTAGGTTTCAAAAACCACTACTACCCAATCCTAAATTCAGGGACTATTACCATACAATATTTTTCAGATTTACATACAAGCAATATATAATTCAAGTTATCAATCTTAGAGTATGTAGACAGGGTTTGTAAATTCATTACACATATAAAATTTTAACCTACAACTCCAATTTACATTTTAGATATACACGAATAGATTTATAACGATATAAATCCAATATTATATAAAAATATATATTTTCTCACTCATCTTTTTGGCTTTTCAAATCTCCAGATCTAATCCCTGTTATTCCAGTTTGACTCTCATTATTCTCCGTATTTGAATATATATACATCGCAAGCACATATACGTCTATCAAAAATCTAGATTGGATAAGGGATTTGGATTTAATTTAGATTGTAGATCCGGATTTATAATTTATGTTGGCTTTGACGATATGATTCGACTCTATTCTTCTTCTCAATTATCCTCTGCTATTCTCCACTTGTATATACATATATAACTATAATTTTATTTAAAATTAAGATTATATGTAGAAGAGAAAATGGCAAAGCTTCGCCGTCACTGTAGAAAATATGAGAAGAAAGTGAGGGGTTAGGTCTGTGTTTATAGGGGTTCGAATCAATGCAGCCTTGATTAGGTAAGTTTATTACATGACGTTTCATTTGTTAATCTGCTTCCTTATACAACCGATCGAGAATATTTCTTTCTTCCTTTATTAACATTAATTATACTTAAATGTGAAGTAACTACTAACCTTAATTGATGTTAATTTATTTTTTAAAGTATGTTTTATTTCCTTCATTACATATATAGTTATTTCCAATTCGAATTATTCAAATGTTAATAACTTTTTCGTTTACCTCGATTGGAAAACTTTATATATGAAAATCGATCAGAAATTCTCCACAAACCGAACGGTGCAAGTTTTGTAGCCAAATTCCGGCGTTTGTAAAAAAAATATTTTCGGCGTTACTAATTATTAATTAATTTCTTTTTGATTAATTATCGTTAAAAATTACGGCGTGTTACAATAGCCAAAACAAAGTTATATTAATCATAGTGTTTTTATGTTTAGAAGTATATAATTGTTAAAATCTCTTCAAAGTGGTATACACATACACAAAAATCTTCTAAATTGCATTTCTTTTTTTGAAAGTAAAATTGTACAGAATAAGTCGACTAAAACTTTTAAACCAATCGACTAAAACAATATCAGTCGACTGGTTATAATTGCGTTGTTGACTGATATCATGTGCATTATATTTTTTATACTTACAAGATAACCAATCAGCTAAAACTACACAAACAGTCGACTAATGACCCAACCAGTCGACTGATTGCATAGTTTCAGTCGACTATATAAGAGCAAAAATAAATTGTTTTTTCTCTATTTTAAAATTCATGTTCTCGATTATAACCAATCGTCCGAATGGCACTCTACCAATCGACTAACAACATGTAACTGCTATATTTTCTAATTTTCCAAAGAGTTCTTCTTCTTCAATGAAGAGGCACTTCCTTCCTTGAAGAGTTGCAACTGTATCTAATGGTAGCTCATGAATGCATACAACTCTTCAAACATTATACATAGCACTTTGATTCAAGACTCTCACATTGAATTTCATTGCTTTACTATCAAATTATTTTTGAAATCTTCTCTTGCATTCAAAGGCTTACGTTGCAATTTCTGATCACTTGAACATTAAGGTTGTTTCATTTAAGTGATTATCTACTTCCATCTTCCACATATACACAATATTCCACTTACGAAGAAGATTGTAGGAAGGTTGTACTATATTGCCTCATCCGTGTTATTTAGAGCACACGAAGTCAACTGTTTACTACTTTTGTATTTGAAGTCCTCTTGAAAATCTTCAAGCACAGTCATGTTCAACAGCTCAGAGGGTTTTCTAAGATACATGTTCCTCCGAGTAAAGTGAGGGTAATTGTTTAAATTCAGAAGGAGTCCGAGACTAAATGTAGAACGAGAAGTCCGAACTAGTATAAAAATATCTGGTGTGATTGTTTTTATTTTCTTTACTTTATTTATTCCACTACATATCTACTAGTAATTAGATATATATACTTTAATTAAGCTATTGGTATATAAGTTTTATTTTAGTAGAACAATTCACATTACTAGATTTATAAGCGACTTTCATATGGTATCAGAGCTGGTTATTCATACAACCGTAACAAAGTTTATAAAATATTATTCAAGTAATATGGAAAACACTACTTCTACTTTTTTTTGAAGGACAATATACTGCACAACCACCATTATTTAACAAATTAAACTTACTTTTCAGTCAACTAGGATAAGAATATATATGCAGGCTAATGGGTATGACACTTGGGATATTACACAATAAAAATACATAGTTCCTACCACTGATTATGCACAATGGTCAAACAACCAAAAACTAAAGCTGTGAACATGCTATTTTGCTTTCTGGACAAAAAAAATTCAATAAGGTTAGTGTATGTACATCTGCTTATGAAATTTGGTGTACTTTGAAAGTAACTTATGAAGGAACAAACAAAGTTAAATCAAAGTAAAATTTCTATGTTGGAAAACCAGTTTCAAAATTTCAGAACGAAGCAAAATGAAAATATTAGTGATATGTATTCACGATTTCAAGACAACCAACACTCTTTTTTAGCACTGGGCGAGAAATTTACAGATTTCAGTATTGTTTCAAAAATACTTAAATCTTTAACAGATAAGTGGAAACGAAAAGTCTTAGCTATCGAAGAAAGCTAATGATTTTTCTACCATAAAATTCGAAGATTTGATAGGAAATATCATATAATGCGAAGTGAATTTGCTGGAAAAACGAGATCAGACTCAAGAAAGAAAAACAATAACGTTTCAAGCAAAAAAATAAGAAACCGATGTTGATGATGATGGTCTTGCACTTCTAGCCAAAAATTTGAAGAAATCCCTGAAAATGAAGGAAAATAGGAAGTTTAGCAACAATAACAACAACACATTATCTTCATCACTCAAATGCTACGAATGTGACATATTTAGCCATATAAAAGGACTGTCCGAATCTCAAAAAGAAGAAAAATGGCTTTAAGAACAAAAATGAAAGATTCTTCAAAAAGAAGAAATTTTGATGAAAACTTTAGAAATAGCAAGGATGTTGAAGAAGCAATCATAATTAATAATTCATCAATATTAGATAATCGTCCTCAAGAAACTCAAAATGATCTTAGATCTCCTCCACGTTTATTAAAAGATCATCCTATAGGAAATATAATTGACGAAGTAAATACTAACGTTAAAACTAGAAGTCAATTAAATCAAATGGGTCATGTAGCTTTTATATCAAATATTAAACCTAAAAATTATAAAGAAGCATTTAACGATGATTTTTGGATTCTAGCAATGCAAAACGAATTAAATCAATTCGAACTTAATGATGTTTGAGAATTGGTTCCGAGACCAAATGATCATACTGTCATTGGAACGAAATGGGTTTACATAAATAAAGTTGATGAAAATGGAGATATAACTAGAAATAAAGCGAGGCATGTTGCGTAAAAATATAATTAGTTTATGAAGACATTTGCTTCTCTAGCTAGATTAGAAGCAATAAATATTCTTTTAGCTTTCTCTTGTCACCATAAGTTTAAATTATATCAAATGGATGTTAAAAGCGTGTTTTTAAATGGTTTTATAAAAGAGGATATATTTATAGAACAACCTCCTTTATTTATGCATGAAAAATTTCCCGATCGTGTCTATAAGCTAAGGAAAGCTCTTTGTGGTTTAAAACAAGGTTTGAACGATTAAAAAGCTATCTTATAGCTTCTGGTTTTGAAATAGAAAAGGTAGATCAAACACTTTTTATTAAACGAGAAAATAAAGATATTTTAATTATACAAGTACATGTTGATGATATTATTTACAGCTCTACAAATGAAAAATTATGTAATAAATTTGCAAATATTATGAAAAGTGAATTTGAGATGTCTCATATAGGAGAACTTTCATATTTTTTTGGTTACAAATCAAATAATTAAAAAAGGGCATTTTCATTAATCAAGAAAAATATTGTAACAATCTACTTAAACGGTTTGGTATGGAAAATACTTCTAGTAAACTGACACCAACGAGTACTACAATACATCTAGATAAAGATGAAAATACTAAGAGTATGGATCAAAAGTTATGTAGAAGTATGATTGGTTCATTGTTTATCTAACCGCAAGTCGTCTCGACGTTATGATGAGCATTTGTTTGTGTACACGTTTCAAGCAAATCTCAAAGAATCACACTTGCGAGCAGTAACATGAATTTTGTGCTATTTAACCAACACTAAAGACTACGGACTCTTTTACATAAAAGAACGTCCTTTCAAGTTTGTATCATATAGTGATGCTGACTTCAGAGGATACCTAGCAGACAGAAAGAGTATGAGCAGTACCTGCCATTTCATTAGACGGTCTCTAGTATGGTTTAGTAAGAATAAAAAATGTGTTTCACTTTCGACGTGTAAAGCAGAATATATTTTTGTTGCTTTAGCATGTACTCAAGTAATATATATACAACAAACACTTCATGATTTCAGAATATTTTTACAAAAATCTTCAATATTTTATGATAACACAAGTGCTATAAACTTATCTAAAACCTCAATAAATCATTCTCGTACAAAATATATTGACATTCATCATCATTTTTTATGAAACAATATAGAAAAGGAAATTATTTCACTAGAATTTGTAATTCTAAAATACAGATTGCTGACATCTTTATAAAATCATTAGATGAAAACACATTTATTAAACCATGTAGAGAGTTTAGAATTTGTTCATTACAGGAAATAATTTAATATAAATATGGGTTACTTTACTAAAATAAAATTATAATCTATATTTTTTGGTGTAAAATTATGAGGAACAAATATAATTATCTATTTTTCTATGATTAAATTCAGTTTTTACCTTAAAACTATAAATAGAACACAAAACTTCTTGGTGTTTAGGTTTGCGTTGTTTGAAACCTGTGATATTTAAGTTTGTTTTTTTACTTTAAAACTGTTTGTAATGTCATATGTTTTATTTTGTGATGTTGAAGTCATCATGTAATGATCTATTGTTGTTGTATCTCGTGATGTAGCATGATTCTTTGTGATGTTATGTAATATGTTTTTAATTCTATTGTTCATTTTTCATACTTACTCATATTGATATATATTTCTGTTTTGTCGATAATAAAGGGGGAGAAAAACTATACGGCCATATCAATGAAGGGAGTACATATTAAGATGGAGAACTATTTTATCATGAAAATTTATTTTATAACTTGTCTAGTTGTCATCATCAAAAAGTGAAAGAATGTTAGAACTTCATAGTATGATATTTTGATAGTGACAACTACTCAAGGAATATTTCTATATATTCTAACTTCGTAGGAAAATATATCGACCAATGAAGAGATACAATGATGCAGCCAAGACGACGATGAAAAGCAAAGTTATATTAGTCATAGTGATTTTGTGTTTAAAAGTATATAATTGTTAAAATCACTTCAAAGTGGTATACACACATAAATCATCAAAGTTGCATTTCTATTTTTAAAAACAAAATTACACAGAATACGTCGACTAAAACTTTAAACTAGTCGACTAAAATAATATTAGTCGATCGGTCATAATTGCTTGGTCGACTGATATCATGTGCATTATATTTTTATAAATACGAGATATTGTCAACTAAAACTACACAAACAGTCGACTAATGACCCAACCAGTCGACTGATTGCATAGTTTCAGTCGACTATACAAGGGCAAAAATAAACTGTTTCTTCTCTGTTTTAAAATTTATGTTTTCGATTATCACCAGTTGACTGACTGGCACCCTACCAGTTGACCGGCGACATGTAACTGCTATAATTTAGAATTTTCTAAAGAGTTCTTCTTCCTCTTATTCTTCTTCTCAAGAGGCGCTTCCTTCCATAAAGGGTTGCAACTGTATCTAATGACAACTACTTCTCATGAACGCATACAACTCTTTAAACCTTATAAATAGAACTTTGATTCAAGATTCTCATATTGAATTTCATTACTTTACTCTTAAATTCTCTTTGAAATCTTCTATTGCATTCAAAGGCTTATATTGCAATTTCTGATCACTTGAACATTCAAGTTGTATCATTTAAGTGATCATCTAGTTCCATTCTTCCACATATACAAAATATACCACTTACGAAGAAAATTATAGGAACTTTGTACTATATCGACTCATCTATATTATTTAGAGCACACAAAGTCAATTGTTTACTACTTTTGTTATTGAAGTCCTGTTGGAGATCTTCAAGCATGAAGTCCTGTTCGGTAGCTTAGGCGGTTTTGTAAGATACACGCTCCTTTGGGTTAGTGAGGGATATTGTTTAAATCCGGAAGGAGTCTGGGACTGGACGTTGGATGGGAAGTCCGAACTAGTACAAAAATCTCCGGTGTTATTGTTTTTATTTACTTTACTTTATTTATTCTGCTGCATATCTACTAGTAACTAGATATATATACTTTAATTAAGCTATTGGTATACAAGTTTTAGTGTAGTAGAACAATTAGTATTACTCGATCTATAAGCGAATTTCAATAACTATTTTGATCTGATTGAAAATAAACACAGTTCATTTTTATATGGTATATAATAAACTTGTAATGATATGTATTAATAATATTCATATTTTTGACTAAGTGGTGAGTTGGTTTAAAATACTATATAACCATCTAAACATTAAGTATAATTAACTTTGGAAATTTAGAGTTGTTATTCTTCATTAAGATATATTACACTACACAAATGAAGGTTGTCTTCATATTTTGTGATTGTGAACCATGATGAAGTATGTCATGAATGATTGATAGCGGTGCTCATATTCTGTGAGAGTATGGCTAAAGTTGATACAACCTTGGTTGATATCATGGAGTATCTTAATGTGTCACTCCAAATGAGTCTGGTCCCGTGCAACCATTATGTTTGGGATATACCAACAAAGATATCATACTGTGAAATATCAAAAATCAATCCACGTTTATCATTTTTAGTATTGAAATGTATGAGTTACAAACCTATTTATATTGATATATCGAGTCAAAATTATATAGCATACTTGAAAGTAAATTTGAAAACATGTAAAAGAATTAAAGACAATTAGATATTTGGATATAGAGTCAATTGATACATAAAATAAATATAGTTTTATCTCAAATTTTACTCCTCTTTTATTATATTATAATGTACAACGCATAATCAGATTGTAATTTGATTTACACGAGTAAAGCTGAGTTAAATTATTCTTGTAGGATATGTATATATTAGTAAATACGTATATTTATCTAGTATCATCTTGAGTCGATTTTACGATTTCATATATGATATGACATAGGAAATGTAACGACTCATAATTTGATCACTTTAATTAAAGATATTTAAATTATTTTAGATATTCAAATATAGATTATTTTCAACAAATAATCAAGTTTTATGTCAAAAATAATTATGATGAACTTATTTTTGGAAAAACAAAACGTATTTATCAAAAATGTCATTATTTATAACAAGTGAATTATGATATTAAATTAAGATTTAATGATTTAATAATTATTTTAATTATTCAAATAATTATTTTAAAATGATAATAAGTCATACGAAGAAAATAAATCAATTATAATGGTTATATAGAAGTATATACTTGATTTTAAAATATAAGAAAAATTCGTATCGCTTTATCGATATAATAGCAATTTTTGTAAATAATTGTTAATATTAATTTATATGGTTTTATAATTCAAATTGGATCATTTTAATCAATTAAAAGTGATAAGAAATTCATTTTCAGATTTTGTCTATATATATATATATACAACTTAAAATATAAGAGAAAATATGACCAGAAATTGAAATCGAAATTCGTAACGATTCAACGTGTAGAAATTGTGCAACGTTGTGGATTATATGTGACATATATATGCACATATACATGTACATACATGAAAACATATTCACATGCACATGGACACACATATACACATATAATTAACTAAATAAATATTATTAAAAATATATAAGATATTTTCTAAATTCCTTTACTCTTAAGCAAACACAAAAAGTCAACACTAACCATCAAATTACAAGCACATGGCCTTGTCCATGATATATGTGACTTGGGCCGTGCATTATAAGATGGAGGGTGATGATGGCAGTTTATGTGATGGTGATGAAAGCGGTGATGTATGTATAGATATTTCCCTTCTCTTCTTTTCCTATAAATACCACACACTCTCTACTTCATTTTCATTCATCTTCCTCTTCATTTACTAAGCTCTCTCTCCATATTCTAATGGCTTCTCATGTTAACAAAATAATGCCAAAATATTTCTCAAAAGAAATTTAAATATATAGTGTGTGTGTATGTGTGTGTATATATAGCTAAATCACCTAAAACTCTCCACCAAACTCCTCCTTTTTCTTCCTTCTACCCACGACCACCACTTTACCCAAGCAAGGCCGAGCCTTCCACCTTCCCAACCCTAGGCCATGAGCTCCTCTAGCCATCCCCAAGCAAGGCCAAGCCATCTAGGTGCAGTAGTCCAAGTGAGCATGAGCTAAAAGTTTGAGTGAGCAGAGTCATAACCAGTTTTTAGTTAATCGTTTGAACCCAAGGTGAGAAACTCCTAAAACTATAGTAATATATGCTATTGGATGATATATATGTTTGGATATGATTCCTGATGATGGTTGTTAGTACGGTTGTTGAATATATGTGCAAGCCACATTAATACACGTTGATAAACACAAAGGAAATCACTTTCCTTTATTTAATGAAATGGTGTATATGTAATGTTTAAACCTATTAAAAATGGTTTATTATGATTTGGAAATGTTTTATAAACATTTAAATTGAGTCAAAATTAGGCGTGTCACGTAACGGCAGTCGCGATTTCACGCCATAAAAGTCAAACGAGTATATAAAATGGAGATTTCAAAATATGCCATAAAAGAATTTTCCGAACAATTATATCCATAGTTTTAAAAATAGAAATAAAATCGAGATTTCAATAAGTAAACTTTGAAATATGAGTAAAACAAATTTTTGGAAAAATCGCGGTTTTACGGTTCGGAATCCATAAAAAGATTTCTTGGAAAATGATATTTTAAAATTGTTTAAGAATATGAAATAAATTCTAGAAGTCTTTTAAAATGTTTTAAAAAGTGATTTGAGTTATAAAAATGAATTTTGAAATGATAGAAAAGTCATTTTGATCAATATAGCTTAAAAAGCACTTTTCTATAACTATTGAAATATAGTTTTAAACGCAACCATTCTTTTTCAAATATTTATTAAATGTTTTAAATGATTTATAAAGTATTTTAAAGGTAATTTGAAGGATTTATGGAATGGTTAAATAAATGTTAAAAGATTTAGAGTCGATCAAAAAACTTGACCGCCTTATGGGTGACAAAGAGATAATATCTAGGCTTGAGTTTGAAAAACCAGTTTCCTGCTCTCCTTGGCTAACTGGACTGGCTCGATGGAGGGAATAGTAAATTTGATTTACTCGGATCAAAATTTTCCAAAGTATAAAGGATATAATTTTTCAAATATAAATAACCTGGATTTTATGGAGATAATCTTCTTATACTTAGTGTTAAAGCCTGAAGAGGGAACTTGTATTATTCGTGGAATTTAAAAGGTGATTTCACCGTTATTCTGTCCATAGTACTTGTTGAATATGAGAATTGATATTGAGTAGAATTAGATGATTTTTATAGATTCTGCTCACTTAATATTTACTGATTTTGGATTAACATCCTAGATAACATAGTTTTAACCCAAATTTTGAGTTTTGAATTAAGAAATCTTTGTTAAGATTTAAATGATTTGGTTCCTAAGTGAAAAATGAAATGATAGAATTATTCCAAGATTTAAAAAGGTTTTAAGTAATCAAAGGATTTGATAAGAGAGGTTTAATGATGCCCCATATACTGGAAAGAATGTTTTAAAGATATATATCTCTATAAGATATTTTGATAAAGAAATTAATCAATCAAAGAATAATTCCCTATTCAGTTAACATCTTTTTAGCAATGATTGGTTCGAAGGAACCAAGGTCGGATTTAGGTGATTCATATTCGAAGACCATTTCGAACCAATTTACGTATTCGAACCGAGGACATGGAAACGATTTGGAAGATAGAAATGTAGGGTTGCTTGTCACTGACCCTCAGGGGAAATTTCCCATATCATATTATGTGGCAGTAGTTCATCATTTGAGGTCTTCGATGTAGGGACTTCTCACTACTAATCCTAGGGGTAACTCCCGACAGGATGTGGTAGAGAATGCCTTCGGTTTGTCCTGTTCCTGGACAACTTGTATGGACGAATGTCTAACGTTGCATTTCTAATTACATAAATTGATCTCTATGAACGTATCATCTGTTTGGTGACAGAGAAGGCAATTTCTCTTAGCTTAACACCCTTTCTTGAGACGTATGAGCTCAGGAGTTATACGTTTGTAGAAATCGGTTGTGTGATCATGAAATGGCAATGTGGCATTCAAAGTGAAATGTGCTATGTGAAAAGTAATCGCTACCTCAGGCCTCATCACCCGGTAATGGCTTAAATATGGTACGTCGTTAGGCTATGTGGTTCGCAACCATTAGGGTATGGCCATCACCTTTCTATATTACTCTCTATATGTCGAGTATGTGGTGTATGCTATGGGATCCCAGATAAGTCGGTTACGACTGGGAGAACGTCATATTCGGTTTCTATCCAGGCCATGTATGAGTGCCAAATAGGGATAGGCCAGTCTTGCCAGATGCTGGATTGTTTGTGTATCCTCGGTACATTCCTCTAGAGATGTACTGTACGGAAGGTATCCCTTACCTGCCATTGTATTGAATCCATTCTTCGAACGAGCCTTGTAAGAGTTTTGTTTGTGGAGCCAAACATATTCGGAATTTAATAATGTTAACAATTTCGGCTATGATTAATAAGTTTACTTGCAAAATTTTTCAAAGGAATGTCATTAAAAATAATATCAAATGATTTTGCGTAGCAAATGTTTTGGTTATTATAAGGTAAGAACCCGTTCCGTGTTTATGTGCGGCGTGGTCTTATGAGATACCTTTTCTTTTCAAACCGCATATTTTGAGTTAATCACACCAGTCTCATGACGGACCCGGAGTTTATTTTCTTTTTCCCTTAAACTCTGGGTGCCCTAATTTTCCCGAGCAGTCAAATAGTTAGCTGATTTGGAGCATTTTGGAGCACGAAGCATGGAGCATGAAACATTTTGGATCTTTTTGATATTACCTCCACTTTCCGCTGTGTTTGTATTGTGTATACGTATCTACCAGCACCTGTAGAGATAGGCCGTTATAACTATCCTAGCTGTGTTAGTACTTATTATGACTCTGATATCTCATTTTGAGAGTGAATGTATGCACTATCTAAATGATTGCAAGTTGTTAAATACGATGTGAGATTCTGTTATTGTTCTTTCTTCTATCTTTATTATCTTTCACCCATGATAATCTGCCTCTCCGACACTTGGATTTGCAGCACGTGAATACCGAGGATGTATTAGTGTCGATTTCTAGGGATCGAGGTGTTGGGTCGTCTCATTTGGTATCAGAGCTTTTGGTTGAGTGAATACCTAAGCCTTGATGGGGTCAACTCATTAGGGATAGGATTAGTAATGCCCTAGAATAAGTTTAGTCTGAGAGAGCGCACCTTTAAAATTCTCATCCGAAGAAGTATATTCAAACTTTATGCTAATTCCCTAAGATATCTCGTCTATATATTCTAAAAGATATTTCCTTACTATATGCAGATAGTTGGAGATGAGTGGAAGAAGAGGATGAGGTAGGGGAAGGGGAGGTAGCAGTACCACAAATACAAATGGTCGAACTCTCGCCGCCACAATAATCGAAGAAGTAACAATTTTGGTGCAACCCAAAATCAATTTTGCAACTTTGTGCAAGAACTATACCAGTTTAGGAGGAAAGCCATTTAGCGGAACGGAGTCCATTATAGAAGTTCAAGCATGGATCCGCTCATGTGAAAAAATTTCAAACGGTTAAATATTGGAGACGAGTAGAAGAGATTCCTAGTTTCTTGGAAACTACAGGATGGGTGTGACGCCCCACCCCGAGACCTACATTAACAAAGAGTGTTACTGGGTAATACTGTCTGCTAGTGTAGAGAATAGGGCTGGATAGAAGCGATCATCTATAGCCTTGTTTTAAATATTTATTGAATACGTCGAAAAATGCCATATTTTTTTTTCTATCTCAAGTGGATCAACATATCCAATAAATACTTAATACAAAGCCATAGGTGGCTATAGGATCTATCAGAACAAAATACAACAATGCGAATGCAAAACACATCATAGAACAGTAGATCATCACATACATATACACATATACAGATACATCACAGAGTATACAAAATGATACATGTCAAGTAGTATAGCAACCATAATATATAGGCGAGTCAAAAGAATATACATATCAAAGTTACAACCAAAAAGGACTACACAAAAAGCTATAACAAAAGGAGCTAGCAGAATAGTCCATGCAGAAGTAGAATAGGCTAAGTCCAAATGTACCTAACTTGAAACACCTCGGTCTGACCCGAGTATAAAGTACACGGGTCAGTCTAGCTAAACAAATCAGTTTACAAGGATAAGCGATAATATGAGCATAAGGATAATGTGATGATATTCTCGAGTGAGAAGGGACAACTAAAGTGTATGATTACATCGAGTGATAGTATGGTATCACTACACAAACATATAATCTCAAAGAGATAAAATAACCCATAAAACGCTAAAAGTAGCGAGCCTCATATCATCGGCATTCATAAAACATCAAATATGGTTTAGGGGAAAACCTAAACCCGCCATCTTGGCAAACCCAAAACATGCATAAAGAGATCTCATCTCAAACATGCCACAAGGCAAATATATCTCCAAAGAGGAGAATAAAATCTCAAGTAAATTCCAAAAGGCAAATCTCATATAACGCCGGTGTAGGCAATTCAAATCTCAAAAATAGAACTTCCAAGAGTTCAAATTCCTAAAAGGTAATCGCCACAAATATATATCGAATGGTTTAAAGGACCAATTCCGGAAAGGGGCGATACATAAGGGAAAATAGTCAAAGAAACCATCTCAAAAGTGTTTGCACGTGCATGTGGCCGAAGCCTTGCCAAGAACTGTTATCTCAAATAGGTACCTCGCCCGAAGGCAAAACGTCGCAATGAAAAATACGTCGCAATGGCAAATATGCCGCAATGGCAAACATCTCGAAGACAAATACGCCACAATGGTAAAATACGCCGCAATGGCAAACGCCGCAATGGCAATGACCCGAAGGTCCAGTACTGGCACGCCGCAATGGCAAATGTGTTACAAACTCTCGAATAGGAACCCGAATAGTGTTAACGTGTGTCCCATACCACACGTTCGCACTAAACGGTTTACTAATCGCCAGTAAATTTCACACTCAAAGCAGTGAAAAGTTTACCTCATCTCATCGGTAAACTCGACCCGAAGGTCAAAACGATCAAACGGACAAGTCAGGAATTAACCGATAAGATAAACGCACGTGTCCCATACCACATGTTTTACCAAACCATTTAATTCTCTTCTCATTCGCTCGAATAGTGCAAAAATGTGTATTTTATATATAAAATAATTTATTTGAGAAAACAAGCTTTTAAAACCATTTTTCGAAATTAATTTTGAAGACGATATTTGAAAATTCCCTTATTATAGAGAATAAATAGATTTTATAGCTTATAATAATTTAAAAATATTACATAATAATTATTTTAAATGCCAATTTATTTTATAAATTATTTCAAAATTGTTTGGAAAAATCTGTGCTCGGAATCAAAGAAATCACTCAAAACTGTCATTCAAATTCAATTCAAATTCAATTCAAATTTGAATTTCAAATTCATCAAAACTTGGCTAGCCTATTGATAGGCATCATAGCCCTCAAAAAATTTCTGAAATACCATAAAACATGAAGTAAAAGTAAAAAATCGGACGGAAAATGAACATAAAACACATAGACAAAATAATACCCAGGTCTGAAATCTTCTCTCG
Source organism: Allium fistulosum (assembly GCA_030737815.1). NCBI lineage: Eukaryota > Viridiplantae > Streptophyta > Magnoliopsida > Asparagales > Amaryllidaceae > Allium > Allium fistulosum. Next base: position 208,563,537 of record CM060903.1, read on the forward strand.
GTTCAACTTTCGGATATAAAACGGGTGGATGAACGATCTTTGTTGAACTAAAAATTTGTGTACACAAAGTAGAAAACTTCTTCTTTCAAATAAAAAAAGAATCAATGAAATTTGACTGGAAATGAAAAAGTTACACTCTCAAACATGAACTCAGGCCATGTTTGCAACAGTTCAAAAACCAAAAATGCACAGGCCTGAAAACCCTCTTTGGTTCAAATTCCAGGCATGAAACAGAAAAACAAATTAGCTCGGATTAAGTTGAAAATTGTTATACCTATAATAGAAAACTTCATATTTCAAACAAAAAAAAATCATGCAATTTGGATAAAGTATGAGAAAGTTATGATGTGTCAAAGTTGAACACAGGCAGTGTTTTAACTGTAAAAATATGGGCAAAAACATGCTCGGATCAAAGTTCGGCAGCATATATTTATTAGCTATATAGGTCAAAATGACCTGAAATTTTGTATGATTATAGTACGAAACTTTATATTTCAAACAAAAAAAGAATCACACAATTTCAGTAAGAAATGAAAGAGTTATACCATCTCAAACATGGACTCAGACCATGTTTGCAGCAACTCAGAGAACACAGTTTTACAGGCAGAAAAAACCGTGTTTTGTTGATTTTGAAGCAACGGTTTGGAAAGTCAAATGGCAATAGTTTTCAACCAAGTTTTGCAGAAACAAATTTAAACATATAAACTTGACTTAGAAAAAGATCCGGCAGCATTTCGTTGCCGGAGATGAAAGTTATGGACAGCCAAAGTTGGCACTTGAGGCCAGAAACGAAAACAAGAACAGCGATGAACAAAAACTAGTAAAACCAACGAATTTAGCTACTAATTCAATATTTTTGGCCAGTAGATGTGAGATTTTAGTCTCACCTTAGCTACTTACTTAAATACCAAGGTTTAGGCTAGCAAGACGACGACTTAAGCTCGATTTGGGGCTGGAAACACCTGCTAGAAGCAAATGAAGAACATGCAAAAACATAGACAGTAAAAATTAGAAAACTTCTTACTGTAATAAGAATTTGGTGATGAAATTCAGTAGTTTGGAGAGGATTACCTTAGATTTATCACTAGCTTGCAAAAAGATTTGAATTTGGTGAGTTTGATTGAAGATTTGAGCTTGATTTTGCAATTTGAGAAATTTGTTTACTGTCTTTTTTTTTCTTTTCAGCTGAAGGAAGAAGAAGGAGGTAAGCAAATGAACGCACATCAACTTTTTTTTTCTCCTCCTAACCAGGCTTAGTGAGGTAATGGGCTGAATTGGACCCAAATTAAAAAGAAAATAAGGTGGCTTAAGATTAAAATCAACACTTAGCCAAAATATGTGTGCATATCACATATACACACAAATAAAATTATTTTTTTCACAAGTTTTACACAAGATGATTATGAAAACTTGTATACATATAAATAAAACATTTTCCATCATATAAAAAGATTAATTTATATTGTTAAAACATTTTTATTATTAAAATCCTTAATTTAACAAAAATACACCATTTACTCAAATAAATGAATAAAACATTGTTTTTAACTTCTAAAATTCCAAAAAATATTTTTCTTGCTTAGAAAAATATTATTAACCATTCTAAACTCAAATTTATAATTAAAACTCATTTTAAAACCAATTTCCACCTTTTTATTTGATTAAACAACCTTTAAAAATCAAATACTTCCTTTAAAAATTATTAAAAGAAGTAATTGGCAATAATTACTAAAATTATTGCATTTTCTCCAAATAAAAATTATTTTTCATTAATTATTAACCCAAACAAATAAAATAAAGCTTTTAAACTTTATTTTCACATTTTATTTCCCAAAATTCATTGTTTATTCCAAATAAGCAATTTAAAATCCCCAACTTTAATTTTAGTTCACAATATTAAATCATAACTACCGTTATAATTTAATATTTAAAGGTAATCTCCAAAACCAAGGTTGTTACAGACTCCCCCCTTAACAAAATTGCGTCATCGCAATTCCTAGAGAAGAATTTGTATTCAACTATTTAATTTCATCACTCAAAAAAAAGCTTGAGATAAAGAGGCATTCTCACCATCGCTATGCGATGATAGAAAACCGGGATAGGATTGCTCGATAAACTCTCTGGTTTCCCAAGTGCTGTCATTGGGATTAGCGGACCATTGAACTTTAACGAGTGGCACGTCCTTATTTCGAAGGCGTCGCACCTCCGAAGCAAGTACGCGAATAGGCTGCTGCACAATAGATACGTCTGGTGAGATCTCAAGCTCCTGCAAATCAGGAGAATCGATGACAGAATCCGACTCTCGAAGACACTTCCGAAGCTGAGAGACGTGAAACACGTCATGAATGCCAGATAAATGAGCTGGAAGTGAAACTCGATAAGCTACAGGGCCTATGCGCTCGATAATAGGAAATGGTCCTATAAAGCGAGGAGCCAATTTCCCAGTCGTACTGAATCGCATAACCCCCTTCAGAAGAGAAACCCGAATGAAAATAAAATCACCAGCAGAGAACTCGAGAAGCTTCCTACGGTTGTCTGCGTATGATTTCTGGCGGCTCTGTGCCTATTTAATCCTCTGTCGAATAAGAATAAGCTGCTCAGAAGAATCACGAATATAATCTGGACCAAGAACATGCTTCTCTCCAAATTCCAACCAACATGAAGGTGATCGACATGGCCTTCCGTAAAGAGCTTCGAAAGGAGCCATACCGATACTGGACTGAAAGCTATTATTGTAGGAGAATTCCACAAGAGGTAGGTGATCCTCCCAACTACCACCAAAATCTAAGATGCAAGCACGGAGCAAATCCTCAAGAATACGATTCACCCGTTCAGTCTGTCCGTCAGACTGCGGATGATAAGATGTGCTGAAGTTAAGCTTTGTCCCCAAAGCTTGCTGAAGGCTGGACCAGAAATGACTCATGAATAAAGGATCATGGTCGCAGACAATAGAAGTAGGAACACCGTGAAGTCGCACGATTTCCTTAATATATAGGTTAGCCAAATGAGAAGCAGTCCTATTAGATTTAATAGGAATAAAATGAGCAGACTTGGTGAGGTGATCAACAATAACCCAAACGCTAGAATGGCCTGATCTCGAACGAGGTAGGCCATCAATGAAATCCATCGAAATCTAATCCCATTTCCACAATGAAATCTCTAGAGGCTGAAGGAGACTAGAAGGGCGTTGATGTTCGGCTTTGATACATTGACAAGTCATGCAATTACTCACATAACTCGCCACATCGCGATTCATGCCTTCCCAATAATAAAGGCGATGCATATCGGCATACATCTTACTACTGCCAGGATGAATGGTATACTTAGAATGATGACAGTCATCGAGAATGTCATGCCTAAGTGCAGAATCGGAAGGCACAACAAGAAAGTTCTTCTTGGGAAGACACCCATGAGAATCAATGCTGAAACCCCGAAACTCCTCATCACGAGACTCGGACTCACAAAGCTGAATAAGGTGCAACAAATCAGGATCACGCCGCTGAGCATCGGCAATACGATCAAATAGAGAAGGTCGAGCTTCCAAACTGAATAATAATATCGGAGAATCAGAAGATGGAGCTCGATCATGAATATCACAAAAAGATAGAGTCTCAAGAATATCCCATTCGACAAGCATCATAGAAACGACAGCCGAATGTATGTGACTAAGCACATCAGCAACACGATTACCCTTACCAGGGGTATACTGGATATCGAAGTCATAGGAAGCAAGAAACTCAAGCCAACGTTGTTGCCTCAAGTTGAGTTCCTTCTGAGAAAATAGATACTTTAAGGACTTGTGATCTGTATAGAGAATGAAGTGCTCGCCAAATAAATAGTGTCGCCAAATCTTCAAGGCGAAGACAATGGCAGCTAACTCGAGGTCATGAGTGGCATAGCGTACTTCATTTGGTCGTAGTTGCCTAGAAGCATAAGCAACTACCCGATCCTTCTGCATAAGCACGGCACCGAGGCCGCATCTACTAGCATCAGTGTAGACAACAAGATCTTGATTCCCTTCGGGAACCACTAGAATAGGTGCATTAGTGAGAAGCTCCTTCAACTGCTGAAAAGAAGCTTCACACTTGTCGGACCAAATAAATCGAATGCCTTTTCGAGTAAGGCTGGTGAGAGGAAGCACAATACGAGAAAAATCCTTAATGAATCGACGGTAATAACCCGCCAATCGATGGTAATAATCCTTAATGAACATTCTCAGGCCTCTTCCAATTCTGGATGGATTCGATCTTCGAAGGATCGACTGAAATGCCTTCGGAAGAAACAACATGGCCTAAGAGCTTAACCTTATTCTCCCAAAAATGGCACTTGGAGATTTGGCTTTAAGCTGATGGTGACGAAGAGTACTCAAAACAATTCTCAAGTGATTAGCATGCTCGGCTTCAGACTTCGAATAAACAAGGATGTCGTCAATGAACACAAGGACGAACTTATTGAGATATTCCCAAAATACTCGATTCATAAGATTGACAAAGAAAGCAAAAGCGTTCGTCAAACCGAACGGCATAACGAGCCACTCGTAAGATCCATATCGAGTGCGGAAAGCTGTAAGAGGTATGCTATCTTCCGCAACTCGGAGCTGATGAAAACCAGTGGCAAGGTCGAGTTGAGAGAAGACCTTAGCGCCACTCAATTGATCGAACATATCGTCGATCCTAGGCAATGGATACCTATTCTTGATGGTCAACTCGTTAAGCTTGCGATAGTCGATGCAAAGCCTAAGAGTTCCATCGGACTTCTTTATGAAAACGACCGCGGCACCCCACGGTGAAAAACTAGACTGAATCAACTTCTTGGACTCAAGCTCTAAAAGCTGCTTCTTGAGTTCCTCATTTTCTTTTGTAGACATCCTTGTGGGAGGACGACTAACTGGCTGCGCGCCTGGAATGAGATCAATGTGGAACTCAATTGCCCGCTTGGGTGGCAAACCCAAAACAGGCTCAAATACATCAAAGAAGTCACAAACAATAGGACTACGAGATATATCATCAGCATCTCGTGAGTCTAGAGAATATAAAGCCATTTCGGAATTATCCACATTCCGAAGAACAAGTGATAGCTGAGTAGACGAATCTGGATATCGAAGATATAAAATTCTCTCAGAACAAATAATCCTGGCATCGTATTGCACTAGCCAGTCCATACCCAAAATCATATCAAATCCCAAATAAGAAATAACGTGCAGATTCGCACGAAAAGAAAAGCCACATTAAACAATCTCAACATCATCATAAAGCATGCTAAGGGTTGCGGATCTCCTGATAGGATTCGCAATCCTCAATGAAGTAACCATACAAGAAACATCCAAAGACAAATCATCGACGAGCTTCTTCGATATGAATGAATGCGATGCACCCGTATCGAAAAGGACTCGAATATAACGAGCACAGAACAACAATGAACCTTCAAGAATAGAAGGAGAAGTACCTCTGTGCTGAGAAGAACCTCCAGAAGCATCCGCTACATTTATCTTTCTAGATTTAGAATTATTCGGAGCAATAGGACAAGTGGAAATAGGATGGCCTTCCTTCTTGCAATAGCGGCAAAAGAGAGGCTTGGGACAATCTCGAATCGTATGGTCAGGAGAATTGAAACACCCCTTCCGAGTAGGAGGTGCTCCATTAGGCTTGGAATTAGGACCAGATCCAACAAGCTTCTTCTTCTTGGAAGGGAAAAACTTCCGCTTATGAAATGGGAACTCCTTCTTATTAGGGTTCTTGTGAACCTCAACATCATCACCACTATCACACTCCTTCTCGACGGCTTCGAGATGAAGCGCCGAGTCAACCAACTCCTCGAAAGAAATCTTGAGCTGGAGCATTAACGATTTCTTAAGATATTTCTTAAGACCAGAGACAAACTTCAGATTCTTATTATAAGAGGTGCTAATGTATTCAAGACCATACTTAGATAAGGCCTCGAATGATGAAACATACTCAGAGACGGATGATTTCCCTTGCTTCAACTCGAAGAAGCGATGGGCCAATAAAGCTTTCTCTGATTCGGGAACGAACTTAAGCTCGAATCGTTCACTAAACTGTGTCCAAGAAAGAGTGGACTCATCAAGATCAGCTATGAGAAGCTCGTACCAATCAAGGGCACGCTCTTGCAATAGGCTAGATGCTAAAAGAACTCAATCATGGTCAGAAAGATCCATGCGAGAGAAGATGCGCTCGCACGTACGAATCCAAGCTTGGACCTCAAGAACGGAATCAGAGCCTTTGAACGGCTTTCCTCCGAGATGAGAGAAATCACTGCACAAGCGTGCAAAGACAGACTTGCGTGGAGGAGATGCTCGTGTAGGAGCTGGAGGCTGAGTGCTCCTAAATAACTCCATAAACTGATCGGTAGACATATAAACGCCGTTCGGATGCGAGCCGCTGGATTGCCCAGCATCCGAGCATCGTCCTTTACCTCTTCCTGCCATTAGCTGAAAGTTAAGATAAGATAAAGATTATTCACATGGTAGATACCATTAATTCAAATATGGAATACCACGGAATTAAAATGCATTCCTAGACGTATTCCCAAAATTCTATCTACCCCAAAGGACATGAATAGAACTAAGGCACGATGATTCAGGGATTCGTAACATTTGTATTACACTTTGATGTACCGTAATATGTGTTTCTGTTATATGTTTATCATTTTTTTTTGAACTCAGCTCTGATACCAAGCTGTAACGCCCCACCCCGAGACCTACATTAACAAAGAGTATTACTGGATAATACTGTCTGGTAGTGTAGAGAATAGGGCTGGATAGGAGCGACCATCTATAGCCTTGTCTTAAATATCTATTGAATACGTCCACAAATGCCATTTTTTTTCTATCTCAAGTGGATCGACATATCCAATAAATACTTAATACAAAGCCATATGTGGCTATAGGATCTATCAGAATAAAATACAACAACTCGAATGCAAAACACATCACAGAACAGTAGATCATCACATACATATACACATATATAGATACATCACAGAGTATACAAAATGATACATGTCAAGTGGTATAGCAATCACAATATACAGGCGAGTCAAAAGAATATACATATCAAAGTTACAACCAAAAAGGACTACACAAAAAGCTATAACAAAAGGAGCTAGCAGAATAGGCTAAGTCCAAATGTACCTAACCTGAAACACCTCGGTCTGACCCGAGTATAAAATACGCGGGTCAGTCTAGCTAAACAAATCAGTTTACAAGCATAAGCGATAATATGAGCATAAGGATAATGTGATAATATTCTCGAGTGAGAAGGGACAACTAAAGTGTATGATTACATCGAGTGATAGTATGGTATCACTACATAAACATATAATCTCAAAAGAGATAAAATAACCCATAAAACGCTAAAAGTAGCGAGCCTCATATCATCGGCATTCATAAAACATCAAATATACTTTATGGGAAAACCTAAACCCGCCATCTTGGCAAACCCAAAACATGCATAAAGAGATCTCATCTCAAACATGCCACAAGGCAAATATATCTCCAAAGAGGAGAATAAAATCTCAAGTAAACGCCAAAAGGCAAATCTCATATAACGCCAGTGTAGGCAATTCAAATCTCGAAAATAGAACTTCTAAGAGTTCAAATTCCCAAAAGGTAATCGCCACAAATATATATCGAATGGTTCAAAGGACCAATTCCGGAAAGGGGCGATACATTAGGGAAACTAGTCAACGAAACCATCTCAAAAGTGTTTGCACGTGCATGTGGCCGAAGCCTTGCCAATACTGTTATCTCAAATAGGTACCTCGCCCTAAGGCAAAACATCACAATGAAAAATACGCCGCAATGGCAAATACGTCACAATGACAAACATCTCGAAGACAAATACACCACAATGGAAAAATACGCCGTAATGGCAATGACCCGAAGGTCCAGTACTGGCACGCCGCAATGGCAAATGTGTCACAAACTCTCGAATAGGAGCCCGAATAGTTTTAACGTGTGTCCCATACCACACGTTCGCACTAAACGGTTTACTAATCGCCAGTAAATTTCACACTCAAAGCGGTGAAAAGTTTACCTCATCTCATCGGTAAACTCGACCCGAAGGTCAAAACGATCAAACGGACAAGTCAGGAATTAACCGATAAGATAAACGCACGTGTCCCATACCACATGTTTTACCAAACCGTTTAATTCTCCTTCTCATTCGCTCGAATAGTGCAAAAATGTGTATTTTATATATAAAATAATTTATTTGAGAAAACAAGATTTTAAAACCATTTTCCTAAATCAATTTTGAAGACGATATTTGAAAATTCCCTTATTATAGAGAATAAATAGATTTTATAGCTTGTAATAATTTAAAAATATTACATAATAATTATTTTAAATGCCAATTTATTTTAAAAATTATTTCAAAATTGTTTGGAAAAATCTGTGCTCGGAATCAAAAAAATCACTCAAAACTTTCATTCAAATTTGAATTTCAAATTCATCAAAACTTGGCTAGCCTATTGATAGGCATCATAGCCCTCAAAACATTTCTGAAATATCACAAAACATGAAGTAAAAATCAAAAATCGGACGGAAAATAAACATAAAACACAGACAAAATAATACCCAGGTCTGAAATCTTCTCTGGGTTCAACTTTCGGATATAAAACAGGTGGTTGAACGACCTTTGATTGAACTAAAAATTTGTGTACACAAATTAGAAAACTTTATCTTTCAAACAAAAAAAGAATGAAGTCTGACTGGAAATGGAAAAGTTACACTGTCTCAAAAATGAACTCAGGCCATGTTTGCAACAGTTCAAAAACAAAAAATGCACAGGCCTGAAAACCCTATTGGGTTCAACTTCCAGGCATGAAACAGAGAAAAAAAATAGCTCGGATTAAGCTGAAAATTGTTATGCCTATAATAGAAAACTTCAGGTTTCAAAACAAAATGAATCATGCAATTTGGATAAAGTATGAAAAAGTTATGATGTCTCAAAGTTGAACCCAGGCAGTGTTTACACTGTAAAAATCTGGGCAAAAACATGCTTCGGATCAAAGTTCGGCAGCATAGTTTTATAAGCTATATAGTACAAAACTTTATCTTTCAAATAAAAAAAAATCACGCAATTTTAGTAAGAAATGAAAGAGTTATGTCATCTCAAACATGGACTCAGGCCATGTTTGCAGCAACTCAGAGAACACAGCTTCTGCAGGCAGAAAGAACTGTGTTTTGTTGATTTTGAAGCAACGGTTTGGACAGTCAAATGGCAATATTTTTCAACCAAATTTTGCAAAAACAAATTTCAACATATAAACTTGACTCATAAAAAGATCCGGCAGCATTTCGTTGCAGGAGATGAAAGTTATGGACATCCAAAGTTGGCACTTGAGGCGAGAAACGAAAACAAGAACAGCGATGAACAAAAACTAGTAAAACAAACGAATTTAGCTACTAATTCAATATTTTGGGCCACTAGATGTGAGATTTTAGTCTCACCTTAGCTACTTACTGAAATATCAAGGTTTAGGCTAGCAAGACGGCGACTTTAGCTCGATTTGGGGCTGGAAACACATGCTAGAAGCAAATGAAGAGCATGCAAAAACATAGACAGTAAAAATTAGAAAACTTCTTACTGTAATAAGAATTTGGTGATGAAATTCAGTAGTTTGGAGAGGATTACCTTAGATTTATCACTGGCTTGCAAAGAAATTTGAATTTAGTGAGTTTAATTGAAGATTTGAGCTTGATTTTGCAATTTGAGAAATTTGTTTACTGTTTTTTTTCTTTTCAGCTGACGGAAGAAGGAGGATGTAAGCAAATGAACGTACATCAACTTCTTTTTTCTCCTTCTAACCAGGCTTAGTGAGGTAATGGGCTAAATTGGACCCAAATTAAAAAGAAAATAAGGTGGCTTAAGATTAAAACCAACACTTAGCCAAAATATGTGTGCATATCACATATACACACAAATAAAATTATTTTTTTCACAAGTTTTATACAACATGATTATGAAAACTTGTATACATATAAAATAAAACATTTTCCATCATATAAAAAGATTTATTTATATTTTTAAAACATTTTTATTATTAAAATCCTTAATTTAACAAAAATACACCATTTACTCAAATAAATGAATAAAACATTGTTTTTAACTTCTAAAATTCCACAAAATATTTTTCTTGCTTAGAAAAATATTATTAACCATTCTAAACTCAAATTTATAATTAAAACTTATTTTAGACCAATTTCCACCTTTTTATTTGATTAAACAACCTTTAAAAATCAAATACTTCCTTTAAAAATTATTAAAAGAAGTAATTGGCAATAATTACTAAAATTATTGCATTTTCTCCAAATAAAAATCATTTTTTATTCATTATTAACCCAAACAAATAAAATAAAGCTTTTAAACTTTATTTTCACATTTTATTTCCCAAAATTCATTGTTTATTCCAAATAAGCAATTTAAAATCCCCAACTTTAATTTTAGTTCACAATATTAAATCATAATCACCGTTATAATTTATATTTAAAGGTAATCTCCAAAACCAGGATTGTTACAATGGGGCTCTTGCCTGGTGGAAGTCCATTACTATGAATTAATCGGAAGACAATTTTTCTTGGGCACGATTCAATGAGGTATTGGAAGAGCATTATATGCCTGCATCTGGAAAATCACGCCTTAACAGAAGATTTATGGATTTAAAACTGGGAGAAATGTCCGTAGAAGTGTATGCTAACAAATTTAATGAATTGTCGCGATTTGGACCCAGTCTAATTTACACTCCTCTGAAAAAGAATGAAATGTTTATTTCCGAAATGAAGAAGCAATATCAAGACAGAATGACGGCGTATGTAAAAGGGACTTTTATAGATTTGGTGTATATGGGTTTCCAATACGAAACCCTAGAGAAGAAAATTCATCCACAATCCAAAGCAATGGCAACAACAATTGGAAGAAAAGAAAATTTAATCAGCAAGGGAAGAAACCAGGTCCAGGCAAGCCAGAAGGGATCGTTTAAAAGATGTAATCTATTATAATTGCTAGCAAAAAGGTCATCTTTCCACCACCTACAAAAATCCTAAGACACAAAGGGGAACCTGTTACAATTGCCACAAGCCAAGACACAGGATAATGGAATGTCCCTTAATAAAGAAAGAAGAGAAAGCTAGAGTTTTTTCCACTAAAGATGAACCTTCAACATCAATGGATGCAAAGGGAAATGGAGTACTAGAAGGTAAGATCGACGTTAATAAAATATTAGTTAGAGTATGGGCTTCCCATGGCTTTATTTCCAAGAAACTAGTTGATAGACTGGAACTTAAACCAAAAATATTAGATATTCTCATATGTGTGTCTAATCCGATAGGCAGTACGACTAATCTCGTTATGATTTGTAAAGGAATCCAAATTACCTACCTATCCCAAATTTTTCCATGTGATCTAATAGTCCTCAACTTTTATGAATTTGAAATTTTACTCGGCATGGATTGGTTGTCTAAATATAAAGCTATTCTTGATTGTAATAAAAGGACAGTGCTAATACAAAATAGAAGAGGTGGGCATTTTATGATAAAATGTGAGAACTTTAGTCCAGTAAAGGAAAATTATCTATATGTGCTTAATTTATTCCAAAAACATCTAGAAAAATTACCCATGGTAAGGGAATTTTTCAACGTTTTTGAAGAAGTAAAAAGTCTACCACGTCATCGGGAAATCTAATTCCGCATAAATTTACTTCCCAACACAAGTCCAGTTGTTCACCCAATTCGAAAGATGGCTCCTAAAGAGAAGGAAGAATTAAGAAAACAAACTAATGAGTTGTTAAAGAAAGGACTGATAAGACCAAGTCGTTAAAGTTGGGGGCAGCAGTGGTCTTTGTTGCAAAGTCTGATGGCTCGCTAAGGTTGTGTATGGACTATAGAGATCTAAACAAACGAACAATAAAAAACAAGTATCATCTACCCCGCATAGATGATATGTTTGACCAATTACATGGGGCTAGTGTATTCTCAAAAAATGGACTTAGCCACAGGATTCCATCAGCTAAGGATAGCAGAAGATTGCATTCCTTTAACCGCATTCATAAGCTCAAATGAATTCTACAAATGGCTGGTTATGCCCTTTGGGCTAATAAATGCTCCCGCCTATTTTGTTGACCTTATGAATAGGGTATTTAGAGAAGTACTCAACAAATTCGTATTAGTCTTTGTCGATGACATTTTGATATATTCAAAGAATGAGGAAGAATATGAAGAGCATCTTGAAATTGTATTAGAAATAATAAGGAGAAATGTGCTGAAAGCTAAATTCTCAAAATGCCACTTCTGGGAAAAAGAAGTAAGATTCCTTGAACATGTTGTGTCAGGGGAAGGAATTACAGTTGATCCAGCAAAGATTACAGCTATTCTAGACTGGAAACAACCCCAAACTCCCAAGGACATTCGTGGTTTCTTGGGATTAGTAGGATATTATCCAAGATTCATTTAAGACTTCTCCAAAATTTCCTCTCACTTAACAAAGCTGACCATGAAAGGTGTGAAGTTTGAGTGGACATAGAAATGTGAAGAAGCCTTTTAAGAGCTCAAGAAAATATTAACCACTGCTCCTGTATTAGCAATAGCAGAAAAAGGTGAATTTACTGTATATACAGATGCTTGTGGGGAGGGAGTTGTTGCTGTTTTAGTGCAGCACGGAAGGGTCATTGCTTATGCAAATAGACAATTGAAGATCCATGAAAGGAATTATGCAACACATGACTTGGAGTTATTAGCCGTTGTGTTCGCATTAAAAATGTGGAGATATTATCTACTAGGTAAGAATTCATTATAATTTATTTTAAATAAACTTTGGTTGACCCTAGTAAATAATATTCTTTATTTAAACAAGTGAAAAGTTTGATCACTTCACAGGCCACAAATCTTTGAAATATCTTTTCACTCAAAAGGACTTAAATATGAGACAACAACGTTGGCTAGAATTTCTTGCCTCATATGATCTTGATATCTTATATACACCCGGGAAGGCCAACGTGGTAGTGGATGCATTGAGTAGAAAGCATACCGTTATAGCTTATCTGGTAGTTACCCCGACTCTTCTAGAAAGAATCATCGGTAAGCAGAAAGAAGATCAGCAGCTAAGGATGATTTTTAAAAGAGTACACAAAGGGTAGAGTTCAAGCTTTGAAATCGATAGCCATGGGATATTACGGTTAAAAGGGAGAATTTGTGTCCCAGTGGTTGATAAATTAAGACAAGAAGTATTGATAGAATGTCATCGATCTAAACTTAATATCCACCCAGGAGTTAACAAAATGTACAAGACGTAAAACAGACATTTTGGTGGAAAAGCATGAAGAGGGATATCTCCATCCATATTAGCAGATGTGCAAATTGTTAACAGATAAAGATTGATTAACAAAAGACTGCTGGACTAACCAACCTCTTGAAATTCCGACTTGGAAATGGAACCAAATATCGATAGATTTCATCGATGGCTTACCTCGATCAAGAAAGGCAAATGAAGGCATTTGGGTTATTATAGATCGATTAACCAAGAGCACACACTTTATCCCTGTAAAGCCAACACAAATAGCTGCAAGCCTTATGGAAATAAATATGAGGGAAATAGTTCGTTTGCATGGTATCCCAAGCAGCATAGTCAGTGATCGAGACCCAACCTTTACCAGCAAGTTCTAGGAGGCATTGCAGACATCTTTGAGAACGAAGCTAAACATTAGCACCGCATATCACCCCCAGACCGATGGACAAACTGAAAGGGTAAATCAAGTGTTGGAGGATCTTCTAAGAGCTTGCATCTTAGATTTTGGAGGTTCATGGGAAAGCTACCTTCATTTGATAGAATTTTCTTATAATAACAATTATCAGGCTAGTATTGGCATGGCCCCATACAAAGCTTTATATGGTCGTCCATGTAGATCCCCAGTATGTTGGATCGAGACCGAAGATCGATTTATATTAAGTCCTGACATGATTAGAAAAGCTTCGAAAAAGGTTGACATGATCAGGAAGAAGATGAGAGAAGCTCAGAGCAGGCAAAAGAGTTATGCGGGCAGAAGCGTAGAAATTTGGAATTCTTGGTAGGAGATTATGTATTCCTGAAGGTTTCCCCAATGAGAGGAATAATGAGATTTGGGAGAATTGGAAAATTGGCCCCTTGATATATTGGACCTTTTCCCATTCTCGAGCGGATTGGCCCATTGGCTTATCGTGTGGAATTGCCCGAAAGGTTGTCGAGTGTGCACAATGTCTTTCACGTATCTCAACTATGAAAATTTGTGCACGATCCAAAGAAGATTATGGAAACAGCTGCCCAAGAAGATTTGGAAGTTGAACCTAATTTGGTTGTTATCAGGCAGCCTATGCGAATCGTGGATCGTGATGAGAAGCGATTAAGGACGAAAGTTGTAAGATAAGTTAAAGTCCAATGGAGTGGTGATGCAGCAGACTATACATGGGAGACAGAAGATAGAATGCGTAAAGCCTATCCTGAGTCTAGAACGGATACATAGTTGTATGCTGTATTAGAGTAGCGCACTCGCCAACCTATGGTGATGTCACTTGCTATATCTTATATATATATATATATATATGTATGTATCACTTTGTTATATATATATATATTTGTTTTCGAGTTATCTTCTTCTCATCCTTAATTATTCGAGGGCGAAATTCTTTTAAGAAGGGAAGTATGTAATGATCCATAATTTGATCACTTTAATTAAAGATATTTAATTTATTTTAGATATCCAAATATAGATTATTTTCAACAAATAATCAAGTTTTATGTGAAAAATAATAATAATGAACGTATTTTTGGAAAAATAAAATGTATTTATCAAAAAGTGAATTATGAAATTAAATTAAGATTTAATGATTTAATAATTATTCTAATTATTCAAGTAATTATTTTAAAACGATAATAAGTCGTATAGTGAAAATAAATCAATTATAATGGTTATATAAAAGTACATACTTGATCTGAAAATATAAGAAAAATTCGTATCGCTTTATCGATATAATAGCAATTTTTGTAAATAATTGTTAATATTGATTTATATGGTTTTATAATTCAAATTGGATCATTTTAATCAATTAAAGGTGATAAGAAATTTATTTTCAGATTTTGTCTATATATATATATATGTGAAACTTAAAACATAAGAGAAAATATGACCGTAAATCAAAATCGAAATTCGTAACGATTCAACGTGTAGAAGTTGTGCAACGTTGTGGATTATATGTGACATACATATGCACATATATATGTACATACATGAAAACATTTTCACATGCACATGGACACACATATACACATATAATTAAGTAAATAAATATTACTAAAAATATATAAGATATTTTCTAAATTCATTAACTCTTAAGCAAACCCGAAGTCAACACTAACCATCAAACTACAAGTACATGGCCCTGTCCATGAAAGATGTGACTTGGGCCGTGCATTGTAGGATGGAGGGTGATGATGGCGGTGCATGTGATGGTGATGAAAGTGGTGATGTATGTATAGATATTTTCCTTCTCTTCTCTGCCTATAAATAACACACACTCTCCACTTCTTTTTCATTCATCTTCCTCTTCATTTACTAAGCTCTCTCTCTGTACTTTAATGGCTTCTCATGTTAACAAAATTATCCAAATTAT
Organism: Allium fistulosum; assembly: GCA_030737815.1. NCBI lineage: Eukaryota > Viridiplantae > Streptophyta > Magnoliopsida > Asparagales > Amaryllidaceae > Allium > Allium fistulosum. Next base: position 208,579,195 of record CM060903.1, read on the forward strand.
TTCTCAAAATAAATATAAATATATAGTATATATATATAGCTAAATCACCTAAAACTCTTCACCAAACTCCTCCTTTTTCTTCCCTCTACCCACGACCTCCACTTTCCTCAAGCAAGGCCGAGCTTCGACCTTCCCAACCCTAGGCCGTGAGCTCCTCTAGCCATCCCCAAGCAAGGCCAAGCCATCTAGGAGCAGTAATCCAAGTGATCGTGAGCTAAAAGTTTGAGTTAGCAAAGCTATAGCCAATTTTTAGTAAATCGTTTGAACCCAAGGTGATAAACTCCTAAAACTATAGTAATATATGCTATTAGATGATATATATGTTTGGATATGGTTTCTGATGAGGGTTGTTTAATATGGTTGTTGAATATATATGCAAGTCGCGTTAATACACATCGATAAGCACAAAGGACATCACTTTTCTTTATTTAATGAAATGGTGTATATGGAATGCTTAAACCTCTTAAAAATGGTTTAATATTATTTAAAAATGTTTTATAAACATTTAAAAGTGTTTTGGCAAAGGTTAAACGAATATTGAAAATTGAGTCAAAATTAACCGCGTCGCGTAACGGTAATTCGCGATTTCGCGCCATAAAAGTCAAATGAATATAAAGAATTGAATATAGCTCAGGATTCTTCGAGATTAGAATTTTTCGAATTATATCCATAGTTTTCAGACAAAGAAAGAAAATCGAGATTTTTTATAAGTAAACTTTTAAATATGAGTAAAACAAGTTTTTGGAAATATCGCGGTTTTGCAGTTCGGAATCCATACAAGGATTTCTTGGAAAATAATATTTTAAGATTGTGTAAGAATATGAAATAAATTCTAGAAACCTTATAAAATATTTTAAAATTGATTTGAGTTATAACAATGAATTTCCAAATGATAGAAAAGTCGTTTTGATCAATATAGCTTAAAAAGCACTTTCCACAACACTTTTTCATAGCACTTTTCTATAACTTTTGAAATATAGTTTTAAACGCAACCGTTCTTTTTCAAATATTTAGTAAATGTTTTTAAATGATTTATAAGTATTTTAAAGGTAATTTAAAGGATTTATGGAATGGTTAAATAAATGTTAAAAGATTTAGAGTCGATCAAATAACTCGACCGCCTCAGGGTGTCAGAGAGATAGTGCATAAGCTTGGGTTTGGAAAACCAGTTTCCTGCTCTCCCTGGCTATCCGAACTGGCCCGACAGAAGGAATAGTAAATTTTATTTACTCGGATCAAAATTTTTCAAAGTATAAATGATATAATTTTCCAAATATAAATAACTTGGATTTTATGGAGATAAACTTCTTGTGCTTAGTGTTAAAGCCCGAAGAGGGAACTCGTACTATTCGTGGAATTTAAAAGGTGATTTCACCGTTTTTAAACCCATAGTACATGTTGAATACGGGAAATGATATTGAGTAGAATTAGATGATTTCAATAGATTATGCTCACTTAACTGGTTTTAGATTAACATCCTAGATAACATATTTTTAACTCAATCCAAATTTTGAGTTTTGAATTAAGAAATCTTTGTTAAGGTTTAAATGATTTGGATATTTTCCTAAGCGAAAAATGAAATGATTTAGAATTATTCAAAGATTTAAAAATATTTTAAGTAATCAAAGGATTTGATAAGAGAGGTTTAATGATTTCACATATACCAGAAAGAATGTTTTAAAGATATATACCTCTAGAAGATATTTTGATAAAAAGAAATTAATCAATCAAAGAATAATTCCCTATTCAGTTAACATCGCTTTATCAATGATTGGTTCAATGGAACCGGGGTTCGATTTGGGTGATTCCTATCCGAAGACCATTTCGAACTAATTTATGTATTCGAAGTGAAGACATGGAAATGATTTGGAAGATGGAAATGTAGGGCCGCTTGTCACTTACCCTCGTTGGAAATTTCCCATATCATATTATATGGCAGTAGTTCTTCATTTGAGATCTTCGATGCAAGGACTTCTCGCTACTAATCCTAGGAGTAATTCTCGACAGGATGTGGTAGGAGAATGCCTTTGGTTTGTCCTGTAACTGGACAACTTGTATGGATGAATGTCTGACGTTGCATTTCTAATTACATAAATTAATCTCTATGAACGTATCATATGTTTGGTGGCGGAGAAGACAACTTCTCTTAGCTTAACACCCTTTCCTGAGATGTACGAGCTCAACAATTATACGTTTGTAGAAATCAGTTGTGTGATCATGGAATGATAATGTGGCATTCAAAGTGGACTGTGCTATGTGAAAGGTAATCGCTACCTCGGGCCTCATCACCCAGTAATGGCTTAAATAGGGTACGCCGTAAGGCTATGTGGTTCGCAACCATTAGGGTATGGTCATCACCTTTCTAGATTACTCTCTATATGATGAGTACATGGTGTATGCTATGGGATCTCGGATAGGTCGGTTACGACCTGGGTGATGTCATATCCGATTTCTATGCAGACCATGTATAAGTGCCAAATAGGGATAGACCGGTCTTGCCAAATGCGGAGGATTGCTTGTGTATCCTAGGTACATTTCTCTATGGATGTACTATACGGAAGGTAGTCCCTTACCTGCCATTATATGGTCCATTCTTCAAATGAGCCATGTAAGAGTTTTATTTGTAGAGCCTAACATATCTGGAATTTAATAATAGTAACAATTTCGGCTAAGGTTAATAAGTTGACTTGCAATATTTTCAGGGGAATGTCATTAAAAATAATATCAAATGATTTTACATAGCAAATGTTTTGGTTACCATAAGGTAAAAACTCGTTTTGTGTTTATGTGCGGCGTGGTCTTACGAGATACCTTTTCGTTTCAAACCGTGTATTTTGAGTTTCTCACAACAGTCATATGACTGATCCAGAGTTTATTTTCTTTTTCCCTTAAACTCCGCGTGCTCTAATTTTCCCGAGTAGCCAAGTAGTTAGCTGATTTGGAGCATTTTGGAGCACGAAGCATGGAGCATGAAGCATTTTGGATCTTTTTGATATTAGCACCACTTTCCGCTGTGTTTGTATTATGTATATGTATTTACCAACACTTGTAGGGATATGCCATTATAACAATTCTAGCTGGGTTAGTACTTATTATGACTCTGATATCTCATTTGAGAGTGATTGTAAATACTATCTAAATGATTACAAGTTGTTAAATACGATGTGAGGTTTTGTTATTGTTCTATCTTCTATCTTTATTACCTTTCACCCCATGATAATTTGCCTCTCCGGCACTTGGATTTGCAGCACGTGAATATCGAGGATGTATTAGTGTCGATTTCTAGGGATCGAGGAGGTGGGTCGTGTCAAAAAACGTTGCATCTTAGAAGGTTAAGATACAAATTTTCGGACGTATGTTTAAAATGTAAATCGTGTACTCAAAATTAGGTTTATTATCATGGAAATTATACAAGCTTTTGGAAGCTTATTTAATCGCATTGAGAAATAAAAAGTTGTGTGAGTCAAGTGATTGCATGTAGGATTTACTCATAAGGGATCTTGTGTAGACCACCTTAAAGGAGTTTGGGACCGACCAACAATTAAAATTAGTGGCAATGCGGTTGACTTGGATAAGATCCAAGATAATGAAATGAAAATAAATATATAATACATAATTAATCTTTCCAAATAAGGACATGGCATATTAGATCCTTTGACAAGGTGTCTCATATGCCAAAGAGAAAATGTAATTTTTTTAATATGAGAAAAGAAGATTAAATGTCAATCTCCTTAGTTGTCCGCAAGTCGTGAAGGTATACACTTCGTCAATTGGAAAGTTGTTGATAAGGTCTGTAGTGGAATCCAATTATATGATGAAATATGATTTTAAGGTATATCCAGTGAGATTTGATCTATCGGATGTAACAATTGTAACTGGAAAGTTATATGCTTATTAAGCAAAGGTAGTTGGAAAATGATTTGGTTGATTCAAATGTTGAATTTAAAATTGATTTCTCTAGTTACCTTGCTTAATTCCATTAGGAATGCCCATAAATATTGAACCATATTGATGCAAGCATTGGATGTTTCGTTACAGAGGAAGTGTGTCCATAAAATGAAAAAAAATTTGAAAAGTTATTCAATTATTTCAGAGACTATAAATAGACAGTGTGACTGATGATAAATGATTGACATTAATTTCCCTTAGATATAATATAGTGGGACGTTAGGATTATCCAAAACATATTACATAACACTAGTATTAAAATTGTTCAATATGAAGTCCAAACAAGAAATGTTCTCATGGAATGAGGTATATGAGATACCTTGTGCATTGAAAGTAAGTTATGTTAATACCCAAGGTATTGATTTTGATGACAATAAACATATAAGTATTGTTCCTAATGTTCTCTCGAATTGTATAGGGTATTGTGTAGGATATCAGAAATATTAAACAGGTTTATATAAGTATTGATTGAATGAAAGCTTGAAGAGCTGATCGGTATAAATCAAGAGTAGATCAGTATATACTGAGTTGATCAAGATATATCTGAAGACTCAAGAGTTTTGAAGAATTGAAAAATAAAAGCACGAAGAGCTCAAGATAGTTGTGTCAGTATTTTATCGAGCCTTAGATTAAATGTTAAAGACCTGAGTAGTATCATATTATTGATTATCTTCATTTCGAAAATTATTTTCCACTCAAAATATTTTTATAAAAGAATAATATTTAATTTATTTATAAAATCAATTTTAATAGAGTTCTTATAAAGTAATGTAGTTTAAAACATTTTCGAAGTGGTTTTGACATATACAAGTAAATATGTATATGTTGACATATCGTTTTTTTATATGTCGACATATACACCGTTGAGATGTTTTTTAAAATTTCAAAAGAAGCAATTTTTGGTTCCATCCTTTTGTGAATGGAAGCAACTCTTCAACATCTAATTAAAGGCATCTGATTTTGAAATTTAAAACATAAATCTATATATTATCTTCATCTCTTTCTTCTCTCTCATTCTCTTTGGCACTTCAACGAAGTCCTGTCAATTTCGAAATCAAATCTCTCTTTGTCTCTCTCTACATTCATACAAAAGATTAGAGAAGATTCACTTCTATACTACAGCATTAACTCTCCGATCTCCACTCAATTCCACTTAAATAAAAAGTTATTTAACAATTGAAGGTTTGTAGGAGATTGTATCAATAAACTACTTAAGATTGTGATTGAAAGATTCGATGTCTTATAGTCCACTACTACTTATAAAAGGGTGATTTTAACCACCCGAGTGAAAGTTAAGACGAGATTGTAAAGGGAGTTGTCATGCCTCCTAAGTGAAAGATAGGAAAGGTGTTCTAGTTACCTGAGCCAAATTCTAGAGGGTGTGCTGGTTACCAAAGTCCAAGGTTTTAAATCTCGGATATCGGTCACGTTTCGTCTCGGCGATTTTAGTGACTCGGTATCGTATCAGGGGAGATCTCGGACGAGACGAGTGCATCTCGGATGCCAATATCGGATTTACATATCGGACCTTAAAGTTCATCTCGGGACCATATCGGCGTATATTTCAATGTTCATGTTTTAAATTAATTTGATTATGCAATAATATTTACATGTACTGAAATAAATGAAAATTTAAGCTTACTTGATTTGTAAAATCACACCATATACCATTGTCATAGATTGCTCGAAAGAACATCTATGTCATTTCTATCTTGGACAGTTGGATCTACACAATATCAGTATGAAGTTTACACAACACTAAAAGCAGGAAACGCCAGCCATTTACTAATTGCAGATTGTTTTACAAACGGGTAGAAAACAAAATCAAATATATAATAAACTTTCTGGTTCCAAAAGTAATAAAATCCCCACAATCAATTACTTCACCTTATTTTTTACAAGCTGGCAATTACAACCTGATTCTTTTCTTTTAAATGTTCCATAGTTTGACTTATCAATTAAATGAACAGGCGAGAAACCAGAAGTGCTCATATTTTCAACAAGCAAAATTTAAAAACCAAACTCAATAAGCAAAATTTTCAAAATTGCTTAATATGCTAAGATGCAGGGAATACTGTAGTGCTAAAGGACTGACTTATCATATGTAAAACATATGCAAGTTAAAGTTTAATATAAAAAACAAAAAATCAGAATTGTATAACTATTCAATGGTTGCATTGCATAAATTATACTGCAAGCTTATATGCTACATCCTTTATATTAGAAGTATCCCTTCGTTTTTTATGTCCCTCATTATAACCTGTCAAACAGAACAAATTCAACACCCTCCGACAACTAATCAAGTTCACAGCATCAAATAAGCTGTAGGAACTGAAGTAAAACCCTAAAGCCCAAAATTTTCAAAATTGCTCAGTAAGCAAATCTACTGTAAATTATCATGTAAATTCAAATTGAATTTCCTTAAAATAGAAAAAAACCCTAATTAACATACCTGTAGGAACTGAAGTAACGAGGTTGAGCGAAGATGAAGCTGACTATCAAAAGCAATCGAGCAAGCGGAAACTGGAAGCAATCGCGGTCGCGAGCGTTGGAAGAGATCGAGCAGTTGGAATCGCGATCGCGAGCTTTGGAAGAGATCGAGCAGCAATCGAGCAAGCGTAAACTGGAAGCAATCGCGATCGCGAGCCTTGGAAGAGATCGAGCGGTTGTAATCGCGATCACGAGCGTTGGAAGAGATCGAGCAGTCGGAAATTTGGTTTTTTTAAGCAGCGGGTATTCGATTTTTTCCGGAAGGGGAGGTCGATTATTTCTGTAGAGAGGAGTTTTGATATTTTTGAAGATGAACGTGAAATTTGAGAAGTTTAACAAGGAAAAGGGCTGTCTTTTTTTTAAGTTGGGCTGAGATGGGCCTATGTTTTTATTTTAAAAAAAATCGGGGAGATATCAGAATATCGTATCGCTACAAATATCGGACGATATTTGTAAATTTCGGCCGATATATTCGAAACGAGGTATCAACCGATATCTCATGTTTCATTTCGCCCATGCCTTGAACCGAGATCTCGGCCGAGATATCGGCCGAGATGGCCGAGATTTAAAACCCTGCCAAAGTCAAATTCCGGTAGGTGTCCTTGCCACTTGAGTCAAATTCAAGTGTAAAGGGTGTTCTTGCCACCTAACAATCAAGACGTGATTTGTGAAATTCTGTATGGGGTACATGATTGAAAGTAGGATTGGGAATCCAAATCAGTATAAACTTCTTAGTATCTTCTTTACCTTTACTTTTCTGCATTTACCTACTGTTATCTGATTGTTCTGTGATTATACCACTTGTTTATATTTGAATTCTCTGTGATAAAGTTCAGAATCTGCAAGTATATTGATAAAAAATTTAAATACATTATACACCCTCCTCTAGTGTAAATTAGCCTTAAGATCCATTCTGTTGTAGTATAGATTAAGTTATCACGTCTACCACCATATCTCTCCTCTCACATTTGGTATTAGAGCACACGGTTTTCAAAAACTCGTAATCTAATTTTTGAAATTTTCTGAATGGCTACTAGCACTAGTAACACACTGTTTAACATATTTATAGAAGGTCAATCAACTGTTAGACCCTCACTATTTAATGGTAGTAATTATGCATACTGGTCGTGTAGGATGAAAATCTATCTACAATCTAATGGTTTTCAAATTTGGAATATTACTCAGAATGAGTTTAAGGAACCCGAGACTGTATAGGCTCAATAAACAAATGAGTAAAGGCACATACACTTGGTAACTCAAAAGCCAAGAATATATTGTTCTGCTCACTAGATAAAAATGAATTTAATAGAGTTTCTGTATGTAAATATGCATACGAAATATGAAGAACACTGCAAGTTACACATGTAGGTGCTAGTAAAGTCAAGCAAACCAAGATTTCTATATTGACTAACTAATTTTAGTTATTTAAAATGAAGCCAAATGAATAATTCTGACATGTATTCAAGATTTCAAGATATATCAAATGCTTTAATTTCTCTAAGAAAAGACTATACTGAAGTGGACCAAGTCCAAAAGATTCTTAATTCACTTATAAGTGAATGGATTAGAAGACTCTGGCTATAAAAGAAATCAATGATATTAGTATAATGAAAGTAGAGTAATTATTATGTAATTTATTGTCATATGAATTTCAATTGCAGATCAGAAAGGAAAGCCAGTCATGCGAGAAGAAAATACTTGCATTTGATGCTACTCATGGAGATGAAGGATCGAATGACGATGAGAAAATGGCATTTATGACTAGGAATTTCAGAAAATTCCTAAAGTATCGGAAAAAAACAAATTCAGAAGGATTGATGGAAACTCGAACAAATTAGGAAGTGAAGGTACCATCAAATGCTTTGGATGCAACAAAACTAGACACTTTCAAAGGGATTGTCCAAATCAAAGGAAATCAAAATTCCCTCCGAATTCAGACTCCATCAATAAAATAAGGAAATGGGCTTACAATGCAACGTAGGAAGATTCAGACTCCATATCAAGCAGCAGTGACTTAGAAACAGAAAATGCAGATCTACTCTTCCTATCTGAAGATGAACAGATACCGGTTGATCATAAAACAAAAGTCATGAATAGATACCAGTTGATCATAAAACAAAAGCCATGGATACTGAAGAAACCAGGAGCAACTCAAAAGTCGGTAATTTTTTATTTTATTTATTTATTACAATCAAATTCATTAGTTTTGACAAATAAACTTTTATAAATAGATAATATTGTTTATGTTTTAAAAATTCCATCGCTAAAACCACGACTTCCACTAAGTATTTGTTATCATATTTTCTTGTATTGGTTTATAATGTTTGTATTTATTATTTCTTGAAATAATATATAATAAAATTGTTATAATTATGTATGTATTTTTATATTTTCAATGGCTATTGTATTTATTATTATATGCATTTGTAAATATTTTAAATAAAAAGGTGGTTTGTTAATTTTTGATGACTTAATAGAATGTAACTGCACAAAAATAAATTGGTTAAACTCATTATATAATCTATAATAATTATATAATACTCATCATTGAACGTAGAAATATTAAAAATCCTTATATAATTCATAATAATATATTCCCTCACTTTAGAATAGAAATACTATATATATACACACACACATACACATACATACTTCGTTACACAACTATTTCACCCATTTTTGTTGATGACAAAGTGGGAGAAGTTGTATAAAATATAATTGGCAGAAAAGTAAAGTGAGTCATATAGCATATATTCACGGGGAGTTAAAGGAAGTTTCTATATAACATTATTATATTTTATAAACAAATTTTTGATGGTTGTCATCATCAAAATGGGGAGATTGTCAATACCCAAGGTATTGATTTTGATGACAACAACCATATAAATATTGTTACTAATGTATTTTCGAGTTATATGGTGTATTGTGTAGGATATCAGAAATATTAAACATGTTTATAATTTGTTCCCTTGAACCAATTTTATTTATTCGTTTTTATGTATTTGGATAATGTTTTGTATATTTACGTTATTTCCTTGAACCAATTTTATTCTCATCGAGTTAATACGATTAAAATCACTGTGTTTATATTTCACATGTCACATATGATAAAATTTTGGATTTATCTCTGTTTTGTTTAGTTGTTTATGTTGTGTATTTAACTTTGATCTACATCCCATTGTCATGAATTTATACGTGCCTATGTCATCCAATTACTTCACATAGAACCATAGTTTGTATAAAATTTTGAAATAATTTTGTTAATAAATTTGATTTCATATTATAAGACTGAAAATTGAAGGTTCTCTTCCAAGTTGTTTTGAAACAATTTTGTTTGTTGTTTACATAAAATTTTAGGTGGATTTAAATTTCACAGGTTGATTCAATTTTCTTTTTTACAATTTGATTGAAATCTAATGTTAAATTAATTAACATAATTTTTATTGCAACTCATTTGATGCTACTCATGTTATTTATTTGAAATCATTTGGAAATTGGGTATATGTTCTGCATTGTTACTGTTTTGAATATAATTCTTTTCATCGTTGTATACTTTTATTTGAAAGTTAAAAAAATGGACTTTTATGCAAAATGTATGTTTGCGCCAAAATTGGTCACAAACACCCAAATGTCGATGAAAGCGCCAGATCACAATCACGGATCACAAACAGCAAGTATGTAGAAATTAAAATGTGGAAAGCACTCAGAAAATCAAAGAATAACAGTGAGAACACACAGATTTATAGTGGTTCGGCTATCTAGCCCAGGTCCACTTTGAAGAGTTTGATCTTTATTAACTTTCTCTTGCTGGTTACTACGGATTACAACAGTAAATCTCGAGTACAACAGTAAAATTCGAGTACAATGGTGGATTCGGCAGAGTCTGGACGTCAAAGAGCCAAAAAGATCCCTTTTTTGTAGTTTCTGGGATGCTATTTAAAGGCGTAGGCTGCAAATATCTCGCTCAGATCTCGGGAGACCTCTTCTGGAATGTGGGTGGGCCCACGCGATCGGTGCCACGTGATTTGCACTCGGCCTGTGATCGATACGAACGAATTTCATATCGATCAAGATGTGGTCCAATCGAGTCGAAATTTGGCATGGACGTTCTTTGAGTTGTACGCAAGCTCCTGTGAAAATTTCGTAGCATTTGGACTTGTAGATTGCGAGATATGATCAATGCAAGTTTGGGTTTTATGTAGGCTGTTTTGTTCGCGTCAATACTGTTCGTATTGATCCATTCGTATCACTTTTTCGGCACATGCTTGCAAGTTGACATGGCACTAACTCCTCGGATCGATCCACTTTTCATGCCGAGTGACCGAGTCTTCCATTGTAATGTATTTCGTTCGTATCGACCCAGTTGCGCCTTGGTCGTACCGATCCAGTTGTTCTGTTCGTATCGATCCAATTGTGCCTTGTGCGTATCAATCTGGTTGTTCTGTTCGTATCGATCCAATTATTCCTCATTCGTATCGATGCCAGCGGTGCACTTCGTATTGATTATGTGCGTGTCGATCGATACGAAGTAACCATAGGTGATGGGAGTAGAGTGCACACTCGATCGATACGAAGAAAATGCAAGATGGTGGGTACAAAGCAAAGTTTTTCATGCATACGAACAAGAACGGCAGATGGATACGAACTACACTCTCATAATGGATGGATACGAACGAAGCCTTACTTTTGGTGGATACGAAGTGTGCCTATATTTTAATGGATATGAAGAAGACAGTTGCTGATCGATACAAAGTGGACTTGTTCACTGATGGATTTGAACAGATTGATACGAAGAAGGCCAACCCTCCTGATGGATACGAATAGATGGATGCGATTGCGTTGATTTCTTTGACTTGTATCGATCATATCTTGAGCATACGAACTCGGATCAACTTGAAATTTGAAACTTTGGCTTTCACAGCTTTGATTGTCGTGTCATATTAATCCTAGCTCGATCCGGACTTGGAAGAAATTCATTGATATCCATAATGAACCTATGTATAACTTGCAGTTGAGGAGAACTGCCTTTGGTTTCCAGTTAATCTTTTGTTGTCACGGCCTTGCCAAAAGGAAAGATAACATTTGCCCTCCAAAACATGCCTTGCGATAGGAAGGTGTGTTTTGTAATTCGATAAGCTGGATGTTCATATCCGGTTAATGACCTGCAAAGAGATTGATAATCTTACATGACAATGAATAGTGATCATTCGCGATCGTATGCCATTCAGGGCGGTATGTGACCGTTCGCGGTCGGATGCCGTTCGAGGCGATTTGCGACCGTTCGCGGTTGGATGCCGTTCGAGGTGAATTGTGACCGTTCGCGGTCGGGTGCCGTTCGAGGCGAATTGTGACCGTTCGAGGTCGGGTGTTGTTCGTGGCGAATTGTGACCGTTCGCGGTCGGGTGCCGTTCGAGGCAAATTGTGACCGTTCGCGGTCGGGTGCCTTTCGAGGCGAATTGTGACCGTTCGAGGTCGGGTGTCGTTCGAGGCGAATTGTGACCGTTCGAGGTCGGGCGCCGTTCGTGGCGAATTGTGTGCCGGGGGGGGACTTAGTATCATTAATGTCAGATTTCACGTTCGAGTGAGTTTCTGAATTGTTTGTGGTGGCGGTTTATCGCCATCTCAGAGCATGTCTGAGGACCGTTCGCGATCCCGTACATGTGTAAGTGACTTAGCCGTCATAGAATTATTGAAACCAAATTTTACATTCAAATGAGTCTTTCAACAGAAATGTCCAACAAAATCAAGTTCAAATGTGCGAAATAAAAAGCAAAAGCGGAATAGAGACGTCAAAGTGCAAACACCTATATCGACGCAATTGTTAATCGTATCAGAGCATGCCCGAGGATCGCTCGTAATCATGTACATATGTAAATGACTTAATCGCGTTGGTATGGAGTTTGCCACTTATTCGTCGTTATTCCGGTCATTTGATGACAAGATGACGCCTTGATCTGGAGCCACCTTCATTTGATGCAGGCGGTGGTCGCTCTCGTCCCACCGTAGTTGTTCCCCTTCTCACATATTGCGATAGCAGACCATTCCGGATATGTCCTTCAACCTCATCCTTCAAGTGTCCGCAATCATTTCTGTTATGACCATTCAACTCGTGGAATAAGCAATACTTGTCGGATCTCCTTTCATTGCTGGTTGGATCCCTCCTCATTGACTTGCGGTAAGGAATCCGCCCCCGGTATCCTGGTATATTCGCTCCACAGTCTCATTCAGCTCCGTATATGAGGTGAATCTGGGTTCCTTTTGCGGTCGCTTTGGTCCATCATCGTTATCCTCGGTTTTCCGTTTCCCTTTATCGTTGTCTGAATCTTTTCTGGGAGGGTCTCCGCCTTTGACTGCATAAACTCCAACTTCTTCTCCTTCCTCCCTTTCAGTATTTGCGTCCTCTAATCGTGGAAATACTTCAGCCTCATGATAAAATTCTCCCAGATCCATAGGTGGATCCCTTATCAATGAGTTCTTAAATTCTGTGCCATCAGCTATGCCAAATACAACTGCCATCAAAACCATGGATGGATCTGGTCGATCCACCGATGCTGCCTCTGCATTGAATCGTGTCAGAAAATTCCTCAAAGATTCCCCGGTTCTTTGCTTTAGTGCTGCCAAACTCATCACATTCTTGGGTCTCGAAATGTGAACTCTGAACTTCCTCATTAACTTCTCAGTTAAATCGGTCCATGTTCCGATGGAGCCGCTCCCCAGTTGTCTAAACCATAGTGCTGCAATGTCCGTCAAATACAACGGGAAACATCGGGCCATGACCTCCTCCGATGCCCCCAATACCTGCATATGTATCGTATACCGTGTCAGATGTACTGCAGGATCTGTCCTCCCATCATACGTCTCCAGTGTTGGTAGCTTGAATTCTGGTGGATTCTTAGCCTGTCTGATTGCGGGAGCGAAGGGGCTCCTGTTCACGTCTTCCAGATCTCTATTAACCAGTCCGTCTTTCATGGCTCGTCTGACCATCTCCGCCAATCTATCACTATCGCCAAGCCGCGACCCTTGTCCGTCGCCTCTGATCTACCCCCCGAGTTCACGAGGGATTCCTGGAATCTGCTCTCCTAGACGAGCGCCCATCTCTCTATTGATGTCGTGTTGCACAACTCCACCTGGTGCCCTGCTTGCGGTTGGATCGATATGCTCTAGGTGAGTGCCCCCCAGCTCTGGTGCTGCTCCTGATGGTCCTGCTCTATTCTGAATTATGGTTGCTCCATGCTCCCGATCCCTATCTCCAGCATCTCCTGCTGCTGCATTTCCTTGATTCTGCACTCCAACTTGACCAGCTTGTCGAAGTAAATTCTGCATCATCTCTTCTAGCCTTTTCAGCATTCCCTCCTGCATGGTTCCCATCATCATCTCCATCTCGTCTCGAGTGATGAAGACTGAGGCCTGATTCGCTCTTGAAGAAGCTTCCTGACTCCCTTCATGCTGACTCCTTTCAGTTCTTTGTCATCTTGTTGATTGCTTTGCCATCGTTCCTTCTAGATCTGATTCTCTAGCTCTCCAAATCTGAACTTCAAGCTTTTGAATCCCCGAATACTCTACTTCTCAGTGAAAGCACCAAAATGTTTGTGCCAAAATTGGTCACAAACACCCAAATGTCGATGAAAGCGCCAGATCACAGTCACGGATCACAAACAGAAAATATGTAGAGATTAAAATGTGGAAAGCACTCAGAAAATCAAAGAATAGCAGCGAGAACACACAGATTTATAGTGGTTCGGCGATCTAGCCTACGTCCACTTTGAAGAGTTTGATCTTTATTAACTTCTCTTGTTGGTTACTACGGATTACAACAGTAAATCTCGAGTACAACAGTGAAATTCGAGTACAATGGTGGATTCGGCAGAGTCTGGACGTCAAGCCAAAAAGATCCCTTTTCTGTAGGTTCTGGGCTGCTATTTATAAGCGTAGGCTGCAAATATCTCGCTCAGATCTCAGGAGACCTCTTCTGGCACGTGGGTGGGCCTACGCGATCGATCCCACGTGATTTGCACTCGATCCGTGATCGATACGAACGAATTTCGTATCAATCAAGATGTGGTCCAATCGAGTCGAAATTTGGCATGGACGTTCTTTGAGTTGTACGCAAGCTCCTGTGAAAATTTCGTAGCATTTGGACTTGTAGACTGCGAGATATGATCGATGCAAGTTTGGATTTTATGTAGGTTGTTTTGTTCGCGTCGATACTGTTCATATCGATCCATTCATATCGCTTTTTGGGCACGTGCTTGCAAGTTGACATGGCACTAACTCCTCGGATCGATCCACTTTTCATGCCGAGTGACCGAGTCTTCCATTGCAATGTATTTCGTTCGTATCGACCCAGTTGCGCCTTGGTCGTATCGATCCAGTCATTCTATTCATATCGATCCAATTGTGCCTTGTGCGTATCGATCCGGTTGTTCTGTTCGTATCGATCCAATTATGCCTCATTCGTATCAATGCCAGCGGTGCACTTCGTATCGATTCTGTGCGTGTCGATCGATACGAAGTAACCTTAGGTGATGGGAGTGGAGTGCACACTCGATCGATACGAAGAAAATGCAAGATGGTGGGTACAAAGCAAAGTTTTTCATGGATACGAACAAGAACGGTAGATGGATACGAACTACATTCTCAGGATGGATGGATACGAACGAAGCCTTACTTTTGGTGGATACGAAGTGTGCCTATCTTTTGATGGATACGAAGAAGACAGTTGCTAATCGATACAAAGTGGACTCGTTCACTGATGGATTCGAACAGATCGATACGAAGAAGGCCGACCCTCTTGATGGATACGAGGTAGTGCACCTTGATGGATACGAATAGATGGATGCGATTGCGTTGATTTCTTTGACTTGTATCGATCATATCTTGAGCATACGAATTCGGATCGACTTGAAATTTGAAACTTTGGCTTTCATAGCTTTGATTGTCGTGTCATATTAATTCTAGCTCGATCCGGACTCGGAAGAAATTCATCGATATCCATAATGAACCTGTGTATAACTTGCAGTTGAGGAGAACTCCCTTTGGTTTCCAGTTAATCTTTTGGTGTCATGGCCTTGCCAAAAGGAAAGATAATAATGTCATATGTCTTTTGATCCCTTTAAGTTAAGGTTGGATTTTACTTTATTAACCCTAATTTTAAACACACACATATATGATTGTATGTTTTAAACTTAAATTTTATAAAATAAATCCTTTTGTGAATTCATTGATTTAGTTTCAAACTCTTATTAAATTAGATATTGTTTTAGTTTTGATTTCAAAGTGTATGAAATAGTTAATCTTAATTTTAATATATATATATATATATATATTAATTATGTATATACATACACACATGTATACGTATGTGTATACATAATTATTGTTGATATATATATATGTATGTATGTATGTATAATTAGCCAAAAACTTGGACAACAAAGGCATATGTTAATTTAGTTATAAATGTCATTTAATGTCAATTAATTAAATCAAAGAGAAAGGAAAATGAAAGATTTCTCCCTCTACTTATATAGTGTCATCTTCCCTTAATTATATATGTATCCTAAGAGAAAAAAAACAGTTTACTTCTCTCTATTTAATTAAATTAATTAACATAATGAATGGTATTTATAACTAAATTTACACTTGTCTTTGTTGTTCTAAATTTTTACTATTAAAATATGTATGTAGATCAATAATAATTATATACATACGTACGTACGTACATATATAAAATTAAGATTGAATATTTTATACACTTTGAAATAAAAACTTAAAACAAGATTTAATTTAACCAGAGTTGGAAATTAAATTAATGAATTAATACAAGGATTTATTTTCTAAACATTAAATTAAAAACATACAATTGTGTGTGTGCATAATAAAATGAAGGTTAATACAGTAAAGTCCTACCTTAACTAAAAGGGATCAAAAGGCATATGACGTTTTGCATAAAATTGCACTTGTAATTTTTTTAACTTTCAAACAAAAGTATACAATGATATAAAAAATTATATTCAAAACGACAACCATGCAAAACTTATACTCAAGTTCCAAATGATTTCAAAAATATAACA
This sequence comes from Allium fistulosum, assembly GCA_030737815.1. NCBI lineage: Eukaryota > Viridiplantae > Streptophyta > Magnoliopsida > Asparagales > Amaryllidaceae > Allium > Allium fistulosum. The sequence continues at coordinate 208,595,706 of CM060903.1, forward strand.
TGTGTGTTTTGTTCAAGTTTGAATATATGTAACAAGCAATAGAAATTATATTAATTAATTTGACATTAGAATTCAATCAAATTGTAAAAAAAAATCGAATCAACTTATGAAATTTAAATCCTTCTAAAATTTTATGTAAACAACAAAATAAAATTGTTTCAAAAACAACTTAAAAGAGAACCTTCAATCTTTAATCTTATAATATGAAATTAAATATATTAATTAAGTTATTTTAAAATTTTATTCATACAGCAGTTTCTATATGAAAGAAATGGATGACATAGGCATATACAAATTCGTGATAATGAGATGTTGATCCAAGTTAAATACACAATATAAACAACCAAACAAAACAATGGTAAATCCAAAGTTATTATCATAGGTGATATTTGAATAACAGAGAATGTAAACAAAGTGATTTTAATCATATTAACATAATGAGAATAAAACTGGTTCAAGGGAATAAATTAAATATCCAAAACATTATCCAAATACAAACAAATGAATAAGTAGAATAGGTGAAGAATAGAAACATATGAATATGATGAAATTATATGTAACAAAATATTAAATTACCTTTTGAGATGCAGCCAAGGGAAACAACTTGAAGATGTGAAAATTCCTAGATTCATTGAATCGCTCTCCAGATCTTGCAACAATCAAGAGAGAGAGGATGTGCACGTAAATGTGCATATTTTTACCACCATATTTAATCTATTTAAATTAAATAAATGATCATATTGGGTATTTTAACCTTTTTAAACAAAATTCAAATTATTTTCAAATTGTCACATATTCATCTTCATATAGGGGCAAAATGGTCATTTTTTGTGCATTTATTAAATTGTGAAAATTTACTTGAAATTTTTTATGTTGTTTTGTAGGAAATTTAGTGAATTTTCAAGTGGTTTCATGAAGATGTATGCATGCACAAGAGTGAAGATAAAGAAATGAAAATGGAAATAATTCAAAGGCATGATAATGAAGGACCCCACCTACCCACATACCTTCATGTACAAATTAGAGGCTAATGCACATGCTAATAGAGTTTAAAAGCTTCATGCACATCTAAATGATGATTAATTGATGCTAATTATTACTTGGCCTCCACACTTCCTAAGAGGGTAGTTTGGGCATTCCCCAAAAATATGGATTAGGGTTTCTAACTTGTTTAAATACCCTATATCTTCATGTAACCTCCTCTCCCACTTAGTTATTTTTTAGCTTAGAAATAAAAGAAAGCTCTCTTTCTCTTTTCATAGCTACTTAGCCATTTTTTATTTCATGTAATCTTTCTTTCTATGCAATGTTAGTTAATGTTCTTTTACATTTACATGCTCTCTTTCTTATGCTGTTAGTAGTTTAGTGTTCATTTCTTTTTACTAAGCTTTTCTTTTCATTTTACTCTCTTTTTCCTCTTGTTTTTCTTTAATGTTGCATGCTACATTTGTTGATTTGATAACAAATATGAGAGCTTAATCCCTTCGATTTAGGGGTAATGAAGCTCTCTAGTATGTAGATGCAACATTTTGATGTTTATGCTCTCCTTTTGTGCTTAATATGAAGTGGTTTAACTTGTTGTTTTTGATGTGAATTTGATAGCCTGTATTGTTGACAACAAATATGTTATGCTTAAACAATCACAAACAATGATTACCTCTTCATCTACATATGATGATGGTAATGAAGTGATTGTTGAAATTAAAATTTGATGGTCTATATTTATAAACAATAGTTAATAGGTCATGCTTAAAATAGATTTTGCTTTCAACTTTGCTGTCATATTTCATGAAAGTTAAATGTATATTAGTGTTTGTGTTATTGTTTGATGGTTTATATTGTGCTAATTAATAGCACAAATATACCATACTTATGATAAGCACATCAATTAATTACATTAATGACAAGAAAAGAGAAACTATAACTTCATTTTGTTGATTTATGTGATTTAGAGAGTGAAATTATCTCTAAATTGCTCTCAAACTCTCACACTTTTATCAATTTTCTTTTGCTTATTTTTTTCTACATTTTTAGCTTCACTCTTTTCAACTTTGGTTAATTTGATTGAATAGAAATCTAAAATCTAAACAATTCCCTATGGATCGACTCATACTCGCCACGTACTAACTTTTGTACGCCGTGCGCTTGCGGTTATTTTAATTTGAAATTTTTCAGCGATTTTCTAAACCGATAGAAAATTTGCCGTTGAACAAGTTTTTGGCGCCGTTGCCGGAGAGTTGATTGATTTTATTTTTTATTCTTTGAATTATTTTCTTTTGATTATATTGTTTGTTTGTTTTGTGTGTTGAGTGCAATTAAAAAATATTGTTATGTGTGTTTGATTTGTGCTTGCATTTATTTATGTGTTTGTAGTTTTTCATTTTGCATTTGCATTTCTTATTTTTATAAAAAAAAGAAAAAAAATAACATACACAATTAAAACGAAAAAAATTTATTGTATTTTCATTTTCATTTTACAGTTTCTGTTTTGATCTTTACATCATTCATTTTCATTTACAATTACTGTTCATTTTGATTTTTACACTGTTTTGGTCTCACATACAACCACCAACCCTGCACAATATAGTGCACTGCTACAGAGCATAAATACCAGTGCAACTGCTCCTGTCCAACCCCTACCACCACTTCAAACAACATCCATCTTCATCTCCAATCTGCACCAACAAAAATTTATTCTTCCTCTGCTAACATTCCCCTGCTTCCTTCTACCCGACTGTCATCCTCCTTTTTCAAACACTTCGCCACAATCAAACTGAACAACATCAAACTGCCCAGACCAACTTCCACTTACTCCATCTTCTTACAACTGCTTCACATACTTCATCAATCTTCACATACTTCAATATACCGTCACCAGCCCAACACTTCACTACACTTCTGCCTACCTGCCATCCTTCCAGACTTGCCACCACTGCCAAATACTCAACTCATCACCATTCACTGTCGATTCCCATCGACATACATCACCAAACTGCTAGCCACAACCACTGTTCGACTGTTTCTTTGCCACCACACCACTGCCTTATACTACTTCAACAACAAACTTACACAAACACCTCTCTACAAAAGCTTCTACCCTGCATCCTCTTCCCTGTGGCACTATCACCAACCTTCATTACTTCATCAACATACAATACTTGCAGCCACATTCATCTACCACTACCATCCCACATTCATCTACCACTACAACCACCATATCATACATATAGCATACAACCCACAAACTGCTACTCAATCACGGCAATACACTGTTTCAACCTTTCAACCATTCACTATCCTGCCCTTTCCCATACCAGTCATCTACAACTCACCTCTGTTTCAACCTGTTCAACAATAATTCCTCCCCTCCACTTTCTGCTGTGCATATCTCACCACTCAAACTGCTACACAAAACGGTACAGTTCCACCACCATCAAATTACGCACTGCAATTCAGTGATACAACTGCTTATACAAATCTGTGCTTGCTCACCAAAACTCTTCTCATAAACCACAGTTACAACTGCTTATACAACTGCTTATCCAATTCAGTGATACTACCAAACATCTCAAACCACTTCAGCAGTACCTATCACCGTAGTTCCTCCCTAACCACCCTAACATTGCAACTGTCATCCATCTCCTCTGTGCAACACCCTCATAACCACCCTTCAGCAACTTCTGCCTTACATATACCAGTTCATACAAACGCCATCCATCTGCCTGTACATCAACAATCACATCAAAATCTCCTACCAGCAACACAAAAGACTGCCTTAAACACCCTTCCTCGCTGTTCAGCCTCCAACCCACTGCTATCTTGCAAGCAACTATATTACCACCCCTGTCCTCCTTCGATCGCAGACAAATCTCATCACACTACTGCTACATCCTTCACCACCCAACATACATCCTACACAGTACCGCTGCTACTGTCTTACTCCTACACTTCTAACTGCTCGCACATTTTCATCCATCCACTGAAATTTCACCTGCAACCGAACGAAACCACCATAAACCCGCAACCAGTTTCTTCAATACCTGAAACTATCGCGACGAATACCAAATCCCCAAATTCTTCGATACTCGCAATTGAACCACGAAATCAAACGCCGCTACAAAACCACCTCAACCGCAACGTCGCCTGAATCTGAACATCATCACCGAACAACCCAAATTGAATAACCCCAAACTCATTGCCGCAACCACTTCATCCAACCATCGCCACCCAATCGAACTCGAAATCGCCACTTCAACCCAGTTCTATCGCCTCGCCGAATCACCCAAATCATCAATCGCCAAAATCGAAGACCTAATTGATTGCCAGCGATTGCATTTTGAATGCTAATTTGAAAGAATTTCACTTTGGATTTGTTTTCGATTCAGTGCTGTTTTGTTTTGAAAGAAAAATTGGGATGCAGGAATGCAAGTGTGAGTTTGGGCTTCGGGTTCTGTTTGTTTGGGCCGTGTGAGTTTCTTCTTTGGGTTTAATTTTTGAAAATTCTTTCTAATTTCTAACGAAATGTTTTTAAAAAAACTTAGAAGTCCAAAAAAAAGAAGAGAAAATTGTATATATTAATTGTTTACAAGGTTCTTTTGTAAACAAGTTTTGTTTACAAGTTCTAGTTTTAGTTTATTTTTCTTTTCTTTTCAGATTTTCTTTTGTTTACAAGTTCGACACGTTTTGATTTACAAGTTTCTTTTGTTTGAAAATAGATAGAGTTGCTTTGTTTTCAATTTTCTTTTTGTTGTTTTAAACTTTCTTTTGTTTTGAGTTTTGTTTTGCTCTATTTATTTCTCCTTTAAAAAAACAAAAACAAATAAAAAACAGCAATTTTTTTTTATAAAAAACTATGTATATATCTTGTTTTTATTTCAGGTTGCCAAAGCAGATAGACGAAGGAACTGCTGCCAAAAAAAATAAACTGCTTTGCGTGCTCGCTTATAAAAATTTTTTGCTGCTTTTAACCCCTATATATTGTTTTTATTTGTCTTGCATTGTTGTTTGCTTGCATTTGAAAAAAATTCAAAAAAAAAATCATTTGTAGTTGCATTGTTAATACACGTTTATTTTCTGCTTTGCATTTCATCTTAGAATTTGATTAATAATAACGGTTAGACATCGATAACACTTAATTGTATATTGACAAATTGTCTTCCTTGAACAATTTACTTTCCTGGTGTCTAGGCTACGGCAGAGCAATAACCATTTATAAATATTACGGTGATTCGTAAATATTATAGTGGTTATTTCTTTGAAAGTACTTAAACCTTCGACTGCATTGCTACGGTGATTCGTGGTGCACCGATAACTCCTACCCGTTACCTGGCTGAGAACTATCTTGTTGATTTAAGATAAAGTGTGATTATACAATTTTGTGTTAACTTAGGATAAATCATTTGTAATTAACCTTACATTCATTTAGTTGCATTAGTTCATGCATATTTAAAAAAAAATCTTCAAAATCCAAAAAAAAAATAATATAAATATTCCTCTTCTTTTCCTGTGAAATTTTTAAATCCTTTTTCCTTTGAAATTCCAAAAATCCAAAAAAAATTACTTAGTTTTCTTCTTTAGAAAATCAAAAATCCAAAAAAAAAATATAATCTTTTCAAAAACAATTTTTTTTTTGAAAAATCAAAAACAAAACAAAAATCAAGATTCCATTTTGAAAAATAAATTCCATTGGTAAATATTTTTCCTTTATAAAAAAAAACCCAAAAACATTCTTGAAAATGTCTGAATTTCCCCACTCACTTGAATTTTACAATAGTTGTGAAAATCAATATAATCCATATAATTTCACTTTAAATTCTTATGGATATTTTAACAATAACTATTTTGTAAATAATTCGGATTTCGAACGACAAAATTTTCAAAATGATAAACAATCCTCGACTCTTGGAAGTAGCATTGCATCTTTACTTGAATTCTCTACACAACAAAATCAAAGTATAAACGATTTGTGTAATTCATATTTGTGTAATAACTCGAGTCAAGGAATTCAAAATTTGAATTCAATTCAAAATTCAAATGATTTCGATTATAACATATGCCACTTCAATTTCGAACTCCAAAATGAATTTCAAACTCAAAATGAAAATGGAAACAACTTTTCAAACGAATTTGGCAATTGGAATAATCTTAACCACGATACAATTGAAAACTTTTGTCCTCAACAACTTCAAAGTGAAAATTTTCAAGTTAATAATTACAAATTTGACTTTGTTGAGCAAATGAACGAAGTTCACAATAATCACATGGATTTTTTGTTTGAAACATATATGAAACAATGTGATAAACAAAATCAAATCCCAACGTGTGACGAGTCAAATAATAATCCATCTTTTACCACAATTGACGATTTTCAAATAACAACTTTTGAAATTGAAGACGACAATCTTAATGAAGTTGTTGAAAATACGGTAATTGAGTTGGGTTTCAATTCTTTTGAGGGTGTGAAACCAAATTTAAAATTCGATCTTCCTTTTCTCGATTTCGAAAATTTGAATACAACAACTTTAGATTTTGAACTTGAGATACGCAATGAAGTTGTTGATAATCCAATAAAGGAAGACGAATTTAACGAACACGATTTCTTTGGACTTTTCGAAAACGAGTTGTCAAATTCTGAAGGGGAAGAGTTACATCACCATTTTGATTTTGAAATCAATAATTTTGAAGAAGTTTTCAATGATAAATTTGAATTTCAATTTGGTGAAAATAAACTTGAACTTCAATCAATCGTTATATCTACCCCAAAAATCATCGAAAATAAAACAACTCATACGGTTTTTAAAACGACATTCGTTTTCCCAAATCAACATTCAACTTTGAAATCTTTTACGGTTTGGCTTTTCGTGCTTACGCTGTGTCTCCCATATTTGATGAGACAAATGAATCGGTCTTTGGAAGACCGTTTCATTTACTTTTTAACGATATACTTTCTGATCTCGTGTAAATACCGTTCATTTACATGTAAATATAGGTCATCTTTTTATTTTTCTCCTTCCACTTGGGTTGACTGTGGGGACACAGTCAAAATCAAGTGTGGGGGGAGACTCATCTGCATTTTCGATTTTTTATGATTTATTTTTACATTTTCTTTGCAAAATTTAAAAAAAAACAAAAAAAAAAACAATTTTATTTAAGCATTTTTGATTTTAAAGAAACACTATAGGGTATAACATTTTTTTGCCTTCTAAGTTAAATGGTGCTAAGATGATTTTGCAAAACTCTCTCTTTGAAAAAAAAATTTCTCAAAAAGAAAAAGAAAAGGATACAAAAAAATGTTTCTTGTATATATGTATAGTTTTTAATAAACACCTAGAGTCATGTGTTCACACTCGTGTGTTCACTCACCATGCTCTGTACCCTTCTCACATAAGCCCGAAAGGCAGTACACGATCGGTATATCTAGCCTCAGTTTATCTGAGTTAGGTGTGTGTATATAAAAATTATTTTACTAATAACGCCTACAGTCAATAAGTGTTCACACTTGTGTGTTCACTCGCCACGCTCTGTACTCCCCTCACATAAGTCCGCAAGGTAGTGCATGGGTAATATATCTGGCCTCAGTTTATCTGAGTTAGGCATATGTAAATATTGCAAATATCAATAAAAATTTAAAAAAAATAGAGAGAGTAAGCAAATGAAATCCAAGCACTATTTTAACTTATTTGATTTGTTATTGAAATGAAATGAAAATACCACTTTGATAAACTTTGATAATCAACTAAGGATCCATTTCATGGTTACACTGTATTATCGACCGAAACAACGAGTTAAACTATAGTCCATTTGTTACGATAACTTCGTTTTTATTGGAAATTTTGACAAGTAAATGACTTAAATTTCAAGATAATGACCAAAGCCTATATTTAACTTATTCGTGTTAATTTGAAAGTAAATCCTTCATTTGTAAATACTTTCAAAAACTCGCATTCATCTCTTTGTAAATAAACTTTGCATTTTTGTAAATATTTTCATCATGCATTTGGATTTTATGGGTAGTATCCGCTGAAAACCCTCACGAGACAACACTCGTCCTACTAGGGACACCCAGAGGTTTAACGGCTTGTTGCATACGCTCAATGCAATCGTGCTCCCTACGAAAACAGATTTATCTTAGTTTTTAGTTCATTCGAGGATGAATAAAAAGATAAGTGTGGGGGTATTTGATGTGCACGTAAATGTGCATATTTTTACCACCATATTTAGTCTATTTAAATTAAATAAATGATCATATTGGGTATTTTAACTTGTTTAAACCAAAATTCAAATTATTTTCAAATTGTCACATATTCATCTTCATATAGGAGCAAAATGGACATTTTTATGCATTTATTAAATTGTGAAATTTTACTTGGAATTTTCTATGTTGTTTTGTAGGAAATTTAATGAATTTTCAAGTGGTTTCATGAAGATGTATGCATGCACAAGGGTGAAGATAAAGAAATGAAGATGGAAATAATTCAAAGGCACGATAATGGAGGACCCTACCTACCCACATACCTTCATGTACAAATTAGAGGCTAATGCACATGCCAATAGAGTTTAAAAGCTTCATGCACATCTAAATGATGATTAATTGATGCTAATGATTACTTAGCCTCCACACTTCCTAAGAGGGTAGTTTGGGCATTCCCCAAAAATATGGATTAGGGTTTCTAACTTGTTTCAATACCTCATATCTTCATGTAACCTCCTCTCCCACTTAGTTAGTTTTTAGATTAGAAATAAAAGAAAGCTCTCTTTCTCTTTTCATGGCTACTTAGCCATTTTTTATTTCATGTAACATTTCTTTCTATGAAATGTTAGTTAATGTTCTTTTACATTTACATGCTCTCTTTCTTATGTTGTTAGCAGCTTTTCATTTCTTTTTACTTCGCTTTTCTTTTCATTTTACTCTTCTTTTCCTCTTGTTTTTCTTTAATGTTGCATGCTACATTTGTTGATTTGATAACAAATATGAGAGCTTAATCCCTTCAATTTAGGAGTAATGAAGCTCTCTAGTATGTAGATGCAACATTTTGATGTTTATGCTCTCTTTTTGTGCTTAATATGAAGTGGTTTAACTTGTTGTTTTGATGTGAATTTGATAGCCTATATTGTTGACAACAAATAGGCTATGCTTAAACAATCACAAATAATGATTACCTCTTCATCTACATATGATGATGGTAATGAAGTAATTGTTGAAATTAAAATTTGATGGCCTATATTTCTAAACAATAGTTTATAGGCCATGCTTAAAATAGATTTTGCTTTCAACTTTGCTGTCATATTTCATAATAGTTAAATGTGTATTGGTGGTTGTGTTATAGTTTGATGGTTTATATTGTGCTAATTAATAGCACAAATATACTATACTTATGATAAGCACATCAACTAATTACACTAATGACAAGAAAAGAGAGATGATAACTTCATTTTGTTGATTTATGTGATCTAGAGAGTGGAAGTATCTCTAAATTGCTCTCAAACTCTCATACTTTTATTAATTTTCTTTTGCTCATTTTTTTCTACATTTTTAGCTTCACCCTTTTCAACTTTGGTTAATTTGACTGAATAGAAATATAAAATCTAAACAATTCCTTGCGGATCGACCCATACTCACCACATACTAACTTCTGTACGCCGTGCGCTTGCGGTTATTTTATTTTGAAATTTTTCGATGATTTTCTAAACCAATAGAAAATTTGCCGTTGAACAAGAGAACCACCTTTTTATTTTTTTCTGTTTTGAATCTTTGTTTTTGAGTTTTTGGAAAGTTTATCCACTACGAGAATTCGACCATAGAAGATGGAGGAGAGGAGTAAATACTATCAGGAAAGAAAAAATGAATATAATAAAATAAGGGTATTGTTAGTGACACTCCGGTTTTGGATATGACGGAGTCAAATTTTATTTGTACTTCATATAAAATTAAATTGTATGAGGGGTACACATCTTATTAATAAAACATGTATTTTTACCTCTTTTGCCCTTAGTTAAAACAGCAAAACCTTAAACACTTTCATGTACTCTCTCGCCCCTTCTCCTTCATTTTTTGAAAAAGAAGATAACGGTGAGAACAAAAAATTCATCTCGGTCTTCATAATCGGAGCCAAACTTTGCCGAGAAGGTAGTGAAAAGGTAATTTTTAACCCAACTTATTACGTGTATTTTTAACAGTGGTAAAATATTTGGGTTTAAAATTGCCGTGTTGAATGCTTTTTTGAGTAAGGATCAATCTTGTCTCCTTTTCATTTGCAATTCCATTTGGAGGTAAGTTTGAATTCTCCATTATTTGATTAATGATATTTTTGATCAAACGTTAATGATGATTATGCGAAAACTAGGATAAATAAAAGAAAGGCAACTAAGTCAATTTAATTGTAATTTTATAAGGAGGCTAGTTTGATTAGTACCCCTCATAGAAAAAAATATTTTGAAAAGAAATTGCCCCCTCATATCCAAAACCGAAGTGTCAATAACAATACAAACGAAGGGAGATTTTATTTTAAAGAGCCGATAGAAACCTTTCATATTCTTTCCTTTCAACTTTCCAACACTAATTCTCTATTAAATCTCAATTATTTGTCTCCTTCCTCTACATGCAAAGCCGGTCCTAGATGTTGCCAAATGGTTCCTTAAAGTTTCCAAAATTCCATTAGAATTAATTATATTTAAGTCCAGTCTAAATGTTTTGTAGATATCGTATATCGCTGCGTACATTTATAACTTCATGTACGCACTTTATTAAATATTAATGAATTCAAAAAATATCAAATAAATTTTTAATAAATAAATATTTAACAAATATGAGTTCATTTAAGTTATTTAAAACTCACTTAGTATTTTTCTACGTAAATCTGTTTAAACATTTTACCGACATCATATATCTGTATGCACGTTTTTTAACTTTTATATATGTGTTTTATTAAATACTAATGGTATAAATAGTATTCAATAATTAATATTTCACAAATACTAATTAATTTAATTAATTTTCAACAATTAGAAATTAATTAAATCATGTTCATTCGAAATTCATCATTTCGCTTGTGTGACTTAAAGGTATAAATTCAGTCAGCGATTAATATTGAATGGTTCAAATATTAACATTCACATGTCACTTTAGCTAGTGGTGTGACATTTTGGCTGAATCGCTTACACATCTTTTGGTAAAATACAGTTTTACTTATTATAAGTGGTACTCGGTAGTAACAAATATTTACACCAGTTCTCTTCGTTAAAACTATATCACATTAGGACTTATGGAATTTGGTTTTAATCAAGATTCCGATATCGTCCACATCCAACTTTGTAAGTCCAAACACAAAATCTTTGGTTTAATAATAATTATTACTATTAATCGTATTACTCTGGCCAGAGACTTTGACTTTGAGTTGACTAAAGTTGACCATGATACTAACCTCATACAATCGAGGAGACGAATTCTCTATTGAATAGTGTTTCACTTTCAATGCTTTAATTCATACCCAACTATAGTCGTTCGACGGACACCATGCTTAACTATAATCAAAGTGGAGTGTCCACATTGAAGTTCCATGGTATTCTCAAGTCGAGAGAATTGTGTAATATCTTCACTGTTAACCATAAAATTCACTTAAGAATAAATGTATGAAATAAGGCTCATAAAAGGCGTTGGGCTCCACAAGAGTTGAAGACATGGTTTCACCAAAGTTCAAAAGCAGTGTTTCGAAGGAGTTAGGATGGAGTCGCAGGTGCCTATTGCACTTATAAATTTCAAGCGAAACAAGAGCTTTCGAAAGGGTAGAAACAAAAGCAAATTTACCTTTCCACCTCATCTAGACCTTTCGACGCAGTTGAATCCACATATATGAGAGAGGCTAGTATGGGTTCGAAACACCTTTCCAAGGTGTTGGAAAACAGACTCATACATAAGAACCAATTCCTTCAAGGTAGTGGGTTTCGTCGTTGTAAAACTACTACTTGAAGACATATTTCCAGTGCGTGCCTTTCAAAAGCAAGAACAAGCCTTTTGAAACGGTTGGAACCTTTCGAAAGCATAATGGAAACTCCACAAGGAAGCCAACTGACCTTTCATCCTTTCGAAACTAGGCGGAAGCTCACCTCTTCTCTTACTTGCAACAACAAAGCAACACAAAGTAGAGAACACACCAACCTCTTTCGATGAAGTTGGAAGCAATCAAGTTCCTTTTAAAAGCAAAGAAGAAGGGCGTCCAAACTTTAGCGGCAACGAAAGGTTGTCAAGATAATCCTTTTGACTGGGTCGAAAGGTCTGATCCGAAAAGGTGAAGGTGAAAGAATGAATGAGAAAGGTTAGAGTGAAGGCCTTTCGACCACATCGAAAGGATGCGCGTAAAAGGTGGGAGGAAGGCCTTTCGATCGCGTTGAAAGGATGAAGGCGGAAGGTAGGCAACGTGCATCTATAAATACGACCCTAGGGGTCCGAGTTAGGGGACCGAATTTTGGAATTCTAAATTCTCTCTCTTATTTCATAGCAAATCAAATCTTTGTAACCCTAAAGCAATTTAGGGGAAAACTCTCATACTTGTAACTCAATTTGGATAAATGCAATGAGAGGAAGCGCATGGATTCAATATAGATTTTGAATATGAGAAAGATCATTTCGGTCATTAGCTTGACTAATGACCAATTGCACATGATGCTTACTTGTTTTCTTAACTTCTATTTGACTTATGCGATGCAATGGGATCAACTTAGACAATGCGTATTCGAATCATATTATCATCGTGTCTCTTGATATCAAATGTTAAATTAAGATGAAGATATGATTTGATATTAATAAGTTCATGGAACTTTTATTGTCCGAGATGTTATTCCATTGCATATTGAATATAGAACTTATATATTGTACCTTGAGTTCACGTTGAATGAGTAAACACCCTTTTGACGTGATCGAATGGGGCGTTTCGAAAGGGACTCGATGCATGAATACTAAGTTATACTAGTTGGTTGGATATCTTCGAAAGGAGTACTTATATTTGAAATCATATAACCCTTTCGAAGGATTCCTTCCATAATAGCAGAAATAATACTGTCGAAAGTAAATTCTTCTTTTAGGGGCAGAATGGTCCTTCGACACAATCGAAAGGGATATATGACTGATGTCTTTCTTTCCACTTAAAAGGAGATGCAATTGGCCCTTTCAACTCACTCGAAAGAGGTCATGAAGGAGATGCTCTCTCCTTTCTTAACTACAATTAACATTTTCATAAGGTCACCCTTCGAAGGAGATCCGTCCTAATCAACTCATTTGAAAGGGGTTTCGAAGAGATTGTTCACTTTTAAAAACTTTTTTTTGAGTTGTTAACAACATTTCTTGTTAACAACTTAGCTTTGGGATGTTGATAAGATTTCTTGTTAACATTTTAGGAGCTATAAGGAGGGCTCGAACCTCTGACTTTGTGGTTCCCTTGTAGACTAATTATGGACTGTTTAACTTGATGTAGGAAAATGAAATCTACAAGGCTAAGTCGGATGGACGAAGAGGCAATACATACCACAATATGGAAGAAAACATTGCTCTAACTTTTAATTTGGAAGGAGTTGTGCAAGGGCAACCGTCAACCCCAGCATAACCAGACTACAATGAAATCAAGATAAATCATCTGGAGCAACAATTGCAGGAAATGCAAGAGCTTCTTAAAGCAGCACTATCTCAAAAGTCTTCCGAAACAGCAAAACCAACAACTGGAGATGAGGTTATCTCCCCAAGAATAAATTTAAAAGCTTATACCAATGAGGGCAAAAGATAAATAGATTTGACATTATCAAATAAAAAGGAGCGTCATCCGATTAAAGTTGATCATCAAGAAAGGATACTGGATAAATCCCTCGAGCAATCTGGAAGCTCGACCTTAAAAGAATACAGCCCAAACCGAAAAAGCTATCACGACATTGAAGCTTATTTGAAAGATGTAGCAGAAAAAGGTCATGAATGCAAAAGGGAAGAGAACACTGGATAAACGAGTGAATGACAATGAACGATGTGAAGACCTACATTTCGAAAGGTTTAAATCGACAGTAATCCACACATGTCTGACTTAAACAATTCGGAACATAGATGATCAATGAGGTTAATTAAGAAAAATAAGAAAAGAAGAAGAAAACAAACACAGAATCTCACAGCGGAACGATATAATATAATAATCAAATAAACAGTTCATGAAGCTGTTTATACTACAAATTTGATTATAATCTATACAACATTTATCAGAGTTATATATACATTAGGGATAAATAAATAATGCAGCAGACAACATGAAGTAGGAATACTAATAATAATAATATACCAAATCTTCGTCTTCGTCCTTTAGAATAAATCTTTAATAAGCTGAAAACTCAAGGCTGACCCGAGCGTAATGAAAAGACAAAACACTCAAGTCAGGACTAAAATATTTTTATGTGAGTCAAATCGATATCGCATATAACATGAGTGTCGTGGCATCAGAGATGTTTACGAGTTTTCATATTTCCTATCCAGTGTATAACGTGCGTGCAATAACTTAAGAGATGTTATGGGATGTTTCATCTCTTAAGGATCCATCAAAATATTAATATATATAGTAGAATACGCTATATATGTAATGTCTAATCAGTAAAATAAATATTTTTCTTAGCGTTAAGGCTTTACATTGATCCCCCTTAACGCGTTTTTAAGCATTGTCGTACAGTTTGCATATAAAACACCAGTAAACCGTCGTTGGATAGGGATGTGCCGTGATATGACAACACTAAACCAAAATCGTATGGGTCTCGTATATGGATAAAAGTATGACAAGGCACGTGAGGCAATGTCCAAGGTATGATACTACCAGTTTACCCTTCCTGGCTGGTGGTAACGCACCATAGCCATGACCGCCCACCGCGTCCAACACTCCCATAATCGAAGGGTGATCACCAACAACAATCGAAATAAGGATATTCATACGAAGAAGTGTGTCCGCTTGGGGTAGCTAGCCCGCTTGGTCGGTACGGCTTCTATTTTAGTCATTTAAAATTGGCACAAGTGCCAGGCTAATCCATCATCATTCTCTTTCTTCAAATCCAGGAAACGTACGCCAAACCCAACCACTTCGTTCTGGATCATCACTCCACGTACATAGTTATTAATGTGGTTCCAATATTGACAGAGAGTATGCAAATAAGAGGCCCCAGTCTCTTTAACAACCAAACGTCGTTTTACACACCGGTTGGTACTTTTATATTTCGAAAAATATTTGTACTTGATATCAAAATACCATATTCGCTTCAAAATCAAATCCATTTCGAAATCATCATATTTACACAAAATATACTATTTAAATTCAAAATCATGTCCGTCTTAATATCTCGATTTCAGTTCCAATTCAACATTGCTTCGAATTTTCATTTGGGTTATAACTTCAATTTAATCAATTCATATTTAAATCCATGATTTAAATATAAACCTTCCAGCCTTTGACCAGTTTGAATTTTAGAAAAATAGTTTGAAATTTTAAATTGTTTAAAAATAGTTTAAATAATTAAAATAGTTAGATATAAAATGGTTTAAGTATTTAAAATGTTTTATAAGGTAAAATAGTTTGGAAAAATCAAAATAAATTGAATATGTAAAAAAATAGATTTTAAATAGTTTATATTGAAATAATTTATTTGAAAACAGTTTCAAAGTCAAACTGATTCAATTTCAAATTTCCTAATTCAAATAAATTCCAATTTCCATTTCGATTTAATCGATTCAATTTCGATTTCAAGTCGAATTAACTTCAATTCCAATTTTAATTCAAATCATTTTCAAATTAATTTCAATTCCAATTCCAAATTAATTTCAATTCCAATTCCAAATTAATTTCAATTCCAATTCCAAATTAATTTCAACTCAATTCCCAAATTTAAACCATTCTGATTTATATCAATTCCAAGTTCGATTTTCAAAGTATTGATTCAAAACACTTAAGTCAAATTTACCTTCAATACCCAATTTAAAATCCAAAGTTTCAAATATAATTCAATTCCGTGCTCAATTTCGAAATATCGTTTTATATCACTTTTACTTAGTAATATTCAAAGTTCGAATAAAAGTCCAATCCTTAATCAAATCAATTTCTGAAATTTAAATCATATTTCGGTTATAACTTAAAAATATCAAATTTCATTTTTAAACAATTTCGTTTAACAAATTCTGATTCCAACATTTCAGCTCAATTTCGAAAATAAATTCGATTTCTATAAATTTGATTTTTAAATCAAAATCATTTAATAATTTCACATAAAAATTCTAGAATCATTTAATTTAACCAATCCGGTGTCTGTATATAATTTTATATCCAATGGCCAAGTGATCGGTTATTTATATTTAATTTCAAGGATGGATATATATCATTTCAATCCAAGATAAATGTCATAGGTATATATCATTTCAACCTATTTCTTAATTTATTCGAAATAATTCGATTTACAGTTTTATATACTGTACATAATTTACTAGGTGATAACATGATATATATATATATATCTAAAATAGATAAACACCCAATCATCCAAATACCAATCAATTTTCCTTCAAACAAACAACCATCCAAACAGTCAACAAATCTCAACAGTTATCTATTTATTAGCAATCGGAAATTTAACTAGCAGTTAATTTCAATTTAACTGTTAGTTCAAAATTTTTAACATATGAATTTCTATATCGGTTTCTACGTCAGTTGCATTATCAAACAACAATCAATAAATTAAATCACTTTATGATTTTAAATTTAACTAATCATGCAAATATTTTAGTACGTATGAGTGTTAAAACACCCACCTTTTATTTATTTTTTTGTCGCTTCCGCGTTCTAATTTCCGATTAAATTCGAATGCGTTCGAATTTAACTGGAAATTCTGCAAGCTCTAATCGACTCCAATCTAATTCCTGTGTATAGCATTCGTAGATACGAACGAAATGCAACTCGTTTTGTCCAAATCTGATTTCGTATGAAGAAGATATCGAACATGTAAGTTTTACCAAATTTTCTTGTAAATATATAATTATCAAAATCAAATTACAATTTTAATTCAATTACCTAAAAGAACGGCCCAGCCCACTAGCATAATCGACCCACCATCACATCTTCTTCCCCCTTTTCTTTTTCTTTTTCTTTTTCTTCGCCTGTACATCCCTATAACCTAATGCACATCCTCGACCGTGCAAGGTGCACGCTGCCCCTTCCACCAAACCATCGAACCAACCCCGCCAACAAACTCTCCTCATCGAACTCGACTAGCCTGGCACCACCACGCCACGGCCGCAACCCCTCCCTACATCGCTACCTGGCCGTGCTTACCCTCGACTGTAGCAAATTTTCACCCCTCCCAAACCACGACCGCACATCACCAAACACTTGTCACGTGTGCGCCTCTCAATCGCGAAGCCAACGGAACCATCGCCATCCACTAACTCGACCTATATTACCTAAAACCGCTAACCCTAGTTAGTCGAGCAACTGTCGAATTCTAGAAATGAGAACCGCACCCCTTAAAAAGTATATCAGATTGAAGCTCATGCCTAAACAAGAATTTAGAAAGTGGTATCATATTTTTTTCACCGAGTAGATTTTGGGAAATGGAATTTTGAAATTTTCTTTCCTTTACAATTTTTTTCTGATGTGATATTAAAAAGAAGAAGAGGGAAACATTTTATACGAAGAAAACGTGGAATAGGGTAGGGTAGGGTGGCTTGCTTTTAGAAATAGGGTGGCTGAAGAGAAAGAATGGTGGTCGATGTGAAGTTATGGTCAAGTCAATATATTATTTAAATTCAAAATGTTTAGATATTAAATTTCAAATCCCGATCGAGACGTGCCGCCCGGCGTTCATAATGTTATACCTCTATTCCGAATGCAATAGGACCAGTTTCGATCCCCTATTCGATCGTATGGAGAATATAGCTTTTTGAACCCAATTATAATATTAAATTTTCAATATAAATTTCAACGCATTTCTATCCCATTCGACCAAACAGTAACTCTAAACGCTACAAAAATTGAAATCCGATAATAATACACTATTATGGATCCAATGTACTGGTTTCGTCAAAATCCGAGACTATGTCCTGGAAGGTTATTTTTATAGGTTAATTTAAACGAGTTTTTTTAAATCGCGTAAATCATTTATAAATCCAATTTAAAAAATTTGTTATCTTTCTTCTTATTAATAGAAATTAAATAAGCTTTTATACTATTTTTATCTAGCTTAAAACTCAAGATTCATTAGTTAACCAACTTCAAGTATTAAATTTAACAATTAAATTATCCAATAAACCACTATATTAGAAATTCAAGTTATTAAATCTATAAAATTAACTTTTAAATGTTTAAAATTAATTAAATACTCCAATTTCAAATCACAAAATTTCTGGGACGTTACATTCCTCCCCCCTTTGCGCCAATTTCAAATCACAAATACTCCAATTAAATACGCGAACTTCAAGTATTACAAAATTTCTGGGTCATCACAAAATTTCAAATCATAAATACTCCAATTTTCGAAAATTTTTGCCAGCTTCTCCTTTCCACGGCTAGATCGGAACAACTACAAAATGCCACTATGGGCCCAAACCGATAAAAGAAAAAAAAAGCCAAGCGGCTCAATCATAAAACCATCAAATCAAATGACAAAATAGACATGTACCTTTTTGTCAAGTAATCAAAAATTTTTCTTGATTTTAAATACGTGCATCTTATTTACCAATGATATCCAATCATATAATTTAAAATCATTTTATATTTTTCATTTTCAATTTCCAATATTTTCTTTACTTAAACCTAAACAATATACATATATCATCCGTATGCAATATCAAATCTGATCGCTCACTCGATCGCACAATTTCACTTTCGAACTAGTATCGTTCGCACGACTCTCTAGTGCGGACTCAGATCTGGTTTCTTGATTAGAAATCGTTATTCTTCTTACATATCCATATACTATGATAGATAATTCCAGAATCAACCAAAATTCCATATCCAAGGTTTGCCGTCGAAAATCGAGTGAAAAATCCTAACTCAGATCGATATAAATTATCTCGAAATTCTGTGCTCGAATCTGGATCAAATCGTTATGCGAATAAAATAATATACGTACAGCTTACGTATTTATTTCCAACTTCCTTTTATTCAATTTATTCTATTCACTTTCAATTTTTTTCACTTTCAATTATTCACATTTACTTGATCTGCATTCAATTATCTACTTAGTTTACTCCTTGCAATACTAATCATCTCTTAAGAATTATTCCATTAAATTTTCTTAAGTCCGTTATAAACCTTTTATACAAAAGTTCTTATGTTAAAATTCAATTTCAATACCATTTAACTCAATTAATTTGTTAAGATCCAACCATATTCCAAAATCATATTCACTCACTAAATCATTCATTCACTTCTTTACATAGTATATTCCTCACTACTACTATCAGTTAAACGTCATTTTATAGAGTTTATTTACTTGAGTTCATTTCAAAATATTTTATATAACTTAAGTCTATATCAAATTCAATTTCATTTTTCAATCCCGACATTCAACTTTATTCATCCACATTCCAAACCAAATTCAATTAACTAATTAATTTTATTAGTTCATTCGCTAATTTATTTCAATTATATAATATATAATACCTCAGGAATTTCATTTCAATTTCAATTTATAAATTAAATTTACAAATTATATTTACATAATTCCATTTTTGTTATATGAAATTATTTCTTAACTTTCAATTATAATCTCACTTTTATTCAATCACAACAACAAACACAAATAATAATAGTTTAACATTATCATTTTCTAACAACCAAGCACACCATATACAACTATAATAATTTCTGAAAAATTATTTCTTTATATATAAAATATAATCCGGGTAAAATTATTTCATTTACCCAATTTCAAAACAATATCATGTCGGATTGCTCTGTTCAAATGTTTAGAGATCCTTATCAATAACGTTAATTACTCACATTGACCAGAATCCATAAGCCACTCAATTGACCAATCAACGCAATATAAAACAATTTTATATCACTAACAAATACGCGCTCATATCTATTAAAACACTCAAACTCGTTCTAGGGTACTACTGACCCTATCTCTAATGAGTTACACCATCAAAGCCAAAGTTCTCGCTAAACCAAAGCTCTGATACCATCTGTGAAGACCCACATTTCGGAAGGTTTAAATCGACAATAATCCACACATGTCCGACTTAAACAATTCGAAACATAGATGATCAATGGGGTTAATTAAGAAAAACAAGAAAAGAAGAAGAAAACAAACACCGAATTTTCTTTCAAATATATAATTATCAAGATCAAATTACAATTTTAATTCAATTACCTAAAAGAACGGCCCAACCCACTAGCATAATCGAACCACCATCGCATCTTCTTCCCCTTTTCTTTTTCTTTTTCTTCGCATGTACATCCCTGTAACCCAATGCACATCCTCGGTCGTGCAAGGTGCACGTTGCCCCTTCCACCAAACCATCGAACCAACCCCGCCAACAAACTCTCCTCATAGAACTTGACTAGCCCAGCACCACCACGCCACGGCCACAACCTCTCCCTCCATCGCGACCTGGCCGTGCTCACCCTCGACTTTAGCAAATTTTCACCCCTCCCAAACCTCGACTGCACATCACCAAACACCTGTCACATGTGCGCCTCTCCATCACGAAGCCAACGGAACCATCGCCATCCACTAACTCGACCTATATTACCCAAAACCGCTAAACCTAGCTAGTCGAGCAACTGTCGAATTCCAGAAATGAGAACCGCACCCCTCAAGAAGTATATCAGATTGAAGCTCATGCCTAAATAAGAATTTAGAAAGTGGTTTCATATTTTTTTCGTCGAGTAGATTTTGAGAAATGGAATTTTGAAATTTTCTTTCCTTTACTATTTTTTTCTTCTGCTGTGATATTAAAAAGAAGAAGAGGGAAACATTTTATATGAAGAAAACGAGGAATAGGGTAGGGTAGGGTGGCTGAAGAGAAAGAATGGTGGTTGATGTGAAGGTATGGTCAAGTCAATATATTATTTAAATTCAAAATGTTTAGATATTAAATTTCAAATCCCGATCAAGGCGTGCCACTAGGCGTTCATAATATTATACCAATATTCCGAATGCAATAGGACCAGTTTTGAGCCCTAATTCAATCGTATGGAGAAGATAGCTTTTTGAACCCAATATAATATTAATTTTCCAATATAAATTTCAACGTGTTTATATCCCGTTCGACCAAACTGTAACTCTAAACGCTACAAAAATTGAAGTCCGATGTTAATACACTATTACGGATCCAATGGAACTGGTTTTGTCGAAATCCGAGACTGTGTCTCGGAAGGCTATTTTTATAGGTTAATTTAAACGAGTTATTTTTAAAATCGCGTAAATCACTTATAAATCCAATTTAAAAAAATTATTATCTTTCTTCTTATTAATAGAAATTAAATAAGCTTTTAAACTATTTTTATCTAGCTTAAAACTCAAGATTCATTATTTAACCAACTTCAAGTATTAAATTTAACAAGTAAATTATCCAATAAACCACTATATTAGAAATTCAAGTTATTAAATCTATAAAATTAACTTTTAAATATTTAAAATCAATTAAATACTCTAATTTCAAATCACAAAATTTCTGGGTCGTTACAAACGAGTAGCTCCATTCACAGATGAGATCATGGCAGCGGTTATCCCATCTTATGTCAAGATCCCAAACATGAAATATCATGGTACCACTGATCTTGATGATCACTTGATGACATTTGGTAGCCAAACAGATTTGTATAATGCCTCTGGGGCAGTTTAGTGCAGATTATTTTCGGGAACACTTCAAGGAGCGGCTGCAAAGCGGTACCATCAATATCGCGAGAAGACTATTTATTCATGGAAACAATTTTCTTATGAATTCTCTGCCCAGTTTTCTATATGCAATGATCCACGATTGATTACACTGTTCTAACAAACATTAAATAGAGACATGAGGAGTTACTTGGCGATTACATTAGAAGATTCAATACAGAAGCATTGAAAGCTAAAGATATGAATGACATGGATAAGCTTAGCAGTGCATTCCGGGCTTATAGAGAATACACCATTCTGGGAGGAACTCTTTGTGCATGGATGTAAGGATTTACAAGATTTTCACTTTCAAGTTGATAAATTCATTCCATGGATGAATTATATTATGTTAAAAAGAAAGCTAATCCTAGGAAGGAGGGTGGAAGATTTGGGTCGGATCGAGGACACAAAAGAACAAGTGGGAGGAGCCTAATACTAATTCAATCGCTTTAAACAAGCCATTGTCTTATATATATGCAACGACCAAGGAGAAGGTTAACTTTCCGACTTCGTTTAAGAGCAAAAATTATCCTAAACAGAGAAAGGTGGATGACAATTGTGCCTATCACAAAGCGAATGGTCATAAAACTGATGAATGTCGGGCGTTGGCTGGAATCATTCAGAAACTAATCCGTGAAGGGAATTTGAAGTAATTCATCTAAGACAAGCGAAAGGCACCACGGACTGGTGATGGTCTGCAAAAATTTACTAGTAACGCTGTCAACATCTTGGAAGAAGAAGATCCATTAAGCTTCAGTCCGCCATTGAATAGGATTAATGTAATCCATGGGGGGCCATACCCAGCAGGGACTAATAAGGGAGCTTGAAATAGATACATTAAAGAAGCTAGAGAGGGAGTGTTCTCCATTCAAGAAGTGTCCCCACTTAAAAGTCCACGACTTAACGTACCGATGCCAAAACTTGTTGTTACTCCCCAAGAGCTGAAGAAAGGGATCCATCACCCTTATAATGACCTCCTCATGATCACGGCCCAAATTGGACTGTCTATAGTGTCTAAGTTTCTTGTAAACACTGGTAGTGCAGTCAATGTTATTTTCAGACATGCCTTTAATCAAATGAGCATCCCAGCAGATAAGCTAGAACCCAACCTTGAACCTATCATTGGGTTCAACAACAAGGGATCGACTCCAATAGGGCAAGTGAAGTTGCTAGTGCAGATGGGAGTACCACCATACTGCAGGACTTTTGAAACTCTCTTCGTAATCATCAACCAACCATCATACTACAATGCTTTCTTTGGCCGACCCGCACTTGATGATGTGGATGCTTTTGTCTCACCAAAATATCTAATGGTAAAATTCTTAACTAAGAGGGATTGGGGCACTATCACGGAGAACAATTCAGCTCCCGCAAGATGTACTTTGCAACGCTTGATCAATATAAAAGGAAATATTCTACTTACTTTGATTCTTCTACTGTTTTTCAGCCATTCGATGATGGATTTTTACATCCAACATTCAAATCAAAAGTAAGATCTAATAAAACTAATAAACGTATGTTTGAAAGATACATTTCTCCTGGAAGCAAGAGAAAGAGTGTAACGACCCGTAAAATTTCAACTGTTTTAATAACGTAATTAGTTGAAATTTTGTGAAATTTTAAACGATAAAATTTTGAAATAAAAACTTAATATTTGGAATACGTCTAGTTAAACATAGCAACTGGTAAATTTTCGTCCGAAAATATGAAAGTTTATTTCGCGCGTAAATTCACTTCAATTTAATCAGTTAAAAAGCGATGAAAATAAAATGTTTTCGGAACCTAAATATTTTTACATAGAAAAATTCTAAACCATCTTCTGAGCAAGATGTCAGTTTGACGTTCTTCCAAATTCGGACATCTTTGGCTCCGTCGATCTTATTTTCCTACGTTTTTATTGCATTTTCAACTAGTAGAAAATTCAAATTTTTATAATTCAATCTTACCACTGATATCTGTATATCGTTTTGATCGTCTCGCCGTGCTGATCTCTACGGTATATTTGTTTGTGTGTTTCGAAGCCCGAGAAACAACAAAATCTACGAGACGACTTCGTAACAGTTCCGCATTCGATCTGTTAGTCTCCCTGCCTTTCGTATGCCACATCTTTTAACCCAATAGCCATTTACATTTTTATATTTCAAAAAAATAAATAAATAAATTTGATTGTCAGCGACCATTCATTTTTCAAAGAACATTAACCCAACAGCTATCAACATTTATTAGTGTAGCTATTTGGCGTTTGCTTTTCCCATCTATTCAATTTATTGCTGTTCTTCAGGGCGTTTCGTGCTTCCCAGCCATTTTAGTTTGGTTCAAAGATAGGAAAATACATAAGTATACCTATTCATTTATTTATCCCGTACATTCCTCTTCCTCCATTTTCTTCCTTCTTCTCTTTTAAAGTTTATGTGTTAAAAAAAAAGCTTGTTTGATTTATTGGTTGCTAAGAGATCCTCTCAAACTATTTGTATACTTGAAGCTACCCAAGCACGCATCATCTTCCCCAGCGCCGCTTTTCAGTCGACCCAGCCGAGAGCTTCCCTCTGCCTCGACCTCATCCACCAGGGCGGCCCCACTTTCCCACTCCACATCTGCCCCGTTTTGCCCTTCCCACGTCACGCAGCAGCCATCCGACCTTCCGTGCTCGACCTGGCCACTGACTTCATCAACGAACATCCACCCATAGCCTACCTCCTCTTCATTGTCGAGCTTCCCAGGCCTAAGCCACCATGTTTCCTCCACCAATTCGTGCTCCGCCTACTTCTCATCAATCACCAACCGCCACCTCTTCGTCCCTGCTGATGCTCTGGCCGAGGACCCCCTTAGCCTTCTTCTTTTAAGGTAAATGTATGTATAGATGTATACATATATTATAGGATAGGTAGAGTTATATAAAAAAAAAGGGAAACTTTTGTAACTTGTATGTTAGTAACTTATATTTATATGTAAAGTTTATGCAAGTTTTCGAAAATTGTGGATTTATACAAGTTGTGTGTTAGCTACAGTTATATATAGTTTATATAATAGTATATATATTATATAATAGAAGGATGTAAAATATGTTTTACAGTTTATATGGTTTTGATTTTTAGTATAGATGTATATATTATATTAGTAATAGAATGGTAAGTGATGTATACTCAACAGTTTCATTTTATATGTATTCGATTTTTACGTGTATATGTATAAGCTTATTGATAAGGGTAGCTGTGAGTTATCTTCATATAGTTAGTTATTTTACGTGTATATATATGTATATACATCTGACAGTATAATATGTATAAGTCAGTTTCATATATATATTATAATAAGTTTCGAATCTACTGTATGGATTTGTTTGATAAATAGTTATACAGTTGGTCATTTGCAGTTTGTTATAAGATTTGTAAATAAATAATTTTGTAACAAGTTTTGTTTTTCCTAAGATATAACTTTTGTTGGTATGTTTCTTTTTACTGAGATGAAAAGGAGAGTGTTGTATATAGTATCAGTATACGAGTCGATGGGTTTTATAGATATGCATGTACAATTTCGTATAATGGTATATAGGGTGGTCAACGTCGGTGTAATATAATCAGTTTATAAAGAAGAAAAATAATAATATTTCAAGAAATTTGTATATATTGATAGCCTACATGAGTATACTAAAATTTTGATATATAGCACGTGCATTTGTTTATATATATGGAACTTGATTTCAAATTTATATAGATACGATATGTTGGGATTAATTGTTTATTTGGAGATTAATATATGTTGATCTTAATATAGGTGCTTAAATATAACAATGATTTTTAATATAAAATTGTTGTTCCTATCGAACTGATTCTGATTCGTTCTCATCGATTTCCCATTATCAGCTTTGATCGTTGAATTCGTGCCAATTTGTTTTGCTTGGATTCATAACTCAATCTCTATGTCTGTATCAGTGTGCGTATCCGGGTCATCTTCTCGTGCATCTCTAGCCTCGAAAGGTGAGCAATCACTCACGATTAACGTTCTTTTATTTATTAAATTTGATTTCAATTGAAACGACAATTGAAATATGCTGCTGTTTGATATTTACACTGTTATTACCTGTATCAGTTCACCTATGACATCTGACACCATTATCTGTTATATATGTAATGATAATCCAGTTTGGTTGATAATTGATTGAATTGTTGATGTTAATATTGGACGTTAAATTGTTAATGTTAAGATGATAAATAGTATGCAATTGAAATTGATATAGGATAGTTAAATGTTAAATTTGATTAAATGACATTTGTATAATATGACCCATTTAACTGTCAAAATTTATCGACTCGTAGGATTTGTTTAATTACACTTTGAACCACTGAATGTATGTTGTTAAATTTATGATGTATGAAATTGTAAATAGATGACAAGTGAAGAACCGTATAACTAATATTGTAATAATCTTTAATCTACATGAAATGATAATGTAGATTCTAGAAATAATTATATTAATTCATACAAATAACAATGCGAATTAATACGGTTATTTTGGGATTATTTGAATTGATTATTGGATTGTTATTGTTTGTTGTTATTGCTTGTTTATTTACTTTGACACCATCCCAGTTATCACAATGCAAGTTCCCTTTGTTATGCTTTGATTTTGAATTGAATTGGAATCGGGTTGAAATGATAAATACCCAAATTGAACTTTGACCTAGGATAGGAAATTAAATAAAATCCGATTGGTCAATAATTTGATTTAAAAATAAAATGAAGATTTTATTTGAATAAACAATATGGTTTTGAAATGAAGTTGAAATTTGAATTTTAAATGAAAGGAAAATGTTAATATTTGAAAATCTGAAACAAAATAATAACAATGTAATTGATGAAGAATGTTGTTTAATTTGAGAAAGGATTGAATTAAGTTTGAAATGATTTAATAATTAAGTTTGAAAAATTAATTAAGTTTGAAATTATTAAACTTTGAAACGATTTAATAATTAAGTTTGAAATTATAATTAAGTTTGAAATTATTTAAACTTTGAAATTAGTTAATAATTAGGTTTTTAATTATTTAATAATTAAATAAGATTGAATTATTTAATGATTAAATTAAATTTGAATTCTTTGATAAGAGAAATTGAACCTTTGAATAAGTGAATTTTATTTTGTAAATAATTGAAATTGAGTTTCTTATTTAATTAAGTTTTGGAAAATTATTTAAGTAAGTAAATAAGTGAAATTGAATTTCTTTAACAAGAAATAAAATGTGATTGAAATTAATGTAAGACTTGAAATTTAAAGAATTTGATTTGATGAATTTAATTTAATTCAATTTGTAAGTTTTGATATAAGCAAGTTGAATTTAAATAATGGATTTAATGAGTTGGAAATTTAATAGAAATTGTTTTGAATGGCAAATTTACTTAAGGAATATTGGATGTAATCGATAAATGAAGTTAAATTGATTTGAATGTTAAATTAAATTAATTTAAATGATTTCGGATTGAAACTTATATACGAACTTGAATCAATATTTGGATTTTGTAAATGAAAATTGAAATTGAATTATAAGATTTTGAAATGTAAATTTAGAAGTTTTGAAACGTAAATTTTGGAAATTGATTTCGAAAGAGAAATGAAATGTTGGTTTACAAATCCTAATTGAAATTGAAATTGATTTGGTTTTGAAATTTATTAACGACCAATCGGTGAAATAATTACGGAAGTTATTAAAGAGACCGGAATCGGTTATGGATATACTCTCTATCTAAATCGAAAACCACTTTAATAACTATACGCGGAGTGATGATCCAGAATGAAGTGGTTGGAATGATGTACGTGATGACTGAAGAAAGAGAACGATGATGGATAGCCTTGGCACTTGTGTCAAATTGGAAATGACTAAAACAGGAGCCGTGCCGGGCCAATGGAGGATTAGCTACCTCAAGTGGACACACTTCTTCGAACTACTTATACTTGTTGTCGATTGGTGCACCCTTGATTTTGGGAGTGTTGTTTCACGGTGTTGCGGGCGCTGCGGCGTTGCGTTCTCACCAGTCCGGATCAGGCAAACGGTAGTATCACTACCTTGGGTATTGCCTCATGTGCCTTGTCATACTTGTATCCCTTTATTCGCGACCACTACGAATTTGTTTTGTACCTTTAGTATATGGATTGCCCTCTGGTGACTTCCGGTTTTGGGGAAACTACGGTCTTGTATATGCTTTTGGGAATAAAAATGTGTTAAGGGTGGAATGGGCCATGACTTAACGCTATTTTGATATCTTTATATTACTGATAGACATTATCTACTTATCGTACCCTACTACATAGTAGATAATTTAACGGATCCTTAAAGGATGGTTATTCCAAACATCCTTTGAGTTACTTGTATTTCAATTGCTATTTCACTTGAGTTGGATTTATTGATATAAGAATGTTAATCCTGACTCGAGTGTCTTGTGTTTTGCTTTACGCTCGGGTCAGACTGAGTGTACCAGTATTCGAGACTCACCTTTGAAGTTGGAGCTTTGCTTGAAGATTCAGCCATCTATTCTGCTTTCAGTATTCGATGATTCCAGTGATGTATTCTGATTTGTATCTGATGTATCGTGTTACTCTTCCGTTGTATCTGGTTTAACTCTGATGTATCGTATTACTCTTCTGTTGTAAACTCTGATGTATCTTATATATTCATATAGTAGCTTCATGAACTACTATCTCTTTTATTTCCGCTGCATTTATTACTCTGTGTCTGTGATCTGTGATTATTTATTTACTGTATATGTTCAGTTTTGCCAAATTTAAATTAACAACGCGGTATTTTGAGCAATTCAACTCCGACATGAGTGTCTACCTATACACTTATAATGGATGCTAATGGTCCAAAATATCGGGTCGTTACAGTTGGTATCAGAGCTTTGGTAGCTCTAGGGAAAACTTAACATATAGGGTAAATGTATTTACAGAATGACTCTCATTCGAGTTTCAATCTCTTCCTTTTGACTCGATTCCTTTGAATTTTGGAACGTTCCCTATGGTTCTAAAAATTCATTCGTGTCCCTCACTATTCGTCTTCTTTCAATTCTGGAGCACCCCATAACTCCATTTTGAATGATATCTATAATAGACCGGCGGTCTCGCCAATCTTCGAATGATTCGTAAAGGAGCAAAACTCCTTTACAATAAGCATCGATTTACCGGAGATTTCTGTATCCTCGGTTTACGATGCTATCTATCTCCTGCTATACCTGAATTCTATTTCTTGAGATCGAACGTAGATTTGCCTCGGAATTCTGCATCGATCTTATTCTCGAAGTCACGGTCAACCCGGTAAAGATTGCCCGCGATTTATATAAACTTATCTATCTTCCTATTTTGTTATTTAATCATCTTATCTTTGTTTCGAACCTATCTTCGAATCAGAATTCTCTTTGATTTGAGTCAACAAAATTTGAATCCCTATCCTTATTTTGAAAATTCATTCCTGTATCGTCGAGCAAAGAAGTGTATTTGTAAACTAATATATAAATGTTTTAATATGCTGTGTTGTTTGAGTTGTTGATGTTGATTTGGGTTTCCGATCGATTCGTCTGATCAACGCTATCGATAGGATTTCCAAAACACTTGAACAGAACAAACCGACACAATATTGTTTTCAAAATATGGTAAACAAAATAGTTTTGTATGATTATATTAACTAAATTGTTAATGAATTATTGTCAGAAATGATAATATTTGATTTTCATGTATTGTTTTGTAAACAATTTACTATTTCAATATCAATAAATGAATTCATAAACTTGGCTATAATTTGATTTGAAATTTGAAATGTATTTAAATCAAGAATTTGAGAATTTAATTTTTCGAAAATTTCAAACCTTGGTTTTCAAAGAATTTTAAAATGTTGAAATCAGTGCTCTTCTCTTTGTTGCTGGAAAATAATTTCGGTGATGGCGGCCGCATCATCGACATTCATTTTCGAGTTTCGAAGTGGAGAAACCATTCTGTAGCCTTGCTACGGTTTTGTTTTGAGAAAAATAAAAAAATAAAAATAAAAATACATTTTGATTTGAATCTCTTTAGTATAATTTGATTTATATATATATATGGGTATCTTATTTTAAAATTTAATTTGATTTGATATAAATATATTATATATTTCTCAAAATCGTTTAAAGTTAATTGGAAATCTAATTCTTAAATTTTGTTAAAAGATGATTTTAATTATAAATAAAACCAAAATTTGGAATAAATATTTAAACTTGAATAATTGAATTGGGAAAATTTTATTTGTATATTGTTCAACTGCATTCTAATACAACTTACCTAAATCATTCAGAAGTTGAATATGTAATTAGATAATATATAAGATAAATTGAATTTATAAATAAAATTTGAGTGCTTATAATAAATGTTATACACTAAATTTTGATTATAAAGATGTTAATAGAGTTAGATAGGATAATAAGTAAACTCAGTTAATAATGAAATAAATTTGTTTTGAAAGAATTAATAAATTTGTTTTGAAAGAATTAATAAATTTGATTTGAAAGAATTAATAAATTGAAATTAGATCAACTTATGGAAATGCCTTGAATTTAAAATCAAAATGAATATAAATTAATTTAAATTGAAATTTATATGGTTTAAATTAATTTATATGGTTAAATATATGTAATAAGATATATTAAGTGAAATAAACTTAATAAGAATTTGGAATAAAGAAGAATTTAAAATTGTTGAAGAAAATATGATTATAATAAAAGACTATTTAAATTTATGGTAAATTGAAGAAAATGGGATAATAAGATAATGAATTTAGAAATAGTTGAGATTGATTTTAGTGAAATCAAATGGATTAAATCAATTATTGAATACCAATTAATTTAAAATTTGAATTTATATGGTTTAAATTAATTGTTATTTTGTATTTCAAATCTGTTTTCTTTCTGGTTGTTTCTATTCTCCTACCTCGTTCCTTTTCGGGGACGAAAAGTTTTGAGTGGGGAGAGTGTAACGACCCGTAAAATTTCAACTGTTTTAATAACGTAATTAGTTGAAATTTTGTGAAATTTTAAACGATAAAATTTTGAAATAAAAACTTAATATTTGGAATACGTCTAGTTAAACATAGCAACTGGTAAATTTTCGTCCGAAAATATGAAAGTTTATTTCGCGCGTAAATTCACTTCAATTTAATCAGTTAAAAAGCGATGAAAATAAAATATTTTCGGAACCTAAATATTTTTACATAGAAAAATTCTAAACCATCTTCTGAGCAAGATGTCAGTTTGACGTTCTTCCAAATTCGGACATCTTTGGCTCCGTCGATCTTATTTTCCTACGTTTTTACTGCATTTTCAACTAGTAGAAAATTCGAATTTTTATAATTCAATCTTACCACTGATATCTGTATAACGTTTTGATCGTCTCGCCGTGCTGATCTCTACGGTATATTTGTTTGTGTGTTTCGAAGCCCGAGAAACAACAAAATCTACGAGACGACTTCGTAACAGTTTCGCATTCGATCTGTTAGTCTCCCTGCCTTTCGTATGACACATCTTTTAACCCAATAGCCATTTACATTTTTATATTTCAAAAAAAAAAAATTTGATTGTCAGCGACCATTCATTTTTCAAAGAACATTAACCCAACAGCTATCAACATTTATTAGTGTAGCTATTTGGCGTTTGCTTTTCCCATCTATTCAATTTATTGCTGTTCTTCAGGGCGTTTCGTGCTTCCCAGCCATTTTAGTTTGGTTCAAAGATAGGAAAATACATAAGTATACCTATTAATTTATTTATTCCGTACATTCCTCTTCCTCCATTTTCTTCCTTCTTCTCTTTTAAAGTTTATGTGTTAAAAAAAAGCTTGTTTGATTTATTGGTTGCTGAGAGATCCTCTCAAACTATTTGTATACTTGAAGCTACCCAAGCACGCATCATCTTCCCCAGCGCCGCTTTTCAGTCGACCCAGCCGAGAGCTTCCCTCTGCCTCGACCTCATCCACCAGGGTGGCCCCACTTTCCCACTCCACATCTGCCCCATTTTGCCCTCCCCACGTCACGCAGCAGCCATCCGACCTTCCGTGCTCGACCTGGCCACTGACTTCATCAACGAACATCCACCCATAGCCTACCTCCTCTTCATTGCCGAGCTTCCCAGGCCTAAGCCACCATGTTTCCTCCAACAATTCGTGCTCCGCCTACTGCTCATCAATCACCAACCGCCACCTCTTCGTCCCTGCTGATGCTCTGGCAGAGGACCCCCTTAGCCTTCTTCTTTTAAGGTAAATGTATGTATAGATGTATACATATATTATAGGATAGGTAGAGTTATATAAAAAAAAGGGAAACTTTTGTAACTTGTATGCTAGTAACTTATATTTATATGTAAAGTTTATGCAAGTTTTCAAAAACTGTGGATTTATACAAGTTGTGTGTTAGCTACAGTTATATATAGTTTATATAATAGTATATATATTATATAATAGAAGGATGTAAAATATGTTTTACAGTTTATATGGTTTTGATTTTTAGTATAGATGTATATATTATATTAGTAATAGAATGGTAAGTGATGTATACTCAACAGTTTCATTTTATATGTATTCGATTTTTACGTGTATATGTATAAGCTTATTGATAAGGGTAGCTGTGAGTTATCTTCATATAGTTAGTTATTTTACGTGTATATATATGTATATACATTTGACAGTATAATATGTATAAGTCAGTTTCATATATATTATAATAAGTTTCGAATCTGCTGTATGGATTTGTTTGATAAATAGTTATACAGTTGGTCATTTGCAGTTTGTTATAAGATTTGTATATAAATAATTTTGTAACAAGTTTTTTTTTCCTAAGATATAACTTTTGTTGGTATATTTCTTTTTACTGAGATGAAAAGGACAGTGTTGTATATAGTATCAGTATACGAGTCGATGGGTTTTATAGATATGCATGTACAATTTCATATAATGGTATATAGGGTGGTCAACGTCGGTGTAATATAATCAGTTTATAAAGAAGAAAAATAATAATATTTCAAGAACTTTGTATATATTGATAGCCTACATGAGTATACTAAAATTTTGATATATAGCACGTGCATTTGTTTATATATATGGAACTTGATT
Source organism: Allium fistulosum (assembly GCA_030737815.1). NCBI lineage: Eukaryota > Viridiplantae > Streptophyta > Magnoliopsida > Asparagales > Amaryllidaceae > Allium > Allium fistulosum. Next base: position 208,628,706 of record CM060903.1, read on the forward strand.
TCAAATTTATATAGATACGATATGTTGGGATTAATTGTTTATTTGGAGATAAATATATGTTGATTTTAATATAGGTGCTTAAATATAACAATGATTTTTAATATAAAATTGTTGTTCCTATCGAACTGATTCTGATTCGTTCTCATCGATTTCCCATTATCAGCTTTGATCGTTGAATTCGTGCCGATTTGTTTTGCTTGGATTCATAACTCAATCTCTATGTCTGTATCAGTGTGCGTATCCGTGTCATCTACTCGTGCATCTCTAGCCTCGAAAGGTGAGCAATCACTCACGATTAACGTTCTTTTATTTATTAAATTTGATTTCAATTGAAACGACAATTGAAATATGCTGCTGTTTGATATTTACACTGTTATTACCTGTATCAGTTCACCTGTGACATCTGACACCATTATCTGTTATATATGTAATGATAATCCAGTTTGGTTGATAATTGATTGAATTGTTGATGTTTATATTGGACGTTAAATTGTTAATGTTAAGATGATAAATAGTATGCAATTGAAATTGATATAGGATAGTTAAATGTTAAATTTGATTAAATGACATTTGTATAATATGACCCATTTAACTGTCAAAATTTATCGACTCGTAGGATTTGTTTAATTACACTTTGAACCACTGAATGTATGTTGTTAAATTTATGATGTATGAAATTGTAAATAGATGACAAGTGAAGAACCGTATAACTAATATTGTAATAATCTATAATCGACATGAAATGATAGTGTAGATTCTAGAAATAATTATATTAATTCGTACAAATAACAATGCGAATTAATACGGTTATTTCGAGATTATGTGAATTGATTATTGGATTGTTATTGTTTGTTGTTACTGCTTGTTTATTTACTTTGACACCATCCCAGTTATCACAATGCAAGTTCCCTTTGTTATGCTTTGATTTTGAATTGAATTGGAATCGGGTTGAAATGATAAATACCCAAATTGAACTTTGACCTAGGATAGGAAATTAAATAAAATCCGATTGGTCAATAATTTGATTTAAAAATAAAATGAAGATTTTATTTGAATAAACAATATGGTTTTGAAATGAAGTTGAAATTTGAATTTTAAATAAAAGGAAAATGTTAATATTTGAAAATCTGAAACAAAATAATAACAATGTAATTGATGAAGAATGTTGTTTAATTTGAGAAAGGATTGAATTAAGTTTGAAATGATTTAATAATTAAGTTTGAAAAATTAATTAAGTTTGAAATTATTAAACTTTGAAACGATTTAATAATTAAGTTTGAAATTATAATTAAGTTTGAAATTATTTAAACTTTGAAATTAGTTAATAATTAGGTTTTGAATTATTTAATAATTAAATAAGATTGAATTATTTAATGATTAAATTAAATTTGAATTCTTTGATAAGAGAAATTGAACCTTTGAATAAGTGGATTTTATTTTGTAAATAATTGAAATTGAGTTTCTTATTTAATTAAGTTTTGGAAAATTATTTAAGTAAGTAAATAAGTGAAATTGAATTTCTTTAACAAGAAATAAAATGTGATTGAAATAAATGTAAGACTTGAAATTTAAAGAATTTGATTTGATGAATTTAATTTAATTCAATTTGTAAGTTTTGATATAAGGAAGTTGAATTTAAATAATGGATTTAATGAGTTGGAAATTTAATAGAAATTGTTTTGAATGGCAAATTTACTTAAGGAATATTGGATGTAATCGATAAATGAAGTTAAATTGATTTGAATGTTAAATTAAATTAATTTAAATGATTTCGGATTGAAACTTATATACGAACTTGAATCAATATTTGGATTTTGTAAATGAAAATTGAAATTGAATTATAAGATTTTGAAATGTAAATTTAGAAGTTTTGAAACGTAAAATTTGGAAATTGATTTCAAAAGAGAAATGAAATGTTGGTTTACAAATCCTAATTGAAATTGAAATTGATTTGGTTTTGAAATTTATTAACGACCAATCGGTGAAATAATTACGGAAGTTATTAAAGAGACCGGAATCGGTTATGGATATACTCTCTATCTAAACCGAAAACCACTTTAATAACTATACGCGGAGTGATGATCCAGAATGAAGTGGTTGGAATGATGTACGTGATGACTGAAGAAAGAGAACGATGATGGATTGCCTTGACACTTGTGTCAAATTGGAAATGACTAAAACAGGAGTCGTGCCGGGCCAATGGAGGATTAGCTACCTCAAGTGGACACACTTCTTCGAACTACTTATACTTGTTGTCGATTGGTGCACCCTTGATTTTGGGAGTGTTGTTTCACGGTGTTGCGGGCGCTGCGGCGTTGCGTTCTCACCAGTCCGGATCAGGCAAACGGTAGTATCACTACCTTGGGTATTGCCTCATGTGCCTTGTCATACTTGTATCCCTTTATTCGCGACCACTATGAATTTGTTTTGTACCTTTAGTATATGGATTGCCCTCTGGTGACTTCCGGTTTTGGGGAAACTACGGTCTTGTATATGCTTTTGGGAATAAAAATGTGTTAAGGGTGGAATGGGCCATGACTTAACGCTATTTTGATATCTTTATATTACTGATAGACATTATCTACTTATCGTACCCTACTACATAGTAGATAGTTTAACTGATCCTTAAAGGATGGTTATTCCAAACATCCTTTGAGTTACTTGTATTTCAATTGCTATTTCACTTGAGTTGGATTTATTGATATAAGAATGTTAATCCTGACTCGAGTGTCTTGTGTTTTGCTTTACGCTCGGGTCAGACTGAGTGTACCAGTATTCGAGACTCACCTTTGAAGTTGGAGCTTTGCTTGAAGATCCAGCCATCTATTCTGCTTTCAGTATTCGATGATTCCAGTGATGTATTCTGATTTGTATCTGATGTATCGTGTTACTCTTCCGTTGTATCTGGTTTAACTCTGATGTATCATATTACTCTTCTGTTGTAAACTCTGATGTATCTTATATATTCATATAGTAGCTTCATGAACTACTATCTCTTTTATTTCCGCTGCATTTATTACTCTGTGTCTGTGATATGTGATTATTTATTTACTGTATATGTTCAGTTTTGCCAAATTTAAATTAACAACGCGGTATTTTGAGCAATTCAACTCCGGCATGAGTGTCTACATATACACTTATAATGGATGCTAATGGTCCAAAATATCGGGTCGTTACAGTTGGGACCGATGCTAATTCCGTAGAAGGAGGAGAAGTCATCACAGAATTTGATTGCCGTGGGGAAGTGGAAAGGATAAAACCTATAGAAGACCTTGAGGAGACATGTATAGACCCAAATGATTCAACCAAAATAGTCAAAGTGGGAAAGGAGTTGGAAAGCAGCATGAAGAAAGAATTAATTCAGTTTCTTAAATCCAATAGAGACGTGTTTGCATAGTCTCATTCAGATATGGTTGTGATTGATCCATCAGTTATGTGCCATGCACTAAACATTAATCCAGAAGCGACCCCCATCAGATAGAAGAAGAGACAATTGGATAAGCTGCGGTCCAACGCCCTAAAAGAGGATGTTAAAAGGATACGCAAAAATAGATTCATTCGGGAAGTCTTCTACCCAAAGTGGCTAGCAAACCCAGTATTAGTAAAGAAGTCGAATGGCAAGTGGAGAACTTTCAATGATTATACTGACTCGAACAAAGCATGTCCAAAAGATTATTACCCATTGCCCCGAATAGATCAGTTGGTTGATGCAACTAGTGGACATAGATTGTTATCCCTCATGGATTCTTACTCGAGATATAATCAGATACCCATGTTTAAACCAGATGAGGAACATACAAGTTTCCTTACCGATTGGGGAATTTTTTGCTACAAAGCAATGCATTTCGGGTAAAAGAATGCAGGAGCTACCTATCAAAGATTAGTCAAAAGAATGTTCAAAGAACAGATAGGTCGAAATATGGAAGTTTATGTTGACGATATGCTAGTAAAATCTTATAAAGCTAAGAGTCACCTTGAAGACCTAAAAGAGATGTTCGAAGTATTACGGAAATATCAAATGAAACTGAATCCCCAGAAATGCTCTTTCGGGGTTCATTTCGAGAAGTTTTTAGGCTATATTGTGAGCGCTCAAGGAATTGAGGCCAGTCCAGACCAGATTCAAGCTATCAAGGACATCGCTGAGCCCAAAACTAGCAAAGATGTAATGAGTTTAAATGGTAGGGTAGCCGCCCTAAGCAAGTTCATCCCCAAAGTAACTATTAAGTGCATTCCCTTTTTCAATGTGATCAAGAAGAAGAACAACTTTGAATGGGGAGAAGACTGTAAGAAATCCTTTCAAGAGTTGAAAAATCATTTGGAAAGACCACTAATACTATCCAGCCCCGAGAATGGGGAAGTCTTGTACTTATACATGGCAGTTTCGAAACATGCAGTTAGTTCATTCTGATCAGAGAGGAGAATAGGACTCAACTTCTTGTTTATTATGTGAGAAAGTAGTTAAAAGATGCAAATGTTTGATACTCGGTAATAGAAAAATTAGCTTACTGCTTGATACTTACAGCACGAAAACTTAGAGCATATTTTCAAGTGCATCCAATATATCAGAGTATTGACTAACCTTCCACTCAAACAAGTCTTCAGTAAGCCTGAAACTTCGGGTAGGCTAGTAAAGTAGGGGATTGAGCTTAGCCAGTATGACATTGAGTTTCAGCCATTGGCAGCTATTAAAGGGAAAACATTAGCAGACTTTATTAATGAGTGTACAAACTTCATCAAAGAACAATCGGAGAAATAAAAGGATCAAAAACCCATATGGCAGTTATTTGTGGATGGCGCGTCGAATGAGCAAGGAGCTGGAGTAGGATATGTCATAATAACACCAGACATGCACCGCCTACACTACGCAATGAAGTTAGGGTTTACCGCAACAAATAATATAGCTGAATATGAATCAATGGTGATAGGATTGACTAGCCTTAGAGCTCAAAATCTCACGAATTCAAGTCTTTAGTGATTCTCAACTAATGGTAAACCAGATAAAGCAAGCATATCCGACTAAGGATGCCAAACTATCTTTTTATGTAAAGAAAGTATTGAAAATGCTCGCCTCATTTGAAGATTTTTCTATACATCAAGTTCCAAGAGGTGAAAACTCTCAGGCAAATTCGTTAGCAAAGTTGGTTAGTTCAAGAGGAGCCTTAGAAACTCGAATCGTGCCAGTAGAGGACCAAGAAAATTCAAGTATTGAAGAGGGAACACCCGAACAAGCGAAGGAATTGTTAATCCTAACTAGATCCCAATCCATGGACAAGAGAGAAAAGAAAGAGAAATTAAGGAAGAAATCCCAAATGAGGGGATTAATAATCCAAGGACAGATGACTATTATAGTGAGACTTGGATGCTGCCTATTGTCAAATATCTTTCTAAAGGGATATTGATATCTGACAAAGTGGAAGTTAGGAAAATCAGGCGATAGGCTCCGACTTTCACAATGGTGGATAGGGTTCTTTACAGGAGAGGATATGCCTTACCTTACTTAAGACGTGTGAGTCCAGAAGATCAGATGAAATTGTTGGTGGAAGTCCATGAAGGATTTTGCAGAGACCACTCCAATGGGGCAAAGTTGGCAAAGAAAATAATAAGACAAAGTTTTTATTGGCCTTGAATGGCAAGTCAAGCTATTGAATATGTAAAGAGATGTGAAAGATGGCAGAAATACTCAAAGATCCCTTGATTAACTCCGATTTCAAGTCAATTAACTCCGATTTCAAGTCCGTGACCCTTCGATATATGGAGAATCGACTTAATTGGGCCATTGCCAATTTCCAAAAGAGGAGCAAGATATGCTGTAGTCGCCATAGACTACTTTACTAAGTGGGTAGAAGCAGAACTACTCCCCAAAATCACTTCTGGGAAAGTGCTTAGATTCGTCATTAAAAACATTATTACCAGATTCGGGATCCCCTATAAGATTATATCTGATAATGGAACACAATTTGAAAGTGAATAATTTTCTCGGTTTTGCCATAAGAATGAGATTGTTAAAAGCTTTTCTTCCATGGCACATCCAAAGGCTAATGGAGCCGTTGAAGGTGCAAATAAGACTATCTTGAAAAAGCGATTGAATAAAGCCAAAGAGAATTGGGTAGAAGAATTGCCACTTGTACTCTGGGCCTATCGAACATCCACTAGAATTGCAACAGGAAATACCCCTTATTCTCTAACATATGGTGTGAAGTGATGTTGCCAGTTGAAATTGTGATACCCTTACATTGAAGAATCGAATATGCATTTGATCCAAACCAGGAATTGAAGAAAGAATCATTAGATTTAATACATGAATTAAGGGATGAAGCAGCTATCCGAATTGCAGAATATCAGAGAAGAATCTCAAAATACTACAACTCAAAAGTGAAGATAAGATTATTCTAAGTGGGAGACTTAGTACTCCGAAGGGTGATGACAAACACAAAAATCCTGGGGATGGACCGCTAGGACCAAATTGGGAAGGTCCTCTAATTGTATGCAAAGTAATTCCCCCTAGAGTTTACAAGTTATGTTGACCAGACGACAATATGGTTCCTAGAACGTGGAATGCGGAACACTTGCGACCATATTTTCTTACAATGAATGAATAAAGCACCTCTTTCTTAAAGAAAATTCTACATGGTTGGAAGTAAAATTTGAAAGTCTATATGAGTGGATCGTATAGAATATATATATATATATATATGCAAGTATAAACAGCTAACTATATAATATAACTTGATAAATGATAGTAGCAAAGTAAATGAAAATGATCACACCAAGATTTTATACTGGTTCGGACCTCCCATCCTACGTCCAGTCCCGAAGCTCCTCTTCGAAATTTCCTTTCAACTAACCCTCACTTGACCCGGAGGAACAGGTTTACAATAGCAGAGTTTCTTTATCAAGAATGTGTTCTATAACATGGATGTTTGACTATTGAGTACAAATGCTTCCAATATATATATATATATATATATATCTAGAGAATATTTGAATGAGGAGTTCTATATATATGGAAGAGTTAAATACAGGTAGTTGATTGCTTAGAGATCAGGTATAAATCATAGTATAAGAGATAAGAGCGTAAGTGAGTAAGGTAAATCTTTCTCTTGAATTCCTGATGCTATTTATAGTGATGAAGAGTCTCTATGTGTAGTTGCCTTCATTAACAATCGTTGTATAGTTGCTCCTGTTGGTGATGAAGAGTTGCAGTGAAGAGGAGCGGATGTGTCTCTTCGGATGTGACAGTTGGAGTTTGAAATTGTACAGTCGAGCTTATTTTCAGACGTCTGGAAAGTGACCTCAGACGTCTGGCCTTCATATATTTTTTGTGTTTGGTAGCATTTCAGACGTCTGAGTTTATAAACCAGACGTCTGGTCTTTTCTTCTGTTTTATGTCTGGATGTATGTCAGACGTCTGAGTTCAGGATCAGACGTCTGGTTTCTTCTGAGTTTGTGAACTAGAGAACTTAACCAGACGTCTGGTCTGTGCACTCAGACGTTTGGATTAGTGCATGTTGCTTTTCTTGTGTCTGTATCACTTCTTTTCGGATTCTCTCAACTTGTAGCCTCTTGATACTTCTTTTGAGTCTTGTTCTTGTCTCTTTGGTGATGTTTCTATATCAACTTCCTATATATGTACATTTGTTTTCCATTGCATAGTTGTGATCATCGAAACCAAGGAATTGATTTCCTAACAATCTCCCCCTTTTTGATGATGACAACTATTCAATGTACTTATATATATATTTTAAATCTCCCCCTGAATATGTGCTTAGTTTTGTTGTTAAGATTATATATATATTTCTCCCCCTTTGACATTATCAAAAAGAATATATAAAAGTTCAAGTCAAAAAGAAATTTTCATTAATAATAAGAAGGAGTTACATTCATAGATTTGAACAAAACGAAAACAAAGCCTAAATTCTAGAGTTGCTTAGGAGAAGCTTGTTTTGAATCATCTTCCTTTGGTTTGTCAGAAGTGCTTGGCTTAGAAGGAGATGTCAAAGCTTCGTTGGAAGGTTCATCGTCAAATAGTTTGGAATCTTTTGCAGGAGGAGATGGCACAGGAGTAGTCCAATCTTCGGAGGGTGGAAATGGACCACGTACTTTTTGAAGTACCTCCTTGAGAACTGATAAAACAGTCGAAAGAGATTCTTCGACTGTGGCTAGTCTTGTAGCAAAAGATATCTCGAAGCTGTCGATTCGTTTTGCTAGAATTTTTTGATTTTGAGACAAGATTTGTTGATTTCGAAGCATTAGATCTCGAATGCTTTCATTTTGATTTGTTTCTGTTCGAGTTTCCAAAATGTCATCTTGTCTCGGATATTCAAATGAAGTGGGAGGTGGGGGAGTGATTTCTCGATTTTGTTCTTCTTCTTGAGATGGATCAATATGGGTTTGAGGAGGAGGGTCAACCCTTCTAGATTGTTGATGATGAGTCCAATCGTCGAAGGACATGAATTCCTGTGGAATTTCGGGTAAGTGCATCAAGGAGAAGAATTTGGTGGAGGCATACTTAGGTGAAATTTCTTCGAAGGTTGATAGATAAGACGAAATATTGTTTGCATGAAGAAGTTTCATAATATAAGTTGGGTAAATGATCGATGGCCGCGATCGATTCCAAAATTGCTTGAGTTCATCAAATATGAATTTGGCCCAATTAACTCGAGTTCCACTAAAAAGGGCATATAGAGCTTTGTGTTCCAATTCGGTGATTTGTTCATGACTACCCATGCGTGGAACAATTGTATTGATTATCATTCTTGTAACAACCCGTATATTTGGACCATTTAAATTGACAATAATCCACACATGTCAACTTAAATAATACAAAACACGAATCATTATGGGATTATAAATACATAAATGTAAATGAGAATCAATACAACATCACAGAACAGTCACAGAATAATGCAGCGGAAAATACATCGTCATAATAGCAGTTCATGAAGCCACTATATAATATACAACAATGTCTTAACATCAAGTGACTAATACCAAAAATGTCCAACAGACATCAATACAGGAATATAAATAGACTGATAAAGATAAATGCTAAGCCTTCAGCATCTTCAACCAACCTTGATCAGCAACTGGATAACTTCAGACTGACCCGAGCATATGCAAAAAGAAACACTCGAGTCAGGACTCAAAATCTTATGCAATTAAACCAATTGCAAGGGAATAGTTCATAACTTAAAGATGGATAAAATAACATCTCTAAGGATCCGATAAACTATCTATATACAATAGAATACGATAGATAGATAATGTCTAATCAGTAAAGTACGATATTAAAATAGTGTTAAGTCATGGCCCATACCACCCTTAACACATTTTTATTCCCAAGAGCATATACAAGATCGTAGTTTCCCCAAAACCGAAAGTCACCAGAGGGCAATCCATATACTAAAGGTACAAAACAAAACGTAGTGGTCGCGAATAGGATAATCAGTATGACAAGGTACATGAGGCGATACCAACTAGGATACTAGTAGTTGCCTGATCCGGACTGATGTTGAGCATAGCAGCTACTATCTCAACACCGCGAAACAACACTCCCAAATCAAGGGGTGCACCCAAATCGAATCACAAAAGTAATAGATATGGTATCGAAGAAGTGTGTCCGCTAGAGGTGGCGAACCTCAATGGCCCGGCGCGGCTCCTGTTTTAGTCATGTCAGGGGTCGTCCAAATATCGTTCTCTTTCTTCAGTCAACGCGTTCACCAAACCATCCACCTCATTCTGGATCAACACTTCGCGTATAATAGTTATTAAAGTGGTTTTCGGTATCGACAGAGAGTATGTCCATATCCGATCCCGGTCTCTTTAATAACTACGTATTTATTACCCGATGGTCAATTTAAGTTAAGGTTTAAACAAATCAAAGTCCAAAAGTCAAGGTGCAAATTTGACTTCCAAAATTTGACATTTCACGATTCAATTTATATCGGATATTTAAAATCATATTTCCAAATGAAATCTGTAGTTCAACATTTAATTAACAATATAGTTAAGTATTCAAGTTCAATTTAATAACTCTCTTATTAAATTTAGTTCAAAATCAATTTATCCAAATTTACCGGTCAATTAAGTTCGAATCGTTAGATCAAATTCTATTTATCTCAATTCATGTTTACATTCATCGTTACATTAAATATAATCATAAATTTGATTAAATCAATTTCCTTAAATTTACAATCATTTTACATTTAAATTATTGCTAAATTAAATCCATAAGACTTCAGTTAATTTCGTATTCCATTTTAAGTCAAAATTCCCTAAATCTAAATTATTATTTATGACAAGTTCAAATCTATTAAATTTAAAACCCAGTTTAAATCTAAATCTACCAATCTAATAAATTAAATTATTAAATTTTAAAACTCACTTGTTTTAAATCTTATTCCAATCAAATTCACCAATTCATTTTTCTTCAATTAAATAGATTCATTAATCCGTTTCAATTAAATCCATTAATTTATTTCAATTAAATCCATTAATTTATTTCAATTAAATCCATTAAGTCGTTACTTGATTTCCAAACAAATTATTAAGTTCATTCCTTAATTTCAAATAGATTTCAATTTCAAAATAATTTTGTTGACCAATCGGGTTTCTTATTTTTAATTGTCTATCCTAGGCCAAGTTGTTTAAGTGGGTATTTATCATTTCAACCCGATATCATTCAATATAAAGCATAGCAAAGGGAACTTGCAGTGTGATAACTGGGATGGTGTCAAAGTAAATAAACAAGCAATAGCAACCATACATAGCAAATTAACAATTTATTCAAATAATCCCGAAATAATCATATTAACTTACATTCGTTATTTATGCAAATTAATATAATTATTCCTAGAATCCTACGGATTAAAGATTATTACATTATGATTTTTACTTGGTGTCCGTTATCAAATTTCTACATCAATCGTACACATCAATATTTAATGTCGCTATTATTTACCCTAATTAACATCATATTACAGTTCAACATGTTAAATCAACTTAAACAATACATGGCGTCAAATTTTTAGAACTTAACAGTTTATTTCAACCAAATTTTAACAATCAACAATTTAATATCCAGATTAATATTAACAACAATTATCACTTGATTATCATAGCATAATAGATTGAGTCGTGAATATAAAATATTCACCTTTCGTGGTTGGAGTAGATGGCGCGGCACAAAGATGAATAGATAAAATAGACCCTAATAGGCACGACGCAAAATGAACACAACAATCGACGAAGCGAGATAGATTCAAACAAGCCGGATGAAGACTAGGACCCCGAAGCGGTTGCTGGAAACACACACAGTAAACACTGTGAGTACTATGTATATAACATATATACTGTAACCCATATATATTATATAAATAAAACAGTTTATTTATACAAAGCAAACAACAGTTTATATATAAAAGAATGACAAGGTTGGTTGGAGCCTTCAACTACACGAAGCGAGCAGCGAGCAATCGGGCGGCGGTTGGTGGCGGTGGGTCGTGGGGATGGATGCGGAATGTAGTGGTTGCGTGCACGTGTGGGGCGGAAGCCGGGTGGGTCGACTGGGCTGGCGGGTTTGGGTTACGGCAGTGGGGCTGGCAGTGGAGGCGGAGGGGTACGGGCGAGCTGGGCAGGGGCGGAGCGCATGGCGTGCAGGCGGGGTGGGGCTGGGGGACGTGTGCCCGCAGGCGGAGCTGGGCGGGGCGTGTGCATGCAGGCGGGGCTGGGGACGTGGGTGGCTGGTCGTGGCGGGTGCTGCGGTGTTCCGGTGGTGGAGGGAGGCTGGGCGGAGGGCTGGCGCGTGGCGCGGGGCTGAGGCGGTAGTGGCTGGGCTGTTGGTGGCGGAGGTTGCATGGGCGGGACGAGTGGGATGAGGCAGGCGGAGGTAGTCGGAGCGGAGTGGGATGAGGCAGGCGGAGGTAGTCGGAGCGGAGTGGGATGAGGCAGGCGGGAGGGCGCTGGGGACGGGGAAGACTGGGGTTCGGTGGGTGCTGTCGGAGGTGGGCTGGGTGGTGGCGGTTGCATGGGGACGGAGGGCGCTGGGGCGGAGGAGGTGGCAGTGGGGAGGTGAGTGGAGGCGGGCGTGCATGGGCAGAGGGTCTTCATTTTTTCTTTGTGAAGTTCATAAAAAAAAAGTGAAGAGGAGGAGCTGTAACCTTTTTGCCAAATGAAATATATGAAAGAAGAATGAAGGGTTGGCTCTGCGTGCTGTGAAGTATATATAAAATAAAGAATAGGGAGGGAAAGAGAATAGAATTGCAGAGGAGAGAGTACAGCAGCAGTTGTCATGTAGCAATTAATGTTGCAGAAGGCAGATGCTCAGTGCACAGTAAATACAATGATGATTTTCACAATGGAGGCTATTGGTGTTCCCAAGGTCAGCTGACTGGCTCCAAAATTTGAAAGCTGAAATGTTGGGTACCGGTTTGCGCTGCGTAACGGACCGGTGTGTGCTCCGTTAACAATTATAATTTGCAACGCCAAACTCCGATTGACACAAACAAATATACCGTTTTGATCAGCGCGACGAGGCGGACACAACGGTATAAGGATATTGATGGTTTGACGTTGTTTGCGAAGCGGTAAATCTTATTGAACCATTTGCGCGAGTGGACATTTTAACTAGCAATTAAAAGCGAAATTTGACGAAATGAAATGCGCCGTCATGATCAGAATATTTTTCTTATGCAACATTGTGAAAAATATTTGAGTTCGGACGATAGAAAATTTACACATAAAATTAAAACTAATATGTAAATTTGACGAGTGAAATTTTCTACAATATTTTTCGACGAAATTTGGCGTACGCCTATGTCTATCTAGGCGTATTCCAAATGTGAAGTTTGAACGGTAACGGAAATCGTTTGTGAATATTTGAAATTTCCATTACGGGGAATGCAACAAAACACCGAAGAATAAGATCGACGGAGCTAAAGATATCCGAATTTTGAAAAACGAAAAATGATGCCTTTGTCAGAAAATGATTTAGAATTTTCCTATGTAAAAATATTTAGGTTCGGAAGATGAAATTTTTCACGTTTTAAAATGAACTGATGTGTAGTAAAACGCGCACGAAATTTACTGCGGTATTTTCCGACGAAACTTTACCCATATCTACAATCATCAAGGCGCAATTTAGAAACAAAGTTTGGACGTTGATTGAAATCGTATGTAAGTTTCACATTTTTAATTAAAATAACGGTTCTAAAATTTTTAAATTGGGTCGAAATTTCAGGGTCGTTACATTCACCCCTACTCAAGACTTTTCGTCCTCGAAAAGGAACAAAGTAAAGAGTGGAAGAACAGATAACAGAGATACAATGGATTCAGAATAGATCATTGAATATAGTAATGAGTATAGAATGGAATTTACCTTCAACAAACAATTCTGGATTAGAATCCCGGATACTCTCCTCGGTTTCCCAAGTGCAATCCCGATCATCGGGACTCCATTGGACTTTGACTAGGCTAACTGACTTCCTTCTAAGTTGCTTTGTATCCCTATCAACAATACGAAGTGGTCTCCTCTCTATAGTCAAATCCGGCTCAATATCAACCTCATCTAACTGAGCAATAGGGATGGTCATGCATGGATCGTGTACAACTTTCCGAAGATGTGAAACATGGAAGACGTTGTGCACACCCTCAAATTTCTCCGGTAGTGCAACTCTGTAGGCTAGTGTACCAATTTTCTCAGTGATAGCGAATGGTCCAACAAATCTAGGAGCGAGCTTCCCTCTACGACCAAATCGAATAACATTCTTTAAGGGTGATACCTTAAGGAATACCTTATCCCCAATCAGGAATTCTAAATCTCTTCTACGCCTATCAGCATAGCTCTTCTGTCTATCCTGTGCGGTCTTCATCTTTCTTCTGATTTCATTGACCTTCTCGGATGCTTCTATAATCATATCTGGGCCAAGAATTAATCGATCACCAGGCTCAGTCCAACAAGCTGGCGATTTGCATGGCCGTCCATATAAAGCTTCGAACGGTGCCATATCGATACTTGCCTGAATATAAAGGTGGTTAAATTTCAATTCAAATTTACTTATTCAAATTGAAATTTTGATTTACCTGATAACTGTTATTATAAGTGAATTCAACCAAATGGAGATGGTCTTCCCAAGATCCACCGAAATCAATAATGCAGGCTCGGAGCAGATCTTCTAAAATCTGATTTACCCTTTTAGTTTGGCCATCTGTTTGAGGATGATAAGCTGTGCTCAGATTTAGTTTAGTGCCCAAGACGTCCTGAAATGCTTTCCAGAATTTACTAGTGAATAAAGGGTATCTATCGCACACAATACTAGATGGAACTCCATGAAGTCTAACAATCTCTCTCATATATATCTCGGCCAAACTCAAAGCAGTACGAGTGGCCTTAACAGGAATAAAGTGAGCAGATTTTGTCAACCTATCAACAATCACCCATATACTCTCGTTACCTTTTCTGGTCCTTGGTAATCCATCAATGAAGTCCATAGAAATCTGGTCCCATTTCCAACATGGAATCTCTAGGGGTTGAAGTAATCCTGCCGTCTTCTGGTGATCGGCCTTAACTTGTTGGAAAGTGGTGCATCTACTGACATATATAGAAATATCCCTCTTCATCCCACTCCACCAATATAAACGCTTCATATTTCGGTACATCTTAGTGACACCAGGATGAAATGAAAGTGATGACCGATGGTTTTCTCTAAGCACTTCTTGTCTCAATCCATCGACATTAGGGACGCAAATACGATTGTCAATCCTCAGAACTCCTTTACTATCTATCTGTGCTCCCACTTTACTGTCGGTATTTCCAACTCTACCAAGAACTAACTCCTTCATGCGATAGAGCAAGGTGTCCTCATATTGTTTGTCCTTGATGCGATCCACAAGAGATGGGGAGATAACAAGTTGAAATAGCATGCCTTCTACAAGATTGCAGCATGACAATGATTTCCTACGGCTCAAAGCATCAGCTACAACATTTGCTTTCCCAGGAGTATAATTGATATCGAGATCATATGCAGCTAAGAATTCGAGCCATCGGACTTATCTCTGGTTCAAATCCTTCTAAGAAAAGATATATCTCAAGGACTTATGATCGGTGAATAATTCAAATTTAATTCCCAAAAGATGATGCCTCCACAGTTTCAAAGCAAATACAACTGTAAGAAGCTCTAGATCATGAGTTGCATAGTTTACTTCATGGATCTTCAACTGGCGGCCAGCATAAGCAATAACCTTTCCGCTTTGCATAAGAACAGCGCCTAAACCTTCTCGGCAAGCATCTGTATAGACAGTTAATTCTTCACTTCCATTGATTACCGCAAGAACTGGAGCTGAAGTTAACTTACGCTTCAATTCATTAAAAGCTGATTCGCACTTCTCACTCCAAATAAACTTGACATCCTTTCGGGTTAAAGCAGTGAGTGGGGCAGAAATCCGGGCAAAGTGCTCAATAAATCTACGATAATAGCCGGCCAAGCCCAAGAAGCTACGGATATCAGTAGGAGTTTTGGGAGTCTCCCAATCCTATAGATAAATTTCAATTTAAAAAGGGATAAGATGAATTGAATAGAAATAACGAATAGGATAGAACTTACATTGATTACGGCGATCTTAGCTGGATCGACCGAAATCCCATTTTCAGAAACTATGTGGCCCAGGAATCTCACTTCGTCTCGCCAGAAGTGGCATTTAGAGAATTTGGCCTTAAGTTGATGATTTCGGAGAGTTTCCAGAACATAAGCAAGGTGTGTCTCGTGCTCCTTCTCGTCTTTGGAGAAAACGAGAATATCATCAATGAAAACAAGAACAAACTTGTTAAGCACATCACGGAAGACTCGATTAATTAAATCGACGAAATAAGCAGGTGCATTGGTCAAACCGAATGGCATAACCAACCATTCATAGAATCCGTTCTCGGTACGGAAAGCTGTCTTATGAATACTATCTTCTGCTACTCTGAGTTGGTGGAACCCAGTGTCAAGATCAAGTTGGGAGAAAACTTTAGCTCCATGGAGCTGATCGAATAAATCATTGATGCGAGGCATCGGATAGCGGTTCTTGAGAGTGCGTTTGTTCAGTTCCCTATAATCAACACACATGCGAAGAGATCCATCCGATTTGGTGACAAATACAACCACGGCGCCCCATTCAGAACTACTTCTCCAAATCAAACCTCTAGCAAATAGATCATCAATTTGAGTTTTAAGTTCAGCTTTTTCTTTAGGCGCCATCCTTCTGTGAGGGAGAACTATGGGAGTAGCTCCTGGAATAAGATCAATACGGAAATCGATTTCCCGTTTAGGTGGTAGGGAGTTGACCTCTCCCAATACATCGGGAAATTTCTGAACAATAGGGGTAGTATTAAGATCATCCGGATGAACATCAAGAGAAAATATGAAGCTTCCGGCATATTTCTAAGGTGATTTGCATTCAATGACAAGTGGCTGATCCATGTCGCTTACCAAAGAAACTGAACGAGTTTTGCAAGAAATAACAGCATCGAATTTGCTTAACCAATCAGCTCCTAAAAGAAAGTCGAATGCTTGGAATCCAAGTACATAGAAATCCCAAGTGAATCGAGAAAAATCATACATAAGTGCAACTCCCTTGCAAACACTTCGGAGGTTAGTGGGTCCTCCGATAGGATTTGAGACACATAAGGAGGTAGTAGCGAGAGTAGGTTCTAATTTGAGTTTATCACAAAGGTCAACTGATATAAAGCTATGTGAAGCACCAGTATCGAATAATACCCTAACAGGTGTAGCATGTAAATGAAAAATACTTCGTAAGGTACCTTGGTCATCCTGGGTGGGTGGTGCAGAGGGTGCAGGTGTGGTGATAGCAAATACTCCAGACGGTGCGCCCCGCTTATACAGTGGGCAGTCTTTCTTGAAATGACCCGGCTGGAGGCAGACATAGCATAAATCTTTCCTAGCCGAAGAAGGTGGTGGGACAGCAGTCCCAGTAGATGGACAACTATTAGCATAATAGCCATTCTTATCGCATTTGAAGCAAGTGATATTAGCAAGGTCGACTGGGCTTTTCTGAGCATATCCCAATCCTGTAGTCTTCTGCCAAGCTTTCTTTTGTTGATCAAAGTTCATCTTCCTCTTCCCGGGCTGGCTAGAGGAGGGCTGAGTAGGAGTGGCCTTGGCAGTAGGTCCCCTAGGCTTTCCCTCATATCTAAGAGCATAGTCAACAAGCTCTGTGAAGGTGCAGTGAGTATGGCCAGTAAGCAAGTCATAATACTCTGGTCTAGCTCCCAAAATGAACTTCTCGTTCTTTAGAAGCGGTGTATCAATCAATCCCGGGCCGAACTTGGAGAGTTCGTTGAATTTCCTCTCGTACTCCGAAAAGGTCATACTGCCTTGCTTAAGGTCCATGAAAGCTCTATAAAGTTGGGTTTTCCCAGCAGCGGGCATCCATTGTGCCGAGAAAGTATCCCTAATCAAAAGATAGACAAGATGAATAACATTATAAAGATTAAAAGAAGAATTTAGACTACGAAATCCAAATAATTTTATACCTAAACTGGGCCCAAGTGATGGTGTTCTCCTCGATACGAGAAGTAACTGATTCCCACCAATCCTGCGCGGCATCCTGAAGTTGCCAGGCAGCAAGCTGACGCTTCTGAGCATCAGTGATCTCCAGACCAGAAAATATCTTCTCTAAGCCTTTAAGCCATTGCTGAGCCTCTATAATGTTCTCGGATCCAGAAAACTTAATACCTCCCAGCTGTGTATACTCCTTACTAAGAATGGTGAATTTGACAGGAGCTGGAGCGACAGGTGCAGCCTGAGCAGGACCATGGCCCCTTCCTCCCCTATGGTTTCCCCTGGTACCCATCCTGAAATACCAAAGAGATTGTTAAAGCCAAAGGATAGAAAATCATAGAGTTAATCAACGAATCAAAGAAGTTTGAAATGAAAGGATTTGGATATTGAATCGATTCTCCTCATTCTAGGGTATTACTACCCTATCTCTAATGAGTTTTTATATAATCCCAAACTAAGGTTTTTTAGGGAAACCGAAGCTCTGATACCAACTGTAACAACCCGTATATTTGGACCATTTAAATTGACAATAATCCACACATGTCAACTTAAATAATACAAAACACGAATCATTATGGGATTATAAATACATAAATGTAAATGAGAATCAATACAACATCACAGAACAGTCACAGAATAATGCAGCGGAAAATACATCATCATAATAGCAGTTCATGAAGCCACTATATAATATACAACAATGTCTTAACATCAAGTGACTAATACCAAAAATGTCCAACAGACTAGGACATCAATACAGGAATATAAATAGACTGATAAAGATAAATGCTAAGCCTTCAGCATCTTCAACCAACCTTGATCAGCAGCTGGATAACTTCAGACTGACCCGAGCATATGCAAAAAGAAACACTTGAGTCAGGACTCAAAATCTTATGCAATTAAACCAAGTGCAAGGGAATAGTTCATAACTTAAAGATGGATAAAATAACATCTCTAAGGATCCGATAAACTATCTATATACAATAGAATACGATAGATAGATAATGTCTAATCAGTAAAGTACGATATTAAAATAGTGTTAAGTCATGGCCCATACCACCCTTAACACATTTTTATTCCCAAGAGCATATACAAGACCGTAGTTTCCCCAAAACCGGAAGTCACCAGAGGGCAATCCATATACTAAAGGTACAAAACAAAACGTAGTGGTCGCGAATAGGATAATCAGTATGACAAGGTACATGAGGCGATACCAACTAGGATACTAGTAGTTGCCTGATCCGGACTGATGTTGAGCATAGCAGCTACTATCTCAACACCACGAAACAACACTCCCAAATCAAGGGGTGCACCCAAATCGAATCACAAAAGTAATAGATATGGTATCGAAGAAGTGTGTCCGCTAGAGGTGGCGAACCTCAATGGTCCGGCGCGGCTCCTGTTTTAGTCATGTCAGGGGTCGTCCAAATATCGTTCTCTTTCTTCAGTCAACGCGTTCACCAAACCATCCACCTCATTTTGGATCAACACTTCGCGTATAATAGTTATTAAAGTGGTTTTCGGTATCGACAGAGAGTATGTCCATATCCGATCCCGGTATCTTTAATAACTACGTATTTATTACCCGATGGTCAATTTAAGTTAAGGTTTAAACAAATCAAAGTCCAAAAGTCAAGGTGCAAATTTGACTTCCAAAATTTGACATTTCACGATTCAGTTTATTTCGGATATTTAAAATCATATTTCCAAATGAAATCTGTAGTTTAACATTTAATTAACAATATAGTTAAGTATTCAAGTTCAATTTAATAACTGTCTTATTAAATTTAGTTCAAAATCAATTTATCCAAATTTACCGGTCAATTAAGTTCGAATCGTTAGATCAAATTCTATTTATCTCAATTCATGTTTACATTCATCGTTACATTAAATATAATCATAAATTTGATTAAATCAATTTCCTTAAATTTACAATCATTTTACATTTAAATTATTGCTAAATTAAATCCATAAGACTTCAGTTAATTTCGTATTCCATTTTAAGTCAAAATTCCCTAAATCTAAATTATTATTTATGACAAGTTCAAATCTATTAAATTTAAAACCCAGTTTAAATCTAAATCTATCAATCTAATAAATTAAATTATTAAATTTTAAAACTCACTTGTTTTAAATCTTATTCCAATCAAATTCGCCAATTCATTTTTCTTCAATTAAATAGATTCATTAATCCGTTTCAATTAAATCCATTAATTTATTTCAATTAAATCCATTAATTTATTTCAATTAAATCCATTAAGTCGTTACTTGATTTCCAAACAAATTATTAAGTTCATTCCTTAATTTCAAATAGATTTCAATTTCAAAATAATTTTGTTGACCAATCGGGTTTCTTATTTTTAATTGTCTATCCTAGGCCAAGTTGTTTAAGTGGGTATTTATCATTTCAACCCGATATCATTCAATATAAAGCATAGCAAAGGGAACTTGCAGTGTGATAACTGGGATGGTGTCAAAGTAAATAAACAAGCAATAGCAACCATACATAGCAAATTAACAATTTATTCAAATAATCCCGAAATAATCATATTAACTTACATTCGTTATTTATGCAAATTAATATAATTATTCCTAGAATCCTACGGATTAAAGATTATTACATTATGATTTTTACTTGGTGTCCGTTATCAAATTTCTACATCAATCGTACACATCAATATTTAATGTCGCTATTATTTACCCTAATTAACATCATATTACAGTTCAACATGTTAAATCAACTTAAACAATACATGGCGTCAAATTTTTAGAACTTAACAGTTTATTTCAACCAAATTTTAACAATCAACAATTTAATATCCAGATTAATATTAACAACAATTATCACTTGATTATCATAGCATAATAGATTGAGTCGTGAATATAAAATATTCACCTTTCGTGGTTGGAGTAGATGGCGCGGCACAAAGATGAATAGATAAAATAGACCCTAATAGGCACGACGCAAAATGAACACAACAATCGACGAAGCGAGATAGATTCAAACAAGCCGGATGAAGACTAGGACCCCGAAGCGGTTGCTGGAAACACACACAGTAAACACTGTGAGTACTATGTATATAACATATATACTGTAACCCATATATATTATATAAATAAAACAGTTTATTTATACAAAGCAAACAACAGTTTATATATAAAAGAATGACAAGGTTGGTTGGAGCCTTCAACTACACGAAGCGAGCAGCGAGCAATCGGGCGGCGGTTGGTGGCGGTGGGTCGTGGGGATGGATGCGGAATGTAGTGGTTGCGTGCACGTGTGGGGCGGAAGCCGGGTGGGTCGACTGGGCTGGCGGGTTTGGGTTACGGCAGTGGGGCTGGCAGTGGAGGCGGAGGGGTACGGGCGAGCTGGGCAGGGGCGGAGCGCATGGCGTGCAGGCGGGGTGGGGCTGGGGACGTGTGCCCGCAGGCGGAGCTGGGCGGGGCGTGTGCATGCAGGCGGGGCTGGGGACGTGGGTGGCTGGTCGTGGCGGGTGCTGCGGTGTTCCGGTGGTGGAGGGAGGCTGGGGCGGAGGGCTGGCGCGTGGCGCGGGGCTGAGGCGGTAGTGACTGGGCTGTTGGTGGCGGAGGTTGCATGGGCGGGGCGAGTGGGATGAGGCAGGCGGAGGTAGTCAGAGCGGAGTGGGATGAGGCAGGCGGAGGTAGTCGGAGCGGAGTGGGATGAGGCAGGCGGGAGGGCGCTGGGGACGGGGAAGACTGGGGTTCGGTGGGTGCTGTCGGAGGTGGGCTGGGTGGTGGCGGTTGCATGGGGACGGAGGGCGCTGGGGCGGAGGAGGTGGCAGTGGGGAGGTGAGTGGAGGCGGGCGTGTATGGGCAGAGTGTCTTCATTTTTTCTTTGTGAAGTTCATAAAAAAAAAGAAAGTGAAGAGGAGGAGAAGTGTGTGAGCTGTAACCTTTTTGCCAAATGAAATATATGAAAGAAGAATGAAGGGTTGGCTCTGCGTGCTGTGAAGTATATATAAAATAAAGAATAGGGAGGGAAAGAGAATAGAATTGCAGAGAAGAGAGGACAGCAGCAGTTGTCACGTAGCAATTAATGTCGCAGAAGGCAGAGGCTCAGTGCACAGTAAATACAATGATGATTTTCACAATGGAGGCTATTGGTGTTCCCAAGGTCAGCTGACTGGCTCCAAAATTTGAAAGCTGAAATGTTGGGTACCGGTTTGCGATGCGTAACGGACCGGTGTGTGCTCCGTTAACAATTATAATTTGCAATGCCAAACTCCGATTAACACAAACAAATATACCGTTTTGATCAGCGCGACGAGGCGGACACAACGGTATAAGGATATTGATGGTTTGACGTTGTTTGCGAAGCGGTAAATCTTATTGAACCATTTGCGCGAGTGGACATTTTAACTAGCAATTAAAAGCGAAATTTGACGAAACGAAATGCGCCGTCATGATCAGAATATTTTTCTTATGCAACATTGTGAAAAATATTTGAGTTCGGACGATAGAAAATTTACACATAAAATTAAAACTAATATGTAAATTTGACGAGCGAAATTTTCTACAATATTTTTCGACGAAATTTGGCGTACGCCTATGTCTATCTAGGCGTATTCCAAATGTGAAGTTTGAACGGTAACGGAAATCGTTTGTGAATATTTGAAATTTCCATTACGGGGAATGCAACAAAACACCGAAGAATAAGATCGACGGAGCTAAAGATATCCGAATTTTGAAAAACGAAAAATGATGCCTTTGTCAGAAAATGATTTAGAATTTTCCTATGTAAAAATATTTAGGTTCGGAAGATGAAATTTTTCACGTTTTAAAATGAACTGATGTGCAGTAAAACGCGCACGAAATTTACTGCGGTATTTTCCGACGAAACTTTACCCATATCTACAATCATCAAGGCGCAATTTAGAAACAAAGTTTGGACGTTGATTGAAATCGTATGTAAGTTTCACATTTTTAATTAAAATAACGGTTCTAAAATTTTTAAATTGGGTCGAAATTTCAGGGTCGTTACAATTCTTGTCAAGAGTCGTGCTTTTGGACGTAAGTGTTTTGAAGCAAATTTTGGCATTTCGTCCTCCCGTATTTGATGAGTGATATTATTCCTGGGTTTAAAACGCATATCAGGGATGTTGTGTAGATCCTCGCCGGTGTCGGAGCATCCCAAAGTTCTTCCTATTATTCCCGGAGTTAAACGAATAGTATTTCCATAAACACTTGACCATAGCCAGTTGTCTTCGTTTTCGGTATTCCAAACTACAGTACTATCAAGATTGGCGTAGAATAAGAATATAGCCAATTGATCGATTTGAACATCATTGGATGTAAAAGAAATTAAAGTGTCCAATCCAGCATTCTCACAAAGTTCGTCGAGATCATACATAGGAAACTTAAGTAGATTATAGAAAGGTCCTATATGAAGTTTTTTCTTTTGAATATCTTGATACCTTTTAATCGAATGAGGTGCCTTGTACATCCATCGTTCGATTTGATCATCTGAACACACTTGTGGGATTGAAGATGTCGTAGGTTGATCTTGTTTGCGTTTTGGAGCTTTGATGTTCTTTGTACGAGGAGGCATTTTGATTTCTTTTTAAAATGGAATTTGAAATTAAATTGCAAATCGGTAGAGAAGAAATTTGATTTGAGGTTGAAAAGTGGAAAAAAAATGACGTTATTTTGGGGTTATAATAAAGGTCGATTGAATTCCAGACGTCTGATTTTGAAGGCAGACGTCTGGTTTGCCCTAAAAATTATACAAAAGATTCAAACAAACGTCTGTTTGTTATATGTTAGACGTTTGGTTTGACACAATTTGACAAATTTAGAGGCAGAGAGATTTATCAAACATCTGGATACTATTTCAGACGTATGAGATATTCTGAATATAATTTTGGAGAAGGCAGAGCTTTATTCCAGACGTCTGGGGGGTATATCAGACGTCTGACATATGCACATTGCTTCAAATTGCGACATATATCAGTGTTTCAGACGTCTGAAGACCATAGTCAGACGTCTGAACGGAGCAGTTTTGCTAAAAAATAGTCTAAAATAGATGGTTATATTTATTTATCAAATGTTGATAATAGAGATCTTTATTATTGTCAAATAACATATAAATACATGCAATAATTAAATCGATTTATTTATTTAGTGGACGACGGAGTTTTAGGATTTCCCGAGTCGTTATCCTTCCATGGTTTAAGTGGAGACCATATATTCCTACGTTCGTGAGTCCGTGGGGAGCCAGAATATCGTCTTGGGGAAGGATCTGAGGGAGTGTGATACGAAGAAGATGGATCTAATGAACTACAAGGTTTTGATAGTGGTTCATGTACATCTTTCTTTCGTGACGAACAAAACTTTAGCGCCACTTGTTCTAGAAAACTAAGCCTTCGTGCCGTAACTTTCTGTTCGAAATAAAGCTCTCGTTGAAGATCCATCTGTTGTTTTTGGTAATGATGAATTTCATCAATTCTCTCCTTTGTATTAGGAGAAATAAACAAGGATCTTTTAGCCTTCTTATTCTCTGGAGTAAAACATGTATGATACGAGGACCACCTATTTGTTGGTTCTTGGTTTGGTGTAGGTGTCGGAAGACATTGTGGTGTGTCTGCTGAGCTGTCCGTCGATGGTGTGGAGACGGAGATAGATATATAGGAACTCCCAGAAGACATTGTTTTTCCAAATTTTTAAGAATTTGATATTTTGTATATATTTGTGATGTAAATATGTGTGTATATATATGATGAAAACGTTATTTATAGAAAAACTAATTTTCTAAATTTTTAATGGTTCAGAAATTCATCAATTTGTGGTAATGAAGAGGTGAACTAAATTTAGTCTTTAATTCAATTTTAGTTAAGATCTTGAAGTGAAAAATTCCCAAACTTCGTCCGAGTTTAATGAAAGTTTGTTCGTTTAAAGGTTTTGTAAATATGTCGACTACTTGATTTTCGGTACTTACGTATTCTAAAGAGATAGTTCCTTTTTCAACATTGTCTCGCAAAAAATGATGTCGTATATCTATATGTTTGGTTCGTGAGTGATTAACAGGATTTTTTGATAAATTTATAGCACTTGTGTTATCACAATATATTGGAGAATTTTTGATAATTTTTCCAAAATCCATTAGTGTTTGTTGCATGTATATTACTTGCGCACATGTTAGAGCTGCGGAGATGTATTCGGCTTCACAAGTAGATAAAGAAACACAATTTTGTTTTTTTCTAAACCATGAAACTAAAGATTGTCCGATAAAATGACATGTTCCACTAGTACTCTTACGGTCCGTTCTACAACCACCAAAATCCGCATCGCTATATGAGACAAGTTCAAAAGATGATCCTTTAGGATAGAACAAACCATAATCTGTAGTACTAGATAAATAGCGTAAAATGCGCTTAACAGCTCGTAAATGTGATTCTTTTGGTTTTGCTTGAAATCGAGCACAAAGACATACACTCATCATAATATCCGATCGACTAGCTGTTAAATATAGTAAAGAACCAATCATGCTTCGATATAACTTTTCATCAAAATCTTTCCCATTTTCATATTTTTCTAAGTGAATAGTAGTACTCATTGGTGTTGGTTTGCTTGAAGTTTTATCCATTTTAAATCGATGTAATAAATCGTTACAATATTTTTGTTGGTGAATAAAAATTCCATTTTCGAGTTGTTTTATTTGTAATCCTAAGAAGAAATTTAATTCTCCCATGTGTGACATTTCAAATTCATTTTTCATAATATTTGAAAAATTATTACAGAGATTTTCGTTGGTTGAACCAAAGATGATACCATCTACATAAATTTGTACAACCAAAATATCGTTATTTTCTCTTTTAATAAATAAAGTTGTATCTATTTTTCCTATATGAAAACCAGATGTTATTAGGTGATTTTTAAGGCATTCGTACCATGCACGAGGTGCTTGTTTTAATCCATATAATGCTTTATGTAATTTAAAAACATGATCGTGATATTTTTCATGAACAAAAAGTGGTGGTTGTTCGACGTATACATTTTCTTTAATAAAACCATTCAAAAAGGCACTTTTGACATCGAGTTGAAATAGTTTGAAATTGTTATGAGTTGCAAAGGAGAGTAAAGTACGAATGGCTTCTAATCTTGCTACCGGAGCAAAAGTTTCATCATAATCTATGCCTTCTTCTTGATTGTAGCCCTGAGCAACTAATCGTGCTTTATTTCTAACAATATTTCCATTTTCGTCCGCCTTGTTTTTAAATACCCATTTTGTTCCTATTACCGATTGATCTTCAGGTCTTGGTACTAATTCCCATACGTTATTACGTTCAAATTGATGTAATTCTTCTTGCATAGCTATTATCCAAAAATTATCATTTGAGGCTTCTTTATAATTCTTTGGTTCAAAGTTTGATACAAATGCTATATGACTTATTTGATTGATTTGATTTCTAGTAACTCTTGAATTAAGATCTCCAATAATATTATCTATTGGATGATTCTTAAGAATTCTAGGAGATGATACAATAGTGTTATTTTGTATATTGGCTTCATTATTAATAGAATTTGTTAAATTTGTTAGTGGAATAATTTCTTCTTCATCATTAGTCTGATGTTTGAAAGGATTTTCGTCGAATGAGACATGTAAGCTCTCTTCTATAGTATTATTCCTTTTATTAAAAATTCTATATGCCTTGCTACGATCCGAATATCCAACAAAGATACCCTCATCGGCTTTTGGATCAAATTTTCCTAATTTATCTTTTGTATTTAATATAAAACATTTTGAGCCAAAAGTTTTAAAGTATGATACTTTAGGTATTTTACCAAAAAATATTTCAAAACAAGTTTGTTTAGTCATTGGGCGAATAGTTACTCGATTTAATACATAACAAGATGTAGTAATAGCTTCGGCCCAAAAGTGTTTTGGTAATCCGCTACTATTTAATAATGTTCGTGCGCATTCCTGTAATGTACAATTTTTTCTTTCTACGACACCATTTTGTTGGGGTGTACGAGGAAAAGAAAAATTATGAGTTATTCCTTTTTTATTGCAAAAAATTTGAAAAAAGATCATTTTCGAATTCTCCTCCATG
Source organism: Allium fistulosum (assembly GCA_030737815.1). Classification (NCBI taxonomy): domain Eukaryota; kingdom Viridiplantae; phylum Streptophyta; class Magnoliopsida; order Asparagales; family Amaryllidaceae; genus Allium; species Allium fistulosum. The sequence goes on from CM060903.1 coordinate 208,655,335, forward strand.
ATCACTTCTAATATTTTTTCATTTGAGTTTTAATTCGTTTTGCAAATATTTTAAACATACCAAAAGTATCGCTTTTATGTTTTAGAAATAAAGTCCATGTATATCTCGAAAAATCATCGACTATTACAAAAACATATTTGTTGTGATTAATAGATCTTATTTGTGTTGGACCAAATAAATCTAAATGTAATAATTCTAATGGTTGTTTTGTAGAACTATTATTTTTAGATTTAAACGAGCTTTTCTTTAGTTTACCAATTTGACAATCGTCACATAAATTTTCTACTTTGTAACTTATTTTAGGTAACCCTCTTACTAACTCATATTTAGCTAACTTATTAATATTCTTAAAATTAATATGACAAAATCGTTTATGCCATAACCATGGATCATCATGTTTGGCGGTTAAGCATAAGTTTGAATATTTATTAATATTCATGTTTAATACATAAATATTTTTGTTTCTAAAACCTTCAAAAATGAGTTGTTTGTTATTATCTAAAATATTACACCTATCTTTTTCAAAATTTATTTGAAAACCTTTATCACATAATTGACTAATGCTTAACAAGTTGTGTTTTAAATTTTCTACTAATAAAACATTTGTAATAATAGGAGAGTTAGATATACCAGAGTTGATGACTTCTCCAATGCCTATGACAAATCCCTTTGAATTGTCTCCAAATGTTACCGTTCCACCATCGATGTATGTTATATTTGATAACATTTTTGAATTTCCGGTCATATGTTTGGAGCAACCGCTATCTAGTATCCATTTCTCCTTATTTTTTATTTTGGATACCTGCAAGATAAAAAATGTTTTAATTGGTACCCATATATTTGATTAGGGTCCTAATTGTTAGAAGAAGGTAACCACACCTAAGATGGTTTGGTACCTTTATAAATATAGTTTTTATTGTAGACTACATTTTCTAAGTAATTACTGATATGCTTTTGTCTAATCAAATTATTATTTGTTTTAGGAATCCAAATTTTCATATTTTTGGTATTCAATTTTTGTTTAGATAAACTTCTAGTTTTTATATAATTAATATTTTTAGCATTATTTTCTTTTTGTTTAGAACATTTTTTAAATCCTATTCCATTTCTATTACCTGATGGTTTTGATGTTTTGATAAGATTTTCCAAATCTTGTTTTCCTTTGTTGAATTTTGATACATTATTGGTAATTTTATCTAATTTTTCTTTTAATTCTCTATTTTCTGTTTTCAATAATTCAATACTATTTTTAAAATCAACATTTTCTTTTAGCAAATTTTCTTTTTCTAGAGTAATGTTCTCACTTTCTATCACATTATTTCTTAATTTTTCTTGAGATATTTCAAGTTCTTCTTCTAAAATAGTTTTTTCATCTTTCAACATTCCTACTTCAAGTTCTAATCTATTTATTTTTACTATATATTCTTTGTTCAATTTTTTAATTTGTCTAAATTTATCATCTAATTCCATGCTAAGTTCAAATAATTCTTCATAGCTAAGTTCCGGACATACCTCATCTTTTTGTGCCATAAAACATACATTAGCTTGTTCTCCGTCACTATCGCTATCACTTTCTGAAGATGAAGAATCAGAGTCATCCCATGTTACTTTGAAAGCTTTCTTCTTTTTGAAACTTGGTCATCTTTCTAAATTTCTTGAATCTATTATAGTTTTTGGCAATAAATACTATCTCACCTTCATCTAAATCTGAGTCATCATTCTTTATTGATGGAAATGCTATGTTCTTCTTCTCTGAATTTAATTCTTTACATGCCTGCAAATTAGCTTCATAGGACATCAAATTTCCTATCAACTCTTCAACTTTGAGAGTAGAGAGATCATTAGCTTCTTCAATAGCTAATACCTTTCTTTCCCAATCAAGTGTTAAAGAGTTGAGTATTCGAGAAACTAAATCAAAATCAGTAAACTTAACTCCTAATGCCATAAGATCATGTTGAATAGTTTGAAATCTAGAATACATGTCTACTATAGTTTCATTTTGAATGATGAAAATTGGTTTTGCAAAATTGAAATTTTAGTTTGTTTGACCTTTGTTGTACCTTCATGTGTAATTTGTAAGGTATGCCAAATATCAAATGCAGTTGTACATAACATGACACGTGAAAATTCATTTTTGTCTAGTGAGCAAAACAAAATATTCATAGCTTTAGCATTATTTGATGCTAAGGTCTTTTGTGCATCGGTCCATGTGTTCATAGCAGTAGTTGGAGCTTCATATTTATCTTGAGTGGCTGACCAAATTTCTAAACCATTAGCTTCCATAAAAATTCTCATACGTGTTGACCAATATGAATAATTGGAGCCATTAAAAAGTGGAGGTCGTGCTGTGGATTGTCCTTCTTGAAAAATACTTGCCATATTAGAATGATTAAAAAACGTGTTACTGTTCTTTTAAACAAACCTCGCTCTGATACCAATTGAAAGTCTATATGAGTGGATCGTATAAGATATATATATATATATATATATATATATATATATATATATATGCAAGTATAAACAACTAACTATATAATATAACTTGATAAATGATAGTAGAAAAGTAAATGAAAATGATCACACCAGGATTTTATACTGGTTCGGACCTCCCGTCCTACGTCCAGTCCCGAAGCTCCTCTTCGGAATTTCCTTTCAACTAACCCTCACTTGACCCGGAGGAACAGGTTTACAATAGCAGAGTTTCTTTGTCAAGAATGTGTTCTATAACACAGATGTTTGACTATTGAGTACAAATGCTTCCAATATATATATCTATCTAGAGAATATTTGAATGAGGAGTTCTATATATATGGAAGAGTTAAATACAGGTAGTTGATTGCTTAGAGATCAGGTATAAATCAGAGTATAAGAGATAAGAGCGTAAGTGAGTAAGGTGAATCTTTCTCTTGAATTCCTGATGCTATTTATAGTGATGAAGAGTCTCTATGTGCAGTTGCCTTCATTAACAATCGTTGTATAGTTGCTCCTGTTGGTGATGAAGAGTTGCAGTGAAGAGGAGTGGATGTGTCTCTTCGGATGTGACAGTTGGAGTTTGAAATTACACAGTCGAGCTTATTTTCAGACGTCTGGAAAGTGAGCTTAGACGTCTGGCCTTCATATATTTTTTGTGTCTGGTAGCATTTCAGACATTTGAGTTTATAAACCAGACGTCTGGTCTTTTCTTCTGTTTTATGTCTGGATGTATGTCAGACGTCTGAGTTCAGGATCAGACGTCTGGTTTCTTCTGAGTTTGTGAACCAAAGAACTTAACCAGATGTCTGGTCTGTGCACTCAGACGTCTGGATTAGTGCATGTTGCTTTTCTTGTGTCTGATCACTTCTTTTCGGATTCTCTTGACTTGTAGCCTCTTGATACTTCTTTTGAGTCTTGTTCTTGTCTCTTTGGTGATGTTTCTATATCAACTTCCTGTATATGTACATTTGTTTTCCATTGCATTGTTGTGATCATCGAAACCAAGGAATTGATTTCCTAACAAAATTCTCCTTGCATTTGGACAGTGCCTTAAACGGTCAAAGCCTTTGTCCACGCTGAGTTGGCCAAGTCAAAGCACCTCTTAGAGGGAGGACGGAGTAAGCCATTGGTCCCGCCACGTTATGGCCTGGCCAAGGCACCGAACAAGCCATTGATTGCGCTACGCTATGGCTAGGTCATGGCGCCTCCTGGAGGGAGGACGTAGTAAACCCTTGGTCCCTCCACGCTATGGCCTAGCCAAGGCACCCAACAAGCCTTCGTTCCCGCCTATAAGGCCTGGTTGGAGTGCCTCCTGGAGGGAGGTTGGGTAAGTCCTTGAGTCTTGCTTGTAGATGAGCTAACCAAGCACATCAGACAATAACGGACTAAGATGTCTGAGCCCGAGAAGCGGCATATCAAACAACGGACTAAGATGTTCGAGCCCGGGAAGCGGCATATCAAACAACGGACTAAGACGTCCGAGCCCGAGAAGCGGCATGTCAAACAACGACAACATGCAAGGCAACAAGGGTGGAACATGTCAAAGGAATCAAAACTTAAAGAGCAATGCAGAACGGAAGGCTTAAATAAGAATCTACAGCCTCCGACTGGTACCCAAAAGAGGATTTCAGAACTTCACTTATTAAAACCCGAATCTGGGTTTTGTCTTTTACTATTAATCTTTGGTTTTCATAATACCCGAATCTGGGTCATGGGTATATTCCTATTAATTTCTGGACTTCACTCGATAATGCTTGAATCTGGGCTCTAGACTTTTATTATGGAGACCATTATTATGGATTTTTGGTTATCATCTACTAAAACTCGAACCTGAGTTTTGGGTCTCTTGCTATTGACTTCTAAACTTCACTTATTAATACATGAATCTGGGTTTCAGATCTCTGGTCTTCCTAGTATCTGAATTTGGGTTTCGGGTCTTTTACCATCAATTTTTGGATTTCATTTGTTAATGCCCGAATTTGGGTTCCAAGGCAATTGGTATTGAGATCTCAATGGACTTTTGGTTTTCAATTAAAACTTTGAGTTTGACTTATTAATACCCGAATCAGGGTCACTAGTTTACTACTACTAACTTTCGAACAACATTTATCAACATCCGAATCTCAGTCCCTGGATCATTATTATTTCCAATAGGGGTTTCTTAATACCTATTACTTATCCCCAAATAAGGATTCATGGTTTTCAATGACTCATTTCCAAATGATAGCTCATGGCCTTTTATTACCAAACATTTGTTGACACCAGCGGAAAACTCCTGGACTTCAATTATTATACGCCTGGTTTTCTATTAAGATAATGGGAGTTCAATTTATGAACTTCTTTTGTAACTACAAAAGTTGGATGGTGGGACTTCTATTATTGCCAGACAAGAGTTCTTGGTTCCCAATCGTTTACAATTGCAAATTTCTTATCACTTATTAACCCCAGATGATGGTCAGCTAATTTTTGTTACTTCCGGAGTTAAAGTTCAGGAACTCTATTATGCTAACATCGTCTTCAACTATATGACAAATAGATCACTGAGCATATTTTTATATAAGTTTGAGCTAACAATATAGAATGTTATTTACTTTTAACTTTGCAGGGAAATGAGGTCATTAAGAATGGATTAATTGTTAATTTTTTGTCCTAAATAAAAAAAACCTTCTTTCATACAAGGGGGGCAAAATGTTAACCATAAAATTCACTTAAGAATAAAGGTATGAAAGAAGGCTCATAAAAGGTGCTGGGCTCCACAAGAGTTGAAGACATGGGTTTCACCAAAGTTCAAAAGCATTATTTCGAAGGTATTGAGATAGCTTTCGAAGGAGTTACGATGGAGTCGCAGGCGCCTAGTGCACTTACAAATGTCAAGCGAAAAAAGAGCTTTCGAAAGGGTAGAAAAGAAAGAAAATTTACCCTTCCACCTCATCTAGACCTTTCAACGCAGTTGAATCCACATATATGAGAGAGGCTACTATGAGTTTGAAACACCTTTCGAAGGTGTTGGACAACAGACTCATACACAAGAACCGATTCCTTCAAGGTAGTGGGTTTCGCAATTGTAAAACTACTACTTGAAGACATATTTCCAATGCGCGCCTTTCGAAAGGACGAACGAGCCTTTCGAAACGATTGGAACCTTTCGAAAGCATAATGGAAACTCCATAAGGAAGTCAAGTGACCTTTCATCCTTTCGAAACTATGCGGAAGCTCACATTTTCTCTTACTTGCAACAGCAAAGCAACACAAAGTAGAGAACACACCTACCCCTTTCGATGAAGTCAGAAAAAATCAAGTTCCTTTAAAAAGCAAAGAAGAAGGGTGCCCAAACTTTAGCGGCAGCAAAAGGTTGTCAAGGTAATCCTTTCGACTAGGTTGAAAGGTCTGATCTGAAAAGGTGAAGGTGAAAGAACGAATAAGAAAGGTTAGAGCAATGGCCTTTCGAACGCATCGAAAGGATGCGCGCAAAAGGTTGGAAGAAGGCCTTTCGACTACGTCGAAAGGATGAAGGCGGAAGGTGGGCAACCTGCATCTATAAATACGACCCTAAGGGTCCGAGTTGGGGGACCGAATTTTAGAATTCTAAATTCTCTCTTTAGAATTCTAAATTCTCTCTCATTTCATAGCAAATCAAATCTTTGTAACCCTAGATCAATTTGGGGGAAAAACTCTATTACTTGTAACTCAATTTGGATAAATGCAATGAGAGGAAGCGCATGGATTCAATATAGATTTTGAATATAAGAAAGATCATTTCGGCCATTAGCTTGACTAATGACCAATTACACATGATGCTTACTTATTTTCTTAACTCCTATTTGACTTATGCGATGCAATAGGATCAACTTAGAAAATGTGTATTCGAATCATATTATCATCGTCTCTCATGATATCAAATGTTAAATTAAGATGATGATATGCTTCGATATTAATAAGTTCATGGAACTTATATTGTCCAAGATGTTATTCCATTGCATATTGAATATAGAACATATATATTGTACCTTGAGTTCACTTTGAACGAGTAAACACCCTTTTGACGCGATCGAAAGGGACGTTTCGAAAGGAACTCGATGCATGAATACTAAGTTATACTAGCTGGTTGGATATCTTCGAAAGGAGTACTTATATTTCAAAACATATAACCCTTTTGAAGGAATTCCTTCCATAATAGCAGAAATAATACTGTCGAAAGTAAATTCTTCTTTTAGGGGCAGAAGGTCCTTTCGACACAATCGAAAGGGATAAATAACTTATGTCTTTCTTTCTACTTAAAAGGAGATGCAAATGACCCTTTCGACTCACTCGAAAGAGGTCATGAAGGAGATGCTCTCTCCTTAACCGTCATTTCAAAGGGTCGATTGGGCTTCTTAACTACAATTAACATTTTCATAAGATCACCCTTCGAAGGCAATCCATCCTAATCAACTCATTCGAAAGGGGTTTCAAAGAGATTGGTCACTTTTAAAAACTTTCTTTTGAGGTGTTAACAACATTTCTTGTTAACAACTTGGCTTTGGGATGTTGACAAGATTTCTTATTAACATTTTTGGCACTAGAAGGAGGGCTCGAACCTCCGACTTTGTGGTTCCCTTATAGACTAATTATGGACTGTTTAACTTGATGTAGGAAAATGAAATCTAAAAGGCTAAGTCGAATGGACGAAGAGGCAATACATACCACAACTTTGGAAGAAAACATTGCTCCAACTTTTAATTTGGAAAGAGTTGTGCAAGGGCAATTGCCAACCTGATTAGCACAACCAGACGACAATGCAATCGAGATAAAGCATCTAGAGCAACAATTGCAGGAAATGCAAGAGCTTCTCAAAGCATCAATGTCTCAAAAGTCTTCCAGAACAGCAAAACCAACAACTGGAGATGGGGTTATCTCCCCAAGATGAAATTTAAAAGCTTATACCAACGAGGGCAAGAGCAAAATAGATTTGACATCATTAAAGAAAAAGGAGCATCGTCCGATTAAAGTTGATCATCAAGAAAGAATACTAGATAAATCCCTTGAGCAATTTGGAAGCTCGACCTCAAAAGAATGCAGCCCAAACCGAAAAAGCTTTCATGACACTAAAGCTTATTTGAAAGATGTAGTGGAAAAAACGATCAAAGATATGATGAATGCAAAAGGGAAGAGAACACTGGATGAACGAGTGAATGACAATGAACGAGTAGCTCCATTCACAGAATAGATCATGTCAACGGTTATCCCATCTTATGTCAAGATCCCAACCATGAAATATCATGGTACCACCGATCCTGATGATCACTTGATGGCATTTGATAGCCAAATGGATTTGTATAATGCCTCTGGGGTAGTTCGGTGTAGATTATTTCTCGTAACACTTCAAGGAGCAGCTGCAAAGTAGTACCGTCAATATCGCGAGAAGACTATCTATTCATGGAACCAGTTTTCTTATGAATTCTCTGCCCAGTTCTGTATGTGCAAGGATCCGACCATTGATTACACTGTTATAGCAAACATTAAGCAGAGATAGGGGAGTCACTTGGTGATTACCTTAGAAGATTCAATACAGAAGCATTGAAAGCTAAAGATATGAATGACAGGGATAAGCTTATAGTAGTGCATTCCGTGCTGATAGAGAATACACCGTTCTGGAAGGGACTCTTTGTGCATGGATGTAAGGATTTACAAGATTTTCACTTCCAAGCCGTTAAATTCATTCGAATGAAAAGAAAAATACCTTTTATTTCTAACAAGATTAGTCACAGAGTTAGATATATGTAACAAATTACATAATTGTCGATAGGGTATACTCCTAACTTTATCATATAACATACTACATGTCAACAAACATCCGGTGGTTCGAATCACGCTACGTCGGATTCGAACATGTAACCTTACAGACCAAAACCGGAGCATCTAATAACCGGGACTGTGGTGCTGGACAGCTCGACGAAGATTTACTACAAAAGATGATAAAAATGTTTTGAATAGTATCCAAAAATGGAAAAAAATTAACACTTTGACCCATGTCTATCGCAAGATAAGAGTATGGCAAAAACTCGAATAATGTAAAATAATTCGATTAGGCCATGTGTAAACACTATCAGTTACATAAACACGACGAATTCTCATCGTATTACCTATTTTAGTTAACATAATACACATAAACACTAGCAAACACGATAGCATGAGATCGAAATACATTGTCCAATTGACTCCCCAACAGTTCGATATCTAATTATCGAAATTGGACAACAAGATGTGTATGAAACTAAAAAAATTGCTACGTAAAACCTAGTTAATTAATTTCAATTGACTATCACACATGGAATATTGAACTAAATCACCTATTTCATGACAAGAGTAAACTGAAATGGAAAATTACATTTTCTCTCTATCGTCGTCGATGTCTCCCTTACATTTTCACCTGCCATCAGTTTCTTCTGAAAGATTCAGGTTCATTGACCTCACCATTGCCGATTTGCTTTATTTGATATGCTTGGGTTTGAATATTGCTTTGTTCGGGTTTAAGTTTTGATAGTTTCTTGGGTTTGGTGTCGGGGTTTTATTTTTGAAAAAGAGAAGAAACTGAGTAAAATTGATGGCAAATTAATGTATTCTAAATATAAAATGCACCTCCCTTGTCAATTTTCTTTTCAGTGGAGTCCCTACAAAACCTTTATCTGTTTCTGGAGTCCACCGTGTTTTTACTATATGTGCGATCAAGCTTGCAAATCACCTTAACGGAAAAAAAGCCTATATATAGTAATTATCTGTCTCAAGGGCGGATCTAGGAATTAATACAGGGGTGGGCTACCTTTAAAACTGATTTTTTTTCCAGTTACAATGCAATTTCAATTACCACTACAAAACTATAATCAGAAGAAAATAATTCTTTGTAATAATAAGTAGATTCATATTTCACTTTCAATACATAATATTTAGATTAATTATGCTCGAAGAGTTTAAAATTAGGCAACGATCATTTTCAAACTAATTTACAAAAACTACTTTAACAGAAGCCTAATTTAACAAAAACCTTAAAATAGGCTATCATTTCAATTTTGGAGCAAAAAACAATAGGTATAACTATCATTTAGAGAAAACAATCAAATAAAATGTTTGCAAATGTAATACAGTTAATGAATAATTTGTTAAACTAGCAAATAGCAATAGAGTATAAATTAATTAGCCTACAACCTAACGAAAATGTATGCGCAAATTGCAACCAAATTTAAGATTTGAAATATGAGAAGCCTAACAAATAGGGTTTTTTTCATTCAAATTACTAATCCGCTAACTATTAATTCGCGAACAAAATAAAATAGACAAATGAAAAATAACCTGAATGGTCGAATTGATTTTTAATATTGAGCTAATCGGCATTGACAGATGGTTTTTTCTGCTGTGTGTGATGATGTGAATCGTGATGGGAGAACGGGAAGAAAGAACGGGTAGAAAACTGGAAGAACATTGACAGAGACCTTCCTTCTTTTCTTCCTGGACTGGGCTGTGCTGGGATAGTAGGATATGAGAGAACTTTCTGTATATTTTTACTCTGGGCTGCAGCCCAGTTGAGCCCATGGCTAGATCCGCTCCTTTGTCTTGAACAGCCAAATAAACACGGGGAATATGCTGCAGTACATCTGTAATTTGGACCAAATATTTGTTATGTGCCAAACGCACTTTGATAAATTTAACGTATTTGAATTTAAGAGTTACTCGTTACTCAAACTTATTTTCATTCGTCAGTTAAATTGTCATGATTTAAGTAGTACTGTGGTCTCTACTTTATTTCCTAAAGCTGTTTTAATTATTCTTAGTATCAGAAATGAATACAGTTAACCTCATATTGGAATTTGTAAGATTTACCTTCAAAAAGGGTTTTTAATCCTGTATTTCATCCCTGTTGTATACATAGACCAAAAGTATCAAAAAGTTACTAGGATTGTGTATTGATATCACAAACGAATGAATGAATGGTTGAAAGCGAGTTGTACGAACATCTTAATACAATCAATCTTGTACCTTGTAGGTTAGTTGATAGTGTGAATAGGTTGGCTTTAGTATAAATCTGATGCACAAACGAAACGCTAATTAAATTTAATAATTAATAGAACTGTCTTCTAGTATTTTAATTATGAACACTAGTAGCGATGACCCTGACTTTTGTATAATACTTTAATTTACATGTTTACTGCATGGCAGACTACTACAAATGCTGACCGACAACTATATGATTAAATAATTGAATTTATTAATTTTATTCTATACCAGAGTTCAATTGTGTAGAGACTTCATCATGTGTGCTAAGATAGCAATGCCAAGTTTTGTCTCCATTCGATAATCGAATAAGTTTAGAGCAAAACATAAGATATTTGGCAATTGAGTTAAATCTTTAGAAAGGGCACTTGTTTGTCAGCAACACACTTCCAGTTATATCACAGACCAAGTGAATATGGTTAATCCCTTGATCTTTGGATCAAGAGTATTCAGCTCTTGTAAACTTGACTAACGTTTGTAAGAGCTGAATTATACAGTACTTATAATATTGAAGAAGTCCTTACGTGATCCAAGTAACTTCAACCGTATATTTTTAGTTTACAAACAGTTGAATGGTTGCTCCAGTAATGAGTTTATTACTACTTATGACTACTAATAAGAACTATTACACCATGACTACTCAATGCATACTAATTAACTACACTGCTTCCATGGTGCCTCTCCCACTTAATTCTCTCTTGAATTTTGTGATGAACTCATCACATCTTCTGTTGAAAACAATATCAGGATCGATTTCTCTCATCTCTTCATTTATATCAACGTCCAGAACACACCTTGAATCGGGCTTCTGTAAAATAATGTCATCTCTTCTGTTGTATTCATCATTTTCCAACTCTTCTTTCATCGTGTATGTAGTATTTTCAACATTTTGAGTATAGAGAGGCGCACTAGGTGTTCTTTTTGACATGGTAAAATGAACTGATGATTTTCTTTTGACCCTTGATTTGAATTCAGAGCGCTCCTCTTTAGAATCAACAGGAGCACTTCCATACAATCCATTAACTACTTCATCCTCTTCGGCAGCCTTCTTATATTGAATAATTGGAATGGGTTTATGCAGCAAAGGTTGCACTTTTACCGCTTCCAACTCTTCCATTTCTTCTACCGTTTGATCACTTCCATACAATCCATTAACTTCTTCATTCCCTTGATCAGTAGATTTAATATATTGAATAATTGGAATGGGTTTATGCAGCAAAGATTGCATGTTACCCACTTCCAACTCTTCTATTTCTTCTACAGTTTGATCAATATTTGTTTCTTCTTCCACCACAGCACCGGTCTTTACCTCTATCACATCCTTTTGAAGCCTTAAATCCCTTATATTGCTCCCGGGGACGTTGCCCTGTTGTTTGTTAGTAGAATAAAGTACTAGCAATCCGGAGTCTCTAACAATGAAGAGAAGAATAGCATTACAAAATATGAACAATGCCTTTCTACTGACATACTTGTCAATGTAAGTCACATAGACATAATCTAGAAGAGAAGGAAGAATTGACATGATGAACACAAATATTAGAAAAGCAAAAATTCCCAAGAAAAATTTCTTCAATACGAGTTTCATTTGTATGGTAGAATTCATGTCGAATTCCCAAGAGAGAAATTTAGGCCCTTTTAAAAGTAGCGAGTGGGTAGGAAGTTACAAAAAGACCTTGAAATATCGCGTGGAAGTTTCTCTGTGGGGTATATTTGAGGTGATCAAACAGAGATCAAGAATATGGCCAATTTGGTCTAGGTCAATGAAATGAAAATGGCCCCTTTTTATTACTAGTTACGAGTTTAACATATATACTTCTGCTTGAAGTACGTTTATTTCATCATCTAAAATTTAAAGCTAGCTGTTCTTCAGTTGTGATTTTAATGCTAAAATTTGTTGGTATGCTGCTATGGTATATAAGACAAAGTATAACTGTATCTAAATTCTAAACACATCATCTAAAATTTTATTACTAGTTACGAGTGAATCTATACAATTACTAGATCTCTAGATGCTTTTATTCTTTATTGGCTGAGTTTTATTATTGACGATTGAGTTGTTCAGTCATTGGGATAAGACTGATGTGCTATGAAGTTCTGACACCATTCCTTTTACTATTGTTCCTAGAGAATTGAGCTCCAACAACCTTTTTTCAATAAGGGATGAGGAGTCAACAGCATTGTTGAGAGGTTTTATTTCTGATAAGTATAAAGTATTACCCCCTTGTCTATCTGAGACTCTTAAGGAGCATTTGAAATCTCCTATTGCAATCCAAGGATGGGAATTCTGTCCAAAGAAGGGGAGAAGGTCCAGTAAAGTAAGTCTAGAGGAGAGGCTGATGTCAGCATAGATACATGTAATTTAGAAAGAGGTGGAAGTTGGGAGGTGTTGAATATTGTAGCGTATTAATTTTCTAGTGGCTAAGATGGGAGATAGGGTATAGACTTAGGGATCATGGATCACCATGATCCTACCATAGGGTGCCTCGGCAAGGTTATGGGAGGAAAGCCAAGATGGATTAATATATTTAGCATCATTAATAGTGAGGGGAAGGTTGAGTTTTGTATCAAGGGTTGTAGCAATTTGAGCTTGTGAGTTTGCATAAGGTCTTTGCATAGATCTAATTTGACATCACTATGTGCTCCCTTGATGTTCCAAGCACAAAGATTGTGTATCGTTAGGCGAACTTTTGAGAAGAGATCAGTCCATTTCTATTACTCCTAATAATAGGAGTGTTGATTTCCCTGAAGTCTAGTATAGAGGAAGATACTGGTCTATTGGCACTTACATTAAGATCATTTTCGAGTGATTTACCACACTTGAGAGGTTTCGTTTTGATTGAATTGCTAGAAGACGAAATAGAGGTGGAAAAGGTAAATGGGTCAGAAGCGGGGGAGGTATTGGGGGTGGTCCTTCCGGGCAGAGGGAGGTATGATGTGTGCATAGGTTTTGCTCGGGGTGGATTGTATTATGGGAGATGTTTGATGGTGGGACATGGTGGGGAGTTCAGGTGAGATAGGAGAGGTTGGAGTGATAAATGAAATTGATGTAGAGTTTGAATTCATGCATGTAGAGGAATTATGATTGTTGGACTCATTAATGCACTGGTTGAGTATTTCTTCATGCACTTGCACATTCTGTGCATTAGAAGTGTTTATGGAGGGGACTTTATTAATGTAGTTGGTGATTTTTTTTCATGCACATGCACTCCTTGTGCATTTATATTGACAGCAGAGTCATGCAAGGGTATAATATCTAAGCAAGAGCTTAGGTTGGGAACATCAACAGACAACTTGAAGAAATTTCCTTTATGATGAGTGGCTATTGCTTCAATGTTTTCATGAACATTGGTAATAGATGTTCCAAGTTCCATGCTTGATTCATTAATGGTTGATTGTGAAACCAAATTAATATGCACATTTTTTTGGGACTTTCTTTAGGCAAAAAAAACACCTTCATTCACTTCATCAGCTTCAGGAATATCATCCAATATTTGGAATTTATTACTTGTGTTTATTTGCTTTAGCTCAACTCTCATGTCCTCATTTGCAAAATGAGAAAGAACATCGTCAACATCTTCACCTTGCCTATCAACATTTATTTCTGCTTCTTCAGTTTTAGTTCCACCATTCTCCTTTTCACCTCCATCATTTAGGTTATCATTTCTATAAACTGCTTCTCCATTAGATTTAGTTGTAGGCATACTAATGCTGTTCCTTTTAGTGTTGTTAACCATCTACCACCTCTGATTCTTCCTCCTTGGAGCCTTGATATTCAAGCCTTTCACTTTTGCTTATATTGATTTCTTGTGTTCCTTGTATCTTCCTTCACCCTAAGCTTCTCTCATTGATCATCCGTTTTGTCACATTTTAGTTTGCAGTTCCAAAAATCTTACACTTTGCACATATGTCTGGTTTTTGGAGGTACCTAACTTCAATTCTCCGAGTCCTTCCATACACCAATTGTACATTAAAGTGATCAACAAGTTCATTGTCTAGTTTTACCTCTATCATGCACTTAGCATAGTTGAGTCCCTGAAGCCTCTCAATAGACTCATCCATAGATAACAGTCTCTCTAGATGACTAGCCCACCAATTTATGCCCAAGTGTGACCAAGCAAAGATGGGTATGTTGTAAAGCTATACTCAGATAGGAACAGAAGTTATGCTGCCACATACATTCCCCACAGTTGGATCCCATGGCTTCACTATGAATAATTTATTTCGTATAAGAATTGGTTCACCTTGCAAAATCCTATTTTAATCTTCCTCACAAGATAGAAAGAAGAGGAACATAAAGCCATCTGACTTTACTTTGATAGATCCTTTTTTCCATACTTTCTTAAGTGTTTGAACTACAGCAGTATATGAAAGCGGCTTATCTAAGAATAAGCCTACCAGGAATTCACTCCTTACTTGAGAGCCAACTTCAACCACAGTTGTTGGAGGGACAAGACCGTCACCATAAAACATTGGCTTCAAATCAACAAGGATGTACTTCTCTGCATTTCTAGGCTTGCTCTTAAAAAGAGAAGTCCATTTCTGTTGAGAATTACCAGAGCTAACAGTGGTGGAGGAGGGAGCAAATGGAAGAGATGAAGAGTTGGATTAGGGGAAACTGAGGAGATTGGTACAGCAAGGGGAGGAGGATGGGGTCAGGGGTAGACCGGGGAGGTGATAGAGTTACGGCTGAAATAACAGAAATGAAGGATGAGGAATAGGAGAAGTATGAGACGTGAGTATGGTTGCTTCTACCATGAAAGTTGTGAAATCATATTGTACATATAAATAATTATAATTTGTTTAAATTTGAATATCAAATATTAAAATTATGTCCTACCACACAGACATCGGTTATAGATTAAACACATACATCAGTTATAGATTAAAATTTTGACTAATAACTATCTAAATAATAATGTGATGTACCAATTTATAATTTTGCACCGTTACACACAAACGTATAATGTATATATTTAAATAATGTTAATATGTCCAAAAAATTTAATATGAACTTAGTAGTGCAACTTACATAAAAAACGAAGTACATTTGTAAAAATTATGAAGGTTACAAGTTGTACGGGTTAAATGAAAGAAAAATTAAGAAACTTTAATACACACATACGTAATGCAAATTCCAAATTTCTAGAGGATTTTATGAAATTTCTAACCTTAAATCTAATGTCACTAGCATAACTTTAACCAAGAAATTCATTCATTTCCAGCCATTTGAGGTTGCACTGCCTTTATGATTGGGTTGACCTTGTCGAGACGATTCTTCCTATGGTCCCATGCCCTATCTGATGCACCACCATAACCTAGGGCTGCACAAAGTATGGGTTGGGTCGGGTCAGACCAAATATTTCATCCGACCCGCATAGGTATGGGTTTAAGGTAGCTCAACCCGTATCCGACCCTATATGAGGTTGGATATGGGTTGGGTCGAAGTATGGGTTGGGTCGGGTTTAGTAGGGTTGGGTTGGGTTGCATGAATCTAATAAAAAATGAGAATATAAGGAAATATTTTCAAAAAATAACATTAAAATGTTCAACATAATATATTAGATTTTAGCTAGCATAACGCACTTAAACTAACTAATTCATTATAACATATATTTTATTAAAATTTCATTGTAAAACACATCATATGAAATTAGTTCACTACATAGTAGAACAAGTGTTTCATTTTAAAATACATTAAAATACCCTTTGGAATATCTTTGCCAAATTCTATCTTGTTTGGGTTGACATAAAATATGCTTTTTCGTATATTTACTGTAGAATACATAAACATTATTCTAGGATTAGACTATTCTAATTTTAAGTGTATTGATATTAAATTAGGTTTTTAATATAGGGTTGGGTTGGGTTAAAGTAGGGTTGGGTTGAACAAAATAACACACCCGACCCATATATAGTATGGGTTACAAATTGTAACCCATATCCGACCCGAACTAGGATGGGTTGGGTTGGGTTTATGTGGGTTGGGTCGGGTTGGTGGGTTGGGTCGGGTTGGATATGGGTTGTGTGCAGCCCTACCATAACCTCTTGAACTAATTCTTTCGAAATTCTTAATAGAGGAATCATAGTACTTCTAGTCCAGTTGACTATCGTGGCCACTACTATTGGAATCTGCATTCTACGTCAATCATCCCTGTACCGGTCATGCTTCTCTAATGGTGCTTCATCGCTAATCAAATTAGAGCTAGCACCTCTTTAACTACAAATTTATGATGAATTATTTATTGGATTGATAAGCTACCAATTGCATATCTTTTACATCATCGAGGTGAAGAATTTGATATCTTTTTTATTCGTTTTCAATTTTTTATACACATATATATATATATATAGTTAATTGTCAGATCTTACCTGTCTGTAACACGTTCACATCGCTTCTCAAAGAACACCTTCTCCAATTCGATTAATGGTGTGAAAAGCTATTAATTAAAGGTAACTCAACTGTGGGGTAAATTTCTATCTAAATCGAAGCTCTATGGGTCTATTCATAGCTCTAAATGCTAAAAAATTCGCCTTGATATATTTTCACATATTAGATTTTATTTATTAATCATATCCGTTAACCTAAGTAAATAATAAAACATTTAGCTATTATCAATATGTCTAGTTCTCCAACTGTTAAAAAATATTAATGGTTTCGACTACTAAGAAATATTTATTATTTAATAAATATTATGTTTAGTCTATATAAATAATTAAATTTATAACTAATATATATTTTACAGATTAATATTTCAGTTCTCCAATAATATTAATAAAATAATAATGAAATAAATTTAACAATTATATTAGTCACTCAACCATAATTTATAACATTTTAATTTCGGATGCATGTTGAAAGTTATGGTTGTTAAACGCCTAGGTGTGAAATTAACCATTAGTGATATTTAAATAATTTAAATATTAAAGCCCGTACGAAGTTGCCAAAAGACAGTAGTGGACACGAGTTAAGTTTCTTATATAGATAAAGTCGTATTTTCAAATGGTAAAGTACACCCTTTAGTGTTATGAATTTTCACACTCAAGGGGAAAGGTTTTTCGAGCCAAAGAATAAATTTCAAATAGTGAGTGATGTCAAAATAGTTTTACATAGCAAAGTGGTAAAAGGAGTTACAAGCCTAGGATGTAATATTTAAAGCATGGAATTTATGGAACCAGTAGACTTAAATGGGAAGAGAAAGGAGATGATTTTAAACGAGGCAATTAGATAGGTTGAGAGTGGTTGGGAAAACTATGCCATGTAACCTGTAGTATATCCAGACCATACTATAAAGCCTTCAAGGCCTTTAACAAAATAGTGTGGAAAACGGAGTCAGACTTCACAATACATACCAGAGAAAATAGATTTTTTGTTGTTAGATTTGGGTCTAAGAAGGATTGCAACAACATCTTTGTAGGGGGGCCATGAGAAATACTTATTCATTATGAAAAAACTACGTCCAAATATAAAAAATGATACAAATTTGCTAATGTCTGTGCCAACTGCCAATGAAGATTCAATCAGTCGGACCAAGCTTCCGCCTATGGGAACCAAGGGCTATTGGTGTGTTGGTTAATACAATGAGCGTTCCAATTAAGTTAACGATGCTACCAGTAGCTGAACAAGAATAAATTTTGCTCATGTATTGGTGGATATTAATGGCGAGTAAGTTTCTCAAAATTTCTTTAGGGGTTGGTGAAGATGGGGAAGTGTCTACACAGTAGAGGATATATGAAATTCCACCTTTGAGATGTGAAATATGTTGTTGTTTTGGACAGGTCAAAAGATAATGCCCAAGGGTAAAAACTTGGAAGCCTAAAGAGGGAGCTAGTAGGAAGCAAGTGGCAAAACAAGGTAAAAAAGATGCTAAAGATGGGAGTATTAAAATGAAAGCCGAGGAAGGTAAACTAATAAGGAAAGTGAGGATATAGTGAAAAATTCAACGGATGGAGATACAAATAAGAACTAGACATGGAGGGAGTGGGTAACAATACAGCTGACAACAAGGAGAAGAATAAAGAGGAGACTGAGATAGAGGAGGAATATTGAACAAAACATTGAAGTAGAGGAATCAATAGGTCAAGAAAGCCATTTTGAAGGAAATTATGAAAACCCATGTAAAGGAGGATATGAGCAAAGAGGAAAACAAGGGTGAGGAGCAAAGTAGAGAAAAGGAGAAAGAGGAAGCAATAATGGGGAGTAGTAAATAGAAGAAAAGGAATCCGAGTGGGAAAAGGCAAACTAGAGACTAGAGGGGAAGAGACGTCCTCATTCATGCAAAAGGAGGGGGAACATTGTATGTAGCTGAACTGGTTAAAGTTACTTCAACCTCACGCCTATCCAAGAAGTTTAAAGTGGAGTCATCAAAATTATCCAAACCCACATAGCATTGCTTGCTACCATAGTTCAACAAACCGAATAACACAACTCATTATCGGGCACCACCATGGCCAATACTAAAACTAGTTCTTTTATTTATTTTCCCGATAATTGTATTAACTTAGATTCCTAAGATAAGAAGTGTAATGAGCAAAATATGTCTATTTTGCAGGAAGATATAATCTCATCTCATGATGCTAACCAACATTGCTTGAAGCGGTTTATAATCAATCATAAGTGTATAATGTATAAATTTAAATAATGCTAATATGTCCACAATTTTTAACATGAACTTGGTAGTGCTACTTCAATAACAAAAGGAGTACATTTGTGAAAATTATAAAGGTTACAAGTTGTAGGGGGTTAAAATGTAAGAAAAATTAAGAAACTTTAATACACACACACCCAATGCAAATTCATAATTCCTAGAGGATTCTACGAAATTTCCAACCTAATATTATGCACATTTTCTCTTCGTCATCACCATATCACTTAGACATATAGAGTTAAATCAATAGGTAAAACTCTAATGATATCTGTATTTTATTACGAAGTTTATTATCAAGGTCATGGTTTAATCCAACAACAATTATAAATTAACCAATTTGCTTGGACAAAGGCTTTAACTTTAATTCGACTGTTGATTATGGTGATAATAACCTTGTATTAGAATGAGAAAAATCCTCACTTAAATAGTACTTCGCTTCAACTGTTTCAACTTACACCTAACTATGGCCTTAATATTATATCATTGTCATATGACAGACTGTAATCAAGGTATAGTTTGGAAACTTAATATTCATAGTACTCTCAAGTTAAAAGACTGTTGTACATCACCATATGAGATCTTCTATTTGAATTTATGATTAACCTATAGAAGACTCTCAGTGAGTCATTCTATAATTATTCTAAACAACTGCATGCATGTAACTCATTTGTGCTATTAACGATCATGAGTAATGCACCGTCCATTATATGGAGAGGATTACATACACAGTCTCAACAGATATATCGATATCTTATTCTTGATAGATCTTGACCAAGAACATTCGTGGAAAAGTATTATGTTATAAAATTCAATACTCATGGTTATGAACATCTTCGTAACTATAAATCAATTAAATACTTCTCCTAAAGATTTTCTACTTGCATACATTCAGTGTATTTAAATATATCCCGGTACAACAATATATACAATAAAAAATACTTTATTTCAAACAAAATTTACCTAAGAGTTAAGTTATATATTCAAATTATATAATTGCTTTTAGGAAACACCCTTAATTCTGTCAAGCATTTTGATGTTACTTGGAATATGCTGCTTGATAGTGCTCCATTCAAACAAAGAAATGGTGATGAATTATGGTTCCTGATTCACAAACCAATAAGATGGAGGTCTCTGACTACCTTTATGATGCTCATCATCCACAAGAAACTTGTTAAAGTTATTTGGTCTAAACGGATGAACAAATCTTTAATAATATATAGAGAGAACCAATTAAACAAATATTACTTATGCAAATTGCAGTTATGGTTTCTCTAACCCAAATCGAATTCTCTTTCTAAATCTGTATTCCTTCGAAAAAATAATCATAAATTATAATTGTATAACTAATATCTTATCTCAAATCTCATACTTAAGTCAAGGAGGCTATATCCGGTGGATATTGCGAAGGAGGGGAAGGAATGATGAGAGGTGGGTGAAATTGGGCTGAGAAATAAGGAAAACAAACAGAGAAAGAAGTGGGGGTGATGGATTTGGCCAATTCGAGGCCGCATAAGGAAATTCGTGGAGCAACAAGCCAAGGCTTGTAATGAATTTTCACACTTAAGGGGCAAGGTTTTTTGAGCCAAAGAAAAAATTTAAATAGCGAATGATGCCAAAATAGTTTCATAGAGCAAAGTAGTAATAGGAGTTATATGCTTAGGATGTAAGATTCAAAGCATGGAATTTGTAGAACCAATATACCTAAATGGGAAGAGAAGGAGGATGATTTTAAATGAGGCCATTAGATAGGTGAGAGTACGCCCTGTTATATGTAGTATATCCCAGACCGTACTATAAATCCTTTAAGGCTTTTGCCAAAATAGTTTGGAAGCCGGAATCAGACTTCACAATCATACTAGAGAAAAAAAAATTATTGTTAGATGTGGGTCTAAGAGGGACTTCAACAACATCTTAGAAGGGAGACCACGAGGAAAACCTTAATATTTATGAAAAAACTAAGTCAAAATATGAAAACTGATAAAGATTTGCTAACGTCAATGCCAATGTAGGTTCAATCACTAGGACCGATCTTCTGCCTATAGGAACCAATGGCTAATGGTGTGCTGGTTAATACGATAAGAGTGCCAATTAAGTTAGATGATGGTACCAGTAGTTGAATAAGAATAAATTTTGCTCATGTATTGGTGGATATTAATGGCGAGGTAGGTTTCCCAAACTTTCTTGAGGGGTGGGTGAATCTTGGGAGGTGTTTAAACAAGAGGGGACATATGAAAATCCACCTTTGAGATGTGAAATCTTTTGTTGCTTTGGACACGTCAAAAGATAATGCATAATGGTAAAATGTTGGAAGCCTAAAATGGGAGCTAGTAAGAAGCAAGTGACGGATCAAGGTAAAGAAGATGTTAAAGATGGGAGTATTAAAATGAAAGCTGAGGTAGGTAAACTAATAAGGAAAGTGAGGATATAGTGAAAAATTCAACGGATGGAGATACGAATAAGAACTAGACATGGAGGGAGTGTGTAATAATATAGCTGACAATTAAGAGAAGAATAAAGAAGAGACTAAGATAGAGGAGGAGTATCGAACAAAACATTGAAGTGGAGGAAGTAATATGTCAATTCAACTCGATAAAGGAAGCTATTCGGAAGGAAATTATGAAAACCCATGAAATAGAGGATATAAGCGAAGAGGAAAACAAGGGTGAGGAGCCAAGTATAGAAAAGGAGAAAGAGGATGCAATAATGAGGGTAGTAAAAAGAAGAAAAAGGATCTGAGTGAAAAAGGAAAAGGCAAACTAGAGACTAGTGGGGACGAGATGCCTTAGTGATGCAGAATGAGGGGAAAACACTATGTGTAGTTGAACCGGTTCAAATCACTTCAATCTCATGCCCATCCAAGAAGTTTAAAGAGGGAGCCATTGAAATTATCCAAACCCACATAGCACCGCCTGCTACCCTGGTTCAACAAAGTGAGTAACGCAACTCGTTATCGGACTCTACCATGGCCAATACTGAAATTAGCTCTTTTACTTATTTTTGCAATAATTGTATTAACTTGGATTCTTAAGGTAAGAAGTGTAATGAGCATAATATGTCTATTTTGTAGGAATATATAATCTCATACTTAAGGGACAAGGAGTTACAAGGAAAGGGCTAT
This sequence comes from Allium fistulosum, assembly GCA_030737815.1. Lineage (NCBI taxonomy): Eukaryota > Viridiplantae > Streptophyta > Magnoliopsida > Asparagales > Amaryllidaceae > Allium > Allium fistulosum. Next base: position 208,677,595 of record CM060903.1, read on the forward strand.
TTGTATAATCATAAACCACTTCATGCAATGTTGGCTCAGGTGATGCCCCCAGGAGCCTTGCTATTAAACTAGAAAAACATGACATAATCAAAAATGAACTATTCATGAAAAAAAACCTATGTGGGAGGAGATGAAAAAAGAGGCAAGGAGGAGTTTATGAAAGAGTACGCTATGGATCGTGTAATATGGATATACGATAATACAAAGTATAGTGATGATAGCTATACAGTAAATTTGCGGAATATAAAAGCAGTATAATAAAAATAACACCAGAGATTTTTATACTGGTTCGGAGCTCCGTCCTACGTCCAGTCCCAGACTCCTTCTGGAATTTCACTAAAACAACAACCCTCACCTAACCCGAAGGAACATGTCTATACAACCCCTGAGCAGCCGAACAGGGACCTGAGCAGCAGAATAGGATTTCGCCTCAGCAGCTGAAGAGGACTTCACAATGCCTGAGCAGCAGAACAGGACTTCTACTAGTATATAAAATTGTCTGACTAATGTATTCTTGATAACATAGATATGTCAATGTGTGTACACCCTTCCTATAATCAAATCCTCAAGTATATGAGTGTGTATGAATATATGAAAGGAAGATTATCGCTATGAATCAAAGAATATGAATACGAATTTAAGGATTCAAGCAATGAAGATGGTTTGATTGCTTTTGAATGCAGAGAATATAGAGAGTAAGTAAGATTAGTAAATTATTCAAGAATCGGTTATTTGGAAAATGATTTTGATGTGTTTATATAGTGCATAGATAGATACAACCTTTTGCTAAGAGATTCAATCAATAGATGCAGCCATTACTCTTCGAATTGGATTGAAACTCTTCGAGAGAGGAAGCATTCGTTCAGAAAATATAGCCGTTATACACAGGTCAGTCGACTGAGTTCAGAAGCTCAGTTGACTGAAATTCAAATTTGTATATATATTCTCTGTTCACTGTGCATTTTGCACCAGGTCAGTCGACTGGTCGACTGTAATCAGTCGACCGACCTGTGCAATTTTGCATAGTGAATTTCAGTGCATATACAAACGAAAATAATTTTTTTTTTGTGCAAGTGTAACTACTTGAGGAATGATTTTAACATATCTAAACATATCTAAGACTCAAAAACATAATAAATAATCATACAAAAACTAGTTTTGAACTCTCTTCTCTTTGTAGTTTATACCATGTATATGTTACTCTCTTTTTGTTGCTATTGCCATATAGTCTTTGTTAATGCTCCTTGTCATGAATCAAAACTCATGATTCAACATTCTCCCCCTTTTTGATTGATGACAACATGTAACTAACGAATTGATATACAGTAGAAATTATATAACAAAAGTTATATATATTTCTCCCCCTGAATGTGTGGCGATAACGTAATCTGCATAAAACTTGTTAGTAGACATTTTTCTCCCCCTTTGTCATCGATAAAAAGGAGTAGACAAAACCAGTAAAGCATAGAATAATCATAACTAACATAACAAACCAAGAACGTATATGTTTCTATCTCTATTACCTTCAAAGATAAGATTTTTATTGTGATCATAAATGTTATACTTATCCTCAGAAAATGAGATTTTGAATCCTTTGTCACACAATTGGCTAATACTTAACAAATTATGCTTCAAGTTTTTGACAAGTAAGACATTGGAAATGAGAGGTAAATTAGATATACCGTAATTGCTCACATCGCCTTTGCCGATGATATAACCTTTGGAATTGTCTCCAAATGTGACAGAGCCTCTATCTGAATATGTGATATTTGTTAGCATATTTTTGTCTCCTGTCATGTGTTTTGAGCAGCCACTGTCGAGTATCCATTTTCCTCTTTTCTTAAGTGGGACCGGCAAAAAATAAAAGAATAACATTGGCACCCACTTTTTAATAGGGTCCTAAGAGTTAGGACTTAGGAAACCAAACCCAAGAGGGTTCAGTATTCCCTTTATATAAATAATTTTTATTTTTATGAACATTTTTCAAAAAGGACTCAATATATTTATTCCTAATCAAACTGTTGTTTGCTTTAGGAACCCATATTGTTATGGTTTTTGAGTTTTGATCCCTTTTTGGTTGAACTATGGTAGACTTAGGTTTAGAAATATTTCTCTTATTCTGCTTAATTTTTGGTGGAGCTACTGATTTCTTAGTATAACCTAGTCCTTTCTTATTTGAGACAGACTGAGAAGTTTCAATAATTTTAGATAAGTTTTCTCTGCCTTTATTAAAGTTAGAAACATTTCTAGTAATATCGTCTAACTTAGTTTTGAGACCAGTGTTATCTAATTCGATCATTTTAACTTTTGATTTTAGCTCATGATTTTCAGAAACTAGAGCATCATTCTTTTCTTTTTGAGTCTCAATTTCTTGACTCAATAAGGTAAGTTGAGAATTAACATTAGAAAATGAATCTTGAATTTTCTCAAGTTCTTCTTCCAATATTTTCTTCTCATCTTTAAGCATATCTCTTTCGAATTCTGCTCTATTTTGATTTTCGAGAGCTTCTTTATAATTTCTTTTGAGATTTTTCAAAGTATCTAATAATTCAGAATTTATTTCAATCATGTCATCAAAAGTAAGATCATTTACCTCATTATCAGTAGCCATGAAGCAGACATTTGCTTGTTCATTTTCACTATCACTGCTACTTTCAGAAGATGAAGAATCTGAGTCATCCCATGTCACCGAAAATGCCTTCTTTTTGAATTTGTCCTTTCTATACTTATTTTGTTTTCCCTTCCTTTGTTCTGGACAATCTTTTTGTATATGACCCTTCTTATGGCAATTGAAGCATTCTAGTACTGAGGATGATGGCTTATTGTTAAAGTTGCCATTATTTCGATTTCCTTTTCTGTACTTCAAAAATTTCTTAAAATTTTTAGCTATGAAAGCTAAATCTTCATCCTCTGAATCTGATTCCTCTTGTTCTGCATGAAATGCCATATTTTTCTTGTCTTGTGCTTGAACTCTTTTTGCCTGTAAATTTACTTCATAGGACATTAAATTTCCTATTAACTCTTCCTGTTTCATGGTAGAAAGGTTGTTTGCTTCTTCAATAGCTTAGACTTTTCTTTCCCATTAATCGTTTAAAGAGTTTAGGATTTTGGACACGATATCAAAGTCAGAATACTTTTCTCCTAGTCCAATTAGAGAATGATAAATATCCTGAAATCGGGAGTACATATCATTTATGGACTCATCTTACTTCATTGTTAAATTTTGAAATTGACCCTTGAGCATAGATATTTTGCTTTGTTTAACTTTGCTAGTTCCTTCATGAGTAACTTTAAGTGTTTTCCATATTTGATATGTAGTGTTACATATGCTAACTCGGTTAAGTTCATTTTTATCTAATGCACAAAACAACATATTCATTGCTTTAGCATTAGCAGTAGCATCTTGTTTTTGTGCAGCTGTCCATGTAGAATATTCAGTAGTAGGTGCAGTATATTCTGCTTGTGTAACATTCCATGCATCAAAACCATTGGCTTGCATATAAATACGCATTTGTGTTGCCTAATAGTTGTAATTCATGCCATTGAATAGTGGAGGTCATGCAGTAGATTGACCTTCAATAAAACTAGTGTTAGTGACAGTGCTGGTGTTGTTTTCCATATTAGAAAAATATCAAATAACTGTGTAACGGTTATAAGATGCCTTGCTCTAATACCAAATGAAAGAGTGCGCTATGGATCGTGTAATATGGATATACGATAATACAGAGTATAGTGATGATAGCTATACAGTAAATAGTGTGGAATATAAAAGCAGTATAATAAAAATAACACCAGAGATTTTTATACTGGTTCGGAGCTCCGTCCTACGTCCAGTCCCAGACTCCTTCTGGAATTTCACTAAAACAACAACCCTCACCTAACCCGAAGGAACATGTCTATACAACTCCTGAGCAGCCGAACAGGGACCTGAGCAGCAGAACAGGATTTCGCCTCAGCAGCCGAAGAGGACTTCAAATGCCTGAGCAGCAGAACAGGACTTCTACTAGTATATAAAATTTTCTGACTAATGTGTTCTTGGTAACACGGATATGTCAATGTGTGTACACCCTTCCTATAATCAAATCCTCAAGTATATGAGTGTGTGTGAAGATATGAAAGGAAGATTATCGCTTTGAATCAAAGAATATGAATATGAATTCAAGGATTCAAGCAATGAAGATGGTTTGATTGCTTTTGAACGTAGAGAATATAGAGAGTAAGTAAGATCAGTAAATTATTCAAGAATCGATTATTTGGAAAATGATTTTGATGTGTTTATATAGTGTGTAGATAGATACAACCTTTTGCTAAGAGATTCAACCAATAGATGCAGTCATTACTCTTCGAATTGGATTGAAACTCTTTGCGAGAGGAAGCATCCGTTCAGAAAATATAGTCGTTATACGCAGGTCAGTCGACTGAGTTCAGAAGCTCAGTTGACTGAAATTCAAATTTGTATATATATTCTCTGTTCACTGTGCATTTTGCACCAGGTCGGTCGACTGGTCGACTGTAATCAGTCGACTGACCTGTGCAATTTTGCACAGTGAATTTCAATGCATATACAAACGAAAATAATTTTTTTGTGTGTGCAAGTGTAACTACTTGAGGAATGATTTTAACAGTATCTAAACATATCTAAGACTCAAAAACATAATAAATAATCATACGAAAACTAGTTTTGAAGTCTCTTCTCTTTGTAGTTTATACCATGTATATGTTACTCTCTTTTTGTTGCTATCGCCATATACTCTTTGTTAATGCTCCTTGTCATGAATCAAAACTCATGATTCAACAATTTAAAGGTGACACACACTAAGGCAAGGAATTGGAAAGAAGAAACAAATAAAATAAATGATAATCATGTGTTGGAACACAAGGGTTTTACATAAACCTGGTAGTGCATCAGAGGTAAAGAATTTGATGCATAAGTATGGATTTGATGGTGTAGGAGTTCTAAAGAATAAGTTGAAAAGTTTTGAATTAAAAAGGTTTAACATAAAATTTGAGGACAAATGGCTAATAATAAGTAATGTATCATGTTATTATAAGTGCAGAATTTTAGTGTTGATAAACATGGAAGTTTAGGATTCTTGTATTATTAGTATGAGTAGTCAATATATGACTTTGGAGTTAAGAAACATAAGGGGTGCAATTTGTAACGTCGCATTTGTGTCTGCCCAAAATTTTTGACTATTTAAGGGAGATGTTTTGGAGATACCTAGAGGAGGATGCTTTTAAAATTTCCAAGTCAACGATGATTTTTGGGAACTTAAACTATACAAGAGTGGCTAGTCATAAGAATGGTGGTACCCTGGTTCTATTCAGCAAAATGAAGGAAATAGATAAAATAATGTTGAGAGTAGGTCTATCAGAAACCAATGTTAATAGATACATGTATACATGGTGGGTTGGGCCAAACATAAATATATTGACTAAGATAGATAGAATTTTAGTGAATTTGTTGTGGATAGAGAAGTTTAGTCAAACATATTCCTCTTACATGCCTGTAGGTCCCAATGGCCACACTCCAATCTTTGTATCTTTAATCGAATAGCAACAAACATACGCCAATCCATTTAGATATATGAACCATTGGATTTTATTCGAAGGCTACCAAAATATATTTGAATAAAGTTGGAACATACAAATATATAGTAGGCCAATGTATCAACTCATACAAAATCAAAACTCGATGAAAGAAAAGCTAAAAGTTGGAGCAAAGATAAGAACAACACCAAATAAGGAGAGTTTTATATGAGGAAACGTGGAGAGCTACAACACTTACTTGAAATGGACCTGAATAAGGAAAGGGGCGAAGAACTACAGGAAGTGAGATAAAAATTAGAAAGTGCAATTTAGCAAGAATATTAGGACACTAAACAAAAGTCCAAATGTGACCGTCTGATATTGGAAATGAAGCTACAAGATACTTTTATGCTAAAATATCATCTACAAAATGCCAAAACAACTAGGGGAAAAACTCAGTGAATGGAAATACATGCAACCGTCAAAAGGATATTACTGAGAAAGCAGTTACTTACTACATGCAACTATTTAACTAGGTACACATCAACAATATGCCAGGGTACTTTGTAAGAATATAATTTTTGAATATGGCATAACTTCATGAATGACCAAATTGGTACAGAGAAAATTAAAGAAGTCGTATTTAGCATTAAGGATGGTACAACTCCCAGCCCAAATGGGCCGAATTCAAAGTTTTATAAGGTGCATTGGGAATAGATGAATGGTTTATTAACAGAAGCTGTGAATGATTCCATCGAAAGTGGAAAACTAATTAAAGAGTGCAATCATACATTTATCCATCTTATCCTAAAAAATATTCAAGCAAGTGAAATTCAGCACTTCAGACCAGTATCATGTTGTAATATCCTCGACAAAAATTTGAAAGAGTTTCATAACACAGGATGAATAAGTTTATGGAAGTTCTCGTATCGGAAAACCAATGTGCATTAATATAGAATGGAACCATTGGGGACAAAATATTGTTAGTAATAGAACTGGGCCAACCTGCAACGGAGGTATTGGGTAAATTCTCAACAAAAATCTTTTATTGGATCTTCAATGGACCTATGTAGTCTAAATCCATTTAGAACTTTTCTAATATTAAATAAAATCAATATTTTACTTAAATTTAAAATAATGTTTTATCTAATATTATTTGTATTATATTATATATATGTGTATCATATACATATATGTGTGTACATGCACGTGCAACATAATAATGTGTACATGGTTTAACATGCCCATGCATATATGTTGGAATTTACACCGCAACGGATATGTTACGCCCTTTGTATATAAATGTGTTGCCTAAATATACATATATATGCATCAAATTATTGTATAGATAAATGTATGTATATGTATAAATTTGATATATAATTATTATAAAATATTAGTTATAAATTATTTTAATAAGCATTTATAAAATACACACACACATATATGTATATATAATTAAATTAAAAAATTATTTCAAATATTAATTTGTAAAAATAATTTAGAGTATTTATCATATAATATAAAATCCAATATATATATATATATTATATAAACATATAACTGGTTATAAATTTATATATATATATATATATATATATATTAAAAATAAATTTGTGGTTGCTTTCGGCCGAAAACAATTTAATTTTCTTTTTCGGTATAGTAAAATTTTAATAATAAAGTACAAAAAACGTACGAATTAAATAAAAAAATATTTCAAAATCATAATGTGTATTTTATTTTACATAGGGTTTTTCTAGAATTTTATAATATTTATAAATGTGTATAAATGTATTTTATTTATTTAAATAATTTAAATAAACAAATAGTTATAGTATTAATCTATACTATAATAAAAAACCTTTGGTCAACCGGTCAAAGTGAAGCCTTTTTGGCTATTCCGAAAATGACCACAGTTCCAAACCAACTTCCATGATCTCGGTAAGGACATAAGAGTCATTCATAATTGTTTTCATTTGCCACGATATCATCTCTCCTTATTTTTCTCGCTCCCTTTGTCCCATTATTTCTCCCATCGTCAACCGCTCCATACCCATTTTCTTCCCTCTTTTTCTCCCTTCTTTCCTCACATTTTTTCGATCCGCATCTCCTTCCATGTCGCTTATTCAAAAACTTCACCGCATCACTTCCTTTCTCCACCTCCACCTAATCGACAACCACATCTACATCACTTTGCTTCTCATCTCCTCCAACAAACTCTCTGCCTCCACACCTGCTTCCCTCAAAAGAGGCCACGGCTTCAAAGTTGTACATGACGACAACAATCTGAGTGGAGATCAAGTTCGAACTTGATTCGTTCACCAACTCCAGATCTACGTGAACAGGCCTGAGCAATTTAATGCAATTTGATGATGTTTTGAAGCTGGAAGGTGATGTTACCGTTCATGTTGTCACGGGGAGGAAAGTCGCAGGTGCAGGTGATGATACTTTCGATGTTGTCATCGGGAGGAAAGTCATAGGAGCAGGTGATGGTTCTGTTGAAGTTGTCAGAAGGAAAGTCACAACAGCTCAGATTAAAACTAAAGGCAAGGGATTAGAAGACAGAATGAAGTGAGTATGTATTTTTTTCCCTACATTCAGTAAATATGTTTTTGGATTATTTGGAGTAGTTGCAGCATGTTATGTCTTGCATAGTTCAACCTAAAAAATATGCTTGATTTCCTATACAACTTATTATCAGTTATTGTCGATGCATTTACTTAATGTTAAGTTTGTATTCTGTATCTTAATATCAGTTCTTACCGACTTCTGATCTTTTCCTTTGCTCTGCTGTTTGCACCTTTTCAAATATATATTGCAGATGCCTATTTTTCTTTACTAAGTTATTAAACCCGGTACCAATTTCTGCCCTGTTTTTATGTAGCATTCACATACAAAACCTCATCCCACTTCACTACCTTGATACGTTTTTTTATTTTTCTTAAACCAGATCAATACAGAGCAATTGATAATGAAGGAATGCCACATACTCAACAATCATTTATCAAGGGTCGGCTGTATATTCACTTCAATGTAGAATTTCCAGCATCCGACACACTTTCAACTGATCAATGCCATATTGTGGAGAAATTCTTACCAACTAAATAAGTCCATGTCAGCAGTGGAAGTAGATGAATGTGAGGAGACCACTTTACATGATGTTGATGTAAAAGAAGAAATGAGGCGTAAGCAGCACCAGAGGCAACAAGAAGGTTATGATGAAGAATATGAAGTTGAAGCTGGCCATTCAGGCATTCAGTGCCCACAGCAATAAGGTATTGATTTAAATTTTCCTTTCACGTTGATGGAAGATACAACAGTTGATGACCGAATTCTCAAAAAATACATTATTTTTTCTCTGTTATTATTCCAACAGTTAAAAAAAGAAAATCAGACATACATTGTTTCTACTACTGCTTTCAGATGGCTAAGATCAGAGGTGATTTTTTACCCTGCTCATATGTAATCATTTCCTATTACGTAAGTGATATACTCTTATAGAATACAACTCAATTTCTAATGTGAAAAAGGGTTTAGCCTTTGGTGCTGTTGGTATTCTGTCCCATGTCTCAGATAACTACTTCACTTTCATTGTTCTTTTTCTTCCTTCTTGCGATCAAAACTGTGGACAAACATCGATTTGAGAAAAAATGGTGTGAAAAATTTCAAAAAAAGTATAAAAATTGACATGTTTTTTAATGAAATAAAATGGACAAATCAAATGTCATTTTCCAATAAAATCTCTTAGAAATTTGACATTAGCATCTAATTTAGATCGTCGCTTAATCAAAATTGCTACGGGACAAGTAACCGATCTAATACTATCACCAATTAAGGATATAACAATACCAATCACCCTCAGATTGATGCCCTGTCTTCAAAGCTTCCAGTTAAAATTATGTTTAGCCTACTTTTTCATATGTTGGTCTTAAAGTGTAGTTTTTTTTTCATAGGTAAGAAGATGACATTTGAAGTAACAGTTTACACACACACAATATATATATTCACCCATATATACATAGACTTTATGGTTCTGTTCCACTAAAAGAAAATACAATTGCATGTTACATATCATGCATCTTATATTATCATATTGACACTTTATGTTTAAGTTTTTCTTTTAATGTTCTAAAACCGTTTCTTTCGCTTTAGATGTTTGAACATAACAAATATTTAATTAAAGAGCAAAAACATCTCTAGAGGGAACCACTTAATATTGGTACTTTGTATGCCTACGTAAAATGGTTCACTATTCAAGTTACAGACAAAAGATAATGCTGCAATGCTTAGATGATTACACTTTGAATGCATTTTTTCATGCATTAAGTAAATAACGAGCGTTCAATTATTATAGAAAAAATTACAGTGTTTCAGTAACCATGACTGTCAATTATGCTTTGGAAGATGGTGTTTCTTTATCCATAAGTGGACATGCATCTACACACTATACTGTTATTGACTGAACAGTAATAAAAAAGCTTTTCTTATGTTATAAAATTTGGACCAGGTTTAGTAGTACGTTTAGTAGTGACAGAGGTCAAACAATATATATATTCACTGATACATACAATGCATACATATATACACTTACGTGATAAGTTGTAAAAGTATTAGATTTTGAATGTAGATGAGAATCAAGTTTCTAAATAGAAATAAATGTTGAGTATACATGCATATGCGTTTTTAAAAGACTCAAGTATTCTCGGATTAGGTGGTTTCAGTATTTAAGTGTACGCACCAGTTTCCAACTTTTGAACTATATGTAAATATAACATGCGTGTGCCCATTTCTTTGTTAAAAAAAAGTACTAAATGAATGTGGCTGTCAACATACATATAGGAAAAGATGCTTATGTCCTAAGGAAACATAGTACCAACATTTAATGCAAGGAAAGAGCACTCAAGTGAGCACATGCGTATGTGAAATGCAAGGCTCTGACAAAGAAATTTGTGTTTAGAGTTTTAATATTTAAAAGTTTAGGGGTATGAAGCTAACACCCCGTTCAGTAGTCCAATCTCCGAGTTCCTTTACCGGTTTGGCCAAGTTTATCTACTACAGCTAATTGTTTGAGGTATCTTCATTTTTCATCCAACTATTACATTTTTCCCCTTTTTTATAATAACCTCCATCTTAAACATCATGATTTCATGAATTGCTGTAATCTTCTTCAACTATGCTCTTTCTTATTCGATTTTGGAAGGACTAAGTAATTTGTTTTTTCATCAGATTTCGCATTTGTTGTTTTATTCCGATACGTATAGTTCTACTGGGTTGAATTGATTTATAATTTTCATGATTCTTTACAGTATTTTGTACTTTTATTCAGGTAGTTGTTTTTCCCTTGATGTATTGTAGGATACGTGCTTGATGAAATGTGTTTGATACATCACATTTCATTGCATTGGATATTCATATTATCATATAACATGTTTTTGTTTGATAGGTTTTTTCAGTTGTCGACGTTTGTGCCGGCTATCTTATGAGACTTCAATCATCACAACACTAATGTATGTCGAAGATGCTCACGCATCTCTGCAATGTCAACATTAGTTTGGTAAACGTGCAAATTACTATCGAATACCCCAGAGAGTCTTCTCGAGTTTCAGTAGTGAAACCTCCATCCTATTAAGTGATATATTAAAATGTATTTTTATATGGTCCTAGAATAGTTAGTTACATCACATCTTTATATGTATTACGTTGATAAGTTTTCATAGAAGAATCGTACTGTTGCACAAATGGAGAACTTTCTGCTTACTAAATAAATCCATTAATAATAATATTAAATCTTTTGTTCAAAATGGTAAAAGATATTGTTATCCCGTATACGTTATTGTCTATTTTTCAATGTTCCATAATTTTATTCAATGTTTGTGGTTTCATTCTTTACTTTTGATCCATGGATATATTGAATGTTTGGATAATAGATAATTCATTTATGAATACCTACCTAAGATTGAACTATTACGGGTCCATTCAGTATTAAAGAAACATAGGTGAGGTTGAACAAAAAAAGAATAAAAGAGTCAGAATTATGAGATTTCAGTATTAATGAAACATATGTAAGGTTAAATAAACAAAGGTTAAAAGAGTTAGAATTATGAGATTAGTTGAAACATAGGAGAATCATTATTGATAAAAAAAACTTCATGCTGAGGAAAATTTCAAGTAAAATTATCTTTATGCTTTTGATTTCAGAAATTATTCTGAATTAATATTTACACTGTTTAAAAACACAGATTATAGATAGAACTTATTAGTTTGCCTTTTTTATTGTTATTTTAAGTAGAGTAAACTAAATGCAACTTTAAGAATTTGTTGGGTTATAACTGTTATTTTAGTATTTTAGATTGTTGCTCTTATACTGTGCATATATGCTTTCCATTTTGCGCTCAAATTCATCTCTGTTCATTCCAAGGTCACGTCTATTTATCTTGAGGTAACAATTATTGAAAAAATATTGAGTTTTGTATACATTTGAATATACTATTTTGCACATTTGAATATACTATTTTGCACTAAAAGGAAGTTAATGTATGTATATACAATTCAAATTCAAATTCGAGTATTTAAATAAACTAAATATTAAAATTCGATGACCCAAAAATACAGGTCATTTATATTTAAATGCTCTATTACTATTCCTTCAATGATGCACTTACTATTCTGTAACATATGTACTTACTACGAACCTTAATTTTTTAGGTTCTTCAACAAAACGATATGTAGGAGATATGATACCTCGGACTGCAATACTTAGTAGTCATAACTGTGGTTGAAATTTTATAATGGATAGAGCAATATTAGCCCCTAAAAACGAAACAGTAGATGAGATTAATAACAAAGTTATAGAAATGTTTCCACGTAGCGAGTGCGTTTAAGTTTTGACCATTTTGGAATATTTTTAGTATTGGAGATAGGAAAAGAATACGTGAAAGTTAACTTGGTTTGGAGATAAGCTGAATGCAGAATGCAAAGGAAGAAAAAAAGCAAAAATCATTCAGGTTCTTTCAAACAGTATTACTTCCTTTTATAACTCCTTATTGTATTCACTTCTGTTGACATATAATATATAGTTTGATTACAACAATTTGAATATGTCGGTAACATGGGTATACTAAATATATAGAAAACAATTGATTTTTGCATGTACAAGCATGCAATTGCAACATTATGTATACATCAAAGTCATTTTGTAAAATCCAAAAAATCTTACAATCCGTGTTTTTTAATACCAGTCCCTCATGCTCACGTGCATCGCACGTGCCAACCTACTTTACTATATGTATGTGGAGTTTATGTCACTTTATTTATCTTATTATTACTAACTTTGTTTTTTTTGTACCATTAGTGTCTGATATTGCTTCTAAATATGCATGCTATTAATGCGTACGCTTACACTACTATTACTGTGTTTTTCTATTCAATTTGCAAGTGTAAGAATTTGCTACTACTAGCTTTGTTCCTTTTTGTTTTCAGCCAAGTATATGTTTACAAAATTTTGTTCTTTTTTTTGGCATACGTGTAAAACACCTGTTTGATTATTTACTAAAATAATCCAGTCTCATTCCCATTTTGATAAACAATTAATTTGTGCATGTACAAACATAAAAAATGCAACATTACGTACACATCAAAGTCATTTTGTACAATTTAGAAAACCTTACAAAAAATGTTTTCCCGTAATTAACGAAAACATTACTATAATCTCTCACAATATCATAATTGTAACAAAGACAAAATATGTCACTTCATTCTTTGCACACGTCCAACGGACGTGCCATCATACTTGTATATATAATAAATAATAAATAATTTTTTTAACTGCGGAATAATTTTAGGTATAATCAAAAAATTTAAACCTTTTTAAATATATATATGTATTATGATTTTATATTTAATCGATAAAATCATTTTAAATATTATTTTAATCAAAAAAACTTTTATTTTAATCAGGTCATGGGCATGTAGCATGTGTACTAAATAATAAAAAAATTATCTTTATTATGCGCATATAAGTATAATCATCCAATGTGATAATATAGTTATATACATATTCGTTATATCAATAACTATCTAAACTAACATAAAATATGATGATATATTAAGCATTAATATATGATAATAAGTAAAGAATGTTACCATTCACAAATGCCTAGAGTTGCAGTTTGAAGCAAAGAATAAAGCTTCTTGAATCGAATTTGAATTCAAAAGTTGCCAGCTCCCGAACTTCTACTACCACTTCCAATCGAATTGGATCGAAGTTGATGTGTTTTGTGTTTGGATTTTTTATGGTTTGAACAGGATGAATTCTGATCGAAATTTTCGAAGGGAAGAATGAACAAAAAGTCCAGTAGAAAGTGAGTGTTTGAATGGTGAGTTAAAGGACACATAATGGAGTAAAAGTATGATAAAAAAGCATTGTTTTTCTTTTACTTTTTCTCCTATTTTAACCATTCAAAAGCTTCCCAACATAGCCAACATTTAGCCAGCCAAACCAAGAACCCCCTAGCCGAAAATAACATGCCTTATATGGGCCTCAAACCCAGTCCAAACCCAAATAAAATACTGTTCCAATTTAAATCCAGTTCAAACGTGTACCGATATCGTATATTGATCATAATTATTATAAACACACTATTTATTATTGTTCAACACATCAAAAAAGTATAATTAATATTTCATAAATATTGATTAAATTAATTAATTACATAAATTATAAATTAATCAAATCGGGTGGTAAAAAGGAGTATGCAATGTTTCGATTGTCTGTCTCTTAGGTGTAAATTCAGTCACCTATTAATATCGAACAATTTGAATAATAACGTTCACACTTCACGTAGCAGGTGGTATGACATTATTTCCAAATTTATTGCTTACTCAGCATTGTTAAAATCCAATTTTACTTTAAAGCGTTACCTTGTAGTGATAATTATTTATATTAATTCTCCTCGCCAAAACTGTATCACTTTGGACTTATGGAATTTGGTAATGGTCAAAATTCAAATATTGTCCACATTCTACTCTATTTTCCGAATACAATATCCTTAGTTCAATAATAACAGAACTAAATTACCCTGGGAAGATATTTTGACTTTGAGTTGACTTAGTTGATCATGGTACTAATCCCATATAATTGATTAGACGAATCTTCCCTTGAATAGTGTTTCACTTCTAATACTTCCACTCGATCCAACTATAGTTGTTTGATGGTCACCATGCCATGATTTAACTATAGTCAAAGTGAGCTTTCATATTGTTGATCAATAGCATTCTCAAGTCAAGAGAACTGTGTAAAATTGTCACACCAATATTTTCCGTTTGACCTTAATTATATTAACCAACAGAAAACTATCAAAGGAGTCATCCCATAGTTATCCAATAACTATCAGTATATAACCCCTTGGTGCCGCCAACAGTCATGGATAATACACTGCTCAACATTTGGAGTGCATTATATAGTCTCAACGGATGTATTGGCATCTAGTCTCGATACACCTTGACTAGGAATATTTAAAATGATATGTTTATTATATAGTGATACAATACTCATGATTATAGCTATTTGTAACTACTATCACAAAAATATTTATGGATTTTCTGCTAAATATATTTTAAATAAAAATTTAATTATTTATAACATATTATAACAAATATATAACAGAAAGGAAACACCTTTGTTACGAACGAAAATTGATTGCAGAGTTAATAATTTGCAATAAATTACAGAATTGCCCCTAGGGCATATCCCTAATTCTATCAATATACCTCTTGCACTTAGAGCCAATTATGGAATCTCAATCCTGTCCCTTCAATTAGCTTATCCAGAATCGACCGAGCTAGACCCTTCATGAATGGATCTGTTATGTTATCGTTGGTATCTACCCTCTATATTGCGACCTCTTTCTTCTCAACGAATTCTCTGATAAGGTGGAACTTGCGAAGAATATGTCGTGACTTCTTGTGTGATCTGGGATCTTTCGCGATTTGTCTTGTTGCATTGTTGTCACAAAACAATGCCAATGGATTCTCTGTATCGGGAATCATTACGAGCTCACTTAGAAATTTTTTCATCCAGACTGCCTCTTTAGCTGCTTTATTGAGGCTGATGTACTCGACATCCATCGTTGAATCAGCTACTGTTTCCTGTTTGGAACTTTTCCAAATGACAGCCCCGCCATTAAGTGTAAAAACATAGTCGGACTATAACGACCCGTAATTTAACCTCTTTAAAATATGGATATTTAATATATTTTTAAACAAATAATTAATTGATTTAACACTAAAGTAAAACACTTTGAAATAATGGTTAGTGATGGTTAAAGGGTTTTATTTACAAAAATTAGTTCAAAGAAAAATAAAAAATATGACCAAAAAACGTTTTTTGAATTTTTGACTTTACATCTTCTAAAGGTTGTCTGAAACGTTGTGAACATTTTAGTATACATAAAAACAAACATTTATAAAAAAAATTAGAAATTATAATAAATATTTAATTATAATTTAAGAAAAATAAAAAGTGATGTGACAATTTCCTAAGTTTAAAATTAAAACAAAAAGCAAATGTCACATCAATGAAACATGTTTAAACATGATTTGATATTTTGGCAACTTGGATTTTAAATGCATGTTGGTAAGGGGGAGACAAGCACTGTCATGTGGCAACCATGGATAGGAGGGTATAAGTGGAATTAGCCACTTTGCATGAGAATATAAATAGCAACTCCATGCTCTCATTTTCATTTTCTTCCCAGATTTTACCTCCTCTTCTCACGGCCATAGCTCCCTCAAAAGTACTCCAAATCAAGAAATTATTATTATTTTAATTGAAGAGAATCGAGTTGGCTACAACTTTCAATTATATCATTTCTTCAGTTTCCAAGTGCTATTAGGCTAGAAACTCATTTCTTTGTAGGGTATTTTCGGACACAGATTTTCAGGTCCGAAAATACCTCTTCTTCTTCTTTCTATATCTTCCTCAAAATAAATCCAAATTAAGTAATTCTTATTTTTTTAAATCGTAGAGAAAAGAATTTCCAAGAACTTTCTTTTTGATTACTTCTCTAGATTCCAAGAGCAACTTAGCCAAAACTTGTTGAGAATATAACCAAATTCTAGGTTGTTTGGTTAGCTTTTAGGTGAGTAAAGCTCGCCTCTTTAACTAAAGTTTTTGACTTTATTTCCTTCACATTATTGTAACTATTTAAGTCACTTGATTATGCATGTTTGTTGTAATGGTTGTTACTTGGTTTGCTTGTTAAAAAGTCGACACCTTGAGTAGTTAGTAAGTAATCAAAACTAGTTTTGTAGTTCGAAGTAAATTTATATAAGTGATGCCTTCTTTATGTTCATAAATATTGTTTACTTTGTCTATATGCCATGTTTATGTTATGTGATGTGAGGCTTGGATGAAAATCATTATGACATGAAAGTAGTTCTCAAAGTGTCCGTATAGCGACTATCGTTATATCGACACTTTCGGAAAACACTATCTCTTCGACCTCTTTTGTTTTACTTTCGAGCTTGGATTTTACTTTACAAAGGTAATTAAGTTTTGGATAATAATGGATTTAATTAATTTAATAATGATTTTAAATTTAATTGATTATTTTAATTAATAGGATTAAGGATAATTAATTATCTTAATAACGATGTGTGTAAAATTAATTAATTACTTTGTTAATGATGTTTAAAATTAATTAACCATTTTATCTAATGGTAGTTAAGTTTGATTAATCTCTTAAATAATGATCGAATAAAGTTAATTAATTATTTTAATTAATGGTGTTTAATATTAATTAATCATTTTTAATTAATTACTTTTAAAGTTAATTAATTAGTTTAAATTTAAATAATCTTTTCCATTAATGATATTTAAATTAGTTAATCCTTTTTAGTAAATGATGTTTTAAAATTAATTAATCAACTTAACTAATGAGATTTAAAATTAATTAATTAATTAATAAATGATGATTTAAAATGATTAACCCTTTTTACTTTTGGGTATTTAAAGTTAATTAATCAAATTAATTAATGATGTTTAAAGATAATTAATCATTCTTATTAATGTTAAATAAAGATAATTAACCTATTTAATAAGGATGTTTTAAGTGATTAAATCATTTTGATAATGGTGTTTTAAAGTTAATGAACCATTTTTACAAAGTTGTTTAAAGTCAAAAACTTGTAATGAGAAGCCCAAGCACGAGTTCGGTTTTAAAAAGTAAAAGTTCGATTCGGTTATGGAAAAGAAGTTTACGTAAACGACATCGCTTATATGGAAAGAATTTAGTCATACTCTTGGCACTAAACGCTGAGGTATGGAAACTTGTCACTGTCTCGGAAGTTAAAATTGTCATCAAGGCAACGCCTAGAGGTAACACTACCTTCACTTGCCCGACTTCAATTTTAAAAAAAAATAGTACAAGTTTGAAATCGACGAGTAGTGGTAGGAATATGAGGTTTGCTGTCATATACGATCATTTTGTTATCTTCGATAGTCGGTTTGTCGACTATCGAATACCTCAGCCTTCTTTGTTTTTATCATTCTAAGACGATGTGTTGCTCATTTAAGCTTTGTTATCCTTTGTCGAAAATGACTAAACCCAAAGAGCGAGTGGGGGGCAAGCTATGTGGGGTTGCTCCCATTAGGGTATTTTCACATCCACTCTAGATTGGATTCGGTTGTGCACATTGGGAGGTGAAATACTCTGATTCTCGGTAACAGTTGGCGGGGTCCGGCTTGGAGGTTTCCGAGAGCCATCGGAGTTTTCAAGTATATATTCTAGAGGTATACTTTCGGTAGGGGGGGTGCACCCTCCTAGTCATTGTTGGTAAATTTCCTTTCCTTATTGATTCATACCTTCAAATTTGTTTACTTAATTACATCGAGAAAAGTATAGCACTCTTCGTGATGTTAATTGTTTGTATCCATTCTTTACATTTGGATGTTGTTCTTGTGAGAGGAAACTCGTTCCGCGTTTGACGGCGTGGTCTCACATGTGGTTGTTTAATTACACTTATTATTTAGAGTTTTACTCATACCAGACATATTGTCTGACCCGAGTTGTTTGTTTTCACTAAAATCTCGGGTACTCAGTTATATTTGAGTAGTCTGAGAGTAGCAGGTCTTTTACGGGCTCTTTTGAAGATGACATTCAAGCAGGAGATCTTTATCTTTTTAGTCGTATGTTTCCGTTGTTCGTTTAGTTCTTGTAAGTGTATTTTGTTTCAGCATATGTAAAGGAAGGTTGTTATAACTACCTAAGCTGATTATAGTACTTTTGTGTAACTCTGATAACTCCAAGTTAGGAAGTAGCCTTATGTAATATTACTATTGTGTTCTATTTAACAGTTTCATTGTGATATTTTTTATTCTGTTCTTTATTTTACCCCACGAGAATTAATCTTTCGGATGCTTGGGCAATGGCACATGAATACGTGGATGTACTAAGTGTCGTTCCCGGTGGTCAGAAAGGTGGGTCGTCACGGTTGGTATCAAAGCTTCAGTTGAGCGAACATCTTAGCCTGATTAGGGTACAACTCATTAGAGATAGGGTGAGAAAAGCCCTAGAATGAGTTAATCTGAGAGAGCGTTATTTTATCACCCATCCTTATGATTTGTTTTAGATCCTTTGGTGTTGTTTCCCTTAAACCATTTTGGTCCTATCTTTTTATTCTAACAGTACATGTCATTGTTCAGGTAATTGAAAACGAGTACAAGAGAAAGAAGAGGGAGAGGATCTGGAACTAGCATGGCTACAAATGGCAGAGCTGCTAGAAATAGGCCAGTTGTGGAGCCGTTAGAAGAAGTAGTAGTACAAGTTCAACCACCTCAGAACTTTGCTACTTTGTGCAAAAATTATACTGCTTTGGTTAGTAAAAAATTCTTTGGAACTGAAGATATTTTTGGAGTTCAGACATGGCTCCGCTCTTGTGAAAGGATATTCGGGGATCTTCAGTTGGAGGATGCAAGGAAGCGATTGTTGGTGTAGCGACATCTCCAAAAGTCAGTAATGGATTGGTGGAATTCGGTGATAGTTAATACCCCAGAGGAAGATTTTACTTGGGCTCAATTAAAGGAAGTCTTCGAAGCTCGGTTTATTTCGGAGGCGGGGAGGACTCAATTGTTAAGGAGTTTCATGGATTTGAAGCAGGGAGATATGACAGTGGCGCAATATGAACAACAATTCAATGCATTGTCTCGC
Organism: Allium fistulosum; assembly: GCA_030737815.1. Taxonomy (NCBI): domain Eukaryota; kingdom Viridiplantae; phylum Streptophyta; class Magnoliopsida; order Asparagales; family Amaryllidaceae; genus Allium; species Allium fistulosum. The sequence continues at coordinate 208,697,331 of CM060903.1, forward strand.
TTTGGACCAGGATTAATAGACACACCACTTAAAAAGAATGAGATGTCAGTGGAAGGACTGAGGCAAGAATTCCATCGTGAGATGACCAATCATGTTAATGGTACCTTTCCTAATTTGATCGGCATGGCCTTGAGGTTTGAAGCTTTAGATATTAAGCAAGGAGTTCAAAAAGGTGTGGTGCCAACAGTTAGTGCCCAACCTTTATCAGTTATCCCTGTTGTAAACAAGCCGAATTTCAAGCACAAGTTTAAAGGGAAGAAGCAATTGTCGGGAAAGAAACTCGAAGATGGAACTCCAACTCAAAAGAAGCCGCCCAACTTGGCCAACGTTCTTTGTTTCAAGTGTAACAAGCTGGGCCACTTTGCAAATCAGTGTCCAAGTGTCTCCTATTACAACTGCGGTCAGCTGGGACACATGAAGAATGAGTCTTGCTTCCCAAAGAAGAGGTCGCAACGTTAAGCTTTTGCTATCGAGGAAAGACCATCTACTTCTATGGATCAGAAGGGAAAGAGGGTGTTGCAAGGGACCTTATCAATTTTTGATATTCCTATTAGAGCGTTGTCCGATACCGGTGCATCTCAAGTTTTATTTTAGTTAATCTTGTTGATAGACTTAACCTTAAACCCATCCTTCTAAATAATTCTCTTTGTGTGTCGAACCTAATTGGGGGTCCAACAAATCTTGACACTATGTGTCTAAACGTGCCTATTTGGTATCAAGATCGGCACTTCCCTTTTGACTTGTTTGTTCTTGGGTTCATGGGTTATGGGGTGTTATAGGGAATGGATTGGTTGTCTAAATTTAGAGCAATCGTAGATTGTAATTGAAGGATTATCAAAATAAGTGATGTTGGATACGTTGGTGTAGATATAAATGGTAGGAGGCAAAATGAGTCAATGAGCAGTTTTCTCTATTCACTTGAATTGGCTAAAGAGGAGATAAAAGATATACCAATTGTTTAGGACTTCAAGGATATTTTCAATGAAGTGCAAGGTTTACCTCCTCACCGTGAAGTAGATTTCCATATTGACTTGATTCTAGAAACAACACCGATCGTACAACCTCCTCAAAGGTTGGCCCCAAAAGAGAGAAGGGAATCAGAGATGCAAATGTTTGACTTATTTCAGAAGGGCTTGATTCGGCGTAGCATATCAAGTTGGGGATCGCCGGTAGTTTTCATTACAAAGGCGGATGGTTCTCTTAGGTTATGTGTAGACTATTGGGAGTTGAATAAGAGGACTATCAAAAATAAGTATCCTTTACCTAGGATCAACGACATGTTTTATCAACTCCACGGAGCTTGGGTATTTTCTCAACTGGATCTTGCCACTGGTTTTCACCAATTAAGGGTAGTAGAGGAGAGTGTGCCCTTAACAGCTTTTCGTACCCCTGATAGTTTTTACGAGTGGTTAGTCATGCCGTTCGGACTGACTAACGCACCCGCTTATTTTGTGGACTTAATGAATCGAGTGTTTCGAGATTTTCTTAATAATTGTGTTCTCATCTTTATTGATGATATTCTTGTTTATTCTAAGATGGAGGAAGAGCACAAGTATCACCTCCGAGTCGTTTAAAATACTTTAAGAAGTCATGAATTGAAAGCAAAGTTTTCTAAATGCCATTTCTGAAAATTTGAAGTTAGGTTTCTGGGGCACGTAGTTTCAGGAGAAGGCATATCAGTAGACCCAACTAAAGTAGTTGCGGTACAAGACTGGAAGAAGCCCGAAAATGCGATAGAGTTCAGAAGTTTCTTGGGATTGGCTGGTTTTTATAGAAGATTCATCAAAGATTTCTTGAAGATTGCTTCTCATCTGATGAAGTTGACAAAGAAAGATGCTAAGTTTGTGTGGACACCTAAGTGCGATCAAGCATTCAATGAACTGAAGGAGAAATTGACAAGTGCTCATGTTTTGACTATTCCAAATGGGAACGAAGGGTTAACTGTATACACGAATGCTTGCGGAACAGGATTGGGAGCAGTTCTGATGCAACATGGAAAAGTTATTGCATATGTAAGCTGACGGCTGAAACCACATAAGAAGAATTATGCTACGCACGATTTGGAGTTCTTGGCAGTTGTCTTTGCATTAAAGATGTGGAGACATTATATTTTGGGTGAAAAGTTCGAGTTATATACGGATCACAAATCTTTAAAGTGCCTTTTTTACTCAAAAGGACTTGAACTTAAGGCAACAACGTTGGCTAGAGTTTCTAGCGGCTTATGATCTTGAGATTTTGTATACAACGGGAAAAGCTAATGTTGTAGCCGATGCGCTGAGTAGGAATTATGAAGTTTTGGCTAATATGGAAGTTCATCCGACTCTTATCCAACGCATTGTAAATAATCAGCAGAGGGACGTTCGTCTTTCTCAGATAGCTAGAGCTGTTAGTAAAAATGTTTCGCCAGAGAAGTGGCCAGGGTTCATGGTAGATGACCATGGCGTTCTAAGGATGAATGGTCGATTGTATGTCCCGGATGTGGATGGAATTAGACAAGAAGTTCTGACAGAGTCTCATCATTCTAAACTAACGATACATCCAGGGGTTACTAAGATGTATCAGGACATGAAGCGTACTTTCTGGTGGGAAGGGATGAAAAGAGACGTTGCTATATTTGTAAGTAAATGTGCTAACTGCCAACAGGTAAAGGGAACTCAGCATAAGACAGCCGGACTACTTCAGCCACTTGAGGTCCCGAAGTGGAAGTAGGAGCAAATTTCTATGGATTTCATCGATGGATTACCTAGATCGAGGAAAGGTAATGAAGGAATTTGGGTTATCGTTGATAGGCTAACCAAGAGCTCTCACTTCTTACCAGTCAAGGCAACAAGGACGGTTGCTAGTTTGGCTCAGTTATATGTTAAAGAGATTGTTAGCCTTCATGGCATTCCATGTGGTATTGTTAGTGATCGGTATCCGATCTTTACTAATGGATTCTGGAAAGGTCTGCATGATGCACTTGGGACAGATCTGAGTTTGAGCACAGCTTATCACCCTCAGACAGATGGGCAGACCGAAAGAGTGAATCATGTTCTAGAAGATTTACTTCGAGCTTTTGTGCTAGACTTTAGAGGTTCATGGGAGGACCACTTGCCATTGGTTGAGTTTGCTTATAACAACAATTTTCAGGCAAGTATTGGGATGGAGCCTTTTGAGGCATTATATGGAAGGCCTTGTAGGTCTCCATCTTGTTGGGTGGAACCAAGAGACCGCTTAGTACTTGGACCAGATATAATCCATGATGCCACGAATAAGGTAGATTGGATTAGGAAGCACTTAAAGACAGCTCAGAGTCGGTAGAAGAACTATGCAGACGTGAGACGTCAAGATTTGGAGTTTGCAGTTGGGGACCATGTATTCATCAAAGTTTCCCTAATAAGGGGGGTGATTCGGTACGGGAAAGGAGGAAAGCTAGCTCCTCGTTTTATTGGACCTTTTAAGATACTCAAGAGGATAGGAACACTTGCATATAAAGTGGAGTTACCAACTAGATGGTCAGGCGTACATGATGTCTTTCATCCCATCTACGTAAGTATGTACATGATCCTACTTTAATTATTCTGCCATCTCGGCAGGAGGATGTGGAAGTTGAGCCTGACTTGACCATTGTAGGACGGCCTCTTCGAATTGTCGATCGAGATAAGAAACGATTAAGGACTAAGGTTGTGGACTTTGTCAAAGTACAGTGGAGTTTAGATCCTAGAGATTGCACTTGGGAGACTGCAGATAGTATGAGGGAAGCATACCCTAAGTTGATGTTAGGATAGGTTTGTTTGAATGGATTATGTATGCACTGTTTGAGATATAATTATTTAGTGTAGGTGTTGTATGGGTTTCAGGATACACACATATACACACACATGCATGCCCTTTTTGAGTTATCTCCTTAAGTGTTAATTTCGGGGACGAAATTCTTTTAAGGGGAGGAGAGTGTAACGACCCGTAATTTAACCTCTTTAAAATATGGATATTTAATATATTTTTAAATAATTAATTGATTGATTTATCACTAAAGCAAAACACTTTAAAATAATGGTAAGTGATGGTTAAAGGGTTTTCAAATTTTTTATACAAAAATATTTAGTTCAAAGAAAAATAAAAAATATGACTGGAAATCGTTTTTTGAATTTTCGACTTTACATCTTCTAAAAGTTGTCTGAAACATTGTGAACATTTTATTATACATAAATACAAACATTTATAAAACAAATTAGGATTTAGAAATTATAATAAATATTTATTTACAATTTAAGAAAAAAAAGGTGATGTGATAATTTCCTAAGTTTAAAATTAAAACAAAAGGCAAATGTCACATCAATGAAACATGTTTAAACATGATTTGATATTTTGGCAACTTGAATTTTAAATGCATGTTGGTAAGGGAAAGACAAACATTGTCATGTGGCAACCATGGATAGGAGGGTATAAGTGGAATTAGCCACTTTGCATGAGAATATAAATAGCAACTCCATGCTCTCATTTTCATTTTCTTCCAAGATTTTACCTCCTCTTCTTACGGACATATCTCCCTCAAAAATACTCAAAATTAAAAAATTCTTTTCTTCAAATTGAATGGAATCGAGTTGGCTACAACTTTCGTTTATATCATTTCTTCAATTTCCAAGTGCTATTAGGCCAAAAATTCGTTCCTTTGCAGAGTATTTTTGAACACAGATTTTCAGGTCCGAAAATACCTCTTCTTCTTCTTACTATATCTTCCTCAAAATGAATCCAAATTAAGTAATTCATTTTTTAAATTGTTGATAAAATAATTTTCAATAACTTTCTTTTTGATTACTTCTCCAGATTCCAAGAGCAACATAGCCAAAACTTGTTGAGAAAATGACCAAATTCTAGGTTGTTTGGTTAGCTTTTAGGTGAGTAAAGCTCGCCTCTTTAACTAAAGTTTTGGACTTCATTTCATTCACATTATTGTAACTATTTAAGTCACTTGATTATGCATGTTTGTTGTAAAGGTTGTTACTTGGTTTGCTGGTTAAAAAGTCGACACCTTGAGTAGTTAGTAAGTAATCAAAACTAGTTTTGTAGTTCGAAGAAAATTTGTATAAGTGATGCCTTCTTTATGTTCATAAATATTGTTTACTTTTTCTATATGTCATGTTTATGTTATGTGATGTGAGGCTTGGATGAAAATCATTATGACATGAAAGTGGTTCTCAAAGTGTCCGTATAGCGACTATCGCTATATCAGCACTTTCGAAAAACACTATCTTTTCGACATCTTTTGTTTTACTTTCGAGCTTGGGTTTTACTTTACAAAGGTAATTAAGTTTTGGATAAGGATGGATTTAAAATTAATTTACTAATTTAATAATGGTCTTAAATTTAATTAATTATTTTAATTAATGAGGATTAAGGATGATTAATTATCTTAATAACGATGTGTGTAAAATTAATTAATTACTTTGTTAATGATGTTTAAAATTAATTAACCATTTTATCAAATGGTTGTTATGTTTGATTAATCTCTTAAATAATGATTGATTAAAGTTAATTAATTATTTTAATTAATGGTTTTTAAAATTAATTAATCATTTTTAATTAATTACTTTTAAAGTTAATTATTTAGTTTAAATTTTTATTAATCTTTTCCATTAATGATATTTTAAATTAGTTAATCCTTTTTAGTAAATGATGTTTTAAAATGATTAACCCTTTTTACTTATGGGTATTTAAAGTTAATTAATCAAATTAATTAACGATATTTAAAGAATTAATCATTCTTATTAATGTTAATTAAAGATAATTAACCTATTTAATAAGGATGTTTTAAGTGATTAAATCATTTTAATAATCGTGTTTTAAAGTTAATGAACCATTTTTACAAAGTTGTTTAAAGTTAAAAACATGTAATGAGAAGCCCAAGCACGATTTCGGTTTTAAAAAGTAAAAGTTCAATTCGGTTATGGAAAAGAAGTTTCCGTAAATGACATTGCTTATATGGAAAGAATTTAGTCATACTCTTGGCACAAAACGTTGAGGTATGGAAACTTGTCACTGTCTCGAAAGTTAAAATTGTCGTCAAGGCAACGCCTAGAGGTAACACTACCTTCACTTGCCTCACTTCATTTTTAACCAACAAACAGTACAAGTTTGGAATCGACGAGTAGTGGTAGGAATATGAGGTTTACGTCCATATACGATCATTTTGTTATCTTCGATAGTCGGTTTGTCGACTATTGAATCCCTCAGCCTTCTTTGTTTTCGTCATTCTAAGACAATGTGTTGCTCATTTGAGCTTTGTTATCCTTTGTCGGAAATGACTAAACCCAAAGAGCGAGTGGGGGCCAAGCTATGGGGGTTTCTCCCATTAGGGTATTTTCACATCCACTCTAGATTGGATTCGGTTGTGCATATTGAGATGTGAAATACTCGGATTCTTGGTAACAGTTGGCGGGGTCCGGCTTGGAGGTTTCCGAGAGCCATCAGAGTTCTCAAGCATATATTCTAGCGGTATACTTTCGGTAAAGGGGGTGCACCCTCCTAGTCATTGTTGGTAAATTTCCTTTCCTTATTGATTCGAACCTTCAAATTTGTTTACTTAATTACATCGGGAAGAGTATAGCAATCTTCGTGATGTTAATTATTTGTATCCATTCTTTACATTTGGATGTTGTTCTTGTGAGAGGAAATACGTTCCGCGTTTGGCGGCATGGTCTCACATGTGGTTGTTTAATTACACTTATTATTTAGAGTTTTACTCATACCAGACATATTGTCTGACCTGAATTATTTGTTTTCATTAAACTCTCGGGTACTCAATTATATATGAGTAGTCTGAGAGTAGCAGGTCTTTTACGGGCTCTTTTGAAGACGGCGTTCGAGCACGAGGCCTTTATCTATTTAGTCGTATGTTTCCGCTATTCGTTTACTTCTTGTAAGTGTATTTTGTTTCAGCATATGTAAAGGCAGGCTGTTAGAACTGCCTAAGCTGATTGTAGTACTTTTGTGTAACTCTGATAACTCCAAGTTAGGGAGTAGCCTTATGTATTATATTACTACTGTGTTTTATTTAACAGTTTCGTTGTGATATTTTCTGTTCTGTTCTTTATTTTACACCATGACAATTCATCTTTCAGATGCTTGGGCAACGGCACATGAATACGTGGATATATTAAGTGTCGTTCTCAGTGGTCAGAAAGGTGGGTCGTCACACGGACACTGATTTACTATCCTTCATTGAGAAGCTCTTGGAAAGCCAAGCTTTCATTGATTGTAATAACGAAGTTTCATTGCCAATCAACAAAAGATCGTCGACATATAGCACTAAGAATACGATAGCATTGCCTTGTTTCTTTCTGTATATGCACACTTCCTTTATGTTCTGATAAAAATCAAAATGTTTGATTACTTTATCAAAACACTTATTCCAACTCCTTGAAGCTTGTTTAAGTTAGTAAATGGACTTTAACAACTTGCAAGCCTTGCCCTCACTCACATTGATCACAAAACCCTTGGGCTGCGACATATAGACTGTCTCTTCTAAATTACCATTTAGAAATGCCATTTTTACATCCATTTACCATATTGCATAGTCATAGAGTGCAGCGATGTCCAACATAATCTGAATGGACTTAAGCAGGGCTACGGGCGAAAAGGTTTCATCATAGTCAACACCTTGAATTTGATGAAATTCTTTCATAACTATTCTAGCCTTATAAGTCTCTACTTCCCTATATGCATTTAGCTTTTTCTTAAAAATCCATTTATATGCGATGGGTTTTATCCCCTTGGGTACGTCCAAGAAATTCCATACTTCGTCGTGCATGGAATCCATCATAGATTTCATTGCTCCAAGCCTAAGTGAAGAGTCTTTACTCTTCAGTGCTTGTTGGAAAGATAAAGGAGTGTCGTCATCTAAGACACAATCCTCCTTCTCACCATCCATGAGAAAAATTTAGTATCTCTCTGGTGCACATGATTCCCTACTAGACCTTCTAATAGTTGCAATTTTTTCGTGTACGGGTGAACTCGATTTTCCCACTGTTTTCGGTATCAGTGTTAACTTCTTAGATTTCATCCAAGCCTACAACCTCGTTGTTAATTTCCTTTGGTAGAAATTCCTTTCCACTGAAATAGTGTGCCGAGAAACAATAAACTTTTTTTCCTCAGTATTGTAGAATATGTGTCCCATTAAGTTATTAGGATATCCTATAAATTTACACAGCATCAACCTTGGTTCTAATTTATTCAGACCAATGTTCTTAACATAATTCGAACAACCCCACACTTTCAAATACTTGAATTAGGGCTTCTTTCCACACTACATCTTATATGGTGTTTTTTGCGCAAATTTAGTAGGTAATAAGTTCAAATTATGCGCTACAGTTTTTAGCTCATATCCCTCATAAGATAGAGGTTACTCAGCCATACACATCATAGAACGAACCATATCTAATAGAGTTTGATACCTTTATTCCGACACAACATTGTGTTGCAAAGTATATGGTGGAGTAACTAAGAAGATAATCCCATTATCTTTTAGGTACTATTGGAATTCTTGTCCAACGTACTTGCTTCCTCGAACGGATCGAAGAATTTTTATCTTTTGGTTCGTCTGATTTTCAACTACATTCTTATACTCAATAAATTTCCCACATACATCGAATTTGTTCTTCACAATGTACACATATCCTAGCCCTAATAAATCATCAGTGTAGGTAACAAAGTAAGAACTATTATCTTTGGTGATTACAGGCATCGGACCACATATATCACTATGTACTAACCCTAAGAGTTCATCAACTCTTTCATTGCTTCCACTAAAAGGGTGCTTGGTCATTTTACCTTTGAGACAGGACTCACAGGTGTTAAATGATTCAGAATCAATTGATGGTAGAAAAACATAGGTTTTCAATTTATGTGGTCTTTTCTCACTAATATTACCAAGCTTACAATTCCAAGAGTTATCATTTGTATTTTTATTAGAACTAATCACAGAACACACATAATTCATATTGATTATATAAATTCCATTTTCAATAACACCTTCACAGACTTTATTTACATTCAAATCAATGTTTATAACATTATTTTCATAGCGAAGCACATATCCATTCTCAGACGGTCTAGAAATGGATACAATCCCATAAACAAAGCCTTTTACAAAATAGCAGTTATTCAATATCAAAACAAAACCATTTTGCAAGAATAAATGAAATTCTCCTACTATTGTTGCACCTACAATAGATCCATTGGCAACCTAGAGCCTCATTTACCCTTTTCCATGCTGCGCCATTCCTAAGTCCTTGTAACGAATTACAAATATAAGTTCCAGATACTGTGTCCAAAACCCAAGACATTTTATTGATTGTAAAACAATTTCGAATCATAAATGTACCCGATGAAGCTATATAACTGTTATGTTTTCTTTTTTCAACAATCTTAAGGTATTCCGGACAGTTCTTCTACAAGTGACCTTTCTTATGACATTGATGACATTCACTCTTGTCATCAGCAGATTTCTGACTCTTTTCACTCTTCTTACTATCTCTCTTCTGCTTCTTCGGACTCTTCGAAGATGATGGCCTACCCTTAACTGCAAGCGCAGTCCTTTGATCTTTCGATTATGACTCGGTCGACCTCAACTTATTGCTGAGCTTCACGAGATTCACATTCGGTTGGTTCATAATGTAATTATGTATGAATGGTTCATGCTAAGGGGTAAGTGAACCAAGGATCAAGTCTACCTGCAACTCATTGCTTATCACCACGTCCAATTGTGAAAGCCTATCAATATAGTCCTTCATCATTAGGGTATAATCGTCCAACTTCTGTCCCTTCTGCATTTTGTTGTTGAACAGTTTGTTGGTAATCTCGTATCTCGTGGAACGTTATTGCTCACCAATTAGTGCCTTTGGACTATCGAGTATTTGACGAACATACAAGATTTTGTGTTTCCTTTGCAATGGCTTGTCTAATGTACACAGCACGAAAACCCGGGCGATTTCCATGTCAACGACCCACTTATTTTAAGCAACATGTAGTTCAGGATCAGCATTATCAGCGGGTCTTGTTATAGGAGTACAAGTAACAAACAACCAAAGACGCTCGTGTATTAATGCTACCTTTACAGCTCTTAACCATTGATATAGTTTTTTGGTCCAGTTAGTTTGTCATTTTCACCAAACAATATTGGAGTTGATATTTTCTATGAGCTTTAATTGGTATATTATTAAGACAAAATCATAGTAGATGTTCTTATAATATTAGTAAGGTTAAACTTTATGTTTCATTCTACTAATAAGCTCCCACTAGTCTTTTATGTTTCGACAAGCCCTAAGTCGAAACGTGGAAGTCTTTCGACTTCACTAGTAGGTGTTAGGACTCGTATGTCTTGGAATTCCAACCTTATTATTTGTATCATATACAACTCCTAACCCTTGGTACCTTGTCCTAATTTCACTTCGCCCTTGAGTTGGTTCAACAAATCGAAGTGAAATTATTCACTCATACCTACCATATTGCAATGACCTAAGTATAGTATAAGTACCTTGGGTTTGCTTAAGAAATACATATAGTTATCTTACCTCGTCTATTCAATATATTAATAATACTACACATAATATCCCTAGCTTGAGTTTGCTCAAAAACTAAGGAGCATGTGAGTAATTTATTAATATATATATATATATATATATGGTAAAGGACAATATTATATTAAAGATTCATAATTAATATATTATATTGAATGATATCCACTTATGGAATAATATATTTCTTATGAAATACCCTCATGATTCAATTGTCTACATAAGGAATCACAGTATATGTACAATTACATATGTATTTATTCCTTAAGTCTGTTTAGGGTTTCTTTAATGTTCTGTTTAGGGTTTCTTTAATGTTCAATCTTTAGTTTATACATTCATATTATATAGCTTTTATTATTATATAACTTATATATTTAAATTGAATTATACAATAATTTAATGTATAACATTATATTAATTAAATCATATTTAATTTTAATTAATTGACTCTTTAATTAATGGTATATTATTCAATTTTAACATTTTGTATTGAATATTTTATACTATAACCTTTATAGTATAACACATATATCTTGCACATGTGTATTTTTATTTAATTAATTAACCTTTAATTAAATTATTTAACATTTAATTAAATTATTTAACATTTAATTAAATTATTTAATTAATTATATTAATTTCAAAAATTATTTTTTGTACATACACGTATACTTATGTTATCTTAAACATTTTAAAATAACATAACATAACATATATCAATATATATAATACATGCATATATATTAATTAATTAAACCTTTAATTAATTTATTTTATTAGTCTTATTAATAAATTTAAATTTCGAAAGTAATATTTAAATATTCTCAAACATTTAAAATTTTAATATATTTTGAAAACAAATGTTATATTATATTTTTTATAACAAACATGTAATTTAAATTTTACTTTTAAATTAAAAACCTTTATTTAATTTGCAAAACAATTTTAAAAATTAGCCCAAGGCCCAATTCACATTGGTCCTTCTCTATTAGGGGCAACATTTGGGGCTCACTTCAACTTTCAGGGCAGACCGTTAACTAGGTAGGACGGGGTACTTGAGTACCCAATTCCAATCCTAGACATTACCTTTCTATACACCGTACTAAGTGGGCAAGCTTAATTAGTTAGCCCTAACGTGACTAATTTAGACCCTATAAGCTATTAAGCTCTGATACCATTAATGGATCTGGGCCAACCCGTAGGGGAAGAAATGGGTAAATTTCAAAAAAATTCCTTTATTGGATCTTTAATGAGCCTATCTAGTCTAAATCAATTTAGAACTTTTCTATTTTTTTTAAATAAAATCAATATTTTATTTAAATTTGAAATAATTTTTATTTTATATTATTTGTATTATATTATATATATATATATGTGTGTGTGTGTGTGTGTGTGTGTGTGTGTGTGTGTATCGTATACAAATACGTGTAGCATGCCTGTATATAAATGATGAGATTTAAACCGCAATAGACATATTACGCCCTCTGTATATAAATGTGTTGTCTAAATATAAATATATGTACATCAAATTATTGTATAAATAAATGTATGTATGTATAAATTTAATATATGAATATTATAAAATATTAGTTATAAATTATTTGTATAAGCATTTATGAAATATACATATACATACATACATAGTTAAATTACAAAATTATTTCAAATATTAATTTGTAAAAATAATTTAGAGTATTTATCATATAATACGAAATCCAAATATATATATATATTATATAACATATAACAAGTTATAAATTAATATATATATATATATTAACAATAAATTTATTGTTGCTCTTGGCCAGAAACAAATTTTTATTTAATTCTCTATTTCGTTTTAATAAAATACTTAGTAAATAATTAAAAAACGTATGGGTTAAATAAATAAAATATTAAAATATTATTTTCAACATCGTAATGTATGTTTTATTTTATATAAATTTTTTTCAAAATTTATAGTATTTATAAATATGTTTCATTTATTTAACTAATTTTAAATAAAACAAATAATTAAAGTATTAATATGCATATAATAAATAAATAAATTCTTTGAACCACTGAATGCTTTTTAAGTATAAAAAAAATTTGAAATTATTTGAAATATATATATATATATATTATGATTTAATAGTTTATATCTAGATTTAATCGATAAAATCATTAAACTGTTATTTAATATAAAAAATTAAATCAAGACGTGAGCATGTACACCAAATAATAATTAAAAAAATTACTTATTATTTTTCATTTTTATTATGCACATTTAAGTATAACCATCCAATGTGACAACACAATTATGTACAAATTCGTTATATCGATAACTATCTAAACTAATATATAATATAATAATATATAAGCATTAATGTATGATAATAAGTAAAGATTGATAACCTTCACCAATGCCTAGAGTTTCACATTGAAAGGAAGAATAAAGATCTTTGAATCAAATCTGAATTTAGCAATTGCCAGCTCCCGAACTGTTGCTACCACTTCAAATCGAATTGGATTAAATTTGATGTTTTTGGTGTTTGGATTATTGGTGGTTTAAATGGGGTGACTCCTAGTTGAAATTTTCAGAGGGAAGAGTGAACAAAAAGTCTAGTAGAAAGCGAGTGTTTGAATGGTTAGTTAAAGGACGCATAATGGAGTAAAAGTAGGATAAAAAGGACTTGTTTTTCTCTTACTTTTTCTCCTCCTTTAACCATTCAAAAGCCTCCCACCTTTGCCAACATTTAGCCAACCAAACCAAGCACCCCTAGCCGAAAATAACATGCCCTATATGGGCCTCAATCCTAGTCCGAATCTAAAAAAAATCATTAATGCATATCAATATCGTATATCGATCGGTATCTTTATAACTATTATAAACACACTTTTTATTTTTGTTCAGCACAATAGATAATTTTTTTTAATTAATATTTAATAAATATTAACTAATTTAATTAATTATAACAATTATAAATTAATTAAATTAGGTGGTAAAAAGGAGTATTCAACGTTTCGGTTTCGTGACTCTTAGGGGTAAATTTGGTCAGCTATTAATATCGAACAATTCAAATATTAACGTTTACACTTCACTTTGCATGTAGTGTGACAATATGCCTAAATTTATCGCTTACTTTGTATCGATTAAATCCATTTTACTTTATTAAGTGTTACCCTATAGTGACAATTATTTATACCAATTCACTTCATCAAAATTGCATCACTTTGGACATATGAAATTTGGTAATGATCAAAATTCCAATATTATCCACATTCAACTCTATAGTCTGAATACAAAGCCTTGGTTCATTAATGACAATTATTGTTAACTGAATTACTCTGGCCAGAGAATTTAACTTTGTGTTAACTTCAGTTGATCGTGATACTAACCCTATATAACCGAGGAGAAGAATCCTCACTTGAATAGTGTTTGATTTCCAATACTTCCACTCAACCTAATTATAGTCGTTCGATGGCCACCGTGCTATGGTTTAACTATAATTAAAGTAGAGCTTTCATATTGAAGATCAACAGGTATTCTCAAGTCAAGAGAGATTTATAAAATAAACACATCAATAATTTCTATTTGATCTTAGTTATATTAACCAATAGAAAACTATCCAATGAGTCATCCCATAGTTATAAAATAACTATCAGTACATAACCACTTAGTACCCATAGTAGTCATGAGTAATACATTGTCCAACATTTGAAGAGCGTTACATACTCTAGTCTCAATAGATGTATTGATATTTAGTCTTGATACATCTTGACTAGGAATATTTAAAATGATGTGTTTATTATATTGTGATAAAATACTCATGAGTATAGTTATTTGTAACTACTATCACAAACACACCATTTGTGGATTTTTTTTGTTAAATATATTTTAATAAAATATTTAATTATTTATAATACATTATGATAAATATAAAACAGAAAGAAAACACCTTTATTACGAATGAGAATTGATTATAGAGTTAATAATTTACAATAAATTACTGAATTGCCATTAGGGCATACCCCTTACTCTATTAGTTGGCTCAGGAAATTGTAAGAGGTTTCAATAGAAACAATAGGAAAAACATATGCATCAAAATTGACTTCACCGTATGATTCAATCATTAGAAAGTTCGTTCCGCATATGATAAAGGAAATGAATTTTACGAGAAACTGGATAGATATAACAAATGAAATGATATGCATGTCGAGCTTCTCGATAATCAATAAGGGAGTCCACATGGATTTTTCCAAAGCATAGTTGGGCTCAGGAAGGGGTATCCTTTGTTTCCATTCTTGTTTACGATTGCCATGGAGTATTTTACTCTTCTTATGGAACAAAAGTTGAAGGAGGGGAAGATCAAACTAGTAAGGTGAATAATTTCAAAATTACACATATTATCTATGTTGGTAATATCATGATCTTTGCTAAGGTGGACAGAGAGAGTATCAAAGCCATTAAGAATGTATTAAAAAAAATGCATGAAACAACTGGTCTAAAGTTTAGTGATGACACATCAAAAGTATTTTTCAGGGGAGGAGTCACTAACAAAGATGAGGTAGTAGAAAAGCTAAGCATCTTCCAAGCAGAGCTTCCCATCAAATACTTAGGTATTCCACTGTCGAGTATGAACTTAAACGACAAAGATTTTGAAAGCTTAGATGAAAAAATCAAAGGAAAAATAAGTAGATGGGAAACAAAAACGTTAAGTCTAATGGGAAGATTAGAACTTATTAAATCCATGATATACCCAATAGTACAACATTGATGAAATGTTTCAAAATTCCAATGGAAACAATTAACGAGGTGAAACATATGTGTCTATACTTTATGTGGAAGGGGAAGGCAAGTGAAATTCCATAGGAAGTCTCATGTATGGAAAGTGTGAAGGCAGCATGGGGCTCAAAAAGTTGGAGGAAATCTATTAGTTGATGGGTATAAAACTGGTAGTTATGGGGAAGGGAGTTGGGAAAAGTTAATGAAGGAAAATACATTGGAAATCAATCTTTTCAGGAAGTTAACATCAGAATTGATGAGTCGACTGTGTGGAAACTCATGCAGCATAAAAAGGAGGAGGCTATTAAATGTATAGGGAAACACATGGTTGATGGAGTCACTGTGGTATTACCAGTGGTTCGAGGGGGGGGTGGAGGGGTGTTGGAATCATAAACAGACTAAGAGTGGAGACCATAGAGAGAACTAGAGGTGAAAGATTAATGGTAAAAGACATTTTGCAAGATGGAATGTGGGAACTTAGGGTTAATTGCCCGAGGCAAATGAGAGAAGAGGTGAAGGATGTACAAATATGGAGAGGCCGAGAATAAGATTATTGGGTATGGATGTGTAGTAGAAGCGGGATGTATAAATTTAATAAAATTTGGAAAACAATTAAGCAGTCATTTGCAAATGTATCATGTGCCGAATTCATTTGGGATAAAATTCATTCATCCAAAATGGCAGTTTGTATTCAAGGCATTAAACAATTGTCTACTAACAAAGAATCATCTCATACAAAGATGTATCGGTGCTAATCAAGTACGTGTATTATGAAATAAACATGGAGAGGATACATAACACTTTTTTCGGATGTAAATTTGGTGCTTTTAAATGGAAATGACACAGAATAAAATTGAAGTGGCCAGCTTCTCATACTGCAATTTTGGATATTAAATCGAAGTCGAAAACATGATTTTAAGGTACAAGGAGAACTATAAGATCAAAGATTTGGTCATAACCACATTTTTGACTTGCATATGGTCTCCATGGAAGGAAAGAAGTATCAGATTATTTGGTGGTAAGTCTAATACATAACTAGTTATATGTAACCAAATAACAAAGCATGTCAAAATACAAGTAACCAGATCAAATCACTACACATTCATCAATCGACATGATGAAGAAATTTGTAAGGAAGGGCAATAAAGCTTACCAACCACCAACTAGAGTGGTTAATGTCGTTCAAGCAGTATTTATAATCATACGAACTATCGTCGAGCCTCTAGATCCAAGGTACGGATTGTTCCCTGTATTAATCCACATATTTTCTTAACTCACTCTTTTATTACAAGGTTTTGAAAGAATAATTACAATTATCGTAATGTATAATTGAATTAGTCATGTAAATGCCATGATAGAGCTCACCACCTAAGTTGAACAAATCATGACCCAAATTTGAGTTCCCAATTAATAAAGACAAGTGAATTAATATAGAAAAACATAGGAATTTTGTTTATCTGCCTAGGTGAAACACAAGAAAACGGTCAGTGCATGAATTACACGCCATTTAAAGAGATATACTGAGTTAGATCTAACACCAATTTTCAAGGCAGAAAATTGGCTGAACAATAGAGTTGTCGAGCTGTAGGTTACATTTGAGGCCACATCTACGTAGATCCACCATAGATCTACTCGAGCACGAAAGATAAATCTATAATTAAGTTTCAACTTCAATTAAAGTAGATTTTTGCAGAGTTATTTGGATGCCTAAAAGCATGAGGTGACAAAGAAGAAGAAATAAATAAAAGCTAGAGCTTAATGAAGTAAAAATTTCGGTGTTGGAAGTAAAGGAACAAACTGCCATGGCCGTTTTAAGAAATAAAGAAGATAAAGTGAATGAACTAGTAAATGAAGTGATGATAGAAGGATCAACATGTGTTGATATTCTTATAGCATGAAGTCAAGAATTAATATGATTTCGGGCTTTGTGTGTGTAGTTTATAGTATCATTAATAAAGAAATCGGAACCTTGTTCAAAAAATGAAGAGAATCGAAGTGGACAACGTTTGCCAACTTAAAGGAAGCCAAGAAGTTGGCGTATCTCGACTGAAGAAGTTGAAATAAAAATGAGTTATTAGTAGCTTAGTCATATAAGTGTTTGATAGTTAAGTTTATATTTTCTTTTTTTCATTTCCCAATGTGATGTTTTCTTAATTTCACCTTGTAATTCTTCGATTTCTCCAATATAATGTGATAAGGGTTCACTCAAATGATGCAGCACACCATGATAAGAGGGCGGAACAAACTCGACATAGCGAGTTATCTCAATCGTATGCCAACCATCTTATGTCGCCTGCCTTGAGTCGCCTGCCTTATAAGATAACGACTTAAGAAAGCAAGCCGCTCATCCTATAAGTCGTTCAGTTATGCCGCATCTTTATAAGTCGTTCACTTATGCCGCATTTCTCTAAGTCAGTCAGCTATGCCGCATTGTTCTCTTATGTCGCTATGCCGCCTCTGCCTTATGTCGCCTCCATTATGCCGCAAGCTTTTATGTCGCTACAAACCATGCTGCCTTGAACTGATGTGCCGCTTTTCTTAAGCCGCTTGCGTTGTATTTGTTGTGCCGCTTTTCTTAAGTCGTGTCGCATGTATGTTGTAACGTGTTATAATGTCACATGTTATGTCGTGAGTCGTGAGTCGTGAGCCAGTTCTGTTATGTCGCATGTGTTGAGTCGCATGTGTTAAGTCGTGTGTGTGTACTATGTTTTCCTATAAATAGGGGGTGTGATGTACATTGTAGGATGATGATTTGAAAATAAATTTGTGTGTGAGCTTTGGCCACCATTGTTGGAAGTTGAGTGTGATCTCCTTCTTCTTTACATCTTCGGGTTATTCGTGAGGGAATCAACGAATTTGAAGCCAATTCTCGGTATCACTTACGAGTGATCAACGATCGAATTGTAGATCTTTCAACATGGTATCTTACGAGATCAATGGGTTGGAGATAGCTAGATTCCGGCATCATCACGATCAACGGAATTGAGCATTTATCGTTCTATCGGTTTATGTGACATGAAATCATCATTTCATGAGGAAGACCCTGGATAGGTTGCGACAGTTTGGTATCAAAAACTGTTCGAGCCTAGTCAAAGCTGCGTCAATTGGTATCATAGCCAAATCAGAGACGGAAACGAGATTGTTTTAATGATCATGCCTCCGAGACGTGCTAATCGCCATCAAAATGTTGAAGATTTGTATAGAAGACAAGAAGCTGAGCAGATGGAGCAGCGTATCAATGAAAAGTTCAATGAGGGTATTGAAAAATTGGAGAAATTGATGATCGACATGAATCGAAATCAAAGGAGAACGCCACCAGTTTCGAACCAGGATGGAAACATGGTTTCGCCATCGGTTTCGAAAGAAAGGAGGATGTCACCCCAGTCTTATAAAGATAGGAGAGAATCATCAGTTTCAATGAAGCGAGACCACCATGGGTACCGAAATGAAGAGGGAAGAACTCAACGTATTTCGAAAATGAACCATATCGTGATGCTGAAAGACAGGGTAGAAGGGACATGCGTAGTCGTAGGGATGTAGGTGGTCAGGATCGATACCGAAATACATCTGATTTTGAGGAAGATGGTGATGGAGGTAGTAGTCATTATCGAAATCAAGGCCAAGTGCAAAATCAATATCGGGATTCAGAAAATGATCGTAAATGGGAGTCAGGTATGAGGATGGAAATTCCAAAATTCAAAGGTGGTATGCAAGCAGAAGAATTTCTTGATTGGTTGTCGAATGTTGAAGAAATTTTGGAATTCAAGGATGTGTCTGAGAATCGCAGAGTCCAATTAGTTGTTACAAGATTAAGGGGAAGAGCTATGGCTTGGTGGCAACAAACTAAACTAACTCGGGAGAGAATGGGAAAATCAAAAGTTGTCACTTGGGAGAAGATGAGAAAGATGATGAAAGCGACTTTCTTGCCGTACAATTATCAATCTCTTATGTATCAACGTTTGCAGAATTTGAGACATGGGACGAAGACAGTGAATGACTATGCAGATGAATTCTATCAATTGATTGCAAGGAATGATATTATGGAAATCGAGGAACAGCTAACGACTAGATATGTTGGAGGGTTACGAATGCAAATTCAAGACATGGTTAATATGTTTAATCCAATGTATGTTGCTGAAGCACATCAGAAAGCTCTAGCTTGGGAGAAACAAGGGAGACGAGGAAGTGGTGTGTTTCCGAGTTCCAACAACCAGAATAAGGGTGCTAGTAGCAGTGCTAATGTTTCCAAGGCAGTCAATAAACCAATTGTCAATGAAGCCGCTAAAGCAAAGGTCAATAACAGTATCAAGTGCTATAATTGTCAGGAGTTTGGCCATAAAAGTAATGAATGTACAAAGCCAACAAAGAGAGCATTAGTTGCAGAGGAATGTGAGTATGAGGATGTGGAAGCTGAAATTGATTATTCTCAACCACCGAAGTTTGATGAAGATGAAGAAGTTGTGTCAGGAGACAAAGGGTGTAACTTGATGATAAGGAGGTCTTGTTTAACGCCAAAGCATGAGAATGATTCTAGTTGGCTGAGAAGCAATATCTTTCAGTCTACATGTACTATCTTGGGAAAGGTTTGTCGATTTGTTATTGATGCGAGAAGCTGCGATAACATTATTTCTGAAGAACACTACACCATATTGGCAGATTCGTAACCCCCTAAGCGGAAGAATTGCAACGGTTCTGAGCCGTTGTTAAATTGCAACGGTTTTAAGCCATTGAAAAACCTTTAACAACGGCTTGGGGCCGTTTTATTTCTGCAACGGCTCAAAGCCGTTCTGAATTTTTCTGAATTCTTTTTTTTATATTCGTTTCGAACCACTTCGTATGTAACCCCCCTTCCCAAAACAGCACGCCCCTTAATTTCATTTCCCAACTCTACGTTTGCCCTAGCTAATCGCTCCCCTCTTTCATTTCCCTTCGTTTGCCCTAATCGTCCCCCTATGACTTCATCTTCCAGATCGCAAATCATCATCGACCTGAGATTTGAAAGGAGACTACAAATATTACGACCAGTATGGGTAAAAAAGGATAAAATTTCATTTTCGATCTGAAATGGGAGTTGTTACCTTGCCAAGCTCAGCGTCTCACATCTCAACAAAAATTTCACTGAGGTTAAAATTGGGGCCGACCGCACGAACGAACCGACCCGGTTCGGCGATTGCATTCAAATCGGACCGGACAAATTGTTCGGCTGTCGTGGCAACCAAGAGCACGACACAGGTGCCGGTTCCTGTTGAGCAACTGGAAAAGGAGAGGGCAAAAGTCGGTAAGAAGAGAAGTGAGAAGAGGAAAGTAGAGCAGCAAGAGGGGAGTTTAGATTACAGCAGTAGGAGTTTGTATGTGGCAGAGGAAGGAAGGTGATGTTTTCTGGTGTGGTGACTGGTGGTTCGTTGAGGCAGTGATGTAGAGATGTACTGCAATGGGGAGTGCAATGTGTATTGGGGTGATGTTGTAGTGACTGTTGCTTGAGGGAATAATAGGTGAGGGTAAGGAGATAGTGTAGAAACGGGTAGTTCTGGAAGTTGCTTAAAGGAATGACTGTTGTTGTAAGGATTGTTGTTGGAAGTGGTTGTGCTTATGGATATGGTTGGTTGTTTAGATGAAGTGCAGGCTGGGATGTAGGGATGTTGGGTGATGTGAATATGATGTCAAAAGTAGTTAACAGAGAGTTGTAGTGTTGGTCGGGGGTAGAGGATGGTATATGTGGTTGAATGTTTGGGAAGGAGCAAGGCAGTATGTATGAACAGTGCTGAGCAGTTAGTATGGATAGAAGGCGTAGTAGACAGGCAAGGGGCAGTTATGAAGTTATGAAGTGAAGTTTCGTAGTTGAAATGAGACAGACGAGTTTTGTAGATGAAAAGAAATTATGAAGTGAAATTATGAAGTGCACAGATTTGAAGTGAAGTGCAATATTATGATGCACAGAAAGACAGTGCACAAAAGTCGTTGATCTGGATGGGGTAGAGCAGTGGGTTAATATGTTGTTTTGGTGAAGTATGTTTGGATGTATATAAGTAATGTTGACAGGGATGGTTCGCAGAGGCAGTGTGGTATGTATGGTGGGTGTAACTAGTGTAGTTGCAGTTAAGCGGTGATTGAGGACAGAAGTGGTGAAGTGGTGAGTAGCAGTAGCAACTGGTGGCAGCAACAGTTTTGTAGTGGTGAAGAGGTGATTATGGACAGTGAGGTGAAGTGATCGGCGAGGTGAATGATATGTGCAGATTTAACAGTGCTTTGTGAAGGGTAGTTTGGGTGGTTTTGGCGGGGGCAGAGGTGAAGATGGTCAGATGCTTGAGAGCAAGGCAATAAGGTTAATAGTAATGCTCACTTTTATTACCTTGGTATTTTTACTAAATTAAACAAAGTAGATTGTAGACTTGGCTAATTTGAACTAAAAATATAATTGAAGTGTGTGAAGAATAAATAAGTGCTCAAAGTTTGACGCGTGCTATAGCCCATGTACCTTTATTACTACATCTGTCCTTGATAATGCTTGTACATTTACTGGTGCACATATACAGAAGGCTTGTACACAATTAGCTTAAGCTATAAAGCATGGCCTATGACCAATAATATGTAACAACTACTTAGAACTAAATTTATATAATATATTTATAAAAATTTCCACTTCGCAGCCATATTGTATTACTTATAAGTTATTATTGTTGATTGATTCCTACACAGTTGGATTCTCTAAAGCCTAAAGAAAGCTTGGTGATACGACAAAGATATTACGACCATATTAGAAAACTATATTAGAAAACTGGCCCGATATCTGTGGACAACTATATTTATTTCTTATACTAGAATTCGGAATGAAAATCATTATATTACGACCAATCAGTTTCATAGTTAAGTAACATAAATCTATGGTATTAAATTTGATATTGGCATATATATTGGATTTTAATAGTGCTGATGCTGTATGAAATAAATGAATAATTACAAGCATAGCAAATCTGATTCTTAATATAATTGAAAGTAAAATGTTAATGACTGGAGAATGTTCCAACAAACAAATATTACTCCCATTATCTTAACTTTAGATTTTGTTTTCTTTCTTAAATTTTTTTTGATGGTAAGATATTGTAGCTAAGATTACTTACTATCAAAATTATTTAAACAAAAAGGTGGTAATTGTGATTTTGATTATTTTTTTAAATCCTACCAAATGTATGTCAATAAACCTACGCATATAAATCTGTGCAGATGACTATCCAGCTATTAGGTGCAATTCTTGAGGAGACAAGTAGTGAAGAGCTTCAGGTCTTTGATTTAGCCTCTTCCAGAGGCTTTGTTTACTAATTGGAATAATTACATGTATTAATAACTGTTTTGATTTTGCAGAAACAAGCTAGTGTTAAGCTTTCATCTTTGGAAGTGCTTTCGGAAATCTCCAAAACTTGGCGACATATATCTAATGGAAAGAGTACTTGATGATGAAAGTGAAGTATGTACTTGATGAGTCAGTGTTTATCATTATATAGGAAGCATCGGAGGATTACATCTATGATTCGACTTCTGCTTCCTTGAGCTCTGACAATCATACAGAGGACTGTGAAAATGATAAAGATGCTTAATTCATTGAATCGACATTTAAACTTCTCATCTAAACTTGCTGATATGGTACTTTCACCCATAGATCGGTTTGTTAAGATGCTCGACTTGATTGAAGCTTTTATGTTTGCAATTCCGCCCTCGAGGGCTCGACCTCCAAATTGCTGGTGCACTAAAAGTAATTCTCCAATTATTTTACATCCATCTTACATAGATAAATGTACAGCTACATTCTCTCCTCTTTTGACTCCTATAAAAACTGCAATTGTCCGCAAACAAGTTTATTTCCCTGATCTGCGCTCGAGTGTAGTGTTAATGTGAACGAAGAAGAGTGGGAGCTTGATCAAATTGAAAAGTACAAGGAAGATCTTGAAGCAGAGATCGATGAAGACCAGGAGCCTTTCTTGTATGAAAGTAAGTACCATCATAATTTTATTGTTTGTGGTTATTTGTGGCTGTAATTGCGTAAATCATTATATATCACCAGTTGATCTCAAAGCATACCATCTCCATTGACCGATACATATTATTTGACAAATACAGAGCTATTTGTGATATGTATGGTAAGTTAAAGGGGTTTTGTTTAGTTAATTATGCAAATTATGGGAAACTCATAATATCGAACAATGGTTTTTGATAAGACTTACTTGTGTTTTCTGTGTTCATTTTTATACAGATTCATGAATTTTTCAGGTACAATTAATAACTCATTTAAATATATGTGGAAATCTAATGCTCCTCCCAAATCCAAAATTCACATGTGGTTAATTCTTTATGGAAAACTCAATACAATCGTATTTTTTAAGAGAAAAAATATTCAAAATAATAATAAATGTTATTTTTGTAATCTTTATCTTGAGGACATTAATTATATATACTATAATTGTATGGATTCAAATTACATTCTAATTAACACTCTTAAAATTTTTAACTTTAATATAACAACTAAAATTTTGGATTGTGAATTTTATTGGAATAATTATAGATTCAAGTTTAAAAAGAATATTAGATTTTTACTAGACACTTTATTCATTATTATTAGTTGGTTTATTTGGTTTGAAAGAAATCAAAGGATTTTCAATCATAATAATTGTCATTTTAACAAATTGATTTTTACAATTTCTTCTTTTTGTTTTAATTGGATCTCTAACCCCAAATATAAATTAGCTAAAAATATCCTTTTCAAAAGGTATCTTAATAAGGTTAATCATAATATTAATTTATTTAAACACAACAATAATTTTCTTAACATTAATAAAAGTATAATTAATATTTTCTCTAATTTAGATGATGACTTCACTTCTAATCATAACTTACTTATAATTAAAAAATTTATGCATTCAAACAATGGTTTTTAATAAGACTTAATTTTATTTTCTGTGTTCATATTTATGCATTCTTCTATACAAAAAACAGAATGGGATGTTGATTTTGCAACCAAGGCATACAAGCAACATGTAGAAGCTTTAGCTCAGCAACAGGTTAGGCAACTACTCATATAATTTATTTTTGGTTTGTACTATAAGGTTGACATTCAGACTTCATTTATTACTTTTGCAGTTACTGGAAGAGCAGGAAAACGAAGCTTTAAATGCAGAAGATGATGCTTTAAGGTACAAAGTTTTAATTTTTTCTTCTTCTTTAAAATGATATGTGCTCTGTCTTATTCACGATCTTAAATGCTTTCACATTACGGAAGTGAAATGCTATCTATAGTCAGTATAAATAATACATACACACACAAGAGAGAGATAACAGTAGTTCGCTTTCATGGTTTATGACAAATTTAAATGAAACATTTCCTTGCGAGATTGTATTTGCACTGAGTTTGTTAACTCAGTGCATTGCACTAATTGCATTTGCAGAAGCCTGGAATTGAATGAAAATCCTTACTTTAAAGCCTAGTTGTTATTAGTTAGGAGCTTACCTCTATTAATACGATTCACATATATTACATAAGATGATTACTTGTTATGCCCAGAATAGCCAAAGAATTCACGCTGTAAAATAAATTTATGGTCAATGATACTATGAACACGTGCACGTGCACACTTAACCATCAAACCGGAACAAGTACCACCTGCACCAACATCCTTCTTGCATTGGTCTCGGCATTACCAACCCTTCAGTTGGTATTTCAAGGCTCTTGGTTGCTTGTGGTGGTTGAATCAACACTTTGTGAAGTGTTGATGAAGTGCCTAAAACTTATAACAAAGTACATCATATTATTATAATCGTGTTTGTTATTGACTAATTTATACTCTTGTAGGTATAACAACATAACATGTCCTTAGAGTTAGCAGTAGAGATTGTTGATCTTTGTTATTAGTGATCTGCTGTTTGGTTTTTGTAGGAATCAAGTGTCTTAGACAAAACGGAAGAAAATAAGATGCTGTTTGGTTTCTGTAGTTTTCCTTCATATTGAAATGGAAGAAAATAAGATGCTAACCGATTTGTGAATTAGACAAAATGAAAGTTCTAAATTTTGTGGTCTGAAAATTAAAAAATTAGTTATGTTTCTTGTGCTTGTTCGTAAACTTTTTATCCAACTAACGTCATCTTATTTTTTTGTTCTTGCTACTTTATACAGGTAACAATTCGCTCGGTTTCTACTTTTCAAAGATATATGTGGAAGATTTTTCAGGTTTGATTACTGCAGTAAGCTCTTCTGTCCTGAAAGATACCTCTATTTGTATTGAGTGTTGTATATTGTAATATTGAGTATGATAATGTAGTATTGTTGGCAATGATGTAGTATTGATGTTCTGATCATTTTATTGTTGTTGCCAAACTATGTACTGTATACTGTATTATTGCTGTTGTTGCCGTTTAACTATGTAGTGTAATGTATTGTTGTTGAACATTGTAATTAAAAGATTTGTTATGTTTGGTCTTTGTGCTGAATCTATGAAAAATATTTGGTTTAATGATCTTTTTATTGTGATATTATGTTAAATTTTCAAATGTTTGTGTTGAGTATGATAACAAATTCACTCCTACTGTAAGAGGGCAGGAAAAAACAATGTATATTTGTAAAAAAGATATTAAAATTAGCAACGGTTTTGAGCCGTTGCAAAACAAAATTAACAAACCATGTACAACAAGGTTTTGCAACGGCTATTAGCCGTTGCGAAATTAAATTTAGCAACGGCTCTTAGCCGTTGTAAAATTTAGTTTTGCAACGGCTTTGAGTCGTTGCTAAATTTTTACCACTGCCAATTTTGCAACGGCTCTAAGCCGTTGCAAAATGACATTTCTGGTGTAGTGGAAGCCGTCAAGAAGTTAGGGTTGAAAACTGAAAAACACCCTAGACCTTATAAACTGGCATGGCTAAAGAAAGGTGGAGAAGTGACAGTGGGAAGACGAGCATTTGTTACATTTTCTATTGGGAAGAAGTACAAAGATGATATATGGTGTGATGTTGTCGATATGGATGTGTGTCATCTACTATTGGGAAGACCATGGCAATATGATAGAGCTGTACAACATAATGGTCGCACCAACAGCTACAGTTTCATGTTCGAAGGTACTCAAATCACCTTAGTTCCTAAGAAGCGTGAACAAAGTGAAAGCAAGTCAGAGAAGAAAGTGGAACCAACTAGTCTATTATCTTCGAGAGAATTTGTTAAAGAAGTGGAAGATAGTATTGAATTGTATATGTTGATTGAGTATGAAACAAGTGAAGATCTTGAAATTCCTGCGAAGGTTAGGCCGGTGTTAAATGAATTTGAAGATGTCTTTCCTGCGGAATTACCCAAGGATTTACCGCCACTAAGGGACATACAACATCAAATTGATCTAGTGTCAGGTGTTGTTTTACCGCATAGGCCGCATTATCGTATGAGTCCGAAAGAGCATGAAGAGTTGAGGAGACAAGTTGAGGAGTTGCTTGAGCAAGGGCGTGTTCGAGAGAGTCTCAGTCCTTGTGCTGTACCAGCTTTGTTGGTGCCAAAGAAAGATGGTTCGTGGAGAATGTGTACAGACAGCAGGGGACTCAACAAAATAACTGCCAGATACAGATTTCCTATGCCAAGACTTGATGATCTATTGGATCAACTCAGTGGGTCTGTAATCTTTTCTAAGATCGACCTTAAGAGTGGTTATCATCAGATTCACATAAGACCAGGTGATGAATGGAAGACAGCATTCAAGACTCGGGAAGGATTATATGAATGGCTGGTCATGACATTTGGTCTATCTAATGCACCAAGTACATTTATGAGGGTGATGAATCAAATTTTCAGACCTTACATCGGGAATTTTATTGTAGTCTACTTTGATGATATCTTGATATATAGTGCTAGCGCAGAGGAGCACATTCAACACTTGCGAAAGGTGTTAACTATTCTTCGTCAAGAACAGTTCTATGCAGCGACGAAGAAATGCGTGTTCATGACGCCGAGTGTTTATTTCTGGGTTATGTCGTGTCCAAGGAAGGGATACAAGTGGACTAGAGTAAAGTAGCCACAATCAGAAATTGGCCACAGCCCAAAACTATAACAGAAGTCAGAAGTTTCCATGGGTTAGCTTCATTTTATCGAAGATTTATACCGCACTTTAGTAGTGTGATGGCTCCTGTTACTGATTGTATGAAAGGAAAGCAGTTTTCATGGACGAAAGAGGCAGGATCTGCTTTTGAACAGATCAAGGAACTTTTAACATCAGCACCGATTCTAGTGTTGCCAGATTTTCAGTTACTATTTGAGTTACATACAGATGCGTCCAAAGTTGGAATTGGAGGAGTGTTGAGTCAGAAGGGTCGTCCAATTGCCTATTTCAGTGAAAAACTTTCTGGAGCAAAGATGAGATACAGTACTTATGATGTGGAGTTTTATGCTATTGTGCAGGCCGTGAAGCATTGGAGACATTACTTGTTCCACAAAGAATTTGTTTTGTATATGGATCATGAAGCATTGAAACATTTACAAGGGCAGAATAAAATTGCAGCTAGGCATGCATCGTGGATAGCTTATTTGCAGCAATTTACATTCGTCGTAAAGCACAAGTCTGGAGTAACTAATCGCGTCGCCGATGCATTGAGTCGGAGGAATAATTTACTAACAACCATGTGAGTAGAGGTGATGGGTTTTGACTTACTTCCAGATTTGCTTACTTCAGATTCATATTTTTCCAAGATCCTAGACAAAGTCAAGCAGGGAAACATGGATGGATATATGCTGGTTGATGGTTTTCTATTCAAAGGAAATCAGTTGTGTATTCCAGATTGTAGTCTGCGAATGAAAATCATCAAAGAATTACATGAAGATGGACACGTGGGTCGTGACCGTACTATGCAGTTGATCTCAAAGTCTTATGTTTGGCCGTCAATGAGGAAGGAGGTTGAAAAGTTCGTTCAGAGGTGCCATATTTGTCAAGTTTCAAAGGGGACCGCAACAAATGCAGGTTTATATATGTCGTTGCCTATATCTACTAAACCATGGGTGGATGTTAGTATGGACTTTGTATTGGTATTGCCGAGAATGCAATGTGGCAATGATTCTATCTACGTGGTGGTTGATCGGTTTTCAAAAATGGTACATTTTATCGCATGCTAGAAGACGGCAGATGCAGTTAATGTCGCACAGTTATATTTCAGAGAGATCTATCGTCTTAATGGGTTGTCTGAATCTATTGTATTGGATAGAGACACTCGTTTTCTGAGTCATTTTTGGATGAGTTTATGGAGAATGGTCGGGACAAAGCTGAAATTCAGTAGTGCTTATCATCCACAGACGGATTGACAGACAGAAGTTGTGAATAGATCCCTAGGTAATCTATTGAGATGCCTCGTGAATGACAATTTGAAGAGTTGGGATTCCAAGCTGTGTCAAGCTGAGTATGCACACAACCATGCAGTTAATCGTAGCACTGGGTTCAGTCCATTCCAGGTCGTTTACTCAACAATGCCTAAGGGACCATTAGATTTATCTACAGTACCACAGCAGAAAGGAGTGATCAAACGAGCTAGTGATTTTGTGAATGAATTGCAAGAGTGCCACAAGGTTGTGCAGGAACGATTGCTTAAGGCGAATGAGAATTATAAGCAATTCGCGGATATTAAGCGACGAAATGTTGAGTTCAAAGAAGGAGATTTTGTATATGCAGTATTGACTAAGGATCGATTTCCTATTGGTACTTACAACAAACTGGCTGCTAGAAAGATTGGCCCTTTTGAAATTGTAAAGAAGATTAATGAGAATGCTTATCAGTTAAGATTGCCGGATCATATCCATACTGCTGACATTTTCAACGTCAAACACTTGATTCCATATCATGAGAATAAGCATGTCGAAGAAGAGGAAAGTGTGAATTCGGGGTCGAATTCTTTTAAACCAGGGGAGGATGATGCAGCGCACCATGATAAGAGGGCGGAACAAACTCGACATAGCGAGTTATGTCAATCGTATGCCAACCATCTTATGTCGCCTGCCTTGAGTCGCCTGCCTTATAAGATAACGACTCAAGAAAGCAAACCGCTCATCCTATAAGTCGTTCAGTTATGCCGCATCTTTATAAGTCGTTCACTTATGCCGCATTTCTCTAAGTCAGTCAGCTATGCCGCATTGTTCTCTTATGTCGCTATGCCGCCTCTGCCTTATGTCGCTATGCCGCCTTTGCCTTATGTCGCCTCCATTATGCCGCAAGCTTTTATGTCGCTACAAACCATGCCGCCTTGAACTGCTGTGCCGCTTTTCTTAAGCCGCTTGCATTGTATTTGTTGTGCCGCTTTTCTTAAGTCGTGTCGCATGTATGTTGTAACGTGTTGTAATGTCACATGTTATGTCGTGAGTCATGAGTCATGAGCCAGTTCTGTTATGTCGCATGTGTTGAGTCGCATGTGTTAAGTCGTGTGTGTGTACTATGTTTTCCTATAAATAGGGGGTGTGATGTACATTGTAGGATGATGATTTGAAAATAAATTTGTGTGTGAGCTTTGGCCACCATTGTTGGAAGTTGAGTGTGATCTCCTTCTTCTTTCCATCTTCGGGTTATTCGTGAGCGAATCAACGAATTTGAAGCCAATTCTCGGTATCACTTACGAGTGATCAACGATCGAATTGTAGATCTTTCAATACGGTATCTTGCGAGATCAACGAGTTGGAGAAAGCTAGATTTCGGCATCATCACGATCAACAGAATTGAGCATTTATCGTTCTATCGGTTTATGTGACACGAAATCATCATTTCGTGAGGAAGATCCTGGATAGGTTGCGACAGTTTGGTATCAAAAACTGTTCGAGCCTAGTCAAAGCTGCGTCAACTCAACACTGCTTGTTATGAAAAAAGTTTATATACTTACATCAAAATTTTCAATGATAACGTCATTGATTTGAATATCTTCAACATTTTGTATTTGACACCCAGTGTATCTGTATAGTACGTTGCAATGGTGCTCGACCGATGTAGGACAATTGCTAAGGGTTATAAAGTAAATATAACAATCATATAACTTGTCGTATACCTCATAACGCGTCTAAAAATATAATATCAACATAGATATAAAACAGACGAGACAAAAATATAATTAAATGAACCACTACATATCAGAGCATGAGTTCAATAAAATTATACAAACCAAAAATAGAGTTTATACTGTAAAAAATAAACCCTAAAATATCCGTCTCTAAATAAAACAAACACTGTTAAAGCTCCACAGTGTTGTAAAGCGAAAACAGTGAGTATCTCGAAAATATATTATACGTGCAAGCATAGCCTTTTGCTAGTGCATCTGCACCACACTGCCTATTATGCAACACCTACTATCTAGTCTACTCATTTAAGTGTACCCGAGATAATAAGAAGACAAGTATAAAACATCGACTAAGACAATAGTTTGGTGTGAGCGATATACAATCTTAAAATACTATGAAAACCTATATAGTAAATGTCATATGGTATGAAGACTCATAACCGACCTCTCCCTACATCCACATAGTTAGCACATAATAATATATATGCTACCCTACTATAATTGCAAAGGTGTATTATGCCCTAAGTACAATATCAGGTGTCTAGGTATCCACATCCATAATACCTACGTCCATTGACATCCTTAGGGTGATAAACACACATGGCAAACATAGAATCCATCAAATAGTTCTCACAATCACTCATGTGCATTGGATACATGAAAACTCATATGGTCATTCCTTTACTAGAGATTAATGGAAAAATCTCAGTTTCTAGATGCTCAAATCCAATCCACTCAGATGCTAGGAAACTAGATCCCTTCCTCGATCTCGGGTACACGGATCCCTTCCTCGATCCGAGATTCCGATTTACACGTCATGATACCCAGTGAGCATCCTCACATACCCTTACTTTACGAGCACACCTCGAAATACTATGAGTATCAACGATCCCTTGGCACGCATTCCTGAGCCCTTCCTCGCTCCATTTATTTCCATAATGGAACCCTTCCTTATTCTATTTTTCATAGTATAACCCTTCCTCGTTCTATATTACATAGTATAACCCTTCTCCATTTGACTTTCCATGGTAGAACCCTTCCTCGTTCTAACCACAAGATCCCTTCCTCAAACTCGTCCTTATGGATCATCATCACGACTCCCATTGTTGACTCATTATCATCAAAACACTTGTAGACATCCTTCATAAGTCGTACAATCCTCATATCAAAGTCCCGAAATCAGTACGTCGAAGCGTCACACCATTGCTCCATCGACAACCATCGTTCTTCATCGTGGCACAATATCGAAATAGAATGTTGAATGAATGAACGAATGCACACATCATGATCCCTGAGGCATCATCATCATTTCCTATGAGTTTGACCATGATTGGTCAACCTCCAATCATGTCGGTACCGACATGATTAGACATGTTGGTGTTGACATGATTAGAAATGTCAGTGCTGATGTGATTACACATGTTGGTAACTACTTGATTTACGAGCCAAACATGCCTACGTATTTCTTTCCTCACCTCCACTCGAAGCTTTGTCCCAATTTCCTTGAAGTAGTTGTCAAATCAACTCGAGTCGATATAGTTGGTACCGAGCATATTTCCATGTTTATTTTTTTTCTAAGTCCATATCTCCTTACTTCTAAGCATCCTAAATTTCCCGAAGCACTTCAAGTTCCCGCCTAAAACCACCTACCACCAACATGCCTTGAAGTTGCTATGGAATTGATTTGCATCCCCATGACGACCTAATTTTCTCTACCTAAAACAACTCCAAATTCCGTGCGACTTGTTTTGGGGTCTTCCCAATCATCAAACAATAACATACTTCCAACGTATCACGTTTTGATTGTTTTTTATACAGATTTGTTCAAAACGGCGACCATATTTCTAACTACCTAATCAACTAGCAAACATATCAAACAAATCATAAAAATACCAAACATCATCGCATAATATTCAAATATCACATATAGTCAATCCAAACATGATCCAAACATTTATATATCTTCCTAAATCTGATTTTATATAAAAATGACAACATGGTTGGTAAATGGTGTAAAATGAATTAAAATGCACATCTATCTTTTTAAATTTGGTTCTAAGGTTTCATCAATATATAATCCAAGATTTAAATGTTTAAACTTTGAAATCCATATTACAAATCACATTATTACTCTATCACTAAGCATAGGATAGTGAGTGATGTAAAATCACCCACCTTAAACCAAATCACCAAAATTTCGAGGCATGTCAGAGGTTGAACGGTAGATGCACGAATTCCAAGGTGTCTAATTTAGCAGTTAAGCTAATCTCTTGCTAATTCGTTAACGATGTTTTAAGTAATTAAAGTAAGGTAAAATGAATTTTATTTGCTATAGAGGAGATTAATGGTAGAATTTTTTGTTTTTGGAAGTGTGTAATGGGGAAGAGGATGTCCGATCAACCCATATGGCTCTAATACCAAACCGGGCTTAACATAAATTTCACTATTTGCCCAGTTAACTGTCCAAAAATTATCCAAACTTCAAACAACCATATCTCCTAATAGTAAGTTCAAAATGCTATGATAACCACTTTACGGAAAGAGAAACCATCGTATCTTTCCAATGGAAGTGGTCTCAACCCCTAATTCGGCTTCTATCAAAAGTTATAGAAATTACAAGATTTTTAGGGTGAAATCCTGAATTAAAAATTCTAATAATGAGAAATGTCGCTTGTTAACATTTTCCAAAGTTTTAGATTCATACGACCCAATATTTAAAAAAAAAATAGTATTTTATGATCCAACGATTTGTAAAACTTAGGTCGTTGCATTCTCCCCCTTTTTAGTAATTTTGCCCTCGAAATCCCTAATCAAACAAGGGAAAGTCAACCATGGTTACCCCGCATACCTAACAACCATAAGAAATCTCGACCAGCAAACATGCAACCATGTAATCACAAGATATTAGATAATATCAATGTCTATCCTTGCATTAGATATAATAAGCCATCCAGCTTGATATCAGAAGTGAAAGTAAACATGATGAACGGAAAATCTAACTAAGTGAAGAGCTCCAGATAAGTGGTCATCGTGCTCTCCTCGGTTTCCCACGTGCAATTTCTTTCGCTTTCACTCCATTGAACCTTAACTAATTCCATGTTCTTCCTTCTGAGCTATTTCTTATCTCGTCCGACAATATGAATAGGCCTATGAGGTCTTGAAACTTCTGGTTAAATCTCGATACCATCAAACTGATCTGATGAAATAGTCATGTTTGAGTTTTGCACAAACTTCCACATATGAGAGATTTGGAATACATTGTGATCTCCCACCATTTTCTAAGATAAGTCAACCTTCTAAGCTAGATTCTAAATTCTCTCGAGTATCGAAAAGGACTTTTGAACCTCGGTGCCAACTTCCCTATAGTACCGAATCAAACTATATTCTTTAGAGGGAAGATTTTAACAGACATTATATGGTCGATAGAGAAGTCTAAATATCTACATCTCTTATCAGCATTGCTCCTCTGCCTATCTTGGGCAACTTTTCATTCATTGTCGAATGATCTTAGTCTTCTCCAAACTCTCTCTGATCATATCTAGCTCGATTATTAGTTTTCATCCGCTTCCCATCAACATAAAGGAGTGATGCATGGCTGGCCATATAATGCCTCGAACGATGCTGTAATAATGCTAGATTGATAACTATTGTTGTATGTGAACTCCAATAATGCAAGTGATCGTCCCATAGGCCTCCATAGTCGAGTATGCAACCCCACAAGCGATCTTATAAAATACAATTCACCATTTCGGCTTGTCCATCAGTTTGTGAGTGATAAACTGTACTGAGATGCAGTTCTGTCCCCAACGCCTTCTGTAAGCTCTTCCAAAACCCTCTATTGAATAAAGGCTCTCGGTCACTCAATGCTCTTTAGCACACCATGGAATTGCACTATCCACTTCACATACAACTCGTCCTACTTGGACATCGTTCTACTAGATTTATTAGGTATGAATTAAGCACTCTTCATCAATCTATCAACTATGACCTAAATGCTATCGTACCCTCCTTTGGTCATCGGCTATCCATCGATATCTATTCCCACTTCTATTTGGGAACCTCTAGTGGTTGCATCAACTCACTTGGCTTCTACTGCTTTGCCTTTACCAACTGACAATTCATGCACTTCGAGATGAATGCCCCAAAATCCTTCTTCATCCCTTCCTGTAATACGTGTGATTCATACCATGGTACATCTTATTATCATCGGGTGATAGCACTCTCATAGCACCTCATCCCATAATCCATCAACATCGAGAACATATAATTTCCCATCCTTACGGATCCAACCATCTTTGTCGAATCCTTACTGCTTCATCTCATCGGACTCTACTCCTTCCACTATCTTCTGATGATCTCTGCTAGTCTAGCATCATGCTTCTGACTAGTGTCAATCCTCTTAAACAACGTAGGTCTGATAATCAAACTAGCCAACTTCTCTGGCTCTAGCTCACATTAAGGTCTGAAGTCATGGCCAACGATAAACTCAAGCTGTGTCCATTTTAAGAACATCACTCCTAAACTGGCATGTATTCTACTCAAAGCATCAATGACTGTATTTCTCTTACCAACGTGTTAGAAATACCAAAGCCATAGGAGGCCGAGAATTCCAACCATCGATGTTGACGAAGTTTGAAGTCCTTTTGGAAGAAAAGGTATTTCAACGATTTATGGTCCGTGAATGACTCAAACCTCTCTCCGAGCAAATAGTGTCTCCAAGTCTTCAAAGCAAAAACCATCACCGCCAATTCCAAATCATGGGTTGGGTACTTCCTCTCATGCAGCTTCAGTTGTCGACCTACATACATGACAACCTTACCCCCTTGCATTGGTACCACACTCAATACAATACCACAAGCATCTATGTATACTGTCATCTCCTCATTCCTGCTCAGAATGGTTAACATTGATGCACTCGCCAACCTCTCTTTCGGACTTACAAACATGTGTTCACACCTTGCGTCCCATACAAAAGTCTTGTTTTTCTTTGTCAAATTGGTCAACGGGGATGCTACATTTGAGAAGTTCTTGATAAAATGTCTATAATATCCTGCCAATCCAAGAAAACTCCTCACTTCCGTAGCATCCTTGGGTTGGTTCCAATTTTGAACACTACCATTTTTGTAGGATCTACAACAATGCCTTGTTCAGAAAAAACATGATCCAAGAATTTCACTTTCCTCCCCCAGAAGCGAGGCTTTGAAAACTTCGCCTTCAATCTGTGCTTTCTCAACACCTCAAGCACAATCCTCGAATGTGCCTTGTGTTCCTCTTCCATCCTAGAATAGACTATAATATCATCCACGAACACAAGCACAAACTTATTTAGCCGATCCCTAAGACACGATTCATGAGATCAACTTAGTATGCTGGCAAATTGGTCAGCTCAAACGACACAACCAACCACTCAATAAAATCAAGTACTAGACATTGTAATCGGCACACTCTCCTTTACTACTCTCAATTGATGAAACCCCATCTCAAGGTCCAACAAAGAGGACACGGCCACACCATAGAGCTGATCGAACAAGTCATCAAATGCTAGAGTGGATACTTGTTCTTCCTCGTCACCTTGTTCATCTCACGGTAATCAACACAACACAACAAAGAGCCATCCACCTTAATGGCGAGCACTACAGGTCCACCCCTGTAACATTCCGATTTTTAAGCAATAAATTAATTTAAGTTAATAATAGTAATTTAATTAAATGAATTGGAATTTGGAGATATAGAATAAATTTATTTTTTTGAAATAGTATAACAAATGGATTAAAATAGTAAAAAATAAAATAATTAGATTTAAATAACTTAAATATATATATATATATATATATAATATTTTATACAAGTAATGTGGTTGTTATATATTATTGACTTGATGGAAAAAAAAATTAAATAGAAACTTATATTCATTGAATTGAATTTAGCTTTAAAAGTAAAAGAAAATAAACATACATTTGCTCATTTAAATTTTACAAAGCCCAAACCCATTATCACAAGCCCAAACCATAACAAAACTAAGCTTCCTTATTACTCTTTCTTCTCTAGAGTTTTTGAACTCTTCGATGCTTCCAATGCAACTATAAAAATACCCTAAGCCCGAACGATAATGGTTTTTAGAGAAATCGGTAGCATATCCAAACCCTCTTTACTTTTAAATTAAAACAAAAATCGAATAAATTATCCCAAATATCTAATCTAGAACGAAATATACGACATTAGTAAGAGCATGCAGAATTATAGAGGCGTGTTCGACGATGGAGGATGATCATGACTCGGTATTTGATGAATGAAGTGCGCAACCTTAACAGGTGAGTTAAATCTAACCCACGCACCTATTTCGATCAAACCACATCACAATTTCATATATTTATAGTTTAATGTTAGTGAGTATTAGCTCTAGTTTGCAATCATTGAAGCTATGATGGAACCGCCGCCTACAGGCGATCACCATCGCCTCGAACTAGCCTTCAGCGGTCGACCTGTGATGGCCACCGGTCGAGCGGCCGGCTTTAGTACATTTTTTATATGGTCTTTCAGTTTCGAGGGTATGTAACTTACTAAATCACGTGTGTTTACTCCTTCCTTCCTGCATATATTCCTTCTTGCATGTGTCTGATATATACGCATGTCTCAGGGTATGATATATTGAGCGTTTCAGTCTATTCATGCAAACTGAATTTGAGAGTTGGTGTGTGATAGAGCCAATACATCCTTTACTTTGCAAATACCATTAATTTTCTTTATGAATGAGTTTGCTTTGTTATGTTTCCAGGGCATCCCTATTAGTGTAATAAATTTGTGGTTTAAATAAAGCCACCTCTTCTTTATATTCTGTATAATCTTATTAAAGCAAAGATCTATGGGATTTTTGAATTAAATTCCATTAAAGCATTTCATGGTTTAAACTTGTTAAAATTATTTTATATCAGTGTCTAATTTTGTAGGAAGTATAACCTAATACACTTGAGAACTTTAGCTGAATGTAATTAGGAAATAGATATATATATTTTTACCTCTAAATTAGATTACTTAAACTATATCACATATATTTGTTTGTTTGTAAAATAATATACAAATGTGTGTGTGTGGGTGTTTCATGTATGTGTATTAGTGCCTTACTGTTTTCATACCTCGATGTCCTACTTTACTGTTTTCATATCTTATTGTCTTGCTTGGCTTAGTTCGTATATAAATATATTAAAATACTTTATTAAATTGTCTCCTCTTTTATTAAATTTTGTGCATTGCGTGAGTCTTGTCTTATTTCCTTAAGCTCTCTGTAGTTGGATTCATGTGTTATCAATCAATATGGCTGCCACTATATTGTTCATTACACTCCCATTTTGTTTATCTTTATATGCATTCTAATTCACTATTACGAGTTGATATTTATTTCAATATGCATGAATGTAGGCGTAGCCTATATGTACAACTTATATATATAAAGACTGCTTGCACCTACTTTCCAATCTAAATGTATTTGTGCATTTTCATGTAATGTATTAATTTCTATGTCAACATATATAATCTTGCACCTTTTTAAACAATGTATATTTGAACTTTCAATTAGATAAAACAAAGTAATTATACTTATACTCTTTTATATTTTTATATATTGTATGAATATATAATGCTTTAAAGTTCACATCTAATAATGTGAAGTCAATTGTATCACTTAAGTGGTTTAATAATTATGTTATAAAGTGTGAAATTCTAATATATATTTAATTCAGGTTTTGTAAAGGTATTTATTTAATTCTAAACAAAATTAACTAATTTTGATGCATTATAACTATTTAATCAGTATTAATTATAATGATTCATGAAATAATTTCTATATGTAATATTTGACTTGACAAACTATCTTGTGAATCTAAAATAAGATTTCTAATATTATTAATAAATATTTAAAAAAATTGTTTAATTTTATATGAAGGAGAGAAATTAGTTATTTATTATAAATATTAAATTATACCTAAGTTTGGATAATTATTTGATTAATTTTGTAATATGTATTTATTATCCATCTTTTAGTATTTATTTTATTATATATTGTAAATGATTTATCATTAAGTAATTATTTGTTTATTTTATATTTATTTGAATAAACTATTTTGATATTACTATTTTTGTTATTTCTTCTTTGTTTATTGAATAATGATTTTATATGAGTGATTCAGCGTTGATATTGACTTAGTTGGTGATTATAATATGATATGGTGATGACATCCTTTCTGTTTGATTTATTCCGTGTGACGAGAAATTAGAATAAACAGTTTAGTACTACCGCCTGGTATGAGACTTTCGGTAACATTTTTTGGCTATTCTTTAGATTCGTTATATAGAATAAAGAAGAGCGAGTGTGATGTATGAGCACAGAATAAATGTACTAGTAACACGCAATGGTATGGGACACCATTGTGTTATTTATTCAGCCATTCTTTTGTTTGTGGATGGCACTTAATACGGGGTTATGTTGTGTTTGTTGTGTGTGACTCGCTGTGGTGAGCACTTATCAAGGCTACTTGTTAGCCACATATTTTATATACATTATGGTTTATCTATCTGTTGTCCAACTTCCTTTATGTTTCAAGAGTGAACCAAATTGGCCAGTATCTACCCTAGCGGCCTGATCATGGGGTCGTGCCCTAGATCCGCGACACCGTTGTTGTTTATGATATTCGATGCGCATCATGAGATTGGTAGTTAGTTGCCCCTGGCCAGCAGTCAATTACCATAGGGGCACATGTCGGTAGTCGTGGCCGAAGAGGCTACGCGTTGTCGAGCCTATGGTGGATCATTGTTACGATACCAAGAGAGGAGAGGTAATGGTAACCGATTACTATAGGAGTCATGTCATATGGACTACGTGTGGCTCTTGGAGCTAGCAAACGTGCTGTCAGTCTCCCGTTTGGTTCCGGTATGGATGTAAGTATGTGGGTAGTAGACAAACATATATTATATATGGATGAGATAATACCTAAGACTGTGTCCAAAGTATAGTCAATCCCGTATCCTTCTAAGACAAACAACTTATTCTTTATAGGCATACAACCTACCTATTATGGATTATATTTGTATATTGTTATAAGTTGGCATAGATCTTTGTTATTAATTTTAGAGTTTTGATGATGATATTTTATAATATGAGATTAAGAGATAATTTGGAATTGCTTCGTGCTAGCCTAATATACTTAGTGATATCTCATCTATTGTAGTTTTCTAGATT
Organism: Allium fistulosum; assembly: GCA_030737815.1. Taxonomy (NCBI): domain Eukaryota; kingdom Viridiplantae; phylum Streptophyta; class Magnoliopsida; order Asparagales; family Amaryllidaceae; genus Allium; species Allium fistulosum. Next base: position 208,736,921 of record CM060903.1, read on the forward strand.
CAGACGCTGGTTTCTGAATATGAATGATTCACCCATTTTGTTGATTACGTGATTTCTGATTTGATGTGTTTTAAATGGGTGATGACATCTTTATATGGATTTGAGACATTTGGATAATGAAACGCCTTGAGGATTATTCCATATGTATGTGTGTGTGTATATATATATATATATATATATATATATATATATGACGTCTGATGTTTAAGTATTTTAATTAGAGATATCATATTATACTACCTTTTGTTATACTATATCATCTTATTTATAAGCCATGATTAGACAAAGTCCGACCCGTGTATTTTATAATGCTCGTGTCAATTCGAGACATTTCAGGTACAGGGACGACATGACTAGCTTGTATTTCATCGGGCCTAGAGGAGAATTATATTAGGATTGTATATGATACTAGTATGACATTGATTCATTGGATGTGTATATATAAATAACATTTGAGTTGTATTGTATTATTGTATGTGTATATATATAATATGTTATAGCAATTATTGCCTCTGTGTTCTCTGCGATGTTTTGTATATTATGTATTGTTCTATCCTAAAGATACACGTGTCTATTACTTTGTACCAATACTCTGTACGTACAGATTAGTTTCATATTAGATGTTTTCAGTTCATACTATTGTTAGTCCAAGGTAATTCATGAGTGTACCCCATATAGGCTCATTTTCCATATTATCTAACACTCTATAATACTCTTGGATAATATGGGTACAGATGTAGGGTGTTACAAAATGGTATCAAAGCGTGGTTCAAAATAATACATCGTATATCAAAGACATGAGTCATAGACCTTAGGTGAGACTTAGGAGTACCTAACACTTGGATCAGTTGGGTAATATTCTATAATAAGAAATTATATTTTATATATAGTATAATTACTAGGATAATCATCAAGGGATGTATTTGTGGTTTTATAAATATAATCACTCTTCACTTAATTCTTTTGAGCTTATAATAAAATGGTTGGAGTAACAAGGACGAAAGGAGTTAGTCCAACCAGTATTGTTTATATTTATAATTTTGGATGGTTTGATATTATAAGTTGAGTTTCGATTTTTTTTTATCAGAGTGCGTAGGGGAATTATCTATTTCTGCTGAGTACATTTACTTAATTGATTAGGTTTATTTGACAAAATGAAGTTGTGGAATTGAATTTGATTTGGATTTAAGCATATTTCTCAAAGCTATGAAATGAATTTGGTTATGTGGTTTATCCTTATTGTAAATAAATATAAGTAATATTTGTCTATTATTATAAATTACTTTTTAAAATTGTTTTGAGTAATATATAGATTTGTGTGTTTATTTTAAAAAAACGGTTTGGAAATGTTTTAAAGGTAATCAGTGTTTGGTGAAAGCAAAGATTGATTGTATGTACATTTTAGTAGTAAGGTGAATGTTTTTAATTAGGCATTATTTGAAAAGTATATATATGCTATAAGTAAAGTATTAAATGGAGATTTGGAAAATTATTTTAAGACAAACATATTTGAAAATTTGTGGAAGTAATACTTATAGATATTTCTAACAACAAAAATCGTGTTAACTTGTCCATTAAGTGTGTTAAGGATTTTAGTCGATGTGGATGCACACGTATTCGATAGAGATTCTTAAACGCTTAAATGAGATATTTGGACACAAAGATTTAGAATTAAATAAATAAGTAATTTATGGAAGATTAAAGTATTATGAAATAGAGTTAAATATTTTAAATGGAAAATAAAGTAAAGTAAGTTATTTTTGGTAAAATGATATTAGATATTTACATTTGAAAAGAATTTGGAAATTATAGTTTATACGGCTTTGGCAAATAGTTTGTAAAATATATTTTTTGTGTTAGTATAAATTTTTGGTGTAGATATTAATGCACATCCGTGATCACTGGCGAGGTGGTATTGATTTTGTGGTCAATATTGCAGCCAATTAAATTAGTAATCAGTATATTATATGTCGAGGCAATATCACTCTATTTTATAATATTTGATAAATTATGATATATGTATGTAAATTTAAGAAATATTTGCAATAATTGGAAATGTGAAATATTATCATATTGTGGGTTTTATTGTTTTGCTTTTGATGAATGGAAAATTTTCTAACAATGAAGTATTTTAGGAAGTGTAAGAGATTTTGAAATGAAATGAATTATTTATCTAGGAATTTTAAGATGTGAATATGTACATATATAATTTAAAGATTTATTTTTTATGAGTTAAATTAAATTGAGAATTATTTTAATGATTGTTGTAGAATTATCTTTGAAGTGTTAAATCTTTGAAAAATAAATTTGAAACTTCCCTCTAAGTATCAATTTAAATAAGATAAATATTTGTTTAATTTATGAAAAGTGTTTATAAAAATAAAAGTTAAACTTAATTTTTGGAGATGAAATGTTTTAAAAGTTTGAAATATATTAGAAAATGATTCACTATAAGGAAATTTGGTTTTAGATGGAATTTGTTCATAAGATTTTGAATGTTTGTTAAACTAATCTAAAGTTGTTTAAAGATAAAATTTGAATTCAAATATGTTTGAATTAGAATAAAATAAATTTTGGAGAAATGTATGTATTATATATAATATTAGAAAAGAAATATTTTTAATAAAGGATTTTGAGATTTTATAAAACAAATTTTCCTTTGAATAAATGTTTCAGTATTTAAAATTTTAATTGGAAAATAAAATTGAGTAAGTTTTGTATAATTAGATTGTTACAGATTCTTCCTTATAGGGAATTACGAGGACGCAATTTTGTTAAGGAGGAGTCTATAACAACCCGGTAGGCAATAAATTATTTTAAATTAATAATAGTAATTTAATTAAATGAATTAGAATTTGGAGATTTAGGATAAATTTATTTTTTTGAAATTATACGGCAAATGGATTAAAATTGTAAGAAAAATAAAATAATTCGATTTAAATAATTTATATATATATATATATATATAATATTTTATACAGGTAATGTGGTTGCTATATATTATTGACTTGATGGAAAAATAATAATAAATAATAATTTTAAATAGAAACTTATATTCATTGAATTGAATTTAGCTTTAAAAGTAAAAGAAAATAAACATATATTTGCTCATTTAAATTTTACAAATCCCAAATCCATTATTGCAAGCCCAAACCCTAATAAAACTAAGCTTCCTTATTACTATTTTTTCTCTAGAGTTATCCTACTCTCGATGCTTCCAACACAACTATAAAAATACCCTAAGCCTGAATGATAATGGTTTTTAGAAAAATCAGTAGCATATATAAACCCTCTTCACTTTTAAATTAAAATACAATTCGAATAAATTATCCCATAATCTGGAAAGGAATATACGGCATCAGTAAGAGCATGTGGAACTATAGAGGTGTGTTCGACGATGGAGGGTGACCGCGACCCGGTATTTGATGAATGAAGTGCACAGCCTTAACAGGTGAGTTAAATCTAACTCATACATGAATGTCGATCAAACCTCATCATAATCTCATGTGTTTATAGTGACATGTTGGTGAGTATTAGTTCTAGTTTACAATCATTGAAGCTGTGTTGGCATCGTTGCCTACAGGCGATCGCTATCGCCTCAAACTAGCCTTCATCGGTCGACCTGTGATGGCCATCGGTCGAGCGGTCTGCTTCAGTGCATTTTTTTATTGTCGTTCAATTTCGAGGGTGTGTACCTTGCTAAATCGCGTGTGTTTACTCCTTCCTTCCTGCGTTTGTTCCTTCTTGTATATGTTCTCTGATATATACGCATGTATCAGGGTATAATATATTGAGCGTTTTAGTCTGTTCATGCAAACTGAATTTATGAGTTAGTGTGTGATAGGGCCAGTACATCCTTTACTTTACTAATACAATTAGTTTTCTTTATGAATGAGTTTGCTTTGCTAAGTTCCCAAGGCATCCTTATTACTTAGTGTAATAAATTTTTGGTTTAAGAAAAGCTACCTCTTCTTTATATTCTGTATAATCATATTGAAGCAAGGATATATGGGATTTTGGAATTAAAATCCTTTAAAGCATTTCATGGTTTAAACTTGTTAAAATTATTTAATATGAGTGTCTAGTTTTGTAGGAAGTACAACCTAATACACTTGAGAACTTTAGCTGAATGTAATTAGGAAATACATACATACATACATACATACATACATATATATATATATATATATATATATATATATATATATATATATATATTACCTCTAAATTAGACTAAATTAACAGTACTTAAACTATATCACATATATTTGTTTGTTTGTTAAATTATATGTGTGTGTGTTTCGTGTACGTGTATTACTGCCTTACTGTTTTCATACCTTGTTGTCCTACTGTACTGTTTTCATATATTAATGTCTTGCTGGGCTCAGTTCATGTATAAATATATTAAGATACTTTATTAAGTTGTCCGCTTTTTTATTAAATTTTGTACATTGCGTGAGTCTTATCTCATTTCCTTAAGCTGTCTGTAATTGGATTCATGTGTTTTCAATCAATATGGCTGCCACTGTATTGTTCGTTATACTCCCATTTCGTTTGTCTTTATATGCATTCTAATTCACTATTATGAATTGATATTCATTTCAATATGCATGAATGTAGGCATAGCCTATGTGTACAGCTTATATATATAAGTACAAATTTTCAAAACAGACTGGTTTTCAAAAGTATTGGCATAAATAGGCTACTTTGAAAACTATTTGTAATTGTAGGCTAGATTTGGCCAGCTCAACGATGAGCTGATCATTTTAAAAAAAAAAATACGGGGCGCATTTGCGAAATGCGCCCCTTATAATTTACACTGGCGCATCTGCCAAATGCTAAGTAATTAGACAGCTAGGTGTTACAGTAGAAGGAAATCTTGTCTTCTAGGTGAGCACTTCATTAGTTGTCTTCTAGGTGTTATAGTAGAAAGAAATCTTGTTACTATTAGACAGCTAAGTAATTACGGAGATATTTGTCAACGGTGTTTAGGTGTGGTTCCACCTCGAAGTGAGATAAGAGGTGCAACAGTTAAGTTGACATGGCTTCGCGATATGTTTGCAGATGAGCCATCACCGGATGCTTTAGATGTAGAAATTGAATATCATGCGAGAGCCGTTATTCTACATTTGATATCTTGTCGTCTATTTCCCGATCATTCTAAAGGACGACTAAACTTTTTTTGGTTATTATTTTTGCGAAATTTGGATGAGTGTGCACGATATTCTTGGGGCAGTGCTATATTGGCAACATTATATAATGAGTTAACAAATGTTGCACTCATGAAATCCAAATCGATAGCTGGTTGTCTCTCGCTTTTACAGGTATAATATGCATAGATATATTTGTTATAAACTCATATATAATATTTAATTCTAGTGTATTCAAATTTTTGATTGATTTTACAGCTTTGGGCATGGACACATCTTCTCACTGGGTGTTCAAATGTGACTTCATCCATGCAGATCGACAGAACATTGCTTTATAGTGCAAGGTAGTTAATTTCCAACTACATTTACATGTGTGTATTTTTGTACTAATAAAACTCTAATTTTATAACTATTTATAAAGGTGGTTTGGTTCAAGGAGTTGGGTTGAGTCTCCAAAGCAGGTGGCCACTTACTATCGCGACCAGCTCGACATGTTAATAGATGAAGCTGTTATATGGAATCCGTACACACAGGATGTGCTAGTCGATCTTCCACATATATGTCTAAGTGGGATGCATAGTTGGCTTTGTAAGACACCTATCATATGCATGCGAGATGTAGAAATGTATAATCCTGATCGAATGATGTGACAGTTTGGTCTTCATCAACACATACCTGATCCATGCGAACCAAAGCCGGATTTGGAGTTTGCTATCGTCCAGTGGAACGATAGACATAACCGTATCGTACACCAACAGTTTCCTACCATTCCTGTTTCGAGATACATGACTTGGTACTGGTCGACTGCTCGAAGATTCATTCACTACAACAAAAAGGACTTTTTATAGCGTGTAAAAACCGCTATAAAAACTTTCTATAGCGATTCTATAATCGCCATAGATCAACATGTTGTAAAAAGTCTGGTAGATACTATAGCGTGTTATACTTGCAATGGAAAACGTATTTTTCTTACCATCTAAAATAGGCCATATTGGTGCAACTGCTTTTCTATAGCATTATGAAACGTGCTATAGAACTTTTTATGACGCATTTTAGTTGCTGTAAATATGTCGACATGCTATATTATTATAGCATTTGAACACGCTATGGAATCATCGTGTCAACCTTTTATGACACATTGAAATGCTATAGAAAATTCATTACTATCTATTATAGCACCGTCTTATTGCTATGAAAACTATTTACTCTTTGCAAAATATTTTGTATAGCACTAAGATGATGCTATAGTATAACAAAGCTGAACAATTTTTCTTTTTATTGCATAGTTAGAACGCTATAAAAAAATTCTATTGCACATTTTTTGCTGCCATAACATTCAAAGCTTACAATTTTCAATTCTACTTATATATTATAACTTAAAAAACCACATTCATCACATTAACATAAGTACACAAATTGAGTCATAAGCCAAATCACAATATATATATATATCCATAATATTTCATACATGAAGAATTAAACATAAATATTTATGATAAAAATTAAACATAAGTACACAAATTGAGTGTAGCATACCAAAACGATACATACTAAAAATATTTTAATGACCGTCGATAAGGATGACCGATTTAAAAGAGAAAGAGTGTGACATCATGTATCAACCTCAAAAGCATCATACAACACCTGTGAAGAAGAAACACAAACATACATATGTTAGTCAATATATACAAGTATGTATAAGTACAAAACATACTAACTTTTGCTGAGAAGCCGAAAAGGTTAAAAAAAGAAAACTTGCATTCTCTTCACGGCTCTGCATTCTACAAAAATCTATTCATTTTTGTGGTTGTCAATTTGGTTAGTCAAACTTTGTTTATGGGTGGTACTTATGCAGGTAAGAAGCAATATGCAAATAGATGATGCACTATAAATATATAGTGCTATAAACAAATATTATATTGTGGAAGTAAGTGTAAAAGAAATTTGCAGCAATGGCGGCAAATCTAGCAAATGAAGAACATAAAAATGGAATGGAAAAAGAGGAAATTGGTGAAGAACAAAATGTTGAGACACAAAAGAATTAACTAATATAAGAAATAAGTTCTATGCAAAAAGAACATACCCCGGTTTAAGTGGATCTTTACTTTTTGGTTGTTGTGCAAACGACTCCTCTGAGCATTTCATTTCCAAGAAGCTAGCCAAACTCCTCTCTTATTATAAATGACAATAATTAATAAGTATGAAATTTAACAAGCATAGTAAAAAAATCAAATTTGACATCACTAGTGTAAAACATAGTTGATTACTGATGGAAATTATGTTTGGATCATAAATGAGCATTGTGGATAGGCGATGGGAGACTGCCTGGCACTTGGTAGTTTTCAAGAGTTAATTTTATAAATAGGAAATGGGAGACTGCCCAGATGGCTGTCCGCCAAGCCCGTGGGTTGGGTCAACCCACTTGGTCATGGAAAAATTTAATAAATATTGAGTTGTATTCTTTTGGAATATAAACCGCTAGTTACAAACTGTAAACATTGTTATTGCTAGTGTTATGGTAAAGTGTACGGTTTCATTAAAGTGTGCTTGGTTCAAAACATACAAGGGTAACACTTTTCTTTACAAAAGGTTTCTTCATTAGGCTTAAATGCGGTCTGGCAGCACATTGATTGGGCGAAGCCTACTCATCAACATGTCCTAAACTAAGCTACCAATTATCTCTTCTATTTCAAGTAAGAGGAGTACAATAATATTTCACAAATACCACTATTCACAAATATGACCAGTTCATACAGTTTGTTCCTTTTGGCATTCTGCATTTCGTGTGTCTTATACTTTTAATTGACTGAAATGAAGACTAACATTGGCATGGTAGTCCAATGACCGAAGAAAACATATGTCGTGAAAGGAATACAAACAGATTTTTAGTGTTTTAGTCAAAGAACAGCAAATTAAATCAACCTGCCAATATATTTTTCAAACAGCCTCAAAAACATCAACTTTAAGCCTTTGAAATTTAAACATCAACCAAAAGCTAATGAGTTGGTTTGTGCATTCGGTTCAAATTAAATCATTTGAATTCAAAATTGAATTCAAACTAGAAAAAGGAATCTTTTGACCTTTAATCAATTCTAATTTTATTTTATTTTTAAATTTTATAGAATATGTTGAGAAGATGAGCAAGCATTATATTACTGCAGAAAGTCCTTACTCCTACTCAGGTTTTGTTTACTACCTACAGTTGACTGAGAGTTTTTATCTTTTACTTGAAACAAAGATAGTGCTTTGTTGTGGCATGAGTTGAAGTGTAGATACTCTATTGATAGTTAGCTGACTAAGATAAATATCATCTAACTAGTGAATATGTTTTACTAAAAATAAAGACGGTTGTTATAGGTGACCCATGGTGAGGTTTGCTTTAGAGATCTTTATATACCATTCGTAATAAGTGATCATAATCTAGAGGACAGTAGTAAGTAAACAAATAAGACACGTTCAGTATATCATATTCTCTTATGCCGATAGTTAATTTCCGACCCCAACTCTTGCATATAGGTTCACATTTTCAATCCAAAATACATGAGCTGCATGTATCTAAATGATCACAGCTACTCTGAATCAGTTAACTGATTAATTAAAATGGATGGTGGAGATCACACGAGGATACAGGAAACAAACTACTTGGGCATAGATAATCGCATCCCCTCACATATGGTGGTTTCATGGCCCAAACATATTAATCAAACTATCAATGTCAACTCAAAAAAATAAGACTTAAGTTGAAGTTTCTTAGCCAATTTCTGCAGTTACAGTGAATAGCGATTTTTACCTTAGTCGGATAGATCTAAGAGGTAAGCCAGTTTGCACAGCTTCGTTTCTATGCATGTTCTCCCAATTCTTGATTCCAGTGGCCGCAAAGGCAATTTGATCTTTATCGCCATCCTTTGGAAAAGGAACATAGTTCGTAGTTAGATTGGTAAAGCACAAATATATATAATAATGCAGTTTATATAATATTTGTTATATGCATAACTTATATTAATTCATATACTTACTAATATCTTAATTTGTAAATCAGCTTTTGAAAGTTCTGTCTTTTTTTAACCTTTTCTTTTTTATTCTTGTTTATTTAGGCATTTGTAACTGAATTAGTTTATCTTTAGTCTTGGTGCTAGTAGGCTATTGTTTGTTGGAATATCACTTTTAAATTGACAGAGACACACCACTTTCACTGAAAAGAAAACAATATGTGCATACATCTGAGTAATGATCTAATGTTACTAAATGCACGATAATTTAAAAAGGTAATTTTAACACTTAGCCAGTAATTATAGTTGAGTATGAATCAATAAGTATAGAAGTTAAAAAGAAATTATCAAAATATTGTTAACACATGATGGACGGATACTATTAGTAGTTATTCATAACTTCTCGTATTTGAACTTCCAATTTATTTGGTCTAGCCTGAGATTTATATTTATACGAAGGTTGAAATGAAGATATCAAATCATATATATATGTATGATGTAAGTGGACAAGTTCACCCAAAATGCTTTGGGATAAATGAGAATCAGTAAAATAATATGTATAAAAGGTTTAAAAACTAGAACATTCACTTTGATAAACTTGCACCAGGTGAGTTAAACTAAGCAATTTGACTTTTAACAAAACTAAGCAATTTGACTTTTGTACAGGTCCAAGCAATTTCAAAACAAATCAACTTATTAAGTGACAGTTAGTTTATATTTAAGCTCTAGTTTATTCACTTTTGAAAAATGTGAGTTAAACACTGATTAGGGAAAAAGGCTAAATCATCTTACGCCTTGATACTTATTAAGTGGGTGTATGACATTGCACCTTGATACTTTGCTGTTGCGTCTGTTGTTTTGATTGTTGCTGTACAAAGTTCATCATCTTACAAGCTCCAATCCCAGTCACTTCTATATTGATTGTCTTTGAACATATGTTTTCTAGCAAGAGCAACTGACTTTGAACATATGTTTTCTAGCTTTGGCATCGGGTAGAGGAATGTAGATTCGCTTATCAAAACGTCTTAGAATGGCCTATATATAAAAATTAAACAATGTCAAGAAACTAGAGTTAGCAAACAAAATGCAAAATAACATAATACTTTAAAATCTGTGACCAAAGCCATCAAAACTGAATCTTATTAAGCATATGGTGTATGTGTTGCAGCCAAAATAACTTATTAATGTTGATATGACGAAAAACCACAGAGCAAACTTAGGATGTTAGGCCTATGCTTTTCTTACCTGATCGTGGAACTCTAGCCAAAGTTCTACAGCCTATCAACTTCTATCCACATCCTTTTCAATTAAAAAAAATAACAACAAATATTTGTTTAATTAAGGGGTTTTAACCTTTTAGAGTATCATGAGCATTTGATCCATTAAAGTATATAATATCATCAATACATTTCTTATTTTGAACTGCAGATTGCACTCTTCTTTGTGAAAAAATACCTATATTGTCCATTTGTGAACAAATATCTATATTATCCATTTCTCTAACACAAGACTTATTATTAGTATCCAATGCAAGAACTTTGAACTGATTATTCTATTCAATATCGAAAACAGTAAACTTAGTTCCCTTAGTTTTATGATAAATATTAGTATTAAAACCCTTATCACCACTATCTAAACCAGTTGAATTATCCTTCAAGACAAGCTCTTCCGTCTTCAACTTATTTATATCATTTGAAATCCCATTTAAAATTACCTTTTCACAACTGATATTCTTTAAAGAATTCATATATTTTGAAATTTCAGAGGATAAAATCAATTTATTCATGGTATCAGCAAAATTTATATCTTTTCATAAAGATCTCAGAAATTTTCCATAGTACCGCCAACCATTGTCCATTTATCTTGGAGTATAGCCTGATTACATGAGCCAATTTTGGACTAATATGCTGACATAGCAGTGAAATTGAAAGAGTCAGCTGAGCTGCCTCCTGGAGAAAATATATGCCTTCCAACAGATAAAAATGCAAAATATGATTTTTTTTAAATAAACAAAATATACTTTTAAAACAAGTTTAATATTTACTTATCTAAGTTCACTACTTTTTTGTCCTAATAAAAAAAACATATCTTAAGCTGCCATAATACTCCTAATGGCTTCATAGGACACAAACTTTGATCACTTCTCATCTTCACACAAGCTATATTAATATTATTGTACATAGTGGCTTTAATTGCTATGCTATAAATTACTGAGCAATATTCTATTTCCTAATTGCAGTAGATCAGCTTGAAAGAAAGAAGTGAAAGCAACATCCAATAAATAATTTGCTAGGCAGCACAGTGTAACTTTGTTTATTTCAGTCATCATATACACATAAGAAATTAGTAGCTATATGAAATATAATATTCATATGAATCTTGAGATTTCAACTTCATACATAATAATAATTATTTTTTATGTAATTCAGGCAGTTGAATTTCTTGCATTTATCTAGTCTATAACCTGAAGTGGGCTTTAAATAATGAGCAAATTTTGACTGCTATTTAGTACAAAAGAATAAGTTAAGCCACTTCATTTATTCGTTCACCAATTTATACATACATTAAAGTTTCTTGCAATATTAAAATACTTGATTTAGCAAAATTTACATTAAATGTAATATAATATCAGTGACCGTTCTGTCTTAGGCAGAACGTTAAAGACAGAACGGTCAATAAATTTATTTTAGTTTTCAAATCTTCCATGGATCTTGGCCATTACACTAACGGCCTTTATCCAACAAAGCATTGTAACAGATTCAATATAATATCATACATTATTAGTTAAGGTCGTTAGATCTTTGATCTAATGGCTTTGATCTAATAGCTGGCATTGTACTGCTCTAGTTGAAAACCAAAAAAGAAGATCCTATTACTACTAACATAGAGAGGTGACAATGCTCTAATAAGTGAAAAAAGGAAAGTTGAAATACAAAGCCAGACTGACAAGCCTGAAAAAACAATAGATATTGTGTTGATACAAGAGACGCTTTCATAGAACATAAATTTGGATACTGCGTAAATTCTACATTTTATAGCAACTATACAGATATCAAATAGGAAAGGTTGAAGCTATTAATCATTACATAATCGTACATAGCGAACAAGCTTTATGATATCATTACCAACCAATATTCCATAAAAGATGGGCATTTTATCCTTTTACAATTGGTGCTAAAGAGTTGATGCCATGGCTTCTGGAGAACTAGTAGATGTCAGTTTCTTTGTTGGTCAAACTTCATGTCAACCAATACCATGAAGTTACTGATTCCACTACTTATAGATAATAGCAATTAGTTTTAATTTTAAATGCAAAAATAGAAAATATATTCTGTGTCCTTAATTTTTAGCAGGCCATCTCACTTATCTATCCGTAGTTGACTGAGTAACATGTACTCCAACTCAAATAAAAGATAATAACATAAGCAGAAGAGCAAGAAAAAATGACCGTGAGTATATACTTGGGATAACGAAAGCCTTATCATAAGTCTTTGGAGAAACATCAGCTCGTAGAACAACCTTAATCTACAATTTAGGTAAAGATTAAATTTGATAAAATTGATCAAAATCATAAAATAAAATAAAAATTGTTCAAACAAATCACTTATGGGAAGCCATCTGAATACTACGAGGCAGGATATGTTTCACTAAGGCCCTCGATGAACTCAGTCACCACAGCTGCAAAAAATGTAGGACAAATGAAACTTTCTCCTTGTGAACTTCTTAACAAACATGATAGTAAAGCTAAACAAATTAGGTGATTCAACCCGAGCTTATATTATAAATGCTACATAAAGAACATTTAAAACTGGAAATGACAATCAAGGAAGAAACTGAACCTATATATCACTAAGATTAATAATATTCAGCATTTCACTGTCTGCACATATCAGTGAGATTAACGACATTTAACCATGGAAGATTAAACTAAAACCAATTTAGACTTACTTGGCCAGAATAACTTCATTGACCGTTCTATCTTGAACAAGCATAAGCATAACTTCAATTTAATCTTATGCACCATCAATATGGACTGTTCGCTCTAATTCAACTTGGACGCGCAAAGCCGTGGACCAGAGACATGCAACTGAGCTCGTCAAGGTGATTGGTGGAGTTGGAGCAACCGCTATCGATGGTCAGGGCGAGATTTGGTTTGGCCGAAGTTTGGTATCGAAGGAGCCGTTCATCGAAGCTGAGGGATTAGACCTTCACCGGGTTTGGTAAGAGAAGAAAAGTGTCATCAGAGCTTAAGCAAAGTTTACGAATTTTAAGTGAAGATGAGCTCGTAATTTAGGGATTTGAAAGTGAAAAGAGGGAAGCAGGGCGGAAAATGAATTTTGAGAGAGAGGGAGTGGAAAAAAATGGACCGCCAAAATTTTCTTTTCATTATAACAGCGTGAACATGGAGTTATAATTTAACCCAAATGAACATATGCAGATAACAATTGCATGTCACGTTCGTATGCAATTAACCCTTGCTATAAATAAGTCTTTTTCTTGTAGTGATTGTTGCAGATCGGACTTCTCACGAACGAGCATACACCGCTCGTGCACCGCTTGAGCGAGATGTGGTAAATCTTCACATTATTGTGATATTTTTAGTTCGTTCACTTGAATTATGTTTCTAATTTTGAATAAATAATTACAACTTGTAGGTCGATGTACTAGAGACTGTAGGAAGAGGGTTGGACGATATCGGACATAGTAGAGTACCCGAACGAGAAGTCCAACCACGGTGTCTTGATTTGAAGAAACTTATTGACACACTCCTTTTTAGAAATCGATTAACACGGCCAAGCTCTTCCGAACAAGCTATGCGGACTAGAGAGCGAAGAACTAAAAGAAGGCAGGATACACACCAATCACAACCCGCTGGACCTTCTCAACCCCCACCTACTCAAGACGCTCCAACTCAACCATGAGTATTCCTATTTTTAGTTTACTATTAGTTTGCTTTTGTAATTGAACTATAACTTCTACTTTAATTCGAATGTAATCGAATTTTAATTATGTTATGCTTGAATTTATTTAATGGTAGTTTTATTTGTTGGCTTTTATGTAGAAACGTTTGCTATTATTTAAGATTGTGCATTTGGATTTGGATTTTGTGTATTTGGATTTGGATTGTTTGGTGAAGGTTGCTGTCCAGGTTTGGACCTGAGATTTACACTAGCGCATTTGGCAGATGCGCCAGTGTAAATTATAAGGGGCGCATTTCGCAAATTTGTCCGTATTTTTTTTTTAAAATGGCCAACTCATCATTGAGCTGGCCAAATCTAGCCTACAATTGCAAATAGTTTTCAAAGTAGCCTATTTATGTCAATACTTTTGAAAACCAGTCTCTTTTGAAAATTTGTCCTATATATAAAGACTGCTTGTACCTATTTTCCTATCTAAATGTATTAGTGCGTTTTCATGTAATGTATTAGTTTCTATGTCAATGTATATAATCTTGTACCTTTTTCAATAATGATATTTAAACTTTCAATTAGATAAAACAAAGTAATTATGTTTTTATATATTGTATGAATATAAAATGATCTAAAGTTCATATCTAATAACGTGAAGTCAATTGTATTACTTAAGTGGTTTAATAATTATGTTGCAAAGTGTGAAATTCTAATATATAAATTTAATTCAAGTTTTGTAGAGGCATTTAATTAATTCTAAACGAATTTAACTAATTTGGATGTTTTATAACTATTTAATTAATATTAATTATAGTGAATCATGAAATAATTTATGTATATAATATTTAACTTGATAAACTATCTTCTAAATCTAAAATGAGCTTTCTAATATTATTAATAAATATTTAAAAAAATTCTTTAATTTTATATGAAGGAGAGATTAGTTATTTATTATAAATATTATATTATACCTAAGTTTAGATAATTATTTAATTAATTTTTTAATATGTATTTATTATCCATCTTTAGTATTTATTTTATTATATGTTGTAAATGATTTATCATTAAGTAATTATTTGTTTATTTTATATTTATTTGAACAAACTATTTTGATATAACTATTTTTATTGTTTCTTCTTTATTTATTGAAGAATAATATTTATATGAGTGATTCACCGTTGATATTGACTTTGCTGATGATTTTAATATGATACGGTGATGACATCTTTCATGTTTGATTTATTTTATGTGACGAGAAATTAGAATAAACGGTTTAGTGCTACCGTCTGGTATGGGACTTTTGGTAGCATTTTTCTGGTTATTCTTTGGACTCCTTATATAGAATAAAGATGGGCAAGTGTAATGTATGTGCACAGAATAAATGAACTAGTAACATGCGGTGGTATAGGACACCGTTGCGCTGTTTATTCGGTCATTCTTTTGCTCATGGATGATACTCAATATGGGGGTATGTTGTATTTGTTGTGTGTGACTCGCTGCAGTGAGCACTTATGGAGGCTACTTGTTAGCCACATATTTTATATACTTTATGTGTCTATCTACCTGTTGTCCAACTCTCTTTATGTTTCGAGAGCGAACCAGTTTAGCCAATATCCACCCTGGTGGCCTGATCGTGGGGTCGCGCCCCAGATCTGCAACATCATTATTGTTTATGATATTCGATGCGCATCATGAAATTGCTAGTTAGTTTCCCCTTGTGTCGCATAGGCCAGCAGTCAGTTACCATAGGGGCACATGTCGGTAGTCGTGGTCGAAAAGGCTACGCATTGTCGAGCCTATGATGGATCATTGTTACGATACTGAGAGGGGAGAGGTAATGGTAACCGATGACTTTAGGAGTCGTGTTATATGGACCACGAGTGGCTCCTATAGCTAGCAAACATGCTGTTAGTCTTCCGTCTGGTTCCATTGTGGATGTATGTATGTGGGTAGTAGATAGACATATATTATGTATGGATGAGATTATACCTGAGACTGTGTCCGAAATATAGTCAACCCCGTATCCTTCTTAGACAGACGGCTTATTCTTTATAGGCTGACAGCCTACCTATTATGGATTATATTTGTATATTGTTATAAGCTAGCTCAGATCTTTATTATTGATTTTAGATTTTTGATGATGATATTTATAATATGAGATGAAGAGATAATTGGGCATTGCTTCGTGCTAGACTAATATACTTAGTGATATCTCATATATTGTTGTTTTCTGGATTGAGATGATGGTTTCAAAATATAAATGACTCGCCCATTATGTTGATTACGTTATTTTCGATTTAATGTGTTTTAAAGGGTGATCACCCCTGTATATGGATTTGAGACACTTGGATAATGAAATGCCCTGAGGATTATTCTATATGTATATGTATATGTATTCTTTGATATGCTGTCTGATGTTTAAGTATCTTTATTAGAGATATCATACTATACTGCCTTGTTTATACTATATCATCTTATATATGATCCATGGTTAGACACAGTATGACCCGTGTATTTTATAATGCTTGGGTCAGTCTGAGACATTTCAAGTACATGGACCACATGACCAACTTGTATTTCATTAGGCTTAGAGGAGAATTATATTAGGATAGTATATGATATTAGTATGACATTGATTCATTGTATGTGTATATATAAATGACATTTGAGTTGTATTGTATTAGTGTGTGTGTGTGTGTGTGTATATATATATATATTATATGTTATCGCTGTGATCACCTCTGTGTTGTATATTATGTATTGTTCTGTCCTGAAGGCACATGTGTCTATTTCTATATACTGATACTGTGTACGTACATATTAGTGTCATATTAGATATTTTAAATTTGTACCAGTGGTAGTCCAAGGTAATATTCATATGTGTACCCATATATCCTCATTCTTTGTATTATTTGACAGTATTACTTTGTAATACTCTTGGATATTATGGGTATAGAGGTGGGATGTTACAACCCTACTCAAATACACTCCTGTGAATGAACCCCTTCCCCATTAGATCATTCACTTGCACCTCCGGTTCCTTCTGTTCTCTTACGTATCATAAACCTCAAAGGCATAACTATTGGTATGTCCATCACTAAATCTATGTGGAATTCTATTTCCTAGTATGTGGTAATCCGATCACCTTCTTCGATACATTCAGATACTCACTAAGAAAGACACGGATGACAACTCGTCTTGTGGGACCTCTATCGAATATAGAAAGCTAACTATAACCTTATCCTCCAGTAGGCAGCCCAACTCTACCTTCCGCCCATCCCTTCCCCAGTTTTCACCAACGGCTTCTATCAATCCACCACTACCGCATACTTTCTCATCTAGTTCATCCCCAAAATAATACTGAATCCCAGAAAACCCAAAACATAACAATCATAAACAAAAGAGCATTAATGACTCGATAAGACTAAACTACGGTAAACCATACACAGGCTAGTGGAGCCTCCAACAAGGTTTGTCACTACCAAAGGCCGGTCAACAATCTTGGGTTTCAATCCTAGTCTATCTACCAGGTTACAAGATATAAAGGAATGTGAAGCCTCGGCATCTAAAAATCACATATGGGAACATCATTAATAGAAAGCATATCTTGAATAGTGACACTCTTTCCCTTCATTCACCGAGGGAGCACTTGACGTGGTCAGAACAACATCTAATGCATATGTCTTTATTATTTGCCTCTGCTTTACTGGTTTAAGAAAGTCATTCTGCATATGCCTAGCCTTGTTGATGTTATAATGCTTCTTTTCATCGGCTTTACAATTCATACTCAGACGGCCCTTACCGCCACAATTATAGCAAATAGAGTTCCATGAAGATTTTTTATGAGCATCCTTGTTCTGAATTTGCTTCCCTTTTCCATTCCATTTCTTATTGCCTCCCCCCGCTCGATTGTAGCTTTGGCTCTTCTATGGAAACAATAACTAACTTAGATATAGGGTGCAGACTCTCATATCAGAGAGCCTTCTCAACGAGCTTCTCAAAAGACTCCTAAATGTGTCCCACTAACTTCTTTCCTAGATAATCATCTAAGCCCATGATGAACTTTTTGTTCTTCATTAACGGACTATCGATAAAAGACATCCCGTACTTTGATAAAGTGTCGAACCTTTCCACATACTCGGAGACAGACAAGTCACTTTATTTCAGGTCCACAAACCTCATGAACAATACCAACTTCTGAGCTGCCTATATGAATTTCTCCTCAAACATAGTCTTGAATTGATCCTAAGTGAAATGACCCTCGGGAATAGCAACCTTTATAGCATTCCACCAATTCAGAGCTCTCACTTGGAGTTGTCAAGAAGTCAACATCCTCCTTGTAGCATCGTCCAACTCCAGGTCGTCAAATATCCACTCATGGGTGTCAAGCCAACCCTAAACTTCCATAGCTAACTTTGTTCCTTGGAATGGTTAGCTACCAAGATGGATAAAATCCTTGTTCAGCTTTGTGAAATGGGCCTTGGGCATCTGCACTTGAGCACCACTACCAACAGCAGCATTCAGAGTAACCACTTGAGTATTTTGCAGCATGTTCCTCGTCATGGTATTGAACATCGTCTGTAAATCAAGATCAGCAGCTCTAGAATCTACCTCTTCCTCTACAACTCCAGAGATGGAGTTCTTAGAAGCATTTTTTTCATACCGGCTCATTCTTACTCATTCTTAATCTGAAATAAGAATGATCAATCTCTAATAAAGAAAAGCTCCATCCATAGTGCTTATACGTGCAATGCATCTTATATGATATAAATTACTATAGTTTTGAAAACAAAATATATAATAAGTACGTTCTCTTATATACTCTCGATATATTCTAAGGTGATAGCTCCTCCTTATCTCCAATGCATCCTGGTATCAACCTAGAATTGGCAAATTAACCTAAGTTGAATCGCTTAAATTGGCTCTGATACCAAACGACGACCGCCCTACACCTTCAGCACCCAATGTACCTCTATAGTGCGCTACAACGATGTTCGACCAATGTAGGAAGATTGTCAAGGGTTGTTTAATAAATCAAATAATCAAAAAACCTAACATATACCTCACAGTACATTGAATAAAATATAACAACAATATTGATATAAAACAGGCGAGATAGAAATATAACTAAATGAGCCACCATAAATCAAAGCATAGGTTCAATAAAGTTACACAAAGCAAAAATAGAATTTATACTACTAGATAAACCCCAACTCTAATTAAAACAAAAACTGTTAAAGCTTTATAGTGTTGCATAGACGAAACAATAAGAAGCTCCAAAATATAGTATACGTGAAAGCGTAGCCTCCTATTAGTCCATCTGCACCACGCTGCGTACTATGTCACACCTGTTATCTGGTCTGCTCATTTAAGAGTACTCGAGATAATAAGAAGTAAAGCATAAAACCTCGAGTCACTACAAGAAAAACCATTTATAGTTGTAAAAATCGGTGGTGTTTTATTGTAAATGCAACAAAAAATAGATTACCAAATAATATAAACGTGGAAAAAAAATAATTCACGTTTCCCGCTTCTAAAAAAAGAGTCCGCGCGAACTAAATAAACGTAACCTATCATTTTACTCTCATATTTAACAAAATTCTCGTCCCTAATTTGCTTTCTTCTTCAGAAAAAAATTTTCCCCTTTTAATCGTGTCAAATTTTCATCGCACTCAAGTATCATCGTCAACTCCGTCGTTTCCCCCTTACTCAACATCGAGTCACGGCAGCCAGCAGATCTAGGTATATTTAGGTATGAATCTTTTAAATTGATTAGGTATATTTAGGTATGAATCTTTTAAATCGACTTTGTGATTCTATTTGGATTTTATATGAATTTGAATGCATCTTATTTTTGTATTTTTTCCTAAACTATTACTGAAATGGTTGATTTAAAGGTGGAAACGATCACTCTATATCATTTGTAGCTTGGAATCCATGGAAATAAAGAGCTCTATACTCTGATTAATTGAATCATTGCTAGAGGCAAAGTATCATGATATCAATAAATCACTTATTAATAATTCTGCCAAATAAGGAAATCTTAATTCTAGTTTTCATAGTTTTTGTTAGGATTATATTTTTTGTGAACTGCTATCTTTGTTCGACTGATTTTATACGGTGCATTGATATGTTTGGTATTTGTTTTCTTAAAAGAAATGGGTATATTAGATCATGCATTTTAATGTTGGTCTTTGTTTGTCAACTGATTCAATGGCTGGTGTTGTAATATTAATTTGAGTTTTCGCATTTCTTATTAAGATCTCTTTCTATAGTTACAAAACAATTGGACCAAGCATTCAGGACTCTCAATTGTTATGGGTTCCTAATCCTACTCTCTCTCAGGCCTAAGAATCTTACTGTGGTGTAACCATGGACAAGGAATAGGGATATTTTCTCTCAAAAAATCCTTTTTAAAGGTCCATTTAAGATGAACTGTTTAATACAATAAAAATATATCATAAATGAGTATGTGATTCTTATGACTTATTAACTTCTAACTATTATTTCATATTATAATAAATTATTGGTGAACATACATTTCTAAATAAGTATAATTGTTGAATTTTGATTAAATTAGTTGTGTGGATGTGAGGTAGTGAAGAGGAGGCGGTGAAGTTGACTGTTGGTTTGGTAAGAGGAAACTGTTGGTTTGTACATTCTGAGGCTTTGAATTTATATGCAGTAATTCTATAATTTGCTAGACTTAGGCTTTGAATTCATGCATGGATTAATTATAAATACATGTAAATCTGAGGTTAAATGCAAAATTTAAGTGTAAAATTTATATTTTTGGAAAAGTATTCTTTGCCTTTGTCTACTAAACCACCATGGTAATATGCAGTAGTGCTACAAGTATTTGTACTTCAACGTCTAGTTATTTTTTTGATTATAACAGATAACCAATTTATACGTCAAAGATTGGAAACTTATTTGCCTTCAAATGTCGATAATGGAAAAAGGATGGGTTTTTTTAAACATGTGATAAAACCATGATTAACTTAATATGTATTTTGAGAATTAGAACATATAATCTAATACTAAAGCTCACTTTTTTTTTACTTTTTTCATAGAACTAGTATAGAATACCAACAAGGAGCAATGAATTTCGTGCATGCTGCAAAGAGGAATGTAAGAAGTGTAGAAAAAATTTTATGCCCTTGCAAGGATTGTCGGAATCTTAGTCGTCATGATGACCAAATCATCATTGAACATTTAATTATAAAAGGAATGGATCCTAAATACGTTAACGGTGTATGGTTTAACCATGGTGAAGAGATAACTGTAGAGAATAAAACAAATACGTTTGACGTATATGAACTATTCAAGATGATTCACTATGAAGATGAAGATTTTTTGAATCAAGATTATTTTGATGATGATAAAGACGATGTTGATTCTCGAAGAAAAGAGGATGAGTTAGTCAAGAACTTGGAAGATGCAGAAACTCCATTATATCCTGGTTGCACAGATCACACAAAATTATCTGCCATCACCGTCTTGTATAATCTTAAATGCGAGACTGGCTTGTTCGATAGTGGTTTTGATAAGCTTTTAGCTGTGCAACATCTATTTCTGCCGAAGGATAACGTGCTTCCCAAAACCTTATATGAAGTCAAGAAATTTCTTAAAGCATTCGACATGGGTTTTGAAAAGATACATGCTTGTGAGAATGATTGTTGTCTTTTCAAAAAAGAATACAAAAATTTAGAAAGTTGTCCAAAATGTGGTTCCTCGAGATGGAAGAAAAATCAAGATACTGAAGAGGTTATACAAGGTGTTCCAGTTAAAGTATTGAGATATTTCCCAATCATTCCGAGGTTTAGACGAATGTATAGATCTCAAAAGATGGCTGAAGAATTAAGATGGCATTTTAATAATAAAAGTAACGATGGAAAAATGCATCATCCCGTGGATTCTATGACATGGAAAATGGTGGATGAAAAGTATAAATCTTTTTCATCTGATCCACGCAATCTTAGGCTTGGTCTTGCTACAGATGGATTCAATCCATTTTCCATGTTGAGTTCGAAATATAGTTGCTGGCCGGTAATGCTTGTGACATACAATCTCTCGCCTATGTTGTGTATGAAGAAAGAAAATATTATGTTAACTTTACTTATTCCAGGCCCGAAGCAACCCAGGAATGATATTGATGTATATTTGGCGCCTTTGGTGGAAGACTTGCATCACTTGTGGTCTAATGGAGTTACTGCTTATGATGCATTTAGTAAAACTTTATTTAAACTGAATGCAATTTTGTTATGGACGATTAATGATTTTCCGGCTTATGGAAATCTTG
Organism: Allium fistulosum; assembly: GCA_030737815.1. NCBI lineage: Eukaryota > Viridiplantae > Streptophyta > Magnoliopsida > Asparagales > Amaryllidaceae > Allium > Allium fistulosum. The sequence continues at coordinate 208,759,272 of CM060903.1, forward strand.
CTGGATGTCGTGTAAAAGGGCAAAAAGCTTGCCCATTATGTGGTGTCTATACCCATTCTCGTTGGTTGAAACATAGTCGAAAGTTCGCCTACATGGGTCATAGAAGATTTCTACCTCCTTCAGATTCACGGAGGAAACAAAAGGCATTGTTTGATAATACCATAGAGACAGATGGTGCTCCTAGAATGCTTTCTGGGAGAAACATCTATGCATTATTGAAGGATTATCCAAATGATTTTGGAAAAGGAATAGAGGAGAAAAGTAAGAAGAGAAAGCATGTCTATGATAAAGAAGATGAATATAATGATACTAACAGTTCTATAGAAGTAGAGCTATCAAGGTGGAAAAAACGATCAATTTTCTTTGATTTGCCTTATTGGGAGGTTAGTGGTTAATTTATATATTTTTCATTGTTTTAATACAAGAAAAACCCAATAATGCATTATTGTTTTGGTTTTCATAGGAACTTCCATTACGTCACAATTTAGATGTGATGCATGTGGAGAAGAACATTGGTGAAAGCCTATTGGGCACAATGTTGCATGGAAATAAATCCAAAGATGGAACCAACTGTAGAAAGGATTTAGAGGATTGGGGAATTCGAAGTGAGCTTCATACACAACCTCGTGGGAATAAAACATATCTTCCACCGGCTCCCTATATGTTGTCAAAATCCGAGAGAAAAATATTTTGCAAAAGACTGTATGATTTCAAAGGACCGGATGGCTACTGTTCAAATTTAAAAAATCGGATTTTGTTGTCGGATTGCAAAATTAGTGGATTGAAGTCACATGATTACCATGAATTAATGCAACATTTATTGCCAGTAGCATCGAGAGGGTTCATGGCAAAGAAGGCAAGAAAAGCGATAATTCGCTTATGTTCTTTTTTCAACAAATTATGTCAACGTGTTCTTGATAGAGAGAAGGTAGAACAAATCAATGTTGAAATTATTGACGTTTTATGTGAGCTTGAAATTTTTTTTCCACCATCTTTCTTTGATATAATGATACATTTATCCATTCATCTTGGAAAAGAAGCACAAATGTGTGGACCTATTCATTTTCGATGGATGTACCCATTCGAAAGATATATGAAGACACTCAAAGATTATGTCAGAAACTATGCACGACCAGAGGGATGTATTGCAGAATCGTATCTTGAAACAGAATGCATGTTGTTTTTCAATGAATTTTTGAAGAAATCAGGACATATAGAGGAGAAAGGAGCTCGAAATGAAGATTATGAAAGTAGTAGAATATTAGAGGGACGTCCAATTTCAGTATCGAAGACAATTAAATTGCCAGTTAATGAGAAAGAAAGTGCTCATTTAGCTGTGTTAATGAATATGGTCGTGGTGGAACCGTTTATAGAGTAAGTTTATGTTATATTGTTTTAAATATTTTGATGTGTTCGCAATGATATATATAACTTATAATCAATTGTTCAATACTAGTTTGCATTTGGAGGAATTAGAAAATTCAGACCAACGCATGACAAAAAACGCGACCTTACTTTGGGAAACACATACAAAAAGTTTTGTCGATTGGATTAAAAGGAAGGTTAGTTAGATTTCAAATATATTCTCATTCAACTATCAATATTACTATATAAATTTACATGCTAAATGAAATTTGTTGTAGATACCTATTACCTCCAAGGATCATAATGACATGTTAAAATGGATTGCTTATGGTCCGAAGGATGATGCCATGTCTTTCAAAGGATATATCATCAACGAGCAACGTTTTCATGTAAAAGATTTAGGGAGAGAAACTCAGAATTGTGGGGTGACTTTTGATGCAACTACTATGTGTAGAGCAAGTGCTAAAGATATGTCCCAAGTGGTTGATGTGGTCACTTATTATGGAATATTGACAGATATAATTTTATTAGATTATCATTTGTTTTATATTCCAGTTTTCAAGTGTCGTTGGACGTATAAAGGAAATGGAGTAAAAGTTGATGATGATGGGTTCACTCTTGTTAATTTACATCAAGCATCATTTTCACGAGACCCATACATACTTGCATCTCAAGCAAAACAAGTATTTTATTCAAGAGAGAACGATGTTTCTAATTGGTACGTTGTAATGAAAGCACCATCAAGAAGTTTTAATGATATAGAGGAGCACGATTGCATCGAGGAAGATATTCAAGTGGTGGAAGATGAAATAACTGAAGCGGATGATGAAGATGTTTGCTATGTTAGAGAGGATTGCGAGGGCATAATTGAGTAAATTATATGTTCTACTTGAGCATAGTTATTCATTTGCTTTAGTGATGGTTGAACTTATATATTAAATCCGGGCTATTTGGAAATTTCATTGAACTTGTATTGATTTTCTTTAGTGAATGTTGTTCATTTGCTGCACTAATGCTTTGTTTTTTTTAATGTTGCGAATGGCTGTTAGTTTGCACCATTTAATTTTCTAATCCATTGCAAATGCATGTACCATTCAATTTTTGTTCTTTGTGTTTTGATCTTTGTATACTTCCATAGACAAAGCATTATATGTTCTTATCAATTCTGTTTGCATATATTGCTTGATAATGAGTAGTGTTCTTATCAATTCTGTTTGCATTACATGTACATTTTCTCATAAAATTACAAATCTGTTCATCATCTCAAGGCTTTTAGGCCTGCTTGTTTGGTTTGCAAACTGCCACATCTCTTTTCAGCTACATGTTGATGATATTTAAGTGTTGTTTGTTAATATTTATCGCTGCTTATTGTTTACATGTGCTTATTGGTTTATACTGTGTTTTCTGTCACTTGCAGAAAAATATGTCTACAACATCTGTACGTACCCGCTTGTAGAGAAAGGCTGAAGAACAAACAGTCAAAGCTAAGAACAAACAGTCAAAGCAAAAACGTAAAGTTCCAGCTAGTATAAATGAAATAGAAGAACAACCAGACAATGCTAAGAAGCAGGCCACTGTTCACAATGAAGAAGACGAACAACCACTAGATGATATCCCCTCTGACCCAAATGAAGGACTCCGCTCAGAAAATGAAATCTGTCCTGAACAAACTGCTGATGCTGAGCTGGAAATTGGGAAACAAAGTGAAGCTGAAATCGGAAGTACATCTCGGAAAAGAGGCGGTAGAGGTCCAGCAAAAGCAAAAAGACTCCCGTCATGCAGTCAGGATCGAATTGAAGTTGACTTCATTGATCTAGGTGTACCAGTAGGGCAAGGGTTGGTATATTTATCCTCTTTTCTTGGACCGCTTGTGCGGGAGCAGGTTCCATACACCATTGATGATTGGAGGAATATTAGTGATGACTTAAAAGAAGTTTTGTGGCAGTCGGTTCTGGTATGAAGCAGGCATCTATTATTTAACATTCTGACTCTAATATGTTTTGAAAATGACTTCTAATATTGCATGGTCTTGCCAATTATAAATTGAAATTGCCATCTAATAACTTCTGGATAAATTGAAAAATAGTTCTTGCCAATTATAAATTGAAATTGCCCTCTAATAACTTCAGAAAAGTTTTCAGATTTAATTAAATCTGTCGTATTTAAATTAAATAAATTTTACTAATATCATGTTTTGATGTATTGTTGCAGATTAGATTTAAATTGGAAGAGGAATGGCAAAGAAAAGCTATATTTCAACAAATGGGAGTACTTTGGAGATCGTCAAAAAGCAAATTGGTTCGAAATTTGCAAAAAGCGGAGAACGATGAGGAAAGACTTAAACTGAAACCTACGAACATAAAAAGCATAACCGATTGGAGGAAGTTTGTGAAGGCGAAAACAAGTCGGGAGTTTAAGGTAAATCATTCCTACTGAACTCGTCTGGCATGTTTCTGCAAATCCATCTACATAGTTAGCAACCGATAAATTTCTTTAGAAGTGAAGTCCAAGTGTTGGTGGATGCTGAGGGTTCCTGTTTAGGTATTAGCTGCAGGAACCTATGACAGTACAAAATACAAATGCATTATGACAAGCACAGGAACATTTTAAATGAAGTAAAAAAAACACTTTGCAAGTTAGTTCAATCTATAAATATTATTAGTAGATATGGAATGTTGTATATGTCACTGAGTTATCCAGCATTAATAATACCAAATAATTATATGACCATGATGAATTGATTTTCAAATAAATTGCAATCCTCACCATACATATTTACCCAGCATTATAAATATTAGATAGTTTTTCTTTTTATGATTTTGGTTGTTAAATTCTAGCATCTTTCAATATTTTCAACAAAAAAGTGAGAAATATTCAGCCCTTAGGTACACACAACTTCCGCATACAACCGGTCGTAGGGGAATGGCTAGAAAGGCCGAAGACATGGTAAGTTAATTAACTATAGCATTATTTAACATTATTTTATACCTGTCAGTTTATTAATTTAATGTTATTCTATTTTTAGAAAAAAGAAAGTGCAGATCCATCGTCCATAAGTAGGGCTGATGTGTGGATTAGATCTCACATTAAAAAAAATGGTGAACCAGTGAATATGGAAGCTGCGAATACTATTGTAAAATTGTTTTTAATTTTATTGGTATATTTTTTTTGAAACTATGATATTTTTACCATTGTACATTATCTATGTGTATTTATTTATATAGGAGGAGATCAAAAAATATGGTAGCCTATCCCAATCCAGCTCGACACAGAATGATATTGGAAAAGATGCTCTTGTACATGTACTGGGACAAGATAAACCGGGACGGTTAAGGGCATTGGGTAGGGGTTGCACTTTAACCAAGCTAGCTTTGGCCCAGTCCAAAGATAAACAAGTGTCTCGGTGTCGAGAGGAAATAGCATAATTGAAGGGAATGATACAGACTCTGATGGACCAGAAGGTAAATTTTTGGAAATTAATTTATATTCATAAAATATTAATTTATATTCGTGCTTTGCTGCAGGGTAAAGAAAGTTCGAGAAGGAACTCACCTGATTCGGTAAAAATAATATTTATATTACTCAATAAATGAAATTTATGTTTTAATTTTTTAATCCAGTAATTGATTTAATTTTCGGTTGATTAATTGTAGATCGACGACGAAGTATGTTTGCTGTTGAATTGGGATGGAACCTCTGGAGTTGTTGCCCATGGGAGGCTGTTGTCCATGGACCTAGATGACGTTGTCAATGGCATTCGTCTTGGACCAAATGCTGGGAGCGTTGTTATAGATTCAGTGGATAAAGCAGATACTTATTTATGGAGGCCTACACCTGAAATGGCAGTCTTAGCAGACGCTAAGAATAAGGTAGTTGCTTGGCCATCAGTTTGCATCAAGGTCCCGCTGCGAACACGGTTGAACTGTAGTGCAGCCAGTACGGTAATTTTTTTCACGTTAAGTATATTAGTGTAATATGTTGCGAGCTTATTGATGTCTAAAATGCAGCGAGCACACCCCCCATCTGAATAAAAATTTAACACATATTCGTTGTTTTTGTATAGCATACTAAAGTCTTGAATTTCACTTCTCATTTTTAGAGTACCAGCATCATCGAAGACACTTGCAAGATTTACGGTTGGACTGAGGGTGAAGGTGTAGTTGCCGAAGGAAGAATCCACGCCACTGATCCAAAATATACTGTTAATGGTATTCGACTCGGTCCGTCTGCTGTTGTGATTTGGGTGGACAAAGTAGTAAATAAAGATGCTTATTTGTGGCGACCCACATCTGATATGTCGTGCATTGGAGATGCAGTTGGTAGGAAAGTAGCATGGCCAAGATCAAAAGTAGAAGCTGATCAAGAAAAACTAGGTGAGAGTCATGATGATACTGAAAATGTTGTGAATTCTCCCATGAAATCCGCACATATGGTCATGACTAAATCGCAAAATGTAAGTATTAATTTTCAAATTTGAAGAAGTTAACTGTGTATGAAAGTTTATTTAATGTGCATGTATACATTGTGCATAATAATCTCTTTTCTTTCAGCCGATTGCAACCATGCAAAAGGATGCCAAATGTCAGTTGATCGATTTGGGTGGAGCAGACGTAGTGGCTGAAGGAAGTATTGCATCAACTGATCCGATAACGATGGTCCATTGTCGTCCATTGGGACGTAATGCTGTAAAAGTTTGGATTGAACTGGTGATAGTTCCAGATGCAGAGATATGGAGACCAACATCGGGTCTGACGTGCATGGATGATTGCTTTGGCGTTCCCATAGCTTGGCCAATGGAAAAAATCATTATTAAGTCAAAATGAAAGGTATATAATTTTTTTATATATATACATTAGGAATGCTAGCAGCTAAAGTGCAGATAGATTTTTGGTAAAATGATAAAAGTACATAAGTAGGGGTGTTATATTCGAATTGTGATTGAATGATTGTGATTGGTGGTTCAGGTTCAGGGGAGGGAAAATAATTGATGGTAAGGAATTATGTATGGATTGTGGTGGAATGTTAGTTGAATTGATGGTGAGGAGTTATGTATGAATTGATGGTGAGCAGTACAGTGATAGTGTAGGAAGAAGTGGCAAGGTAGTTGAGTGTTGTGGCAGTGCAGAGAAGTGGTCGATTGTCGTCCATATGTTTTGTTTCAGTACATTGCTTATTTAAGCAGTTTTAAGTTCAGGTTTTGTTTTCTCACTCTTTTGTTCTGTTCTTTGTTGACAGGTAGTTCAGGTTTTGAAGACATCAGCAATGACAAGTAGTTCAGGTTTTTATGGTGGTTCAGGTTTTGCTCGGTACGGTTATTTCAGACGTATATGTACGGTTATTTCAGATGTATATGTACGGTTATGACACTTATGGTAGTTTGGTTATAACACTTATGGTAGTTTGGTTGTGTATGTGTACGGGTAGCTTTTTGTCGACACCTATGTATGTGGATGTATGAATGTCTACGTATCTTGTGGATCTTCAATGCGTATACGTATTTTGTAGTTGTTTAATATATTGTGTTCAAAAGTGTATGTGCTTGCATATTCTGTTATTATATAATTGGATGCTAGATCAGGGGTAAATCTGGAGTAGCAGGTGGAGGGAAACAAACGCTACTGGATATTATTTATTTTGGTAGCGTTAAAATGTCGCTACAAAAGAGTAATTAGAAACTCAAGTACACTTATGCTGGCATTTATTACGCGCTACAAATAATGTATATAACGCCATGAAAAGGTAACGTGGAGGAGAAAAACCTTTCGGTGGCGTTAAACAGGCGTTACAAAAAATTTAGATAACGCCATAAAAAAGTATCATGGAGGAGAAAACCTTTTCGGTGGCAGTAAATAGGCGCTACAAAAAAGGAATTCTATGGCGTTATAAAAACGCTATCAAAAAAACAAATTTGGTGGCATTTAAAAAAGTGCAACTAATACTCGAGGATTTTTAGTGGCATGTTTTTTCGTAACGATTATCGGAACGCCACTAAAAATACGTAGTAGCGTTTTTTGGGCGCTACAAAAAATCAGTTTTCTTGTAGTGAGTCAGACAACAATATGGTTTAAGTGATAGAAAATATCAAAATACCATGAAAATCGATATAATAAAGGGTGTATGGTATGAAGAATCATATCTAACATGTCCATATGTCCAAAGAGTTAGCACATAATAATATATATGCTAGTCCGTTATCGTCATAAAGGTGAATTATGTCTTGAGTACAATATCTGATTTCTATGTATCCGCATCCATAATACCTATATCCCATGACATTCCTAGAGTGATAAACAAATATGGAAAGCATAACATCCATCAAACGATTCTCACAATCACTCATATGCGTTGAGTATATGAAACTCGTATGGCCATTCCTTTGCCAAAGGTTAATGGAAAAATATCGGTTTTTAGGTGATCGAACCCAAGCCACTAAAATGCTAGGAACTATATACCTTCCTCTTCCTCGATCCAGGGTACACGGATCCCTACCTCGATCTGAGGTATATGTCCTAATACCGATAAGTGTCCTCACATTCCCCTACTTTATGAGTATACTTCGAAACACTCCAAGTATCAACGATCTCTTTGCACGTATCCTTAAGCCATTCCTTGCTTCATATGTTTCCATTTTCCATAATAGAACCCTTCCTCATTCCACTTTCTATAGTAGAACCCTTCCTCATTCCACTTTCCATGGTAGATATCTTCCTTGTTCTACCCATGAGCTCCCTTCCTCAAACTCATCCTTATGGATCATCATCACGACTCCCACTATCGAGTCATTATTGTCGGAACACTTCTAAACATCCCTCATAAGTATAAAATCCTCATATCAATGTCCCAAAATCATCACGTCAAAGCGTCATACCATTGCTTCATCTTCAACCATCGCTCTTCATCATGCCACAATTTCGAAATCGAATATCGAACAAACCAACACATGCAATGCGATTTCTAAGGATCATCATCTCGTAGAAGTTTGACCGTGATTGATCAGCTTCCAGTCATGATGGTGCCGACATGATTAGGCATGTTGGTGCCGACATGATTTACCTAGCCAAAAATGGCAAGTACTTTCCTCGTCTTAGGTCTAAGCTCCTCGAAGTAGTTGCCAAATCAATTCGGGTTCATATGGTCGGTACTGTGCATATTTCCGTAGTCAAATTTTTTTCTAAGTTCATAACTTCTTACTTCTCAGCATCCTCTTGTAAGCCCAAAGCTCCAACACAAATTTCACAAAGCATTTCAAGTTCCAGCCTGAAACCACCCACCACGGACATGATTTGAAGCCCGATTTTTTTCCGCATGATCACGCGATTTTTTCTACCCAAACAACTCCAAATTCCGTGCAACTAGTGTTGGGGTCTTCCCAGTCTTTAAATAACAACATACTTCAGTAGCATCATGTTTTGAACATTTTTATACTGATTTTTTCAAAATGAAAACATATTTCCAACTACCCTAATTAACTGGCAAACATATCAAGCAATTCGTACAATCACCATACATCATCACATAACATTCAAATATATCAAATAGTTAGCCCAGATACGATTCAAACATATATATCTTCCCAGATGTGATTTTATATGAAAATGAAAACATGGTTGGTAAATGGTGCAAAATGAATTAAAATGCAAATCTATCCTTTTAAATTAGGTTCCAAGGTTTCATCAATATAAGAACTAAGTTTCGAAACATTTAAACTTGAAATTCTTACTAAAAATCACATTTTTACCATATTAATAAGCATAAGATAGCGAGAGAAGTAAAATCACCCCCCTTAAACTAAATTACCCAAATTTCAAGGCAGATCAGAGGTTGAACAGTAGATGCACGGTCCTAAAGTGTCTAATTCAGCAATTAAGCTAATCCCTTGCTAATTAATCCTTAATGATATTTTCTGCTAACTAGAGTAAGGTAAAAGGATGCTTTTTGGCTAGAGGGGAGATAAATGGAGGAATTTTCATTTTTTGGGAAGTGTATAATAGGGAAGAGGATATCCCATCAGCCTCATATAGCTCTAATTCTAAATTGGTCTTTTGGGCTTAGCATAAATTTCACTAATTACCCACTAAACTGTCTAAAAACTATCCAAATTTCAAATGGTCATATCTCCTAAACTTTAAGTCCGAAAAACTATTATGACCACTGTACGGAAAGAGAAACCATCGTATCATTCCAATGGAAGTGGTCTCAACCCATAATTCGGCTTCTATCAAAAGTTTTAGGACCTACAAGATTTTCATGGTCGACATCGTCCGATAAAAATTATGAGGATGAGAAATGTCATTAGTTAACATTTCTCTATACAATCATACGACTCATTATGGTTTTTAACAACAACATTTTATGATTATGTGATACGTAAAACGTGGTAGTTACAAAATCCTTATCTTAAAAAACAATAAATTAGGCTTGCTTATTTCCACCATAAATGATGACATATATCTAGTACATATTTTAATGCATAAAATTATAACCTTTCTTCCAAAAACACCCTCCTTACTTTCTTTCTCTTTCAATTTAAAAAACGTGATCATTTTTCTCCCTTTCCATACCACTAAAAATTCATTCATTATAACATTTTCAGTTGAAAATTCGTTTACATCATTTTCAATCAAAATTGAGATGGAGATTGAGATAATGAAAATTTAGATGAACCATAGAACATCAACGCTCTTTAATATTTAACTATATATTAATCATATTGTAGAGTTTTTGGGTTTTGAAGACGAAGATATGGAAACAATGATTTTGACAAAATAGAAAATTACGAGGAAGAAAGGAAGAGAGCGAGAAGTATAATATAATGGTTAATTTAGTTATTTTGGATTAATTTTACAAAAGAAGTATTATGATTTGATTTACGTAATCAAGTTTCAACTTTTATTGCAGTAGAGTTTTGTGGAGTTAGTTTAGGTGCCTGAAAGCATGAGGTGATAGAGAAGAAGAAATAAATAAAAGATGGAGTTTGGCAAAGCAAAATTTTCGATGTTGGAAGTAGAGGAAGTAACCACCATGGGTATTTTAGGAAATAAAGAAGATAAAGTGGATGAATTAATAAATGAAACAATGATAGAAGGACCGAGTTGTATTGAAATTTTCATAACATGAAGTGGGTTAGCGGGCTTTAGGTGGATTTTAAATATACGTAAATATGATTTCGGGGTGTATATATTTAGCTTATAGTATCATTAATAAAGAAATTAGAACTTTTTCAAAAAAATGGAGAGAACCGAAGTGGACAGTGTTTGCCTACTTAGAGGAAGCCGAAAAGTCAGCGAAGCTCGATTGAAGGAGTTTTGAAATAAAAATGAATTATTAGTATTTTGGTGGTATAAGTGTTTGATAAAATGTCAAGTTTATTTTTTCATTTTTGTTTTTCCCTTTGTCTTGTTTTCTTTAGTCTCACCTCGCAATCCTTCGATTTCTCTAATATAATGTGGCAAAGGTTCACTCGAGTACTCGACATTGGTTATGAAAAAAAGGGTTTAGAAAACCTACATAAAAAATTTCTATGATAATGTCATTAGTTTGAATATCTTCAACATTTGTATTGCCTGCTAAATCATTCAAAAAAGCCTAGAAAATATATATTGATTGAAATAACTTTCGTAATAAAAATTAAAACCTTATGTTAAAAAATAATATAACAACATTTATGTAACAACCCTGTTTTCTATACCGTAATAATAAATAAATTTAATTGAAATAAAAAGTTTAGATTTGATATTGGTGGTTATTATTTCTGAAAATAAATTATTATTTAATAAATGATTTTTGTTTTAATAAATTGACTTAAGTTATAAACTCTTTTCATTTAATATTTTAAACTCGAATAAGATATTTTGACAAATATAAAGCATTCCTAAAATGTCAATAATTACTTTATCATTAAAATAGATGAAAAATAAATTTATTTAACGTTAATTCAATAAATAGTTAAATAATAATAATAAACAAGTATTAAATTAAATAAAAATTAACCAATTATCGAAATACATCTTGTAAAATGAAGTATAAATTAATTTGAATTGAATTGAGGTAAACCTACAAATAAATCAAAAGAGTTGTTAAACAAAAGAAGAAAAAAATTAATTTAAACAAAGCCCAATCTAAACTAGCCCAAAGCCCACCTTCTATTCTAGAAAAATCCTCCCCTACTTCATTTGCAAACCGGTAATCACTTTCTCTAGGTTAGTGCCGTAACTCCCAATTGAACACGCGTGATTTTTCAAGAAAAAGAGAAGAAGAAGAGGGAATCGCATTCGAACAGTTTGGCATGGCGAGCAATGACCAGCGTCATCGTCAAGGCAGAGGCAAGCCTCGACGTTCTTATGCAGGCTCGAACAGGGGTCACGACTTAGTTCTCATGTGCTGGAGTAGGGCGTCTCGACATAAGGAACAAGCACAACTTGGAGGTGCAGCGCCTGGGCTCGCGAAACAGAGGAGCCGATATCGATGGCTGGAAGTGCGCACATGTTTAGGGCAGTGGAAGCGATGTCTAGGCTAGGGCTGGGAGCAATTGTTGATGTGATGATTTGGGATTTCTAGCGTTTGTTCGTGAGGAAGGGGCATCGATAAGATGAGTTATTTTTAGGGATAGTTTGGCTCACATCCCTAACAAGTTTTAAAATAGATAAAACATCCTTCACAACCAACATTTACGTTTCCGCTCCCTATTTTCAAATTCACGCACGCAAAAATACACAAATACCCTTTATGTTTTAAACTTTTCAAACGTGTATAACTTTATTTACAAAAACCGGATCAACATACCGTTTTCACCAAAAAATCACAAATTTTATGATCTTTAAAATGAGATCCATTGTTGATACCAAAAATTTATATTTGTATTAAAGGTGCAATTATTTCAAATATTTGCAGACAATTCAACAAATATTTAACATTTCGATTTTTTTTTCAAATTTATAAAAATTGCACAAAATTGCAGATATTTCTGCAACTATATGGTATAGTTGCAGAAATGTCTGCAACTATTGGGTATAGTTGCAGAAATTTATGCAACTATATTGTATAGTTGCAGAAATATCTGCAACTATTGCATATAGTTGCAGACATTTCTGCAACTATTGCAAATAGTTGCAGAAATGCAACTATTGCAAATAGTTGCAGAAATGTCTGCAACTATTGAGTATAGTTGCAGAAATTTCTGCAACTATTGCAAATAGTTGCTTATAGTTGCAGAAATTTCTGCAACTATTGCTTATAGTTGCAGAAATAACTGCAACTATTGCGTATAGTTGCAGACATTTCTGCAACTATTGGAAATAGTTGCAGAAATGCAACTATTGCAAATAATTGCAGAATTGTCTGCAACTATTTGCAATAGTTGTAGAAATTTCTGCAACTATTACGTATAGTTGCAGACATTTCTGCAACTATTGCATATAGTTGCACAAATGCAACTATTGCGTATAGTTGCAGAAATGTCTGCAACTATTGCGTATAGTTGCAGAAATTTCTACAACTATCGCATATATTTGCAGAAATTTGTTGCGATTATTTATAACTGTAAATATTAAGAATATCATATTTCATAAAAAAAAACTTGATTCGTCTTCAATTTAATTGCAGTTTTTCATTTAAATCGAAAAATAAGAAGAAGAATTAGAGCTCGCAGTGAAACGCAGGGGTAATTTGGGGAATAAATTGGCGGAAAACAGAAACAGGGACGTAGAATACATATTTTTTATGACAGGGACCCGCTTTGAAATTAAGTTCCGTTTTAAGGATGTGTGACTAATTTTCACTTATTTTTATATAACTCACCCTATAGTTTAGATTTTTTTTATGATTCCCATAGATTGTTGGAATGGGTTGAATTGGTTAATATTGATTAAATTAGTTAAAATGACTGCTTGGGAAAAATTGGATTGGTTGTGTGATATTGAATTTGATGTTGAGACTATGTGTACGTTGGAATTGTCCAAAATGCAAAAGAGATGTCGTCCATTTGCATTTTGATTTTTGTTGTTTATTTATCGGTTGTGTGTGCATTATTTGGATGGATGGATTTCGGTGTAATTCTATTCGGCCCACGTGATAAAAATTTATCTTGATAATTAATGATTTTTGAAGGATTTTACTCTATAATGTATAAATTTAGATGTTTAATTCATTTACTAGTTTAAAGGATTTTTAAAAGCATTAGAAAATTAATTTAAGGGTTTAAATCTTGCTAAAAGTGTTTTCATAAATAATTTACTAAATTTGATTCAATTTAGTTATTTTCACATATATTTTTAATTATGAATATAAATATACTTTTCTTTTGGTTATAATGCCATTTTTAAAGTCAATATTATAATATATTATTAGTTGGAATTGTTTTAAAGGAAAAAATATAATATATTGCTATTTTATCAAATATATTATGGAAATAATAATATTATTTTAAGTGATTTTATTATGAAATTTATTTAAATATTATTGAAAGAGTTTACCAATCTTGGAAAAAAAATATAGAATTCATTTTATGAAATATAATTAAATGATTTTGAATTATTTTCTATGGCTTGAAATAAATATAATTTAATTTGAAGATTATGTATGTATGTGTTTATATGTGTCTATACACACACACACATACACACTTAAAAATAGAAATTAATTATAGAAACTTATAGGAAGAATTTTGTAAAGGATATTTGATTTATAAAGAAAATTTGAATGTTTTATATACATGTTTGAATGTTTGATTTAATTGTTTAAAGAAATATTTTGTTGAACTTTGTTATAATTTCATTTCTTAGTTCCAGTGAGATTTTTATGTATGGTTTCTTTGTTTTTTAATTTCTCATTTTCTTACATCGATTTTGATATTTTGAATGATTCACCATCGATATTGATTTGATTGTGAGTTTGACATGGTACGGTGATGACATCCTTTTGTTTGATTAGGTTATACTTAATTCCGTGTGACGAGAAATCTGAATAAACAGAGTTATAATACCGTTTGGGATGGACATTCGGTAATATTTCTTCGGTTATTCTTTGGACTCGTTATACAGAATATTGTAGAGATTGAGTGTAGTTTATGAGCAGTGAATAAACTTTTAAGCATCATACGGTGGTATGAGAGGCCGATGTGATACTTATTCGATTACTCATTATAAGTAAATGTCACTTGAGTGGCGAGAATTAGGATATTGATTATATACTTATATAAGGTGATGCTTGGTGTAGAGCAAGTTTATATGCTCAGTGTAGAGCCAGTTTATGTGCTCGGTGTAGAGCCATTTTATATGCTCGGGGTAGAGCATTATGGATAATTGAGTTATGGAGGTGTACCCATATGTATTTTGTCTATCATGAAGTGATCTGGGATATGATTAGGAGTTAGCAGAAACCAGATTGGTCAGTGTCCACCTTGGTGGCTTGATCGTGAGGTCGCACCCCAAATCTATGATACTTTGGTTATATATAATAGATGCACATCATGGGATTTAGAGATAGGTGGAGTAGCCTTTAGGGTAGTGTAGCCCTAGCCCCTTTAGTCATGAAGGCCGGTAGTCTGTTACCTTAGAGCCGTGATCTAGGTCATGATAAACACATAGCGTAGTCTATGAGTGTGTTTATGACATGCGGTGGACAGAGTCACGATACCAGGTTGGTAACTAAAGACTGTAGGAGCGGATCAGGACGCGGTGTAGCCCTAGGCTCCTGGAGCTAGCGGGTAACTGTCAGTCTTCCTTTTGGTTCAACATGGATTGGTAAATACGTACATATTATATATATACCTCACCTTAGTATTAAAGCGGATCTGGGTGGATAACCCAGGTGCTCTTATAGATGGCAGATAGTCATGTTGTGGTTTGACTGGATGGCGTAACCCAAACATTATGAGATTATTGGGTGGTGTAACCCATACATTGCGTTTTGATTCCTGTCACCATTTATTTCTACATGAGGATATGAGATTATATTCTGGATAGGTGTCAAGAGTATAATGGATTCTCATGTCATTTATTGTATATGATTTTACAAATAGGCAGCCTATATTTTATATTGATGATGTTGTTTTGTTATTGGAGACTGAGAGATATATTTAGGCAACGCCATGTGCTAGTCTGACTATACTTGGTGATATCTCACTTATATTGATTTATGGGTTTTGATTATGATTTCTGGATATGGATGATTCACCCAAGAGATATTGGTTTTGTGATTTATTGACTAATGTGATAATATATGGATGATGACACATTTATGCATGGTTTTGTGATATTTGATATTACATGATACATTTGTGATTGTCTAAGATATATTTTAATAACATACAATGCGTATGTTACCAAATATTTATTGATATTATGAATGTTGTCATATTGTTATTATACTTTGCACATATTGAGTCACACATGTTTATTAACCCTTGATTGAGACATAGTTCGACCGTGTGTTATTTATAATACTCAGGTCAGTCCGAGACATTTCAAGTACAGGGACAGTGAGACCAGCTTCTGTTTATTAAGCATAGAGGAGATTAGGTATTCAGTATAGATTTTATTATTCTGTATTGTATGGTCTCATGTATGTATATTCTTGTTATGTATATTGTACATACTCTACATATTTGGTATTATATATGCATTATCACTGCGATTGAATTTGTGATCTCTGATATTGATGTATACTGTTTGTTAACCCGCCTTTTGGCAAGGCCGTGGACAGACGGATTTAACTTAAACAACTTCACAACTATCGAGACTAAAGTATGATGGGTTCGGTTTAAAATGATGATAGGCAGTTTGGCAGATGTCGCTCGGCATTGGGATGGTTCGGCGTTGGAGGCTGTTCGGCATAGAGAGATCGTCGTTCGACATAGAGGGATCGTTCGGCATTCCAGGAGCACTCGGCATTCAGTAGCACTCTGCATCCAGGAGCACTCGGCATTTAGAGGCGCTCGGCATTAGAGATCGTTCGGCATGATGGGCGCTCGGCATCAGACATGGTTCGGCATGACGGAGGTTCGACATTAAGTATCGTTCGGCATTGGATGGAGCACTCAGCATAAATCTCGTTCGGCATTGGATGGATCGTTCGGCATTAGGGAGCGTTCGACATTGGATGGGTCGTTCGGCATACCTCACCTCGCTCGGCATACCTCACCTCGCTCGACATTGCACCTCGCACCTCCATACCCCGGTACCTCGCACCTCGATACCTCTGCACCTCCATACCTCTGCACCTCGCACCTCCATACCTCGCACCTCCATGTCTCGGTACCTCGCACCTCGATGTCTCGGTACCTCGCACCTCAATACCTCGGTACCTCGCACCTCCATACCTCGGTACCTCGGTACCTTGCACCTCCCAACGTTCAGCATGAGGAGATCGTTCGGCATTCACACCTTGTTCGGCATTCAGCGTTCGGTATCTATGGTTCGGCATATGGAGACCACTCCATTTGGGCTGAGGTACTCGGCTGCCAGGCCCACCAGGGAAGTCCAACCCATCTTTGTCTATAAATAGAGAGGCAGGGGCACAATAAAAGGGAATCTTCTTTCTGCTCTCTTACTTTCTCTTTTCTAAGGCTAAGGCAACTCTGCCATTTTGTAACTGTAATCGATTATTACAGCAATAAAAAGCAAACTTCTGGAGTGGACGTAGGCCGGAGTTAGCCGAACCACTATAAACTCTGTTGTTCTTTACTGCTTTCATTTCAGTTTTAACTGTTCTTCACATTATTACTCTCTACATACATTCTATCTCTGAGCTGTGACTGGTATTTGGTGCTTTCATCTGGATTTGGGGGTTAGTGACCAATTTTGGCGCTAACACTTTGGTGCTTTCACTGAGAATTGAAACACTCAGGAATTTTGGAGTTAGGAACCTGGATCTTAGAAAGCAATGGCAAGACCACCAACGGGGAAGCAAGCAGTGGAAAGGAGCAATCAGGAAGGAAGTCAAGCGGCATCTTCTGGAGCCGGGGAGGGTCATGCATCCATCTACATAACTCGGGACGAGATGCAAGTGATGATGAATTCTATGCAAGAGCAGATGATGAAACGGCAAGAGGAGATGATGCAGACTCTTCTTAGACAATTTGGACAACCAGGAACTGCAGTTGCTCAAGATCGTGGAGCGGGACCAGAGGAACTCAACCAACAGACAGATGGAGTGAATCAGCAGGGGGCAGCTCCCAATCAACAAACAGTTAACAATCTAGATGGACCTAGACTCGGGGACACACCACCAGGTGATGCTGGACCAGTTCATGGAGGGATACCGGATAACGCTACGCGGCCTGGCATCGATAGGAATACAGGAGTACGTGATGAAGAATATGTGCCAGAATTTCCTCGGGGACTTGGGGGGCAGTCTGGATTGGTTGGAAACACTGGATTGGCTGACATTATCAGGCGGACTATTCGCGGAGGTCTGGCAAACAGGGATTCAGAGGGAGTTAACAAAAGTCCGTTTACCCGGAACATCAGGACAGCTAGGAATCCGCCCGATTTCAAACTACCCACTCTGGAAGTATACAACGGGAAGACGGATCCCACCGACCACTTGATGAGGTACACTAGGCATATGGAAGTGCTGGGGGCAACGGAGGAGGTTATGGCCCGATGTTTCCCCCTGTACTTGACTGAAATTGCTGCTATGTGGTTTAGACAGCTGGAGGATGGATCCATTGGAACATGGACAGAACTGGTGGATAAGTTCTTAAGTCAGTTTCGAGTTCACATAAAAAGGCCAAAGAACGTGATGACGCTAACGTCAGTCAAACAGGGGGCAGATGAATCGCTCAGGACATTCTTAACTCGATTTAATGCAGCAGTTGCCTCGGTGGATCGGCCAGATCCATCAATGGTTCTGATGGCTGCGGTATCAGGAGTCAGAGATAATTCGGATTTCAAAGTATCGTTGATACGGGACCCACCGTTGGATCTTGGGGAATTCTTTCATGAAGCTGAAAGATTTCTTCGACAAGAAGATGCATGTTTGGACATGAGGCCAAAGGAAGTAAACACGACTAAGGATGGAGGACTACCCGGTAAAAGCTCGGGTGGGGGCGAGGATAAAGGTAAAAGGAAGCGCTGGGGAGAACCAAAGTTCTCTACTTACACAGGATTGAATGCAACGTTGGAACGGATTTTCTTAGATACTCGAGATCGCCTTTCTTATCGAAGGCCAGCAAGGAGGGAACCCTCAGAACGAGAAAGGGCGTCAGGAAGGCATTGTCTTTTTCATGACCTGGACGGGCATGACACTAACAGCTGCCGGCATCTAAAGGATATAATCGAGGAGCATATAAGGAATGGTCAGTTGCGACAGTATGTCGGAACTCGGAATGCGGCGGTGGAACAGGAGCAGCCACCGCCTACCTTGAACGACGAGGGCATGAGGCCCAGGAATGGTGGCCGATTGGTCATCAACTAATTTTAATGGTTTGGAATAAGTAACAAACTCCGGGCAAACGGTTAAATCACTTACTCATGTACGGGGTCGGAGATAACCCTCAGGCATGCACTGAGATGATGGCTTACCGAGACGCCCGGGTTTGCGAAATCTGTTTTTTCCTTTGACTTGGACATTTGCTTTTTCTGGTTTGGTTTTGGAGTTTGGTTTGAACTCCCTGTTTTGCTCGTTTTCTGGTTTGGATGTTTGTTTTTTGGTATGGATTTTCGATATGGGTTTCTGGTTTTCTATTTTGGATTTGGATTTTGGATCGGATTTTGATTGAATTTTCTCTGGATTTTGGCTAAAAGGTCGTCGAGTATGGACTATGCTCGACAAGGGTCCGGAGAGACTAGGATTCGGCCTAGGACTTAGGCCATATATTATCGGTTACTATTTTAGATCGTCGAGTATGGACTATGCTCGGCAAGGGTCCGGAGTGACCAGGATTCGGCTTAGGACTTAAGCCACGGCATTCTTCGACGTTCAGGGACACTGAACCATGAACACCATGGAATTACTTAACGTAGGTCGTCAAGTGTGGATTGCGCTTGGCAATAACCCGGAGAGGTTACGGATTTGGATATTGGCTATGAATAGCTAAGGATTCGGACAAGAACCCGGAGCGGTCCCGGATTTGGATATCGACCCGGAGAGGTCATGGATATGGTTATAGGTTATTGGATATGGATGGATTGGAACTCGGTAGTCGGGTTCAGATGGATGTGGAATTGGGTAAGGACTTGGTTACTGGATAAGAATCAGACATCGACTCGGAACAGTCGTGGAAATGGATCAAGATATGGCCGTGGTACACGGATAAGATGGCTTGGTAATGGATTGGGTTATGAATCGGAAAGTATGGATGTGGATAACATACATACTTGGGATATTGGACTTGAGGCTATTCGTGTTAACCCGCCTTTTGGCAAGGCCGCGGACAGACGGATTTAACTTAAACAACTTCACAACTATCGAGACTAAAGTATGATGGGTTCGGTTTGAAATGATGAAAGGCAGTTTGGCAGATGTCGCTCGGCATTGGGATGGTTCGGCATTGGAGGCTGTTCGGCATAGAGAGATCGTCGTTCGACATAGAGGGATCATTCGGCATTCCAGGAGCACTCGGCATTCAGTAGCACTCGGCATCCAGGAGCACTCGGCATTTAGAGGCGCTCGGCATTAGAGATCGTTCGGCATGATGGGCGCTCGGCATTAGAAACTGTTCGGCATCAGACATGGTTCGGCATGATGGAGGTTCGGCATTAAGTATCGTTCGGCATTGGATGGAGCACTCGGCATAAATCTCGTTCGGCATTGGATGGATCGCTCGGCATTAGGGAGCGTTCGACATTGGATGGGTCGTTCGGCATACCTCACCTCGCTCGGCATTGCACCTCGCACCTCCATACCCCGGTACCTCGCACCTCCATACCTCTGCACCTCCATACCTCTGCACCTCGCACCTCCATGTCTCGGTACCTCGCACCTCGATGTCTCGGTACCTCGCACCTCGATACCTTGCACCTCCGTACCTCGCACCTCCGTACCTCGATACCTCGGTACCTCGGTACCTTGCACCTCCCAACGTTCGGCATGAGGAGATCGTTCGGCATTCACACATTGTTCGGCATTCAGCGTTCGGCATCTATGGTTCGGCATATGGAGACCACTCCATTTGGGCTGAGGTACTCGGCTGCCAGGCCCACCAGGGAAGTCCAACCCATCTTTGTCTATAAATAGAGAGGCAGGGGCACAGTAAAAGGGAATCTTCTTTCTGCTCTCTTACTTTCTCTTTTCTAAGGCTAAGGCAACTCTGCCATTTTGTAACTGTAATCGATTATTACAACAATAAAAAGCAAACTTCTGGAGTGGACGTAGGCCGGAGTTAGCCGAACCACTATAAACTCCGTTGTTCTTTACTGCTTTCATTTCAGTTTTAACTGTTCTTCACATTATTACTCTCTACATACATTCTATCTCTGAGCTGTGACTGGTATTTGGTGCTTTCATCTGGATTTGGGAGTTAGTGACCAATTTTGGCGCTAACACTGTTTATGGTTCGATCCTTGAGGTACAAGTGTTTATTGCTTTGTGTCGATATTGTGTATGTATATATGAGTTACATTATTCGATGTTTAAATACGTACCAGTGTTAACCCAAGAGAATATTCATGTGTGTACCTCATATTGCCTCATTCTCTGTATTATCCGACAGTATTATTTAGTAATGCTATTGGATAGTATGGGTTTAGAGGTAGAGTGTTGCAATTTACCTCATTTTCCACCGTAAATGACGATCATCTATCCAATACATATTTTAATCAATAAAATTATAACCTTTCTTCCAAAAATACCTTTCTTACATTGTTTCTCTTTCAATTTTAGAAACGTGATCTATTTTCTTACTTTCCATACCATAGAAAATTCAATTGTCGTAAGATTTCAATTGAAAATCCATTTATATCGTTTTCAATTGAAATTGAGATGGAGATTGAGATAATGAAAATTTAAATGGAGATTGAGATGATTCATCAAATATCGATGATCTTCAGTATTTAACTATTACATTAATCATATTGCAGAGCTTTTGGCTTCTGAAGACGAAGATATGGAAACAACGATTTTGACTAAATAGAAACTTACAAGAAAGAAGAGAAAAGAACGAGAAGTATAATAATGGTTAATTTAGTAATTTTGGATTATTTTTGAAGGAGTATCATGATTCAATTTACCTGTAATAAAACTATTTAATTAAAAAAACATTTTTTAATTTTTCGGTTCGATACATCTCTTCCACTAAAATTCTTTTTTCTTATTTATTTTATGGTATTATTTATACATAAATAAGAGCATCAATACGAGTTTATGCATAATTTCGCCCTTATTAATAAACATATCAATGGATATCCGAAAAATTCGAAATTTGTTTGCATTCGTATTCGAAAAGCAGATAAATATTCGATATATGGAAAAACGCATACGGATGCGGATACGAAGACATCTACATCCAAATATTATTCGTTCGTTTTTTTTAATATGATGATTTATATTATATGTATTTTAGTGCGACAAAAAATATTTATTTATTGTTTTATTAAATTAATAGTTTATATTATATCCATTTGATATATATCAACTACTCGGAACAATTTATTAACATCATATTTGTTTTTTTGTACTTTCATAATCAGTGAGATTGAAGAAAAAAATGTAAAACCAAAAATTTCTATTTATGTTACTTGATTTATCAATCGTTAACAGATATAATAATTAGCGACATCTGTACGCATTCGTGGATGCGGATAATCGATATCCAAAAATAAGTTCGAATGTGAAAGCGGATACCAAAGTATCCGTTTCGTATGGTTGCTTATTAATTTTTTTTTTTTTTTTTTTTTGAAAACCCAGGAGAACCCGATGGACCGGTAAACTCTTGATGAGGGTATAGTAAAACCGTCCGCTGATCCAAGCCCCAATACCTCAGGGTAAATTTATAAGCTTATTAAACCTTCTTTGAACTAAATAATGACTTAATCCAAGTCCCACCAACTCTCTTTTCAAATGGGACCAAAATCCACCTACCACCGACTAATTAATCATCATCCACCATTACGTCATCCCCTTCATCGAGGGCCAATTTCCTGCCACGTCGTACAATTTATTTCATATGTATATAGAGTTACGCACACCATCTAACGAACGGTCAATATATTTCCACATGTTCCTAACTTATCGACACTTAAACGGTAAGCATTGCTCCACGTGCAGATTCTTTGCCATATTAGGACCAAATCCAAAGGGTCCTCCCATCCTCTCAAAAACTTTGCTCTTTTCTCGTTTCCCAAACCCTAATCTTTCTAAATTTGTTTTCAGATTTTTATTTCTAGAAACACCTATGTTTCTTTATGTATCAGCATAGCGAATCCTCAATTTCAACCTTTTCACTTTAAAAGGTTCTTTTTTGTCATCGTTTGGTGATATTTCTACTATTGGGCGTTTCGGAAATACTTGATTATCATCAAATTCAGTTCTGGAGTTTGTAATTCAGTCTTCTTTACTTAATAAGTTAGTTGAATGTTTTGATTTTGACATTAAAACTCTTATCCCTGATTTTGACATTAAAACTCTTATCCCGGATACTGAATTAAATCGTTAAAAGAGGAATTTGGATACATGGCCGACTCTGATAACGAGTCTGGAGGTCACAATGCTGGCGGGAACAGCGATTTTTCATCACCAAGAGAGCAAGATCGGTTTCTTCCTATCGCAAACGTAAGTAGAATAATGAAAAAGGCTCTTCCTGCCAATGCAAAAATATCAAAAGATGCTAAAGAAACGGTTCAAGAATGCGTTTCGGAGTTCATCAGTTTCATAACTGGAGAAGCTTCTGATAAATGCCAACGCGAAAAGCGAAAGACTATAAATGGTGATGACCTTTTGTGGGCAATGACCACATTAGGGTTTGAGGAGTATGTGGAGCCTCTGAAGATTTATCTTCAGAAGTACAGAGAATTGGAGGGTGAAAAAGGAAATGCAGGTGGTGCATCTTCGCAGTCGAAAGAAGGCAGCGGAGGTGGCAGTGGTGGAAGTGTAAGTATGGGGAATAATGGGGGTGGTTATGGAAGTGGTGGTCAAATGTATGGTGGCAGCGGTATGTATCAAATGTTTCAACATCAAGGTAGTTTCGGAAGTGGTGGTGGTGGTAATTCATCTTCCTCTAGTGGTGGTATTGGTAGACAAGGAAGAGTATGATGGTTCTTTTGTGTTCTTGTATCAGTAATGTGCATTTGCTTTTGCAACTTTTCTTTTGTTCATACTAGTTTGATGGTTGTAGCCTTGTAGGGTTATTGTAATTTTGATTGTGTATATCATTGGTGTAGTTATGTGTAACATAGTGTAAAGTTGTGATGTTGAGGATGGGTGATGGTGTTTCTGGTTAGAATACCTATATGTGTGTAAAACTGCAAGATGCAGTCTTGTAATATATGAGTGTTCCAGATTGATGATTTGGAAGTACTTCATGAATGGCTGATGTCAAAGGTTGTTTGGTTGATGAGTTTATTCTTTCTCCATTCTGGTTTCATTCGTATGTTGTGATTACTGAGCAACACATTGTATAAGAGTTGCATGTAACTTGAATCGTTTAAATAGGAGTTAAGATAATTTATGCTACAGCCTACAGTTTTAAATACAATAGGTGAAAGGAGGTTTTACTCCATGGGTCTAGTGTCAGCTTAGAATGAGTTGGCTGAACTGTATGTAAGGTACTCTGAATTATTAGAACAGAAGTTGAATGTTTGAATGGAGGAGAAGGAAGGAAATGACACAAGATAGTAGAGTATTGCTTCAATGATAACTTGAAGCTAACAATTGGGATTATTTTCTTGTTGAGAGTTTTTAGTGATTGTTTCTAGACGCCTGAATACCAAACTTCTAGTGTTTTCAGTTGAATGTTTACAGCGTGCTAAATTTGACATTTCAAATAGCCACTAGAAATAAGAGTAACATATTAGATTCGATTGATAAAGAAACGCAGCTTGGTGCAACTCATGTATGATCAAAGGCTTGAACAACTATCAAAAGCAGAGTGCTAAATTTGGCATGTCCAGTTGTGACTTACCGTCTACTAACATGATCCTTCTACGGTAGCTGGTATACATCCAGTTACCTATCTATATTATAGAAAACTACCAAATGAAACTTTTGAAATACCTCAAACGACCTCTTGAACAATTTTCATTTTTGCCAAAGGCAAACCCAGGAGCCCGATATTCAACTTGAATATTGAGCTCTCCGACAGGGCTTTAGCTTTTGAACGTTCAAACTAATATTTAATTTCCAACTCAAGATGCTAAATTGGATGTGATTGCTTATAGATGTTCGACTTATAAATAAGCGCTCGATATATATCAGTTATATAACGGTTAATTTCATGTTCGACCCCATAAATGATCTACCTATAATTTTGAAAATACAATTTTTATTATATATATTGTCACTATTCTAAAGATCCAGGTAAGTGAAACGGCCAAAGCAGCGACATTTACAGAGAAAAGATATGAATTGCCGCAACAAAAAACATGTAGATAAGACATGATCCAAGGTCGAACTGGAATTAACTGGAAATATCGATCGTCGGGTTGAATTTTACAAATCATAGACCTACAAAATCAAGCAATCTAACCCAGTGAAATAAAACGAATGAAGAATTCTTCAGATTATTTGCAAATGAAAATAATGTTAAAAAACCTTAGTATTACCATTTTGAAGATTGTTATGACTTGTTGACTAGTCAACTTAAATGGAATTAAGATTAAGATGACACAAATATCCTGAGAGGTGTTCAGACCAAAAACAAAAGGAAGAATAAATCATCAAAATCAGGATTATACTTTAGTCCAAGAGACTCATTAAAGAGAGAAACGAACTTTGAGGATGAAAATTACGGGGATATACTTACTCAACTACGAGTGTAACATGTGAAAGTTTAGGAATATGCCATAGGAGGTAATTATGTAGTTTGTTTTATATCATAACTTTGAAACCATTCTCGTTCGATCGAAATAAAGTAAGTTTTTGGAGTTTATTTCTATAATATATACAACTTTATATTTGTGATATAAATTAGTGATTAAATAATCATTCGACATATATAAATAGAAAATCCTAAAACAAAGTATTATACGATTGCAGTTACGAATGTAGTAACTATGAGTATCAAATCATAAGTCAAAATACTCTGTTTTAAATATTTCCGATCGGGATGTTTTCAAAAAAAGGATATTGATATATCCATCGAGACTAGAGAATGTAACGCTTTTCAAATGTTGGATAGTGTATTACATATGGTTAGTGGGAGCACCAACGAGTTACGTACTTGTAGTTATTAGATGACCGCAGAATGACTTGATCGAGAGTTCTGTATTGGTTGATAATAACCAAGGTCAAAAAGGAAATCTCAGCGTGACTGTTATTTTTTCGACTTGAAAATACCATGGAACTTTGACGTGAACACTCCACTTTGATTATAGTTAAATCATTGCATGACGACCACCAAATGGCTATAGATGGGTCTAATTTGAAGTGTAGGATGTGAAAAACTATTCAATATAAAATTCGTCTTCCATGTTGCGAAATATTAGTAACAAGGTAAACTGTGGTCAACGAAGTCAAAAGTCTCCGATCGGGACATATTGGTTAATAATTAATGTTATTATTAAACCAAGTACTTTGGAAATGGACTAAATATTTGTATGCAAATATTGTTGGAGTTTTGACTATGACCAAACTCCAGATATCTTAAAGTGATATAATATTAACAAAGGAAACTTCTATATTATATCGCTGCTTAAAGATACAACTTATGTTGATCTAAAATATGATTTTATCAAAAATATCTATAAGCGATGAATTCAACCAAATTATTGAAGGAATCAGGTTGGTTTCAATAGGTAAATTGAGTGAATTTCAAAAAATTCTCTGTTTGGATCATAGTGGGCCTATGAAGTCTAATGGGGTTTCGTTAGATCCAATATAGTTGTTTTAATAAAATCGTATTTTATTAATATTGTCTTTTTAATAATTAAATAAATCAATATTAATAAAGTATGAAATTTGAAGATGTATCAATATATCAATATATTCATATTTCAAATTATGTGACAAACATGTTAAACATAAGCAAGTGTAATTGTTAGGTGTTAAATGATGAGAATTTAGATCTAGAAGTGATCACATCAAAATCTAAAAGGGAAAGAAACTGAAGGTGGCATCATTGATTGATTCCACCATTCCTCTTTAGCAAAATTTAATTGACACAACATCTAATTGACATACAAGAGGTGGTATACATATTGCATCTAAGATAAAATTAGAATATACCTTTCTGATATAACCAATAAGGTACACTTGATTTTGAAATACCTTCTTAGATTCTTGAATTTACATCCAATCTTTGCAAGAGACGAATGAACCATGTAGCTCTTTATTTTATTTAATGTTTTGATTTAATTTGGAGTTGATAATTTTCATAAATTAGAGATAGAATTTCATCCATGGTTGAGGGAGGAAGAGAGAAAATAAATTAAATGAATGCAGGAAATAAATTTAGTGGATCTGTTTTAATTGAAAATATGAAATAATTCTCATTTCTTTAATTAAAACGTTCATAATTAATCCCTTTGATTTTCTCTTACTCCACCCTTCTCTATACATATATATATGGCTAGCCACATTTGTCACCTTTATGTTGCAAAATTTCCAAAAAGCCCTTCAAGCAAATATCTTTTATTTAAACCTATTTAAAGTGTAACATCCCCCATTTTGAGGTCCGAAACTAAATGCTATGGATGATGCAGTCATCCATAGTTATTAATTTTCGATGACAAAATAAGGCTATGTTAATCATTTTGATAATACCAGAAACACATGAATATGAAAATTCAACACAAATTTTATAAATATATTTTCTCATCTCATTTCACAATAAGATATCAATTTCATTACGTAATCCTAATTTGCAAACCACATTTAGAGAAAATATAATTATTACAACATATTCCAAGAGCGACATATAAAGATGCCCCTTGGATGATCAGAGTCAAATATCTGGCATTTAATATAACTTACCATTACAACACAAAAGTAGAATCAAAACATAGCGGAAAATAGATATATAGCTCCTACTCGCTAGATTGCCTCCTACACGTCTCTAAAAGCTTATTCATCTAAAGGGAACCTGAAAAGCCCTTACTTTCAACCTACTCAAATGAGTACTCGAGAGTTTAAGGGAAAAACAAAAACATCGGGTCAGACAAAAAGTCTGGTGTGAATAATAATCTACCATCTCAAACTAATAGATATCTAATGAGACCAGTTCGCTATGCGGAACAGGTTTCCTTCACTAGTACCCAATTAAACATCTTAACCATATACTGTGCTCCTGCATCCACAATGGTTATAATAGAATAATATGATAGAGTATAAACATGTCATATGTACCAGATTACCCAACTCACATTTATTAAACTACCCATCCAAGTTCTTATTGATTACCCATCTTATATTCATGTGGACTACCCATCCCACATTATTTTACTTAAACTAATGTGAACTACCCATCCTACATGTTATTTTACTTAAACTAAAATGGACACCCATCCTAAATTTTATTTTACTTAAGGTAATATGGACTATCCATCTCACATTTTATCACTTAAACTGATGCAGACTATTAGTCTTACATCTCATAGTTTTCCTAGGATGACTATGAACCTTTAAATTAGCCATTAGTGACTATCCATTTCCGGCATGATGTAGACTATCCATTATACATCCCATAGTTTTCCTATGATGACTATGAACCTATCTCTTGGCCATTTAATTCATGTTATCCACATTCTTCTATTTATCACATGTTACCCACATGTTTAACTTTACTCCATGCTACCCACATGTTTAATATTAATCCATGCTATCCACATGTATAACTTATTTCTATTGGTGTCCCCAATTAAGTTATTTCCCCTTGGTTATTTAAATTTCATGGTGACATACATTGGTAACCCCCAAATGATTTCATGTCAAACTCATTAAGATATACCTTAGTGTCCCTAAGGTTCGAAGTTAAAATCATACAACAAATGACTCTTTGCCGTTTATAAGCTCATATGCATTAACGTCGATATCTATACCATGTCGATGTAAAAGCATAAGGCTCTCCACCTATTTTAAGATCGACGACTAAAACATGTGGCATCATGAGCCTCTACGACAATAAAGTCATTGATCCTCATGATACATAGGCTATCCGCCTAAAGAAACTCGAAGACTAGTTAAAATCGGCATAAGACAGGCTCGATAATAGGTTAAAAGCGACATAGGGTAAACTCGGTGACAAGTCAAAAACGATCTAGCTAGGCTCGACAACAAGTTCAAAGTGGCATGGGGTAGGCTCGATGACCATCTGGGTCTTCGAGGCTCGAAGCTTGGAGGCACTTATAAAACAGTGCGACATCAATGTTATAAAGGTCAGCAAGTATAAACATCGACATCGCCATGTCGTGGTCTATCCCTTTTTCTCTTTGTTACTTTAGCATCGACGATGCTCAAAACCAATTCGTTGCATGCCAAACTCGTTGACATCATATGGCATTGTTTTGTTCCGCGTCGATGACATTGGGATGAGGAGATATGGCTCGACATAGCCAACATCAACATGGTAAAACCGTAATTAACTGAAAAACTGCCAAATTACTATAAAAAGATATTACTTTTCACCAAACATCTATAACTTGTCAAAAGATTATTGGCTATCAAAACTTTATCAATTTTCTTTACTGGGAAATTGCCGCACCCTATTTCCAAGATCCAAAACATTATTTCAAATAATTAACCAATAACCATAATTAATTAAAAGTTTATATGTTTTTTTCTAGCATAAATAGTTCTTCATAATTCAAAATTACATGGGAAAAATCCCAAAAATTCACAAAAATTAGAGAATACCTTTCTATACCTCATATAAAATTTCGGAGCCCAAAACCTCATTTAATTATTCAAAATAATTAAAACCCGTAATTAAGCCATTTCCTCCATAAGAAATTCATAAAATAATCTTCATAATTCGAAAAATTATGAAATTAAAAATTCATCTCCCAAATAATATTATCCTTAATATATCAATATTTCAAATTATTTGAAGGATAAAAAGTTTAGATTTAACCCCAAAATCGAATTAAACCATTTCTAATAAATTCCTAAAATTTCGATTGACCGTTATTCTATCCAAACAATGATTACTAGGTCATAACTTGACCAATCAAACACATAAGATTCAGGTATTCCCCATGATCGAATCAAAACAAAGATTTAAAAGATGATAAATGTTATTATTCACCTTAGATTGATGGTTGGAGTTGAGATTTGGTGTAGCTCTTAATCCTAAGCTTGCTTTCCCTTGAATTCTAGATTTTGATCTCCCTACTACTTCTTGATGGCCAGCCTTGATTGAGCTTTCCTTTTGGTTGTTTTTGTTGTGAATATGAGAATGATGTAGGAGGTGAGGGTTTAATGAATGAAGGGTTTATCTATGCCTATTTTGCCCCTCCCATGTATTCTTCTATGTGTATTAATCTTAAAACAATCTTACTTAGTTCATTAAGTTTGGCACGACCACACCAGTTAACCAAATCTCATTCTCCCTAGGTACATACATTATTCTATTTAATCTATCCAATTAAATGTCCTGAATAATGTTAACTAAAAATTAGGGGTGTTATATAAAGTTACATTGAAATTATACATCGACGCATGCAAATATAACTTTTATATAGGTATCAAATAAATCCAAATAACTCCGAAACATCGATTAAATTAAATAATACATAATAGTTCTCAAATATTAATTAATTTAATTGTTTATAATATTTTATAAATTAATTTAACAATGTGTTTTTTTGGAGAATTCATAAATATGGCTGTGAAACTCAGAAGTGTAAATTCAGTCAAAGATTAATTTTGAACAATTCAAATAATAACGTTTAGACGTCACATTAGCTAGTGGTATAATAGTTTGGTCATATTCATCTCTTACATATCTTTTGGGTAAAGTCCAATTTTAAATTTACTCAAGCAACACAATTTAGTACCGATAATTTATGCTCGTCCTTTTTGTCAACGCTATATCACCTTAGGATTTATGGAATTTAATTTTGGTCAAAAATTCCAATATCATCCTTATTTAACTTAGTTAGTCCACAAAAAAGTCCTTGGTTCAATAATAACATTTATTATTAACTGTACTACTCTGGCAAGAGATTTTGATTTTAAGTTGACTATAGTTAACCATGATACTAACCTATTAGAACTTGGGAGATGAATTTTAAATTGAACAACGCTTCACTTCTAATACTTTAACTCATACCCAACTATAATCACTTGATAGATCTTCATGCCATGAAAAGTGGAGTATTCACATTGAAGTTCCACATTGTTCTCAAGTTGAGGGAATAATGTAACATTGTCACCATGAGATTTCCTGTTTAACCTAATTATTATTAACCAACATGAAACTCTAAGATAAGTCATTCCATAGCTATCCAATAACTAAGAGTATGTAACCCTTTGGTGCCCCATAGCAGTCACGAGTAATACACTTTATAACATCTGGAGAGTGTTATGCACTCTGGTCTCTACGGATATATCGATATCCTTTCTAAAAATATCTTGACCGAGAATATTTAAAACTGTATGTTATTTTATCTTGTGATAATTTTCTCATGATTACAACTCCTTGTAATTATTATCGCATAACATATCATCTAAGGATGTTCTGTTTTGATATGCTTAAATTAATTACTTAATTAATCTATCACATTATAACAAGTAGAAAATAGAAAACAAACATCTTTTATTTTGAATGGTATTTTATTGCAAAGTTAATGATTTACAATAAATTATAGAATTGTCCCTAGGGCACACTCTTAGCTCTCTCAATCCCCCACTTACACTTAGGTCCAATTATGGAATTTCAATTCCATCCTTTCGATCAGTTTGCTTAGAACTAATCGAGTCAATCCCTTCATTAATGTATATGCTATACTGTTTTAATTATGTACTATGTCAATCAACTCTCTTCGACGCTGATAATCTACCTTTATCATATGGAACTTTTCAAAGTATGTTTCTCAATTTCTAGTGTGCTCTAGGTTCTTTCACGATCCTTATTGCTACATTTCTTTTAAAAAAACAAAGTCAGGGGATTCTCAACATTTAAAATCATCCTTAGCTAGGTTATAAATTTGTGCATTATATATACATACAACTTTTGCTATGGCGTCAAGGGGATGTACTTAGCCTTTTAGTTAAATCAGCCATAAATACAGCTTTTGCTATGGCAATATTCAAAGCGATGTACTTAGCTTTTTAGTTAAATCAGCCATAACCTTTTATTTGGAACAATTCCAACTTAAAACTCCTTAATTAAAATTGAATATGAATTTAGGGTTGACATACTATATTCAATATCACCAATGAAGTTCAAGTGCAAACACCCTTCATAAGGAGTTTTTTGTTTCTATAAACATTTCTCTATTATTTCGTAGATAGTCGAGAATACTCTTAACTGCAGTTTAGTGATCGTAATTTAGATTTGATATTCACTTGGAATATAAGCGAAATGTGATACAGTTGACTACATGGCATATGTGATGATTCCTATTGTCAATGCAAAAGGAATCTATGTCATATGCTCCACAATAAACATTTTAGTGTGGTGTTTATGTGTATCATATAGGACCGTCCCAACATCCTTTTACACTGATTATAAAAGATGTTATTTTCAAATTTAATGTCGGGAATTAAACAACCAAGTTAAACTGATTTTAACATGGGTACATTGTTAATAATCATAAGTTTGTTGTACTTATAGTTTAAGAAATATTTTAGTATCATTAATGTTCTTTCTTATAGATACATGCTTCCTCTGAATTTTGACAGAAAGCTAGACTATTTGATTTCTCTGTAAAAACACTTGTTCAACTCTGATACTTTTCGCACATCATCGCTATATCTGCTTTTTGGATCATATAAAAGACATACAAATCAAGTTATTGCTCCCACTAACTTCGAGATATTTTAGTTGTTATGTGTAAACAATCTTTTCTAAATCATTATTTAGAAGTTTTTTCAACATCAAAGTGCCAAAAATAAAAATAAATTTTTTCGATAACTATGTAGAATCCAAACGGTTTTGAGCATGTTGACTAGAAAAATCACATCACTATTTCAACATTTGAAATTAATAAAGCAATTGCCTATTAATGTTGCTTTAGATAATTTCAACTACATTGATCTTCTCGAAGATAGATTTGCAACCATGGATCACATCCCTTTGAGAATAACTATCAAAATCATATTTTGACAATGTACTTGGAATTCATATCGGATTTAAGGCATAATGCCATATGACAGAGTCTATATTCATTATGGCTTATTGACAACTATGTGAATTGTTACTGCTAACAATTCTTTTTCTTAGCTTGATTAGAAACTCATAGTTTCTCTTTATGTACACGAATTATTATTAGACATTCCAATGTGTTGTTTGCCCATTTTAGGCTTGGTTAATTTTATTTCATCTTATGTAATTTTTTTCTATGTTCGAGTCTCTAGATCATATCCAAGCACATTGTACTACCACAAATTTTTAAAAGAAATTCCTTCGATCAAGGTGGCGGTGTTTCTTGAAACAATAATTGTTTCTTTGTACGACAAAACAGGCATTCAAAAATATTTTATAAACTGCATTTTATATGTGTGTAAAACTGATTTAATTTTAAGTTTACAGAACTTATGTTCATAACATAAATTAAAGAATCATACATCTTAAACTATTTAAGATCGGTGTTTCTTATCAATTCATATCTCATATGAATATGATCTTAAAATACCACGAAAAATTTGAATTATATTTTAATTAAATAATAATATATAAAAATATGAAAAATAGCGTAATTCCTAAATTAATAAAATAAATTAAAAATAAATAGGGGCAAAATGGTCATTTTTAAGACATTAGAAATTTTCAATGAAACCAATGTCATTGTGACCGTCTCGTTTTTATGATTCGCGCCATATATTTACTTGTCCCATTCGAAGGTCGTATGATAGAGATACAGATGAAACTGACGTTGGCTTGTTATTGGATTTTGGGCCAAGTTTAGAAATTTAAATTTGAATTGGCAGCTGCATCCTTTCCCTCTAAATATAAAAGAAATATACATATAGATAGTTTTAATTTTTCATCTTCCCAGATCAAATTTTGAAACCTTTTTTCCTCTTAAAACTACCGAACTTTATTTGGTCATATAAATGATACTTGATGAAACCAGGGCATAACGATGGGAACGACGAAAGCTATGATCTAAAAAAGGAACTAGAATGAAATTCTAAAGCGATTGAGCACATCAGCTCAGACGTCGAGTAGTTTTGAGATTTGGAGCATTGTTTTTGTGAGTTGGTTTGCCCAAATCTGACATTTACTTGCTCGATTCATAGTTTAATATGATTAAAATTGGTAATTAAATAAATAAATTTTGAAATTTATCTCTATGACTTTTGGAAAAAATTTCATACCTAATTAATGAATGATTGTAGAGTATTAATGGGTTAGTGGAATTATAAAATGCCTATGTAAACTTTATATGAAGAATTAGGCATATTTAAGACTTATACTTGGGAAATTTATAGTGAAATGATGGAAATTTTATATGAATAAATTTAGAGGTGAAATTTGATATTGGCAGACCTATATATAATTTTTATGGATTTTTATGTAATTTATATGAATTAATATGATGATTTTTCATGTATGTATAAAGGTAGCCCAAAACTATGAATTTAATGATTTAGCACATTTAAATGCATTAAATTGACCTGAATTTTTTTTTTCAAATCAGATATGATGATTTCTGGTTTAGAAAGTATTTTTATGTAACTTAGTTCAATTTATGTGAATTTATATTTATATATTTCAGTATGTGCAAAAAGCAGCCTAAGATGATTTGGAACATTTAAACATGTCAAATTGATATGAAAATATTTTATGAGGTTAAATATGATGAATTTAGGTCTGAAAAGTATTTTATAATTTAATTCAATTTATATGACACATAGATTTGGTTCTATAATATGTGAAAATCAGCCCAAATTTGTATATGGTGTATATTATCATGTCAAAATGGCATGGAAATGATTTCTAAAGTGAAAGTATATTTTCTGAATTTATATAATTTGTCTCAAATTTATAGAAATATTTTTTTATATATATGAGTTATTTAGTGGAAATGTGAAAAATGTTGAATATATATATCTATGATTATATAAATGAATTATTTATATATACACTTTAATAATCAAGATTTGATTTCTAGAGGTTTGATGAGTATATTCCAGTTAGAAATATGTTTTTATTTCTAATTTAAATTATATATATAAATTTATATAGTGTATTTTGATATATGAAAGTTAAAGAAATTAAGATTTAAAAATAGCAAATGATGATATAAATTCATGGAAAAATTACTATGATATGTTAAAGATGTATGTTACATAAGAGTAGAATAAAGAAGCGAAGGAATTACTAGATGAAAGAAATTAAAACGAATATACACAAAAATATACAAAACCAGAAAATGACATTCAGGTGGTACACCGGTCGACTGGTGGTCACATATCGGTGCACCGATCACCGAATAAATTCGACAATTTAAACCTGGGCCTAATATAGGCCATGATATAAATTTATTTAAAGGCTTGCATCGGATTCCCTGAGTATATTTGGCACTAGTGAAGGGGTAAAAGATGTACCCTAGCCTAAGTGGCAATGGGTGTTAGTGCATAGATATTACATGGATTCGTGAGGCAACATTTATTGGTTACTTGATTTAATTTGATTATTGAATAGGAATAGAGCCAGAACGGGAGGGAGTCATCACTCTGGATAGCGAGGTTCATGGTTTGTTTGGTTTATCTATGATATGAATATACAACTTACGTACGTACGAGTGTGAAAGTAGCCACTTTATTTAAGAACTAATATAGTGACACGACTATATGAAACTTTGTGAATATGAATTGTATATTGGATTTGATATGAATTGAACATGAATTGAAAGTATAATGATACAATAGCTTAGCATCTTTGATCATGTTATATTATGAAACAAATATAGTAAATGTTGAATTCCATTATATTCCCTTACCAAACTTTGTGCCTGACCCCTTCTCCATCATGTTTGCTTTTTTTATGACATGTAATAGGTTGATGGCCACTTTTTAGAATTCCCAGAGTAACACGACCAAAAATCGAGGGGAAGATGACCCATTTTTGAGTAGATTTTGTGGTTTTCCAAGCTTTACAAGTTCTAAAGTATTTCAAGTTTTCAAAAGAGTTTTGCAAAATTTTGGTGGGTAAAGCTCTTTTGGTTTAAAAGTTTATAGCTTTATGATTGTTTTTGCTTGGATAATAAATTAGTTGCTTGTTGGGTAAATATGATATTGATTTGAATATGCTTATGAATGTTTGCATGTGGTATGGTATTAGACTTGAATTTGAAGTCTAAAATTGTTGTAAATGGTTTAAAGTTAGATCATGCTTATGTTTAGGGTATGATATGATTTTGGATGTCGTGGCTAGGTATAGACTTGGATATTTGATGTATATGCTAAGGAAGTTTGGGCTTTTGTTGGTAATGATGACTTAAAACACTTATGTGTAAACTATGAAATATGTTTTGGAATTAAAAAGTGATTTCAAGTTTTCAAGTTTTGTTCTAGTTTACAAAACTTTTACTTTATGTTTTCAAAAAAAGTTAGCAAGTTTTCAAAGATGATGAGTTCAAAGTAAATTAGGAAACATTTCCAAGAAACGTCATCCATAGCGATAGTCGCTATAGAGCAGTTTCAATAAAAATACGAATTTTTCAAATTTAAGTTTTCATACATGAAATTGTTTTGTAAATGTTTTATAAACCTAATAATAATATTCTAAAAATTAATTAGGAATATAATAATTAATTATTAATTAATTAGGTCTTTGAAATTAATAATTAATTTTGTGTAACGATCCGTATTTTTCGATCTCCGAATTTGGTTATTTAATTTGTTTAAATATTCGGATTTGAATTAAATTATAATAAAATATATATTTCAAATTAAGACTTGATTTTTGATGCCGTCATTTTAGTTTAATTTATAGAAAATTTTCATATATTTTAATTTAGGAAAAAAATATATTTTTGTTTGACGCGTTTTGCGTCAAACGTCGGTACTTTTGAAATTTAACAAAATAAGTTAATTTGTCTATTTTATTACAGTATTGTAATCATCTTACGCTATTGAGCATGATCATATTTTTATTTTGGATCATTCGCGGTCCATACGCGAACGGAATATGGTATAGCGCCGTAACCTAAAACTTTTAAACAACTTGCACTTGCACACGTAACCTCACTTTTCGTATCTTTTCTTACTTTCTGATTTTTCGTTGCCTTTGGTGGCTGCGCATTAATTAGTTTTGCTTGTTTTTCCTTAGCATTGAAGTTTCCTCTTTTATATATATGGACTATCATGAACTAAGGGCCATTCATTTTTGGTATTCACATTTATTTTTTTCACTATATACAACACGCATGGTGGCAACAGAGCATATTTAATACTTTCACGCATGGGGGAAGGCACTTACACATCATATTTTCTTTGTTCTTTAAAAATGAGATTCACTTTCACCTTTTCTTTTTGCAAATAAAAAAAAAAGACACAACAGAGCACAATCCTTGCGTATCCTTAATTTTCCTGACTTGTCTTTGCAGCCGACTTTTGGTTGGTTTGCTTGTCCTTCCATATCTTTTGATTTGTGGTTGTTTTCCTTAGCTAGGAAGCTTGTTTTGTTTAAATATGCGTAAACATCATACAAGCAAGGGGTCAAAAACCTAGACTCATTTTCTATTCTTTTCCTCCTCTGTAAAAAAAAAAATTCAAAACAAATTACAAAAAGCACACATCTTTTCGTTGTTCTTTTCACTGCCTCTTGCCTTCACTTTGTAAGACAATTAGGTGGCTAGAAACAAATCTTTGCATATCCATTTTTTTGCCTTGTTGTCTGTATTTTGGTAAACATTGGTGGCTAGCATTAAATTGTTGGTACTGCATTCCTTAGCTGTTAAGAAAGGTTGTTTATAAATATAAACTTGTGTACACATTCAAGAAGAAAACTCACTCTTCCTATTGGTACACACGCATGTACACCAGGAATTTGGACCTTCACATTTTTCTTTTACAAAACGAAACCACAGCAACATCATTTCACTTCACTAACTTGTTTATTTTTTCCCTTTCTTTCCTCTGTTACAAAATAAACATTTCAACTTTCAATCAATTTTCTAAATAACTCCATCTACACTAACTATTAGCGAAAGTCATCAACATCAAAGTTGAAGAGGCATGAATGAGCTACGCTTTTCATTCAAGTTGTATTCGAGATGGTCAAGCCAAGAAGAAGATATGGAGGATGGAATTTTCGGCCTTAGGTGGTTTGGAGCTTGCTTAGTCGTGGAGATAAGGGTGCATGGCAATGAATATATATGGGACTGGGTTATTTATGGGTGGATATATATTTGTGTGGTATGCAAGCATGAGATGGATTTGGTTTTCTTGCGTGTGTGAAGGAAGTTGAGTATGTGTTGTGTATGTGCGCATGTGGTGTGTGCACGCATAAGGAGGGGATGTTGTGTTGGCCGTGCGCGCGCGCGGTGATATGGATAGAAGCAGGCACGGGAAGCACAAGCATGCATGCGAAAATATGAAATGAGGTGATGTAGCTTGGAAGTTGCATCCATGAATGTGTGCATGGGAAGCTTGAATGCAAGGTGAGGTTGGAGACACATGAACAACACTTGCATGGAAAAAAAGCATGAAGAGGCTTTGGACATGAGGAGGCTTGGGCATAAAAGAAGACATGGTGGTAGCAAGTGCTTGGGTGAGATCGGGTTCGTGCATTCCTTCTTGGAAGCATGGGAGCGTGAATATAAATGAAGTGGAAGAAGTTGGGTTGTAGTGGAGGCTATGCATGAGGGGAGGCAGGATGTTGTGCATGAAATAAAAAAAAGAAAAGAAAAGGGGACGTAAGGGTGTGGCTTGTGAGGTGGGTTGGAGCTGTTGATTCAAGTGTCTTGCATTACAGGCCCGGGTCCAATTCAAGTGGGGTGAGAAAATCTATTTTTAACAATGTTAGTTTATTAATATAAAAATGTGTGTTAGTTTATAAATTTGATAACTTGCGTATATGTGATCCGTTTGACATACATGTTTTTGTGTTGTCCTCGTGTGGATGAGTACGACGTTGTACTATAATTTGTCTATAGCTTTGGAAGTATATAAAAATATGATATATTAAAACGGATAGATTTAATTACGTTATTTTAAATAATAACGTCGTTAAATTATTGGACCATAATGATGTTATTTATTTGGCCAAATATATTACTATTGAGTTAAATTAGATCGAATATGGTAACTGGACATTAGTTTAATGGAATAAAACACCGTTCCTCTAATTAAATTAATTTAGTAATAAATTAGCAGAATAAAAACCGTTCTGCTATCCTACAGATTTGGACCTTTGTTACCAGAAATAAATCACTGCTCCACTAATTAAATTAATTGGACCTTGTTTAGTAGAATTAGTCATCGTTCTGCTATTATTAATTAGATAAGTTAAGTTGGACATTTATTTAGCGGGAATAAATTCTGTTCTGCTATTACATTAGTGTGGACACTTAATTTCATTCCAATGAACTAGTATTGGATAAGTGTTGTATTAACAATTGCTTGTTATTTATGGATTTAATTTACATATATGATGTTATGTAAATACTTGGATTATAACATAGATAGCTAATGAAATTAATGGTGACTTGATTAAGTACCATTGGAATTACTAAGCCTCTTTCCAAATTTGAAAGTTGATTTTTGAACCAAGGTAGTTTTAAGGGTGATTATTAAATTATTAATGACATTTTAAAGATAATTGATAATTATTTGATAATGATTTAAGGTTAATTATTTTATGATTCTTAAAAGTTATTTGAAAGTATTTAATCATTGTTTTCAAAGTTAATTAGTGATTTAAAATGTTTAAAAGTATATTTTAATTATTAGTTAAAGTTATCTTATAAGGACATGATTTAAAAGTTAATTATTATTTAAGAATTAATTAGTATTAAAATATTATTATTTCAAAGAAAATTTGTTCAAATATTAATATTGTTTTAAAAAAAATATATTATATAGTAAACTTTAATAAAAGAGTATTTTTCTAAATTAAACTTAGAAATTATTATAGGAACTTTATAAGCATTATTTTGAGACAATTATTGAAATAAAAGATTTTGGGAAGTAATGATATATTT
The DNA here is from genome assembly GCA_030737815.1 of Allium fistulosum. Taxonomy (NCBI): domain Eukaryota; kingdom Viridiplantae; phylum Streptophyta; class Magnoliopsida; order Asparagales; family Amaryllidaceae; genus Allium; species Allium fistulosum. The sequence goes on from CM060903.1 coordinate 208,799,042, forward strand.
TCATAGCGTAATTCGAGGGCAGAGATTGCCTACGGTTTGTTATGTTTTCGCTGGGATAACGACCTAACCATTGTGCAAACTACGATCTATGATTGATTGCATAGTGGAAATCGGGAGGCAGAGATTGCCTAAGTTAAGTTTGATTTCTCTAGGATAGGGACGTAACCATTGAGTTGCGATCCATGGTTGATACCGAATGGTGCTTTCCATATTTGTTTTTAAAGGTTTCAAGTATAGTATTCTGGAAGATATGATTTGTGAATATACTTATTCCGGTGAGATAAGCATATGACTGTTTTTGATAAAGAAACTTAATTTATTGAAATTAAATTAAATGAGGCTTAATGATTTCAGTGGGAAATGAAATCTTTGTTTGAATGTTTGTTTATTTGATAGGTAAATAACCGATTATCAAAAATCTTGACCCAATATGTACTCCTTCTTAATTTTGGTGGTATGGAATCATTCTCTACTTAACACCGAAGGATTTTTAACTCTAGAAATATCTAGGGGAAATGCGAGAATTATATGGTACGATTACCATCGGGTTACTATACTGTACGTATAAACTTGTGGATCTTCTAGGATAAATGATAAGGAGATCCGTCCACTTAAACGGTTAGAGGATGATCTCCGATCTTATGTATTGTCTGATTATTTCATAAAGAACCGTTATTGAGCATTCCGGAAATCGACGAATGGTTTTTGGAGCACCCAAAAAATGGAGTGTACTCGTAAGAGATGACTTGGAATCCATGACCTACTCCGAAACCATATACGATTAAATGGAGGAGATGCGTTATATTTTTGGATGTTGAAATCCATAGGTGGTTCCATGACTCGTTGAAGTGCGGGATCTATGTGAGATTCCAAGATCTATTGAGATATGGAATTCAGGTGTGATTCCATGACCTGTTAAGCTATAGGAATACATATGGGGTTTCGTGATCTATTTTTGGAGCGGTGCTTAAGCTAGAACGCCGGACGTAGTCTCATTAGTGGAAATGACTAAAACCAGAGATAGGAGGCATGGCCAGTAGGGTTGGCAAACCCATAGGGTGTGATCGGCTCCTTTTCTAGCAATACGGATATCTTCGGTTATTTTTGGCATGCCGGAGCGATGCACTCAGTCTTAGCAAGACCAGTTATGTTTTTCCTATGATACCTCGGCTAGACGGGTATGATGCTTTGGAAGGATAACTCTGATCCTTGTGCAGGAGGACCGTTCTCGAAGTACTAAGGGCACCTCTGTGGAAATCCTATACAATTAGCGAACGAGCTTTATCGGATTTTGATTTTATGACTAGTATCGTTGTGATGTACACAGCATATGCATCACAGCTACTTGTTATTGTTACTTTGGCGATTAGACACTATTATAATATCAGATGATTTTCTATAAAGGAGTTTTGGTTATCGCAAGGTAAAAACTCATCTGTGTTTATTTGCGGTAAGGTCTTACAAGATACCTTTGTTATGAAAATGTTATTAAACTTTAAGAATCAATTTGATTGTGTTTTCTCACGCTGGTTTAACCAAACTGACCCGGGCATAGTTTTTCTTAAATGCTCGGGTCAGATCGAGCATATTTTCCAGGTTTACTTGGATATCTAGAGCTTCTGGAGAGAAGCTGGAGGCCAGAGACGTATTCATGTAGATGATTATATTTCCGTTGCTTACATTGTTGTGTATTTTTCTGCAATTGTGAGGACATGTTGTTATAACTGTCCCAGCTGAATAGGTTAGTATACTCTGATTGATGTCTGTATATATATAAATTACAGTTTTGTTTTTGTGTAAAGACTTATTGTATATACTATAAATTATTCGTTCCACTGTGAGATTTTATGTTGTTTAGTTCTTCTGTCTTCTTTCTTATTTTTTTTACCTAACTATCCGCCTTTCCGTTCGATTTGGGCTGGACATGTGTGGTTTATTGTCAATTTAAATTATATAGAATAGTGGTTCGTTACATTATGTATTAAACAATGTTTATTAACTTTAATTAATGTAGTTTTTCTAATTAATTATCTTCTAAAGATAAGATTAATTTTAATAAATTATTAATTAAATATAAGGTCAATTATTTAATTAATCAAGCGTTAACTATTTTTAATGATAAACTAATTAAACTTTTAATTTAAAATAATTATTTATTAAAGTTTAATTTATTATTTAAGTTTTAATTAAAAGATTATTAAATTATTTAATTGAGATTAATTAATAGTTAATTATTAATAAAGGTTTTAAATTATTATTTAATAATTAATAAAGGATTAATTAAGGGTTTAATTTAATTTATAATTAAATTAATTTCAAATTTAATAAAGATTAGTTATGATTTAATAAAGAGTTTAACTTATAATTAATCACTTTAAAAAGGAGTTTTAAGTTTTAAATCCTTTGTTTCGAGAATCAAATTGTTTTAGGGGGAATTAATTTAAAGGACAAAAATTTGTATATTTTTAGCCTCAAGGATACGACCTCAATATTTTAACCATAAGGACAAACATTTTTCTAAAAATTATTCATAAGGACAAACATTCTTTCAAATTATTTATAAGAACAAATATTCTTCCAAAACTGCTACCGAACTAAAAATCGATACCTAAAAACTGCTACCGATAACTACAAACTGATACCTAAAAACTGTAAAAACTGATACCTAAAGAAAGTTGTCCTTTAGGCTAAAATATTGAAGGTCTGTCATTGAGGCTAAAATGCTGAGAAATTTTTTCCTTGACAATAATTTTCTGATTGTTTTAAAGGTACTTTTTTCCAAAGATGGTTTTGAACACAAGAGATTCAAATGTCGATACCATTAATTGGACTGACAATTGTGAATGAGTTATGTAAATGGTTTGATTGTGTAGACATGTGTTAGCAGAATAAATCCATGTTCTGCTATAAGCTGATTGTTTGGATATCTGATAGTAGAATAAATTCATGTTCTGCTATAATGTAATTGTTTATTGTGTGGACATATGTTTAGTATGATAAATTCTCATTTTGCTATATGTAGTGAATTTTTTGGATATCTATTTAACAGGAAAAATCACCATCCTGCTATTATGTTATTTGGACATGTATATGCTAGTTGAGTTGTATTGACATGTTGTTCCCTGATTTGGATATGAATTGCATTTACATATATGTTTACTTATGTAAATAAATGGTTAAGTGACTTGAAAGTGAAATTAATGTTAAATGGTAACTTAAATTTACCATTGGGATTTCTAAGCCTCTTTTTCAAATTATAAAGTATGGTTTTGAATTAACTTCAATTCTTTAATCAATTTGGGGTTTAAGGTTTGTAAATGATTTTTCAAATTATATTTTTATTTTATAAAGATATTTATAAATAATAACTTGTTTATAAAAATGGCTTTTACTAAGTAAAAAGATTTATTTAAAGTGATTTAAAAGGATGAGTTGCAAAAGTATTTTGTAAAGCATTTTTCTTAAAGAAGATTTATCAAAGGAGTTTTAAATGGGGAAATGTTTTATAATTTATTTTAGATGTTTATAAAGAGGTTTTGTAAATTGACTTGTAGACTTATAAAAGTGTTTTATAAGTTGATTTTGGAAATTTATAAAGGTATTTAAATAAGAAGTGAGCTTTTAAAAGGGAACTTTTATAAAGGATAAGTGGGTCGGTTTATAGTAAGTAAAGTTTTCGAAAAAAAATTTGAAAGGAGGAATTTTCCAATTTTTTGATAATATGCTTATACCTCTAGGATAAGTATAAATATTTTCCAAGTATAAATGGGGAAGTAAAGATTTTGGAAATTGTGTTATGTAAAGATCTTTTGATGAAGTTAAATAAAGTGATTTTATTAACTAAAGATTAAATTAATAAAGGCTTAGTGGATCCCATATGAAATAAAATCAATGTTTCAATGATTATTTATTTTATAGTTAAATAACCAACTGCCAAACCTGGACCAAGTAACTTTGGAAATATCAAGGAGAAACACATGAGTTATATAGCACAGTCTTCCCCAATGATACTGTATTGTGCGTATAAATCTCATTTCGTTCTTCTAGGATAAATGATAATGAAATCCATCCACTAATGGTTAGGACGCGATCTTTGCTCTTATCTTGTCTATTTATTTCATAAAAAACCGGAGTTGAGTTTACCAAAAATTATCGAAAGTTGTTTCGAAGAGACCGGGATCGGATATGTTATTCGAAAACCACTTCGATCCAACTCAAGCATTTCGAACTGAAGGTATCTTGAAGAGTATGTAAGCAAAGATGGAGTTTTGAAGTGCAAGGGAAATTTTCTACTAACCCTAAGGGTGATTCCAAAATGGGTGTAGTGGAGGTAGTGCCTTCGATTTCATTCAGTCCCAGAACGAACTTGTATGGATGAATGCTAGCATTGCATTGATGCTTGGAGGGCAGTATAGCATTCCACGTGGGAGGTGCTATATAAAGGTAAAACGCATCCTCAAGCCTCATCAAACGAGAAATGATAAAAATCGAGCATGCAATCGGGCCATGTGGGTCGCTCCTATCAGGTTATGGTTATCCCAAATCTAGATCGATTATTATCTACTCATGTATGCTTAAGGGCCCAAAGTGGGGTGATCATATTCGGTACTACTAGTCAAGTGGTAGGCCAGTACTGTGTGGCAGGGGTACAAGATGTCCTTGTTAGATCCCTGTACATTTTATATAGAGATGTACCATTGGAAAGTAGTTTCTTACCTTGTCATAGTATGTAATACATTCTCTAATATGCGCCTTTGCGGTTTTAGATGTACCCAACTATGTTAAAATGTGAGATGCAAGCATTTCATCTATATTCATATTTTACTTAAACAATTAGACATTATTATAGTATTACTGGATTTTTATAAAAAGTGTTTTGGGTATCGTAAGGTGAAAACCCATTCGTTTTAATGAGCGGCGTGGTCTTACGACATACCTTTGATTTTAAAAGGGTTTTACACATAATAATTTAGTTGTATGAGTTTACTCACACCAGACCCATGTCTGATCCGAAGTTTTCTTTTCTTTCCCTAAAACTCTTGAGTACTCAAATTTGTGTGAGTAGCTAAGAGATCCAGGTTTCTCACATATGCATCTTGGAGGACCTTGGAGAAGGAGGCTTTGCAGATAGCTAGTTATTATTTTACTTCAGCTGTTTATATGATCTATGTATCAGTTAGGTAGGGACAGGCTGTTATAACTGTTCTAGGGTAGAATTTGTATATGTATGACTCCGATGTATCATTTTTGAAATGACTTTATAAAAAATTATGTTGATTAATATATGTTATTCCATTGCGTTGTAAGATTCTGTGATTATTTTAGTTTCTTCTAAATCTTCTTTCTTTCCCCTAACGATCGGTATTTCCGGCACTTGCATGCTCGACACGCAATACAGTAGACGTATTAGTGTCGATTTTCCAGGGCCGAAAAAACCTGGTTCGTTACATTTGGTATCAGAGTGCAAGGTTAAGCGAGAACCTTTGTCCCAGTGGGGTAAACTCATTTGAGATCAGGTAAGTGAGACCCTAGAATGAGTATGAGTGTATTATATATATGGGCGCGTATTTGTTAGTAAAAAATGTTTTATATTGTGTTGATTTATCTGTTGATTGGCTTAAGAACTCTGGTCGAGACGTGGGACGCCACGGGGTCGATAGAGATTCCTAAACACTTGAACAAGACAAATTGGCATAGTATTGTTTTGAAATTGGATAAATGAAATAATTTTATCTAAAAGTCTATTTTATATATAAAAGAATGATTTTCAAGATAGTATAGTATGGTATGGTATAGTTACTTGAGGTGTTGTTTGTTAAGAGATAATAATAATATATTATTATCAATTAGGATTTTGTTAGTCATGCTTGTCCAGTTGAGCATTTATTATGGTTAGTGTGTATAGGTAGCTTCCCTTTTTAAGATTTGGGTTGGGTAAATAGAAATAGGGAAAACATCGAAGCGAACACCTTGTGAATTAAGTTTCACAACTTGACTATACCACGTTCGATGTTAATGTTGGGATAAAAATTTGATTTAATAAACGATGTTTATTAAAAGCTAGAATATTTGAAATAAATATTGAAAATGTTTTATAATAGTTGATTTATAAAATGGATTTATAGGAATGAGTCTTTTAATTAAAAGAAATTAAGTTAAAAACTTGAGGACTAAAATCCTGGTGCTTTTGAAAACTGATTTTAAGGTTTTGAAAGATAATAATAGTATTATTTGAAAAAAATTAGGTTAAGGAAATTATGGGAATGAAAATTTTAAGTAAGCAGTATTTTCTTTGAATTGGTCAGGGGGAGTAGTCTTGATTTGTTTTGTGATTGTAACATTCCCCCTTCTGACCGCCTCCAGTCGGTAATTAAACCAACTCGAAACGTTCAAAAAGACGAATTGTTATTTAGTTTATAAGGTTTAAACAGAATCAGCCACAGAAACACAGAATAATAACAATGAATTAAAACAAATGTGAATTTATTTCATTACTATAAATCTTTTTACATACATCAGAGTTTATACAATGTATTTAACTGATACAGCGGAATATCTTAAAATACAATTTTCTTGAAAACTTAAGTGATTCTTTACTCTCTCTCTCTAACTTCGCTGCTCGAAAATCTTCAAGCTGTAAAATACTCGATCTGACCCGAGTATTATATTCAAAAGAAAATAATACACAGGTCAGCCTAATTCAAACCAGTTTATGAGTGCATAGAGACAATAATAATCAAATAGACGACAGTCACAATAATTCCCGTCTATCCAATCCTTTTAACAAAGAAATCGGATAACGAAGATTTTAACACTAAACAGTGTAAACAATAAATCAGCAGATTTAAATCATCAACAGAGATAAATAAACAATTTATCAAATCGACTAAATCAATTTAAAACAATTGAAATTGTCACTTTAAAACCATCAAAGTTTGATTGGCTGCCGTACACGCACGCGTGTACGGCCTCGCCAATACAGCATAAAAGATCAATGCATCACGACGCAAAGAAAAATATCAATTCAAAATTCTCGATTTTGGGTGGTTGTAGTGCACACGTACATACCTATGCACTGCCTCGCCAACTCGAGTGCACAAGGTCAAATCAAAATCAAATTCAACACAAATGCAAATGGCCTCGATCAAAATTCAAAGCGTAACTGCAACAAGGCAAATGCATGTACAAGTAAACTGATGCAGCAATCTCATTAATACTACAATGCTCAAGACCAGAATACAAGCATATAAAATGCAGACAACATCAAGTTCAACACAGCGACCTCACATGCTACATGAATGAATGCCACTAACTCATGGAATGGAATGAATCAAAACAGCTAACTCACATGACAACTACCAACAACAAGGAAATCACAACAGAACTCACTGCAAAGAGAGGTGCCACAGTGAAACTCAAACACCAGCATGAAACAAAATGCATCTCCAATAAATGCAGACAGAACAGTGAGGTACAAATATCAACTTGGATGCACTGCAGTTCGACAGACCAACCAAGGATGACATAACAGGGATGAAACAACATGGACAACACTGATTCAAATAAATCAGTGATACAAAACAGTGCAATATGAACTGGACAACAACAAAAGCTACCAAGTGAACCAACAGCAACTGCTACAAACATGAATACAAGACCAACATGCAGTTCAAAATCCAAGCAGTGGATAAGACTAACCACAGTGCCATCATACCCAACTAGAAGTGGAACTACAAGATAAATCAAGTATAAATGCAGACCATAACATAGCAGTATGGAAGAATGCAAACCAGAGAACATCTACAATATGCAGACCTAGGCTACAACTTCAGATTACACAAATGAACACATGGCCGAGAATACAACATCATCCAGAACAAAGCTACAAGGCCAATGAACAAACAAGCCGATACATCAGCCTTAACAATGAGATGCAGACACAACCACCATTCAAAACAATTCAGTTCAAAATCCAAACAGGGGTCAAGATGCCAACATCAATAAATATATAAAGTAGCTGAGGAGCTACTGAAATATGCAGTGCAGATGCCAACTACAAGTACAGGTACAAGGTAATGCAAACTACAATGTTATAGCAACAAGGTTCAGGTCATAATGGAGCAACTGTGATAAACAAAACAGTGAAGTGCAACAGAGAACATGCAACATGACAAAAGTGAAGAATATCTGGGGTGAATGCAGACAACTACAACAAATGACCAAAGCCAGACATATGAAGTCGAGCAAGTCGAACTACCACAAGTAATCGAGTGGGAACATGATCAGCAGACCAAAGTTCACGTAATAAAAACATTAAAAATGCAGACGACCAAATATGCAAACCAAATAGCGATGACTGGACAAGTGAAATGTTATCAGGTTGAAGTCAAATTATGGTAACAATATGAACACAATCAATCTACAGCTTATACATGAATGCCATAACAATCAGAGACAAATGTAACATGTTCAAAAATAAGCACATATAGGCAACTCGACCAACAGACTGAACCAACTAGGCAAATGAATCAATGTGCAAGCAAAGAACAGAGGGCGAGACAGTGACAACTCAGATGAACAAATTTATCACAATTTCATGACAAATCAAGTTACTGAATTCATGCTACAAGGATGAACGGGAATGGTCAAGCTAACTGGAGTCGAGCCAACAGAGAAAATCATCAAAAAATCAAAGTTTTTTTTTTAGAAATCAAAATCATGAGTATCAGTTTATAAATCAAGAAAATCACAAACTCGAACAATATCAAGAGCCGAAACCACTGCAAAGTCGAAGTCCACATATAATCATTTTCCAGAGATTCGAAACAAAGGAAACCAAATTTTCTTTCGCAAAGCAAACAAAGGCCGAAGCCACAGTTAATAGCCGAAGTAAAAAAAATGTTTTCGCAAAGTCAAAACGACCGAAGTCGAAGTACCAGAGAATTCACGAATTTACGAAACATTATCTCATAGTCCCAGCAGAGGCAAAAAAATCAAATAACCAAGACAATACATATATATACATACAAGAATGTATGTATACACATGGTTTCAATGCCTAATCAAGTGCACACCCATACTGATGTTTCGAAACAATAAGAAGCAGAGACGAACCATTCATTCGATCAAGCAAAGTCGGCATCTTCAACAAAATCGAATGGCCGAAGCCAACAAAAATCAAAACCAGAAATTCACGAAATTGAAAATACCAGAGATTCAAAATCGCAAGCATCAATTTCTCAGGCAGCCAATTAAACAATTTAATGCGAACAAAAATCACGTAGAAGTCGAATTAGATGTGAGTGTCGAGAACACTCACCTTAGCCACGATGTTTTGGAGCAGTCGAAGCCAAAGTCCAAGTCGCCAGAGAATCGACCGCCTTCGATTTGAACGAAGCCCTAACTATTTGGAGACGAGGAAGATCGAGCCGCCACCATTTTCGTTCGTCGATTTTTCTTTTTGTTCGTATGATTTAGGGTTTTAATGAGGAGAGGGGTTACTTAATCACGGCTGCAACAAAAATATGGGCCAACATTGAAATTAAAGCCCATCTACTCTTTTAACAAAATTGTAAAAGAATTTCGATTAAATTAAAAACTATCAATCAATTAATTTACATAAGAAAAAATTCTTAAATCCAATTTATTTTTCTAAGTCATTAGTTCGAATTTCAAATACAGAGTTAATATTCAATTTCAAACTCCTGACTCAAATTTTAAATTCAAATATATTCCTCGTATTTTAAACTTAACAAATTCAAACAAATTCACAATTTAAATCAAAATTTAATTAAATTTTCAATTTAAATTAGTTTAAAAATTCGGGATCGTTACAAACTCCCCTCCTTAAAACTTTTCGTCCACGAAAAGGAAAGGTTATTAAAATTTCACCGATATTTATATCCTACTCAATTTTTCTAAGCTTGAAACTCAATACAAATAAATGAATATAGGATTCATTTCATTTGTTTAATCTCATTAGTTTTGTTTATCTTCTCTTTTGTTCATTGATTTTCTGAAATCAAAACGCAAGTCTTTTACCAAAATTTTCGACTTACAAAACTCAGATTTAAACTTTAAAATTCTTCACGTTAGAGATTTGCATAATATATATCTTCCAAAGCTGTGGACTTTCAAAACATTTCAAAGATCCTCTTCCTTAGTTTATTAGGTAGGAATTTTGAAATTTTAATTTCAAACTATTGATTCGATATTTAAAGTTTGAAAATACTTGCTAACTCGAAATTTAACAAGTCTATCGTCGTTCTCACAGACATTAGGCATACGCTGGCCAGGCGCAGGACTAAAAATCTCCAAGTACTAAACATACTTGCTTCAACTTCCAGTGAAAATACTTTAAAAATTCTTTTTCAAAAATGGATATGGAAAGCACGTTCCCCCATGGATCACAGTTTACCCGGCGGTTACGCTACTATTCCAGTAGAATCGCTTGTAACTGTAGATTTCACATCTCTCTTGAATTTCGCCATGGTTGTTGCCATAGATCGCGGTCCACACGGCGGTTACGCTACTATCCCAGTAGAATCGCTTGTAACCGTAGGCATCTCGCCCCTCGAATTTCGCTTGGCATCTAGATTGCAGTTTACCCGGCGGTTACGCCACTATCCCAGTGGAATCGCTTGTAACTATGGGCATCTCGCCCCTCAAATTACGCTAGCATACATCATAATCAACATGATCCCATCACGAGGGATTCTAGTCCAAATGGACATTCCAACTTATGGAAAATTCTACGTAGCTACGAATTTCAAATGGACACTCGTCGAGAGTTCCAAAACCTTCACAAATAATAAATGGAAGGTACTTTTCCATATCCTCAGTTTGGAAAACATAATATCATATATATGTAGTACTACATTTCACATTTCGTACATATCATATCCATGTAAACTTACATAAGATTTCCATAACAATGACTTTCCAAACTGACGGTTTTCAAATTTTACCGCATTCATATATATAAGTTCTGAAAACCTACATATCCTATATCCATAACAAATAGAGGATTTCAAAAAATTTCCTCTAAGTCGATTTAGAAATTTAAGGTTATCTCAAACCCAATTCATATTCATAATTCCATTTATTATCGACTTTCACATTCGATTTGGATTTCACGTTACATCGTCAATTCTCAACATAGAATTGATGTCTATCGATATATAACCTCTGAGCTCGTACGTCTCAGAGAAGGGTGTTAAGCTAAGAGAATAAATTCTCCGCCACCAACAGATATATATTTAATAGAGATCAATTGCTATGTCATCAATTCACAATGTTAGACATACAATCCAAACCATCATCTGAAATTCAAAATTCAACTTATATTGTCTTTGGTGTTGAAGTTAAACTCAATTTTAACTTAACGATTCAATCTTTTTTGAAAAATTTCAAATTGAACAAATTGTTCAAATTTCTCATTTAACTTTTCAACTTCGACTTCAAAAATGAATTTCAAATCATTTATCCCTTACGGAATATATTCACAACATTTCATTTCATATTGGAAAAACATTTCCATACTTATTTAAAAATAAGTAATTCACAAATCCATTTATTTTCAACATTTGAAAATATTCGATATACTTAAATCATAATTAAGTATATATTTCATCTTTTTAAGGAAATCATTCTCTTTCACATATTTATTTGAGTTAAAACGAATGTTACGTAAAACATCGTTACGACAACTCAAAATCACTAGTATAGGGATTCGAAATTTAGATAGATGTATAAATCCCAATACTATACAAAACATTTCCTTTCGGAATCATTTACTATAACAACAGTGTTATAGTCCACTATTTCCTTTTATTCGAAAACGTCTATTTCATCAATGAATGTTGAAATCTATAGTTTCATTATTCAATGCCTTTGAAAACATCTTTTTAAAACAATTAACTTCGTTTTAAAATATCACTTTCCCAAAACATGTCCATTTTATTCAATAATATATTCACGGTCCAAAATCGTGAATGTGCTTCTTTTAACAAGCTATAAGAATTTACTTATCAAAATAAGTCAGTTTTGGATTTATAAACAACGTTTATAAATTCTATTTCTATTTATAAAGACTTCAATTTATAGTTTGAATTCCGCATACTTTTCACAATATTGTTTTTGAACCAACTTCAAATTTTCCAATACTAAGTTTTCCACTTAACTTAATTCTCTACAAGATCAAATTTAAATTCATCACTGAATCTATTAAATTTATTATGGATTATCATGTTGACAAACTTCAAATTTTCAAATCTAAATCCCATTTGAACTTTGCATCTGCTTTCTATTTCCAAAATAATCAACTAGTTCTTTAGTAAATCATTCATCGAATTGATTTTCAATTAAATCACATTTGATTCATTCACATTGGATGTTACTAACATTCATTCATATTCAATAAGTTTACTGTCACTAATTTATATTCAAGTTAGTCTGTTTTCAATTCAAATCAAAATTGATTCTATTTAGATTTACCTTACCTTTCAATTTGAATTCAATTACTTAGCTTCCAATTTCCATTAATTCAATTTCATTAATACTTAATGAATTTTCCATACAATCAACTAGCAAAACCAAATTTATTTACTTCGCTTACATTCAATTTGGTTTAACACATTTAATTTCAATCGGTTTATATTCTAATTCAGATTGAATTCTTATACTCACCATATTCACAACTTCTTAACTTAAGTTTTATTCAACTCTTAACAACACATTTCTAATCCATGTTTATTCACTAATTCACTTTTACAATTAAAGTTGAATTTCCTTTATATAACTCAAATTCATATTCATTACTTCACTTTATTAATTCATTTTGATATCAAATTCAACCTCATTCAACATCACTTAAGCTATATTTCATTTCTAAAGTCATTTTATTTAACTTTTACTAAAGTCAAATTCATATCACTATCCAAAATTCAGATTTTGTTTTACTTAACAAAACTGTTTAACCATTTTAACAATTGGTTTTACTTAAATTTTCTCATTTTATAAGTTATACAACTTATAAATTTAAACTTCCCAGTTCATATTATATAATCACTTATCTTTTAAGTTTAAATTTCCATCTCAATAATTTATCTAATCCAGTTCAATTTATTTAACTTTTCTTAAGTTAAATTTCAAATCCATTCAAACAATTTTATACTTTTTTAGACTTGAAAAACATTTTCTTTAAAGTGTTTCTAGTAACTATTCATATTAAACATCATAAACTAAGCTTTGTGTAAACCAAAGCTCTGATACCACTCTGTAACATTCCCCCTTCTGACCGCCTCCAGTCGGTAATTAAACCAACTCGAAACGTTCAAAAAGACGAATTGTTATTTAGTTTATAAGGTTTAAACAGAATCAGCCACAGAAACACAGAATAATAACAATGAATTAAAACAAATGTGAATTTATTTCATTACTATAAATCTTTTTACATACATCAGAGTTTATACAATGTATTTAACTGATACAGCGGAATATCTTAAAATACAATTTTCTTAAAAACTTAAGTGATTCTTTACTCTCTCTCTCTAACTTCGCTGCTCGAAAATCTTCAAGCTGTAAAATACTCGATCTGACCCGAGTATTATATTCAAAAGAAAATAATACACAGGTCAGCCTAATTCAAACCAGTTTATGAGTGCATAGAGACAATAATAATCAAATAGACGACAGTCACAATAATTCCCGTCTATCCAATCCTTTTAACAAAGAAATCGGATAACGAAGATTTTAACACTAAACAGTGTAAACAATAAATCAGCAGATTTAAATCATCAACAGAGATAAATAAACAATTTATCAAATCGACTAAATCAATTTAAAACAATTGAAATTGTCACTTTAAAACCATCAAAGTTTGATTGGCTGCCGTACACGCACGCGTGTACGGCCTCGCCAATACAGCATAAAAGATCAATGCATCACGACGCAAAGAAAAATATCAATTCAAAATTGTCGATTTTGGGTGGCTGTAGTGCACACGTACATACCTGTGCACTGCCTCGCCAACTCGAGTGCACAAGGTCAAATCAAAATCAGATTCAACACAAATGCAAATGGCCTCGATCAAAATTCAAAGCGTAACTGCAACAAGGCAAATGCATGTACAAGTAAACTGATGCAGCAGTCTCATTAATACTACAATGCTCAAGACCAGAATACAAGCATATAAAATGCAGACAACATCAAGTTCAACACAACAACCTCACATGCTACATGAATGAATGCCACTGACTCATGGAATGGAATGAATCAAAACAGCTAACTCACATGACAACTACCAACAACAAGGAAATCACAACAGAACTCACTGCAAAGAGAGGTGCCACAGTGAAACTCAAACACCAGCATGAAACAAAATGCATCTCCAATAAATGCAGACAGAACAGTGAGGTAAAAATATCAACTTGGATGCACTGCAGTTCGACAGACCAACCAAGGATGACATAACAGGGATGAAACAACATGGACAACACTGATTCAAATAAATCAGTGATACAAAACAGTGCAATATGAACTGGACAACAACAAAAGCTACCAAGTGAACCAATAGCAACTGCTACAAACATGAATACAAGACCAACATGCAGTTCAAAATCCAAGCAGTGGTTAAGACTAACCACAGTGCCATCATACCCAACTAGAAGTGGAACTACAAGATAAATCAAGTATAAATGCAGACCATAACATAGCAGTATGGAAGAATGCAAACCAGAGAACATCTACAATATGCAGACCTAGGCTACAACTTCAGATTACACAAATGAACACATGGCCGAGAATACAACATCATCCAGAACAAAGCTACAAGGCCAATGAACAAACAAGCCGATACATCAGCCTTAACAATGAGATGCAGACACAACCACCATTCAAAACAATTCAGTTCAAAATCCAAACAGGGGTCAAGATGCCAACATCAATAAATATATAAAGTAGCAGAGGAGCTACTGAAATATGCAGTGCAGATGCCAACTACAAGTACAGGTATAAGATAATGCAAACTACAATGTTATAGCAACAAGGTTCAGGTCATAATGGAGCAACTGTGATAAACAAAACAATGAAGTGCAACAGAGAACATGCAACATGACAAAAGTGAAGAATATCTGGGGTGAATGCAGACAACTACAACAAATGACCAAAGCCAGACATATGAAGTCGAGCAAGTCGAACTACCAGAAGTAATCGAGTGGGAACATGATCAGCAGACCAAAGTTCACGTAATAAAAACATTAAAAATGTAGACGACCAAATATGCAAACCAAATAGCGATGACTGGACAGGTGAAGTGTTATCAGGTTGAAGTCAAATTATGGTAACAATATGAACACAATCAATCTACAGCTTATACATGAATGCCATAACAATCAAAGACAAATGTAACATGTTCAAAAATAAGCACATATAGGCAACTCGACCAACAGACTGAACCAACTAGGCAAATGAATCAATGTGCAAGCAAAGAACAGAGGGCGAGACAGTGACAACTCAGATGAACAAATTTATCACAATTTCATGACAAATCAAGTTACTGAATTCATGCTACAAGGATGAACGGGAATGGTCAAGCTAACTGGAGTCGAGCCAACAGAGAAAATCATCACAAAATCAAAGTTTTTTTTAGAAATCAAAATCATGAGTATCAGTTTATAAATCAAGAAAATCACAAACTCGAACAATATCAAGAGCCGAAACCACTGCAAAGTCGAAGTCCACATATAATCATTTTCCAGAGATTCGAAACAAAGGAAACCAAATTTTCTTTCGCAAAGCAAACAAAGGCCGAAGCCACAGTTAATAGCCGAAGTAAAAAAAATGTTTTCGCAAAGTCAAAACGACCGAAGTCGAAGTACCAGAGAATTCACGAATTTACGAAACATTATCTCATAGTCCCAGCAGAGGCAAAAAAATCAAATAACCAAGACAATACATATATATACATACAAGAATGTATGTATACACATGATTTCAATGCCTAATCAAGTGCACACCCATACTGATGTTTCGAAACAATAAGAAGCAGAGACGAACCATTCATTCGATCAAGCAAAGTCGGCATCTTCAACAATATTGAATGGCCGAAGCCAACAAAAATCAAAACCAGAAATTCACGAATTGAAAATACCAGAGATTCAAAATCGCAAGCATCAATTTCTCAAGCTGCCAATTAAACAATTTAATGCGAACAAAAATCACGTAGAAGTCGAATTAGATGTGAGTGTCGAGAACACTCACCTTAGCCACGATGTTTTGGAGCAGTCGAAGCCAAAGTCCAAGTCGCCAGAGAATCGATCGCCTTCGATTTGAACGAAGCCCTAACTATTTGGTGACGAGGAAGATCGTGCCGCCACCATTTTCGTTCGTCGATTTTTTTTTGTTCGTATGATTTAGGGTTTTAATGAGGAGAGGGGTTACTTAATCACGGCTGCAACAAAAATATGGGCCAACATTGAAATTAAAGCCCATCTACTCTTTTAACAAAATTGTAAAAGAATTTCGATTAAATTAAAAACTATCAATCAATTAATTTACATAAGAAAAAATTCTTAAATCCAATTTATTTTTCTAAGTCATTAGTTTGAATTTCAAATACAGAGTTAATATTCAATTTCAAACTCCTGACTCAAATTTTAAATTCAAATATATTCCTCGTATTTTAAACTTAACAAATTCAAACAAATTCACAATTTAAATCAAAATTTAATTAAATTTTCAATTTAAATTAGTTTAAAAATTCGAGATCGTTACAGTGATGATTGTAATAACCTTCTAGGTGATGATCAGATGTTTGCCTAGCCGAACGTTGTAGTGCACTTGGTAAATTATTCTCTTTATCATTGTACAAACAAAACAAGTTCAACCCAAGAGAACCCAAGCGAGTTGGTGATAAATGTTTTGTTGGAAATATGAGAAGTATTGTTTCAAAATGGAATTTTGAAATAAAAGTAATATTCTTAAGTTAACTAGTTCGAGTGGCTTGAAAATAACTTAAAATTGGGGAAGGGATGTGTTCGGATGGTAAACACTTCTCTTGAGTATTACCCTTCTTAGTAAGCGAGTGTTTGATATTGTTTAATAGCACCAAGTTCCTTAGTACTATTTTGGAGTTACTTGGGCCATTTGTATATATTTTCTATGATTAAAATATAGAGTTACATTTCAATTTTTTTTTGAAATAAAACCCAGGTATTTGGATCTTGAGTTTTCTTAGGAAAATAAATGCAAAATGGAATGGTTGAATTAAATAATTGTATATAATCTTAGGATGTAATGGAGTAGTATCCAAGTTGAACCAAAGTATAGTTTATTAAATGTTTTCATAAATAATTTAGTCAAAATAGAATTGTTATTAGGGGGAACCAATTAACGAAGTGCGTAGGTTGGATGTAGATTATCTCTAGTTTCCATATAGTTTGATCTAAGATTCGAGTACATAGCTTTGAGGTAATTCACACTACTCCAAATCAGGATCTATTACTCAATTTTTGATGGTGAGCACTTGATGAGGATTTTTGGTAAGGGACTAGTGTTTCCTATCATAGTTATAGCTATGTAAGGAGAAAAGAGGTTCCAAATCAAGGAGCCAGATCGGAGTCCGCACTAGAAAATCGGATGAGCGATACTAGTTCGAAGGAAAAGTTATGTATTCAAATAGATAACAAATCAGACTTTGTATATGAATGATCTATGTACATCCTACGAATTGATGTACAGTGTTAACTATTTTCTAGGATAGGATGATGTGTAATTTCGGGGACGAAATTCTTTTAAGGGGAAAGAATGTAACGATCCTGAATTTCACCGCTTTGATTTGCGAATATTCAATTAATTTTAAATATTCAATATTTAGGTTCCTTTAAACAATAAATAATGATGGCAAAATAGTTTTTAGAATGTTTTTTAGAAAAACATTTAGCTTGAAGAAAAACCTAAAATGTGGCTGGAATTCGTTTTCCGAATTATTGACTTTTCGTCGACTAAAAGTTATCGAAAACGCTGTGAAATATTTAGCATAAGTATACATTTGTAAATTTATTAGTATATATATGTGTGTGTATTAGTGTATGTATACATGTATTTATACCAAGTATATAAAGTTCGAAATATAATTAAGAAAAAAAGAAAAAGAAATGATATAATATCACATCAGGGGAGACATAAATTACACTAAATAGTTAAAACATGTTTTAACATGAAGTGTTAGGAGGGGGACAAGGCGGTGAGGTGGAAGAAAATTAGTGGAGGGCAAAGGACAAGGGTAATTATGTAATTCACCTTCTCTCTTGCTTATAAATAGCCCTTTCCTTCTTCAAATTTTTCCTCATATTCCTTCTGCATATCTTCCTCATATTTTAACCAACTAAGAGTTTCTTTATTTCAAACCGTGTAGAATTCCAGTGGCTACTACTTTCTTTTGAACTACTTTTTTCAAATTTTGAATATTTTTGGGTCAAAAATATATTTCATTCTGACTCATTTTCGGACCCATATTTTCAAGCCCGAAAATAGCACTCCTTCTTTTGACCATATCTTCCTCCAAACAAAACCGAATTAAGTGATTCTTTTTTCAAAAGATAGATAAAAGGATTTTCAAGAACTATTATTTTGACACCTTTTAAAATTCCAAGAGTAAGATGGCCAAAAATCGAGGGGAAGATGATCCATTTTCGAGTTGATTTTGTGGTTTTCCAAGCTTTGCAAGTTCTAAAGTATTTCAAGTTTTCAAAAGAGTTTTGCAAAATTTTGGTCAGTAAAGCTTTTTTGTTTTAAAAGTTTGTAGATTTATGATTTTTGTTGCTTGTGGATAATAAATTAGTTGCTTATTGGCTAAATATGGTATTGATTTGAATATGCTTATGAATGTTTGCATGTGGTATGGTATTAGACTTGAATTTGAAGTCTAAAATTGTTGTAAATGGTTTAAAGTTAGATCATGCTTATGTTTAGGGTATGCTATGATTTTGGATGTTGTGGTTAGGTATGGACTCGGATATTTGATGTAAATGCCAAGAAAGTTTGGAATTTTGTTGGTAATGACGACTTGAAACCCTTATGTGTAAACTATGAAATATGTTGTAACGACCCGGATTTTTAGTCGTTTGATTTTGAGCATATAATTTATTTTAAATGTTGAATTTGTCATGTAAATGGAATTCCAATATGAAGTTTATCGATTAAATAAGTGGAATAAAACTTAAGTTCCGAATATAGCAATTTATTAAATAAATTTAATTGTTGAATTAATAATTGGAAATCGTTTAAATAATTGAATTGGAATTGAATATGAATAAAAATGATTTCTAATGTTGATATATATTATATTTGAACTAGAATTGAGTTAATTAGTTTTTAAAACTGAAATTTCAAGTTATTTTCGTAATTTTTGAAATCGTCGGTTTAATCGACGCGTTAAAATAGCGATCCGGGGCATAGTCTCAGAATTCGACGAAACTAGTTACATTAGATCCGTAGTAGTGTATTATTATCGAATTTCAAATTTCATAGCGTTTGGATTTACCATTTGGTCGTACGATCTGAAAACGCTTAGAAATAAATTAAATGAATTTAATTTAAATAGTCGATTTAAAAAGATATCTTCTTCATACGATCGAATTAGACCTCGAGACTTGTTCCATTGCGTTCGAAATAGCAGTATAACATTAGGAATGCCCGGCGGCACGCCTAAAATGGGATTCGGGATTTTTAGTTATGTAAAACGAGATATTTTGATTATAATATTATAAAATAAATTAAAAAATCAAACCCAACCTGTCGTATACCCAAGCCACTTCCTTTCCTTTTATAAACGCGAGCTTTCCTCTTCCTTTTACTCCAGTTCACAATCGAAAACGAAATCGACATGAATATTAAAAAAATGAAATGAAGAGGAAATTAAATCGAAGCCTATGCTCACCAAACCAATTTTCCTTTCGATCATATCAGAGATCGATCGTGTTTGGGGGAAGACATGGTGTAGCTTGCAACTAGGGTTTGGGTTATGGGTTAGCGAGGTGGGGATAGGCGGAATAGGCAGTGGGTTCGAGTTTCTGGTGAGATGGTGCTTCGATCGGCTGAGTTTGGTGAAGCTCGGTGATGGGGAGAAGTTCGCGACTATCGCATACAAGAGGGGAGGTTTGCGACTATCGCATTTGGGTGTGTGCTATCGGGGTTGTCGAGGTAGGGAGGCACGTTCGATTGTGGCTTCTGACACGTTGTCCTCCAAGCTCCAAACGTGAGGCATTTTCTGCTGATGGTGAATTACTAGCGACGTGGTTCTGTAGGCTGAGTTTTGGCGAAGTGGTGGGGAGTAGGGAGTATCGGAGGTTGATAGTGGCTACGATTTGTGGTGGTGTTTTTGGTGAGTGCGATTAGTTTGGAGTGGCATTCGGAGTGGGTGGGCGCGTGTGTGTGAATGAAGGTGGTGGTGTCTGTAGGATCGTTTTCACCCTAGAGGGGGGGGGGGGTGAATAGGATATACTGAGTATTAGTGAGGAAATAAAAATGAAAACAGAAAGTAATGCAGTAAAGATCACACACAGGTTTAACCAGCTTCGGCAAAAACCTGCCTACGTGCTGCCCCAAGGTTTCTACTAGAAATTAAGTAATCAAAGGCTTACAAAAACACGTAAACTTGCGATACTCGCTAACTTGATTAACCTAACTCTAAGCTCAAAACTCTGCCATAACTCATCCGTTGAGTTGCAAATTCTCCGAACTACGCCACGCAGGTCGTAACCTAGTTAAAACTAGAGTTTATACAAAGTTAAAAAATGAACAATACAAATTTAATTTAAAACCCTAAATGATAATTTTTCCCAAATCAAAACACTATCGGACCAATTAAAAAAATAGTGCGGTCCATAAAAAATGTGGTTCTTATTCTTTTTGAATATCCAGGCCGAAATTCTTTTTCACTTTTGCTGTATTCGATTTAGGATTTTGTTGATTTGGAGCTGCTGCTTGAAAATAGCACTTCGAATCATTTGTTGTATGCTTTTGTTCCTCAATTAGCTTCGCTGCTTCTTCGATCAGTGTTATTCGATTGCTCCAGAAGTGAGTTCGACTTCGGTATGTTTTTGTCTCTTGAATGCTTTCATTGATTTTTTTCGAACTCGTGATTTTTTGCCGATGATGAATTGGGCATTTATAGGGATCGAAACCCTATAATTTTGTTTCGTATATTTTGGTTTGAATTCTTCAATTACTTTGCTTAGCCATTCGATTCTTGTTTGAACAATTGTGATGATTTTGACTTGTTCATTAGTTGATATATTCGAATATGTTTGAATTTGTTTCGTTCTTTGCTCCTACGACTTATTCATCGGTTGCTTACAGTTTGACATTTGAATTTGAGATAATCTTGACTTCCTGAAGTCTGACTTGTTCATTTGGGACCTTTCCTGCTCCTTGACTTTGATCGAATTGCTACTGATTGTTACCAAATTTTTGAACACTTCAACAGTATTTTTCGTTTGGCCATTTCTTTGATCTCGACTTGGAGTCTTAGATGTTAGTTACTCGAATTTAATCTAATGTCTCCATGTATACACGTACATACATATATGTGTGTATATATGTGTGTGATTGGTGTTGCTATGCTCTGTCCACCCGAGTGCTTGCATTCATGTGTGTTCATGTGTGTGTGATTGCTGCAGCTCCAATGCATTGATGTCTTCTCTGTTTCATGTCTATATCTGGTTCACCACTTTGTACATGTTGAAACTTAACTTGCATATGAACTTGTACATGTTGAAATGTTTGCATATGTCCATTTCTCTATTTCATATGAACTTGACATGTCTGACATTTATTGCTTTGTACTTGGCCCTAAATGTTCATCATGAACATTTTGCCCTGTACTCTAGTTTTCATGCCTGAATGCCTGCATGTAGCTTGCCTTTGTTGTTGTAGTCTGTTCCACTTGAAGTCTGGTTGTACGTTTTCATGTGGATCTTCATGTGTACATTTTTGAACCGAACGTATATGTGTATGTATATATATGCGTATATGCATACATGTGTATATGTGAGTGTACTGATCATTGGTGCATTGAAACTGAACTTGATTGTTGCATGTTGGTTGGACTCTGATCTGTGTTGCATTGTTTTCATAATGTTGTTGTAGTTTTGCCTTTGTTGCTCCCGACCATGTCTTGTGCACTTTCTGAACTGTTTTGTTCGAGTCATTTATTGATCTGGTCTGGTTCCAGCCCTTGTGTTCATGCTTGATTGAATTCTGGTTGTATATATGAGTATGTTTACCGAATGCCTTTGTTATTGCATTCTGGTTCCATTGAACTCTGGTTTGGTTCCACATGTTGTTTTTGCATTGCACTTGAGTTGAATCCAGTCTAGGCTTGGGTTTGACCTTGTGCTCACCTGTCCCTGCTATTTTAACAAGCAAGTGTATATTGGTGTGCACGACCTTTGGCATGTACAGTGATACACTGTGCATGTCACAAGTTGTTTGCGTAAGATTAATTAAAAAAAACGATGACAAACAACCCAAATAACTGAGGCAAATAATATTTTCAAACACACACTTCATTGTGCACTGCAAAATATTTCTTTTTCAATTTACTACATCAGTGTTTATTTTGCAGATAGTTTAGATGCTGGATACAGGCTGGAACAAAGTTGAAGATCAAATACGAGTGATGAGTGAATTATGAGATGAAACATTTGTGTTGTAATTGAAACTTGTATTTGGAATTGTGTAAATATAGTGAGAGCTTAAATTTGTACTATTTGAATTTGTAATAAAATATTTGTTTGAATAAAATATTTGTTTAAATATGAATTCCATGTTATTTATTTTGTTCAACAAATATTTATTTTATTATGTGGAAAAATAAAATAGTACAATAATAAATACATTTAAACGAATATATATATGTTTATTATCATCAAACAAAAATCATAGGCTATTGTATTCTACAATCTCCCCCTTTTGATGGTAACACATATATTAAGATTTTGACTCTATTAAATGTATTTGGTCTTGATGAATTCTATTAGCTTGCCCTATTTGTATACTCCCCCTACAACAGAGCTCCTCCTTCACATATGCCTGAAAATAAAATAAAAAATATGCAAAATAAAAAACAAATGCAATGAACCTAGATGAGAATTTGCAAAAATAAAAAATATGACTTATTTGCCAAAATCTTAACTTCTCTCTCCCCCTTTTGTTATCAGCAAAAGAGTAACAGTGTTAGAAAATAGTGATAAAATGATAGACATTAATACAACATTAATAGCTAATCGAGTACAAATATTAAATTTCAAGAAAAAAATCATAAATACTCTGTTAGGCGCATATTCCATTTTAGATTGATAGGGGTGATGTCGACATAGAAAACCATATACTCGTGCCCATTTGTGGTATATTTATGAGAGGAATTTAAATACTTACTAACCATGCATAACCGTTAGGACTTTTAAATGAGATTAGTAGTATTCTCTATTTTTATTAAAAAATAATTCCAAGCATCTTCTAACCACGCATAATCATAAGGACTTTTAAATGGGGTTAGAATCAACTCGCCATTTTCATCCAATTTTAATATGTGTTCCATACATGCATAACCGTGAGGACTTTTAAATGAGCATGAAAGCACATAATCAGAAATTTCAAGTAGTTCACCCATGCATAACCGTGTGGATTTTTAAATGAGAGTGATTACTTTTGGATGATTGTATTGCTAATAAAAAAAATGAATAATTTCCTCTTTAAATACCACATTTTTACATACTATATTGGATTTTGATGAGTGATTGTCGTAGAAATATGAAAGGAATAGAGATTGTCTGAAATGACCCTCCTATTTCTACCTTAATTTCATAGGGATTTTTTTTTCATAGATATAATATGTGTACATGCATATACACATTTAATTTATATGTATTTGAATGTCCACATATATTCATTTGCACTTTTAAGTTTGATTTAAATTTCCTTTGAATTATCAGAGTCATTTTCTTTCAAACAATTCAAACCAGGATTCAAACTCATTACCAATATAAATATATCAGTGTATTTCTAATAATATACACATACATATGAAGATGTATGTGTTCCTCTTGTTTAAATTCAGAGTATATACTTTATTTTTATTTGTTATACAAGAGCATTCTGTTTGATTTGGATTTTACCAATTCTGCCTAAAGTTAATTACTATATACTTTTGAATATTTGTAATAAGTCAGTAAATCCTATGCGTATTTAATTTATATGAACTTTCTCATTCTATTTGATAGTTTTTAATATCAATTTACCTTGACAGTTAAATCTCAAGATTCTTGAGATTTTTATTTCAGATCATGGATCAAAGGTATTGATATTTGGCTAAGGTCAGAAATGATATATTCACTTATCATTTTCCACTTATGTATTTTCTAGAAAACTTTCTTATTTAAGATTCAATCTATGTGACTTGTTTGCCTTAATCTTAGCCCACATGACACATAGTGAGTTGTGTATTTGTGTAAGATTTGCTATGTCAAGAATTTGAACTTAAAAATATTCATAAGAATAATTCCAGGTTTGTTTGTGCAAACCTGTCCAGATTGCATATCTGTTATGACTTTGAAAAATTGGTTATGGTAAAACAATGACTTAAGGATTTTGAAAGGCATTTTTACTAACAAAACACAACCAGACATAATCAACCAAAACTTCACTCATTTGAAGCTGGTTAACTCATGTGCCTTGTGTCATGCCAGGTACCTGATCATGGCAATTGAAATGCCAGTCATTTGCATCATACCTGTAGCCTTCCCATACAATTACTTTTCTCAAAACAATTTAGAAAGTAGACTTGAACCATTTGTAGACATATTTCAGAGGAAAAACCATTAGATACTTAAAGGTATACTTTCAAGGTAAATTCTGAATTTACTCCAAAACTCAGTGTTTTAAAATGACTTAAGATTGTCTAATACATAATATAATTGCAAAGCAATTGCTCACATAATTGTATATTTCTTTACCAGGTTTCCATAGCTAATACTTGAGCATATTTTTCTTGTTTATGTTCCAGGCTCTACTTCAAAAACAAATCAAACCTTAACGTCACAAAACGATTTCGACAGAACAACTAATTTAATCTAACACTTTACAGAACATAAGAGCAACTTGATCACTAACCATAGAATATTCATTACATGACTGGAAATCTTAGAAACATAATTTTTCCTGAATACATGCAGATATAATCAATTTAAGCTCTTATTGAAACTAGCTAGCATGTTCATTCACTCCTCCATAATAGCCATAACTTCATTTTCTACTTAGTGCCTGCATTCCCTGAAAGAGCATGAGTGGCTGCCTCATTTTTAAAATGAGACACCCCCATATGCCATGAGCAAACAAGGGTCAGATCTAAGATCTGGTATGAGCAATATCAAAATATTCAAAACATTAAGCTCTGGGTGATGAGCCTTAATACTTATTTTGTATGCATGTAATTTCTTTAATCCACTGCTTTATTATGTTACATACACTTTGATACAAGAATGATATCTTTATCTATCATTTATTCACACAAATTTATTTATTCAATCATGAATATCAATCTACAGTGTGTATATTCAATGGAATAACCAGGGTTCCATTCCAACCAACCTAGGAAATACTCATTTTCCTATTTTTTTCATTTACAGGTTGTTTTCATTAATTTAAATCCCTAGCCTCATCTGCTAGTAAGGAATCACAGGGACACATTGCAATGAACTAATTCACATCATTGCACAAAGATCTCAGGGCTTAAACAAACCATGTGCCAACTTGCATACTTCAAATATGACAAGCATTCCAACAACCTTCTTGGCTCATAACCCTAGTATATTTACTAGTAGTGTTGGTTAAAATCCTATCATCAGATAGCTATGTGGACATGTCACAGTGTATATAAAAAAAACACCTCCCTATATCTTACAAGTAAACTGTTCAAAACAAACAGATAATCATTTCATAAATATTGCTATAAGAGGTCTTAACTTTAAATCATACAAAAGAACAACTACAACTGAGTGTGGAGCCATGGCATGCTATGTTATTATGATTTACAAGTAACTGTGATTGAACTGGATTCAAGATCTAGCTGAATCACAATTTTTATCTTGTGAATTTTGTTATTTCATGAGGGAATCAGCACACAGAAATTTCTATTGCATCCCTTACTCTTTCTTTTCTTAAGCCTCAGCACTTATATAAAATATAATGCAGCTCATAATATTTTTTTTTATTTTTTTTAAAGAATAATTTCCTGCCATAGATCCCCATCAGTAGTGAGTATTCCTTCCTTGATTTTAAGGTATTGTTGCCTTAGTTTTTTTTTTTCAAAATGTAGTAAATAGTAGTATGCACATCCATAGCAACCATTCAAACAGATCAAAGGAATTCATCCAAAGAGCATCCATAATAAACATTATATCAGCTCAAGAAAATAAAATCCATTCAACAACATTAATATAACAGTGATTAACAAAAAAATCAGAAAACATCAATAGCAACATAAGAACTTGGCTGCCTCATATCAGGTCTTAATGCCATGAATCTAGTGAGATTACTCACCTAAATATTTCTTCTTATTGATCCAGAAAATCCCTGAGTATATTTTCTCTTCATTTAAAATGTTTTCTTCCTTTCCTATTATAAGTAGCTCGGGTAAAACAATTTCTCTGGCCATAACTACTTATTTATAAGCATATTTTTACTAGGGTTTTTCTCAAGACAAAATTCCATTTCTGTCCTGGCTGGCATCATGCATAGTTTGCATTTTCTCATTTTTATCCCTAATTACCCCCGGCCATATTAACCAATTAAAGGCTGCATTTTCTTTTCTT
Organism: Allium fistulosum; assembly: GCA_030737815.1. Classification (NCBI taxonomy): domain Eukaryota; kingdom Viridiplantae; phylum Streptophyta; class Magnoliopsida; order Asparagales; family Amaryllidaceae; genus Allium; species Allium fistulosum. The sequence continues at coordinate 208,825,915 of CM060903.1, forward strand.
TACTTTTTCAGAAAATGGCCACTCACTCAAGTCATGTTAAAAGTGTGTGACTATATTTATTCATTTGCTCATTTTTGGAAATCCCCCTTCTTTCTATTTCTGCCTATACATAACATACATACCTGTTTTATGCTTTATACCTATTTAATGTTACTCTTTTGCTTAGCTTTGACATTTTTCTGCTCACAGAATATACATGTGTAAAAATATTTATTTATTTAATCTCCCCTTGTTTCACAGAAAATACATTTAAGCATATACTTCATTTTTAACTTATGCTTAAATTACAATCCAATGCTTTAAATAAGGAATTTACTTTCTTATATATATATATATATATTTCAGAAATTTTTAAATCTCTACCTTGTGCTATTTCCAGTGTACATGTGCACACATATCTCTGCACATCATTTAATTTAAAATTCCATCAATATTTGATCCAAATATTTTTAAACTGAATCATTTTATTAAAAATCATTTTCCTCAAAATTTTGGGGCATTACATTCACCCCTCCTTTTAGGAATTGTGTCCTCACAATTTTTCTAGTATTTGTAACAAGCATTCACTGACCTTAAGAAAATCTATCAAGCATATGCATAAACAAACATATTCAATCATATCAACCATGCATAACAAATTCTTCTAGAAAAAGAGAAAAAAAAATTACCTTTTAATTTGCAAAAAGCTTAGGATAATCCATCCTAATCTTATCCTCTAACTCCCATGTGCAGTCATTAGGATCACTACTCCACTGGATCTTTACTAGTTTCAAAGTTTTGCTCCTTAATTTCTTTTCTTCTTTGGCTATAATTCCCACTGGCTCTTTTTCATAGACCAAGTTAGGATTTATTTGAATTTTTGTAGGCTTTTCCAAAATGTCTTCTTTATCATGTACCCATCTTCTAAGTTGGGACACATGAAAAACATTATGCATTGCTTTCATTTCCTCTGGTAATTCTAATTTGTAAGCCAATGAACCAATTCTTTCCAGAATTTTATAGGGTCCAACATACCTTGGTGTGAGCTTACCTTGCTTGCCAAATCTCAAGACTTTCTTTATAGGTGAGATCCTGATGAAAACAAAGTCTCCCACTTCATATTCCACCTGTTTTCTCTTCCTGTCTGCAAATTTCTTTTGCCTATCTTGAGCTGGTGCTATTCTTTTTCTTATTTACCCAATTTTCTCTGTAGTTTCTTTAACATATTCAGGTCCTAGAACAGCCCTTTCTCCAGTCTCTACCCAGCATATAGGTGATAAACATGGCTTGCCATATAAGGCTTCAAATGGTGCCATCCCTATGGTGCTTTGGTAACCGTTATTGTATGTGAATTCAGCTAGATGGAGGTGGTCTTCCCAGTTGCCTCCAAAGTCCAGTGTACATGCTCTCAACAAATCCTCTAAGACTTTGTTCACCACCTCAGTTTGACCATCTGATTGTGGATGGTAGGCAGTGCTTAAGCACAATTCACTCCCCATGGACTCTTGAAAACTTTTCCAAAACCTTGAGGTGAAGATGGTATCCCTATCACTCACAATGGTTTTGGGTATGCCATGCAACCTTACTACCTCTTTCATGAATATTTGAGCCAATTTTGGAGCATTTCTCTCTGTTTTAACTGGGATAAAATGTGCTACCTTAGTTAGCCTATCCACTATTACCCATATACTTGTGTTTCCCTTCTTAGATCTAGGCAGACCATCTATGAAATCCATAGATATATCCTCCCACTTCCACTGTGGTATACTAAGGGGTTGCAATAGTCCTGATGGCCTTTGTGTCTCTGCCTTGACTTGTTGGCAAGTCATGCACCTTGCAACATGTCTGGCCACATCTGACTTCATCCCCTTCCACCAAAGATTTCTTTTCAAATTTTGATACATCTTGGTGCTACCTGGGTGTATGGAGTACTTATTCCTATGGTATTCATTTAATATTTCCTCCTTTAATTCTATATTTTCTGGAACACATATCCTATTTTTGTTCCTTAAATAAACATTTTTTATCAACTTGATAATTTATTACTTCTTCCCCTTTTGATATGAGCATTTTCTTTTCCACCATGTTTAGGTCTTGTTCCTGCATTTTCCCAACCTTAAGAAGTAAATCTGATTGCAAAGATATCATAGTTAATTTCCCTTTACCTTTATCTTCTTCAATGGGCATCATTTGTACCTCACTGTTTTCCTCAATTTCCAAATTAGTAAGTATAGACAAATCCTTAAACTCTTCCATCATCAACATGGCTACTTTGGCATGTTGTCTACTCAAGGCATTTGCAACTTTATTTGCCTTGCCTGGTGTATACAGTATATCTAGATCATAGGTAGCTAGGAACTCTACCCATCTATGTTGCCTCATGTTCAAATCTTTTTGTGAGAATAAATATTTCAATGCCTTATGATCAGTGTACAAAATGAATTTGGCACCTAACAAATAATGTCTCCAAAGTTTCAAAGCATATACAACTGCTGCTAGTTCAAGATCATGGGTTGCATATCTTGTTTCATGTGGCTTTAATTGCCTAGATGCATAGGCTACCACCTGGTCTTGCTGCATCAACACAGCCCCTAACCCAGAGCCACTTGCATCGGTGTACACAACTAAATTTTCATTTCCTTCTGGCACTCTCAATACTGGTGCATTAATCAGAGCTTCTTTTATTTTGATAAAAGCTTGCTTACATTTTTCTGTCCATACAAAGGCTTGGTTCTTTCTAGTTAAATTGGTAAGTGGTGATGATATTTTTGAGAAATCTTTTATAAATCTCCTATAATATCCTGCCATCCCCATAAATGATCTAATCTCACTGATGGTACTAGGCCTTTTCCATGCTTGGATTGCCACTACCTTATTGGGGTTTACTGATATTCCTTTGGCAGAGATAACATGCCCAAGAAAATGTACTTCTTCTTTCCAAAATGCACATTTTAAAAATTTTGCCTTTAAATCATTTTCCCTTAATCTTGACAAAACTAAATGCAAATGATTTTTATGCTCTTCCACTGTCTTGGAATAAATCAAAATGTCATCAATAAAAATCAGTACAAACTTGTCTAAATAATCTCTAAATATTCTATTCATTAAATCAACAAAATATGAAGGAGCATTTGTCAAACCAAATGGCATAACCATAAATTCATATAAGCCATATCTTGTGTTAAATGCAGTATACTTAACACTTGAGTCTTCAACCTTCATTTGATGGAATCCTGAGGCTAAGTCTAATCTAGAAAATATTTTAGCTTCACTGAGTTGGTCAAAGAGATCATCTATTCTAGGCAATGAGTATTTGTTCTTGATGGTTACTTTATTTAGTTCTCTATAATCTATGCACATTCTCAAAGTACCATCATGTTTTCTTACAAATACTACTGGAGAACCCCAACAGGAATTACTTGGCCTTATAAATCCCTTGCCTTCTAATTCTTCCAACTGATTTTTCAATTCTTTCAGTTCACTTGGCCCCATTCTATAGGGTTTCTTGATTATTGGACTTGCTCCTGGAATGATTAATTTGGAAATCAACTGGTCTGTGGTGTGGAACACCCTTAACTTCCCCAAACACATCCAAGTATTCATTAACTATGGGAATTTCTTCAATGGTTAGTTCACTGAGATCTTTTTCTAAGTCAACTAAATGATATAATTTCCCTTCCTTAGCTACTTCACATAGAACTGTGATCCTCTGGCCTCTAGAATTTTGCAATGATATGGTGGATGAGTCTAAATTAATTATGGCTTTAAATTGCCTTAACCAATCTACCCCCAATATAACTCCTATATTTGGGTAATTTAAAACATATAAATTGGAAATAAAAATATTTCCTCCTATGTTTAACTCCACATCCACACAATTCATGTTCAAAACACTAGAACTCCCTAGGGGACTTTGTACAAGCAATGGGGTTTCAACCAATATGCAGTTTAATTTTAACACTTTAACTATTTCATAAGAAATCAAAGAGTGTGTTGCTCCAGTATCATATACTACTGGTATGGGTATGGCACAAATGAGTAATGTACCTTCCACTTGGCCATGATTTTCAGCATCAATTTTCACTGCAGATTTGCCTTTACCTTCCAAAGTTGCCAATTTCCCTTGCTGTTTATTCTCAGGACAGTTCCTCTTCATATGCCCCTCTTTCCCACATAGGTAGCATTTGAAGGCTCCTCCTTTTAACTCTGGGCACCTTGGTTTGATGTGTCCTTCTTTACCACAATGATGGCAAACCAATTTCTTCTTAGCATCATTGGCTTTTGTGTCTTTGTCCTTCTTATTGTCTGCCTCCTCCTTCTTTTTATCATAAGGGTGATATCTTCCCTTATTCTTCTTATTTTTGTTGCTCTTAAAATTCCTATATTTCTCTCTTTCTTTGTCATGTTGTTCCAGTTTCAATGCCAGATCAATTACTTGATCAAAAGTTCTATCTGCATATGGTAGCATAGCTCTGCTAAGTCCTGGGTTCAGACCTTTTATATACCTATCATTTTTGGATGCTTCATCTGCCACTAGCATTGCTCCATAATTAGATAGCCCCTCAAACTTTTGAGTGTATTCAGTGACATTCAAAGTTCCCTGCCTAAGTTTGATAAATTCTTCAAGCAAAGTGGTCTTGGCTGATGCTGGTACAAATCTTGCCTCCAACATCTCCTTGAACTGATTCCAAGTGATTTCATTTTCATTTCTTCCAGCTATGATCACCTCCCACTAGCTTAAAGATACCCCTTTCAGTTGTCTTGAAGCTACTTGCCTCTTCCTTTGATCATCTAACTGCATGTCATTGAAAATCCTATCAAGTGTTCTCAACCATGCTTGAATTTCCATCACATTCTCAGTTCCTTCAAAACTCCTGCCTCCTAAATTGGAATAAGTCTTCAGTAGTTTTGAAAGCTCTTCATGTGGATTCTCAGGCCTATGCCCAATTCCATCTCTTAAAACCCTCACAAATTCTTGCATATCAAGCATTTGAGGTGCACTGGGTCCTGCATTGTGATGAGATCCTCTTCCTACCATGGTCTGCTAACTAAATTCTGGGCAAATGATATTAGTATATTATGAGTACTTCTATGATTACTATTTTCTTATCTAAATTATTTCATCCAAAACAAACGGACATAATACATTTCTATAATACTTAGCAGTCAATGCAACCAAGTGCTCTGATACCAACTGAAATGACCCTCCTATTTCTACCTTAATTTCATAGGGATTTTTTTTCTCCATAGATATAATATGTGTACATGCATATACACATTTAATTTATATGTATTTGAATGTCCACATATATTCATTTGCACTTTTAAGTTTGATTTAAATTTCCTTTGAATTATCAGAGTCATTTTCTTTCAAACAATTCAAACCAGGATTCAAACTCATTACCAATATAAATATATCAGTGTATTTCTAATAATATACACATACATATGAAGATGTATGTGTTCCTCTTGTTTAAATTCAGAGTATATACTTTATTTTTATTTGTTATACAAGAGCATTCTGTTTGATTTGGATTTTAGCAATTCTGCCTAAAGTTAATTACTATATACTTTTGAATATTTGTAATAAGTCAGTAAATCCTATGCGTATTTAATTTATATGAACTTGCTCATTCTATTTGATAGTTTTTAATATCAATTTACCTTGACAGTTAAATCTCAAGATTCTTGAGATTTTTATTTCAGATCATGGATCAAAGGTATTGATATTTGGCTAAGGCCAGAAATGATATATTCACTTATCATTTTCCACTTATGTATTTTCTAGAAAACTTTCTTATTTAAGATTCAATCTATGTGACTTGTTTGCCTTAATCTTAGCCCACATGACACATAGTGAGTTGTGTATTTGTGTAAGATTTGCTATGTCAAGAATTTGAACTTAAAAATATTCATAAGAATAATTCCAGGTTTGTTTGTGCAAACCTGTCCAGATTGCATATCTGTTATGACTTTGAAAAATTGGTTATGGTAAAACAATGACTTAAGGATTTTGAAAGGCATTTTTACTAACAAAACACAACCAGACATAATCAACCAAAACTTCACTCATTTGAAGCTGGTTAACTCATGTGCCTTGTGTCATGCCAGGTACCTGATCATGGCAATTTAAATGCCAGTCATTTGCATCATACCTGTAGCCTTCCCATACAATTACTTTTCTCAAAACAATTTAGAAAGTAGACTTGAACCATTTGTAGACATATTTCAGAGGAAAAACCATTAGATACTTAAAGGTATACTTTCAAGGTAAATTCTGAATTTACTCCAAAACTCAGTGTTTTAAAATGACTTAAGATTGTCTAATACATAATATAATTGCAAAGCAATTGCTCACATAATTGTATATATCTTTACCAGGTTTCCATAGCTAATACTTGAGCATATTTTTCTTGTTTATGTTCTAGGCTCTACTTCAAAAACAAATCAAACCTTAACACACAACGATTTCGACAGAACAACTAATTTAATCTAACACTTTACAGAACATAAGAGCAACTTGATCACTAACCATAGAATATTCATTACATGACTGGAAATCTTAGAAACATAATTTTTCCTGAATACATGCAGATATAATCAATTTAAGCTCTTATTGAAACTAGCTAGCATGTTCATTCACTCCTCCATAATAGCCATAACTTCATTTTCTACTTAGTGCCTGCATTCCCTGAAAGAGCATGAGTGGCTGCCTCATTTTTAAAATGAGACACCCCCATATGCCATGAGCAAACAAGGGTCAGATCTAAGATCTGGTATAAGCAATATCAAAATATTCAAAACATTAAGCTCTGGGTGATGAGCCTTAATACTTATTTTGTATGCATGTAATTTCTTTAATCCACCGCTTTATTATGTTACATACACTTTGATACAAGAATGATATCTTTATCTATCATTTATTCACACAAATTTATTTATTCAATCATGAATATCAATCTACAGTGTGTATATTCAATGGAATAACCAGGGTTCCATTCCAACCAACCTAGGAAATACTCATTTTCCTATTTTTTTCACTTACAGGTTGTTTTCATTAATTTAAATCCCTAGCCTCATCTGCTAGTAAGGAATCACAGGGACACATTGCAATGAACTAATTCACATCATTGCACAAAGATCTCAAGGCTTAAACAAACCATGTGCCAACTTGCATACTTCAAATATGACAAGCATTCCAGCAGCCTTCTTGGCTCATAACCCTAGTATATTTACTAGTAGTGTTGGTTAAAATCCTATCATCAGATAGCTATGTGGACATGTCACAGTGTATAAAAAAAAAACACCTCCCTATATCTTACAAGTAAACTGTTCAAAACAAACAGATAATCATTTCATAAATATTGCTATAAGAGGTCTTAACTTTAAATCATACAAAAGAACAACTACAACTGAGTGTGGAGCCATGGCATGCTATGTTATTATGATTTACAAGTAACTGTGATTGAACTGGATTCAAGATCTAGCTGAATCACAATTTTTATCTTGTGAATTTTGTTATTTCATGAGGGAATCAGCACACAGAAATTTCTATTGCATCCCTTACTCTTTCTTTTCTTAAGCCTCAGCACTTATATATAATATAATGCAGCTCATAATATATTTTTTTTTATTTTTTTTAAAGAATAATTTCCTGCCATAGATCCCCATCAGTAGTGAGTATTCCTTCCTTGATTTTAAGGTATTGTTGCCTTAGTTTTTTTTTTTTTTCAAAATGTAGTAAATAGTAGTATGCACATCCATAGCAACCATTCAAACAGATCAAAGGAATTCATCCAAAGAGCATCCATAATAAACATTATATCAGCTCAAGAAAATAAAATCCATTCAACAACATTAATATAACAGTGATTAACAAAAAAATCAGAAAACATCAATAGCAACATAAGAACTTGGCTGCCTCATATCAGGTCTTAATGCCATGAATCTAGTGAGATTACTCACCTAAATATTTCTTCTTATTGATCCAGAAAATCCCTGAGTATATTTTCTCTTCATTTAAAATGTTTTCTTCCTTTCCTATTATAAGTAGCTCGGGTAAAACAATTTCTCTGGCCATAACTACTTATTTATAAGCATATTTTTACTAGGGTTTTTCTCAAGACAAAATTCCATTTCTGTCCTGGCTGGCATCATGCATAGTTTGCATTTTCTCATTTTTATCCCTAATTACCCCCGACCATATTAACCAATTAAAGGCTGCATTTTCTTTTCTTTACTTTTTCAGAAAATGGCCACTCACTCAAGTCATGTTAAAAGTGTGTGACTATATTTATTCATTTGCTCATTTTTGGAAATCCCCCTTCTTTCTATTTCTGCCTATACATAACATACATACCTGTTTTATGCTTTATACCTATTTAATGTTACTCTTTTGCTTAGCTTTGACATTTTTCTGCTCACATATATTAAAATCAACATATCTACATAGTAGTATTCAAAATAACTTTACAGAATATATATATAACCTTCATATATTAAACAAACATATCTTGAAAACTTTTGTATCCTACTATAGAAATTGCAACCAAATATACTTACATACTTATATATACTTGGACCAACATACATTAACTTATACACCATAAACTAAGATATTATATGTACAATAGTATATATGCAACTGATATATATATAATTAACATGTTATACAGTAAAACAAAACATAGATGACACCTCGTTTATAATATAATATACTCTATAACTTATATATATATATAATGAACTAAATAAACTGCCATATATAAAGGTGCATATATAAATAGAGAGGAGAAGAACCTAAATTTTAAAACTTTATAACAATACACATATGTATAATATCTTAAAATCAATGTTTAAAATAAATATAACCTTTACACTGAATAAACATATATATAAGAACTGATATAACATTGCATATAACAGACTTTATATAAACCATATATATAAATATATATATATATAAATATCGATAACAGAATATAACCTATATATATATATAACTAACTTTACAAAATTAGAAAATCAATATATATATATTAACAGATATATTTATTACATATATAAATAAAGTGGAGGCTGCACAGGCTTCGATGGAGAACTCACGGCCTGACTAAGAGATTTGGGAGGGGGGGGGAAGGAAGGTGAGGGGTGGCCACGGATCCAGTGAAGCACGAATCTGCTCGGATTTGATGGCACAGTGAGTTGTTGCGATCTGGAAGTGGATTAGCAAAGGCTTGGATGGTGGAGTGGTTCGGCCTTGTGGAGCTTTGGTGGTTTCGGCTAGGGTTCTGACAAGGAGGAGTAGTGGCTGATCATAAGATGGTGATAGGTGAGGAGAAGAGGTCGGCTATTGGAAAGGAGGAGGTTAGGCAAGAATTTGATGGCCGAACACAAGGAAGAAAGGAGAAGGATTAGAGAAAATAAAATGGGAAAGAAGAAGAAGACTTACAATATATTTTTCTTGCAGCAGAAAGAAATGAGGAGGAAGAAAGAGGTGAAGAGCAGAATAACTAAAAGTGAATGTGAATGAGAAGTCAGTAAAATAAAAAAAAATTGAACGTGTATGAGAAACCAAAAGTTTGAACGTGCATTTTAATTGTAAAGAGACGGCTATTCATTTCCTAACATCAATTCAAGTGAACTTTTTGAATTCCAAGCCCATTAGTCTACCCACTAAAATAAATAAGCTAAATATAAAATAAATTCAAACCCAAAAACCAAATATAAGATAATAGGAGAATAAAATTCGAAAAAAATAACCGCGTGTAATACGCTGAAAAATTACAATTTTATTGTATAAAAATATTCAGGTTTGGAAAACATTTTATTATCATCTGATATTAACTGATTTAAATTGAAATAAAATTACATAATAAAATAAACTTCCATATTATTAATTGAAAATTTACCATTTGCTATGTTGAAGTAGACGTATTTCAAATATTAAATTTTCATTTCCAAATTTTAATATTTAAAATTTCACAAAGAAATTCAATTAATTAAATTATAAAAATTTATAAAATTTACGGGTCAACATAACAACTCAAACAATAGAACATATAAAACATTTTAATAAAAATTTCAAATACACTACCTCACTCGATGATTCAAGAATAGATTTCTAAACAAGGATAGAGATTCAAATTCAAAGGGACTCTAAACAAAAGAATTCTAGCTAGAAGACTCGAAACGAAGATAAGATGATTGAGTTATAATATAAGAAGATGGATAGACTTATATATATCGCGGGCGACCTTAACCGGGTCAACCGTGACTTCGAGAATAAGATCGATGCAGAATTCTAAGGCAAATCGACATCTGATCGATAGAATAGAATTCAGGCATAGCAAGAGATAGCAGCATCCAAACCGACGATATAGAAATCTTCGGTGAATCGATATCTATTATAAAAGAGTTTCACACCTTTACAGATCATCCAGTTGAACTATGGGGTGCTCCGGAGTCAAGAAAACACGAATAGAGAGGGACAAGGATAGATTTTTGGAATCGAGGGGACCGTTCCAAAATTCAAAGGAAACCGAGTCAAAGAGGAAGAGATTCAAGCTTGAACGAAAGTGATTCTATAATTAAATCTACTATATATGCTGAGTTTTGCCTAAAACCAGAGCTTTGATACCACATGTAACATCCTGAAATTTTAAACCATTCGCATCCGCACATGTCGGACTTGAATTGCTCAAAATATCAGATTGTTAATTTAAATTTGGCAAATCTCAACATATACAGTAAATAAATAATCACAGAATCACAGATACATAGTAATATAACAATAAGCAGCGGAAATAAAAGAATAGCAGTTCATGAAGCTACTATATATATATATAATCAGAGTTGAACAAGATACAACAGAAGTCTCAATACAATAGTCAAATACAATATAAGATTATATCACAGGAGTCAACTGAATAACTGAAAGCTGAAAAGATAGATGAATATCCAAGCGAAGCTCAATCTCCAAAGTTGAGTCTCAAAGGCTGTGACACTCAATCTGACCCGAGCGTAAAGCAAAACACAAAACGCTCGAGTCAGGATTAACATTCTTATATCAATAAATCCAACTCAAATGAAATATCAACTGAAATACAAGTAACTCAAAGGATGTTAGGGATAACCATCCTCTAAAGATCCATTAAACTATCTACTATGTAGTAATATACGCTATTATAATAATGTCTATAGTAAAGTAAACTATTAAAATAGCATTAAGGCATTACCCATATCCCCCTTAACACATTTTATAGTGCCAATAGTCTATACAGTACCGTAATACCCCATAAACTAGAGCTACCAGAGGATACTCCATAGGTATGACACAAATCAAACTCGTAGTGGTCTCGATATGGTAGGTGACACGGCACAACTAGGAAATGCCAGGGTAGATATACCAATTACACTTCCGGGCTGTTGGTAACGCAAAGCCGCAACAATCGCCCAACTCGAGCCACACTCCCGAATCAAAGGTGCGCACCAAAATCAATCACAAAGTAATAGAATGGCATACGATGGAGTGTGTCCGATCAGAGGAGCTACCTCATTGGCCAATCAATTGCTCCTGTTTTTGCCACCTTATGCCAACTCACGGGAGTCGGGTCCACATATATACCTCATATAGGATCGTCGCCACCATCCTACTTCATTCTGGAATCTCCACCGCGTACACAGTTGTTAAAGTGGTTTTCGGTATCGACAGAGAGTATGCCCATATCCGATCCCGGTCTCTTTAACAACCAAACGTTATTATAACACCACGGTCATTTCAAAATAGTTTATACTTCAAAACCAAAATATAATTTCCATTTCAAAAACCATATCAATACGATATCATGTCCATTTCAAAAATATTCACTTCCAAAATCATACTACTTTCAAATTTATAACACTTTCGAAACCAAACATTTGAAATTATAATACTTTGGAAAACCATTACACTTCCTTTAAACCGTTTAGATATTAGTAATAGTATATATAATAAAATAGTTTATAAAATAAAATAGTTTATATTAAAATAATTAGTATATAAAATAGTGATAAGTTAAAATAGTTTATATAAAATAAAATAATTAGAATATTAAAATAGTTTATAATAAAATTAGTTTTATATTAAAAATAGTTTATATTAAAATTATTTATAAAGTAAAATATATAAATAGTTAAATATAATTTAAAAATACTTTATATAATAAAATAGCTTCCTCAAATTTCACAATCGATTCAAATCAACTCGAATTTCAATTCAATTCATCAATTTCAATTCAATTCAGTTTCTCGATAAACCATTTCAAATTATATCGATTTCAAATACAAATTTAAACCACGAAATAAACCATTTCAATTTCAATATATTTTAAAGCTTTAAATATTTAACATTTCAAAACTAAATTTGATAATTTCGTTTATATCTCAAATTCACTTTACTATTATTTAGTTTTGAAATATTTACTTAATAAATCCAATATCATTTAAATAAAACCTCAAATTTCAAATAACAAAATATTTCCTTCAATTTATTTAAACTTGAAATATTCATTTAATCACCTTAAACCAAAATCAAGTTATAAAATCATATCCTTTAAAAATCTCAAATTCAATAAGTTCCAAATCGATTTAATTAAATAAATTTCTTAATTAAATACAATTTCAAATAAATTCAAATTTATTTTCCCAACCTTAACTTATAAAAATCATTATAAAATCTATTTTATAATATAATTTGAATAAATACTTAAACGTATTACATATTAATTAAATCAAACTTTATTAAATTAAATCTTATTATCAAACTTATCTTATATTAAAACTAATTTATACACATTTTAAAATAATAAAATTATAAGTAAATTCTTAAAATTTATAATTTCAAAACTAACTTATAATTTTAAAAATTTTCAAACATATAATTTTAAAATCAAGAATTTAACTTTATAAAATACATTTATATATATCTTAAAATCAATATTTATTAAACCATATATTTCTTTCCAAAACCATAGAAATCATTTTCAAATTATTTATATATATAGACCAACGGTGTCTGTTTAAAATTTTCTATCCTATGGTCAAGTGATACATCTATTTATCATTTCAATCTGCAATTTAAATATATACGGGTATATATCATTTCAACCCTCAATCCAAAATTCAATTCAAATGAAAATCGCTTGGGTTTATCATTTCAACCCATAACGACTTTCTCCTATTCTACAAATCGTTCGGGTATGTATCATTTCAACCCATAGGGAATTCTATACTAACAGGGAACTTGCAGAGTGATAACAGATATGATAATAATATAACATGCATATATCATAAATATAAATAAAAGATAATGGTGTCAAATGTCACAGGTGAACAGATACAGATAACACCATATATATAACAAAGTAAATAACTAACAGCAGCATATTTCAATTATCGTTTCAATTGAAATCAAATTTAATAGATATAAGAACGTTAATCGTGAGTGATTTCTCACCTTTCGAGCTAGAGGAGTTTGACAACAGAACAAGCTTCAAATTCCAAAGCAAAGCAAGATTGGCACGAATTTGACCATCAAAGCTGATAACAGAAATTGATGAGAACAAATCAAAACTAGATCGATGAAGATAATTGATACAAGTGAACTTATATATAACTATATATATATAAAATCATATTCTAAATCCAAATATATATTAAAATAAGATATATATATATATTATATTCATTTGCAAATCAATATTGATTTAAACACATATTAAACTATATATATATTTCAAATCATTGGTTTAAATAAACACATATATTAAAATCAACATATCTACATAGTATAATTTGAAATAAATGAATATATATACTTATAAGTAAATACATGAACAACCTATATAACTATTCTATGCAAATCACTATATAACCAAACCCAAAAGATTATATAAACTAGTAATATATAGATAAGATAGCAATTTAAATATATAAATATATACCTCTTATACCATAGCATGAAATGTATAACTTATATAACCTAATACTGAAACATACATAATAATGCAACATACAGTAGAATACTCATATATATAACTTATAGAACGTAAACTTTACGTATCCAAAACCTATATATTTATATAATGTAATATATCTCCATATATATACACAACATACATATATAGACTATACTAATATATTATAAACTAATATAAACTTATACAGATAAACAACCAAAATATACATACAATTTAAAACCATATATACCAATATACTTTAAATATAACCAACAAATTCATCTCTGACATTCTTTCCTAAAACCAAAATAACTTTACAGGACATATATATATATATAACCTTTATATATAAAACAAACATATCTTTAAAACTTTTGCATCCTACTATAGAAATTGAAACCAAATATACTTACATACTTATATATACTTGGACCAACAGACATTAACTTATACACCATAAACTAAGATATTATATGTACAATAGTACATATGCTACTGATATATATAATTAACATGTTATACAGTAAAACAAAACATAGATGACACCTCGTTTATAATATAATATACTCTATAACTTATATATATATATATATATAATGAACTAAATAAACTGCCATATATAAAGGTGCATATATAAATAGAGAGGAGAAGAACCTAAATTTTAAAACTTTATAACAATACACATATGTATAATATCTTAAAATCAATGTTTAAAATAAATATAACCTTTACACTGAATAAACATATATATAAGAACTGATATAACATTGCATATAACAGACTTTATATAAACCATATATATATATATAAATATCGATAACAGAATATAACCTATATATATATAACTAACTTTACAAAATTAGAAAATCAATATATATATATTAACAGATATATATATTACATATATAAATAAAGTGGAGGCTGCACAGGCTTCGATGGAGAACTCACGGCCTGACTAAGAGATTTGGGGGGGGGGAAGGAAGGTGAGGGGTGGCACGGATCCAGTGAAGCACGAATGTGCTCGGGTTTGATGGCACAGTGAGTTGTTGCGATCTGGAAGTGGATTAGAAAAGGCTTGGATGGTGGAGTGGTTCGACCTTGTGGAGCTTTGGTGGTTTCGGCTAGGGTTCTAACAAGGAGGAGTAGTGGCCGATCATAAGATGGTGATAGGTGAGGAGAAGAGGTCGGCTATTGGAAAGGAGGAGGTGAGGCAAGAATTTGATGGCCGAACACAAGGAAGAAGGAGAAGGATTAGAGAAAATAAAATGGGAAAGAAGAAGAAGACTTACAATATATTTTTCTTGCAGCAGAAAGAAATGAGGAGGAAGAAAGAGGTGAAGAGCAGAATAACTAAAAGTGAATGTGAATGAGAAGTCAGTAAAATAAAAAAAATTGAACGTGTATGAGAAACCAAAAGTTTGAACGTGCATTTTAATTGTAAAGAGATGGCTATTCATTTCCTAACATCAATTCAAGTGAACTTTTTGAATTCCAAGCCCATTAGTCTACCCACTAAAATAAATAAGTTAAATATAAAATAAATTCAAACCTAAAAACCAAATACAAAATAATAGGAGAATAAAATTCAATAAAAATAACCGCGTATAATACGCTGAAAAATTACAAATTTATTGTATAAAAATATTCAGGTTTGGAAAACATTTTATTATCATCTGATATTAACTGGTTTAAATTGAAATAAAAGTACACAATAAAATAAACTTTCATATTATTAATTGAAAATTTACCATTTTCTATGTTGAAGTAGACGTATTCCAAATATTAAATTTTCATTTCCAAATTTTAATATTTAAAATTTCACAAAAAAATTCAATTAATTAAATTATAAAAATCTATAAAATTTACGAGTCATTACATATGTCTTTGGGTTCAATTTCTTATATAAATCCACTGTATAGACACAAATCACATAAATTTCTAAAAGAGGAACGAGTTTGAATACCTGCAGTAGGATTACCTATTACCAATTCTGGAGGATGATTTGCTTTGAATTTCAGTCTCTGTGGTTCCAGATTTCTTTGAACTTCTTCCGAGGTTGTAGTTTCTTTGGATTTTCACTTTCATCTTTTTCGTTCTCCTCTTCAACATTGCTTTTGATTGTTTCCTTGCTTTGATCATCAATGCCTTCATCAAAATTGACTCCACGATTGTTCTCTTCCTTTTGTTGTATACTCTATAAGCTTTGCTTCTGGAAGAGTATCCCATTAACATGCCTTCGTCAACTTTTGGCTCAAATTTTCCAAGTTGATCAGCTGTATTGAGAGTAAAACATGGACAGTCAAATTTTTTGAAATATGCAATGTTTGGCTTTTTGTTGAACCATAGTTCATATGGTGTTTTCTTAAGAATCGGCTTAATCATGACTCTATTCATTACATAAAAAGTTTTATTTACTGCCTCAGCCCAAAAGGACAAGGGTAGTTCATACTCATTTATCATAGATCTAGCCAACTCTTGTAAGGTTCGATTCTTTCTCTTGACTACTCCATTTTGCTGTTGAGTACGTGGGGTAGAGAATTCATGTTTAAATCCACTTTCATCACAAAAAAGTTCAAATTCATAATTTTCAAATTCTCTACCATGATCACTTCTTAGCGAAATAATAGAAACTCCTTTTTCATTTTGAACTAATTTTTTCAATTTAGTGAAGTATGAGAAAGTTTCTGATTTTTTAGCTAAGAAGTATACCCACGTGTATCTAGAGTAATCATCAACCAATACATAACAATATCTCTTACCACCTAAACTTGCAATATCATTAGGTCCAAACAAATCCATATGAACTAGTTTAAGAACTCTAGAAGTACTTACAGTGTTCTTGGCAAGAAAAGATGATTTTTTAAATTTTCCCATAGTACATGCTTTACATAGAGTTTCTATTTTGAAATCATGAGATGGTAAACCTCTTACCAAATCTTTTCTTTTTAATATATTTAACAGATTCATGCTAGCATGTCCTAATCATCTATGCCATAAGTTTACTTCTTCATCCTTAGCTACCAAACATTTTGAAAGAGTGAGATCATCAAAAGATAGAGAGAATATATTACCTTTCCTCTTACCTAAAAATAATGTTTTTCTTTTGATGATTGGTTAACAATTTTGCACAAATCAGAATCAGAAACAACATTCATTCCCTTATCACATATTGGCTGATTGAAATCAGATTATGGTGCAGATTTTCAACATATAATACATCGTTTAAGGTTAATGTACCGTTACCTACTTTACCTTTACCGATAATTTTACATTTATCATTATTGCCCATTGTGACTCTGCTACCTTTGTACTTGTCTAGGCTAAGGAACTTTGATTTGTCGCCCGTCATGTGCCTAGAACAGCCAGAATCCAGGTACCACTCTTGCTGTTCCTTTGCCTGCCAACACACCTACATGATAAAAAATTTAGTGACCTATTTGTTTTTATAGGTCCATGATTGTTAGCGACGAACAAATTTGAAAAACAAGTTTGTGTAGAACCAAGACAGTCTATGTTTGTTTCTTTTGGCACCCATATTAGTTTGATTTTAAGGGATTTAACATTCGTTCCTTTAGGAAACCAAATTGGTATGGTTTTCGTATGTTTGGGTCTATACTAGTAATTGTTTTGATTGTGTCCAATTTTTCCACAAATCGTGCACTTGGAGTTGACATGATTAGTTTCACTTTTATCATTTTCAGATTGAGTATACCTAAGTCCTTGTCTAATGGTATTAACAGTTTGTTTCCCTAATAGTATATTTAGTGATCTTTCTCCTTTGGAGAATTTTCCTAAAGTTATAGACAATTGTTGGACTTGTGACTTGAGAGATTCATTTTCATTCAATAACAAAGTGCATTTTTTAATAGAATTTTCTCTCCTAGTATTTTCACTTTCTTTCAAAATCATAATTTCATTTTCAGGCGATTTAATTCTAGTTTCTGATTTTTTTTATTTCCTCTTCTAATGATGGACACTTATCACACTTAGGGCTCTTTTTTCTATAGTTTTGAACCATTTGATAAAGCTGCTTATTTAGTTCTATCAAACTATCTTTTTGTGATTCAATTTTAGCATACTTCTCCCTAAGTCTTTCAAAATAGCCATTTACTTCATGAAATATTTAAGTAATTATGAGTGGGTAAGTTTTGATACCTCGATGGGCTCATCATCATCGCTGTCACTTGTTTCTCCTAAAAACAACGATTTGCTCTTTCACTCTCACTACTAGTTCTTTTATCATCATTTTCATCACTTTCAACCCAAGTTGCTGCAAAACTTCTCCTTTTCGGTTTCTTTCCTTTGCCGAATTGATTTTGAGGACAATTTGGCTTGATATGACCAGGTTTATTGCACTTGTGACAAATGATCTCCTGCTTTTCTGAGTTGTCTAGAACTTTGACGATTCTGCTTTTAGTTGTTGATTTAGGGCTAGATTTCCATACTTGTAGTTCCACCTTTTGAATCTCTTTACTATCAGTGCTTGTTCAGCTGCTCCTTCATCATCTCCATCATCATCTTCACTTTCTATTGATCCTTTGAGAGCTATTGATTTCTTACGCGTATCTCCTCCTTCACGTTCTTCCTTGAATTTGATTTCTAGCTCATAAGTGGTGAGATTTCCGATGAGTTCTTCAATTTTAACTTGTTTCAGATCTTTTGATTCTTAAATGGCAGTCACCTTTGCTTCAAAATTTCATGGAATCTGAGGATCTTTCGGACTATTTCCAATTCTGTGTATGGTCTTCCTAGGGATTTTGATTTGTATACAAAATTAGAAAGTCGTCCATACATTTCTTTGACACTTTCATCCTTTGCCATTGTGAAGTTCTCGTACTCGCTACTAAGCATGGCAAGGCGAGATTCTTTGACCTGGGAGGTTCTTTCATGAGTCACTTCAAGCGTGTGCCAAATTTTCTGTGCAGTTAGACAATGTGAGACTCGGTTAAATTCAATTTAATCTAATAAGCAAATAATAGAATTCATAGCTTTAGCATTAGCAGTTTGCAGTTTATTTTCAAGATCAGTCCATTGATCCATAGGTTTAACAACTTCTTGATTATCTACCATTACTGTTGGTGTGCTATATCTCGTTTCAATAATATTCCATACATCTATGGTTTTCAGAAAAATTTTCATTTTAGTTTTCCAATATGCATATTCACCATTGAACATGAGTGGTCTAGCTATGGACTGACCTTCAGCAAAAGCATTATTAAAAGAAGCCATTGAAAGAAAAAATTATTTTTTTTAACAGAAAATGGTTTTTGTTCCTAGTTCTGATACCACTTGTAGGATCGTTTTCACCATAGAGGGGGGATGAATAGGGTCTACTGAATATTAATACGGAAATAAAAATGAAAACAGAAAGTAATGCAGTAAAGACCACACACAGTTTTACCCAGCTTCGGCAAAAACCTGCCTACGTGCCACCCCTAAGGTTTCTACTAGAAACTAAGTAATCAGACGCTTAAAAAACACGTAAACCTGTGATACCCGCTAACTTGATTAACCTAACTCTAAGCTCAAAACCCTGCCACTGAGTTGCGAATTCTTCGAACTATGCCACGTAGTTCATAACCTAGTCAAAACTAGAGTTTATACAAAGTTAAGAAAAGAACAATACAAATTTAATTTAAAACCCTAAATTATAATTTAGCCCAAATCAAAACACTATCGGCCTAA
Organism: Allium fistulosum; assembly: GCA_030737815.1. Lineage (NCBI taxonomy): Eukaryota > Viridiplantae > Streptophyta > Magnoliopsida > Asparagales > Amaryllidaceae > Allium > Allium fistulosum. The sequence goes on from CM060903.1 coordinate 208,845,576, forward strand.
TTAAAAAAATAGTGTGGTCCATAAAAAATGTGGTTCTTATTCTTTTTGAATACCCTGGCTGATACCCTCTTTCACTGTTGCTGTCTTTGATTTAGGATTTTGTTGATCTGGAGCCGCCGCTTGAAAATAACACTTCGAATCGTTTGTTGTATGCTTTTGTTCCTCAATTAGCTTCGCTGCTTCTTCGATTAGTGTTATTCGATTGCTCTAGATTTGAGTTCAACTTCGGTATGTTTTTGTCTCTTGAATGCTTTCGTTGATTGTTTTCGAACTCGTGATTTTTTGGCGATGATGAATTGGGCATTTATAGGGATCGAAACCCTATAATTTGGTTTCGTATATTTTGGTTTGAATTCTTCAATTACTTTGCTCTACCATTCGATTCTTGCTTGAACGATTGTGATGATTCTGACTTGTTCATTGGTTGATATATTCAAATATGTTTGAAGCTGTTCCGTTCTTTGCTCCTACGACTTGTTCATCGGTTGCTTATAGTTTTGACATTTGAATTTGAGATAATCTTGACTTCCTGAAGTCCGACTTGTTCATCTACGACCTTTTCTACTCCTTGACTTTAATCGAACTCCTACTGATAGTTACCGAATTTTTGAACACTTCAACGGTATTTTTCGTTTGGCTATTTCTTTGATGTCAACTTGGAGTCTTGGATGTTAGTTGCTCGATTTTAATCTAACGTCTCCATGTATATACATACATACAAGTAATGTATGTATATATGTGTGTGATTGGTGTTGCTATGCTCTGTCCACCCGAGTGCTTGCATTCATGTGTGTTCACGTGTGTGTGATTACTGCAGCTCCAATGCATCAATGTCTTCTCTGTTTCATGTCTATATCTGGTTCACCACTTTATACATGTTCAAACTTAACTTGCATATGAACTTGTACATGTTGAAATGTTTGCATATGTCCATTTCTCTGTTTTATATGAACTTGACATGTCTGACACTTTTTGCTTTGTACTTGGCCCTGTACTCTGGTTGCATATGAACTTGGCCCTAAATGTTCATTATGAACATTTTGCCTTATACTCTAGTTTTCAGCCTAAATGCCTGCATGTAGCTTGCCTTTGTTGTTGTAGTCTGTTCCACTTGAAGTCTGGTTATACGTTTTCATGTGGATCTTTATGTGTACATTTTTGAACTGAATTGATATGTGTATGTATATATATGCATATATGCATACATGTGTATATGTGAGTCTACTGATCATTGCTACATTGAAACTGAACTTGATTGTTGCATGTTGGTTGGAGTCTGATCTGTGTTGCATTGCTTTCATAATGTTGTGATAGTTTTTCCTTTGTTGCTCCTGACCATGTCTTGTGTACTTTCTGAACTGTTTTGTTCGAGTCATTTCATTGATCTGGTCTGGTTGCAGCCCTTGCGTTCATGCTTGATTGAATTCTGGTTGTACATATGAGTATGTTTACTGAATGCCTTTGTTATTGCATTCTGGTCCCATTGAACTCTGGTTTGGTTCCACATGTTGTTTTTGCATTGCACTTGAGTTGAATCCAGTCTAGGCTTGGGTTTGACTTTATGCTCACCTGTCCCTACTATTTTAACAAGCAAGTGTATATTGGTGTGCACGACCTTGCGGTATGTACAGTAATACACTGTGCATGTCACAAGTTGTTCGCGTAAAATGAATTAAGAAAAATGATGATGAACAATCCAAATAACAGAGGAAAAAATATTTTCAAACACACACTTCATTGTGCACTGTAAAATATTTCTTTTTCAATTTACTACGTCAGTATTTATTTTGCAGACAGTTTAGATGCTGGATACAGGCTGGAACAAAGTTGAAGATCAAATATGGGAGATGAGTGAATTATGAGATGAAACATTTGTGTTGTCATTGAAAATTGTATTCAGAATTATGTAAATATAGTGAGAGCTTAAATTTGTACTATTTGAATTTGTAATAAAATATTTGTTTGAGTAAAATATCTGTTTAACTATGAATTTCGAGTTATTTATTGTATTCAAAAAATATTTATTTTTTTATGTGGAAAAATAAAATAGTACTATAACAAATACATTTAAACGAATATATATATTTTTATTATCATCAAACAAAATCATAGGCTATTGTATTCTACAGTGTCTGGGCGTGGCAGGTGACGACGAGGAGGGGTCGATGGTCGAAGGTCTGAATGAAGACACGATGCTTGGAAGTTTCGAATGTGAGATATGGTTAAGCTTAATGATGGTAATTAGCTTAGCTAAAAATGTGTTAGAGAGTAATTAATTTATTTAGTAATTTGAAAATCTTTTAAATGCAATATTTAATTCTTACGAGGTACAAAAATCACGGAATCAGTCACGTTGGATTCGCGGCGACAAAATAACTACGCAATGGATTTAATTTGGAATAGGAACGTTAAACAAATTCGAAAAATCAAGGTGAGTAAATCTCACTCATCTTGGATTACTGTTTTAATTTAAATTGTTGAAAATTAATTATTGAATGATTGGTTGAATTTATAAATTATTATCATCAGTTGGATGTTATATTATATATATATATATAGTAGTATATATATTTGTAGTTGGATATATTTCCCGCCTATTGGAACGGATGAGACCCTATGCGCCCCGCATAATAGCGGATGACCCTATATTACCGCGATATCCCCCTCGAAGTGGGATTGGTATTTTATGTTATCTAACATCTGTGGATGCAGGAAGACATGTTGGAGGGATCTAACTGGATTCCTCAAAAATATATTGATTGTTTTTCATATATAGCAATATATGATGTGATTGGACGAATCTGTTATGGATTGTTGTGTGGTTTGTTATTTGATGCTATAGTAGCAGTGACCTAAATTTTGGTATTTTAAATACCATAAATATTATTTTTGAATTTGAAGGAATTAAAAGGAGAATTTAGATATAAATATATTTATATTGGAATTTGGATTATTTTAAAGGAAATTGAGTTGGATAAAATAATAATTTGATTTTTGGGTTTGTACTTAACTATTCGAAAAATATTTTTAATAGAGATTTTAAAATAATTTATATAGAGATTTTTGAAGTGATTGAAATTAATTTATAAATTTTCTTGAGATTCGTAAACGGGGTTTATAAAATGGATATGATTTTGATAAGAGGAATTTTATAAGGGATTTGGAGAAAATGGAATTTCAAAAATGTTGAATATGGGAACTTCGAAAATGATAATTATAATTAATTTATACGGTTTTTATTGTGTAACAACCCTAGTTTGGAGATTACCTATCAATACTAAATTATAATGGTAATCATAATTTAGTATTATAAATTAAATTAAAATTGGAGAAATTAAATTGTTTATTTGGAATAAACAATAAAATTGGAATTAAATTGTGAAAATAAAGCTTAGAACTTTATTTTATTTTCTTTGGAGTGATAATAAATGGAATATGGGCTTTAAATAAAGAAAATGATTTTATTTTAGAGAAAATGCAACAATTATATTAATTATTGCCCAATTGCTTCTTTTAATAGTTTTTAAAAGAACTATTTGATTTTTAAGGTGTTTTATTTAAATAAAAAGGTGAAAATTGGTTTAAAAATATGTTTTAGCTATAAATTAAGTTTGAAAATGGTTTGAAATATTTTTCTAAGTGAGAGAAGTATTTTTGTTAAATTTCAAAAGTAAAAAAAATTATAGACTTTTGCATTTTATTGCGGAAATAGTGCATATTTGTGAAATAAAGGATTTCAGTAACAAAAAAATGTTTTAAAAATATAAATTTATCTTTTTATATGGTAGAAAATGTTTTATTTTGTAAGTGTACAAGTTTTCATATTTTTTCTATGTAAAAATATAAAGAAATGCAATTTTGTTTTGATAAATAGTGTATATTTGAAGCATTTTTAGTTTATGAGTGAATTAATTAACCAATAGGCCATTTATTTTCTTTTTACTAATGGATCCAAGGCCCATTAGTGCATAACCTGGTTTGAGAAGTGAGAAAAATAATATGTTCTTTTCTCAACTCCATCTTCTTCCTTAACCAGATAATGAGAAAAACAAAATCATCTTTACCAATTTCTCAATCCAAGCCATTTTGTTCATAAAATTCAAGCAAATTAGAGTCTTTTTCACTATAGAGAATAAATACAAAGGTAATCTAACTCCAAATCACTTAATTTCATCAAAAATCTCTGATTTGTGTAGTGGTTCTCTAATTATAGTAAAACTTTCTTTTGCATGTTATTTCTATCTTCTCTACAGGTTATTAGAGGCTATCTTTCAAGTAAAAGCTTCAATCTTTTGACTCAAATTCGATTTTTTATCTTCACTACAGCAAGGTGAGTTGCTGCTCACATAATGCTAGTTGAAGCAAAGCTTCAAATACCAAAAATATATGCATAAATTGCTTAAAATTTTTGATTTTGTTAATGTTTTTGTTTCTGTAAAATCTGAGTTTGGGTGTCACATTGCACATCATTTTCTCTCTATTCCGGCAACGTAATGCTGCTGGAAATTCTTTTGTTTTGTAGACCATATTTCGTAGATTAAGCATGCCAAATTTTAGGTCATTTCGACCTATATAGCTTATAGAAACATGCTGCCAAACTTTGACCCGGAGCATGTTTTTGCCCAGATTTTTATAGTGAAAACACTGCCTGGGTCCAACTTTGAGACATCATATCTTTTTCATACTCTGTCTAAATTGAATGATTCTTTGTGTAGTTTAAAGTCTTGTTGTTGAGATTTATGCATGTTAATTTTTAGGTCATTTCGACCTATAGATCTTATAGAAATATGCTGCCAAACTTGTACTTAGAGCATGTTTTTACCCAGAGTTTTACAGTGAAAACACTGTTTGGGTTCAACTTTGAGACATCATAACTTTCTCATATTTTATCCAAATTGGATCATTCTTTTTTTGTTCGAAAGATAAACATTTCTAATACATGCATACCAATTTTTAGCTCAATCCGATTCCATGTGATCTTCTGTTTCATGCCTGGAATTTGAACCCAATATGGTTTCAGGCCTGTACATTTTTTTATTCTTGAACTGTTGCAAACATGGCCTGAGTCCATGTTTGAGACAGCATAACTCATTTGTTTCAAATCAGATTTGAGTAATTCTTTATGCAGGTTGAAGTAAGAGTGTTGATTTACATTTCTATAAAATTTCATGACAATCTAGGTTCGGTTGCTACTTCGAAACCGATGTTGAACTTGTACTCGCAGCTTGCTGTAATTCAGTGTTTAAAACCTTGTTTTGGTCCAACTTTGAAACGACGCATATTCTTCGTTTCAAATCGGATTTGAATGATTCTTTTTGTAGAATGAAGTAGGAATGTTAAACTACATTTCTGCAAAATTTCAAGTCATTTTGAGACTGTTAACTTGTTCAAACCTGCTGTCGAATATTGAGTCGCAGCTTATTTTAAACGAATAATACAGTGTAATTTCCGTTATTTCGATGTTTTCTTGATATTTCTTTCTGGATTTCATACACAGGTATTATAATGTATTTTAAAAATGTTTTTCAAATAAATGGGCTTTTGAAATTATTATTATATATTATTTTTTTTAGTATAAAAATTATATACTCTATAATAAGAGAATTTTAAAGGCAATTCCTAAAGCGATTTCGAAACGTTCCTAAAACTCGTTTTCTCCAACTTAACTTCTATATAAAACACACAATTTTTCACTTCGAGCGAAGAGGGAGGAGAATTAAATGATTAGATAAAACGCGTGCTATGAACACGTGCTTTATCTTTTCAGTTAATTCCTAATCTATTCGTTTGATCGTTTTGACCTTCGGGTCTGGTTTACCGATGAGACGAGGTAAACTTTGTACTACTTTGAGTATGGAATTGACTAATGGTTAGTAAACCATTTAGTGCGAACGTGTGGAATGTGACACACGTTAACACTTTGCGGGTTCCTATCCGAGGGGTTTGTGACACATATTGCCAGTTAGTGGTGTCCAGTACTAGGCCTCCGGACCTTCACCACTACGGTTTGTTGCCTTCGTGTTTGTGCCTTCGGGTTTGTGCCTTCGGGTTTGTTACCTTCGGGTTTGTTGCCCTATAGTATCGCTTTTGGAGTTGGTCCTTCGTCACCGCTCGAGAGATGCTTGGGTTTGTCGCCTTCGGGCTTGTGGATCCTTGTTTATACAGTACTGAGCACATGCATCTTTTGTTTCTTTGATATTTATATTTCCCTAGAGTATCGCCTTTCAGGGTAGGTCCTTTGAACCACACGATATATAGCGATTACCTTGTGGAAACTTGTGTTACCTTCATTGGTATTTGTTATTTGCCTTTTTGGCTTGATTTGGGATATTCATATCCTTTGTTTATTTGAGTTGCCGATGATATGAGGCTTGTTATGATTCATCTTTTGTTATATGATCATGTTATCTCTTTTAGAGATTATTGTGGTACTGTATGACCTTGCATGTTCATTATCATTTAGCTTATCTAACTGATTTGTTTAGCTAGACTTACCCGTGTATTTTATACTCGGGTCAGACCGAGGTGTTTCAGGTTAGGTACATTTGGACTTAGCCTATTCTGCTTCCGCATGGACTATTCTACTAGCTCTTTTTGTTATATCTTTTTGTGTAGTCCTTTTGGTTTGCTACTCTGATATGTATATTCTTTTGACTCGTGTTTGTATTGTGGTCGTCATACCACATATGTGATGTATCATTTTGTATACTCTGTGATGTATCTGTATATGTGTGTGTGTGTATGTGATTATCTACTGTTCTGTGATGTGTTTTGCATTGAGTTATTGTATTTTGTTCTGATAGATCCTATAGCCACCTATGGCTTTGTATTAAGTATTTATTGGATATGTCGATCCACTTGAGACATGAAAAAAAATATGGCAATTGTCGACGCATTCAATAGATATTTAAGACAAGGCTATAGATGGTCGCTCCTATCCAGCCATATTCTCTACATTAGCAGACAGTATTACCCAGTAATACTCTTTGTTAATGTGGGTCTCGGGGTGGGGCGTTACAGCTTGGTATCAGAGCTGAGTTCAGAACAAAATAAGAAAAACACAGAACAAATGCATATATTATGATACATCCAAGTATAGTACGAGTGTACGAAACCCTTAATCATCGTGTCCTTTATCTTATAGTGTCCTTTGAGATTGAAGTTTGGGATATGTCTAGGAATATTTTTATTCTGCAGTATTCCAAAAATAGAATTGATGACATATTATCTTAGGAGTAATCCTAATCGTGATTGTTTTATTCGAGTTCTTTTCAATACGGGTGCTTGACACCCATCCGTATCGGAGGAGTTTGTTGATGCTTTTGGATGTTCTTGTCTTGTTCTTTTGTAAGGATTGCGAGTCCTATTGAGGGGACCCGCAATATTTTGCATGATGTATGAGGATTGGGATTGTTGCTTATAGCTTATCTTTTCTTGTGAATTAGCATGCCATTTTTTTTGTTTAGAGTTTGGTATGGTTTGAGATGGAGTGGCTTGCATATTATCAAGTCACATTTTGTGATTCGAAGAATCCTATATTATGTATCCTTATTCGGTCGATTTGTTGCTTCTTGTCATTCGGAATGTTAATGAAGATTTCGAAGTCTCTGTATTCACTCTTGAGTTTCATGATGTTGATGATATATCTCAAATTCCAGTCATTGCGACTTTGTTGATTTCTGTGAGTCCATTCGGGTATAACACCCAATCGAGCAATTGAATATTGTATTGACTTCATTCCCGGTTCTTAGCCTTTCGGTCATCCTCCCACGAGGATGTCCACTAGGGAAATGAGGTGATTCATTGAATTTATTTGATATTGTCGTTCTTGCCTCCTTTTCAGATATCCTCTTTGGATACTCAATTGTTGATATACTTTGTAACATTACTTCACTCGAAGTAATGATATGTTGTTAATGTTCTTCTTCTCATTCGAGAAGATATTTTAACCTTACTCTTATATCTCATTTCTCTCTTTTTAATCTATTGTGTGGTGCTAGGGTCATTCCTCAGTTTGACATTACACACTACAAGAAAATGATATATTTATTGCAAGAATGGACAATGTTGAAACATAAATTGCTGTCTTTGTTTAATTATCAGTTGCTTAGCGTCAAATACAACGCATTATCCATGCTGTTAAAGTTTCCTACAGCGAAACGAAAAATTAGGCAGTCCGTATTATTTCCCTCCCTCCCATTTTCATTACCGCGAAATTCCATTTTCACTGCAAAGTCCAAAACCCTAAATCACAGAAAACTCCCCATTTTCATCGCTCATCAAAATCCTAACGCGTTCGAATCTGTCTTTCGGTATTATCGCATCTTTAGAATCCTACACTCCAAAGTCGTCTCTCTGTAATATATTCCTTTAATTAACTTTCTTCTTCATATCTCTCAATGATTGATGGAACCGATTTATGTGATTTTGTTATTACTAGGTGCATCTAAGAGGAAAAGCAGTAGGAAAGAATGTTGATTTTGAGAAAATTGCAAGGAGAACTCCAGGTTTTACTGGGGCAGACCTTCAAACTCTTATAAACGAAGCAGCAATTCTCGCAACAAGATGCGACTTAAGGGGATCAGCAAAGACGAGATCAGCAACGACGAGATCAGCAAAGATGAGAACTCCAGTCTAAATCCGGTTTCAATTCGAATTTATCTAATTTGATTTAATTGCTTTAATTTTACTTTCTAATTTGATTTTAAGCAGTAATCTAGGACATGCTCTAATTGCTTCTTTTTTCCTGTAGGGTATTTGACTTTTAAAGTATATACAACAGGCGATTTCATTGTTAGGGATACTGGAAATTGCAGTCCACGCTTAATGAGATGTACGATGGCTCAGGTATTGTTTTCAATTTTTATCACATTTTAGGCTGCACAATGCCATATTATTACCAGACAAAAGATATGTCATCGCTATGTATACATATCTAAGCCTTTGTAAGAGTTCAACGCACACTGATCAGGCATTCACTAGTGAAAAACAACTATCTAAAATAGACAGTAATTTTGATTGCTGATTCTGAAAATAATAAGGTTAAAGAAAACATAGGCCAAATAGTGATAGCTATGAATATACTGAATAGTGCCAACTAACTGCAGTCCTTGCAACTGATTTGGCATCATAGTACATTGAAGCAATGTTTTTCACTCAGATGCAAGTTCGAGTCTTGAACATGACCTTATGGAATTTTCATTTTTTAAGTGAATGCTAGTTCTTGAAATGACATTTCTCAGACCCTTCTGTACCTACGAGCCTAACGATCTGGATTACACTCTTTATTGCTAAGTACTATTATCTTGTAATACCAGATACCATGTAATGGAGATCTCCTGTCGACATCTAGCATGTCATTGGCGCTAATGATTCAACCGCTGGCACTTCCTCATCCAGAAGAAGAACCTATACAAGTAATATGAATACCCTGTCATTTTATTTAGTTACTTTTATACCCTGTCCTCTATATTGCAGATGCATATATGATTTGATTATTCGTGAAGTTTCATCTTTGAATCTGCGAGTGCATAAAATCTCTGTGTGATCTTTCCCTTGGTGTCTATGTTCACTATTCTTTAAATCGCACAGCGTGCACATGCGCATGCACATATATAAATATATACATATATTCATGTGTGTGTGTTCATGTGTTTGTGTGTTGAGTCTATGATGTTACACCCCCAAATAAAATTTTCAGATAATATAGAACCATGGCATGTATGTCATGATACTTTATTTTCCTATATTACAGATTGCCGTGAATCGATTTTGCTTCACCTTTTTTTTTAAAAAATTTCAAAATACATCATTATTTAAGACTGATACAATGACAGAAGCATGGCAATTCTTTGTTTATAACTTCTTTCTTTGCATCCTCAATCGTTATCGTATCTGCATCTTTTGGCTCTTCAATTTTGGCAATGCCAGCAGTTTTTGGTATAACCATGTAAAGAACTAGCAAAGATGACAAGATTCCTTCATGAATATAAAGCCAACATAACCCATGCTTGCACACAACATTGTTGTAATGTTGATTTTTTTAATATATTGGACTGGAAATTAGTTTTATTCTGTTTTTTTTTAAATTGAACATAAATGAAATTGTTGCTTTTGTTAAAATAAATTAGTTATAGATTGCCAACAGGATTGGCTCGGTTGGTTGCCAGTTCAGACCATGAGATTAAATGTCATGAGTTCGATCCTCGAGATTGACACTTGTTGGCATTAATGAATCATGTTAAAAAAATATGTATAGATTGAAATTGTTTTTTTTAAGATTTAATATTTGTTGTATGAATTAATAAATACTTAATTATGTTTATTTGGTAACAAATTTGATACTAAAAAGAACCTCGATAAATTTGAATTGCTAGATGTACCCAAAAGAAAAAGCTTAGATAGATGATGGATGGAGCTAAAATTGAAGGTTTGTATTTTAGTGGATGATATTTTTGAAAAACTGTAGGATTGTAATAAAGTAGATGAATATCTCAATGTTTTGAAGGATTTAAGTGAAAATATTGGTAATGATATATTAAATAGAGTGAGTTTTGAAAATATGGAGTGTTGTAACTTGTAAAAGTTAGTTAAATTTGTAAATATATTGTATAGCAAATTGATATTTGTTGTTTGTTTATATTTTAAAATTTTAACATAAATTAAATGGTTGTTAAGATAAACAAGTTGTAGAAGTTAATTTTTTAGGCGTATTATTTGTTACATGAAGTAATAAGTGCTTAATCACATATATTTACGTAATTAAAAAATTAAAAAGAAGAAGATACAAGCTTGCTAGATGGAAAAATTGCTTAGATAGATGAGATGAATTTAAAATTGAAAAATGTGTATTTAAGTGGTTGATAAAATTTTGAAAAAGTCGGATTTAAGTTAGTTTGTATTTGAGCAGATGATAATTTTGAAATTTTGGAGGATTCAAGTGAAAATATTGCCAATGAAACTGAACAGAGAGAATTTTGAATATATGGAGAAGTTGAATGAAAATATATATGAAAATTAACTGGAAGTAATCGAGAGTTCGAAGATACAAAGGATATAGATGAAAGTATAGCTATATCATTAAGAAGAGCGAGCAAAATTTCTGCTTTACTATTAAATAATTGATTGATTGAATTGCCAAGTTATTCTTCATTACATTTTCTATTCATCCTGCATTGATGTTTTTATTTATTTCTACTTCAATATGATATTTCCCTTTATTTTCCAGGTCGTTGATTTTGGAGATAGTGGACCTTTAAGGTGTTCACGTTGCAAAGGGTACATTAATCCATTTATGAGATTTGTTGACCATGGAAGACAGTTCATTTGCAACTTATGTGGTGAGTGCTTGATGTGTGTGCGTGCATGCGTGTGGGATTAAGGATCCACTACACTCCTCTTTTGGGTTTGTATTAAAGTGGTTGATGTGATACATAGTTTGATTAGCAATCTTGGTAGAAGGTACTAAAGGCTTCAGCAAGCCGACTCAAAAAATTGGTTATGTGGGATATAGCGTCATGCTTTTCCTGTTGCGTTTGCATAGTAATTAGACACTTTTGCTTGATAATCAAAGTATAAGTGTGCTATTTGTAATAGCACTCTTAAAATCACCCTTTACAGCAGCAAAATCAACGAATAAGTCCTCCCTACAGGAAAACTGCTTGTTAGTACCTTTCTTATTTTTTTGGAGAAAATTTAGTAGCTGATATTGCAAACTTGGACATGTTGTGCTTTTCTCCACTGTTTTCAGTCCTGTTTCTCCACCTTAAATTTCATGTTTATTATGTGGGTCTGCGATCTCAACTGTTCTGAGCTAATCTACCTATAAGAAGAGAAGTCTATAAATCCTATTTGTATATGGAAAAAGCTATATGTAGCTTAACATGCATCTTTGCTTTTGGCAGGATTCACTGATCAGACTCCACGAGATTATTTTTGCAACATTGGTCCAGACGGTAGGCGTCGAGATGCTGATGAGAGAGCTGAGCTATGTAGAGGAACGGTGGAGTTTGTTGCTACAAAAGAATACATGGTATGCAAGCTTGTAAAGTAATAATCTATCTTATATTTCTTTTAGTTTATTTGTCAAGACTATATCATTACGTGAACTTGCAAAATTCGCACTCGACTTTCCATTTATGTTTTGTTAATTGTTATTGTTTTAATGATGGTAACTCTTCCTGCCGTGTATTTGTAAATTGAAAGTTTATCAGACAGAAATTCTTTGGAAGTACTGACCTAGTAGGTAACACATGCTGCTTAAGTGATTACAAACTGCAGAACGAATTTCTTTTATAACCAGCTATATTGTTTATTTTCTTTGTACATTTACCTGTTTTCCCCAATAGTATCTTGTGCATTAAATATACTTGCTAGAGATGCAATCCTGAAATACATTTGTCACAACTAAATTTCTTGTTCATGAATATCACGCTGTCATCTTAGATGTTTGCAATTTTGCTTACCCTTTCTTTTTTTACTATACTACAGGTTCGCGATCCAATGCCCGCTGTATTTTTCTTCCTAATTGACGTATCAATGAATGCGTTACAAACAGGTGCAACTGCGGCAGCTTGTAGTTCAGTTAGCCAAGCAATTGCTGATCTCCCGGTAAATCTTCATATTATAGATCATTTACTTATTGATTTGTATGGATGCTCTTCAAACAATAGTGACAGCCATGTCTATGGTCTTAAAATTGTATATTCATGCCCACGCAGTCATCCTGCTTGCTTTAAATATCTCATATATTTCTACCTTTTTCCTTCTAGTTTCTGCTTATAAAATGAAATACAAGATATTCAAATTTGAATTGTATTCGTTATATTTGCTTATAGTCAAATGCATTGCACATCAGAGTAAAAAAAGAGTAAAAAAGACTGATACAATGAAAGTTAAAAACTATGCAAGTTTTATCAATTAAAAACTGAACATCTAACCAAACATTTGCTCAGTTAAAAACCGAGTCTATGCTCAGGTAAAAACCGAGTCTATGCTCAGTTTAAAGTTGAGCAAGGTTGCTCAGTTAAAAGCTTAGTACAAGCTCGGTTAAAAATTGAATATAAGATTGGTTAAAAACTGGGTAAAAACTGAGCATAAGCTCGGTTAAAAACTGGGTTAGAAACTGAGAGATTTCTCAATTAAAACTAAGCATGTTGCTTTGTTAAAAACGAACATAATTTCGTATTTGATATTTTTCTTCATCGATAAAATGACCAAATCGGTATTCATGATAATTTATGTTTACTTTTTATGACTAATAGACGTATGTGCTTTTTGACAGGTGGTGTATGATGCTCTGGGTTTACGCTATGGTGGAAGGCATGAAAAAATATGTTGCCGCACTCATTCTCCTTCAAATGTATTTTGTGTCGATGTTCTTACATCTTTACTTTTACTACGTATCGTTTTAGTTAGCTATGGTTGTATGGATTGTTACTTTTATTATGTATTGTTTTGGTTAGCTACGATTGTATGAATTGTTACTAATATTTATATGATTAATATTGTGCATGAAATGCTTTTATTCATATTTTTTTATGCTTAATTGTTAATACTATGTGAAATAACGTATAAGTTTTCATAGCAAGTAAATAATGCTATGAAAGACTAAAGTAAACATTCTATAGCGTTTTTACAGCATTTATAGTTGCTATAATAATCCGGCAATGATATTTCTATAGCATTTATAATTGCTATAATAATCAGGTAATAATATATCTACAGCGTTTACAATAGAAAGGTACTTGTATGTCATGAATCGTCCATTTAATAGCAATTCGGAAACGCTATAAGTAACGTCATTTATAGCATGTTTTTTTATAGCGATTCTGAGGTTGCTATTATAGATCCATGACATATTACAACTTGTTGATATACAGCGTTTATAAAAACGCCATCGTATCCTTTTACAGCGTTTTATAAATGCTATAAAAAGGTATTTTTCTTGTAGTGACACCAATTTTTCATGAGCTACAAGTCGCGGAGGATAGCGTTACTCTTACCGCATTGGTTATGAGTCTTGCGAGGGTTCGTTATACCGTTCGAAATAACGAACACTCCAGTCCATTCCATCAATCTTGAAGATCGAGTATTCTAGGAATGTCTCGATGAGCTCTATTTGTGTTCCTTGATTTTGAAAATAAGTAATAAATTGCGTTTTCAATTTTTTTTCTTCAAAAATTGAAGATATGTTTCTAAGAGAAAATGGATTTTGTTTTTGGGAAAAGCAAAGAGTATTTTGAGTATTATATATGAGGTATTTCTTTTTAAAGAGAAAGAATTTTGTGTTTGGTTGTCCGTCCAGTGCTTTAAGAATCGGTCGCTGCGTTTGGCCAACTTTATCGATAGGAATTTCGTAAACGCTGTGATGAGACAGTCAGACACGGTAAATTGAGTTTTAATAAGTAAAGTTTGAAAATAATTAATATGGTGGAGTATTAATTTTTTTTAATCTTAAATGTTTAATGAAACCATTGAACTATAGTGAGTGTTAGATGAGTGACGAGGCAGTTTTGATTATGTGATCAACTCGGCAGCCAATCGATGAGGTCATTCACTATAAATCAATGGCGAGGCAATACCCTTATACTATTTGAAATTTGAGAAATTTAATATGGTAATTTGGGTAAGTAAAAGTGAATAGTTCTAATCACTACGCCATAGATGACCTTCTGCAACATTTTTGCAAGGTGTTGCCAGCTAAAATGTTGCGATAGATATAAAAATTTGGTCCTACTGCAACGTTGTATTTATGGTGTTACCTTAGCCATAAAAATGTGTTGCTCTAGCTAAACAAGTGTAACACGATGCAACATTTTTATATAGTGTTGCTATAGATGTATACAAATTAAAAAATTAATAAAATTAGCAATCCGCGTGAATACGATCCAACGGTCTACATTTAATCCGACTATTAAAATGGATCACCGCTGCACTTCTTACCAAATTTTTGTTTTCCCGCTTATGTTGGTGTAGATCCCCTTTCAGTTTACCATATTCACGAAATCCCCAAATTCATACTTCCAGCAAATTCATGAAATCCCCAAATCAAAAAGCAAATTCACGAAATCCAGCAAATTCATGAAATCCAGCAAATTCATACTTCCAATTCGCGATTAGAATCAATTCATAATTCTCAAATCAATTCGCGTGGAGATGGAAGATGATTTCAGGCGATTAGAATAAATCAAGTATCAAGTTCAAATTCGCGATTCATCTTCTTTAGGGATCCGCAAGTCTGATTAATGAAGTCGCCTGCTGCTTCATGTTGCGTTCAGTGCTTGGAAAGTTTGCTGAAGATTGCCGAGATAGAGGCTTGGATACTACTGAGATTACGATGCCACTGACCGGTGATGCTGTGTTTCAGATCTAGAGTGGCTCGCAGTGCCATCATTCGGTCTAGAGGCAAAATTAACAACAGACAACGAATGTTGTGTTTCAGATCTAGAAGCAAAATCAAGGGCGTCATCTTCAAATTCAGTTTCTCAGACTCAAGCATCTTCACTGCAGCAATCTGTTTTGCATATGAAGGCTTCTGGTTTGTTTTTTTCTAATATTATTTGTGCTTTTTGATGATTTCTTCTTCAGTTTTTGAAGCTTGGGAATATGTTAGCTTATTAACTTTGGATGTTTTGCAGCTCCAAAGAGAAAAATTCATTTTATAAAATATGTATCCAAATGAGTTCAGATTCTTGATGGATACTAGTTTTGTTGTACAGTCAAATTTGGTATTCACGCTCAACTTATATATTTAGTTTGTTAGATATATATCTAACCTTAAGTTTGTTAACATGAACTGGTGCTCCAAGTCATGCTAACCTTATATATTTGGTCTGGACTGAACTGGTACCATGCTAACCTTGTTCTTTAACATGAACTGATGCTTCAAGTCCTTTGTATATCATATTACTGCCTATGTTTCTCTTGTACATGCCTTATGCATTCACTGTTTTTGCTTGATAGGCTGCCTATGTGTTGATGATGTAATTTGATGAGGCAGTGAGTGGGTGTTTTGTGAAAGAGGTTGGGAGTGTGGTCAGTGTTTGGTAGATGGTCAGTGTTTCAGGCAATTGTGTTTCAGGTAAGTGGTAGATGGGCAGTAGTTCCGATGGGTGATGAAGTTGCTGAGGATGGGGTTTGCTAAGTTCAGTCTTCATTTGTGCATCATTTTACGTCGTTTCAAAGAAGGCTCGATCCCCGCCGGGACTGCGGTGCCCCGGACCCCCGCCGGCGCTGCGCCCGGACCCGCTTCTCGCCTCGCCTTCGGCTCGGCACTCGGCTCGCCTTCGGCTCGGCATATATTTGTCAGTGTCGGTGTCTGTATAAATTGAAACTGCATATGTAATGAGTGAACTGAGTGATGTAGTGAGGAATATCTGTATATGTGAATATCAGTGTTATATATCATTGAATTGTAAAATGGTGGAGTCAGGAATTTGTACTATTTCAAATGTTGAAATAAAATATTTATTTAAATAAATTACTGTTTAAATATCAAATTCTGTGCAATAGCATTTTATTAAATAAATATTTATTTTTATTAAAAAATCAAATATGCTCTACATTGTGGGCCCCACAAATTCAAAAAGTTCATATCTATAGCAACATTTTGGAATGTTGCTACAGATACCTATGGGTGTTGCCATAGACCCAAATAGGGTTCTATTGCAACAATATTACTTATGTTGCCTTAGATAGTCAAAATGTTGCCTTTGAGGTCTAAGGCAATGGCAAAAATTGCATCACCCTAAAAGTGTTGCCATAGACCTATGGCAACATTTTTCAGGCTTGAGCCAACATTTTTTTTATGTTGCAGTAGGCCATTTATGGTGTAGTGAATTAAGGGGATGTCTTAAATAGAAGAAAATATCATTAGATGCTTTGATTAATAAAATGATGTATTTAAGGTAAAAGAATACTCTGGTTTGAAAAATTAAAATATTAATGGAATATTTGAGTACAAGTTATTAATGATGACTATAAAATTTGTTTTTGACACTTAGTTGTTTGAGTAATAGTAGAGGATAGATATAAAACTCTATCTTAAGAGAAAATAAAGAAGTGTTAGTTTAGAGTACTTAGTATAAATTTATTGAGCTAGTTTTGTTTTAAACTTAAATGGTATTAAAACTTGTGGGTTTGAAATTGCAAAATTCTTTTGAAAATAAGTTTGAATTAATTATCAACTTTAATTAGTTTTATGTTGAAAATTAGGTGGAAATTTAATTTTTGTGACAAGTAGAAATGTGAATTTGGATTATTTGGATAAATGAACAATTCATGTAATGTAACCATTTTAACTGTGAGAATAATTTTTTTTTAAAATTTTTATATATATCCCAAAAATTTATTTTTGTGGATAATCAATAACCACTTATTGATAATGAAAGAGATTAGTATCTCTTCCAAAATGATTTTTTTAGTTATTTGTTTTAAAGTTAGATTTTGGAGTAATGAAAATATTTTCACTTAATAAAAGGTTCTACGATGATTACATTTAGTTGATCATAATTTTTTATGTCTTACCTTTCCAGGAAAAAAGAAAATCATTTAATGATTTAGAAAAAAAAACTTGTTTGGAAATGTAGTTTGTGCTTAAAATGGTTTGGGTAAATTTCAAATTTTAAATTGATTTAAAAGCTGGAATTTTGTTTAGAAATGTGCTGTACTAAAACAGCGATAACTTGATATTTATAACTCCAAATGAGTTCAATCGTTTTGCAAATTAAAGAGCTTTCAGTAGGCTATAAAGTTTCTTTTACCACCTTAAAATATTTTGCTTTTTACTGAGTCTAAAATAGGTTTGAAAGTGGATAGGCAGTTCTGCCCTATTACAAAATTCTCTAAGATTAAGCTAAAAGTAAATTTAACATAACTTTCAAACCGTAATTCTGATTTTGATGATCTTTATATTTCTGGAAAGCTTAAACTTAGTAGAAAAACTTTTATTTTATAAAGTTTTTCAGATTTTGTGGTTTTATGGGTCAAAACAAGTCATCTTTACAACAGGTCTGAAATGAAATTGATCTATATCTCTTTAATAGTTAAATGTAGCACTTCTTATGAACTATTATCATCTAACTGAGTTAAGTACAGGTGAAAAGAGGATAGTTGGAACATATTTTTAGCAAAATGATTATAAATAAGAGTGTGCAAACTCGCTTTTAAATGCTAAAAAGGAAGGTATGTTTTTAGATTAATTTTAAAGAGATAAATGATGGTGTATATTGTGTTTCCGACCTAATGGTCGATGTTTATTATATAAATCATTTTTGTAATATTGTATATGGTCCTCCGTACAAAGGAGACTACGCCGATTTTTTTGGAAATTTCTAACACTTAGAAAATTGAGAAACATATGTGAAAATATATATTACCAATTAAAATTTATGGAAGAATTAGACAATAAACAATTTAAACTTTATTTACTCTAATGAAGAGTAATGAATTTAAATTTAAAATCTAAGTAAGAAGTTTTGAAAATTTTCAAATGTTGAAAATTATGGTTATAATTATAAAAATATTGAATTTTGAAACTCTAAGGATTTTTTTATTGAGAGTTTATACATATATTTTAGTTCCTTGTGTTTATCTTACTCTCATGTTATTTTCTAACGACCTGCATTTATGCGGTCGTTTGAGTATGGTGGCATTTGAAGAAACCACCTTTTGGTTTATCTATCTTACCTCTTTTGTGTCTATCTTGGATCGGTGTAGTTCCTTCCGTTGTGTCATACGGAAAATCATATCGATAATCATTTTGCTGGTTAGAGTTCGGTTTGGAGTTCTGCTAAATCCCAACCCTACTCGAGGAGCTTATGAGAAATCAATCTCATTCGATTGATCCTTTGCGTAGCATCTTATTGTGTTCTCATTCGAAGGTGAGATGCCTTCGAAATCTTGTGTTGTGCTCGGAAAATTCCATGGTTCGCTAATTCCAATATTAGCACTTTAGAAACCATAGAATTAATCGAACAAGCCTTATCTTGGTTTTCTACCATAATATTTTGAGAGTGAGAGAATTTTTAAACTCGAGCTGGTCTATCTTTCTTTTGATTAATGAAATTAATAAGTTGAACATAAACTCTTCTCTAGAAATTGCGTGGACGCAATTTTGTTAAGGGGGAGGTTTGTAACAACCCTAGTTTGGATATTACCTATCAATACTAAATTATAATGGTAATTATAATTTAGTATTATAAATTAAATTAAAATTGGAGAAATTAAATTGTTTATTTGGAATAAACAATAAAATTGGAATTAAATTGTGAAAATAAAGCTTAGAACTTTATTTTATTTTCTTTGGAGTGATAATAAACGGAATATGGGCTTTAAATAAAGAAAATGATTTTATTTTAGAGAAAATGCAACAATTATATTAATTATTGCCCAATTGCTTCTTTTAATAGTTTTAAAAAGAAGTATTTGATTTTTAAGGTGTTTTATTTAAATAAAAAGGTGAAAATTGGTTCAAAAATATGTTTTATCTATAAATTAAGTTTGAAAATGCTTTGAAATATTTTTCTAAGTGAGAGAAGTATTTTTGTTAAATTTCAAAAGTAAAAAAAAATAGGACTTTTGCATTTTATTGCGAAAATAGTGCATTTTTGTGAAATAAAGGATTTTAATAACAAAAAATGTTTTAAAAATATAAATTTATATTTTTATATGGTAGAAAATGTTTTATTTTGTAAGTGTACAAGTTTTCATATTTTTCCTATGTAAAAATATGAAGAAATGCATTTTTGTTTTGATAAATAGTGTATATTTGAAGCATTTTTAGTTTATGAGTGAATTAATTAACCAGTAGGCCATTTACTTTCTTTTTACTAATGGATCCAAGGCCCATTAGTGCATAACCTGGTTTAAGAAGTGAGAAAAAGAATACTGTACGTTCTTTTCTCAACTCCATCTTCTTCCTTAACCAGCTAATGAGAAAAACAAAATCCTCTTTACCAATTTCTCAATGCAAGCCATTTTCTTCATAAAATTCAAGCAAATTAGAGTCTTTTTCACTCTAGAGAATAAATACAAAGGTAATCTAACTCCAAATCACTTAATTTCATCAAAAATCTCTGATTTGTGTAGTGGTTCTCTAATTATAGTAAAATTTTCTTTTGCATGTTATTTCTATCTTCTCTACAGGTTATTAGAGGTTATCTTCCAAATAAAAGCTTCAATCTTTTGACTCAAATTCAAGTTTTTATCTTCACTACAGCAAGGTGAATTGCTGCTCACATAATGCTAGCTGAAGCAAAGCTTCAAATGCCAAAAATATATGCATAAATTGCTTAAAAATATTGATTTTGTTAATGTTTTTGTTTCTGTAAAATCTAAGTTTGGGTGTCACTTTGCACATCATTTTCTCTCTATTCCGGCAACGGAATGCTGCTAGATTTTTGTTGTTTTTGTAGACCATGTTTCGTAGATTAAGCATGCCAAATTTCAGGTCATTTCGACCTATATAGCTTATAGAAACATGCTGCCGAACTTTGACTCGGAGCATGTTTTTGCTCAGATTTTTACAGTGAAAACACTGCTTGGGTCCAACTTTGAGACATCATTCATACTTTGTCTAAATTGCATGATTCCTTGTGCAGTTTAAAGTATTGTTGTTGAGCTTTATGCATATTAATTTTCAGGTCGTTTCGACCTAGAGATCTTATAGAAATATGCTGCCAAACTTGTACTCAGAGCATGTTTTTACCCAGAGTTTTATTGTGAAAACACTGTCTGGGTTCAACTTTGAGACGTCATAACTTTCTCAAATTTTATCCAAATTGCATTATTCTTTTTTTTTCGAAGATAAACTTTTCTAATACATGCATACCAATTTTTAGCTCAATCCAATGCCATTTGATTCTCTATTTCATGCCTGAAAGTTGAACCCAATATGGTTTCAGGCCTGTACATTTTTGATTCTTGAACTGTTGTAAACATGGCCTGAGTTCATGTTTGAGACAACATAACTCATTCGTTTCAAATCGGATTTGAGTGATTCTTTATGCAGGTTGAATGAGAAGTGTTGAATTACATTTCTATAAAATTTCATGACAATCTTGGTTCGTTTGCTATTTCGAAACTGATGTCGAACTTGTACTCGCAACTTGCTGTAATTCAGTGTTTAAAACCTTGTTTTGGTCCAACTTTGAAACAACGCAGATTCTTCGTTTCAAATCGGATTTGAATGATTCTTTTTGAAGGATGAAGTAGGAATGTTGAACTACATTCCTACAAAATTTCAAGTCATTTTGACACTGTTAACTTGTTCAAACCTACTGTCGAATATTGAGTCGCAGCTTGTTTTAAACGGATAATACTTGGTGTAATTTCCGTTATTTCGATGTTTTCTTGATATTTCTTTCTGGATTTCATACACAGGTATTATAATGTATTTTAAAAATGTTTTTCAAATAAATGGGCTGCTGAAATTATTATTATATATTATTTTTTTTAGTATAAAAATTATATACTCTATAATAAGAGAATTTCAAAGGCAATTTCTAAAGCGATTTCGAAACGTTCCTAAAACTCGTTTTCTCCAGCTTAATTTCTATATAAAACACACAATTTTGCACTTCGAGCGAAGATGGAGGAGAATTAAATGATTAGATAAAACGCGTGCTATGAACACGTGCATTTATCTTTTCAGTTAATTCCTAATCTATTCGTTTGATTGTTTTGACCTTCGGGTCTGGTTTACCGATGAGATGAGGTAAACTTTGTACTGCTTTAAGTGTGGAATTGACTAACGGTTAGTAAACCGTTTAGTGCGAACGTGTGGAATGGGACACACGTTAACACTTTGCGGGTTCCTATCCGAGGGGTTTGTGACACATATTGCCAGTTAGTGGTGTCCAGTACTGGGCCTTCGGACCTTCGCCACTACGGTTTGTTGCCTTCGTGTTTGTGCCTTCGGGTTTGTTGCCTTCGGGTTTGTGCCTTCGGGTTTGTGCCTTCGGGTTTGTTACCTTCGGGTTTGTTGCCCTATAGTATCGCTTTTGGAGTTGGTCCTTCGTCACCGCTCGAGAGATACTTGGGTTTGTCGCCTTCGGGCTTGTGGATCCTTGTTTATACAGTACTGAGCACATGCATCTTTTGTTTCTTTGATATTTATATTTCCCTAGAGTATCGCCTTTCGGGGTAGGTCCTTTGAACCACACGATATATAGCGATTACCTTGTGGAAACTTGTGTTACCTTCATTGGTATTTGTTATTTGCCTTTTTGGCTTGATTTGGGATATTCATATCCTTTGTTTATTTGAGTTGCCGATGATATGAGGCTTGTTATGATTCATCTTTTGTTATATAATCATGTTATCTCTTTTAGAAATTATTGTGGTACTTTATGACCTTGCATGTTCATTATCATTTAGCTTATCTAACTGATTTGTTTAGCTAGACTGACCCGTGTATTTCATACTCGGGTCAGACCGAGGTGTTTCAGGTTAGGTACATTTGGACTTAGCCTATTCTGCTTCACTACAAGAAAACACACATTTGATGGCAATATGGTACAACGCGCTAATGCTTCGTGCTGTCTTTGATGGCTAAGGTTTAATAAAATAGCGTTTACACGAGGGAACCCTCTCCCCGACAACAAAATATGGTAGAAAATTTCCTTCCCTCTCGTTTCCCTTTCCTACGTTTCACTCCCAAAACCACTTTTCCCCCTTCGCCCTGGAAACCCTAACAACAACAAATCATCTCCGATCCAGCCTCCTAATCATCGATTGAGCTTGATCAAGAAACCCTAATATCTCCTTTTTTTCATCGAAGGAAACCCTAGCTGAGGTAAACTTTTTTCTCCTTCTTGTTTTGCCTAATTCAAAATGTTCAATTGGTCGGTTTTGCATTATTTTATCATTTTTATCTATTAATTTAACCTATCTATTTTATTAGTTCACTTAATGATTTTATCGGATTGATTTTGCATGGTTTTTTCAATTAAATTATTGAATAAACATTGTTATGAAAATTTCAGCTGAATATATGAATTTGAATAAATGTTGCGGTTACATTAATGAAATGATATTGGTATTTCAAAGCAGTTGTTTTAAAATTCAATTATTTTTGGATATTTGGTTTAAGTACGGATATTTACAATTATTTATCGTACAGTGCATAAATTATAAACTAGCATGAAACAAAGATTGCACCATGAGATTTTACAGGCTAGCAATATTAATATTATTTACTCAATATCAGTTACATTTAGTGTAAATGAAGTATGTATATAATTTTATATGATCAACTCCATTAAGTACCCCTCACGTATCTGTTGACTAATGTCACTTTTTTGTTAACCATCATTTGCGAGCTTAAATTTTAATGTTTTTGTAGGTATAATAGCATGTAATTTGTTTTTTCCTAGTTCTTTCTCTTAATATGCAATATATTTATGATTCGTAGTTGATTTGTTTTCTTTCATCCTATTTTTTAACTAATTTTCTTGCATAAAAATTTAGATGATTTCTAAAATCTTCTTGTAACAAACAACTGTATTTCTGTTAAAATTTTATTGGTAAAAAAAACTATATGTATTTCCATAGGAAGGCTGTATTCCAAACGTTAACCATTTTGATCAAACATCAATGGAAAATGGTAAAATTTTCTCTTTGTTGTATGAGTTATTAATTGCTATTGCTTATTTTAATAATATTAAAATTTCACTTTGTTTTCAATGCTAAATATAAAGATGCTACTTATATGTTCAAAATTTTACATTATAATTAATTATTGTGACGGGTACAAAGATATAGGAATGCCTACCACTTTGGATACAAAAGCCATCCCTCTGTAAATGTTTAACTGATAAACATGAGACTCTGAATACAAATAAAAATTATTCAATTTTCCTCTACTACAACATTTCAAATTTTGTTTTAGCTGTAAACTGAGTTACAAACAAAAACTGATTTTGCATTATTTATCATGCTCACACTTATTTATATTTTTTTACAAATTGTAGCTTGGAATATAATACAAAAATAATTTGATATAATTCCTGAAACCATTCAAAATTTGTTTTGTTCACATTAAATTCAAGCTTATATTCTTTTCGACATCCATTTATAGCGTTTGTATTGGTTCATTGATATTATTATTAAATTTTCAAAATATTCTTAAATATTTATTAATTGTTAAATAAATAAACCCAATTCATGTATCAAATTTAACGAAGAGGGAATTTTTTTCAGTGGAGCTCTTTACTATGCTTTTGAGTAGAGTTAGTTGGATGGTTCAACCTATAAACACTAGTTCAAGTAAAGACTATTTGATGTTGATCACTATGAAGTTTTTTTGATGTATTTGTTTTGGATAGAGCCGCCAAAAAATGTCGTAGGTCCATTGAACACTTTGCATTGCCAGCTGCAGGATCACCTGAAGCTTTCTATTACTAAGTTCCTTTGCCATGTCCAAAGCCTTTTATTATAACATGTAATGTTTTAACCGAATTCGTATATCACTTTTAATAATGTCAATATAAGATGAAACAGTTTGAAATGGTTTGATAATAGAAGTGGATGATAATAGATAATAGATATGGAAAGTGAGATTGTATATACCATGGATTGTTTTTGAGTTGAATGGTTAGTTCTACAGGTCACTAATAAACTGACAAATCTATTTATCACATGTGTTAATAATATGAACTGATGCCTGTGTTAAACACGTGTTCTCTTTTACTATTTTGTCACTAAAGCTCGGTGCTTTATGTGTATTAAGAATATGTAGTTAAAGAGTATCAAGTAAATAATTTTAATTTTTTTTGAATATACTCTAGGATAATTGGCTTAATAAGTAAAATAAACAAGGCGGTTGGAGACCGAAAGATACTTTCCGCTGTTCAGGCTCTTCTTTTAAATCAGGGATCACCTAGTACGTCTGATATTCCATGGGTTACTCTTATGGGCAATCTGTTTCTATAGCTTCAGCACAAGTAGGATCAGTTGGTGGAAATTCACTGGAAACTACTTGGAAAGCTGAAACTGAAAGTCTTAAATCTATATAGACTAGGGCTCCACAAAGCAAGCTTAGTAGAATAGCATTGGTAGACTCTCTTTCCAAGCAGATTCGTAAAGGAATAAAAATCAGGCTACCTAATCTACTATCTGGACTGCAAAGTAAGTCTCAGGTGGTAGGAAGTGAGTTAGCAAGACTTGGCGAACAGTTGGTACAGAGTGTAGAAGAAACCAGAGCAATTGATTTGGAGCTTTGCCGAGAATATAAAGACATGTTACTTTAACATATTGCCACCGGTGAAGGTGGAGGATGGAAGGTCGTTGCAAGTTTTGAGGGAAATTTTCCGAAATAGAATCAAACAGCTTCCACTGGACAGGCATTTTCATATTAACAGTGTAAAAGGGATTGTTCTTGAAGCTGATGGTTACCAACCATATTTAATATCTCCGGAGAAAGGTCTGAGATCTTTAATAAAAGGAGTGTTGGATCTTGCAAAAGAATCTTCATGACTTTATGTGGATGATGTACACCGTGTATTGATTGATGTAGTTATGCGGCTGCAAATGCTACACCTGGACTAGGGAGATATCCGTCTTTCAAGCATGAGGTGGTTGCCATTGCATCTACTTCACTGGAAGCTTTTGAAAATGAAACTAAAAAGATGGTTATTGCTTTGGTTGATATGGAACGTGCTTGTGCTCCTCCTCAACATTTCATGTCTTGTTGAAAGGAGGATGGAGAGATAGAGGCGTGAGGATGAGCTAAAGAATCGGCCCTCGAAGAAGCATCATGAAGGGGAGCAATCAATGTTAAATAGAGCACCAAGTCCTCAACCACGACAAATAGGTGGATCTTTGAAATCATTAAAAGAGATAAATGCAAAAGAAAGTTCGACCTTGCAGATTGTTGGTCTTAGTGGAGATATAGCCCAGGTGTATTTACTATTCCAGTAATGCTTTGAGTCGATAATAAAGTCTGACAACAAACACAATTCTAATGGTAATCTTTTTCTAACACAAATGTTTCAAGGAAAAAAGCAAACATTGACTTGGTCCATGTGGTAGAGTTGGTTAAGTTGGAACGTAAAGTCCAAAGCAAAAAACTAAACATAAACAAGGATTGGAAAATAGTGATTTTAGAAATATCTGAAGTTGGAACTGAGATGAGAATTTCTTCTAATATAGAAAGCATATTCCTATAAATAGTATAACTACTTTACAATAGTTAGAAAAAATAAAGAAAAACAAAGAACTTTACATTATTTTGAAAAAAGATAACATATTTTTAATGTTGTTTTGAAATTATATAAATTTCTAAAAATGTTGGATCCTTTTATCCATTTCAATAAATATGTAACTATCTGGTTTTGTTTTTGAAAAGTTGTTTTCTTTTAAATTTAGCAATGTTTTTGGAAATGTATCTGTCACAAAAGAAATCTTTTACTCTTTACTTTTTATGTGTTCTTGTCTATTTAACAGTGTTAACGTTGAGTTTTCAAAAAGTAAAATATGTCGTTACACGGTTTTTAAAGGAAATGTCGACTACCACAGTGTTTAGGTGTCTGTGTCGGATACATTTATCGTGTTTTCATAAGTGGTACATTACATTTTTGCGTTCATATTATGTCGATGCTTATTTAGAGTAGATCTGATATTCTGGTTTTTTTTATAGGTGAGTCTTATGATATGAGAAGTATATGTTTCATTTCTGGAATTCATATAGTGAATGGATATATTTTCCATGCATGGATAGATAGATAAATAAGTAGTTTGAGTTAATGGACATGGCATACGTATCATAACTGCTTCAAAATTGTCCTGTTAATACTAATGTTCACTGTACAGTTGGTGGAATCCCCTCATAGCTCGCAATACTTATCAAAGACTACATTGCTTTAGATTTTGACTAATACAATCAGGTACTGTCAAGTTAAGCTTGTATGGATACTTTTTTCTAACATCTTCAGTCAAGCACTTGTATGGTTTTTGATTTCTTAATTTATAATCCGATAACCTCTCTACATTACATCAGGGATTCTTCATTAGATACTGTGCTAGATGTAGAGCTATTTTTTTTATTTAATTTTTTTTTCAGGAGTTACCTCTGTCCTTTTGGCCATCAATGAAAGACTAAAGCTGCTAAAAGGTCAAAATAGTGATGAATGTGAAAGTGCATTTGAAGCTTTAGGTCAAATCGAAATGGGTATGTTAACAGACCTAAATAAATCAGTTTCCTCATCATTCTTTGTTTTATAAAATTTTTAGAACATACATGTTCATTTCTTAGTTTCGTTTATTGCACTGCTGTTATTAAAAAATGTTTCTTACCTTCTTTATCCATTCAATATCATATTATCGTTTTTCGGTTGTAGTAAAGTTACGAAATTGTTCGACCAAAGCTTTATTGTAGTTGAATCTTTCTTGGTATAGTCTTATTTATTTCTTGTTTGGAAAATACTATTGGTGTTTGTATTCTAGCTAGCGAAGGAACAGTTTTTTTGCTTCAAAGTCCATCTCCTCTTGTAAGATATATACTTGAATCTGCATTTGGTCATCAAGGTAGTGGCAAAAGACTGGTGAGTGCATGGCCAACTTTTTCTTAAACATATTTAGATATTTGAGTGTCAAGTTCAACAAACACACACACACACACAGAGTGACTATCCATTTTCCTATTATGGCAATTTCTTGCAGTATTGCTTAACTTTTTTATTTTTATTTTTATCTTGACTACATGCTCTTATAAGAACCTGTATGTATAGAAATCATGTGCCTGTGATAACCTGATTTTCTGTTGAGATTAACCATTGCGGATGCAGGTGCATAGTATATGGTTATATGAAAAGGATTTGCAAAGATATATTTTAAAAAATGTTAGTGAGGGGAAACCCGTTCATTTTGTTCTTTTAAAAGACAAATGTATCCATTATTAAACTTAAATTATTAATTTTATTGAAGGCAAATAGGAAGGTTCGAAAGACTTCACCATGCAAAGTATTTCAATTATTACATTAGACGTGTTTGTTAGTGGTTTGTTGTCAGAGAAACACATCAAATTATAGGATTACATAAATCTTGTACCCGATCTTACTGTGGATAGGGTATTATCCACACTCTTATTAGTTGACTGACTGATTATAGGGTTTATGATATTAGGATTTCCCAATATGGTAAATGTAATTTATTTATTTAAATTGCAAAGGATTACGTACATTCCATTTTGTATTTTGTTCAAGAGCTTGGAAACATATCAATGAAGAATGATCGTCACAACATTCACAATGCAATTACATATTTCAAAACATAACATATTAACAGTATAATTAACCAAAATTTGTAATATTTTAAATAAATAAAGTATAAATTTGAGCACAGAGAAATTAGTGTTTATATACACTATATTAACTAACGGCCCCATCTGAAGACTGATTGTGCTGCTCCAAAGAAAGTTGGGGAGCAACAGAAGCATCCACCTTATGAGTGGAGAGTGGAAAATTGAGTTTGGTAGCAGCACCTTTTAACTGGACTGCAGCCTGATCAAATGCTCTGGCCGCATCCTCTTCAGTGGCGAAGGTGCCAAGCCACTTCCTTCCCTTTTTTGCAGTGTCGTATATCTTTGCTATCCACTTACCCAATTTTCTCTGCCTCACTCCCTTGTACTTGTTCTTCACCCTCCTCCGCTGCTTAACTCCATTTCTGGCACTTGATTCCGTTTCAAAAGAGTCAGTGAACAGATCACAACCGTTGCAGTCGCAAAGGCAGCATTGAGTGTAGGGCACTACTGGCAGGATAATGGGACCGGAATACGATGTTGATGCACCGACCGCTTCGGGTACGGTGCCGGATAAGACGTGGGTCAGTGCTTCCACTATTATCATGTTTTCATGCTCTTCCACGGTATTAGGCATAACTGATGGGTTTTGCATGCTCCGACTGCGGTCCAGAGGTTTTAAACAAGTCAAAAAAATGAGTTTGAATAAATAAATTACTCTTATTACTTTCAGGCTGTTTTACATGCTCTTGGAGACATTTGTGGTGCTAACCAACCCGAAGACAAAATCATGCTTGCCGACTCCACAAAGAAATGTCTGAGGCAATTATTTTATGCTGCAGTTGCAAATAGTTTAAAACTTACACCTTTTGTGAGTCCTTTACTCATATGTATACGACTCAAAAGAAAATGTCCTCAAACTTCTTTAATTTATAGTGATGGTTGGTAGTAATTCAGTTGGGTTCGTTTTTAGAGAATGCTTCATTACGCACCTTTTAGCAATAATATTTATACTGATGGTTGGTAGTAAGCTTAATCAAATAAATGTGCGTGTGCTGAATAAATTTATCGAATAAATTGGTGGAGAAATAGATGATAGCAGCATGTACAGTTACTCATCCACGTAAAATAGATATGTGTTGGTAAGCTTTATCGAAGGCTATAGGAAACAAATTCAAAAATATTTATGTACTTTGGTCGCAACTTTGCAATTAACCTTCTTACTTCTCATGTTATCATTATTAATGGGATAAACCTGAATATGGTACCGATAAATATCTTGATGTTTGTTGATTCATAAATATTCATGTCACGCTGGTTTTGTTTTCCACAATTGCTGATTTTCGAGAGCCACTGCTCTTTACAACCAAGATAAATATAGGAGCAGGCAGTGATTATGGCTCAGGCTGCCTTCTTGAACGCATGATATTTTGTGAGCTAAAGGGCATCATGAGACTCTGAGCATTAATTACATGACATCTGGAAGAAGATGATCAGTGACACTTCACTTTATGCCCTTAAGTTTAATTATAGGTGTGTAAAAAAATTAATTTACTCCATCAAGATCTATATTAGTTTATTAGGTAAAGGCAGGAACGTGCCTGTCAATGAGTCACCAATAGAGGGAGTCAAAATTTGAAACATAAAAAGGCATCAATGTCAGTTTAATGATACCTTAAGAGGGTTAAGTTCGAGTTTGGCATATGGAATTTGCGACAGTGAGAGGAAGTGGGTGATTGGGTTTTGCTGTTTAAATCATATTTATAACTGAAACTGCAGTTTTTGTTCTTCTGCATTGTATAATGCCTGGTAATAATCCGCTTCTTGTTGCTGTATTTTCTAAATCACACGTTATTTTTGTTTTATTTCACGTCAATGTCTGTTTAGTTAGACTGATGTACTGGCAGTCTATTTAGTTAAAATGATGTACTAACAGTCTTTATCTTTTTTGTTTTGAAAAATTATATAACTTGCGGATGATGTTTGGATTTGAAAAATAACTTATGTGATTCGTTTTGACAGGTGCTGTATGATGATACCGGGGTTACTACAAGCTGGAAGGAAGGAAAAATTATTTTGCTGCATTCATTCTCTTTCAAATCGGTCATGCTTGGATTAACGTATTTTGTATTGACGTTCATATATCTTTGCTTTTAGTATGTATCGTTTTGGTCAGCTATGGTTGTATGTATTTTTTTTTAAGATCACAAATATTTGAAACTTTGTGTACGAAATATTATGGATATATATTTAAATATATATTGTGGTTTGGTTTATGTCTTCATTTGATTACGTACATCATTATGTGATAATTGTGTTTTTTTAAATTTTATAATATATTAGTAGAATTGTAAGCTTGGATGTACCTAGTAAAAAAACCGCAGGGATAAAAATTTATAGCGTTTTAACTGTGCTATGGAAAGGTTGTTTTTTCTAGTTTTATATACTACAGCATTATGATAGTGCTATAAACAATTTTCATAACAAAAAAACAACGCAATAAAAGACAGCAAACCGCTATAGAAAGTAGCTGTACTTATACATACAATGTACTATTGCAGCAGATAACGCTGTAAAATATTGTGTTCTATAGCGTCTATAGACGCTGTTGTATATTTCAAATGTGTGCCAACCTGTTTTTACATAGCAGTCATGAAAACGCTATAGTTTCACTTCATAGCGACTTTCTAAGGCTATTAAAAGTCATGTTTACAGCACTCATAAAACGCTATGAAATGTCATTGTCCATAGCGTCTCTTATAGCGTTTTGTATGTTGCTGTTATAGGTCACTGACCTATTACAACATGTTAATATACAGCGTAAGAAAAAACCCTATAATAGCTTCTAATAGCGTTTATTAAACGCTATTAAAGGGTGTTTTTGTTGTAGTGCTTCTGCATGGACTATTCTACTAGCTCTTTTTCTTATAGCTTTTTGTGTAGTCCTTTTGGTTTGCTACTCTGATATGTATATTCTTTTGACTCGTGTTTGTATTGTGGTCGTCATACCACATATGTGATGTATCATTTTGTATACTCTGTGATGTATCTGTATATGTGTGTATATATGTGATTATCTGCTGTTCTGTGATGTGTTTTGCATTGAGTTATTGTATTTTTATTTTGATAGATCCTATAGCAACCTATGGCTTTGTATTAAGTACTTATTGGATATGTCGATCCACTTGAGACATGAAAAAAAATATGGCAATTGTCGACGTATTCAATAGATATTTAAGACAAGGCTATAGATGGTCGCTCCTATCCAGTCATATTCTCTACATTAGCAGACAGTATTACCTAGTAATACTCTTTGTTAATGTAGGTCTCGGGGTGGGGCGTTACATATTGTATACCAAATATTGCTGAAACGTGAGATGCAAGCATTTCTGCTATTTTCTAATTTACTTTCTATAAACACTATTATAATATCAGATGATTTTGATATAAAATGTTTTGGTTATCATAAGGTAAAAACCCATTGTGTTTATGTGTGGCGTGGTCTTATGAGATATCTTTGTTTTTCAAAAGATTTTTAAATAGTAATAATTCAAATTGAGGGTATTTTCTCACGCTAGTTTTCCAGACTGACTCGGTGTTATTTTATTATAATGCTCGGGTCAGACCGAGTATTACTAATTTAGGTTAGAATGCTATGGAGCTCAAGAGATGAGCTGGAGGAGACTCAAACATATATCACGCACTTGATTTATATTCCACAGTGTGTAGACTGTATAGTCAGCACTGGTGGGGACAAGTTATTATAACTGTCCAGATTGATGTATTGATTGTTGTACTCTGATGATTGTATGTATATTAACAGTTACAAATTCTTTTGTATAAAAATATGTTATTATATATTATATTTTGTTCCGCTATGATTGTTAGATTCCATGTTGTTGTTTATATTTTCTTCTATCTTTTTCTTCTTCACCCCTAATGATCTAGTATTTCCGGCACTCGATTTGCTCGGCATGCTATACAGCGAATGTATTAATGTCAATTTTCGAGGCTCGAAAATTCCAGTTCGTTACATTTGGTATCAGAGCTAAAGGTTAAGCGAGAACCTTGGCTTTGGTGGGGATTACTCATTAGAGATAGGGTCAGTAGTACCCTAGAGTGAGTTTGAGTGCGTTAATAGATATGGGCGCGTATTTGTTAGTGAATATAAATTGTTTTATATTGTGTTAATTTATCTGTTGAATGGTTTACGAATTCTGGTCGAATAGTGGATGCCACGAATCGATAGGAATTTTAAAACATTTGAACCAGGTAAACCGACACAGCATTGTTTTGAAACGGGTAAATGAAATAATTTTATCCAAATTACAGTTTGATATAAAAGAAATAATTTTCTCAAATAATTATAGTAAATTGGAGTGTTTGGTTGATATTATTATTATCAAAATAGGATTATCAAAAATTGAAATGGTTTATATAATCAAATAGAAATCATATAGATATGATTTATACAAATGAGTTAAACTAAAAATGGATTCAAACTAGAATTCAGAGATTAAAATTCTAAAAAGTTTGGAAAATATTTTCTGAAGTGTTGTGAAAATAAAATAGCATTTTTGAAAAGAAATGTTTTAAAAATGGGATTTAGAAGAAATTGAAAGCACTGAACTCACTCGATCACTGGAAAATAATTCCGATGATCGCGACATCATCGGTGTTCATTTTCAAGTTTCCAAGTGATGGGTTGCTACCGTAGTAATTTGATATGAGATTTTGTTTAAAAAAAGTATTGTTTTGGAAAGGGATTTTGTGTTGGATAAAACCAATTTGGTTATGAAAATTCCAAATAATGGTTTGTTAAAACCAAGAAAGAGCTATATATTTGATTTTAAATGGTTTAAATTGGAACCGAGTGTTTGAATTCTGAAATTCTCAGCTATATGTTTTGTGAATCCTGAAGAAAAGTAAGTTATAGGATTTATAACTTGGGAAATGTGAATTTCTATATGAAATAAAATTTAACTTGGGTAGAGTAAAATAAATCGAGTTAGTAAAAGAAAATTGTGTGGATTAAAAATTTTACTTAAGGCAAGTTAAATTAAATTGAGTTGGAATAGGAAATTGAATTTTAACTTAAGTAAGTTAAATGGATTGGGTTAATAAGAGAATTGTATGGATTAGAATTTAACTTAAGCTAAGTTAAATAAAGTTGAATTGGATTAGAAATGTTATCAAATGGAAGTGAATATAATTTTGAATATTAAAGTGGTTATATAACTATAAGTTATAAATTTGAATGAAATAAACTCGAATATCGAATTTATAAAATTGTGAATAATAAGTGGTACAACTTATTAAATTTAGAAATAAAATGGTAAAACCAAAATGAATAGTTAAATATTTGGGATAAAATCCAAACTGGAATTATAAGATGAATTTGGACTCAAGTAAATTAATTGAAGTAATTTTTGAAATAAAAAGTCAGATATTGAATTATAAATTGGAGGTGAACTAATTAAATAATTAATTAGTTAATTGAATATAGAAATGTATATTAACTTGGTTAAGTAAAATGAATTGTGAATTGAATTGAAATTGAATGTGGAACTTGAATTATAAAATGAAATTCGACTTAAATGCAAGCGAATTAAATATATTTTGAGATGTTGTTGAATAAAATAGAAATAGATTGAAATGGTGATGACTTAAGTTATAAATAAATTCAATTTAAGTGTAAATAAATTGAATATAGCTTTGGGATATTATTTGAAATGAATATGAATATATTGGATGTTAATATGAAATGGAGCACAAATAAAATTTGTTGTTAAGTATAAAATTGAACGAACAAGATTTTTGTGAATAAATTGAATGTGAATTAATAGAAGTGATAAATTGATTTATAATCAATTTAAATGGTTTATAAGCTAAAGTGGTTATTTTATTAATGAATATCACCAAATAGCATGGAAAAAAAATTTGTCGTTTGACGTAAATGGAAGTAAACAAAATTTTGTGAATCAATGGAAAGTGAATAAATTGATTTTGAATCAACTTGGAATGGATACAGATTTGTTGGGTATAAATATGAATTGAATGGTTATAAATTGTATGTGAATCATTGGGATTGAATAAATGATGTATAAATCGATTTAAAGATGATAATCATATGTTGGAACCTTGTAATTGTTATAAATACATGCTATAACATGTTTGGTTATGAAATCTACGTATTTGCATTCGTAAAATGAATGTGGAGTTATAAAATTTCATGTTTTTGGAACTTATGTGTTTAAATTAAGTAAGTACAGGTACAAGGAGGCTATTGGGCTAGATTTGGGTTGCGAAACTGCATATAAATTTAGTGAACTCGCTTAATAACGCTAATATAAGGTACGTTTTCGGATTAAATACCGCAGTGATATAAATATTGATATATATTATGTTTCCGGTCATGTGGGTCGATGTATATATTTTTATCATTTTTGTCATATTGCAAAAGGCTCTTCGTACAAGGGAGATTCTGCCAATTTTTTTTGGAAATTTAGGGTGTTAGAAAAATTTTGATTTTTTTAAAAATTTTTGTTAACCAAAATTGATTTCGAATTGTAATGGAAATAAGGAATTTGGGTTTGC
This sequence comes from Allium fistulosum, assembly GCA_030737815.1. Lineage (NCBI taxonomy): Eukaryota > Viridiplantae > Streptophyta > Magnoliopsida > Asparagales > Amaryllidaceae > Allium > Allium fistulosum. Next base: position 208,880,410 of record CM060903.1, read on the forward strand.
AAATGGAAACTAGATGTTTGTATGGAACTAAGGGATTTAGAAAGTGAAGTATCGAGTTTTAACTAAGTGGGTTTTTGAAAAGTAGTGGGTTTGGATCATTCGTCCTACGTTAGCAATTTCGGGGACGAAATTCTTTTAAAGGGGGAGGAATTTAACGACCCGGATTTTTAGTCGTTTGATTTTGAACATTTAATTTATTTTAAATGTTGAATTTGTCATGTAAATGGAATTCCAATATGAAGTTTATCGATCCAATAAGTGGAATAAAACTTAAATTCCAAATATAGTGATTTATTGAATAAATTTAATTATTGAATTAATAATCGGAAATCGTTTAAATAATTGAATTGGAATTGAATATGAATCAAAATGATTTGTAATATTGATATAAATTCTATTTGAATTAGAATTGATTTAATTAGTTTTTAAAACTGAAATTTCAAGTTATTTTCGTAATTTTTGAAATCGTCGATTTAATCGACGCGTTAAAATAGCGATCCGGGGCACAGTCTCGGAATTCGACGAAACCAATTCCATTGGATCCGTAGTAGTGTATTATTATTAGATTTCAAATTTCGTAGCGTTTGGATTTACCGTTTGGTCGTACGATCTGAAAACACATAGAAATAAATTAATTTAATTTAATTTAATTTAAATAGTCAATTTAAAAAGCTATCTTCTTCATACGATCGAATTAGACCTCGAGACTTGTCCCATTGCGTTCGGAATAGCGGTATAACATTAGGAACGCTAGGCGGCACGCCTAAAAAGGGATTTGGGACTTTTAGTTATGTAAAACGAGATATTTTGATTATAATATTATAAAATAAATTAAAAAATCAAACCCAACCTGTCGTATACTCGAAGCCACTTTCTTTCCTTTTATAAATGTGAGCTTCCCTCTTCCTTTTGCTCCAGTTCAAAATCAAAAACGAAACCGACATGAATATAAAAAAATGAAATGAAAAGGAAATTAAATCAAAATTGAAACCTATGCTCACCAAACCAATTTTCCTTTCAATCATATCAGAGCTCGATCGTGTTTGGGGGAAGACGTGGTGGAGCTTGCAACTAGGGTTCGGGTTTATGGGTTAGCGAGGTGGGGATAGGCGGAACAGGTAGTGGGTTCGAGTTTCTAGTGAGATGGCGCTTGGATGGGCTGAGTTTGGTGAAGCTCGGTGGTGGGGAGAAGTTCGCGACTATCGCATACAGGAGGGGAGGTTCGCGACTGTCACATTTGGGTGTAGGCTATCAGGGTTGTCGAAGTAGGGAGGCACGTTCGATTATGGGTTCTGGCACGTCGTCCTCCAAGCTCCAAACGCGAGGCGTTTTTTGGTGATGGTGAATTACTGGCGACGTGGTTCTGTAGGCTGAGGGTTGGCGAAGTGGTGGGGACTAGGGAGTATTAGAGGTTGATAGGTGGCTGCGATTTGTAGTGTGTTTTTGGTGAGTGCGATTGGTTTGGATTGGCATTCGAAGTGGGTGGGAGTGCGTGCGTGAATGAAGGTGGTGGTGTCTGGGCGTGGCAGGTGATAACGAAGAGGGGTCGATGGTCGAAGGTGTGAATGAAGACGTGATGCCTGGAAGTTTCGAACGCGAGATAATTTTAAGTTCAACGATGGTAATTAGCTTAGTTAAAAATGTGTTAGAGATTAATTAATTTATTTAGTAATTTGAAAATCTTTTAAATGCAATAATTAATTCTTACGAGGTCCAAAAATCACGAAATCAGTCACGTTGGATTCACGGCGACAAAACAACTACGCTGGATTTAATTTGGAATTGGAACGATAAATAGATTTGAAAAATCAAGGTGAGTAAATCTCACACAACTTGGATTACTGTTTTAATTTAAACTGTTGAAAATTAATTTATTGAATGATTGGATGGATTTATAAATTATTATTACCTGTTGGATGTTATATTATATATAAAGTAGTATATATATTAGTAGTTGGATATATTTCCCACCTATTGGAGCGGATGAGACCCTATGCACCCCGCATAATAGCGGATGACCCTATATAACCACGATATCCCCTCGAAGTGGGATTGGTATTTTATGTTAGCTAACATATGTGGATGCAGGGAGACAGGTTGGAGGGATCCAACTGGATTCCTCAAAAATATATTGATTTTTTTCATATATTGCAATATATGATGTGATTGGAAGAATCTGTTATGAATTGTTGTGTGGTTTGTTATTTGATGCTATAGTAGCACTGACTTTAATTTTGGTATTTTAAATACCATAAATATTATTTTTGAATTTGAAGGAATTAAAAGGAGATTTTAGATATAAAGATATTTATATTGAAATTTGGATTATTTTAAAGGAAATTGAGTTGGATAAAATAATAATTTGATTTTTGGGTTTGTACTTAACTATTCGAAAAATATTTTTAATAGAGATTTTAAAATAATTTATATAAGGGATTTTTAACCATGGATTTTAAAATGATATTTTTGAAAATATGGATAAGGATAAATCGATATTTAAAATAGATTTGTAAGTAAATGGGATTTATAAAGAAGAGGATTTATAAAATGAAATTTTATAAATGAGATTATTTTTATAAACAAGAAAAACCCAAGTGAGTTTATGAAATTTATAAGCGATGTTTATGAATACGGGAAATGATATCCGTTGATAAACTGGAAATGTAAATTTACAATGTGAATTTATATTGAGTTGTGGAAATCGTTTTGGGAAAAATTAGTGGAATCTATTTTTGAATGTTAGAATGATTATGAAATTGAGATGTGGTCGATGTGATATGAATCGAGAGGGATTTATAAATTGGAATAGGTAATATTAGATTTATTTCAATAGGGATTTTTATTTAATAAACTATATAGTTAAAGCTGTTTAGTATCAAAATAATTTGAGAAAATGGATTATTCAAATATTTGATATTTATTGAAATGAATTCACATTTTTATAATAAGCTTTATAAATCGATTGGTTTTATTTTAAAAATAAATTGGAAATGAATTATCGATGTTTATTCAAATTGTTTTAATATTTTAAATAATTACATAAATATGTTTTTAAAAATAAATTATTATTCTTTAAAAATACTTATTATATACATACATACATACATACATATATATATAGAGTTTTGAAGTGATTGAAATTTATTTATAAATTCTCTCGAGATTCGTAAGTGGGGTTTATAAAATGGATATGATTTTGGTAAGAGGAATTTTATAAGGGATTTGGAGAAAATGGAATTTCAAAAATGTTGAATATAGGAACTTCGAAAATGAAATCTGAATTCATAAAGAAGTTATAAATTTTTGGTTGGATTCATAAAAGAGTATAAATCGGTTTTGGAAATTTTAAGAAGGAATTTATTAATAATTCCGGAGATTATGAGATAAGTTATGAAATATGCTCCTAAGTATTGAAAAATATTTTAAGTGTGAAGTGATTTATATAGAAATATTGTTCTAAGTGTTGTAAATTGAATTCAGAATTATTTCTAAGTGTTGAAATGGTTTAAAAATATCCTATTATGGATAAGTATTTGAATTTGTTTCCAAATGTTGGAATACAGGAAGAGAGTTGAATATATATCTTTTTAAAAGGATATTTTGAATTGAATATTTTTAAAGATTTATAAGATTGGGCTTAGTGACTGCTTATGTGTGTTATTTGATAGTTAAATAACCGACTATCAAATCTGGCCAAATTTGTTGATTGTTTCGAAGAGACTGGGATTGGATTTAGCTATCCAAAAACCACTTCGATCTGATTTGTGCGTTACGAATTCTGAAATCAAAAAGCTAATGGAGACGGTGATTTGGATATTCAGTTTGTTCAGACCCAGAACAACTTGTATGGATGAATGATATCATTGCATTGTTTTGCCTGGAAGCTAGCATTTCAAGTATGAATGCTATTCTTAGGGTAAAACATAACCTCAAGCCTCATCAACCGGGAATGACTAAAATAGGGAAGATGTAGTAGGGCTAAGTGGGTCACACCCAAGTAGGGTATGTTATCACCTTTCTAGATATCCTCGGATATATTATATTATAATTATGGATATGGTTGTGCATGAAAAAGAAAGCGCTCGATTAGGGTGGGAACACCCAGGGTGATAACATATTCGGTACTGTCCAGGTTAGGGGTAGGCCGGTCCTGTGTTAGCAGGAGATCCAGGCGAGGTCCTCGGTACATTTTTCTAGAGGTGTACTGTGATGGGCGGTGCCCTAGTAGCCCAATCATTGTATGGAATCCAATATCCACTATGAGCCTATAAGGTTTTGATTGTTTACCAAGTATTACTGAAACGTGAAATGCAAGCATTTTGGCTATTTTCCAATTTACTTTCTATAGACACTATTATAATAGCAGATGATTTTGATATAAAATGTTTTGGTTATCGTAAGGTAAAAACCCGTCGTATTTATGTGTGACGTGGTCTTACGAGATACCTTTGTTTTTCAAAGACTTTGAAATAGTAATAATTCAAATTGAGGGTGTTTTCTCACGCTGGTTTTCCAGACTGACTCAGGTGTTATTTTATTATAATGCACGGGTCAGATCGAGTATTACAGATTCATGTTAGAATGCTTTAGAGCTCAGGAGACGAGCTGGAGGAGACTCAGATGTATATCACATACTTGATTTATATTCTGCTGTGTGTAGACTGTATAGTCAGCACTAGTGAGGACAAGTTATTATAGCTGTCCAGATTGATGTATTGATTGTTGTACTCTGATGATTGTATGTATATTAACAGATACAGATTCTTTTGTATAAAAGTCTGTTATTATATATTATATTTTGTTCCGTTGCGATTGTGAGATTCTGTGTTGTTGTTTCTATTTTCTTCTATCCTTTTCTTCTTCACCCCTAATGATCTGATATTTCCGGCACTCGATTGTTTGGCATGCTATATAGTGAACGTATTAATGTCAATTTTCGAGGGTCGAAAATTCCGGTTCGTTACGTATGTTTTGGAATTAAAAAAGTGTTTAAGTTTTGTTTTATTTTACAAAAATTCCATTTTATATTTTCAAAAAAAGTTATAAAGTTTTCAAAGATGATGAGTTCAAAGTAGGAAACATTTCCAAGAAACGACATCCGTAGTGATAGTCGCTATGGAGGCGGTTTCGATAAAAATCCGAAATTTTCAAATCTAAGTTTTCATACTTGAAATTGTTTTGTAAATGTTTTATAAACCTAATAATAATGTTTTAAAAAGTTAATTAAGGATTTAATAAATAATTATTAATTAATTAGGTTTTTAAAAATTAATAATTAATTATGTATTAAGCAAGGTTTATAAACTTTAATTAATGAAGTTTAGTTTCTAATTAATTAACTTCTAAAGATAAGATTAATTTTAACAAATTATTAATTAAATATAAGGTCAATTATTTAATTAATCAAGTGGTTAACTATTTTTAATGATAAATTAAATAAGGTTTTTATTTAAAATAATTATTTATTAAAGGTTTAATTTATTATTTAAGTTTTAATTAAAAGATTACTTAATTAATTAATTAAGATTAATTAATAGTTAATTATTGATAAAGGTCTTAAATTATATTTAATAATTAATAAAGGATTAATTAAGGGTTAAATTTAATTTATAATTAAATTAAGGTCAAAGTTAATAAAGATTAATTATGATTTAATAAAGAGTTTAACTTGTAATTAATCATTAAAAGAGAGTTTTAATTTATAAATCCTTTGTAACGACCCACCTTTTTGAATGGTTTAAATCAATAATAAACCATACATGTCAACTCAAGCTATTCAAAAGGGAGGATTGTTAATGAGGTAAATAAGAAAATAAGAGAAAAGAAGGAAAAACAAAACACAGAATCTCATAGCGGAATGACAAACTATAATAATAAAATAAACAGTTCATGAAGTTGTTTTATAATATACATTTGATTATACAATTTACTATACAATCGGAGTTATACATACAGCAGGTATAATAGGATAATGTAGTGGAACAACATGATGCAGTGGAAATTATGTCTTCAACACTGAAATGCTCAGGCTGACCCGAGCGTAATGAAAAGACAAAACATTCGAATCAAAACTAAAAGGTCTTATGTAAGTTAAATCAACATAAATAATTATGAGTGTAACGGCTTCAGAGATGTTTACGGGATTTTACATCACATATCCAGTGTATAATGTGAGTGCAATAGCTTAAGAGATGTTCGGGATTTCCATCTCCTAAGGATCCGTTAAACTATTTATATGTAGTAGTATACGCTATATATGTAGTGTCTATCAGTAAAGTATTAAAATAGCAAGGCGTTACCCATATCCCCCTTAACACATTTTATAAATGTCGTAGTCTATACAGTACTGTAAACTCCACCAAACCGGTGGGCTATCGTGGAGCACTCCATAGGTATGACGCAAACCAAAATCGTAGTGGGCTCGATAAGGCATATGACAAGGCACGCGAGGCAATGCCTAAGGTAGGATTCCACCGTTTTGCACGCCCGGACTTGTGGTAACGCATAGCAGCTACTACCGCCCACCTCGGAACACACTCCCATAATCAAATCGAGGGTGGTCACCAAATCAATCACAAAGTAACATATTTGGTATCGAAGAAGCATGTCCGATTGGAGGAGCGACCTCACTTGGCCCGGATAGCTTATGTTTTAGTCATATCAAGCTGACCCGAGGGGGTCAGGGCTACATTCTTACCTCATATCAGAAGCGTTTAACAAACAATCCTACTTCGTTCTGGATTCTCCACTACGTGCATAGTTATTAAAGTGGTTTCGGAATTGGCAGAGAGTTTGACAATATACGACCCCGGTCTCTTTAACAACCAATCTTTATATTTTTCACACCGTGGTCATTTCATAAAACATTTATAATAATAATCCAAAAAATAGTTTATACTTTCATATCAAGATATCCATATACCTATTCTAAAAGTATAAATATATTCATAAATATCGAGGAAGATTTCTTTCAATCAATTTCGAAAATAATTTATAAATCTCTTCTAAACCATTTATAAACTGTTTACATGCTTTAAAACCATTTATAAAGCTATTTATAAATTCCCAAAACAATTTACAACTCTTCCCTTTATCATAAACTTTTACACATATTCCGTTATACGCTTCCGAATCCCTTTATACAAGTTCTTTTATAAAACCCTTTATAAAATCCTTTAAAACCTTATAAAACCATTATAAAATCTTTTATAAAAATCTTTTATAAGGATCTTTTTATAAAATCCATTAAAAAATCTCTTACAATTTTTTTATATATTCCTTACAAAACCTCTTAAATTTTTATTTATTAAAGTTATTATAAAATCTATATTTATTATATTATATCAAAGCTATATTTATTATATTAAATTAAATTTAAAATATATATATTAAAATTACATTAAATATTTTATTAGATTAGATTTTAAACTATTTTAAATTTTTTTAAAACTAAATAAAATATAAGTTAAAATTTTAAATTTACTTTTAAAACCATATATCGACTTATAATTTGAAGCTTTAAAACATATGAAATAAATTATTTTTCAAATATAAATTATTTTTTATAAAAATCATTAAATAAAATTAAAAAAAATCAAATTTATAAATCAAACATACTTTACTGCTTAGAATGTAATTTAAAACCGACCAACGATGTTCGTATATAATTTTCTACCCTATGGTCAAGTGATAGGGTATGTATCATGTCAACCCCAAAATAGTTAAATTTTTCGAGTATATATCATTTCAACTCATATCCAGAATCAATAATTTCGAAATCAATAAAATCATTCGGGTTTATCATTTCAATCCATAACGATTTTCCCTAATCTATAAAATCGTCTGGGTGTGTATCATTTCAACCCATAGTGATAACAGGGATATAAACATCCAATCATCCAAAATGTCAACAAATAAACATCCATCACAATCAATATTCAAATCTGTCAATAAATCACAACAATTAACTGGTTATCAATATCTGGTATTTTACTATCAATTTAAATTCAATATTAATTTAAATGACAATTTAATTCAATATATAAATTCAATTTTAATTAAAATGTCAAATTAAACCACCAAACAGCAATCAAAAATATTCGTATCACATCATAAATTTAATTCAACTAAAATAAGAAGCTTTAGTATTCGTGAGTGGGTTAAGTCACTCACCTTTGATTTATCGTCGATTTAAAATCCAGCCCAAAAATTCAACAGTCTCAGAATCCAACCAAACCAGTTCCATATTGTCCAGAATTTTGATACGATCGCAACGGAAGAAACCGCGTCCAAATTCGAGCTCGTACGAAAAAGTTATTAACATTAGTAGGTTTGAAAATTTAAATTTAAAATAAAATAAAACAAAGGGCATTTTCATAATACCTTCCTCCTCTCCAAACCCTATGCACATACGAACTCTACCAGTGTAATAACCCTTATTTTTTTGTGAGCAATTTCATGATTTAATTTAGTTTATATTTGTTTAAAATTGCATTGAAAAGATAGAAATAGGAAACTGAATTGCAGATACATGGTTTAAAACATGTACATGTGCACAAGATAGAGTACACACATGCACACAGTTTTTTGTGTAATAAAATTAAGCAGAAATCAATATATAAATTAAAATAAGTAATTCAGAAATACATATGTATAAAGATAGGATAATGTCCTTAATAAAATCTGGCACAGAGAAAATAAAAGCTAGGCAGAAATAAAGAAAAAAATAGGCATACATATACATGTGCACAAGCAAACAATTTCTGGAAGAAAACAGAAATTGCATGGAAATGGTATGAACCTTTAGATAAACACTTTATCCATTTCCAGCAATTCTTTTGCTTAGGACAAAAACTAAAGTCATGCATATAACATGACCCGGGGGAAAAATTAAAAGAATAAGGTTTATTTTCTGAAAAAAATTTAGCAAGGACCACATACCCTTTTCTTTTATGAATCAAGTGTAAGGCAGATCATATTATGGGGTAGAACTGACATTGGGTAAATCCATAAACCCTAGTAACAGCCAGGAATTATATAAAGAGGCTTAGTGTAGAGAGATCATACCCATTTGCTCTTCATAACCTAAAGGAAAAAAAAATATAAGCCAGAGAAAGAAAGGAGCACCGGCCATTAGAGTTAGAGGAAGGCAGAGGATCAAAAGAAAAGAAAGACTTAGGAAAAAAAGGAATTAATGTGAGTAACCTCACTGAAAACTTTGGCATTAAGTCCTGAATATTGAGGCAGCCTATTTGAATTAACAATTTATTTTGCAAGTTATGTTCATTATATGATTTGATGACTTTGGTTTGTTAATGATCTGTTCAAGTGTAAAACCCTTCATAGTGATTTACCCAAAAATATGAGTTATGGATTTCATGTTTAAATGTTTATCTGTGCTGTGAATAAATTTTAAGATGGAGTGATTTCTTTTTATGGGTTTTCTTCATAAAGTTATTTATAAAATCTCAGGATTCATGTGGTAGATATATGGTCTGAAATGAAAAGAAATATGGGGCTGCAACATTGTGTTGTTGCTTATGTCTCATATTAACTGAACAAAGGAAAATGTAGAAGTGCAATGTTATACATGTGCCGAGCTTCTATGTTTTATGAACTACTCAAATCAAAATATACTTATGGTTTAGCCAGATCTTCAAGATTAAGAAGAATCTGATTGAACCAGAGGTAAGAGAGGATAATTGTAACAACCCGCATATTTATCGATTTTATATTTAAATATTTTATTTAAATATTTCATCATTCGTCGGATGTTTGTCCGAAAAGCTACTTTTTGTAAACAGTCGAATTGGGACTCGAGACCACCCCCATTGAGTCCAAAATGCCGTTTGCGACCTTTTTGAGTATAAACTTTGATATGATTGGAGCTAGTCAAAAATTTGACCATTTGCACTTTGGGTTTGGGTTTAGGTTCAGCCCCTTTGCCAACTTAACCCCCAAATCTGAACCACTCCTCCCCATTCTCCCTCACTTCCTCCTCATTTCAGTTCTTGAGCAACAATGGTGAGTGGAATGGGAAATTAGAATTCCCAAGCCCTAGTTTCCATTTGCAAATCAAGTTCTAGCTCCAAATTCAAAGAGAACCCATAAGTATGCATCTCCATCTTCTTCTCCAACTCTTTCTCCTTTCAATTTTAGAAATTTCCTAAACCTAATTTAGGAAATGTTTCTCTTTTAAGCTTAGATTCAAGTTTGTTGAGTTGGAATTGAAGAGTGTTTGTCCTTGCCTTGCTCTATAGCTTCCTCTTCATTGTTTTTGTGTAAAAGGTGAGATTTTTATCTCACATCTATGACTATAATTATCTTTGGTTGTTAGGTATGAATTCCTAACACCTCTTCATGTGTATTTGCCCTTGATTTGGATTGGTTTTGTGAATATTCCAATTTTTGGGTTTCTAAGTCAAATTTATGTGAAAATCCTTTTATGGATGTTTGATCATGCTTTTGGCGTTGCACCGAGGAGCATATAGGACCGGGTTTCTGTTTGGCATAAACCCTTAGAGCCAATGTTCGTCCGGTTGCATTTTGGAAGAGTTTTCTCTTCATTTTGTATAGGCTGAAAAACAGCCCAGGCATGATTCAGTCGACTGAATTCTATGTTCAATCGACTGAACCTGGAACCCGAAAGTTTCCAGGCATGATTCAGTCGACTAAAAATTCTGTTCAGTCGACTGAACCTGGAAACAGAAAGTTTCCTGAACTTGGAAAATTTCCAGGTACAGGGTCAGTCGACTGAAAACTCTGTTCAGTCGACTGAACCTGCTGTTTCAGTCCAGTTTGCCTTTTTGGATTGAATTCTCAATTTAAATCGATTCGTGATGATCCTATTTGTTGTTATCATTTACTATGACTTTGATGACTCCTTTTTCGGGATTTTTGAATATCCATTTCGATGGATTCTTTATCGGTTTAATTGGATTTAATTAACGTCTTCGTATGTGAATTTTGATGATTGATTGTTTCTACAATCATTTTGTAACTTGTCTTCAAAAGGTCGAACCCCGTACTCCCTCTTCGTAGGGGATCTTATCCGAAAAACATTCAACAGAACTTCTTACTTTGATGGTTTTGGGAATTGATTTCTTTGGATTTTTCTCACGTCTTCGAATGTGAATTTTATGTGATTCGATTTGTTTCAACAATCGTTTTGTGACTTGTCACTCTAAAGATTTGACGGTTTTTATACTAGTAGTAAATATCAAAACCCTTTCATCAAAATGTTTTCAACTCTATTTTTAATACCAAACTCGTTTATCAAACCGTTTTCTAATCTACTAGTATATACAAACCTTTACCTCATTCGTATGAGAAAATATAATTAAACGGCTTAGCAAAACAAGTGGTATGAAACGCTTGCGTTTACTTCGTCAGTTAATTGATGGACTTGTTCGATTGAAACACTTGTGACAATTTTCTAGTGGAGATCTACAATATGTTCGTAAATATTTGAGTTAAGCAAGTGGTTATGGGACATGAAGCTAAACTCTTATATTTACTAGCTTAGTGTAATCGACACTTCCTTATGATCGATGATGATCATTTTATGGTTTAGACTAGCAATGTGCGATGTCTCTTTGTCCATGTGAAGGACTGTACTTCATTTTATTGAGCTTCGTCTCATTTCTTTGTGGGCTGGCAACCCAAGTACTTTTAATGTGTTTCGATTCATCTGATGTACCATTTGCACTACATCGATGTCTCGGCCTTCCAATTCATTGGACGTACCGTTTGCACTGCGTCAATGTTCTGAATTGTATTGTCTTTCCGATTCATTGGACGTACCGTTTGCACTGCGTCAATGTTCAATTCATTGGACGTACCGTTTGCACTACGTCAATGTTCAATTCATTGGACGTACCGTTTGCACTGCGTCAATATTCGATTCATCTGATGTACCGTTTGTACTACATCGATGTCTCGGCTTTCCAATTCATTGGACGTACCGTTTTCACTACGTCAATGTTCAATTCATTGGACGTACCATTTGCACTGCGTCAATGTTCAATTCATCTGATGTACCGTTTGTACTACATCGATGTCTCGGCTTTCCGGTTCATTGGACGTACCGTTTGCACTGCGTCAATGTTCCAGCTTTCATGCTCCTGTTTGGGATTGGCCATCCTTTTCTTGTGATTTCTGGATTTCTTGTTGTGATTTCTGGGATTTCTGTTTCACCACCTTTTTCAGTTGGCATTGATGTGTATGTCATTTATTATGGCTTGGTGAATTAAATTAAGAATATGACATTCTTTTAATCTTTGAGAATATTCTTGTGATATTGATTAATCTCTTGTTGATTTTCAATTATATACTTATAGTAATATGCCACTATGGTTATTACATGTTCTTGCCATGTCTTTTACTTTATACCATATCATCTGATATTTATAGCTAGACTGATCCGTTTATTATTTTCTTATAAATAATACTCGGGTGAGACTGAGATTTTACAGGTGTTTCTTCATGACTTCTTATCTGGAGCCATCATCTGACTTTTGGTTAACTACTTAGTTTGTAGTTTTTTTGTTGTATACATTTGAGATCTAGACTCCTTGATGTATACATATTATTTTGCCTTGCACTTGTATCTATTCTTTTGTGTTATCGTGGATCTTATTTGACCACTACTCTGATATACACTTTCATGTGTTATATGTTTATTCATATCTTCTTCCGCCTTTGTGATATGAATTGTCTGTGACTGATTTGTGTTATGTTTATTTCTATATTTGTTTCCGAAGATTATATATATAACCACTGTGTGATAGCTTTGAGTTTGTATCGGTATGTCGGATTTCCTCCTCAAATTAAATACATGCTATACTATCTGACATATCGGTGCTCGCACAAAGAAGTTACACAGATGGTCGCTCCTCAACAGCCTTATTCTCCGTGCTAGTTGACGACATTACCCCGTAGTGTCCTTGGCTAGCGTGGGTATAGAGGTGGGGCGTCACAATAATTAATAAACTGCTTATGACCATATGTTTATAACTTGATCCATTGAAACCCAGAGGCAAAATAATATGCTAAGAAATCACATCTGTTTTCATGATTAAATGTTTGCTTCTGAGAATATGACTTACCAATCTCTGGATGAATACATGTTGGTTGAATTGTTTATTTTCTCTGATTGAAAGTGGGATGCAGAAGGGATTAGCACAATTATGAAAAGGGAATAACACTTAGTAATTTAACTAAGGACTTTGGATCTTAGGGCTACAAAATATAGCTTGGCAAGGTGAACATTGCAAGCTCACACATGGTATGTTTATACCCAGGGGCCTGAGTGTGCTGGGTTAACAGAGAGATGTCCCAGGCAGTGTGTGTTTAAAAAGAGAAAGTAGCTAAAGACCCTATTATATTTGATAGTGAACTTTAGAAATAGGTTCAGGAGAGGCTTGGGCAAAATCCCTGATGGCCAGTAAAATTTGTAAAGGGGGATTGATGACTGAATTGATGATTGCATTGGTTGGCTTATGATGTTTTATTGTTGAATCTTATGATTGTTTTCTCTGAACTAAATCACTGTGATCATATATAATTTGTTTAGTACTGATATGAATGCACATGCCCAACAAAAACATGTACAAGGATGATACTGAGTTTCTTAATTAATTCAAAGTATTTGAATATAAATAGAGTCATATAAAAATCATGTTTTCAGGTAGATTACTCATACCAGACATAAGTCTGACCCTTTTGTGTTTATGCACCATGGGGTGTCTCATAATTGTGTGAGGCAGTTCATGGTGATTATGCAGGCAAATAGGAATTTCATTGATCAAGCTTTGGATGAGTTAACTGCATAGGGAATTGGATGCAATATTTACAGATTTGCTGAAGTTAAAAATAGATGTTTATGCCAAATTTATGTTAGGCTATATTGTTTAAGTTGCTTAGAAAAACCAATGTATTGTTATTTGCTGTTTTGTAAGTATTGGACTTAAATGGGTGTTTCAGCTGAAACTTGTAAGTTTTATTTTGAAAATGTTTCACTAAGTAATGAAGTTTTCTAAGCTTTCTGATTAATTAATTTATGATGATAGGAAACCTGAGATTGTGAGGATTTATAAACTAAATGAATAACTAGGTACTTGGCATGAGAAATTCAGGTTAAAATAAAAAGAAAAAAAATCTGGCAGAAAGGTTTTGAGGATGCCTTGAAAAGATAGAACAAAATAACATGTATTTTGTTGAGAAACAGTTCAAATTGAATATGGCTAACATAACCATTTTCTTGAGCCTGGGTTAAGCCAGCACTAAAGAGTTTTTAAACTAAACTTTCAATTATGATGTTACATCCCAAATATAAGGTAGACTAAGACCTTTTTACTAGCAAGAAGAGAAAGAAGTTAGGCACATGCAAGAGCACAGACACATATGCACAGGAACTTGCACACACACATGCACAAGCAAGAGCCCAGTTTATACAGTAATAAAATTATGGAAATTTATGTAAAATGATAAGTCTTGAGACATAAAATCAATAGTTATGCATTAACCCAAGTGTACTTTGAAAATCTAGTTTTTAGAAACACTATTGCTATGTAGAGAGTATTTCCTTTAAGTAATACTCAAACAGATTTCTACTTTCAAATTTATGTACTCTGATTCGAGTAGAAAATGACTTATATATCCTCATATATATAAGTTTAAGATAATTTAAGCAAACCAATATTCTTATTGGCATAAAGATCCTGGATAGAAGAAAATTGGAATTAAATATTTTCTTGATTAAATGGCCACTGTATATATATAAAAAATAAAAAAAAATTTAAGTGGGTCATTTCAACCAACTACCACCAATTCCAACACGCTGCTACATGCGCCTTTGACCGTTAACGCCACATCCGACACCACCGCCACGATTGCCACCTTCGACCGCCCTCATCCCCACTGCGCGGTCGCCTCAGGTCAAGCCTAGGGCATGGCCGCCGCCGGCCATTTGTTGCCAATTTCTGGCGAATTTTAGGCCTCTTAGACCAAACCAACCGCATAGATCGCCTCTACTAATCACCCTCTACGTGCCAGTACCTCCTGATCGTCGTAAGGATGAAGATCCATCGTTGAACGTGAAGCCCTAATATGGACGGCCGAAACTAAATCACCAAGTTCTAGCCCAACCATGATTCGATTGCAAAAACGAACTGCAGACATAGGTTATGTTCGTCGAGAGCTTTCCAATGATATATTATATGACATAGTTTGAGGAATTTAAATTTCGATTTGATTTTGAATTTGGGAATTAAGGTTTTAGAATTTCTGGCATTGAGAAGAAGGAACAGTTGAATGAACATATACATACAGAAAAAAGAAAATGAGAAATTGTTAGGGTTTATAACAGGTTATATATATATATAGATGGACAAGAACGAATGGACAGATCTAATTGGGTCGACACGATAACGACGATCCGAAAAGCCCGTTTCTTTCGCCGAAACGAAAGTAGGTCATCAAATATATGAAAATATAGGTTTTCGATATTTTAAAATTCAATGGAACAAATGTCAAATCCAAATTCTATTGTATATAGAAGTTAGCTTTTAAAATCAAATTATATTTATTTAAATTCTATTAATTGATTTCTACGCATTTCGAGCTCGCACGATCAAACAATAAGTCTGATCGCTACAAAACTTGAAATTTTATAATAATTCACTGTTATGGATTCGATGAAACTAGTTTCATCGAAATTCGAGACAATGCCCAAAATGACTAATTTTCACTTTAATTAAATAAATTATTATTAAATTGATTTAATCACCTTCAAATTCAAATTTAAAAGTTAACAGTTTTATCATTCTTGATTACATAGAAATTAATAATCTTTTGAAATTAAATATTCCATGTTAAGTCCAATATTTAAATATTCCACTAAATTCAGCGTTCAATTACAATGGAAATAAAACCTATTTTATTATAATTTATATTTCAACAATTCTTTTATTTTGATTTACATTCTTATTATTGAATCAACTATTACCTTATGAATTATAATTAAAATTAGTTTACATTTTATTACATTCATATTCTACAGTTATCATCTTAACTCCTATTAACTGCAATATTTAATTATATTAAATTTCATTGATTTCCAAATTAATTCAACAGATTAAATAATAAAATAATTATTTCAATTGATTGAAATTACATTAAAATAGTTGTCAATAACATTCAAACAACATTATTAAATCATATTCTAATTATTTTTCTCATTAATAAATTATAAAATTTAATTTCTCACAATATTAAATTTCAAAATCTTATTAAATTTAATATTTTTAATTATTGAAAAATACGGGTCGTTACATCCTTTGTTTCGAGAATCAAATGTTTTAAAGGTACTTTTTTCCAAAGATGGCTTTGAACACAAGAGATTCAAATGTTGATACCATTAAGTAGACAAATTTTGAATGAGTTATGTAAATGGTTTGATTGTGTGGACATGTGTTAGCAGAATAAATCCCCGTTCTCCTATAAGTTGATTGTTTGATTTTTTGGACATCTGATAGTAGAATAAACCCTCGTTCTGCAATAATGTAATTATTTATTGTATGGACATATGTTTAGTAAAACAAATTCCCATTTTGCTATAGGTTGTGAATTTTTTGGACATCTATTTAGCAGAATAAATCACCATCCCGCTATTATGTTATTTAGACATGTATATGCTAGTTGAGTTATATTGATATGTTATTCCCTGATTTAGATATGAATTGCATTTTCATATATGTTTACTTATGTAAATAAATGGTTAAGTGACTTGAAAGTGAAATTAATGTTAAATGGTAACTTAATTTAATCAATTTGGGGTTTAAGGTTTATAAATGATTTTTCAAATTATATTTTTATTTTATAAAGGTATTTATAAATAATAACTTGTTTATAAAAATGTGTTTTATAAGTAAAAAAGATTATTTATTAAAAGGATGAGTTGCAAAAGATATTTTGTAAAGGATTTTTCTTAAAGAAGATTTATCAAAGGAGTTTTAAATAGGGAAATGTTTCATAAATGATTTTAGAGGTTTGTAAAGAGGTTTTGTAAATTGACTTGTAAACTTATAAAAGTGTTATATAAGTTGATTTTGGAAATTTATAAAGGTGTTTAAATATGAAGTGATCTTTTAAAAGGGAACTTTTATAATGGATAAGTGGATCAGTTAATAGTAAGTAATGTTTTCAAAAAAAAATTGAAAGGCTGAAATTTTCAAATGTTTTGATAATATACTTATACCCCTAGGATAAGTATAAATATTTTTCAAGTATAAAAGGGGAAGTAAGGGTTTTGGAAATAGTGTTGCGTAAAGATCTTTCGATCAAGTTTTATAAAGTGATTTTATTAACTAAAGATTAAATTAATAAAGGCTTATGGATCCCATATGGAATTAAATCAATGTTTGAATGATTGTTTATTTGATAGTTAAATAACCGACTATCAAACCTGGACCAAAGCCCTAATGATTAGGAGGTGATCTCCACTCTTATCTTGTATGTTTATTGTCTAAAGAACCGGGGTTGAGTTTACCAAAAATTATTGAAAGTTGTTTCGAAGAGACTGGGATCAGATATGTTATCTGAAAACCACTTCCATCCAACTTAAGCATTTCAAACTGAAGACATCTTAAAGAGTATGGGATCTAAGGCAGAGTTTTAAAGTGCAAAGGATATTTGCTACTAACCCTAAGGGTGATTCCAAAATATGTGTAGTGGAGGTAGTGCATTCGGTTTCGTTCAGTCCCAGAACGAACTTTTATGGATGAATGCTAGCATTGTGTCGATGCCTAGAGGGCAGTGTAGTATTCCAAGTGGAAAGTGCTATATAAAGGTAAAACGTAGCCTCAAGCCTCATCAACCAGGAAATGATAAAAATCGAGCATGCAGAAGGGCCATGTGGATCGCTGCCATCAGGGTATGGTAATCCAAAATCTAGATCGATTACTATCTACTCATGTATACTTCGAGGCCCAAAGTGGGGTGATCATATTTGGTACTGCTAGTCAAGTGGTAGGCCAGTCCTTGTGGCAGGGGTACAAGATGTTCTTGTCAGACCCTGATATATTTTATCTAGAGATGTACCATCGAAAAGTAGTTCCTTACTTAGTCTTAGTATGGAATCCATTCCCTAATACATGCCTTTACGTTTTTAGATGTACCCAATTATGTTGAAATGAGAGATGCAAGCATTTCAACTATATTCATATTTTACTTAAACCGTTAGACATTATTATAATATCACTGGATTTTCTATAAAAAGTATTTTGGTCATCGTAAGGTAAAAACCCGTCCGTTTTTATGTGCGGTGTGGTCTTGTGAGATACCTCTGATTTTAAAAGGGTTTTAAACATAATAATTTAGTTGTTTTAGTTTACTTACACCAGACCCATGTCTGACCCTGAGTTTTATTTTCTTTTCCTAAAACTCTTAGGAACTCAAATTTGTATGAGTAGCCAAGTGATCCGGGTTTCTCACAGATGCATCTTGGAGGAGCTTGGAGCAGGAGGCTTCATCGATAGCTAGTTATTATCTTGTTTCCCCTGTTTATATGATCTATGTATCGGTTAGGTAGGGATAGGTTGTTATAACTGTCATATGGTAGAATATGTATAAGTATGACTCTGATGTATCATTTTTGAAATGATTTTGTAAAGAATTATGTTGATTAATATATGTTATTCCATTGCATTGTGAGATTCTGTGATCGTTTTAGTTTCTTCTTATCTTCTATCTTCTTTCTTTCCCCTAACAATAGGTCTTTTCGGCACCTGAATGTTCGGCAAGCAATACAGTAGACGTATTAGTGTCATTTTTCAAGGGTCGAAAAAACCCAGTTCGTTACAATCAATCATCTGAAGATCCATTGTTTTTGACTTCTCTAGTAAAAGTTATTATTTTATGTCGAAAACCAGAGGTTTGATAATAGTAGCTTGTTACATTTAGTATCAAAGCAAAACTATAGGACTAAGAACATATGAGAGAGCGTATTTGCATTTGATAAACTTATTAATATATATATATATATATATATATATATATATTATTGAGTACATACTTATACACCATTTACTGTTCTAGTTAAATTAACTATTGATTGGGGAGTTGGTAATGAATTCCAAATTTGGAGATCATGGAATGAGTATGTTAGAAGAAGTAGAAACTGAAATAGAGATAGATACTATTGGGGTTGAACTAGAACTGGAAATAGTGCTAGAATCTATATTAGGTATATTCTGGTATGAACATTTCCATTTGATTCCAACTCTATCTATAATCGATAAGCCATAACGGTATACACTTCATAGAAACTGCACTTACTGTATAAGGATTGGTTCATGTTTGACCACCCCAACTGTTGATTTTTTGACGCTTTGCGAGAATTTCTCTAGTTTTGGAAAAAAAACCTTATCTTGGAACAAAATCCTACTCGGTGGTGTAGGCCTGACTAGGCACTTGTGAGAAAAAATATATAATCTTTTGAAATTACTTGACAAATACACATGTTAAAGAGGTGATGGGTTTCATAAAAGAATTTAATCTTGATTGTTTAAATAGGATTGAATTTGGAAATTTAAATTATAGTGTTTGCTTCATAAAGGATTTTAAAAATAGATGTTATATTTATCAAGATTATAAATGTATTTGAAGGAATTATACAAAGGGGTTTTAAAATTTCTATTCAAGAGTAAATAGAATCTTTATATTTTAACATTTGTAATTCAAGGGAAAAACTGAAAAGTTTATGATATAAAATTTTGAATATGTATGTACGTATGTGTGTGTATATTATAAAATGAATATAAATTGAAATGGTGTTTTTAAAGGAGAAGTATAAGTATTTAAGAAAATACCATATTCCAAATTTGAAAGGTATTTTGGGAAATTAACATTGAATTATGGATGTTGAAGGAAGTAAATTTATTTTGAAATTAAAATGTAAAATTGTTAAATTAAGTGAAATATAGGGTAAATGGATTGTTATGTAGTTTTCAAAATAATAAGGAAGTTTTAAACTTTGACTTTGAATGAATTTCCAAATTAGTAAATCTTTTTAGTGTTATTTTGAAAATATGGAAAGGAAATCTACATTGTTAAATTATTATCTTTAAAGAAATGGTTTAATTGACTAGGAAGTGAATAAGAAGGGTCAGATAGTTGAACCTTATGCATTGGAAGAGGTCCTAAGTGCAAGCATACCACCATCTACCCAGGAGAAAGGAGAGCGGACCGTGATGGAAAGAGAATTGCTACTTTTGGATATAGTTTGTCATAGTGGATAGTTCATACCTTAAGTCTCACAAGGTGCTTATATATTATATGTATTGAATCCACCCTAAGGATCGATCCATTTATCTATGGTTTCCATGATCTAGAATTTGTTATTTATGGTGTAGAGTCCTTTTGTGACACGTAGATACTTAATCTTTTGAGGGTATGGATTGATTTAAAAATAGATTGGATGACTCGCTATGGGATGATGTTGAATGAAGATAAGGATTTGGATCAGATAAGGAAAAGTGATCGGGCATGATCCTATTGTATATCATGATCCCGATAGCTCCATGATGATGAATTACTGTCTATCCTATAACATAAGAATCTCATATGCCTTTGTTGAAGATTCCATCTTCCTCCCTAAAATAGTTAAACTCATCAGGCCTATTGATTTTCCACTTAAGAATATGACTCTAATAAGAGTCAGAAGTTAAAAAGAAGAGTTTCTGAGTTAAGATATAGAGATCATATTTTGGTAAAAGGTATGTAAGTGTAAATTATTTTGTTGAAACCGCATGGAAAACAGATGCTGTCCTAAAAGTAAAATAAACAGGTTATGATTTATATGAAAGAATTTGGACCAAAGTTATACTTTTAAGATATTAGAGTTTTGAAGATTCGATTGAAAGAGTTTCACTTGGAAAGTGGGATTATAAAAATGGCATCGATGATACTGGAATTTTAGTTAGTTAGATCCCATTTACCAACTGATTAAAAATATTTTAATATATGGATAAAAATTTCACTTAAAGGGCCTAGATTTTATTTTAGGATAAGGCCCCACTGACCAAATGATGCTACTATGTGATCTGACTACATGATCAGTCTATAGTACATAAATTGAAATAACCAACATTCACATTCTTTTGTTCAGTATCATTGCGGTAATGATCAACGATGGAGGCGAATGATATTTAAATGTTTTGTTATTTGATTTTGCTAAAAAGGTAGATAATTACGGTCGATCTGTGGATGTGTGTCGTTAATCCGATATTGTGGACAACATTACACCACCTCTATTTATTTTGTAGGCAATTTGAATTGGTTTGAAGATGGGTGTCATTGACCTGACATTTTAGGTAATGCTACACCATTTATGTTTATGGCTGGGATGAATGTTGTTCTCTAAGCAAGTAATGGCCGGCTTACGAAATATGAATTTAGGGTAATAGTTATGGTTTATTAACAATTGAGTGATAGTTGTAACTGAAAGAATATTGTTTGGAGTGGAGGTGACATGAGTTTCATCTTATGCTCACTATGATAAACGTCATCTATTTCAGATGTTCCTAGATATGGTTTAGTAGTATGATGTTATCACAATTTTTATTGGATTGGTATGGCGAGGCACCACCCTTATTTAGTTCTCTCATATATAGTGCGGGAAAAAAGAAACTAGTGAAAAGATATGTTGGAAAAAAATAACATTGGTTGGTTGTATGAGGAAAGGATCAAGTTTAGATTTCTGAGTTTTAAAGAATATCCTAGATTTGGATGGTAACGAGTTGGTACCAAGGTTATATGAGTTTGTAGCATCAGCATTATGGAATGAAGTAATTTAAGGTATATAAGAAAGCATGTTTAAAGAATCATCGAATGATAGTAATTTGGCTTCATTCATAAAAGGTATTTTAGATTGAGTTAGTTTTTGAGATTATATCAAGAAGGTATTACCAATTGATGTAGAATAAGGAATTCCAAGCTGTTTGGGTTAGGCTGAATTAAATGAGTGAGGAAAAAATATATTGATTTGCATGTATGGAGATGCGAAGGTGATTTTCAGTACAAAAATTAGATTTGGAAATTTGAATCTAGTTAGAGAAAGGATTAAGTTGATTCTTTTAAAATCCCTTGGATTGAAGATAAACTACTTATTCGAGGAACTTATTGTGAAGCATTGACTTAAGGATCCATAGTTTATGTTGCATACCAGGTGCACATGGACAATGTATCATTTAGTTGATAACTTTTAACATAAAAACAAATTTAGGTTAGAATCTTACCTATGTTTAGGACTTTACTTAGATTAGGATTCTGATTGCTACGTTTGAATGGTTGAATATAATAGGATTGCTTTATTTGATTTCTTAATTTATTTCTTGAATGTATATTTTAGGAATTGAAATAAAATTTAGAAACTTTTGTGGATTGAAGACATGCTACTTCGATATCATGATTGTTAGATTATTTGAGTAATTATATCATAAGTGAAATGATATATCTTAAATTGGATTGAAATTTTGAGGATAAGTTAAGCCCAGTTCACCAGGTTAAGACATCACTTGATTTCGATGTCCTAAGGTGGAAGAAGAAATCATATTGTGATTCAAGTATTGGATTAGTTAGGTGAAACACCGCCCACTTTTGAGTTGTCTTACCCTAGCATCCAGAAGATGAAAGGATGTATATGCTACTGAGATAATCTGGATGTTGTATATATGCATTTAGAGGATTATATAAGACTGCATTTTAGATTCATGCATGTTTGTGCTAAGATTACCGGCTATGGTGTAATTTGGCAATAGTTTATCTGAGTTGATAACATGGATTGCAGAAGTTATAGTTGTGCACATACATTCGAGAGTAGTATTTTGGAAAGATTATATATACCAATATTAAAGCTCAGTAAGTTGAGTTGGGAAGAACGATCCGACCAAGAATATTTGAAAAATGGTGGAGAGGACCCGATCTTTTCATTTTGACTACTTTTCGAAAAAAAATTCCATTTATATGGCCTTTGATTTTGTTGTGTTGATTTATGCTATAAACTATGATTGATTGACCTTTGATTATGCTGCTATTTTTTGATTTATATAAGCTTCTTGTTTTCGTATTTGTTTTGATATTTTGCATTAAATGGTATTTGTATACATATAGAGATTATATGCTCACTCTAGGATGTATTGCATCATGCCTATATGCCATATGTATTGCATACATTCAGGAGGTTGACTATTTGTTGCGTTTTTGCATTAACTTAGTAGCTCATAAGACATGAGCATGCATACATGTGTATATGTTTCTACTTTGTTGTCAAAATATATCTTTACTGAGGGAGTTTAATGATGGAAATAATATGTAATAGTTATGGTTGATCATATAAATGGTTGCAAATGTTTGTATTGATATGTTTGTTTCAAATGAATGTTGTGAGTGTTTGATTTAGATTTAGATACAATGTTAATAATTTTAGGGACAAAATTCTTTTAAGGAAGGGAGAATGTAAGACCCTGAAAAATTCAAACAATATTTGAATTAAATAATAATGATATAAAAATATGAAAAATAGTGGATTCAATTAAATAAACTAAAAATAAATAGGGGAAAATGGTTGATTTTAAGACATTGGAATTTTGCACCAAAACCAACGCTATTGTGATTGTCTTGTTTTCCTGATTCGCGTCATATATTTACTAGTTCGATTCGAAGGTCATACGAAAGAGATATGGATGAAATAGACGTTGATTTGTTATTGGATTTTGGGCCGGGTTTACAAATTTAAATTTGAATTTGTAGTTGCGACTTTCCCTCCAAATATAAAAGATTTATATGTACAGATAGTTTCTCATTTCCATTTTCCCCGATCAATTTCTGAAACCCTCTTAAAGCTACCCAACTTCATTTGGCCATTACTTTCTCAAATCTATACGAAATTTGATGAAACCTAGGGAAAATGACCGGAACGACGAAGGGTACAATCTATAAAAGGAACTAGAATGTAATTCTGAAGTGGGTGAGCACAGTAGTTTGGACAGCGAGCAGTTTCTATATTTAGAGCATTATTTTTGTGAGTGGGTTTGCCTAAATTTGATATTTACTAGCTTGATTCATAGTTTAATACGATTAAAATTGGTAACTAAATAAATAAAATTCAAAACTTATCCATGCGACTACTGAAAATTTCATTTAGCTTGATTAATGAATGATTATAGAGTAATTAATGGGTTAGTGGAAGTATAAAATGCCTATGTAAAAGGACATATTTGAGACTTATACTTGGAAAATTCATAGTGAGATGATGGAAATTTTATATAAATAAATTTCTAAGATAAAATATGATATTGAAAGACCTAAATATAAATTTTATGGATTTTTATGTAATATGGTGATTTTTCATGTATGTACAAAGGTAGTCCAAAACTATGAATTTAACGATTAGGGACATTAAAATAGATCAAATTGGCAAGAAATTATTTTCTGAGATTAGGTATGATGTTTTCATCTTTAGAAAGTATTTTATGTAATTTAATTCAATTTATGTATATATTTTAGTATGTGCAAAAAGCAGCCCAAAACTACGAGTTTGATGATTTGGAACATTTAAACATGTAAAATTGATATGGATATATTTTTTGAGGTTATATGATGAATTCAGGTCTAAAAGGTATTTTTATATAATTTAATTCAATTTATATGAATTTATATAGATTTGATTCTATAATATGTGAAAATCAGCTCGGATTTGTATATAAATGGTTTGATGTATATAATCATGTCAAATGGCATGAAAATGATTTATGAAGTTAAATTATGCATTTATGTGAATTTATAAAATTTATATCGGATTTGTAGAAATATTTTTGTTATAAGTATGAGGTATTTAGTGGAAATATGCAAATTGTTGAATATATGTATATATCAATTATATGTATATATACACACTTTAATAATCAAGATTTGATTTTTGGCGGTTTGGTAAGTATATTCCAGTATTAAATGTGTTTTTATTTCTTATTTAAATTGTTTATATGAATTTATATAGTGTATTTTGATATATGAAAGTTAAAGAAATTAAGATTTCTGCCTTGGACTCGAGCGTTATCCCTCTTATTGCTGACAATGTTTATGCCTTGTACTCGAGTATGATTCTCCCAATCTCTAAGTCTCTGAATCATAATATCTAGCCTATAACTTCCTTGAATGCAGCTAACATAGATGCCCCAACAACATTCAAAAATTGGTCGACTTTATTCAGAGCCTTACCCCGGAATGCTGGCATATATACTCCCAAAGTGTTCAAAATGCTCGAGATAGATGGAGTCATGGTGCCTCCTCCTGAAGTGGTATAGGCTAGAATTAATTTCTGGTTTGAATATCTTGTGGGTTTTTTCCTTGATGCAAATCCTCCGTACTCCTCTGTTAGAGCGCGCTGCTGCCAAGTTTGGAAACTGAAAGGTAGATTACAAGTGCATTTTGATGATTCTATGTTTTTCTTCAAATTGTCAATTTTAGAAGAACGTCAACGCATTTTCGAAGCAGAGCCAATCTTCATTAACACTACAACAAAATGGTATATTTATTGCAAGGAGGGATTGCATTGGAACAAGAATTGTTGTTATTTTCTTAACTATTCGTTGGTTAGAGTTAAACATAGCTCACTATCCACGCTGTTCCATGTTTCCACATTAAAATAAAAAATTGGCGGTCTCCTTCCCATTTTCACAAAGTTCCTTTTTCACCACTAAGTCCAAGACCCTAAACCACAAAAAAATCCCCCTTTTCAGCGCTCATCAAATCCCTAACTTGTTCGAATCCATCTGCCTCTCGCATACCTAGAATCCTACAATCTGAAATTTTATTTCTATATCATTTCGAGATCTTAAATTCTTCCAGGTATGATAGTGTTGTTGTTTTATTATCAATTGATGTTAATTTTACATTAGACATATACATTATATTAATCGATTTTATCAATTCTATTTTTTTATTAAAAATCTGCTTTTGATTATAGGATAATCTACATTTAATTATAGGATAATTTGCGTTAGATTACAGGATAGTCTGCCTTTAATCCCGAGTATAATCTATGATCTTATTTTGATTTATTGTCGAATTTGAATTTTGATTAAAAATTTAAAGAGATTTTTTTATTGCTTGTTTATATTCTGTAGAAATCATACACTATTTATAAGATTATATGTTTTACAAATGATAACTGTAGATATCATATACTTTTCAGTGTCATGTCCTTGCACATGAAAAATGATTTTCAGCCTTTGTTGCATGCTGCAGGCGCACTCTAGTGATGATACCCATATTATTAGTTTGTTAACTGCCTATGCCGAGTTCAAAAATAATCCAAAATTTTTCCTCAACCTTTAGAAACTGTTCTTTTTTCTTGCGTAACTATAAATTGTTGAGATTAACTGATGGACAAATGATCTCTTGTTTTGCATGTAATGTGGATTGATTGCTTTTTGTAAATATGTTAGTGCATTTCCATTGAAGTTCTATTTTACATTAATAATTAGTTATGCATGTAATCTATATCTTGCGAATAATATAAACAATAAGATCTAGAAATACATGATTATCACATATGTAATGAATTAATAAAACATACCTCCAGACATCTTGTATACGAATCAGCAATGGTTGTTGTCGAAGGCTGTATCAATAGATAAAGGAGAATAGTTTCTCTCTCTTTCCCTATATTTTCTTTATGGGTTTTCTTATTTCCTTTGTGATGGGCAAATGTTAATATTTATAGGCAGAGAGAGGACCAAATTTCCAGATTTGTAGACTTAATCTTGATCGTCCATCAAGATCAAGATGAGAGAAATTAACGCTCTAGATTATAACCGTTTTATTTATTAGCATATTAATAGGAAAACCCTTTAGATTCTATTGACCACATAATGAGGAAGGAAACATTTGAGGAAGGAAACGATCCATTAATGTACCATATAATGAAGAAGGAAACGTTTCGCATTAATTTCCTTACAAAACGGTCAAATTTCCTTACAGTCTCCCACTTGGTCAATAGTAAAATCCATTAATGTTTTCGTATTAAGGTCATAAGGCGCGCATGATATGCTAAACTTTTCTTTAGTCAGTTATCATAAGTGTCTTGGCTAATTTAGTGGTCAATGGAAGTCATGACGTGTACACGTTATTTTGCAACATGCTTACTTCCATGTACTATGACATTAACAACTTTCATAACTAGACCGTAAATGAGCATAACTTAATGGTCACATAATGTCTTGAAGCAAAAGACTGTTTCTGTTATCATTTATCTAAATGTAAATGTGTACACGTTATAAAACAGAAATAAAAGATGTCTAAATTATTAAGAGCTCAATAATTGTTATGTCTAGATAAGTACAAAATAAATGGCATAATAAGAAGATAATTAGGAACTATCTGCAAGACCCATGCTATCAGTATGTCTCTGAAAGGTCTTTAGAGGTAGTCCTTTCGTGAATATGTGTGCCACTTGTAAGTCTGTACTTATCGATTCAACAATAATTTTCTTTAGTTTAACATCTTGCTTCAGTAGTAGGTATTTAAGGTCCATGTGTTTGGAACCTTTGGTTATCCTATCATGCTTGGAGAAAAAGGTTGCAGCTTCATTGTCGCAGTAGACAGTTAGTGGCTTAGAGATAAAACTTAAAGTGCCAAATTGTGAGACAAAATTACGCAGCCATGTTCCCTGAATTGAAGCCTCATAACATGCTACGTATTCAGCCATCATAGTGGATCCAAAAAGCATCTCAGATTTCTGGCTTCTCCATGATATTGCACCTCCACATAAGAGGTACACATAGCCAAGAGTGCAGATCCTAGTGTCAGGACATCCAGCAAGGTCTGAATCTGAATAACCAGTTACCTGTAGGTAACTTGATTTTCTATAGGTGAGCATGTAATTCCTTGTTCCCTTTAGGTATCTCAGTACCTTCTTTGCAGCTTTCCAATGAGCGATTCCTGGGTTACTTTGAAATCTACCCAGCATACCAACTGCATGACTGATATCAGGTCTTGTACAGACCTGTGAATACATCAAGCTCCCTACAAGAGAGGCATAAGGATATTTGGTAATTTCTTCTCGTTCCATAGGAGTCTTTGGGCACTGCTCAAGAACAAGTTTGTCTCCTTTCTACAGTGGGACAGGACTAGAGGAACAATTCGTCATGCCAAATCTCTCAAGAATTTTATCAATATATGCTTTTTGAGACAATCCTAGAATTCCTTGTGATCTATCACGGAATATTTCTATTCCTATCACATAGGAAGCCTCACCCATATCTTTCATTTCAAAGTTCGTTGAGAGATAATCCTTAGTTTCACGTAATAAACCAAGGTCGCTGCTAGCTAATAATATTTCATCAACATACAGAATCAAAATTATAAACTTGCTCCCACTGAACTTGAGGTATATACAAGGGTCAACTATGTTTTCTGTGAAATTGAAAGCGGTAATGATTTCATGAAACTTTAGATACCATTGTCTAGAAGCTTGTTTCAGTCCATATATTGATTTCTTAAGTTTGCAGACCATGTCTTCCTGTCCTTCAATTATGAAGCCTTCAGGTTGACGCATCTAGACTTCTTCTTCCAAGTCTCCATTTAGAAAGGCTGTTTTCACATCCATTTGATGTAACTCGAGATCATAATGAGCTACTAATGCCATGATAATTCTAAGAGAATCTTTCCTAGAAACAGGAGCAAAAGTTTCATTATAGTCAATGCCTTCTTTCTGATTAAAACCTTTGAAAACAAGTCTAGCTTTATATCGTTCAATTTTACCATTGCAGTCACGTTTGGTCTTGAAGACCCACTTACAACTGACTGCTTTATGTCCTTGCGGCAATTGAATGATTTCCCAAACTTGATTATTATCCATAGATTTCAGTTCATCTTTCATGGCATCAATCCATTTGATAGAATTAACATCCTTAATGGCTTGCGAATAAGAAATTGGGTCCGTAGTTCCTTTAGATTCTATTAGATGAAGCATATAATCATCAGGAATAGCTGATCTTCTTTGTCTTTGAGATCTTCTTAATGCTAGTTCCTGTGGTACTTCATCAACATTATGATTGGTGATAATTTCATTATAGATTTGTTGATCATTTATTGGGTTTTCCTCATTGTGAACAGGTTCAACAATGGGATGATTCCCAATATCTTTCGAAATAAAGGGTAAGATAATGGGTACCCTTATTTCATGAATGACCACTTTTTGTTGTTTTGTACTCCCACTGATTTCACCATTCTCATAGAATTTGGCATTGCCGGTTTCAACAATTCTTGTACTATGGTTACGACAATAAAATCTATATCCTTTAGATTTTTCTGGGTAACCTATAAAGTGATTGTCTTAAAATCCAATTTCTTTTCATTTGGATTGTATAGTCTAGCTTCAGCTGGGCAACCCCAAATTTGGAGATGTCTTAAACTAGGTTTCCATCCTTTCCAAAGTTCAAAAGGAGTCTTTGGAACGGTCTTACTTGGAACTCTATTTAAGATGTAGACAGCTGTTCGTAATGCATCCATCCATAATGATATAGGTAAATTTGCATGACTCATCATGGATCTAACCATTTCCATGTATGTACGATTTCACCTTTCAGCTACACCATTCTGCCATGGAGATCCAGGCGTTGTGTATTGTGCAACAATTCCAAGTTTTTGAAGAAGTCTAGAAAAAGGTCCAGGATGTTGTCCCATTTCATCATACCTTCCATAGAATTCACCACCCCTGTCTAACCTAATGATTTTCACTTTTCTTTCTAATTGCCTTTTGACTTCAGTAATGAACACTTGTACAGCATCCACTGACTGAGATTTTTCATGCAACAGATAAAGATAGCAATAACGTGAAAAATCATCGATAAAAGTGATGAAGTATTTCTCTCCTCCAAAAGTTGGAACATCAAAAGGTCCACAAATATCTGTATGTATTATTTCAAGAAGTTGTGTACTTCTTATGGCTCCTTTCTTTGTGTTTTTTGTTGTTTTTCCTTTAATACAATCAACACATGCTGTAATTTTAGCGAAGTCTAGGTCCGGTTGGACACCATCTTTCACTAACCTCTTGATTCTTTCACTGGATATATGACCCAGTTTTTTATGCCACAAGAAGTAAGAGTCATTCTTGGATGACTTTCTTTTAGTTTCTTTTCCATGCAGGGTGAGTTGGATTTCAACATTTTGTTTAAGATGAAGTTTATAAAGTCCATCAATTAATATTCCAGAACCAATAAGACTAGAATTTTTAAATAAACTAAAATTTCCATTTCCAACTTCAAAATAATATCCAAATTTATCAAGTACACTTACAGAAATCAAATTACGGGAAATAGACGGAACATAAAGAGTTTTACATAAATCTAACTGATAACCGCTATCTAAAATAAGACAAAAAGTTCCAATAGCTTCAACTAAAGCTTTATCTTTATTCCCCATGAAAATGAAATTCTCACTTGGGTTTGTGGTTTGGATCGTAATGAATCCCTGCATAGAATTCGAAACATGAACGTTAGCAGCAGTATCAATCCACCAAGTAGAAGAAGGTTCATTAGTAAGATTTGATTCGAAATGACTTACGAAACCCATTTGGTTACCTTTCTTTTCGAACCATGCTTTGCGCTTAATGCAATCTGCCTAGAAGTGTCCAGGTTTCTTGCAGAATTTGCAGACGTCATCCTTCTTTTTCTTCTTGGATGGTTGAGTGGCGTCATCAGATTTGGGTGGTGCTCTTTTATGCTGTGAGTTATTCTTTTTGCCAGCTTGTTTTCCAACCCCTTGAGTGAAATAAGCAAATTTAATGCCTTGCGAGCCTTGCCTAGACTCCTCTTGAACCAGTTTGTTAGTCAATTCATTTAGACTCCACTTTTCCGTAATAGTGTTGTAATGAATTTTGAATGGTTCATACTGAGGAGGTAAGCTAGTGAGAATGAATTGGACGAGAAAAGCATCGTCCATAACCAATCCCAAGTTCTTAAGTTTGGCAGCAAGGTTAATCATTTCAATGACATGAGCGCTCATTGAGCGAGAACCATCAAACTTCATGGTTACAAGATCTGCCATAAGTTTCCCAACAAGGGATTTGTCTACAGTCTTGAATCGATTTTCAATAGATTGCAAATATTCTTTTGCGCTTTCAGTTTTTGGTAGAGAGGTTTTGATGTTGGTATCAATCACCATTCGCATAAACATCATGCTGAGCGTATTAGATCGTTCCCAATCATCATGGAGTTTGATTTCCTCAGGCGTACTTGTGTCAGTAAGTGGGGCTTGCTTTTCCTTAAGGAGAGCCATGTCCAGTTCAAGTACGCCTAAAGAAAACTCAACTTGCTCTTTCCATTCTGAGTAGTTGGTTCCATTGAGTTTGACGATAGACGTAGCGTACGAATTAAGGTTTGAGGGCATTGCAACTGCAGATATAAAAGAAATGTAGGCTTCTTTATTAGAATAAAACACAACATGTCATAATAAGAGGTTAGGTTTAGCGCCTCCTGTGGGTAGGCAGTAGAACCATACTCATGAAAAAATAATAAACATTAATGTTTCATGCGTTATTGTGCAAGCAGCAGCCGCCTGTGGACGGGACTGCATGCATCAGACCAGAGGAAACAAGGAAATTAAGTGCGGAAGCGAAAACTAAAACAAGAGAGAAAAGATATAAACATTAATGTTTTTTTTTTGCATAAACATTTGTCATTCTTTCAAGTAATCCACAGCAAGGATAATAAATGTCTAGTAACTCCAAGTAAATTCCATATATGAATTTAACATATAAATAATTATTTTGCAAATCATATATAGACAATTATCTTACAAGTTCCAGGTCATGAATTTAATGTCAAACTAGAAAACAATTGTTTTCAATATGTATACTTTCTAAAAAGTATTCGCATACAATAAGTTGTTCCATATTATACAGTAGGTCAAATATTAAAGTAGAAAATTAACTTTTGCGGAAATATGAACTTTCCGGATCCAGATCTAAGAATACAGTAAATAGAACAATATTGATAATCATGATTACTGTAGGAACTTAAATAATATGAATATTAAACTTGAATCATATTAATATTAATAATCATTATCATTATCATTATCATAGTAAAATTACAAACATCATATCATAGATCTATGGTAGTTTTGTTTTATATATTGATGGATAATCATGAATTCTAAAATAGGCTCTGATACCACATGTAATCTATATCTTGCGAATAATATAAACCATAAGATCTAGAATTACATGATTATCACATATGTAATGAATTAATAAAACATACCTCCAGACATCTTGTATACGAATCAGAAATGGTTGTTGTCGAAGGCTGTATCAATGGATAAAGGAGAATAGTTTCTCTCTCTTTTCCTATATTTTCTTTATGTGTTTTCTTATTTCCTTTGTGATGGGCAAAGGTTAATATTTATAGGCAGAGAGAGGACCAAATTTCCAGATTTGTAGACTTAATCTTGATCGTCCATCAAGATCAAGATGAGAGAAATTAACGCTCTAGATTATAACCGTTTTATTTATTAGCATATTAATAGGAAAACCCTTTAGATTCTATTGACCACATAATGAGGAAGGAAACGTTTGAGGAAGGAAACAGTCCATTAATGTACCACATAATGAAGAAGGAAACGTTTCACATTAATTTCCTTACAAAACAGTCTAATTTCCTTACAATGCAGGCATACATACACATAAAATATGGATGGATTGGTTCGCTAGGAACCTATGTACTAGGAACCTATGTACTATTTTCATATGGTTCCACTGCATTCTCTCTGAGAGTAGATATTTTGTAGATCATACTTGCCAGTATAGCCATGTTATGTATATTCAAATATAAAGTCTGAAAATTGGGACTGTTTAGATGTTTAACCTTCAAAGAAAAAAGATAAAGGTACAACCTTTAATAAATTTCATTTTATTTATTATAAAATAAAACTTTCAGCCTTGCTCTAAGAATAGGATAACCTTTTCTCTATTACATTCGTTTGTATACTTGCTTTGTATTTGTTTGTATGATATAACTTGGCATAATAGCCATTGAAGTTCGGCTGCTAATTAATTCAAATAACTACTAGAATTATCCAATCACCTTGAGCTCGCTTCTTTACAAATTTTACATATGCATATGTGTTGATATCATATATGATATATGTATATGGTAAATTTATGACAATAGGTTTTGGAACTTAATTTAAATTCATGTATTGGTTTCTGGAGTACTTAAACTCATTTTGCTTCTATAGATTATATTTTATATGGAAACAGACTATTGACACCGGCATACATACATATTCTACGCATTTACTAATTGAACCAGGTACATAGGCACAGTATTTTCTAATTGATTAAGGACAAAAGAGTAGCAATTTCACCATGCAAAGAGAAATGCTAATGAAGAATGCAGTTAGCATTTCTTCTATGCAAAATATTATGCTTTTAATATTCTTGGCGAGAAATGTCAGACGTGGCTATTGGCAATTTATTTTCAACTACATCTATATATTTTTGATTTATCAATTTTATACCTTATTCTATCCACTTGTTGCTTATTACTTTCTTCTTGACTGTTGATGTTTGTTTACCTTGTGCACAGAGATGATGATTGCAGGGATATCGGCCTTCCATCCAAAGTCACCTAAGAGGCTAACACATTGATATGCTTGGACTAACTTCTTCCAATGTTTCACTCAATTTCTTCTTTCACGTGCCACTATTGCAACTAAATAAAGTTAAGTTTGATGCTACTTTTTAATTTTACCTTACTATGTCTCTTTATGAGAATAGAGCCAACTGAAATAATTCTTTATTCTTACCAATTACATGTGTGATTCATATTAGATTTTCCTTTCTTCTTTTTTACAGTCCCATCTTCCGAAACATAAAGGTAAACATTAAATTTTACAAATGTGAAAATAAATTAGGTGAATCTTAGTAGTGAGAATTAGAGAAAGGCATCATCATCTAATAAAAGAGTTATCCAATAAAAAAACAACCTGCATGATGCAAAAAATCATGGTTTAGAAGGGTGTAGTACTACAATATCCATAGTATAAATCTGGAAAATCTTTAACATATGCTAATTTATATCACAGAGAGTATGACCTAGCAGATTGTGTCTTAATGTCTTCATGAGAGCTATAATAGTTTAAATGTGTCTTGGTTTGATGCATTGATCTATGACATCATTGGTCCGGTGCATGATATCAGACAAGAAGGCACTGGCCTGATGCACTGGTATAATGCATGGAATATGAACATATTTGGATGACCATAAGCGATGTGATTCATTGTATATATGTTGCAATTGTTATCTAGTTCAATATATATGGATATTTTAATTTAAACTTCAGTTAATGGTAATTTATATGGCTGCGCTAATGTTAATGATTAAAAGTAATTAGTTTATGGCACACTTGATACTTAACACTTTATATGGCTATGTTCATTGGATACTTGACCCTCCACCTGCTGCCCTTTCTAACTTGACTCGATGTTCATTTGTTGAAAGGAGCAATCTCTATATAGTTAAAAAATTATTGATAAGTGTAGTCAACTTCTTGGATTATGTAATACAGGAGAGACTTTTGGTTTTCCAAATGATTGTATCTGCTTTGAAGTTATGATCTCATGGTTGATGGTTGGGATGTAAGAATTGTTAAGATAATCAAAGCTTTTTAATTACCAAGAGATGATTGGTTTACCGAGTCTAGTGAAACAACAGATAAGATTGGGTCTTTGGTGAAGAAATGGAAAATAGATAACAAAGATTTAAAATTTTGTTCAGATTTAAAATTATAACTGTTTTTGAAAATAGATAACAAAGATTCATGGATCATATATATATATTATGGATATGAATTACCCTTTTGCAATTCACTCATAAGTCTACTTCTAACTCTTAATTGAGGAATGTAGAATGGATGTGAAAATTGTTCTAGTCAAGTTATAATTAGTATCTGCAATGACACATTTCACTTATTTTTAGAACTAGGACATCAAAATGAATACTATCGAGACATGTGTCCTTTTGCAGGTACATGGAATAACGAAGATACTAAAGACGGATGCTGATAATGGGATTAGTGGATTAAGTTGATTTTTTGCATAGAAAAAATGAATTTGGTCTAACACGTACCTGCAAAAGAAAGGAAAAACATTTTTGGTATGATCGGTTTGTGTTCACTTAGAATTCTTTTTACCTAATATGGTATTAGCCTTGACATGAATTCTTTTTTCCTAATATAGGATGAGTAATGACATTCTATCTTTAACATTATTTGTAATGCTTTATAGGTTTTTCTTATGGGAAGCTTGTAAAGAACTAACCCTATCATTCTTATGGTAGCTGCTACTGTTTTCCTGATATTAGGAATAAAAACAGAGGTGAGCATTACCCTTTTATCAGTCATCTAATTTATTTTGTTTCATTTTTTGCTGATAGTCTATTTTTGTTTTCTGATTCAAATGATAGAGGTTTTAAAAAATATTCTTTTACTGAATGTTGAATTGTCCGATTCACATAATTCAATGTAATATAAGCAAAAATAAGCAACTCAGTTCACCGTAGAACACCATTTTGTTTGTTTTTGCAAATGCTTTGTAAGTAAATGATGAAAATGTTTCTGTTTTTGCTAATTGTCACCTTTTACTATTATGCTAAGACTTGTATCCAAAGTCTTGCTTAAATTTGAGCGTTGATCAGTTTTATATCCTTTTGGTCGATGATAGAAGACTTGAAATGTGAATTAAATGGAAAATCAGTAGAGCTCTCATCGTTGGAGCATTTTGAGTAGGTCTTCTACACTTTCATGTTCTCATCCATTTTAAATATGCGATATACATGAATATAAAATTGGTGGGCGTAGTAACGGGTATGCGAGTGGTGGGCACGGGTCTGGAGTGGTTGGGTTTGTAAGGGGGATTGGAATGTGGAGGACGACATGGTTTTCTGGTTCTATGTTTGGTTCATGGTGAATAAGCATAGTTATATAAATTGGAATAAGTTCTTTTAGGTGGAATTAGAAAGGAAGGAAAGAATAAAGGTTGCAAAAAAAGTACATACTTAGGCTATTAATTTGTGTATTACAAAAAAAATCCTATAAAGGCATTGAAAAAAGTTTATTATTGGCAATATCAGTTTAGACAAGTGATAATATCAATTTTTTAGAAATTTAATATTATACTGGTTGAATAGAGAGGAGAAATGAATCAAATTAACTGTACTATGACTTTACATTTTCATGCTTGTTCTGTTTTCCTATGTAAATGCAAAGCAGAAGGAACGTGTGTAATACTGTTACTTTATGAACACTACAAGAAAATGTTCTATTAATAGCAAGTTAACAAAATTTAACTAATTATTATAAAATTTAACTAAGTTTTATAAACATTCGACTAAATTAATTAAATTTGTAAAATTTATCCAAGTTTGATAAAAAAATTGTGTTTTATAAAAATTTAACTAAATTAACAAAGTTTCTATAGAATTTATTAAGTATCATAAAGATTTTGCTAAGTTAATTAAGTTGCCAAAAATTAAACGGGTATTATAGAAATTAATCAAATTTTATAAAAATTAAATAAGTTTTAAAAAATTAATGGTATTTGTACTCGTTTAAATACAATAGTGGTTTAGAATTGAATAAGTTCATAAACATCATATATTGTTGTTCAAAAGTGTCACTTTATATGCATATTTTTCATGAATCATGTCTATTACAACTAATTATTGAACTTTTTATTTACAGGTAACTAATACATTTGGTGCTAGCAAGTAGCAACAAGACGATTTGAAGTAATATATAGTGTTGTGTGTATCTTTAGTGTTTGAATACTTCTATGTATCGTTTTGGTAAGATTGCTTGCGTATAATATTAGTTTTGTTTACTTGCATTTGTAATCTTCATACGTATTTATGAAATAGAATGAACACATGTTGTTTTGGTGTAATTTTATTTGTTTACATATAACGTATTGGTAATCAAATGTGATCTTAGTGATATTTAAATTCATTATACATATATGCATTGAAACGTCAAAAAGAAGCGTAGATAATCTTATGCAATAAGATGATAGCATCAAAAAATGCTATAAAAGATAACAATAGCGTTTCTAAAGCGCCATAATATGTAACTGTTGAGGACAGTCCAAAAACGCTATTGTTAAGAGGGTTTTGATAGCGTTGGTAAAACGCTATTGTTAGGAACTTTTTATAGCGTTTTTTTCTTGCTGTCTAATAATCATTCCTATTTATAACATGTCCTTTTATAACGTGTGAAAAAACGCCATTAAAACAATTTACAGCATTTTCCAAACGCTATTAAAAGAACTCATTTATAGCGTTTTTGGTGTTGCCATCGTAAGTCACAGACTTATAACAACATGTTGATATACAGCGTTTATAAAAACGCTGTAAAAGCCTTTAATAGCGTTTTTTAAACGCTGTTAAAAGTCCAATTTGTTGTAGTGATTGATGGAAAGCCTTTTACCATTACATGGCACCCATCAGTAAACAACGCTAGAGAAAAGGTTCTTTCTATCCATATTTGGGTGCATATCACACATATTCCTTCTATTTTATAGC
This sequence comes from Allium fistulosum, assembly GCA_030737815.1. NCBI lineage: Eukaryota > Viridiplantae > Streptophyta > Magnoliopsida > Asparagales > Amaryllidaceae > Allium > Allium fistulosum. Next base: position 208,918,050 of record CM060903.1, read on the forward strand.
CAATGATTGGTCTAGATTAGTTTGCAAGCCTAATAGGAAATGTTAAATGCTTTGACACAAATACGGTTACTAGGTAGAGACTTGTATACATAAAGGAACCGAATGGAATTACTCCCGAAAAACCTCTTCCTTTCAAAACTTCAAGTCAAGACGGCTGCAAGTACTATCATAACCATTGATGTTCACTATAGTTGGGCTCCTAATATATGCATGATGTGTCACTCCTACGGTCGCACCTTGGACTACTACAAAAATACTATAGAATCCCTCTTTCTAAGCTCCGGTCAGAAGGTGGGTTCCAAAAGAGATTCCTCATGCCTCTACCATGGCCCCATTTATCGACCTTGATCCTCTTAATACTCCGTTGGTTGTTGCTAGCCCTGTTTCCCCTTCCATATTGCCTTGTTCAATCATGGTTTGAGCATCATGTGACCATATTTCTTGGCATTCTAGGGAATTGATTTGCCATCATGACAGCACTCTCATGAGATTTGATTCGAAGTTTTGGCAGATTCTATAAGCATGTTGGAGATCCCGTAGAGGACATGTAATGACCTGGAATGTAATGACCCGTAAATTTTCAACGATTTAAATAACGTAATTAACTAAATTTTTCATGAAAATAAATTATAAAATTTTGCAATGGAAATTTGATATTTGGAATACGTCTATTTAAACGTAGAAAATGTCAAAATCTCATCAGAAAATATGTAAGTTTGTTCTATTGTGAAATTCCAACTTTAATTTAAATCAGTTAATATTTAATGAAAATTAAACGTTTTCGAAATCTAAATATTTTTACATAATAAAAATGTAGAACATTTTCTGAGTGAGACGTCATATTTCGTTCCGCCAAATTTGGACTACTCTAGCTCCGTTTATCTTATTTTCGGTGAATTTGCAAAAGTTTGGCAGCGAAATATCGACTTTTGAAAGGATGATCGTATCACTCATATCTATGTACTATTATGTTCGTCTCGTCATGCTGATCTCCGTAGTATATTCATTTGTGCATTTCAAAGTTTGGTATGCGGCGAAATCAGTAAAACGATTGGTCGTATCGGTACCCGTTTTTGAACTTTTTGGCTTCCTATATCCTTTCATTATCCATCGTGTAAAGTAAATGTCCACTAGCTATAATTATTTCCCTGAATTCGTGGCTGACTTTCAATATTCTTAGGGTTCAATATATAATTGATGTTGTCCTTTCGATCCCTTTCTCCTTCCTCATATTGGTTCTGCAAACTAAAAAAATAATCAAAAGAGAATAAAATAATACAATATTGTTCTCATATAAGCTTATATTCATTGGTTTCCTAAAGCCTACTTATTCTCTACTATTGCTGCTCCCCCTCTCTCTCAACCCATACCCACCGCCGTTCTCCGCCATTCGAAAGCTTCAGCTCGCCCTCTTCTTTTTTTTATATAAAAAAAAGAAAATATATACAAAATCATCTGCTCGTATTCTTCCTAGCTACCGAACTTCCCTAACCTGCTCGTCTAACCGACCTACCCATGCAAATCACCCTTTCCTAGCCTTGCATCCCCTCCACCTTGAATGCCATCGCCCATTTAACCACCTCAAACCCGCCAGCTCAACCACCCTAATCACCGAATAGCCGTAGCCCACGCCATCTCTCAGCCGTACATGCCAGCTCACCCACCTCCATCCACAACTCCGACAACCACCAGCCATGTGCCGCAGATTCCCTTCCACCCTGACTGTCCTTGCTACGCCTAAAAAATCCACATGCTCCATCCACTCGAGCACTCGGCAGATCACCCGTTCTCCGCTTGCTTTGCCCCACCAGCTGAGATCTCCACTTTGCCGACCCACGTCCATAGCCCGACTACGCACCGACTCTCCCACGCCTGACAGCCCTCCACGTCCAACTTCGAGCATGCACTACAAAACTCCAGTGATTCGCCTCCAGATCCGGCCTCACCGTCCCTCTCCCCCTCTAATTCTTCACGTCAGTCCATTTCCTCACCCAAGCTCCGCTTCCTCCACGCAAGCAACCGACAGCCATCCCATGTCCACCGCCTGACCCCCCTTGCAGACCCAGCACCATTGTCGAACCTAACACCTTCAACTTCCCTCTCCGACCGTGCTTTGCCTTGCTCCAGTCCTACCATCTCCCCAGCAGCCTACATCTCCGACCTTCAGCTTCCCTTGGCTGTGAACAACCTTCTTGCTCTTCTTTAAAAAAAGAAAAAAAGAAAGAGATTTTGATTTTAAATATTGTTTAAATATATATATATATATATATATATATATTTTGAATTTATTAGATGTGTTTTTAGAAAAAAATGATGAAAAAAATGATTTTAAAATATATACATATATAAAGATTCTATTTTAATACGTGTTTAAATTAAATATTGATTTTAAATATATATATATATAAGGATTTTATTTTGATATGTTTTTTAATTGAATATTGATTTTAAGAAGAAAAAAATATATAATATACGTTTTGCTTCTATTTATATCTAGCTGTTTTGATTTGTTTTTTTCATCAATTTTGAGTTATCAGCTTTGTTCGTCGAATTCGTGTTCATCGTGCCATGCTTTGGAATTTGTGCTTGGGTTCGTAGCTTGTTGTGTGTCTAATTTCTTTAGCCTCGAAAGGTGAGCGATCACTCACGATTAACATTCTTATATTTAGTAAATTTAATTCACTTGAAATGATGATTGAAATATGTTGTTAGATTAGAATTGTTAGTTATTTAATTGTTGAATATGATATGTTATCATTTAAAATTGTTAACCTGTGTTAATTGACATATGACATCATAACTTGTGTATATATTATATCTAAATTTGTTACTGATGATATATGACTGTTTTTTTATATGTTATATTATTATCATATTTGTTCTCACTCGGCAAGTTCCCTTAGTTTTAGGAATCAGTATGGGTTGAAATGATACATACCCGAACGATCTGATAGATTAGGGAAAAATCGTTATAGGTTGAAATGATAAACCCAAGCGATTTTCATTGATTTTGAATTTTGGGATTGTGGATCGAAATGATATATACCCGTAAGCAATTAAATTGCGGATTGAAATGATAAATATCCGTATCACTTGACCATAGGACAGAAAATTATATACGGACATCGTTGGTCCATATTTTGAAAATGATTTTCAAAATTTTGAAAAGGGAATATATTGGTTTTAATAAATATTGATTTTTTTAAAATATAATATATATATGTTATTTTATATATGTGTAAATTTAGATTTTAAAAATTATATGTTTTGGAAATTTTAAATTTATAAGTTTCTTTTGAAAATATAAATTTTAAAATCTTACTTATAATTTTATTTATTTATTTTTTATAAAATAAGACTTAATATAAAATAAAATTTAGCAATAATATTTAATTTAATAAATTTAATTTATTTAGTATCTATATAATATGTTTTAAATATATATAATATATTAATATTTAATAGGTTTTGTAATAACTTTAAGTAAATAGAGGTTGGGAAGATATTCAATAAGAATTGATTTGTAATTTAAATGGGTTAATACTTGAATTTAAATAAGAATTGATTTACAATTAAATTTGTTTAGAATTGAACTTAAATAAGGATTGATTGTAACTTATTGATTTTGAAAGGTATGATTTTATAACTTGATTTGATAAAAGTGATAAATGAATATTCTCAACTTTAAATAAAAATTTAGACTGAATATTTAATATTGATTTAAATTTATAAATTGAGATTTTATTTAATTGTTATTAAAATGATTAAGTGAACAATTTTCAATTTGAATAAAATTAAGTTAAATGTTGAAATATAAATGAACTTATATTGTAAATGTTAGAATACTTAAACTTTGAATCTTATTGGAATTGAAGTGATAATTCAAACCTAGATTTGAAATCGATATTAATTAAAATGGTTTATTGAGAATTTGAATTGAATCTTTAACCTTTTAAATTGAAAATATTTAACTGGGATTGATTTAAATTGAAATTTGGAATTAAAGTTGATTTGAATCGATTTGAGAAATTGGAGGAAACTATTTTTTTATTATATAAAGTATTTTTAATATATATAAACTATTTTAATATATAAACTATTTTAATCTATAACCTATTTTAAATATAAACTATTTTTAATTTATAACTATTTCAAAATATATCTAAAATTTATTTTCAATGTTTAACCTATGTAAGTTGGAACTGTTATGATTTAGATAATGGATTTATATGCAAATATTTAATAAGATGGTTTAACTATTTTGTCGTTATGACTTCAAAAGTGTATATGATTTCGGAAGTGATATGAATTTGGAAAGAATATGATATTTTGATACGATGTTTGAACTATTTTAAATATAAAATGACCACAGTGTGAAATAAGCGTTTGGTTGTCAAAGAGACCGGAATCAGATATTGTCACACTCTCTGCCAATACCGAAAACCACTTTAACAACTTTGTACGTGGTGGAGATTCTAGAATGAAGTAGGATGGTATGGCGACGATTCTATATGAGGTATTAACTCAACTCTAACTCCCGAGTGGGGTCGCACCCTCTATCGGCACATTTCTTCGATGCCATTCTATTGCTTTTGTGATTCGATTGGGTGCACCTTTGATTTGGGAGTGTGTCTCGAGGTGGGCGGTAATAGCTGCTATGCGTTACCACTAGTCCGGGAGTGCAAACGGTAATTCTACCCTGGCATTGCCTCGCGTGCCTTGCCACATGCCTTATCGCGCCGTCAACGAGTTTGGTTTATACTGTTACTATGGAGTGCCCTCTGAGTAAACCACCGGTTTGGTGGAGCTTACGGTACTGTATAGACTATGGGAATATAAAAAATGTGTTAAGGGGGTTATGGGTAACGCCTTAATGCTATTTTAATACTTTACTCTACTAATAGACATGTTATAATAGCGTATATTACTACATAGTAGATAGTTCCATGGATCCTTAGAGGATGGAAATCCCAAACATCCTTTTGGTTATATTGTGTTTCACTTGGACATTTCACTTGAGTTGATTTACTAGTATGAGAATGTTAATCCGGACTCGAATGTTTTGTGTTTTGCTTTATGCTCGAGTCAGACTGAGTGTCGCAGCATCTGAGACTCACCTTTGGAGATTGGAGCTTTGTTTGAAGATCTGTCCATCCCGCTTTCAGTTATTTTAGTTTATTCCAGTCATTTATGTTCAGACTTGTCGGTCGCTTATGTATTAGAGATTCATTTGTATTTGAGATTCTGTTGTATTTTGTTTCAGACTCTGATGTACTACTATCTATCTATTATGCTGCTTATTGTTATTTTACTCTGTATCTGTGATTCTGTGATTGATTTATTTACTGTATATGTTGAGTTTTGCCAAATATAAAATTAACAATCGGTTTTTTTGAGCAATTCAAGTCTGACATGAGTGGATGATTGTCGATTTGAATGGTTCGAAATACCAGGTCGTTACAAGTGGTATCAGAGCTCTAGTTTAGGCAAAACTTAGCATATGGAGTAAAAACTCCTTAGAGATATGGTAGTAATACCCTAGAATGAGTAGAATCAATTATAGAATCATCTTCATTCGAGCTTGAATTTCTTCCTCTTTGATTCGGATTTCCTTTGAATTTTGGAACTCCCCTTTGTTCTAAAATCCTTCCTTGTCCTTTCTTATTCGTGTTCTTCTTGATACTGGAGCATCCATGGCTCTATTTCTGTTGATCTTTGTACCACTTTGAGCTCATCTTGCAAACTCAATTGGGAACTTCAACCTTGTGTGATTGATCCCATCGGCAGTCCCGCCAACCTGAGTATGATTTGTAAAGGGGTGAAACTCCTTTACAACAGTCGTCGATTCACTAGAGATTTCTACATCCTTAGTTTAGATGCTGTTATCTCCTGCATAGCCCGAACCGTTTCTCTAGTTGACGACCAGGTTAATTCTCTTATGAGCGAATGTCGAATGCCTCAGCATTTTGCAGGAAGTTTTATCCATTCGCTTGATTCTCAACCTAGTGATCTTGACTCCACCTGATAGTCAGAGATTATCCTGATGTTTTGGTGAAGTCACTTCTCCTCCTAAGCGGGAAATTGAATTCCACATCAATCTTATTCCTGGAGCTCTACCTGTAGTCCTCCCTCTCGGATGAATGGTTTCTATAAACGGTTAGTCGTACCCTTTGGATTAACCAATGCTCCTGCCTTCTTCGTCGATCTCATGAATCGCGCTTTCCGCGATGTTCTCAACCAGTTTGTCCTAGTTTCGTTGATGATACTCCCGTCTTTCTAAGTCCCGATTTGACCCGATTAAGGTCATCCATGATTACTGGAAGTCTACCCATCTTTTCCCTTTTTGTAATTTAATCATCTTATATTCGTTTCGAGCCTAGCTTATTTGTTAAATTTTCTTTGATTAGGGTCCCTCTAAAATTTAATCTCTATCGTTGTTCTAAATACATTCTTGAATCAGCCTATGGGAGAGTGTAATTGTAATTAATATAAAAATGTTTATAGCGTGTTGTTTGAGTTGTTAAGTTTAATTTGAGTTTCGATCGATTCGTTTGGCCAACGCTATCGATAGGAATTCCAAAACACTTGAACAGAGCAAACTGATACAATATTGTTTTTAAAATTGGTAAATGAAATAATTTTGTATATGATTATACTTATATATATAAAGGTATAATTTTCTGAAATTAGATAGTTAAATGGATTGATTGTTAGAAATGATAATACTAGATTATCATTTATTGTTTATCAACATTCTTAAACCATTAACTATTGCGGTATAACATAAGGAGATGAATTTTTAAACATGGTTTATAAAGCTGTTTTGCAAATAAAATAAATTTAAATTAAGGATTTAAATTTCCGGTGTTTTTCAAAATTTGGTTTTGAAAATATATTATTAGAAGTATTTTTGAATAGAAACTGTTTCCAAAGAATATTAAAAGAAGTAAGTTAGTACTCTCCACTTATGTCATTGGAAAATAATTTCGGTGATGACTGCAGCATCATCGACATCCATTTTCGAGTCTCAAAGTGAAGAGACCACTTTGTAGCTTTGCTACACTTTTGTTTTGGAAAATTAATTTTATTTGAATTTCTTGAATATGATTTGATGTACAATATATATATATATATATATATATATATATTTCAAAATGGTTCGAAGTGAAACTAGAAATTTAACTCCTAAGTTTTATATTAAGTGATGGTTTTCAATAATTGAAATGTAGCAAAATTTTTGAATAATTGGAGTGTCTAAAATGAGAAATGGAATTTAAACAACTTGAAACAGTTGGACTAGGTTAAAATTTATTTGTATAATATTCAATTGCATTCTAAGACATATATATAACTTACCTGAAATATTCAAAAAGTTAAAATGTCAATGTGAAATTGTAATTGAGGTTATACAAGAGAAAACTTAAGTAATAAAAATGTTCAAACTAAATTTTGCTTAATAGAAATGTTGTAAATAAAGGGTGAATTTGTATAGTGTTCAGTTACATTCGTAAACATTAATATAACTTACCTGGAAAAAAAGTTAGGATGTTAATGATAATATGTAATTGAATAATATATAATATAAATTTAAGAAATAAGATGTCCAAAAATAAATTTTGTTAAGAGAAATTATAAATAAAATTTGATTGTTATAATAAATGTATATACACTTAATCTATGTCGCAAGATATGTTAAGTGAAATAAATTGAAAAATAAATAAAGAATGCTATTTAAGTAAATAGATATGAACTTAAGAATAGTTGAAATTAAATTATAAGTGGAATTGAATTAAGTGAAGTCAAATGGATTAAATAAATGAGTTAAATAAAAAAAAATTTAATTTTTTTAGTAACTGTTAATAAATTGAAAGCAAATCAATTGAATGAAAATACCTTGAATTGAAATCAACTAGATGTGAATACAATGAATATTTATTGATTGAATAAATGGATTAAAACCAAATTTGTTGAATATAAATCAATTTAAAAACTAATGAAAGTTATCTGGTTTTGAATCAATTGTTGTATCTAGTATTTTGTATTTCAAATCTATCTTATTTTTCCTGTTTTCTTCTATTCTCCTATCTCGTTCCTTTTTTAGGACAAAAAGTTTTGAGTGGAGGAGAGTGTAATGACCCATAAATTTTCAACGATTTAAATAACGTAATTAATTAAATTTTTCATGACAATAAATTATAAAATTTTGCAATGGAAATTTGATATTGGGAATACGTCTATTTAAACGTAGCAAATGTCAGAATCTCATCAGAAAATATGTAAGTTTTTATATTGTGAAATTTCAACTTTAATTCAAATCAGTTAATATTTGATGAAAATTAAATGTTTTCGAAATCTGAATATTTTTACATAATAAAAATGTAGAACATTTTCTGAATGAGAGTCATATTTCGTTTCGCCAAATTTGGACAACTCTAGCCCCGTTTATCTTATTTTCGGCGAATTTGCAGTAGTTTGGCAGCGAAATATCGACTTTTGATAGAATGATTGTATCACTCATATTTGTGTACCATTCAGTTCGTCTCGTCGTGCTGATCTCCGTAATATATTCACTTGTGCATTTCGGAGTCTGGTATGCAGCGAAATCAGTAAAACGATTAGTCGTATCGCTACCCGTTTTTGAACTTTTTGGCTTCCTATGTCCTTTCATTATCCACCGTGTAAAGTAAATGGCCACTAGCTATAATTATTTCCCTGAATTCGTGGTTGACTTTCAATATTCTTTGGGTTCAATATATAATTGCTGTTGTCCTTTCGGTCCCTTTCTCCTTCTTCATATTGGTTCTGCAAACTAAAAAATAATCAAAAGAGAATAAAATAATATAATATTGTTCTCATATAAGCTTATATTTGTTGGTTTCCTGAAGCTCTTGTTCTCTACTATTGCCGCTCCCTCTCTCTCTCTCAACCCGTACACACCGCCGTTCTTCGCCATTCGAAAGCTTCAACCCACCCTCTTCTTCTTTTTTTTATAAAAAAAGAAAATACATACAAAGCATCTGCTCGTATTCTTCCTAGCTGCCGAACTTCCCTAACCTGCTTGTCCAACCAACCTACCCATGCAAGTCACCCCTTAACAGCCTTGCATCCCCTCCATCTTGAACGCCACCGCCCATTAAACCACCTCAAACCCACCAGCTTAACCGCCCTTATCACTAAATAGCCGCATCCCACGCAATCTCTTAGCCGTACACGCCAGCTCACTCACCTCCTTCCACAACTCCGACAACCAGCAGACACGTGCCATAGATTCCCTTCCACTTTGACTGTCCTTGCTCCGCCTCAAACACCCACATGCTCCATCCACTCGAGCACTTGGCCGATCACCCGTTCTCCGCTTGCTTTGCCCCACCAGCTGAGATCTCTACTTTGCTGACCTACGTCCACAGCCCGCCTGTGCACCAACTCTCTTACGCATGACAGCCCTCCACGTCCAACTCCGAGCACACACCACAAAACCCCAGTGATTCGCCTCCAGATCCGGCCTCATCGTTCCTCTCCCCCTCCCACTCTTCATGTCAGTCCATTTTCTCACCCGAGCTTCGCTTCCTCCACGCAAGAAACCGACAGCCATCCCATATCCACCGCCTGACCCCCCTTGTAGACCCAACACCATTTCCAAATAGAGCACCTCAACTTCCCTCTCCGACCGTGCTTCGTCTTGCTCCAGTCCTGCCATCTCCACAGCAGCCTGCATCTCCGACCTTTAGCTTTTCTTGGCTGTGAACAACCTTCTTGCTCTTATTTAAAACAAAGAAAGAGATTTTGATTTTTAAATATTGTTTAAAAAAATATAAATATATATATATATATATATTGAATTTATTAGATGTGTTTTTAGAAAAAAAATTATGAAAAAAATGATTTTGAAATATATACATATATAAAGATTCTATTTTAGTATGTGTTTAAATTAAAAATTGATTTTAAATATATATATAAGGATTTTATTTTGATATGTGTTTTAATTGAATATTGATTTTAAGAAGAAAAAAAATATAATATACATTTTGCTTCCATTTATTTCTAGCTGTTTTGATTTGTTTTTTTTCATTGATTTCGAGTTATCAGCTTTGTTCGTCGAATTCGTGTTCATCGTGCCGTGCTTTGGAATTTGTGCTTGGGTTCGTAGCTTGTTGTGTGTCTAATTTCTCTAGCCTCGAAAGGTGAGCGATCACTCACGATTAACATTCTTATATTTAGCAAATTTAATTCACTTGAAATAATGATTGAAATATGTTGTTAGATTAGAATTGTTAGTTATTTAATTGCTGAATATGATATGTTATCATTTAAAATTGTTAACCCGTGTTAATTGACATATGACATCATAACCTTTTGTATATATTATATTTGAATTTGTTACTGATGATATATGCCCGTTTTTTTATATGTTATATTATTATCATATTTGTTCTCACTCTGCAAGTTCCCTTAGTTTTGGGTTGAAATGATACATACCCGAACGATTTGATAGATTAGGGAAAAATCGTTATGGGTTGAAATGATAAACCCAAGCAATTTTCATTTATTTTGAATTTTGGGTTTGCGGGTCGAAATGATATATACCCATAAGTAATTAAATTGCGGATTGAAATAATAAATATATGTATCACTTGACCATAGGATAAAAAATTATATAAGGACACCGTTGGTCCATATTTTTAAAATGATTTCCAAAGTTATGAAAAGGAAATATATGGGTTATAATAAATATTGGTTTTTTAAAAATATAATATATATACATATGTTATTTTATATATGTGTAAATTTAGATTTTAAAAATTATATGTTTTGGAAATTTTAAATTTATAAGTTAGTTTTGAAAATATAAATTTTAAGAACTTGCTTATAATTTTATTTATTTATTATTATTTTTTATATAAAATAAGACTTAATATAAAATAAAATTTAACAATAAGATTTAATTTAATAAATTTAATTTAATTAGTATATAGATAATATGTTTTAAATATATATAATATATTAATATTTAAATAGGTTTTGTAATAACTTTAAATAAATAGAGGTTGGGAAGATATTCAATAAGAATTGATTTGTAATTTAAATGGGTTAATACTTGAATTTAAATAAGAATTGATTTACAATTAAATTTGTTTAGAATTGAACTTAAATAAGGATTGATTAGAACTTATTGATTTTGAAAGGTATGATTTTATAACTTGATTTGATAAAAGTGATTAAATGAATATTCTCAACTTTAAATAAAAATTTAGACTGAATATTTAATATTGATTTAAATTTATAAATTGAGATTTTATTTAATTGTTATTAAAATGATCAAGTGAAAAATTTCCAATTTGAATAAAATTAAAGTTAAATGTTGAAATATAAATGAACTTATATTGTAAATGTTTGAATATTTAAACTTTGAATCTAATTGGAATTGAAGTGATAATTCAAACCTGGATTTGAAATCGATATAAATTGAAATGGTTTATTGAGAATTTGAATTGAATCTTTAACCTTTTAAATTGAGAACTGGGATTGATTTAAATTGAAATTTGGAATTAAAGTTGATTTGAATCGATTTGTGAAATTGGAGGAAACTAATTTTTATTATATAAAGTATTTTTAATATATATATACTATTTTAATATATAAACTATTTTAATTTATAACCTATTTTAAATATAAACTATATTTAATTTATAAAATATATCTAAAATTTATTTTCAATGTTTAACCTATGTAAGTTGGAACAGTTATGATTTAGATAATGGATTTATATACAAATATTTAATAAGACGGTTTAACTATTTTGTAGTTATGACTTCAAAAGTGTATGTGATTTCGGAAGTGATATGAATTTGGATAGAATATGATATTTTGATATATTGTATGAACTGTTTTAAATCTAAAATGAGTACGTTGTGAAATAAGCTTTTTGTTGTTAAAGAGACCAGGATCGGATATTGTCATACTCTCTAGCAATACCGAAAACCACTTTAACAACTGTGTACATGGTGGAGATTCCAGAATGAAGTAGGATGGTTTGGCAACCATTCTGTATGAGGTATTAACGCAACCCTGACTCCCGCGAGTCAACTTGATGTGGCTAAAACAGGAGCTATACCGGGCCAAGTGGGGTCACACCCCCTATCGGGAACATTTCTTCGATACCATTCTATTGCTTTTGTGATTCGATTGGGTGCACCTTTGATTTGGGAGTGTGTCTCGAGGTGGGGGTAGTAGCTGCTATGCGTTACAACCAGTCCAGGAGTGCAAACGGTATTTCTACCGTAGCATTGCGCGTGCCTTGCCACATGACTTATCGCGCCTTCTACGAGTTTGGTTTGTACCGTATCTATGGAGTGCCCTCTGGGTAAACCATTAGTTTGGTGGAGCTTACAGTACTGTATAGACTACGAGAATATATAAAATGTGTTAAGGGGGATATGGGTAACGCCTTAACGCTATTTTAATACTTTACTTTACCGATAGACATATTATAATAGCGTATATTACTACATAGTAGATAGTTCCATGGATCCTTAGAGGATGGAAATCCAAAACATTCTTTAAGTTATATTGTATTTCACTTGGACATTTCACTTGAGTTGATTTACTAGTATGAGAATGTTAATCCTAACTCGAGTGTTTTGTGTTTTGCTTTATGCTCGGGTCAGGCTGAGTGTCGCAGCATCTAAGACTCACCTTTAGAGATTGGAGCTTTGTTTGAAGATCTACCTATCCAGCTTTTAGTTTTTCAGTTTATTCCAGTCATTTATGTTCAGACTTGTCAGTCGCTTATGTATTAGAGATTCATTTGTATTTGAGATTCTGTGGTATTTTGTTTCAGACTCTGATGTACTACTATCTATCTATTCTGCTGCATATTGTTATTTTACTCTATGTCTGTGATTCTGTGATTGATTTATTTACAGTATATGTTGAGTTTTGCCTAATATAAAATTAACAACCGGTTGTTTTGAGCAATTCAATTCTGACATGAGTGGGTGATTGTGGATTTGAATGGTTCGAAATACCAGGTCGTTACATGGAATTTCACTACTTTAATTTGCAAATATTTAATTAATTTTAAATATTAAAATAAATGGTTTTATAATGAAAATAAAACTCTTTTTAATAATAAATAATGATGGTGAAATAGTTTTCAAAATTGGTTTACAAAAATATATAGTTCAATGAAAAACAGAAAATGTGATCGAAAACTGTTTTTCGAGCTTTTGATGTTTCCTTCGTATAAAAGTTGTTTGGAATGTTGTGCACACTTTTGTATACACACACACACACACATATACTAAGTATATAATATGGTTTAAGAGAATATATTAAGTTTAATAAACTTAATTAAGTTAAGATAATCATCGATGTTACACTTTGGCAACTAAATATAAAAAAAAATGAAAAGTGGTCATATCACAGGCAGACAAAAATGACCAAGGCATTAAATGCATGTTGGCTTTGATTTGATGGGAAGGTGGCTAAGGGGAGGCTTTGTGTTCTGAAATGGTGAGGTGTAAAGGAGGTGGTGACGTGGCATGCATGTAGTGGAGGGTATATGTGCAAGGGTAAAATGGTAATTCACCTTATACATTTCATATAAAACTAATTTTCACCTTTTCTTTCTCATTTTTTTTCATTTCCCATTCTCTCACACTTCCTAAAAACTTCATGAAACCTTTTAGAGACTTCCTCTTTTAAACTTATAAAATTTAGATTCAAAAATACATTTTGTTTTAAGTGTTTTCAAAGCTTGTTTTAAAACTACTTCTCCATTTTTTCTCATATTTCATTCGGCCATACTTTCTCCTTACTGCTCCAAAACAGGATTTTTTTTAAACCATATAGAATTCCAATAACTACAACTTTTATTTGGATGACATTTTAAAATTTTGGATATTTTTGGATCAAAATTTCATTTTTTTTCTGACTCATTTTTTGACCCATATTTTCAAGGCCGAAAAAGCCACTCCGTATTTTGACCATATCACCCGCAAAACAAATTGAAATTAAGTGATTTTTTTAAAAAATTGAAGAGAAAAGATTTTCCTAAAACTTCTCATTTAATGACTTGTCAAAATTTCGAGAGTAACATGATCAAAAATCAGTGAGAAGATGACCTAATTTCCAATGGATTTTTGTGATTTCCAAGCTTTCGGTGAGTAAACATTAGTTTTAAATTTCAAAGTTTTTAACTTGATATATGTTGCATATGCTTTATGATGTGTGTGAAATATGTTTGAGTTGTTATATGTTTGGTTATTTTTGGATATGGATGATTCGAGATGGAAAAAGTGGACTTGAAATGAAGTCTACCATAGATTGTTGTAAATTTGTAAACTTTGGTTATGATATAGTTTACAAACTTTAGATTTGATGTTGGAAGTAAGTTTGGATATGACACGAATGTGAACTTGGTTGTGATGTGCTATGTTTATAAGTTAACATTGAGATGTTAAAAGGAGATTTGGATTCTTTGGAAGGAAATGGTTTTAAAGTATTTATGTTTTTAAAACTTTAAAGTTAAACGTTGTTTTAGTTTCTAAACTTTTCCTTATAGTTTAAGATGAAAAAAAAGTTAGAAGTGGAGAATTGGAAAGCTAGTAACTTGGAAAAACAAACTCAAGTTATTGCATCCATAGAGATAGTCGCTATGGATGTAGTTTCGATAAAAAAATCAGATTTTTGAAAACTTAGTTTTCATACTCAAAAGTATCTTTAAAATGTTTTATAAACTTAATAATGATGTTTAGAAAGTTAATTAATTTAATAATTAATTTTTAATTAATTAAGTTTTGATAATTAATACTTAATTAAGTATTAAATTGGATTTATTAATTATAATTAAGTGAAGTTTAACTTCTAATTATTTAGGTTTTAAAAGTAAGATTAATTTTAATTAATTTTGATTAAGCAAGATTAATTATAAATTAATTATGAATTAAATACAAGATTTATTTTTAATTAATTATTAATCAAATATAAGGTCAAATATTTATATATTTAATTAATCAACTGTTAACTAATTTTTAATGATAAATTAATTAAGGTTTACTTTTAAAGTAAATTATTTATTAATGGTTTAATTTATTATTTAAGTTTTAATCCAAAGGTTAATTAATTAATTAATATTTAATTATTAGTGGAGGTTTAATTAATTTTTAAAGAATTAATGAAGGATTAATTTGGGTTTAATTAATAGGTAATTATTGTTTAACTATTTAATTAAATTAAGTTAAGATTCAATTAAAATTAAATGTGATTTAAATAAGGGTTTAACTTTTAATTAATTATTTTTAAAAGGGTTTTGGTTTTAAATCCTTTGGTTTTCGAAAGTAAAATGGTTCAGAGGTACTTCTTTTTCAAAGATGGTTTTGGATACAAGATATTCAAGTGTTGATACCATTAAGAAACCATATAATTGTGAATGTGTTATAATGTAGATTGTTCAGTTGTTTGGACATGTGTTAGCAGAATAAATCCCCGTTCTGCTATAATTGATTGTTTATTTATTTGGTTATTTGGGCATGTGTTAGCAGAATAATTCCCCATTCTGCTATAAATTGCTTGTTTGTTTGTATGGACATGTGTTAAAAGAATAAATCACTGTTCTGCTATGAATTGGTTGAATTGTTTGGACATCTGTTTAGCAAGATAAATCACCATCCTGTTATTCTGTTATTTGAACATGTATATGTTAGTTAGTTCATATTGACATGTTATTCCCTGATTTGGATATGAGTTGTATTTACATATACGTTGACTTATGTAAATAACTGTTAAGTGAATTAAAGTTGAAATTGAATGGTAACTTAAATTAGTACCATTGGGATGGCTAAGCCTCTTTTCGAATTACTAAAGTATGTTTTTGAATTAACTTTAATTCTTAAATCGATTTGAGTTTAAAGGTTATAAATGGTTTTCAAATTTTATTATTATTTTATAAAGTTATTTTTAAATAATATCTTGTTTTTAAAAAAGGGTTTATTAAATAAAAGGTTTTACCTAAAGTGATTTACAAATGATATCTTGAAAATGATAATTCATAAAGGAGATTCTATAAAAAATTATGAAGGAAGATTTTTAAATAGTTTTAAAAATAGAAAGAGATTTTATAAATCATTTTAGATATTTTTGAATGACGTTTTAAATCATGTTTAAAAATTTGTAAAGAGGTTTGAAATGTGAAGTGAACTTAAAAAAGAATTTTTATAAGGAATAAGTGAATGGGGCTTATAAAGTAAACGAGCTTTATACTAAGTGGCGTTTTGAAAGGGAATGGTTTGGCTTTTTAATATGGAATGTGAGAAGAGAGAATTTTCCATGTTTTTGGTAAATGTTTATATTGTTTTCCAAGTAAAAGGGATGTAAGTGGTATGGGAAAAGTCTTTTAGAAAAGATTCTTTGATAAAGTTTTATAAAGTGATTTTATTAATTAAAGATTAATTAATAAGGATCCCATATGGAATTTAATCAATGTTTGATTATTTGTTTATTTGATATTTAAATAACCGACTATTAAATCTGGACCAAAATGTAACTTTGGAAATATCTTGGAGAATCGCGGAAATTATATGGTACAGTTACCGTCGGTGGTGCTATACTATTTATATAAATTCATTTCGTTCATCTAGGATAAATGATAAGGAAATTCATCCACTAACGGTTAGGAGGTGGGCTCCGCTCTTATCTTTTATCTGCTTATTTCCTAAAGAATCGGGGTTGAGTTTACCAGAAATTATCGAAAGTTGTTTCGAAGAGATCGAGATCGCATATGTTATCTGAAAACCACTTAGATCCAACTCAAGCGTTTCGAACTGAAAACATCTTAAAGAATATGGAATCAAAAACGGAGCATTAAAGTGCATGGGCTGCTTGCTACTAGTCCTGAGGGTGATTCCAAAATGGATGTAGTAGAAATAGTGCCTTCTCCTTATCCTGGACAACTTGTATGGATGAATGTTAGCACTGCATTACTGCCTGGAGGGCAATGTTAGCATTTCAAGTGGGATTGCTATTCAAAAAGGTAAAACATAGCCTCAAGCCTCATCAACTAGGAATTGACTAAAATAGGGCATGCATCAGGGCTAAGTGGGTCACTCCCATTAGGGTATGTCATCATCTTTCTAGATTACCCTATTTTTATGGATTTGGTTGTGCATGAGAGATCTCGATTAAGGTTGGAAGACCAGGATGATGACGTATTCAGTACTACTAGTCAAGTGGTAGGCCGGTTCTATATGGCAGGGTACAAGATGTTATTGTCATACCCGGTTACATTTTTCTAGAGATGTACCCATTGGAGGTAGTTCCTTACCTGGTCATAGTATGGAATCCATTCTCCAATACGTGCCTTTACGGTTTTGATTGTAAAGCCTAGTATGCTGGAATTTAATTAATGTAACAATTTCGGCTAAGATTAATAAGTATTTGTACTTTAGACATTATTATAATATCACTGGATTTTGTATAAAAGTGTTTTGGTTACCGTAAGGTAAAAACCCATCCGTGTTTATGTGCAGTGTGGTCTTACGAGATACCTTTGATTTTTAAAAGGTTTTGAAATGTAATAATCAAGTTGTTTGAGTTTACTCACAACAGACGGATGTCTGACCCAAAGTTTTATTTTCTTTCCCTTAAACTCTTGCGTGCTCAAATTTTTATGAGCAGCCAAGTAGTCCAGGTTTTCTACGGATGCATTTGGAGGAGCTTGGAGCAGGAGGCTTCATCGATAGATAGTTATTCTTGCTTCCACTGTATATTATATACTTTATATCTGATGTATATGAACATGCTATTATAACTGTCCTAGGTTAGAAATTGTATTAGTGTAACTCTAATGTATCATTTTTGAAACGACGTCGTAAAGAATTATGTTGATTAATATATTTTATTCCATTGCGCTATGAGATTCTGTGTTTTTTTTAGTTTTTTCTATCTTCTTTCTTCTATCCCTAACGAACGGTATTTTCCGACACTTAATGGGTCGGCACGCAATACAATGGATGTATTAGTGTCAATTTTTAAGGGTCGAAAATCCCGTATGTTACAGGACATATGGCTTTATTATGTTGCTACTGGAGAGAGAGATACTCTTGCTGACAAGGGAGAGCATGGGGAAGGGAACCAAATCATATTAGTTGACGACACATGGGACAAGCAATTCGTTTTATTCAGTCACGCGATAGTTATCAACCCGAGCATATTCTCCGGGCATCTACATGTTCTTGGTCCTATTTCAGCATCTAATGATAGTGGATCCTCCTCTTCTAAGGAGGACTAGCTTTATTTTATTTTGCAGTCGAGACATCTTATTCTCGCTCTAGTGCAGTTTGTATGTAGCTGTTGAGGCGTCTAAGGCTCACACCATGTTAATTTTTTTCAAGTTGTACGGCCACTATAATCCGGCTTGCATATGTAGAATAACATTATTTATTTTGCCCGTCAAGAAATTAAGATTTAAAAATAGCAAATGATGATATAAATTCATGAAAAAAAATCTACGATATGTTAAAGATATATGTTACATAAGAGTAGAGTCAAGAAGCTAAGGAATTACAAGAAGAAAGAAATAAAAATGAAGGTACACAAAAATATACAAAACCATAAAATCACTTTCGGGCAGTACACCGCGACTGATGGTGACACATCAGTGCGCCGGTCACCAAATGAATTTAACAATTTGAACATGTGCCTAATATTGGCCGTAATATATATTTATTTAGAGGCTTGCGTTGGATTCCCTGAGTATATTTGGCACAAGTGAAAGGGTAAAAGGCATACCCTAGCCTAAGTGGCAACGCATGTTAATGCACAAATATCGCATGCCTTTATGTGGCTATGTCTAAAAGTTATTCGATTTAGTTTAGTTATTGAATAGGAATAGAGCTGGAATGGGATGGAGTCATGACTCTAGATATTGTCGGTTGGTTGCAACAAATTTGTTATTGGATATAGCGAGGTTCATGGTTTATTCGGTTTATCCATGATGCAACCATGTATGTACGAGTGTGAAAGTATTCACCTCATTTTAGAATGAATATAGTGACATTACTATATGAAATTTTGTGAATATGAATTGTACATCGGATTTGATATGAATTAAATATGAAATCGAAGTATAATGATATGGAAGATTATCATTTTTGATCATGTTATATTATAAAACGAGTATAGTAAATGTTGAATTCAGTTATATTCACTCACCGAAAATTGTGTCTGACCCCCCTCCCCTCTCCACCATGTTTTCTTTGTTTATGGTATGTGATAGGTTGATGGAGATATGTCAGATTATGATGACATTGGAGACTTTGGTGATGGATGTGTTATATATATATACATATATATATATATATTAGTATGTGTGTGTGATGACATGTGTATATAAGTAAGATACTTGAAGTATTTTGTGGATTTAGATTTGTATTGTGTGTGTATATATCAGTGGCATGTGAAACTATGTATAGATTGGTTTGATAATGACATAGTACTATTTAATTATTATATTTTGTGTACCTTCCATTGTGAGTTTTGAAAGAAAAAATAGATAGTTTCTATTTTTTTATATCAATCACCTAACAATCCGTAGTTTTTCAACTATTCTGGTAAAATTTATGGTTTTATGTTGGAAACCAGAGGTCTAAAAATAGCAGGTTGTTATAGATCCCGTAAATTATGCTTCAAATGAATTTAAATTTAACCTATGTACTTATTTTTAAGTACTCGTCCTTACAAAAAAGTTAACTCAGCTTCACTCATCATCAATCATACTTTGTTCAACAAAGTCCAACTACTCCTTGTCGATGCATCAATATGTAGACGACTTCTGAGATTGAACTTTATTCGTTTTTAGGTAAGTTTAGAGCTCTTATTCAATATACTCTTCTAGTCGATCAAATCAAATTCTGTTATTTCTTTTGCATGTAATTTTTTTCTACTTCTGTTTTATATTCAATGAACTTATCATAGATACACTACTTGTGTATCAAATACACATGTTCCATTCTATGATAATTCATTAGTGAATTTTAACAAAGTAAGTGGACATGCTTTGGTATCATTAGACCTTCGACTGCGTACATCTATATGTAACATTCTCAAGAGTTTACCAACTCTTTTGTCGCTCCCACTGAATAGGTGCTCTGCTCTTAATTGGTTGAAATACAATTCACCAGTATCATATGATTCATAATTAATTGGTTGAAGAATTGTTTCTCAAACGTATGACTTAGTACATAACTCAAAAATATCTATACAAATTTTGCGATACTTTTGTATTTTCTATAATTAATGCATTACTTTTCTTATTAAAACAAATATCATAGATCTATCTCATAATGAATGTTCATAATATTCATATTAAAACAAGACTATATCTATTTTCAGTCAATACAGAAAAGCCGGTATTATTTCATAAATAATACTTGGTATATGTATACAAAGACAATCTTTCATAGTTTGATGCATTTATTAATAAGTTTCATATAATATGCTCATACTATTTCCGCCACCACAATGATTGCTCATGAAGCACGAGGCTCCATCAGTCATTTTTATGGGATTTTATTTCATCCATTTAAACTAGTTTAAAGACAAAAGTTTTATCAAATATTGTGAACTCGTAGAAATAACTCTCATAGAAAACATTTTTCTAAATAAAATTGCACCAAACTCTATATAAAAGTGCATATGGTAATCCTTAGCATTTAAGGATATCAATTAGTCACACTTTACGTAAATTGGTCAAACTAACATTTTAGTGATTGGATTCCTAGGTCTATCTAGTAGTTCTTGGTCCATGTTGCTTCTAGCAAAACAAGATACTCATAATATTCAATTGAATTGAACACATCATCTAGCCTTATGGTTTACTTGCTCATTTCGAATGATCTAATTTTCACAAGGTTTCATACATTATGAAATGATTTCGATTGCTCACCATATAACATTTATATGTGGCTGAATATGGATCAAACATCCATATTCTTGCATTGCTTTAGAGTTCAAAACCTATAAAATAAAATACACAGCCTCTGATAAATATAGACATAATTAACCAAAGTATGAATGTATTTGGTAGTTGTATAATTTTGCTCTCGCATAAGTCTCAACGTGAAAACATTCCAAAAGATTTATTGGTAAGTATACTTTATATGTCTAAGTCAATCTTAATGCAGTTCATTTACATATTTTAACTGATAAATACTTTAATGAGTTATATTAGTTGCACAAATTTATCGATGTAAATAATTTCAACTTTACATAACATATGTTCTTAGAATACTAGAATGATTAAATGTTAACATTTCATTTTTTTATAAGACTCCCACTAGATTTTTTATGTTTCTCAAACCATAAGAAAAACATAGAAACCTTTTGATTTCTCTATTATGTGTTAGGACTAACTTACCTTGAGATTTTAACCTTGAATTTGCTCAGCAAATCATAGGCCTAATAATTGATGGATTACACTTTATCAGTTGCATCATATATGACTATTAACTCATGATCTTTGTCCTATTATTAATCGACATTGATTTTTCTCAAAAATTGAAAGAGTTTATTCACTTGTACCCACCATTTCGCAATGGCCTAAGTATAATGCACATACCTAGAGTTTTCTCAAAAAATATGTGCATGTACCTTACCTCGTCTAACAATATACTAATAGTACTGCACATAACATCTCCGACTTTAGTTTGCTTAACAACCAAAGAGTATGCAAGTAATCAATTAATATATAAATGGTAGATGATAACTTATATATTTTGGTTCCACTTGTGCTTATACATATATAGTTATATAATTACAACTTTAATAATTTGATTAACTTATAATACATATATACTTACACAGACAGAGACATATATATATATATGTGTGTGTGTGTGTGTATGTATGTATGTATGCACATACATATCTTATTATTAAATCATATTTAATTAGTTAAATCATATAATTTTTTTGAAATTTTATATTATTCATCTTAAACTATTTAAGATAGAAAATCAACTATTATATTTATCATTCGTTAATATATACATATCAAAATATGTATAAATTTTAATTAATTAACATTTAATTAATTTTATTTGATAAGATTATTAAATATTTTAATTAAATATTTTAGTTCATACAAAAAATTTAATTTGATTTGCCTTAAACAAATTTAAGATAGATACACAACTATAACACTTATAGTTACATACATATATCAAGATATATACATACATACATACATACATACATACATACATATATATATGTTTAATTAATTAACTTTTAGTTGATTATATAATTAAATTTTAATTAATCAAGTTAATTAAATATATAAAATTTCTAAAATTAATTATTTTGGTTTCTCAAAATAATTTAAAAGAAAGTCTAAATTCACTTTATAACTTTCATAAAATTTTCCTTTTATATTTTAAACTTAACCTTTTGATTTCAAATACATTTTAAATTTTCAAATTGAATTTGAAAATTAGCTCATGGTCCAAATCAATTTTCCATTTATAACTGGGCTAACCTTTTGGATTTACTTCACCCAATGGGCTAGGTCGGTAGCCAGGAAGAAGAGAATACTTGATTATTCAACCTTAAGCATAGACCCTACTTTTATAGACACCCGTCAAATAAATAAATTTCATTAGTTGCTCTAAATTGCTAATTAGACTGCATAGACTATTTAGGCTTTTGTAATGACCCTCATTTTTTACCCTTAAAAGTCGACATTAATACATCCATAATATTCAAGTGTCGAGCATACGAGTGTCAGAAAGACAAATTGTTGGGTTGAAAGATAAGAAAAATGTAACAACCTTGGTTTTAGTGATTACCTGTTAATACTAAATTATAATGGTAGTTATAATTTAATATTAAGAATTAAATACAATTGGAGATTTAAATTGTTTATTTGAAATAAACAATGAATTTTGGGAATAAAAAGTGAGAATAAAGTTTTAGAAGCCTTATTATTGTGGTTTAAGTTAAAAATAGACGGGAAATGATTTTTACTTAGTGATAGTGCAATAATTTTATTTATTATTGCCATTTTGCTTCTTTTAATAATCTTTAAAAGAAGAAATTGATTTTAAAAGTGGTTTATTGAAATAAAAAGATGGAAATTGGTTTTAAAATATGTTTTGGCTATAAATTAAGCTTGGAAATAGTTTGAAATATTTTTCTAAATGAGAAAAGTATTTTTTTGAATTTTAGAAGTTAAAAATGAAGACTTTTGCATTTTATTTAAGTAAGTAGTGTTTTTTTGTAAAATTAGGGGTTTTAATAATAAAATTGTTTTAAAAAATAAAATTTATTTTTTTATAATAGAAAATATTTTATTGTTTATGTTTGTAAGTTTACAAATTTTGTTTGTGTGAAAATTGGAAGAAAATGCCTTCTGTTCTTTTATATAATGTGAATATGAACATATTTTAGCTTAAGTGTTAATTAATTAAGCCTTAGCCTTTTTATATTATTGGGTTTAAGCCCAGTTAGAACTTAACCAGGTTGAGAAAAAGGAAATCTAAACTCCTGTACGTTCATTTTTTGCTATGTCTTTCTCTTTCTCAAAGCCAGAGTATATAAACCCATTTTGTCTTGTTAACCCTAGCCTAAAATCTTCAAATTAAGCTTAAATTTAGCATTTTAAAGATCAAATTGAAGATAAATCAATAGGTTATCAAAATCTAAAACCCTTTATTCATCAAAAATCAAGTTTTGAAGATGATTCTCCATTAACAGTACTTGTTTCTTCTTGCATGTCTTGTTTCTAAGTTTTTACAGGTTAAGTGAAGCTTCTTCCTTCTTAAAGCTTGCCTATTTCAACACAAATTCGAGTTATATTTTCTCTACAGCAAGGTGAGTATCAAAACTCACATTTTCTAGATTTGATTGAGATTTCAAGGTAAGAAATCTCAATTTTGTTTGTTGCATGTCCATTTGTGAATCGCTGTCAGTAAATTGGGCATATCTCTTTCGCTTTAAATCGGAATTTAATAATTTTAGATGTTATAGTAACCTGAGATATAGAGCTACAAGTTTCATGTTTTGAGTTTTCCAGAATTTTGAAGTTATCCAAGTCAAAATTGAGTGTTTCTATTGCTATCCCGAGAGCAAAACTAACATTTGCTCTATGTTTGAATCTGAAATGGAATTAACCATAACTCTTTTGTTTCTTAACAAAATTTAATAATTTTAGATGTTCTGAAAAGCTTAGATTATATACTACAAGTTTTATGTTTTGAGTTTTCTGAAATTTTGAAGTTTGCTTGGTCGAAATTATGTTTGTATGTTGTTGTCCTGAGTGCAAAATGACAACAATAATAATCATTGACCTTAGAATTGTATTAGCTCGTTTTTGCTCTCATTCTCATTCGGTTTTGACATTTTTTTGAGATATTTTAAGAGCTACGATGCCTACCAGTAGGCTAGCTATATTTGGAGAATTTGAAATTCAAATTTAAATAGAATTTGAATTGATTTTGGGTAGAATTTGAATTGAATTCGTATTGAATTCAAGTTATCGGTCTTGAGTTATCTTTCTTGTTTTTCATTGTTTTCGAGCACGGTTTTCACTAAATCATTTTTCAATTCATCTTCATACCTCTTAATATCATTTTTTCCATCTTCTCCACTTTTTAAATTTTGGAAAAAATATCATATCTTTTTAACTCAAAATCTTCTACTTCACTCAAGAGGATTCTAAAGTTTAAGCTTGGATTGTAAATGGTGAGATATTCAATCATTGGTCTAGTGCTTTGATGAAATAATAAATATTGTGTATTGGATTAGTAATTTGATTTTGATATGAAAATCATGTTTAAGTAATTGTTTTAAAAATCATATTTTTACTGATACTTGCTTCTGAAATGAAGAAACAAAAAGCTTGCTGTAAATGAAAAACATATACAGGGATGTACAAACACACGCTGTACATTTCTTCTTTCTACTCTTTGTCTAGTGAAGAAAACATCTCTATATCATAAGTCAAATATCCATATCACTCAAACCGTCTAAAATTAGCCTAAGCAACCATCCGGTTTGTTCTTCATAGTGTCTAGTTTTTTCAAAAATAGTTCGGGCTTGTTTTGTCCAGTGGCGTGTGAGACTTTTGTCGAAAATAGTAAGTGGTCGAACGGTGTCTATTTTTCATCAGGCACAAATTGACGCATTGGAAAATCATGATTTTTGGAGTGATTTCACATGATTTTATGGGTTGGGATTTTGTCGTGGGGATTAGATGACCAGTTTTCAATCATTTGGAACTTTCTGCCAAACTTGGGGTCGAGGGAAGGTACGATGGCACCGAGAGGAGGCTGAGGTTGTAACAACCCAAAATTTAATCACTTTAAATAAGGAAATTTAAATATATTTTTAATAATTTATTTATGGGTTTTATAACTCAAATAAATTCCTTTTAATGATAACTAGTAATGGTGAAATGGTTTTTAAATCTTGTTTACAATGGTAAATAGTTCAAAGGAAAATAGAAAATGTGACTGAAAAGTTTTTTTCAAAAATTCAATTTTTCACCATTAAAAAGTTGTTTAAAATGCTGTGAACTCTTTAGTTAACACGTTAACACATTTACAACTAAAATAAACATGAACTGGTAAGATAGAAAAGTAAATATTTGTTTACATAAGGGAGATAAGGAAGATGTGACATTTTTCAAAATAAAAAATCAAAATAAAATAGAAAAGAATGAAAATTCACACATCTTTCACATCTAAAGTACAAGTAGGGGGTTTAACCTTTGGGTAAAAGGAGGGATCCTCCTTATTAACCCAAAATATGGATCAACACCGTGGATCGAGTGTGAAAGCACCAGTGAAGATAATCAGCAGCACAAATCTCATATAAACAAAAAATATAAAGCACAAGTAAGAAAAGAGACTAAGAATTTTTATTGTGGTTCGGCTGACTTTGGCCTACGTCCACTTTAATCAATTTTTATTATGATTATACTAGTTGAATCTCTCGAGATATCAACTAGTTAATCCTTATATCTAAGTTACAATGAGTTGGAATAAGTCACAAGTACAAGAGTTAACTGGAGAATCCCAGTAACCCCCTTGATGATTGTTGTGAGAGAGAAGGAAGTTGAGAAAGTGAAGGAATTCCAGTAGAGTAATGGCGGCTCTCTCCCCAGAAAAGATCCATCTCTAGTTCCAGGTTGGATTGTATTTATAGGGGTAGGAAAGAAGTTGGGCGAAAACCGACTTGTCAAAAGACTCAACTCAGTGCTAGGAAGAAGTCCAGAAAAACTCAAGGCGACCCGAGCTAACATGATGGATCGCTAGCGATCCATGGGTGATGGATCACTAGTGATCCATGCCCTTAGACTATTTTTAAGTCTACCCTTTTGGGTTGCCTTCATTTCATTTATTTTAATGCCTTGTCCAAATATCAAGTCGTTTGGTGTTGTTTGATCATTCGTGTTCATGGGTCATCTACTCTAGAAGAATCATCCATAAATCACTCAAAACTTAACAAAATCAGACGAAAATATGTAGGCACACTTTAGAGTGTGTTTGGGACCTACCCTAAAAATTTCAGGTGATGGCCCACTCTACATGGATCGTTAGCGATCCATCTAGTTAGGTCATTAGCGATTCATCAAACACCCTCCAAATGATCCCCTTTTTTGTAATCCTTCATTTATGTATTTTAAGTGTCTTCTAAAATTTCAAGTCAATCCGACTCTATATGAGTTCTCTAGGTCCATTTTAAGTTAGCTGCTTTTGGTCAAATAGCTTGAATCAGATGAGACTTCACTTTTTGAGATAGATTGTTTGGCATGCTATGAAACTTGAAAAGCGTGCTTAGAAATTATAGTGGATCATGGTGCAAGTGGTTTGGGTGACCCATGATGCTTCCCCATGGATCGCTAGTGATCCATGGGTGATGGATCGCTAGTGATCCATCAATTTAGTATTTTATTGGTTGATTTTCCTAAATTCCTATTGACTTGTTCGCTTGGTTTTAGTTGAGTGTCAAGTTATTCTGGAATAATCCGAATGTTCTATCTTCTATTGAATTCTGATGGGTTAAAAACTCGGTTAACACTTGCCCCCCAAAGTACGCCTTTTGAATGAAAGGTGTGCGTTGCTTAAGAACAAGTTCCCGTCTCTAGTCTTCGATAATTGAGCTTTCCAGCTGCTTTAGCCTTGGTGAATCATCCAGTTCCTTTGATCTCTTGCCAATCACAAGTCGTTCCAAACCTGTTACATCCTAAGACTCTAGACTCTACCTAAGTGTAATCTATAAATCACAATCATTCTAATTTTATTTGGAGTTATTACATCACATATCTCTAATTAAATCACGTGTTTCCAATTACATCACATATCTCAAATTACATCACATATCTCTAATTGTCCTAGGTTCATTTGGGTTTTACATCACTATCAATTTTTGCTTCTCATTCAAAGTTGTCACATTATATATAAAAATCACATTATATATCAAAATCACATCATATATATCAGACTCATATCATATATCGAAATCATCTGTGTTCATCCAGGATTTAACAATTTTATTCTATTTATAAGGCATTCAAACCCTTTTTATTAAATCAAATTTGTTTTAAGGTTTGATCTCTCCTGGTTGTTAAAGTTTAATGCACGATCTCTCCAGATCGTTTAATGTTTAGTTTAATGCGCGATCTCTTCAGATCGTTTAATGTTTTAAGTTAATGGGACGATCTCTCTGGATTGTTTGTTTGTTAAGGGGGATTAAGTAAGCCCATCCGCTCACTCTCCGATGAGGGGAATTACTTCTTGCACTACGGTCCCATCTCTCCGGTCGGGACTCTAAGGCGGTCAATATCGTACAAGTCCATCCACTCGCTCTCTGGCAAGGAGACATACACTTTTCACTATGGTCTCGTGGCGGGACCCTAAGGTGATCAATGTCAATCATCACAATCAATGTGGATTTTTCAAAATTTAAATATTCAAATCAAAACAAACAAACAGAATCAACCAAGCAGGAATCAAAACAAGCAGAAATCCTAAATGTTTATCTCGAAGATCCAACTAAGAGCGTGCCTAGAAACCAATCTGGGTCTCATACATGTGTAAATGGTCCGAGGTTATTATTGTCTTAAATAGTCATCTTAGGCATCCGACTCAAAGCATGCCTAGGGACTGTCAAGATCCCTTACACGTGTAATCATCCTGAGGTTATTATTGTCTAAATACCAAAAGAAAAGTGCGGAAAAAGAAACGAAAAAGCAAAGTATGGGAGCCGGATCCGACTCCCATCTACCTCGATCATGGGATAATTTGTCTTGGCTCAAATCCTTGGGCATTTCTTGATGCATTTTCCATGGATGATGGTTGTTCTTGCAATTCTACCGCAGTTCTATTCCTTACGTACTATGGCAGCTGGTTGTTCCGAACCAGTTCTTTTACCAGATCATGAAGGTGTCGGCACTCATTCGTTTCATACCCATTCGGCTCATGGAAGATACAAAACTTTTCAGATCTTTTGTCACGATCAGTTGGCTCCCTCCTATGTGGCCTCCAGTAGAGGGTCCGCCCCGCAGTATCCAAGTATATCCTCTCCGGGGTTTCAGTCAGGTCAGTGTATGAAGAGAATCTCGGCTCCTTCCTTTGTCGTTTTGGCTCCCCGAAGTCATCATCGATTTTCCTTTTCACTTTGTCTTTTCCAATTCCAGCTCCGGATGGTCCACTGTCCTCCATGATATTTATTTTAGCTTCCACATCTTCGTCCTCGGCTTTCAACGTCTTCCTGACGCAAATATCTCTCAACTTCATAGCTGAATTCCATAAGATCCATCGGTGGATCCCTTTTCAATGCAGCTTTGAAATCAGTCATACTCGCGACTCCAGATACTGCTGCCATTAGGATAAATGATGGGTCTGTCTTGTCGACCACAGTTGTCGCCACATTGAATCTTGTTAAATAACTTCTTAAAGAGTCTCTAGGCCTTTGTTTTATGCTTGAGAGCATAAGTACATTCCTCAGTTTTGAGACATGAACTCTGAACTGTCTTAAGAACTTGCTCACCAAGTCGGTCCATGTGCTTATGACCCATTTTCCAAATGTCTGAACCAAATTGTAGCCAAATCCATTAAGTATAATGGGAAGCACCGCCCCATTACCTCCTCAGAAGCACCCAACACGTCCACATGTTGGATGTATCTCATCATATGAATCATCAGATCTGTCTTCCCGTCTTACATTTCCAATGTCGGAAGCTTGAAATCTGGAGGATATCTCACATTTGGGATATTAGCAATAAACAGATTCCTATTCACGTCTTCCAGACCCTGATTTGGGATCCTCCTCTAATGAACCTTCGTACCAATTCAACAATTCGGTTCTCACCACCTATTGAGGGTCTCTGTCTTAAAGCAATACTTTGCCACCTGTTCTGGTAGGGGTATCCTATGATGCACTTTTCCGACTGCATGCCTGTGTTTTGATTCATAACTCCAGCTTCATTTAGACCTGCGTTCCTTTGAGGAAGTTCTGGGACATATTCTTCTCTTGGTTGCATCCTAGTATTTGGATTAGCTCCTGTACCACCAGTTCCTGGTGTCTCAGCAGTCACTCCGACATTGGGATTGATTCCCATAGTGATTCCAACATTGCCCCCAAGTATCAGTTGCTTTAGGCATGGGGGAAAGACTCCATCTTTTTCCAATCCAACTCTAGTAGCTCCTACATTGTTCCCCGGAGTTTGATTCCTATTCCCTGCAGATCTAGCCATCCCTTGCTGCTTCATCCTTTGGAAGAAGCCGTCCATCATCTCCTATTGTCTAGCTAAGATTCCATCCTGCATCTCTTTAATCATCCTTTCCATCTCCTTACTAATCACATAGTTAAGTTGATGAGAATTTAAGGACACCTCCAGGCTGTGCCCAGGCTTCGATTGACTTGCTACAGCTCTAGATCTAGTATTTGGCCTACTCATCTTCTCTAAATCTTAGATTCAAACTTCAATTCTTTAAATCTCATTTAAGGTTCTTAGTGAAAGCACCAAAATGTTAACCCAATAAATAGATCAACACCTTGGATCGAATGAGAAAGCACCAGCGAAGATAATCAGCAGCACAAATCTCAGATAAACAACAAATAAAAAGCAGAAGTAAGAAAAGAGATAGAATTTTTATAGTGGTTTGGCTGACTCTGGCGTACGTCCGTATTAATCAATCTTTATTATGATTATACTAGTTGAATCTCTCTGGATATCAACTAATTAGTCTTTGGATCTAAGCTACAATGAGATAGAATAAGTCACAAGTATAAGGGTTGATTGGAGAATCACAGTAACCCCCTTGATAACTGTTGTAACAACCCGCCATTTTTACCATCGAAAGTCGACACCAAACACTACAATTGTGTTCCATTGTCATGCATCCAATCGACAAAAGGGCATATTATAGGGTAAATAAAAAAAGGAAAGAACGGAGAAAAGAGAAAAACAAAATCTCACAGCGGAATCGACAGCATATAATATAACAAGGATAGTAGAAACTGTCACTCCAAACATACACATGGATAGATCACCCAGGTTCGGGTCTATAAGCAGTGACAAACACCCTATGAAGACTCGCTTTTGCTATGGCTCCGGTGGGTTCCCAGAGTTAAAAACAAACCTTATCAGCTGGACAGTTATAAAATCTTGACCTTACAAATGCCGATAGGTATACTATATAATACAACGGAAAATTAAAACACTACGATGGGTGAATCTCCAGTTCCCCTCCAAGATCTCCATATCACCAAAGCCAACCTGGGAAAATACCCAGTCTGACCTGAGCATTATAATAAATAACACTAGGATCAGTCTGGAAATACTAGCATGAGATAACTTGAATAATGAGGATCATATAAAAGTTCTGTGAGACCATGCCTCTAACGCGAGATAGGTTTTTACTTCACAAGAATAACATCCATATAGGCAAGAGCAGAAATAAATAACAGGAATCAAATGCAAATAGGGATAGGCATAATTAATATTAAAACCAGACTTGAAAGAATGGAAAATAAACTGAGTAAAATCCAAACTAAGCAAAATGGATAGAACAAGGAAAACAATCCAACTTGATAGAATGGACTAAATAAGGTAACAATCCAAATTTAATATAATGGACTAAATAAGGTAATAGTCCAACTTGATAGAATGGACTAAATAAATACTTAAATGCCGTAATGAGGAGTTGGCTCTACTCGTGGCAATCTAAAGCTAAAACAAATCTAGGGTTTTTGAATCAAATAAGGAAAGGAAATTTTCCAACAAATGAAAAGGAAGATGCACCTCTCTTGAAGTATACCTCTAGTAATATACTTTTGAGAAGCCCATTTACACTGTGAAAACTTCTCGGGACCCTCCAAGCCGGACCCCGCCATACCTTGCGGAGAATTTGAATATTTCCATATCTATGTGCACAACCAAAACCAAACTAGATGAGATGTGAAAATACCCTTTTCATAGGAGCAACCCCACATAGCTTGGCCTCTACTCGCGCTTTTGGTTTAGCCATTTCCGACAAAGGATAACAAAGCTCGATTGAGCAACAAATCGTTTTTAAGGTGACGGTACACCATGAAGAAAGCTGAATCCGATAATTAATAGATCAACTATCAAGGATAATTAAATGATCGTATGTGGAAATTAAATTTCATATATTTACCACTACTCGTTGATTCCAAATCAGCTCTATCTCACGGTTGAAAATGAAGCTGGGCAAGTTGAGGTAGTGTTACCTCTAGGCATCACCTTGACGGTATTTTTAACCTTCGAGTTAGAAATGAGTCCAAGCCTAAATGTTTAATGGTAAATGCATGACTAGATCCTTTCCATATGAGCGATATTGATTACAGAACTATTGTTCTATAACCGAAATTGAATTTTAACTTTTAAAAGAACTAAACTTGTGCTTGATTTCCATATTTCCACATTGGTAAAACACTTTTAGAATTAGTTCCTGATTGTTGAAACGTTAAGAGAATAATCTTTCCAAGTGCACAACCCCGAAGGCCTAAACCAACATCAAACGAATACCCAAAAGATTATCCAATTTAACATCACAATGATCGAGTTCCAATTCCCTTTTATAACTTTAAAACAATATTATTATCTTGAAAGATAATTAATCACATTTAAAATTTATTTTAAACAAAAAAATCCATTATCTTTATTAAAATAGATAATTCTTTCCAAACACTTTTATAACATTGGTTAATTAACTTTAAAATCTTTATTAAATCAGTTTATTAACTTTAAATCAGTTGATTAAAGCAATTTTATTATATTAGCTAATTAACTTACATCACTTTTATTAAATCAATTGGTTAACTTTAAATACCAATAATTGAAAAGACTAATTAAATTCAAATAATCATTAGTTGAAAATGAATAAGTTATCTCAAACATCATTTATTAAAATGATAAGTAATTTTAAATTCCATTAATTGAAACAATTAATTAAGTTCAAATAATCATAAATTAATTGGATTAATTAAATTCAAGCCTCATTAGTTAAAACGATTAATTAAAATATCATTTGTTAAAATGAATTTTTAATTATAAAACATCACCAATTAAAATGAATTAACTAAATCCCAAATACCATTAGTTAAAAAGATTAATTAAAACATCATTTGTTAAAATGATTTATCTAACTATAAAACATCATTAATTAAAATGGTTTAACCAAATTACATATCATTAATTAAACAATTAATCAAATCTAAAACAACCATTAATTAAAATGATTAATAAAATTCAAATATCATTATTTAAAAGGATTAATTACTTTTAAATAACATTAATTAAAATGGTTATTCCTTTCAATTATCATTAATTAAAATAACTAATTAAGTTCAATAAATTAATTAAACTCCATTATCATTAATTAAAAGAATTAATTAAACTCTAATAAACATTAGTTAAAACGATGAATTAAGTATAAAACATCATTAGCAAAAATGATTAAGTAAATCTAAAGATAAACCAATTTTAAACATCGTTAATTAAATTGGTGAATTAATTTCAAAATCATTAGTTAAAATGATTAATTAATCTAAATTATCATTAATCAAAATGATTAATGAATTTTCAATATTATTTTTATCAGAAACACACGCTCAAGTTCATATGATAAGGTTTTGGGAATGAAATTGAATAAATGACAATATAGCGAAATTGCTATAACGGCACTTAACAATTTAAATGGAATATCATGATTTATTTTAATTAACCATCAACATATCAGCATAAGGATGTAAATAAATAATTATTAGCGAGAAACCCCTTTTGGGTCTCTCTGCAGGTTTTTCCTGCAAACAATGGTTATGGATAATATATAGATAATCATACAGGTTGATAACGATCGAATAATTATGTCATCCATTTTCCAAACGGAAATTCAACCAAACAAATCAGTCAAACAATTAAATTAACATCCAAGCAATCAATAAACGTTTTTAATATCATAGATATGCTATAATAAAATTGAATGTGAGTTAAACTCACATTGATTTTTGTTTCTCTATTGGAGTAAAATAGAAAAATTCAAAAACCCTTGAATGTGAGTTAACCTATCAATAGATTTCCGAAACCACACATGGTTTCCATAATTTACTTCCAAAACATAGAAACTGAGTAATAGTTTTGAAGTAGTATTCGGTAAGAAAAACACTAACCAATTCCCGCTGTTCAAAACCAATCGATGGATTTTCGATTAACTCAATTACGATTCAAGCTAGAGGTGTTTCATACCAATACTCCTCCCCGGGGGTTCTTATTGGTATAAATCTGTGAAGCATTCTATATACTTCCTAAGTTAATTTTGGTATGAAACTCGGTAGTCGACTAATTGACTATCGTGTCTTAAACGCTTGCTTAAGGGAATCAAGGTTCCACACTTTACACGTTTCCGACCTTTCTACTTGACTATTCCTCGACCTAGAAGAATGCTGATAGGTTAGAGCTCCATTGCTTCGTCCCAACCTAAACATCAGTCTTGACTCTCACAAATAGAGAAGCTGGCTCGTTCGGCTTTTATTGTGAAGCATATTAGTACTAACATCCCATAAACAATCAAACTAAGGTCATCACATAGTTGTTACTTATCATCTAAGTATAATCAAGTTACTTAAATGACTTTTAATCCCTTTGTAATTAATTTATCCTTTATTATTAATACCCTTTTTTATTAGTAAAACATCTTTTTATCTAATAAAACTTCTTTTATAAATCAAGGCATCCTTTATTAATTAATACTCTTTCATTAATTAAAACTTCGTTTATATAATTGTATAAATATATTGGAATTCTCTTTATAAACGATGCATACTTGTATTTATAAATTTAACTATTCGTTTATTTTTTTAATACTTAAAAAGTATTCATATACTTAATGGTATAACTATATTCACAAATCGTTTAACAAGTTTTACTAACCTGAAATATAATCAAGGAGATTTAAATAATTACTACCAAAACATCATAAATTCAATTCGTTATTGGAGTAAAATAGAAAAATTCAAAAACCCTTTCTAAATAAAATATCATAGAAAATCCAAAAGTCACATTTAACATCATTCTCTGAATTAAAATCATTTTCAAATCAAAACAGCAATTAATAGTATTTCCAAAATACTATAATGGGACCAATAGCTACCATAGCACTTAAGTAATGCTACTACTTCCTTTATCACTAAAAAGGTTAAACTTTTAACATATATCAATGTGACCTCCAATATGGCCAAACTACCAAGTTCTGATGCTCAATAATTTATATAACAGGTATATAACTGAAATTAAAATCAATAGTAACGAGGAATCTGTATTCCTCTACAAAATTCCCCGTATTTCATTTTATATGTCATTCGATTTTCAAAGCGGAAATTCAACCAAACCAAAACAAAAAATCATTCAAGCACAAGACAATAATTTACATATACCATATATCATTATGGTATTCATCCAGAGGTAAGTAAACCCACCAAAATTCTAGCGGATGCTTAAGCGTTTCAATTTGATTTAAAATTGCATAACGTTCGATTTTAGATCAAAATTATACTTGCTCCAAACTTAACAAAATCAATTACAGTTCATAGATATCGCTCCTATGAGCATAATGTAAAAGACCGCATCTCGATTGGATCTCATATGAAGAATTTACGCATTTTATAAGATTTCTATTTAAAAACATAATTAAATTAACTAATCATTATTTTTTTTAATTTTTAACTACCCTTACTAATCTTCATCTTTCGCAAATCCAATATCACTGTGCATGACCTAATAAGGACAAACCTGCACATACACACACCTTCTCTCTTTACTTCTCGAGCTATAAACCACGGGACGAAGCGCCTTCGCCTCTATCCTCCTTCTCTTTGTGCACTCTTTCCTACCCAACCACTATCACCCCACATCACTCCATCAAATCATGACTTGTAGGGTTACACGCGACCATGAAATGTCGTGTCTAGTAATACTTGACCGCAAACCACCAAATGATCACCACTGACTCCCCTTGCCGTCCCGAGTTCAACGTCGGCCTCGCCTTCTCCTATCTCCTCCTAAATTACCGATGAAGGCAAATCCTAGTTCCTCCTTCACCACGTTGAACACCATCAACCACCACTGCACACACAATCACTTACCTAGAATCGAAGCTTACACTCATACAAACACCATGGATCCGGTTTCACAATTTTTGGTTAAGTAAATCATTGGATTTTGATTTTTAAATGGAGGAGGCCATTTTTTAGTTTACTGTAAATGGAAAAGAGGAGGCAAAGTGAAAAGAAAAGGAGGGAAAAGTCAAGAGTGAAGAATAGTTTAAGTGTGGAACTTAGTTTAGTTTATAATTTCCAACATTTCGCTACACATAATTTAGTTCGCATACGAACCACGAATGACAAAACAAAACTACGATCGTGCATAAAATGCAAAACAATCATAAAACAATAATAAAATACACTGGTTATCTTATTTTTATGAAATTTCAAACATATCAACATTTGTCGAAAAATACGTCAAAAGATAATTTAAATATTTTTCAAATTAAAAATTATGGAAAAATCCCAAATTAAATTAAAAATATGTCACTAAAAATCAAGTCATTTTACTAACAATTGATTTTATTATTATTTATTATATTTGAATTAAACTTAAATATTTTAATAAATTAAATATTCTCGTTCGAAACATGAAAAATTCTAGGTCGTTACATATATGGTTTGTATACACATATTGATAGTGCCACGTATATATAATTTAGATGTGTGTGTATGTGTTTGTGTGCGCATATATGTAATCTTTATTGCCTCTTATATATTCGATGTGTGTATGTTTATTTATTAAAGTGTGAAACCAATTCACGCAAAACTGATATTTCATAAAAAGAGTAAATTTGGAGAATGAAGAGGGTAAGAAAATTTATGTCACAATTAGATCTAATCAAACGTGCAATAAAAAGGGAAATAACATTAAGTGAAATCCCACTTTACTCTTCTTATAAAATCACATATTCAAGAATTAGTTTTGTACCAAATAAATTCCCAACTTAATTACAACAAAAAAATCCAAACACAAATTATAAATCTGAAAGTCCACCCAATCAACATAAAGAAGAATTATTTTTCAATTTAATTTATTGTCCCTAATGATATAATTGGATTTAAAACATAACACTTATATTTACACACACACAGAGATATGTATATATACATATATGTATGTATGTATGTATGTATGTATGTATGTATGTAGGTATATAGTAAACTGTGATTTAATTTCAAAACATAAAATTGAATTAGTTTGAAACAAATCAACCAAATAAAAGATTATATTTTGACATTGATTTACAACTTCAAAATATAAAGATGAATTGATTATAACACACACGTGCACACATACTTATATTCATAATTTAATCTACTAGAATAGATCCATGTTTATAGGGAATAAAGTATAACGACAATAGTAATTCATTGAAACATAATAGATTTATAGTAATGTACAATCTTACATCTAAGAAGCAAAAGGATTTATTTTAGATTTCAAATGAACTGAAATATAAATTGTTTACTTAGTCAAATAATTAATCATCAATTATAATAATAGTTGAAAATTTTCTAACAAATCAATTTCATAACAATTAACCATTTAAGGTCTAATAAAAATATCAACATTCAAATAAAACCATACACAAATAGAATTTATGTTTAATTACATTACATAGAAGAATTTTAAAACAGGTCTTACTAAGTGACTACAATATACATATATGTGAACAACATCAATTTACACATTATGAACAAAATATAATGAAGTAGAACATACCCAAAA
Organism: Allium fistulosum; assembly: GCA_030737815.1. Taxonomy (NCBI): domain Eukaryota; kingdom Viridiplantae; phylum Streptophyta; class Magnoliopsida; order Asparagales; family Amaryllidaceae; genus Allium; species Allium fistulosum. Next base: position 208,955,407 of record CM060903.1, read on the forward strand.
TACCTTTCCATATGTCATACCTTGATTTATGGCTTCTCCTTAGATTTCCATGTGAATCGGCACCACACCTTGCAAGGAAGAATGAACCATATTGTTTAATTTAATTTGATGTTTTGATTTTTTTTGGAGTTGTATTTTTATGAGGGAAATGCTAGCCAAAACAATAGGAAGAGGAGGGGTAAAGATTTTTGTAAAATAAAAAATGAAATAAAGAGATTTATTTTAATAGGAATACGAACGTTTCCCATTCTCCAGATAAACCTTCGTCATTCAAATCTCTTTTAAATTTTCAATCAATGCATCTTTCACCTTCTATGATATAGCCAGCCCTAGCATGCTTCCATAAGAAGCAAAGTAACAAAAACCCACCAAGTAATTATTTATTATTTAAACCCTATTTAAAAATTATTCCAATTTCGTATATCGGTAAATGCAAATATAAATTTTATACATGCATTTAAACAATTGCCAACAACATTCAAACCATAAAATAAATTAATAATAATTAATATTTCATAAACTTTAATTATTTTAATCGATTTTTAATATATTACAAATTAATTAAATCATGTAATTTTTGGAGAAATCACCAATGCGGTTGTATGACTTGGTTTAATGTGAATTCATTCAACGATTAATATTGAACTATTCAAAATCAATATTCACACGTTACTTTAACTAGTGATTGACAGTTTATCTGAATATATTGTTTACTGATCTTTTCTGTAAAATCCAATTTCAAAGTCCCTTTAGTTATACCTTTAGTAACGATAATTTACACATATTCTCTTCGCCAACACCATATCACTTTAGGATTTATGGAATTTGGCTTTGGTCAAAATTCCAACATCATATGTATTCAACTCTATTAATCCGTAAATAAAGTCTTTGGTTTAATAATAACATGTACTATTAACCGTTCTACTTTGGCCAGAGAGTTTGACATTGAGTTTGCCACATTTGACGGTAACACTGAATAGTGTTTCACTTCTAATTCTTTTACTCAAACCCAACTATAGTCAGTCGATGGATCATCATACCATGATTTAACTATAATCAAAGTGGAGTATTCACATTGAAGTTCCATAATATTCTTGTAAGGACCTGTGTTTTACGTATCGGAGGATCGTAAAATATTTTAATTTTATTCATATGAGGTCGTATGACTCTAAAATTTTCGAAAGTGACTCTTAAAGACATTATCGAAACCTATGATTTTTGTCGAATTTCCATGTGACCATTTAGACCATGAAAATCTTGTTTGAACCATAACTTTTAATAGAAGCGAATTAGGGTCTCAAACCACTTTCGTTGCTTTAAGATGATGGTTTCCCATTTCATAGAGTAGTCATAATAGAAAAATGGACTTACCATTTAAATGTTATAGCTGGTTTAAGTTTTGGCTGCTGGTTAGTTTTAGTGGGTAATTAACTAAACCCGTGCTTAGACCTACTAACCCACTTCAAAATTTGTGCTAAGGGGAGGCTGTAGGAACCGATCTAGGTTATTTCCATCTTCCACAAAGTAGTTCTAAACCTCTACCAACCCTAATTTCATCATAAATCACATCTTTTTTCTAATCTTAACCAAATCATTGATTAGAGGGGTGAGTAGTACATAGAAGTTAGACATTATCATTTTGGGTGATTTGAATCCTTCTCCTTTGCTGTCCACTTTAGATCTAAGGAAAAAGGTTGATATTTTGGGTATTTGTGATTGGTTCTTGACCTCTCACTCTACGATGCATGTTTATGTAGTTATAAAATGATATTTTGATATGATTTCGACTTAAAACGTTTTCCAGCAATAATCATACTTTTATAAATGTATAAAAAAATTTGAAGGTTTAAATGATTTTTAAATGGTTTTGCAATCCCTAGTAATCATATGCATATGCTAATCTAAAAGTTTGATTTAGATTAGAATTGGCTTGTTTATCACATTCATGTGCATTTCTTGTATGAATAAATGTATATGCATGTTACTCTATGTTTGTATTTTGTGCTTTGATGCTGTTTGCTAGTGTTTTGGATGCTTAGGTAAACAGGTTGGTGAATTTGACAAATTGGAGGCAAAGTTGGTCGGTTTTTGATGAAATTTTGAGGATAGGCTCTGGAGCATGGGAGGAGCTTGAAGAAAAATTCGCACCTCAAAATTCATGAAATACTCAGATCGGCACCGAGTTATTTTAAAGGGCTCGAATGGATCAGTCAACTTGATGGATGGATGGATCGTGGCTAGTAAAGGTGATGCAGCGCAACCTACAACCTTCAAAGGCATAAGTCGTACACGACTCAAGGAATCAGAGATAAGTCGTCCACGACTTATAGAAGATGCACGAGATAACAAAATAGCTGTGAGTGTAGAAGGTTTAAGTCGTCTACGACTTAAGGGCGATGTCGTATGTAGCCCACGAGCTAAAGATAACGAGGGAAATATAAGTCGTAACCGACTTATAGAAACAGGTATGAGTCGTATGAGGCGTCTACGACTTAAGGAAGGTAAGGAGATAAGTCATCCACGACTCAAGGGAGAGGCTGGTATAAGTCGTCCACGACTTAATGAAACTGGAGGTATAAGTCGTCCACGACTTAACACTATTCACTAAGTCGTGAACTGGGCTAACTCGTTGAAGTCACTATTCACTAAGTCGTCCAAGCATAAGTCGTTGAAGGGGATAAGTCGGCAGTGTTAACTCGCGAAGTATTGATAAGTCGTATGTCATCTCTTCCGTATGTCGTCAGTGTGTAAGTCGTTGTATGTTGTTACTTTGAGTCGTGAACTTTGCTTTTAAGTCGTATGATTGTGTTGTAATATGATAAATCGTAAACGACTTAAGATGAGTCGTCTGTTATGAGTCGTTTACTTTTGAGTCGTGTTGTAGGTTGATAAGTCGTTAAAGGCTAGTATTGTAACTGTTTGTCTTAAGTCTTGAGTCGTGAGCTATGAGTCGGAAACGACTTAGGAGTTAGAGAAATTTCTGTTGTAAAATTGTTCGCCTATAAATAGGTCGTGAGTCTCATTTGTAAAGGTTGTTGAATATTGAATAAAATTCTCTTTTGTTAGCTTTGTGCTTCCAATTTCAATTGGTAGTCGAGTGTATCTCCTATCTCCACTTACGTCATTCGAGTGCGCTCGAATCATCGTTTGCTGAAGCCGATTCACGGAATCTTGTGCGCAAGATCAACGTTGAAGAATCGTAGATCTCTTTCCCGGTATCTTCGGATCAACGAGTCAGAGATAGCTAGAGTTCGGTATCTTCGGATCAACGAATTCGGGCATTTCAGTATCCATCAATCCACAGATTGCTATTTTCATCGATTGAAGATCGTTTTGATTAATCCGCTGCGTCAGTTTGGTATCAGAGCTTGTTTTAGCCAATCATAGCTAAATCGAGTCTTGGAGCCGAGAATTTGAAGTGTTGAAGTTGTGTTCATCGTGTTCATCATATTTTGCAACAAAGTTGGAGTTTTCGATCCATTTCATTTTGGATCAAAGTTCGAAAGGTGTTTGAAACTTGAAGTGTGAATTTGTTGAAGTGTTTGTGAAGTATTCAATCATGCCGCCTAGACGAGTTCAACGTCATCGCAATATTAATGCTTTGTACGGAAGAGAAGAGGCCGATGAAATGGAGCAACGAATCAACGAGAATTTCAATGAGAAGCTTACTGAAGGGATTGGTCGATTAGAGAGGATGATGTTGGAGATGAGTCAAAATCAGAGAAGAGTATCACCCGAATCGAGCCATGAGAGAAGTAGAGCTTCACCACATTCAAATCGAGAGAGAAGTGTCGATAGTGATCATAGAAGCGTGGATCGAGGTTGTGATAGAAATGTTGATGATCGAGGTCGTGATAGAAATGTGACTGATCGAGAACGGAGGAATGTAGATCGTAGGAATGTTGGTGGAAGAAATGGTGGTGGTAGAGATATTGGTGGTCAGGATCGACATCGATATACATCGGATGGTGAAGAAGAGTATGATGGTGGTAGTGTTCATGGACGAGGACGTGGACGAGGAAGGAATCAGTCGGAGTACGATCACAAGTGGGAATCTGGGATGAAAACTGAAATTCCAGAATTCAAAGGTGGTATGCAGGCTGAGGAGTTTTTGGATTGGGTGGCTAATGTTGAAGAAATTTTTGATTTCAAAGAAGTTCCAGAACGTCGTAGAGTGAAGTTGGTTGCTACAAGGTTGAGGGGTAGAGCTTTGGCATGGTGGCAGCAAACCAAACTTACACGTGAACGAATGGGGAAGTCAAAAGTTGAATCTTGGGAGAAGATGAAGAAATTAATGAAAGCAACGTTCTTACCTTACAATTATCAATCTTTGATGTATCAACGTTTGCAGAATTTGAGGCAGGGCACAAAAACTGTTAATGATTATGCGGATGAGTTTTACCAGCTTATTGCGAGGAATGATATTATGGAAACGGAAGAGCAGCTGACATCTAGATTCATTGGGGGATTGAGAATGCAGATTCAGGATATGGTTAATATGTTCGATCCAAGATCTGTGGCAGAGGCACATCAAAAAGCGTTGGCTTGGGAGAAACAGGGAAGACGAGGTGGTGGTGTGTTTACCAATTCTAACAATCAAGCGAAGGGTGTTAATGGAAGTTCTAATGTTTCAAAAGTTGTTGCGAAACCAGTTGTAAAGGAGGTTGAGAAGGCGAAGGTTAACAACAGTTTCAAATGTTACAATTGTCAGGAGATGGATCATAAAAGCAACGAATGTCCGAAGCCGAAGAAGAGAACCATGGTGACAGAAGTTGAGGAGGAAGATGAGGAAGAAGCTGAATGCTCTAATTCTTTACTAGTTGAGGAGGAAGACTTACTGTCGGGAGATGACGGGTACGCATTGATGATGAGAAGAAGTTGTTTAACACCGAAGCAAGAGGAGGAAAGTAGTTGGTTGAGGAACAATATCTTTCAATCTACATGCACTATTCTGGGAAGAGTTTGTAAATTTGTTATTGATGCTGGGAGTTGTGATAATATTATCTCTACAGAAGCGGTGAAGAAGTTGGAGTTGAAAACCGAGAAATATCCTAAACCGTACAAGTTAGCTTGGTTGAGGAAGGGTGGTGAAGTGAAAGTTGGACGTAGAGCTTGTGTGAAGTTTTCAATTGGGAAGAAATACAAGGATGAGGTTTGGTGTGATGTAGTAGACATGGATGTGTGTCATCTGTTGTTGGGCAGGCCATGGCAGTTTGATAGAGCAGTACAACATGATGGTCGTGCTAACAGTTACAGTTTCATGTTTGAGGGTACTAAAATCACTCTGATTCCCAAAAAGCAACAACAGAAAGAGAGTAAGTTGGAGGAGATTGAAGAGTTGAAAACTTTATTATCTCTGAAGGAATTTGTTAAGGAGGTTGAAGAGGAGCCTGAAGTATACCTGTTGATTGGGCGTGAGAGCAGTGAAGAGGTTGAAATTCCAGAAGAAGCGAAACCAGTATTGAAAGAATTTGAGGATGTATTTCCAGAAGAGTTGCCCAAAGAGTTACCGCCGCTGAGAGACATTCAACATCAAATTGATCTTGTTCCGGGAGCAGTATTGCCACATAGACCGCATTACCGAATGATTCCGAAGGAGCATGAAGAATTGAGGAGGCAGGTGGAAGAATTGCTTGAGCAGGGACGTGTGCAGGAAAGTTTGAGTCCATGTGCTGTGCCAGCTTTGTTGGTACCGAAGAAAGATGGGACGTGGAGGATGTGCACGGACAGTCGGGCATTGAATAAAATCACTGTACGATACAGATTTCCAATGCCAAGGTTGGATGACTTGCTGGATCAGTTGAGTGGGGCAACTATCTTTTCGAAGATTGATTTGAAGAGCGGATATCATCAAATTCGTATTAGACCAGGGGATGAGTGGAAGACAGCTTTTAAAACCAGGGAGGGTCTATACGAATGGTTGGTTATGCCATTTGGCCTATCAAATGCACCAAGTACTTTTATGAGGGTGATGAATCAGATTTTTCGACCATTCATTGGGAAATTTGTGGTGGTATACTTTGATGATATTTTGATTTATAGTAGGAGTCTGGAAGAGCATGTTCAACATCTGAAGGAAGTGTTAATTATTTTACGAGAGGAACAATTTTATGCTGCGACAAAGAAATGCGTGTTCATGACGCATAGTGTTTTGTTCTTGGGGTATATTGTTTCGGAGAAGGGCATCCAGGTAGATCAGAATAAAGTTGAAGCAGTCAGGAATTGGCCACAGCCGAGGACAATTACAGAAGTGAGAAGTTTTCATGGGCTAGCGTCATTCTACCGAAGATTCATTCCACACTTCAGTAGCGTGATGGCACCGGTGACTGATTGCATGAAGGGGAAACAATTTTCTTGGACGGAGGAAGCTGGGATTGCTTTTGGGAAGATCAAGAAGTTGCTGACATCTGCACCAATTCTTATATTACCAGATTTTCAGTTATTGTTTGAACTGCATACTGATGCGTCTAAGGTTGGAATTGGAGGGGTGTTGAGTCAGAATGGGCATCCTATTGCATATTTCAGCGAGAAGTTGTCAGGAGCAAAGATGAGATACAGTACCTATGATGTGGAATTTTATGCTGTTGTTCAAGCAGTAAAGCACTGGCGACATTACTTATTCCAGAAAGAATTTGTTTTATACACTGATCACGAGGCATTGAAACATTTACAAGGACAAGACAAGATTTCAGCAAGACATGCATCGTGGATTGCTTATTTGCAGCAGTTTACTTTTGTCGTTAAGCACAAGTCAGGGGTAACCAATCGTGTGGCTGATGCTTTGAGCAGGAGGAGTCATTTGTTGACGACAATGAAAGTTGAAGTGACAGGTTTTGAATTATTACCAGAATTGATTGAAGAAGATCCTTACTTCGTGAAATTTGTTGAAAAAGTAAAGGAAGGAAGCACTGATGAATTTGTGTTGGTGGATGGTTTTCTGTTTAAAGGAAATCGTTTGTGCATCCCAGACTGTAGCTTGAGAATGAAGATTGTTAAAGAATTACATGAAGAAGGCCATGTGGGTAGAGATCGTACGTTACAGTTAATTTCTCAATCTTATTTTTGGCCGTCAATGAGGAAAGAGATAGAGAGATTTGTGGAAAGGTGTCATATCTGTCAAGTTTCAAAAGGAACAGCGACGAATGCGGGGTTGTATATGCCGTTACCTGTGCCTACTAAACCATGGGTTGATATTAGTATGGATTTTTTGTTGGGGCTGCCAAGAACACAGCGAGGAAACGATTCCATCTATGTGGTAGTGGATCGATTTTCGAAGATGGCACATTTTATTGCTTGTAAGAAAACGGCGGATGCTGTTCATGTTGCTCAGTTGTTTTTCAAGGAGATCTATCGACTTCATGGATTGCCAGAATCTATTGTGTCGATAGAGATACTCGATTTCTGAGTCACTTTTGGATGAGTTTGTGGAAAATGGTGGGAACGAAGCTGAAATTTAGTAGTGCTTATCATCCACAAACTGATGAACAGACTGAGGTGGTAAACAGATCATTGGGAAACTTGCTGAGGTGTCTTGTTCAAGATAATCTGAAAAGTTGGGATGTGAAGTTAAGCCAGGCAGAGTTTGCCCATAATCATGCTGTGAATAGAAGTACTGGGTTCAGTCCATTTCAGATAGTATATTCAAGTTTACCGAAGGGGCCGTTGGATCTAACGGTAGTGCCACAATCAAAGAAGACAGTTAAGAAAGCTGCTGATTTTGTTGAGGGGTTGACGGAATGTCATAAAATCGTTCAAGAACGATTGGAGAAAGCAAATGAGAAGTATAAACAATCTGCAAATTTAAAACGAAGAAATGTTGAATTTCATGAAGGTGATTTGGTTTATGCAGTGTTAACAAAAGATCGTTTTCCGGTGGGAACGTACAATAAATTGAAAGCACGAAAAATTGGCCCGGTGGAAGTTGTGAAACGAATCAATGAAAATGCTTATAAACTGAAGCTGCCAGATGATGTGTATACGTCTGACGTATTCAACGTTAAGCATCTCGTACCTTATCATGGGAATGAGTTTGTTGGGGATGAAGAGTGTGCAAATTCGAAGACGAATTTCTTTCTACTTGGGGAGGATGATGCAGCGCAACCTACAACCTTCAAAGGCATAAGTCGTACACGACTCAAGGAATTAGAGATAAGTCGTCCACGACTTATAGAAGATGCACGAGATAACAAAATAGCTGTGAGTGTAGAAGGTTTAAGTCGTCTACGACTTAAGGGCGATGTCGTATGTAGCCCACGAGCTAAAGATAACGAGGGAAATATAAGTCGTAACCGACTTATAGAAACAGGCATGAGTCGTATGAGGCGTCTACGACTTAAGGAAGGTAAGGAGATAAGTCATCCACGACTCAAGGGAGAGGCTGGTATAAGTCGTCCACGACTTAATGAAACTGGAGGTATAAGTCGTCCACGACTTAACACTATTCACTAAGTCGTGAACTGGGCTAACTCGTTGAAGTCACTATTCACTAAGTCGTCCAAGCATAAGTCGTTGAAGGGGATAAGTCGGCAGTGTTAACTCGCGAAGTATTGATAAGTCGTATGTCATCTCTTCCGTATGTCGTCAGTGTGTAAGTCGTTGTATGTTGTTACTTTGAGTCGTGAACTTTGCTTTTAAGTCGTATGATTGTGTTGTAATCTGATAAGTCGTAAACGACTTAAGATGAGTCGTCTGTTATGAGTCGTTTACTTTTGAGTCGTGTTGTAGGTTGATAAGTCGTTAAAGGCTAGTATTGTAACTGTTTGTCTTAAGTCTTGAGTCGTGAGCTATGAGTCGGAAACGACTTAGGAGTTAGAGAAATTTCTGTTGTAAAATTGTTCGCCTATAAATAGGTCGTGAGTCTCATTTGTAAAGGTTGTTGAATATTGAATAAAATTCTCTTTTGTTAGCTTTGTGCTTCCAATTTCAATTGGTAGTCGAGTGTATCTCCTATCTCCACTTACGTCATTCGAGTGCGCTCGAATCATCGTTTGCTGAAGCCGATTCACGGAATCTTGTGTGCAAGATCAACGTTGAAGAATCGTAGATCTCTTTCCCGGTATCTTCGAATCAACGAGTCAGAGATAGCTAGAGTTCGGTATCTTCGGATCAACGAATTCGGGCATTTCAGTATCCATCAATCCACAGATTGCTATTTTCATCGATTGAAGATCGTTTTGATTAATCCGTTGCGTCAAAAGGTTGTGCATAGCGATATGCAGAAGATTGGTTAAGTGTTGAATATTATGCCAAGTTGTTTCTAGAACTTGAAGAGGAGTGCTTTGGAGTGAGGGCTAAGTTGTTTTAATGGATGGGTCGGGGTCTAAAGCATCTAAGAATGGAGTATTAGAAGCAAGGAAGAGGACTTAGCCAAAATTTGCTAAGTATATTGGTCGATGCCATATTGATCAACTCGGTACCGATTTATTTATTTGGATCCAATGGATGTGATACCTCATGGAGGGGAAGCAGAGGTCATGTAGATGAAGATGTTTGTTCATTCACTTAGGGTTTGTTGGTGACATAGTGGCATGATGATAGCTTCGGGACTTTGATGACAACTCGATGATGAAAAGAGTTCGGTTCTGATTATGGCAGCTCAATGTTAAATGGAGTTATGGTAGTGGTTATCCATAAAGAGCATGTTCTAAGAAAGGTGACCCATGGATAGAATGGTTAAATGGTTTATCGTGGAATGGAGGAATGTAGAATGGTTCCTCGAGAATAATGGAAATTGGATGGAGCAAAGAAAGGCTCGGATATGCATGTTAAGGGATCATTGATACTCAGAGTGTTTTCTGACGTACTTAAAGAAGGGGTATTGTGAGGACACTCATGGGTAAGTTCTACCTCGGATCCGTTGAATGGATCCATGTACACTGGACCGATTGAATGGTCTAGTATCAGCTTCGGGCAAACAAGAGTATACTAAAAAAGGGATTTCCATTAGTTCCTAGCAGTAGAAAGGTCATATGAGTTATCGTATATCAAGAGCACAGTGAGTGATAGTAAGGATTGTTTGGTGGATGCTATAGTTGTCTTGATTATTCTTTCGTAGACTATCACTCTATGGATGTCATTATAGATAGGTATTGGAGATAGGGATACTTAGGCACCTATCATGATACTTGGTTTGTAGTGTACCTTTACTGTATTTATAGAGTAGTATATTATGTTCGTTATGTACTATCTCTTTTGGTTGCAGGGATAGGTCAGGGATGATTCGTATACCCTTGTTCCTTACTATATCGACTTATATATTATTTTGTGGTTCATTTATCCCTCACCCCAGACTTTTGTCTGACTCGAGGTTTTATGCTTTGCTTCTTTTTCTCTTAAGCACTGTTGAATAAGCAGACTATAAAGCAGGTCTAGGTGCAACGCAATAGCTATGCCAAGGATGAGCTGGATGGAGCTATCTCGTATTAGATATGAATTTCTATGCTAATTCCGCTGTGCAATACTATTGAGCCTTGGGAATGCTTGCTTATTATTATGAGATAGTTATTTGAGTTTATTTTTGTTGTATAAACTCTATTACTAGTTGTATAACTCTGTTAATCTATATGATATTTGGACAACTTAGTTATTATTGTCTCTCCTATTTTTATATCTATGATGTATATTATATTTTATTCCATGCGCTGTGAGATATACAACATGTTCAATGATGTTTATTTCATTTTAAAATCCCGATGATCATTCTATATCGACCGGGCACGTCAGCAGCGCACTATCTTTTGTATATTGGGTGCTGGTGCTGTATGGCGGTCGTCACATTTGGTATCAAAGCATAGGTTATGCAATTAACCTGAATTCATACCGTGGTCCAATAGAGATAGGGAAGGAGTTATCACCCTTGACTGGATTGAGAGTATGTGTGTGTGTATACACGAGAGAGTGCGTACTTGTTATATATTTTGGTTTTCAAAACTATATAATAGTATATAATAAATAAGTCGCATGCACACATGAGTACCATTGACACGGTTTTGTTTTTAAAGAGACTGATAATTCTTGTTACAGATCAAGAATGAGCCGACAAACAAGTAACACTGTGAGGAACTCCATCTTTGGAGTTAAGGAAGGAGCAAGATTGAGGGCTACTAACCCTGACTTGCAAGCTATGTTCAACACTATGATGGCAAACATGCTTCAAAATGGCCACACGGCCACTCCAAGTGGCCACTCTAAATTTTATTATTGGTGGTGTTGCTCAAGTGTAGGTGCAGAGAGCTGACTTTGCCAAGCTATGCAAAGATTACTCCACCTTGGAAGGTAAACTATTCTTCTGAATGGAGTCGGCTATCGAAGTGTAGGATTGGTTGGACACCTACGAGCGTATCTTTGATGATATGGAAGTAGAAGATGTCATGAAGAAGAAGCCGGCCTCTAGATAGCTTCAAGGGAGGGCCATGAACTGGTGGAATGTCGTTACCGTTGCTACACCTAAGTATCAGTTTACTTGGGACCAGTTCAAGACCAGGTTTGAAGAGAAGTTATTGTCCAAAAGTTGGTACTATTTAGGAAATTTGCTTATTTGAAGCAATGAGATATGTCTGTCTTCGAATATATTGTCGAGTCTGGTGCTTTGTCAAAGTATGGGATGTCTTTTATCAACACTCCATTGACAAAGAACGAGAAGTTCATTATGGGTTTGGACGACTACTTGGAAGAGAAGTTGTTCAGTCATATCGATGACCCATTCGAGAGACTTGTCAAGAAAGCTCTATGCTAGGAGAGTTTATACCCCTAAGTCCAAATTAGTTATAGTTGCTAAGCATGAGCCGAAACCACAACAAAGCAGTAGAGGCAAGTTGAAATGGAATGGAAAGAAGAAATGATCTAAGGGAAAGAACACTCAAAAGAAGGCTAAATGGGATCCTATTTGTTATGGTTGTGAAGACAAGGGTCACATAATCAGAGACTGCAAGACTGATGGGAAAATGAAGTGTTATAACTATGGAAAACTTGGACATATACTAAAGAATTGTCCGGAACCACTGCAACAGAAAGAGGTTGTGAAGACATATGCTTTGGATGCTGTTCTGACTTTGTCAAGTGATACCTCAGCAAAAGAGAAGGGGAAGAGCGTTGTTATTCAATGTATGCTTTCCATTTCGATGTTCCCATACGTGTTTTATTCGATACCAGGGCTTCCTATTCCTTCATATCTAATGATTCAGTAGATAGGCTGGGACTGAAACTTGAAATAGTTGACTGACCTTTGATTGTGATGAACCCTGTTAGAGGCTCCACTAGCCTGTGCATGGTTTATCATGGTTTGACCTTATCGAGTCATGGATGCAGTTTTATTTGTGATTGCTTTGTTTTTAATTTCGTTGGGTTTGGGATTATCTTGGGAATGGACTGGCTAAGGAAGTATGCGTAGTAGTAGATTGCGAAAAGCTTTTGGTGACGATTGAGGCCGTGGAGGGGCGGACGATAGTGATTGCTGCTTGTTGAGGACGAGGTCATGGTTAGCCTCTTATATTCGCTTAATACTCCATAAGATGGATTGTCATCTGTGCTTATCGTTAGAGAGTACTTGAATGTGTTTGAGGAAGTAACCAGATTGCTGCCGCAAAGAGAGATTGAGTTTTGGATCGACTTAGTGAAGGATGCTAGGCCGATAGTTATGCCTTTGAGGCATATGGCATCCAAAGAGCAAATGGATTTGAAGATGCAAGTAAATGACCTATTGAAGAAGGGGCTCATTCGTAGGAGCATATCTGAGTGGGGCGCACCCATAATATTCGCCATTAAGTCAGATGGCTCTCTAAGGTTTTGTGCAGATTACCATGAGTAGAATAAAGTGATGAAGAAGGACAAATATCCACTCCCATATATTGACGATTTGTTCGATCGACTCCATGGTGCGAAGGTGTTCTCTCAATTGGATCTTGCGATGAGATTTCACTAGTTGAGAGTAGCAAAGAAGAGTGTGCCAATCACTATATTTTGTATGACGTCTGGTTTCTATGAGTGGTTGGTTATGTCGTTCGGGCTAACCAACGCTCTGGCATACTTTGTTGATCTCATGAATCGTGTCTTCAGGGATCACCTAAATAAGTTTATGCTTGTGTTCGTAGTTGATATTTTGATCTATTCCAAGAAAGAGGATGAACACAAGACGCACTTGAGGATTGTGCTTGAGGTGTTGAGGAAACACAGGTTAAAAGCGAAGTTTTCAAAGTGTCACTTCTGGAGGAAAGAGGTGAGATTCTTGGGTCACGTCGCCTCAAAGCAGAGTATCGCAGTAGATCCTGCCAAGGTGGCAGCTATTCTGGATTGGAACCAACCTAAGAATGGTATGGATGTGAGGAGTTTCCGAGGTTTGGCATGATGCTATAGACATTTTATCAAGGACTTCTCGAAGGTAGCAGCAACGTTGACCAATTTGACGAAGAAGAATCAGACTTCGGTTCAGGACGCGAAGTGCGAGCATGCGTTTGTAAGTCTGAAAGAGAGGTTAACAAGTGCACCAGTATTGACCATTCCGAGTGGGAATGAGGATCTGATAGTATCACAAATGCCTATGGTACTGGATTAGGCGCGGCCTTGATGTAGAAGGGAAAAGCTATCGCCTACGCTAGTCGATGGTTGAAACCACATGAGAGGAAGCATTCAACTCATGATTTGGAGTTGATAGCAGTAGTGTTTGCATTGAAGATTTAAACGCACTACTTATTAGGAGAAGCTATTCATGGATCGTAAATCATTAAAGTACCTTTTCTCCTAGAAGGATCTCAACCTTCGTAAGCAGCGACGGTTGGAATTTTGGCCTCCTATGATTTCAGCATTTCTTATACATCTGGAAAAGGAAATTTGGTCACCAATGCATTGAGCAGAAGACATGCTCACTTAAGAGCAATGTTTATAGAGTGGAAACAATTAGAGTACATTGCTGGCTACAACTTCAAATCCTATTGCGAGTTAGAGGCAGGGATGTTGATGAGTTTGACTATCAAAACTACTTTGATTGAGCAGTTTGTATTAGTCAGAGGCGAGATGCTAGACTAGCAGAGATCATGATGAAAATAGAAGGAGGAGTAGCATTTTTAGATATGAAGCAATACGAACTCGACCGAGAAGGTTGGATCTATAAGGATGGGAGATTTTTTATTCTCGATGTCCATGGATTACGAGATGAGGTGCTACGAGAGTGCCACCACTCTAGGTTGACCATACATCCCGCAGTAATAAGATGTACCATTGGGAAATTCATCTCGAAACGTATGAACTGCCAGTTGGTGAAGGCAGAGCAAAGGAAGCCAAGTGGGTTGTTGCAACCACATGAAATACCCGAATGGAAATGGGAGGAAGTGTTGATGAATTTTATTGATGGATTGCCAAGGACTCGAGTAGGGTACGACAGCATTTGGGTCATAGTCAATCGACTGATCAAGAATGCTAGTTTATACCCATCAAGTCAAGTAGAATGGCAACCAAACTGGCCGAGTAGTATATGAAATAGGTTGTACGAGCATTGTAAGTGACCAAGACCGTTGTTCACTAGTGGGTTCTGGAAGAGCTTACAAGAGGCGCTGGGTACCAAGGTGTATCTTAGTATAGCTTATCGCCCACAAACTGATGGGCATACCAAAAGTGAATTGTATCTTGGAGGATCTCTTGTGAGCTTACATTTTCGATTTCGAAGGCTCGTGGGATGATTACTTACATTTAGTAGAGTTTGCATACAACAATAGTTATTAGTCTAGTATCGGTATGACACCATATGAGGCAGTGTATGACTGACCGTGTAATGCTCCTTTGTGTTGGTGGGAAGCGGGTGAGAAAATAATACTTAGGCCAGATATGATCAGAGAAACATCAGAGAAGATAGAGATCATTCGACAACAAATGAAAGCTGTCCAGGATAGGCAGAAAAGCTATGCCGATAGAAGACATAGGGATTTCGAGTTTTCTGTTGGCGATATGGTGCTCATGAAGATTTCTCCTTTGAAGAATGTTATTCGATTCGGTAGTAACAGGATGTTGGCACTGAGATTCATAGGCCCTTTTCGGTAACAGAGAGGATTGAGAACTAGCATATAGGGTCGACTTACCTTAGAATATGGCGGGTGTGCACAATATCTTACACGTTTCTCACTTGCGAAAGTTTGTGCATGGCTCTGGCATAATGATCACACCAGATCAACTTGATGATATCAAGATTGAACCAGAAGCTTCGAGATCTCATATGCCGGTTCGTATTGCCGGACGCGTTACGAAACAGCTTAGAAGGAAGACGATGAGTTAATGAAGGTTCAATTGGGTGAAAGTGAAGGCGATTGCACATGGAAAATCAAGGAGAGCATGAGGCCACTCATCCAGAGCTCTTTGCATTTTAAGGCATACTGTTTATTGCATTTGCTTTCCCTTTTGATATCATATAAGGTAGTTTAGTATTACGCATATTAGAATAGGTTTGCTTATGTTATTGATTGCATAAGTGCTTGTTTGATGTGTTTGATGGTTGCATGTGATTTATAGACATACATGGTAACTATGGTTGTCTATTCCTTGATTTATTTGGGAATTTTGGGGGCAAAATTCCTAAAGAGGGAGAGAATGTAATGACCTGTGTGTTATATATTGGAGGATCATAAAATATTTTTGTTTTATTCATATGAGGTCGTATGACTCTAAAATTTTGGAAAATGGCTCTTAAAGACATTTTTTACATTTATGATTTTTACCGAATTTCTATATGGCTATTTTGATCCTGAAGATCTTGTTTGGACTACAACTTTTGGTAGGAGTCGAATTAGGGTGTCAAACCACTTCCATTGCTTCAAGATATTGGTTTCACATTCCGTAAAGAGGTCAATAGAAAAGCGGACTGATCGTTTGAAAGTTATAGCTGTTTTAAGTTTTGGCTATTATTGGCCCGTTTTAGTGGGTAACTAACAAAGCCCATGCTTAGATCCACTAACCCACTTCAAAATTTATGCTAAGGGGAAGCTGTAGGAACTGATCTAGGTTATTTCCATCTTCCCCAAAATAGTTCTAAACCTCCATTAGGCCAAATTTCATCATAAATCACATCTTCTCCTTATTAATCTTAGTCAAATCATTGATTAGAGGGGCGATTAGCACATAGAAGCTAGGGATTATCATTTTGGATGATTTGAATCCTTCTCATTTGCTTTCTACTTTAGATCTAAGGAGAAAGATTGGTATTTTGTATATTTGGTGTGTGGTTCTTAACCTCTCACTCTACTATGCATGTTTATATAGTTAAAATCAATGTTTTGATATGTTTTCGACTTAAATGTTTTCCAACCTCAACCATACTTTTATAAATGTTTAAAAATTAATTTTGAAGATTTAAACGGTTTTTAAATGGTTTTGTAATCCCTAGTAATCATATGCATATGCTAATGTAAAAGTTAGATTTAAATTTGAATTGGCTCGTTTATCACATCCATGTGCGTTGCTTGTATGAATGGATACACACACACAGACACACATATGCATGTTATTCTATGTTTGTATGTTGTACTTTGATGTTGTTTGCTAGTGTTTTGGATGCTTAGGTGATAGGTTATTGAATTTGGCAAATCGGATGCAAAGTTTGTTGGAATTGGGCGAAACTTGGAGGATAGGTCCGGAGCATGGGAGTAGCTTGCAAAAATATTAGCACCTTAAAATTTGCTAAATACTCAACTCGGCACCGAGTTGAAGGGTTGGCACCGAGTTATTTTTGGGGCTCGAATGGATCGGTTAACTTGATGGATGGATAGAGCATGGCTAGTGAAGGTTGGCTATAGCAAGATGCAGGAGATTGGCTAAGTATTGGATATTATGCCGAGTTATTTCTAGAACATGAAGAGGAATGCTTTTGGAGTGAGGACTGAGTTGTTTTGATGGATGGATCAGGGTTTAAAGCATCTGAGAATGGAGTACTAGAAGCAAGGAATGGGACTTAATCAAAATTGGCTAAGCATATGGGTCGGTGCCAAGTTGATCAATTTGGTACCGAGTTGTTTATCTGGGTCCAATGAATGTGAAACCTGCTGGAGGGGAAGCAAATGCCTTATAGATCGTGCTGAAGATGTTTATTCATTCACTTGGGGTTTGCCGGTGACATAGTGACACGATGATAGCTTTGGGACTTTGATGACACCTCGATGATGAAAGGAGTTAGGTTCCGATAATGGCGGGTCAATGTTGCATAGAATCGTGAGAATGGTTATACACAAAGGACGGGTTCTAAGAACGGCGACCCATAGATAGAACGGTTGAATGGTTCTATCATGGAATGGAGGAATGTAGAATAGTTCCTCGTGGATAATGGAAATTGTATGGAGCAAAGAAAGGGCTCGGATACACGTGTTAAGGGATCGTTGAAACTCGGAGTGTTTTCCAATGTACTCAAGGCAGAGGTATTGTGAGGACGCTCATGGATACGTTGAAAGGCTACCACGGATTGGTTAAATGGATCTGTGTACCCTAGATCGATTAAGTGGGTCTAGTATCAGCTTCAGGCTAATGAGAGTACATCGAAAACCAGGATTTCCATTAGTCGCTGACAGTAGAAAGGTTATACGAGTTATCATATATAAAGAGCATAGTGAGTGATAGTGTAACAACCCGCATATTTTACGATTTGTATATTTAAATACTTTATTTTAATATAAAATCGTAATCGGATTGAAGTCCAAAAGCTACTTTTTGTAAATAGTCGAATTGGGACACGAGACCACCTCCATTGAGTCCAAAATGGCATTTACAACTTTTTTGAGTATAAACATCGATATGTTTGGAGTAAGTTGAATTTTTGATATTTTCTTAATGGGCTTTTGGGTTTGGGTTTCACCCAACTCATTCTATTACCCTAACTCAGCCCCTCTTCATCCATTCACTTGTTTCATTTTTACAAACACTCAAGCAAAACTGAAAATGGGGGAAGAGTATAGGAATTAGAAATTCCAAGCCCTAGATTCCATTTGCAAACTCAAGTCTAGCTCCAAACTCTTGGAAAAGCTTTGGTAAGCCTCCTCTTCATCTCCTCCAACTCATTCTCTCTTTAATTTCAGAAATTTCCTAAACCTAACTTAGGAAATGTTCTTCTTTTGAGCTTAGATTCAAGCTTCTAGAGTTGAAGTTGAAGAGCAGTTGATCTCCCTTTGCTTTCAAGCTTCTCCTTCATCGTTTTTGGGTTTAAAAGTGAGTTCTTTAACTCACATCTATGTCTATAGCTATCTTTGTTGTTAGGTATGAATTCCTAACACTTGTTCATATTCAATTGCTTTTGATTTGAATTGATTTGGTTAACATTTCAATTTTTGGTGTTTTGAAGTCAAAACTTTGAAAATCCTAGCTTGGATTTGTAAACATGTTTTTGGTGGTGAATCGGAGAGCCTATAGGACTGGGTTGTCGATTGACAAAAGCCCCTAAATTCCATTGCTCGACCGGTTGAAAACAATGAGAGTTTGCTCTTCCATTTGATAGGCTGGAAAACAGTTTTAGCTACAGCCAGTCGACTGACCCCCTACAGCCAGTCGACTGACTGTAGGGTCCGAAAACTCACGGGTTCTGGTTCAGTCGACTGACTGTAGAAGGCCAGTCGACTGACCTGCTTGATTTTGCCTATTTTGCCTATTTAGCTTGAGTTTCCAACTTTTATCGATTCGTGGTTATCCGATTTATTGTTATCATTTATTATTGACATTGATGACTTCTTTTTTGGGATTTTTGAGAATATCCATTTTGATGGACTCGGTATCGATTTCTTTGGATTTGATTCACGTCTTCGAATGCGGATTTTTGTGAATTGATTGTTTCTACAATCATTTTGTGATTTGTCACTTCTAAATACAAAGGTTTCTATACTAGTAGTAAATATTAAAACACTTTTTCAAAGATGATTTCAACTCTATTTTTAATACAAAGCTCGTTTATAAAACCGTTTTCTAATCTATTAGTATATACAAACCCTTACCACATTCGTAAGAGAAAATCTAATTAAACGGCTTAGCAAAACAAGTGGTATGAAACGCTTGCGTTTACTTCGCCGGTTAATTCTTGGACTTGTTCGATTGAACTCTTGTGACAATTTTCGAGTGGGAATCAACAATTTATTCATAAATATTTAAGTTAAGCTCGTGGTTATGGGACATGAAGCTAAACTCATATATTTACTAGCTTAATGTAATCGACACTTTTTGTTTATCAATGATGATCATTTTGTAATTTAGACTAGCGATGTGCGATGTTTATTTGTCTGCGAGGGAGACTAAACCCCGTTTCTGTGGAACTTCGGTTCAATTTGGCGGGGTAGCAACCCGTGGTCTTCGGGCCGTTTGTGGAGCTTCGGCTCAAAATTTATGGTTAGCGACCATGGAATAGCGTTCCGTTTGTGATACACGTGTTGGTGAGTTTTCATGCTCCCGTTTGTGATAGGCCTCCCCCTCTTGTGATTTCTGGATTTCTAATTGATGATTTCTAGAATTTGTGTTTCACCTCTTTATGTGATTGGCAACGATATGTTTGTCAATATTTGTGGTTTGGTTTATAAAATAAAGAATATAACATTCTTTTTGGTGCTTGAGATTCTTGAGATATTGTATGATTTTGTTGTTGTTTAAATCATACTTGTCCTAGTATGACATTATTGTTATCATACGTTCTTTTTATATCTCTGTATATATCTTATTTCTTTAATGATAATTATAGCTAGACTGATCCGTTTATTATTTTCTTATCAAATAATACCGGGGCAGACCGAGGTGTTACAGGTGCTTCTGCTTGACTCTTTATCTGGGATCACCTTTTGACTTTTATTTTACTACATTACATTTGTAGTTTTTGTTGTATACATTTGAGATATATACTCTATGACGTGTACTTATTCTTTTGTCTAGCACTTGTATCTATTCTTTTGTGATATTGTGGATCTTGTATGACCACTACTCTGATATACACTTTTATGTGTTAAATTCATATCTGTTTCCGCCTTTGAGATATGAACGTCTGTGACTGATTTGTGTTATGTTTATTTCTATATTTTTTTCTGAAGGCCTCATAGCCACTGTGTGATAGCTTTGAGTTTGTGTTTGATATGTCGGATTTCTTCTCGAAATAAAATGCATGTTATACTATCTGACATATCGGTACTCGCACAAAGCAATTACACGGATGGTCGCTCCTCAACAACATTATTCTTCCTGCTAGTTGACGGCATTACTTAGTAGTGTCCTTGGCTAGCGTGAGTATAGAGTTGGGGCGCCACAGCTTGGTATCAGAGCCAAACTTCGGAACAATGTAGATTAATCTAGCAAGGATCATTGTTCTAAGTCTTTCTTAGAAATCGTGCCATAGGATTTAATTCGAGTCTTCGTACCGTTCTATCCTATTTCTTTTATGATGCCTTGTTTTATCAATCAAGTTTGTTTGATATTCATTTTGTGAATAACCTTTTTCCTCTTTTCTTTCTTTCTTAAAGAAGAGAAAGGGTTAGACCAGGCCGTCCCAACGCCGGTCAGTCTAGTGCTACTCCCCAAGATGGAGTATTTATGTCTGCTCAGCAACTTCTTGATCTTGTAAGAAATGCTCAAGCTGCCGGACCTATTCCTGAGCCCACACATCCTAAATCTGGGTTTGCACGCTTGTGCAGTGATTACACCAATTTGGGTGGAAAGCCATTCAAAGGTTCCGAGAGCGTTATAGAAGTCTAGGCTTGGCTTCGAACATGCGACCGCATCTTTTCTCACGTGAATCTTATTGATCTTCATCGAGTCCAAGTGGCTTCTAGTATGCTCCAAGAAAGAGCGTTAGACTGGTACGAACTTATGATCTCCGAAATTGTTGAAGCGAACCTTACTTGGGAGCAATTCCGGGAAAGGTTTGAATTAAAATTTGTGCCGGAAGCTGAAAAAGTATCTCTAGCTCGACGCTTTATCGACCTTGTTTAAGGTGAATCTTCCGTAACAGACTATGTTGCATCTTTTGAATCTCTCTCTAAATATGGGGTTGAATACATTAATACCCCATTGAAGAAAAACCAGAGATTTGTTTATGGCTTGAACAAGAACCTCAAAAAGCCATTACCTTTGAAATTAGAAGTTTCTTTTGATCAACTTGTTGATTTTGCTCTTCGACTCGAAGAGGTTGATAAAGATAGTGATGCTGAGGTCAAACCAAACATCAACAAGAAGAGACCCTTTAAATTCAAGCCTAATCCCAACAAGAAGGGAAAGCAAACAACTTCGGTTGCAAATACTCCTAACTCTCGTCGTGGAGAATGTTACAATTGTGGTTCTAAGGACCATTATGCAAACAAATGTCTGAAGTCTATTTCTTGCTGCTATTACATGAGTTCGGGTTATACTATATCCTTGTGTCCCAAACTTCAAAGCAAAAATGAGGGCAAGCTAAATGTTGTACAAGCCCCCACTAACACTTCTCGTGGTCAAGGTATTTCTCATTCTATCCTTGATGGCATTATTATATTTCGTGATCTTCCTATTCGAGTTCTTTTTGATACGGGTGCATCTCACTCTTTTATATCAAAAGAACTTGTTGATGCTTTGTCTTTGAATGTTATTGGCTTGATGACTTCATTGAGAATTGCGAATCTGGTTGGTGGATCCGCAACACTTAGTTTACTTTGTAAAGATGTTGAAATTATTTTATGTGATTATGCTTTCCGAGCCGATTTGCATGTTATGCGTTACCTTGGTTTTGGAATGATTTTGGGAATGGATTGGCTTAACCATTATGAAGCCCATATTCTATGTCCTGAACGGACTATATATCTTCGGCATCCTCAATCTGTTAAGCAGATTTCTCTTGTTCTGAAAGATTCAGATTCCAATTCGAAAGCATCCTTGTATTCTCTAAATCCTCATGATGACGATAACGATGATGAGGAAGATGTCATTTCTCTCATTCACATTGTTTGTGAATTTCCTGACATATTTGAGCCCGTTCTAGGATTACCACCTAAGCAAGCAATTGAGTTCAGAATTAATCTAATCCCTGGAGCTCTGCCTATTACTCGTCCTCCGTATCGTATGTCCAATAAAGAAAATGAGGAGATGCGCAAACAATTATCCGAATTGGAAACGAAGCAATTTATTCAATCTAGTTCCTCTCCATGGGGAGCTTCAGCTATTTTTGTGAAGAAATCTGATGGTACACTTAGGCTTTGCGTTGACTACCGCAAGCTTAACGATCTTACCATCAAGAATAAATATCCCTTGCCTCGGATTGATGATTTATTCGATCAGCTTAGTGGTGCTAAAGTCTTTTCATAGTTAGACTTAGCAACCGGTTTTCATCACCTCCATATTGCAGAGGATAACATTCCTTTGACATCGTTCCATACTCGTTATGGATCATATGAATGGCTTGTTATGCCATTTGTTTTGACGAATGCTCCAGCTTATTTCGTCGACCATATGAATCGAGTTTTCAAAGACTTCCTCGATCGATTTGTTCTTATCTTTATAGATGATATTCTTATTTATTCTAAAACCGAGGAAGAGCATGAAAGACATCTTCGAATTGTGTTGGAAACTCTTAGGAGCAACCAATTGAAAGCAAAATTTTCTAAATGCCACTTTTGGCAATCTCGAGTGAAATTTTTGGGACATATCATTTCAGAATCCGGAATATCCGTGGATCCTTCAAAGATTGAAGCGATTCAAAATTGGAAGAGACCGGAGAGTGTGACGGAAATTCGTAGCTTTCTCGGATTGGCGGGCTATTACCGTCGGTTCATAAAAGACTTTTCTAAAATTTCCGAGCCTCTTACTAGTTTGACAAAGAAGGGAGTTAAATACATTTGGTCGAACAAATGTGAAGCTTCTTTTCAGAAATTAAAAGAACTCCTTTCCGACGCTCCTATTCTTGTGATTCCCGAAGGGAACCAAGATTTTATTGTTTACACCGACGCTAGTCGTGTTGGTTTGGGTGCCGTTCTCATGCAAAGGGAACGCGATTGCTTATGCTTCTAGGCAATTAAAGCCTGTCGAGACTAGATATGCCACTCATGATTTAGAGCTCGTGGCTATTGTATTCGCCCTTAAAATTTGGCGTCATTATCTTTTAGGAGAGAAATTTGTTCTCTACACCGATCATAAATCTTTGAAGTACTTATTTTCTCAAAAGGAACTTAATTTGCGTCAACAACGTTTGCTCGAGTTCCTTGCATCTTATGATCTTGATATTCTTTATACTCCCGGAAAGGGAAATCGTGTTGCTGATGCCCTTAGTCATAAGCAACAAGCGGTTGTTTCCATGATGGTATCCAAATGGAATGATCTCGAGACTTTGTCCACTTGTGAGATTCGAGATCGTGAATCCGATTTATGTTCATCCTTTGTTTTGTATAGCCTTGAGGCTCATCCTTCTCTTTTAGACCGCATTCTTGAAGCTCAAAAACATGATCCCGAATTGGTTCTTCTTAGCCAAAGTTGTAGGGATAAAATTGATATTGAAGTTTTGAAAGACTTTGATATTGATGCTCGTGGCGGCATTCGAAAATTTGGTAGACTTATTGTGCCAAATATTATTGATCTTCGTAAAGACATTTTAGAAGATTCTCATCGTTCTAAATTTACCATTCATCCCGGTAGTAGTAAAATGTACGCGGATATGAAGCGACTTTGATATTGGGATGGGATGAAATCTGATATTGCTAACTTTGTTAAGCGTTGCATGACGTGCCAGCTTGTTAAGCCAAACATCAAAGGCCCGGTGGGTTATTGCAACCTTTCGAGATTCCAATATGGAAGTGGGATCAAATTTCCATGGACTTCATTGACGGTCTTCCCCGTTCCCGTTCGGGTCATGATAGCCTATGGGTGATAGTTGATAGACTTACAAAGTCCGCCCATTTTATTCCCGTTCGGTCCAATCGGACCGTACCTATTTTGGCTAAACTCTTTGTCAAGGAAATTGTTAAATTGCATGGAGTTCCTACTTCTATTGTTAGCGATCGTGATCCATTGTTTACTAGTGGATTTTGGAAAGGTCTTCAAAAAGCTTTGAGAACAAAGCTTAATTTTAGCACCGCTTATCATCCTCAGTCCGATGGACAAACCGAGCGGGTGAATCAAACTCTTGAAGATCTTCGTGCTTGTGTTCTTATTTTGGTGGAAGTTGGGAAGACCATATTTCTCTTGTTGAGTTTTCCTATAACAATAGCTTCCAATCTAGTATTGGTATGGCACCTTTCGAGGCACTATACGGAAGGCCATGCCGATCTCCTTCGTGTTGGCTTGAAGCCAGTGAGAAGCTGGTTTTAGGTCCAGATTTTATCTGTGATGCCATAGAAAAGATTGACCTTATCCGACATAGGATGAAAGAAGCTCAAAGTAGACAAAAATCCTATGCCGATAATCGAAGAAGGAAATTAGAATTTTCTGTGGTAGATTTTGTGTTTATTCGTGTTTCACCTATGAAGGGTGTTGTGTGTTTTAGTCGATCGGGAAAATTAGCACCTCGATATATTGGCCTATTTCCCATCACCGAAAGCATTGGTTCCGTGGCTTATCGCCTTTTATTACCGGCTCAATTTTCTACGATTCATGACGTATTCCACGTCTCTCAACTACGGAAATGCCTTCGAGATTCCGATTCTATTGTTAAGCCCGGTGTTATTGAAGAAATTGAAGTTTCGCCTAATTTGACTTATGAGCAACATCCTATTCGTATCATTGCTTCGGAGGTTAAACGCCTTCGAAATAAAATGTTCCTCTTGTGAAAGTTCAATGGTCCTCAAATCCTAAAGATTGCTCTTGGAAATCTAGAGAATTCATCGAGCGAACACATCCGGACTTGCTCTCTCGTGCTCCTAAAGGTGACCTTTTTATTCCAAATTTCTTCCTTTTGTGTTGCTATGCTTTTGTTGTTGTTACTTCTTATTTACTTCTTAAAGATTACGAGGACGCAATTTCTTTAAGGAGGGGAGTCTGTAACAACCCGCATATTTTACGATTTGTATATTTAAATACTTTATTTAAATATAAAATCGTAATCGAATTAAAGTCCAAAAAGCTACTTTTTGTAAATAGTCAAATTGGGACTCGAGACCACCTCCATTGAGTCCAAAATGGCATTTACAACTTTTTTGAGTATAAACATCGATATGTTTGGAGTAAGTTGAATTTTTGCTATTTTCTTAGTGAGCTTTTGGGTTTAGGTTTCACCCAACTCATTCTATTACCCTAACTCAGCCCCTCTTCATCCATTCACTTGTTTCATTTTTACAAACACTCAAGCAAAACTGAAAATGGGGGAAGAGTATAGGAATTAGAAATTCCAAGCCCTTGATTCCATTTGCAAACTCAATTCTAGCTCCAAACTCTTGGAAAAGCTTTGGTAAGCCTCCTCTTCATCTCCTCCAACTCATTCTCTCTTTAATTTCAGAAATTTCCTAAACCTAACTTAGGAAATGTTCTTCTTTTGAGCTTAGATTCAAGCTTCTAGAGTTGAAGTTGAAGAGTAGTTGATCTCCCTTTGGTTTCAAGCTTCTCCTTCATCATTTTTGGGTTTAAAAGTGAGATCTTTAACTCACATCTATGTCTATAGCTATCTTTGTTGTTAGGTATGAATTCCTAACACTTATGCATATTCATTTGCTTTTGATTTGAATTGATTTGGTTAACATTTCAATTTTTTGTGTTTTGAAGTCAAAACTTTGAAAATCCTAGCTTTGATTTGTAAACATGTTTTTTGTGGTGAATCGGAGAGCCTATAGGACTGGGTTGTCGATTGACAAAAGTCCCTAAAGTCCATTGCTCGACCGGTTGAAAATGGTGAGAGTTTGCTCTTCCATTTGATAGGCTGGAAAACAGTTTTAGCTACAGCCAGTCGACTGACCCCCTGCAGACAGTCGACTGACCCCCTGCAGTCAGTCGACTGACTGCAGGGTCCGAAAACTCTTGGGTTCTGGTTCAGTCGACTGACTGTAGAAGGCCAGTCGACTGACCTGCTTGATTTTGCCTATTTAGCTTGAGTTTCCAACTTTTATCGATTCGTGGTTATCCGATTTATTGTTATCATTTATTATTGACATTGATGACTTCTTTTTCGGGATTTTTGAGAATATCCATTTTGATGGACTCGGTATCGATTTCTTTGGATTTGATTCACGTCTTCGAATGTGGATTTTTGTGAATTGATTGTTTCTATAATCATTTTGTGATTTGTCACTTCTAAATACAAAGGTTTCTATACTAGTAGTAAATATTAAAACACTTTTTCAAAGATGATTTCAACTCTATTTTTAATACAAAGCTCGTTTATAAAACCGTTTTCTAATCTATTAGTATACACAAACCCTTACCTCATTCGTATGAGAAAATCTGATTAAACGGCTTAGCAAAACAAGTGGTATGAAACGCTTGCATTTACTTCGCCGGTTAATTCTTGGACTTGTTCGATTGAACTTTTGTGACAATTTTCGAGTGGGAATCTACAATTTGTTCGTAAATATTTAAGTTAAGCTAGTGGTTATGGGACATGAAGCTAAACTCATATATTTACTAGCTTAGTGTAATTGACACTTTTTGTTGATCAATGATGATCATTTTGTGATTTAGACTAGCGATGTGCGATGTCTATTTGTCTGCGAGGGAGACTAAACCCCGTTTCTGTTGAACTTTGGTTCAATTTGGCGGGGTAGCGACCCGTGGTCTTTGGGCCGTTTGTGGAGCTTCGGCTCAAAATTTATGGTTAGCAACCATGGAATAGCGTTCCGTTTGTGATACACGTGTTGGTGAGTTTTCATGCTCCCATTTGTGATAGGCCTCCCCCCCTTGTGATTTCTAGATTTCTAATTGATGATTTCTAGAATTTGTGTTTCACCTCTTTATGTGATTGGCAACGATATGTTTGTCAACATTTGCGATTTGGTGAATAAAATAAAGAATATGACATTCTTTTTGGTGCTTGAGATTCTTGAGATATTGTATGATTTTGTTGTTGTTTAAATCATACTTGTCCTAGTATGACATTATTGTTATCATACGTTCTTTGTATATCTCTGTTTATATCTTATTTCTTTAATGATAATTATAGCTAGACTGATCCGTTTATTATTTTCTTATCAAATAATACTCGGGTCAGACCGAAGTGTTACAGGTGCTTCTGCTTGACTCCTTATCTGGGATCACCTTCTGACTTTTGTCTAACTACATTACATTTGTAGTTTTTGTTGTATACATTTGAGATATAGACTCTATGATGTATACTTATTCTTTTGTCTAGCACTTGTATCTATTCTTTTGTGATATTGTGGATCTTGTATGACCACTACTCTGATATACACTTTTATGTGTTAAATTCATATCTGTTTCCGCCTTTGAGATATGAACGTCTGTGACTGATTTGTGTTATGTTTATTTCTATATTTTTTTCTGAAGGCCTCATAGCCACTGTGTGGTAGCTTTGAGTTTGTGTTTGATATGTCAGATTTCTTCTCGAAATAAAATGCATGTTATACTATCTGACATATCGGTACTCGCACAAAGCAATTACACGGATGGTCGCTCCTCAACAGCCTTATTCTTCCTGCTAGTTGACGGCATTACTTAGTAGTGTCCTTGGCTAGCGTGAGTATAGAGTTGGGGCGCCACAGATAGTGAGGATTGTTTGATGAATGTTATGGTTGTCTTGATTGTTCTTCTCTAAACTATCACTCTAGGGATGTCATTATAGATAGATATTAGAGATAGGCATACCTGAACACCCGTCCTCACACTTGGTTTGTAGTATACCTTTACTGTATTTGTAGAGTAGCGTATTATGTTCGTTATTTCTTAACTCTTTGGTTGTAGGGATAGGTCAGGCATGATTCGTATACCCTTGTTCCTTACTATATCGATTTGTATAGTATTTTGAGATTCATTTATTGCTCACACCCAACTGTTGTCTAACTTGAGGTTTTATGCTTTGCTTCTTATTATCTCAGGTACTCTTAAATGAGTAGATTAGAGAGTGGGTCTAGGTGCGATGCAGTAGCTGTGTGGAGGATGAGCTGGATGGAGCTATCTCATATTATATATGGATCTCTATCCTAGTTCCGCCATGCAACGCTGTCTGGCCTTGGCAGTGCTTGCTTATTGTTATGAGATAGTTATTTGAGTTTATTTCTATTGTATAAACTCTATTACTAGCTGTATAACTCTATGAATCTGTACTCTAATATTCAGATCATTTAGTTATTACTATCTCTCTTGTTTTATATATATGATGTACATTATATTTTATTCCATGCGCTGTGAGATATATGATAGGTTATGTGATGTTTATTTCATTTTAAAAACCTAGTGATCGTTTTACATCGACCGGGCATGTCAGCTGTGCACTATTTTATGTATAGTGGGTGCCGGTGGTGTAGGGCGGTCATCATAATTCTTAAGTCGAGGAAACCG
This sequence comes from Allium fistulosum, assembly GCA_030737815.1. Lineage (NCBI taxonomy): Eukaryota > Viridiplantae > Streptophyta > Magnoliopsida > Asparagales > Amaryllidaceae > Allium > Allium fistulosum. The sequence continues at coordinate 208,983,796 of CM060903.1, forward strand.
TGAAACATCATTACCATGAGATTTCAAGTTTGACCTAATTATTGTTAAGCAATGAGAATCTCTCGAGTGAGTCACTCCATATTTATCCAATAACTATGAGTATGTAACCTCTTGGTATCCAAAAAATGCATGAGTAACACACTGCTTATTGTTTGGGGAGCATTAATCAGTCCAGTCTCAATGGATATATCGATATCCTTTGCCGGTGGTGTAGGGCGGTCATCATAATTCTTAAGTCGAGGAAACCGTGAAACATCATTACCATGAGATTTCAAGTTTGACCTAATTATTGTTAAGCAATGAGAATCTCTCGAGTGAGTCACTCCATATTTATCCAATAACTATGAGTATGTAACCTCTTGGTATCCAAAAAATGCATGAGTAACACACTGCTTATTGTTTGGGGAGCATTAATCAGTCCAGTCTCAATGGATATATCGATATCCTTTCTCGGAACATCTTGACCTCGAAATTAAAAATAACATGTTATTTTGTACTGTGACAATTTTCTCATGATTGCAACTCCGTGTAATTATTATCACATAACGTATCATTCATGGATTTTATATTTGACATACTTTAAATTAATTACTTATTTAATTATATCATAATTTTAAAAAAAATATAATAGAAATTAACACCTTTATTATGAACAAGATTGGGTATATAGTTAGATATATGTAATAAATTACATAATTGCCACTAAGGCATACACCTAACTTTTTCAATCTCCCACTTGCACTTGTGGTCAATTATGAAATTTTAATACCATTCCTTCAATCAGTTTTCTCATATGATCGAACTAGTCACTTAATGACAGATATATTATACTATCTTAGTTATCCACTCTATCAATCAACTCTCTCGACGTTGATAAACCGTCTTTATCATATGGAACTTTTTGGAGTATGTTTCTCAGCTTCTATGTGCTCTATATTCATTCATGATCCTTATCGCATCATTATTTTAAAAAAACAAACTCATGGTTTTCTTAACATTTGGAATCATCCCCAGCTCAGTTATACTACATATATATACATACAACTTTTGCTGTTACGTTATTCAAGGTGATGTACTTAGCATTCTGGTTGAATCAGCCATAACAAAGTTCCTTGACTAGATTTGACATGAATTTAGGATCGACAAACTATACTTGAAATTACTTATGAAGTTTGAGTCCGAACACTCCTTCATAAGGGATTCGTTGTTTTATAAACGATTCTCTAGTATTTCATAAATACAAGAGAGTACCCTTAACTACCATTTAATGATCTTAAATCGGATTTGATATTCACTTAATGTACCAATTACATAAGCAAAACATGATATAGAAGATAGCATAGCACATATTATAATTCCTCTTGCCGATGCGTAAGGAATCCATCTCATATACTTCATACTGAACATTTTATTATGATGTATATGTATATCATTTGGGACATTCCCAACATCCTTTTCAACTGATTATGAAAGATGTCCTTTCAATCCAATATTGAGAATCAAATAGCTAAACTATAATGAATTTAACACGGGTACATCATTAACGATTATAAGTTTTTTGTTTGGTTATATTTTAAAAAAATATTGTAGTACCTTTAAAATTCTTTCTTACAGACACGTGCTTCTTATGCATTTTGACTGAAATTCAAACTGTTTGTTTTCTATCAAAATGTTTGATCAACTCTAATGCTTATTGAATGATACTTTTTTATCAGTTCTTAGATCCTATTCAAAACCAACAAATCAAATATCACTCCATTAACTATGAGACATTTTGGTTGTTATGATGCAACTAAATTATTCTACATCATTATTAAGAATTTCTATTTCAATATATAAGTACCAAAAATTAAAATCATACCGACCGATAATTTTGCGAATAAAATCTGAATTAACTTAAGCATGTTGAATAATGAATATGTAACGTTAATTTCAACAATTGAAATTTATGCTGTTATCCTTATCAAAGTTACTTTATATATTCCAACTACATTGGTCTTTTTATTAAAAACACTTTTACAGTCGACTGATTATATTCCTTCAAGAATTCATTCTTAATTTTCACATTATTCCATATAGAAGAGTTAATACTTTTAATGGCTTATTTGACAACCGAAAAAATTATTTTCTCGACGGTGAAATGAAACTCATAGTTTCTCTTTAATGTGCGAGAGTTCTTGCTAGACGTTTTAATGAGTCGTGTCTATTTGTGCTTGGTTAATTTCATTTCATCCTTCGTAATCAGTTCTGTCTTCGGGTCGTGTCCAAATCCAATTTACTACCAATAATCTCTAAAAGGAATTCCTCTGTCATGAAGTTGGCAATTCATGAAACATTAATTGTTTCTCAGTATGACGGAATAGGCATTCAGAAATATTTTATGAATTGCCTTTGTATATATATAAAAATGATTCAGTTCTAAGTCTATGAAAATATATGATCATAACATAAGTAGCTCAATCAATATTGGCCTGCCCTAAACTGCTTTAGGGCAATCCATTCTAGATCCCTCACAAACAAATATTACATGCAGCCTCTCAATTTACACAATCTGTCAACACCTTGACCTAGGATATGCAGAAGTTTCTTATAAACTATATTGTATGTTCTCATATTTAGATGAAATTAATTTTAATCTATGCACTTACGCTTAGGTACATATCCTAACAGAAAGAAGTTATCTCAACTTCACTGATTATCAATCGTTCTTTGTCCAACAAAATCTGATTACTCCTTATCAATACCTCATTATGTATCATAAAGAGAAGAGTATTTTAAGATTGATCTTATTTGTTTTAGATACTTTTAAAACTCTTTGCAATACATTCACCTATTTGATCAAATTGAATATTTATTTTCTTTGCATGTTATGTTTTTGGACTTCCATTTTATATTCAATGAACTTATCATAAACATGCTACTTGTATATCAAAAACACATGTTTATATCTATGATAATTAATTTGTGAATTTAATGCAGTAAGTGGATTCATTTTGATATTATTAAACTTTAAACTGCATGCATGTACTGTACCAATCCAAAGGGTTCATTAACTCTTTTATCGATCCCACTTAGTAGGTGCTTCGCCCTTAATCTTCTAAGATACAATTCATCAATACCATATGTTTTGTGATCATATGATTATTGATTTATTTCTCAAAATTAAGGCTTAGTCCTTAATTCCAAAATAAATGAAAAATTGCCAATACTTCTATATTTTCTAATGCATCACTTTTGTTATAAATACCACTATTACAGATTTATTTTTAGTCAATACTGAAAACAACTGTTATTTCATAAATAATATTTACTATATTTATGAAAATAATTTTTGCAACTTGATGCATCCATTAAGAAGTGTTATATGGTATGCTCCCACTATATCTGTCACTACTCTAATAACGTACGGAACTCGAAGTTCTATTCGTTCACTTATTACAGAATTTTATTTCATACAATGTAACTAGTTTACAGTCGAGAGTCTGAGAACAATTATCTTGAACTCAAAGAAATAACTTTCATTCAAAAAAACTTTATATATGAAAGTACATTAGGAATATAAATCACATTTCTTATTTCTTATTATCTTTTATTATTTTATACAAATCTTTTCCAATGTCTCTTTATGAGGCAGAGGTGACCATTCACTCTTTGCATCTCAACTATGACTAAGTTACATCCACTCTTGTACATTTTCTTTCTTTTCCAAATGGTCGAACCATTCAAAAGAAAAACCTTACCTACAAGACCATAGAGAACTCTTTACAAAAAAACATTCAGTCATCCTTAACATTTAAGATAACGAACAAGTTACACTTTACGTAAATTGATCAAACTGACATTTTAGTGATCAAAGTCCTAGGTACATCTTATAGCTCTTGGTTTAGTACTACAACTAACACAACAAGCTCTTTACTGTAATCATTTGTATTGAATTCAAGATCTCGCACCATAGTTTACTTGCTTATTTCAGATAAACTAATTTCATTGAAGTTTCGTACATTATGAATAACAATTATTAACCATATAACATATATATATATAATCAAATATGAATCAAACATATGTATTCTTATTTTGCTTTAGGAGTTCAAAGCTCATAGAAGAAAACACACAATCTCGTACACACTTAAGAGACCAAGGCACGAATGTTTTAGTGCTTGAGTAAGTTGGCTCTTACATGGGACTTGAAGTGAAAACATGGCAAAAGATCCATTGGAAAATATATTTTATATTTCTATGTCAATCATAGTTTAGTTCATTTGTATAGTTTGATTGTTAAACATTTTATGAATTATAACGGTTGTACAAATTTGTCTAAGTGGATTATTTTAACTTTACAACGTATTTTTACAATATTATAAAGGTTAAATGCATTCATTTTATTTTTATAATAAGGTACCCACTATATTTTTATGTTTCTCAAAACTTTAAGAAAATCATAGAAATCATTCGATTTCTCTAGTGGGTGTTAGGATTCGCTTGCTTTGGGATTCTAACCTTAAGTTTGCTTAACAAATCATATGCCTACAAAAGATGGATCTGTGTAGTTAAAGCCCCACAAATTCCCTGCTATGGCGCCTAGCACTCTTCAACCGCAATGCATTTTCAATACAACGCTGTTAAATAGTAAATTTGCTTTAAGCTCCGATAATTTCCTCTTCACCCGCTAAATCAAGGTTTTTTGCACCTTCTTTTGCAACATTAATATAAAAAGATTGATTTGTCAAATTCTTTTTAAACTAAATCAAAAAATTTAGGATAAAGACCTAATTAAGACAAAGTGCTCAATATAAGTTAGAAATCTATTGTAGTCACCAAATTTAGATAACATAAATCATAATATTCTTTAGTTTTGTTATATAAGACTAAACGAGATTTCTTTTTCCTACACAAATTATGTGAGAATGTAACGACCCAGAATTTTCGAACCCGAAAATTCCAGATAGTTAGGAGAAAAAGAAAAGAGATAGAAGAAAGAAACAGAAAGAAGAAAGAAAAACAGAAAACACAACATCTCACATTCGCAGCGGATAAAATATAATATCAAATAATAATATCAGTTATACAAAGAAAACTGTATTTGTTAATTTACATTCAATACATCAGAGTTACAACCATTTACAAATAGACTAAACAGTTATCCACCTGTCCCAGACTACTATCAATAAGCTCTCAAATACACAGCGGAATACACTCCATACGTTCCTGCCATTCAGCTCGCCTCCTGAGCTCCAGAACGTCCTTACCTGAAAATCTGTAATACTCGGTCTGACCCGAGTATTACATCAAAGTAACACCCGGGTCAGGCTGGAAACCAGCGTGAGTAAACCCATCTAACAAGAAATTCCAATCTATAGAACTTATTTAAAACCCGGGGTAACTCGTACATTATTACAAGTAAACAACTTATATAGTCAACACCTATTTCACAAAACAATATCTAAGTATCCAACTTAGTTTAAATGGTCCATTTTATCCCAACCAGCCTATTGGTTTCACATATCAATCTATAAAGTTTTTTAGATGATTTCAAATCGAAGTGGTTTCGGATATTTATTAATACCCGACCCCGGTCTCTTCGAAACCAATGTCATCTTAAAGGTCAAGTTATTTTAAAGTTAAACAATTCAATTTAACACTTTGAATTCACATAGCATTTATCTTAGATAATCCATACATCCATCACAGATATATCCAAAACTTATCACATAGTATCACAGAATATCACCCAATAGATATCAATCAATTCGGACATCCTACTCCAACAATCATCCAAACAGAATTTATTAATCCATATTATAATTAATTTGATTATCTTAAATTAAATTAATTACTTAAGAACTAATTACTTAATCCTGCTTAAATCAATTTATTAATTAATTACAATCATTTAATTAATTAATCATACCTTAATTACTTTTATAAGTCAATTAATTAACCTTAATCAGAGATTAATTATCCTTTAACTATTAATTAATAAACCTAAATTAAAACTTAATTTTAAATTAAGTAATCCTTAATCAAAGATTAATTAATTATTAATTATCAATTAATTACTCAATTAATTAATCACAATTTTAATTAATTCTTAATACTAGATTTATTAACCCTTAAAAATTAATTAATTAACTACTAATTACCAATTAATTTCTTAATTAATTTCTTAATTAATAACTACTAATTATTAATTAATTAACTTTAATTATCTGATTAATAATTCTTAATTACAAATTAATTAAACTCTAATTAATTATAATCTTTAACTATTGATTTATTATTATTTAATTAATAATTAAAATTAATTAATTACTCTTTATTAAATTATCAAACTCTTAAATATCTTTAACAAATCATTTTCTTTTGTTAATTACTTAATCACATTATTAAGTTTAACCTTTAATTAACATTTAATTATAACTATAAAATGATTTAGTTTTAAAACATTTTATTTAAGTTTTAACAAACTTAAATTTAACAAACCTACCAATAAAATAGAGTTTAAAAGCAATTAAAAAGAAGTCTAGAAAAGTTTAAACATAGAAACATTTTAAAATTCCAAGCTTTTATTATTTTTAAAACTTTTTAAAACGTGCTACACTTCTCTGATTCTTGCTCCGAGTTTCCTACGTATTCACTCGAGATCGTCTTCGAGTTCCTCGCAGCATCTTCTCCTAACTCGTTTTCTTTTATAAAACAAAACTGCTAGAAATACACTACTCGCACACGAGAGCTACTTCGAGCCTGGCCATCTAAAATTCCGAGACTTCTTCGAGTCGCCCACGCATCCATCATTCCTGACACGCACCTCACCGTGGTGCACGTGCACGGCGATTCCAGCCAACTCTGGCGAACTCACTCATCTCTGGCAAATCGTAAATCAACTCGCCATTCAACTTCTAGCATCAATTTGCAACCATCTAGCCTAAAATTGAAAACGAGACATCAATTCGAACAACAGTTCGACATCACCTGGGACGAACGTCTCGCCACCTCGCCTCTGACCTTCGTACCACCTGAAACTCCGACAACAACTTTCCAAGCCCTTCACGCATCCATCCCCATCGCTCCAGTGCCACTCGATTCACCGTAGACACTCCAGTCATCTCGTTTCCATCACGACAAGAACAAGGGTGTTAAACCCTAGTTTGTTCAATCACCATCGCCACAAAGGATGATAAAATCATCAGGCAATTTTCTCAACATCTCTGACCATCAACCAAGCTCCGATCAAAACCCCGACCACCAGAGATAAACCCATCGCCTGAATTTGCTTCGAATTCATATTCTGGTCATCACCAGAATACTCCCTCAAATTCCAACTAAAATTCGTGATTTTCATTTTAAAAATCCAATTTTTCAGAGATGATTTAAGTTCTATACTTGAACCTATAAATTAAATAAATTAATTTTTCCACATTTAAAGTTCTTGCTGTATTTACTTAAGAACTGTAGATTTCCAAAACTATTTGCTTGAATACGAAATTTAAATGTTAATCTATATGTAAACATCTTATTATGTTTGAATTCCACAACCCAGAAATGAACAGATCAAGAATATTGAATTTTTCTTACTTTTAAACTCTGTATTTTTGAAACAGAGAGGCACAGATATGAAAAGTTCAAATATAACAACATACTGACCTATACTGGTAAATACATATACATGCAGGCATAAATACATTCCAGAAACACACATGCACAGACATTTAATTTACTTAGCTTTTAAACAAATATTTACTCACCTGGTTTATAATGAAGAACAGAGCCTTCTTTTGTTTTGGAAACAGCTTTTGAAACTTTTAAAATTTGAATTGCTGAAGCTGCTTGAGTTAAAAACTTGAATTGCTTCTTTGTTTTAAAACTGGAATGCTTGTTGTTTTTAAAAACTTGGGTTGCTTGTCTCAGATTTGAAGAATGTAGACTTTGATTCAGGTTGAAGAGAACTTGTAGGCTTTTGATTCCAGGTTGAAGAAAAAGTTTGCAAGCTTGGGTTTTTGAATTTTGAAAATGATATTATAGGCTATTGAATTTGATTTCAGGTTTGAGAGGAGTTGATTACGGTTTGTTAGAGAATTTGTTTGAGTTTTGTTACAGGCTGAAGTTTTCTTTATTTCTTTAGTTTTGATTAGGGAAGAAAGAAATGAAGAGGAGAAAACATATGTATTTAAAATGGCTAAAATGATAAATTTAAAAATTAAAAGAAAAACAAATTCTTGACATTTGTCATCTCCCTATATTAACATGTTAACACATGTGCTTAGATGGTTTTACTAATTTACACATATGATTTTACATGCAAAAATGAATTTATAAATGGATAAAGCTTTTATTAATTAATTTCCTAATAACTAAATATATATTTTATTTATATAAATGAAAAATATTTCTAAAGAAATAGAATAAGACAAACTATATTTACATAAAAATCATTTATACATACTTCTAAATCCAAAATATATATTAAGATATATATATCATCTCTTTGAAATCCCAATATAAGTTCAACCCATTTTTTTAAATAAAATTTTTAAAATAAATCTTAAAAATCAATTTGATATTTTTAGATATATCTCAGAATTTCATTTGTTCAATTTACAAATAAGTATTTTAATAAATTTAATTATGTTAATTTCCAATTAACAGATGCCCAAATATTCGGGTTATCACATTCCTTCCCCCTTTAAATCTTTTCGTCCTCGAAAAGAAACGAAGCCAAAATTTATTATTTGCTTAATATCATATAAATTTCTTGTTGAACATTTTAACTATAAATTCTCTTTATATTAAAATTTTAAAATACTTTAAAAATCTATATAATATTACAAAAATAGTTTTTATAAAAATACTTTTTATAACTCGATGTTTCAACAAGTCCATCCTTGTTCTCACAGAAATTCAGTCATACGTTGATCAGACGTAGGACTGAAAATCTATAAGGACTTAGCAAACTCGTTTTCAACACCCAGTGAAAATATTGGAAAATAATTTATGAAAATATAGAAAACATTTTTGAAAATAGAGGAAATATCTTTGGTGAGAATGCTCTGGAAATCATCACTCCCATCCATGGTCGCAGTTAACCCGATGGTTACGTTGCCGTCCCGGCAAAATCCACAGATAACTGTAGGTCTCCGCGCTCCTCGATTACGCCATGGAACCCGCTACAGATCGCAGTTATACCCGGGCCTTACGTTGCTATCACAGCACAAACCCATATAACTGTAGGCATCAGCGCCACCGAATTTCGCTGCCAAATAATGAAACTTCTCCCACATAGGTCGCAGTCTACCGATATAAAATCAAACGTAGACAGTTGGCTCTCAGCGGCACACACGACTTTCGCTATGTTACCATAGTGTCACAGTCTACCGATATAAAATCAAACGTAGACAGTTGGCTCTCAGCGGCACACCTGACTTTCGCTATGGTCTGCAGTAGATTGCAGTGACATTGAGTTAAACTGTCGTCACAGCATAACCCAAATGCCTCTGTGGGCACCAGCCCCTCGACTTTCGCTACACAAATAATCCTCAGGAACTAGTTTGTCCGGACTCCTCACAGGATCAAATTTAGAATCCCCCCCTTGGGGTTCAAGGCAGTACCACCCAGTGGCACTCCTGAGAAGTTCATTTCAAGGGAGCGCCTTTTTCCCCAGAGCTATACTCAAAACATTTTATACTATATACTTATAGTATCTTCAAATCATACCCTTTATGATTTATCAAAATCTCCTTTACACAAAATCGATTACCAAAAATCGATAATTCTCAAACTAGGCTTTCCAAAATCCAAAATTGATTTCTCAAAAATCAAAAGCCTTTTCCAAAATCCATAGGTTCCCAAAACCTTTTCCAAAATCATTCTCATAAGATCCTTTATATATATAGATATAGATATATATATACTTTGAAAATCTTTGGATCATTTCAACTTTGTATAAAACCTCTTTTATACTTCAAATATTTCAAAACCCTTTTCTTTTAGCAATAGATTCAACAAGGGAAGATTTACCTTATATAACAAGGATATATAACTTTATTTTATTCTAAATCAAATATTCACATTTGATAAATCTTTTATAAAGTTATTAACCATATTTCTTTTCAAAAACCATTTTACAGTTCTTATCCACAAATCTTCAATATCAATTTCATTCAAATCCGTACGATGCACACATATCATCCGTACACAATATCAATCTGATCACTCAATCGATCACACAATTTCACTTCCGAACTAGTATCGTCCACCCGACTTCCTAGTGCGGACTCAGATTTGGTTTCTTGATCAGAAACCGTCATTCTCCTTGCATAGTCGTAGCTATGATAGAGAATATCCAGAACCAATCAACAATCCATATTCAGGTTCGCCGTCGAAAATCGAGCGAAAAATTCTAACTCGGATCGATAATATTATCTCGAAATTCTGTGCTCGAATCTGGATCAAACCACTATGCGAATAGAATAATATACGTTCATCCTACGTATTTAACTTCATTGATTATTAGCCAAATCAATTCTCTTTTCTATTCACATTTCCTTTAATTCCATTCACTTATTCTCAATTGCTTCCATTTCCAATTGAGTTATTACTTCGATTACAAATAGTTTGAACTCTGACCAATTTAAATTTAAAAATAGCTTGAAAAAATTTAAAATAGATAAGTAGTTGAAAAATAGTTATTAGTTTGTAAAATAGCTGTAAAATAGTTAAATAGTTATAAAATAGTCAGATAATTGCAAAATAGTTTTTATAATAGTGATTAGATATAAGTAACTGAAAAATAGTAATTAGTTTATAAAACAGTTTCAAAATAGTTAAATAGTTCCAAAATAATTGTAAAATAAGTATAAGATAGTTTGGGGTTTAAGAAGAAAAATTATATAGTAAATAGTTTGGAAAAATATATTTGTATTAAAACAATTTATTTTTGAAAATAATCCAGAGCCAAACTGTTAAATTTCCCAATCTCCAGTTCCAATTAATTTCCCAACAATTCAATTTAAATTCTACTTTCATTTAAATTGACTCAATACTTCAATTTCCATTGAAATTTATTTAACCCCAATTCAAGTTGAATTAATCCTCAATTTCTTTCCAAATTCAAATCAAATTCCATTTGAATTTTAAATCTATTCAACTTTAATCACAATTTTAATTAATTTATATCCATTTCAAATTGAACCAATTTTAATTCATTTAAATTTCAATTTAAATTAATCCCAATTCCTATTTGAATTTGAACTCATTCAACTTCAATTCCATTTCTAATCATTTCGATTTAAAATTTCCATTTAAACTTATGCTTATCCATCTTTAATTACAATTCTAATTAATTTAAATCAATTTCAAATTTGAACTAATTCTATTCAAATCTCAACTTAAAACCTTCTCAGATTATATAAATTCAAGTTAAATTTTTTAAATATTAATTTAATCACTTAAGTCAAATTAACCCTTTCTTTTAAATCAAATCAACCTTTATATTATTATTATTATTATTATTATTTATCCAAATCTCAAAATTCCATTTTTAAAATTATCTTTACTTTATTACAAAGTTCTAATAAGAATTCAAAACAATTAAATTTTCAGATTCTAATATATTATCCATTTCAAAAGAAGGTGATTTTTATATCACACTGCCATAAAATATTTCATACATTGATAGACTGCATACTAGCAGTTCAACATTACATACATTTATCACAATAAAAAGTCTGACAAAGTAAATTTAGGTGTCTTCATCATCACCTAAGTTTAGAGTCCTAGCATTTTTATCAGAATCCTTCCTATGGACTTCCTTCCAAAGGGCAAAGCCCAAACATGCATTTTTCAGTAGGATGTCCCCACTTATAGCATTTTCCACAAAAAGTTTCTTCCCTCTCATCAATCCGGATGACCTCTATGTTTCCTACTGGATGTTCCACAACTTTAATCTTCTTCTTCTGTCTGTTAGGGCAATTCCTTGCGATATGTCCCAACCCTTTACAATGATAGCAAATGGTTGATTCGTTGACCGGTTCCATTGGTTTCCGCTTCACCTTCCTTACTTCGGGACAATGGTTAAGGAAATGTCCCTTCTTATGACACTTAAAGCATAATATCTCGGCGCGGAAACGTTGGAATTTACCCTTTAATTCCTTTCTAGTTTTACCGCACTTAGCTGCGTAATGACCCTTATTGAAGCATCTATAGCAGGTGACATTATCATAAGGTCCTGGTCCATTTCTTTCCTTAATCCGATCTTCATATTCCTGAATTTTTATTTCCCGTTCCTTACGTGCAGCTGCTCTTCGTTCCTTATGCCTCGCCTTCCATTCTTCACTCTTAGCCATTTTTCTTGAAGACTGGATTCTAGAGGGACTTCCTAACCTATAAATTAGACTTAATTAGAAAAATTCCACTCTTATATATTAATTTTACTTACTTAGTTATACCTTAAGTTTAAACTACCACTTAATTCCAAACAAAGTTTTTAAACAACTTCTTATTTTAAAATAAGATTACTTTCAAAAATATAATGAATAATACTCTTTATTACTTCTATTAACATTTGAAACAATTTCAAAACTTTTCAATTTACATCCTTTCTAATTTACAAGTTATTCACATCTAATGGTTACTTCCTTAAAACATTTATGTGTTTATTGGAAAACAATCATCCTATTTACTCAATAACCATTCTATTTCTGGTTTGAAACCATTTTAATTCATCTTATTTGTATAGTTCATATTATCCCGTTTCTATTTGGTTGTATTCCATTATTTTATTTTATTCCAATGATTCAACAACCAATTTCCTTAATATATTTAATAATTAGAAAAATTATTATTTCTATATATATATATCAAAAGATAACTTATATAAATATCATTTAATTTTAAAACCATTTTAAAATCTTTATATAAGTTAATAACAAATACGCTCTCATATGTATATATACACTCAACTCATTCCAGGGTACCATTGACCCTATCCTTAATGAGTAATCCCAATAGAGCCAAAGTTCTCGCTTAACCTTCAGCTCTGATACCAACTGTAACGACCCAGAATTTTCGAACCCGAAAATTCCAGATAGTTAGGAGAAAAAGAAAAGAGATAGAAGAAAGAAACAGAAAGAAGAAAGAAAAACAGAAAACACAACATCTCACATTCGCAGCGGATAAAATATAATATCAAATAATAATATCAGTTATACAAAGAAAACTGTATTTGTTAATTTACATTCAATACATCAGAGTTACAACCATTTACAAATAGACTAGACAGTTATCCACCTGTCCCAGACTACTATCAATAAGCTCTCAAATACACAGCGGAATACACTCCATACGTTCCTGCCATTCAGCTCGCCTCCTGAGCTCCAGAACGTCCTTACCTGAAAATCTGTAATACTCGGTCTGACCCGAGTATTACATCAAAGTAACACCCGGGTCAGGCTGGAAACCAGCGTGAGTAAACCCATCTAACAAGAAATTCCAATCTATAGAACTTATTTAAAACCCGGGGTAACTCGTACATTATTACAAGTAAACAACTTATATAGTCAACACCTATTTCACAAAACAATATCTAAGTATCCAACTTAGTTTAAATGGTCCATTTTATCCCAACCAGCCTATTGGTTTCACATATCAATCTATAAAGTTTTTTAGATGATTTCAAATCGAAGTGGTTTCGGATATTTATTAATACCCGACCCCGGTCTCTTCGAAACCAATGTCATCTTAAAGGTCAAGTTATTTTAAAGTTAAACAATTCAATTTAACACTTTGAATTCACATAGCATTTATCTTAGATAATCCATACATCCATCACAGATATATCCAAAACTTATCACATAGTATCACAGAATATCACCCAATAGATATCAATCAATTCGGACATCCTACTCCAACAATCATCCAAACAGAATTTATTAATCCATATTATAATTAATTTGATTATCTTAAATTAAATTAATTACTTAAGAACTAATTACTTAATCCTGCTTAAATCAATTTATTAATTAATTACAATCATTTAATTAATTAATCATACCTTAATTACTTTTATAAGTCAATTAATTAACCTTAATCAGAGATTAATTATCCTTTAACTATTAATTAATAAACCTAAATTAAAACTTAATTTTAAATTAAGTAATCCTTAATCAAAGATTAATTAATTATTAATTATCAATTAATTACTCAATTAATTAATCACAATTTTAATTAATTCTTAATACTAGATTTATTAACCCTTAAAAATTAATTAATTAACTACTAATTACCAATTAATTTCTTAATTAATTTCTTAATTAATAACTACTAATTATTAATTAATTAACTTTAATTATCTGATTAATAATTCTTAATTACAAATTAATTAAACTCTAATTAATTATAATCTTTAACTATTGATTTATTATTATTTAATTAATAATTAAAATTAATTAATTACTCTTTATTAAATTATCAAACTCTTAAATATCTTTAACAAATCATTTTCTTTTGTTAATTACTTAATCACATTATTAAGTTTAACCTTTAATTAACATTTAATTATAACTATAAAATGATTTAGTTTTAAAACATTTTATTTAAGTTTTAACAAACTTAAATTTAACAAACCTACCAATAAAATAGAGTTTAAAAGCAATTAAAAAGAAGTCTAGAAAAGTTTAAACATAGAAACATTTTAAAATTCCAAGCTTTTATTATTTTTAAAACTTTTTAAAACGTGCTACACTTCTCTGATTCTTGCTCCGAGTTTCCTACGTATTCACTCGAGATCGTCTTCGAGTTCCTCGCAGCATCTTCTCCTAACTCGTTTTCTTTTATAAAACAAAACTGCTAGAAATACACTACTCGCACACGAGAGCTACTTCGAGCCTGGCCATCTAAAATTCCGAGACTTCTTCGAGTCGCCCACGCATCCATCATTCCTGACACGCACCTCACCGTGGTGCACGTGCACGGCGATTCCAGCCAACTCTGGCGAACTCACTCATCTCTGGCAAATCGTAAATCAACTCGCCATTCAACTTCTAGCATCAATTTGCAACCATCTAGCCTAAAATTGAAAACGAGACATCAATTCGAACAGCAGTTCGACATCACCTGGGACGAACGTCTCGCCACCTCGCCTCTGACCTTCGTACCACCTGAAACTCCGGCAACAACTTTCCAAGCCCTTCACGCATCCATCCCCATCGCTCCAGTGCCACTCGATTCACCGTAGACACTCCAGTCATCTCGTTTCCATCACGACAAGAACAAGGGTGTTAAACCCTAGTTTGTTCAATCACCATCGCCACAAAGGATGATAAAATCATCAGGCATTTTTCTCAACATCTCTGACCATCAACCAAGCTCCGATCAAAACCCCGACCACCAGAGATAAACCCATCGCCTGAATTTGCTTCGAATTCATATTCTGGTCATCACCAGAATACTCCCTCAAATTCCAACTAAAATTCGTGATTTTCATTTTAAAAATCCAATTTTTCAGAGATGATTTAAGTTCTATACTTGAACCTATAAATTAAATAAATTAATTTTTCCACATTTAAAGTTCTTGCTGTATTTACTTAAGAACTGTAGATTTCCAAAACTATTTGCTTGAATACGAAATTTAAATGTTAATCTATATGTAAACATCTTATTATGTTTGAATTCCACAACCCAGAAATGAACAGATCAAGAATATTGAATTTTTCTTACTTTTAAACTCTGTATTTTTGAAACAGAGAGGCACAGATATGAAAAGTTCAAATATAACAACATACTGACCTATACTGGTAAATACATATACATGCAGGCATAAATACATTCCAGAAACACACATGCACAGACATTTAATTTACTTAGCTTTTAAACAAATATTTACTCACCTGGTTTATAATGAAGAACAGAGCCTTCTTTTGTTTTGGAAACAGCTTTTGAAACTTTTAAAATTTGAATTGCTGAAGCTGCTTGAGTTAAAAACTTGAATTGCTTCTTTGTTTTAAAACTGGAATGCTTGTTGTTTTTAAAAACTTGGGTTGCTTGTCTCAGATTTGAAGAATGTAGACTTTGATTCAGGTTGAAGAGAACTTGTAGGCTTTTGATTCCAGGTTGAAGAAAAAGTTTGCAAGCTTGGGTTTTTGAATTTTGAAAATGATATTATAGGCTATTGAATTTGATTTCAGGTTTGAGAGGAGTTGATTACGGTTTGTTAGAGAATTTGTTTGAGTTTTGTTACAGGCTGAAGTTTTCTTTATTTCTTTAGTTTTGATTAGGGAAGAAATAAATGAAGAGGAGAAAACATATGTATTTAAAATGGCTAAAATGATAAATTTAAAAATTAAAAGAAAAACAAATTCTTGACATTTGTCATCTCCCTATATTAACATGTTAACACATGTGCTTAGATGGTTTTACTAATTTACACATATGATTTTACATGCAAAAATGAATTTATAAATGGATAAAGCTTTTATTAATTAATTTCCTAATAACTAAATATATATTTTATTTATATAAATGAAAAATATTTCTAAAGAAATAGAATAAGACAAACTATATTTACATAAAAATCATTTATACATACTTCTAAATCCAAAATATATATTAAGATATATATATCATCTCTTTGAAATCCCAATATAAGTTCAACCCATTTTTTTAAATAAAATTTTTAAAATAAATCTTAAAAATCAATTTGATATTTTTAGATATATCTCAGAATTTCATTTGTTCAATTTACAAATAAGTATTTTAATAAATTTAATTATGTTAATTTCCAATTAACAGATGCCCAAATATTCGGGTTATCACAGAGAATGAGAATGAAATAGCTTTAAATATTTGATTTTATATCTACTGAAGCTTTTTGAACCTATACAATATTCCTGCTTTATCCCCATTATAACGTTTTGCACTTTACTACTATAGAACAGCTAAGCGCTTTAATTGCAAAACAATGAATAACATTTTATCAGTTATATCGTATATAACTCCTAACCTTGGTCCTTGTCTTAATCTCAACCTCAACCTTGAGTTTTCTAAACAAATCGAAAGAGATTATTTACTCATACTCACTATTTCATAATTGCCTAAGTATAATGCACGTACCTTGAGTTTGCTCAGTAAATACATGCATGTATCTTATCTTGTCTAATAATATACTAATACTACTACATATTGTATAATTGACTTAAGTTTGCTCGACAGCCAAAGAGTGTGTAAGTAATTATTAAAATATAAATCATGGAGGACAACTCACATATAGTAAGGGTTCATAATCTTTAAATTATATGTATGTATATGTATTGAGTGATATCGACTTAAGGAATAATATGTTTATCATCAAAACACCCTCATGATTCAATTGTCAAATACAAGTGGAATTACGGTGAACGTACCATATATATATATATATATATCTGTGTGTGTGTGTGTGTGTATTCCAAAAAATCTATTTTGAGATTATTTCCAGTTTGTCTTAATTGTATACATATATAGTTACATAAGTATTAACTTATTTCAAACTTTTATAATTTAATTCACTCATATAATATTTACATGTGTCTTATTAATAAAATGTAATTTAATTAATTTTAATTCTTATTATTTAGATCATACTTAATTAATTTAATTTATTTTATATAGAATTTCTAAAATTTTATATTACACATCTTAAACCATTTAAGATAGTTAGTCAACTATAACGTTTATAGTTTTTCTATGTGTAAATATCTATATATGTGTACATTTTATTAAGTAACTTTTAATTAAATTTATTTAATATATTTAATTTAATTAAAAATTAGTTATATATTTTAATTAATTTATAGTTTTAATATAATTTATCATGAACAATTTTAATATAAATAAATAACTATAATAATTGTACTTATTCTTATATATTAATATATATGTTTTAATCAATTAACTTTTAATTAATTATGTTATTTAATTTAACTAATCATTATTAAATTTGAAATTTGAAATATTCAAAATTAATTATCTGATTTCTTAGAACAATTTTGAAAATTTTGGATGCATTTTATAACTTCTAAAAAATATTCGTTTTATGTTTTAAACTTATCATTTAGATTTAAAATACTTTTAAGTTTTTAAATCTTAATCTGAAAATTAATCCAGGGCTCAAAATAAGTTTAGGCCTTTATTATTAGGCTAACCTTTTGGACTTACTCCACCTTTTGGGGCAGGCCGGTAGTAAGGGAGCGGAGAATACTTGATTATTTAACCTCAAGCCCAAACATTACTTTTCTAAGCACCCATTGAATAGGTAGGCTTAATAAGTTTGCCTTAAAGTTGCTAGTAAGAGCTCATAGACCATTTGTACTTTGATACCATTTTAGGAAGGCTGGTATATAGTAGAGTGAAATAGGTAGATTTTAAAAAAATTCCTTATTTAGATCATAATGGGCCTATGCAGTCAAAGGGTAATACTAGGTCCAATCTAATTTTAAATAATATCATATTTAATTTCATTTCATTTTATATATTTAACAATTAATCATCTTAGCATTTCAACTAAATATATAATTTGAGAATGCATTATGTGTACATTCAAACATATAAGAGAATGGACAATCCAATATAAACATGTGTATAACTATATATATACATCTAGATATTATGATTTATATCTATTGTATACACATATATATTATACTTACATATATATGTAATAAACTCACATGCATATGGGAATATAAATGCCTAAGTATATACATGCATTTGAATACACTATAATATATGTATATGGTTTGTATACACTGAATGTACCATATATATAGTTTATATATATAGTCTTTGCAATGTCATATATTTAGAAAGTGTATATATATATATATATATTTATAAAAGTACGTAAACAATTCACATAAGACTGGTATTTCAAAATAAGAGTAAATTTAGAGAACAAAGATGGAAAAGAAAATATAGTTAAATCTAAAATAAAGAGGGAAATAAATTTAAGTGAAATCCCACTTTACTTTCCTTCTACAATCACCAATTCAACAATTAATTTAATATTATATAAATTCCAAACTTAATTATAGTAAAACATCCAAACCCTTAAAATTGTAAATTTTAAAGTGCACCCAATCAACATAATGAAGAAAGAATTTTTTTCGATCTAATTTATTGTCCCTAATGACTTAATTGGACCTACCATAATACTTATATTTACATACATGCATACATATATGTAGTAAACTATGACTTAATTTCAAAACATGAAATTAAATTAATTTGAAACAAATCAAACAAACAAAAGATTTAATTTTGATGTTGGTTTACAGCTTCAAAATATGAAGGTGAACACATACAAACACTTATTTTCATAATTCAGTGTACAATTATTGATCCTTATTTAAAGTGAATAAACTGTAACAACAACAGTAATTCATCAAAACATATAAGATCTATAACAATATACAATGTAACAACCTAGATTTTTGAGTTAAATAAATAAATAAATAATGATTTAAATTGGAGTTAGTATTCTTTTGTAAAAGACAATTTCTTTTAGAATGATTAATTCGAAATCACTGTGAAATTTGTAAATTTTAGTATTTTCAAAGTGTTGAAAATCACTTGAAAGCATTATTGAGATTTTATTTAATAACTCCAAAAATATTCATCCCACGTATATTATTACCGCTATACCCATATTATTAAAGAACATTACAAATAATGTCATATGATAACATGGAGAATACAGCCTGTTAAGGGCGACCAAATGTGAAATATCTTTAAACTAACACTAACATCTCATACTTACTGTTCTATTGAATCTCTAGAACAACATTTGACATGTACAGTCTAATTTTAAAGTAATAAACACATTGATTTCTCAAAATCAGAACAGTATAGCATAGAAAACAATAGTCACATATTATAGCAGAATAATAAACATCATACACATACACAAACCATTAGCCTGCAAAATATAATACTAGACCCGCATAATATACATCCCGTACAAGTCATTGTCTCAAAATATATTTCTATATACACACACACATAATTCTACATGAGATAAACTAAAAAGTCAAAATGGTTTATCTCCCTGCTAGAACACCATTCCAAAAGTCTACATGTCCTGTAACCTGAAAAGTCTTGGTCTGACCCGAGCATTATAAAATAAACAAGTCAGACTATCTCTAAATATCAAAGGGTGAGAACAAGATAACACAAAAATATATGACATATAAATAAATGCATATGTCATATATAAAAAGAAGTCACTGAAATTATTTCACTCGAAATCCATCACAAGACACAAGAATATTTAAATCACGAAACACATAATAAGTCACAAAGCCTCTGAATCCATCTCAAGACACAGAAATATCACAAAATACAGAATAGTCACAAAGCCCAAAATTACAAAAATTAATAATATCTCAAAATCCAAGAAAAACCAAATCCATACTGATCACAATTATTGTACTCATACATATCACAATGATTGTGCTCATACGGATCATAATGATTGTACCCATACCGATCACAAGGATCATGGAAAATATAAGTCAAAATAATCCATTCCGATCATAATGACCGTACTCATACCAGTCGCAGTGATTGTGCTCATACCGATCATAGTGATCGTACTCATACTGGTCCTAAGGATCATGGAAAACAAAATCTCGACCAATCTCAAGAATCGTGGAAAAATCCAGGAGTATACCTCTTAAGGATCTATCGGCCTGAAATCCTAACACCAAAAGAGAATACACTCTAATGTGCCAAATACTATCACTTTTAGTAATCACGAGAGCTTAACAAGAATGTCCACACCATTTGGTGAACTTCAAGTATTTACTAGAAGCTAGTAAGTCTCAGTCATTACAGATATCACAGGAGAACCTGTACTATATATCTCTTAAGGGTCTATCAGCTTACAAAAATGCTAAACATCAAAAGAGAATATAACCCAAAAGTGTTAAATACTTTCCCAAAGGCAATCACAAAAACTTAACCAAAGCATCCCATACTACCTGGTGAAATTCAAGTATTTGCATACGTGTTAGTAAATTCAACTCAAACATTCTATTCAACTTGTTATACTATATTCTATGAAGTGTTTATTAAGATCATTTAAACCAATCATTAATACTAAGTCGATTATTAGTACTCCTCATATTATAAAATTAAGGTTCTCAAAATTTATTCTTAAGATTTAAAACCCAGAAATAAACATTGAAAACCATCAGAAAATATGCATCAAAATCATACACCAAAACATTGAAATTCAATCGAGCAATCAACAAGAAAAACAAGAGCAAAAGGAGGGTTTACTGGCACAACCTAAAACACTCCCAGGTCATGGAAAAAATATGCAGTTTCGACCCTTTATATCTCAAAATTTTGTGAAACTCAAAACATGAAAGTTGTATATAAAAGTATAAGCTTTCCACCAAGAAAATGATCATCAAATTTGGACTTACGGTTCAAAAGTTATGGCTAAAACAATTCTTAGGTTTTAAGTTAATTATCTCTGTCGTTTATTCTCAGGGCAGCGACACAGAAATACTATTTTAACCATATAAACCACAAAATTTTACAAAACTCAAAACATTAAAGTTATAGATAAAAGTCTAAGATTTCCAATAAGAAAAAGATCATCAAATTTAGACTTACGATTCAAAAGTTATGGGCAAAAAATTCTTAAGTTTTAAATTAATTATTTATGTCGTTTATTCTTAGGCTAGCAACAAAGAATTGCTATTTCGACCATATAAACCACAAATTTTACAAAACTCAAAAAATTAAAGTTATAGATAAAAGTCTAAGATTTCCAACTTAAAAAAACCATCAAATTTGAACTTAAGGTTCAAAAGTTATGGCGGAAACAATTTTCAGGTTTCAAATTAATTATCTCTATCATTTATTCTCAGGCTAGCGATAAAGAAATACTATTTCCACCATATAAACCACAAAATTTTATAAATCTCAAAACATAAAAGTTATATATAAAGGTCTAAGCTTTCCAACAAGAAAATGATCTTCAAATTTGGACTTACAGTTCAAATGTTATGGCCGAAACAATTCTCAGGTTTTAAATTAATTATCTCTGTCATTTATTCTTAGGCTAGCAACAAAGAAATGCTATTACAACCATATAAACCGCAAAATTTTACAGAACTTATAACATGAATCTTGTAGATCAGAGCCTAAGCTTTCCATTAAACCAATAATTATCAAATTTTGACAAAAAAACGAGAAAGATATGGCAATGACTGACTATGATTAGCTTAGGGAATGAATTAACAAGTTTTCAACTATAGGAATACAAATCACCAATCCAATTCTCAATCATTCAACATAAAATTGCTAAGAATTTAATTAGATATTCAATAGTAAGTTGTGTGAGGATTAACTCACCTCTTCTCCTTGCGATTTAGCAGCCATAACATCTACAACGGCTTAAAATTAGAAATAGCAAACCCTAGAAAACATCTCAGCCCAAAACAAATAACACAAGGATTACACACCTTAAAACTCAAATCAACCAACATAAAGGATAGAATAGGGTTTGAAAACCTTACCTTGAATTCATCAGATTTTCTACAAATTTATTTGGAATTTAAATGATGAATTTTGCACTTAAGTTTGAAGAGGAATACTTCTTTTCTGTTTTCAAGTTTAAGAAAAAGGAACATACTGAAAATGAAAAATGAGAAGAAGCTTTCTCTTATGATTAATTTTATTTTGGCCTTGAGTTGTAAATATACAATCCAATAACGAAAGAAATTATTCTTATTTCTTTCTAAATATTATTACTCTTTATAATATAAACTCTCTTTTTAACACAACCCTTTAAACCAAATTCCCAAATCCACTTTAAATTGATTAATAAAAAAATAATTGTTTCTCAAACCCTTTTTGTCAACGAATTTTTTTTTCCATTCTCCATTATAAATTAAATTTTTTAATAACTTCAAAAATATTCATCCCATATATATTATTTCTCTAGTATCATTTAAACTTAAAATTCTTATTCCAAAAGAATTTATTCAATTCTATAAAACACAAAAATTCTAATTTCTCAATTATTCTATAAATTTAGAATTCACCATAGTTAAATAAAATCTAAATAATGCTTTCAAGTGATTTTTAACACTTTGAAAATACTAATATTTACAAATTTCACAATGATTTAAAATTAATCATTCTAAAACAAATCGTCTTTTACAAAAGAATACCAATTACAAAATAATGATTTAAATTCTCCAATTTAAATCATTATTTTTTATTTATTTAATTAACTTAAAAATCTGGGTTGTTGCATACAATTTTACGTCCAACAAGCAAAGGATTTTTTTCAGATTTCAAATGAACTAAAACATAAATTGTTTGGTTAGATAAATAAATAAATAATTATAATAATAGATGAAAATTTTCTAACAATTCTATTTCATGACAATTAATTATTTCAGACCCATAAAATTATTGATATTCAAATAAAATCATACACAAATAGAATTCACGTTTATTTACAACACATAGAAAATTTTTAAAACAAATTTTAATAAGTGGAAGCAAACAACATTATTTTGGACATGATGAAAAAATTATAGATAAAAAGAACTTACCCAAAAAACATTGCCCTTTGACATGCCTTGATTTATGGCTTTTCCTTATATTTCAAAGTGAATCAACACCCACCTTGTAAGAGAAGGATGGACTGCCTTTTTTTAATTTAATTTTGCATTTTGATTTAATTTTGGAGTTCCTTTTTTATGAAGGGAAATAATGGCCAAATCAATGGGGAGAGGAGCAAATCTTTTTCTAGTACAATCAAAAACGGAATGAAGAGAATTGTTTTAATAGAGATATGAACCATCCCTTTTCCTCATAAAACTTCCTCATTTCTCTTTTAAGTTTTCAGTTAATGAATCCTCTCACCTCCTATGATATGGTCGACCCTAGCATGCTTCCGTAACAAAGAAGGATCAAAAACCCTCCAAGTAAATATTTAATATTTAAACCTTATTTAAAAATTATACCAATATTGTATATCAATATATGCAAATATAACTTTTATACATGTATTTAAATAATTACCAACATTCAAAACAACAAATAAATTGATAATAATTAATATTTCATACATATTAATTAATTTAATCAATATTACATTTTAAAAATTAATTAAATCGTGTGGTTTTCAGAGAAATCACAAATGCAGTTGTGCGACTCGGAGGTGTGAATTTAGTCAGTGATTATTGAACAATTCAAATATCAACTTTCACACATCACCTTAGCTTGTAGTGTAGTAGTTTGACCGAATTCATCATAAAGATCTTTTCAGTAAAATCAAATTTCATAATCACTTAAGTGGTACCTTTAACAACAATAATTTGCATATATGCTCTTCGCCGATACTATCACTTTATGATTTACAGAATTTGATTTTGGTAAAAATTTCAAAATTATCCGTATTCAACTTCGTGAGTCTATAAACAAGTCTCTTGTTCAATAATAACATTTTTTATTAACCATTCTACTTTTTCTAGAGATTTTGATTTTGAATTAGCCATAGCTGACTATGATACCAACCTCATATAACATAGGAGACTAATTCTCTATTGAACAGTGTTTAATTTCCAATGCTTCAACTGGGTCCTAACTATAATCACTCAATGGATTGTCATGCCATGATTTAACTATAATCAATTTGGGGTTTTCACACTGAAGTTCCACAATATTCTCAAGTCGAGGGAACTATGTAACATTGTTACTCTGAGATTTCTTATTTGTCCTAGTTATTGTTAACCAACAGAAAACTCTTGAGTGAGTCATTCCATAGTTATCCAATAATTATGAGTACGTAACCCTTAATTCCCCAAGTAGCCACGAATAATACATTGGCCAATTATTAGAAAGCGTTACAGACTCTAATCTCAATGGACATATTGATATCCATTCTCGAAACATCTTGACTCGAAAAATTTAAAATATTATGATTACAACTCCTTATAATTATTTGTAAGGCAAGCTGGTTTTTATAATGGCTTGTCCATTTTTTATAGATATAATTATAATAGGTGTGAGGTAAAGCATCTCAACATCTTCGACATATACGCTAATAGAATACAAATACTCATAATGGTTCCCAAGGCAATCAACCCAGTACTTCCCTAAACCTAAATTACTCAAAACAAAGACCTAATGTAAGTAACAAACCTGACTCAATCATCATGACAAACACATAATAACACAACATAAATAATGCACTATGACATACAAGCAAACACTTTGTCATACCCATAACAATAGAAAATAGAACACAATCTAAAAGGCTACAAAGATCCAAAACAAGAACAAAATATTACACAACCAATGGATGAGAGAAACCAACTAGCGAAAGATTACAACAGAATGATGACAATGCACAGTCTCCAACGAGAAGCACAGATTCCAATGAAAACACCATGGTTAAAATAAATGCAGATGCATACGAAAAAACATTTCAAGGCACAATACCACAAAGTGACAAAAACACCATGATCAAAATAAATGCAGATGCATATAAGAAAACATTTCAAAGCACAATACCACAAAGTGGACAGCAAAGACTAGGCCATAAGCAAGGCAAAATTGACGAGAGATGATAGAGTACAGGCACAAATGCTAAATTACTGAAACTATGATAAAGTACCACGAGCATCAGTTGGAAAAGGCTACTTCTATCGCAAGAGTGATCTGTCCTAAGATATGGAAGAAATCGGATGCCAAAAACATAATTACTGTACTCATCACCCAAACACCAAAATCAATCACAAAGCTCAAGCCACTACAAGACTCTCTTGACGACTAGAGAAGGACAAAACCCAAAAATCCCCAACTGTAAACCCGACGGTGTAGCGGATGGACGTTGAAGCACATATGCTGCTTCAAAGATTAGCTCAGGTCTTATGATTTGATTTCAGAACTTTTGATAGAGAAACAGTGGAGATTTAAACTGTTAATGTCAGACCTATTATAAAGGACTGGGCTTTAAGATGAATGGATACAAAGATAGAGCTTCGAGGATTAGAGGAAGTAGGGAGATGCAAAAGAGGATAAATATTAGCACACAACAATATAAAAAGCTAGAGAAGAATGGAAGGGTAAGAAGAGTGGGGAGGCAGGTGACATAGATGGTTAGATGGAGAAAAAGAAGAAGATGCGGCTGAAGAAAGTAGGGAAACCCTAGTCCCCATATATGTTAGCTAGTTATCATTTTTTGTATAAATCAAACTCCTTATAATTATTATCACATAACATATAATTTAAGAAATTTCTATGTGATATACTTTAAATTAATTACTTAATTCATTATATCACAATATAATAAAGTATATATAGAACTAAACACGTTTATTATGAACATAATTGGTTATAGAGTTGGGTATATGTAATAAATTACATAATTTCTCACAGGGAATATCTCTAACTCTTTCAGATGCTCCACTACGATATAGTTAAATCATGGCATGGTGACCATTGAGTGACTATATTTGGGTTTGAGTTGAAGCATTGGAAGTAAAATAGTATTCAATGAGTATTCGTCTCCTCGGTTGTATGAGGTTAGTATCACGGCCAACTGTAGCTAATCAAACTATAACTAAAATAATGCAGTAAATAATAAATGTTATTATTGAACCATGAACTTTATTTATGGACTAATCGAGTTGAATGTGGATAATATTGGACTTTTGACCAAAACAAAATTCCATACATCCTGGCATGATATAATTTTGACAAAGAGAATTATTGTAAATAATCATCACTAAAAGGTACGGCGTAAATTATAAAACTGAATTTTACAAGTGAAGATTTATAAGCGACAATTTGGCCAAACCATAGCTAAGGCGACGTGTGAACATTAATTCAAAATGTTTAATATTAATCATTGACTGAATTTATAAGTACGAGTTGCACAGTCGCATTGACGATTCTTTGAGATACCACATTATTTAGTTGATTTATAATTAATAAATTAATTAAATTAACAATAATTTATGAAATGTTATTTTATGTAATGGGCGTATTTGTATTTTTTGGGTGATATTAGTAAATGTTATATGTATGTATCAATATACGATATCAATACACGTTTAAATACGATTTAAATAATATTAACTACTGAATGTGTTTTAAATTTTTATTGGTCCATGGAGCATAATAGTTTGGTTAGCCATGACATGGAAGGGAGAGGGATTTTTTTAGGGTTTGAATTCTGGATCTGGATCTAAGAATTGGTAAGCGAAGAAAAATTTAAAGGAGGAGAACTTGTCTTCTCCTCATTCTCTATTTAAACCAAGCCATCCCCTCGCTTGTTTTCCATAAAACCTCCATCTACCTTGGTTGATTTGAAACTCTAGCCAACCTCCATACCGAGCATTCTTATTGCCATAACACATAAGAAAAGTAGTACTCTAGATTGCTGCGAAGTCTACTGGTCGATTCTTTTAGAATATAGGAGATTTAATCAAATAAGCCACATTCAAAGGTTGATCTTCAAAAGGTATATTCTTATTTTACATTTTATATTTTATATATCAAGCAACCAATTATTGAATGAGTTAATGTGCACATTTGTTGTCTCCTAATATATATGTGTGTCTGTGTGTGTGTCTATATATATATATATGTGTGTGTGTGTGTGTGTGTGTGTGTGTGTGTGTTTAAATCACATTAAATGATTACATTGCCTAATCATGCTCATTTAATCTATGTCTAAAACTAAGCGTGTGTGTGTATACATATAAATTCTATTGACCAACATTTAATTTGATACAAATGTTGCATTCTTTAGTGAATATCGTAACTAATTTTTAATAATTTTAAAATTGTTTTTACTATTTTAAATCCAATATACATTTAATATGTATTTGAAAAGGTATACAAATTAAATTACTTTATAAAATTGTATTTCGTATATAAAGAAAATTGGCAAAATTATATATTTAATATAATATTTAATAAATTTATTTAATTATTGTCTAAACAATGTTTATATTTAATAATATATAAATACATGCATACATATACATACATACATACATACATACATACATACGTGTACATACATACATATATACATATATATATATAATAATAATAACTTTCAGATTTTATATAAAAAGAGGCTAAATTGGAATATATATATATATAATTTTAATATATATTTAATTACAATAAAATATGCACATTAATTAATTATGTAATTTTAAATAATTTTATATTTAATAAATAAATTTATTTTCGGCTAACAATATGGATTTTCGTATAAATATATTTATTTAATTAATGATAGTGATTGATATCTATAGACCTAGATTTGATTTTAAAATTGTTTTACCAAGTCATGTTTTGGATGTTTTAAATGTAAAATTTGAATTCAAATTATTTTGACTCAGCAAAAATCAATTATATGTTTTAATTTTTTTTGAATTTATATATATTAAACTATGCTTTAAGAAAACCAATGCATATATAAATGGCAAATGTATATGTTATAGATGTAAATCAAACATCTATATACGCATACATTAACTATGTACACATTGCTATATTGCACATGCACATCATATACATATGAGTATATATTGATATACTCTAATATCTATAAATATTAACTTAATTAAACCATGCTAATTAATTAAAAATTAAATTAAATCGAATTTTATTTAAACTAATTAGATTGGATGTAGCACAACCCATTATACATCATATGCCCATTATGGTCCAAAAAGAAATTTTTTAATATTCACCCAGTTTACTTGATGTAGACCGACCTAGTTCTAAAAATGGTATCAAAGCCCAAAAGGTCTATGCGGTTTAATTAGTTAACATTTATGGACAACTAATTAAACATACTTATCCAACGAGTATCTAGAAAAGTAATGTCTAGGCTTGGGGTTGAATAATCAAGTATTCTCCCCTCTCCAGCTAATGGCCTGGCCCATTGGGTGGAGTAAGTCCAAAGGTTGGTCCAAAAGTAAAGTACAAAGAATTATATTAAAGTTTTGAATTAATTTATCTAATTAAATTGTTCAATTGAATAAATGAATTTATTAAATAAAATTAATTAAATGTTAATTAATCAAATTGTGTATATATATTGATATGTATATATATACATAAACAAACTATAAATATTATAATTAGTTATTTATCTTAAAAGTTTAAGTTGAATACGATAAAATTTTAGAAATTTTTTTTACCAAGCCAGCAGGTTCTAATAGTCCCATACCACTACATTTATAACAAGCAAGCAATTACTTACAAGCATACATAAGAAGCACAGAGATAGCAAAATACAAAAATAAAAAAGGAAACAAAAAACAGGAAACATAAAGCCAAAATAAAGCCAATCTTAGCCTCTCCACACCTCCAAATCTCTTTGATCATAACCAAATAGAGAATTTCTCATTGCTTGATATATACTCTAGAACATTTCCTTGTATAATACCATCCTTAGCTTATGATTATTCTTGAAAATTCTTTCACTCCTTTCTTTCCAAAGAAACGTTACAAAACTTTCAGCATAGTTGATAATTGATATGACTAAGAATTTTTCCATTTTGCAGCCTTGTAAATGTTTGCTCATTCAGTCTTACTGTCCCATACTGGGTCACTATAACCCCCTTGCCTTGATTATCTTCCATAAGAAAAACGAGTATGAGCATTTAAAATACAAGTGTAGGTCATACTCATTTCTGCATTTGTAGAAGATATATAGAGTATTTACATTAATACCCTAATAGGCTAGATTACTCTGAGTATTTATTGCATTCCTAAGGATCTTCCATAGCATGAAGTTGAATTTTTTAGATGAAAATCTATTCCATACCCTTCTGAACCAGGGAAAACTCAGAAGATCTGATGCCTCGATTAAGGCTTTGTACACTACAGAGATCGAGTGTTCCTTAATGTCATCCATCCACATATAAGCTTCCATAATAGAGTAAACATGGCTAGAGTTACGTAATTTATCCCACGACAAAGATATCCTAGTGTTTGAGGATCTTTGCAGAACTATTTTTCCATTTCTGATGTATGAAGAAGCAATAGCTGTTGAATCGACAAATTTCCTATCGATTTAGAAAATCGCCGAAAAATTGTAATAAAAATTACCGCAAGCGCACGGCGTACAATTGTAGTACGTGGCGAGTACAAGTCGACCTGAAGGAAATTGAATTGATTTAAAATTCTACCAATCAAATTAAACCAAGATTTTAAGTTGTGTTAAGCTAAAAAAATGTGGAAACTAACTACAAGCAAAAGTGAATAAAAATATGAGAGTAGAAGGCAATTTAGAGGCAAATCCCTTTTCATGATCACATAAATCAACACAATGAAATTATGATCTCTTTTTTTGTCATTAATGAATTTAGTTGACGTGTTTATCATAAGTATGACCTATTTGTGCTATTAATTACCCCAACATAAACCATCAAACTATAACACACCCACTAAACCATTTGTTAACTCTCATGAAAATGATAGTGAAGTTAAAAATAAAATCTATTCTAAGCAAGATCTATTTACTATTGATTAGTAAAATAGACCATTAAATTTTGATTCTAAAATCCACTTCATTTCCAACATCATATGTAGATGAAGAGGTAATTTGTGTTTATGTTTGTTTAAGCATAGTCTATTTGGTGTCAACAACATATGCTATCAAGTTCAAAGCTAAACAATAAAATTTAACCATATCCAAAAATTCCATTAAGCATAAAAAGAGATCACAAATTAGCAATTATGTTGAATCTACATGATTAAGAGAGCTTCATTAACCATAAATTGAAGAGGTTTAGCTTCTCATATTTGTTATCATTTCAACAAATGTAGATTGCAACATAAACATAAACAAGAGGAAAATGCAAGCAAAGTAAGAAGAGTGTAACGACCCACTATTTTGGACCATTCAAATCGACAATAACCCACACATGTCTGACTTGAATAATTTAAAATAACATATTGTAATAAAATTTGGAGCAAATAAAATCAAATACAGAATCACAGACATAGAATATCATAATAACTCGCAGCAGAAATTAAAGTACCATAGTAGTTTATGAAGCTACTATAACAAAATCTCAAACAAAATACATAATATCAGTCTGGAAAAAACATATACAATAGAAATCTCAAATACATAGAAGTTTATAAATACCAGAGCTGAAATAGAACAACTGAAACTGAAAGGGCATAGATAACTAGACAAGCAGAATCTCCAGTGATTCCTAGCTCCAGAAAAGAAATCCAAAGCTAAGCTGTAAATACTCAGGATGACCCGAGCGTAAAGTAAAACACAAAACACTCGAGTCAGGACATACATACTTATATAATGTAAACCAACTCAAGTGAACCGTAGTAGTAATGCACAATAACTTAAAGGATGCTTGGGATCGCCCATCCTCTAAGGATCAGTTAAACCATAAATTTAATTACATCCCGTGGTTAAAATTCCAAAATGGTAATTTATACTTCGAAATCAAATATCATTTCAAATCCATTTCAAAATATCAATATATTTCAAATCAAATTATTCCATTTAAATCATTTCAAAATGAAGTTATTATATTTAATAGTCAATATTCAATTCTCAAAATTTTACCATTTCTGAATTCATTTATTCACTTAAATTTATTAAAACAGTGAAATTTCAACTTTTGCAGCATTTAGAAAATGCTACGGAAAGTTATGTTTAAAAACAATTCAATTAGCAAAAGACAGCATTTAGATGCTGTAATAGGTTTAGATTTCAAATAAAACTTTAGTTAAATTCAGCAACTACAGCACTTAGTTCATTTTAGCCATGTAGTTCATTTATATCAATTACAGCATTTACAAAATGCTGTAATATCTTTAACTTTAGAAATGATAGCATTTTAGGAATGCTGTCAATTTAAATTCCAAACTTTCACTACAATTTCATAAACAATTAAAATTTATTTAAATCCATTTTAAATTATAAAAATCATATTTTCTTACTTTAAAAACAATCATTTAAATAACCCTTAATTTATGATTTTACAAAGTGAAAGTTTCACGAACAATTATCAAATCTTTAATAATTCACTTATAAAATAAATGTAAAATTTATAACATTTCATTTACTTAACATTTTAATTAAGTTTACCATTTCATAATTTTATTTAAATTCCATTTTATTTTCTTAACTTAACTTTTATTTTCAAACACTTTCACATTTTCCAAGTTAAGTTATACTTCAAATTTCAACTTTTAAACATTTATTTATTTAACTATTTTTAATTTATAGAAAAATCAATAACACTTTATAAAATCATTTTAAATTAAAATAAAAATCAAATTATCATAATATTTACATTTTTAACATATTTTATAATTTCAAGAAAATATATATATTAACAACGGGTCTGTATATAAATTTTTCTAACCTAAGTCAAATGATACGGATAATATATCATTTCAATCCGTAATTTACAAAGGAAAAATCCGGGTTTTATCATTTCAAACCCGCAATCCCAAGTTAAATAAAATAAATAAAAATCGTTCAGGCCTATCATTTCAGCCCATAACGATTTTTCCATATTCTAAAGTTCGTTCGGGTATGTATCATTTCAACCCATAGTGATTCTATTCTACAGGGAACTTGCAGTGTGATAAACAGATATAAAATGAACAGTATACAATATATAACAGTAACAGATGATATGACAGGTAATTAAACATGTTTAGCATCATATAAATAAATCATCATAGGCAGTTATAACATATCATAATATTCTACACATTCAGTTGTTGTTGCTTCACATTTGTATAAGTATAAAATGTCATGTGAGATTTACTCACCTCTTTTGCTGGAGATGCAATTTCAAATGACACAACACAAACCAGAACACAATGACAAAGCTATGAACTTGAGTGGAGAGCGAGATTCAAGTTATAGATCTTGTGTTACAACCCAACACAAAACCAAAATAATAGTTAAAAATCAATACGATTGAATTTGAATAACTTTGAAACAAAAAGCAGCTTGAATACGAAACTTTTTGCCTTGCTTTCTCTACTTGTTTGCATGGCCTAGGGGATCAATTAGGTCAGGTTTGTACTTGGTTTGGATCAGGTATGGGTCTGGAAAAGGTAAGGCTACAAGGTAGAACATGATGGAGGAAGTTACAACATAGGGATGTGGAGGGGTTTAGGCTAAAACATGGTTTTTGGCAACCAAAAGGGCTCGGTCATGGGGTTATATGCTTGGCCAGTCAAGCTCAGGTCTGGACAGAGGTTGGA
The DNA here is from genome assembly GCA_030737815.1 of Allium fistulosum. Classification (NCBI taxonomy): domain Eukaryota; kingdom Viridiplantae; phylum Streptophyta; class Magnoliopsida; order Asparagales; family Amaryllidaceae; genus Allium; species Allium fistulosum. The sequence goes on from CM060903.1 coordinate 209,017,087, forward strand.
GTAGTGTGGGGAGGTCTGGAAAAGGTGGTGGTGGCGGCCTATGGTGGTGGTGGTGGTGTAAAATGAATTGAAGGTTGCATACATGGCTCGGGTAGGCAATAATTGTAGAGTTTTCAATGTTTTTGTGGAGTTTTTCTCAAGGGGAGGCCATGGCACTTTCAGGTCAGTGGAGAATGATGGTTTGGCCATGGATTTAGTGGGGAGGAAGGGATGGTGGTCGATGGTGGTGATGGTGAGGCTATGGGTCGAGCAACATAGGTGAAGATCAAGGCCAATTCAAGTGGAAAACAAGGCAAATTCAAGGAAGAAAAGTAGAAAAAAATAAAAATAAAATAAGGAAGCCATTACCAAACTTCAGAAATGTTTTATGGCCGAAAATTGTGATGAATGAGAAGTGATTTCACATGAGAAAGAAAATAAAACTCACGGCAAAAATTAAAGAAAGGAACTGCCAAAATATGAAGAGTCTAGAAAATGAAAAGTCATATGTTTTAAAACTTTAGCCTCTTCAATTTCCATTTCTATTAAATCAAATAAAACAAATAAAATTTCAGTAAATGAATTTAAAAATTGAAACAAAGTAAAATAAAATAAAAATAATTAATTAAATTTAAAGAAAATAGAAAAAGAATTAAAGAAATTAATTAAATATTGAAAACAGGGTTCAAAATTACAATTAAATCATCACAAGCTTTAGAAAAATATCTACTTCATTATAAAAATATTTTTAAAAAAAATGTGAAGTAAAATAATTCATTTATATTTTCAAAATGGAATAAATAATTAAATTTAGAGAAATTAGAAAAAAAACTAAAGAAATTGTTTAAAAATTCAAAACAAGACTTAAAAATTACAAATAGAATATCACCAGTTTTAGAAAAATTATAACTTTACTTCTAAACCAATAAAAGTCAAGTAAAATAAAATAAATGCTGAAAAAAATTAAGTGTAAATGAAAATAAAATAAAGTCTTAAGAAAATAGAAAATAAACAAAGAATTTCTTTAATTAAATGAAATTGGAAATTAGAAATTATACACAGAATACAACTGACATTGGAAAATGTCAATTACACTTTGAAAAGATATTTTAAAACCAAAATATATACATAACATGTTATTTTACCCATATAAATATAAATTAGAACATTACATGACCAATTAAAATATTATTTTTATAATTTAAAATAAACGATTTTGTTAAATACAGCAAATTTCACACAATAGTTAAAAAGGCATAACTTTCACAATATAAATCAGATTTCAACGAAACAAAAAACAGTATTCTTAAAATTTTATTTACTTTCATAATAAAAGATAAAATTCAAAATATTCAAACTTTCAAATTTTCAAATTTAAAAGTCAAAGTTTGATCATATTGACCAAAATTCACTTTTTGGAAAATATTCTATTTAATCCTGTTTGGAATTCTAATTCACATCAAAAATCAAAATTTATATTTAAAATTACAAAATTTATCCATTTTAATAAATAAAATAAAGTTTTCAAATCAGGAAATTAAATTTAAAATAATTAAAATAATCATAAAATACAGGGTTGTTACACTCTCCCCCACTCAAATCTTTTCGTCCTCGAAAAGGAATGAGGTACGGAAAACACATAAAAGATAAAATGGAATAGGATTAAGACAAGATGAAACGAAGATTAAAATTATACCTGATAACTGTTGTTATAGGTAAGTTTAATAAGGTGGAGAATATGAATAGCTAGAAGAGAAAATATGACGAAAGACAAGGATGAGCCATTAATTTAAAACCATATAAATTTCAATTGGAATTCTTTAATACTTAATAATTTGGTTAAATCCATTTTATTATATCCATAAAAGTCATTTAATTCAAATTGTTAGTTAAAGAGGTAAACAATATTTAAAACACTTTAAAATCCATTAGGAAGGAAAATAACTGATCAAAATATCCTTTATATAATATTTTATCAAAATACTTTTATAACTCGATGTCTTAACAAGTTTATCCTCGTTCCTGCAGACTCTGGCAGTGCGTTGATCAGGCGCAAAGCTAGAATTCTCCAGGTACTTAGTAGACTTGTTTCAACACCTAGTGAAAATACTGGAAAACTTTTAAAAACAGATATGGAAAGTACAATCCAAAAAAAACAAAACATGTCGATCATGGATCACGGATACACAATGGTTACGCCTGTATCCCCCAGGAACATCCGTACCTGTAGGCCGCCCCCCAACCTTGCGATTACGCCATGAAGACTGGTAGTACTGTAGATACACAATGGTTACGCCTGGATCTCCCAGGAAACATCTGTACCCTAGTGTAACGACCCCAGATTTTATATATATTTAAATTGATAATTAATTTAGTTTGAATAAAAATTGTGAAATGATTTGGCAATTGATATAAAATATCAGTTAAATTATGAATTAATTGAGAATTAATTTGGATATTTGAAGGTAAATAATAAATAAGTAAATAAAAATGTTAGATAGTTAAACTTTAAAAGAAAATAAAATTTGTGTTGGTATTAAACAAATATTTCAAATAAATTATAGTTATATAAACTATGAAATGAACATATAAACATTTCTAGAAATAAATATTTAAGTTAAAATAGAAGTAAATATACAAAGTGAAATAAAACACAAACAAAATGTACTTGCGAATTAAATAATATATATATATATATATATATATATATGTATGTATGTATGTATGTAAAAATGCAAGGTAATAAAAATATTTAAGTTAGAAATTGAAAAAAAAAATGTAACATTTGCTAAATTTTAACAATATATTAAATATAGAAAATTCACTTATATTATAAATTAATAAGTATAAGAAGAAATACATTCAAATAATAAATATATATATGAAACAAATGAAGTATAAAAATATATACACTTATAAAAAGATAAAAAAACAAAGGATAAGTATAAGTATAAGTATTAGCTTATAGGATAAGCCACCACAACAAAAATCACGTCAGCCCCAAAAGAGAAAAAAAATCTCTGATATATGGTACAAGGCATTAATATCACCTTGTACAAAATAATATCATCACCCTGTACAAAAATTTATCACCTGTAAATTCATGTTTATCAGCCTTTTCATTTTGCTTCGTCCATTCCAAACTGGAAACAAAAATCTGAAGTAAACAATATCATACAAAACTTAAACAAAACTTCAATATAAACAACAATATAAAATCAAAAAAAATCAGAGATTAAAGGATTCAGCTTGCAAATTTCAAAGGCCTGTTTCAAAAAGAAGCTCTGTTCTTCTTCTAGGAATACTGTCAGCAAACTACCCTCTTTAATCTCAACCCTGTTTATATTTTGATTGTGTGCCTGATGCTTGTGATTGAAATCATGATATTAAGTATGATGTATGGATGTGAGTATATCTGCATGTGTATATATATGTAGATTAGAGTATGCATGTCTGTATATATACAGACATCCCTATTTTGGAATTTCCAGGTTTAAAATGAATTCAAAAAATTTGATTTCTTTTTATACTATCAATATTAAACTATGATTTCTGAAGAAGAATTGTTTAAAACAAGATAACATTATTTTTAAAAATGACATCAAGATTTTAAATTCAGAGATTATTTCAAAAATAATATAGTTACAGAGAAAATCAAATACAAGTTAAAATTTGAATATCTGGAAATCATGGTTGGGTTTTACCATCAGATTCGCACTGCAAATTCATGATTTTTGATAACCATTTTATGATTTTAAAGTTAGTATATGTCGTGAATTCGTGAGTTGACCGAATTTGGTATTATCGTTGATCACCGACGATTGGCAAGACGATATTGGTCGTGATTGATGTCGAGGGTAGTTCAGAGGATGTAGATTGTCGGAAAAATAGTAGGAAGGTTTTCAGGTGGTCGTGGCGACCGATCAACGACAATGTAGGGTTTTATACTTAGTTTTGGTTGAGGTGGTTCCTGTGACGATTTCGTCAACGTCGAAGCACCAGAAGTGTTCGGACAGGTGGGGATAGCGGCGTACGATCAAGAAGAAGCTTCAGTTAAATTTTCGTGGCCTCTGATGGCCAGAGGTGGAGTGACGAGATGTTTTTCTGGTGGTTGTTTTTGATGCAGTATGGGTTAGCAAGCTCGTTCGTGAATTCGTCGAGGTCAGGTGTATCTGGGTGCTCGTATGACCCATACGAACTACTGCCGAGATGTGGAAGGTGTGGCGTCAGTCGAAGTTCGCCAGTGTCGTCGTGCATGTGCACGGCACCAAAGCTGGTGTCAGCTGTTTGTTTGTGGAAGGAGGTGTTCGACTCGAAGTGATCCTCGGAAAACTGTGTTCTAGCTCGAGTGTGAACTCGTGTATTTTCAAGTGTATACCGGGTTGTTTTTTTTTAAAAAACAAAATTTAAAAAAAAAACTGAAGCTATCGAGTTGATTTTGGGGAAAACTCGAAGCAAGTTATAAAATTTCTCGGGTGTTACTCGAAGCAGCTCTAGGGTGATCACGTTTTCAGTTTTAAACTTTAAAAATCTAAGTCAAAATTTGATTTCTAAAACTATTCTTTTCAAATGAATTATTGTTGATAAGTTGAAAATGGTAATCAAAGGTTTTAAAATAAAATAATTTAAATTATTTAAGTTAAGAATATTTTAAACTTATATTTTCATAAGTTTATTTTAAACAAAATTTAACAAAGTAATTAAGGAGATGATTAAATATTTTACATTTTTTAACTTAACTTAAAAGTAATTCAATTAATGTATTGTTAATGTTGATTAAATAATTGATGAATTATAATTACTTAATAGTTGCAGAATAATTAATTTAAGAGTAATTAATTATTAATTTAAGTTAATTAATTTATAATCAAAGATAAATTAATTAAGGTAATTAATTAAGAAATAATTAATCTATGAAGGTGATTAAGATTTAATTAATTAATAATTAAGGATTAATTAATTTAAAATTAAGGATAATTAATCATTAATTAAAGAATATATATATATATATATATAATTATGTGATAGATTGATTATTATTGAAATGCTTTGAGCAGTTTGATATCCCTGTTTGTGATTGTGATGCTTTGTGATATAAATTACTTTGTGCTGAGCTGTGATTTCTATTTCTGTAATATATATTACTGTGTGAATATGAAAACCCCTTGGCCGTAAAACGACACTTGAATTTCGATGCGACAGGGAGTCGGATTCCAGTTTGTTATCCGAAACCCACATCGAATCGTAATGATGAATCCTTGTAATTGATAAATTGACTTTATCTGTGATTCTGTGAATGAGGATAAGTGTTATAGTTTATACCGCTTATCAAATATATTGCTGTATTTGAATCTGTGATGATTTGTAATGTTGCACTACTGTGTAAAACCCCTGGACCACACTTTTACACACACAAATATGGATTTCACGGGAAATCGGTTAAGTCACAGATATTTTGAAATGGTTTCAAAAGATGAATTTTTGATCTAAATGGTTTTGGAAATGGAATTGGGTTAAATATGAAAAGCTTTTGAAAAAGGAGTTTTAAAGATAAAAGTTATTTTGAATAGCTTGATAAAGTCTTGAAATATAAATGATTTGATTTGAAATTAAATTCAAGATGTGAAATTATGTTCTATGAATATATGTTTGGAAATTACGGTTTAAAAAGGTTATACAAGTTATAAATGTGTTTGTATGAGTTTTAAACATTTTAAAAAAGTATTGTTTTGGGAATTTGAATTCAACCCAAGTTTAAATTTAAAAGGCTATAACTTGTGTATATTTGATCGGATTTTTCCGAAACGAAAAGTATTTGTTTTCAAACAATGATAGCTTTCATATAAGGAAAGGATTTTCAATTTGTGTTAAAAGGATTTCAAATTTCAAATGAAAATAGTTTAGAAAACTATGAATGATATATCTTTTGTATAAAAAGAATTGAATTGAAAATGGAATTGTTTGAAAGCTATCAATTAAATCTTTGTTTAAAGATTGGACGAGTTAATCCAAATTGAAATGGAAATTGATTTGAAAATCTATGAATAGATCTTGGTAAAACTGGGTGAACTTTGTGAAATGAATCTTTTTGTGTAAAAGGTTGTAAATGGTAATGTGTTTAAACCATTTCAAGAAAAGTTTTGGGTAATAAAATGTGACTTAACAGAAATCCCAATATCCATATGTTTTTAAATATTACGCTCACTATTCGGTTTAGCCGGGAGAGGACTTTGTGTCATATAACCCATTTCGAATAGTGATACGACGTGAATGGATAGCATTTGAAGACCAGTGGTGAAGACTGGGTGTTTGCGAGAACGATAGGATAACTTATCGATTGTCTCTACACTAAGTGGCCCCGGTATAGAGATCTCCTAAGTGATGGGAAGTCCAATCGGGATTGTGAATACCCGGATTGCAAGGGCTTCTTCGGAAGTGCCTTCGGTTCTGTTCGAACCCGGAACAGACTTGTATGGTTGTATGTCTGACACTACACTTTGAGATATAAAGCTGATTTCTTTCAAATACATTTCTATTTGGTGGCGGAGAATTTATTCTCTTAGCTTAACACCCTTCTCTGAGACGTACGAGCTCAGAGGTTATGTATTTGAAGGTTATCAGTGATATACTCCCAATTTGGTAGTGTGGCATGCTGAGTGCTGCTGTGTGTTGCTAATCATTTGTTGATCAAAGCATGGCTTTGTGAAAAAGCATAGCTTTGTGGATGATACCTCATCGAGCCTCACAAACCAGAAATGGTCGAAACAGGAAAGATGCGGCAAGGTTTCAGGGGTAGCTCCCCTAGGGTATGTCCATTCCTTCTGGAAAAAGGTGGTATCATGGTATGGAACCCAGATATTTACCTATGTGGTTGCTCCAATCTCATTTTCTCTGTGTGATTGTTGCTTTGTGATCGAGGATCCTCGGATAAAGGTCAAAAACGACCAGGGGTGGCATATCTCAGGTTTACTACCCGGGAAGGGGGTAACCGGCCTTGTGTTGGTAGAGATCCAGGTAGGTTCTCGGGGCGTCCCTCTAGAGGCGTTCCTACGTGGCATAGGAAGTTCCTTAGCCTGACCATTTGTTGGAAAATCCAAAGAAACAATACGAGCCTTGTACGGTTTTAGTTGTAGAACCTGCCATTTACTTATGGTGGTCACCATTGTTTAGATGGTAGCTATAGTAGGCATAGTTCGGAATGTCTATGCTGGTTAAGATTAATATTGTATTTTCGAAATGATTTTGTACACTATGCACTAGTAATAATATCAAAAAGAGTTTGTTTACGTAGTAAGCATGTTTGATTATCATAAGGAGAAATCTCCTCCAATTCTGCGTTTGCATTGTGTGTGTGGCGGGAGGCCTTATGGTAGTTTCATTTTCCAAAAAGCATTGCGGATTTCGATGTTTAAAATTCTTTTGTTGTTTGTTTTAAAGATAAACTGTTTTGTTTGCTCATACCAGTCCTATGACTGACCCGGAGTTTATTGTTCCCTTCCTAAATTCTGGGTGCCCACAATTTTTCCACACGGGCAGTCTAGAGTTGGGTTTTTCAGATAGTCAGGTCTAGTAGATTATCTGGGACTAGTTCAGTTTTTGGAGTGCACGACTGACCTTGCTTAGCTTAGTGAAATTTGGATGGGGATTCGAGCTTGAAGTTTGGGAGATTTTGGTCTGGAGTTGCAGTATTGGATTCTGGGAAGACTCATCTCATATTGTGTTGAGTTCCACTGTATTTTTGATGTATTTTCTCTGATGTTGATGATTATCGTTGTACCAAATTGATGTATCGGATATTGTATTCATGTTGTATCAATGATATCATCTTTTATTTCCGCTGTGTTATTTATCATCTAATGTTGTTGCAAGCTCCCGCGATATGAATTTGATGTTGTTTGTCGGGCATCGAGTTCGGGTCGTCACACCTAGGCTCTCGCAGCCCCTGCTGATTACGCTACCAAGCAACCCAATAGATCGTAGATACACAATGGTTATGCCTGGATCTCCCAGGAAACATCTGTACCCATAGGCCGCCCCCAACCCTGCGATTACACCATGAAGTTGCACTCGTAAGACCATGGAGATTGCCATGGAATTCGATGGAAACTCGAGTATCATATCCGGAAAACCAAAAATCAGAGAAAAATATCGACAGAATGAATCCACAATGTGGCCACAAAGCGGATATCAAGCCAAAGGAACTTTCCATATCTTTACTTCGAAAATATGTATCATATAGTACCTTTTCAAATCACTTTCAAATATCATACTTATATAAAATCCATTCTATATAAGATTTTATTTTCAAATCAAATACCTTTCAAAAATCAAAAGTATATCAAATCACACTTATATAGACTTCAATTATATAAGATTTCACTTTTCAAATTGAGTACCTTTTCAAATCCGTAGTTTTCAAATCAACATCATACTTATACAAACCAATTTTTATATAAGTTCGATAACTCCCAAATCAAGTATTTAGTAACACAAGGTTCTAAAATTTCAATTTGTTTAAATATCAATACAATTTTCAAAATGATGTACGCTTCACCAAATTATTTTTCCAAATCAAATATCTTCAGTTTCAAAGTTTCCAAATAATAGGTTTGGAGAATAATCCAAATTTCTAAATCAATATAATTTAAGTCAACCAATTCATTTCCAAAATCAATGGTTTTCAAAATCATCTTATATTTACATAAGGTCCATCTTATATCAAAATCAAAATTTTAAAAATAAATTTCGCTGCATGAAGAGCCATATAGGATTGAACATCTTTGCTTACTAAAATATTTTTTTTATTTAGAATAGTTTTGTATATAAAATAGTTTGTATGTAAAATAGAATAAAACAGTTTGTTTGAGAAGAATAAAAGAAAAATAGTTTTGAAAAATGGTTTTAAATTGATAGTAGTTTTTCATAAAAGAAAGAATTCCAATTAAATTACAAAGATATCCAACCCAACAACTTCCAATTTCAGCGGCAAGTATATCAATGATATTAGAATATAAGATGTATATATGTCATCATTTCGCAAAGTCACATTCGATCGCTCGCTCGATCACACAAGTTCGCTTTCGAACTAGTATTGTCCATTTGACTTCCCTAATGCAGATTTCGATATGGTTTCTTGACTAGAAACCATCAGTCTCCTTGCATAGCCATATACTATAAAAGAGAATTCTAGAATCAAGCCCAAAATCCACATCAAATATTCGCCATCAAGAATCAAATGAAAAATCCTAACACGAAATGGTGTAATTCACCTCGAACTTGTGTACTCAAACTTGGATCAATTTAATTATGCGAATAAAACAGCATACGTACAACTTATGTATCTATTCCAACTTTTTAAATATATAGTTTCATAAAGATGTTACTAAGTTAAACATTTAAACTAAATTTTATTCAAAAATATTTTGAAGACCAAATTCTTTCAAAACATTTCAAATCTAAATTTCATATTAAAAAAATTCAAAATAGCCTTATTCATTTACTTAACAAAATAGTTTCAACTTATTTAAATCATATTACTACATACTTTAACCTACATACCAAACTTATGTACTTTATACCTTTCAAAATTTCTTAGCTTTGAAAAGTTAACCTTGATTTGGAAGTGCTCGAACCTTCAAAATAGTCGAAGAAATCATATTTCAATCCAAGAGTTGGAAATCACAATTAAATCAGTAAATCAATTCCAAAAATGGGGTTATATCAAATCAAATCCAAAACTCAAGGACTGAACACCGGCTCATTTCAAATTGTTCAAATATATATACATATATCTTTCGAATATCACATCACACTTCGGAATTTGAAATCAAAATTGGTTTCACAAATCAATCGCATAGCAAAGCTACCGAAGTGGCCTCTCCCCCACTCAGAAACTCGAAAATCAATGTCGATGATGCATGCATTCATCGCCGAAATTATTTTCCAGCGACATAAGTGGGTTCTGGACTTCTATTTTCTCGAAAACTTCTTTTGAAATTTCTTCGAAATCATTTGAAACTCATTAAAATCATTTGAAACATTTCTTATTTGGAAAATACTTTCAAATCGTATTATTTGTATTTCAAATCTTAAAACCAGTTTCAAAAATGCCGGAGTCCAATCACTCAAATTCAGATTCAAAACCTTCAGTTATAAATCATTTATATGAAACCATTTCTTATAAAATTTTCACAATTTCAAATCCTTTCGAAACTTCAAATTCTCGTTTTAAAAAGGTATATAATTTTTATCGAAAACATTTCACTTATATATATAAAATATGGTCACCCTTATCAAAATAAAAATTTCGATGTATACACAAATTCCAAAATACAATCAACCTCAAATTTTTCAAGGGATGATTCAAGGATGGATTTCAAAGCAAAACAGAGATTCAAATTTAGAGGAACTCTAATCAAATTGAATTCTGATTCAAAGATAAGCTCAAACAAAGATAAGATTATTAAATTACCAATTAGAAGATGGATAAGCTCATATAAATCGCGGGCGACCTTAACAGGGTCAACCGTGACATCAGGAATATAATCGATGCGAAAATCTAAGGCAAATCGACCTTCGATCGCCAGAGATAGAATCAAGGTATAGCAGAAGATAGAAAACATCGTAAACCGAGGATACAGAAATCTCCGATGAATCATTGCCAATTATAAGGGAGTTTCACCCTTTTACAAATCATTCAAAGATTGGCGGAATCACTGATCTTTATAGAGGCCATTCAAAGTGGGGTTATGGAATGCTCCAAAAATCAAAAGAATACAATTAGGGGAGATAGGAATGGATTTCAGAACAAGTGGAAGCGTTCCAAAATTCAAAGGAATCCTAATCGAAGAAATCCCAATTAAGATAGAAGTTCAGAATTTTAAGGAAATCCTAATCAAAGAAATTACTAACATGGTGGATACGAAAGGGATAAAGTCTAGAAAATTTTCTTTCAAAACAAGAAAATTTTATATCAAAATAATCTTTAAAAATCCTTTAAAATCATTTGAAAATCATTTTATACTTCGAAAATACGTCCTCTCACAAAGAAATGATTCTGAGATTGATTTCACTCATTCTAGGGTATTTCTACCCTATCTCTAATGAGTTTTTGCTCCGCAGGCTAAGGTTTGCCTAAAACCAAAGCTCTGATACCAAATGTAACGACCCACTATTTTGGACCATTCAAATCCACAATAACCCACACATGTCTCACTTGAATAATTCAAAATAACAGATTGTAATAAAATTTGGAGCAAATAAAATCAAATACAGAATCACAGACATAGAATATCATAATAACTCGCAGCAGAAATTAAAGTACCATAGTAGTTTATGAAGCTACTATAACAAAATCTCAAACAAAATACATAATATCAGTCTGGAAAAAACATATACAATAGAAATCTCAAATACATAGAAGTTTATAAATACCAGAGCTGAAATAGAACAACTGAAACTGAAAGGGCATAGATAACTAGACAAGCAGAATCTCCAGTGATTCCTAGCTCCAGAAAAGAAATCCAAAGCTAAGCTGTAAATACTCAGGATGACCCGAGCGTAAAGTAAAACACAAAACACTCGAGTTAGGACATACATACTTATATAATGTAAACCAACTCAAGTGAACCGTAGTAGTAATGCACAATAACTTAAAGGATGCTTGGGATCGCCCATCCTCTAAGGATCAGTTAAACCATAAATTTAATTACATCCCGTGGTTAAAATTCCAAAATGGTAATTTATACTTCGAAATCAAATATCATTTCAAATCCATTTCAAAATATCAAAATATTTCAAATCAAATTATTCCATTTAAATCATTTCAAAATGAAGTTATTATATTTAATAGTCAATATTCAATTCTCAAAATTTTACCATTTCTGAATTCATTTATTCACTTAAATTTATTAAAACAGTGAAATTTCAACTTTTGCAGCATTTAGAAAATGCTACGGAAAGTTATGTTTAAAAACAATTCAATTAGCAAAAGACAGCATTTAGATGCTGTAATAGGTTTAGATTTCAAATAAAACTTTAGTTAAATTCAGCAACTACAGCACTTAGTTCATTTTAGCCATGTAGTTCATTTATATCAATTACAGCATTTACAAAATGCTGTAATATCTTTAACTTTAGAAATGATAGCATTTTAGGAATGCTGTCAATTTAAATTCCAAACTTTCACTACAATTTCATAAACAATTAAAATTTATTTAAATCCATTTTAACTTATAAAAATCATATTTTTTTACTTTAAAAACAATCATTTAAATAACCCTTAATTTATGATTTTACAAAGTGAAAGTTTCACGAACAATTAGCAAATCTTTAATAATTCAGTTATAAAATAAATGTAAAATTTATAACATTTCATTTACTTAACATTTTAATTAAGTTTACCATTTCATAATTTTATTTAAATTCCATTTTATTTTCTTAACTTAACTTTTATTTTAAAACACTTTCACATTTTCCAAGTTAAGTTATACTTCAAATTTCTACTTTTAAACATTTATTTATTTAACTATTTTTAATTTATAGAAAAATCAATAACACTTTATAAAATCATTTTAAATTAAAATAAAAATCAAATTATCATAATATTTACATTTTTAACATATTTTATAATTTCAAGAAAATATATATATTAACCACGGGTTTGTATATAAATTTTCTAACCTAAGTCAAATGATACGGATAATATATCATTTCAATCCGTAATTTACAAACGAAAAATCCAGGTTTTATCATTTCAAACCCGCAATCCCAAGTTAAATAAAATAAATAAAAACTGTTCAGGCCTATCATTTCAGCCCATAACGATTTTTCCTTATTCTAAAGTCCGTTCGGGTATGTATCATTTCAATCCATAGTGATTGTATTCTACAGGGAACTTGCAGTGTGATAAACAGATATAAAATGAACAGTATACAATATATAACAGTAACAAATGATATGAAAGGTAATTAAACAGGTTTAACATCATATAAATAAATCATCACAGGCAGTTATAACATATCATAATATTCTACACATTCAGTTGTTGTCGCCTTACATTTGTATAAGTATAAAAAGTCGTGTGAGATTTACTCACCTCTTTTGTTGGAGATGCAAGTTCAAATGACACAACACAAACCAGAACACAATGACAAAGCTATAAACTTGAGTGGAGAGCGAGATCCAAGTTATAGATCTTGTGTTACAACCCAAAACAAAACCAAAATAATAGTTAAAAATCAATACGATTGAATTTGAATAACTTTGAAACAAAAAGCAGTTTGAATACGAAACTTTTTGCCTTGCTTTCTCTACTTGTTTGCATGGCCTAGGGGATCAATTAGGTCAGGTTTGTACTTGGTTTGGATCAGGTATGGGTCTGGAAAAGGTAAGGCTACAAGGTAGAACATGATGGAGGAAGTTACAACATAGGGATGTGAAGGGGTTTAGGCTAAAACATGGTTTTTGGCAACCAAAAGGGCTCGGTCATGGGGTTATATGCTTGGCCAGTCAAGCTCAGGTCTGGACAGAGGTTGGAGTAGTGTGGGGAGGTCTGGAAAAGGTGGTGGTGGCGGCCTATGGTGGTGGTGGTGGTGTAAAATGAAGGGAAGGTTGCATACATGGCTCGGGTAGGCAATAATTGTAAAGTTTTCAATGTTTTTGTGGAGTTTTGCTCAAGGGGAGGCCATGGCACTTTCAGGTCAGTGGAGAATGATGGTTTGGCCTTGGATTTAGTGGGGAGGAAGGGATGGTGGTCGATGGTGGTGATGGTGAGGCTATAGGTCGAGCAACATAGGTGAAGATCAAGGCCAATTCAAGTGAAAAACAAGGCAAATTCAAGGAAGAAAAGTAGAAACAAATAAAAATAAAATAAGGAAGCCATTACCAAACTTCAGAAATGTTTTGTGACCGAATATTGTGATGAATGAGAAGTGATTTCACGTGAGAAAGAAAATAAAAATCACGGCAAAAATTAAAGAAAGGAACGGCCAAAATATGAAGAGTCTAGAAAATGAAAAGTCATATGTTTTAAAACTTTAGCCTCTTCAATTTTCATTTCTATTAAATCAAATAAAACAAATAAAATTTCAGTAAATGAATTTAAAAACTGAAACAAAGTAAAATAAAATAAAAATAAATAATTAAATTTCAAGAAAATAGAAAAAGAATTAAAGAAATTGCTTAAATATTGAAAACAGGGTTCAAAATTACAATTAAATCATCACAAGCTTTAGAAAAATATCTACTTCATTTTAAAAATATTTTAAAACAAAATGTGAAGTAAAATAATTCATTTATATTTTCAAAATGGAATAAATAATTAAATTTAGAGAAATTAGAAAAAAAACTAAAGAAATTGTTTAAAAATTCAAAACAGGACTTAAAAATTACAAATAGAATATCACCAGTTTTAGAAAAATTATAACTTTACTTCTAAACCAATAAAAGTCAAGTAAAATAAAATAAATGCTGAAAAAAATTAAGTGTAAATGAAAATAAAATAAAGTCTTAAGAAAATAGAAAATAAACAAAGAATTTCTTTAATTAAATGAAATTGGAAATTATACACAGAATACAACTGACATTGGAAAATGTCAATTACACTTTGAAAAGATGTTTTAAAACCAAAATATATACATAACATGTTATTTTACCCATATAAATATAAATTAGAACATTACATGACCAATTAAAATATTATTTTTATAATTTAAAATAAACGATTTTGTTAAATACAGCAAATTTCACACAATAGTTAAAAAGGCATAACTTTCACAATATAAATCGGATTTCAACGAAACAAAAAACAGTATTCTTAAAATTTTATTTACTTTCATAATAAAAGATAAAATTCAAAATATTCAAACTTTCAAATTTTCAAATTTAAAAGTCAAAGTTTGATCATATTGACCAACTTTTTGGAAAATATTCTATTTAATCCTGTTTGGGATTATAATTCACATCAAAAATCAAAATTTATATTTAAAATAACAAAATTTATCCATTTTAATAAATAAAATAAAGTTTTCAAATCAGGAAATTAAATTTAAAATAATTAAAATAATCACAAAATACAGGGTTGTTACAAAGAGAGCTAACTAAAATGAAATAAAAGCTAATCTACTTGCATGAAATAAAACTACACTAATTGTATAAAGTAAGAACAATAATTAAAAAAGCAAGAAATTAAATTGCATTAAAAAAATTACATAAGAGAAAAGGCTAAGAAGCCATTAAAAGAGTAAGAGAGTTTATGTTTATTTTTATGGCTACAACTAAACTAACTACTAGGTGGTGCTAAAAGCCTCATTCATGAATTGGTCATACTCTAGAGAAGTTGAAAATATTATGTTTTGGTCATGTTCCCATGACACTCTAGGATATGGTCTACAAGCTCAGCTCTAAAAGAAAATATTATGTTGTGGAAAGTTATTAGAAATGGGCTTCATACTCTAGACAAGTTGAAAATCAGAGGCTTGGTGCAAGACTCAAAGTGTTTGCTGTGTGTCAGAGATGAAAAGAGTATTTATCACTTGTTTTTTAACTGCCAGTTCTCCTTTTTCATTTGGAAAGGTATTCTAAGATTATTGAAGTTGCACAATCCATGTATGGATTCCTCTCTTGAATGGTTTAACATATTTAAAGCTACTAGGTGGAGGACTCTAAAGGGTGAATTATTGTTAAAGATGCTTAAGAAGTTTGTATATGATGTTTGGATGGAGAGGAACAATAGAGTGTTTACCGGTGTTATTACTTCTAAACATGTAATGTTCCTCTCTATTTCTAGGCATTTTTTGTGATTTCGGGTTGCCTTTGGGTTTTGTGTAGTTTTTGTTTTGTAATTTTGGATGGTATGTCATCCTTGCATGTAATTCTTTTTTCATTTAATATATGGTAGGGGCCATTCAGCCCCGCTGGCTTTGCCAAAAAAAAGCCTCATTCATGAAACATAAGGGGTATTTATACATGCCTAAAACTCTAATGCATATTTTAGGGGACTACCCAAATTGCCCTTGATAAAGTGTGGCCACCAAGTTATCATTAAAATGAATTAATCCTATTTTAAGTGTGCATGTAACTTTAATGGCCAATAACATGTACATTAGCTCCTAATTGTAGATCATGGTAAGTGGGCAGGTGGGGTCCTCCATGTTGCAAGAAATGATTTATTTCCACCTTCATTTATTTTCTTCTCTTGTGCATGCATATTTTCATGAAGCCTCTTCATATTTTTCCATCCAAATTCCTACAAATAAACATAAAATGTGCAAATAAATATTCTCAAAAGTAATACATGCACAAAATGACCATTTTGCCCCTATATGAAGATGAATAAATGATGATTTGAAAATAATTTAAATTTTGGTCTAAACATGTTAACATACCCTATATGCTCTTTTTTAATTAAATTAGATTAAATATGGAAGTAAATATATGCACATCTACGTGCACATCAAATACCCCCACACTTATCTTTTTATTCGTCCTCGAATAAACTAAAACTAAGATAAATCCGTTTTCATAGGGAGAACGATTGCATTGAGCATACGCAACAAGCCATTAAACCTCTAGGTGTCCTTAGTAGAACGAGTGTTGTCTCGTGAAGGTTTTCGGCGGATACTACCCACAAAATCCAAATGCAACATGAAAATTCCTAAATGCATGATTTATTTACAAAGAGATGAGTGCAAGTTTTTGAAAATATTTACAAATGAAGAAATTACTTTTAAATTAACATGAATAAGTTAAATATAAGTTTTGGTCATTATCAAGAAATTTAAGTCCTTTTACCCCTCAAAACTTCCAACAAAAATCAAGTTATCATCACAATTAGACTCTTGTTTGGCTAGTTGTTTCGGTTGATAACATAGTGTAACTTTGAAATGGATCCTTAGTTGATTATCAAAGTTTTTCAAAGTGGTATTTTCATTTCTTTTGAATAATAATTCAAATCAAATAAATAAAAAATAGTGCTTGGATTTCAATTTCTGACTCTCTCTTTATTTGAAAATTTTATTGATATTAACAATATTTACATATGCCTAACTCAGATAAACTGAGGTCAGATATATCATCCATGTACTGCCTTGCGGGCTTACGTGAGGGGAATACAGAGCATGGCGAGTGTATACAGAAGTATGTACACTTATCGACTGTAGGCGTTAATATTGAAAGAATTTTTATATACATACACCTAACTCATGTAACGACCCGGAATTTTGGTTATTCAAAATTGGAATATTTAATT